>OY728166.1:205839354-210839354 GCA_963277665.1 Viscum album
TAGCACACACACACAATGGTGTGGTCTCGGCCTCCCTTGCACACACAAGAACAAGTGTGCTCTTCCTCCTTATGCACACACACGGCCACGGCCTTCCTTCTCACTTTGCACACACAAGGTGTAGTCTTGGCCTCCACTTGCACACACAATAGGCAAAGCCTCGGGTTCTCTTCTATTTTTGCACACACCCAAGTTGTGGTCTTCACTTCATCACTTCACACACATAAGAGGTGTGGAATCGGGTTCTCCTTGCACACACAAGAGCCACGGCCTCCTCTTCTTCAACAGCCACACAAGGGTGCAGTGGCAAGGCGCGCAAGTCCTCTGGTGTAGCTTAGCCGCGCAAGTGTAATGACACACAGCCACAAGAGACCTCAGTGCAAGGCACCTCAACCACGGGGCGCACAAGTGCTACTGCCCCGGGTTCTTCCTGCCGCGCAAAGGGAAGGCGCGCAGGGGATCTCTTCTCCTCCTTCTTCTTGTCGCGCAAAGAAATAGCGCGCAAGGAACACCTTCAAAGCCTCGGGTGGCTTCGGGACAACAGCCGCGCAAGTGTGTTGCGCGGGGCTTCAAAGCTTCGCGAGGCAGAGCTCTCACGGGACTCGTATTTTCAAGAAAGGATCAGCAGCAACAATGAGGTCTCGACCTCTCCTTTTATAGGCAGAGAATCCTCAAAACTTCCGCGTGATAAATCTTTGAACTCCCGAAAGTTTCGGGTTATCAAGATTTTCCAAATCTTAATTTATTTCCTCTGTTTCCACGCGGGTTCCCTCTTTATTTTTCTCCTTCACGTGCATGCGATTTATAACGCATGCACGGCCTTCGTTAAACCCTGTCCATGAAAAGGCACGAACACCGAATGGCCTCGCACCTCCGGTTGCTTCGGCCTCACTCGAAATCCTCCTTTCATCGCATGCATGCTTATTTTATTGCATGGTTATGTTCAGTAGGCACAGACGATCACAATGGACACTTCGGTTTGATCGGAGGTGGCCGGATACTCAAATTCTGTCGTCGGGAGGCACTGGTTCAGCAGCGGCTTCGCGGGAGGCTTCGGTCGAGCTCGAGGTAGAAGATGGACTCAGCACCGTTGGATGCGGTGATCAAAAAGCCTTCGACGGCTTGGATCAGATCGGGGACGCGGCAGATAAATCGTGCGGCGGAAATAAGACGCGCGATGAGATGTGCGGCTCAGATTCAATCCCGGTGAATTTTCCGCGTCCCACATCGAAACGGGGCGCGGTTTTCTCGCGCTTTATTACCCTGGAGCTGCCGCAACCCGCCAGTTGAAACTCCTCCCTCCACGGTGCCGCCCCGCACCGTGTTCTCCCTGCGGGCGCGCTCTGCGCCCACTCTGGTCCTCGCGGGCGCGCTTCAAGCGCCCACTATGCTCCCTTCGGGCGCGCTCCAAGCGCCCACCATGCACACTTGGGTGCGCGGGCTTCACCACCGCGTGCCCTCGGGGCTTATACACGGCCCCGGCCACTCTTGGGCTGGCCCCATGGGATCCCCTTGGGCGTGGTGACTGGTTCCCATATGTGCCTTGGGTTGAACCCTTAAGGCTGGCCCTTGATGTTGGCATATTTTTTGCTTGAATATACACTAAGTATACAAAGTACTTAAGTGTAAAATGCCAAATGCCCTTTCTCTTCTTCTTCATTTCTTCCCTTCTCTTCTTCATTAGAATTCCTCAAATCTCCTCAACATATACTCATTACTTAGGAGTGAATTCTTGAAGGTTCTTCTTCATCAACCGAACTCTTGAATCAAACATATTCATCAAAGTTCTTTATTGATCCAATCAGAGATCAAGTTGGATCTTCTTCTGATTCACATGCACTAAGATATAGTGCATGGACTTCTTCAGCTCACTTCATCCACTTAGGACTTGTGGATGGATCTTCTGCAACTCCTCATGCATTGTCAATACAATGCATGGTCTTCAAATATTGTTGTGACTTTGTATCATCAGGATACAAGTTCTATGAACTTAAAGAGCAGCTCAACAATCGTCAGATTTAACATGGAGAATGTTTCAACCATATTCTCCAATGCCACTTAGTGAATCTCCTAAGTGACATTCCTCAAAGTACCATGGCCATTCTCCTTCATCACCATCACCATCACATCCTTTGACATTCACATCTTGACTCCTTGACATCCATTCATTCCAAGACAACTTCATGTCTCATTGACAACAAATGCAACACAGTGCACTTCAGTTATCGAATATACTTCCTTTTTTGAGAGAAAACATTGGTCAGTCACTCTGTTGCACCTTAGTAACCAAAAATCACAAATCTATTGATGGTGCCCATGACAGCATCTTTCATTCTGATTTATTGTATCGGGATGGCAAAGATAAGGACATGGGGATTATTGTTTTTCAAAACAATCAAAAAACCATTGTATATAGATCAAAGAGTTGGTGTGGATCGGGTTTCCAAATAATTGATAAGGTACTGATGGAAAGGTGGTGCGATAAAAGTGGTACCTATAGAAAGGTGGTGATGATGAATGTGGTGTCGAAGGATAAGGAGGTGTTGATGAAAAATATGACGTCTATGGGAAAGGTGATGTTGATGGAAAGTGGTCCTAATCGAAGTGATGTCGATTGAAGATTAGACACGGATGGTTTTTCAAACCTATAATATTATGGTAGAATAAATCTAAAGAGATAGTTTTTATTGAGAATAAATCATATTGAGAACGTAATTGATAAAATCTGGGTATGAAATATGTGATGATACCATTAAAAAAGGAATCATATTCAGAATGTATTGTAACATATTGGGGAAGATCATTGTTTTTAGATTGTATCATATTCGTGCAGATCATTGTTTTCAGATTTTATTGCATTATACTAAGGAGGATAGTAATTTTCATGTTGTATTATATCATATCCAGAATGATCAGATCTAGAATAACCATATCTTGTATGATAGTAACTAGAACGATTGTGTCTAGAGTGATCATAACTAGAATAATAATATCCGGAATGATCGTATCTAGCATGATCATTATGAAAATAAATGTATCCAGAATGACCATAACGAGAATGATCGTATCGAGGAAGATCATAACCAAAATGATCATAACTGGAATGATTTTAACCAGATATGACCATATTCCAGATAATAGTATCCAGACCTTTTTTATATTGAATAGATCAATCTTGAGTTGAGATGAAAAGAATGAATCAGGAATGAGTGTAAAGTTGTAATACATTCCACATAAAGTCAGACTATACTAAAGATAATCCTCAATGAATTTAAATTCATGAAGTTATTAATGATTAAATCATTGGTTTTTGAATATGATTATGTGTTTTCTTAAAATGGTCAAGAGAAACGATAATAAAGTTGAGATAAATGAATGTTTTTCAAGTGGGATAAATTCATATAAAAGAGTGATTGTATCTCAAGTGGAGAAGTTCATTTATTCTAACTCATTCAATTGGTGTGGTATCAATGATTATGTTGAAGAGATCATCTCGAGAAAATATGATTCAGAACCATGTATTTATTATCATTTGTAATCTTGTTGAAAATTGAAGTGTGACTCTGGATAATAAGAGATGAGAATTATAAATGATTTCAGAAGAATCGAGAAGTGTTGACAAAGTTATAATTTCTCATAGATTTCAGGTGAAAATCAGATTTTTGTGAATTTAAGTGAGTGAGAAAGTGTTTTGAGATTCCCTACTAAACAATTTTTTTCACCTATAGATGTGAAACAAGTAAACTATATATTGTGTTCACTTTTATTATTCACTTCATAAGTGAGTGGGGATCCGGGTTTCTTGGGAAAAGAAGATGTCAATCCCTTTTGGTTTGAAAATTTTCTTCCATGGTGCTGATTTATTCATATTCTTTCAGATTTATTATTATATTTGGGAATTGATGTCGTGTGAATTCTACATTATTTTTTCAATCAGAAAATCAGACTGGGATATTTGTTTTGGAAATTGTATTGGGTGATTTTTTTTTAAAGAATCGGATTGGGAGCATTCATTTTAACAAAATAGACTTGGGCAGATCAGAGGTAGAGTTTAATAATAATGTCTGGGTAGTTCTTACCCTTATTATGGGCATGGAATTGAATGATTATATTATAATGTGAATACCTTTTTTGAATTAAAAATTAGTGCAGGTATCCTGAGTTGTTACAAAACAAGTTCATTTCCATATTGTTCTAAGAGGATTCACATGCACTAGTTATATTGTTTCACAGTACTACATGAGTTTAAGGGTGCTTGATACTCATTGTAATCCAATGACTATTTTCATAGTGGATGGCATGTCATTGTATCATTTCCAAACAATAATAAGTATGCATATATTTTTACTAAATAGTAAACCTTGTAAATCATTGTGTTCCTTTGGATTTGTGTTGAGTTTGTTATCTGTAAGTAATTGATAACTCTAAAAAGAGGTGATGGTTGTTTCAATTGAAAATATAGTTAAAAGTAATAGAGAATCTCTGATTAACCCCCTCCCCCTCACAGGGATAAATTACTCTGAGTCATCTCTTTCAAGAAATACAATACCCATGTCCTTTAGCTGGATATATCAATTCTTATCCAAAATAGATGGAATCACTACCACTTTGGGGAATGATTCACTATATAAAATGGTTATAAGAAACTAAATAATATTTTCAATCAGGGTGATATAAATGTGAGACATAGATTTTGGGTGGGGTATCTCCATACTTTTGATTTTAATATTGATTATATTCTGGGAAAGGGTAATGTGTTCACTGATATTTTATATCAGATATTAACAAATCATGCCTTGAACGAATCACTATATAAATGTCATTTAATTTTTTTTGAGGCTGAGATGCTCTTGGGATTGATTTAATCAATTCGGAGGGTATATCTATAATTGGTGAAAGGTGAATCAAAATTTTATTAGTGGGTTTATAATGAGACTATATTTGACACTAAGTGTCATAGAATTAGTTATATCATTTATTATGTGGAAAGATAGGGTGACATGTGTTTGTATCCTTGTCGCACTTAATGTTTTTGAAATAGTTTTGTTGTATCTTTTCCACAGATGTAGTATTTGATGTATAGTGGACACCTTTATTCATAGTCAATAGAAAAAGGTTCTCAAAAGATATGTCATGATTTAGTATTTAGGTATTGGTGGTTGAGGATGATATATTTAATTGCATATTTTTTATCATAGTGTCTTACTTTTGGAAGAATTATTCTGGAATACTAGAGGCGAGATTGTTTTTCCCATACCCATTCTAGTATCGAAAAGGGATTATATTTCACTAGATTTATTCATTTCTATACTAGTTTATTTTAGTGGTAAGGATGTGACTTGGGTTATCAATGATAAAATTATGAAATAAATTCATTTACGACATATTATAATGATTGAAAAGGTGTAACATCTTGAGAACTTCCATGCCCGATATATTCTCATAAATCTTGTGGTTCCCTCTATGGTTGTCTCTAACATGGACTTGATGTTCACATATTGATTTTGAAATGGTATTTAAGTGGTGATGAGTTCCCATATCAATTTTTTAATGACATATCATCCACATATAGATAGACAATAGAGAGATCTTTCTAGGTTATTGAGGATATGTTTCAGGCTTGTTTTCTTGATTATTTGGGTTATTTGGAAATTTATTTTCCTATAGTTAGGTAACTCAATAATTATGTTTATCTTCTCATCGTCTGAATAGTCTCTTAAAGGATTTTTTTAGTAATCTAGGTAGATATATCTTATATAATGATGGTTGAGAGAGTGGCCATTAGTTGGGAGAATACATGTTTAGGATATGACGGAAAGGGCATCGTTGATCAAGATGATTTTGATCAATGCTCAGCTTCCTTAGAAATATTATGTAGTCCTTCTTAACTAGCTTCTGGTGTTGGTGGATAGTTATTAGGTCTCTCATTTAGTTTCACCATACATGATATATCATCTTATGGGAATGTAGGGTTTGTTAGAACCATGATTTGTGTGCATCGTTGAGATCATTGGAATAATAATAAATGTGGCCTATCAGTTGTACATATTTTCTTATTTAACATCCATCCGGAATGTGTATCCTATTTTCTAGATAAGGAGGTATCAAAAAGATCATTCCCTTTTGATTTAATAAGAGTATTTTTATCTCGAGCTTGATATCATTGTGATTGAGATACTATTTCAGAATATGAATCATTAAGAGAAGGTGATGTGTGGTTAAACAATTTCATTTGTCTATGAACTATTGTAGGGAGGATGGAATAGTCATGATAGAAGGGATAATAAACATAATGAGATAGAAGAAGAGTTAATTTTTTTGTAAATCTATAAAATCGGGGACTTTTAATGGTTATAATTTATCTATGGTTTGGTGATTAATACATCTTGTTACCTTTTATTAGGTATGAATTGTCTTTTGATTCTGGTTTTTCATATGGATTGTGTGAATTTCATGTTTCTCAGTAATGTATATCAATCTCTAGTGGAAGTAACTGAATTTTATTGGATATATGTTTTTATTTTTTAATGGAGTCTTTTTATAAATGTGTAAATAGATTTGGAGGGTTCTTTATATGATCATAGATACTTATGTTTTGGTTTAGTGGATTTGTGTTGGAAATTGGATTGCATGATACTTGCTAGAAACATTAACGATGTGAATGGGACACATGAGGGGAATATGTTATTTGGATTATTATGTGAATCTATCAATGTGTGTGAAAAGTTTATATGTCTTGAATCCATTTCATTCCATGAAAAAATAAACTGGGAGTTAATTTAATTATTGACGATGAATTTTTTGGAGAATTTTTAGAACATGAGATTTCACACATTGGAATGGATCCAAGACGTTAATCTCTCACAAGATGTTATTTTAAAAAAGTATCAAGTATGACTATTTCTCCATTAGTTATATAGTATTTTATACTGAACACATGAATGATTATGAGTGATTTACTTCATTCAAAATTATTTTATTTAATATTTTATTTGTGTTGTTATTGCAATAATTATCCCTATTAAGTGATTTTTCAACATATTCCTTTAATTTTCAGACAACAGGGTTCTTGGATGTGTTAATTTTCAATTTTCATGATGGATGGGTTTTTTCTATTGATTATATTCAGTTTCTTTTCAAGCCTTGGATTTCGAAGGGTGATCCATGGATTCTAAATATCTAGTTTCGAATGAGAATTGGTTTTCATTATTCCTGATGTTGGTGTATGAATGAAAATGTTTATAATTCGTGAAATTTTATATATTCTTTTTGTTCCCATTGTGTTGTATATTTCTCTTATTTATTTCAAAAACTAGATAAATTTCACTAGTGTGCCATTAACATTTTCAAGGGGAAAGTGATGCTAACATTTTTATGATTTTTACATGTATGATAAAAAAAATTCATTTAAAATCCATTTTCATAAACAATATAAAAATCAGACCATCACTTTCCATTTAAAATAGTACACAATAATCAAAAAATGAAATAACACATTAAAGGAAATGTAAATATACATACAAGGGAAAATACCATAGTAATAAGGTAAAAATGTCATGACTTTACATATTGGAAACTCACATAAGATGAAATAAAAATTATCAATATGCCTGACAATCCTTTCTCAGGTAAGCCAATGGAAAATCCCATTGTAATAAACCTAATATATCCTCCTACTATGAGCCACTTGTCAGTACCATAACCTACCAGAATAGAAATCATTCGTAGAAAATTTCCATTAATATGCCGAGTTTCCATGTATCGAGTATTTAATAGTGGTGATACAACCGATTCCAACCAAGCATCTAATCCCAATATATATATATATATATATATATATATATATATATATATATATATATAATTATAGAATTATCCACAACATGCATCACCCCGAGTCTCCCCGAGTATTGATCTCATGACTTAAAATAAATATATTACAAAGGGATCCAACTGAGAAAAAATTATAATGGAACCTAGGGATTCCAAAACAAAGGAAATTCCAACCATTCAATCTAAAAAATAATGAGAGACATCCAACATAGGGTTTTATAACAATCATTTTTCATCATTCTCACAAAATGGCCAAAAGGGCCCTTAAAACATTCTCTCAAAACGAACCATTCAAAAAATGTATCCCTTATTTGAAAAGATGTATCAATAAATATAATTCTACATAAAAACATTTTATAAATTCTCATATAACACTTTCATCCAAATTTAAATCCAAAATCATTTTTTTCTATGAATGTTTCAATCGGTCCAAAATTCATCGCCACACAACCAAACAATTATCAAAAGCAAAATACACATTTTATAAGACATATGACCATTGAAAAATTATTCATGAAACCAAAGATCATTATTTCATAGTCCACCTAATTATTAAAATGTTGAAACCATACATTACATACCAAAAATGAATCACAAAATCCAACTAGGCATTTCATTAAACACATGTTGTGCAATATTTTACAATAAAATTCTATTTTTCACATATCAAGGCATAAGAACCACTTTTCACAGATAAAATGAAACCAAGGATCACATACCATTATTTATTAATCAATGTATGTTTGGAAATCATGAAATGAAGTAATATTTAATTTAAAATTCATGTGAAATAGAAAACCTACCACAAATCCATGGAGGAATGGAAACGCACAACATAAAGCTCCCACCGCAGTTTCCAAAGCCCTGGATCTACAATGACCAGTCTAAATAGAACAAAACCCTCATCAAAAACCTAGGAGAAACATAAACTTACATCAAGCATGACCATGGGAGAAGTTAAAACCATGATAAATAGGATGAAGAATGATGAGGGAATATAAGAGTAGAGGAAATTTAATAATTTGAGGAAGAATCACATACCTTTGGTATGAAATCAGAAAAAACATGGCCCAAAAAGAAGAAGAATTAATGGGGGCTCTCTTTGCTCAATAACCAATAGTTAGGGATTAAAATAGAAGGTGGAATCATTAGATCAGAGCTCCACTTCATATTTAATTATGCTCTTAAGTGCATATATAGTTTGGCAGCACGATTAGTCAAACTGTTCGTAAACCATGCGGAAAAAGCTGGGAAAACTCTTGACACATTGCATGGTTAGATTTCACTGTTTGAGAATAATGTGATCAAAACATGCAGCCTGAATAAATGGCTAAAAACCCCTTAAATAACACCCCAAACACCATTAAATCCCACCCAAATATCCTATAATTATTTAAACAAAAACAGTGACACCATGGGTGTCCAAACACTCTAGTATGCCAATTTCTCCCAACACAACCCATGGAAAAGAATGATTGAAATATTATACAATGGAAACACTTCATAACTCAACACCTATCACACCAAGGACACATGAAAAAGACCAAGATTCCCAATGAACCAAATCATAAACCAATACTTGAAAACGTTATTTTGACAATTCTCCCCACCATGAACGCTTTCTACCTGTGGAAACCATAAACCATTCTAGATGATTGATCAATGCCTAAGGATTCATTATCAATATTGTCTAGCCTCTTAATCCATATCATCACCCATTATTAAAACCTAAACCTCATTTCAGACCAAAACACCAACTCACAACCACTTATCCTGAAACAATGGAAGGATCATGTAACTACCATGAAAACCGAGGCAAGAACAATATTGTCATAATTTTTCCCAATGAACCCTATGATAAACCAAACCAAATATCACTGAAAAAACAAAATAATATAGGGGAGTCTAGAATGGAATCCCTGGATTATGAAATTACCAGAACTCAAAAAATTCATAGGAGGAAACTCAACGAGATAAATGGTGGTTATCCACAGTTTTTGGTACCAACGATCAATGACTAAACAAGAACTCAACATGATCTTAGAATGGGTCCCCCCCCCTCACAGACCCACTAAAAACTCCCATAAAAACTACCAACCCAAGATACGAGGAAACACTCATTAGAATTTATGCTACCCACTCCAGCACGGAGGGGATATGATCTAGTCTAACACATCCTACACATATTAAAACTTCCCACCATAAGGGAGGAGGCACAATCCTATCCATACTCAATAAAACTCCAATATTCCTGACCACTCACCAGCTTCACTTCAGGACCTATCACCGGAGCACTGATGGTTTAAGAAACTACTACCTCGCATTCAAAATCTGCTAATCCCAACCTAGAACATACATTGTAAGATTAGATAAAAGATAAATTTTGGAATATTATGTAATAGAAACCACAATTCCATTGAAAAAAGGAGATCACGAAAGACCTAAAACATTCCATACATCAAAAAAAAAACAAAACACCATCAGAACAACTACCACAACAAAGATCCCTTAACCTATATTGAATCTTAAAAAAGTAATTTTAAACCACTCCCAAGTAAAAAATAACTTCTGGGATATTCCTCCATAATGTGTTCTAGGAACTCCTTGACAAAATTGCAACAAGTGACCCAAGAGGTGACAGTCATGAAAGGGAATAAAAGTAGATGGACATGATGTCCTCTTGTTACCTAGATGTCCACACTGATAGTATTAAAAAACTTCTTACATTGAATAGGTTGATGAGAGATCCCCAGGTATTTTGATTCCACGACCCACTCCATCAACATTCAACAGATTCCTCACTTCCATCCTAGATATGTCACCACCACTCCCATGAAATGTTGGTGGGAGGACCACATCAAGAACTCCCACCATCATGGATTGAATCTCAAAATATTACTTTATTAGATCGAACAAAGATGTTAGATTGAGTTCTGAAACTATTGACTGCATATTGAGACAAATCCCCACCTCAAAACACAGATCATTCATGGATTCATCTGTGACATACCATGAATAATAAATAACTAGGACTACAAATTGATGGAAATACTCCAACACTAACTCTTCACCCTAATGAAAACATCACATCTCCATTCCCTTTCTCACCCTTTCTCTCTCTATGAAACACTAACCCCCGAATGAAGACTTGAAGAACTCTCAAGTAATATTTTCATGAGGCATGTTCTGAGACACTAACATCCACCACTTCCATGGTGAACCTTCAAGTATGAACGCTTAAAACATAACATCCCAAAACTCAGGATACTCGATGAGGATTATGTTAATTTAAATGATTCTCGTCCACTCATTTTCTTCGATAGGATCCACTTGACCATAAAAAGTGGAGTATCAAGCTTCCAAAACTCCGAAAATAAATACGTATGTTGATCAATCTGAAAACCCTCTAATGGGGAACCACCCATAGCCACAGTATAATCACCCATTTAATCTCATTGGGAAAACAAATTTATGATTAAATTCATAAACTGAATAAATTCTAGCTCAACTACAAAGATCCTCATGCAAAACTCCACATTGGTGAAAATATTTTAACATACGAAAATAAACTACCACATAATCAAAAATTTATTTTTTCAAAACCTCTATAAATGAAAAAAAACATGGTTAGTTGACAAATATCCATTGTTATTCCTTATATCCTAACTCACATGCATGTTTTTGTGCCAACATGGTTACCCATCTACTATTCCATATTGGGAATCCATTCAAAATACCATAAACCACTATGAATTTATGCACTCATAAGAACACCAAGGATGAAATAATACATTCTTTTTTCACATAATAAACCATTTAACCCATTTTAGAAATCATGTACATTCAAAGGGAACACTAACCACTATTTCAAATATCATTTTTTATTTCCCAAACAACTACCATTTTACCTTGCTTGAAAAAGAATCCCACATAAATTTTCATGAAAAAAAAATTCCATTTCACTCAAAAGTAATTTTAAGAAAAAACAATTCATTTAAAGAGATTCCAAAAACAAACATCCACTTTAAATGAATCTATTTTCATAAAATACAAATTTTTCACAATTTTAGGACACATAGGCACTATTCATGGTTATGCCACATGGTTTACCAAACTATGTGCCAATCATGCCCCACCCCCCGAACAACCAGGGAACCTGTATTGTTTGGATGCATGATTTGGGAATTTGTGTGCTATCCATTCATCGTGGTTCTGTCCCCATGGTTGGGATATGTTTTTTACCAAAATCGCACGCAAACCATGGGTTGTGTCAAAAAACCCAAAAACAGAAAATTTAAATATTAATCTCACCAAACACATAAAAAACCAAGAAGAAAGGACTGAATCTCAATAAATCCAATCCATGTCATTAAAAATATTTACATTATTTCCAAAAATATCATTTCATCAAGAATTACTTGATTATAAACCAACTCATTTTCTCACTAAACAACCTCCAAAACAAACATGATATTCTAAATAACCCTTTCTAATTTTTAAAAAATTCCTAAAATCTCTTTCCATAATATGGTAGCCACAATAGAAAAAAACCCTTTTTAGAAAACACCAACCATTACTTTAAATCCCATTTTCATAACTCCCACACAATGTTTTTCAAAATAATTTTCATAATTCTAGAAAGGTCTAACAGACCCACAAAAAGGAACTAGTGTCATTGGTAGACTTGACAATATGGATGGTGACCATATTTCAAACACACAACTAACACAGAGAGCCTTCATAGGACCATTTCCACCATCCAAATGGATTCCCAAGCCCTACGAGCTCATGAGGACTACTAGTCCAACTCCCATTGTCATATCCCAATCACCAAACAATATATAATGACAAAAAAACTAAGAAAACCAAACTATTCATTGAATCATGAGGATCAAAATGAGAAAGAGTTCATGACTCTCCTCTCTTAAAAACCCCTAATGTCTCGATAATATTACTCTATCTACGTTGACATTGAAAAATAACAAAAAAGGACATTGAAAAGCTAGGACCATTAAGAGAAAACCTCCTCTGAAACCATTTTTTCATGAACCACCCCAGATTGACCATGAACTAGGCACATAAACCAATCTGTGGCCTGACATGAAAGGCTTTCCCGATCCCCGTGGGTTGAAAACTACTTCCAAGAATCATCATTGTTGACAGGGAAAAATTAAACCCAAATATAATCATGTAAACAAACCGTGTAATGAAATTGACAGCACAATAAACATTTATATAAAAATTTAATTGAACAACGTTTTTACATGAAAATGAAAATACAATCAAACTATAAAACTCAACCAATTGAACAAAATTATTAAAAATTACAGTTTCATACCTGTTTACTTAAAACAATTTACAATATATTTCCCTTATTCATTTTTAAAAATACATTCATTTCACTAGTGTTCCGGTAGAACATCCAATGAGAATGTAATGCTTATATATTTTAGATTTTTAGAAGTAGGATAAAACACTTTTATTTGATAACCATTTTCATAATCCTTTTTAAAACAAGACCATTACTTTCCAATGGAAACAATACACATGAATTTTCAATAGTAATAACACATCAAGGGTGATGTAAATATACATACAAGCATTATTTTCATCCCTGCAGGAAACTGTAAGACAATATATATGGGTGAAACCAAGAGATTATTAATAAAACATAAGACCCCAATATATGAGATGTCATCCCTGTAGAAATGTAAAACATGATGAAATTAAAATTCTCAATACGCCTAGCCTTCCTTTCTCAGGTAGGCCAAGGGAAAATCACATAGTAATAAACCCAAAATATCGACTAACTATGGGCCACTGGACATTACCCTAACCTACCATTATAGGAATCAATATTATAAAATTCATTCAATTTGATAGGATCCCATTTATCATGTATTTAATGGGGGTGAGGCAATCCTTTCCAGGTGAGTATCCAATCACAACATATATATATATATATAAACAATTATCCACAACTTTCCTCTCCTCGAGTCTCCACACAGATTGATCTCATGCATTAATATAAATAGATTACAAATGGATCCAACTTACAAACCCTTATAATGGAACCTGGAGATTCCTCATAAAGGGGATACCAACCATTCCATGTCAACATCTAATGAGAAACATCCCACAAATTTTTTAATAACAAACACTTTTCATCACATTCACAATGTGGCCAAACAAGCCCTTAAAAATTTCTCACAAAACTAACCGTTAACAAAAATGACTCCCTTCATTAAAAAGATACATTAATAATACCATTTAGACATGAAATTTTTTTTAAAATCCTATTAAAACACTTCCATCCATCATTAAAACCAAAATCATTATTTCTATGAAACTTCCATCCATGCCACAATTCATTATCAAACGACGGAACAATTTCCCAATCCAACTACATATTTGGCATGACATCAAACCATTGAACACTCTATCAAGAAACCCAAAAACATCATTTCTCATGCCACATAAATATTAAAAGTTCTAAACCATTTTTTAAATACCAAAAGTTACTCACAAAAGAAAACTAGGCATTTCATTAAACACATGGTCTGTAATATTTATCAAGAAAATTTTATTTATCACATATCAAAGTATAAAAACATACTTTTCACACCAAAAAAATGAAACCAAGTATCATACGTAAATATTTATTAATCAATAGTGGTGCTAGAATTATGAAATGAATTAATCATTAATTAAAATGGGATGTGAAATGAAAAACCTACAACACATCCATCGCAGAATGGAAACATACACCAGAAAACACATGTTGCAGGTTCTGAAACCCTAGATCTACAAATACCATCCCAAATAAAACATAAAACCCATAAAAACTACTAAATAATTTACCCTTGGTCATGAATGACCATGGGAGAATCTAAAAACATGAAACATTGGATAAAGAATGAATATGGAATAGAGTAGAAGAGGAAATCAAAGGATCTGAGAAGTAATAAATTAACATTGGTAAGAAATCTTAAATTAAGTGGCCCAAAAAGCAGTAGAAAGAAGGGGGGATCGGGTCGATAACTAGGATGTTTGTAATCAAATGTTATATGGAATCACCAAAATTAGAGTTCCTTGTGAAATTTTATTACACCCTTATGTGGCAGCATGGTTTGTCAAACTATGTGCAAACCGTGCAGATAGTACTGGTAAAACTCTTTCAACTTCGTATTCTAAGGTTCCACGATATGGTAAAACCGTTCTATAACCATCTGGCCTGATTTTGTTTTCCAAAAATCCTCAAATTACACCCCACACACTAAGGAATCCCACCCAATGATATTTGAATGATTTAATCACAAAAAAGTGACATCATCGGTGTCCAAACACTCCAACATGCCTCTTTATCCCAACACAAACCAAGGAAATGCATGATTGAAATATTATACAATGTAAATAATTAGAAACTCAACCCCTAATACACCTTGGACCCATAAAAAATACTGGGATTCCCAATAAACCAGATCACAATTCCAAACATGAAAAACAGGGTGTGACATGCATTGTCTTTTATACTTAGTTTATCGCATGATTGTTTCTTTCATTGATATTTTATCACATATATATTTTAAAAAAAATTCTTTTATACTATATATATTATTTTATTAGTTTAATATGGTATGAATTTATAGAAAAAAATGAAACGTTTACAAATAGTTTTATTTGTGGAAATTTTTTTAAACTAGATATTTTTTTAAAAAATAAAACATGTAAATTCTTTATTTTAGAAAATGTATAGATTCTTAGTGATAAAATACGTGGATTTATTATCAAAACCTAATTTTCTTGTATACATATGGTGAAATTTTTTTGAAGGAATCATGTAACGGGTGGTGAATTATGTATCATTCCATGCCATCTTCTAATCAGTTTCCACAATTTCAAGATGGTTAAGAGGTGACAATTGGACAAATATATACATTTTAGTATTGTATTTTCATACGTTTTTAGTTTATCCAATTTATCATGGGATATATGGCCATTTTTATTAAATTATTCTATTGAGTACTCTAGTTGGGTGTCTTGTTTGGGTTATATTTATGAATTGTTTCTATAATCGTTGTTTTACCTCATCATGTGACAACCAACTCGGGTTGGTAGTTTAGTTGACTTGGGCTTGTTAGTTACTATTAATAACAATTAAGTATTATAGTCATTTTGTAAAAAATGGTAGAAATTATGGATCAAATAAATAATGTAATATAAAACATAACCACTCAATTGGTCAACGTTTTGTGTTGAATCCCAAAGTTCTAATAAGTTCTATGGGAACCAGAGGATGTAATGAGGTGCAAATTTTTTTATTTTTTGTTAACAATGTAATTAATTTTGGGAGATAAATTCTTTTGAAGAAGACCTAAGTTATAAAATCCATATTTTTGGAAAATTAAAATAACAATTTTATTCTCTTCGATAATTCGTGTTACAGACAATAATGAGTTGATATGAAAAGTGACATATTTCATAATAATAATTATTTAACAAGATATTAATCTCATGTACATAAGAATTATATGGATGAATATGATAAAAAAATTTATGAAAATACATGTTTTAGAAATGTATATATTATGAATTCCTCTGTGAAAAAATAATTATAAATGAAAATATAAACCATTTCAAAATAAAGTGATTATTTTTCCAAAAAAAATGTTATGGACAAAAAAATGACTTATATTAACAAATTAGATAAGTCACATTATGTGATTTATTTTAATGAAAATTAAATGATTTATATTCAATAATGTTTTTACCATTTATTATATTTTATTATAAACATGTGATAAAAATTAATTTCATATTACACTCAATAATGTATCTTACAAAAAATAAGTTGTTTTATAGTTTTTTTTCACACTTGACTACAACATTAATTTTGATACTCTATGAAAAATAATATAAAAAATTTAATTTAATTTAAAAATAAAAAACTATAAATTACCATTTTAAATTGATTGAAATTTTTATGAGAAGATTATTTTTTTGATGAATAGTGAATCTAATAGTTTTATAAAGAACATTTCCTTCACTTATATCTTTTAAAAAGGAAAATATTTTTTATGGATGGTTTTAAATGAAAAAATAATTTGACCATAAATCAATTAATCCAATTTAACTTATTGGAATCTTTTTTTATATTTTGTTTTTATGTAACAGTATTTCAATTGTCTGAACATTGTATCTATGAAAAATAGATTTCAAATCGCATCTATGGGACTAGATTCATATTAATATTTTGTAATTATGTGAATGAAATATTAAAAAAATGATTCCATTTGTCAAATTAAAATATTTTATATTATCTATTATGGTGAACATAATTTTTTTGATAGTGAATTGTAAAAAAAATATTATTTACCATGACTAAGGTATAAATGGGTTTAGTGGGATTTAACTAAAAATATAAGGCATAAAAAGGACCAAAAACACTTCCAACACCCATTTGGTGTACATATTTAGACATTAAATATTATAGGATTCATAATAACCCATTTTGAGCTGTATGTATGTCGAAAAACATCAAAAAACCTATTTATTTTCTTTTAATTACATGTATACAACTCACTTCATGTATAAATTCCACCCCATCTTGTCTCCTCTTCACACATCCAATATAATTGTTTCCTAAATACCAATCCATATATTTTCTTCAATTCCCTATTAGCTTTCTATAATCCATTGTATTGTTCTAATCATAAAGTATAAATCAACTTAGGGAAATCTAAAAGAAGTTGTTCGAAGAAGATGTAACATCCATAATCAAGTGTTTTAATTTATTTCTTTCACGAGAAACATCAATTATTATTAAATTTTGATCATATGAAAAACCCTTTAACTTCTATATGTTTATTAATTAGTATATTAATTTAATATCATAAATCATTCTATACTCCCAACAAATGGGTTATAAAATCATGATTTGTGTATACGGTGGCTACCGCCTAATGAATCCATGTTTTACTTTTTCCATGAACACCTATCATTGGTTCATATAATGATGGATTTATTATTTATATATAATTTTTATGTCATTATTATGATTACAGAAACATGATAACACATGATCCTTTATACATTCCATTACGTGGGAATATGATTGTGTCATTCCTGTGTACTCTGGACTAACCCCTTGTGAAATGATGAGATTCATTCACACATTATAGGGAAGGTAATAAGGATGAATTTCATAAAAATATGTGATATGTTTGAAATAAAATTAATTTTTGAATGGTAAAATATTATTTACCTATCTTCAATTTTTATATTGGGAAAACTATAAAACATTGTCCATGCATACAAACGGCCTTCTGTCTCCCTGAACGTGGTATTTAATTATTTATCTCAATTTTTTTAATCATAAAAAACATATTTATTCTAAATATAAATATTACTTATATCATTTTTAACATTAATTATATTATGTTACAATATTCTTTGTAATAGTAACAAAAATAAAAAATCATAAAATACATTGAAAACAAAGTGGTTATTTCCTGAAACATGACTTTTAAATGGAATTTTAAATAAATGGGTAATAAATTGTCATTATTAAATCACTTATGTTATTATATATATATTAAAACACCCACACACTCATGGTAATTTAATATAAATTAAAAAAGTATTTATTATAAAATAGGATAGAACATTTATGAATGAATTCGAGAAATACGCAAAGCGATTTATAGCCTATAATGTATTACTCAATTAATTAGGCCATATTAAACACTCATTTATTATGTGTGGTATATATACATACTATTTGACATTTCATGTCATGAATATAATTAGTTTAAAGAAGTTTTATTTTTAATTTTATTTTTTTTAATGGTTATTATTACTTAAGATATTACCAATGTAAATATAGATTTTCACCTCATGTTTATTTACGAGAGATACCTTCCATATTAAAAAAATGATTCATGAATGTAGTGTTTATAAATCCAATGAATTAATTTTATATTTAATATCATTAAACTTATATGGATTTATTTATCGATTTTCTGGATATCTCTTTCTTGGGTTTTATGACTCAAAACATACCAAAGTGGTAATGGATTTGTTTCTCAAATAGCATTCAATGGGATATAAATTATGTTATGCACCTAGATTCTACTATGAGGGACATATACATTCATATTGACTCATTATATAATTAATATTCTTATATTAATATTATTTGATGTTTCATATGATTTTTTCCATTAATGGTGTATACAATTAAATATGTACCAATCTCATATTGTAAAGATGTTATATTCTCATTTTTTATTGGGATTGATTATGATTAATCTTTCTCTGATGAAATCTAATCCCCAATATCTTTTGAAACTCTTAAATTAATTTATCTTATAGTTATGAAATTATAAAAAAAAATTCTTCATTTTACATGTTTTTTTGTATGTATTAGGTTGTACCCTCCTGGTCCTTTACATTGTCAGTTTCTGGTGTTGGGGAACCCAAGATCCGTCTGGGAATCTTAAGGGTAGTGCTGTCAGTGGATGGGTATCCTTGTGGTGTCACCCATCAGTGTAACCAATCGGTCTCACCAATATGTGTGTCCCCCATCGGTCTCACTAGTCGTTGAGTCACGGATCGGTCTCACTGATCAGTCTTACCGATAATTGAGTTGTTGAACGGTCTGACAGATCGATGAGTAACCGATCGGTCTGACAGATCGGTGAGTCGCCGATCGGTATCACTGATTAGTGTGTCCCCGATCGGTGGGTTTTCTATTGGTGAGTCGCTGATCTATGTTTCATAGATTGGTCTCACTAGTCGGTGCCACACCCGATCGATGCAATAGAGTTATCAGGGGTTTCTTTCCCCAATATCTTGTGACACGTCCTTTAAGGTATAATGCCTATTTAAAGTGGTTTGAGGATGTTGTTTTTAAAGACCATATATGATGTTCTAGAACTCTAGGAGTGGGAAGACCCTCAACTGACCCAAATATTGTGTCATTGTTACAAATTTCGCTTTATTTA
Organism: Viscum album; assembly: GCA_963277665.1. Classification (NCBI taxonomy): domain Eukaryota; kingdom Viridiplantae; phylum Streptophyta; class Magnoliopsida; order Santalales; family Viscaceae; genus Viscum; species Viscum album. The sequence goes on from OY728166.1 coordinate 205,859,193, forward strand.
AATGAAATATTTTAAATCACATCTGTTATGGACACCTCTCCGATGATAATTATAAAATAAAAATTAATTCAATCATGTGTAATCGTCCTATCCTATGGTGAACCCATGATCCATGTTTATGTCCATTCAATAATTTGTGTCCCATAACGCCATGATATCACCATTAATCACATGGGGATTCTTCCTTATTCTTGGGCTGGTCTCTTTCCTTTCCTTGGTGGGTTTGGAGTCCTCTTTCCTGAGGCTAGTGGCGCGCCTATTCTTGAGCCTTTCCTACTCACACTTGGAGTCCTCAAAGTTCCTCCTTGAAATTTCATGCATCCCCAGTACTAAGGGTGTGGAGAAAAACATCAATCATTGATCATTTATGGAGGGTTTTCCCATTCCCTCTCTTTACTATGTATCAGGCTTTGTGGGTATGATTATGTTTATATGGGGATGGATGTGACCCAACATTAATGAAGATAAAAAAATTGTTTTCAATTAATTAAAGGGTGTGTATGATGATGTTGATGTACACCTATAACTTTTCATATATGTTGTGAATGGTATGGTCTTGTTTTCACTGAATATCATTGTCATTGGTGGTCCTTTATATCACACTAATGAAACTCAGTTTTATAGATAATTTTGTTATTGGATGGCTGTAATATGGAAAGTGGTTAATCATGTAAACTCATTCGATTAAATGGATTCCAAATAAATATTAATCCTTTTGTGGTCACCCCAGTTAACGAAATGGAAAGAAAGAACTAATGGAATGGTGTGTTTAAATAAGAAAAATCCATTGCTCTATTATGGTGATATATTTGGTTGTTCTGCTCGATGCTTGTGGGGTGATGTGGATAGGGATGAGACCCCCTATTGCAATTTTGTTTATTTGTGGATCTGAGGAAGTGTGGGTATGTAATTTGGGGCATTGATTGGTACTAGTGCTTCGTGGGACGTCACAGATCCCTTTTGTTGTTGTGACATTACTAGATAACTAGATGTAAATGATTAATTTTCTACTAGGATATTTTTTCCTTTATGGATATTATTTTTAGTTTCCTAGTAGTGAGAAATATTTTAAATGGAACCACTTGAATTTGATAACAAGAATGTGTTCAATATGGAATTATTCTCCAGGAATGTGTATTGACATTGTTGTAACCCAGGTTCATACGGTCTTGGATGTGTGTGGTTGTTGTGGCCCAGGTGTCTGCCGGTGGGATGCATGGTTGTGGTGGCCCAAAAGGTTGTTGTTGGGGAGGTAGTGAGATTGTAGTGAAAATGGTCGGGGAGGTCTGACATGTTGGATGTCTTCAACAAACAATGGGAAAGTAGTGTGGGCTACCCAAACATTTATGTATTAATACTATTACATTACTTGACATGAATTATTTGGGGAGTGTGACTTGATAAGATTTGGGTGGATATTTTGCTTTCAAGATTCCCTGGTTATCTTCATTTCTCACGGTGCATTAGAATGCCTCCCACCTTTTGCACAAGTGCTTTTGGTCTTCCATACTGTGTGTTCCTATATACTCATGCAACATAAATAAAAATGATTTCATATTTCTAGGTGGATATTTGGGGACCATGCCAGACCCTATTGGGTAAGACATTGGTACCGTTACTATTATTGATTTTCTTTTCATTTGGAACTTCCCTTTGGAGGTTTCTTGCATTTATATAACATCATATTTGATCATTCATATGGGAGTGATTTTTTCGTATCACTTTTACTTCCTTTTTTGGGGATGTTTGGTTTTTACCATCATATATCTTGATACTACTAAATAAAAAGGATAATGCATTCGATATTACATGTGATTATATACCCATGGTTCTAGTTGCCTCTATAGGGCCTATTGATTGTGAGACTCAGGGGAAATTTTCTCTCCTTCAAAATGAGGAAGGAATTGTCTGGAAGGTTTTTGTCCCATCTCTCATCATTGTGAAGGAAGGAGGTGACAAAATGGTATCAGAGATGATAGCTGATAGATAGGATAGAGATCGGGGTTAGCCACAGTTATGATTATATGGGATTCTAGGGAAACAGAGTTAGGCAATAATGGAGCATTAAATAGCCCAGTGATGACCGGATAGGAAACTAGATTTTGGGGCCCCCCATAATCTAATGTAAAGACTTTGGACCTACCCAAAGATCATGTGAGGCTACACTGATTTCCCGGTTGAGACCCTATGAAAGGTACATTCATCTTAATAACTCAGGTTCTTGTGTGTTATTGATGTTCTATTAAATTCAATAAATAATATGTTTAAAAAACTTTTAAAATAAATCATCTACACTACTTGGGCATAGTAATTACTTGTTTTCCTTGAAGCTTTGGTACCCGAAGGATGACCATGAGAAGTGTGGGTGATTGTAGCCCAATAGGCTGATATTGTCTGTTGAATGGATTACTAAACGATAGGAGGAGGACGACCAGTGTAAGAAGATGCTTCGTGCCTTTCAATGACAGACCCTTGGGATGTATGAGGATAGCATCTCAGACATGGATATTGAAAGCTTTCTCAAAGAGTGGGTGATAGCTTTTAGCATGACTTGGGCTCTGTCTGAGTACTGGGTTCCATTGGGAGTCAGTCATATGAGAGGAACATCACATCAGTGGTGGACACTCTACCTCAGAGAGATGACGGTGAGTGAGATTTTTTGTGCTGACTTTGAGAAGGTGTTCCATGTGGAATTAATTTCATCTATGATGAAGGATTAGAAGAGTAATGAGATACTCTCCCTTCAGTGGGGGAGTATGTCATTGAGGGATCTGGGGATCCGGTTCAAGGATCTCTTTTATTTTTCTCTGGACATTATTTTGGATGAGGAGTCTCGGGTGAGACATTTAGAGGAGGAACTCCCACCCTCTCTTAACTGTTTTGTTACTCCCATCACCCTACCGATGTATGTGGAGGTCCTGAAGATGGTTGAAGTTTTGTAGAGGATGTATGTATCGGGTGGTGTTCCATGAGAGGGGAGACAGTTGGGCTCATCAATGGGGAAGGCCATTAGCAACATGCCTCTTATGCCCGGTGCTTCTAGGTTTCAGCCATTGGGGAGAAGTCCCCAGTGGTTCCACTTTTGATCTCCACGTCATTGTCCTTTCCATGGGGGCCCTAGATCGAGGTGCTTCATCTGTGGTAGTTGTGGGCACCATCAAAATCAGTACCCGGACCGAGTGCAGTACAGTGTGGTTGGGCAGGTTTAGTGCCCACCTCAGCAGCAACATTTTCCATCTAGGCCTTTTCTACAGTAGTAGTAGGGACAACAAGCTCCCACTCCACCGAGGACAAACATCTTTAGTGGAGGCCAACCATAGGGTTCTCCACAATGACCACGTTCATGGAACGGCCAATGAGGTGGATGACAGAAGAGGGGTATAGGAGTAAGGCATGGGGAGTTTTACGCCGCATAAGCAGTAGTTTTAGTAGGTTCAGAAGTCACTGGAGGTACGATCATATTGTTTAGCACTCTTGAATGCAGCATTTTTTGATTGAGGTTATTATCACTCCTTTGTTACACCCAGTCTATCCCATTCCTTTTTTATACATAGAGAGACTCTCAATGTCCCTGGTTTTGAGTACGCCAGTACGGGGTCATACCATATTGTTTGATGTTTTTTGAGGATGCAGACTTATGTTGGGGCCACATCACTCTAGTGGGAATCTTCTTATACTGCATATGAAACCATACAATGTCATCCTAGGTATGAAATGGGTTTTTTCTACGCAATATGTTATAGACTACTTCGGGAGAAGAGTTATTTCCTTTGATTAGGATAGAAAACATGTCCGTGTTTTTTGATAACAGAGTGGTCAGGTGGGGAGATGGAATGTGAAGCATCTTCTATTAATGTTCGTCGAGCATTCAGCAGAATTTGTGGATTTTGAGATGATGGATAATCCGTGAGTTTTCAGAGAGTTCCTGGATGTTTTTTCCAAGGAGTTTATGACTCTACCCACTCGATGTGACATTGATTTCGGTAAAGACTTAAAACCCGCTGCATTTCTGATTTCGATGACTCCATATAGGATGACGCCATATGATTTGTTCAAGTTACAAATTCATATTGAATATCTAATGAATATGGGTTTGGTTTGACCCAGAATGTCACCCTTGTGTGCTAAAATCTTGTTTGTAATGAAATAATATGGTTGGCTCTAGCTATACATAGACTACCGGAGACTAAATCAGGTAACGGTAAAGATCTATTACCCTCTACTAAGGATATATGATCACTTAGACTAGGTGAGAGGAGCAGGATGGTTATCTTTGATTGATCTGTGGTATGGGTATCACTAGTTAAGGGTGAACGAATGTGATATCCCGAAGACTGCTTTCTGGTGTAGGTATTAGCAATTTGAGTTCGTAGTCATGACGTTTGGTGTTAGAAACACACATTATGTGCTCAAGGGGATAATTAAAATTTTTCTTTTGTTAGCTTCAAGACCCATTTATAATTATGCTCATTGATGAAATATTGATCTACTCAAGATCAGAGGATGAACATATTAAGAACCTAAGGATGTTCTTGGAGATCCATAGACATCACCAGCTCTATGGGAAGTTTTCCAAGTGAATGTTCATGACATGAGGAGTGCATTTTCTTGGCCATGTGGTGTATTAGAAATGAGTAGCGGTTGGTCCATCAATGGTTGAATTAGATGTTTCTTAGTAAAGGGCCTATAATGTGACAGAGGTTCATAGTTTCTCGTGTCTGACATGATATTATCATAGGTTTGTTCCCCACTTCTCTTGATTTTTATCTCCTTTGATATATTTTACCAGAAATGATAAGTCCTTCGTATAGAGTGTGTTGTGTTGGGAATCACTCATCTATATGTAGGAAAGGTTGGTTAATGCTCAATGCTTAGGTTTCCTAGGAAAGGTGTGTTGTTTGTGGTGTTTTTTGATGCTTCTAGACAAGTCCTAGGGTGTGTGATGATACAAAAGGGTGGTGTGATCTCTTATGGGTCTAGGAAGTTATGTCCACATGTGGGTAAATATACCTCCCATGACCAAGAATTTTCATAATTTTTTTTCATGTTGAAGTTGTGGCAGTATTACCTCATTGGGAAGCACATTGCAGTATTCACAGATCACAAGAGTTTAAGGAATATCATTACCCTGTGAGACCTAAAATTATGATAGAGAAGGTGGGTGGTGTTTCTTAAAGATTAAAAATTCAACATCTCTAGTGCTAAAGAAAATGAGAACAATGTGGCCAATTCTATGAGTAGGAAGTCTCAAAATGAATATGTTCAAAAATATATGGATTCTTGTAAGGGAATGGAAGAGTTGGATGCCTTACAACTTGATACATGGATGGATTGTGGTAGATGTTTTCTATTTTAGAACAATGTCCATTCTTATCTATTTCGGTTGATGGTGCAATCTCATTGGGGAGACCAATAGAGTGAAGTTATTTGTGATCGGGTTGACCAAGTAAATTATCTAGAAGGGTGGTTAGATGATGGTTAGAATCAGTTGAATTCCCAAGGGAAGTTTTTTTTGTCTTATAGACGATGTGTGTGGGAGTTCTCCATGACATACATTAATCACATTTAGCGGTACTCCCAAGATTTTCCATGATGTACAGAGGCTAGAAGGAATAGTTTTGGTCTCCGGGTTTAAAACGGGCAGTGGCAGAGTTTGTGGCAAGGTACCTAGTTTGTTAGCAGGTGAAGGCTAAACACAGCATCCCAGTAGGTTTGTAATAACCTTTAGATGTAACTTATTGGATGTGGGATGAAATATTGATGGATTTACTCACAAGAATACCTAGAGATCAAGGGGATGATGATATTATCTGGGTAGTGGTAGACCATCTAATGAAATCATCTCACTTCATGGTGATCAAGTAGTTGAGTGAAGTAAATGTAAAAGCACAAAGATATGTGGATGAGGTGGTACAGTTGAATGGATTTAAAAGGACGATAGTCTTGGATAAGTATTTACTTTTTACCTCACAAGTCTGGAGGGGTTTACAGTATGCTTTTGGCACCCAGCTACTCCTTAGCCCTGCTTTCCGTCTCCATACAGATGGGTTGATAGAGCGCACATTCCAGACATTAGAGGATATGATATGTTCTTGTGTTTTGGACTTTGGGGGATATAAGGAATGAAATTTTCCATTTGATGACTTTTCCAACATTAATAGTTGACACACTTCAATTGGTGTGGCACAATTTGATGCCTTGTAGTGGAGTCTGTGTCTCCAATCCGTGTGATGGAAATATGTCAGGGAAGGAGGTGTTCTTGGATAATAGTTGTTGTAGAGCACCACAAAGAATTATTTTCTCATATGAGAGAGGATGAAGGTAGCTCAGGGCTGATAGAAGTCATATTCCGATCATAGGTGGTGACGCTTGGAGTTCGAGGTCTAGGACCACATGTTCTTGAAGGTCTCCCCTCGATGTGGGCAACATGGGTTCAATAAGGGGATCATGCTCTCTACTATGTTCATTGGGTCCTTAGAGGTGTTTTGGTGAGTCAGTGAGGTGGAATATTAGCTGTGGTTTCTTCCTCAGTTGGAAAGGATCCATGATGTTTTCCACATCTCCTGGCATCGTCAATATCTACACAGTGATTCCCATAAAATTGGAAAGGTAGAGTTTGATATAGGGGAAAATGCTACGTTCTTGGAGAAACTATTGAGGATTGAAGATCAAAAGGGGACTGTTCTTGGGGGTGAACCATCACTTTAGTTCGTGTGTTTTGTAGGTACGGTGACCTTGAGGATAGTTCGTGGGAGCGAGAAGCTGAGATGCGCACCCAATACCAATAAGTGTTTTGAGTTTTGTTCTGTTTTGTTTTTATGACTTGTTTGTCACATAGTGATTAACCTTTTTAACTATGAAATTTTTTGTATTCCTTGTTTTGTGAATTTGTATAAAGAGTCCGTACTGTGGGGAGTGGGACGTAATTGCTAATCTAGATGCTTTAGGGTAGATGTGATTAAACTCGTGCGGGTGAGTCAGTGCCCTCCAAAGAAGATATTATATTAACATGGAGGAATGGACTCTCTAATCCATATAAATGGATTGTGTGACCTTTTTATATTTTTGTACTTGAGAGAGAAGTGTTCCTAGATGTTGAAAAGTTTTACTCTTGAGAGGTATCATCAAGGTGGTTGTTCAGACCCCTCTATTTTATTTGGAATTAGTTTCGATTCTGGAGGACAAGAAAAATTGAGAGGTATCGATTGTAATGGAACAAACCTTCATGCTCCATTACATAATCAATTTATTGTGATGGTGTTCCCTAGACCCATTAATGAGTCATTAGGGTGATTGTGTCTTTGGAATTGTGTTATCATGTTGTCAGCCATCGGTGTCACTAATCAGTGTTTCCCCGATTGATTTGATATCGATTAGTGTATCTATGATCAATGAGTCACAAATTGGGAATTCAAAGATCAATGAGTTGTTGATTTGTGAGTCACAGATCGGTGTTTCCCCGATCAGTACCATAGGGTTATTGGTGGTTTCTTTACCCATTTTCTCATATTTACTCCACTATGGTTTAATGCCTCTTTAATGTGGCTTGAGGCCATAGTTTTTAAATACCATAAATGATGTTCTATATCTCCATGAGTGGTGTGACCCTCGACTGACCCATACTTTGTGTCACCATAACGTGTATCCCGTTTTTAATTGATATAATTTAACTCACAACTATTATGAACAACTATCTAATAAAAATTAGTAAAAAGAAATTAATTCGATCATGATTAACCATCCAACCGCATGGTAATACCACGATCCTCCATTCAATCCATTGAAGAATTAAAATCTCATAACTCCATGATCTATCCTTTTATCACATAGGGATTATTCCATATTCATGGCTGGAATATTTCATTTCCTCGAGGCATTTGGAGTCCCCCTTCTCTAGGAAAGTGGTGAGCATGTGCTGTAGACTTACATGCTCACTATTGGAGTCCTCAGAGCTCCCCCCCTACAAGTCTTGCATCCCTAGTTCTGGGTGCATGAATAAAAACATCAATCGTTGATCATCCATATCAGGTTTTTTATTTTGTCTCTCTTTACTGTGTATCATGCAGGGTGGGTATGATATTGTTCCTTTGGGGATTGATGAATGAAAACCATAACAAAGTTAATAAATGGGTTTTAAAGAATTATGGGGTGCTTTTATGTTGTTTTTGTACTCTTTTACCATTTCTCATATGATGTAAATTGTATGGGCTTGTGTCTAATGTATATTGTGCCCATTGGTGGTTCTTTATTGCTCACTAATGAACCTTTTTTTCTTGATAATTTGGTGATTGAATGTATGTAACATGGAAACAGGTTAATCATGTAAAATCGGATGGTTAAATTGATTCCCAAGGAATAATAATACTTTTTTAGTCACCCTATTTAACCAAATTGAATGAAGAAACTCAATGAATGATGTTTATAAAATCTAAAAACTCTATTCTTCTGTTTTGCTGATATGTGTCGTTGTTATTCATGATGCATGTGGGGCGACGTAGATGGGGATGAGATCCTTTATTGCACAATTGTTGGTTTTTTGATCTTATTCGATGTGGGGATGTATATTGGGGCATGGTTTGGTACCATTGCTTTGAGGGATCTCATAGATCCCCTTTGTTTTTGTGGCTTTACAAGAGAACCATGAGTGAATGCTTAATTTGATGCTTGGCTATTTTTCATTCCTATGTGGTTATTCCTTTTAGTTTCCGTGTAGTGAAGAATTATTTAAATTGAAAAACTTTAATGTGATAACAAAAATGGATTAAATGGGGAATTATATTCCTTGATTGAATTGTGACTTGGTAGTGGCTGTTGAGTTTTTTATGAATGAATTGTAATGAGGGTGTTTATGTATTGGTTATTTTTGGTACCCCTAGGTTTGGATGAGTAATTGTTGACCTATATGTATAATTTAGTTCTTATTTTTCTTCTTCTCACCCCACATAAGTTGATAACATCATGCCGAACACCCTCATTTAATGGGGGAGGGTGTTTTTTCCAACAATCCTATGAGTGACTGGTTATTAGCTCGTTTTCTGCTCCATTTACCAAGTACACCAAGACTCTTTGGGAGGATTTTTATGGCCTGAGGTTTATTATAGCCCCAGATTCATTCGGTAGGGTAGTGGTGGGGGTTGGCCCAGTAGGGTGCATGTAGTTTGATTCCCATGTGTCTTCGGTATTATGCCCATGTGTCCTTAGGCGGGGTGGTAGTTGTTTAGGTAAATGTTTCTTTAGGCATGGAAGTAGTTGTTTTATATCATGTTTCTTAGGGTGTGGTTTTTTTTTGTGGCCTAGTTGTCTGCGGGATAGGATGTGTGTGGTTGTTGAGGCCCAGGTGTCTTCGGGTGGGATGCGTGGTTGTGGTGGACCAAAAATTTTTTGTTGGGGCGACCGTCAGAATGTAGTGAAAATTGAGGAGAGGTCTGATTCATAGGATATCATCAATAAAAAGTGGGAAAGTTCTACTGGGTATAGAAACCTAAATGTGTTATTTCTATTACATTACATGACATGTATTATTTGGTTAGTGTACCTTTGTATGGTTTGGGTAGATAGTTTCCTTGATAGTTTCATTGGTTATCTACTTTTCTAAATAGGCATTAGAATACCACCTACTTGTGTCTGAGATATTTTGGTATTCCATATTGATTATACTTATATACTCACCCAACATATATAGAACTGCTTTTAGGTTTCCCAGAGGATTTGGGGACCATTCAATTCCGTATTAGCTCGGATTCTAGGACTGTTAGTGTGGATACTTTTATTTTAATTTTGTACATCCCATTTGGAGTTTGCATGTACTTTTAGAACTTTATATTGAAACATTCACTTTGTAATGGTTTGTTTTGGTCTTTACTTTTACTTGTAGCATGGGTTTTGTTTGGGATTTACTATCTTATCTTCTGATCCTACTAAAAAAAGGGTAATGCCTTACATATTACATGTGATTATATTCCATTGGTGATAGTCTCCACTCTAGGTCCTATTAATGGCAGGACTTTGGGGTCAGTATCCCTCCTTCAACTTGAGGATGGAAGGTTCTAGGAAGTTTCCTATCCCCTCTCTCATCTCGGGGAAGGTGGTTCATGATATTGTACTTAATAGCTCCAAATAATGTTTTTTTAAATTCGTCTGTATTTATCTATTCGGTTGAAAACCCATTTCCTTCCAAAACCATCTTTTATAATATTATTTTTATTTAAATTATCATTATCAAATAGATCTATGAAATAAATTTTAACAATTTTATCACCTAAAAGATAATTTATATGAATCTTCATATCATTATCCAAACATGGAAAAAAATTATTACATAAAATGGGTAAGATTATATTTTAATCTATATGAAATGAATAAAATTTACTTCCATAATGACCATTATTTATTCTAAATCATGATTTATATTTTTCATATTTTATTATTAGTGAAAAGAAATTTTAAAATTATTTATGTTATAAAAATGGTTTTTTGTGTGATGATTATTTCCCTTAAGAATCATAAAAAATGATTTATCATTCAAAATAAGTTTCCATTTAACATGATATCCTTGGAGAAGAATTTACCATTAAGGGGTATATGATCCCTTCATACCATCCTTATTATTTCTCTACATAATTAATATTTATGATGATTTTGTTTTAAATCTACATCCTCTTCCATGGGTTATCCCATGATAGAATTTCTATTAAACGTTATTTATTTCTCATGGTTTATGTAATGATGAATTGATGAAATGATCAAGAAACTCACTTATTTCAATGGGTTTTGATATGATTATTTAATTATGATCTTTTGTAATATGTATCTATTATTTTTATTAAGTGATGGGAGAGACCTATTTTTCCATCCAATTCTATTGTTAATGAATAATTTTATATGATCTTCTAGTTCACTCAAGTGGTTTTTCCAGCCCCACAAGATGGTACTGTAGAGGTTATCCAAATACTAAAAGAAGTTACATGAAAGGAAATCCAAATTCCAAACAACATGCATTTTTGTGTAGCGCAAACATAACATATTATTAATATGTTGGTGGGAATCATTGATATATTATTTTCTATTGTTATGTATATTTCAAAAATGTATGTCTTATAAAAATGTAATGTGATCATGTCTCATCTTCATTGATTCCCTTGTGACTCATGTCATGTGAACTTCAAATCATTATTCCGTCAATAAATATTATAATCACTGATATTAAATGTATGGTTTTGAAATGATATTATCATATTCCTATACACATATATTTATGTTAATATTATATATATATATATATATATATATATATATCCCTCAATTATCCTTTTTGATACTCTAAACTCACTCTTTTATATGTTTTCACTCACTGATTTGTGAAGAAATGTATTATGTATGATATTTCTAATAAGTGTGTTAGTTATGAAGAACATAGTGGGGTATTTAATAGATCACTTATGGACTAGTTTATGAAGTGTCCATGGTTACGAATAAACTATAACATTACAATAATTTTCAATGTGTTTGTATAAGTTAATGAATATTAATATTAAATATGTAATATACATGTTTTAAAATCCATGGTCACTATACTTATTCACCCACTATACTATATTATTATATTGTGGTGTGTATGTATTATTTTATAGATAACTAATACCATTAATTTTAAAATAGTATCCCAAATTAATTTCATGAAATATAATTTCTATTTTATTCTCTTACCTAGTTTATATATACATAATGTTTTATCTTAACCACCACATGAAATATATTTTACATCTCTAAAACCCAAAATTGGTATTTGATAAAAAATATCAATTTCTTCCACAGATAATCATTAATGAAGGTTATAATTTATATATCACTAATGGTTCACTAATGACTCATTTTTTAGTGAATTGTGTAAATATTTTTAATATATTGAAAAATAAAACTCTATAACATCTTATGTCTTTTTGTGACCATTATTCTATTTTCAAAATTATCCCAAATACCCACCCTTTATATATTTAGTTGAATGTAGACCATCAACACTTCTTTAATTTATATTTTTCATATATTTACATGACCAAGATAGATAATTATCCCATTTTATACCTAATTTTCATCTTCAATTATCAAAGAGCTTGAGCTTCAAGACCTCTAAATTTATACAAATCACATCCAGTTATTTCTTCATTAGTGAGAAAGTTTTGACATGTCGACCATTTGATGATAAAATAAAATATTTTTCAGATTAATTTTTTCAAATCATCACAAATCGTTTTTACACAAATTAAATTATTTTTAAATATATAATCATATATAAAATTCATTAATTTCAACATGATTAGTTCCATTCCAATTATTCCAATTCATTTGATTTTTTAAAAAAAGACATAAATTAATGTACAAACCACAATCATGTTCACTAATATTTCATCTCCATCAATTCATTACATTCCCCTAGAAGTGACATATTTTTTTAATGGTTATATGATTTATGCTCAAATTCTAATCAATAACAACAATACCCATTTGAATCTTATACATCTATAATGACATGAGGGTCAATTGGATAATTTTCCTTTATGTTGATAAGAATTGGTAAATTTATCCATCAATTAATGTGGTATATAAATCATTTAGTAGTGATCATATTATTTTTTGTTTTTTTATACGATGTGAAGTATTCACCATCCTGATTAATCCATGCATGCCCTTGTATTATTTTATAACCGTTATATATATTTGAAATAATCATAGTATCTTTTAAATTATTAGGATTTAGTAAAAAAAATTATAGCTGGATTTCCCAAAAATTATTGATTTTTTGTATTATAATTTATTTTCATTATAAAAATTAAATCCAGCCATTTTAATGATTATCCACATTCAATAACTAATTATTGAGTCATTAATACATCTTAATCATTTATGTAATGGTTCTTTACATTTTATTTTATTAAATTTTCTTACCATCCGTAATTATCATTGAATTATATAATCTTCTCCTGATATTCTAATTAATATTTTTGATATTATTCTCTGTTAAAAAATATGTATTCCATCCTTATTTTATAATGTTATCAAAGTTATAATTCATGTTCAGACAAAAAAACATATTCTATATTTGATTCATCACATTATCCTTCTTCATAATTATATTTCCTTCACATTTAACATCAAAAGAGAAGAATTTTGTGAATTTTTTTGGAATATATTTATCAAATAAAGTATTTTTTTAATACTTTCCCAAATATTAAATGATAACACATTTTCTTATTTAGTATTATAATCTTTTTCACACCTATGATGATTTATTTATATAAGTATTTTATCCCCCTTCTTGCATTTTCATCCCCACCAATATCTAGATGATTTCATTTATCATAAAAATTAACTTTTTTATCCTTCGTCTCTTGTTCTAAATACAATTGATATTGATCATACCACATCTAGGCCATGTTAACGAAGATAGCATATCATAATATTCATTAATTCTTGATTTTTATTTCATTAAAATTCATGAACAATAAAAATTTTAGTGTAATTTAAATTATCTATACTTTAAAAAAGGTTTTAATGAGGAAAACTCAGTTTAATAACTGTTGATGTTTTCAGTCATGTATTACCATTATGTGGTGAGGTCAAATTTTTTTGAATGATTTTTAAAAATTTCTATCTTATGCAAATAACCCTTTAAAAATTATAGTGGTTTTAATCATCTCAATGATGAAACACATCCTCAGATGTAATTATATAAAAGAAATATAAACTAAAGTAACAATTTTTTATATGTCCATGTCCCAATGTGACTTACTACTTGTATCTATGTACAGAATCACCAGAAATAGATTTTTCGCAAATCACATTCACATATATGAATGTTATCAAGGAAGGAATCACCCTTGACCAAAATTATTCTTACAAGGGATTATCCTTGGCTCATTAATATTATTTTTCACCAGTATCAAATATATCATTATCCAATCTAACAATGAAATTTAAAACAGTAATCTTCTTTATAAATAATGATAATAATATATTAAACTAGTTAGGTAAGGTAAATTTTATCCGCCAAAATAATCCTTCAATATATTTATATATTTATATTCATATTTTGAAACCTGTAATACTTCATAAAAATATTTAAAAATACACAGTATGAACATACTCAAATATCCATTAAAAATATTATCATTATTTTATAATACCTTGGTTAGAATCATGAAAATTATATTATGAATGTTTAATATTGAACACACATCATAGAATTATCATAACGAATGTGACATAAGAATATTTATGTGTAGAATTCCATAAATGCCTTCTAGAAACTCATACAAAATGAATCTTCATAAAAACATCAACAACACTAATTAATAAAATAATTGAAAACCATTATAATCATATGTGACTCCTTAAAAATTTTCTACTCTAGTAAAAATGATTCTCATTGAATTATAATTTCACATTTAGGTAAGAACTAACGTTCACAATTTATGTTTTAAATCATCTAAAAATATATATCATCCTAATAATTTCATGAAAAAAACATTTTATATCTTATTATGGTAAAAAATTACCATTAATAGGAAATGATATTCTATTTTCTTAATATCATTTTTTGAAACATCAAATAAAATCATGTGACCATATATATAATCTCTTGGTTGATTGTTACTCATTAAAATCTAGAATGTTTTTTAATTAACTCCATACCATTAATTAACTTATATCCTCCAAAAATAAATTCATGTGGGTTTATATCAGATCCTTCCAAAAACTCATTTATTAGCTAAAATTAAAATCAACTTTGAAACAAACTATCACAATAAATTACTAAAAAAAATTAAATCACAATTTCAATCAATTTTAGATCTTTATTTAATGTGATTTCTGTTCCATGAATGATCATAACATTCATCATCTGAAATATCCATGATGAAAAAATTAACACTCCTTTATAGGAAAAGTTGCATCATCCCTAAGAACAAATGGGATTTATCCTATTGTAATATATAATAATGACAATCATGGAACACAAATTGGTTATATGGGAATCTTAAAAATAACCTATTCTTCTATAATATTTTATTATAGTATCCTAAACAACTAGTGGTTCCATAATGGCAATGTTGTCCCAATGATGTAAACATGACATTCTTAGGTTTCCCTTGTAATATGTTTTCACAAAAAAAATCATGTAATGTATTCTAAAAAAATAACAAAGAAAACCAATATAAAATAATTTTATCTCACATAAATTAAAACCAATTTTATATTCCAAACAATCATTGAGGTATTTTATCAATAAAAAATGGAAAAAACTATTTTTAATGAAAACATATTTAGGTTGATTTTCTATGCCTTGAAAAATGATATTACAAAACATATACCTAATAAATATCAAATCACCCATTTCAATAATCTAATATAATAGTGATACATATAAAAAAGTTATTCCATTAGAATGAACCTTTTTATAATGACACATACCTCACTAATGGGGAAACTATGCTTCCTTGGAATATAGTGGTTTGAAATGATGATATTTGGTCCTCACAACCAAAGATCCACATTGAAAAATACTAACTTCACATAAAATAACAATATCTATACATCAAAACCAATTTATTTTTATAAAAAACCAATGTAGAAGTTATATTGATGATAGATCAAGAATGTTGAGAATATAGGTGGAAATTGAAACATAACTTGAAGAGATCCACAATGTCAAAACGAGATTCTTTAAATGATAGAGAAGATAGAATTTTATAACCTTTATGAAAGGATGGGTCAATATAATGATATATTAGTGTGAAATTTAGATTAAAATGGTGCCATGGTATTTTTTTTACTTTTACAAATTAAGAAATTAATATGGGTCACTTGGTTATGATGCATGATTAGAATAATTTTCTGTTATTCATGTGGTCCATACTAATAAATTAAAGCTGAAGTGTACTATTACCTAAGAGTAGCCACATGATTATAAAAAGAATCATTTATTCTTGAAAATACCACTATATTGAATCGATACCATTGAAATAGTCTTCCTAGTACTCTCTCATGGTTTTGAAAACTGAGATAAAACCATGAAAACCATAACTCTAGATAGTAGAGCTATGTCACGAGGGTATTATATTGTAACATGAAAGCATGAGAAGATCGTGAACTTGTCACGTCCATCACATAAATCCAAAATCACAACCCCGTACTTCAAAAAAAAATTGCCAACAATACAAGAAGAATAATCCTATATAAACATAACTTTTCCTTGAAGGTATCATAATTATAAAAACCCTTACACTTTATATCCATTGAATGAAAACATTTTTAGAATCATAATTATAAAACTACCCTACTACATCATCAAAAATTAATGCTCCTTCATATCAGGGATAAACATTCTATGAAGCCATATTACACAGATCAAGGGAATCATTTCACTAAAATATAAATTACTATGACAATGTATATTTGAATATACTATTAAAATATTTAGTAATCCATATCAATATCAATAGCCTCCCCTATATTATATTAGAATATACTTGTTGATATTTCCCAATTTTTAAAAATTAAAACACATAACTAATAAATATCTCGATAAGTGTTAATTCAAAATCAAATTCCGCCTTTGAAAGGTGAATAAAGATCATCAAAGGTCCAAAAACACATTATTATATCATACCCAATATAAAATTCATTATTCTTCCCATTAGGAGAAGAGCTGATAAAAAATTGATAACCAATTGGAAACACCCCTTGGAATAGGAAATAGTCCTTTTGGGATGTTTCATGTCAATGATATTTCAATAACACCATTCTGATCAACTATACCTTCACCATTATGTAAGGACCCAAACATTCATTAATAAAAATTATTCTTGATCTGATTAAATGTCTCATTATGTAAATTGTTTATATAAATTTAATTATAATTGGTTTTATGTTTCTTGATATTTGAATACCATTATATAATGGTATTGTTGCTAATATAGTTGTTGAACAGTGATCACCTGGTTAGTATAAATATTGGTCTTTAACAAATCCAATTTACTCAGAAAAAGGAAGTGATTGCCTCATCCCATAGACATGCCTCATATGAAGCCCATTTTTAGAATCTCAAAAATGATGTGTTGTCCTTGGGATTCTCTCCTGACCAATCCCAAGCCATTCTTGACCACGTTAATCTAGATCTGAACCGACTACAGGAGAAGTGAAGTTAATAGAGATTACCACCTGAGAAATATTATCCGAGCCACCCCAAGAGTCTATATCTATCGCACACCATACCCTTAAGTCATATTTCAGTGTTATAAGGGGTTATCTAATGAGCCCCTAGCACTATGTCTATGTACATTATTCTTGTATAGATAATATGCATTCTTTTTATCATTAATTTTAAATAGTTTTTAAAGAACAAATAGTATTTTTTGTTAATATTCAAATATGAAATCTATTTTTATGAATTAGTGGATTTTTTAAATTGAATAATATTTTAATAAATTGTTTATATTATTATTAATTTTTTGTAAAGAAAAATTATCATATACTTTTTTAATGAAATTTTACTTTTTATTGTGGTTTGAAAGCAGTTTTTGTCAAACCCCTAAAATTTTTGATAAATGTGGCTTTTTATTTTAGAAGTATAAATTCACATATTTATAAAATTATATAGATAAAATGAATATTAATTTTTTAATTATAACATCTAAATTATCCAATGGTGAATATGTCATAATTTTCTGACATAGTCGAATATTTCGGTAAAAATTTAATATCGTTTAAATATATAATGTCTTTTATGACATCATAATGACCCAATAGTGATGTCATAATATAATATAAATTATATGTTCGGCCAATATATCTTTTAACAATAATATAACGTGATTTTAGGTTTGTTTGATTTATTTTACAAAACATTTGTGGACCATGCAAGAGTTAAAAAACATTTTCACTTTTTATATGAATTTCCTTGAGAGTGTTACTCAAATCCACATAAGCAACCCTATTATTTTAAGAAGCCCAGACATTGGACATATAAAATGTAGTTTTTCACTCCCCTTTTTCAAAAACCATGGGCAAAAACCATGGTCGGTTTGGAGGTTTTGATAAGTTTAATGTGAGGTGTCCCAAACCTAAATAATAAAGAATTCACTCTCCTTTCCTATATAAACTCACCCAATATCCCACATTCTCTTCACTAAAATCCATTGTATATTAACCAACCCCTGACATCATCTCTCTAGAATCCTCCCAAGGTGCCCCAAGCTCCCAATAATCCTCCCTCAAGCCCCTCCATAGCCTTTGGGATCACACTTCCATGCATGGGATTTCTTACTTTCTCATTTTTGTCAAATTTTATTTAAGTTGTTATGCCCTTTTTTCAATTTAAAATGTTGGGGTATGATTTTTCACCTCCCCCATACGAACAAATTTATGTTTTAATGAAGGGATACCTGATTATATCTCATTAATGTGTCCCATGTACACCTGTTACCATGCCGAAATTCCATGAGGTACTTTTTTCTTCTATTTTACATCCAAGTAATTATTTTTGTATTATGCATATAAATTCCATTAATTTTTTTGGGGAATATTTCTATATGACACCCTTACACTCCATTTCATGTAAATATGGTGAGACACCCTTTACTCGTTCATCAACTATTTTCATGAATCATTATGTCATGATGTTATGCGTCCGAAATTGCATTGCGTTTTTCCAAGCCAAGATCATGGGGTAGTGAATACCATACACATGTATCTATCAAGGGTATTCACCTTTATAAACATATAAATATTTAATTTTACTTTCATTTATTTATTTCACATTACTTAATCTTGGAATAAATTATGACGTTTATCGAGTCCATGTTATATGATCTATGTGGCACATTTATGGATGAAATGAAATGTTTAAGAAGGGCATGCCCTAATAGTGCTCCAATGCATTGGGTAACGTATAGTGTCATGATACATCAACTGTAATGAGTGTTTACTCATGATAATTGAAGTTCAATGATGGTATAATCATGCCTCGTATGCAATTAGGGTTTACTAATGCTCTATGTGGAGTGAGACTTGGCTAATGTTAATTCCATATTAAGTGTTGTTACTACATTTCCATGTTATGATTATTATGGTTTATCATGCCATTATGTTAATGTTTCTCTGGTCCCCCATTGATATACTGATTTTCTAACATGTATTTTTTTCCTCATTTTATTACTTGTTTATTCCCTTACTAGGCTTTATAGCTCACCCTTTTTATGCATGTCCTCAGGTTATTACATGAAATGCTAATTACGAGGGAACGAAGTGTTCATGTAAAAGACGTTTTCAATAAAGATATTATATTTCATGTTTTATATTGTTATGTTTTAATGACCCGAAAATTTCATAGAAAATTTTTTCTTAATTTCTTTGAAATTTTACGAGTCTGTGGTTTCTGACGGAACCTAATTCCGAGGCCCGGTGTTCCGGGAATCAATTTCCAAAGTTTAGCTCGGGTACATTCATTGAACGATCAAGTGGGTTTTTCTATCTTTGGATCCGGTGCTCGAAATTGAAATATGAGGGCACTGTTGAACTCGCAGCACCGGTTATTGCTTAGGGGGACCTTTGTCGTAGCTGCGTTTTGAGCGAGTTGAGGTTTAATAAATGGGGATTTAGATTAAATTGATAAAATATGTTATGAACAAATATATCTAAGGAAGGTGGAAATTAATCCTGTAAAGGGGGGGATTAGTGTAGTGGGAACCACACAAACCCCTAACTCCTCACCTCCCTATAACTCCCCTTAAACTATTAAATCCTCCCTTGTTAATTTCATGGAAACTTCACTTATTAAAGAGGAGACTCTCCACCTCCCAAACATAATGAGTAAACTAAGGGGATTTAATAACCTTATTAATTATCCTTGTCACACCTCTTGACTTTCTGAATGGCATAGAAATATTATAAAAGAATGAGAATTAATGAAATATTTTCTTGACAAATATTTTGGGAGAATTTGAGGAGATACTTTGTGTGAAGAAAGACGAGAGTTCCTCCTTCATGAAGAACTTCATCCTCCTGCGAAGAACAACTCCCTCCCTCGATAAAAAAACGTTCTCCATCCATAGAATCTCCAATGAATGACGTTCGAGCCAGATCAAAGGCCTTTGAGGGAACGACGAACGCCAATGACCATCGTCATCTTCATCTCCTCCCTTGCGACGACGTCGATGAGCCGACGTCCACCCTCTCACGATATCGTCAACAAACGACGAACGACACGAGGTATGGTTTTTATTTATGTATAATTTAATTCCCTTGTATCTTTCGTTCAAAATAAATAAAAGAACGCGGATCAACTTATTTTCATGCCGATCCGTGAATGTTTTATTTGTGAGTTGGGAAGTTTGGTATGCTTCAAAATTTATTTAAGAGATCTTGGAATGATTTGAATCAATTTTATTTAATTAAAATTGATTGTTTTCTCTTTATAAATGTAAAGACCCGTAAAATTCACGGAAAATTTATTCTTAATTTTCTTTGGAATTTTACAAGAATGCGGTTTCTGAAGGCACCTGATTCCGAGGCCTGGAGTGCCCGGAATCAATTTCCGATGTTTAGCTCGGGTACGTTCAGTGAACGAACGAGCGGGAATTTCTAACTTTTGAACCGGTACTCGTAATCGAATTCTGAGGGCACCGATGGAACCGCAACGCTGGTAATTGCTTAGGAACGCCTTTTTCGGAGTAGCGTTTGCCTAAGAGGAGTTGTTTAATTTTTCTTTTTCTGGTTGAAATGAAGAGTAAAATAAAAATTTGTGAAACAATTTTTATTTTATATCTTTTAAGTGGTTAAAACCTTTTGTTGGAAGTTGGGTGGTAACCACCTAAGAGAGGATTAAGGTGAGGAGGGGCCCACCCGAGCCCCACCTTTTCAAATTCCCTAACTCCCCTCTCTCCCTCTTAAAAGCTTGTTAACTTAACATCTAATTAATTACACATGACATGTATAATTAATTAAGTGTTGTGTTTTTGAATTTGAAGTTTTGAATTCCTTGGCTTGGTAAATAAAATAAGGAGGAACCTTATTCTATTTGGTTAGTTTTGTTTAGCCAACTTGTGAGGATTTTGGGAGCTTCTCCTTCTTCTTCTTCTTCAACCCTGACGAAGAACACGAAGAACCTTCGAACTCCGACGAAGAACGCCGCTCCTCTTTTCTTCGTCTCTCGTGACGACATAACCGCGACATCAACGTTCTTCTTCCGCGACGCTCGACTTCCGCGAATCGTTGTCGATCATCGAACTTCGTTCCAGAACCAAAGTAGGGGTTTGTCCTTTTTAAATTACGTGTTTTCTTTCCCTCGAGCATGAAAGAAAATCTGTTGGCATAGTTCCAACTTTTATTAAAAATTTGTGAAACGTTCATTGTTGTGTTTACACAATTGACCAACTGATGTCGTTATAACGGGAGGAGATCGGACCGCATGAACACGGCCGATTCTCCTCCCCCTTCTAATCTTTTGTGTTGATATTAGCGGAGATAGCACGGTGTCGTCACACCGCGCAGGAACAAAAGAAATTATGCTCGGAGACGGGCCGCGGTGGAACGAGGAGGCGACCGGCGGAACGAGGAGGCGATCGGCGGCCGGCTGGGTCGCCGACGCCGGAGATTGAGAAGGGCCACGGCCCTACGGCCGCGGCGGAGCAGCCAGGGGCGCCGGCCTCACCGGCGTCAGAGATCAGGAAGGCCGCGGCCCTACGGCCGCGGCGGAGCAGCCAGAAGGCGGCCGGCCTCGCCGGCCGCCGGAGAACGGAAGAGCCGCGGCGATGGCCGCGGCGGAGAAGAAGAAGGCGGCCGGCCGCGCCGGCCGCCGGTTCGGTCAGAAGGCGGGACCCGCGGGTCCGGTGGGTTAACTAAAACGGCCGGCAAAAACCGGCCGAGATCCGGAAAAAGGGGGGGTTTCACCCCCCGCGTGCGGCACATGCGCGGCATGCTGGCCGCGCCGCCACCGGCCGGGCCGGTTCCAGCGGACCGGGTCGGGTCGAACCGGAACGGGTCGACCTAGTTCGGGTCAGACCAGGGGGGGTCGGGCCGGGTCGGCCCGGACCCGGACCCCCCGTTTTCGAGACAGTTTCGGTCTTTTGGCCATAACTTGAGCCACGGACCTCCGAATTATGAACCGTCTGCGGCAACGCGATACTCGGATCGAGACGGTCGTTTCGGTATATCGCACTTAGGGTTTCGGAATACTTTGAGTTCGGCCGGGTTGGTTCGTTCACGAAACCAACCGGGCCCTCGGAGCAGAAACGCTCATATCTTGAGCTACAGACGTCCGATTGATGTGCTGTCAGCTTTGTTGTGTTCCTCTTAGTGAGACGGTTCTTTTGGCATACTCCGCCCGAGGTTTGGACGCAGGTGGAGTATGGTCGGGTTGGTTTTGCCTTAAAAACTAACCGAGCCCCGGGGACGAAAATGCCAATAACTCTAAGACCGGGCGTCCGATCGACGCGCCGTCTGTTGCGTTGAGTTCCTGTTGGCGATACGGAACTTTTGGATACATCAACTCTGGACTTTGTGACAGTTGATGTATCAGTCTCTCGGCTCGTGGAGCGGACCCTCCGAACGAGCTTGCTGTGTGCGGGAACCCTAGTGCTGGCTGCGACTGTTACTGCGACAGCTAGTGCTGGCTGCGACTGCTACTGCTACTGCTACTGTGACTGCGACGACAACAATACAGAGATCCTGTGTGGATTCGACGGCGATGACTACTGCACTCAGCGATCCTACGTGGATCAGTGCTACAGGTCCTGCGTGGGCCCGATCCTGTGTGGGTCCGATCCTGTGTAGGTCACTGCGGGGGTTAGTACCTATTGATCCTTCGTGGGTACGACGACTTAGATGGTTCTTAGATCATCTTTAACGTCATCCGAAGAAGTATACCTGTGTGAGTTGAATCTTCTGTTTTACTCGATAGAGGTGGTGCGCTTGGTTGTAGCGGCAGACCCGCGATACTGGAGACGAGCGTACGGAGTACGGAGACCGTGTAGCCGGCTGAGACCTGAAGACTGCTCGACCGACTCGACTTGGAGTGAGTCGACTAGCCCAGTGGACGGAGCGCCCGGTATTTGGCGGCAGACCCACGGCGGACGGAGCGCCTGGTAGTTGGCAGCAGACCCGCGGTACTCGACTGGAGGAGTACCTCTGTAGGCTATTTGGGTGAGCGCCCGGTATTTGGTAGCAGACCCTCAGCAGACGGAGTGCCCGGTAGTTGGCGGCAGACCCGCGGTACTCGACAGGAGGAGTACCTCAGCAGTCTTAGGTTAGTGAGCAGTATCTCAGAGTCGTGACAGGACACTGTACACTTCAGAGATGGGGCTCTTCAGTAGTTACGTTTTTTATAATGAAAATCCTGTGTGAGCTAAATCATGTTGCTTTCCTGTGTGGATTGTGTTGTGCTATCCTGTGTGGATTACGTTTTGCTTTCCTGTGTGGAATACGTTTACTTTCCTTTGTGGACTGAGTTGTACTTGGGCTCGGAGGTTGGAGCGTATTTGAAATTGATGACTTAGGTATATGTATGGGCATATACCTAAGCAGTGTCGGTTGTTACTTTGTGATTGTTCCCTTCTTCATGGTTTATCCTTTGTGGATTTGAGAGACCTTCAGGGGTCTCGGGGTCCCTACTGAGTAGCTTATACTCACCACTGCACGGGCTTTGCCCGCACTACGTTGTGTTGGTTGCAGACGACGGACAGCGTTGATCTTAGCTGAGGCTTGCAGAGCAGGACGGTACCTGGAGGTGGACCACTGGGCGGGACGTGCTCGGAGCGGATGGCGGGACCCGTGGAGCAGTGGAGCTATCTGTACCCACCCTTCAGGTGGGATTTCCAGTGGACAGCTCGGTGTAGCGGCTTTTTCTTTTCAGTTGCTGTTTTCCCTTTCGAGTTGTACTTTACTTTCAGTTTGGGTTTGTATATTGGCCCATTTACTTTTCCGCACTTTCAGTTGTACTCTGCTTTTGCTTAGTGTTTACTTTCCGCTTGCTTACTCTGTGGTGTTTGTTTACTTTACAAAGGCAATGTCTTCCCATTTTACCGGGATTTACGCCTTGGTGCTAGTCACCAGCCCCTGGCCTATGGTAGGCGGGCTTTGGGTAGTCACGGCACGGACCCCGAGGGCGGGTCGTGACAAATTGGTATCAAAGGAGTTCGGTTCTACCGCGAACTCTGATCTTTTCTATGTGAAGCAATAATGTTTAGCGTATTGAGTGTGATTATCAGTCCAGGGAGTCCAGTGTTGGTGCGGCGGCCGACGTATCCGTACACCAGGACCCTGACTTCTGATTTCTGACTTAATGCACAAAAACATTGATTGCGTGTGTGTTTCAAAGTTTTCTTTGTGATTACTTAAATCAGCTCACCATGTATACTGTTCTGACCGTGGTGCACCTGTTTCCTTTCAAGATGGCCCCACGACGGCAGCCAGCTAGGGTTCCGAGTGTTGAGCGTGACGACAGCCCACCGAGCGACGAGGCCTCAGTGCAGGGCCCTTTGTCAGCAGTGGCACCGGCGGTAGCACTACCCGCCGAGCCCCCGATACTTCCAGCACCAGCCGCTGACGATGCACGTCGCCTCAGCATACTGCATGAGTTTCAGCGCTAGCGACCACCCAGGTTTCGCGGGGAAACAGATCCCCAGGCAGCAGAGGACTGGCTGGAGGCAGTGGTACGAGTGTTTAGGCTAGTGAGGACACCAGCAGACCTCATGGTGATCCTCACTGCGAGCCTACTACACGCAGCAGCAGGACGATGGTGGAGCTTGATGCTCCAGGTGCACGTTGAGGCATCTCTACTTTGGACGGACTTTGAGAGCATCTTCCGCTCGGAGTTCGTCCCAGCCACCCTTCGTGCGGTGCGTATCCAGGAGCTTCTTCAGCTGCGGCAGGGCAGCATGACGGTCGCTCAGTACTCGACGAGATTTAACGATCTCTCGCGCTACTCGACCGACATGGTACGGGACCCATTCTTTCGGGCCCGGACCTTCGAGCAGGGTTTGAGACACGAGATCAGGGCATCGCTGATCTCCCTCAGCATACCGACTCAGACAGGAGTACTGGAGTGGGCCCTTCTGATTGAGAGCTTCCTTGCTGAGTCTACACCAGCGCAGCGACCCACCGCAGGGCGGCAGATAGTGGAGTCTTCGGAAACAGGTAGCTGACGGATGACTCAGGGGTCCAGACAGACCAGACCTTTGGGCAGACGACCTCAGGACACTGGCTCAGCAGTGTGGGGCACACAGCGTGGAGCCAGTCTTTCGAGTGGAAGGCAATGCTATGCATGCGGCGGGCAAGGTCACATGGCTCGTGACTGCCCGACCCGCCATGCAGAGGAGCAGCAGACGGTTGAAGAACCACCTAGGCAGAGGCAGAGGTTCGACCGTGGCGGTCCGCAGGGAGGAGGCGGACGAGGCAGAGGAGCTGGACGAGCATCCGGTGGTGGGCGACGCTTTGAGGCTCTTCCACCACCACCACCAGGAGGTTCACCCCGACCACAGGGACTAGGTGAACATGTGAGAGCTCAACTTCAGGCAGCCGAGGCCTTCGATCATGGAGCTCTAGGAGCCGATGGACAGGAGCAGAACTAGTGGATACATCCTTTGTACTTCTGGTTCCTTGTTGCATTTGTGTAGCGTCTTGTATTATGAGCTGCAATAATAAAAGACGCATACCTTTGTGATATTTTTGTTCCTGTCCTCTTTCGTGATGTTACTAAGAGGATCCAGTTATGGCTGTTGACTTGACCCTCACTTGTGAGACATCTATTGGAGGAGACCCAGTTACCACACACTGATACCGACAGTGTGACTCAACCCTTGGAGGCGAGAGTAACGGTTGAATCTCTTAGTAGTAGTGTCGAGGCCTTACGACGTCATCCTTGGTATGGATTAGTATCATCCATGTTAGGATTGACTGTTTTAGGCAATTAATGTGGTTCATCCAGGGGATGGGACCAGATTTCTCTTATCGGCAAAGAAGAAATCTTGCAGCTCTAGTAGGACCGGAGATGGTCCAGGCCACGACAGAGAAGGTCCAGGTCATCCAGGAGCGGATGAGTACAGCTCAGAGCTGGCAGAAGTCATTCGCTGACAGGAGGCGGAGGCCACTAGAGTTCGAGGATGGCGACCACGTCTTCTTGCGGGTCTCACCTCGACGTGGTATTCGGAGATTTGGCCGAGGCGGCAAGTTATCTCCGCGCTTCATCGGACCCTTCCAGGTCCTCAGCAGGGTTGGCGAGATGGCTTATCGCCTGGCTCTGCCACCTCAGTTGCACCGGGTGCACAACGTCTTCCACGTATCACAGCTGAGGAGATACGTGCACGACCCGACGCACATCATTGACCATGGGGAGCTTGACGTTGTCGATGGGGCGACTTTTACGGAGGTCCCGGTGGAGATAGACGATCGACAAGAGCGGGTCCTGCATGGGCAATCGATTCCTCTTGTGCGCATCAGATGGCAGCACGGGAATCTCCAAGAGAGAACATGGGAGCGGGAGGCTTAGATGCGTGCTCAGTACTCTCATTTGTTTCCCTAGTTTTTGATGTGTCTTTACGGGGACGTAAAGCCCTGAGGTGGGAGTAATGTAAAGACCCGTAAAATTCAAGGGAAATTTTTTCTTAATTTTCTTTGGAATTTTACAAGAACGCGGTTTCTGACAGCACCTGATTCAGAGGCCCGGAGTGCCCGGAATCAATTTCCGAAGTTTAGCTCGGGTACGTTCAGTGAACGAACGAGCGGGAATTTCTAACTTTTGAACCGGTACTCGGAATCGAATTCTGAGGGCACCGATGGAACCGCAACACCGGTAATTGCTTAGGAACGCCTTTGTCGGAGTTGCGTTTGCCTAAGAGGAGTTGTTTAATTTTGCTTTTTCTGGTTGAAATGAAGAGTAAAATAAAAATTTGTGAAATAATTTTTATTTTATATCTTTTAAGTGGTTAAAACCTTTTGTTGGAAGTTGGGTGGTAACCACCTAAGAGAGGATTAAGGTGAGGAGGGGCCCACCCGAGCCCCACCTATTCAAATTCCCTAACTCCCCTCTCTCCCTCTTAAAAGCTTGTTAACTTAACATCTAATTAATTACACATGAAATGTATAATTAATTAAGTGTCATGTTTTTGAATTTGAAGTTTTGAATTCCTTGGCTTGGTAAATAAAATAAGGAGGAACCTTATTCTATTTGGTTAGTTTTGTTTAGCCAACTTGTGAGGATTTTGGGAGCTTCTCCTTCTTCTTCTTCTTCAACCCTGATTAAGAACACGTAGAACCTTCGAACTCCGACGAAGAACGCCGCTCCTCTTTTCTTCGTCTCCCGTGACGACATAACCGCGACATCGACGTTATTCTTCCGTGACGCTCGACTTCCGCAAATCGTTGTCGATCATCAAACTTCGTTCCAGAACCAAAGTAGGGGTTTTTCCTTTTTAAATTACATGTTTTATTTCCATCGAGCATGAAAGAAAATCCTTTGGGCATAGTTCCAAATTTTATTAAAAATTTGTGAAACGTTCATTGTTGTGTTTACACGATTGACCAACTGATATCGTTATAACGGGAGGAGATCGGACCGCACGAACACGGCCGATTCTCCTCCACCTTCTAATCTTTTGTGTTGATATTAGCGGAGACAGAGCGGTGTCGTCACACCGTGCAGGAACAAAAGAAATTATGGCCGGAGACGGGCCGCGGTGGAACGAGGAGGCGACCGGCGGAACGAGGAGGCAACCGGCGGAACGAGGAGGCGACCGGCGGCCGGCCGGGTCGCCGGCGCCGGAGATTGAGAAGGGCCGTGGCCCTACGGCCGCGGCGGAGCAGCCAGGGGCGCCGGCCTTGCCGGCGCCGGAGATCAGGAAGGCCGCGGCGGAGCAGCCAAAAGGCGGCCCGCCTCGCTGGCCGCCGGAGAACGGAAGAGCCGCGGCGATTGCCGCGGTGGAGAAGAAGAAGGCGGCCGGCCGTGCCGGCCGCCGGTTCGGTCAGAATGCGGGACCCGCGGATCCCGTGGGTTAACTAAAACGGCCGGCAAAAGCCGGCCGAGATCCAGAAAAAGGGTGGGTTTCACCCCCCGCGTGCGGCACATGCGCGTCATGCTGGCCGCGCCGCCGCTGGCCGGGCCGCGCCGCCACCGGCCGGGCCGGTTCCAGCGGACCGGGTCGGGTCGACCCGGAACGGGTCGACGCGGTTCGGGTCAGACCAGGGGGGTCGGGCCGGGTCGGCCCGGACCCGGACCCCCCATTTTCGAGACAGTTTCGGTCTTTTGGCCATAACTTGAGCCACGGAACTCCGAATGACGACCCTTCTGCGGCAACGCGATCCTCGGATCGAGACGGTCGTTTCGGTATATCGCACTTAGGGTTTCGGAATACTTTGAGTTCGGTCGGGTTGGTTCGTTCACGAAACCAACCGGGCCCTCGGAGCGGAAACGCTCATATCTTGAGCTACAGACGTCCGATTGACGTGCCGTCAGCTTTGTTGTGTTCCTCTTAGTGAGACGGTTCTTTTGGCATACTCCGCCCGAGGTTTGGACGCAGGTGGAGTATGGTCGGGTTGGTTTTGCCTTAAAAACCAACCGGGCCCCGGGGACGAAAATGTCAATAACTCTAAGACCGGGCGTCCGATCGACGCGCCGTCTGTTGCGTTGAGTTCCTGTTGGTGATACGGAACTTTTGGATACATCAACTCTGGACTTTGTGACAGTTGATGTATCAGCCTCTCGGCTCGTGGAGCGGACCCTCCGAACGAGCTTGCTGTGTGCGGGAACCCTAGTGCTGGCTGCGACTGTTACTGCGCCAGCTAGTGCTGGCTGCGACTGCTACTGCTACTGCTACTGTGACTGCGACGACAACAGTACAGAGATCCTGTGTGGATTCGACGGCGACGACTACTGCACTCAGCGATCCTACGGGGATTAGTGCTACAGGTCCTGCGTGGGCCCGATCCTGTGTGGGTCCGATCCTGTGTAGGTCACTGCAGGGGTTAGTTCCTATTGATCCTTCGTGGGTCCGACGACTTAGATGGTTCTTAGATCATCTTTAACGTCATCCGAAGAAGTATACCTGTGTGAGTTGAATCTTCTGTTTTACTCGATAGAGGTGGTGCGCTTGGTTGTAGCGGCAGACCCACGATACTGGAAACGAGCGTACGGAGTACGGAGACTGTGTAGCCGGCTGAGACCTGAAGACTGCTCGACCGACTCGACTTGGAGTGAGTCGACTAGCCCAGTGGACGGAGCGCCCGGTATTTGGCGGCAGACCCACGGCGGACGGAGCGCCTGGTAGTTGGCAGAAGACCCGCGATACTCGACTAGAGGAGTACCTCTGTAGGCTATTTGGGTGAGCGCCCGGTATTTGGCAGCATACCCTCAGCGGACGGAGCGCCCGGTAGTTGGCGGCAGACCCGCGGTACTCGACAGGAGGAGTACCTCAGCAGTCTTAGGTTAGTGAGCAGTATCTCAGAGTCGTGACAGGACACTGTACACTTCAGAGAGGGGCTCTTCAGTAGTTACGTTTTTGATAATGAAAATCCTGTGTGAGTTGAATCATGTTGCTTTCCTGTGTGGATTGTGTTGTGCTATCCAGTGTGGATTACGTTTTTCTTTCCTGTGTGGAATACGTTTACTTTCCTGTGTGGACTGAGTTGTACTTGGGCTCGGAGGTTGGAGCGTATTTGAAATTGATGACTTAGGTATATGTATGGGCATATACCTAAGCAGTGTTGGTTGTTACTTTGTGATTGTTCCTTTCTTCGTGGTTTATCCTTTGTGTATTTGAGAGACCTTCAGGGGTCTCGGAGTCCCTACTGAGTAGCTTATACTCACCCCTGCACGGGCTTTGCCCGCACTACGTTGTGTTGGTTGCAGACGACGGACAACATTGATCTAAGCTGAGGCTTGCAGAGCAGGATGGTACCTGGAGGTGGACCACTGGGCGGGACGTGCTCGGAGCGGATGGCGGGACCCATGGAGCAGTGGAGCTATCTGTACCCACCCTTCAGGTGGGATTTCCAGTGGACAGCTCAGTGTAGCGGCTTTTTCTTTTCAGTTGTTGTTTTCCCTTTTGAGTTGTACTTTACTTTCAGTTTGGGTTTGTATACTGGCCCATTTACTTTTCCGCACTTTCAGTTGTACTCTGCTTTTGCTTAGTGTTTACTTTCTGCTTGCTTACTCTGTGGTGTTTGTTTACTTTACAAAGGCAATGCCTTCCCATTTTACCGGGATTTACGCCTTGGTGCTAGTCGCCAGCCCCTGGCCTATGGTAGGCAGGCTTGGGGTAGTCACGGCACGGACCCTGAGGGCGGGTCGTGACAATAAACCCTATTTACTCTTGGTTTATTGATAACACCTAACGCAGAGGGCGCGGGCCAAACAAACATGGCCCAACCACCCTCTGCAGACTGTTGTCGATTTGTGAATTTATGGCGACAATGAAACGGGACCGAAAAGGCAATTTAAAGCCTCCGTAGTGAAGATCGGGTCCCGAGAGGACCGCTGGCGAAGACGGCGGGAAAAACCGACCACCGGAGTGAGTCTGGTGGTCTGTTGAAAGTGGCAGCGGCGCCAGCGCACCCCCGGAACAGAACCGCGGCGGCTGAGTCACCGCGGTGGACCGAACCGGAACGGCTTAGCCTTTCCGGAAGCAGAGGGGCATGGCTTAAATGTTGTGCCACCTGGGCGCCAACGCCCACCCCCCCCCCCCCCCGGCCGGACTGGGGCAGGCCGAGCGAACTGGATTACCAATGCCAGCCGGACCGGGTCGCGCCAGTCGGGTCAAGCCACGCCCTATCGGGCTGACCCAGGGGGTGTCGGGCCGGGTCGGACAGGGCCCGAACCCCCTATTCTCGGGTTGTTTTGTTCAAATTCCCATAACATGGGCTAAGGACCTCCAATAAATTCACCATCAGTTGTGATGGGATCCTTGGTTTGAGACGGTCGTTTTTATATTACATTTAAGGTTTCTGAGAATTTTGGGTACAGCCGAGTTGTTTTGAACACAAAACCAACAGGGCCATCGGAGCAGAAACGCCTATAACTTGACCTCCGGAAATCCAATTGATGTTTCGTCAACATTGATGGATTCCTCATATTGAGACGGACCTTTTGGATTACTCCTGTAGAGGTTTGGAAGCAGTTGGAGTATGTCCGGGTTGTACCCAAAATCTAACTGGGCCCTTCAAACGGAAAGGCCGATAACTTTCAGACCGGACGTCCGTTTGACGAACCGTCAGCGGCATTGGTGATAACGTTTAGAAACGGTCCCTATGAGTATACCCTATGTGATTTCAGGGTACCGTTGAGATATATTCGGGTTGTTTTTCACACGAAACCAACCGGGCCCCTAGGACGAAAAGGCTAATAAGTCACAGACCGGGCGTCTGATTGATGCGCCGTCTGTTGCATTGAGACCCCTATGACAGGGCAGTCTTTTGAGATACTTATTCATGGGACATTGTAATACCTTATGTATTGACCTGTAGATTGTGCAGAGGACCCTCTTGGAGACGAGCGTACGTAGTATGGAGACCATGTGGCTGGCTGAGACCTGATGACTGGTTGTCCAATTTGATTCGGGGTGACTTGGATAGCCCAGTGTGGAGCACTATATTGTGAGGTGGCAGACCCATGGCGGAGGAGCACTACTTTGTGAGGTGGAAGACCTGCTGTACTCGGCAGGAGGAGTACCTTTGTAGGCTATGAGTGGGAGCACTACTGTGCGAGGTGGAAAACCGATGGAGGAGGAGCACTACTTTGTGAGGTGGCTGACCCAAAGTACTTGATAGGAGAAGTACCTCAGCAATATTAGGTTATTGAGCAGTACCTCGGAGTCCTGATAGGATCATTGTACTCGTCCGAGACGGAGCTCTTCAGCAGTTATAGTTTCATTAGTGAAAATCCTGGTTTGATCTGATTCAATGACCTTTGTGTTTTCCTCATGATTGATATGGGTTACTAGATAACATACGTATGTTTATGGGAATATACATAAGTAGTGGTTATTCATCGACTTCTTATCTGTGTGATACCTAGTGGCTGAGATGGGTTACATGGTAATGAAGGTATAAGTATGAGCTCATACCTAAGTAAGGGTTATCTGTTGACAACTTTTTTTGTGATTATCCTTGTTGGATTTTAGAGAGACCTTGAGGATCTCGGGGTCCCCACTGTGTATCGTTTACTCACCCCTACATGGGTTTTTCCCACACTTCGTTGTGTTGGTTGCAAACGACAGACATCACTGATCATGGTTGAGGCTTGTAGAGCTAGACGGCACCCGGAGGTGGATCTCACGATGAGTCGGTACCCAGAGTTGGATCTCATGACGAGTCGGTACCCGGAGGTGGATCTCATGACGAGTCGGTACCTGGAGGACACGGACAGACGTGGAGTGATGAGGATGGAATTTGTACCTACCCTTCAGGTAGGAACCCGGAGGACGATCCAGGAGCTGCTTGTCACCTTTCAACTACTGTCATTTGAGTTATACTTTACTTTCTATTGTAGTTGTACATTTCTTTTGGGCTTGTATTTCCGTCCCCTTGTACTTTCAGCATGTTTTTTATACTACTTTACATAGTGTAGCTTCTACTTGTACTCTGTTTGTGTGTGTTTTCGTTTCATAAAGATAATTACTTTTCTTTTTATTGGGATTTACGCCTTTGTTCCTAGTCATCATCTCATGGATAATGGAAGGCGGGATTGGGTTAGTCACGGCACGGGCCCAGAGTACGGGTCGTGACAAATTGGTATTAGAGGAGTCGGTTCTACCCCAGAACATATAACTATGTTATTTATTTTCTCTAAAGAAATAGTGTTAATGGTACTAAGTGTGGTCTTCAGTTTAGGGAGTCCAGTGTTGGTGCGGGCTGCCGATGTATCCATGCACCAGGACCCTGACTTCTGATTTCTGACTCAGTACATGAAAACACTAATTGTGTGTGTGTCTTCAAAATTTCCCCCCCTTAAAACAGCTCAAACCAGGTCATCTCACCAGGTATAATCATTTGACCATGACACATCTGTTTCATTCAGTATTCCTTTCCATGGACGATAATCTAGAGCCCCAAGAGATGTACGTACTGATATCATGTCGAGCGGTGAGGCTTTGGTACATGGCCCTCTTTCAGTTGAGGCACCAGTGGAGGCACCAGCGATACTACCATACGTTGGGCCACTAATGCCACTAGCCCCAACAGCAAGCGATGCACACCGCTTGAGCGCGCTGCACGAGTTCCAACGCCTGAGGCCGCCTAGGATTTAGGGATAGAAGGACCCACAGGCAGATGAGTATTGGCTAGAGGATGTGGTGAGATCGTTCCGGATAGTGGGTACACCAGCGGACTTCATGGTGATCTTTGCTGCCGCCCTCCATCATGCAGCAGTAGGAAGGTGGTGGAGCCAGATGCTCCAGTTTTGCGATGAGATGACCTTCACTTGGGGAGACTTCAAGAACTTCTTCAGGGTGGAGTTCGTACCAGTGACTCTACTCCCTGAGCGTGTTCAGGAGCTGCTGCCCTTGCCGCAAGATTTTCGATCAGTAGCCGAGTCATCTGTAGGCAGTAGACAGATGATGCAGGGGTCCAAGAGGACTAGACAAGCAGGTGGGAAACCTCAGGATATAGGTTTTGAAGTGCAATGCACACGAAATAGAGCCAGCCATATGAGGAGCATGAAGTGTTATGAATGCGGCAGGAAGGGTCACACACAACGTGACTGTTTGACCCCCCGCACAGTTTATCTGCAGGCATTGATGGAGCCACAGAGACAGAAGCAGCGGTGGGTTCTTGAGCAACAGTCGAATGGTGGACATTGCAGTAGATCTCTAGAAGCAGGTGGACAGGAGTGGAACTAGTGGATTCCTTTTTTCCCATTGTACTTCTAGTTCCATGTTGTTGTTTTATTTGTATCTTTGTACTTCAAGCTGCAGTAATAAAAGACACTTATCTTTGTGATGTTTGCTTTTATTTCCATCTGTTTGGTCGATTATGAGAGGTCCCGGTCAAAACTGTTGGTTTGACCCTCACTTTTGAGATTTCTACTGGAGGATACCCAGTGACCTCACACTGATGCCGACAGTGTGACACGACCCTTAGAGGTGAGAGTGACAGTTGGATCTCTTGGTAGTAACGTTGAGGCTTTACGACATCATCCATGGAATGAATGCATCATTCAAGTCAGGATTGACTATATTAGGAAATGGGTGTGGTTCATCCTGGGGATGATACAGAGCTTCTCTTTTCAGCAAAGGAGAAATCTTAGAAGCTCTTACAGATTTTTGGCAGAGAAGGTGCAGATCATCCAGGAGCAGATGAAGACTGCACAGTGCAGTGAGAAACATGAAACTGGCGCTAGTCTCAGAGACTCGGGCATGTAAAATGTTTCAAGAAGAAGAATTGATAAGGATAGATGAGTCTACGGAGCCTCAGACATGGAGGCAGAGCTAAGAGTAGCTGCATGCGGTCAAGGAGTGTGACCCAATGGCTCTAAGAATGATTGAAGGGACAGTCTGTGTCCTCTACTAGCTGTCGTAACAACATACATTGATGCCAATCATTCCTTACATCTGTGAATCTTGTCCCAGACCTAGAGTTTCCGGTAAGCCGTAGACTGGACCCTCACGTCTAGAGATACCTCTGGGAGGAGACTTGATAATCACACTTACACCGATAGTGTGATCTGACCCTCGAGGCGAGAGTTTCGGTTATAATCTCTTGGTGGCAGCGTTGAGGCCTTACGACGTTGGTCTGAATATGGATTGGATCCACAGTTCATACACAGATTGACTATATTTGGAAAAAAGGTTGTGGTTTATCTGCAACGTTGGGATGGGTTTCCGTGGTCAGCAAAAAGAAAACCCTAGGCAGCATAGGCTAAACTCATGGATCAGAGGGTGTGGATGATCACTTTTTTGTCGGTTATCCTTACCCTGATGGCAGCAGGAGGTTGAGTTTCAATTCTAATTAGAAAATTGAGGCATGTTGAGTTCAAGGATGGCGATCACGTCCTTATACGGGTCTCAGCATGATGAGGTTTACGGAGATATGGATGAGGCGGCAAGTTATCTCTGAGGTTCGACAGACCGTTCTAGGTCCTCAGTAGGGTAGGCGAGGTGGTTTACCTCTTAACATTTTCACCCAAGTTTCACTGGGTGCATTATATCATCCACGTACCCCAGAAGAGGAGATACGTGCACGGTCCTTCACACATCGTCGACCACATGGGGTTGGACATTGATGACTGGTTGACATTCATAGAGGTTCTAGTGGAGGTCGAGGATCGATATGAGCGATTCCTACGTGGATGGTCGATTCCTCATGTGCGCTTTCACTGGCAACATTGGAACCTTCGGGATAGCACATGGGAGTGGAAGGCTCAGATGCATGCTCAGTACCACTTTTGTTTCCCTATTTTGTGTTATAGCTTTACGGGGACGTAATTCCCTGAGGTGGGAGTAATGTAAAGACCCGGAATTTTCAAGGAATATTTTTTCTTAATTTCTTTGGAATTTTATGAGTCTGTGGTTTCTGACGGAACCTTATTCCAAGGCCCAGTGTGCCCGGAATCAATTTCTGAAGTTTAGCTCGGGTATGTTCAGTGAACGAACGAGCAGGTTTTTCTATATTTTGAACCGGTGCTCAGAATTGAAATCTGAGGGCACCGATGAACTCACAGTGGTGGTTATTGTTTAGGGGGACCTTTTTCGTAGCTGCGTTTTGAGCGAGTTGATGTTTAATAAATGGGGATTTAGAATAAAATAGATAAAATTTGTTATGAACAAATTTATCTAAGGAAGGTGGAAATTAATCCTGAAATGGTTGGGGATTAGTGTAGTGGGACCCACATGAACCCCTAACTCCTCACCTCCCCATAACACCCCTAAACCTTTTAAATCCTCCCTTGTTAATTTCTTGGAAACTTCCCTTCTTAAAGAGGAGCCTCTCCACCTCCCAAACTTAATGAGCCAACTAAGGGGATTTAATAACCTTATTAATTATCCTTGTCACACCTCTTGACTTTCTGAATGTCATGGAGAAATTTTAAAATAATGAGGCTTAATGAAATATTTCCTTGAAAAATATTTTCAGAGAATTTGAGGAGACCCTTTGGGTGAAGAAAGACGCGAGTTCCTCCTTCGTGAAGAACTTCATCCTCCCAAGAAGAACGACTCCCTACCTTGACGAAGAACAGTTCTCAATCCGTCGGCTCTCCAACGAACGACATTCGAGCTAGATCGAAGGCCTTTGAGGGAACGATAAATGAAAACAACCATCGTCATCTTCATCGCCTCCATTGCGATGACGTCGATGAGCCGACGTCCACCCTCTCACGATATCATCAATAAACGATGAATGACATGAGGTAGGGTTATTATTTATGTATAATTTAATTCCCTTGTTCTTTTCGTTAAAAAGAAAACAATGAACGCGGATCAAATTATTGTCATGTTGATGCGCGAATGTTTTATTTGTGAGTTGGAAATTTTTTTATGCTTCAAAACTTATTCAAGAGATCGTGGAATGATTTGAATCAATTTTATTTAATTAAAATTTATTTTTTACTGTTTATAAACCCTGATTAATCTTGGTTTATTGATAACGCCTAACGCGGAGGGAGCGGGCCAAATAAACATGGCCCAACCACCCTCCACAGACTGTTGTCGATGTGTGAATTGACAGAGACAAATAAACGGTACCTCAAAGGAAATTTGAAGCCTATCCAGTGATGATCAGGTCCTGGGAGGACTACTGGCGAAGACGGTGGGAAAAATAGACCACCGGAGCGCGTCCGGTGGTCCGTGGAAAGCGGCAGTGGCACGCTGCCGAAATTGAACTGTCGTGGATGAGCTGCAGTGGTGGACCAAATGGGAACAGCTTAGTCATTCCGGAAGAAGAAAGGCGCGGCTTAAATTTCCCGCCAGTTGTCCGCCAATGCCCCCCCCCCCAGCCGGACCGGGGCGGGCCGAGCAAACAGGACCACCAGCGCCGACCGGACCGGGTCGCACCGGCGGGGCCGATTCGCGCTGGCTGGGTCGGGTCGCACCGGCAGGGCCGGGCCACGCCGGCCGGCCTCAGCCGTGCCCTATCGGGCCGAACCCGGACCTGGGTCGGGTCGACCCAGGGGGTGTCGAGCCGGGTCGGACCGGGCCAGAACCCCCTATTCTCTGGCAGTTTCATTCAAACGCCCATAACATGGGATACGCACCACAGATCGACCCACCTTCTATTGTGATGGGATCCTTGGATCTAGATGGTCGTTTTATTATATTACACTCAAGGTTTCGGGGAACTTTGTGTATGGTCGGGTTGGTTCGAACACGAAACCAACCGGGCCCTCAGAGCAGAAACGCCTATAACTTGAGCTCTGAATGTCCGGTTGACATGCCGTCGACTTTGATGGATTCCTCTTAGTGAGGGACCTTTTGTCTTACTCTACTCATGGTTTGGACTAATTTTTAGTATGGCCGGGTTGGATTGTACCCAAAATCCAACCCGGCCACTAGAACGGAATGACCGATAACATTCAGACCGGACGTCCGTTTGACGAATCGTCAGCGGCGTTGGTGATGACATTGAGAAACGGTCTCTATGAGTATAACCTATGTGAGTTCGGGGTATAGTTGAGATACGGTCAGGTTGGTTCGCACACGAAACCAACCGGGCCCCTGGGACGAAAAGGCTAATAACTCACAGACCGGGCATCCGATTAACGCGATGTCTGTTGCGTTGAGACCTTTATGACGAGGTGGTCCTTTGAGATACATCTTCATGGCACATTGTGATACTTGGAGAATCGACCTGTAGCTCATGGAGCGGACCCTCCTGGAGACGAGCGTACGTAGTATAGAGACCGTGTATCTTGCTGAGACCTGATGACAGCTTGTCCAATTTGATTCGGAGTGACTTGCATAGCCCAGTGGGTAGAACTACATTGTGAGGTGGAAGACCCATGGTAGAGGAGCACTACTTTGTGAGGTGGCAGACCCGCGGTACTCGACAGGAGTAGTGCCTCTGTAGGCTTTGAGGGGGAGAACTACTATGTGAGGTGGCAGACCAATGGCCGAGGAGCACTACTTTGTGAGGTGGATGACCCATGGTACTCGACAGGAGGAGTACCTCAGCATTCTTAGGCTAGTGAGCAGTACCTCAAAGTCATGACAGGATCACTGTAATCATCAGATACGAAGCTCTTCAACAGTTACAATTTCGTTAGTGAAAATTCTGTTTTGAGCTGAGTTAATGACCTTTGTGTTTTCCTCATGATTGAGATGGGTTACTAGATAACTTATGTATATGTATGGAAATATAACTAAGTAGTGGTTATCCGTCGACTTCGTATCTGTGTGATACCTTGTGGCTGAGATGGGTTACTTGGTAACTTTGGTATAAGTATGAGCTTATTGCAAATTAAGGGTTATCTGTTGAGAACTTTCTTTGTGATTATCCTTGTTGGATTTTAGTGAGACCTTGAGGGTCTCGGGGTCCCCACTGAGTATCGTATACTCACCCCTGCATGGGATTTTCCCGCACTTCATTGTATTGGTTGCACACAATGGACATCATTGATTGTGGTTGAGTCTTGTAGAGCAGGACAGTACCCGGAGGTGGATCTCACGAAAATTCAGTACCCGGAGGTGGATCTCACGACGAGTCGGTACCCAGAGGTAGATCTCACAATTAATAGGTACCCAGAGGAGACGGACAGATTTGGAGTGCTGAGGAGGACATATTTACCTACCCTTCAGGTAGGAACCTAGAGGACGACCCAAAAGCTGCTTGTCACCTTTCAGTTGTTGTCCTTTGTGATGTACTTTACTTTTTGTTGTAGTTGTACCTTTCTTTTGGTCTTGTATTTCCATCCCCTTGTACTTTCAGCACATTTTTTATACTTCTTTACTTAGTATAGATTCTACTTGTACTCTATTTGTGTGTGTTTCCATTTCATAATGGCAATGCCTTCCCTTTTTATTTGGGATTTACGCCTTTGGTGCTAATCACTAACCCCTGGCCTATGGAAGGCGGGCGTGGGGTAGTCACGGTATGGGACCTGAGGACGTGTCGTGACATATGTAATGATTCTAATCCCCAAATACACTAGTCCTCTCAATCCTCTATGTTGTAACAAGTGATGGTTTTATGTAATAAATCTTGTTTAGGTATTAAATTAAGAGTAGAGTTTTCATAGTTGGTATTAGTGGATAGGTTTAGTTATTTTTGTAATTATGATTAAGAAACCCTTGTGAAGACTTAGAGACAATACTATGCATAATAAAAACATCCTTATGTTTTGGTGGGTATTGAGTATTTGGTTTATCCAGAAAATACATCCTTGTCTGGATACGAGCAGGTAGGGAAGGCTCTGGCATAGTTGTGCCTAAAGGTGAAAACCCCAACATGAAGTTTTGTTCTTGACATGGGGTATCCTGGTACAAGACAATAGGCCTTGCTGCACTCTTGGTTATGACACTACCAAGGGATATACATTGGTAAATTCACAAGATTAGTATAAACCATTATTAAGGGAATTAAAAAAAATCCCTATGAATATAATTTGGGTAACATATATTGAAGCATATAGATTTATATGTTAAGGAAAATAAAAGCTATTTATTAGTCATCAGTTTTGTCCTTGGATTACACATTATGTGTTACCCCTAAAGTTCCTTTTATTATAGATAATGTCTACTAATAGGAGGAATCAGGCTAACAACTAATGTGAAGATCAATTTGATAATTGTGCTAATGAGATCCCCAATCTTATGGGAGCAGGAATCACAAACTTTGTCATGATTCACTCTCAATTAACTCAATATTTTAATAGAAACAAGGGAAAAGAAGAACATTCAACCCCCCCCCCCCCCAAGAAAGAACATGATGTTATCGAGAGATTAAGGATACAACTTCCTCTAACTTTTAATGGATCATCTGATCCCTCAATTGGAGAAAAATTATTCAATTAAATTCAAAATACCTTCTCCATCGTTTAATTTTGTGAAGAATATAATGTTCTCCTTGATTCTTATCTTATGGAGGGTGAAGATGATAAATGGTGGATGTTGATCAAAAATACAAAGCCTGAGGAGGAGATCGACGCATTGGAATGAAAAGATTTATGGAAGATGATTTTGGATAAATATTTTATATGCACCCTACTAATTATGGTAAGAAGATTCTTCCTAGTCCTTGAGAAAAAATATGATGAATCTATCAGAGCATAAGATGAAAACTTCACAAGGATTTCATGATACACCTCTGGAATTATCATTACCCCAGAATGCAAGGTTGACCGCTTATTTGGTGGGATAAAACCTAGCCTGTAGAATGTGGTAGGGATCCATGACATTAAAAGTGATGAAGAAGTTTTCTGATGTGCCCTGAAGGTCGAAATGGAGATCGGAGAATCTCAGGGTTATCATGGGGATAAAAATCGTAAGGTGGATTTCAATTCTAGCGGTTTGATGGATAAATCCAACAGTACTAATAAGATCCAGTACCCCACTCTCCAAAGGTAAGGAAAGAAGCACCCTAGAAATTGCCTGAAGTGGATGAGGAAATGCTTTAGCTGTGGAAGAGAAGGGAACCTGGATATTAACGATCAGAAAGAAATCTCTTGATTGAGATAGAGTAGAAGAACGCTATAATAGTCCCTCAACGCATCTTTCATTACATTAAATGCAATGAACTGAGGAACTTTTCAAACTTGTGCCCTAAGACAATGGTTTTTGGAGGAAACCAAAAACATCCAAGGTAGTAAGGGTGAGCTTTTTTCATCACTACTACCAAAGTGAATCCTGACAACGAAGTGGTGACAAGTACGCTAGTTATTCATTTAGGAATAGAAAACATAATTTTTTATTCAGGTTCTACACATGATTTTATATCCTGAATGTTTAGTAGAATAATCCCGAAACCTCCAGAAATCATGGATGTAAAGATGTCGGTGAGTACAGAAAATTGGGCATTCATTGCATCCCATTAAAATAACCCCTCCCCTTTCATAATATGTGTATTTACTTTCCCGATGAACCTTGTCATACTCCCTTTGGTGGAATTTGATTCATTTCATGGTACGTACTGACATTATTTATAAAGTGCCATCATAAATTTCCATGAGAGGGAAATCACTCTCCATGTGTAGAATCGACCCCCAATTCAATACAAGTGCAAGGAGGAAGATTAATCTTCTATAACTCCATCATCTCAAGCATGGATATTACTGCCCTATGAACACGTGTAACTAGCTTAGATGATTGATTATATAGAGGAAACCATCCATGAAGACATTCCTATTGTGTTGGAATTCGTTAATGTGTGTTTATAGGAATTACCTGGTCTTCCTCCAAGAAGAGATGATGAATTATCAGTTGATCATACACCTGGGGAATTTCCAATATCAATGAATCCGAATAGAATGGCTATTTGTGGAGCATGGGAAGCTGATAAAACAAATATGGGTGAATTTGGATAAATGGTTTATACTCCCAAGTGCTTCACCATGGTGTGCACAAGTCCTCTTCATCAAGCAGAATGTTGGTTAAATGAACCATTGAATTGA
Organism: Viscum album; assembly: GCA_963277665.1. NCBI lineage: Eukaryota > Viridiplantae > Streptophyta > Magnoliopsida > Santalales > Viscaceae > Viscum > Viscum album. The sequence continues at coordinate 205,900,768 of OY728166.1, forward strand.
TTATTGTGTTCTTAACAAAATCACAATAAAGAAAAATTATCATCTTCCGTGAATTGATGTCTTGTTTGATCAGCTGCATGGAGCGCAATACTTCTCCAAGGTAGATTTAAAGTCAGTATATTATCATGTAATGGTGAGGAAGGAATATATAACCATGATGAAATTTCGTACAAGATACGGGCACTAATAATTCATAGTAATGCCTTTTGGACTCACAAATTCTCTAAAAATCTTCATGGACTTGATATATAGAGTCTTTAGATATTATCTCGACAAATTTATGGTAGTCTTTATAGATAATATTCTCATATACTCCAAAACCAAGGAGAATCATGACGAGCATGTAATGGCTCGGACCTCTCCAGTCAATTACATTGTAAAAATGTGGTGTTAGATATGTTCTGTAAGGTCAAGAGGACTTGGGGGTGCATTTGGGTGGACTCTTAAGGAAGACTAAAGGACAGTAGCTTTCACACGGGCTATGCACGGTTTGTCTAAACCATGCGGCCAAACTGTGCGAGGTTGGTGATAGAGGAAGTGGCTAATGCATAGTTAGTGCATGGTTTGGCTAACTGTGGGGACTAACTGTGTGAGGAATGTTTGGTGAGCGAGTTGCTAACACACGGTTATCACACGGTTTGTCATACTATGTGGACTAACCATGCAAGCACATAAATCTAGATCCTAAAATTTTGGATCTAACTCGATTTTCCTTTAAATGGTTTTTTAATCCCCTAAGCGGCCATGACTCAGGATTACACTTCTTTAATGGTAGGGGAACCTATCCCAAGTGTTTTGGAGGTGATACGAAGGCTTCTCTTTGTGAATCGAAGCCGATTTATTGAGGTATGTGATCACTGTTGTTTGGTTTATTAGATCTACTTAGATCTACTTCACATCTTCCCTCGTTTCCTTAGATCTAATCTAGTTATCGGTAGACCTTTGTGTGTGGATGTCAAATATGTTGAGCTTTGTTCTTGATCTTTCTAGGAGGAGATATCTAAGGTGGGTTTTTTGAGAATCAATATCACATTCTTGTGCGTTCTTCGTTGTTGGGGTTTTCGTCAAAAATTGTGAGGTTGGGGATTCCTTTCTTCTCTTTATTGTACGTTAAATGGTATTTTTATCATGTTTAATCACCCTGGATGACAAATGGAATTGATATAATAAATATTTTAACCGGAAAAAATAAATTGATATCTATTGAATGTTATTGCCTCATGTTTTCCTAGATAGTGAGATATATATGATTTCATTGATTTTCTGGTCATTCTTGATGGAAATTGGTAAATAAAGTAAATTGGGATTAATTGATAATTGTTTGGCTGAGGATAAAGAAGCACGAAAACGAATCTGGTTCACGTTGCAATTTGATGTTAATCAAATTGGCGTTGTAAGCATGTTTAATCTTTTGTGATACCTTACTGGTTAGGTTTCCGATTTTGGAACCAACAGATTATAAATTTGTGAATTAAATATGGTTTAATGATTTGATTGTTTGATAATTGTTTCAAGGGTTCTGAGTTACCCTCTTTTTTGTTAAAGGGCCAAGAGCCCAATTGATGTGATAGTTGCTTTCCTGCTGCTTGTGTTGTGATGTGATTCTGGATGGTTGTTGAGATATCTGGAGGGATAGAGGCCTTTTGGTTGTGGCAAAAAATGACACCTAGAGTGGTGATATGCATCGTTTAATGCATGTGGGTGTCTGGGAGGACACCAGGGTTGATGGAATGGGATAAATGTGATTATTGGATTCCTGTTGATTATTTGGTTGTTTATTTGTTTTACTTTTCCCCACTGATCATGGCAGCTGGTCTTGCTTACCCTTCTTCCAAAATAGGAGAAGACATGTGGGGTATTCCATGTGCTTTCTGTGTTTAGCCTCTCAAGGGAGAATGGGTCTACGCTCTTGCTTTAGGCGTCAAAGACTCGACGGGTAGTACATCTACTCACCGTGTTAAGCCCCCTTGTGTTTAGTATCATAGGATGATTTTCTAGAATTTCTAGTAATATGGGAATGTAATTCTGCAAGTAATGTTTTAATAAATTATTTTAACCCATGGGGTTGGAGTTTGTTGAATCTTAATGATGAGGTTGAGAACTTTTGAAGGGACAGTGGAATTTTTGGATATGGTGTTAATGGAATTTAATGTGGATTGGTTCATGGTTAATTAATGTTTAATGAATTAATTAACATACTATGGAATCATTAATAATGGAATGATGTAATATAATAAAGCTCTTTAAATGGTTGTGTTATTATAGGATACATAGTCTTAGAAGTGGCAGCCCGGAGTCCGAGAGATGTTAGTTACAGTTGTGTCTAAGACTAGTTTATGCCCATAGTTTGGTTGTGAGTTATAATATATTCTGTTCATTTTGTGTTTCTATATGCTACTGCACCCTGTCAGTAATGGAAAATGGAATCCCGGGGATTCTGATCCCTAGTGGTGTTTTCCCCACCATTCCAGTGGGATGATGAATGGCTGACAACCCCGTCTGACCTCGCTCTCTTCTCTTGGTAGAAACTTGTGCCATTAGGCACAATAGTTAGTTTTCTCTCTTATATGTGTGTAGAGGGATGTAATGTCTTGTGGTTATTGACACACATATATTCCCAATATAGTATCTTATGGACTACTATATGTGTAATGTGTATAGGTTGTGATGGCTTGATGATCCTTACTCGGTGTATGGGTTGTAATGGCTTGAGGGTTAATACCTGACGTATGATACACGTTATGCGAGATGTGGTGTCTCCCGGAAACTAACTGGTTACTTTTGGTAGTGAAGTTGTTGTGGTGCTTCGCCCAGGTGTCTACGGGAAAGACTTTGTGGTTCATGAGGTGCAGATTGTGGAGCTTAGCCCAGGGGTCTACGGGAAAGCCTTTAGAGAGAGATGCACATAACGTATGTCGTTGCGGAAAAGCGGCAAACCCATGGAGAAGTAGTAGTGAGGTACCCTTGATATTTTTTACTATATGATATATTATTGTATGTGTTACTTTGTGAGAGTATCCATGTTGAGGTTGTGAAATTAGTATACATGTTTAGGTGATGAGTTGGTTTCACATGTTTTTTATTGGGATTTATCGTGCTTTCTTTACTTTTTCATGAGAGGCTTTAGGGAGGATCCTACCGATTATACTGTTATACTCACCCTACGTATATATAAAATATTTTTTAGGTTACTTGGAGTAGGTGAGAGATCAAGCTAGTTTCTACTAGCTCGGGGTTGTAGGAGCTGTTCGGGCTTGTGGTTGCAGCTGTTTTACTTTCTTTTGGGTACTTGCAGTTTTTCCCCTTTTTGGTTGTAGTACTTTTTCAGGACATTCCATTTGTGCACTTGGGTTTCTTTCATATTTCATGTTATGAGTTGGAGTTAATTGGTTTCTATCTTATCTCTCTCTTCTATATGTGTTCTCTTAGATGGTAATGCCTCCCATTTGTGTGTTAATATACCCTCAGTTCTAGTCGCCAACCCGGGGCCTACACGGGGCAGGACTCGGGGGTCATTATCTCCCTTCTCACATTTTCAGCCTAGGAGGGGTACACTTTGTGGGGAGAGGGTTCTGAAAGAGTGGTATCAGTGCTCTGGTTGATGGATAGGATGGATTTTGGAGTTAGGAACATGTGAGGTTGCATGGGTTGGTAGGGCAACGGTGTCATTCATGATTAGCAAGTGAGGTAAAAATGGAGACTATCTAAGACATAGGCATTTAGGTCCCCCTATGATCTGATTTCTAGACCTTTATGTTTACAATGTCTACTAAAAAAGGTGATAGTCGTTTCAGGGTAGAGACCTTGAAAATGATCATGCATCATTATTCTTTGTGCCTGTGTTTGAATGGGTATACCTTGGGATTGGTTAACCTAAAATAAATGAAAAATAAATTAATTAATTAATGTTGAGTCTTCCATATTCCTCTTTTAGGAGCTCTAACAATTTGTTATTTTACAGGTATGGCTCTAGGTGAATTTACTCGTCAAGATTACGTAGAAACTTTCTAGCAGGCTATTCCAGAAGATCACCGCAAGGTAGAGGTTGACGATGACGACTCTTGGAGTAAGGCACTCTGAGAGTTTCAGCGCTAGATTATGAAGAAGTACGAGGGCTATGTTTCAAGATGCAGTCACGAAAGACTGGTTGGAGGAGGTCAAGATAGGATTCAGTTCGATCCGTACTCGGAAGGAGAACTGGGTTTCCGTAGCTGTTATGATGCTGCATGGATCATATAGGAAGAGGTGGTTCCTCTTCATCAGGGATCGTGAGGAGTAAGCGATCTCATGGGAGGAGTTTCTACACAAGATTAGAGTCTAGTTCCTTTCCTCGACTGTGAAGGCATCCAATCACCAGGAACTTCTTACCCTTTGACATGGGATATCTACTTTTCAAGAGTTTGGAATCCGTTTCACGAACCGCTTACGATATGATTCGGACCTGTTACCAGATGAGGAGGCCAGGGCGAGGCATTTCAAGGAGGCTTTGCATCCAGAGATCTAGAACCAGGTCACCCCATTTATGTTGAAGATATATCTTGAGGTGCTGGCGAGGGAAGATGTATTCAAGAGGACAATGGCCAGGATAGGATCATCATGAGAGGGGGATCTTCATGATCCCTCACAAAGCAAGGCTGTGGTCTGGGGTTCCTGGTTATCAGGGAAGAGGAGTTTCTATTCTACCGGGGGTAGGTCCCAGCCCTTCACATCTCGTTTTTCCGGAGGCAGCAACTCTCAGGCCTATGCCAAGTGATCAGGAACTTTTTCTCTTGTGATGGTTGTGGCCATCAGTATCGGGATTGCTCGACCATTCTGAGTGGTCATCATGCACTAGTTGTTACACTCCAGGTTCTTGCATTGAGGCAGTTCCATCCCAGGCAGCAGCAGCCAGTTGCACCAGCATTAGACCAGTATAGGGTAGATGGGTCAGGCAGAGGATAGCCCCATGATGCTCTCGGTCCTCAGAGAGTAGAGTGCAGCTATGGTGGTAGTCACCATCAAGGCCAGAGAGGCCATGGAGGAGGTCGTGGTTAGCTTCATGCTATAGCATTTCCAACACCAGACGAGCCAGATGTCGTTTGAGGTACCCTTTTCTTTTTTTCTACCATAGTGTATGCCTTGTTTGATTTAGGAGTGACACACTCCTTCATATCACCTACCATTGTCCATGCTTTGGGACATGAGGTAGATATTCTTTCAGTTCCCTTGTCGTTGACTACGCAAGTTTGTGGTCAAGATGACATGTTTTAAGTATATTGAGACTATGATCTAGTGTCGGGGAAACACCACTGTTAGGGAGATTTCCTATATTTACGAATACAACCATATGATTTCATCCTCGACATGGATTGGTTGTATTCAGTGCTGGATATCGTGTATTTCTTCAAGAAGAAGGTCGTTTTTTTGGTTCGGATGGAGATCAAGTGTTGTTTGTTGATGGTCGATATCCTTATATGGGTTATAGGCATGTATCATCATTATCATCCATGATGGACAAGATGATGCTGATTTCATCAGAGGTTAAGTAGTTGGCGTTTCCTCGGGTCATAGAGGAGTACCTGATGTCTTCCCAGAAGTGGTTTTTGCCTTACCCCCTCGACGATAGATAGAATTATAGATCGATCTACAACCATGAGCATCTCCTATCTCTATGTGTCCATATAGGATTGCCCCTTCTGAGTTGTGAGATCTACGTATATAACTTGATGGTCTGTTGCAATGCAGTTTTTTCGGCCAAGTGTGCCACCTTGGGGTGCACCAGCTTTTTTTGTGAAGAAGGCCGATGGAAGTTTTTGGTTATGTGTTAGTTATCATCGCTTAACAAAATTGACAACAAAGAATCGCTATCCTCTTTCATGGATTTATGACTTATTCGAACAACTAAAGGGTGAAACTTGGTTCTCAAAGATCGAATTTCTGTCAGGATATCATCGTATGAGTGTGAAGGATGAGGATATTCCGAAGACTGCTTTCCGTTGTCGTCATGGGAAATATGAGTTCGTTTTAATTCCTTTTGGCTTCATGAATGCTCCAGCGGTATTCATGGGATTGATGAATGTTGTGTTCCGTGAGTTCCTGTACATGTTCGTGGTAGTTCCCATCGACAAAATTCTTGTGTACTTCACATCTAAAGAGGAGCATGCAGAGCATCTACAATCCATTTTGGGAGTTCTTCGCCAACATCAGTTGTTCAGGAAGTTGTTGAAGTGTGAGTTTTGGGCTCAATAAGTCTGATTCATGGGGCATGTTGTGTCCCAACATGGAGTAGTTGTCGATCCATCAATGATAGAAGTAGTTGTGTCTTAGTAATCCCACAAGACAGTTTCAGAGGTGTGAAGTTTACTTGGTCTCATAGGCTACTACAGGAGGTTCGTAGCCAATTTCTCACGAGTTGCAACTCCTCTGAAAAATTTGAATATGAATGACCAGGAATTTATATGGACTGATCTATTCCAGTCGTCATTCAAGTATCTAATGGAGATGTTAGTATGTGCTCGAGTCCTTTGTATTCCAGGTGAAGTAGTTCAGTTTGATGTTTTTTTGCGATTCTTCACATCTGGGGTTAGGATGTGTTCTCATGCAGCAGAGGTCAGTTTTTTCTTATGTGTCTCGGCAGTTGCATCCCCATGAACCAAAATATGCCACCCATGATCTTCAATTGGCAACCATGGTGTTTGTTCTGAAGTTGTGGAGACATTACCTCATTGGTGAGTGCTTTGTGGTTTCCACCGATCATGAGAGTTTGAGGTATGTCTTCTCCCGACATGACTTGAACTTTCCACAGTGCTGGTGGGTGGAGTTATTACAGGAATACAACTTCTAAATATTGTATACACCTTGAAAGGGGAATGTTGTAGCTGATGCACTGATCCGAAAGTCACGCAGTGATGCTGTGTGTAAATCTGGTGACGCCTATAGAGTAATGTAAGAAATGTTAGCATTAAATCTTGGTATTGGAGAAGTTGGGTGGTAGTGGACCATTTAACAAAATCAGCCCACTTTATAGAAATCAAGGTGTCAAGCTCAGTGGAAGATTCATGCAGGCAGTATCTAGAGGAGGTAGTGAGACTTCATGGATTCCCTAGGATGATCAGTTCTGATCGAGATTCTCATTTTACCTCTTGTGTGTGTAGAGGTCTCCAACATGATTTCGGTTCCCAACTATGCCTTAACACTACTTTTCATCCTCAAACAGATGGTAATATAGAGCGTACCATCCAGACTCTTGCAGACATGTTACGCTATTGTGTTCTTGATTTCGGAGGTTCGTGGATGAGGCACTTACCCTTGGTGGAGTTATCTTACAATCATAGTTTTCACTCCATCATCAGAATGGCGCCATTTGAAGCCTTGTATGGAAGGCCTTGCCATTCTTTGTTGTGTTGGACTGGGGTCGAAGAGTCAGCAATTCTCAGACCAGAACTAGTGCAGAATAAAATAGAGATGGTTCAGGTGATTCATGAGCGGATGAAGATAGTGCAAGATTGTCAGAAATCATATGTTTATCAAAGAAGGAGGACCTTAGAGTTTAATGGTGGGCATCATGTTTTTCTAAAGGTGAATCCCCGTCGTGGGAAGTGATGTTTTGTTCGTGGAAGTAAGAATTATCCCCGGTTTGTTGGGAATTTCGAGGTGTTATCTCATGTTGGAGTTGTGGCGTATCGAGTAGCACTTCCCCCTCAGATTAGTCGAATAAATGAAGTTTTACATGTATCACAGCTCCATCTTTATATTCACAATGACTCTCACATCATCGATTGGGTATCGATCGATGTTTATGATGATGAATACTATTAGGGGAATCCTGTAGAGATCAAAGAATGCAAGGATAAGGTGTTGCGCGGGCGTTCTATCCCCTTAGTTTGTGCCTTGTAGTGACACAATGGCTTGGAGGAGAGTACCTTGGAACATGTGTCACAAATGCGTGTCCAGTACCCAGAGTTTTTTTATGTTTGACTCTCTTCATATATCATAGTAACTTTTCTGGTTATGAAACAATCATGTGTATTTGGTGGCTCCCTTTTTTTCTTTTGTGGCTTGCTCTCTTTTGAGAGGTATCTCGAGGGGTGGTTGTTCAGACCCTGTTTTGTTTTCACTTTAGGTAGGATTTGGATTCTCGAGGACAAGAATATTTTGAGAGGTATTTGATGTAATGTCCCAGACCTCTCCATTCCATTACATTGTGAAAATGCGGTGTTATAGGTGTTCTGGAAGGTCAAGGTGACTTGGGGGTGTGTTTGGGTGGACTTTTAAGGAAGACTAAAGGGCAGTAGCTTTCGCAAGGGCTGCCCATGGTTTGACTAAACCTTGTGGCCAAACCATGCGAGGTTGGTGTCAGAGGCATTGGCTAACGCACGGTTAGCACACTGTTTGGATAAACGTGTAGACTAACCATGTGAGGAGTGTTTGGCGAGGTAGTAGCTAACACACGGTTAGCACACTGTTTGTCAAACCATGTGGACTAACTGTGCAGGCACTTAAATCTAGATCCTAAGATTGTGGATCTAATTTTTTTTCCTATAAATTGTTTGTTTAAGATCCTATGAAGAAATGACTCAGGATTACCCATCCTTGAAGGGAGAAGAACCTATCCCAAGCATTTTGGAGGTGATCTGAAGGCTTCTATGGGCGAATCAAAGCCGTTTTCTTGAGGTTTTGTGATCGTTCTTGTTTGGTTTCTCAGATCTACTTAGATCTACTTCTCATCTTACCTCAGTTTCTTATATCTATGCCCATAATGGGTATATCTATGTGTGTGGATGCCAAATATGTTGAGATTTGGTCTTGATCTTGCTAGGAGGAGAGATCTAAGGCAGGTTTTTGGAGAATCAACCCACCTTTCTTGTGCGTTCATTGTTGTTGGGGTTTTCATCAAAAACTATGATGTAGGTGATTCGTTGCTTCTCTTTATTTTACGTTCAATAGTATTATTATTATTTTTAATCCCCCTATAGAAAAATGGAATTGACATTATAAATATTTTAACTGGATAAAGAAAATGATATCGATTGTATGTTTTTGCCTCATGTTTTTCTAGATATTGAGATATCTATGTTTTCATTGATTTTTTGTTCTTTCTTGATTGAAATTGGTAAAGAACGTAAATTGGGATTAATTGATAATTTTTTGGATAAGGATAATGTGGTACAAAAATGAATCTGGTTCTTATTGAAAATTGATGTTAATCAAATTGGCGTTGTAAGCATGTTTAATATTTTGTGATAGCTTACTAGTTAGGTTCTCGATTTTGGAAACAACGGATTATAAATCTATTAATTCATGATGGTTTAATGATTTTATTGTTTGATAATTATTTGAAGGGTTCTATGTTACCTTATTTATTGTTAAAAGGCTAAGAGCCCAATTGATGTGATTGTTTCTTTCCTGATACTTGTGTTGTGATGTCATCCTGGATGGTTGATGTGATATGCGGAGGCATAGAGGCCTTTTGGTTGTGGAAGTAGATGACGCCTAGAGTGGCGAGATTCATCGGTTTTTTCTTGTGGGTGTTGGGGAGGACACCAGGGTTGGTGTAATGGGATAGATGTGATTTTTGGATGATTTTTGATTCATTGGTTGTTTTTCTACTTTACTTTTTCCCGATACTCACGGAAGATGGTCTTTCTTACCCTTCTTCTGAAAATGGCGATGACATGTGGGTTATGCCCTGGGCGTTCCGTGTTTAGCCTCTCATGGGAGAATGGGTCTACTCTCTTGATATAGGTGGTAAAGACTCAACGGGTAGTACTTATACTCAACGTTTTCATCCCTCTTGTGTTTAGTAGCATAGGATTATTTTTAGAATGCCTAAGAATATGGGAAAGTAATTATGTAATGAATTTTTGAATAAATGATATTAACCCATGGGGTTGGAGTTTGATGAATCATAATGATGTGGTTGATAACTTTAGAAGGGACAGTTGAATTTTTGGATGTGGTGTTAATGGAATTTAATGTGGATTGGTTCATGGTTAATAAATGATTAAAGAATTAATTAACGAATAGTGGAATCAATAAAAAGGGAATGATTTAATCTAATAAAGCTCTTTAAATGGTTGTGTGCTTATAGGATACCTAGTATTAGAAGTGGAAGCTTGATGTTTGAGAGACGTTAGCTGCAGTTGTTTCTAAGACTAGGTTAACCCATAGTGTGCTTGTGAGTTATAATTTATTCTGTACTTTTTGGGTTTCTATATGCTAGTCCACCCTGTCAGTAAGGGAAACTGGCACCCTGGGGATTTTGAGCCTGAGGGGGTGTTTTCCCCAACATTCCAGTGGAAGGATGAATGGATGAATACCCCTTTTGACCCCGCTCTCTTCTCTTGGTAGATACTTGTTCCATTAGGCACAACGGTTAGTTTTCCCTCTTATATGTGGGTAGAGGGTTGTAATTGCATGTGGTTATTCACACATATATATTCTAGATATAGTATCCTATGGACTACTATAGGTGTAATGTGTATAAGATGTGATGGCCTGAGAATCCTTACTCGGTGTATGGGCTGTAATGGCTTGAGGGTTAATACCTGACATATGATACACATTATGCGAGTTGTGGTGGCTCTCGGAAACTACCAGGTTACTTTTGGTTGTGAGTTTGGTGTAGTGCTTCGCCCAGGTGTCTGTGGGTAAGCCTTTAGAGAGAGATGCATATGACGTATGTCGTTAGGGAAAAGTGGAAAACCATTGGGGAAGTAGTAGCGGGGTACCCTTGATATTCTTTACTATATGATATGTTCTTGTATGCATTACTTGGTGAGAGTAGCCATGGTGAGGATGGGAAATTAGTATTCCTATTTAGGTGATGAGTTGGATTCACTTGTTGTTCACTGGGATTTAACATGCTTTATTTTCTTTTGCACGAGAGGCTTTAGTGAGGATCCTACTGAGTATACTTTTATACTCACCCTATGTATATATAAACTATTTTTAGGTTACATGGAGCAGGTTGGAGATCAAGTTGGTTTCTACTAGCTTGGGGTTGCAGGAGCTATTCGGGCTTGTGGTTGCAGATGTTTTACTTTCTTATGGGTACTTGTATTTTTTCCCCTTTTTTGTTGCAGTACTTTTTCTTGACATTCCATTTGTGAACATGGGTTTATTTTATATTTCCAGTTCTGAGTTGGAGTTGATTGGTGTCTATCTTATCTCTCTCTTCCGTATGTGTTCTCTTAATGGGTAATGCCTCCCATTTGTGTGTTACTATACCCTTGGTGCTATTCTCCAACCTGGGGCCTACTGGAGGTGAGACTCGGGGGTCATTATCTCCTTTCTCGCATTGCCAGCCCAGGAGAGGTATAATTTGTGGGGAGGGGGTCGTTACAGAGCATCTATGAACTGTATTAGTGACATTGCAGTAGGAGAAGATATATTAAATGTACAAAACGTGTGAGTTCAAGTTGAATGAGGTCTCATTATTGGTCCATACCATCACTATCAATGTAATATCGGTGGATCCCACCATGATAACTGCAATTGAGGTGTGGTTGAGGCCAACATTGTTAAAGGGTGTATTTTTCTTCTTGGGGTTATCAGGATATTAGCGGAAATTTTTTTCAAATTTTCTTTGATTGTCCAAACCTTTTTCCAAGATAACTCATAATGGATTTATGTTTTCTGGGAGTGATGAATTTGAAGAAAGATTCATTGAGTTAAAAAGGAGGCTTATCACTGCGCCCATGCCCACTTCGCCTATAAGTGGGGAACTTTTTTTCGTATTTTGTGATTTTTCAAAGAAGGTCCTAGGATGTGTTTTGATGCCAAATGACAAATTAATTTGTTATTCTTCAAGGTAATAGAAATTTCATTAGCTGAATCATCCAACACATGATATAGAGATGGCAGCGGTGATCTTCACCTTAAAAATTTTGTGCCATTATCTCTTTGGGGAGAAGTGTGAAATATATATGGACCAAGAAAGCCTAATGTATATTTTGAAGCAGAAAAAGTTGAACATGCTCCAATGAAGAGGGTCAGAGCTGATCAATGTCTATGACTCCTCAATCAATTACCACAGTGGGAAACCGAACAAGGAGGCAGATACTCTGAGTTAAAAAGACCAAACTATTCTATCATTGATGATAATTCAGAAGGATCAAAGCCTATTATATTTAATGATAATAGAAATGGGATTCCTAAAGATGAGAACATCATCAATCCTTTCACGAATTATTTCTCAAACGTCACTTTTTAATAGGATAAAGGATTCTCAAAAGGATGATGTGGGAACTCAAAAGAATGTGGAAGCAATCAGAAAAGAGAAATAATCAATTTTCTATGCTAATGATTAAGGAATTGTGAGATTTGGGAAAATTCAATGTGTTCCATCAAGTCTAGATATTAAGAAGGAACTTTTGGAAGATGCACATAGTTCAAATTTTTTTATTCACCCAGTAAACACAAATTTGTATCAAGATATCCAAGAGAATTATTATTGGGATAAAATGAAGAAAGAGATTGCTAGGAATACATCAAAGTGCCTATAATGTCAGCAAGTGAAGGAAGGGAGGCATAATTCTATGGGGATGATGCAACCATTTCCCATAACAGTATGTAAATTGGAGAACATCACCATGGAAATTGTCACCATACATATGAAGACAACCAAAGGAAACAATTCATTTCGTGTTGTTGTGAATCGTATTAAAAATTATGGAAACTTCATTACAATTATGTATGATTTATCATTGGAACAACTATGATGGATATATATCAGGGATTTGGTAAGGATTCCTGGAGTAAAACTATATATTGTATCTGATCAAGATCCAATATTCACCTCTATGTTTTGGATGAGTCTTCAGCATTCTCTGGATACTAAGCTGAACTTTAGTACAACTTATCATCCTCAAACTAATGGACAATATGAGAGGACTATTTAAACACTAGAGGGTATGTTGAGATCATGCTCATTGGACTTTAAAAGAAGATGGGATCAACATCTTGCTCTGAATGAATTCTCATATAATAACAGTTTCTACTAGAGCCTCAAAATGGTACCATATAAAGACCTTTATGGGAAAAGGTGAAGAAAACCGACATGTTGTGATGATGTTGGTGAGTGTAAGATTCTAATACCATAAATGGTTGAAGAAATGGTGGAGAATTTGAAAACCATTCAACTGCATATCTAGGTATCCCATAGTTGACATAAGAGTTATGTATATAATCATCATCGAGACCTTGAGTTTATAGTTGGAGACATGGTATATCTATGCATATCCCTATTGGAAGAATGTAATGAGGATTGGGATGAAATGGATGTTAAGGCCTATGGTACATAGACCCATTTGATATTTTTGATCGTGTTGGGGTTGTGGCCTATTAACATGAACTTCCACTTACCATTCCCAAATGAACATGATTTCTTTCATCTATATCACTTAATGAAGTACATACCAGACCCATCACATTTACACTCTTCATAGGTATTAATGATAGAAGATGATATTTCTTATGAGGATAAACCAGTGAAGATCGTAGATTGTATAGAAAATGTTCTATGAAATAAGACAATGCCCATCATCATGGTGATATGGAGAAACCACAAGTTTGAATAAAGGATGTGGGAAACTAAGGAAATGATGTATCATATATACCCACATTAGTTTTAGTGTGTGAAAAGTAAATTTCTAGAGTGACTATTTTTACGGGGTGAAGATTGTCACCACCCAAACATTCAATAATGAAAATTCATCTTGATCAGAATAAATGTCTCATTATGTAACTTGATTATATAAATGTAAACATAATTGGTTTTATGGTTTTGTATTTTAAAATACCATTATGAAATATATCTGTTTCTAATATAGTCGTTGAACATTTATCACCAGATTAGTATTAATATAGGGCTTTATCAAATCCGATTTTTTCAGACAATGGAAGCGATGGCTTCATCCATTAGACTTGCAATGTACGAATCCCATTTGGAATATCATAGAAATGAGGTGGCATCATTTCTATTCTCTCTTTACCAAGCTCATGGAAAGCTGGAACACATTAATCTTAAGTGGAACCGACTACAGGAGAAGTGGATGTTTAGAGAGATTACCACCCGAGCGATGTTATCCAAACCACCCCAAGAGTCTCTCTCCATCACACACCGTAACCTATGGTCATATTTTGGTGTTATAAGACGTTATGTATCTTGACCCTAGCACTAGGACTATATACATTATTCTTGTATATAGAATATACATTCTTTTTATTGTTACATTGTATGTAGTTTTTAAAACAAAAATAATATATTTAGTTAATATTCAACTAAGAAATATATTTTGATGAATTAATAGTATTTTGAATTAAATAATATTTTAATAAAATATTATTATTATTTTATTACTTTTTATTATTTATAAATAACCATATAATTTTATGAATGCCATTGTAATATTTAATAAGGTTCGAAATATGTTTTTTTCAATATATATGAATTTTTGATAAACGTTGGAAATAATTTTGAAATTAAAAATTCAAATATATATAAAATTATTTATATAAAATAAATTTTATTTTTGGAATCATAATGTTGAAATTATACTATAGTAAATTTGTTATAATTTTTCGAGTTAGTCTAATTTTTCGGTAAAAATTAAATACTGTTTAAATATATAATTTGTTTTATGACATCATGATGACCCAATTGTGATGTAATAAAATACTATAAATGAAATATTCAGCAAATATATATTTTAAAATTAATATAATGTGATTTTTTTGTTTTATTTATTTTAAAAACCATTAGTGGACCCTCCTAGAGTTATAAAACATTTTCACATTTTAAATGAATTTCCTTGAGGGTGTGGCTCATCTCAACATAAGAAACACTATTATTTTAAGATGTTTGGAAATTGTACTTATTAAATATTTTCTTGCAATCAACTTTGAAAAAATAAATTGGCATAAACCGTGTCCTGGTTTGGTTTTTTGTTTAATTTAATGTGAGGTGAACCAAACCAAAATAATTAAGAATTGCCTCTCCTTTCCTAAATAAACCCACCCAAGCTCCCACATCCTCTTCACTAAAAGACTTTGAAGTTCAACAACCTCCTTCTATCCTCTCTCTATAATCCTCCCAAGGTGTCCAATATCCAAATACGCCTTTCGTATGCCCCTCCCAAGCCTTTGGGATTACATAAAAAACTAAGGGATTTCTTCCATTCTCATTTTTTTTCAAATTTTCATTATGTAGATATTCCCTTTTTTCCATTAAAAATGTTGGGGTATTATTTCAAAACCCCCCATACTTCCCTGTTTATTTTTGGATTATGGTATACCCCTTTATATCTAATTAATGTGTCACATGTACACACGCTACCATGCAGAAATTCTGTGATGGACTTCTCTCTCCTCTTTTACATCCATGTAATTATACTGTATTATGCATCTAAATTACATTAAGTTTGTTGGTAAAATTATATATATGACCCAAAAAACTGTCTATTTCATGTAAATATTATTATACTTCCATTCCCCTTTCATATTCCATTTTCAATAATCCGTATGTCACGCCGTTCTGCCGTCAAAATTGCACCGCATTTTTTAAGCCAATATCATTTTGTAGGGAATACAATACCCATGTCTCTATCGAGGGTATTCACCTTTATGAAAAAATAAATATATAATGATACATTGATGTGTTTATTCCACATTAATTAATCTTTTAATAACTTATGATGTTGATTGAATCCATGTTATATGATCCTTGTGACACAATTATGCTGGAAAAGAAATGTTAAAGAAGGGTGTGCCCTAATAGCGCTCCATTGCATTTGGTAAAGTATAGTATCATGATACATCATGTGAAATGAGATTTTACTCATGAAAATTTAAGTAAAATGAGGGTTTACTCATGCTTCATGTGTAGTGAGTTTTTACTCCTGTTCCATGTACAATGATCCTTGGATCATGCTAATTCCATGTTAAGTGTTGTTGCCACATTTCCATGTTATGATTTTGATGATTTATCTTGATTTTTTGTTCATGATTATCTTGTGCCCCATTGATATGCTGATTGTTGAACATGTAATGTATTTCTCATGTTATTCCTTGTTTATTCCCTTACTGGCCTTTTTAGCTCACCCTTTTAATGCATGTCCTTAGGTTCTCCCATGCAATGCTAAGTATACGGGAATGTAGTGGTCATAAAAAAGATGTTTTCAATAATGATGTAATATTTCATGATTTAAGTGGTTATGTAATGATCCTTAGCCCCAATGAAACTAGAAATCTTTATCTTCTATATTAGAACAATTCAATGTTTTCTGTAATAAATCAGGTTTAAGTATGAAAAATGAGCAGGGTTTTCATACATTATATCTTTAATAAGACTCGGTCCAACCAAGGACTATTATATAGTCTCCTCCCATCACAATTTATATCTACACTGATTCCCATATAAATATTTTAAAGGAAATTTTTTTTATCTATTTATAACAAAAAAATTTGTAGTTGAACCTGACAAAATGTAGGTAATATTACCACAAACTTCTAAAATATACCACACAAGGTAAAAAAATCCTCATGAATTTGAATGGGCCACTAATCGGTTCTATTATATAGAGAGTGATAAGCAATGTTTATCATCATATAGTAACCTAATTTTCCTTGTATACATTTATCTATATATGAGGTAAAAAATATCTCAATTAGAATAAATATAAATAAGGAGATCCATAGAAATTCTATTTCTCTTATATATAAAAATGTTCATTCTCTCCTACATTCATTGAATCCAAAAAAAGAATGAAGTGAATTGATTTCATTAGATGATTGAAGATCACCCATATTGAATTTTCTCCACTATGATTATATGATAATCTTACTAGTTATTAGATGTATATATAAATCCCATATTGTACTATAACTTTTAATGGTTGTAATAAAATAGAATATCCCTAGTGCTTCAACGTAATATTATATATCTTAATGATTCATGATATATAGTCCATAATCCACCACATCATCACCATCCACTAATAATATAGTCATAAATCATTAAGCATCACGGTTGTCGCAGGGTGTGTTGAACAATTAAACTAATTTCCACAATCCAATATCTATTTATATATATTTAACACAAAGAAAAATAATCCTTAGAAATGAAGTACATAATCTGGAAAATAGAACCCATCATTAGATGACTTCCAACAATTTTTCATATCGATAAACAATAAAAAAATTCATATGTTTCTTGTCAAATGTTAATTAAATAATAAAATCAATAATAATATTTTATATATTCTAAGAATACATTTTTATCATATTTTCCAAAATCCAAGTGAATCTAATAAAATAGAATAATCAATTATCATTCATTCTTTAAATTAATAAAGGCATAACTTTGTACCATCATGCATAGAACATTAGTGACCACAATAACAATTTTAGATACGTATGTAACATAAAAATTAATATAATTTTGATACTCCCCATAGTTTCTCTATTTTATGTTTAAATCACACTATGAATAATTATAGACAATTCTCTCAAGATTTTAATATATAATAAACCACTCTCTAAATAGACAGTGTCATCATGTCATGTGACCATACATGCCTACGGACAATTCAATATAATTTATTGGATAATTATTATTATGATAATGTACTAGTATTTAGCCATTTGGAACTAGTGGTTGACAATTTATTATAACACATCCTAATCCTAAACATTATGAATCAAAAAAACATCCTAAACCAAAATCAGATTTGTAATAATATGAAATAGATATGAAGGTAACCTCACTACCAGTTCCTCAAATTATCTATAATAGTTATAATTTAATTAAATCACAAAAACCTTATAGATAAACCCTATAATTATTTGTATAATAATGTTGAAAAACTGAGAAAATAATATGTAATAACCATCTAAACCCGAGAATCTCATTTTCTCAAACACAAAACTTGGTTTCTCAAAAGACATCACTACATGATTCATTTGATCATCCCCTAAGATGCCACATTGTGATTTATCATTTCCCAAAACATCCATTATTTAATCCAAAACTAATATTAATAGATAATTATATATATTTGTTGTTCTATTTTATTTGTGATAAATAAATCATGACAATTACATAGTTATTCCACCATCACAGAAAAGCATAAAATATTATCCAAATAATAACTATTTATGAATCTCAAAATCAAATAAATATAAAATTCCTAAAATAAATAATCTCTATAGGGGAATAAATAATACCAAATGGATTGACCAAACACTAATTATGTCCATACCATCACCAGAATACAATTTTGGAAAATCAAAAAATTAGTCTCATAGTTGTTGGTAACTAAATCATAGATAAATCTTCGAAAACCATTGAGATACCCTATGTTGATAAAACAGATCATCAATCCTTGGAAATGGATACATTCTAAAAATATTTACAAAATTATGTATATGGCATTCATCACATTTTTAGAGGACTACATCTATAATCATGGAAAAAAGAACCAATACAGCCCATGTTGACACACTTATATGTATACATTCATTTCCCCTGTGATCCAAAACCATAACATTAACAACATTCATCATTATGGTTTAAATATTATTAAATTGAATGTTGAATGATGTAATCCCCAATAGCAGTTCAGTATTATACTTGACCTCACTTTGGGGTTGTAATCCAAAAAAATTATCATGTAAAACCAATGTGTACTTGTTCCCTATTAATGGAATATGGACACATAATTTATTGATGATGAAATTGAGTAATATATATAATAATTCCTACAAGATTTTTCCACCACCATGTATAACCAGTCCATATCTCCCAAATATAGGATATAATATTCACTAAATTATATAATTAACACATTGAGAGACTGAAATAGATGTGATTGATGATAAATAATTCTTCCTTTCCTTAAACATAACTATGTAATCTATGAAAATAATGATATCAATAATTCCATGATCATAGACTGGGAAATTAAATACAACTTATAACTTCAACATGGAACATTATAAATCCATATTATTTCCTCGTATCCATGGGAGTAGAATGATCTATCATGAATGACCTAATAGTCACAAATAATCCTTACATGAAAATAATATTACAATATATAAAACAATTAGAAAAACTAATATGAAACAAGGCATGAAATATGAGGAACGAAATTAACATTGTAGCTCTCATGTTAGTTGGACCCACATTATATTCATCTCATGCATGAATATATATGTAATATAATATAGAATCAATAATTCCCAAACCATTTTATACTTATTGATTATCCCTATTTCAATGATAAAGAGATACACAAATATTCTCTCTGTAAAACAGATCGTGGGATCCTATAATAATGGTCAATCCTTCTCTACTATCCATATATATGTTCCTATAAAAAAACTCCAATGGAAACTGAATTTTCTACAAAATTAAAAAATCATGGACACTACTATATAATTAGGTATACTATGGTTAGGTCTTCCACTATGGAAGAAAAAAAACTACTTATGTCAATTTTAGACCCTTATAACTAATCCAGATACAAAATTTTCACCATTACTATGATTCCTTTGTGGGTATAAGAGACACCATGTATAACCATTACTAAAACAAAATATTCTTGAACACATATCTTCTAGTAATAAATTTCCTTATCAACTACTTTAAAAAATATGTGTAGGAACTTGAAATTAATAATTGATTAAATCGTGGTCATTTGAACGATATGAAACAATTATCATTGAGGTAGGCCTTTGTGAAAATATCAATAGATTTATAAACCAATATAAGGAAATTAATATATTACTCCACCAATAAATGTTCTATTTTATCCATGGTCAGAAACTCACAAGACTATCCCTAGTCAAAATTCAATATATAATATTTTATTTAATTCCTTATTTAAATTATTAAAATGATTTCCATAGATAATTAAGATTAAATGAGGAAATCCCACTACTTTTTTTAAGTACATCATGTATATAAGTTGTAAATACCACCATTAAATTACTATAGAGTATTTAAAAAGATAAAAATTATTCCTATTCTCTCAATCAATTTCCATGGTTCATGGGATCCATTTTAACCGAACAATATTGGTGGATTTTTTTGGAAAACACAAAATCATGATCTACCACCCAATATGGGCATGCACCACACATAGTATCCCATGATGGAATATTTGATATTTTCGTTTAAATTAAATTATCTACAATTAATTCCTTATGATTAATAGAGTTCCTTTTATGTGGAAATGTATAATTGATAGAAGAGGAAAACCTAATTAGATTTGGAATAAATTTTTAATTTAACATAAGATCTTTATTAATTCATAATAATTAACAATAAAAAAATAATTTCACCCCATAACCGATTCAAATAATTATAGGTAAATACATTAGAAAATCATAAAATGATTTATCTATATAATACTAAATTCCAGATCAAATTTCTGATTAATGACCTCTGACCACCCATTCTATCTCGAGGCCAGAAATGAAAGTTAGATGGCTAGGAATGCTTATATACAAGTGCATATGCCTCGAGAGTCCAAAATAGAAAACTAATTTTTTCCATTAATATCATATAGTAAAGTAACAATACGAATTTACCATACACAAAACCCATGATGGATCTCTACAAGGCTCAAACTACATTCCATATCGCAGTGGCTTAGAGACAAGAACTAGGGAACCAATAAAATACTCCATGTGAATGATTTAACATTGGAATCACTGCATAAATTATATCATGTATAGAATGTAGAAAATAAAAAACCTGATTATATTATGGGAGTGGGATTGAAAAACTAAGATATAATCTGAAATTAATCTAGAAGGCTAAAACAAAATTGAAACACAAAAAATCCCCAAATGAAATTTGTTACCACCAACCCACACAACTTAGAAGGATTAACAACCAAGAATGGTAATCAAGCTATATGACACTATTTCAATTACAAGTAACCTTTAAAAAAAGTATATATATTTACAACAACATGTACAATATGTAATAAAAATTATCATTGTTTTCAAATATGAATTTCTACAATGTATATTAACAGGAAACCATTATTCCAATATTTAAAATGAAATAATTTTCATAAATCAATCTCATTTGAATATTTCCTTTGATAAATTCTCCATCGTATTCCATTAAAACATTCCACATTCAAATAAACCTATATTATGATAAAATATCATGATACACAAATAAAAGGAAATAATAAAACCATCCATATAATAAACAATAGAGATCTAAATGAATTATTTTTCACTATCATGAATAAATACATATAAAGTGAGATCTAGCATATGGTAATATATATCTAGTTTGTGAAAGGAAATCATGGTGTTTTAATTTGAATCATGAACATACAGATTAATTTGACTTTCAATAAGTATCCCAAATAAAACCAGGTGTCATGTCACACTCTTTACGGTTTAAATATTTTAATAACCACACACAACCATTGCTTCAATGTACAATGTGATCAATAATAATTTACCTAAACCATGTTAATAATTTAATAAAACAACATTACATCAAAATAATTTTCCATCCCTTTATTGAGAAAACATTTTATAATCAAAACCATCTTTTATTCATTTCATCTAACACGCGACGTGTGTAAAAATATTTTTGATGAAGATCCCATTAAAAATAATTTTCCATGACAAAAAAGATACAATTTACAAAAATATCCCCCATAGATATTAAATCAACCAGTTTAATTTTCCAAAGAAATTTATTACTCAAGAAAATCAATGCTTTCTCTTAGAATGAACCATTATGTAGTGACAATAACCTCACCCATGCCAGATCCATAGTCTGTATCTTATTAATCAGTTAAGAACCAATACATTTAACCATCATTAGCATATATAAAAATTTAATTCATAAATTCAAAAACAAAGCACATATAAATTTCAATAACATTGAAAAATAATTTCAATACATGAATGAGAAGACAAATAGAGATGACATCATGTATGGGGAGGAGAAAATATTTTTAAATTGGAACATAACTCAAATAGATCCATGTAGTAATATTGAATATTACTAAAGGAAACAATATATAATATATCAGATTTTAATAGATATTGTAGGTATATATAATATGATGTTTGGGTGAGATGTTTTATGTAAAAGAGAAATGGAATCAGGTTATTTATCATTTTTAATAAATTCATAATAGTTAGATGAATATGAACTAGGGTTATAAAACCTATGTATCAGTTGCATGGTCCCTAATTCCCTTTGAAAACCATATTTCATGTTTATCGATTAACATTTAAACTAGGTTAAAAATCATTCACTAACCTTTAATCAACCACTTTAAACAAAAAAATACGTGAAATTAGTTTTCCTAGAACACTCAAATGTTTAGAATACTAATGCTCAATCAATAAAAAATTGCACTTTAATTAATAGATCCATATCACATGATTAATAATAATAATATAATTATTGTTCAATTGGAATCATCCTCCAAATATTAAAAAATAATGATACATACCTTTTAAATACTTTTAGAACAACAAGAGTGAATAGATAAATCGTATTAAAAACATACATGTTTCCTAGAGGGTGTCACGTTGTTTTTGGTATTTAAATGTAGATTAAGAAATAAAGATATTATAAAATTTTATCTCATAGTTGGTCATTAATCATGATGATACATATATAACCATGTAGTAATATTAGTTTCTTACATCAATAAATTTCCACCTATGAATAATATGTCCACATACAATTTTTATTTTCCCTTTACAACGGAAATCGACTAATTAAAGAATCATGCTTCAATAAGTGATTACCCTCACCATTTTTAAAATTATGTTTGTATTTAATGTTTCTATTAGTACAATAAATATTCCTTTTTGGTTTCACAAAATGTTTTTTCTATCTTTAAAATTTTACATTGTAATAATTGATCACTTATAACCTACTAAAAAGGATCCAGTTTATAAATATTTTACATTTATGATGAAGTTATTCTTATATATAAATGATGTTATGTAAATGAAAAATATTTTCACCTGGATTCCAATAAATATTTTCCATTCATATAAAACTAAATTTATTACTATATTATTTACACATAGTGAAAATATGATGAATAACATAAAATAAACAATTCAATAGAAGTAAAATCGCATATACCCTCTTAAAGGACCCGAATCAAAGATTTTTATATGTATAATGCATGAAGATATGTTTTTATAATTCATTCAATGTTTTATATAGAAAAACAATTTCGGTGATACCTTTAAAAATTGATTTTACGGTTTCAAAAACCCATTATATTTGATGGATAAAATATATAGCCAATTAAAAATTAGAGGTTCACACAACTATGTTAAAAAACAATGAATTTATTTATATTAATGTTCCTCCCAAAATAAGTTAGAATTCTTGTATAATATATAGAATAATATATCTTACATTTCATACATATTGTTACCTTCCATGTAAAACTCTGTGGAACACATTTTTTTGCCTAAACCACCATAAAAATGATTTAATGTTTTTTATAATTTTTAGGGGATTTAAATTCTTACCTTGATATTATAAAATACATCATTTTCTAAAATAGAGAATTTTAATTTTAAAAATGTTTATGATTATTTTAAAACATTATTTATTTTAAATATCATAAATTATGATTAATGACTTTTTTTAATTTAATTTATATCCATTTTAAAAATAGATTATTAATAAAAATATTCTAATTAAAAATGACTACATTGAAATTAATATTATTTTTTTGAAAACAATATTACATTCACCACAAGTATCATAATTCAATCCACCTTATGTTCTATATAGTATGTACTCATCATTATAAAAACTACATACTAAATATTTCCTAATTTTAAGTGAAGATATTACCCATGTAATGGTTTTATCTTTTACTGACTAGATTCTAAACAAATCATGGTATACTATGGATCCTGCATGGGTGAGCCTGAGATAGCTCTCCAATGCATTTGGTAACGCGACGGAGGTAAAAGTAAATGTTTCTCAGAAGATATTTAGGGTATATACTGTGATGGGTATTCCAAAGTAACACTCTATGTAGCTGTGATAGCTACAATGTAAGTATGATTTGGATTCCACACGTAACCTTTATGATTTATGATTTCTATGTGCTATTCATCAATCTTATATTTTCATGAGGTAATTAAAAGAGTTTATGTTTTTTATGTATTAATGAAAAAATGTTTTCTTTAATTGTTTTATAACCCTTACTGATTTTTTTTCTCATCCCAAGTATTGAAATGTTTTCACCTTACTTAAATAAGTATTGAGTCAAGGATGGGATCAAGGAAGAGTCATGCCGTCTTAAACATGGAACTAGATATGACTCTTTTTTTCAAGAGTTCATGTTTTGTAAAAAAAATTGAAACTGTGTAAAAGTGTCTACTTTGTAATCTTTTGAGATGTAATAGTTATCTCCTAATTCTATAAAACCCTAAACTTGAAAAGATCCTCAATGTGAATTATTCATTTAATTTAATGTTATGTAAGGTTTAAGGCTGGGTCCTTATAGTTGGTATCATAGGTCGGTTTAGATAACATTAGGAGTTAGGGTATTGTTAATTTAATATCCATGATGTAATTTATGTTAATATTGAAATAATATAGCATTTAAATATTACAATGTTGCTTCACCTATGATATTTCTGTGTTAAGAATGGTTTTCCGTAGAGGAAACATGGCCTCTATATTGGGATGACATCAAAAGGAAGATAACATTCCAAATCAGAAACCTGAGATGGTCGGAATTGGAACTGAACAGTTTGTTGCTGTGATGGCATAGTTGACTGAGGCTATAAATGGTGGTGGTATCCATGAACGAGATCATCCAGATCAACCACAGAAGAACATCTCATTAGTGGAGAATTTCATGATGCAATAACCCCCATCATTCTGAGGATCATTTGACCATGTGCTAGATAAAGGTAGGATTGAAGCATTGGAGAAGATTTTTGATGTCATGTGTTGTTCTAAACATAAAAAGGTTAGTCTTGTTGTTTATTGTTTTGAGGGTGAAGTTGATCAGTGGTGGTCGATGATGAAAAATATCAGGGATAATGAAGAGATTGATGCTCTCAATTGGGATGAATTCAAAGATATGTTTCTTGAGAAATATTTTCCTAAGGTGGTTCATCTTAGGATGGAGAAACAATTCCTAGAATTGAGGCAGGAGGATGACTCAGTGGCTGCTTATGAAGAAAAATTCACCCGACTGTCAAGGTGTGCTGTATATTTCGTACGAGATCTTGATAGTAAAATCAACCGTTATTACTCTGGATTAAATCCAATATATTGAAGGGCATTATCTTCTCGTGATTTCAAATGTTATGAAAAACGTTTTCGTTGTCTGAAGAAGGTGGAAATGGAGTTTTCTGATGATCATGTATTTTTTGACCAAAAAAAGAGATCGAGGTGGAAGGAGAAATGGAATAACTCTTCAAAAAAGTCAGATGGTAGAAAAATTAATTTTTTAGTTTGTAAAAATTTTGCTAAAATCATGCTTTAGAATATCTTTTGAATTCTGGTAAGTGATACCATTGTGGTAAAATGGGACATAAGACATGTAATTGCACTGAAAAAGATCACTATAATGGTAAGAAAAAAATATGATTTACAGGATGTAAAATGTTTTAAGTGTAATAAAATGGATCATTATGAAAATGAGTGTCCAAAAAAGAAATCAACTGAAATAAAGCATCCAGTGTATAAGAAGGAAGGGGTGGTTAAATCCTTTGCAACCACTTCAGCAGATGTTCCGCCATCAAATGAAGTTTTATCAGGTACACTGTTTGTTTGTTCAGATTATGCCAATGAGTTTTTTGATTCAGGGTCTACACACTCATTAATTTCTGAGATGTTTTCTAATAAATTGGGAATTCCATCTCAATATATGAATACTGAACATATGGTAAAAACACCTGGAGAAACTTTTGAGTCAAAAAGAAAACATAAGAACCTTCCTGTCCTTGTGTGTGGAAAGAATCTACCAAAAAACCTTATTGTTTTGCCTCTAGTAGAGTTTGATGTTATTTTGGGCATGTATTGGGATTCTGTTTATCATGTTGAGATTGAATGCAGAGCTAAATATGTTTCTTTTCAGAATGATTTTCGGTTTGTATACAAAAATGAACCCTTGTTGTTGATAACATATCAGGATGCTGAGAAACTAATAAAAGATTGAAATGAGTGTTACCTTGCACATATTGTTGAAAATAAAGGAACTGTTCAAATTAATGATGTTCCTGTGGTAAATGAGTACCTTGATGTTTTTTCTGATGTGTTTCCTGGTATTATACCTATTGTTGACTTAGTTCCTGATGATAAGCCAATTTCAAAACCCCCTTATGGAATGGCCCAAATTGAAATTTTAGAGTTAAAGAAGCAATTGCATGAGTTTTTAGATAAAGGTTTCATTCGACCTAGCACATCACCATGGGGTGCTCCTGTACTGTTTGTTAAAAATAAAGATGATTCAATGACATTTTTCATTGATTATAGTGCATTGAATAATATCATTATTAAGAACAAGTATCATTTTCCTCATATCGATGATTTGTTTGATCAGCTCCAGGGAGCTCAATATGTTTCAAAGATTGATTTGAAGTCGGGGTACCATCAGTTGAATGTAAAGGAAACATACATTATGAAGACTTCTTTTCATACTAGATATGGCCATTATGAATTTTTAGTTATTCCTTTTGGTTTAACCAATGCACCTACTGTATTCATGGATCTTATGAATAGAATTTTCAGTGAGTTCTTGGATAAGTTTGTGGTTGTGTTCATTGATGATATATTGGTTTATTCTTAAAGTAATTAGGATCATGAAAGTCATTGAAGATTCATCTTGAAAACCTTAAATGAAAAGAAACTTTATTCGAAATTCAGAAAGTGTGAGTTTTGGTTACAAAAAATTTCATTCCTTGGTCAAATTGTTCAAAAAATGGCATAACTGTTGATCCTGCAAAAAACAAGTTGTTGAAGAATGTCAAAGACCCACAAATATAACTAAGATTTGTGGTTTTCTGGGTTTGGAAGGTTATTACCAGAGGTTTGTCGAAAATTTTGCACGGTTATCTACTCCAATAACTAAGTTAAATCGAAAAGGTGTTAAGTTCATCTGGAAAAAATAATGTGATGATTATTTTTAAGAATTGAAAAGGAGATTGGTGAATTCTCCAGTTTTGGCACTGCCATCTAGAAATGGTGAGTTTTTTATATACAGTGATGCTTCGTTGAAAGGACTTGAATATGTCCTAATGCAGAATGATTAGGTAATTGCTTTTTCATCACGTCTGTTGAAACCATATGAGATAAATTATCCTACACATGATTTGGAATTAGCTATTTTTGTTTTTTCTATAAAAATATTGAGGCATCATTTTTATGGAGTAAAATGTGAAATATATACTGATCACAAATGTTTGAAGTATATATATTCACTAAAAAAGAATTGAACATGAGACCGTGGAGATGGCTAGAATTAAACAAGGATTATGATTTCACGATCCATTATCATCTAGGAAAAGCAAATAAAGTTACTGATGCTTTGAGCCGAAAAAGTAATGCTCCATTAACCATGTTACATTTGGAACGAGATCCCGTGGTTTTTGAATTTGATAAAATTTGGCATAGAAGTTGTTGGTGCAGGAAATTCTTCTGTTTTGTATCAGGTGTCAGTGAGATCATCTCTATCAGACAGAATAAGGCAAGCGCAGAAAGAAGACATTGAGTTACAGAAAAAGGTAGAGTTGGTTCATAATGGAATGTTTCCCGAATTTAACAAGGATAATGATTGTGTTTTGAGGATTAGAAAGTGATTATGTGTGCCCTATGATTCTCAATTGAATAATGATTTTTTATGTGAAGCTCATAGTTCTCTGTTTTCAGTTCATCCTGGTAGTACTAAAATGTATAGAGATATTTGAGAGTATTACTGGTGGGAAGGAATGAAAAGAGATATTGATGATTTTACTCTGAAGTGTTTGACTTGTTAGCAGGTTAATGTAGAGCAACACTTACCAAATGGAATGCTTCAGCCATTACCGGTGCCAGAGTGGAAATGGGAAAATATATCCATGTACATTGTTGTGGGATTACCGAAAACATCTCGAGGTAATAATTCAATCTTGATTGTTAGTGATCGATTAACTAAATCTGTTCATTTCCTTCATATTCTAGATACATTTTCTCTAGATCAACTTTCTTGGTTGGATGTTAAATATATTGTCAGGTTTCACGGTGTTCCCCTTTAAATTGTATCTGATCGTGATCCCAGGTTTACTTCAATCTTTTGGAAAGGCTTTCATAAGTCATTGGGTATTGAATTAAATTTAATTACAAATTTTCATCCTCAATCAGATTGGAAGTCATAATAATCAATTCAGACCTTGGAGGGTATGCTACGTTCTTGTCCACTTGATTAGTAGGGAAGTTGGGACCAACATATTTCTTTGGTAGAATTTTCATACAATGACAGTATTCATTCCAGTATACAGATGGATCTATTTGAGGAATTATATTGAATGCGTTGTCGAACTCCATATTATTGGGACGAAGTAGGTTAAAAGAAGTTTATGGGACCAGAATTGGTAGAAGAGATGGAAAGGAAATTTCAGTTGATTCAGAAGCACATGAGAACAGCTCAGAGCAGACAGAAAAGTTATGCAGATAAACAGAAGAAGGATCTTTCATTTGAGGTAAGTGATCATTTCTTTCTCAAAGTTTCTCCATGGAAAAGTGTGATGTGTTTTGGTAAGAAGGGAATGTTGAGTCCGAGGTTCATTGGACCTTTTGAAATCTTGGAGAAATTAGGATCAGCTGCGTACAGAGTGAATTTACCTCCAATTTTATCCTAGGTACACAATTTTATTCATGTTTTGATGATGAGAAAGTATATACCAGATCCATCTCTTGTTTTGAGCCCAGAGGTAGTTCAGTAGGAAAAGAATCTCTCTTATAAAGAACAACTAGTCCATATTCTTTACCGTCGAGAGAAGGTGTTGCGGAATAAGGTAATTTACTAGGTAAAGGTTTTTTGGAAAAACCATATAGTTGTAGAGGCAATGTGGGAATCTGAAAATGCTATGAGGGATAAATACCCCCACTTATTTTGATAAGTGAATAAAAATTGCAAGAACTCAATTTCCAAAAGGGGGGGAGGATATAACATCCCATGTAAATAAAGAATAATACATATTTCATATTTATTAATATTTTTGAATTTAATATTAATTTTACTTTAAAGGGGTTTCTATGTTCGATAGCGTACTCGATACGCAACAACGGGTTTTTTTTGAAATCTTACACTGCACACTAATAATATAATATTATTATTTTAAATGGTAGTTAACTCCTAGTTGTTGTATTGGCGGTAATAAACAAAACTAACAAAAATATGATTATACATTTTTTTTAAATTTATTTACATTTATCCAATAAAATTTAGAGGCTTAAAATGTGAGTAAATCTAATTTTAAGCATAATTTACAATAAAAGGCCGACTTACCACCTTTTAATAGAAAACCATCTTAAAATTTAGTTTTGGTCATCTTTATATGTTCTATTTGACCAAATAAAATTCTTATTTCGATTTGGGATATCAAATTTTACTTTGGGTAATTTTTTGGTATTTTTCAGATAATGTTCATTTTTAATGAATAGTGAAAAATATTGTATTTAATTCAAAACAGTGGTTTAATATAATTTTTTATATGGTCAGATGATATTTTTAATTGGTTTTAAAGTTTAATTATAATATATTTTTATAATTTAATCCAATTTTGTTTATTGAAATTAATATCACTTTGAAATTGGACCTGAACAAGTGTCAATCTTTTGATAGTTATTGTTTCTTAAAAACACTATATTTGTTTTAACAATTGGAATAAATTTTAAATTAATTAATTACACTTTTATGTTATGAATTTTTAAAAATCGACATCATTTTTTAATTCGGAATATCAAATATATCTTAGGCTGAATTTTTTGTATTTTTCTGAAAAATGCCAATTTTTGATGAATAGTGAAATCAGATAGTAGTAGTTAAAAACTGATTTTTTCACTTAAATGAAATTTTACCACTTCGGTGAATTAAATTTCAAAAATCTAGCATACATGGTTGTTATTATTAAGTAAAATATGGTTCATTATGTTGAAAATATTTTTTGGTGATTAGTATCTTTTGACATTTATTTACCGCGGTTAAATGTAAATTGGGTAATTCAAGGTTAAAAGAATATTATAATAATTCAAAATTACCATAACACATGTCCAAACCTTATTGTATGTGACAATTAGGCCCATGGAAATCATTGGGTTGATTTTGGGAACCTTTTGAGCCACTTGGAAGTGATAATGACAATTTAGATTAATTAACGTAAAGTAAAGGCAAACATGACAAAAACAAATCTCTTATAATAAATTAATCATTACAAGGGCTTATATAGATTATATATTTAAATATAAATCTTCATTGGAACACTGAAATGATTTCCTACATCATGGTATTTTTTTAAATTTTTATACAACAATGAAAATAAATTATTTATGACACCTTAATGATGCTGTGTTTACCTCATTAATAAATCATTTAAATAAATAATATTATAATGATTATAATATTATCCAAAACCTGTCTAATTTTTATTGGATGATTTTATTTCTAATATTAGTCATATTATGTTATACTTTAATGATTTTTTTCCTTTTTTGACAGAATATAAGTTTATAATAAAATCATATTTTCGCACATTCCTAAAGAGCCCCTCCTCTCCCTTATAAAAGGCGACCACATCTAACCAATTTCTCAAACCTCTCAAGAAAATTTTCTCGTCCAAACTCTACCCAATTAATCTCCCTTCATCCTTTTCTTCCCTCTAGAAGCCTTACCTTAGGTAGAAGGCACTTCGTGATGTCCTTTGGTTCAAACCGAAGGTAGTTACCCAAATTAAAGGTAACATTTTCTCTTACATTGTTTTCTTTTATTTTACTTCTCCAACCACTAAACTCTTTTTATTATTTTATTTTGTAACAAAAACAGTATAATCAATATACTATGTTGTTTTTATGAGATGGATTTGATCAATACTTACACACACTATCATCTACTGGATAAAGAACATAATGTTTCTGTGGATGGAAAACTAACATCTCCTGAAACGATGATTGTTCGATTATCTCATACCTCCCTTCATGGTGTCCATTATGATTGTTTCCTCTTGAATTGGGGATTACCTCGTTGATTGAAGGTTCAAACATTCTAATCTATTTCTAACGGGTTTGTTCATAGATCCGGAAACATCCAATGATTCCATATCCATTTGGACCTACTTTCCAAAGGTAGGCACTCATTAGTTGTGGACTAATGATGCTTATGAATTTGCATTGGTCAAGAGGATGGGAGGTTGGACTCATCACACCTTTTTTAGGGTAATTATTTTATACTCCGAGACTCTCATGATAGATTTATTATATGTTCGTGAATCCTTATTACATTACCAAGTATAAAATGATATTTCCTTTAAATCTGACAATCAATGATTGATATATAGGAAATTTAGAGAATATTTTATATGAATTCAAGGTTCTTCATTGATAGAGAATCATATGTATTTGCTATAGATTCTTAGTCAATGGTATCCTTCGACAAATTATTTAAATGTCTCCTGGTCATTATGATAACCATGCTAGTTTTAAGGCCACTCAGTGGGGCACTTGAAGTTTATTATCATTCATAAAGACATGGATTATTTCAGAGTTGGGATCATACCTGTTGATGGGATACCTGCATATCCATTGTTTTGAAAATGGAATCAGAACCCACGTAGTTCGAGTAAGGGATTATGATGTTTATGCATGATAGATGGCTCAAAGAAAGATGTCATGATTACTTTTACAATCTAAGCTCACATGAGTCATTCTGGGTGTGAGAGACAAGAGGTATTGGTGAAACCAGACAATTGTTCCACGAAAGATGCAATCATGTGGGGCTTATGTATGTATGACTTCCAAAAATAGATAAGGATTATGATTTAATTGAGGGAGGAAATCCATGAACAAGGTCCATAAAGGTATATGTAATTTATGGAGATTTGGGTACTCTAACTTGGGGCTTACTACTGAGGAAGATTCCAAAATTAGGAGGGGACTCATGATTGGGTTTTACTCCTGAGAAGGAAGCCCACATCAAAAGTAAATTAAGACCGTTAAGAGAAATTAAGACTGGGGCTTATTCCTGTGAAGGAATCCCAGGTTAAGGGACTTGGGGCTTGCTGCTAAGGATGATACCCATATTTCGGAACTTTAAGAGTGGGGCTTACTCCTAAGAAGGAATCCCATGTAAAGGGAATTATGAATGGGGCTTACTCTTTAGAAGGATGCCCAAATTAGGGGACATGGGGCTTACTCCTGGAAAGGAGGCCCAAATTAATGAGGACTTGTGGCTTACTCCTGAAAAGGAGACCCAAATTAATGAGGACTTAGGGCTTATTCTTGAAAAGAAGGCCCATGAATAGGGTTCTCTCATCTTATAGGATGAGGTTGAATGAACGAAATCTCTAACTTTAGTGACATAAAGATGTGTAATTCACTAGTTTTTTAGATATGTTCCACGGAATTCCTTTCTTGATAAGGAATTCAATCAAGAAAACATGTCATACATGGCTTTTAAGAGTGTCTTAATGACTGAATCTTGAATAGGAAAGGTGGAATGGCATGAGAGAGGTGAAATGAGCAGGAAGGGTACCCAAAAGTAGAAGGGCGCGCAAGTCATGGGGGGTCGCACAAGTATTGCACGGGCACACAAGTCTTGGTCATGCAAGTATACATGCGTGACACATATATCCTTGGGCAATCCTTGACCAAAGCCTTTATAATTATCCCGAGGTACTTCCAGAAGAGTGGCGATCAAGTTTCAATGAGTAGGTAAGGAGGCGTTCAAGTGTGTCCATTTTCGTTAAGGGTAAAACACTTAGGAGCACAAGTGTTAGTGAATTCTAACACTTAGACCTTATTCCTCTTGTTTAGACCGTCCATTATAGGTAATTAATTACCTTAGAAGTGTTTGGAAGACATGAAGAAGATACTTGGGCATTCAGAGATCTATATCTGAATTCTGCAAAGAAAATCCTTTTTTAAATGGGGGGCCCACCACGTGTATTTATAGGCTAGAGAAGACCCTGGGTGATTTTCAAAGATGGTGCACAAGTCACCTAGGTGAACATTCCATGTTGGAACTTGCGCGACCTATGGAAAATGTTCTCCTTGCTCATCCCTTTGTTTATTCAAAGGATGAATCTTCTTTGTTTGAGGTATTTCCATTTTCATTTCGTTTAATCTTTGTGATGAAAAAGGAGAATAAAAAAAAATCCCCCCTCAGTGTTGGATCCAAAAATGAATGAGGATTTAACTCTGAGGAAAATGAGAAACAAAAGGAAATTAGGGCATGGAGGATATGGTGCACAAATGGGCTTTGGGCAAGTAGGTTCTGGCATGCAGGTGTACGGCCTCGTCTATAAATTGATGGCCTCACATTGCGTAAAGCACCCTGCTCTCGCTTGTTTATTTTTTCTCATGGTGTGCAAGTGGACTCCCGGCCTTCGCTCATATGCGCTTCTTGTTTCTTACATCATGCTTTGGTTAAGGTATTTGGACTTGCGGAATGATACATGTGTGCCCAATACTTGCGCGACCAAAGGAGACTTGTGTGCCAACTATTGGACTTGCGCGCCTAAATGCCTTAGCCAATTTTTCAAATTCCTTCACAAATTTTATGAAACATTAACTTACTTTAAGAGCTAATTATTAAACTTTTGTGCAGATCCAATGGCTCCCAAGAGAATCGGAACTACTGATGAACTGGCAAGAAAAGGAATTGATGATATTATGGACATTGTTGGCCATGATTACTATTCCATCTGTGAAAGTACTCTCCCAAAATTATCCATGTACTTGAAGAAGCATCATAATAATTTCTTCACAACATCTATCTACCTCTCTATGGCCACGGTCATCTGCAAGATGTCAATATTCCATAGGCAAAGAACTATCTCCCACATTCCGGGTTTCAGTCATATACCAACATTTTTTCAAAAAATGTCTCAATCGCATGAGCATTTTCTAATGCTGGAATTGTAATGAAAGCCTATATAATGAATCATACCTTGTGTGCACCAGATCTGAAACCTCACAAACCAGAGCTGCAACCACATTATTATCCCTCAATCTTTCAAAATTCTCAGATGGATCAATCCAATGGTTGGAAGGAGAAATGGGAATTCGGTTATGGAGGAGGGGTGAAGCCAACATGGATGTGGGATTATTGGGTGTGAAAAACTTGGGAAGATTTTGTTGAGGATCTGAAGGGAGCTGTAATTTATGAAGTCATCTGGGTTGGGCAGACGTATGTTTATAGGAATGATAATTTTTCACTGGAGTTACTTAGCCACTAGAGCCCAGAAACTAATTCTTTCCATCTGGCCCATGGTGAAGTAGGCATCAGTTTGTGGGATGTCTACAAGTTCTTAGGGGTTCCAATTTTGGGTGATATGTTAGACGAATTCATCCCTCCAAAGGCCACCTTGAATAATCTGTAGAACACTATGGATTTGGTTCGAGAATTATTGAATATTTATCATATGCTCAAAATATCAAAGACTTAAAATACTCATTCTAGAAGGGATATTAATCTGGAGGAATGGATGGATGTGTTTTTCAATAAGAAGAATGAAAAGGGGCCTACCTATACTTGTCCTACTAGCTTCCCTAGAACTGATAAGGGAGGTTCTCCGGGCACATTCTGGCCGGCTTTAAAAGAATGTGAGTTTGAGAAATGGGGGTATGAAGTGAATCATAAAATCTCGGAGAAGACTCGTATGGAATGCATTTTATCTTTACGACTTAGTGTCTATCTTTTTATAGTTAACAATTCGAAGGGAGGTGTCAGGCCACAGACCTTCGTTATTGCAGCCAAGTTGGCTGAGTGGAAGATGGTGGGGATGGCTACCCCAGTTTTGGCAAAGATTCACAGGAGCTTACTCCATGTCTATATGGGTAAGTCTTATTTGAGATTAGTGGGACCATTCCAAGTTTTATGGGGATGGGTCACCACTCAATTCTGGACATATGCTGTTCATAATGGAATACAGATTCCCGTAAGTTATTTCAGGCCGGCTATTCAGGCCTTGTCTAGAGTTTGTCCTTTGTCCCTCAATGCCTATGATATTAGGCAAAGGAAGGGTATGCAAAAGGAATTCCACTTCTTTCCCTATCTAAATCCACCGATAAGGCGATTTTTTGATGATGGATCAACCAGCTTGGAACAAAGGTCTTACATGTTGGCTTGCAGAGATGGTGTACTGGACACTAGAATTGATGGGGACATTATATGTGAGGCCTATGCTCCATATCGATTTGCACTCCAATTCAAGTGTCTGAAGATAATTGTTCTATCTCCTCCAGTGCACGTCAGGTCAAAGCATCATCCAATTGTTGCCCAACAACTGTGGTTGCTAATGGCTATGGAAAGGACTAGGGTAGTTTTTGACTTTCCAGATGCTAAAGAGGTAAGAAACGTGGCCATATGTTATGCTGAAAACTAGGTAGCATCATATCCTAAGGATATATTGAATAAATCTATTTATTGGGTGGAAAGAAGAAGAGAGCCATTGAGAAAAAAACAATTCAGGTGGCAGGTGATTCTTCCACTCCTGAAGCTGGTTCACCGAGTTCTTCAACCGAGGCTAATTCATCAGATTCTCAGGAGATACAACATGTGTCAAAGCAGCCACGTGCTGTATATAATCCTCCTGTCAGAATCAAGAGAGGCACTCCATAAACTCTTGGTGAGTTACTTTATTTAGGACATTTAATTTCTAGTAACTTTATAGAGTAACAAGATTTCATTCTCTTTTTATAGTTTCAGGAGCTAGAAAGAAATTAAAATCCATGATTGTAGGACTCTCTTCGCATCCTTCTAGTACACCTGCATATCTTCGACTAGAGGCCATCCAGACATGGCGGGATGTATTCTATGATTCTGAAACAATCTGGCTAGAGCTATGTGAAGGGATACATCTTCCTGGAATAGGGACTCATCAGGATCCTGCAAATACTCATTTCAAGGATAACCATGTTGAAGTAAGAGTCTATGTCAAAGAGTTGATGACCTATATACATGTCACCGATGATTTTATCCCTATCACCAAGTGGGTGAAGGAAATGATCTATCACATTGACACTAATGAGGAGTGGAATGAGTATGTGTCTCCTGAACATGTAAGTTTTCTTTCCTTATTTACTTTGCAACTCGATTTCAGTCAAAGTTTGTTACTCAATGAAATTACTTTCTTTATCATATAGCTTGCAAGGAAAGTAAATACTGAAGTTCCTTCACCACATTATAGCCCTGGTGGTACTGCCATCGGGGCTGCTACTAAATCTCTTCATAAATCGGGGAGATATCTCTAGGCCAGTAGGCCATGGATGAGGAGATGGACATGGGTTTCCATTCTCTGATTTAGGTACCTATAAGGCAGACTACCAACACTCCCAAAAATCCAAAGGGAGAATGGTTTCAGAGGAAGAAGTCCACAACTAAACAATTCATCAGTAGAGGTATGTCCTTCAGATAATCATGAGTCCTAAACCATGAAAAGATTTCTCATTTTCCTTGGGATTATAGGGGATTCTTCAATTTCCCCTCTGAGGGAGAGGATTGATCCTCCTTTGAGGACCACAGAGGGTGTTGTGGAACAAACGCAAATTCAGGATGACTTTGCTGCTTCTGAAAAAGAGCCAACATCTATTCCCAGAACTGCTTTTGCTGCTGCTACAAATAGAGAAGAACCTACTTCTGGTAATTTAACAATTCTTCATACAATGCTTCATTAAATGTTTAATGAGAAAATCAACTAACTTCTATTCTATGATATTTTAGTTACGACACCTGCACCAGAATCATTGGCAGCCACGACAATTGAATTTTCCATCCTTCCTTAAGAAGCTGTCCAGGGTCAGGGGTCGTAGAATGAGGGTCGCCAAGAAGTCATATCAAATGTTCCCACTAGTGAGACTAACTAGGATTCTGACATATCATTAGATTAAATGATAAATCCTGGAAAGCCTTTTGGAGAGTTTTTTGATCATGCTAGGTCATCATGTGATTTAAAAGATCTTGGACGTGAGTGTTATCCTTCATCCAGAAAATTTTCTTATAATTTACACTTCTAATCATGACTAAAAATAATATGCAGCTCCATCCAAAAAAGTTGTTGTACTTCCAATTCATGAAGATGGTGTGGACATTGATGTCAACCCTACCATTGCAGAAACATTAGCTCAGGTGGAGCTAAACCCATTAAACCATCCTGATACCCATCTTGAAGATCCTATTTAAACTGTGAAAGATGGGGAGGAGTCTTCTCAAGCTGTTGATCTACTGTTAGGTAATGATTGTACTGAGTTTTCAAGATAGACAACCAACATTCATTGTTCTATGAAACTAACCATAATATTAATTGATCAAACAGGTCCGTCAACTTCAATGGATATATCTAGAGGTGAAGTCTCAACTTCCTCCCAAACAGTAGTAGAAGGCGAAGAATCCATGTTTAGGGGGAAGGAGAAGAACGTGGCACTTCCTTAAGTGAATTAAACCCAGATTACATGCCCCCCATGTGATGATGATGTCAAATCAGACCTGGAGGTGTGTAAGTCACTCAGATTTTTAAAACGCAAGGCATGGAACAACATATGGAAAATCATATCTGAAGTGCCTCTTGAAGAGCTGTCATCAAAGATTTCCTGATTGTCGTCCTTTTTCTTCCTGCTAGGACATGGCAGTTTTGGATATCAAGAGATCCATACCGCAGTGAAACATTTCATCTTAATAAGGGAGAAAGAGAAAAAGTGACGTGAAGATCTGACCAAGGAAAAGATATCAGTCAACATCAATGAATTTGAGGCTGCGGTATCCCGAGATGAGGCTGACTATGCTTCCGAGATGAAGGAGCTGAAGCATAAGATCAAAGATAAAGTTGTCCAGCGGATGCACATTCAGAAACAGTTAGATGCTGTTACTGGGGAACTTGACCAACTCAATAATTCGCTGGAGGGAGCTCAAACAAATGGTATGAAATCCATTGCAGATGCCAAGAAAGCACTCCATCAGGCTGAAAAGAGTGAATTTGGTCGGGTGCATGAGCTTCAAGTAGCTACTGCTAAAGCTCGGGATGCTTTTCATCAAGTGAAGACTTAAGTTGGAAGCCTCTTGTAATTTCTTGGAAAAGAGAAGAGACCCCAATCTGTGGATATCCTTCTAATAACTTGTACACCAAATGAAAAACTTTTGCATCTACAATCATCTATGCCCGCATTTTACTTTTCTACCTTC
This sequence comes from Viscum album, assembly GCA_963277665.1. Taxonomy (NCBI): domain Eukaryota; kingdom Viridiplantae; phylum Streptophyta; class Magnoliopsida; order Santalales; family Viscaceae; genus Viscum; species Viscum album. The sequence goes on from OY728166.1 coordinate 205,939,164, forward strand.
TTTAGATTTTTTACCTAAGCCAATGGGCCTAATAAGCATAGATTGATTTTTTAGTAGTAATATTATAAATAACCCTACAAACATTGAATCTTTTAATTTCTCAATATTACCTAAATGATACAAAATGTATGTATAGTGAACTGGAACTTGACTTTTATTCAGATTTCCCTTATCATTTGTGGAAAGCTTAAATTCATGCATGTGGGACATAAAGAGGATAATGTTTAAGGTCCAAATATCTTTGACCGAAATGGATTAAAATTGACTCAATTCTTTGACAATTTAGCTTAAAACATATTACCACACTCAAGTATGAGGTAAAAAATGTAAACTATGACTTAAAAAAATTTGAATCTGAGGAAAGATATGAAAAAGAGCTAAAAGGCATTAGAAGAAGTAGTTCCCAAGAATGAAGTTACCATTATTTATCAAACCTGTTAGATGGGTTGAATTATGCGAGGCCACCTAAGAGAATTGGCTGCATAGTCAAATAAAGAGCATCTTTTGGCTGATAGGTCCGTTATGTAGACTACTTATGCAAGGCCACATAAGGGCACATGCATTATAGTCAGGAAAAAGAACTCTCAGAAATTTACTTTTCTACTAATAAGAAGCCAATGAATGTTTTTGGGGATTCAACTTTTCCAAAGTATAGAGATTGTTGTATAGAAAAAGGTACTTGAATATGGAGAATATATTTTCAATCAAGATTGTCTAAGAATTGGATGAATGTTACTCCTACAAAGGTCCGACCCAAACGTAGGGAAGGAAAATATAAACCATAGACTTGCATACTTTCAGATCATGAAAAGGAATATGGGACAAATATGTTAAAAATGGATATTTTTTAGCAGATCCCTTTATATTGTCATTAAGATAAATAAGGAAAAAAGTGGTTTTCCTCCCAAGAATGAAGTTACCACTATTTAACAAAACCCATTAGGGGGTTGAATTATGTTGGGCCATCTAAGGGAATTGGGTGCATAGTCAAATAATAGCATCTTTTGGCTGACAGGTCCGTTATGTAGACTACTTATGCAAGGCTGCTTAAGGGCACATGCTGCAATGTCAGACAAAAGAATTCTCAGAAATTGGACATTTTGTGACTAGAAGTCAAGAAAAGGGTTATGAATATATGAAAATATTTAAGGTTAGGATTATGAAACATAAAAAATGTGTATTGTCTAATGTATGTAGATATACACAGATCAACGCTAAACATATTCATGTTGTGGCTGGGTCCTGAATTGAAATACTAGACTTCACTACATATCTCATAAGGATGGGAATCAAGCCATATGTAGTTCGTGAAATACATTTTAACGTCTTGTGGGACAAAAGTATGAGAGATCTTAGTTTAAGGTCATAGAGCTCAGAACATTATAAGAAATACACATTTTGTGTTTTCATGGGGACTTTTTAGCCATGGGACTGAAAGTGGAATTTGGTGTTAGGACCAAAAGACTTGGGGATGGATTCGAGGGGCACTCTAACGTTGTTATGTATCCCATAAGGATGGGAATCAAGCCCACGTAGTTCTAGAAATACCTTCCGTACAAATTTGGTTCGTACATGTGAAGGGTGAAAGGGGACTTTAGTGCAATGATGGTTTTACCCAAGATAAAAGGTTTAGGTATTGCCATGTATGCACAGAAATGTTTTTTAGAATATAACATGATTTAAAATCAATGTAAATAATGATTCCCCATCAGGTGAGGGTATCAAAGAATATTGTAGTTTATTGTCATACATGACAAAAGTTTTGTACAGTTTAACGTCGTATAATAAGGACGAAGGTGAACAAATGTAAAGATATTGATTCTGGGAGCGGTTTCACCTATCAACATCATATGAGATGAAGGTGAACTGATGTAAAGATATTGGCTTTAGGCTTGAACCTTGGGAGGTGGCCTACGTACCCAGCCTGGAAGGCAAGGATCAAAGTCTGTGTAGTTCAATTAAAAATGAATTTGTGATCAAGTTGTTTCTGGTGCAGTCCATCAGAATTAATTTTCCCACTATTGGGAACTGAGAGAGTAGAATATTGAGTTGCAATAGATAGTTGTCTGAGTGCATCATGAACTCCAGTATTGAGTAAGGCCTTGTTAAAGATTAGCCCTTGATATCTTGACTATGTTGGGAGGGTCTTATTCTTAGACACCTTCTTACTCAATTTGGAAGGTGTGTGTGCCTGCTCATGAGAAATGATCAGGATAGGCTGATTATCTCCACTCAAACCAGGTATATGTTCCTGACTTGGTTGTCTGTATGATATGGGGGAGTACGCACCACAACCCTCTAGGACTAGAATAGATGTGGGTGTCTGTTCCGGAGTGAACTATTGATGTGTCACTCCACTCGTAGGGATAGATTTATGTGTCTTTCCCTGAGATGCTACTGAAGCTGTTATAATATCCTAGAAGGCATCCAGAATTTGAGCAGGGATTTTCTTCTGCTCTTTTACCATTGATAAAATATTCTTGGTGACTTCAGTTTTCAGAACGAGGATATACGTCCATTTCATGCTTGGGGTAGGTGTGTGTTCATGCACCTGTCCTCCTTTTCCTATCAATGAATCCTAAAAGTACTCAAGAGTGGGGGTAGAGAGTTGAGTTTTCCTCTTATTGGTCGCCAGATATTTCTGATTGAATTCACCGAATGATACCAAACGAGATTGTTGGTACGCTTGATCAATACTAGCAGATGTATGTTCCTGCTGATTGCACTTTGCCGAACGTGGTTGATGAGCTCCATCATATGTAGTCAGATGATCCTGCTGACTAGTTGACGATTTATAAACAGCTGTATGTTCCTGTCTATAGTACTCCGCTGGAATTGCCGAGCGGGATTGGCATGATGCCTCCAGATGATTTTGCTGGACAGCGGAATTAAAACAGACGGGTGTGTGTGCTTGTTCGTTTCTTGCCACCATGTTAGGTTAGTGGACTTCTTCAGAGATGGAAAAGATGAGAACCTGCTCACTGTTGACCATATTTTGCCTATGGCGATTTGTCTTTCCTGCTCTGGTTCGAGGAACCAGATCCGAACACCTGTAGTTGATACCCTCATCATGTTGAGGGCTCACTGCCAAATGAGTCTGGCATGGATTGTTGGTGGGAGCGCTCAGGAAGGACTCCTGTCTCCTTGAATTAAAGCCCTGCAGGGACTGCTTATTCACCTCCCCAGAATATGGGAGGGACTGGTGATTGTGTTCCCAGGAAAACTACCCGAAACAGTGGGAGACGGTGGTTGGAACCACCTGTATCTTGATCACTGGTCGTCTCTCTCCGGACGACCGGGATGAATTATTGACTTGGTGGTATTTTCAGGCAGTCTCCAGGGTTGGGATAGTACCGTTTTGATGGTACTCCTTAACCAGTACATTTGATACACTGTTTTAATGATTCTGAGTACGTGATGTCATCCTCAGAGCGGATGATGATCTAGCAGGAGGAGCAGCAGTAGCATTCACAGTAGATTTTTTCACAACATAGGTATTTACAGATGTGGATTTAAGAAAATCCATTCTCGTAATGCATGAGATCTTTGAAAAGAGTGCATGTTTGATATAAAAAATATAATCAAGATATGTTTGGCTGCTACATCTTTGTGATGAGCACATATGTTATTGATTTTTTTTGTTGGCCCTCTCATTGAGTTTTAAATAGGGGCCTAAAAAATAAGTAAAACATCATTTCAACTTGGTTAAGGATTCATGTCAGGGTCACCATTTTTTGTTTCCTCTGGAATTGTGGATGACCTCATTGATTGAAGGTTCAAACATTCTAATAGGTTTCTAACGGGTTTGTTCATAGAACTGGAAACATCCAATGATTCCATATCCATTTGGACCTACATTCAAAAGGTAGGTGCTCATTAGTTGTGAACTGATGAGGCTTAGGAATTTGCATTGGTTGTGGGGATGGGAGGTCGGACTCATCACACCTTTTTGAGCGGTATTATTGTCTACTCTGGGACTCTCTTTATAGATTTAAGTTATGTTCATGAATCCTCATTACATTACCAAGTATAAAATGAGCTTTCCATTAAATCTGAAAATCAATGATTGATATATAAGAAATTTAAAGAATATTTTATATGTATTCTAGGTTCTTCATTGATAGAGAATCATCTGTATTTGTTAGAGATTCTTAGTCAATGGTATTCTTTGACACATTATATAAAAGTCTCTTGTTCATTATGATTACCATGCTAGTTTTAAATCCACTCTGTGGGGAACTTTAAGTTTATTGTCATTTATAAATACATGGATTATTTCAGAGTTGGGATTGTACTGACTGATGGGCTACCTACATATCCTTTGTTTTGAAAAATAATCAGAACCCACATAGTTCGAGTAAGAATGCATGATGTTTATGAATGATTGATGGCTCAAAGAAATATGTCATGATTACTTTTACACTCTAATATCATGTGAGTCATGCCCGGTGTGAGAAACAAGAGGTATTGGTGAAACCAGACAATTGTGCCATGAAAGATGCAATGATGTGGGGCTTATGTTTGTATGACTGCCCAAAATAGATGAGGATTAAGATTTACATTAGGGAAAAAATCCAGGAACAATTTTCATAAAGGTATACGTACTTCATGGAGATTTGGGTACTCTAACTTGGGGATTACTCTGGAGAAAGATGCCCAAATTAAGAGGGGACTCATGATTGGGTTTTACTCCTGAGATGGAAGCCCAGATCCAAAGTAAATTAAGACTATTAAGAGAAATTAAGAATGGGGCTTATTCCTGAGAAGGAAGCCCAGGTTAAGGGACTTGGGGATTTCTCTTAAGGAGGATTCCCATATTTGGGAACTTAATGACTGGGGCTTACTCCTGAGAAGGAATCCCAGGTTAAGGGAATTATGACTGGGGCATACTCCTGAGGAGGATTCCCAAATTAGGGGACATGGGGCTTACTCCTAAAAAGGAGGACCAAATTAATGAGGACTTGGGGCTTACTCCTGAAAAGGAGACCCAAATTAATGAGTACTTGGGGCTTAATCTTGAAAAAAGGCCCATGAATAGGGTTCTCTCGTCTTAAAGGATGAGGTTGAATGAACAAAATCTCTAACATTAGTGACATAAAGATGTGTAAATCACTATGTTTTGAGATATATTCCACGGAATTCCTTTCAGATAAGGAATTCAATCAAGAAAACATTCCATAAATGTCTTTGAAGAGTGTCTTGAAGACTGAATCATGAATAGGAAAGGTGGAATGGCATAAGAGAGGTGAAATGGGCAGGCCGGGGACCCAAAAGTAGAAGGGCGCGCAAGTCCTTGTGGGTCGTGCAAGTACTGCATGGGCACATAAGTCTTGGTCGCGCAAGTATGCTTGGGTGACACATATATCCTTTGGAGATCCTTGACCATTAGAGTAATACTTGGGTGATCCTTGGCCAAAGCCTTTAGAATTATCATGAGGTACTTCCAGAAGAGTGGCGCGCAAGTTTCAATGAGTACGTAAGGAGGCGCGCAAGTGTGTCAATTTCCCTTAAGGGTAAAACACTTAGGTGCGCAAGTTTTAGTGAATTATAACACTTAGGTCATATTCTGCATGTTTAGACCTTCCATTATAGGTAATGAATTACCTTAGATTTGTTTTGAAGACTTGAATAAGAGACTTGGGCTTTCACAGCACTGTATCTAAATTCTGGAAAGAAATTCCACTTTTAAATGGGGGGACCGCCGGGTGTATTTATAGGCTGGAGAATATCCTGGGTGACTTTCAAAGAGTGCGCACAGGTCACCTACGCGACCATTTGTGCAGCGTGCAAGTATACTTGTGCACCCATGCTGGAACTTGCGCGACCTATGGGCAATGTTCTCCTTGTTCATCCCTTTGTTCATTCAAAGGATGAATCTTCTTTGTTTGAGGTATTTCCCTTTTCATTTATTTTAGACTCTATGACAAAAAAGTAGCGTCAAGAATGATGGAACTGTATTTATATATTATATATATTATTTGTATTTTTCCTTTATGCTTTTTTATTTTGCATTTATATCACACCTTTATGGTTTCCATAGTGGGTAAATACTATAATCTCATTTGAGGAAGTGCGGACTACCGCCCCCTCAAAGTGACGAGACTCCTTAATTCATTATGAGGGATGTATAAAGGATAGAGTTAATGATATTATATTTTATATTATACTGTAATTATAATATACCAATGTATCATTATGTTTAACTTCCATTAAAATAAGAAATAGAAATGAAAGCAGCGTTCATGCGTACGTACGGCTTACCGTCTCCATGAATAGTGCATTTCATTTCATACCTCCATATTTTTATGTACTATTCTAAATAAATGTATATGATGAATATATATGATATCTATGATTTATAAATCATGAATATCATTCTGGATATAATGAACCACTTACCACATGAACAACATATAATTATAAGAGGTCCATTTTTGACTCATGTACCAAATATCGACAAAATGGACGTTATTAAAGTAAATAATTACATAATGTTTATACCATGGTAATAAGTGATATCAAAGAAATAATGAAGATTAAAAACGTTCTAAAGCAAGTAAAAATTAACTTTAGTTTATTATTCAGGAGATTAATGAACGATGGAGTCATGTTGGAAACAAGGTAAGGGACATCATCTCAATCTCTTTTCATTGAGGCGTATTTTATTTTAATACACGATTTTCTTTTATATGATTTATAAACATCTTTTACTTTTCATTTCATTAAAATGGAATATTTTTATACAAATCATTTTAATAAACGACAAAAAGAAATGTTTTTTTACGTAAGCGGTGACAATGACCTTTCCTCCGTTGCGAGTATTATTTGATCTTTGGCTTCCATAACAAGCCGTAATGTTTATAAAAGGAAAAATAAATATCATATAATCTATTTATGTATTTTGGTATTGAAGATTATTTTGAGAATGTATTTATTATTTCAATATCTTGAAATGATATTTTGTTATTACAATGTGGAAATTCTATCTTCCCTTTATGCTTATGTTAGGTGTTATGATCATGTTATGGTTCTTGGGCATTATTTATATATACAGGTGGTTCCATGATAAACCTAGTGATGGTGAGCCTGAGATAGCTCTCCAATTCATTGGGTAACATGACCGAGGTAAACACGAATGTTTCTCCGAAGAGATTTAGGGAATATACTGTGATGTGCATTCCAAAGTAACTCCCTATGTAGTTCTGACAACTACAATGTAAGTATGATTTGGATTCTACAAGTAACCATTATGATTTATGATTTCTATGTGTTATTCATAAATCTTATGTTTTCATGAGATAAGTAGGAGTGTTTATGTTTTTATGTATTATTGAAAAAAAAATTCTTTCATTGTTGTATAACCCTTACTCAGTTTTTTTTCTCAACCCATGTTTTGAGAAGTTTTCATAGGACATAAAGATGAATAGGGTCAATGATGGTATCAAGGAAGATTCATGTTATATTAAAAATGGAACTAGACATGACTCATTTCTTCAAGATTTCATGTTTTGTAAAAAAATGGAAACTAGGTAGAAGTGTCTACTTTGTAATCTTTTGAGATTTAATAGTTATCTCCTAATTCTCTAAAACTCTAACCATGAAAATATCCTCAATGTGAATTATTCATCTAATTCAATATTATGTAAGGTTTAATGTCGGTCCTTATATTACCTATCTAACATTATCAAATTATAGGATTAATAACCCTAGGTGTAATGAAAATTGTTAATGGATTTTAAATGTTTATAAAATTTCATGACATAGAATTAAGAGAGAACATTTTGTGGAATTTAATTGACTGGTATATTTTTGACATAATTATAGAGATAGTTACATATTAATAGAAAATTAAATAAATATATAACAACTAATATTGGATCTATGAAAAAATAATGAATTATATGCATATTATCATTAATATATATTTTAATTTTCCATATTGTTTCACCAAAAGAGTTTAATTATTTCTATTAATGATTTATATGATTAATGATGTACTCTATAAGATAAATTATTTTTTTCCAAGGGTGAGTGAGCTATAGTTTGTATGTTTGTGTGTTTGAGAAGATTTATATCACAAATTTTGTTCTAAAATAATGAATCTTCTACGTATACCCTAAATATTTTATGCGATGAGTGTTTTAGAGGATTCTGGTATAAATGAATAAAATATTGTATTTTAGCCTTCAATATAACATAATTACATTAAAAAAACTAAATGAATTATTCTATTTTATTTAATATTTTTATATTTTTTGATGAATAATGGAATATTTAACAAAACATGGAATATGATAAAAAAATTCTGAAGACTTAATTCAATCCACTCTCAATGTCTCATCCATTTGTGGGTTAAACAATTGTTCTAAATTTGTGTTTTTGGATAATGTAACTGATTTAATTTTCTTCATTAAATTTATTATGATTTTTAAACTCTTTTGGATATTCACAAATAGAGTACAACTAAAGTAGAATTACTATTATAAATGGAAATAATTTCTCTGAATTGAATAATTAGATGATGGACTATTTGAGGTCACTATATAAATTTTCACATATAACTGATAAGATTAATTTTTTTAGTCATAGAAATTATTATATTTAGGAATGGGATAGAAAGGGATTATATTTTAATGGAAACTAATTTTCCCTGGTGGTATATTTTTCAAACAAACTACTTAATGGGGATGATTTATAAACACTAAAATTTCAATTGAGAAATTTTAATAAATATTTATGCTGGTGTATCAAAAATAACCAATGAAAATTTACCTATAATTTGATTATGTATGAATAATTTCTGATATACGTAAAGGAATTATTTCATGTAATATTTTATATAAAGAATGTGATTGAGTAGGAATTGTTTAAACTATTTGAAATTATATAATATTCAAATATTTTAATGAAATTACTATTACTATTTCCCCCAAAATTTAACTAAGAAGATATATCTTTTTTATAAGATGATTCAAATACCATCCATCTATAAGATTTATATAGTATTATTTTATCATATGAAATCAATAAAAATTTATTATCATATAATCATTTTTTAGGATGTTTCATTGAATATAATAAAGAATATTTCTATTATGGATGATCCCTAAGGGAAAAATGTTCAAAATGTAATGTGTTTCCTCAAATAAAATTTTAAATGAAGAAAAGGTAATTTTATATAATGAGATTCGACTTGAATTCATTTCATGTTGAATGTTTTTTCACCATGTTATAAGTGTCCAAATATGGTATTAAATGATAATGATAATTATCCCCTGGTGAAGAAATGAAAAAGAAATGTTAAATGAATTAAATAATTAAAAAATATCATTATTTTTTGAAAAATATTGTAAAGGAATATAAAAAAAGGAATGATAAATAGTTGACATAATGGGATCTAAAGACCATAGTGAACTATTAATTATTTCTAATAATAGAAAACTATAAAATTTGTAGAAAATGTTACTGAATTTGAACTTTCTTATTTCATTGAACATAAATTTGAAATCTTAGTTATAAATAATGAATTGGAGGCCACTTTGTCTAATAAAAAGATGAGGAATGATATGTTATGTGATACTAAAAGTTATATATCATAAAAATAATTGGAGAATGTAGTTTTTTTTAAATATGGTATCTATATATAACATAAATGTAATAAAATATAATGATCGTTGATGAGTTCAATCCTGTGGTGGAGGATAAATCTCAACCAAATGATGGATTAACCAATATATTAAATTAAAATTTCAAATAAAGTAGGGATATCAATGTATAGATAAAAAATAATTACATATTTGAATTATCATGAAGAAGAAATTAATAACATGAAAATATTGTGATATAAGTTCATTAAATATTTTTAAATGTTAAATGAATGTAATTCAGATAACTTAGATAAAATTAAGTGTTGATTATTTCAATAATAATATAATCATGGGGTAAAAATAGTTTTCGGGGTTGATTAGAATTAACTATAACTTTGTTTATGCACCAAAGTATTCTTCCACTCCAACAAATAATATTGATTAGGTATATAACCGAAGGACAACAACATAACTAATAAATATGCACAATAATACACCTCAAATAAGGTGTTCTAGTTATGAAAAAATGTGTTCTATATGAAATTTCAATTTTTTTTCAAAATTATAATTCATTATGTAATATAAAATAACATATTTCAATAAAACTTCATAATATCAGTATATTATTTATGGATACTATTTTTATTATAAATTATACAGACAAGAGGTTGTGTATTTCTAGTCCAAATGTGTACCTCAAAGATATTACACAATTTAAAAAATTAAAAAATTGATTTCTTACAATCTAAGTTGTGGAATATATATGATATACAAAAGAGGAACATGTATATAAACCACCTTGAAATGTGTAGTAATTTACATAGGTGATGAAAAATGGATAATAATGTTTTTGTTAGAGATTTTTATAAATGAATGTATTGATTCATAGTAATAATTTTTTAAGGATGATTTATAACAACTATAATGTAAATTAAAAATATTACAATTGGTATAAAGTATGACACGTAAAAACTATATGTTTTTAATTACAAAATCGCAAATATTTTTTTTGTGAAGGCCAAAATGAGATCAAAGTACAAGTGGAATATAGATGTTTTATTTATTTATGGTCATAGAGAAAAAATTATGTTTATTAATATTATGAGACTCGAGAAATATTACATTTTATCAAAATTTATAAATGGAAACTATGGTCTAATTAGGATGATTGTGAAGAACATAAATTAAAAAATTTCGTTATTATTTGAAAAGAAAACAAGTTCAATATTTATATGAATGGTTAATTTTTTCGGATCAAATTTTGAGGCTATATAGAAATATATCCTTGGTGGTATTGGATATGAATGAAGAATCATATTACATCCACTTATATCCACATGATCATATAAATATATAAGAGTATTATTGCTAAGGAAAAAAATTATTTAAAAACATACAAGAAAATATAAAATAAGTTGAATTGGTTTTTGGATTTAGAAAAGGTTGATATGTGATTGTAAATATATCCATGGGATAATAATGAAAGGAATTAATATATAATACTTTAAATATTTTATTACAATGGACTAGTTTCTGGGGATTACTCTAAAATTTATTGTTCATAATTGATCTATGCAATATCAAATATTGGTGGAGATGATTCCTGTAATGAATTTTTCAAAATTATGAATTTTTATTCATATAGTGTTTAAAAATTGGAATTTGGACTATGATATAGAAAAAACACGATATGAACAAAAATTTATAATTTTGAAATCAATAAAATAGATTTTTTATAAGATAATAAAAATAATAAATAACTAGGCTCAATCAATGCACCGCGTGAAATTAAAATAATGTAATTTTTAGATAATTCTATACTAACAGTAGTATATATTAAAAATAAAGAATTATTATATGATATTGATGAAAAACCACAAAAAATATGTCTAATGGGATGAAAACTACTTTCATGTGATTTTAATATTTAAATGTTATAACCAGGAACATTCCAACATGTACCATTGTGACTTTTTTGTGTTGAATATGCATGGGGAGATAGATAAATGAGAATTTGGAGGAATATATGAAAATTTTTATTATAAGAGTCATTTATAACATGTAAATTAATTTAAAAACATTATAAAGTATTATCAGGGTGGATTCACACTTTATGGAAGTTTATAGACCAGGATACCTTGTTTGTAAAATTTCTCTCCAAGGGTAGTTTGTGGGATGGTTCTAAATTCATTGATTGAGGGTTCAGAGGGGTGGAGTTAAATGGATATATATTCTAAAAGTTCATAGTCACAAGGTTGGTTGACAGTTTAATTGTTAGGACCATTATGGGCCTATATACCCTGAGAGGGGGGGTGAATCAGGGTATGGATATTCTTTTTCAAAATTCTTCTTGCCCCACTAGATCTTCACCTCTTTATTACAAGGGTCACTTTGTTTGCACTTGTGTGTTTATTATGATCACTTATTTTCTTCTTTGTCTGATGATGATTCTTCAAATGCAATGCAGGTATGTAAGCAAGCAGACATAAAGATTTTTACTTGGTTCACCCTCACTGGGATACATCCAAGGAGCATACGCCGACAAGTTGCCGGACGTACCAATTCCACTAAACTTCACTAGATGTGGATTACAATGTTCAGGCTAGATCACTTCTATGCCCAGGCTCACTGCCTATACAAGGTTTAGGGTCAACTCACTGCTTTCCCAAGGGTCACTCCCTGTTTCTCTCTCTCTGGCTCACTGCCGGTGGAGAGGATCACCTTCTTCCTCTCCCTAAGATCACTACTCTAGAAGGGAATCCAATCACAGTTTATAGACTTGTAGGTCTCTTAATTTACATTAAGAAATGCATCTTTATCTGTATGTAGATGCTCTGTTGAAGTTCAACTTTCATCCACTGATGAATAGCACTTTGCCTCTGACCACTGGGCAACAACCTTTGGAAACAGCTTCGCAAAGCACCCTACTTCGCGAAGCTCCCAATTTCACGAAGCTCAAACAAGCCTTCGCGAAGCTCCTGTCTTTTCACGAAGCTCTCTTGCGAAGCTATCTCATGAAGAACTCCCACGAAGCTCAACTCATTGCAAAGAATCTTCTATCGCGAAGCTCACTGAGCCAGCGCGGAGCACACAACATTCGCAGAGCTAAAATAGTCGCCGCGAAGCTCCTCTTTCGCGAAGCACACCGGCTCCGTGAACTAACTTCGAAAAACGAGAGCAAATGATCTTCTATGAAAAATCTCTCTATTTCTCTTGAGGGGGTCGGCCTCTATTTATAGAGGATTCCACCGATCCTTGTCCCTTCCGCGCGAAGTCAACACCACGTCATCTCAAATCACGAAGCTCCAAAGATTCCACCGGAATTCTGTCCAAATCACGAAGCACCACGGCACTTTGTCGTTCGCGAAGCTTGACGTAGTCGCGAAGAATCACTATCAAAATACCTTTGTGAATTCGCCGCGAAGCTCCCTCACGAATCCCTTCTCCGCCGCGATGCGCTTCAGCCTCTGCTGTTCGCGAAGCTTGACGTAATCGCGAAGACTCACCACCTCCATTCTTATGGTCTTCGCAATTTCCAAACCATGAATCCTATCTTTGAGAAATTCATGCCTTTTCCATATTAAATTATGATCATCATGGAAATCCTATTTTCGCGATGCTCACCAACCTCAAAATTTTGGACCCCAAAATTTTGGCAAACACGGGGAAACGGATCCCCCTTGTACTGATCTTTTGTACCGCCTCTAGATCGTCCTTTCCTTTTTCATCGTTCTTTGTCAACAAGGATTGTCAACAAATTCTCGGGAACTTGAGAAATATCCATGAAAACATGCTTTGTCAACAAACACAATCAACCCAAAAATACTGCAATGTTACCTTGAGGTATTTTTACCCAACAATCTCCCCCTTTTGGTTTGTTGACAACTCTTCACAAAACTGCTCAGAAAGATTTTCTGCACTTTGATACCTCATTGAGTCTTCTTCCAGTCACTACCACCCTTCGTCTCTTGCGATTCTGATAGCGTTCAAGGATTCACTTAACATGTACTCTAAGCCCACATGAGCAATGCTCGGCATGAGAATCAAGAGTAGTATGAAAAGTTCATCAATGAATCACTTCATGTCAGACCCCAATTGTCGATTCCACCCTGATACCAATTCATAAATTGATACCAATTGTTGAACCACACTGATACCAATTGGTGAATTCTTAAGTTGATACCAATTTTTGATAGCTGGACACTGTCTCACACCATTCCAACACCACTGTTCTACTTTTACCACGATCCTCAGCTGTCGTGATTTCTATGCTTTGATCGATCACTTCTAGCCTCGTCAGATTTAAAAATCTCCCTCTTTCTCATTTATCCCCATATTTGGCTACTCCACTGGTCAGCTTCTCCCCGTATCTATCATGATTTCTCAAATAGCCACACTGTCTCCCAATCACTATTTCTCCCCCTTTAACAAACACCATTTTCTCCCCCTTTTTCAACGAATCCAAAGGTCACTCCTTGGTAGTCTGTAACAGAGTAGAGAACACAAATCAGCACATTAGGGAAAACACATCATACCTCGGGGAGAGGGGGGTTGGGTCCCATATCCACACTATTTCAAGTGCGGGGAATTGACTGAACTCCCAGAGCCAGTCGATGTCTCTCAAAAGCTTCCTTGGGTAAGGCCTTTGTCAGAATGTATGCAACCTGTAGCTCTGTAGGCACGTACTCCAACTTCATAATTCCCTGCTCAACCTTCTCCTTGATAAAATGATACTTAATCTCAATGTGCTTTGTCCTTGAATGATGGACGAGATTTTTGCTATTATTTATAGCACTTGAGTTGTCGCACATGATTTCGATCGGAGATTTCACTTCAACTCCCATATGTTCAAGTTGCTGCTTCATCCACAATAACTGTGTGCATGCTTGAGTGGCCGCAATATACTCATCTTCTATCGTTGATTTTCTATCATCTGCTGAACTGGTCCAGTATTCATCAGTATATCCCAATAACTCTGTCTGCGATTTGTCAGTATATGTCTAGCCGAAATCCATTGTGCCCCTGATATACCGAAGTATTCTTTTCACTGCATGCATGTGTCTTCCCTTAGGATTACTATGATATCTCGCTACTTGGCATGTGGTGAATACAATTTCAAGATTTGTTGCAGTAAAGTATAGAAAACTACGGATAATATGCCTATTTTTAGTGAAATGAACTGCCATGCCACTGTCATCTTTGGATGATTTCATCCTAGTAGAAACTAGAGACTTCTTCTCCTTGGAATCCTCAATTCGAAATCTCATTTCGAAACATCCTTGGCATATTTGGATTGAGAAATGAATGTGTCATTCCTGCCTTATGTAACCTGTAAACCAAGCTTCTTCAAATACTGATATAGCCTTCAGTACCATGCTCTTGGAGCTTGTTTCATCCCATATAACACCTTCTTCAGCCTGAAAACTTTTTTCTCATCCTCATGAATGAGAAAACCATCTGGCTTCTCAATGAACTTTCTTTGCACTACAAAGGCTAGGAATAATCTAATTGTCTCATCACCATCGATTCCCTCTATCTGGGAGTCTCCTTTGCACATCAGTCGTGCTTTATTCCGAATCACTGTGCCATATTCAATCATTTTTTCTGAACTAGAGCTCACTGATCACTCATGATATTCTATCTATCAGTTTCAGCTCAACTCTTTGGCTTCATTGTAAACACATACTTGACACTTTCTTGTTCATCATCATTTTCTTCTTCTGAATCAGCATCATCCAATTCTTTTTCCTGTGTTGTATTATTCCTCAACACTTTCATCAGGAAGTTGTTCACTGACTCATTTTCAGTGGCTTCATTTCTTTCAGCTACATTTCTCAAATTTTTGTTGAGACGCCTTTTATTTTCTCTTGCAGCTTCTTGGTATCCTGAAAACAGTCAGGTGATACCATATTGTTAGAGAAAATAGATAAGAATGAGATTCATTGTTATTGCTGCTTCTCTCTGTGTTTCTTTCTTCACTCAATAGGAAACACTTGAGCCGAGTCATCCAATTATTGCATTGATGGCTCTTGAATCTGATTTGGATATAGAATGCTCTCCATGTGTTACACAACACTTCTATCTATTATGACCAATGGTAGAGACCCATAACCATTCTTCTGCACGTGCACCATTTATATTAATCTAGAACCCAGCATCGAGCCATTAACCAAATCTCTAATCCTACTGAGTTGGAACTCGGTGTAGGAAACAAGAGACAAAGTTAACAACACAATCACGTTCTATTGTGCTCTATTTCTCCCTTTCTTCTTCAACTCTGGTACCCAATTTGAATCAATTGAAACTATAGAGCATATCACATATCCACTTCGCATCCTTAGATGACACTTCCCCTTGGATCGTATCTCCCTAGAACCTGAAACACATAAATCATCAGTTAATATAATTTTTATACATAGGGAGAGGGGAGGTTTCTCTTACTGAATCCTCAAGATGAGGATTGTGGTTGATCCTGATGGGTCAACCCTTTGATTATTTCTTGCAGAGCATCACACTCTTTCCTTGCTTCTGCTAGTTTCCTTGCCAACTTCAACTGATTTGGCCATATGACTAAGCATTCTTTACCCAAATTCGGGGCCTTTCTCTGATATGTAGATTCGGCAGACTTAGCCTTTTTCACCATTTGGGGTTTAAACCCACTAGTACACATTTCTGTCTTTGATGTTCCACCGAAATTCCATTTCCCTTGATTCATTCTCTGGGTAGGAACCTCTCTACTTTCTATCTTCCCTTGCTTCTTCCACCATTGCAAGGATCTTGTACCTTCCTCCACTTTTCACTGTGGAACACGACATGCAAATTTTTCAACGCATTCTTTATTCATCTTTCTTTTATCAGATGTATGAATCACCACACTCTTTTTCGCTGGTGGTGAGTCCTCCATTGAACGTTCATTCTTCTTTATCATAACTGGAGTAGATCTCCCCTTAATCTTCCATGTTTGTTCACATTCTCTCCTTGAGAGTGGTTGTGAGTACGACAGAGGAGGTGACTGATACACCTTTCGTTCAGCTCCATGTGATTCCCCTAAGGCTCTAAGCCTATTTTTCACCTTACCACTTTGTCTCCCAGTGTATAATTTATCATTATGTACCAATGGAGTTGGTAATCTCTTTCTCGGGTCTTTTTCCTTCCCCACTTTCTTCTTGCTGCACTGTTTGGACAAATGCCCATGATCAGAACATATGAAACATTTTCTATTAAAGGCATATCTCATTTCATCACTTCTCTGCTGAGATGTTGATGCAACTTGTTTTCTTATTTTGGCTTCGATCTCCTAAGAATCCTGACACATATTCATGGTGTGTCCCATTCTTCCACAGTAATAGCATTTTATAAATGCTTTCCTTTGAGGGACTCTACTCTCTGATTTCTCCTGACGCTTCTTCTTATTCTGGGATTCAGCAAAGTTTCTATTTTCATAGCCTGATATGTATTCATAAGCATCTAAACAGAAGCTTGATTTGTGGCCGTGAATCCCGCAGAAATAGCACATGTCATCACTTCTTTTCGTAATTTTCCTTTTAGGCCTATCTCTAGAACCTGCAGGATCTTTTCCATTTCTAGAACTGTTCACGGCTCTCTTTCTGTCATGCACAGGAGGGGATTCATCGAATCCAATACCAGCTTTTCTGAAACTTGCTGGTCTTTGAGATGAGAAAATATTCTATTGTTTCTCTTCAGGAATAGCATACATATTCTTCATTTTATCATCACATGTCGAAGGATGATCAAATAGCAAGTGTAAGGCATCCTTCATTTTTGGCATTACTTTAGCATTGGATTTCTACACATCCTTCTTTACTGATTCTAGATCCTCTTCCAACTTTTTAATCTTTGTCTCCCTTGATTCAAGTTGTACATCCAGTTCTTTCTTGAGAAGCTTCCCGCTACTCACCTCATCTTCTAGTTCCTGTGTGAGCTTTTCCACCATTGCACTTAGCTTCACTACTTTTAATTTTTCCTCATAAATAGATTTAGAGACAAGTTCATTCTCTTGTTGTAGGCTTCGATTCTTCTAAACTTCTTCAGACAACTGTTCTGCTAGATCATCATTTCTAGCTTTCAGATTATGTACTTCATCTGACTTTTGATTATCTTCATAATCATCAGCCTTTTTTTCCTTTCATTTTAGCCATCTTTTGTAGTTCATTGGCATGAGAATCATTCTTCTCTGTTAGGTAAGTAACTATGTCAATAAGCCTTTGATTTAAGCTTCTTAGCTTTTTGACCTCAATCTCCAAAACCTTGATCCATATATCTTTATATTTGACTTCTTCAATGTTTCCAACGTCAATTGGAATATTAGGTTCTTCGATGCACTTGACTTGATCTTTCACTTTTCTATTCAAGCCATCGATCTCCCATTTCTGTTCTTCTATCTTAATCTTATACTCACTAACTGATTCTGAGTTCTCTCATGTTGATAACTTGAGTTTCTCAATTTCATCCATCAACTCAGACTTCTCTTCTTCCTTCTACTGCATATAGTGTTTGGTATCGTGGACAACTTTGTTGGATTTCTTTGTTTTTGCTCTCCAAACATCTATCTCCTCAAGAGCAGCCTCTAACTCAGCTCGCATATCTATTCTTCCTTCAATTTATTCTTCTGTTTCTGCATCACTCTGATTCTCATGTACTTCACTCATTCCAACATCATGATTGAGTGAATCAATATTTTCCCTGTTAGATTCATACATACCTTCCTTCAGTAAACTGTTTGATTCTTTTAATTGAATCGCACTTTTTCCATACATACTTCCACACTGAGGAATACCACATGACTTCTGCTTCTTCTTGGATGTTTTTACCTTTTCCACGGCTCACCGAGATATGAACAGACTAATTCTTTAAACACACAGATCGACTACACCAAGTCAGAGCAAACAGATCGGATAAAATAAATCTATCCCTCTGATACCAATTGTTAGGACCAATAGGGGCCTATATACCCTGAGAGGGGGGTAAATCAGGGTATGGATATTCTTTTTCAAAATTCTTCATGCCCCACTGGATCTTGACCTCTTTATTACAAGGGTCACTTTGTTTTCACTTGTGTGTTTATTATGATCACTTATTTTCTTCTTTGTCTGATGATGATGCTTCAAATGCAATGCAGGTAAGTAAGCAGGCAGACATAAAGATTTTTACTTGGTTCACCCTCACTAGGCTACGTCCAAGGAGCATACGCCGACAAGTTGCCGGTCGTACCAATTCCACTAAACTTCACTAGCTGTGGATTACAATGTTCGGGCTAGATCACTTCTATGCCCAGGCTCACTGCTTATACAAGGTTTAGGGTCAGCTCACTGCTTTCCCAAGGGTCACTCCCTGTTTCTCTCTCTCTCTGGCTCACTGCCGATGGAGAGGATCACCTTCATCCTCTTCCTAAGCTCACTGCTCTAGAAGGGAATCCAATCACAGTTTATAGACCTGTAGGTCTCTTCATTTCCATTAAGGAATGCATCTTTATCTATATGTAGATGCTCTGTTGAAGTTCAACTTTCATCCACTGATGAATAGCACTTTGCCTCTGACCACTGGGCAACAACCTTTAGAAACACCTTCGCAAAGAACCCTACTTCACGAAGCTCCCAATTTCACGAAGCTCAAACAAGCCTTCGCGAATCTCCTACCTTTTCCCGAAGCTCTATCACGAAGCTCTCTCGCGAAGAACTCTCGTGAAGATCAACTCATTGCAAAGCAACTTCTCTCGCGAAGCTCACTGAGCCAGCGCAGAGCACACAACTTTCACGGATCTATAGTCGCCACCACAATCACATCGTGATCAACCATGATTTTCTATATACCACTCTAAGTCATCAGGCCCTCATCTGGTAGTCACTCCGTAGACCTCGACATGTGGGCAATGGGATACTCCTAGCACTAGTGTGCCACATGTTCAGTCAGTAGGGCCCACCAAACCTCTTGTCATAGAGCGACCTCCTATAAGAAGAATTTAATGCCTAACACATAAGTATGAATTTCCACAAGAATATTTCTAGAATTACAGAAAACTATTCTATCCTTGAGGACCTTTTTCTATTATCTGATACGTGTGAGGCCCTCATGAAGGCTTTATGAAGCCCCCTCCAGTTTGAGATGGAGGTCGTATCCGTAGAATCCTTCCATGCTGAGGCAGTCGCGCATGCTGAATTCCAAGCCATAATCTCATTCTATATTGAAGATAAATACTCTCCCATACAGGGTCACATTCCCCCACATTACTTCAACGAATAGTTTAATGTCGTGGTAGTTTTCCATTGTCTTGTCGACACATGATCCAGGATAAACCTAATCCCAACTCAGACACTATGAAAACTGGGGTTGTTCTATGATGATCATAGTCCCTCTGACCTAAGAATCCAAGGTTATGATAGGATGAAATAGACACTGGACCGAGAGATACACTTGAAGACTTAGTTCTTTGGGCTAGTTTCCAGCACTGATTTTTTGGTTTTCCCCCAAGATACCTCCTACAATACATTGATGGGATGTCCATGGCTCCACCTTCATGTGTTGGTTCCATCATCATATCAATACTGCCTCAAATACTCCCTTATTGGAAAATTGAACATTCTTCAAGGTGACACATCTCCCTTGACCTCTTGTGAATCTCGCTATCTTGAAGTTCACTATTATAAGAGCAATGGCAAGCAGATTCAGGCTAACGTGGTTGAGAATTCCATGTCCATGACCGACCCATGGATAGATCTAGATGAAGCCTACATATTTCCAACCCAGTATTTAATGGATAAAACCTCGGACCTGGGACAATGCTTTTTTGATTTGGGAATGAGGGGAGAACACATTTCAAAGTCAAAGAGACATAGTAAGATCACCTCATACTACTATACATATCTGGATTAGGTGATCTCGACGCCTTCTACTTCTATAAGGTATCGGTATGTCCACCCCAAGGCAATGAAAATATATCATACATGATTGTTTTGACGGGATGGAATTAACTAGCTCAAGCTGACATGCCACTATTTCTTCGATATCATCAAGCGTGGCCCCTTGGGCCAAAGACCATATGGGATCAGATAAAAAACCTTTATCGCTATGGTTTCAGTAGCACAAGACCTCCCCAAAACATTGTCCACTGCCACTCAGGTTGGTAATATCATCCCATCAGGATCTGTCAACATAGAGGAAACTCCTCCCTTTGAGGATCCCTCCTCCATAAGTGAAGAAGATGATTTATAGGATACTCCCCCACCTTTGATGAGGGTGTATCCACCACAGTCGATGAATTGGTACAGTTAATCCTCTGTATGGAGGCAGACCTGAAATGGGCACTGATCAATGATGCAATGCCACTCAAGGAGAAACTGCTGTATAAAGACTTCCTTAAACAACACTGTGATGTATTCACCTGGAGTAATGATGAGATGCTCGGACTAGATCCTCAGATGGCCTTCCACCGCCTAGGTCTCTCAGCAAATCATCGTCAGTTCAAGAATCCTCCCAGAAAGATGAACTCTTCTCACAGTGCTAGGGATGAGGCAGAAGTTGATAATCTCATCAGATCCAATTTTGTTAAGTAGGTACAGTACCCAAATGGATATCCAACATTGTGTTTATCAAGAAGAAGAACTGACCGATCTGATTCTACATCAACTTCCAGGATCTCAATTGTCATTATAAGTATGATGAATTTCCCATTCCTATGATGGAATTGTTTTGGGATGTTAGAGATGGGTTCCCAGACCTCTCCATCATGGATGGGTACTCCAGGTACAACTAGAACAAATGGCCCCCAGGGATAATGATTCTATAACCTTCAAGGCACCATAAATCACTTTTTTAATACCAAATCTTTCCCTTGGGATTAAATAATGTAGCTGCCACATTACAATGGGCTATGCATCGTATATTTAATTCGATCCTCGGATCATTGGTGGAATGTTATGTGGAAGACATGGTGGTCAAATCTCACCAGTGATACCACCATCACGAGGATCTAAAGAAAGGGTTTAACTTCATCCTTTCCCACCTCCTAATGATGAACCCCTGGAAGTGTTCCTTCGAGGTCACCTATTAGAAGTTCCTCGGATTCGTTGTTAGATATAGGGGCAATGAGATTTACCAGAAAAAGATTAAGGCCATCAGTCAGATGTCTCCCCTGAGAAACATTTGGGGTCTTCGAGGCTTCCAAAGTCACTTTTCCTACATATGTCAATTCGTCACGAATCCAACCCAAAAGTGTAATCCCTTTTCATGGATAATGAAGAAAGGCATTGTCTAAAAATGGTAGGAAGAATTTCAGATAGTTTTCATGGAAATCAAGAAGTACCTGCTCCAAACTCTAGTCATAATGCCACCTGTCTCTGGAATTTCATAGGTCCTTTACATGACCACCATGGAACAGTCTCTCAACACCCTTCTCACCCTGATAAAAACTGTGGGGATAGAGAATAGTCATTACGATCCCAGTGGCATAGTCCTAGATGTAGAGACCAGATACTCCCCAATAAAGAAGAGCTTCCTTGCACTTGTATTCATAGTACATAAATTCTGACATTACTTGGAGCACAATGAGGTACAGTTGGTGTCCCGAGTAGATCCACTAATGTAATTCCTAAACTGCCCCATGTTGACAGGGAGTCTAGCTTGGTGGGTAGTTATTCTCCAGTGCTTCGATATCAGGTTTCTTCATCAAATGGATATTAAAGGGGAATGTGTTGGCTTACATACTTGCCACCCATATGACTCCTGGGGGCCAGTCCCTATATCTCGAATACTCAGATGAAGAGATAATCTCATTAGACCAAGTCATCCCATGTTGGATAATTCACTTCGATGGTCCTTCCCAAAGCCCCATCAGAAGAATGATCAATAACCCCAGGCTCAATAGTGTAGGCTTAGGTATTGTATTCAATACCCTAAAACAAGACATTCTTCCGTATTTATTCCAATTGACAGAAGGTTGCACCAAATATGAGGCCGGGTATCATGCTCTCATTACTTTCCTTGATCTTGCCATCAAGATTGATGTTCCCCATTTGTATATGAAAGGGGACTCCAAACAAGTCATCAAACAGACCAAAAATGACTCTTTCATCACAAAGCCAGTGCTCGTAGAATTTTTGGAATGCACCCTCTAGGGAATGGATGAGTTCACATCTCATCTTGATGTTACTCTTTTCACCCGATCTCATAATAGTCGTTCTGACACCCTAGACAACGTAGATGAATCACTTTCAGAGGCTGAACAGGGTGATCTGATTATCCATGTGGCACACCAAAGTGTTATTGCTCCCGTCACTACGGATGATGGTGACAGTCCATAGGTAAGCCACCTAACGTCCGAGACCTCCATTTCCAGACCCCCAGGTTCCCCAGATGTAGTGATTTAAGTAACTCCTGACTGGAGAACCTATAGAGACCCTGACCTTTTACCTAAAACATTACATGATTTTAAGCATAGTTAATAGTTAGAGTACATGACAAGGATTGTTAAATCTTGTGTCATGTAAGACTAGGTACAAAAATCATAAAATAGGGGGCCAAACAATATTTATTTTTTTAATCTTCATAAAGAGATCCTAACATCTTTTAAAACCTTACATATTCATATGTTACTCTGGGGAACACATGAACAAATGGGTGAGCTGAAAATCCCAGTAAGGGATTGAACATAAGGATATATCATAAGCACCTGAGTTAAGAGGCATGACATGAAGATATCCAAAGCATGGAAATTGTGAAATCATATCATATAAAAATGGGTTAATATAAACATGGAATAAAATAATTGTGGTAGCATCATAAGTCATTTATTTAGTATGGGTCAAGGAAAACAGCCAATCTCATTTCCCATTTTAGTACGGGTCAAGGAAACCCGACAATCCCATATCACATTGCATCTCATGATACCAAACTTTACCAAATGAATTGGAGCACAATCTGGGCACACCCATCTCAACATTTTCATGAGTATTATTTCCACATAAATATTCTTACAACATAAAAAAAATTCCACCTAAATAATCATATATAATCAATTATACATAAATGTAAGGGAACCCATGGAAATAATTGGGTGCCACCATCATGACATAAAGAATAACAATTGAGTGTATCATGAAAGTATCCATAAAAGAAAGGGATTAGAAAATACATGGAAGTTCATATGGTAAACAAGGTATATAACATGGTATGTGATGTCAAAAAGTAGTTCAAACATAAAAATAATGTATTTGAGAAACATTAGCATCAAAACATTATTGTGCGGTTTTACAGAAAATACTATAGTGCTTTTAAAATAGAAAAATAAGAATCATTTATATAAAAATAGAGTTGAACCAAGAATTTTTTCATAATAAAAATACTTATTTTATATATACAATGATGGATTAAAACATAGGATAGAGTGCACTTGAAATTGGGTAAAAAATTGGGAAGTTCCCTTAAAACAAGTGTGCTTATTGGGAATTATCGAGGAAGTATTCACTTAAAAGCATGTATATCCCCGAATGATAATGAGAGATGGATCTTGTAACATGATTTTATAGCATATAAGAATAATTTAAAAGTTTTAAATAACCAGAAAATACAACTACATTTTGGTAAAAATAAAGGTAGAACACCCCGAAGGAACAATGGAAGTTTGGGTAGAATCCATTGTGGTTTATCAGCATGGTATCAGGTGTAACTAAGAGAGCGTGATGTGAGAGAAGATGAGTTTACCATCACTTAAAAATCAATAGGGTATTATGGGGGAGGTGCATAAATATAACCCATCATTTTCTATTTTACATAAGAAGGCATATCATAGAGGACAATCTTGATAATGATTGAAATATAGAGGATCCCTTACTTTAAATGTATTGGTGTTCTCCAACTATTATCAATGACCTAAATAAACAATGTAGGCCTATTAATTATTAAGTCCAGAACTTCTTCTATATGTAATTGAGATATTATAAGTTTTTTTAGTTCATTAATGGCCTTCATTATTAGTTATAAATGTCAATTTCGTTGTTCAGGATCGTTGGTTTACTTGGTTTTAAAAGATCAGTTCACATATATTAAAGTTAGAATAAACATGAAAGATGGAATTGGTTGGCCAGAAATGATGTAATATGATTTTAATGAACATCCAGAAGATTACATGGTTTTAAAATTAATTTGGTTACATATATTGAAGTCGATCTATTATATAAAACCATAGTGACAACTATTTTTGTTAATCGTAGGGTATGATTACAAAGATCATGTTTTGATTTATAAATAAATACCATTTGTAAAAAAAGGATTATAGAACAATAATAGGATATATTAAATATATAATAATATGGTTCAACCATAAAACAAATGGTTTCGTGACCATAATTAATGATTATAATAGAAATTGATAAACCACTATCCTTGAATTTGTTAAATTTTCACATCTCAAATGGTGATTTCATTTCATTCAAATAAAAGGTGGGGAAATGAGAGAAGATAATGAAATATCTCATTAGCATGAAAAATTTCTAGTACATGTTTGTTACTAGATTTATCATTCTATTTTTGTTAAGGGAGGTGAGGAAATAAACAAAAAAGATAAGAACTTAAAAGAAATGAAGGAATTGTAAAGGGGAATTTACGTCATGAGAATTCCCCCATTGAGAAACACATAAGGGGAGAGTTTATTGAATTATGAAGAGGGTAGGAGATTTTGGACGTGGGGGAAGATATTGGGGAAAGATTTGGCAGAATATTGGAAATGCGCAAGGCTTGATAGGAGTGAAGAGAAGAGGGAGTTAAGGGGGGTTTTATAGTGGAGGAGAGATGTGATTTCTCATTATAAAAATCATTAATTTATTATTTCCCCACAAGACAAGGAATATTGATCATTCCTTGACCAAGAATAGTAATGTTATCATGTGATCACAAACCAAGTGGGATTACATCATAATATCTTCATACATTACTCTATAATTAACTTATTAAGCTTATTTTTTAAATTATGGTATTTCACTATTAATAAAAAATTCAAGTATTTTAGAAAAATGCCGAATATTCACCCTAACCATTTTTCAATTTTTAGAATGAAAAAATGATGTCCATTTTTCAAAAATAATTTTTAAAATATATTAAATTTAATATTTAATTATAGTTATAATTTATTATCAAAATCCAGTTTTAAAACATTCATTTACTCACTCTAAAATATAGGTATATCATACTTTCAACTTGAATATTATTTATATATTATCATAAGTAATGTCATTATTCATTATGGTATATAACTATTCAAAAGGATGTGTTACTATTCATAAGGGTTGGTTACTATTCATCAAAAATTATGTTTTCCTTATTGGACTCCAAGTAACTTACTGATTTCAATTGAGTAGGTCGGAATTTCTAAATTCAGAACACAGATGTGACAAACTTATGTATAAAGGTCCCTTAGAAATTAATAGTTCATTATGTTGTGATTTGATTTGATTTTGTGACATATTTATAAGATGGGAATTTCCATTGAAAAACATTGGGTCGTTACATTCTTCCCCCCTTATGAAATTTCTCCCTCGAAATTTCTTCTTACATTATAAGACAAAAAGAGGTGTTGGTACTTTTCCTTAGATGCATCCTCCATTTCCCATGTTTCATCTTCGTACTAATGGTTTCACCACAGTACCTTGTCCTGATGAATAGTCTTGTTGGGTTGAACTTTGATTCTACGATCCATGATCTTCACTGGATGCTCCTCGTAAGAGAGATCATCCTCCAAATGTACCACCTATAAGGAGAGTACATGTGAAGGGTATGGTATCTACTTCCATAAGAGGGATGAATGAAATACATCATGTGCTTTTGACATGGTAGGTGGAAGTTCCAGTCAATAGGGCATAGCTCCGACTCGATCAATGATATCAAAGGGGCCAATATACCTGGGATATAACATACCATTCTTTCTGATCCTCATGACCTTCTTCAATACAGATATGAATAGAAATACCATGTCTCCAACTTTTAACTCATGGTCTCGTCAACGGTTATACCAATAAATCATCTATCAACATTGGGCTGCCTTGATATGCTTCTGAATGGTTTTCACCTTCTTCACCATTTCTTCGAACATTTCAAGTCCTTGCTGCTTACGCTCACAGTCTTCATCCCAACAAGATAGTGTTCTTCACCTTTTCCCATAAAGGGCTCCATATGGTGAGATTTAGATGTTCAAGTGAAAATTACTGTTGTAGGATAATTCAACTACTTGAAGATGCTAGTACCATCCTCCTTTGAATTCCATAGAACATGCTCTCAACATGACATCCAGTGTTTGAATAGTTTGCTCAGATTGGCCATCAGTTTCAAGATGATAGGTTGTACTGATTTTTAGTTTAGTACTCAGAGCATGCTGGAGACATTTTCATAACATCAAAGTGATTCTCGGATCACGATCAGATACAAAATATAGTTGTACTCCATGAAGCCTCACCACTTCTTCGATGTAAATCCATACAACTTGATCCAATGATAAGTCCTATCAAATAGTGATAAAGTGAGCTATATTTGTAAGACGATCTAAAATGACCCATATAGAATTATTTCGTCTAGATATCCTTCTAGGTCCAGTGACAAAGACCATGGTAATTTTCATCCACATCCATTCTTGTATGGGTAGTGGTTCTATCATTTCCATAGACATTTGTCTCTCATTCTTCACATTATAATATACCATGCACTTTTATATATATTTAGCAAATCTATCTTTTCATATAGTCCCACCAAATGTTTTCTTGGAGAACTCGATACATCTTTGTGCTCCCTGGGTGGATAGAGAAGGTTTTGATATGTGAGTCACTAAGAAGTACTTTCTTTATCTCTAGATCAGATGGTACACGTAATACTGTCCGAAATCATAAAACTCATTCATCATCAATTTTGAAATCGGAGGATTTTCCATTTTTAATAGATTCCACCCTTTTCATAAGTTCCACATCCTTTATTTGATCATCCTTTATTTTCTCCAAGAGGAATGGTTGAGCAAGAATTTGAGAATGGATTGTTGATGTTCCTCCTTAATTGATTCCCATGTCCATCCTTTTCAAGTCTATGATGATAAGATCATTTTCAATTCACATCATTGATAAAGATTGAGGATCCTTTCTACTTAGAGCATCCACCACCTTGTTAGCCTTACCGGGATGGTAGTGGATTGATCCTTCATAATCCTTGATGAGCTCTATTCATCTTCACTGGCTTATCTTAGACTATTTCTGTGTGAATATATATTTGTGACTCTTTTGGTAAGTATATATCTTGCACCTCTCCCCATAGAGATAATGCCACTATATTTTCAACACAAAGATCACCATAGACAACTCCAGATCATGCGTGGGATAGTTTTCTTCGAGGATTATCATATTCCTTGAGGCATAAAAGGTCACTTTATCATTTTTCATAAGCACAGAACCTAATCCTTTCTTTGAAACATCACTATACACCACAAAGTGTTCTCTAATTGAAGGGAGTGTTAATACTGGTGCAGTGATAAGCCTCTTTTCAACTCTTTGAAACTGTCTTCATATTACTGTGTTGAGACAAACATTACTCCCCTCCTTGTCATCATGGTCATTCGGTTTAAAAATCATGAAATGTTATTCACAAATCATCGATATTACCCTGCTAGACCCAAAAATTTGTTGATCATCATTACAGAAGGTGGCCTATGCCACTCATCAATTGTCTTCCTCATGATAGGGTATACAAATTTTCTTTATTGGTAATAACATGCCCCATGAATGATACTTAATACATCCAGAACTCACATTTACTGTACTTTGAAAACAACTTCTACCTTCATAATGTCATTAACATAGTATCCAAATTCTCCACATATTCCTCCTTTCTTTTGGAGTATATCATAATATCATCAATAAAGACTACAAAACATTTGTCAAGGTATTCTCTAAGAACACTATTCATTAAATCCATTAAAATTGATGGACAATTAGTGAGTATGAAGGGCATGACTATGAACTCAAATTGTCCATACCTCATTTGAAAGGATGTCTTGGGAATATCTTCCTTCCTCACCTTTAGATGGTGATATCTAGATCGAAGGTCCACCATAGAGAAATAACTGGCCCGAAAAAGTTGACCAATCAATTCATCTATCTATGGAAGTGGATACTTGTTCTTAATCTTGATTTTATCATGCTCATGATAATCAATGCATAGGAGCATTGATCCAACCTTCTTCTTCACGAAGATGACCGGTGCACCCCACGGTGAATCACTCGAGTATATAAAACCCCTATCCATGTTCTCATGTAACTGCTTCTTCATCTCTTCTATATCTACGGTGGACTTTCTATAAGGAGACTTTGAGATAGATAGGGATCCGGGGATTTGTTCAATTGAGAACTCAACCTCTTAGTCATGAGGAAGACCAAAAAACTCTTCAAGGAATATATTAGTGTAATACATCTCGATAGGAATGACTTCAAGCATGATTCCCTCCTATTTATCAAGCATTTGATCTAGTTATTCTTTCTACCAAGGAATAAATATCCAAACATGAGATGATGATTCTAAAGGAGATTCATCTTCCTCCTTACACCTGTTAAGAATTGGATAATGCTTCGAGATGTGAAAAGTGATCTCTCTTTCCCAACAGTTGATGTTGGCTTTGTATAAATATAGACAATCCATGCCTAACATAGCATCAAACTCCACTAAAGGAAGTATGAAGAGATATGTGAGTAGGTTCAATCCACAAACGTTAACCAGGGAGGATTTATAAATAATAGATGCAATAATTTCATCGTTATCTATTCTCAAAGATAAAATTTCCTCCAAATTTTTTGGTAGTGTTTGAATAGTTCTACTAAACATGAAGGATATGAAAGAATGCATAGAAACATAATCAAATAGTATTTTTGCTATTCTTGAATGAATATGTAGCATACTTGTCACCACATCTTTTTCTGGATCCTTCTCTACAGTATTGATAGAATAATCCATTCTTATTTCCTTGGAGTCTATTGTTGATTTCCTCTGACAACCCTATGCTTAAGGCAATTTTCCTCTTAATGACCATGTTCCTTGATGCTGTAACACTACACTAGCGGTAGAGTGTTGACTTGAACCTTTATATCTTCTTCAAAATTAGTAGGATTATTCAAAACCTAGAGGTATTTCTTGGCTATATGACCAAACATTTCACATTTGAATCAATTATTGGTTCCTTTCAGACAGTTACTAGGATTCTTCTTCCCATAATTTTTGTAAGGGGAAAATTCAGACTTCATTCCAAATTGGAATTTTTTCGATGAACCACCCATGTTGTTGTCCAATTTTCACTTCTTTTCATTATGAAAATGAGACTACTGTGACTCTCAAATCTCCATTTAATACTTGAGGGGAAAACAGACAATCTCCTAAAAACTTTCGAAGTCACGGATTTCCAACACCTTTCATAGACTTGGCTTTAGACCACTAAAGAGGTGATCCACCTTGCTTTCGGTATTCATTAAAATGACACAAGTGGACCTTGAAAACCTTTTAAAGTTTGTTTCACATGACCTAATAGACTCTTATTCCATCTTCATGAGTATGAGGAAATCTCTTTCCATCTTCAGGTGAAGGGTTTGAGAAAAATATTTGTTGAAAAAAATGATTTTGAATTCCTCCCAATCCATGGAATGTATTTCCTGTTAGGAAATTGTATTATTGATCTATTTCCACCACTATTCAGTTTCCCCATCAAAATGATGGACTTCATGTACAATGTTCTCTTCTTTTGAGCACTGGATGACAAAGAATATCTTTTCAATGGAGATAATCCATTGTTCCGCGAATAGGGGATAAAGAGATCCACTAATCATTGGAGGCATTTTCCGCTTGAAGGATTACATGGAAAATTTATCATTCCATGGATGAGGAGGGAATTCCTCCTGATTCAAGATATTATTAATAACTTGATCCAACTGAGAATTTACTATCAAGAAGTTTTGAGCACCCGCTCCCATCATATCAGGCATATAATTAGGGAAATCATCACATTACCTATCACATTGGTCGTAGGAACATGTTCTTCTATTTCCTTCCATTTACTGAGAAAAATAACCTATAATTTGAGGTCTTGAATACTTATTTATTGAAAATAAAATCAAACATTCAACATAAAAGTATAAACTAATAATTAAGAAGTATATCCTAACTTCTAATTATTTAAGATTAAATCAAAGTTATCCTCAATCAATTTCATAACTTATATTCTTATGGGATGTTTTTTCCCTTAATAATGGTTTTTACTATGCTCGTGCATCTACCAAAGCATATCCCCCAGGAGTTTCATAACCAAAGGATCATCAAGGCCTTCTATCGTGCACCATTTCTTGTTCAAGTCTAGATCAAAGCGGTGTTTTCAGGTTTTACACCTAGATTCATCTGTGCCAGAGCCACCTCTACCAACTCGTATCTAGATAATGTTGTATTTTCATGATAAACCACTTACTCAATACACACCAAAATTTATGAATGTTTTCATATACCCAGTCTAATCACAAAGTTTCTCACAAAGGTTCTCTATTCCTAATTTCCAAAATTAACAAGACCATCCTCTAAAACCAACTATAGATACCTTGACCTTTTACATATAACATTACATGATTTTAAGAATAGTTAATAATCAGAGTACAATTCAAGGATCTTTATGACTAGTGTCTTGGAATACTAGGTACATAAAACATAAAACATGGGGCTAAAAAACATTTCCTTATTTAATCTCCATAAAGAGCTCCTAACTTCTTTTGAGGCCTTACATCTGCGGAGGGTACCATGGGGAACACATGGACAAAATGGTTTTTTGAAAAACCCTGTACGTGAACAAACATAAGGATACATCTTTAGAACATGAGTTATGAATAATGACAAAAAGATATCCAAATCATTGAACTTATGAAATCGTATAAAATAAGAATGGGTTCATATAAAAATGGAATCATATAAATGTGTCTGAGTAATAATAAATTTCTTTATTATGGGTCAATTCTAACTACCAATCATGTTTCCCATTTTAGTATGGGTCAAGGTTAACCACCAATCTCATTTCACTTCGCATATCATAAGACCTAACTTTACCCAATGCATTGGAGTGCTATCTGGATGCACCCATATCCACATTTTCACGAGTATTCTTTCCAAATAAATATTATTACCACATAAATATTCTTTCCACATAAATAATCATTCATAATCAACCATAAATAAACATAAGGGCACCCATGGTAAAAATTGGGTACCACAATCCTGACATAAAGAATAACCAATGAGCGTATTATGAATGTGTTGGGAAAAATCCCTCAAGGTATCATTGAAGCATTTTTGAGGTGATTGTGTTTATTGAAAAAGTGGACATCAGTGTTGTGATTGTTGAAAAAGAAAACAATGACATAAAAAAATTTTGGCAAAGGGGATTTCATGGTGGAATGTCGGGATCAAGAGCTATGGTCAATGATCAATGTTTGATTCAAGAACGTCGACAAAGGAATGGACGATCTGGAGGCGGTACAAAAAGAACAGATATGAGGTGGCTCCGTTTTCCAATGTTTGCCAAATTTTTGGGCCTGAAAATCGACAAATAAAGAAAAGTGGTTTTTGGAAAAGTGACTTGCGTGCCATGTTCTTGAAGGTTGGGATACTTGCGCGCCATATGTTTTTCAAGATCATATCATCAAAACATTGAAAAGGGATAAGGGATACGCAAGTTTTGGGTTGGTCACGCAGGTGACTTGCGTGCTGAGAAAGGACATGCACATCAGTGCCTAGGAGGATTGTAAACATGCACACCTATTGTTTTTCATCATCGGAAGATTATAATATGTCAAAGGAAAGAGGTTCGCGTTGGTATTTGGTTTGGTCATGCAAGTGACTTGCAGGGGAAGAAACCTGTGCGCTGAGACTTACGCGCCAAGGGGTGACTTGCGTGCCGCCACGTAGGTTTACGAAATGCCTAAAAATAGTGGAATACACCTCCTAATTTGTAAAGGAGTTCAACACTTGGAAAAATCAGAGCTCCTGTCCCGCAGGTGTGTTGGTCGCGCAGGTGGTGGTGTGTCGCGCAAGTAGGCTTGCACGCCAGATTTGAAGAAGGGAGATTGTTGTTTTTTGCACGCCAATATTGGTTTGGGTGTAAAGGGAAGTTTGTCGTGCATGTTTTGA
The DNA here is from genome assembly GCA_963277665.1 of Viscum album. Classification (NCBI taxonomy): domain Eukaryota; kingdom Viridiplantae; phylum Streptophyta; class Magnoliopsida; order Santalales; family Viscaceae; genus Viscum; species Viscum album. The sequence goes on from OY728166.1 coordinate 205,971,941, forward strand.
GTTGAATAAGCTTCTGTCACACAAGTATCTAAGGTTTAATTGTGCGAAAATTGTGACTTGCATGCCGAGACTCGCGCACCGGGTTAGACCTGTGCACCAAGTAAGGTTTATTTTCCGGCATTGTTTTCGGGCTATGTGGGAACTAGAAGTTTTCTGGATACCTTCAGTTCAAAGAGGGATTCATTTACAAGTGAAATTCGGACTTCAACAGAGCATCTACATACAAGGGAAGATGCATTCTTTCAGGAAAATGAAGAGACATACAAGCCTATAAACTATGAGTGGATCCTTTGTAGAGCAATGAGAAAAGGAATATGAAGAAGGTGATCCTTTCTGCCGGTACTGAGCGAGAGAGAGAAAAACTGGGTGTGACCCTTGGGAAAGCAGTGAGCTGACCCTAAACCATATAAAGGAAGTGAGGCTGGGATATAGTGACTGTTCCCGAACCTTGTAATCCATAGCTAGTGATGTTAAGTGGAATTTGGTACGACCGAAAACCTATCGGCGTATGCTCCTTGGACGTATCCCTTAGTGTTGAACCATGTAAAAATTGTTCTATCATGTGCTTACTTTAATTTTTGTTTATATTGTGCAACATGAAAGATATAGAAGAGTGTTTTCCTTAACAGTGAAACAAGATCAGAACAGGCTTTAATTTTAAATTAGTCATACCCTGATTCACCCCCCTCTCAGGGTATTCAGCCTTGTGGACCCAACAATTGGTATCAGAGGGAAAGTTTGATATTTGTTCTTCTCTCAATAGAGGTCACTAATCATAAAGGTATTCCAATCTTCAATGGATTTAATTTTCAGATATGGAATAATTGAATGCAACACTATTTTTGATCTTTGGGAATGGATTTGTTTTCAGCAGTTATGCATGGTATCACAACTGATATTATTAGTGGTGCATTATCAGAATCTGAGCATAGAGAGTTGGATGTTGATTCCAAAGAAATCAATTTCATAGGGGATCCCTTTCCAATCACATCTATACAATGTTGATGTCATTCAAAACTTCACATGCCATGTGGGAAAAGCATTTGAATATATATGAAGTGGATACAAAGGTCAGAGAGGAAAAGCTGCAAGTGTTTTGGAACAAGTATGAAGATTTTAGAAAGAACCCAAATGAGTCTGTTCATGCAATCATTAAAAGGACAATTTCTATGGTAGAACACATGAGAGTTCATGGTGAAACTATCGAAGACATAAAAATTTTGAATCAAATCTTGAGAAAACTTCCACCTCGGTTTAATCCGAAAGTTTCTGTTTTGGAGGATAAAGACCTGAAAGAATTGACATTGGATAATCTACAAAGAACCCTTATTGCATTTGAAATTATAAATGATGATAACAATGATGTGGAAAATGAAAAATCCAAATAGTTGGCATTTAAATCCATGAAGAAGCTCACCATTTAAGATTCTCACGAGGAAGAAGAGACAGACGAGGTAATTTCATTCCTCTCCTCAAACCATCAAAGTGGAAAATGGAACTTCAATGGGAAACTTCCTCTTGCATTAATTAGACGTAGAAAAGTTGGAAATTTCACAGTAAGATGCCCCAATATGTTTCAAGAAGAAAATAATGAAGATGATGTTGAAATTCCCAAGAATAAATCTTTAGCTTATGTGAAAGGGAAGAAGAAGTTCAAGAGAAATTTTTTCATGAATAAGAATCATATTTCACAAGAAATAGAAAGTTTGGATGAGTATGAGGTTGAAGAGGTTGAGGAGATTTAAAACTATAGAGATCATTGAGAAAATGAAATGGTGGTGGTTTTCAGTAGTTCTCATGAAAAGGAAGAAACTGACACTGGAGAGGAATAAGAAGAAGTTGAAGGAAGAGATGATATTGAAGCTGAATTGGAAGCTTCTCTTGAGGAGATAGACATTTGGAAATCCAAAATGTATAAATCTAATAAAGTGGTTCATGAAGCCAAAATCTATATGCAGCAACAGGATGAAGAAAATTCTGAGCTGTTAGAAGAAATTGAAAGACTAAAATCTTCAACACTAGAGAGATCAGAAAATATTTTTTAGTATAAGCATAAAATTGAGGAACAAAAGAAGGAAATGTATTGTTTGACAAACACAAGAAAAGATCAGGTCAGACGTATCAATGAGTATGATGAAGAAGTGGTCAATCTGCGATGAAAAATGTAGGATCAAGAAAACCTCTTGACTTCCAATGTGATTTCAAGAAAGCAAGTCATTCCATAGACTGAAAAGGTGAAAGAGGAGCCTAGATGTTCAGCAGGAAAGAATCAGAAATTGCGCTCAGAAGTTAAGGTTGATTCATGGCTTGATAAGAAGCAAAAATATGGGTCAATTGAATTCAGACCGCAAGCACCCATCCCGAAATTAAAGGTTGATTTGGGCACAAAGAAGAATTTGAATATTCAGAGATCCTATAGGGAAACTCGTAGTGTTGAAGCAACATGAAGGAATTAACCTTATATCAGGTGCTATTGTTGTGGGATGATGGGAAATTCACATCATGTGTGTTCCATAGCAAAGAGATATTGAATGGAAAAATAATAGAGGTGGCAGCCAAACAATGAATGGTTTTCCATAACATATTTCGAAGGACATTATTTTTGGTGAGGATGATTTGGGAACATGGCTAGGTACTGCACTTCGACCATACAGAGAAATGTGCCAGAGAAAAATCAAAACATTCACAAGAAGTAGATCAATAAACCAACAGGTGAGTTAAAAAGGGAAAATAGATTTACGGCTTTTCAAGATGAATCTGCTCCATCATACTCTGAGAAAGAATAGATGTCTCAATCCATGCCGAGTGATAATGAAAAAGTATGGACCAAGAAGAAGAAAAATGAGAAGGTTGTAGTTGAAAAACTTTCCCTTAAGGCATCATTTTGCTCTAGTGAATAGATCCTTGATAGTGGTTGCATTTATCACATGACAGGTAATAAGGATCTTGTTACAGGCATAAAAAATGACAAAGAAAGAGTTGTCAAATTTGGAAACGATGAAGGCCTGAAGATTGTTGGCTAATGAAAAGACATGTTTTGGGGAAAAGAAATGAGATGTACTGATTTCTTGGTAGTAGAGGGTCTAAGTTATAACTTGTTCAGTGTCATTCATCTATGTGACTCTGGGCACTCTATCCTATTTACCATGATGATGTGTGATGTGAAAGGAAAAGATGGAGCAGTTGTTCTACAGGGAAAAAGGACTAAGGGAAATATTTACCTTGTAGGTGGGGAAGATGATTCTTTCTTTTTATCAAGAGAGGAAGAAAACTAGGTATGGCATAAGCGACTTGGTCATCTATTCCAACCATCCATGGAAGATCTAGTAAAGTGTGATGCTGCTAGAGACCTTCCCAAACTATCACATGATCACACTCATACGTGTGATGCTTTCCAACAAGGGAAGATCATCATAAAGACATGCAGGTCAAAGGAACAGAAATCAACTAGATTACTTGAATTAGTTCAAGCTTTTGTATATGGACCTATCACACCACGAGCTATAAATGGTAAAAGTTACTATGTCCTTTTAATTGATGATTATAGCAGAATGGCCTGGGTATTTGTCGTTTCCTATAAGACAGAGGTGTTCAGTTTCATAAAGTAGTATAGGAGGGAATCAGAAAGGATGCTTGGGCAGAAAATTCTAATGTTTTGTACTGATAACAGTATGGAATTCACATACAGTCAGGTAGAAAACTATCTCTAGAAACACGAGATAAGGCATCATGTATCATTAGTGAGAACTCCCCAATAGAATGGAGTGGTTGAGAGGAGAAATCGGATCATCAACAACATGGCCAGAACGATGGTTATTGAAAAGGACCTACCAGAGAAATTTGGGAAGGAAGAAGTTTTCACATTGTTCTATATTTTGAACAGGTCTCTGTTGTGTCCGAAGAAAGGGAAGACTCCTTATCAAATGTGGTATGGAAAGAAGCCAACACTGAAATACTTTCTAATCTTTGGGAGTAAGTGGTTCATTTTCAACAAATAAAATCACAACAAGTTTGAGTCACGGGGAGATGAGGGGATATTCCATGGCTACTCAGGGAGAAGAAAACCATATAAATGTTTCAAAAAAAGGATGGAAAAATTGTTGAGAACAATGATGTAACTATAGTTGAAAATGAACATTATACTAAATGACCCAATGAACAGTTTCTGGATGAATGTGATGATGAGATAAGCAACATAAGGGGAGCAGAAGTGGTAGAGGCTAACTTAGAAGAAGATATTGATGATGAACAAAAAAGTGTCGAGTCTGTGTCTACAAGGAAGCCAAAGAGTCGAGCTAAAATTGACAGGCAAAATATCATTGGTGATCAGACAGCTCCAGTTCAGACTCAAAGAATGACATCATTATAGAAAACATCGTTTTTATCTCAAATGGAGCCAAAATGTTTTTACGATGTAGTTGAAGATGAAAACTGGGTTCAGGATATGAATGAAGAGCTTGATCAGATTGAGAAGAACCAGAAATGGGAGATTGTTTCGAGTCCAAAAGACAATAATGTCATCGAGACTAAATGGGTCTATCGCAACAAGATGAATGAATATGGCACAGGGATTCGGAACAAAGCACGACTACTGTGAAAAGGATACTCCCAGATAGAGGGAATAGATGTTGATGAGACATTTTAACCAGTTGCAAGGTTGGAGACAATCCGATTATTTTTGGCCATAACAGTGCAAATAAAGTTCAAAGTGTTTCAGATGGATGTCAAATACGCATTCATGAATGGTTTTCTAGAAGAGGAGGTGTATATTGAGCAAGTATATGGTTTTCTCATTAATGAGGATGAGACAAAGTTTGCAGGCTGAAGAAGGAATTGTATGGGCTTAAACAAGCACTAAGGGCATGGTACTCAAGGCTTGATCAGTACTTGAAGAATCTTGTCTTTCAGCGTAGTGGAGTTGATTACAATATCTATTTCAGCAATTACAGTAATCAAAAGATGATGGTGCTGGTGTATTCTGATGACATAATTTTTGTCAGATTAGACGAAGCTCAGTGCTGAAAAGTTTCCGAATTCATGAAAAATGATTTTGAAATGTCAATGATTGGTGATCTAATGTTTTTCCTTGGTCTATAGGTGACACAAGGAAGGAATGGAACATTTATTTCTCAAACAAAATATTACATGGAGTTTTTAAGAAGGTTTGGAATGGAAAATTCCAAGGAAATGAAGACTCCGGTTGCAACCCGGATGAAATTATCAAAAGATGAGAATGTAAAGGCAGTTCATATCATATAATACAGGCAAATTATTGGAAGTTTTCTTTACTTGACTACAATAAGGCCTGATATTGTTTTCGCCACATGCCAAGCAGTGAGATATCAGAGTAATCCTAAGGAAAGCCACATGAATGTAGTGAAAAGAATACATCGGTATATCAAAGGCACCATGGACTTTTGTCTGATGTATAATGAGAAATATCAATCAGTGTTATTGGGTTAAACAGATGCAGATTGGGCCAGATCAGTAGATGATAGAAAATCAATGTCGGGAGGTTGATTCTATCTTGGTGGATTGTGTATTTCTTGGCTAAGAAATAAGCAAGATTGCATTTCATTGAGCACCGTGGAAGCTGAGTATATTGCTTCCACTCAATCATGCACACAATTATTGTGGATGAAGCAGTAGCTTGAATATATGGGAGTTGAAGTGAAGTCTCTGATCGGAATCCAGTGTGATAACTCAAGTGCTATCAATATTAGCAAAAATCTCTTCAATCACTGAAGGACCAAGAACATTGAAAAAAAATATCATTTCATCAAGTAGAAGGTTAACAAAGGAATTGTGAAATTGGAATATGTTGCTATAGAACTACAGGTTGCATTCATTCTGATAATGGCCATACCCAAGGAAGCGTTTGAAAGGCATCAACTGAATCTGGGAGTTCAGTCGACTTCCCGCACTTAAAAGAGTGTGGATGTGAGACCCCCCCCCCTCCTTGAGGTATGATGTGTGTTTCCCTAATGTGAGGATGTGTTCTCTACTCTGTTATAGACTGTAAAGGAGTGTCCATTGGGTTTGTTGACAAAGTGGGAGAAAATAGTGATTGTTCAAGGGGGAGACAACATGGCAATTTGAGAAATCTTGAACAATACGGGGAGAAGCTAACAGGTGGAACAGCAAGATAGGGGGAGTTGAACGTGCTTATCCAGATCTTAGCTTGGAAAACACAGGAAATAGGGCTAAAGAGGTTTTGATGCTGACAAGGGTTGAAGCTGTGAACAGAAAGGGGGAGCGTATTAAATCTAATGATTGGGGATCATGATAAAAGCAAAAGAGAGATGTTGGAATGTGGTAAGAAGATTTCCAACAATTGGTATCAGTTTGATAAAAATTGGTATCAATTTGGTGTCAATAGTGTATGTCATAGATGAAGTGATTCATTGATGAACTTTTCATTTACTCTTGTTTCTCACTCTGATCATTTCTCATGTGGGCTTAGAGTATGTGATGATTAAATCCTTGATCACTATCAAAATTTCAAAAGGAGAATGGTGGCTGAAGAGTTACTGATGTATCTTTTTATGGAAGAGTTTTCAACAAACCCAAAGGGGGTGATTGTTGGGAAAAAATCCGTCAAGGTATCATTGAATTATTTTTGAGGTGATTATGTTTGTTGAAAAAGTATACATCGGTGTTGTGATTGTTGAAAAAGAATAACAATGACATAAAAATTTGTTGACAAAGGGGATTTCATGGTGGAATGTCGTGTTCAAGAGCTATGATCAACAATCCATGTTTTATTGAAGAACGTCGACAAAGGAATGGATGATCTGGAGGTAGTACAAAAAGAACATATACAAGGTGGCACTGTTTTCCAGTGTTTGCCAAATTTTTGGTCCTGAAAATAGACAAATGTTGAAAAGTGGTTTTTAGAAAAGGGACTTGTGTTCCATGTTCTTGAAGGTGTGGATACTTTCACACCATATGTTTCTCAAGATCAGATCATAAAAAAATTGCATAGGGATAAGGGTCGTGCAAGTATTGGGTTGGTCGCGCATGTGACTTGCGCGCCGAGAAAGGACTTGCGCACCAGTGCCTAGGAGGATTGGAAACTTGTGTGCATATATTTTTTCAAGATCAGAAGATCAGAATATGGAAAAGGAATGAGGTATGAACTGGTATTTGGTTTGGTCACACAAGTGACTTCCAGGGGAAGAGACTGGCGTGCCAAGACTTGCTGACTGAGGTGTGACTTGCGCACCGCTACATAGGTTTATGAAATTCCTATAAACAGCAGACCACCCCGCCTCATTTATAATAGAGTCCAACACTTAGAAAAATCATACCTCTGGTCGCGCAGGTGATTTGGTCGCGCATGTGGTGGTGTGTCCCCCAAGTTGGACTTGCGCTTCAGATTTGAAGAAGGGAGATTATTGTTTTTTGCGTGCCAATATGGGTTTGGGCATAAAGGGAAGTGTGTCGCGCAAGTTTAGACTTGAAGAAGCTTGTGTTGCGCATGTGTCTGAGGTGAACTTGCGCGCCAGTTGTGACTTGGGCGCCGAGACATGCGTGTCAGGTTAGATGTACGCACCAATCAAGGTTGATTTTATGGCATTTTTTTGGGCTGCGTGGAAGCTGGAAATTTTCCCGATACCTTCGGTGCAATGAGAGATTCATCTACGGGTGAAATTCGGACTTCAAAATAGCATCTACATACAGAGGAAGATGCATTCCTTCATGAAAATGAAGAGACCTACAAGTCTATAAACTATGAGTGGATCCTTTCCGGAGTAGTGAGAAAAGGAAGAGGAAGAAGGTGATCCTTTCCACCAGTAGTGAGCTAGAGAGAGAGAAACACGGAGTGACCCTTGGGAAAGCAGTGAGATTACCCTAAAACTTGTAAAGGAAGTGAGCCTGGGACAGAGTGACTGTGCTCGGACCTTGTAGTCCATAGCTAGTGATGTTAAGTGGAATTTGGTACGACCGATAACCTGTCAGCGTATGCTCCTTGGACATAGCCCTTAGCGGTGAACCAAGTAAAAATTGTGGTGTCCTATGCTTGCTTTACTTTCAGTTTATTTTATTAAATAGGAAAGAGAGAGAATAGTGTTTTTCTTAATATCAAAACATGATCAGAATGGGATTTAATTTTAAATTTTTCATACCCTGATTCACCCCCCCCCCCCTCTCAGGGTATTCAACCTTGTGAAACTAACAGAATGTGTCCACGAAATAAAGGGATTAGAACATACATGGATGTGAATAGGTTAAAATAGGATTATAGCAAGGTATGTGATGTCAAATATAAGTGAAAACATATAAATAATGTATTTTAGAATCATTAGAATCAAAACATTTTTGCGCAGTTTTAATAAATATACTATAGAGCTTTTAAAATAGAAAAGGGGACAATATTTTATATAAAACTACGATGGAACCAAAATGGTTTTCATAATAAAAATAAAAATTTTATAAATACAATGTTGGTTTAAAACATAGTATAGTGTGCACATGAAATTGGGAAAAAATTTGGGAAGTTCCTTTAAAATGAGTGTGCTTATTTTGAAGTATCGAGGAAGGATTCATATAAAAGCATGTATATCCCCGAAAGATATTGAGAGATGGATCTTTGAACATGATTTTGGAGCATATTAATATAATTTATATGTTTTAAATAAAAAAAACAACTACATTTTGTAAAAAAGAAAGATAGAGCAACCCAAAGGAATAATGGAAGTTTGGGTAGAATCCATTGCAGTTTATCGGTGTGGTATTCAGTGTAACTATAATGGCTTGATATGAGAGAAAAGGGGTTTATCATCGCTTTTAAATAAAGATGGAAGTATGGGGGAGGTGTATAAACATACCCCTATCATTTTATATTACACATAAAAAGTCATCAGATAGAGGAAAATCATTATTAAGAGTGAAATAGAGAGGACACCTTACCTTAAATCTGTTGGTGCTCTCCACATATTACCAAATTCTTAAATAAACAAATTAGAGAAATTAATTCATATGTAAAAAAAACTTATATATTTAATTGATTTATTATGACACTTTTTATTTAAATGAAGTCTTCCTTTATTTTTTATAAGTCTCAACTTCATTTTTCGAGATTGTTTGTTTACTGGGTTTTAAAAGATTAGTTCACTTATATTCAAGTTTAGATAAACATTAGAGGAGGAAGTGGTTGTCAATAAATGAAGTTATATGATATTAGACAACATCTAGGAGATTACATGGTTTTAAAATTAACTTTTTTTCTTATATTTAAGTCAATCTATTATATAAAACCATAGTAACAACTGTTTTTGTTAATCGGTGGGTTGGATTACAAGAACATGTTTTTCATTATAAATTAATTACATTTGTACAAAAAGGATTAAAAAACTAAAAATATGATATATCACATATATAATAATAGGGTTCAACCATAACACAAATGGTTTCATGTCCAACATTAATGATGATAATAGAAATTGATAAACTGTTATCCTTGAATGTGCTAAATTAGCACATCTCAAACGATACATTCATTTCTTTCAAATAAAAGGCGGGGAAAGAAGAGAAGATAATGAAATATCCATTTAGCATGAAAACATTCTATTATATGTATTTTACTGGATTAATCATTATAGTTTGGTTACGAGAGGTGAACAAAGACACAAAAAGAAAAAAACTAAAAAGAAATGAAGGAATTGGAAGGAGGAATTTACCTCTTCAGATATCCTCTATTGAGAACCTCTTAAAGAAAAATGTTTTGGAATTTTGAAGATTCTAGGAGATTTTTGACATGGGGGGGATCTTGGGGCGATATTTGGGTAGAATATTGGCATGGAACAAGGCTTGATAGGAGTGAAGAGAAGAGGTAGTGAATGGGTGTTTTTATAGTGGAGGAGAGAGGGGATTTCTCAATATAAAATTCATTAATTTATTATTTCCCCATAACACAACGAATATTGAGTCTTCCTTGTAGAAGAATTGTAATTTTATCATGTGATCCGAACCATGTGGGATTACATCAGTAGATCATCATACATGACTCTATAATTTTCTTATTTAGCTTATTTTGTGAATTATGGTATTTCACTATTCATCAATAATTCATATATTTTAGAAAAATCCCAAAAATTCACCCTAACCTTTTATTGAGATGTAGAATCCAAAAATGTTTCCCTTTTTCAAATATTATTATCGAAATATGTTAATTTTAAATTTTAATTAAAATTGTAATTTATTATCAAAAACCAGTTTTTACACATTCATTTAGTCATTCTAAAATATAGGTTTATCAAACATTCGACATGAATATTATTTATATATTATAATAATTAATGTCACAATTCATCCTGTTGTGGCTTTTTTTATTTCTTTGGGGAGGCTAATTTTGTGGCGGCTCAGGCATTATCACTTCTTTAGGGTCTCAAAATGTATAGGGAAAGATCTATCCATTTATATGAAATTGAATCAGATTCTACTATAGTGATTAATTCCCTAAAAGGTAAAGTGGATTTCCCTTGGAATATTACTTATTAAATCTGTGTTTGAAAGTCTTTCATTCATTCAAAAAATGTTGGTTCTCCATACATGGTGTGAAGATAATATGCTGGCAGACTTCCTAGCTTCTAAAGGCAATCAAGATGAAAGGCTTCAGATTTTTTCTAGCACATGCTCTCTTTCTATTGATTGTTCTATTATTGTCCAAGGGGATTCCCTTGGTCTTCATCATTTTTGGCCCTTGTGAAATTTTTATTTTGTGTTCTTTTTGGTATTTATCTTTCTGTAAATAAAATTTTATAATTTTCATTGAGTCAGTATGTTAGATTTTTGATGTTCCATGCACAGAAGTGAAAAACTTATATTTAAAGTTCACATTGAACATAGCTGTTCATTATGTTGTGTTTTCATGTAATTTTATGTCATATTTAAAATAAGTTAATTTCCATTGAAAACATTGGGTCATTACAGAACATCCTTTGTTGAGTGCCTCCAAAACTACAATCTCCCGGAAGATCGGGCGAAGCGCGAGTGAATTGGACATCACACGTTATAGTTTGCCCTCCAGGATTGTCCTGTTCACGAGGAGATTCTCTATATATGCAGGTTTGAATGGGTTCTCCTCCATTGCATTCAAGGAATCGAGATTTCCCATGTCATGCGGGAGGTTCAAGCCGGTTCTAGCGGGGCTCATTAGCCTAGGTCAAAACTATCTCATCAGATCCAGAGACTGCGGTAAATTTTTCCCTCCATGATCCATGACGACATCGAGTTCTCTAAATGGTGTCATGCGTACCATGTTCATTCCAACATTATACATCAGCCACCATAACCTCTCCACACTACCATGTACTCTAGGCTATTTGTGGTATGGGGACTAGATGTCGTGGGACCATATCCACCGACGACTACTCTCTAATAGAGGTTCATCCTGACAACTATTAATTTCTTCTCCATGTGGGTAGAGGCAGTTCTTCTCAAGGAGTTCAAGGCTCGTTCCATCATTTACTTCATGAGATCCAACACCATCTACTGATTTGGAGCACTTCAAGTCATCCTCACCGGTAGCTTCATGAACATCTGGGTAGCTAAGAAAAAGAAATTGCATGCTATGTAAAAAATCTATTCTTACCATACCTCCTGTTATCATTCCTAAGAAAATGGATAGATTGAGGAAATCAACAAAAATCTCTCAAACCATCTGTAGAAAATGGTTGGTCAAAACAAGAAGAGTTGACCAAACAAGCTCCCCAACACCCTCTAGGCTTATCGGACAACATCTCGTAATTCACCCAGGGGGCCCTATATTCCCTTGTGCGTGGAAGGGAGTCCATCTTGCACATCGAGATTCTGTTTCCCTCATAGCGCACATCTGTCTATGATCAGAATGTTCCGGATAAAGTAGCTGAAATTCATCTGGATGAGCTGGAAGCGCCCGAATAGAATAGGATTCATGCCATGCACAATCTAGAAATTCGTCAAAACATGATATCTAAAGATTTCAACAAAAATGATCTCATCCACTCCTTCTTGAAAGGTGAATTGGTGTTGAACCTGAGAAGACCAATGATACATGGATAGAAACCACCCAAGTTGCAGCCCAAATGGAAAGGACCATACATTGTTCACAAGGATTACTCAAATGGCTCATAATCATTGGTTACCAAGGATTGTGGGCATATAATTCATCCCACCAATGCCATGTTCCCCATGAAATACATTTCCTGAGTTTTATAGATCTACATGACCTTAAACTGTCTGGTCCTACATGAACTTAAACTATCGGGTCCTTCATGACCTTAAACTATTGGGTCCTACATGACCTTAAACTGTCTGGTACTACATGACCTTAAACAATAAAATTTCCCACATGACGTTAAATTGAATTTCATCCCACATGACGCTAAACTATATGTCTTCCAGAATGACATTAAACTATGTGTCACCATTTGATATGTTAAACTACAAGAACTACGTAGGGATTGATTCCCATCCCCATTGGATGCATAGGAATGCTCAGATGCATCTTCTTGAGTCCATCCCCAGTGTCCTCTTTGACTATCCCCACTGGGTATAGTTCCCATGGAGGATCCACATGGTGTCTTGTAGGCTTCTTTAGCCCCACTAATGTTAGGATTACAATTATTGCACCATGTTCCCTCCCTTGTTCTTCTCTCCCCCCGCATCTTCCCCGCATGATACTAAACTGAATGGCCATTATAACTACATATTTCTTGATTCCCATACATATAGAATACATAGGAATGCCTAGAAATTTCGTCTGTAGGCCCAGCCCGAAAAATTGGGACCTCCTATTTGGTTGATGCACATGGTGTGGTGAAGGCTTTTTCCCTCATCCATGTCGAGTTCATCATGACCTTAACATTTATCCCGCTTCCCTAAATATCCCCACCACTTATACTATCCATATTGAATTTATGATGTTCATGCACATTTATTCTATGAACAATCCATTATTTGAGTTTCCATTATCTTTCACATCTGAAATGGCCCCCAAATAGTTTGGATATGTAGCCTACAGGCTCTCCTATCATTTCAATCCAACGCCCTCGAGGACCTCAAAAAATTGATACATGTCTCATTTTAAAAATACGGTTAGAAATCAATGCTCATTTTTGTTCCCATTTCTGGTCACATGATATAGATGATGTGTTTAAAATTTGTTGAAAATCAATCCTTTGTCATTTTCACCACCGCCATATGTCCCAAATATTGATTGTTTTTTGTCATTTTTCCCTGCTGTCTCTTCAAGCATCGGTTTGCCTCGGGCAGTAGTGTGATTCCAGCTCTCAGACACTAATAGGATGTAGAGAGCCTAGTATTACTCATTGATTATCACTCCGAGTATTTCTTACATGGTCTTAGGAAGAAAGGTAAGGAAATACCTGCATGAGAGTTCATTCAGCTACAGTTGGTTGGGATGCCCACCCTCAGGTCCCTCGACCCTTTTGACCCCCATTCCCGAGTTCTCATTTAGGATTGTGAGGGTTTGTATTGAATCATGTCCTTATTAGTGCTGGGATATTTCTTTAGGCCACACATATCCACTTAAGACATCCCCCCTTCATGTATCATCCATTCCGTGAGCACAGGCCCTTCCATGCTTCGCGAGCCCCATCATTTGAGTTTCCATCATCTTCTATATCCAATATAACCCCTAAATGTCATGGATGCTCTGCCCAAGGGCTCTCCTACCATTACGGTCCAATGTCCATGTGGGTTTTACACAGAATATTGATACAAGTACCATGTTACAAATATGGTCATTGTTCATTGCTCAATGGTATTCCCGAACCTCTGCTAACATCGATATAGATACTGTGTTGCGTACATGGTCAACAACTATCCTATATCATCGTTGACATTTTGTGGTTTTCCACAAGCACCATTATTCTCCCTCTTTACTCACCTCTCACATGCATATGAAATTAAACTATGCATATACAGTCCCAGCCATATGACCCTAAACTAAGAGCACCATCATCCTCATCACACGATGTTAAACTGTATGGCCTTTAGAACTACATGTGGCTTGATTTCCATCCAAATGGGATATATAGGACTGACTGAACATCTAGGTCTTAGGGTTCATCCCCATATCATAGATACCTCCCAAAAATCATGTCCCCTTGGCTCATGTTCTTTTAGGAGAGGGGTATATGGTGTGGTATGGGATTATGTCCCCATTCACGTTAGGTTTATAACAACCACGCCACATACCTATCTCTTTTAAGCTCACATAGCTCCATTTCCCTACAGTCATATTTTCATGTCATCTGCTCTTATGTTGGGTCCCTTGACCCTCTTCGGCGATTCAACAATGTCCCAAGAGTACTCATGTTTTGAGAATGGAGTGTTGGATTTTAAATGGACATGCTTTCACCCCTTTTCAGGATTCGTGTAACCCTTAATATAGGCATTCATTATCTTTCACATCGAAGGAACACCCAAATGGCATGCATGCTCGGCCCACGGGCTCTCTTACCATTACGAGATAACATCGAAAAGGGTTTTGAGAAAAAAATTGATACAAGTACTTCGTTTCGAATATGGTCTGTGGTTGATGGTAATTTGTTGTTCCCATTTCAAGTCACACGATAGGGATTCTATGTTTCTAACACAGTCAACAATTTTCATCCATCATCATGCCAACCCTATCAATCCTTAAATTTTGGTTACATTATTCACATATTTTTCCTCCCCCCCATGTCCAAGTGTAATTTCGACAGTCATGGTACTTCCCCTCAGTGCACATTTGCGTGTTAGGAGGACAAAGCCACAGTAAGGCATCATTCAAGAATCTACACCGAATTCCCCTTAAAGGTATCCCATGTGTTGTAATGACCTCCTCCGCCCTTGTTTCCTAAACTAATATTGAATCACATGGGCTTAGGGACCATATTGAGGTTGGCACTCGCTTGGAAGAGAGTCGCTTCTTCTTGGTCCAAGCTCTATGACCTCAAACTATGATCTCCTTATACATCATCTTTAGGAACAATGACTATCTTGATTCCCATGCTCATGGGATGCATATGAATTCACAGACATCTGGTCTATGGGTCTAGCTAAACTGATATCTAGTCTCTCATACCCATTTTTCTCTATCCTTTTCTAGCCCCTCGGCCTGAGTATTCATTTTGGGAATCCTGCGGCGTGTAATGTGGACCTCATCCACATTTATGTCGGGTATTATTTATCACATCATTCACATCTCCCCTTGAACTTTGTTTCTACTACATATATCTGAGAAACATTACATTAAACTATATCGCATAGCCCCACATGTCTATAAATTTTTGTGTCTATACTGCATGACATTAAAATTCATGGTTGGTCACATCACATTACCTGAAACTCTGAAATTTTTGTCTTGGCCGCATGATAAAAAATGGTATTGCATCGTGGTGTCCCCCCTCAGGGGGACAACATGTTTGGTATTGGACACATACCATACAAATTTTCAATGCCTGTATATATATTTATTCTTGTGGAAATGCTTAGGAATTTCATCCTAGGACCATATCTTCACAAAAAACCACACATTCATCCTAAAGGGAAAACAGTATCTATCTAATGCCTCTTCTTTTGGTGCGAGGTCCAGAATTGCACAACCGTATTGTCTCTGGCCCTGATATCATACCATACCACATTTAGAACTACGTATGGATTGATTCCAAACCATATGGGTTATGTAGGAATGCATGTTCACTTTTCCCCAGGCCCATTCTAACTTTCACTTTTTCCCCCTAGCCTAGAAGTTTCACGAGACGCACATTACGGTGATATGAATTCCTATTCTCCTCATGCAAGTCGTTTTACTAATTAAATCACCATATGTCTCCAACTTCCAGTTCTTTATGGTCCAAGCTCTATGACCATAAACAATGACCACTCCATGTCCTATCCTCAGGACGTTAAACTCCATGAAAACTCCCAAAACTATGTACGGACTGATTTTCATCCTCATGGGATATGTTGGAACACTCAAACATATTGACTTTGGGTCTATACCTAGGAATATAAAATCTTGTCCCCTATCTTTCAGCCCATATTCCCAAACTCTTTCAGGAGCATGTGGTGTGGCGCCTACCTCTTGAGGTCTCATTCACGGAAGATGTTTCCATGTCCACACCAAGTGCTTCCCATGCCTTTTCTCAACCTGGTCTGAGTTCTATGACCTAAAACTAAGATCTCCATAAGGGATCTGTGGATCATTTTTTTCTACTTCACCACCCTGTGCACAGTCCCTTAAATCATACCCCCCATTATAACCCATCCAATGACTATTAATTTGGATGCATGTGACCCAATGACCCTTTTTCCATGTAAGTGGACCTGACACCCTCTATCTGATACGTCTTTTTGTTATACTCAGATGAGTTGTGGAAAAGGTCCCGAAGTGTGTAATTTTCATAGGGATATTCCCTCTTTCCATGTTTATGTTTTTTGAGCCCATTAATTGGATCCTCGTCCTCTTCCATGTCGGAAGGGACCCCCTTTACAGCCTAGTCTAATGCCACATTGGCTTACCTACCATCCTGACTAATATCCCTGGGGGCCTGAGACATTATTTGAGACAGGTCCCGTGTATCAAACATTGTCTGCAGTCGACCCACATTTTTATATCCCCATTCATGGATAATGCAAAACGGACACTGTGTTTCGAACATGGTCAATTGTTATCCCCTATCATGATTCCACAAAAATTTTGGTCTAGATATCGAGCATCATGATTCATATATTTTCACTTCCTTATATTCATGTGGAATTATAACAGACTCATCTTTACCCCATTTTTCATCTAGGTGTGTCAAGTTGGTGGGTTAGTATTAATGGGTAATTATTCACCTAGTGTCCAATCTCCCATAAAATGTACCTTCTTGTGCTAGGAAAGTCCCATCACTACTTCATGTTTCCCACATCGAGGATGACTCACTTGAGCTTAATAGTTTTGGAAGGATGTGTACTAGTGCAGTCATGACACACATGCCTTTCATCTTCCCGCATGATGTTAAACTATTCTCTCAGAACTAAATTTGGCTAGATTCTCATCCTTATGGGATATGTAGCAATGCCTAGGCATTTTTCCTAGGGCCCAGTCCCTGGATCATTAACCCTTTTGGCCCCTCATCCACGATCATGGTCCAATCACTAAGACCTTAATCTAGGAGCCTATAGTCCATGTAATAAGACATTAAACTATTAACATTAGTCCAACCCCTATAACCTTAAAACAATGTACAAGAGACTGGTCATATGGCATTCAACTATTACATTCATTGTCTTCATCTGATTGATGTAAAACTATAGATTATTCTAGGTCCTTAACATAGAGGTCCTTGTCAAAAGTTTGTTTGATCCCTAATCAGACAAATACTCCCACCTAATGTGTTTCCACCATAGTTGTATGATTTCAAGAGTGTTTGACTCCATTCAAACAACCCATCACTGCACAGTCCATGCATTGTGTGCCCTTTATTCGGACAGTCGTCCAATTTCACATCTAAAAGAACCCCCCCTTACAGTATAGATGCTCAACCTATGGATTTCCTACTGTCATATGCCAATGTTCTACAAGACTAAATGATTACATTTTGTTCCATGCCCCGTGTTTCAAAAATTTGCAATGGTCAACCCTCGTTTGTTAACTCCATTTCAGGATAACGCAATAAAGATACTGTGTTTCAAATGTGGTCAGCGATTTTACATTAGTTTCATGCCACCCCCATATTTTTCCGAATATGGTGTATCATGATTCACATTTTTCACTCCCTTATGTTTGGGTGAATTCTAAATGCATTAGGCACTACCCCACTCATGCGCTAGAGAACATTGGTATGATGACATGTCGATTGTTCTGAGGTCTTTGTCCTCTTTCTGAGCCTCTCCCTTTCTTCCTGGAAAAATGGATTGGTTGTTCAAACCCTATATGCCTGGAGATTGGTTTTCACTTATATATTCAGATGGAATGGAAAGGTGGTCATCCATTTTTTCTCGCATCGAGCCTGACCCACAAGATATTAGTGATTGATCGATGGATGTTCCAGTAATGTAACTAAAATGAAATAGAACAAAAATGAATAACTGAAATCACTCATGAATCTAGCATTAATAATCAAAACAGGAACGCATGATAAAAATTTACATGCACTACAATACCTGTGGATCGACCACTCCAATTCATGGGTTAACCCCTTCAAAAGAGCATTTCATCTTTACCACCCTCTGGCTTGTGGTGTCCAGGATTCACTGTTGCTAATACAATTCCCACTTCACCTTGGCAGCAATGGGGATCATTTCATCAGCAGTGATCTGGGCCCGATACTCATTGGTTTAGATAACAGTAATCTCCTCAGATTCTTTCCACATGCGCTATTCGACCTCCACCAGCTGGGCCTTCCACTGCGATATAATCTCAAAAATCATGTTGAGGAAAGCAGAATGTTCATATTACCGAATGTAAAGCTTCTAAATCTCATTTTCAGCCTCATGGAGCCTCATGATATTCAACACTTTTCTCTACTACCAATCCACACTAAGGCCGCAATCATATTCCAGGATCTTCTCGGCTATGAGATCTCAGACTAGCATGTGTGGACACTAGGCATCCACTCCCCCAGTGCACAGTTCAAGAAGTCGCAAATGAAGTCTATACATATGGTATATCCATTTTTCTTGAGGTGTGTTATCGATAAAGTGCATGATTATCTTCCATGAATGGAAATGAACTATCATTCTACCCTCTTCATTAGCGGACGTCTCGTCCCAGTCCACTAGGTCGGCATGCTACTACATAAGGAACACCGTAAGAACTCATCAGCAGGGTTGGCATCTAGTGTCTGATCGGGTGTGGATGGAATCGTTCTGTCCGATCGATCTTCATTGTTAGATCCCAACTCAATAATCTCATGCTCTTCCCTGCTAATGGTCCCACCAGTGTTTGGTAGCACCCCAACATAGTCAGTCTTGATATTCATCTACACAAATACTAGAATTTCCCTTGGAAAGGCACCCCCAGAAGTACATCCAACCTCACAAAAGAATCCCACACCATTTAAAGAGTTGTACATTCCAAAAAGAGAACATATCTCAGTTTTCCATGTCAATGGGTGGTAGTCATGAATTTTGTAATGGGGACATACAAATATCTAATTCTCTTCCTCGTTCCTTGGTTTTTGTTGTTGGGTCTTCGAGGTGTGGCCCCCCGTATAATTTTGGGAAGTCTAAAAACACTAGAGGAACCACCTCAGGTGTCCTGGCCCAGATGGATATGGTAATTTCCACATATGTGGGTGTAAATCCCAAAGTCCCCATATCTGCATATATTGAGGGTAAATAATGGGTTCTGCATATGAGGCCCTCATGCACAGTTTAAATTTTAGTGAGGGGTCCAATGTAGCATGGAAGCAGATCACTGGTAAGGGACTCATCGTTTTACCTTGAGAGCCTCTGCAAACACTTCAGGCTCAGGTTCTAAATCACCAACATCAACCTGCTCCAATGGGTTCCTCTACCATCCTCCGCCACCCAATAGACTCATCCGATTCTTTCAGAAAAGGGAAGCACTCCCTCAATTATGTAGCCAAAAAATGCGGAGGGTCCGTTTGATCCAAAAAAACCTTCACTCAGTCTGTCATTAGATGCAGGGCACCCTGGGAATACTCGAAGTCCTCCTTCTTTTCCATTTATTACACCACCTCCGCCTAGGATAATTCAATGTAGGCCATGACAGGGCCGATTCCCATCATATCCATACCGAGTTGGTTCTGCTGTTGCAACCTCTCAGACATGCCGATGAATTTCCATTTGACAACCCAGATGTCCCAAGCATCTAAGAATACAACATTCTATGACATTTCTATATGGAAGTGCCACTTCCCCAGAGCCCGGGTGGATATCCTATGGAATCCCCTTGGTGGCCTCCCCTCTGGATGACTCTACTCCTCTAGGACCGCTGGGTCCGCTGCCGCCATAGGATATGTAACTACCTCCCCTTCGACTGGATTAGGCCTCGCCGCCATAATAGCCCTTCCACCACAAGATGTCCTCGCCCCCTTCTTGCCCAAGCCTAGAGGATGGGTAAGAACCCCATCACTAGCCCAAATCGTTGGATGCTTCAGCATCTTCTAAGGGTGGGACGCCGCCTAGCCATTGGAAAACTCTTTCACCAGTCCAAAGATGTTCATGGGTGGAGGCATCTCGATCCACATCTTCCCATCCTCCCATGTGAACATGAGACACATCTGACTCATCACACATGGGTAGTCATCATAGCACCCCCCCCCCCCACACAAATAGACCCTTGGGTCAGTCACTGCGTGCATCGAAATTGCCTTTTAAATCGGTACGGAGTGTATGGCTCAAAAAGGGACTCACGGTGCACTCGTTCCACTAGGACTCAAACTCAATATGGTAGGAGGTAGGACTAATTCTATTCCAATCCCTATCCATGATCAATTAACACACTCGTTGGCAATAAGAACATGTGAAAATTGAATTCGTCTACCTTCCAGAACCGATTCATTACCACCTACACTATCAGCTTCACCGAAAATCTCCCCATATCATTCATAATGGATAAGCATAAGTTAAATCCTGGAGGGGATATGGGGTTCATATATTCACATACCCCCTAACATGTGCCTCCATCCACCCATACAATAGGTGAACTGGCCTGCATATTCATTGTGGATTCTTCCCCTCGTTGATATGCCACAACATCTTGTACACCAAGAGAGCATCAAGATTTTGAGGATGACTAGTACTCCTATTCCTAGCGTGGACACCATGATAAACATTCTCAGTTTCATTCCCATGTTCATGTCTCTCACCAACAAGATCCAAATGTAGATGAGCAGCGCAATGAATGCAGCCAACATGACTACAAGTTGTTCCTCAACACATATGATGAACCCCCTCATCTTCCACTAGATATCCTCATAGATCCACCCATACGAGTGTTCCTTGCCCCGTTGATCCCCCTTTAGACATGTATGAGGCCTCATAGAGAATTTCCCATTTTCTGAGAAGATAATGAAATACTTGAAACATCATTTGAAATAGACGTCCCTCACTGACTACTTGTCCTATCCCTACACTAGTTTCACCAACTCCATCACCAGTGGAGGAATCTATTATGGGTCCTCCCATGAAACCTTGATCGGGAGAAACTCATAATACATCACCCCTAGTATTGGGACCGCCAAGATCTGATGAAAGTCCCACAAAATGATTCTATCCTCTCCATGGTGCAAAGGGAAGGTATTTTTCCTTGATAAACATTTTATCAGCAATTCCAGAATCAGATACATTGGCTGATAGATATGGAATTGGGATGCCCAAGCCACCTAAAACAGGCCCACTATCTTCAACTATTACCCAGATTCTTTTCACAAGGGACCTACTTAGTAGGCTCATGCCTAGTAATATGTGACGTTTCAACCTTGGCACAGATCCCACCCATTGGATCAACGCTTCTCTAGGTTCTTTAGGGATGCCATCAAGATAGTGTGATATAGTGGGGGAGATGTCTCTGGTTAAAGTTCCTTCCCTTCAGTAATGTTCATGTGATTGTACAGACAGTCAGCGTTGAAAGGCATGAAATCATCCTTGGTTTGTCTGTCAGCCACCCTGAAGCACTGTCACTGACATGGCATGATCCTAAACCATTAAGTTGGTTCATCCCTTCTTACTTCTAGGATGAAGACTTCATCCCTTAGGCCAAATCCATACAGAGGCAGCCTCCTGCACTTTGAATAGTCTTTCTGGATTTCTGACAACAGTGACACCAATGAGTTATGGTCAGAATGGAATCACAAGAAATCCCCTATACCCAATATATTTGTCATCTCCTTCATCTGGGGAAGCATCCTCAATGACCCCTAGCAACCTCTTGGTCAGCCATTTAACTTGTTTGTTTTGGAATTTTTTGATTTTTGTTCTCAGAGCTCTTTCATGATGCTCGTTCATGGAGTTCGTTCATGGATTGTTTTCATGAAGTCAATTCGCGGAGCCCTACCCCACCCATCAATCGTTAGCCGTAGAGTGAACAGTAATGAAGTTGAGGACTCGCTATGCACCACGAAGAAGAATGCCTGAATTGGGGAGAGAAATTGAAGAGTAAGCGGAGATTCACAAATTGAGATTGCAAAATGCCAAAACACGGAGATGAAAAGAGAAAAGAGAGAGGTCATACTACCTTATTTAAATGTGAGGACCCTGGTTCATTATGGAACATCCAACCCCAGTTATTTTTGCGGTGCGCTCATCCAAGACATCAACTCTCCACTTCATGAGCATCCTTCATAATTAAACATCATGATTAACCAAGGGATTTTGGTGATTTACCCTCAGACTTTCACCATTGATTTATTATCAACTCCTGGTCAGGGGGGGAATTATTTGTGCCAAAATTTGGGATGAACAATAAAAAAAGGAAGGACTTAGGGGCTTCCTCATGAAGCTTGTTCGCAGAGCCCCCACAACACCGTGACTGATGCAATGATTTCCCTTAGCAAAGCTACCGTGGACCAAGGTTGCAGAGGGCTCCACGAACCCATTTGATGTTCGTGAAGCCACCGTGAAGCTAGGAGGAGGGTGGCTTCATTAACCCATATGAAATTTGTGAAGCCACCATAGAGAAATTAGGCGAAAGGGTTCACAATTATGAAAAAAATGCCACGTTCCTTCACACCTGACATGCTCTGCTTCAAGGTTCCTCTTGCAGAAAAATATCAGGCTCCCATTGAGTCCAAAAGATGGATCCTCCGAACTTTCTCTTTCGTAGCTCTCAAATTGAAAATCAATTTATGCTATGTGATCTATGAGCTCTAAAAAGTAATTCAGAAATGTGATGTGCCTCTCACTTGGATTGAATTCATCCCCTCTTCAATGAGGGATTCCCTTCACAGAGCCCACTGGAATCCACAAAGGAAGGTGATACCCAAGCGGACTCGGTACATCACAGTGCACATATGCTTCGTGAAATACCCTCCATTCACATGTTTCCCACATGCTAAGGTAGGTTCACTATGCTTCGTGAAGAACATTTCTTCTCAATGTCGTGATGCACTGCTCCGCGAATGGCTTTCCACATCGAGAAGCATCTTCTATAGGCTCCATTTCCCTACACATATGCTAGAACACATCATATTGTGAAGCAAACCCCATTATCACGCCCCTCCGCTACATGGATTTCCAGAGCATCATGAGGATTATACCTATTAAAACCTTTTCTCTGCAACTCCATTTCCCACGCAACCCTCCAGGTTTGAATAATGTAATTTCATGATCACATGGGTGGTACTTCTGGTTTCATTTCTTTGCCTCATGTTTCTAAGCATAAGAATGCCAACAGCTATTTCTTCATCGCATAGCCACACAAACATGGACCCGTAAATGGATCCCTACATAACACCCCATCACTTCGTCATTGATGATTCCTTCCCTTCCCCATGGGCAGGTGGGTATCAGTTATATATGTCTTAGGGGAGCTATGTAAACCCCCATTGTCTAAGAAGAAAAATGTTTAACAGCCAAATGCCATCATCCTCAGCACATGAGGTTAATATCTGACCTCTCCCCGTGCATCATACACGGTTTTCCCCATCTCGTACATTTTCTATTGACTCTGGTCTCCACAGGAGTCAAATCATTCTTCACATGGATTGAGGTCCTCTTTATCAGAGCGATGTTTGTCTGTGAGGAAAGGGAATCTATCTTTATTTAAGCCCTGAGCTTCTCTTGCGAGAGGCAGTATCCCTTATCCTCCTATATTCATCCTATCCAAAGACCATAGAGGGGAGATGGGCAATAGAGCCCTACATTATTTTGTGCCAAATCCCTCTCTATTTGGGATTTCTCTCCACCAGGCCTCCACCCTAGTGTATGTCCCAATCTTCATCTCGTGGAGCTGATAACCCCACATAATCCCCTATTTCTGTTTTGGGCTACTAACCACCCATAAATCCATGTTTCCATTTTGGGCCCCTAACCATGTGTAATCCCCATTCAACATCCCATAGTCACACATTTCGAGACTTGATCATCGGGTATTCGCTGCCGACTTTTCTAACAACGATCATGACTCGCATGGGCTTAGAGTAAACACAGAAAATGAAATCCTCTCTAGGCTTCCCTAGATTATCATCTTACCACCATTAAGAACATCACCATCTTTGATACATACCAATTAAAGGTACATATGAAGCCTCCTTGTTGTTCAAACCCAAAATCCATTGGTCACGATAATCTTCATGTGGTTCACACACTGATTCCAAACTATGGGGACTTTGATCTTTGCCAAGGAAAGGTACGTAGGAATCCTCCCTGTGGTTCAAGCCCAACAACCATTGGTTCTGATACACTTCACATCGGTTCTCACAATCCTGAACAACATGGACTTGGATCTTTACCAAGGAAAGGTATGTATGAATCCTTCCGGAGGTTCAATCCGACTATCAATTATTCCTGAATATCTTCACGTTGGCTCTCAAACTTTTCCCCCGAACAACGGGGACTTTTATCCTTTCCATGGTATGGTACGGAGGAAGCCTCTAAGAGGTTCAAT
Source organism: Viscum album (assembly GCA_963277665.1). Taxonomy (NCBI): domain Eukaryota; kingdom Viridiplantae; phylum Streptophyta; class Magnoliopsida; order Santalales; family Viscaceae; genus Viscum; species Viscum album. Next base: position 205,996,494 of record OY728166.1, read on the forward strand.
CACAACACCCATTGTTCCTGACCATCTTCCCATTGTCTCACCAACAACCCTCACGAACTACATGGAATTTGATCCATGCCAAGGAATGATATGTAGGAAACCTCGCTGAGGTTCAAGCCCAACAAATATTGGTTCTAAATCCCTTCACATCAGTTCCCACCATTCCGAACTAAATGTAATTTGATCCATGCCAAGGCATGGTATGTAGGAAGCCTCTCAGATTTTTAATCCCAACACCCATTCGTTCCGACTATCATCACTTTAGATCACCAACCCATTCCAAACTATGTGGACATTGACCCTTTCCAATTCAGTGTATATAGGAATCCTCCCTGAGGTTCAATCCTAACACACACTGGACCCAACCACTTTATGTCGGTCCACCCCTATCCTACATGATATTAAATTATTCACCCCTTTTTTCCCACGTGAAATTAAATTGTCCCCTCTCTAGCAGTAAGCCGTTGTGAACCCCATCCAGCGGTAAGAGATTATGATCATCTTCCCAACGGTAAGCCATTTTCAATCTCATGTAGTATTAAACCTTTGTAATCCCATATCATTGGTAAGATATTTTCAACCCATACCCAGCAGTAAGACGTTATCAACCCTTTTTGTTGGGACCCATATCTCTAGTCCGTCCTAGGAGAGTCAAACAAATTTCAAGCTTCTAACCACACATAAGCCCCATTATAGCAATGGGTTGCTATCCTCTGCACACACCCCAATCTTATACCCCATCATGAACTACGTAGAAATTGTTTCCATACCATGGGGATATGTAGGAGGTATCTTCGAGGCTCAAGCCGAACAACTCTGTCTCCCTCGAGATGACTATATATCATTCTACAAACACTTCACTTAACTATCCATTATCCATTAAGATTCATACTGAGGTAGCCATATCTCGGTGAGATCATGCCAATTGACCTCTTCAATGCTCCTAGAATTAACCGGGAATCTAACCACATGTTATCCCCAACATCAATATTCCCTATAGTGGTTGCAGCCATCTGACCCAAAATAATCACTGTTCTGATCAATGCAATCCATCTTTTCTAGATGTTAAACCTGCGATATACCCTATGTTAAAAATGGGAAGCTCAGAAAAACCTTGGAGAAATTACTATGGAATATCATTCCTCGCATTTGTCATGGGATGTTTTGGGATTCCATGACCTTGAAAATACCTATAATAAAGGGGAAAACCCAGATGCGCAAGTGCTCCAGTGTTCAGACATGCCAGCGATGTAAAATGTGACTACTCCCTTGACTGAATGTTGCTACCCTGACCAGATCCCTTGGACTGTCCTGACAAAAGCAGTGTAATTAACCAGATTCCATGAAGATATGGAACCGGGAATAGTTTCTTGAACAAAATATTAATCTCTAAGGGTGACCTGGACTATGTGACAATTTCTGAGGAGGAATCCATAGGAAAAAAACCAAAAACCCATCATCCCATTTTTATTAAGGAGAAAACATCCAAGAATAAGTGATGGATGTCCCCTGCCTTAGGAAAGTGGGAATGTGGGGAAATAGATAGCATGTCCTCATCGTCCTCAAGCAGACGGATGGGTGCACCCCATAGAAAGTGTCAGAAATACCAATGTATAAAAATAATGCACTGGCTTTGGGATTCTAGTGTTGAGGCTCTATAGTTGGTATCAAAATAAATTTAGTAAGAAAATTGAAAACTAGATCAAGAAAACATAGATTTGGGAACAAATACCTAGGATAGTCAATATGGATAAACAGAAATTAACATCTATGTATTTTTTATGGAATAGACTATGTGTATATTTATAGAAAACACAACCATATCTGGATACAAAAACTAGATGCAGTTCTGACATAGATGTTCCTAAGAATGAAAACTATGAAAAAGAGTCTGGGGTTTGACCCTGGGTATCCTGGTACATGAAAATGGAATTTTCTTCACACTTGGATTGACACTCCTAGGGGATTTGATTAGGATAATTCCCATTTCCATTACAAGACATTATGAAGGATTTATGCCCCTAATGTATCCAAAGTATATGTCTCCAGGATTTGGGATGCATAAATATATGTTATATAATGTACCATGTTTTGGGTTATATAGATTAAATATTTTTTTGAGCTAATATAGCATAAATAATTGAATAGAAATGGCTCATAGTAGAAGAAATGAGAAAATAACCAGTGCACATTAAGAAAATTTTAAAAAAGATCATAACTCTCATGGTCTAAAGCCATCATTTCAAAATAAGATAGTCTCCCATGTGTACTCATCATATGAGGAAATAGTATAATCTGATAATAAGGTATGTCAAGAATTACCTGAGTCCTGTGGGTTTGAAGTGAATCAAAAGTAAAATGGTATAGTAGAGAAAAATATGGATAATGGGAAGAAGGGAAAGAAGGGATTTCCCAGATATGATAGGAATGGAAATAATAACCCTGGAAAATGATTGAAGGGAATGGGGGTTTGTTTTCAGAGTGGAGAAAAAGAAACACATGTTCATGATTGAAAGGGTATGAAAATGTTTTCAATGTACAATACTGCAAAGAGATGGCAGTCTGCGAATCGATGTCCGAAGAATCAAAGGAATATACCCCAAATGATGATTGGGGATAATGATAAAGTTATGGTACTTCAACAAATAACGTAGATTGATTAATATTCCTATTCAAGAATCATGCCATTTGAAGATTTTTTCTTCATTTTTTTGGATATATGTAATATATAATATATGTGGATTTTACTCTAACAGTGCTTCATTAATGATTTTCAACCATAAGTTGAATGGTACCAAAAAAATATATTCATCTGAAAGTTAATTTTTTTTGAAATGCATGATTTAGGGAAGAACAACCATTAATATATTTCTAATTATGGTGATAGTGATGAGGAAATGATTCATTTGGTTATGTAATGAATACCTCAAAATTGGTTTTTGACTTGGCGATAAGTGGTATATGAAATCATTGATGGAGTTTACAACATTTTTTGATACAAGGAATATATCAAATAGAATGTCTAAGGATGATTGCATGTTTCCAATGTTGTTTTGAGTTATTATCATATTTGAAGAGGACACATGATGAATATATTCAAATTTTTATAATGTGAAAATTTAGTCATGCTTCTTATTGATTAATGATCTATAAGGTAGTAGATGCATTGAGCCGGATAGATCATGGAGTTCTAAAAAATTAGGATTTTCCAAGGACCTTGTATACATGGATCATGAAAGGATGGATATGAGAATGATCCTATATTATTGGATAAATAAATTTAGGATATTTAAACCATTTATGAAATGGTTTTAGTTGATCATTGTATGAGGTTTTAAGGTTTAATGTCACTACCTAATGCAACATGTGCTAAGATATAAAGTATAGATAGTTCAAGGCACAAATAAAGGATAAGATTGTATTTATGAAATGAAAACATATATTTAAACACTTATAGAGTGTAATAATTCATCAAAACTATGAAAATAGGATTAAATAAAAATTTGGTCCTATTATCATTATTTCCATATATCAATGATTTTTTTTAGAACATTTTTCTAAGGATTTGTGGTAATGATCTTTCATATGAGCAATTTATCTATCTGTTTCCATCAAACATAAAGGTTTTATTATTCTTAAATATCCATGTTTTCCACTTAGAAAGCGTTTTTTTAGAAACTGATGCATTTACCTATACTCATATTAAGATTATATTTTAACTTTATTCCTACTGTGGGATTTCCGTTAGAAATTTTCACTATCAACCATTATCAATCAAAGTTCAATTTCAAATTTTTAGTACAAAATTTTTATAATGAGGGGATAATGTAACAAACCATGATTTTTAAAATAAATTTAATATTGAATTCATAAAACAATGAGTCTTTAAAAACACAACATTGTTATAACCTATCCAGTATACATTATTTTTAGACATATGTGATTTGAATTTTAAAAAATTGGCATAAACGGTTATGTTCAATAAAATATTTGGAGTCTGATATAACAAACATTATTATTTTTTGAATAGTAACATACCCTTATGAATATTAATTATTATTAATGAATAGTAAATCATCCAAAAAAAATAAAAACTTCACCCATGAATGTATAAATACAATTTAGACATCTTATAAGTAAAAAATGTATCATTGTTTATGTATTGGTATTTTCTATGTCACAAATTATTTCAATAAAAATTAATGAATAATTTAATAATTTAATATGGAAATGTATTTTAAAAAAATGAAATCATAAATTTTCACATTATTGTTATTTTGTAAGATAATTTTAGGAGGCCTTGAATAATTTCTTAAGGTGTTATAAAACATGTTATAGTTTTAATATTTTTTTAATAAATTAATATTTTATTTAAAAATTAAATTTAAAATATCAAGAGAATTATTTTATAAAAGGATTTAATTATTCAATTAACCACATTAAAAAAAATGGATGAATTTTTGGGATTTCTCTAAAATACTTTTATTTTTTATGATTGGTAAAAAATTCAGTTTTGACTTTTTATACTGTTTAATGAAATCATAATTATATAATAATTAATATAAAATTCTGGTTCACTTGTCTGCATTATAATGTTATATTATGTGTCCCAAGTGTCTAATACCATGGGAAAATACCATTGGAAAATCCATGGTTTTGCAATGAAAAACACTAATGAGTTTCCTTTGAAATTAGTAAAAAATATCACTTTTGCTATAAATAAACACTCATTAATTAATTTTCATTCATTATAATCTCACCATACATGATGGTATCGTAGTTTCACCACCCTTGGAATCCTTTAAATGTTTCCTCAATCCCCTATGTTCTCATCCTTCATGTTTTAGTAGTTACTATACAAGGCAATGGAATCTTCCACCCTTCTCTTTTTCAAGCATTCATTCTATGATTTTCATGTTAATTCAATTGGATTATGTTGGGATATTTCATAACCTAACCCAATTAAATTTCATATTAGGTAATAAATACAAAATACCCCTTTTCATCACATGAAATATTTTATGATTTTTTAATCGACGTTGTTAGGCTGCCAAATTTTCAAAAGGGACTTCCCAAACATTTCTTTTACTTTAAGTTCTTTCTTTTCTTTTCATTATTTCATTTCTCACCTCCTTTCATACAAATGGTATGATAACACTAGTACCATACATGTTTCGTAATTTTGTTTTGATAATTGAATAATTCATCATCATTTCTCCTTTCCCATATTTTTTTACAAAAAATGGAAGCACCATACGAGATGTGTTAATTTATCACATTCAAAGATGATGAGTTTTCAATTACTAATTTCATATTCTATTCTATTCATGAAACCAGTTTTAAGGATTAAGAATACAATAAAAAATTTATTAGAACCTTTTTATGTTTATATAATCTTTTGGTACACATGATATTAATTTCTATACTAAAATGAGTTTGTTGTGATCAAAAACTGCCAATAAACCCAAACAATTATCATTAATGTTTTATATAATGATTTATCGTCACTCCAAATAACCAAAATAATTTTATAACCATTTAATATTATGGGTTTTAAATAATAATAAACAGATTTTATTATGTGAAACCATTCTACCTTTACATTTTTATTCGTACATAAATATATGTAAACTAATCATGAAAATCAGGGAAGAAAACACTCTCGAACAATGAAATTGAACCACATAAAAGCATGAATAAGGACATAAATGAACATAGTAAGGATATAATAAATCAATTAAAAAAATAAATGGTTCTTTATATAAGAATTTATTAAATTTATTGGTTATATATGAAACTAAGATCAAGGGAAGAACTCCATCGGACTTAAGGTAAGGGTTTTGTCATCTCACTCCCATTTCTGTGAGATATTCTATATTGACTAATACTCCTTTTGTATGGTGTATTCTTATATCCCATTGAAGTTTAATATCATGAATATATTTATTTTCAGGATAATAAATTTATTATTTTATCATTATTAATTTTTGGGCATACGATTCAATTGATTACAATGTTTTATGTATTTTCTACCCAAACCTCAATTTTCATTCAGGTTGTTATTATTCTCTAATAACTTCAATGAAATTATTATTATGTCCAATTTAGTATTTATAAATTCTATTTTAATGTTCTATATATTTATACCAGTCATAATACTTCATTATTTTATGGGTACTTATGTGTTTAAGAAGAATCATTCAAAAATTGTTCTGTAATGCCAACCTGATTCATCAAACTTCTTGTATTCTTACCTATTTTAAAGATAACTATATAATATTTTTATGAAATATTAATCTATAAAAAAACAAAAAATTTAATGTAAAAATATATTTTGGTTCATTTATGGTTTTATTAATGAAACCATCCCTTGGTGTATTAAAATACTTTTATATTTTCATTAAACCGCACTAAAATGTTTTATTTCTAAAGAATAGTTTATTACTATTTTTAAATTATTTCACCTTAGTATGAATTTTTTTAAGACTCAAATGAAATTTCAATGACTTTTCCATTTATTTTATAGGATATACATGCTTACAATCTTATTTCATGAAGAATACAAATAATTTTCCAAAATAACTCTTCTTTCTATAGTAAAAAAGGGATTTTTGCATCCTACTTTATCATTTACAAGATATATTCCCTGTTGAAATCTTTTTTTCAGATTGCGGTGTTTTAAATTTTCATTGGTAAATCATATAAAAAGTCTACTTATTCTCAGGATATTCTGAGGGATAATTTTTTGAATTTTTCATGGTCGTATGGGATACATTAGAATGATTAAGGATTATTTCTTCATGGATTATCAACTATATCATTTAAATGTATCTCCATCTATGTCGAACTCAATTATTTAATCTTGTACATAACTGATATTTATCTCCTATGATATCATACACTCTATTTTATTGAATTTTTTATGATTATTTCGATTATGGATGTGCCATTATTAAACCATTCACAATATTACTTTGAATGGTTAATGTTTATCATTAATAATAGGGAGAATTTATTTAGATTACATATGATAGTTACAATATGATGGTGTAAGTTCTTTATCTTGATAAACATTAATATGAAGAATTAATCGGACAAGTATGTGTTGGGTAGGATTTTTATAGTCCCTTGGTGAATTGGTTGGTCTCTTGAGAAAAATTAAAGCCTTGGCATAGGGCCTTGACAAAATTGATATTTAAGGACTTAGAAATAGGCCTTTCCTGTATTTTTATGATGTCACTCATTATGAATAAACTCATTATGATAATAGTGTTGATAGTTTATCTGATTATTTTACTTGTATAAAACCCATGATTATGATTTATTATGGAATTATTTATTAATCTCTTATTCCTGCCATAATGTGTTCACGTTTATTTTCAATGGAAAGTTTTTTTAGATTTTCATCATTCCTAATGATTATGTTTATGATATCATATTATATATATAATATCATTACTGGGTGTTTTTTTCACCTATTTCTTATGCTTCATTTTATTAAGTCATGAATAATTTTTTTGTGACTGACCTAGAAGGATATACTTATAATTGTGGAGATTCCCAATAAATAATATATATTTAATTTCTTTTCAAGATGAAATATTGAGCCTATGTATGTATCTAGTTTTTCAATATTAATAAACTACTCGTTACTTTAATATTTTATTCCTTGTAATAACGAAAATGTTTTAAAATAATTCACCGATTATGGGATTTGGGGTCTGGTAATTATACCCTATTTACAATGAATAATCCATGAAGTGGTGTATTTGTTCCAAACCTCTATTTCTCCATTGTATTTCATTAGGATTAGATCATCTTCATAATATTAAATTAAAATAATTTAAAATTAACAAAAAATATCAATATAATATTGATATATTGTTATAATGATCGTAAAATCAGTGACAACACTTCTTTTGTTTCCATTACAAAAGAGTAAATAACATTCATGCATGTGTTTAGACTACCTCCTTCACAAAGTCATGTGTTTTTCGTTTAATAACAACCATAAAATGGTGTTCCAAATGATTAATTTCATATAAAATTATGATATTAATATATATTTTATATTATTATATGATAAAACATATAATATATTTTTTAATTTCTATGGAAAATGGAATTGTTAATCATAACTACATGTGATCTTCCACCTTCATGGAACAACTGATTTCCTTTTTCATTTTTATCACAACCTTACATGAATGGTTATGAGAATATTTACAAAATAAAAATATGATTACTAGGATATAATTTTGGTTCATTTATGAAAAAATATACTTCCTATTAAAAATATAATTAACAAACAGTCATTGTTAATTAGATAGTTTATAACACATGTTTTAAGAGGAAAATATTTTATTCAAATTGTGAAATATGTTCATATATGCTACTTCTCAATGTAATTACATTATATTTATCATCTATGACAATAATAAAAACAAAATTATCTAATAAGTGGACTACTATAATGGTATTGAAACAAAATCACCTAAAAAACATCAATAATCATTGAATGTTCTAGTTTTGGTCTGTTATACCACTTACCTTAAAAATTTTAGGAAAATATATATGGAATTAATGTGAAACCCTATTTATTTATATAATATTATTTATATATTAACATAATCATATTGTTTTCCAAGAAATCATAGGTCAATATTTAACTAAATTATTGTGAAAACACCTGTCATTAGTTAGGGTAATTACTAGAGTCAACTTTTTTCAATTTTATATTTAAGGATAAAAAGTGAAACACTTATGAATGAAAATTTAAAATAAAAAAAATTATTTATTTATATTAAAAATGATTAAAATTTAATGGTTAAATTTTTAAGAATAATGAATACCAACATATCTCCTATGAAACGAGTACAAACATACAATACAATGAACACCCAATGTGGGAACAGAGGAAATAAATACCGAATTTATACATATATAATTGTATTAAAGGTTATTTTTACAAAATTGTAGGTATTAAATTTCCTCTAAATTTTTATATGACTAAATTTATATTCATCTAATAGTATTTTAGAAAGAATTAGAATATGGTGGATTAAATGTAAGGGGTATTCATTACTTAAATTTTATCCTGAGGTTATAATAACTCAATAATGAATATTTTATCTCTAAATTGATCTAGTAAAACATATGATGATTCTAGTTTTAATTCTGAAATTCTTCTATAGGGAAATTAAATTTCATAATAAATTCCACCTCCTTAAGGATTCTTCCATTTAATAAAACAAAAATATTTTAAGTGTAATTTAATTTTATTTGAATGTATTATCTACAACATCCATAAATTTATTTCCATTTAATGTTCTCCATTATATATTTTGAAGTAAACTTGACTATTCTATAATTATATTTTTATTACCCTTTATTTATTTTAAAACAATTTTTTAATTTATTTAACAATTTCATTTTTTATTAATGTAATTTTAAGTTATTTAGAAGGTTTTTTGTTACCATGGTCTTATATTAGACTCTAATACGTAAAATTTTGCAATATATTTTATATATTATAAAGGGTTCTATATTAATGTTTTTTGAATTATTGTTTATAAAAATTAGATTTATCTTCAGACAAATTTTTTGTATATTGTTATAAGAAAATCACATCATTTTATAATGATATAATGTAACTATTTTAATAAAAAACATTTCTTTACTTCTCATCCATTTTAATGGATTCTTTTTCAATAAGGTAATGGTTCATAAATCACCCTATGTGTTATCTTCTTAAATACTAATTTTAGGAGATTATATGTTTGATATCATTTTATGTTGTAATTTAATTGATACTATGTAATTATAGAAACATGTTTTCTTCTCAAGGGTAATTTATGATAAGAATAATTATTTGATTCAAACAGCCACTCATAAGTATGGATAATGATGGGTGGGGACTTATATCACCATCTAATGAATTGGTTTTAATTATATATCACATGATATATTGACACATTGACATAATTTGTCTGGATCACAAATTAAATACAAGATTAGTTTAAAACATTTGCTGTACATACTAGGATTTATTCAAAAATTATGTTGGATATAATAGTATTTCATAAAAATATTTTTAAATAATTATTTTTATACCACTTCTCTATAATTAGCATCAAACTGTTTATTTTATTCTATGTTCTAATGGAGTTCAAATTTCATATATTATGATTCCATGTTTCGATTGATTTCCATTATGCGTTACTAATCCATGCTTTGATAAACATTCATTGGGTTGATGTATATATAACATGACCCTTCATTTGAAATCATCATTTATGATTGTTACATACATTCCAAGGATCTTTTAAGCTGGTATTTCTCCACTAATCATGTTATTCCATATGTATATGATCCAATGGGTATTACTAGTTAATAAGTTTCCCTTAATAATCATTCACTCCCACCCAATTATTTTTTCCATTACCCAAATTGTGGAGATGATTATATCATATGATATGTCGAGAAGATGTTAAATTAGTGCACGATCATGGCTAAATTATCAGAAGTGTTGTAAATTAATATTTTTGGGTAGATAATATATAATTAACTAAACTTTATGGTCCTTTGGTTGTGTGACTATTTTTTTATGATTTAATTAAAATACGTTATCAATGTATTATTTATGTATATTTAGTATATTTACTCATATAAGAGTTTAACCATCTATGATACCTCAAAATCATTGGGTATGAAACAAGGTAAAATTGATTCAAAGATTTCCTTAGTCGGATAGATTTCCCCTAATTGAGAGCCACAAGTTTCCTATATTGAAGAGGTAATTGGATGGTTATTCATGAATGATAATACAAAAAAATTATTACTTTTATAGAGATGAAATCAGTAAAAATATTAACACTACACTGGGGAAAATATTCCTAATTCTTCTATTGGGATACTAAATGTTCTTTTATATTGATATTTTTTTCATGGATATTTTATGTGGTAGTATTCCTTCGGTCATGTGTTTCAATATAGTGTGGGTTCATGTTCTTTTTTTGACACAGTGGAAACACGACCTTCAAGTATGTGTTGTGAAGCTTGGTTTGCATGCTTATATTCTGTGAGCTGGATGCGGAGTTGGAATAAAGAAACATTATAATATTACTATTCATCTATGAACCAGACTATAAATGATACATATATGACATTAAACATAAGGTTTATGAAATAGTAGTGATCCAAACCATATAATAAAGGTTCTTATGCGAGAGGGTCCATATGTTATGTGTGGTATGATTATTGTGTCAACAATTCTTTTATAATTTTATTTGACTTGGGAGAAATGAAATCGATATTATCACTAGCAATATTCAATTGTTGGAATTTAATAAGGAAGTGATTCATGACCCCTTATTGTTATTTATAAAAGATAAAGTTCAGGCAATATTTATTTATGTGTGCTAGTGATGGAGACTAGTTAAAGGGTAGAACCATTCACTGGGGGATATATTCATACTATAGATAAAATGTGATGATTTCATTATTATAATTCATGGGTTGTATTCTATTTTTATGTTTATTTGTGATTAATAGATAAATGATGAGTTATTTGATGTGGAATAGAAGTGTTTAGCATTATTTGTTCAAATATTATATCACATGGAAGATGGAATAATGATATAATTCATTATTTGGTTGTTGTATCAAAAATGTATTTAGTTGGAGTTATTGTGGTTGAGTTCCTTATATTTTTTAGGAGTTTTTGTTTGTTTTCCCCAAAGAGGATGAAACACTACCCCCTCTCCCAAGTTAGATTATGTTTATGATAGTGTTGCAGTTGGTGCTTATCTAATTTTGATGGATCGTTATTAGTGGTAAACCCCATATATATGGGACATATATATTTATATTTATGAATTGATTTTAATTGTTTTAATTCATCCTATTGTGTCACCATAAAGAGATCCAATGTCATTTTACAAGTTGTTAGATAGTATTTTGGGAATGTGTATAGAATACGGGTGGATGAATCTGATGAACACAAAACTCAATTAACATCTCCCAAAGACTAAAAATGTATTAATATAGTTTATTGTATATTTCTAGTATTATTGGATTGATTTATTGAATTGAGATAATAGGATAAAAGTAAAATGGTAGGATATTTTGAAAAAAACCTTCTGATGTACATATGAGAACATAAAAATTAAGTTTTTTATTTTATATGTATTTAATTCCCTATCTGTTTTTATGGGATCAAAGACTCTATATTTTGATAGTTATTAGAAATAATCATTATCATTTTTATCAATGAAATTATCATACCCTCAATGTAATATTAGGATATGGTTTACAACCTATAGATTGTTTAACTATGTCTATAACACCAAAATATTAATGTGAAATTGTTCAACTATATGGTAATTACACAATAAGTGTATTTCACTATACATATTGTGACTTAGTGAGGATTAGAAATAAATTCTAATGGTATATAAGTGGTTGATTCTTGGGAAGCCCCCAATATCAAGGTCGACATCTATAGATTTAAAATTCATATCGATTATTCGTAATGTTTTTTCAAAAAAGTATATTATATTTTATCCCCGTTTTGATACTTTACAATAAAAAAATTATGCATCAATTTGTAATGGTAATTTTAAAGATTCATTATTGTACCTGATGGTTTAGTTATTCATTTCCCCAATTAATTCACCTTATAAAATTTGTGTGATGATTGATGATTTATTTGAAATATCTCACAAGGTTTTTTCTTTTTTCTAGATTTCATTATGAATGGTGTTGTTATATTGGTATGGGAAGTTATAAACATCTAATAATAAATATTTCACCCATCATAAATATATGGATAAGTTTTTTTACACTAAATATTTGGAAATATTACTTAATGTTAGAATTACTTTGATGGGATCACACTTGGAGGGGGGATGAATCAGTAAGTGATGAAGTTTTACCACATTAAATATTCTATTAAATTTTATACCTCTATCACATATTTAGTGAATGGTTCCCAATTACTGATTACTTATATTATGAATGAATTTATATAAAATATTAAATCATAAGGAACTATAGTATGTTTTTTAACATTTTCACTCTAATGTGAATGAATATGTCCCCATGTACTTGGTTCTTATCCCACTCACACATAGCATTCAATTTTTTTTTATCATAAAATGAATAAAAATGTTTGTGAACCAAAACATATAAAATTCATACAAACATGTTAAAATTAATGATTTATCATTACTGCATAATATTATAAGTTATATACTTTTCCTTCCTAAAGTGATCGGAAAATATATAAATCATCCTCTACATATACCAAAATAAATTATTTTCAATTCCCACTGATAATAGAAATCTAATAAGAAACCTTGAATTCAATAATAAATGAGATGATAGACATATATAATATTTCCTGAATAATAATGCACTGATAACTATTAAATTATTTCCTCTTATTCACTCTCAATGATATGTATATTACTATAGACTCAAATCTCACATAATTTTGAACCAAATTATGTGGAGCAAATAACAACACAATTAAAAAATATCATATGATATCTCATCGTTTTTATAAGAAATATTGAATTTTATTCAATATTATATTCATTGTTAATCATGTGAACATGAGAGTAATCATATCTACTTAAAAATAAGAACATACCTCATTCAATTAAGATAACAACAAATTTCTTTTGATTTCCTCTTTGTGATATTTGTCGTGTAGAATTCCTATGAAAAACATATATCATCAATGGTATTATAATTAAAATTTTATGTTCATATACACACTAGTATTCCAAATTCATATTTTATCCTGTATCATCATGTAAAATATAAACTAATACAATATGTCTAAATTATCATTCATATATAGGGATGATTTCTTTTTCATACAACTATGCATATGTTATATGTGTGAAGCCACTCCTTTCATCACCATGTATGCTTATGTATGTGAAAAAAATATATTTTTCATGTATGTATGACAACATGGGTTCAATATCTACCTCTTTTACAATAAAGTGAAAAAATATCCTTAAAAAGTTAGTATATGTCATTGAATCTGTTTCTTTAGGTACCCAATAGTGGGTATTTTATTATGTCTTAATGAACTCAGTATAGCTTTAAAATACATTATTCTTCAAATAGAGTTTTTGAACCACTTATTCATGTAATATGATTCAAAAATCCCCAACCACATGATATTTAAATATATATTAAAAAATGAAAGAACACTACAAAACTCAAAAGTGCCTCTCGTCTCGTTCCCATGGAATTTGTAAACAATGATCAATTGACTACTCTTTATTTTTTATGCCATGTCATTGATCAATTTAATATCCTAAAAATACTTTTATTCATGGTTATATATTTATATTTTTTATTTATTCAATATTTAAAATATCACAAGTAAATCCATCATAGGACACCAAAAATCATTTTATCATTACATAGAAGGACTCTTCCTTCTTGTGTTATGTCTCACGTGGATGTGAGTATATCACATGTATTATATTTTGAATTAATATATGATGGAATATTTGGTTCATCCTTAACAAAATACTCCATAATTAAGAAAAATTGTTCTATTAACATCTAATCATGTATTTTCATTCATCCATGTCATACATTTTTAGAATTCTTGTCTGATCATTGTTAGTTCATTCATTAGAAGTTGAGTATTTATTATGTTAGAGATTCAACTTCACTCTTGGTAGATAAAAACTCTATTAGGTTATTTTTTGTACATTTTTGACCCATACATATCATTATGTCGATATATTTCTTGACAAATGGTCTAAACATATAATGTATAGAGTTGATAAATTCTATGTGGTTGATCAAATCAAGACATGGTTAATAAAAATGACCCATTCAATTGATGAAAATATAGAATATGGTATCTTTGATAGATTATAGTTTCATGAATGTTCCTTTCATCTAAAACTAAATTGTTGACCAATGATATGTTATTACATTCAATAAAAAAATATTTTTAGTCGATCTTATAAAATTAGTGTTTTCTTCGAGATTTTATGCATAACAAAATGGTAGGGGAGAATATTATGAATCGATTATCAAATAATTTAGATTTTTTCTATACAATAAAATATGTTCATTTTAATTATTTTAAAATTCCATGAATGTATCTTATTTTTTTGTCCCTTATCAGAGTAGTGATTCACTCATTTTTTTCATTATAAAAGAAAGTTCCTCTTCACCTATCTTTATGCGAGTAATCATGTCCCTTATGGGACACTTGTACATTATTTTATCCTATTTTCAAAGAATAAATTTTTTTTATCCTTACTAACAACCCAAAAATAGGAATGAGGAACATTAGACTAGTAGTATAGATGAAAAATTACATTTACCCAACACTTTTTTAAATTTTTACCAACCCACTAAGACATGAAATTACCATTACACATGTAGTGTATATATTATATTACAATCAAAAAACAATATCATTACAATTGTGTAACTCACTGATAAATAAAATGTATCATACACCGGTCATTGATATTACCCTAATATAGCTTTTGGATCCTTTTCATGACCCTTGGAGAGGTTTTTTTCTTTTATGTTTCTACTAATTTCTGAAGTATATTTATGAAATTCCTAAACTACCCTTATATGATATTGTACATTTAAGTTATATCTATATGTATCCCTTCATGATATGTAAATAGTTCTCCATATAACCCTTACACACCCAATTTAATTCTATGTTTACACATATAAAGGTTATAAAACATTTACATAATATATGAAAATAAGTTTATACCGCTACGTAACTATTTGTTTCTTCAATATTTCAAACTCTTCATATCATAAAAATCCCAATTAGTTCAATAAAACTTCAAATATGTTGTAGAAAATTTTCATTCTCCTATAATAATAAATATTTTTATTTAATATTATAGATTGGATCATTAAATTTAATATTTACCTAATAAAAAATATAATATATAAACATTGAACTTCAATAGATGAAACATATTTTCGACAACGTGCTTGGGAACACCTCTGAACTACTATGTTATTATTACTTAATAAATTCATATTTACATCATTTGATTCGTCACTCTGTAAAAATTTGACAAAAAATACAACTCATAATGAATGTTGTATTATCATTATTACACATTTTATTTGGTGTGAATAACAATCTAGAAAATGGTATTACAATATGTTCTCATTGATTATTCCCTACATCTGCGTTTTCTAATCCCTCAAATATTGATTAAAAATAAAAATTACCTGATAGAGGAAGATATCATTTCATTTTTTAGCAATGTGTTATCAATAATCCAAATCTAATCCTACCAAGGCCAATATAGTGCAGACAAAAGATGGCCTAATTTAGACAGCATTTATTCCTACTCTCAATTAAATATATGAAATCAATTGTTATGAAATATCTAGTGTGGTAAAAACCCATGATTAATGGAAATTTTTGTTCGGAATTAATTCAATTTTTTCAATATTATTCATTTCACACATCACAAAATATAGATTTTTTATACTAAAGAACTATGTTTGGATATTGTATGAACGCAACCCATATAAATCTTGTGATACATGAATGATTTTGATCACATTTCTGTATAAAAACAAAATTTTTTTCATCTATTAAAAGTAATATAGATTCCCTTTCAAAACATGTGTTACATGAAAGACTTAGTTTCATCAGTTAAAAACGTTCATTATTAATATTATTAATAATATTATAATTTTTCCCCTAGAAATTTTAATTGTATTTATTAATAATATTATTAAATTATGTCAATTAATTACACATGTATATAAGGAGTATTGTTTGGTTTCAAATTAACATTAAATAAAAATAAAACCCTATTGAATATATAAGAAATCATTTACTGGAAAAAAAATATTTATGCAGTATGACAAATTTTACCTCAAATAATGAATTAAACAAATTTCTATAGATTATTTAAATTAAACCCATGTATATTATTTTTAATCAACTATTTAATTTTCATGTTATTTATTTATAAACAACAGATAAGAATTAATCCAGTTTTGTGTGTAAAGATATATATTTTTAAAAGGTAATTTTTCCAACTTTTAATGGATCAAATTTTTTTAATATGTATTATAAATTTTTTTTTATTTTTATTTTAAAAAATAAGATTTATTTTAGAAATCAAAATTTTAGAATTTATTTTGGGATAATTTTTGGTATTTTTTTTAGAAATCTCATTTTGGAATGAATAGTGAAAAAACATGATTTTTAATCGAAAAATAATTCATAATCTAATTTATCTATATTGTTCAATTATAGTTTTAATTATTTTTAAAGTATATTTAGATCAAATATACATAAATTACTCAAATTTATTAATTTTGAATAAATTCAAAATTTAGATTGTGTATAACAACAATTCAAACTTTTGAGAAATTTCACATCAAAAATTCATTTTTAAATCCTATGTATGGGATTATTTTTTAAATTTTATTTATGAAAAATTTATATTTAGAGTTAGTGGAAATGGATTCAATATTTAGAAAAAGAAAAATTTATAATTTCTACTAATGTAAGCATAGTTTTAGTTAAAAAAATAGTAAATGTAATTATTATAAATAATATTGATTAAGGTAAAAACATGTTTACTAAGTGGTTAAACATTAAAATAATAGAAAAATTCCCTAGAAGCATGTAAAAATACATTGTATGGAAATATTTAGAGAATATACACAATTTTATATAATATGGAAAATTATTTGACTATCATGATTTAAGGGATGCCTCTCAATATGGTTTTTAATTTTATATTTACAAAAAATCCAACTCTTCCTCATTTGTAAAAGGGTACTAAACCCCCACCAATCAAATCTACACACCTTTCAAAAAATTTGGATTGAAAAAAAAATTATCCAAATTAGCTCCCAAAATCCCTAATATAATCCAGTAGGAAAAATGTTTGGATAAAGTCCAACCAAGTATGCCCTTTGGTGAAAACCAAAACGAGTTATCCAAAATATAAGTAACATTATTTGATGTGAATTTATATTTTATTCCATTATCCACCCATTCAGATAATATTTTTTAAAAAGATAAAGAAAAAAGTAATCATATTATAAAAATAGGATACAATTGTCGAATGGAAGGAAAACTATAATTATCCCTCTCAATAAATGGAAGCATCTCATAGGTTATACTGGAGTAATGTCCATGGCTAACATCGATAGCTCTTTCGATTACAAGACAATCAGCTAGGTGAGTGGATTCACTGTAGACATTCATGATGATGTAATTCATTGAGGCAATAGTGTCAAGACAATTTCACCATTTTGAAGTTAGTTTCCATACAATATGAATCTGACCCATTCAAACTTCATGAATAACGATGGTTGAGTCACTTTCAAACCAGATATTTCTCAAATTCATTTGATGAGTGATATCATTCTCTTAGATAAAGGCCATCATTTTTACTTCCAGAGTAGTGTATATCTACCTGAACCAATAAATCCATCAATGAAATCACCATAATGATCACTAATGTAAAATTTTTAACCAGCAGGCCATGGGTTCCCTCTCAAGGCACCATTAGAGTTGCATTTAATCAATCCTAGAAATGGAGACCCATTCAGATCAAATTATTTCATACTAATATAATATAATAATTATCTAAATATAATGAGTTTTTTATTATATTGTTTCTACCTTCACATAACACACATCCATCAAATGGGTAAAACAATTACTATTCCCGTATATGGTGGATTACCACCTAATAGAAAGATGTCATCCATTTTTCATTTACCACCTCTAATAGTTGAGAATTATGATGGGAATTATATTTTAATATGTAATATATTATATTTAATATATCTTTATGAATATTTATTTATTTTATAAAACATACTTTTAGGAATTTAATTTTATGTATATACGATAAATTTGTTTGGTCAAGTGTCGACAGCCACCTCCTCCGTGTGATGTAATTCGTTCAAACATT
This sequence comes from Viscum album, assembly GCA_963277665.1. Lineage (NCBI taxonomy): Eukaryota > Viridiplantae > Streptophyta > Magnoliopsida > Santalales > Viscaceae > Viscum > Viscum album. The sequence continues at coordinate 206,015,474 of OY728166.1, forward strand.
ACATGGAATGAATTAAGGATTGGTTTTTTACAAAATATCATATATATTAAATAATAATTCTACTATAACATTAATATTTAAATATATATATATATACATATATTTCATTTACTTTTTATATGTGATACTAAAATAGAAAAAATATTCGTTTGTGTGTATGACCTACCGTCTACATGAATGGTGTATTCTATTTCCTTTTTCAAGATTTTATAGATTATTATAAATATTTTTGTACTAAATATAAAATATATTTAAATAAAATTTTAAATTATTTAAATAATTATCTAATTAAGAGGATCAAGAATAACAAGTCAAAGTATATACAAAAAACAAAGAGAATATTAAAACAAACGTATCATTAACATGAAATTTTCAATAAATGTGTAATATAAATCGATAATAGAATAAAATATTGTATTATATATAAGAATAGGGTTTTATTATATTTAAAATAAATGTAGACATATTATACACTAGTTATAAATATGTTCGAAGAATGACAAGACTTAATGTATGGGTTTTCTCAACTATCTTTTATTTCTGAGAGATATGTTCAATGTTGACCACATATTTTTTGTGTGTGGTGTATATACTACCAATTGAAATTTTATATCATTAATTTAATTTTGTTTATGATTTTAAAATTTTCAATATATTTTATTTTTTAATGGATATCATGATTCAAATGTTACTCAAGTAGTAACACGAATTATATACTCACTTTTATTTCTGCAAGACATATGCCATATTCACCACCCATTTTAATTGTGTGGTATATATACTACCCATTAATATAGTTTACAGTTATTATAATTAAATTATTGGTATTTAAATATATATTTTATCATCTATCATTCTCGGGGTTTATAGTTCAAATGTTACCAAACTAGTATGGTAATTTTGTCTCAATTTTTCTTCTTTGAGAAACATGTTATGTTATGGACCTATACTCCTTCACAAGGTGTATATATTTCTATTTGACATGTTATTTAATGAATATGTTTATTTTTATGATATTTTAGTTATAAATTAATTTTATTATTTCATGGTGATTAGGATTCAATGTTAATATAGTGGAAAGAGTTTATTGCTAAAATCTCATCAGTTATCGAGATTATTTAGTATTATTCCTACATTGATAAGATATTATCATCCATCAATCGAGACTTATTGTTAAGTTTCTTTTAATTATTTTATTTATTATATATTATTGTATTTTTTCAATTATTACTCACTTTGTTAAATAATATAATTAAGAAAATGTTTTTATGAAAATTTGACTTTATGTCTCTCTTCGATCTAAAATATGTTTTATTCGAAAACTTGGTTCATTATAAAATTTTGCAAAAATGACTTTATTTGATATTTTATGTTAATTTTCATGAAAAATGAATTCAAAAAAATTTATGTGTTCAGTTATTTTTTTACATTATTTTGAATACATCCTTTCTTATTTCACTATAATTTTTGGCTAAAATAGATTTAAAAATGTTTTATGATTTAAAAAAGAATTTTTAAAAGTAGAAGGGATATCATTCTCATGAATGGATTTAATTTTATTTTATGTACAATTTTATAATTTTTAAAATTTGTTTCCAAATAAATGGATTTTAGAAATGTTTTATTCCTTTCAATGTAATTTTCATTGAAAGGTTACTTTCCTTATTAAATTTTACAAGTTATCTATCAAAATAATTCTCAATATAAGATGATATCATGTTATATAGTTTATTATTTAATTTTATATTAGCTAATGAAAAAATTAATATTATATCCCTACTTTCATTATGTTTATGATATTATTTTGATTTTGAAACCATTTTCTCATCTATAGGTTATACCACGAAAAAACACTAATGAAACCTATTTCTTTTCACATGTTATTATATGATTAAATGATTATGAATCTTATTTCTTTTCCCCATTTATCATATGATGAAATTTTTATGATACCCATTCCATTTTATAGGTTATGATATGATATTATGAATTACATATCTATTTTTGGGTCATGATATAAGGAATGTTTTGTTATATCATGGATCACATATATATTATTTCATTATATGATGAGCATGATCTAAATCTCCATCCAATGCATTGGGTAAATATTTATATCTCATGATATAATGAAGTGAAAAAAGTCTATGGGATTGATATACAATAAAAATTATGTGTTTCATAATCCCCAATGGGAAAGAGGAGTGCCATGAATCATAGGGGGAAAAGGTGTGTCTTGATACACAATAGGAAACATGTGTGTCATGATCTATAATGGGAAATAGGTGATTCATTATCCACTATGATAAATAGGTATTTCATAATCCATTATTTTTATGGTCTTTGTAGTTAAACATGATACATGAAATGGTTTTCTATATTTATTATGGATCCACAATTATATGAAAAGATATTATGGTTCAGGATCAATTTATGAAGATTTATCACTATTATGATTTATGTGTTATAAAATTCCCAAATTTATTCCATAACTCATGTATTTGATATTTTATATTTAGGGTATGATCATAAAATGATATTCTCAAGTTATACTACCCTTATTGTCATTTTATTCTTACTTACCTTCATTACATACACTTATTGAGTATCTGAGATCACCTTTATTATGATAAATTTTCCCATGCTATAAAGAATGGATTTATGTAGGAGAAGTAAAGGGGATAAATATTTATGAATGATTTTGAAGTTATTTAAAAAACAATAATAATGTGTTCCTTGTTTACAAATACACTAATATATTCTTTTACATGGTAATGCACTTATGTAATGGGGTGACTATTCATCTAAAATTATTTATATCAATGTATGCTGATGCTAGGTCACTATAGTTGGAATCAAGGGAATTGTTTAGTCAACCATTGGAAACTAGGATGAGAAAACATTAATAATATCACTTAGTATATTTCTAAGGATATGTCTAGTGATTTCTCTAAGGATACGTCTAATGTTTCATAGATTTAAAAGAACGTGTCTTGATTTGGGCATATAATAAATAAATTTTCTTGATTACATGTTTTTATATGATAATTGATACTCAAACTATGCTTTCTGGTATTAGTCCAAAATGGGAACTCGAATGATATGGGTTAAAAATGAACATTTCTGAAGATGAAATTATGTGATTTAAGAAAATTAATGTCTTAAATTGGAATGTCATAAATAAAATTTTAAATATTTCATGAGTATTGGTTATACTGTTGAATATTAATAGACATCAGATGACTTGTGAAAGCTATGGGATTTGGTAAAGGTATTTTTACATTATTAAATTGAGGATGAGAAACCTTAATAAATGATTAATATTTAGTGTTCTAGTAAAATTGGTATTAATGAATAAGATGATTTATCATAGGTAATGGATTGAGAATAATTATTGATCCTTCAAGTGTATATGAATAGGAATTAAATTATAATGTTATATGAGTTATGAAGTATATAATTTCCACCAAGGAAATGAAAAAATATATTGAATGGTGGTGATGTCCACAAAAAGTGATTTAATGGAAAGATAATATTTTGGTTAAGGGATGATAACCCTTAATGTTTTCCTTATGATGATAGAATATTATTTATTAGGGATAAATAAATTATCATGTTTGATGTAAAATGGATTGAAGTGAATAACATGGAACTAATTATTGATTTTTTGGAAAAGTGGTTTATGCAACCACAAATATTGTATATAAAATTTTTGGATTCACTAAATATGTCCAACATACATTGGAATAAAGAAACATTATTATTTTATATAATAATTTAAGTTAATTCGGGTTATTACCATGTTTCATGAGAATAAAAAATTAAGTATTTTATTATTTTGTATGTTAAAATAATAGCTAATTTATTATATATGGGGGGCATATGTAATGAAATTTTTTAGAAAGTTAGAGGCCTTCATTCTAATGTTTCTGACATTCATATTTTATATTATTTGTAAGGTTAACCATTTATGTAATGGATTGTGTTAAACATTATATTTTTTATAGATAATAAATTATTATCTCTCTATATGTGGATTTATGTATATTGGATAACTTATTTTGTTGCGATAATGATAGATTGAATGTCCTGTCAATATATTTATGGATCACATGATCTCATAATGATTTGAGAATGAAAAACTTACCTTCATTTCATGGAATAATATATAATGTTGAAATTTTTAGCAACTTGAGTTTTTACTTGTCAGACAATTGAATATTCTTATGAATAATTCATAATCTAGGGGCGAAGATGGTGTGCAATTCTGAGGCCCGGGGTTTCCAGAATTAATTTTATAAAAATATGTAATATATTTCTAGTATTCAGAAAGATTAAATTTTTTATCTCCTAAAAGGTAGCTCAGATAATAAATCAGAGGGCATGGATGTGTCTAGAGAAGTTCGTTTACCCTAGGCGGAGGATGAGGATTCTCATTGTAGGCCTGTTGTGGGAAACGTTATCTAGGGTATTTTCATAAATAAATAAATTTATTTATATTATCATTGTATCATTAATAACACTTTGAATGAGTCTTCGATCGAAATTATGAGCTTGTTGTTTCATTTAGAATGCTTTGTTTTACACTAGGGGTGACCTAATTTTTTTTGCAATAGGAGATTTTGTCAGACGCGTGTTAGCGGAGAGTTGAAATGAGGATTTTTTTTAAAAAAATAAAAAAAAAATACATCATCTCCCCCAAAACCAGCACAACATGTTTCTACTTTGGAGGTCAACAAACCCTCTCTATTTCACAAATGATCCATGAAAGGTGCTTCCAAGTTCCGTTTTGACACAGATCGTCGGCAGATCGAGCTTCAGCGCGTCGCTGGCGTCGTTTCCCCCCGAAGCTTTGTAATTTTCCTACTAGGTAGGTGGTTTGAGTTTTAAAAACATGATCCCATTAATGAATTTATTTCCTTCATTTTTTCATCACTATTGGGTATATTGGGTCCTGAGGGTCGTGCAGATGGTTCCAGATCAAAATTTGGACAACCAGGGTGATCCTAATAGTTTGTGGAAAACCCGCATGCACAGGAAGGTCGGTGTCGGGCAACGAAAGTGTGGTGCCCGACCATCAGTGACCCCGGATGTGGCTCGGGGTGTGAAACAGAGGAGGTCCTCCAGCCAGGGTGGGCTAGTCCCGGGAGAGGCAGACCATCCATAGTGGGCCGGGGCGGTCCAGCTAGAGTTGGTAGGGGCGGACCGGCCTGTGCGGGCTGGTCTAGCCCTTTTTAAGCCAGGGTGTTCTTTAAACACTCATAACTCACAAACCATAATTCTGATTTGTGTACCATTTTTGGTACATGATACTTATGAAAATAGTGACCATTTCACCGTGTTTCAATAATTTTTAATGAGTTGGGTTCGGGGCTAGTTTCCATGAAACGTTGAAATAATAATAGTATTTTAATATTATTCAACTTCGACCTACCATTAATTCTGTACAGATCATCCTATTGACGTGGGGTTAGTGGAATTGTGATCCTAATGGTGAATTGGATGTTTTAAGATATATTTCGATTGTTGTGACCAAGATAAGGCATGTGCCCCATGAGGTATGGTATGTGCATTTACATAGAAACATGAATTTTTTCATTGAGTGTCTATTTTGGATAAATGAGTAGTCGTTTTCATGTTTTTTAAGATGGTAACTTTAACACAATTAGTCATATATTTCACGGAATGAAGGACTTGTCCCCACTCGTGCATTCTTCATTGAATATTACATTTTTCCGATTAAAATTTTAAGGCAAATGAATATCCAATCCTGCATGTTCGTCCACATAGAACATGGTTGTAGCCTTAGTTCGGCCCTAGGAGGTGAGCAATATAGCAATGTTGTGGGTTGCTTAGGTTAGTGATGATTGGTCCAAAATCGGTTGAGTTAATTCCCATTGTTCATTTCATTGAGGGTTTGTGTGTCCTTAAAACCTCTATATTGGTTTGTGATCCCCTCGATGGGTTATGTTTATATTTATTTGTGGAATCCCTCTTGTGGGTTGGGTTAGGAACTTCTGTCTTTTATTCTCTATATGGGTTTATCAGTATCATCAAGTCTGACACTACAAGGGTGACAATACCCTATGTAACTGGAAAACCCTATAGGGTTTGAGGAATCAATGGGAATATGATCCCTTACATAGTGTAATGTATTAGCAGGGTTGCATAATCTTCTAGTATATTATCCCCTACATAGTGTGTGGATTTTTGTAGGGTTATAGTAACGTTATTAATGTGATCCTCTACTCAGTGCGTTGTTTTGATAGGGTTTGTTGTATCATCGGTTCGATCATGTACATAGTATGTTATATAAGATATCATTTCTAGCATCATCACAACCACCTTTACATGGGAGATGATCCTCAATCTATGTGATTTGATCTGTGGAACATTAGATCGGGTTTCAGTATCCCCCAGTGGATCTTGGGAGTAATCCTATATCTATGAGGTCACAATTTCACTGTGGTGAGTTTTGGAATCCCCTAACAGACCCTATTATTGATCCCTTATTCGAGGAGTTTAGTGTTCCATTGATTCAATGTGATGTTCTCAGTGTCAATATCTAGCGAGCGTGTTCTCTCGGATCGTCCATCTAGGACGGCGATGTAATTTTTTGTAGTGTATCCCTATGATGAGTGTCATTTAGAATGACACAGTTGAGGTCGAACACTCATGAGTCTTGTTTGTTGAGAAACATATATCATAGTGTTCATGGTAAATGTATGGGAATAAACCTGTCAGGAGGTGATAGTGTTATCGTGAATTTACCTTGAGGTTATTTCACATCATTGATGACACACCCTGTGGTTTGAACTCACTATTTGAGTTTAGCCGATGACGGTCTTGAGATGGAGTTTCTCTCTCATTTGAGTTTCCTCTAGCTAAGATGAGTAGACTGATTCCATTCAGTAGATCAATTTTATATTCGGGGTTTTAGGTTTCATAGTGAGTATCATTATACTCACCCATGAACGGGATTTTCCCTCACATGTTTTGTGATTTTTGCAGACCAATAACCTTATGATGGAGTCCCATGAGGACTTGGAGTAGGCAGGGCTTAACTATTGAGTTTTCCAATGAGTACTTTTGATAGAATTATCCTCCTTATGAGAAGGTTGGATGTGGTTTCATTTTCCATTTTGTGGGGCCTATATTATCCGTTTTTTACCTTGGTTTTACTCTAATTGTGTGGTATTTGTATGTATGCAGTTCATTTTAGTTTTTTAATATATCAGTACACTATTTCAGGGAGGTGTGTGGGAGTGTGTGTGTGTACATGTACCATATGCTAAGGCCTCCCTTGTGTGTGATAGACTACTGGGAACTAGTCTCTAGAACCTGGCCCATAGGAGGTGGGAATTGGGAGTCGTTGTTCAAGCCTCATTGGGTCATGTCGTGACAGAGTGGTATCAGAGGATGTTACACCATTGGGATCTCAAAGCATTGTTAGTCTATCTGTGATCTTGGTTTGGGTTTCATAGAATATGTGTTAGGATGTTTTGAGTACGAATTTTAGCAAATAGTTTCCAATGGTGGTGTAGAGGCTGATGTATCCATACACAAGGGAACTAATAACCAGCCTTTCAACTTGGAATATTAAGACCATGGTCGTAGGGGGATAATGGTACATGCATAAAATAGTACTGGATTTTTGGTTTTCCTTTTCCTTCTTCAATCATCTTCCCATATATACTCTTTGATCATGGTTCATGTTCATTGTATTTCATGATGCCTCCACAATGACAACCAGAGAGAGTTCTGTAGTGGGAATGTGGTGATGATCCACCATGAGTAGAGGCTTTCGGGGTGGGAACAGTTTCTATGGCTGGACCTCTGTGTGGTCTGCCAGGTGAGCCACCATCTATTGAGCACCTGGTTGTGCTGGAAGTGCATGATGAGGATGCATGGAGGCTAAGTGCATTGCATGAGTTATAGAGGCAGTCACCTCTATAGTATCATGGTGATTCAGACACCAAGGTTATTGATGACTAGCATGATGCACTCACTTGAGTTTTCCGCCTCACAAGGAAACCTTCATATCTGAGGGTGGTCCTATCACCGATCCTTCAACGTGGTTCAGTAGCGAGATGGTGGATTCTGGTGGCGTAGTCACAAGAGAAGGAGACTCTCACATGGATAGTGTTTGAGTAGATCTTCTAGGAAGAGTTCTATCCATTTAGGTGGAGGTCAGTACAGATATAGGAGATTCTGCTAAATTCGAAGGACGAAATGACTATGTCGGAGTACCCAGAATGGATTACAGATATGTCATGATACTCCATGGACATGGTTTGAGACCCATTCATTAGGGGTCATACAATCGAGTTAGGCCTACATAAAGAAATTCAAGCACGTGTTGATTCCCAGTGCCAATCCACATATGCATGAGTTATAGAGCGGTCATTGGTGGTGGAGAGCTTTTTGAATTTGAATATTTTCACTGTAAGTGATGGGAACATTGGAGCTGAGAGCTCAACGACTAGTTAAGTAGATGGTAGCTGATGATAGGTGAAGGGGTCTGGATGCGCCTTACATTTTAGGAGGCGACCCCATGATGGAGTATTTGAGGCTCAGTGCTCTCAGGGATCACATTATAATTTTGGTCAGCCACATGAGAGATGGTTTTACTCTTGTGAGGGCTGAAGACCTCTTCCTAGATATTTTATGAATCATCATGCTTCTGAGAGAGAGGTAGTTGGTAGAATTCCTTAGCAGGGGAAACGTATCAAGTATAGAGGTCCATTGGGAAGCTTCTATGGAGACAAATCTACTACAGTAGAGGGAGGTGGAAGGAGGTATGAATTTATACCACTTCCACCCAAGGTATTCCAAGCTAGTCTCATGGATCTAGATGACGGGGTATAGGACAACTACATTCATTAGAGGCCATTTACCTAGAGGCTTTGCAGATCGATATAGGTATGCTCTGTGTGATTTCTACTTCTACCTGTAGTTTTGTGAGATACTGTTTGGTGGTACTCTTTCCTTTACATAGTTTTCTTCAGTTCTGTTCAAGTTTTTTCTAGGACCATGTGTTAGTGTTGTTCAATGTGCTTCAAATTGGAGAGGAAGACGAATTGTTTCCCCACCGAAACGTGTTATTGTTAAATTTTGAAAACCATGTGACCTAGTTAGTGCTGCACCAAGTGGATAATTGTCGGGGTGTGGTGGTTGTATCCCTATAAATTATGTGTTATGGTAGGGTAGTGTTTTTTCTTTTTGAGAGGCATTGGGTTCCCCAAACCGTGTGCTAGTTGGCAGCCTGTGAACCCTTGGTTGCATTGTTATGGTTTTTTTTTGTTAACTCGCTAGTGCGGGACACCCAGTTCAGAGTTAAGTTTCTGTTTCTCATGCATATGGATTTTAGGGGATTAAAATAACTATGGTGGAGGGGATTTAGTAACTTAGGTTATTCCCTGTCAGACATTGGAATATTCCTACGAATCATTTCATAGAAATCCACAAAGACGACGTACGATTCCATGTCCCGGTGTTCCAGAAATTAATTTTATAAAAATATGAAGTATTTTGATCGTATGACCATGGAGGAAATGGTTTATCACATAAAATTTAGCTCATATAAGAAATCATGGGCAACATATGTGTCCATAGTGCATCGTTTCCCCCAAACGGAGTGTATGGTTTCTCAACATGGGCCTTCTATTGGAAAAGTAATCGAGGGAGTTTTTTAAATAAATAAATAAATTTATTTAGAATAGGGTCTTGAATAAATCTTAAATTGTGTCTCGGATCGAAATTCTAATCCCACCATTGCATTCAGAACATATCATTTACCCTATTGGTGACCAAATTGTTTTGGCGCCAGGAGTTCTGGTCCGAGGGGTGTTGGCAGGGAGATAAATTAAAGGTTTTGTTTAAAAAATTGAATGAAAATCCATAATATCCACCCCCTCGAATGACATTGTTTCATAAGAGGCCAGAAATCATCTCCCATCGATAAATGGTCCATATAAGGGGCCACCAGGCTCTGTTTTTTGGTATTGATCGTCGGCAAATCAAGCTTCAGTGCATTGCATGAATCGCTCTGCTACCGAAGCTTCATCATTTTTCCTATGAGGGAGGTGGTTTTAGTTTTAAATCCCCAATATTTTTTATGCTGTTATTTCCTTTCTTTCAACATAACACTTTATATTGGGTCCTGAGGGTGGTGCAGATGATTCCAGATCAAAATCTTAACAACCTAGATGATCCCAGGGTCCACAGATGACCCACCGGCAGGGCGACAGCTAGCCATTCAGGAAGACAAAAGGCTAGCTATATGTGGTGGAGAACGGGACCTAATTAGCTACACGGGGTGCCACACAGCCGAGGTATGTTACCTGGGGTGGGCCATCGGACGAGGCAGGTCGGTCCAACCCTTATAAAGCAGAAAGTTCCTTAAACCCCCATAACTTGAAAACCAAAACATCTATTTGTGAGTCGTTTATGGAGTCACCATACTTTTCATGAGATGGATCCTTTGAGCATGTTTTTTGAATTTTTATCAGTTTGGTTCATGGACCAGGGTCATACAACATTGAATAAATAATAATATTGCAATATTATTTATCTTCGACCTGCCATAACATCTCCACACAGATTCTAATTGACTTGTCATTAGTGGTGTTGTGATCATGATGGAAAAAAATGTTTCTAGATAGATTTTGGGTATTGGGACAATGATTAAGGATTGGGACCGATGAGGCCCGGTATCGGAGTTTAAGAAGAAACATGACTTTTTAGTTGAGATTCTGTTTTAGACGAATGATTTGTTGTTTTTGTGTGTTTTTTCAAGAGAATCACTTTATATAAATATGTTCGATGTGTCCTAGAATCTTGGTGAGGGATCCACTCAGGTTTTCATTGGTGAATAGTCCATTTTCATCAGCTATCTTTTTAAGGAAAATGAATTGCATATCCTGTGTGTTTTTTCATGTAGAATGCATTGGTAGTCTTAGTTTTGGTCTAAGTGGTGCATAGTGTAGCAATGTTGCAGGTCAATTTGGTTATCAATGATTTGACCAAAAACAGTTGATTGAATTACCTTGGTTTATTCTTATTAGGTTATTTGTGGCCTTACAACCTTTGTATGGGATTGTGATCCCATCGATGGGTTATGATCAGACTGAGTTATGGAATCCCTATAGTGTGTTGGGGTAGGATCTTTTAGCTTCGGCTCCCCAAATCTGCTTATCGGTATCATCGTGGTTGAAGAAACATGGGATAAAATACAGGTTATAGTATAACAAGCATATAGGGGGCTTTTAATCCTCATGAATATGATCCCCTATGTAGTGGGCCGTATTAGAAGTGTACTGGTGTCGTCAGTTATATGATCCCCTACTCAGTGTGTGGTTGTCATTAGGGTTATGGTATCGTTGGTAATGTAATCCTCTACTTATTGAATGTTTTTGGTTGGGTTTTTGGAATCTTTAGTTCGATCCCCTAATTCACAAATTATACTAGATGGGGTTTCCGGCATCGTCACGACCACCTTTACATGGGTGATGATCCTATATCTAGGTGATGTGATCTGTGAAACATCAGATCGGGTTGTGGTATACCCCAGGGAATCCTGGGAGTGATCCCGTATCTATGAGATTTTGTTTTAGCATGGTGGGATTTGTTATCCCATAGAGGAACCTTGGTTTGATTCCTTATTCGAGGAGTTTATAGTGTTTCATTGTTTTAGAATGACATTCTAAGTGACGATATTTAAAGACCATGTTCTCTCAGAGGGGACATCTGGGATGGCGTTGTAACATGATAGAGTGTATCTCTCGAACGATTGTCATTTAGGATGATAGATTAGAGTTCGGATCCACATGAAGCATAGTGCATGAGACACATATATCTTGAGGTTCTTGGTATATGTATGGGCATATACCTATGTGGATATGACTATGTTTTCTGGGTTTTCCCTTGAGCTGTTGTGAGATCTTCGATGACACACCCAGTGGTTTGAGCGTAGTAGTTGAGTTTAGCCGAGGACTGTATCAAGATGGTTTTTCTCTCTCATTCAGGTACCCTCTTCCTAGGATTATTAGAATGATTCCTTTCAGTAGAATCTTTTTATATTGGGGGTTTTGGGTGTTCCTCCCAAGTGTCATTATACTCACCCCTACAAAGGCTTTCCCCGCACATGTTTTGTGTCTAATAAAGACCACATGACTTTTGAAAAAGTCCTAGGAGGACCTGGAGTGGGAGGAACTTAGCTGAGGAGATTTCTAGTGGTTACTTTTTATAGTTATCCCCTTATTTTGATCAGGTTAGAACCTTTTGAAGTTTCATTTTTGTGCGCCGAGTATTTTCCCGTTTGTAATTTTCTTGTACTCTGGTTGGGGGGTTATATGTTTGCATGAATTTCATTTTAGTTTTTAATATATCTATGCACTTTTTCATAGAGGTGTATGTGGGAGGGTGTGTACAGGTACAATAGGCAAAGGCATCCCATGTGTTTGATAGCCTACTTTCCACTAGTCACCATCCCCATTCTTATTGGAAGCAGGCATGGGGAGGCATTATTCAATCCCCATTTTTTCATATCATGAATTAAATGATAATGACACAAAAATGGTGATATTTTTTTTCAAATAAATAAATTATATATTCTCATATAAATTATATAACTTTAGGAAAAGGATATTGAATTAAAATTTAGTATCCTCATGAAAATTTTTATTACATCAATATTCTCCTTCATATCTTTTTGGTTTTTGGTTTTGTGACTATTAACAATCTCCACATCACCAACATTTTTATGTTCAATGATCATTATCACTCTCAATAATTATTTACAGATTTAATCTATTCCAAAATATTTACCTATGTTCTCTTATAATCAAACCTCGTTATGAGTAATTTTGGGGAACCATTATAGTTACAACATTCCATTTTTAAGGATGTTTTCGTACTCATTTTTATGATATGGCTTTCTATGAATGGAAATTTGAATCATTAGACCTTTGATAACCGATAAAAATATTAATGGATAAATTCATTATAAGGGGGGTAGAATGTGGCTCCCATAAATTTTGAGATTTTTCTTGAATTAATTTAATCATTTCAATATTAACCATTTCACGCAACACTAAATATATCTTTTTTCTATGAAATCACTGTATTTTTTTTTTGTTATAAACAATAATAATATAATCTATTTCTAAATTAAATAGTTAAACATTCATATAGTATATGCAACAATATAATTGGTTTTTTGTTTCAAAAATACCGATTCTAATCGATAGATAATGATAAATGTATGACCTAGTTTTACCAAAAAATAACATACTATAAATAAAATTATTTAAATGTCATTTTATTTTTCACCTAGACATTAGAATGGTTTTTACGAATAAGATTAATTAAATGAGGAAAATAAAATTTACACATGCATATATAAGAATTATTTGGTAACCAATTAACTAGAAATGAAAGTGTATCCCTTTTTAAAATATAAGAAATATTCTGTTGGAAAACTATATTTATCTTGAAAAAGATTTTTTAACTCAAAAAATTTATTAATCAACTTTTTATGGGATATATTAGTTATATAAATTGATATTATATTAATTCAACTATGAAATTTTCATCTTATGTGTTTTCTAGAAAATATATATAAATAAATTCATTTTTAAAAATTATTATATATGTTTCTAAAAGGAAATTTTAACAATATTAATTAGAGAACCATTAAAATAATAATTTCTTAAACTTTTATAATGTTTATTTGAGAAATTAAATTAATTTTATGAAATAGAAAAATAAAAGATGACTTTTGATTGTTTTATGGTATTTATCTATGAAGATTCATTTTTAATGAATACTGAATAAATTGAACTTTAATTGCAAATAGTTTTTAATAAAATTTACTTATATAGATAAATTATATTTTAAATTGGTATAAAATTATATTAATGAAAATTATACATCAATTAATTTAATTTATTTCCTTGGAATCAATTTAAAAATGAAATTGGGTTTAAAAACAACTCAATCTTTAGAATATTTTCAAATTAAAAACATGTTGTTTCATACCATATGTGGGATTATTATTTTTAATTTCATTCTATCCTACATTTAGAATATTTAAACATATATTTCATATTTGGAATAATTTTATTTTTTAATTTATAATAAGTTCAACTATTTTATTTACCAAAAACATTAGTATATGTAATTAACATTAATTAATGTGATTATCGAAACAATGATTTTACTTAGAAGTTAAATGTTATCTTAATGATTAATATACTTTAGGAAGCAGTCCAAAATCTATTTTATGGAAATATTTAGACCAAATAAAACATTTTTTATAAAATGGACAATTATTGGTGGCACATTATTTATGGGATATCTCTTAATTGTGTTTACCTTCTTATATTTACAAGCATGGCACTCCTCCGCTATAAAAAAGGACTCACCCCGTCACATATTAAAACTTATAAATACCATTGTACCACCAAAATACTTCTCAAATAATCTTCCATTATCAATAATATCACCCTAAAATCCTCAATTTGGTTAGAATGACAACCAATGAATTCCTTTGGTGAAAACCTGAAGGAGTTACCCAAAAGGATGTAAATGGCTTCAATGTGAATTTATTTTATATTTATTTCACCACACATTATATTTTTATTCATATATTATTATATAATAAAATAAATATCCTAAATGTACTGAGATTTTGTTTTTGTTTTTTGGGTGTTTATTACACCTTAAAAAACATCCTTCAAATGGGTATCAAACTAACTTTTCGTGTGTATGGCAGATGAATGTCACAAAAAATGATATTGTTATTTTTTCTTTTACCACCTCTCAAGGTATGAAATTATGATAGAAATAATTTTTTATGGTATATTTTATATTTATGATTTCATTATTCTTATTTAATTTTTATATAGAAATACATTATTGATTTCCATTTTCTATAATTACGTTAACTTTTTTTGGGGATGTGTGGACTACCACCTCCTTAAAGAAATGTGATTTGTCACACATTAAATTGAATATATTAAGTATTTGATTGGTAAATGAAAATGTTATATATTGAATAATAATTTTAATGAATTATAACATATAGATATATAATCCCACACATTTAATTCACTTATTTTCATTATTTAAATACGACACTAAAATTGAAACAATATTCATCCACACGTATGGCCTACTGTCTCCCTAAATGGTGTATTAAATTCCATAATTCTATATTTTATAGAATAATATTAATATTTATTTAATTAATATATATTATATTTAAATAATTTTTTAATTTTATGGAAATAAGTAAATAATTGTCTATCTAGGTGGATCAAGAAGAACAAGTAAAAACATATCAGAAAAATAAAATAGATATTACATGAGAAGTAACATTATCATGAAATAATTTATATATTGGTAATATAAATTCATAATAAAATAATATGTTGTTTGATATAAAATAATATCATTCTTTGGTATATTAATATCATCTTTCACATACTAGACTAATGTTCATAACATGTATAAAAAAATTCAGGAATTCATGTAAGTTTTTTCTCATCTCACATTTTTTTACATTAGATATATACTATAATCACCACTAATTTGTGTTATATAGTTTATATAATTTAATATTAAATATTTTATGAAGAATTTTATTTACTTTTTTATAAAAAAAATTCACATAATTTTATTCCTTAATAGATATCATGATTCAAAAGCTACTTAAGTAGTAAGGGGATTTCTAGTTTACCTTTTATAAATATGATACTAATTTTATATTCACTACTATTTTATTTTTGGTGGTGAATATACATACCATGAATACATATTGTGTTTAATATACTTAAATTTATGTGTATTTACATATCCATTTAATGATCTATATTTTATGGGTTTTACGGTTCAAATATTACCATATCGGTAAGGTAATTTTGTCATAATTTTTCATCATTGAGACACAAGTTTTGTTATAAACCTATATTGTTTTACAACGTGTATATAATTCCATTTGAAATGTTATATCCAGAATATATTTCTTTTAATGATATTTTGTGATTCATGTAATGATAATATTTCATGTGGATTATGATTAAATATTATTATAGTAGTAAGAGTTTATTGTTACAATCTCATCATTTGATGGGATTAATTAGGATATGCTTCCATTAATGAAATCTTATGATCCATATCTAATGAAATATCATAAATAATTTTATCATATGGTTATTCATAATTTATATATGTATTGGTACCACTCTTTTGGACATTATTACATAATATAATTAAGAAAATGGTTTTATGAAAATAAAACAATAGTACACTCTTGGGCCAAAAATATTTTTTATTCAAAACCCATGTTATCTAAAAGAATAAAAAAACTATAAGTGATATTTGAAAAACATTTTCAAAACAACCGATTTAATGTTGATTATTTCTTAAAATATTTTTAATTTTTTATCAAAATAACTTTTATAAGTTTTCATGGTTATTTTAAAAGAAATATATTTTTAAAATCTTTTGGTTATTTAAAAATTGTTTTCAAATATGAATGAATATTTTCCTAATGAAATGATTTAAATGAGTCTAAATTTTAATTTATATGTTTTCTAAGTATTTTTCATTGAAAATAATTTTTGAAACTATTTATTCCTTCAAAAAAAAATTTCTAAGAAAGGTTATTTTTTATAAATAATTTCTAAGTTACCATTCAAAATAGTCCCCCATCTATAATGATATCTTTTGACATAGTTGAGTATTTACTGGGATATGATCTAATGGTCCAAGTATCATTCATCATTTTAATTTTTTATGTTTAATATAACACGTGGTTTATGAAACTTGTTTATATACCACAGGTTATACCAAGATAAAATGATTTTGTAACCTGTATACTTTCATGGGATATTATATGATGAATTGATTGTGAATACTATAAATTAACCCATCTTATAGAAGGATGAAATGTTTATGAATCCCATTTTTTCTTGGGTTGTGATAAGATGTTTAAAAACCCTTATCATTTTATGGGTCATGATATGAGGAATGTTTAATTATAATATGGAACACGTATGTATAATTTAATTATATTATGGTTGTAACCTACATCTCCCTATAATTAATTAAGTAATGATTTATATATTATGATATAATGATTCAAACAAGTTGATGGGCTTGATATATAATGGGATGTTGGTCTCTCTAGATCTATAAGATACAAATGTTTTTTGATCCAGAATGGGAAACATCTAATTCCTGGCCCACAATGGGAAACAAGTGTGTCCTAATCCACAATTTAAATCAAGTGTGTCGTGACCCACAATGGAAAACATGAGTTTTTTGATCAACTATGTTGATGATCTTAGAAGTTAAAATTGTATAATGAAATTTTTTTCTAAATTATGATGGTTCCAATATTATATGACATTATATATGGTTCATGAGTGATTTAGGATGTTTTATCACCCTTATGATGCATGTATTATGAACTACCAAACATTATTTCAAGAATCATGTAAATAATCTTTGATAAGTAGGGTGTGATCATCAAATGCCACTATCATATTCTCTTACCCTTATGTTCATGTTATTCTTACTTATTTACTTCATTTATACTTAATGAATATATGATATCATAATTTATTATATTTCCTTTTTCCCATGGAATGATTAAATGTTTTATGTAGGATTACTAATGGGTGTGATCTTCATTGGAGATGTTGCAGTTCATTCCACAAATTAGAATAGTGGGCACTAGGATTGCAAATGCACAAATTTTTTTGAACATTGGGAATTTACTTTCGTAATTTTATGAATATTCATATAAAGTTATGTAATATCCAATTTAAGTCAAGTAACTATATGTATCCTTCATCAGATATTGTTCACCTATATTATAATCTAAAATTAATTAATTTATTCTTGGGGAAAAATGAAAATAAAACATTTCTTATACCACCTGCAGAAAAAATTTTAGGATACATTAATCTTGAAATCATTTATTTTATCTAAATATAAAAATTAAAAACATCTATGTATATTTTGAAGGTTATGTTCTTTATTCTAGCCTTCAATTACATTAATAAATTATATAAGAATTAATATCATATAATTATAAAATTTATTCCTATTATGATCAAATATTCATTTCATTTTTTCATAGGGATGAGATAGTAGAAACCCATACATTATCACTAAAATTATCAACCTCTACGTTCAAAATATGACATATTTGTATTAAATATATGGATTTGGTAAAAATATTATATACTCCCCCTCAAGGGATAATCTCCCACATGACATCATTATGATGGAACATTTCATTAGCAATTCTTCTGACTGCCAACTAATGTGAATAATAATTTTTTTTGATCTCATAAATTATAAAAATATCAAAATTTATAATAAGATATGATATCTATATCATTTTCATTATGGATGATCTATTATTTTTTTTAGTAAATAGTAATCATGATAATAGAAGATAGATCCAACTAGGATGGTTAATTATATAATGCATTAAATTAATATTTTATGTTTCAGATGTGGAAATATGTATTCTTCCAAGAAGGTATTGCAATTAATATGTTGATCACCATTAATTATATATAAGTAATGAACAAAACCAATGTAAATGGAAATGTGGTCAATCCATATTACTTTTTTAATTGATATAGAAGTATGAGAATTGATTCTCACCCTTTAAACTCCCTATATTTCTCCAACATGTGGTAGTGAACTCCTCAATATGGATATTTTGTATTTCGTGGCAGTTTTGGGAAGTTTGTAATCTCTAATTTCATTATTAAAAATGTTTTGTGGAAATTTATTTTTAATGAAATCAATCATAAGATACTAATCCCTTGGTTAATTTTTAATATTTTTAAATAATTATTTGTGAATTTTTTTATCATAAAACAATAATCGATGATATATACATCCCTTTATTTATTCACACATTTTATTTTCATGGAATCATTAGTTAACTTTTGTGGAAAACCTCGTAATAAATTAAATTTCATTATCTTGAATCTTATGCATTTTTTATCATCATCCTTCATCTGTTATTCCTTTGGGTTTCTTTTTCATTCAAAATTATATTTAAAATTTACTTTTATTACATTTGGAATATGCACACAACAATATTTAGTTCCAAATAGATTCTTATTTATGATCATTACAATTTAGTCCATTTATTTTTTCATGGACCAGTTTCCCCCTTTTATCTTATGATTCCATCCATTTATTTTGATTCCCATGGTTGTATTATAGTGAAACATAGTGTGTCCACTAATTTCAATGAATAATAATTGTATTCTATTTGTTTTAGACCACTTATTGTTTTTATTAGGTTGGTCTTTAATATGATACTTCTTATGAATTAATCTGGGTGTTTAATTATTTGCCTTCTTTTTTGATATATTAGTAATTGATTTCATCTAGTTTATTATCAATGTTTGAATATCTATATTATCTATATTTATGGTTTTTTATTATAAATTATTTTAATTTCTTGCATGGATGATTAATATTTAAATTCCCATAAATGGTGAGGACGTCCAAATCAAATACCATAGAGGTACTTAACTATTTAAAATATATTTATAATAGGATTAATGTTTCCGTTTATTTGTAATGTTTTTTTAACAGTGTTCTGTCAATTTATATGGTCATCCAATTATTGTTAGATACTGAATTTTATACCAAAAATCAAACACATTTCTCCTAATAGTTTCACTACACCGAAATAACCAAAATGTCCTGATAGCGTATATGGAATAGTGGTCTATGATGATTTTCAAGATTGATAATTTTTTCTTTTCAACATTAATTTGGGATAATTTAGGGTAATTCTACTTTATACACATATTATTCATTACTATTAATGTAAAGAACATATATTACAAATATAACCATAGTTAGCACAAGAATTATTGTTATACATGGAAGATAAATTCATTTTATTCTTTTTGAGATTTAAAATTGAATGATTTCAATCTATTATTTCAACCTGATATATGTATTTTAATATGTCAATTATAATGACCGAGACTTTACATACATTGTTATTAATTTAGATTTGAAGCATACTTATTAAAACATATAACAAAACCACTAAAAGACCGTATAGGTATAGTGTATTTAGAAACTGGGAAACATAAACAACTGGTTCATAAAGCAGCTACATTGTCTCCGGTTTATTTCATCATATTTACAGTCCTTTTTGGCATCACCTACTTAATACCCTTCTTCCTGACCTAGGGAAAAGAAAACATACAAAATGGTGATCTCAAATGATCAGTATGTATAAACAAAGGAAATATCCATCATATCATATTCATAAGAACATAACATATTGAAAATCTTAACCTGAAAAAGAGGTCATAATATCATAACCTGGGATAAATCATGGTAGTGAAATGTAATCCTAACAATCATAACATAAAACATGAAATTTTGTGGAATTCACACATAATCATATAGAATCATTTCTTAGTAGTCAAGACTCGTTTCCAAGACTATCCAAGAAGACAAAGTCCATTTCTGAACCGAGTTCACTCCTCATTTCAATCCTATATCACTCAACCAGATTAACCTACCATTCCAGCCATGTCTATGTTAAGAGATATAAATCATTACCCAATGCATTGTAGGGAGATATAGGTCCCACCCATCTTATAATGATACCATTCTTATTTGTGCCACAATATCATAAATCATACATCATAGCATAACCCATGTAATAAAAATGGGATTCTTAAACATCATGCCATCATAACATAATCCATATAAGATAAAAGGACATCATAAAAATAATTCCATCATAACATAATAAAATAAATGTAAAAATAGGGATAGAAACAGAATCCTATAATATCTTAGATGGAAAATAATTTTGATAAAACGCTTGAACTCTATTCTTGAGGAAAATATCCTATTTACGTCAAAAACAATATTCTTTTCTTAACTTGTCATGATATTTTAAACTAACAGAAGTTAATTAAATATAAACTTGAAAACATTTAAATGAAGATTTATGGAAATAATGTTCTATAAAATCATTAAAATCCATTCAATCTATATAAGTTAAAAAAACATTCTTCTCGTACTTTAGCCGGCGAAGTCAAAAAGTACATCGTACTAAAAATGACAAAAGATTCCTTTCATATCATTTAATAAAAACTCAACAATGGGTAAAATTGGATTTAAACAATTATAGGAGGATAGAAATAATATTACACATTGAGTAAACATGGATTAGGATGATAAATATTCCCCAGTAAATTCTGATGTATAAAAAATCTCAGATAAAAATGAGATTGCGAGATTTTCCCTTACCTTAGGTTTGATTTGCATTGTACGTATATGAACCACCAGTATAATGATTTAAATAATGTCAATGACTTAATACAGAATCATATTCATTGTTATGATATCATATATGGTCATATTCTTATCTTCTTATTAGTAATATGTCATTGCTACTTGTAATTCAGGTGTTCATTGCTTTATGTTCTTATGCATGTTTTGTCAAATAAATTATTTTTATTATTTTATAAGTTATAGATACCTAATTTCCAGAATGGTATTAGTGTAATATATATCATATTTATTCATTCAATTCATTTATATAATCATTATTCAATAATGATCATGTACAACGAGTCGCATCACATCGTGGAGACGGTAGGCCGTACGTATGCACGAGGGATGATATCGTTACCATGATCATGGAATTGTATTGACTTGTATGGATACTATTTCATAATCAATATAACTTTAAAATAATCATATTTAGTTATTCATTACACCATTATACCCATCCAAGTAAGGTGGTGGTTGAAACAGATTACACCACGGCATGGAGACGATATTCCGTACGTATGCACGCGCGGTGATTTAATTTTCCATAGGATGGATATAAGGTGAAATATGGTTGTTTCATATTTATAATAACATATCAGTATATGATTTATACTGATGTTATTACTTCATAATGAAAAAACTAATTAAGAGGATGTAGAAGAAGAAATAAATTTGAACAATCGATAACAGATATTACCTCTTCTTCGACAGGCCTCTTTGAAAACACTTCTTAGGGCACTAAAATTGGTCATTGAAGAAGACCATGACATGTAGTGTGTTTCTAGGGAACTTTTGAAGGTAAATAGTCAGGGTTTGGATGAGCTTTAAGGCTAAAAATTGTGTTAGGAGGAGACGGATGAGGTGCCCTTTTATAAGGGAGGAGAGGGGCACCTTAGGAAAAACTTAAAATATTATTTTTTTAATAAATTAATATTTGGATTTTAATAGCTCAAAATTGAATTATTTTGAAACTAAGGTGTGTATGGGTCAACATCCTCTCAACCAATAGGTTTTAGACAAGTTTAGGTTACTATTTTAACCTTATCATTTAGATTTAACTCTAAGTTAAATAATTTGACTTTTACCGTGTCCTCTTGTTTTCTTACACTATATGGTTAATAAACATACTATAACAAGACAAAAGAACCCCAAGTGGTTCATTATTAATATATATAACCTTATATAAGTCATTTTTCCGAACCTTACATTTTTATAAATAAAATAACAATTAATAATATAATATTTGTTTTAAAAACTATTTTATGTCAGTTTTGACACTATTTGGTAATTGATTTTTTTGAAAATAATAACAACATGATTAGTTCTAAAAAATTAAATTAAATCAATAATAATATGTCATATTGTCCTATACAATAGGTTAATTAATAAAAAGTCTCAAATTACATTTATTTGTGTATTTATAATATCAATTATGATAATATTTCATTAATAATGTAATTACCGCATCATCATTGTGCCATAAATAAATTATATTATTTAATGTCTAAAAATCATAAATAAAATAAAATTATGTACATAATATCTTTATCTTTCTAATTAATATTTATAGTTTAATTTCTCTTATGTATAAACCTATATTAAAAATGTATTAGTTATTAAAATTTGATTTTAACTCTTTTAACTCTACCTTAAATAAAATAATAATAAGTGTCCTAATCAAATCTAAGTGGTCCTAAATGGTCATATTTTATTCCTAAGGTTGTTTTTTGTCGACTTAAACTTATCTAGTAGAATTATGACATATGTGAGGGTAGTGATAATATTATTTTTACCCTTAATTACCCTATTTATTTTTAACCGTGGTAAATAAAAGTAAAAAAGTTACTATTCACCATAATTATTTTTGTCTTATTGAACCACATTTTACTGCTTGATGTTAATCGTGTCTCTTGAAGTTTCGAAATTCAACTCACAAAAGCTGTAAAATTATGTTCTATGTACTATTGCAAATGCATCTAAGAGGTGTGTAAAATACGGTAAAAAGTTCAATAAAATTTTTATGTATCTATATTGTTATAAAATTATCCCAATGAATTACATTGAACTTATATATTTATTATGTATCGATTTTCACCTAATATACATTTAAATAAAAAATTATTATTTAAATAAAAAGTCAGTTTTAATCAATAACTCAGTGTTTTGACTATTCATCAAAAATTGAAAGTTTTCAGAAAAATACCAAAAAATCACCCTAGGTAATTTCGATATTCCGAATCCAAAAATGAACTCCATTTTGAATGATAAGATTTATAAAATATAAAAAAATGGGTATTACAATTCATAACAACTAGTTAATATAATATTTTAATAACATATCGTTGTTTAGAGAAACTCGATATTGCGTACAACGCAAGCTATCGTGGAAGGTTGCTCTTGCATATAACGCATGCCAAGATAGTGTTGTGTGTAGTGAAAGATTAATTTGATGTTGCATATAACATAAGACATAAAAAATATACTTCTCATAAACTATAAGGTTGTTACATTCTACCCTCCTTAAAATGAATTTTTCCCTCCAAATTCTCCACTTTGTAAAAAACAGATGAGGATTCCTCTCCCTCGTCATATCCTCAATCACCCATATAGCTTATTCTAAATGGTGGTTCCTCGATAAAACATTCACCAAGCAAGTGGTGTTGTTCCTTAGAACATTTTCGCTATGATCCAGATTCTATATCGGCCGTTATTCATAATAAATATCTTGCTCTATCAGTACAACTTCTTAGCATAGTTCATGTGAAGGATCGGGTATGTACTTTCTCTGGAGAGATAAATGGAACACATTGTGAACTTGAGAGAAATTCGGTGGAAGCGCCAATCGGTATGCTACCTTCCCAACATGATCTAGTATTTCGAAAAGACCGATATACCTAGGGATCAACTTTCCCTTCTTTCCAAATCTCATTACTCTCTTCCATGGAGATATTCGTAAGAACACTTTATCACCCACTTCAAACTCCAGGTCTTTTCTTCGGTTGTCGGCATAACTTTTTTGTTGACTCTCAGCTGCTCTTATGTGTTGTTGAATAGATCGGACCCTTTCTTCCATCTCATCAACAAGATCAGGTCCTAATAGCTTTCTTTCCCCAACTTCATCCCAGCAAGTTGGAGTTCGGCATTTCTTTCCATAGAGAGATTCATAAGGAGCCATCTGAATACTATACTGAAAGATATTATTATAATAAAATTCCACCAAATTTAGGTGTTGATCCCAATAACCTTTTAAATCCATAGAGCAATCTCTTAACAAATATTCTAGAGTTTGAATTGTTCTCTCAGACAGACCGTCTGTCTGAGGATGATAAGCAGTGTTGAAACTCAAATCTGTATCTAAATTATATTGAAGACTTTTCCAAAACATCGAGGTAAACCTCAGATCCCAATCAGACATAATGTAAAGTGGTACCCCATGAAATCTTACCACTTCCTTAACATATATCCTGGCAAACTGATCGAGAGAGAAATCCTCTCTAATAGAAATGAAGTGTGCTGACTTCGTTAGACGATCCACTATAACCCAGATAGATTTATAGCCTTTGGATGTTTTCGGAAGTCTAGTGACAAAGTCTATAGTGATGTTTTCCCATTTCTATTCTGGTATAGGTAATGGTTGTAACATCCCCTTAGACCTCTGTTACTTAGCATTAACTTGCTGACAAACCATGCCTCGAGAGAAATATTCAGCAACATCTCTTTTCATGACATCCCACCAAAAGTACTCTTTTATATTTCTATACATCTTCATTATTCAGGGTGAATAAAGAATGAAGAACTATAAGCTTCATCCAATATTCCCTTCTTTAATTCTGGGATGGGAGGGACACAAACTCAATTCATGAACCATATTATTTCCCCACAATCAATGTGGAATTCTGGAACATTTCTCACCTTATTTTGTAACTCTACATCTTCATTATGTGCCTCTTTAATCATCACATGTATAGATAGTTGAACATTCATTTGATAAAGATTATATTTCTCCGCTTCCATTATAATTCAAAGATCCATCCTTTGTAAATCCATAAATATTTGATCTTTTGTTATCCTCATCAGGGATAATCTAGCATGGTCTTTTCGACTTAATGTGTCTTCCACCTTGTTTGCTTTCCCATGGTGGTAATGAATTGAGCAGTCGTAATCCTCTATCATCTCCAACCATCTTTTTTGGCACATATTTTTCTCCTTTTGTGTGAAAATATACTTTAAAATTTTATTATCAGTATAAATATCACACCTTTCACCATAATGATAATGCCTCCAAATGTTTAATGCAAAGATAACCACAGATAACTCAAAATCATGAGTTGGGTAAAATTGCTTATGGATTTTCAACTGCAATGAGGCATAAGCTATCACCATATCGTTTTGCATGAGAACACACCCCAATCCCTTCTTGGATGCATCACTATAGATCAAAAACCTTTATCCACTACAAGGAAGTGTGATCAAAGGTGCACTCGGTAACCTTCTTTTTAACTCTTTGAAATTCTCTTCACACTCCTCTGTTTGAACGAACTTATCTCCTTTTCAGGTCAAACTGGTGAATGGATTGGATAAGCTTAAAAAATCATTCAAAAAACTTCGTTAATATCTAGCCAGAATAAGAATACTTCGGATCTCAGTTACTATTGTTGGTCTCGACCATCTATCAATAACCTCTGTTTTTGCTGGATCCACAGATATCCACTCTTTTGAGATTATGTAACACAAAAATGAATCTTTTTGAAGACAAAATTCACAATTGGTAAATTTGGAATAAAGCTTCTCCTTTCATATGGTCTTTAATAAAATTCTCAATTGATCATCATGTTCTTCCTCGCTCTTTGAATATTCAATAATATCATATATAAAGACTACCAAAAACTGATCCATATAGTCTCTAAAGACTCTATTCATTAGATCCATGAAGATAGAAGGGGAATTATTAAGACCAAATGGCGTCACTAAAAATTCATAGTGTCAATAACTTGTACGGAAAGTTGTCTTTGGTATATCATCCCTTTTGACCCTTAATTGATGATACCCTGAATGAAGATCAATCTTGTATATGTATTGAGCTTCGTGTAGTAGGTCAAACAAGTCATCAATTCGTGGGAGAGGATATTTGTTCTTGATAGTGATCTTGTTATGTTCTCGATAATCAATGCACAATCTCGTTGATCCATCTTTCTTCTTAACAAAAAGAACATGTGCTCCCCAAGGTGATGCACTAGGGCGTATGAATCCCTTATCGAGATTCTCTTGGAGTTTCTTCTTCAATCCTATAACTCAATTGGGGCCATTCTATAAGGAGTCCTTGAAATATGTAAAGCACCCGATACAAGTTCTTTTTAAAACTCAACTTCATGATTTGGTGGAAGACCCTTCAATTCCTCTGGAAAGACATCAACAAACTCCAATACAATGGGAATATTATTAATAGTGAGTTTCTCTCCAACCATTTGATATAAATAACCTTCATTTAGTGGAATCAATACCCATAAGATGGAAGAAATTTCCACTAGAAGGTTTTGTACATCCTTGCATCGATAGAAGATCATAGATTGATCTGCAATATGAAATGTGACTTCCCTTCTTTGGAAATTGATATGAGAACCATATAAAGAAATCCAATCCATGCAAAGAATCACATCAAATTCCACTATAGGAAGGATCACAATATTTGAAGGAATCACTTTCCCACAAACATCAATCGGAGAAGAATTGTAAACTTTTGAAGCGACCATTGTGCCATTAGGGGTTGTCAAAACTAACTCAACATCTAATTGTTGAGGTAATATGGTGATACCCTAAGAAAATTATTCATAAATAAAAGAGTGGGAAGATCCGGAATCAAATAAAACATTTTCTACTTTAGAGTGGATGGTATGTGTACCTTTCACCACTTCGTTATTGTACTCCACATCGCCGATAAAAATTTCACGTGACATTCCTTTGTCTTTGGTCTTAATAGTTTGTTGACGTCGATCATCATCAACAACCCTTGGATTAGGGCATTGATTGGCATAATTCCCTATTTCCTTGCACTTGAAACATTGAAGTGTAAGAGGTGAATTCTATGTATCCCTTTCTTTTTTCACATTATTAGACATCTTATTCCCATTATTTCGACATTCAACTGCCCGATAACCTTGTTTTCCACACTTAAAACATTTACTTGTCCCTTTAAGACAATTCCCTCTATGTTTCATTTAACACTTTGAGCATAAGGTAAAACTCATCTTCTTTTCATTGTGGTATTTAGATTTCCATTTGAATTTTATTTTCCTCTACTTATCAAACCCATATGTATGATGACTTACTCCAATCTCCATCTCAACCTTGAGAGCACATCTAACAATTTACTCATAGTTATTGAAGTCCCTTATTACTAACACCCTTCCAATACTTGGTTTTAAGCCACTAAATATTTGATCGATATTACTCTCAGGTTGGATAATAATTCTGGATGAGTTCCTTGCAAGTCTTGTAAAATTAGTTTTGTAGGTACCAAAAAATTCATCATTTTTTTTCTTCAGTTCAGGAAACTCCTTCTCCATCTTTGTTCAAATAATATGAGGGAAGTACTTATTGAAAAATAAGTTCTTGAACTCGTCCCATTCCATGGAATCAATTTCATCTCTTTTCCTCATATTCTTAATAAGATTCCACCATTTATCAGCTTCACCTTCCAAACGATATACTACTATGATGACTTTATCATGTTCAGAACAATGTAGAACTAAAAATATCTTTTTAGTGGTACTGATCCATTGTTCATCCACTAATGGATCAGAAGACCCGCTGAATGAAGTTGGATGATGCCTCATGAAGGATTCTACAGAATGTTGCTCCTTCCTTTGCTCGTTTGGAAGTCCAGCATGATTCATAGCCTGGGAAAGTTGTTTGAGCATTGGTACAAGATTTTTCATTCTAGATCCCATAACGTTTGGTTTCTCAGGGGGACAGTCATTGCATTTCCTGTCGCATTCAGCATTAACACGGATCCTTCAGGTTCCAGCCATTGACTAAAACCAAGAAGCATAGTGTGATAAACAATAGTCATTACAGGAAAAACACATAATCAGAAATAAAATTTCACACTTTATGTCATATAATAGGTTATTCATATCCATTTCTAAAACACTATGATTTTGTCTTATGCTTAGACATATCCTTAGGGTTTTTACTAAGGCTTTCACATCCTAGTTTCCAATGGTTGACTATAACTTTCCTCTTATACCAAAAATAACGACCCATACTTTACATACATAGTTATTACATCAGAATTGAAGAATAATTATTACAACATATAAAAAAACCATGAAAGGATCGTATAGGTATAGTGTCTTTAGAAACTGGGAAACATAAACAACAGGTTCATAAAGCATCTACATTGTCTCCTGTTTATTTCATCATATTTAGAGTCCTTTTTGGCATCACCTACTTAATTACCATCTTCCTAACCTGGGGAAAATAAAACATACAAAAGGGTGAGCTCAAATGCTCTGTAAGGGTAAATAGAGGAAATACCAATCATTTCATATTCATAAGAACATAATATTTTGAAAATCTTACCCAGCAAAAGAGATCATAATATCATAACTTGGGATAAATCATGGTAGTTAAATGTAATCACAATAATCATAACATAAAACATGAAACATTGTGGCATACATACATAATCAACGAGAATCATTTCTTAGTAGTCAAGACTCGTTGTGAATACTATTCTATCAGACAAAGTCCATTTCTGAACCGAGTTCACTCCTTGTTTCAGTGCTGTATCACTGAACCAGATTAAGCTGTCGTTCCAATCATGTCTATATCATGAGATATAAATCATTACCCAATGCATTAGAGGCAGATATAGGTACCACCAATCTCATAATGATACCATTATTATGTGTTCTACAATATCATAAATCATACATCATAGCATAACCCATGTAATAAAAATGTGATTTTTAAACATCATGCCATCATAACATAATCCATATATGATAAAACGAAATCAAAAAAATATTTTCATAATAACATAATAAAAACAATGTAAAAATAGGGATAGAAATAGTACCCTATATTATCATAGATGGAAATTAATTTTGATAAAACGCTTGAACTCCTTTCTTGAGGAAAATATCCTTTATACTTCAATTTTTTTGTCCTTTCTTAAAATTTCATACTATTTTAAACAAAAAGATGTTGATTAAAAATAAACTTGAAAACTTGTAAATGAAGCTTCATAGAAATAATGTTCTATGAAATAATAAAAATCCATTCATGCTGTATAAGTTAAAAATAACATTCTTCTCGTACTTTGGCCGGAAAAGTCAAAAATTACCTCGTACTAAAAACGAAAAAATGTTCCTTTCATATCTTTTACTGAAAACTCATCAATGGGTAAAATTAGATTTAAACAATTGTATGAGGAGAGAAATAATATTACATATTGAGGAATCATGGATGGGGATGATAAATATTCCCCAGTAAATTATGAAGTATAAACAATCTGTGATAAAAATGAGATTGCGAGATTTTCCCTTACCTTAGTTGTGATTTTCTTCATACGTATCTGAAACTCCTGTATAATGATTTAAATAATGTCATTGACTTATTACATAATCATACTCATTGTTATTATATCATATATGGTCATATTCTTAACTTCTTATTAATAATATTTCATTGCTACTTGTTATTCAGGTGTTCATTCCTTTATGTTCTTATGCATGTTTTGTCAAATAAATTCTCATTATTCTTTTTTAGGTTATAGATACCTAATTTACATAATGGTATTATGTAATATATTTCATATTTATTCATTCAATTCATTTATATAATCATTATTCAATGAATATCATGTAGAACGAGTCGCATCACATCGTGGATACGCTAGGTCGTACGTACGCATGAGCGATGATCTCATTCCCATGATCGTGGAATTATATTGAAGTGTATGTATACTATTTCAGAATCAATATCACTTTAAAATAATAATATATAGTCATTATTTACACCATTATACCCATCCAAGTAAGGTGGGGGTGGAAAATATATTACACCACGTTGTGGAGACGGTATTCCGTACGTACACACGCGCGGTGATTTTGTTTTCCGTAGGATGGATAGAAGGTGAAATAGGGTTGTTTAATAGTTATAATAACATATTAGTATATGAGTGATAATTATTTTATTACTTCATAATTAAAAAACTAAATAATATGATGTAGAGAACGAAATAAATTTGAAGGAATCGGTAATAGATATTACATCTTCTTCAACACGCCTCTTTGAAACCTCCTCTTAGGTCGCTAAAATTGTTTTTTAAAGAAGACCAGGACCTCTAGTATGTTTCTAGGGAAGTTTAGAAGGGAAATTTTCAGGGGTTGGACGAGATTTAAGGCTCAAAATTGTGTGTGGGAGAGGGATGAGGTGCCCTTTTATAAGGGAGGAGAGGGGCACCTTAGAAAAAACATAAAATATAATTTTATAATTAAGTCATATTCGGTTTTTAATAGCTCCAAATTTATTTATTTAGAAGCTAAGGTGGGGATGGGTCTAAATACTCTCAACCAATAGGTTTTAAACAAGTTTAGGTTACTATTTTAATCTTATCATTTAGATTTTACTCTAAGATAAATAATTTTACATTTACCGTGTCTTCTTGTTTTCTTACACTATATGGTTAATAAACATACTCTAACAAGCCAAACGAACCCAAAGTGGTTCATTATTAATATATTTAACCTTATATAAGTCATCTGGATGATCTTTATATTTTTAGAAATAAAATAACAATTAATAATATAATTTTTTTAAAACTATTTTATGTCAATTTTTACACTATTTGGTAATTGATTTTTGTGAAAATCATAACTACATTATTAGTTTGAAAAAAGGTTAATTAAATCAATACCAACATGTCATATTAACCAATAAAATTAGTATAATTTATAAAACGTCTCAAATTACATTTATTTGGGTATTTATAATATCAGTTATGTTAATATTTCATTAATAATGTAATTACTGCATCATCATTGTTCCATAAATAAATTAAATTATTTAATGTCTAAAAATTATAAATAAAATAAAATTATGTAGAATATATTTTTATCTTTCTAATTAATATTTATTGTCGAATTTTCATTATGTATAAACATATATTAAAAATGTTTTAGTTATTAAACTTTGATTTTAACTATTTTAACTCCTCTTAAAATAAAATAATAATAAGTGTCCTCATCAAAATCAAGTGGAAATGAATGGTGATATTTTATTCCTAAGGTTGGTTTTGGCCGAATTAAACATATCCAATAGAATTAGGAGATGTTTTTGGGTAATAATAATATCATTTTTACCCTTAATTACCCTATTTACATTTAACTGTGGTAAATAAAAGTATGAAGTTACTAATCAACAAAAATTATTTTTATCTTATTGAACCACATTTTACTCCATCATAATAACTGAGTCTCTTGGATTTTCAAAATTCAACTCTCCGATGTGGTAAAATAATGTTTTATGTACAATTGCAAATACTTCTAGGAGGTGGGTAAAAGACGGTAAAAAGTTCAATAAAATTTTTATGTATCTATATAATTATAAAATTACTCCAATGAATTACATTGAAAATATATAGGTATTATGTATCTATTTTGACCTAAAATAAATTTAAATAAAAAATAATTATTTAAGAAAAAATTTGGTTTTAACCAATAACTCCGTGTTTTCACAATTCATCAAAATTTCAACGTTTTCAGAAAAATACCTAAAATTCACCTGAGGCTAATTTTGATAGTCCGAATCCAAAAATGAATTCCATTTTGAAAGATAAGATTAATAAAATTTTAAAAAGTGGGTATTACTATTCATAAATAATAGTTAATATAATATTTTAATAACATATCGTTGTTTAGCGAAACTCGGTATTGCGTACAACGAAAGCTGTCGAGGAAGGTTACTCTTTCATATAACGCAAGACAAGATAGTAGTGTATGTAGTGAAAGATTCCTTTGATGTTGCATATAAAATAAGACATAAAAATATATAATTCTCATAAACTATCAGGGTGTTACATCAATCCTCCATATATCTTTGTGTGGGCGTTGATCTAGAAGAAAATAATCATCTTTCAGCTTATTGTTAAGACTCAGGTAAAGACATTTAAATATTTAATAATTTTACCCTATGATAAATACATTCCAAATTTATGATAAAATATTCATCCTCCATTATGTTCATAATATCTTCACATTATTTCATTATATTCGTAACTTCTTCATCATTAATTTTATATTTCACTTATAGTAATGCTCCAATCGCCTATATATTTTTTACATTGATATTTAATTTGAAATACATGTCATAAATGATGTTCCTTTTATAGTATTTTAATGTAAAAAACATCTATCCAAGCCTTAAAATCACTATATCTTTCCACTACACTACATCATACTAAACCTTCTCTACTATGGAATTTCATTGTAAATGATCATAGATTTTTAATATTTTGATATTCCATTGTTATGTAAGATCAACACATGTCATCTCTATTTATTTCAATGAGAACATATACACAATCTATCCCTTTATAGATCATTCTTCAAGATAAGTGATCATATCATGAAATCTATTTATCAAGTTTTTATAATCATTATTTTTAAAGGAATGACCTTCACCACTTGTTATTTTTTATTTTGGGTAAGATGGGCACCTTCTCATAAAAGGTATCATTATTAATAAAAAAACAACAAGTCAATCCCATCAGAAAGAAGAAAATTTTTATTTATCCCTTTGAAAAATAGGGATTATACCCAAAGGAATATGATCAGACTATTTGAGGTTTTTCTTGTCAAAACAATTTTTTGGAAATACTGTTATCCAAATAATTTCACTCCCTGAAAAATTGGGTAATGATATAGCCAATGTATGAGAGAAACTGTAAACAATTATCCATTAATTAAAAAGCCTCCAAAATACATTATCTTATGCAGTTCTGATAGCATGAAAAAAATGGCGGAATTACATTCCAACAATATCTTTCTCATACCATTTTGTTAATATATTCCAAATCAGTGATAATCCCAATCATCTCATCATCCAAAGGGGAGACAAGGCCACAAGATCCATATTGTATGAACACATATCTTATTCTTGAGTTATGGGATTCTTATTTTCCTTTTTCTTTAAGTGTTTTTGAGATAACAAGTGAAATGGGTAAAACCACAAAATTTATGGGTACACATCGTGTACTTTTTCCACACGCCATGTACTTTGGCCGTGTGGGATGAGAATATAGGGCCTGTAGGCCTGTCGGTGATGAGGTGTCTAAAAACTGACTACACACCATGTACTTACTATATACATGTAGTGTAATCAGTCGGAAGGTGAACAGTAAGGTGGTGGGAGTAGCCACTAGTGGAACAATAGTACACACCGTGAACATAGTAATACACATTGTGTAATCAAGTCAGCGGGTGAATAGTAATGTGGTGGAAAGAAGTCATCCAGGAACAGTTTAAATAATGTAAAGTACACTCCATGTACTTGAGAGTACCCACCGTGTAGTTATGTTTTTTCTATAAAAACAGGCGGTAGCATCCTCATTCAGTAGAGGAGGCATAATACTCGATGAGAGCCATTAGAGAGGGGGCTGAAACTTGGAGGAGCTCCTGACGGCACACCGGGTCTCCGATTCATTCGACTTAGATCTTGTTTGAACCGCACATGTGAGGTATTCTATCTTCTGGAACTTCTCTTTCTAATCCTTTCCCTGGGGGATGTTATTTGAGTTTGAATGTGTAAATTTTTATCTCAGATCTACATCGTTCTCGGGTGATTCGGGAGGCGTCGTTCATGTATATCAACCAGAGTACATCGATGTAGGTGGTCTGGTTTTTATTTCTAAAGATCGAGTTGATTTTGTATATTTTGTTGCTACGCACCCATGTTTGGGGTGTCGTGTGGCTAAACCCTTGACTGTTAAGATACCTAGAATTTCATATGTAATTTAATGAACAAGTATAAACTTCTGTTTTTGATCATTTCCATGATCCAGGGCCACCCTTTGGGTGCATTTCCCATGTTTAGCAGTTTTTCCAGGAAAACTGTGGGTATGCCATGATTATAAGCATCTTTTGTGTATTCTTGAAATGAAATTTATATATATTGCTTTGATTATGTGTTGGGATCAGCCCAGTTTTTTGCATAGCCTGAGGTCAGTGTTTTTCTTAGCCTTAGGGTAGTGTTTCGTTTAGCTCGAGGGAAACATTTATTATCCCTGTGGGTAGTAGCTTCCATTCCAGAGGAAAATATCTAGTACGCTTGAGGGAAATATTCATTATACCTGAGGGCAGTCACCTGAGGGTTTCGATTCTGATTACCTGAGGGTATGGATTCTAATGTACGAGGACAATGGTTTATTTTAATATTCACCATGGGGATTTCTTGTGTTATATCTTCCATGATAAATCACATGATTAGTATTGTTATTACCTCTTACTTGTTAGATAGCCTGATGTGGTTTTTGTTGTATCACTGTATAAGAGATTGTTGGTCGAGGCCGGGTCTCGGGATCTTATAATTCAATTATATTGAATTGTTAAATAATAATTAAATTGTAATTAAACTGGTAGAAGTAGCTTCTTTTGATTACTTCCTAGTTTATTGCATTTCATTATTTTATACTACTATTGCACATTTTTCACTGACAGTTGGGCATGGGCCCTTGGTGGTTGCCTACGAGGATTTATTTCTCACACCCTGATTGGGTCATGTCTTGGGACCAAACAGATTATATTGTTGTAGGTGTTGATAAGGGAAAGTGTCTCTATATAGGTACTTGATTATTGTAGAGCAGTAGGAGAGCATTGAACCGAGCATAGGCTTGCGATGTTGTTGAGTTCCTGCTGCACTGTTTTTATTTGTTGTGTTGTACTTGTACCTCGTGTTGTATTGTTTTAGATTGTAGTGTATGCTATTTTGGATGCATTCTTAGAATTAGAGACATACTGCATCATCGTGTATATGACTGTTGGTCATCATTTAATTCAGTACCATTGTCCATTTCATCTTGGTATTGTTTACTACTTCCACTTTTGGTATGTTAGAATTTTCTCCACCGTTCTACACATTGACAAATGAGGGCACAGTTTTCCCATTATCAGACCTAGACCCTCATTTCTAGTCAACAGCCTTTGAAGTTTGGGGGAATGCACTTGAGGTCGTGTGAACAACCCGGTTCGGGGCACCCATGGTGTGGCACCTAGATTCAAGACATTGCACATATAAACAACCATCCACATCACCATGAATGTTCTGAAAGATATCTTTATATCTTGAAGGCCACAGGTTCCCTCTACCAGAGCCATTAGTATTTATTTAAATCCAACTAAATAATGGAGGTTTCAAAAAAGCCTCCATTTTACCCATTGGAGGCAGGAAGATTCCTTAATCGGGATCCTCCTATGAATAGATTACCTGTGTACCAAGTTCTAACAATAAAACATTCATGGTATTTTCACGTTTCTTAGTGAAATAATAAATTCAATAATAGTTTATTGTGGGAGGAAGACAAAACCATCATGAAGACATATGTTCCTTTCTAACCAGATATTACTGGATGGTTTTACAGTGGCAACATGGACAAGTAGTAAAAGAACTTGGGAAATCAAGAGACATAACCAACCTATAATGAAATCCCACATAGAAGAAATACATGTCATTATGTCTTGAAATATATTAATGAGATACTTCCACATAGATGAGGTCAGGATGAAGCTCAAGAAAATGTGGTGTAGATCATCTGGGAGTTGATGACAGAGAACACAAACTAATCATAGAGAAATTGCAAATACATGAAAATAATTATGGGTAGGGAGTTTACCATGATCGGGCCTCCAAACAATATTAAATAGATAGGGATGAATAATATTCATGTCAAACTTCCCAATAAATTGTATTACCAATATAGGACCATTTACATGAGAGTCAAAGGACATTGAAGTAAGAATTATAGAATAATTCATCTCAAAAATCCATTAGTCTATTGTAGAAGAATAGCAGTACTCATTAATAATACGCTTAATGTGATCTTGAGAAACATCAATATCATTTAGATGATCATTTATTGTGATATCAGTATCAATGATAAAATCAACATATCTAATAAAATCATAGAGTGGATCATTAATACAATTAGTCATCCAAAACATAAGAGATGAATATTTAGAAATAGTCATTGTTGACACCGAAAAAAGACCGTAACTCTCGGAGGAAGTTTCGAAATGACGAAGCGAAGTCATATTCGGAATCAGAGGCCCGATCTGGAGGCCCGGGATGGGGTGCACGAAATAAAGGAGGATCTGCGCGAAAAATTGTTCTGCGTTCATAGAATCACCAGGTTTCGCGGAATTGAGTCGGTGAGGCATGCAATCTTTGCGTGCCCCGGTTCTGTGGGGTGAGTTTTTTGCGCACCGGCTACGCTTTGTGTGATGAATTTCGCGTGCCGCCTGGATTCCGCACAGGAGGTCGCCTATAAATAGAAGGTAACCCCGAACGGCTTGTGGTTTGAGGAATAAGAAGTGACTCTCGTGCGCGCAATTCGGATCCCCCCGCGCGCAAGATGAATTCCAGGTAAAACCCTCATTTTGCGCATCCTTGCCCCGGAGTTCGCCTTTGCGCGCAACTCCACTGGCTTCTGTGAATTTTCCCCATCCCCAGGGTACCAGTCTTGCATGAAATTCATTTCATGTGCACGCAATACCCTACCATGTGTTCAAAACCATGCACGTAATTCCCTCTCCAAGCGAAATTCCCTTGCTCCAATTGTGCGCCATCCTGGAGTTTTGCGCGCAAGCCTTCCCTTTTGCGCGCAAAGCCCAGGACCCCTTACCTTGATGCCCCTTGGCTGCCCCCTGCACTGGCACCTAATGTCTCCCCTACCGGCCATGCGCGACATGCGTTGTTTTCCCATACGGCCTTCCAGGCTCGTGCGAAGTAACCTCAAGGTCCCCTGGGCCTTGTTTCCCGTTGCGTTTCTTTGACTTATGATTCTCCGCATAGGCACGCTAACAACTATTTCTTCTTCGCATAGCCATGCTAACGTGGACCCCCCGGTGGTTTGCCCTGCGGCCCCCCTTCACCATGGCCTTGCCGATGCCTTCCCTCCCCAAGGGGTAGAGGGCGTTGGGCATGTAAGCCCTATGGGTGTGGAGTAAACCCACCTCGTCCAAGCTGCAGGATGTTAAACTGTTAAGCACCTCGTCCTTAACACAAGACGTTAAACTGTGGTCCGACCCCGTGCTTCGCACACAGGGTCCCCCCAGCTCAGAAATTCTTTACGCCCACGCGTATCCACGGGAATGGACTCTTCCTCGCATGGAATGAGATCCTCCTTGTCAGAGTGGCGTTTGTCCGCGGGGGAAGGGCTGCCTCAGAGCGTAAGCCCCTAGCCTCTCAATGGATAATTGCACCCATGCATCTTCGTACTCCCCCCTGCCAAAGCCAGTGGAGTCCTTTTCCCACTTCGCTTTGTCGCACCACGGGCCTCCACCCTAGAGTAAGACCTGGAAATAAGGGCCACTAACCACGCGTAAGCCCCTGTTTCCTCTTTGGGCCGCTCAACGCGTAAGCCCCATTCCGCTTCTCATGGACGCACCCTTCGTGAAGTGATCATCTGGTCCCTGCTGCCTCTTGTTTCCCACACCGAGCATGACTCACGTGGGCTTAGAGCGCGCATCGACCACGATATCCTCCTACGGGCCACCCCAGAGCGTAAGCTCCATCCCAGCGAACTACGTGGACTTTGATCCGTGCTAACGCACGGTACGTAGGAAGCCTCCACGAGGTTCAAGCCCACCACCCGGTCCTCCCGACCTCTCCATGTCAGTTCTCCGACCACCTTGGGCTGCCTCAGAGCATAAGTCCCAAACCACCCGTCCCGCATGACGTTAAACTGTATCCCCCCTCTTGGGCCATGTCAAAACGTAAGCCCCGTGTCTCACTCCACCATCCATCATGATCGTTACCCAGGCCGCCACATCCCGGTGAGGTCATGCCACCCCATCCCACACCATGAAACCCGGGAAGTCGCCCACGTGTTGGCCCCAACATCGGTGTCCCCCCCTGGGGATCCTTCAACCTGATCCATCTCTGCAAGAAGTTAAATTCGCGACATGCCTCATGTTAAACATGGGAAGCTGAGGAAAACCTCAGATGGTACACATTCCCCGCGTTCGATGTGGGATGCCTCGGGCTTCCGCACCCTCGAGAAGCCCTGTGATGAGGGACTAATGACAGACATGCCGATGACGCCCCTACGTGACCATTCTCCTCACTGAAGGTTGCTTCCCCGAAAAGACCCCTTAGAGCATCATGATGGAAGCAGCGTAATTAACTGGCGTCCATGTAGATATGGCACCGGGAATGAGCTTCACGAACCCGTCTTAAATCTATGAGGGAGACCCGAAATAGGTAATGTGCTCTGAGGAGGAATCCACGGAAGGAAGAACCAACATCCCATCATCCTGGTTTCAATCAAGGAGCAGACGTCCCAGAACAAGGAACGGATGCCGCCCGCCTTTGGAAAGCGGGAATGCAGGGCAACAAGCAGTGCGTCCTCCCCACAGACGGAGGCACGCGCCCTGGAGAAAGCATCGGAAACAAAAAATGGTGAACCCGACGTGAAGCTCTTCTCCTAAAAAGGGGGAATGGTAGCCGTTGGGGCATCGGAAGAATAGCATGTCACCAGGTCTGGGTAACCCTCACCGGGACGTGAACCCGCCAGGGGTCGAGGCCTTCAAGACGTTGACTACTCCGTTCTGTGACGTCATCAGCAGGGATCCCTCTTGCTGAACATGGAAGACGGAATGACGATGGTCCTTGGTTGTTGATCTCATTTCCTGTTGATACTAATGGGTTCATCTCCCTGTTTCCAGGAATCATATATCTACATTCAGAGCTCGATCGCCACCTGCCCACCGGCGCAGGGGCAGGGGCAGTACCGACGCGACTACCTCGCGCGGTCCCACCTATTCCACGGTCGCTCTGACTTTGACCGCCGTAGCAGTTGGGCTCTTTCACCCCCTCTCCCCATCATAAATCATCCAGTGGAGGGTGATCAATAACCTGGTTCGTAGGTATGACGAGGAAGGGGTCATCCCCACCAGGGGCATGGCCCGCTTGGATCTAGAGGCGGCCGCGGCCCACCACCATCGCCGCCCTCGAAGTCCGCGCAGGGAGACGCCTCTCCCCATGCTGATGTTCAACCGCTTCGGGAGCCTATCCCCAGAGTGCTTTGACACATCCCTCCCCTACGCCAATGAGGTGGGGGATGTTCGGGTCCACCCGATCGGCAATCCATCCCAGGGGTTAACGGCAAGAACCCCCGCGAGGCTGCATCGACACCGCCGCCCGACTCCCCGAGCCGAGGAGCAGGAAATCATCATGCCCGCACCGCCGATTCCAGACCATCTGACTCGATTCCAGTGTCGGGCGCGAGCGGGAGAGAATGCCCGTCCTGGGGCACCAGCATCAGCAACCACCGTGGCCCAAGCCACTGCTGACTCCTGTTACCAGATCCCCGCACACATTTAGCAGGGGTAGCCACGTGCCCGACTGGGATAGAAACCCCGACCGCCCTGCAGTCAATTTGGGTCAAATATCCCAGTTGCGGACACTGGAAATGGCCACTACGGACCAATCCACGGTAGTTCCGCTCACCATGAAAGCTCATGTCGTGCCACCGATCTGCGAAGCCGAAAGCTTCTTTGCGACGGCTATGCTCTAGGTATGACCCCTTCCAGCGCCCACTGCATGGGGTATGAGGTCACTCCCCCATACTGTCGGCCACGATCATGGAGCTGTTGTGTATCCAGTCGCTCACTCACATGGAGGTCCTCCCCATGTCCCTTTCGACATCTGTCCTGGTGCTTCTCGCACCCGGGTTTTCAGTCCCCTCTACCCCAGCTCTATTGTGGTCAGGGGACCCCATGACAGAAATCATCCTTACCCTGAGGAGCTACCCAGGGGCAGGAAGGTTGGGCTTCGTCGCCATAGGAAGAATGTCAGGGGAGTCCGGACGGAAATCAGACCAGTCTGTTTCTCGGATTATGAGGCAGAGTACGACTCGATGACGGAACCTCCCCTCCCCCAACTGGGGACGCGGCGCATCAGTCTCGTACTCCCCAAATGCGATATCTGCATGATTCCCTCCTTCCTTCGAAGGTATATCCAGGAGGATGAGGACTTGGCGTATCGCCAGGGGTCAAGCCCGCAGTTGCCACTGGCCTCCTCGGAAGCACCTCCCGCCCCTGTTGGGGAGGGTGTGGAACTTTTTTGGGGACCGTCGGAAGAATCACAGGGCAATACATCCTCGGCCAGCACCGAAGTATGACAGGAGGCGCATTTGCCGGCCCATCCTATCGCGACGTGGCATCCAGGGCACTGCAACCCCTAGAGGATGACCCGTGGATCGGCGGCCAATCGGCCTGTTCGCTGTATTCCCCGCCTGCCAGCCCACTGCCCCGACAGCCTGCCTCGGCGCCATTTCCAATTCCCCGACTTTCCTCAGTGGACGAGCAGGGGCAGCATGTTCCGGGCCCTGAACCAGAGTCATGGAGCTTTTGGACCATTCTTGCAGCAGGACACTTCCCTGAGAAGTTTTGGCCGGTCACAGAATCAGATTTTGATGTGCCGGAGTCACTCACCCTGAAAGAGTTTGAATGCTTTCGCCAGATTCATCAGATGACTCACTCCAGCCTCCGCCATCAGCTAGCACCTTATCCTGGGAGCCAAGCGAATCTTGAGGAGATTGGTGAGCAGTGCCGCCGGGTCGACCTAGCAGCACTCCCCGTGGTCCGGCACCATGAGTCGCTGGACCACCATGAGGCCCTTCAGCAACAATGCGTCCAGAGTTTTCAAGTACTCCGTAATGTTATTGAGGAGGCCAACCCCCACGCGCACGCCCGCGGGTGGGCGCAGTACGCTGCTCTCCTCTTCTGTGCGATCCGCCGACAGCCCGATCCACTGGGCGGCCCTGAGGGAGCGTCGCCAGGGGCAGTGGCAGCCAACATGGCTGACCTTTCAGATGAGGGAAACATTATGGAGCCCCTCAACGGGGACTCACCCCCCGAGGACAGGCCGCTATTGGACCCATCTGGGAGGATTACTCGCCAACAGAGGAGCCTCCTAAGTCTTCCTGTACCCACGGAGGCACTG
Source organism: Viscum album (assembly GCA_963277665.1). NCBI lineage: Eukaryota > Viridiplantae > Streptophyta > Magnoliopsida > Santalales > Viscaceae > Viscum > Viscum album. The sequence goes on from OY728166.1 coordinate 206,057,054, forward strand.
GCGCCGGGCTGAAACATCGGCAAGGGTAAAGAGCCCGTCGGGTCTGTCAAACTCGTCGACCCGTCTGCCTCAGTGTATAAGGTAGAGGAAGATACCAAGAAGTCCACGCTGCGCCAATAGCTACCCGAGAAAAAGGGGCTGGTCGATGAGCTCCTGGCTAAACGCATTACAGAGCGGCGGCCTGGCTACAGCAACCCTAGACCAGGACAATGGGGGCAGGAGCATCTACCCCTTGTTGAGATCCCCCCGGGCATCTTTGACCGTGCCGTGTTCGCCGACAGGGGAGACACTAGAGCCCATGTAAAGAGGGCGCGATATGTTTCGCCGAACCCTCCTGAGTGGTGAGACAACCTGGGGGACCCTGCTCGGTTTCCTCCCGCCGCTTCGAGAGTCGCTCTACCAACTGCACCGCGAGCCGCTTAGCGCGACTATCGTATCGAGGAGCCTGGAAATTCACTTGTGGTTATAGATCCACATCAGGATTGGAATCTGCATCTGGATGATCTGATGGAAGTACTCATCGCTCACTTGGAGGCCCTGGAAACTCGGCAGGTGGCGATCCCACCAGATGGCAAGCCGTACCCCGCATCGGTGGATGACATGCCAGCCCCGCCAGGATTTGGGAACCCCACTTTTTTCCCCTTTAATGGGACCGGAGACCCACCACAACACTTGGACCACTTCAACTCGAGGTGCAGGCCTATGTTAGGGACTCCGGCGCAGCAGGAGGCTGCCAAGCTCCGATGCTTCATCCAGACATTGGAAGGACCAACATTCGTCTGGTATAGCCAGCTCCCTGTTGGATCTGTGACTAGTTGGGAGGACCTTCTCCGGAAATTCCTCTACCAGTTCAGTTCCACAAACCGGAAGAAGAACATTGCAGACCTCTTCAGGTGCAAGAAAAGGCCCGATGAGCGAGTCGCAGATTTTGTCTCCCGGTGGAAGGGGCTCACGTACTCCCTTGACATGCCGCTGACTCAGGAGCAATTACTGACGATGTGTGTAGGGAATGTGAAGGTAGAGTTGGTTCCTTCCCTTATCACGCAGAATTACCCTGGAGGGTTCCGGGACTTCTCAGACAAGGCTCAGCGCCTCGAAGAAGCCCTGCAACAGGCCAGTCAGGCACGCCCGCTGCCTCCTATAATCTCTGCAAAGAGAGCCGCCAGAGCCGAGCCCACTGTTGTGTCACAGATAGAGGCCCCCAGACAGCTAGAGTTTCTTCCAGTGAGGCCAGCTCAACAGGCTCATAGGGGTCCACCCCCACAGCCTCCGGCCCAGCAGTGACTGTCTCAAAATCGGTAGGCACCTCCGCGTAACGCACCGCCACCACCTAGGTGAGGTAATCCATCTCCGCCTCCTCGGCCTGCTCCTCCGGCCCCTGGCCATGGTCAGCCCCCAAGAGTCCCCTTTCCGGACAGAAGGAATTAGGCTTACTCGTTTGGCGAGGCCTAGGTCCCTGATTATTTCTGTAGCGCCTTGGAGTAGAGGATCGTGCGACTGCCTGAGTGTCGGAAGCCAGAAGAGGCGTGTCTCACGGATCACCCTAACTACTGCCCTTATCACCGGATCCTGGGACACACCATCCAGCAATGCTATGTGTTCAAGGACTGGCTCCAAGACCAGATTGACAACAACATAGTCAGGTTGGGCCTAGCCCTAGCACAGGTGGCAGGTGTCTTCGTGGGATCAGATGGTAGTAGTGACAATGGGGACGAGTGGGAACAGGTTTCCGACCATGGGTCCCTGACGTATAATGACTGGATGGTCCGCAGGACGGTCGCCCGTTCCCATGGCATCATCTGTGCCTGCCTGGATCAGCCAGAGCCCTCGGAGTCTGCGAGAGCCGCTTTGGAATCGTCGTCCCAGCCTACCTCTTCCCAGAAGAGCAGGCAGTGGCACAAGAAGAAAGAACGTGCCATGTCATTTCCGTCATCTTCTCGCACGCTTGGCGATTTCATGCCCCCAAAAATGGGCATCCCTCTGAGACCTCGTCTAGTAGTGGATGACACCTTGAGTGAGAGCCCAGGGTACGCTTCTGTTAGCACCATAGAGTTGGTAAATCCCTTGTTGGCTCCCAACGGTGAGGAGTGCTAGGTGAACCTCCCCGAGAACCCGAGGTATGCTTTGGTTAACACCGTAGAGTTGGTAAATCCCTTTTGGGCTCCCGTCAGTGAGGAGCGCAAGGTGAACCTCCCCGAGAACCCGGTGTACGCTTCAGTTAACACCGTAGAGTTGGTAAATCCCTTTTTGGCTCCTGACGGTGAGGAGCGCCAGGTGAACCTCCCCAAGAACCCGGGGTACGCTTCGGTTAACACCGTAGAGTTGGTAAATACCTTATTGGCTCCCAACGATGGGGAGCGCCAGGTGGACCTCCCCAATGTCCCCAGCTGTCGCCAACGTCGACGGGGTCGTGGCTACGTGAATCGCCGGGGCACGACAGTCATCACCTCTGGACAGGCCGTGCACGCTACCGAGACCAGGATGTAGGCCCAGTATAGAGAGCAGCACTCGCGGCTCCGTCACCCAGTGACAACAGGTTCTCTTCCACCACTATTTGTGATGCTGGGTCGGGCGGAACTGCCTTGCCCACATCGCAACAAGCCCAGCCCTGCCACTGGCCGACTACGGCCTCCCGGTCCTATCGTGACTGCCACCTCCCGGGCTTCAGCTGGTGAACAGAGGGACGTGCCTAGTACCAGTCAGTCACCTGTCTCGCCAGCAAGGCCCGTCATGCCCCCAATCGCAGAGCGACCTCCTGTAAGAAGAAGCTCGCATTTGGCACGAAAGTATGATGTCCTGAAGCATCCGGCCGGCATTCCGGCAAGGCTTTCTATCCTTGAGGCCCTTCGCCTGTCATCTGGAATTCGAGAGGCGCTCACCGAGGTTCTAAGGAGCCCCCTCCAGTTTTAAGCGAAAGTCGCGGCCGCAAAAGCCTTCCACACCGAGGTGATTGAAGATGTCGAATGTCAGGCGGTTATCTCATTCTCCAGTGAAGATGAAGACTCTCCCATACAGGGGCACATCTGCCTGCTGTACATCACCGGCCAGTTCAATGGCATGGAGATCCGTCGCTGTCTTGTCGACACGGGTTCTGGGATTAACATGATCCCAACTCGGACATTGCGAAAACCGGGGCTGCCTGATGATGATTTAACTCCCTCCGACCTCAGAATCCAGGGGTATGACAGGACCGAGAAAACTCCACTCGGCAAGATTCGTCTGAAGACCCAGTTCGGCAGCTTAATTGCCAATACTGAATTCATGGTTGTCTCTTAGGACACTTCCTACAACGCATTGATGGGCAGGCCATGGCTCCATCTTCATGCAGCGGTTCCATCATCATACCATCAGTTCCTCAAATACTCCCTTAATGGTCGACTAGGTGTGCTCCAAGGAGATGCGTCTCCTTTTGCCTCTTGTGAAGCTCGTTACCTGGACGCTGACTATTACAAGAGAAAGGACAAGAACATCCTGGCATGAGATTTTGAGCCCACCACTGTCGCAAGTGATCCCTGGGCAGGTTTGGATGACGCATATGTCTTCCCAATCCATCGGTTGGAGGCCTCGACTCCCAATATGGGAGAGTGATTTGTTGTCTCGGGTACCAGAGGAGTGCATATTTCTGGGTCTAAGCGACGGCGGGAAATCACCTCGTACTCTTACACCAACCAGGCTCAGGTGATCCCCGAGCCTCCTACCCCTATACGATATTGGGATGTTGGCCTCATGGCAACGACAGTACGTCATACGTACCTGTTTCGCCAAGCCGGAATCAACCGGCTCAAGCCAACGCGTCCCCACTTCTTTGATGTCATAAAGCGTGGCCCCTTGGGCCACAGGCCGGATGGGATTGGATCAACCGTCTTCGTCGCCATGGTCTTCGCGGTGCATGAGTCTCTCATCGTGACGAACTCTGCCGCCCAAGCTGGTGCCAGCTCCCCATCAGGGTCGAGAAGCCCTGAAACGGCTCCCCCTGTGGATGATCCTTCCACAAGCGGAGAAGAAGACATAGAATATGCTCCTCCTGCCTTTGAGGAGGGTGTCTCTGCCACGGTCGATGAGCTAGTACAGGTGAACCTTGGTAGTGAGGTGGACCTGAGACCCACCTTGGTCAGCGCCGCTATGCCTCTCGAGGAACAGAAACAGTACATAGACTTCGTCAGACAGCACCGTGATGTGTTTTTCTGTAGTTATGATGAGATGTCGGGACTAGATCCCTAGGTAGTCGTCAACCGCCTTGGCCTCCCAGCAAACCATCGCGGGTTCAAGCAGCCTCCCAGAAAAATTCACCCCTTTCATGGTGCCATGGTTGAGGCTAAAGTTGATAAGCTCATTAAGGCCAACTTCGTCAAGTAAGTCCAGTACCCTAGGTGGCTAGCCAATATTGTGTCCGTCAGGAAGAAGAACAGGCAGATCAGGGTCTGCATCGACTTCCGCGATCTTAATCGCCACTGTCCGAAGGATGACTTTCCCCTTCCCATGACAGAGCTGTTGATCGACGCAACGGCCGTGTTCCAAGCCCTCTCCTTCATGGATGGGTACTTCGGGTACAACCAGATCCGGATGGCCCCCGAGGATGAAGATTTTACTGCTTTTAGGGCCCCCCAGTGCACTTTCTTCTATCGGGTTATGCCCTTCGGCATGAAGAATGTGGGTGCCGCCTATCAACAGGCTATGCACCGCATATTCAAGCTGATCCTCGGGATGCTGGTGGAGTGCTATGTAGATGACCTGGTGGTTAAATATCGTCAATGCCGAGACCATCTCAAAGACCTTGAGAATGTGTTTGGTTTGCTCCGTTCTCGCCACTTGAAGATGAACCCGTTGAAGTGTACCTTTGGGGTCACCTCCGGAAAGTTTCTTGGCTTCATCGTCAGGTATAGAGGTATCGAGATCGGACCCGAGAAGATCAATGCCATCAGTCAGATGCCTCCCCGAAATAATATTCAGGAGCTTCGAGGCCTCCAAGGCCACTTAGCCTATATACGCCGATTCATTGCGAATCTGGCCGACAAGTGTAAGCCCTTTTCTCGACTCATGAATAAAGGTGCGGCCTATGGGTGGGATGAAAAGTGTTAGCCCGCTTTTGGGGAAATCAAGTAGTATCTGCTTCAATCTCCGGTCCTGATGCCACCCGTTCTCGGAAAGCGGCTGGTCCTTTACGTGACCACCCTGGAGCGATCCCTTGGTGCCCTTCTCGCCCAGAAGAACAACGAGGGAATATAGAATAGCCTCTACTACCTCAGCCGCATGCTCCACGACGCCAAAATCAGATATTCTCCCATCGAGAAGAGCTTCCTGGTGCTCGTATTCGCCTTACAGAAACTACGGCACTACTTGCAGCACCACGAGGTACAGCTGGTCTCTCGGGTAGAACCATTGAAATACATCCTGAGCCGGCCTATGTTGATTGGCCGATTGGCACGCTGGGCGGTAATCCTCTAGTAGTTCGACATTAGGTTCGTACCTCAAAAGGCCGTCAAAGGACAGGAGTTAGCGGACTTCTTAGCTGCCCACCCAACCTCTGCGGACCAGCCACTGGATTTGGGCTTTCCTGATGGGGCAATCATCTCAGTCGATCACGCCACCCCATGCTGGAAGATGCACTTTGACGGCGCCTCCCGAATCCCTACCGATAGAAGGCTCAACGATCATAGGCTTAACAGAGTAGGCCTGGGTATCATCTTCATCACCCCGGAGCAAGCCTTTCTACCATATTCTTTCTTGTTGTCAGAAGGCTACACCAACAATGAGGCAGAATATCATGCCCTCATCACTGGCCTCGAGTTGGCTCTAGAGGTTAACGTACCCCACCTGTATGTGAAAGGGGACTCTAATCTAGTCATCAAGCACATTAACGGTTACTACGATGTCAGGAAGCCGGAACTCATGCCGTTTCTGGAGTGCACCCTCCATCTAATGGCTAAGTTCCCCTCCTGACCAGATGTCGTTCACGTTCCATGGTCGCAGAACAGTTAAGCAGATGCTTTGGCCAGCCTGGCCGCATCACTCGTGGAGCCCGAACAGGATGACCTAATCATCCACGTGGCACCACGAAGAGTCATTGCTCCTGTTATCCCGGAGGACGATTGTGGCCCGCGAGTGAACCATCTCACCACTGGTGCCCCCACGTCAGGACCCCCCGGGGCTTCAGGCATGGTGATCTTGATAGTTCCTGACTAGAGGACACCCTTGGTTGAATATCTCTGGCACGACAATCTTCCGATGGACCGAGCAGAGCAGGAACGAATCCAGCACTGCGCGCCGCAGTTCACCCTTCAGAGCGGTCCCAACCGTGAGAAGATCCTTCACAGGCATGGGTTTGACGGTGTTCTCCTCCGTTGTCTTCAAGGAGTGGAGATCCCACAGGTGATACAGGGTGTGAACACTGGTTACTGTGGCGCCCACTAGGTCGGGTCAATGTTGTCCCACCATATTCGAAGACTGGGATACTTCTGGCCCTCCATGATCCACAACTGCATCGAGTACGCCAAGAGGTGTCATGCGTGACAAGTTAATGCTAACTTTGTGCATCGGCCACTGGAGCCTCTCCATAATACCAAGTATTCTTGGCCCTTTTCAGTCTGGGGGTTGGATGTCATAGGGCCTTACCCATCGGCGACGGCCCGCCAGTGCCGGTTCATCTTAACCGCCACAGATTTCTTCTCAATGTGGGCAGAGGCAGCCCCACTCATGGAAGTCAGGGCTGGTTCTATCGCCGACTTCGTGAGCTCCAATATCATTCACCGGTTTTGAATACCTCACGCTATCCTCACGGATAACGGAACCAACTTCCGAGCGGCCGAGCTGAAGAGATTGTACACCAAGTACAACATTCGCTCTAACAACACCTCCCGCTATCATGCGCAGGCTAATGGACAGATTGAGGCGTTTAACAAAACCCTTTCAAACATTCTGCAAAAAATGGTTGGTCAGAACAATAAAAGATGGCCGGACAAGCTCCCCAACGCCCTCTGGGCATATAGGATGACGACTCGCAATTCCACCCAGGTGACTCCGTATTCCCTGGTATACGGAGCTGAGGTCGTCCTTCCCATCGAGTTCTAGCTACCCTCATTGCGCACAGTGGAATATAACCAGAAAGCGCCGGACAGAGTTCCCAAGATCCGTCTAGCCGAATTGGAAGAGTTGTATGGAAGTAGGCTTTGCGCTTTACATAACCTGGAAAGGCATCAGGGCAGGATGGCTCGAGCTTTCGATAAGAAGGTTCACCTCCGCTCCATCCTGCAAGGTGACTTGGTGCTGGCACTTAGAGCGCCAATGATTCCCAGCAGGAAACCACCCAAGTTGGAGCCCAAGTGGGAGGGGCCTTTTGTTGTCAACAAGGTCTATCCCAATGGCACATATTCCCTGGTGACTATGGATGGTGAGCGTATCACTCCTCCCACCAACGCCAGGTTCCTCAAGAAGTACTTTGCCTAACTTGTTATTGGTCCTGCATGACCTTAAACTGTATGGTCCAGCACGACCTTAAACTACACTTCGCCCTACATCTGGGCTCCATGGTCCGAGTTCTAAGACCTAAAACTAAGATCCTCATGGTCCGAGTTCTAAGACCTAAAACTAAGATCCTCCATGGTCCGAGTTCTAAGACCTAAAACTAAGATCCTCATGGTCCGTGTTCTAAGACCTAAAACTAAGATCCTCATGGTCCGAGTTCTAAGACCTAAAACTAAGTTCCTCCATGGTCCGAGTTCTAAGACCTAAAACTAAGATCCTCCATGGTCCGAGTTCTAAGACCTAAAACTAAGATCTCCATGGTCCGAGTTCTAAGACCTAAAACTAAGATCCTCATGGTCCGAGTTCTAAGACCTAAAACTAAGATCCTCCATGGAACGAGTTCTAAGACCTAAAACTAAGGTCCTCATGGTCTGAGTTCTATGACCTAAAACTAAGATCCATATTTCATCCTACATGATGTTAAATTGTATTTCCAGAACTACGTCTAGCTTGATTCCCATCCTAATGGGATACGTAGGAACGCCCAGACCTTTCGTCTTCGGGTCCAGCTTGTGGTCCGATGTCGTGTCTGTTTCACCTTTGGGACCTTGACCACATGATCATGTGGTGTGGATTGAGATTATGTCCCCATTCACATCAGGTTTGCGATAGCTGCACCACGCGCTCCCTGTCCTCAGGATTTAGCCCTCCTATGTCCAATGGAATTAGAAGACGCTTTGAAGAACTACGTGTGGCTTGATTCCCATTCTTATGGGATACGTAGGACCACCTGAACACCTAGATGTCAAGTCCAGACCCATATTTTAAGAGATCCCACGATCTCCCGGTTCTCGGGGTGTTTGGCATTATGCCCCCTCTTTTTCCTGGGGATTCGCCATCTTTTGGCCGCTCTCGGACTAAGCCCTCTGACCGTTTCCAGTGGTCTGCTAATGTGCTCAAGGCGCTCTGGTCTAGAACTTGGAGTGCCAGATTCGACTTAGGAAAGTTCCATCCACTTGCCAAGCTTTATGTTCCCCTTCATTCGGTCCCCTGTCATCCTTCACACCCGGAGGGACCCCCAAGAAGGCCTGGATACAACACCCAAGGTCTCTCCTACCATCATGGGACAACGCCCCCGAGGGATTTCGGAAAAAAAATTAATACAAATCCCGCGTTGCGAACATGGTCAGAGGTTGATGCTCATTTGTCGGTCCACATGGCTGACACGACAGGATGTTGTGTTGCGAACATGGTCAACATTACTCCTCAGTCGTCACGCCGATTCCCCGGGCCCTGAATGTTGGTGGAATGGTTCATGTCATGTTCCTCCCCACCGTGTCAAGGTGGAATCCTGACACTCCTTGTACTAACCCTTAGTACACCCCCGCACATTAGACAGACCGAGTTACGTAACGGTGTCTCTCGGGACTCACGCGATCTGAGCGCTAGAGTATGTGATTGGGTCTCTTCTTTACAGGTTGCATATAGCTTGACCCTCATCCCCATGAGAAATGAGGAGTCACCAAAACATTGCGTTTTGGGCCCAGCACAGCTGGGTGCTATCATCTCCTATCACCCTCCTGATTGTTGAAACCTCGTAGGCCTCTTTAGCCCGAAGCTTCTCTCTCGGATGGTCCAAACCATACGACCTTAAACTGTTTTTTTGGTTCAAACCATACGACCTTAAACTATGTTGTTGGTCCAAACCATAGGATGTTAAATTGTGTGCTAGTCCAAACCATACGACCTTAAACTGTGTGCTGGTCCAAACCATACGACCTTAAACTGTGTTGGTGGTCCAAACCATACGACCTTAAACTATGTTGTTGGTCCAAACCATACGACCTTAAACTGTGTGTTGGTCCAAACCATAGGACCTTAAACTGTGTGTTGGTCCAAACCATACGACCTTAAACTGTGTTGTTGGTCCAAACCATACGACCTTAAACTGTGTTGTTGGTCCAAACTATACGACCTTAAACTGTGTGGTGGTCCAAACCATAAGACCTTAAACTGTGTTGGTGGTCCAAACCATACGACCTTAAACTGTGTGCTGGTCCAAACCATACGACCTTAAACGCTATTGTTGGTCCAAACCATACGACCTTAAACTGTGTTGCTGGTCCTATCACACGACCCTAAACTGTGACATTATTGTCCTGGCCGCAAGATGGAAAACGGCACAGCATTGTGATGACCTCATTGTAGAGGACGTCAGATTGTGTAATGGTCTTATGCCATTCCATTTTTCAATGCCTATCACGGCTTGATTCTTGTGGCGACACCACGACCGACTACTCTAGGCCTGTCACTTCACAACAACAAAAACACACTCACCTTAAAGGACAAACATGATTTATCAAATTCCGCTTCTTTTAGTGCAAGGGCCACGCTCGCACTCCCCTTTTCCCCTGGCACTGGTATCTTACCATGTCACCTTTCAGAACTATGTATGGATTGATTCTTATCCTTATGAGATACGTAAGAACGCCTGGGGCACTCCCCCGTGGGTCTAGGATACCTTTGTGTTCGGTCCCTCGACTCGAGCATTTCCCCGGAGAGCACATGGTAAGTAGGGCTTAGGTCCTCGTTCACGTCGAGTTTTGTAACTGCCTTACCATGTGTCTATTTCTCCCTTTTCCCACCTCATGGTCTGAGCTCTAAGACCTAAAAATATGATCCTCATGGTCTGAGCTCTAAGACCTAAAACTATGATCCTCATGGTCCGAGTTCTAAGAACTAAATCTATGATCTGTATTCCGTCTCGCATGACGTTAAACTCTATTCCGTCCCACGTGATGTTAAACTGTATTCTGTCCTGCATGACGTTAAACTATATTCTGTCCCGCATGACGTTAAACTGTATTTTGTCCCATATGACGTTAAACTGTATTTCATCCAACATGACGTTAATCTATGTTTCAAGAACTACGTGTGGCTTGATTCTCATCCTAATGAGATACTTAGGACCGCCCAGACATTTCATCTTGGGTCTAGCCCCAGGGATTACTGAACCCCGTCCTTCCTTATTGTCGGCCCGAATCCATGGGAAGTAGTGTAATCGGGACATTTACCCTGAACAGGTCTGGGATGCCCCATGATAATAATGGGAAGTGGCAGTTCTCTCTCCAGAGAGGTCCTGGCTGGAAATTGGGACGACCCGTGATCAGGTCGGTATGTCCGCCTAATGCGCCTTCGCCATGGGGGTGCAATTTCGGGAGTGTTAGAAAATGTTCTAACAAACCACCACTCCACCTTACACTCTTTTTGTTCCCCCTTATTTGGATCCTCATTTCCTTGCATGTTTGATGGGAACCCCTAACAGTATGGATGCTCGACCTATGGTCCGCCTACTGTCCTGGGCCAACGTTCCGGAGGACTGGTCATGTTTGAAGGGACCCCCTAACAGTACAGATGCTTGACCTGTGGTCTGCCTACTATCTGGGGCCAACGTTCCGGAGGATTGGTCATGTTTGAAGGGACCCCCTAACAGTATGGATGACAGACCTATGGTCCGCCTATTGTCCTGGGCCAACGTTCCAGAAAACTGACATGTGATATTTGAGTCAGTCCCCGTGTCGCGAACATGGTCAGCGTTCAGCCCTCATTTATTTTCCCCAATCCAGGCCAACATGGTATGGATTATGTGTTTCCGTTGCGGTTGACAGTTATCTTCCATGGTTTCACCCCATTGGGTTCTGAATTCGGGCAGCCTAATTCACCCTTCCTCGCCATCCCCCTGTGTTCGGATGGATTTCAATTCCTCGGCATCGCCCCGAACATGTGTTAGAGCACATTGAGGAGTCGACACATCAATAGGCCCAAGGTCTCCTCAGAATTCTAGGCCCATGTTTGGACGCCTGAAGCTTGGTCAATGCCTCATAGTTGAACGAAATGATGGTACGAGCATCTTCTTCTTCTTGCGTTTGGCACGAACCACAGGAGCCTAGGGATGAGTTGTTATTCGTTTCGAAAGTATGGTTGAGTGCATTAAACCAAGGGTACTAATTAGTGGATTTGGCCATATATTGGATTGAGATGATGAGCAGTACAAGCAGACAGTTCTTGAGATGGCCAAAACAAGCCCTTAGGGATCAGCGTGCCGAAGCAATCTTTCCAGTGCTGCTACCCTCTGGCTGGTAGCCTCCAGGACCGCTTCTTTCTCCTTGAAGAATCTCTCCTCATAGGACACCATAGATCGCAGCTCGCCAGCCCTAGATTGTGCCTGCGCCTGCTCGGTTTGACGTACGGTCATCTGGTGACTCGCCTCCACCAGTTGTTCCTACGCGTCAGCCAGCTGGGCCGTCAGTTTCTCCACAAGCTCAGAGCATGTTGCGATAAAGGCCTCTTTATCTGCCGCCTGCCCTTCGAGGTTCCAGACTTCCTGCTCCACCCTCCGCAGCGCTTGACCGCTCGCCGATCCTTCCTGGCACTGGGACATGTCGGTGCACCAGCTGCTCCCACGTATCTTCTCAGCCATGTAGTCACGGACCGTCAGATGAAGGCGTTGAGCGTTAGCCCCTCCGGTGCACAGGAAGCGCAACTAGGTCCGAATTGATCCCATTCGCCTCAGCCAATCCGTCTGGGGATACCTGAGGAAGCACTGGATACACTTCCACCTTTTGCGCTGTGTCCTCCGGCTCTCCACGACGGCCTCTGAGTCTGAGTCATCTATCTCCTCAGGGTCAGTGGGTCGGTATATGGGGAAGGCTACCAGCAGATCGGCAGTAGGATCTTCCACAGGGATGTCTTCGTGACGAATAGAATCCTCGACGTCCGGGCGACCTTCTCTCTCCCCAGTAGCGATGATGCCTCCACCAGCTTCCGACCTCATTTCAGGAACAGCGCCGCTGATGTCCGCCGCCCCTGCTCATCAATTGTCGGGGCCGACTCAGTGCAGAGAGCATGCTCCGAGCGAGGTGGTATTTCCGCCGTTGGTCCACTCGTGGATGGCCCGGGCTCCGCAGCCTGACGTGCCTCCAGTGTTGAGATCACTGCGCAAGGCATACATTGGTCAGACGGGGTCTTTTGACACCAAGCACCAGTAGTGAAGCGTGAGACTTACAGGAATCCAGAGCGTTGGTGCCCGGTGTTTCGACCGCTGGAGGAGCCGCCGTAATGGGAGACCCCTCTGCACTGGTTAATTCAATGATGGGTGTCGGATCCCCATCATATCCCACTAGTTCCACTCCTCCCTCCTCTGTTGGGGATGCCCGTCTAACGCTCAACTGCTCCTGAGTAGGATGGGGAAGTGAGTTAGAAGTTGGAAAGTAGAATATATGAATGAGGGAAATGAATGAAGACAGAGACAAACCTTGAGAATCTCGGTTATGTCGAGATCAGAGTCGGCAATCTCGCCACTCTCTCAGAGACACCCTTGGTAGGTCGCCCCTTGCGACCCCTCACCTTCGGGCTCCTCTTCTTCGTCTTCTCCCTCGCCTTCATCCTCTACGGTTTCCTCCTCCCCCTGTGGCTCCTCTTCACTGTTTCCTTCTCCCAGCGGCATCGCTTCCGGATCATTCTCCTGGTCGAGCATCACTTTCACTAGAAAAGGTGGCTCCGCACGCTGCACCCTTTGGCGTGCGTATGCATCCATGGCCGTCAGATAAGAATACTGTCGATGGAAGTTTACTCAGTCGGTAATTCGAACGAGCCCGACCTCTGGCAGTTGGATCCCATTTTGCATTATCTTCTATCAGATGGATTCGACGCTTAGCGATTGTCGCAGGGTCATCTAGGCCGACCACAGTGTCGGGAGAATTGCGTCTTGAGAAGGTTAGAGCAGATATCTTATCTGCTTCCCGGGCAGTTCCCTGGCCCCCTCATGTGACCCCCCTGCGGGTAACGAGGATGTGGCAGCACCATGTGATGTTCCCGCTGCCGAAGTCCCGGCCTGCGCAGGCCTTGCCGCCTGATGCGTCCCTGGTTCCCCCCTTCCGACGGCGTCGTGCCTTCATTCCCATCGCCCAGTTTCTGCGCGAGTAACTTCGAGTTTCCAGACAAGCTTGCGTAATTTCCCCTTAGGGTACGCAATGGTCCAGTGTTCGACGTACTTGGTTGTTAGGCCGGCATCGACCCTGGTGGGAGGAAGAGTAATGACATCGCTAGAGCCGAAATTGGTAAACATCAACCACATCTGGCGTAGGACGCATGGATTCTTCTCCTTCCAGACAGCCGTGAATACCTTCTTCGGCATTCGTTGGAGGAACCCGAACTGCCTGGCGAATCGGGATGGCACGCAAGGCTTGTAGATCACCTTCCCGTCGATCCGATCCACGAGCACCCCGCCCCGAATTCTCTGGAAGTATTCCTGCTGTTCCAGAGAGCCTCACCCATTGTCCACCATATGCCCGACTGGGTTGGGAAACGAGCTGAATTTGAAGTTGGCATGGTTGCTAATGCAGATCCTCACGCCCTCCTCATTGAGCGTCAGTGGCGCCACCCTTGCGATGTTTAGAAAGGACGGTCTCAAGCCATTTCCCAGAGGACGGACGGAGTTTGGGAAAGTATACCCGCCAAGATGAGCCGCCACCCAGCCATGGAAGATCTTGAAGGGACCACATACTCTCCGAGGCGACCCCCCTCATGAGATGCGCCCCAGGATGGTATACATCTTGGAAAGAACGGGGACGCCCATGTTGAACCATTTTTTGGCGGCCATGGATCCCGCCATCACCAAAGTCACTGGACGGATGCCCATCCTCGCGTCCCGCACTGGCAGGATCCACCCACTCAAGAAGGCAGCAAGGAACCCGGCATACCAGACGTTCGGTTCTCGGGCCTCAATGACGCGGTAGCCCCATGATTGGTATTGCCCCGCCTCCAGGGTCTTCCAGTATGACTCGTCCTTGCTCCTCTGAGTCGCGGTTGGGCACCGTTTTCCCTGTCCTGGCATCTTGACGACGGGATCCTTCTCAAGGAACAGGCTGAACCATCCCTTGTAGGCGATGTCCTTCAGGAAGTCCTTGACCCCCAGCCTCTCCTTAGCCAGCTGCAGCAGGTGCCACGTTAGCATAGGCATCCATGACCTGTCTCCCCAGGTGTTCTTTGGAGGAACGAACTAGTCATATTGGTAACCCTCCAGTAGGATACCTCCGATGCAGCGAACGTCCCAGAGACTAATGCCGACTTCTCCATGATGAAGGTGGAACGTGTTGGTGTCAGGAGACCACAGGTTTAATAGCTTCGGTCCAAGTTCAGGCTGGTGGTGTAAGTGGAACTGCAATGTCCATACCGCCTCGAACAGGCCGATATACCGCAGTTCGTCCCCGAACTGGTCACAGGTATGGCGAACCCAGAATGCCCAGGCCCATTCGCTGGTGAAGTTGCCCCCAGACCGCAGGTCCCAATCCTTCAGCCAGCCCTTCGTGTCATCCGTGACACTCTGACGGAATGTGCTCACGTAGAGGGCCGTAGAATCCTCTTCCACAGGCTCGTCCCCGGTAATGGTCCTAGTCCTTGGGTTTAGGACATATACGTCCATATGTATAGTTTCCCTCACAGGATGGAAGTTGTTGGTGATGTTGTAGTGAGTAAGTTCATCCTCCCGAGTCACCCAAGACCGCTGTGTGTCCACTTCGAAGCCCGGCAGTGGATCCTCCTCCAGGATGACGAAATTCCATAGAGGGAGGTTTTCTAACAAGGGAAATGTCTTCTGGGCCGAATTCAGCTAATTCAACAAGGTCAGATTGTTGGAGACAATCAACTTGGCGCCATAAACATCCTCGTTCACCACCATCTCTGTCCTATGGGCAGCGGCTTCTCCCTCATCAACTCTGTTTGCATCCATCTTGAATCATTTGAGAGTTGGGCAAAATCTGGATGTAGTTCACGGAATCGGAGAGCTCGGCGCGAAATCTGAAGGAGTGGCGCGAAATCCTGGTGATGAGCGCGCAATCAGCACGTGAAGCGCGAAAAATCCCGAACATGCGCGAAATCACGGCCAAATTTCGGATGGAATTCCGCGCTGCCAGTGCAGTATTACGCGCAGCTGAAGAAGCGATTTCATGCATGAGAGCGATAATCGTATCACGTGGAAAAGGCGGAAGTACAGATTTGGGACCCAGCGCCCCTTTTTATAAGCGAGGCCCGGGTTCCGCGCCACGCGGAAAGAGGATACCACGCACGTCTGTAGAATTTGCGCACCCCATCGGAATTTTGCGCGCATCTGGACTAGGAGGCTCAGCACTTCGGCGATTTGGTGTTTCCCTTGGAATCTGATCGTTCCGACCTCTCGACGATCCAATTCCAAGGGGGGAATTTTTTGATGCCAAAAAAAAAGACCATAACTCTCGGAGGAAGTTTCGAAATGACGAAGCGAAGTCGTATTTGGAATCAGAGGCCCGATCCAGAGGCCCGGGATGTGGTGTGAAATGTAAAGGAGGATCCGCGCAAAAAATTGTTCTGCGCACAGAGAATCACCAGGTTTCACGGAATTGAACCGGTGAGGCGTGCAATCTTTGCGTGCCGCGGTTCTGTGCGGCGAGTTTTTTGCACGCCGGCTGCGCTTGGCGTGAAGAATTTCACACGCCGCCTGGATTTCGTAACGGAAGTCGCCTATAAATAGAAGGTGACCCCGAACGGTTTGGGGGTTGAGGAATTTGAAGTGACTCCCGTGCGCGCAATTTGACCCCCCCCCCCCCCCCCCCGTGCGCAAGACGAATTCCAGGTTAAACCCTCATTTCACACAACCTTGTCCCGGAGTTCACCTTTGCGCACAACTCCACCGGCTTCTGTAAATTTTCCCCCTCCCTAGGGTAGCGGTCTTGCACGCAATTCGTGTCCCGTGCATGCAATACCCTGTCGTGCGCGCAAACACCTGTGTGTAATTCCCTCTCCGTGCGCAATTCCCTTACTCCAATTGTGCGACATCCCGGAGTTTTGCGCGCAATCCTTCCCTTTTGCACGCAAAGCCTAGGACCCCTTACCTTGGCGCCCCTTGGATTCCCCCTGCACCGGCACCTGATGTCTCCCCTGCCGGGCATGCGCGCCATGCGTTGTTTTCCCGTACGGCCTTCCAGGATCGTGTGAAGTAACTTCAAGGTCCCTTGGGCCGTGTTTCCCATTGCGTTGCTTTTCCTTATGCTTCTCTGCATAACGACTATTGTTTCTTCACATAGCCACGCTAACGTGGACCCCCCGGTGGTTTGCCCTGCGGCCCCCCTTCACTAAGGCCTTGCCGATGCCTTCCCTCCCACAAGGGGTAGAGGGCATTGGGCATGTAAGCCCTAGGGGTGTGGAGAAAACCCACCTCGTCCAAGCTACAGGACGTTAAACTGCTAAGAACCTCATCCTTAACACAAGAGGTTAAACTGTGGTCCAACCTCGTTCTTCGCAGGCGGGGTCCCCCCAGCTCGGACATTCTTTACGCCCACTCGTCTCCACGTGAATGGACTCTTACTCACATGGAATGAGATCCTCCTTGTCGGAGCGGCGTTTGTATGCAGGGGAAGGGCTGCCTCAGAGCGTAAGCCCCTAGCCTCTCAACGGATGATTTCACCCATGCATCTCCGTACTCCACCATGCCAAGTCTAGTGGAGTCCTTTTCCCACTACACTTTGTCGCACCACGGGCCTCCACCCTGGAGTAAGCCCCGGCACCAAGGGCCGCTAACCACGCGTAAGCCCTTGTTTCCTATTTGGGCCGCTCAACGTGTAAGCCCCATTCTGCTTCTCACAAACGCACCCTTCGCGACGTGATCGTCTGGTCCCTACTGCCTATTGTTTCCCACACCGAGAATGACTCACGTGGGATGAGAGTGCACATCGACCATGACATCCTCTTATGGGCCACCCCAGAGTGTAAGCCCCATCCCAGCGAACTATGTGGACTTTGATCCTTGCTAACGCACGGTATGTAGGAAGCCTCCACGAGGTTCAAGACCACCACCCGGTCGTCCTGACCTCTCCATGTTGGTTCTCCGACCACCTTGGGCCACCTCAAAGCGTAAGCCCCAAACCACCCGTCCCACATGACGTTAAACTGTATCCCCCCTCTTGGGACGTCTCAGAATGTATGCCTCGTGTCTCACTCCACCATCCATCCTGATCGTTACCCAGGTCACCACATCCCGGTGAGGTCATGCCACCCCATCCCACTCCATGAAACCCAGGAATTTTCCCACATGTTTCCCCCAACATCGGTGTCACCCCTCGGGATCCTTCAACCCGATCCGTCTCCGCAAGACGTTAAACTCACGACATACCCCGTGATGAACATGGGAAGCTGAGGAAAACCCCAGATGGTACACATTCCCCGCGTTCGATGTGGGATGCCTCGGGCTTCCGCGCCCTCAAGAAGCCCTATGATGAGGGACCAAAGATAGACATGCTGATGACGCCCCTACGTGACCATTCTCCTCATCGAAGGTTGCTGCCCTAACAAGACCCCTTGGAGCGTCTTGACGGAAGAAGCGTAATTAACTGGCGTCCATGTAGATATGGCACCGGGAATGAGCTTCACGAACCCGCCTTAAATCTATGAGGGAGACCCAGACTAGGTAATGAGCTCCGATGAGGAATCCATGGAAGGAAGAACCGACATCCCATCATCCCGGTTTTGATCAAGGAGCAGACGTCCCTGAACAAGGAACGGATGTCGCCCGCCTTTGGAAAGCGGGAATGCGGGGCAACAAGCAGTGCGTCCTCCCCACAGACGGATGCATGCTCCACGGCGAAAGCGTCGGAAATAGTCATCTTGCATTAATGTCTACATGATAATAATTGGATTTGAGAGTAGGCCAAACCGAGGAATCCTATTGAATGGTGATCCCTGATTAGATCTTGTTAAAAACCTATATATCAATAGACAAATAGCCTCCAAATTAACATTATAAATATTTAAATCAAATAAATCTTTAAATTCTTGATTAAATAATATGAGGTTTTTGATTACAAGGCCCCATCTCAAAGGGATTGCAACATGTGTTCCAGGAATGGGGACCAATATTTTTTCCACAATTCTTCTAGTCCAGATAAATTTACTAATGGACACATTACATGATCTGATAAGGGGTTTAGTTCATTTATAAACCATAAAAGAGTAGAAAATTTTGAAATAATAATTTCATTAACTAAAAAAACCCTACCTTCCATGGATAGGGATATTCCTTTATTGGGTGATAATTTGTTTTTTCAATTTAATAAATAATTCTAGAGAAGTGACAGGCCTTTTGATGACCCCAAAACATAATAACACCATGATATGTGAAAGGGAATATTCAATCTCAAATTCCTAGGACATTTATGATATCTAATTTCCTAGTAGAGGGTACATTTCATCCAAAATAAACCAAAGTTTTGTTCCCACTAACGTACTGATATGATATTTAACCATAAAACAAGAGGGATTTCATGATATTTTTGAGGTTTTTTTGTCCCCTTCAGTTAAAAATTGATAACATCCAAATATTGAAGTTGAGTTAGAGTAGAAGAACCAAGACCAACACCATGGACTTCAACATTCCATTTGCAGACATGATGGAAATTAATCTGCTATGATAATCATCAAAGATATTGAAGATAATAATAGAGATGAGATCACCTTGTATAAAACCAATAGAGTAAGATAAATATCACTCAGGAGATCCATTAAAAAACATATAAATATGATAATATCCTATTATAATATTTATTTAAAAAATAAATTTATCCTCCAAATCAAACATCTTGTGTATTTTGAAGAAAAAGTCCCAATTAATTGCATCAAAAACCTTTTTAATGTCATGTTTTAATGCAATGTTCCCTCCTCAGATATGAATTTTTGTAATATTGATGAACTTTGATTCTATAATGAGACAAATTTTTTTTATCTCCTGTTGAGGAAGCCAAAATGATTAAATGAAACATTTTTACTAGAAAAGGGAGACAATGTACTAGAATGAATTTTTGTAATAACATTGTTTAAAGTATTGATTAAATAAATATGCCTGAATAAGAGGATCTCATTGGATTTTTCCACCAAAGGTATTAAAATAAAGGAATTTATAATTTAAACTTTAAAGAAGTTTTCTTCCCTTGAAAATTTTAAGGAAAATATTAGATATATCATCATGAATGATCTCCCAATAAGTCTGAAAATATTTTACTAAACCCTCTAGGGTTAGGGGAACTATCAAGATTGATAATAAAAACCACTTCCTTAATCTCTGGATCCAAATAAATGGATAAGATTCTTGAGATATTGTCTTTATTAACAACATTTGGAATAATAAATTCTATAGGAGAAGAAATATAGGATGAACCATTAATGAGATCTTTTTTAATAAGAGATAATGTTCTCAGATAGTTCATTTTATTTTCCAGGATTTGATCTCCATTCATTAAAAAATGAAAGAGGCTGTGAAATTTTCCATGTTCTTTCGAGGCAGATAAAAAACATAGAGTTCCTATCTCTATCGTTGAGAAAAATATTCTTGATTGCATATTTTTCATAGAATATTTTATATTTTTGAGATATGTAGAGTTTAAGAGTAAGCTATGCTTCCTTAAAGGTACCATTAGAGATGTTTCCATGGGTACATTGCCCCTGTATACACCGAAGGGAGGCATCAGGATTGGAAATGTCCTTTACAAGATGAGTAAAAATATTTTTACTCCAAATCATGAGATTACCCTTGAAGATCATTAATTTTAGGATGTAACAAAATACATTACTCTTACAATCTACCTTGCCCCATACATCATGAACAAGGTTTTCACATTCAAAATGTATATCCAAAACATTATTGAATTTAACGAGAAAGGGAGACTTATATCTTTTTCATGTGAGATAAAACATGATAGGGTGGTGATCATAGTTGAACCATGATATGGTCATGCAAGAAATGGCTTCCCAAAAACGCAAGGATGATTCATTAATAAAAGCCCTATCAATCATACTAACAACCATACCATTGAGATTTCTTCAATACCATGTAAACATTACGCCAATGATATTGAATAATATCATCTCATTTAGTTCAATAGATCCTTTTATCTACCTTTATGAAATAAAGTTGGTCAAAGAGAACATTTATTCACCCGGACAATGAATATAGTTGAAGTCACCAAGGACGATCCATGGTCTATCAATGATGTTTATTAGAGAATTGATATCAGACCATAGGCTTCTACCATATAAGTAACTCTTCTATGTTTTCACCCCACTCATATTGGATTATATATATGTAAAAACATCATGATGGTTCTAATATTATATTCCAATCAAATTTCTGACATGTCCATATGATACCAATTGTTAGGATTACATTGGGCTGGACACACAAAGAGTGATACAAATCAATTTGGGCGAATTTTAACCAATTTAAAAAATTGTACATTTTCAAACTAGTGTCACATATTTTATGAATTGTTCTATTTTATTCATCACATATATTTAGCCATAATGTATATAAGAAAACAAATTATAATAAACTCTATGATTATTCAGTAAGTTTCACTTTCTATGTACATTTCAATATACCTATTGTATTGTTATTACTATCACAATCACACACAACTTTACATTAATTATAAGGAAAGAACATACATGGGTATAACCATGAACCTATTCTTATGGACTCAATTAGGTAAAAAAACTGTTTATCTTTGAAGATTAATGTTATAAAATATCACAATATTCCTTTAATGATAAAAAGAATATTGGACATTCCACACCATAGAGAACGATAAATTCTGATCAACTAACTCATATAGAAACAAAATGATGGTATTCCTTGAATTTATCGATCAATATGTTAACTCTAAAATTCTGTCCTAATTATTAGTCTAATAATAATAATGTAATATATTTCTATTAGTCAATATTAATTACTTAAATGTTACTATGTATTGGGATATTATATATTTTTGACTCAATTTATGATAAAAACAAATTGAATTATCAAAAATATCCATATATATATAATATATGACATGGATAATGTTTAATATTATTTTTTATCAGCTTCATAATCAATAAAGTGACCATTAATGTTATTTTTCCTTCATATAATGGATTCCCCACCTCACACAATTTACATGTAATCAATATTCCTTGTGACATAATCCTTATATTTTTTTTATAATATTCTCATCATAACCCTTACACATACAAAGTCATATAATTAAAATTTCATATTATTATGTTTTCTAAAATCCTTGAAACATTTTGTATCATTTTACATTGAGTAAAAAATTCCCTAAAAATTAATATCTCCATTATTTTTTTAATTATGTTTCTATTTATATTTTATACATCTTCACATTAGTTCATACATGAGAGGTCACTGGCATATTCTTATTATATGTATAATTATGAGAAAACACAGTCTTTTTTCGATATGTTATGTATGAATTTTCACATTATTACTTTAATCAATATATGATCTAGGAACTTCTTCAAAAGAGGTAATTTTTTCATTGGATTTGGTCTGTCACGTACTCATGAGGGTGTATACTGTTCAAACATCACAAATTAGATTGAGATTTATGTGTCTCCTCTTTAGATGACAGTTAGTGGGTCCTCTAATACATGTCGGGAGTTACTAAATGATCAAATTTAAGATTTATATTTAATAAATAAATGGTGTATCTCTAAATATTCTCAGTATTGGATCTGAGCTTAGTTCTATTGAATTTAATAGGGAGAACAATTGAATCTTATCTATTAAATATGTAACATTAATGATATATTTAACTTCCCAATAAATATTTGAATTCAATAAAAAATATAAATCTTACAAAATCATTTCATATTAAAAATATCGCACATTTTTTCATCAAATGATGAATAATATTAGAAAACATTATGGAAGATGGATTCAGCCAACATCTGTTCAGACTCATGTGCACAATATCATATTAAATTCATCATCTTATTCATTAATATCACTTTTATGCTTTAGTTTTTCAACAAAATATACCCTATATATTTAATTAATTAATGAAAAAAATACAATCATGCCAGAATGTTGATCTATATCAATTTTTTTAATTATTATTTGACCATGAATGGTTCTACCCAAACATTTAATAGTTGTATTATGCAATATATTTTGATTATCTTACAATAGGTCAAAAATAAATGAGGTCATTGTTATTTCAAGGTTGATCTATACCTATCATGTGTCTAATAAATATCATGTCACATGGTTGATCAATAAAAAATATATCAATTTTAGTTTTTTAGGACTATCATATCAAGATATAGTGGATCCAGAATAATACATTTATTTATTAAAATATGAAATATAATCACTTTTTATAGATTTTTATCCTTGAATTTCACTTCAAATAAACTAAAATGGTAAATTTCAGATATAGTTTTTAGGTGGATAAAATATATTATGTTGTTGATCTGATAAACCAAACATTTTCATCAAGAGTTGGAACAAAAACATAATTTTGTATGGAAAATGGTGAATGGATGAACAATCAGATCAGATTGTTTGAGTTATATTTTCCATGTTCATTTTTGGTATTTTAAAATTCATATAATTATTTTGATTTTTTCCCACATTACATTCATACTTATTTTACTACTTCCTTATAAAAATTAGTGCCTCTTCACCTCGTAGGATACAATTAACTGGGTCCACTCCATGACCCCATCTATATTTCATTATCCATTTACATAGAATAAATAATTAGCAGTATCTCAACTAACTATGCTAGTAAATTATTAAACACTCTTATACAAATTGTTTCGATGAAATATTTCCTTCTCAAAATATTACATGGCCATTATGCAACTCAATATGAAAAGAAATTTCCTTTTTAAAGGTACTGTATATATCAAATTATAATTATACAACTTGGTTCAAAACATTATGTAACTGACAAAGTATGAAACGAACCATACTTATGTCATTTATATTACCAAAGTATAGCCTTTAGAGATATATTATAACCCATATATAGGTGTTTTTTACTCTTTTATAACTACTGGTTTCCATTTTATATTTATGTAATTCCTTGACCACCTTAATCTATACATTGTAATTTGATGGTCTACCCCCATCGTGTACATTCTGGCATTTATAATGTTCATGATATGACCTATATATGAATATTTTAATTCTTATTTTTCTTTCACATTGGTCGATATAACATATACAGAGACAATAAAAATCACTGAATACCTTTTTACATCTACTTTTTCATCTATATTTCACTTGATTAAAATAAAAACCTTCTCAATTAGTTCAAAAACCAATCCCAATTTCAGTAGATAATGTTCTTTTCATTATCAAAACATTTATTTTTGGCATTAATATTAGTGAAATAACCATAAATTTTATTATGTACATTCTCAAAATTATAATATATCACTATTGAACTTCCATAAATGGAACTCATCTTAAAAAACATTCTTGGGAACATTAATGAAAATCCACGATGTTCAAATTTAATAAATTCAAAGATAATTAATGAAATTAATAATTGAATAACATATTGAGAAAATATTAAAAAAGAACTATCATCACCTAATTTGAGAATGATTTTATTCTCTACATTGCGCAAATGTTCTAATAATAAATTATATCATTGTTGGTTGAATATTTGATAGTGTATTTCAATAAATATTCCCCACGAATATGACTTCAAAATCACCTATACCATAATAATGTTGTGTTTCATGGTTGGGACTCTAGGTATGAATTATTTATCGTCATTTTAAGAATATGATGATTCATGGAGGGTGATAGAGTAAATTTTTGCTGTGTATATTTAGATAATGTGGTTGATAATAGGGGTTGTTTTGTTCATATTTCTTTGGAGGAATCATTTTTTTATAAATGATGATGTGTCTCAGTGGTTTGATCGATAGAAGCGGTGATATATGGATGGATTCATCATCGTTATTCTCCAAAGCGATGATCAGAGGCTGGTCATCATTGATTTATGTTTCTTGGGAGGAAAGTTGGTTTGTTGGTGATGATTTGGGGATATTATAGTGAGTTTAATATCTCACTTTCAGTTCTACATCGTAGATTATCCATGATACATCTTGTCATGAGGATTCCCATTTTTGGATAATATGAATTTTTAAAAGGAATATATCATTGTTTTATTCTTATTATACCTGTAGTTTGAGGTCATGTAGCATTTTCGTAGTGATTTATTACACCACATAGATATCATTGAGTTGAAGTGAGAGAACATATTGATGGATTTAATCATTGGGATAAAGCGGGGTCATATTGTATATATTGTTTTCATGGTGACAATGGTACATCTATCAAGGATTCCAAACATACTAATGATCTATCTGTTTAGTACCATGGATTATATTACATGATATTAAAAGGATTTTATTGTGAGACATTATTGATTTAAAAGTAACATAATTTAACTTAGGGACCCATAGTTTACCTGTAACACCCAGAGATTTGATGAGAAATACTTTTGTTATGTCTTATGTTATACGCAACACCAAAGGAATCTTTCACAGCACACATTACGGACTTGGCTTGCATTACACGCAATCGTGACCTTCCTCGATAACATGTGTAGTACGCAATATCGGGTTTCACTAAACAACGATATATTATTATGGAATAGCCGTTATGAATAGTATTAACTACATTTTGAATTTTATAACATTATTATTCATCTTACACATTTTCTAGAACATGGTAAGAAAACAAAATAAATTTTTCGGGTAAAATAAGTATTTTTTAAAAAATGCAGTTTTTCTGCCTTTTGATGGAGCACACACATTAAATCTAGTTTTTGACATGTTTATATGTTATATTTGGAAAAATAAAATTCTTCTTTTGAATCGGGATATAAATATTTACTTTGGATAAAATTTTTGATATTTTTCTGATAACATTCATGTTTCGATGAATAATAAAAATACGCAAATTTTTAATTAAAAACACCTTTTTTCATTGAGATAATTTATATGGTTAAATTATAATATTGAGTGGTTTTAAAGAATAAGTAGAATATATTTTTACAACTTAATATAATTTATGTCATTATCATTAATTTAACATTGAATTCATAGGTAAAAACATTTCAATCGTTAGTAATGTTTTAACTTCTAAAACCCATTTTCTTAACAATGGGAATAATTTTAAATTAATTACTACAACATTTGTGTCTCGAATTTAGAAAAATGGATTCCATATTTGGAATAAATGGGTCCAAATTATGTTAATAGGATACTTTTCAATTTTGGGCATTTTGAATAGTAACTACGGTAAATTTTATTTACCATAGTTAAAGGTAAATCGGGTAATTAAGGGTAAATATAAGATTATAAAATTACCCTAACAACTGCGAAAATCCTATTGTATGACTAAGAGTCGACCCATATCACCTAATGGTCAGATTAGATTCATTTAATGGACTTTGTTTCCTGAAAATAATTTAATTTTTATTCAAACCAAAGAATGTGACAACATGTCACTTTCTTAAATCTTATAAGCATAATAATTATAATTTAGTGATAAACTTAATGAAACTTCGAACATGAATATACTACAGAAATCTAATACAATTATCTACATCATAAAAATTTATTTAAAATTTTTAGGGATTAAATTATTATCATTAATTATGACACAATATTGATGTGGAAATTAATTTATTAATTAAAATATAAAATAAATGGTTATAAAAATATTAAAATAAATATTATATGAACTATTTAATGTTCGCCACTAATTTTCTAGATACATATGAAATTTTATGAATCTATTAAAACTTTTAGTTTGAACATATCTTCTGTATATAGTTTATTTAAATTCAAATAAATGAATAGTGTCAAAATTGACACTTGTTATTTTATAAAAATACCATATTATAAAATTGTTTAAAAATCAAAAAAATATTTAAAAATTATAAATTAAAATTTATATGGTCAAAAATGTCATAAGGTGTCAAATTTTGGAAAATTAACAACACATATTTAATTATTTATAATAATATAAAATTTAGAATATTATTACCACAAATAAAATTAAATTTATAAATAAAGATAAATCAAGTTGATAATGTTTAAAATAAATTCCTAATAAGTCTAAACTTTATTGGTTGATTAGATTACAACCCTATCTAATTTAACCATTGGATACGAGTAATTTTGGAAGTTTTTATGTGGGTTTGGGATTTAGTATAAACTAATATTTCTTATATTTCCAAAGGTGCCCCTCTCCTCCCTTATAAAAGGGAACCTCCTCCCTCTCTTCCTCACACCACTTTGAGCCTTCAAGCTCAGCCAAAACCTACCAAATTCTCTTATCCACTTCCCTATAAACATCCTAGAGGTCCTTTTCTTCTTCAAAGACCGATTTTAGTTCCCTAAGAGGAGGTCTCAAAGAGGCGCTTCAATGAAGTGGTAATGTCCGTTACTGATTCTTTCAACTTTATTTATTCTTCCACTTATTATTCGTTAGTTGTTCCATTATGAATTAAAAACATCAGTATCACTCATATACGGATATGTTATTATAAATACGGAACAACCCTATTTCACCATCTATCCATCCTATGGAAAACGAAATCACCGTGCCTGCATACGTACGGAATACCGTCTCCACGCCGTGGTATAATCTATTTTCCACCACCACCTTACTTGGATGGGTATAATGGTGTAAATTATAACTATATATGATTATTGTAAAGTGATATTGATTCTGAAATAGTATACATACACTCCAATACAATTCCACGATCATGGGAATGATATCATCGCTCGTGCGTACGTAAGGAATACCATCTCCACAATGTGATGTGACTCGTTCAATATGATCTTCATTGCATAAAGATTATATAAATGAATTAAATGAATGAATATGATAAATATTACACTAATACTATCCTGGAAATGTGGTATCTATAACCTAAATATAATAATAAGAATTTATTTGACAAAACACACATAATAACAAAAAGTAATAAACACCCGAATAACAAGTATCAATGAAATATTACTAATAAGAAGCTAAGAATATGGCCATATATGATATCATAAAAATGAGTATGATTCTATAATAAGTCAATGACATTATTTAAATCATTATACAGGAGGTTCGGACACTTACGAAGCAAATCAGACCTAAGGTAAGGGAAAATTTCACAATCTCATTTTTATCTTAGATTGTTTATACTTTGGTATTTGCTGGGGGTGTATTATATCATCCACATCCATGTTTCCTAAATATGTAATATTATTTCCATACACCTACAATTGTTTAAATCCAATTTTACCATTTGGTGAGTTTTTAGTAAAAGATATGAAAGGAATCTTTTGTCGTTTTTCGTACGAGGTACTTTTTGACTTTTCCGACAAAAGTACGAGAAGAATTTTTTTTAACTTATATGGCATGAATGTATTTTTAAAACATTATTTCCAAGAAGCTTCCTTTACAAGTTTTCAATTTTATTTTTAATCAACTTCTTTTATTTGAAAATTGTATGACATGTTAAGAAAGGAAAAAAATTTGAAGTAGAAAGGATATTTTCCTCAAGAATGGAGTTCAAGTGTTTTATCAAAAAAAAATTCCATCTAAGATAATATATGGTTCTATTTCTATCCCTATTATTACATTGATTTGAATATGTTGTGATGGAATTATTTTTATGAATTCCTTTATCTTATATAAATTGTTTTATGATGTCATGATGTTTAAGAATCCCATTTTTATTACATGGGTTATGCATTGATGTATGATTTATGATTTTGTGGCACACATAAGAATGGTATAATTATGAGATGGGTGAGACCTATATCTCCGTACAATGCATTGTGTAAATATTTTTATCTCATGAGATAGACATGGCTGGAACGGCAGGTTAAACCGGTTTAGTGAAACAGGAATGAAACGAGGAGTGAACTCCGTTCAGAAATGGACTTTGTCTGCTAAGATAGTCTTGGAAATGAGTCTTGACTAATATGAAATGATTCTCTATGATTATGTGTGTATTCCACAATGTTACATGTATTAAGTTATGATTTTTGGGATTGCATTTCACTACTATGATTTACCCCATGTTATGAAATTAGGATCTCTTTTGCAGGTTAATATTTTCAAAATGATATGTTATTATAAATATGATATGTTTGATATTTCTTTAGATTACCCTTACTGAGAATTTGAGCTCACCCTTTTGTATGTTTTATTTTCACCAGGTCAGGAAGAAGGATATTAAGTAGGATATGCCAAAAAGGGACTGTAGATATGATGAAATAAATGGGAGACAATGTAGATGATTTATGAACCAGTTGTTTATGTTTACCAGTTTTTAAAGACACTATACCTATACGGTCATTTCCTGGTTTTGTTATATGTTTTAAAAAGTGTGATTCAATTTTGAAGTAATAAAAATGTATGTAAATTATGGGTTGTTATAGTTGGTATTAGAGGAAAGGTATAGTAAACCTGTGGAAACTAGGACGTGAAATCCTTAGTAAGAAACCTAAGGATATGTCTAAGTATAGAACACAATCTTAGTGTTTTAGAAATTGCCATGAACAACCGATGATAGGACCTTTAGTGTGAAATTTTATTATTGATTATGTGGTTTTCCTATTATAATTAGTGTTTCTCAAAGTATTCTTCTTAGTTTTAGTCAATGGATGGAACCCGAAGGAACCGTGTTAATGCGGAATGCGACGAGAAATGCAATGATTTTCCCCATGAGAAACCAAACGTTATAGGAGATGGAATAAAAAATCTTGTAGCCATGCTCACACAACTTTCTCAAGCTATGAATCATGCAGGAAATCCAAATGAGAAAAGGAAAGAGCAACATTCTGTTGAATCCTTCATGAGGCAGCGTCCACCTTCATTCAGCGGGTCTTCTGATCCATTAGTGGCTGAACAATGGATCAGTACCACTGAAAAGATATTTTCAGTTCTTCAATGTTCTGAACATGATAAAGTCATCATATTAGTGTATCGTTTGGAAGATGATGCTGATCAATGGGGGAATCTTATTAAGAATACGAGGTAAAGGGATGAAATTGAGTCCATGGAATGGGACGAGTTCAAGAACTTATTTTTCAATAAGTATTTCCCTTGTATTCTTCAGACAAAGATGGAGAAAAAATTTCATGAACTAAAGAAAATGGATGATGAATCTGTTGGTACCTACGATGAAAATTTTACAAGACTTTCAAGGTACGCTTCTGGTATTATTATCCAACCTGAGAGTAAGATCGATCGATTATTTAGTGGCTTAAAACCAAGTCTTCAAAGGGCGTTACCCATAAGGGACTTCAATAGCTATGAGGAAATTGTTCGATGTGCTCTCAAGGTTGAGATGGAGATTGGTGTAACCCATCAGTCACATGGGTTTGATAAGAAGAGGAAAATGGAATTCAAAGGAAAATTTAAAGACCACACTGAAAAGAATATGAGTTTTCCCTTATGCTCAAAGTGTGGAAAGAAACATGGAGGAAATTTTCTTAAGGGGACAACCAAATGTCATAAATGTGGAAAATAAAGTCATCGGGCAATTGAATGTCGATATAATGGGATGAAGATGACTAATGATGCAAACAAAATAAGGGATACGCAGAATGAACCTACTACCCTTAAATGTTTCAAGTGAAAGGAGATGGGGAATTATGATAATTAATTCCCAAATCCAAGGGTTGATGATAATGATCAACATCAACAAAACTCTTAAGTCCAAAGACAAAGGAAATTCACAAGCAATTTCTATCAGCGATGTGGAGTACGATAAATAAGTGGTGAAAGGTACACATACCCTCCACTCTAAAGTAGAAAATGTTTTATTTGATTCTGGATCCACCCAATCTTTTATTTCTGAAGAATTTTTTAAGGGTATCACCATATTACCTCAATAATTAGATGTTGAGTTAGTTTTGACAATCCCTAATGGCACAACAGTCACATCAAAAGTTTATAATTCTTCTCCGATTGATGTTTGTGGGAAGTGATTACTAAAAATATTGTGATCCTTCCTATAGTGGAATTTGATGTGATTCATGTCATGGATTGGCTTTCTTTATATGGATCTCATATCAATTTCCAAATAAGGTATGTCACATTTAATATTCCAGATCAATCTATGATCGTCTATCGATGCAAGGATAAACATAACCTTCCAGTGGAAATTTCTTCCATCTTATGGGTCTTGATTCCACTAAATGAAGGTTTTTTAATCTGAAATGGTTGCAAAGAAACTCACAATTAATAATATGCCCATTGTACGAGAATTTGATGATGTCTTTCTAGAGGAATTTACAGGTCTTCTACCAAATCGTGAAGTTGAGTTTTCAATAGAACTCGTACTGGGTGCTTTACCAATTTCAAAGACACCTTATAAAATGGCCCCAATTGAGTTGCAGGAATTGAAGAAGCTACTCCAAGAGAATCTTGATAAGGGGTTCGTACGCCCTAGTGTGTCACCTTGGGGAGCACCTGTTCTGTTTGTTACGAAGAAAGATGGATCAATTAGACTCTACATTGATTCTCGAGAACTTAACAAGATCACTATCAAGAAAAAATATCATCTCCCACGCATTGATGACTTATTTGACCAAATACACGAAGCTCAATACTTTTCCAAGATTGATCTTTGTTCAAGGTATCATCAATTAAGGGTCAAAAGAGAGGATATACCAAAGGCGGCTTTCCGTACAAGTTATGGACACTATAAATTTATAGTGATTCCATTTGGTCTTACTAATGCCCCTAATATCTTCATGGATCTATTGAATAGAGTCTTTAGACACTATCTTGATTAGTTTGTGGTAGTCATTATAGAAGATATTCTTGTATATTCAAAGAGCAAGGAAGAACATGAAGATCACTTGAGAATTATATTTAAGACCCTGTGAAAGGATATGATTTATGCCAAATTTACCAAGTGTGAATTTTGGCTTCAAAAAGCAGCATTTTTTGGTCACATAATCTCAAAAGAGGGGATATCTGTAGATCCAGCAAAAACAGAGGTTATCAAAAGATGGTTGAGACTAACAACAGTAACCGAGATCCGAAGTTTTCTTAGTTTGGATGGATAATATCGACGTTTTGTAAAATATTTTTCACGATTATCTAATCTACTCACCAAGTTGACTCGAAAAGGAGTTTAGTTCGTGTGGATGGAGGAATGTGAAGAGAATTTCAAGGAGTTGAAAATAAGGTTATCCAGTTCACCTGTACTCACACATCCTTGTAGTGGAGAAAGGTTGGTGACCTATAGTGATGCATCCAAGAAGGGGATGGGGTGTGTTCTTATGAAAAATTATATGGTGATAGATTATGCCTCACGAAATTTGAAAATCCATGATCAAAATTACCCAACTCATGATTTGGAGTTAGCTGCGGTAATCATTGCATTAACGATTTGGAGGCATTATCTTTATGGAGAAAGGTGTGATATTTATACTGATCATAAAAGTTTAAAGTATATTTTCACACACAAGGAGCTGAATATGCGCCAAAGAAGATGGTTGGAGCTGATTAAGGATTAGGACTACTTAATTCATTACCACCCTGTGAAAACAAACAAGGTTTCAGATGCATTAAGTCGACAAGACCATGCTAGTTTATCCATAATGAGGATCACAAGAGATCCAATATTTATGGATTTACAAAGGATGGATCTTGGAATTATAATGGAAGAGGGAAAATCATATCTTTCTCAAATGAATGTTCAACCATCTATACATGTGAAGATTAAAGAGGCACAAAAAAGATGTAGAGTTACAAAAGAAGGTGAGAAATGTTCCTGAATTCAACCTTGATTGTGATGGGATAATAAAATTCAGGAATCGGGTTTCTGTTCCTCCCATCCCAGAATTAAAGAAGGAGATGCTGGATGAGGCTCATAGTTCTTCATTCTCTATTCAACCTGGAAGCACGAATATGTATAGAGACCTGAAAGGGAACTTCTGTTGGGATGGCATGAAAAGAGATGTTGCTGAATATGTCTCTCGATGCTTGGTTTTTCAGCAAGGTAATGCTGAGAGACAGAAGTCTAAGGGGATGTTACAACCATTACCCATACCTGAATGGAAATGGGAAAAAAACACTATGGACTTTGTCACCGAACATCCTAAAACATCAAAAGGCAATAATGATATATGGTGTTAAGACAATAAGGTATTCCTTATGACTTTTCCATTCCTTCTTGTTTTGAAAATCACAAACACCTTTCTTTAAGAAAATCGCTTTTATAAGGAAAATTTCTTATATAAGGAAAATCGCTTTTGTAAGAAAAATTATCCTTATCATATTTTCATCCATATTTTTCTTAAGTGTAAGATTCGGATTCATTTCTATATTCTCAGAATTGTTTGAAACATTGATATGAACTATTCTGTTTTAGGATCCGAATTCTGGATAAGAACTGTAATAAAGTTTCACTCTGAAATCCAGAATGAGAATTGTGATAAAGTTTCATTCCAAATTCCGTATACGAACTCTGATTAAGTTCTACTCCAGATTCAGGATACGAATCCCTATGAAGTTCGACATCGAATTCTCATTAAGATTTCTGATGATGAATTCTCATTTTGAATTCTAGATATGAATTCTCATTACGAATTCTGATGATGAAATCTCATTACGAATTCTGATGATGAATTCTCATTACGAATTTTGATGATAAATTCTCATTATGAATTCTATTGATGAATTCTCATTCTGAATTCCCATTCCAAATTCACCTATTAAACAGAATCTGATCATCTTTGTTTTATACACTCCGAATCTATTTAGACTCCGAAAATTATTTTTGTTTACACTCTGAACCTTCACTCCGAACATTAGAGTTAGACTTTAAATGATGTCATACACTCTGTTACACTTTTTTTGTTATAAAACAATGTCTTCTATTCTGTTGTAAACTAACCATTGGTTAAGTTACACGTGTACAGGTCCCACCAATTTTTAAGGAAAATATGACCATTGGAAAGGGGGCCGACCTTACCTATAAATAGGAGCTCATTTGAAAGAGCTCATTGATGAACTGATGAAGTGTGTGCTGAAATGCTGACTGATTTTCAACTCATGGGATTAGACGCATGAAGTGATTTCTAGAGAGAGAGGCTCTTATTAACTCTCAAAGCTTCATGAGACTCCGATTGTTGGTGATTACATTTGAGGACTTCCGGGGATAAGAAGACAAAGGTTGCTGACTACCTTGAAGTTAGAGGTCTTCCTTGCTAAGGAAGACAGAGGTTGCCAACTACCTTCAAGTTGAGGGCTTGCGGGGATAGCAAGATAGAGACTCTGATATTCGTATCGAGGGATTACCCCGGTGTGGGTAAGACAGACTTTCTTGAAAGTATAAATCAAGGGACCTTTATCCAAGGTTGTTGGATACCCTTCCCTTTGGGTTAAAAGACTTATATATTGTTACTTGTAGTTTTACTACTTGTTTATTTACGCTTCATTTTGTATTATAATGGAAGTATAACTTTCTTATACTTTCTTACTTGTACTCTGTTTCATTTAGATTCTATATGCTTTAAGGTAGAATCTCATATTGTAATCTTTTGTTAAGTTTCAATTTCAGAAACCATATTTCCGGAACCTACTTTCAGAATCTATTTCCATGTTTTAATTTGGTGTTAGAGGTGTTGTGAATTTTCTTAAGTTTAAATTTGTTAAACATAGACCTTTCCTTTGCTTAAGGAAAACATAGTTAATCATAACTAACTTTAAAGGTTCCAAAGGAATTTTTAAAGTATACAATTCACCCCCCTCCTGTATACTGAGCATCTACATCATTATTTTGATCCTACAATTGGTATCAGAGGATGGAAACATCATACTCTATACCAATACTACAATTGGTATCAAAGGTTGGAAACCTCATACTCTATACCAATCCTACAATGGGTATCAGAGAAGGTTTCTGAAATACTTTTACTCATGTATAATTTTTTCTTGCTCACTTTGTCATTCTGAACATTCTCATTCCGAACTTTGTTATTACGAATTTTTTCTACTAAAAAGTTTGTGTGCCAAATGTTTTTAAGTATGGCAGGAATTAATTTTGGTTCTATTGACAATCTAAATCCTACAAGACCACCAATATTTGACAGTAATGACTATGAATACTGGAGAGATCGAATGAAGTCTTTTGTTATCAATACTGGAGTGGACAAGTTTGTAATGCTTAATGGTGATTATAAAATTCCTGATAAGGAAGTTAGAACTTTTTCTAACTCAAAAAAGAAAGTGTATCAACTCAACTATAAGGTACTAAATACTCTAATTTGATCAATGACTATAAATATATATAGCCAAATTTCTTCTTGTGAAGCAGCTAATTGTATCTGGAAGAAGTTAGAGGTTACACACTTTGGAACTTCTAAGGTAATTGAGACTAGGAGAGCTATGCTTAGAGCTTAATATCATGGCTTCAATTTTCCTTATAGAGAACCAATATGTAAAGTTCAACAGAGATTTATGACTATCGTCAACCGCTTACAATCTATGGGAGAAAAAGGTTTAGATTATGAAGCACTTGTGGATAAGATAATAGATATTATGCCCAATGAGTGGGAATCCAAAAGAACAGTTATAGATGAGAACAGCAAGGTCACTCAAATTTATCTTGATGAGCTATTTGGAACTCTTCTACAACATGAGACGAGAATGAAGAGAGATTCTGACAACATCAAAAATAAGAATGGAAATGGTACTGTTTCTTTTACAACAACATCAAATCAGATGAAAGCTAAGACTCCAGAGAGAGTAACCAGATCCAAGTCTAAGGAAGTTATTTTCCAATCCAAATCTAGTGAGAGTGAAGTATCTGAAAGTGAGTTATCAAATCTTGCTCAAAGGATGAACAATATAGCTGGCCAAAGAAGTTTCCAATCCAAGTATAAGAAAAAGGATAGGAAAGATAGAGAAGATGGAGAAGTCACTTGTTATGAATGAAAGAGAGCTGGACATATTAGACCAGATTTCCCTTTGCTCAAAAAGAAAGAAATGAAAGAAAGGAATTCAGATAGGATCAGAAAGAAGTATTATAAAGCCAAAGCTATGAAAGTTCTGAAAGCAAATGATTCCTGGAGTGTCAGTGGTGGTGACTCTTCAGATGAATCTTCTGATTATGAATCTTCCGGACAGAAGAATCTTGGTCTTGTAGCCAGACAACCTATTGACAGTCATTATTTTATGGCTAAGGTACGAAATGCTGAATCATTTACCAATGTATCATTAAATTCTAATGATAGTAAGTATTATAATTCCTCAGATGAAGAATCCTCTTCTAATGAATAAAATACTTTACCTACTTATGAAGAAGTTTCTAGGTTTGCTGAACTTCTTGAGATTGAGAACTCTAAACTCAATAAAAAACATGATAAGGAAAACTCTAGGAATAATATTCTTACGAAAGAGATATCAGATATTTCTAAAGATCTTGATAGAAAAAATTATGATTTTGAAATTATTTAAAAATTTCTTGAGGAAGTATGTTCTGAGAAGAACAATCTTTCTAAAGAGTTAGAAAATTTAATTTCTACGAAATATGTTTTCGAGCCTAGCTCTAGTTCTAAAACTACTGATTT
The DNA here is from genome assembly GCA_963277665.1 of Viscum album. Lineage (NCBI taxonomy): Eukaryota > Viridiplantae > Streptophyta > Magnoliopsida > Santalales > Viscaceae > Viscum > Viscum album. Next base: position 206,093,012 of record OY728166.1, read on the forward strand.
TGAGGAAAAACACTTGGTTATAAAACTCAAGTCCAAGATTTTTTCCTTACATAAGTGTTTATCAAACTTTACCATGGTAAGGATAATTTTGATAAAATGTTTTCCCAAATACGACCGTTAAGAAATAAATCCGGATTTGGTTATACCCATGCAAAACCAACTTTTAGTAACAATTATTTTGTCCCTCAATGTGCCCCATTTTGTACCAACTGTCAATGTGGTGGTCACTAGGCAAAGAATTGTTCCTTAAACGAAATCCCAATCTCTGGGATTTCACAAAGCTTATTTCACTAAGAATATGTGGGTACCCAAAATTTTATTATCTAGAAATCTCAGATCCAAACAAGTTTGGATTCCGATAGTCTAATTCTTTTCTTGATTACAGGAAAATAAAGGAAGTACCAACAACAACACATGGTATATGGATATTGGATGTTCCCGGCACATGACTGGTAATAAAAGCTATTAGGAAAAGATTATGAAAACAAAATGAGATATTATTCTTTAGTTTATTGGAATGCAAGATCAACTTGCTGACATTTTCACAAAATCTTTTCCTTCTGATAGATTTGAATACATTAAACAAAATTTAGGAATGATAACTATAACGTAATAATTCTTTATTAACTTTTTGTTGAAAAAGTTTCCTTACAATAATAAACTCCTTTTCACAGGGGGAGTACATTTGATTGTTAGAATAACTAAATTTTTCAAAGTTAGTTTTTCAAACTTTTCGGAACAAAAATTCCGGAATGGGAATTTCCAGAACTAAAATTTTCCAGATTAGATATTTTCGTATAGAAAACTTCTGGAATGGAAGTTTTTGTATTGAAAACTTCTGGAATGGAAATTTCGTACTGGTATTTTCATAACGACATTTTCGTACCGAATCTTTCATAATGAGTTTTTTTTCAAATTTTGTAATGAAATTTTCGTACTATGTTTTCCGTACTGAGTTTGTTTTTTGTAGTGAGTTTTGTGAATTTCGTCTTTTCGAAGTAAATATTTTTTTTGTAGTTTTCTTAATAATGTTACTAATTACAAATAATCTTCCTAAAACAATCCAAAAGGTATGATTTCCTTACTCATGTTTTTGTAATCATACTTTACTTGCTGTCATTTTCTTATATTTTGTTTTTGGATTATAGTTTTATTAATTATTTGTTTTAATAAAAACCTCAAAAGATTGGATTCAAGTTCTCTTGAGAATGTTAAGAAATTGAATCTGAGAGATCAGATCATAATGTATCCAGCAATCCTCTCAAAGTTGATAGTTCGGTGCCTTGAGTCTTTCAAGTAAGCTTGCAAGTCAAATCCAAGAGTTTGAAAAATTATTCTAGTGAGTGATGGTACACTCAAAAGGATTGATGTAGCCTTTGACAAGAAGACTGGTTAGTTTGTTGATTTACATGCTCAAGAAGAAGCAGTTCCGAAAGTTGATGATCCGGAATCCTCTAAGCCAGTGAGGAAGAGAAAGTTGAAAGAAGTTTATGTTGAAGCATAGAATCCCAAGTCTAAGGAAGTTCATTCCTCACCTCCAAAACTAAAGAAGAAGAAAGCTTACCCAGATGAGGTAGTTTCTAAATGGAGGGAGATCAAAGAGAAGAGAGTGCAAGGGGAGCCTCAGTTTGGCTTGGATCCTGCGGAGGCTAAGGCTTTGAAGGAAAGAACTGCGGATGAGCTAGAAAACCCATTCAAAGAATAGAAGCTTAAGAAGAAGATGTTTGAAGCTGAGGTAGCTCAGGATATGTTGAAGTTCAATGAGATGGTTTCAGCAAACATTCATGTTCCAAGATCTTTTTCTCTGGAATATCTACCTGAGACTCCAGGAAGAAATTTTGTTGCTCCGGAAGAGGCAATAGCTAAGCCTGTTGAGTAAGTAGAGAAGATTGAGCAAGTGGAAGAAGAAGAAGCTATTGCTGAAGGAAGTGGTGAACCCGGAGATGTTTTAAAGCATGTAGATGATTATAAGGGGACACCTTCGGAACATTTGTCACTCCGAACCTCAGAAGCTGAGTCTTCTAAGTTATTCACTCCAACGGTGGATGAGGAGAAAGTAGAAGTAGAAGTATCTTATCATGCATAGGAAGAACAACTTATACATGATATTTCTCAAATGGAGAACGTAGAAGGTGGTTCTCAGAAAGTTGTTGATGAGGAAGACAATTTTGTTCAAGTATCTGACAGTGAAAAGAGAACTCTGGAACATGACTCAATTCCAAAAAAGGACAAGGGAAAGCAACTTGTTCTTGATACCCCGAGCTTAGTAGTTGTAAAGAGAAGGGAAGTGGGTAGTTATTCCAAGAATAAGGTTGAGAATTTTGAAGAAGAAGATTCTCCAAGAAAAGTTTCTGATTCGGAGTCATCTTCGTTGGGGCATGACTTTGTTGTTCAGTCTTTAAAGAAGTTGGTAGGTACTATTCCGAATTTCTCAAGTATAGATTCAAGATGCCAAATTCTCTAACATGCTTTGAATCAGAAAACAGACTCTGTATCTATGGTTATGGACAAGTGTGTTGAGATAGAGGCTCAGTTCAAAACTTTCTTTGTCGGTTATGAAGCCCACAAAAGATCTTGCAAGAGGATGACTAGTTGGTCGAGGAATACTATGGGAGAGATGAGGCTCTTTGATGAATTTCAAGACAATGTGAAGGATGCCTTTGAGAGAGAAGATAGGAATATCAATGAACTTACTTCATCCTTTGAAGAAAAGTTGACAGATGAAAAGAACTTCCGGATTCAAGAAGTCAGAGATCTGAATGGGAAGCTATATTCTGTTTCTCAAAACTGGAAGTTTGAAAGGGATCATCAGATTGAGTTTGAAGAGAAATTAAAGGCTCAGGAAGAAAAGTTTAAATCTCAGGAAGAAAAGCTTAAAGCCCAGGAAGAAAAGATTTAAGCTCAAAATGCAAAAAATGTTTTATTAGAGAAGCAAGCCGAGGAAGACCATAATGACTTGAAGAAGATAAAGACTATTCTTAAGGGTCTCATGGAAAAGGAAAAAGATCCAAAATAGACAGATCCGATCTTTAGTTGTATCTAAATTTATTTGTTACAGAGCTTTCAAACATAATGAAATTTGTGCTTGCTTGTTTCTTTTGGTATTGCTACTAATTTTTTTCAGGTACTTTGTTATATTTTCCATTCCCTTGAATTATTTTTGAAAATCACAAATAGGGAGAAGGAAAAGAACCCTAATAAAAAGGGAAAAAGAATCTTAACAAAGGGTGAGAAATAAAACAAACTCTATTAAGAGTTTATCTAAGGGGGAGTTTTTCATTAAAGGAGACTTTCTTATTCGTAATGAAATATCATTCCGAAAATCTATAATACGATCCATAGAGTTTCAAAGCATAAGGGGGATTTAGTCGTATTCTTCAATATCCTTAAAGAAAAGGGAGATAAGCCTTGATGTTTTATTTCTTCTTAGAATTTATTTTTCATAGGGATGTTTGTGCTTTCCAAGAAGGGGGAGATTGTTGAGTCAATAAGGTTTTCCTTATGACTTTTCCATTCCATCTTCTTTTGAAAATCACAAAAACCTTTATTTAAGAAAATCTCTTTTATAAGGAAAATTTCTTTTATAAGGAAAATCGCTGTTGTAAGAAAAATTATCCTTATCATATTTTCATCCATATTTTTCTTAAGTATAAGATTCAGATTCATTTTTATATTCTTAGAATTGTTTGAAACATTGATATAAAGTATTCTGTTTTAGGATCCGAATTCTGGATAATAACTGTAATAAAGTATCACTCCGAAATCCAGAATGAGAACTATGATAAAGTTTCATTCCGAATTCCAGATACGAACTCTGATTAAGTTCTACTCCAGATTCAGGATACGAATCCTTATGAAGTTCGACATTGAATTCTCATTATTAATTATGATGATGAATTCTTATTCCGAATTCTGGATACGAATTCTCATTACGAATTCTGAGGATGAAATATTATTACGAATTCTGATGCTGAATTCTCATTATGAATTTTGATGATGAATTCTCATTACGAATTCTATTGACGAATTATCATTATGAATTCTCATTCTGAATTCACATATTAAACATAATATGATCATCTTTGTTTTATACACTCCGAATTTATTTAGACTCCGAAAAATTATTTTTGTTTACACTCCGAACCTTCACTCCGAACTTTTGAGTTAGACTTTAAATGATGTCGTACATTCTATTACACTTGTTTTGTTATAAAACGATGTCGTCTATTCAGTTATAAACTAACTATTGGTTAAGTTACACGTGTACATGTCCCTCCGATTTTTAAGGAAAATATGACCGTTGGAAAGGAGGCCGACCTTACAAATAAATAGGAGCTCATTTGAAAGAGCTCGTTGATGAACTGATGAAGTGTGTGCTGAAATTCTGACTGATCTTCAACTCATGTGATTACACGCTTGAAACGATTTCTAGAGAGAGAGGATCTTATTGACTCTCAAAGATTCGTGTGACTCCGAATGTTAGTGATTATATTCGAGGACTTCCGGGGATAGGAAGACAGAGGTTGCCGACTACTTTGAAGTTCGAGGGCTTCCTTGCTGAGGAAGACAGAGGTTTCCAACTACCTTGAAGTTGAGGGCTTGTGGGGATAGCAAGACAGAGACTTCAATCTTTGTATCGAGGTCTTGCCCTGGTGTGGGTAAGACAAACTTGCTTGAAAGTATAAATCAAGGGACCATTATCCAAGGTTGTTGGATACCCATCTCTTTGGGTTAAAAGACTTATATCTTGTTACTTGTAGTTTTACTACTTGTTTATTTCCGCTGAATTTTGTATTACAAGGAAATTATAACATTCTTATACTTCCTTACTTGTACTCTGTTTCATTTAGATTATATACGCCTTAAGGTATAATCTCATATTTTAATCTTTTGTTAAGTTTCAATTTCCGGAACCATATTTCCGGAACCTACTTTCGGAATCTCTTTCCAAGTTTTCATTTGGTGTTAGAGGTGTTGTGAATTTTCTTAAGTTTAACTTTGTTAAACTTAGCCCTTTCCTTTTCTTAAGGAAAACATAGTTAATCATAACTAACTTTAAAGGTTCCAAAGAAATTTTTAAAGTATAAAATTCACCCCCCCTCTTGTATATTGAGCATCTACATCTTTATTCTAATCCTACATCTGGTTCATAGTTGATCGTCTTACAAAGTCAGCACACTTAATTGCTATTAGATAAGATTTCTCTCTAGACAAGCCTTCCATGATATATGTAAAGGAAGTGGTAAGATTTCATGGAGTACCACTTTCTATTATATCTGTTCGGGATCTGAGGTTTACCTCAATGTTCTGGCGAAGTCTACAGCATGCTCTAGATACAGAGTTGAGTTTCAGCATTTCTTACCATCCTCAGACAGATGGTCAGTCTGAGATTACAATTCAAACTCTATAAGATATGTTCAGAGCTTGCTCTATGGATTTCAAAGGTGGTTGGGATCAACACCTACCTTTGGTGGGATTATCTTATAATAATAGCTTTCACTCCAATATTCAGATGGCTCTTTATGAATCCCTCAATGGAAATAAATGCAGAACTCCAACTTGCTGGGATGAAGTTGGGGAAAGAAAGCTATTAGGACCTGATCTTGTTGAGGAAATGGCAGAAAAGGTCAGATCTATTCAACAAAACATAAGAGCAACTCAGAGTCGACAGAAAAGTTATGCCGACAACCGATGAAAAGACCTAGATTTTGAAGTGGGTGGTAAAGTGTTCTTACGAATATCTCCCTAGAAGAGGGTCATGATATTTGGAAAGAAGGGAAATCTGAGCCCTAGGTATATCGGTCCTTTCGAAATACTGGATCATGTTGGGAAGGTAGCTTACCGATTGGAACTTCCAGCGAATCTCTCCCAAGTTCACGATGTGTTCCATGTATCTCTCCTAAGAAAGTACATACCTGATCCTTCACATGTACTCAGCTCAGATGTTGTACCGCTAGAACAAGATCTTTCTTATGAAGAATAGCCAATAGAGATTCTCGATCGAAGAGAGAATTTCCTACTGAACAAGACCACTCGCTTGGTGAAAGTTTTATGTATGAACCACCAATTAGAAGAAGCTACATGGGAACTTGAGGGTATGATGAGGGATAGGTATCCTCATCTGTTTGTAATGAAGTGACGAATTTCGAGGGAGAAATTCATTTTAAGGGGGGTATAATGTAACACCCTGAGATTTTATGAGAAATATATTTTTTATATATTATGTTATACGCAACACCAAAGGAATCTTTCATAGCACACAATACGGACTTGGCTTGCATTACACGCAATCGCGACCTTCCTCGATAGCGTGTGTAGTACACAATACCAGTTTTCACTGAACAACGATATATTATTATGGACTAGCTTTTATGAAGAGTATTAACTACATTTTAAATTTTATAACATTATTATTCATCTTACACATTTTCTAGAACATGGTAAGAGAATAAAATAATTTTTTCAGTTAAAATAAGTATTTTTCAAAAAATGCAGTTTTGGTGCCTTTTGATGGTGCACCCACATTAAATCTAGTTTTTGACATGTTTATAAGTTCAATTTGGAAAAATAAGAATCTTATTTTGAATCATGATATAAAAATTTACTTTGGATAATTTTTTGATATTTTTCTGATAACATTCATATTTTTATGAATAGTAAAAATACACTAATTTTTAATTAAAAACAACATTTTTCATTAAGATAATTTATATGGTTAAATTATAATATTTAATGGTTTTAAAGTATAAATAGAATATATTTTTACCATTTAATATAAATTATGTCATTAGCATTAATTTCACATTGAATTAATAGGTAAAAACATTTAAATCATTGGCATTGTTTTAACATCTAAAACCCATTTTCTTAACAATGGGATTAATTTTAAATTATTTACTGAAACTTATGTGTTTTGATTTTTGAAAAATGGATTCCATATTTGGAATCAGTGGGTCCAAATTATTTTAATAGGATGCTTTTTATTTTTGGGCATTATGAATACTAGCTACAATAAGTTTTATTTATCATAGTTAAAGGTAAATCGGGTAATTAAGGGAAAATATAAGATTATAAAATTACCCTAACACCTGCCAAAATCCAATTGGATGACTAAAATTCGACCCATATCACCTAAGGGTCGGATTAGGTTCATTTAATGGACTTTTGTCTTTGAAAATAATTTAATTTTAATTAAATCCAAAGAATGTGACAACATGTCACTTTCTTAAATCTTATAAGTATAATAATTTTAATTTAGTGATACACATACTGGAACATCGAACATGAATATTATCCAGAACGATAATACAATTATCTACATCATAGGAATTTATTTATAATTTTTAGGGATTAAATAATTATCCTTAATTTTGACACAATAGTGATGTTGAAATTATTTTATTACTTAAAATATCAAATAAATAGTTTTAAAAATATTAAAATAAATATTATATTAACTATTTAATGTGCTAAACTAATTTTATAGATACATATTTCATTTTATGAATCTATTATAGCTTTTATTTTGAACATATCTTTTGTATATAATCTATTTAAATTCAAATAAATGAATAGTGTTATAATTGACACTATTGTTATTTTATAAAAATAACATATTATAAAGTTGTTTAAAAATCAAAAAAATATTTAAAAATTATAAATTAAAATTTATATGGTCTAAAATGTCATATAGTGTCAAATTATTGAAAATTAACAACATAAATGTAATTATTTATAATGATTTAAAATTTAGAATATTATACCACAAATAAAATTAAATTGATAAATAAGGATAAATCAAGTTGATAATGTTTAAAATAAATTCCTAACAAGTCTAAATTTTATTGGTTGATGATCTTACAACACTATCTCATCTAATAATTGGATACGAGTCATTTTTGAAGTTTTTATGTGGGGTTGGTATTTAATATAAACTAATATTTCTTATATTTCTAAAGGTGCATCTCTCCTCCTTTATAAAAAGGCACCTCCTCCCTCTCTTCCTCACACCACATTTGGGCTTCAAGCTCAGAAACACACTGCCAAATTCTATTCTCCACTTCCCTAGGAAAATCCTAGAGGTCCGGGTTTTCTTTAAAGACCAATTTTAGTGCCCTAAGAGGAGGTCTCAAAGAGGCGCTTTAGAGAAGAGGTAATGTCCGTTACCGATTCACTCAACTTTATTTCTTCTTCCACTTCTTCTTATTTAGTTGTTTAATTATTAAGTAATAACATAAGTATCACTCATATACTTATATGTTATTATAAGTATGAAACAACCCTATTTAACCATCTAACTATCCTATGGAAAATGAAATTACCGCGCGTGCGTACGTACGGAATGTAGTCTCAACGCCACGGTGTAATCTATTTTCCACCACCACCTTACTTGGATGGCTATAATGGTGTAAATAATAACTATATATGATTATTGTAAAGTTATATTGATTCTTAAATAGTATACATACACTCCAATACAATTCCACGAACATGGGAACAATATCATCACTCGTGTGTACGTACGGAATACCGTCTCCACAATGTGATGCGGCTCGTTCTACATGATCTTCGTTGAATAATGATTATATAAATTAACTGAATTAATGAATATGATATATATTACACTAATACCATTCTGTAAATGAGGTATCTATAAACTAAAGAGAATAATAATAATTTATTCGACAAATCAGGCATAAGAACAAAAAGTAATAAACACCCGAATAAGAAGTAGCAATGAAATATTACTAATAAGAAGCTAAGAATATGGCCATATATGATATCATAACAATGGTTATGATTTTGGAATAAGTCAATGACATTATTTAAATCATTATACTAGAGTTTCGAAAACTTACGAAGAAAATCAGACCTATGGTATGGGAAAATATCACAATCTCATTTTTATCTGAGATTGTTTATACATTGGTATTTACTGGGGTGTATTTTATCATCCACATCCTTGTTTCCACAATATTTAATATTATTTCCATCCAATTAAAATTTTTTAAATCCAATTTTACCCTTAGGTGAGTTTTTAGTAAAAGATATGAATGAAATCTTTTTTTGTTTTTCGTACGATGTACTTTTTGACTTTTCCTACAAAAGTACGAGAAGAATGCTTTTTTAACTTATACAAAATGAATGGATTTTTAAAACATTATTTACAAGAATATTCCTTTAAATTTTTTAAACTTTATTTTTAATCAACTTAATTTATTTTAAAATTCAATGACATGTTAAGAAGGGAAATTTTTTTTGAAGTAGAACGGATATTTTCGTCACGATTGGAGTTCAAGTGTTTTATCAAAATTATTTTCCATCTAAGATAATATAGGGTTCTGTTTATATCCCTATTATTACATTGATTTGATTATGTTGTGATGGAATTATTTTTATGAATTCCTTTATCTTATATGAATTGTTTTACGATGTCACGATGTTTAAGAATACCATTTTTATTACATGGGTTATGCAATGATGTCTGATTTATGATTTTGTGACACACATAAGAATGGTATCATTATGAGATGGGTGTGACCTATATCTACCTCCAATTCATTGGGTAAAGATTTATATCTCATGAGATAGACATGGATGTAATGATAGGTTAAACCCGTTTAGTGAAACTGGACTGAAACATGGAGTGAACTCGGTTCAGAAATGGACTATGTCCGCTAAGATAGTCTTGGAAATGAGTCTTGACTAATAAGAAATGATTCTCTATGATTATGTGTGTATGACAAAAAGTTTCATGTTTTATGTTATGATTATTGGGATTACATTTCACTACTATGATTTATCCCATGTTATGAAATTATGTTCTCTTTTGCAGGTTAATATTTTCAAAATGTTATGTTCTTATAAATATGATATGTTTGATATTTCATTTGTTTACCCTTATTGAGAATTTGAGATCTCCCTTTTGTAGGTTTTCTTTTTCCCAGGTCAGGATGAAAGATATTAAGTAGGATATTCCAAAAAGGGACTCTAGATATGATGAAATAAATGGGAGACAACGTAGATGATTTATGAACTAGTGGTTTATGTTTCCCAGTTTCTAAAGACATTATACATATACAGTCATTTCCTGGTTTTGTTATATGTTGTAACAAGTGTGCTTTAATTATGAAGTATTAACAATGTATGTAAAGTATGGGTCGTTATATTACTATTCATTCCATGAGTAGATTTTAGAAGGATTTTGGATCTCAATTACTAATTAGTACAATTTTATTCTATCATAAAGGCACAAATATGGGGAAGATCCACCATATGATTAGGATATAAAGAAGTCTTACATCCTATATTTTTAAGGATCATGGTTGAGTCATCAACCCTTGGAATAGTTTTCATATCATAAATAATATCACTATTTTTTTTTGGTATTTCTCCCTTTGAGGAATCTTATGAGAGACCATGTTTATCCCCATTGCGTGGGACCAAGAATGGGGGGGTATTTTTTCATTCTCCGTATGAGGTATAGAGAAAATAAGATATGATATTGGTGGTTCATGAGAGGTTAAAGAAACCCTTTGATTATTTATATGAATTTATTGATTAGAGGAGGCACCCAAGATGTTTTATGTTTGAGAATAAAATTCTTCAAGGATTCCCCTCTTTATTGGATATAGAGTTTTTGTTATGGTATTAACCACTAAACATGGTTTATCATGTATTTTAGTGTTCTAGATAGTGTTATAAATGTAGTTTATTGGATGAATCTTCATACATAGTATTATAAAGATAATGATTTTATCCAGATGTCCCAACATCATCAATAAATGCATAATGATTTCTAATAAATCTATTATGGAGAACTGTATATTGAGCATGTTGTAAAATTTCATGGGGAAAATGATCAAAATTATGGACTTCCATGAGATGGTGATGCGTGGACATGTTATCCCCCATGTTTGACTTTTATTGTGGCATTGTAGTCTGTTGGAGAATATATTGGATCTATATTTTTTGATGTTTTCCCAGTACCCCAAACTATTTAATTCATTAATGATTGGTGGTACATCAGATGATTAATGTTTATATATATATATTTACTATTTTATTCCACATAGTTATGCTTGTAAGATGATTTAATCATTATTTTATAGTTTCCATCTGGGGGAGAGGTTAATATTTTTAGTGGTTTTTTATCATTAATTTTTTTAATTAATGAGTATGTGAATACATTGGATGGTAGATAATATAAAGGACTTGTCCATCCTACCTGGTAATGTTGAGAATTTTTTGTATTGATGATGTTAGGATGAGTTTTATAAAATAAATGATAATGATAATGTAATAAATTCATTATTTTATGGTCATTCATGGTGTTAAAAATAATTATATTCCATGAGTAATGTTTTAGAGGGTGACTTATTGACTTTTTAGTGGTTCAAATATTGGAAGAGTTGTTTTTTTTGGATTTTCTATACAATGGTATTTTATAGAGGGAATATAAGTTCATCATTTGATGGATAATATCATTATGGTTTGGATGATCTGTCATTAATGATTTAATATAATGAATTATAGTTTACATCATGAAATATTTCTGATTTAAATGAGATCTAGTGATGTACGTTTTCGAAAAAACATTACATGTGGATATTCAAGGCAGGGTCGATGATTTTATGTCACTAATGGGTTATATTCCATCAAGTATATATGTTTTAAAACACCTATAATATCCATACATATCCCATTGAATCTCGTAATCTTTACGTTATTCCATTCCTAATATGGGATTTCTAAAAACCCTTGATCATTTTAATTTGTCTTTGTTGTTGCAATATCCAGTTTTGTGGGAACTTATAAGATATCTTCCATCATCCCTCATCTATCTTATTTTTTATACACTTTATATTCTCATTAGAATATCTACAGGCAGTTCTAGATTTTTTATATTTTGTGTTTGGATATGAAATTTTGATTATTTTCTTATGATCTAGGATTTTTCAAGTTTCCTTCAAATGGGGTTGGCATTGTGATAGTTCTTATTCACTTTAGTCACTATAGTTGTTCGAAACGATTCTGTTAAGAAAGGTGGTCTACAATCCCTCCCTTTTACAAGAATATATGAAATTAATATTATTTTTATTTAAATTATATGGCTGGTATGAATTTATATAAAAATAATAAGGAACTAGTCCAATTAAATAAAATTTTATTTATGGGAGCCACATGTCATTATTGTTTTTCTTGATATTTACATTGAAAATACTTGATAAAAACGAGAAAAATATTTTTCTTAGCATGATAATGTTTTCGATAAACTTTTTCATTATTATGATATAATTATTGGAAACATTATTTAAATGATTAAAAATTCAAACTCAATAATCTAAATAAAATATGTTTTAGAACCTGTTGATTATGATTGAAATATTGTGGGAGACTTTTATCAATTGAGGATTGTGTCTAGTTTTTCATCTGTAATTTTGTAGTTTTTTCCAATAATGGGTATCCCTTGATGGAAATAGATATATTTGGTTTTAAATTTGGTGTTACAATGTGTGTTTTTAAACCAAAAGTCCTTATAATATATTTATCTATTTTTTCGAGATTTTGATGCACTCAACAAGGGATTTAAATTAAAATACTCTTTCAAAATATTATTTAAACATGACCATAATAAACTAACAATTAATTTGGATTTTATGAATATTAATAATTAATATATGAATTTTATGGTTATATATTGACTAAAAATAAAATAATAATCATCTAAAAGTAAAATAATCTAAAAACATTATTTTCTCAAAAAATTATTTTAGTCGGAATTTCTTCACCTGATTTCTAAATAAATTTTGTAGTTTTTTGGGAATTTATAAGATAAAATTTATTTTATTTTTCAAATAGACATGAAAAATATTATTTTACTATAATATTTTGGGATTAATCTACAATGGTTATTTTTATGTTGATTATTAAAAATTATAGATATTTAATTGAAAAATTCCACTTAAACTAAATTATTTATAATGATAAATTATATATTAAATTCTTTTTAAAGAAACATTATTTTAAATATATTTCAATTAGACCAATTATTTTTCATGATAATAATTTTCATGTTTAATTTTGATATAAAAACATAGTTGACATGTGAAAATGTTTTCTTTAAAAACATCACATTCTAATCATTTCTATGGTATCTATTTGAAATTAAATATTTTCCACATCGATGAATTAAATATTGAAAAAAGGTTTCCTTATTTATAATCATATAAATTTATATTATTTAATGAAATAATGTTAATTTTTAGCAAAATTATTAGTGAAAATTGTTAAAATTAATTATCATGGTTATGGTTAAAAAAGAGTTTCAGACATAAGATAGGTATGTATAAAAATTAATATTATAAAGACATAGTATTTTTATTTAATAAATTGTTATTAATATTTAAAATAAATAGGTATAATTTTTTTAATAAATATAATTATAGTTTTAGTCTTAAAATATAAATTACCAATTTAAATAAATAGATATAGGGTAATATGGTAAAAAACTAAATGTTCAAAATTGAGTAAACAGAAATAATGAGTAACATGATAAAAATTGTTATTATTTTACAATTTGGAGGTTTGTGTTGAAATAATAATCCATCCAATACATTATTGATATATTTTCTAGTCACATTAAGTAATATTGACCTCCCAATAGTGAATAATTCATGGTTTTTACAAAATTTCCAGCCCTCCTCCATTATAAAAGGGAACTCACACCTGTCACTTATTCACAACACTAAATCCCTTTTGATCGAGAAAAACCTTCAACAATAACCTCTTAAATTTACTCATATCATAATATAATATTTATTTAGGGTATAGTTATATTCATAAAAGGATTTTGTTCAAACATAATGAATATACCTAAAGAAGAGGTAACGTTATACAATGAGTGTATTTATTTCATTACTTCACAAACCTCTTTAAATTATTATTAATATATGATTATATAATGTACATAGATTATTCCATATACAAAGGTGTTTTAGGTTAATTTTTTTTCCTATAACCCTCCCATCATATATTAAATGGGTCATTAAATAATTATTCTTGTGTGTGGAAGACTACTGCCTCACGAACTGATGTCGTTCCTTTTACCATTGCCACATCTCAATGTTTTGTTCGACTGAGGTTACTAATTATATATTTGGTATTTTTAAAATTGTTAAAAATATATTGTAACAATATCATGTATACCATTTTACTCTCCATTATGTATGGGATATGATATTTTCACTTGTGTGTACAGTGGACTGTCGCCTCGTCATGTGATGTGATATGTCTTTCACTAATGATTAACATTGAAAGTTATCTAGAAAATGTTAATGATTATTTTTGATTAACATGTCATTATTATGAAATTATTTTAATATTTAACATTTTAAAAATAATATATATATATATATATATATATTTCTTTTGTTACATATTCACTCAATTAATGATGATAATGTTGTTCATGTATGTGTGGACTACCTCTCTCATGAAATGATGTATGTATATTTTCATCACCACACTACATGAATGATGAATATATGTTTATTCTTTGAATTAATATGATATATATATATATAATATAATGATAATTAGGATATGGTGAAATATAACTAACCACATTTCCATAACGTTCATTGATAAATGGAAATGTTACACATGCGTTCATATGGCTTCCAGTCCCAATGATCGTAACATAAATTATTTCTCAAAAATATCATTAATGATTTATATTAAGGGTAAAATTGTTATGAAAATTTAATAATTATGTCTTAAATATTCTTATGTATAAGATATGACTATTAAATATTAAAAATAATTCAAACATTCACTATAAAGAAAAAATTGTAAATAAATAAATGAACAAATGAAATAATGAAAATAATGAATAATTATTAATGAAAGAATTATTATATAATATATGAGGATTATATATGATATTATCCATAATAATATAGTTTTATTATAACTTAAAAAAATTTAAGACCTATATAAATGTGTTTAATGACTGTTCCACCAAAAGGATGTAGGCGTTTAGGGGCTTCATAACAATTTCCCTTCATTGAGGCAAATTATATTGTAATGAAACCAATTTAATTCAGATGATTCATATACTAGATATTTAAATTTAACAGGATGATTCACTCATATTTCAGGGTATTTTATTTTTCGAATCTTAATATTTCATCCAATTTGAAATTACATGAAAATTACACAATTGTAATAGTTATTTTATAATCTCACATAACTTTGGTATTTCCAACTTTCTCATGAACCAATCTCTTTCTTATAATAATTTATAATTTGAATTATAATTTTTCTTATATTCCAATATTATTTTATTATGGATATGATTATCTATTTAACCATATAACATTTTAATTATGGTTTTTACTTCGAAAGTTATTTGATTTAATATGGATATATTGATAAATTAGTATCATATATTCAATATGAATGTATGATGAAAAGGAATGTTTTTCATTAATTAATTAAATTTATAGATATATAATGAATTATTTTATCAAGCAATTATGGGTAGGTCTTGGACAGTTTTTATCACCTTGATACATCAATAGGTCTCATGAGTGAAATAATTTTGCAAAAATTAATGTGGTTTCTATATTTAGTCTTAATCATTATTGAAGATATATCTTAATAGGTTGAGGATTTCATATTCCAGAGATGTGACAGCTGATAATTAATCATTTCCTTCATTTATAAGTCATAAAGTTTTATCTTCCATCATAATTTGGCTATGATATTATCTCTAGAATCATTTAGGTCCCTATTTATGGATTAAAGGACAAGTGTTTTCAGTTATTTACCTTTACATAATGATTTTTTCTTATCCACTTATGATATTAATGATATTGATTAAATTTAATGTGTTCATATATTTCCCCTTGTATGATTACTATTCTGTGTCTTATCATGATTGTAAAGTTAATTAAATGGAATTTCTATTCAGTTATTTACATTTCTTTGTTGATTATAATTATTTATTCATGACAACATATGATATACTTAACACATAATGAGAATTTGAGCACACCCTATTTTTTTTCTAGTCCCTAGGTTGTGATGATGAATCTTTTGGATTATTTTCTAGGATTTTGAACATTTTCTTTTGTTATGTATTATTTAGTGTTCCCAATAACAACTGGGTATCATGTGTGTTTCTAGCTCTCAATAACATCTTAATTTTCTAGTCCTTCAATATTTTACACTTTTATGTATGAAAATATAATAATGATGACATCTCATTAGGAATACGTTTTTAGGGTTATTATATTTGGTATCAGATGGTGTTTATAAGAAGAATTTGGATATAGAAAATGAAAAACATAGATTACGTAACAAAATTGTATGCAAGAATTTGAGGATATGATTATTAGAAAAATGAAATGATTTGGTAATGAAGATATTATGTGGTTTTTTTCTAAAAATAAATCCATTTTTGGATAATAATAGATGACATTGGTAATGAAGAGTGGTACCTAGGGGTAATATCCTTGAAAAGGGAGTATTATGATAAACTGCATCTCCACCCAGTGCATGAAAATGTGACTTACTATGCATTGGGTCTGACACTCTCGGTGGATATTCATACGATAGTCCACATTTTCATTATTAATTATTATGATTTAATTTAAAATTAATATTTCCCCAATGAAATAAATGTTTATTATTTTTAGAATAACAATGAATAAATTTTTTATTTAGGATACCTATCACAAAATTTTTAGAGTTATAAATAACGATTTCAAATACCTTATATTATACGCTAATATATTAAATAAAATTAATTGGAAATCTAACTAGGAAGGAATAAGGTTATAAATAAACATGTCAAATTTATAAAGTAACCTACTATAGAAGACCATACAACTGGAATTAGAAAAGAGAATATTATGTCTATAATAGAGAAGCTTAATCAGGTTACGAAAAATAACCATTCCTTGATTGATCAAAATATTCCTCAACAATTTTCATAAATCATTCATTTATTTATGTGATAGAATCTCTAAAAACATGGTGTGACCAATAATTCAATTTAATTTGAGAAATGGATCATGTATCAATAGATTATCTTTGTGGCCATGGGATGAAGTTAAAATGAAATGGTTACACATGTAGTGTATTATAAAAAAAGAGATGTTGAACAATGGTGGTCATTTGTCTATAAAACTAGGGTGGAATTTGAAATATAACTCCTGGAATGGATATCATTTAATGATACACTATACAAAAAAAAATTCACTCAAGATCAATAAATCTAAATGTATATAATGTTCCATAACCTAACTAAAATGAATGAATAAAGTGTTTTAGTGTATGAATAAACCATATAAAAGTTATCTATGTATAATAATGATTAAGTTTGTAAGACAAAGTGAATTATTGGCAATTTCATCGAATGGAAGAAGTTGTTTCTTCAAAGGTTCTAGTATCTCAATATTTTTCTCCACATAATGGAATATTTTTATGTGGAATGAAAATAGGGAATGAATTATCTCAATCATACCTATTAAATGTGAATCCATTGAATAAATTGTCATTTAATTACATTGAAAATAGAATGAGTCAAAGATGAACAGTAAACACCATGTTTTAAACAATGTAATATCAATGGAAAGAATCAATATATAAAATTCTAAAAGGAATTAAGAGTATCTTATAAGTGTGTAGAGAAGGGTCACGAGAAAAAATAACACAAATAGAAGAAATAAAACATAGTTTTCCAATTTTTAAACTATATTTCTATAGGTAACGATGAAAATGAATTCCCCAAGAATCAAAGTCATCCACTACGTAAGAGTCCAATGGGAGATATCCATTCTTATGTTATCAATATAGCTAAGCTAGAAAAAACAAATTTGTGGTTTAAGGTAAATTAATCCAATAATAAAATTTAGATAATTCATTATTTGGTTTTATACCCTAATAAACATTTATATCTAACAAATTCTCTATGAAAATTTAATGTCTCTGCTTTCATTTATGATTCCTTTTTTCAGTCAAACCATTTTGGGAATTCTCACTATTACAAGGATGTGTTGGGCTGTCACCATTATGACACATAAACGCCCTTCATTTAATTACCTTATTATCATATGTATTGTTGAATTTTATATAATACTTGTTATATATTTGGTTAAAAAATATGATGCCATGATTTATTTCAAGAAGTAGAAAATTTTTATTTGTAAGGATGATTTATATTTCATTATCTTTACATTAGAGAAGTAATCATATGATTCATACATTGGTCCACCCCTAATATCAATACGAAATCATATTCTTGGGGAAGGAGGGAAAAATATTGGGATGAATTTGGTAATTATCAAATTGGGGATATAAAAATTGTACAAGAATACATTTATTTATTTCTTGAAAAATTATAGGGATATATCCTAAAGTGAGAATTTGATATTTTCATCGATTTAATCCACGATGAATGTCTAATTATGAATATTCCATAGATAATGGCCACTATATATTTATAGAATACAAAAAACAAAAATATTATTATGGTACTAAGTGATATATTCTATGTACTGTTTCACCAATGGTAGACCATGTTCTCATTACTATAAAAAAATATGGATCCATGAGGTTGTGAATTAATTTTTGTTAAATAAATATCGTTCAAATAAAGAACAAGTATCATAAACATAATATTTTTGAATATGTGACTAAATTCATGGATCCAAATATTGGATAAAGATTTTATTTCGTTATTGGTAACATCAATATAGAGTAAATAATGGAGACATCTAAAAAATCATTTTTTGAACATGGTATGGTAATTATGAGTTCTTATAAATTCCATTTGGCATGAATAATAAAACCATCATTTTTATGGATCTACTGAATTGAGTTTCCAAGGAGCATCACAAGGTTTTTTTGGTATTCATTGGTGATATTTTTTTTATTCTAAAAGATATATTGACCATGAAAATTACATACATATTATTATTGAGACTCTTACAATGAATGAGTTTAGTATTAAATTTGAAAAGCGTGAATTCTAGCTTGAAGTTGGATCTTATATTGTACACATTATTTCTATTTAAGGAATATTAGCTGATCTTATGATGATAAAGGACACCAGATAATGGACTAGAACAACAAACAATACAAAGTTAAATAGTTTCATTGTTTTGGCAGGTTACTATTGGCAATTTGTACATATTTTTACCTAACTGGAAAACGTGGTAACCAAGAGTACACCCAAATGGGTTATGTTTGTTTTCAAAAAGGAATGTGATGAATGTTTTGAGAAATATTAGGTTACTGGTCAATGCTATGATATTGAATTCACATTCTATTAATGATTTTTTTTTTCTGATATGTAGTGATGCATCTAAAAAGGGACCTGATTTTTTACTAAAAAAATGATAAGGTTATTGATTATACATCATGGTTGTCAAAGTCTTGAGAACAAAACTATCCAAACAATGATATTGATTTGGAATTTGTAATCTTTTCGTTGACGATATAGAGGATTTATATCTATGGTGAATGTTGTGAGATATACAGGGATTAAAAATTAATAAATTCCATATTATCCTATAAATATAAATCATAATTGAAATTAAATTTATTGATATACTCATGTATTATGATTGTTTAATACACTAAAACTCAGAGAAATAAAATAAGGAACATGATGCTCTGAGTAAGAATGATCATGGAAATATGACCAAAATATGGTTTGAGTGAGATCATATGTTCTTAGATATGGTAAAAATGTATTTGGGAATTATTATGTAAGGGTATAAATAAATAAGTTTAAATATTATTACAAAAAAATAATAGAAATGATAAAATTCTATCATTATGACGATTTAAACATTTAGTAGAAAATTAATTTTTTTTATTGATGAGAAATTATCATACTTCATTTATAGTGATGTTGTTCTAAAATATAGAACAATATTATGTGTTAAATCTATACCTAAGATAAAAAAGGAGTTATTGGTTTATTCTGGTAGCTAAATCATAACTATACTCCATGGTTGTATAAAATTCAATGGTATTCTAGGGATTTTTTTGTGGGATAAAATGAAGATGGAAATTTTAAATTGTGTGTTCAGATGTTTTGTTTTCAAATAAGTTAACGTTGTGAGAAGGAATCATTTCATGCAACCAATTCCTATTCATATATGGAAATGGATTGACATTACTATGGAATTTATCATGGTACTATTCAAGAAACATGTGAAAAAATATAGAATATTGTTAATCATTGATTGCCTAAAAAATTCTTACATTTTATTACTGTAAGAGATTATTTATCTCTCAAGCACCTCCCAAGTCTCTATATTGATGAAATTTTTATAATCCATGTTGCACCTATTTTGATAGAGTCTAATTATTACCCCTATTTTACTTTTAAATTATTTACGAGTATGCTAAAGGGTCATGAAATTGGGAATCTTTTGAGAACTACATACTATCAACATACTAATGGAGAGTCCAAGATGACTATACATAAAATAAGCTAATTTTTGAGATCATGATCACAAGAAATTCAAGGCTTGTTGGATCTGTATGTACTTTTTGTAGAATTTTCCTATAAAAATAGTTTCATTTCATGTATTCATATTTTTCTATATGAAACATTATATAGCATCACGTGTCATATTCATGATATTGGATAAAGGGAACTCATAATCCAAAAACATGATGAATGGAAAACAAAAAAAAGGTAATGTCTATTTAGGATCACTTTAATTTATCCCAATGTATGAAAAAGTGTTATTCTAATAATCATAGGAAGGTGTTGGAATTACATGTGTTATATCATGTTTTCTAGAAAATATATCCTTGTATGGGTGTTATTAGGTTTGGTAATAAAGGTAAGATGAGTCCCAGGTACATCATACCCTTCTAAATCCTTGACAGAATTAGGTTTCCTTCATATCATTTAAAAATTCGACAAATTATCTCAAATGTTCACAATGTGGTACAAATATCATTGTTAAGGATGTACATGGAAGAAAAAAATCATGTGTCAACCTCTGATGAAATAGAATTCAAATTTTATTGATAGCATGTGATGCACACAACGCCATTATTAAACAAAAATACTATATTAAAATTTTATTTAGACATGAACATTATAAACTAGACTTGAAATTTTATTGTATAAATTATACTAACAAAAATATTAATATTATGCTTATCTATTGATTATAAATAATATAAGAATCATTTTATTGTAAAATAAATGACTTTTAATAATTTTACTTTTATAAATATTGGTTTTGTCACCATTTGAGAATATATTTTTTAATTAATTCTTTAATATTTTATTAAATTTATTTAGCAAAATAAACTTCCAGTTTAATATCTACTTGTCAAAATTACTATATCATAATTTTTTCTCTATTTTTATAAGATGATTAATTTATTAATTAACATTAAAAATTAATGACTTTCAATTGAAAACTACTTTATTTTTTTAATTATTTTTAATGTAAAATTTTATTTTTAATAGGTTATAAAGTAAAAAATAGATCATTTTTAAATCCATTAATAATAATTTGTTCATTGGAATCATTTTCGTATTGATTTTTGATATATAATTATATTATACTTTTAATTGTTTTCAATCTAAAACCATCTTTCTCATAATGTAATTGATTTTTAATTTAAATTAAATAGAAAAATATTATTTGAATTGAATTTGTAAAAATTGATTCAATATTTTTAATTATCTAATTTTTTATTATCTAACAAGGTAAAATCAATTCTTGAACATAATGATTAGTGAAAATAGTTGAAATTAATTTCTGTGATTAAGGATAAAATGAGGTTTTTTACATTAAATGAGTTTTATTTAAAATTAATATTAAAAATATATGTGATTTTAATTTTAATAAATTAAATTAGTTTTTTTAATTAGTATTTTTATACTCTATCGTTCAATATTTTGAAAGGGAAATCATTCCCTTCACTTATTCACACCACTCAAGTGCTTTGGCTTGACCCACCCCTACACAAATAACATCCCAAATTACCTCACCTTGGATTATATTCCTTAGTTTGGGATGAAATATAGCTATGAAAGGAATTGGTTAAAACATAACAAGGATTCCCAAAAAATATGTAATGTCCTTCAATTAGCGTTTTTATTCTATTATTTTCTCCACCACCTTCAATTATTGTTATCAAATAATGATATAAAAACTTCAATATACCCCATATACTAATACGTTTTTATGTAAATGGAATTTCTTAAAATATTCCAAACATCAATAAAATGGGTTTTGAAAGAATCATTTTTGTGTGTGGCAGACTACCGCCTCACGAACTGGTGTTATTCGTAATTACATTACCAACTCTCATAGTTGGGTATGATGATAGATACAATGTATATATATTATATATATATATATATATAATAATTACACATATTATTAATTACATAATATATAATTTTTTTCATTCTATTCCATAAGAGATATGAGAACGTTGCTCATGAATAAGGAGTACTACTTCCTTAAGAAGTGTTGTGATCTTTCTTCCACTAACTCTATACATGGAATGTGATAAGGATAATATTAATGATTATTTGTGATAAAAATTAAATTATTATTATTTTAATTATGTATTTATCATTATGATAAAGTAAATATGTATATATATTTCAATATTTACATTTCACTCAATTATATAAGATAACATCGCTCATGTACATGTGGACTACAACCATCCTGAAATGAGGTGACACACTTTTCATCACCAATATACATGAATGATTTATACAAGTGTATTTAACTAAATCATTTGGTATATATGAGATTATGATCATTAAGGAATGGTAAATTATGACTCACCTAATTTCCATAATTATCATTGAAAAAGGATATGTCACTCATTCGTCTATATGACCTTCCATCTACATTATTATAATGTATTTCCTATCTCAAAACAACATTCATGATTTTTATTAATTGTATAATTATGGTATATTTGTCATAATTAGGTCATATTTACTATTCTAAATATAATAGAATTATATATAATATGCCAAAGCACTAGAACATTCATTACTAAGCATTAATGAGAAAAAAAGGCAACAAACACATGAATCAATGAAAATAATTAATGATTATCAACATAAAAATTATATGATGTTATAAAGGGAACATATATGATATTATACATATTAATATATTTATACAGTAATGTAATTAAATTTTTATAACCACTATTCAAGTGTTTAAATAATGTCTAATGAAAAAGAAGTGTGAGGTAAGAACTTCATCTCAATTTCTAATAAATGATGCTTAATGAAATATTATGCACCAGATTTTTTTCATAGTATATATATTTACCATGTAACATGTAAGATAATTATTCACTCATACATTATAGTATTTTATGTTCCAATTAGATTATTTTCATATAAAATTATTTTACGTGAAAATTTCCAAGTTGAGAAAGTTATTGTACAGTCTCACTTATGTTATTTATTATTATTTTTTCTTGAAAAAATAACATTATTGTAATAATTTTTATCGAATATTTCTTTTCATTTAAATTTTTATATTATTTTATGAATTATATATTATTTATTCAACCATATAATATTTGAAATGCATTTTTTAATTTTAATGTTATGTGATTTACTGAGGAAATATTGATAATCCTATATCTTCTAATCAATATGGATATTTTATGATAAAAAATATTGTTTATGAATTAAATAAATTATTGGATATCTGAAAAATAAATTTGACTTTTATAGATGTGTTGGGATTTTGCATTATATAGCACCTCCATGCATTGATATATCTTAGGAGACAAATCAGTTCGCTAAAATTAAATGGTATTCTACCAATAGTATTAAAATATATTTTGGATATATTTGTTATAATAGAGGTTTACTTGTTCCCAAGAGATGAATTCTTGTGATTAATAATTCTATTCATTTAAAATTTTTTAACTATTATTATCCGTGATATTTTTTCAATGATATTATATATGGATGTAATTTGTTCTAAATTTATTGATTAAGTTGAATTTGTTTTTAGTGATTTACCTTAACATAATGATTATTCCTTATACATTTATGATATTCAGGATATTAATTAAATGGGCTTATTTTTTTTATTATTTACCATGTAATGTTTACTATTCATTATCATTCTATGGTAGTCATGTTATTTATATATCGGATTTGTTTTTTATTTATCTGGAATGTTGATTATGCTTATTGATCCCTGATACCTTCCAATATAATTAATCCTTACTAATAATTTCAACTAACCCTTGTTTTATCCACCCCCGATGTTATGAAAGGGAATAATTTAAATTACTTCAAGGATTTTGAAATTTTTCTTTTGATATGTTTTATTTTCTATTAAAAATGCCATATGGAATACATGTATTAATATAGTTCTTAAAAACATTTAAACTAATGGGTCCTTTAGTATTTGACACTTCGTATCTATGCTAATGAAATATTGTAGACACATGATCCAGGATACTAGGGTTGGGGTTGTTACATGATTGATGTACATAGTATGTTCGATTACAAATGGAATGAATTGGGAAATGTGAAATGAAATTTAAAAAATATTTATACATGTCATGGGATATAAATTTTATAATAATTTTTTAATTTATATTATTGATGTATCAAACTAATGAACCAGAATGTGGAAAATGGAAATTATATTATGGATAAATGTAAGATGATTTTGGTTTTATTTTATTTAAATATAATTATCACTTGGTTTCTTATTGACAATGATTTTGGGATGTGGTAATTTTTCTGTGAAACCCTATGGTTGGAATTCTATGATATATAATATTTTTTTTCATTATATTTTGTTATGAACCCCACTATAGTCACATAATCAGAAATAACCCTAGTCTTTAGGGGTGTTTCCCTAACACACATGATGGTAAGGAATGATATGGATAATTATCATATCATACCCTCTTCTTTAGTAATATATTCTAGCAATAAATGTAGCTGATGTTAAGATATGTGATGTAGGATAATTTATGGTAGGTGGAGAGAATGAGGTTGAATTACATTAAATTTATTAAAATATACATCATACATAATAAAATGTCTAACAATGTCTGTGATATGATATGTTTTATTGGGTTAGTGATTTATGGTCTCTGGTTAGACCGTGGTTTTTATGTGCAATCGGGACATTGATTAGTGGATACCTAAGGGTTGCGAGCACATGTTGTTTATCATCAAGAAATGATATTTGAAAACCTAAGGGGAAGTTTATTTAGGGTGGATTTAACAATATTTTCTATTTATTACATTATTATATTTGGATTTTCTATTTTTTACAATCCCCTAGAATGGATGTGGGGAAACTAGTTAATCTATATAGGTTCTTTTCCATTATGTTTATTATTCCTTGAGTAAATAGCGTGCAATTTTCAAATTTTGTAGAAATATATTTCATATAGTTCTAAAAAGTATAATTATTATTTTCATCCCATATATACAAATAAAATTATAGATTTAAATGGGATTTTATATATTTACATAGATAGTACAAGCATGTATTTTGGATTTTATTAAGGATTTTCTTCTATAGGATTGATATAATATTTTATATTTGGAAACTTATTTTTTCATTTTTATTAAATTAATAGTGGGATGTTAGTTATATTTATTATATCATTTTATTGGGATTAAAAGGGTAATTCCTCTAATTATATATGTTCAAACAATCATTTATTATAACCATCCCAAGGACTATTGGAAATGGGATTTGAGGGTATCTCACATCTTCACTACTAAACCTAAAGTGGTTCCTAGTGAGGTAAGTTAATGATAAAGTGTAATTAAATATTTTCATTGAGGGATAGGTTGGATATAGAAGTTTGGAAATAATGATGAATACATGTTTTGATAGGGAAAAAATATTTTTAAATACAATTTATGATTACATTGGTCATTCTATCTCGGAAACAATATTTTAAGGCACAATTTGATCTGATGAAATTACATTGACCTCTCTAAAAATTATTATAGAGGTAGTTATTATTACATAGTAGAGATCTAATAGAGGTACATAATACATGATTTCATTTAATCCACTATATATGGAGAAGATATCGGAAATTGTTAAATGAATATAAATAATTATTTTATTTTCTATATAGATTTCAGTTGTTCATATCCCACATGTGGTTTTGTGGGTGATTATTAATAGGGACCCAAAAAATCATCTGAGGAATTATCACATGGTAGATAATGAGAAATTTAAGATGATGTTGATTACCTTAAAATGGTTGGGGTTGGTGTTGTTTGAGGGATATCATATAATTAAATATAGATAAATATATTGAGGATTTAAAGATCTTGTTTATTCTAATTTGAGTGTGGTTAGAGAAATGTGCTCTAATTTATGATGCCATATAAGGGGGATATATTTTAGTATGGGAATGTTGTACCTCATTGAGGGGAATTTTTTTGATACTTACATGGATGGTTTTTTAAAGGAGTTATATGTAGATTTAATAACATCAATAATAATGGTAGAAATGTGGTAAGAATTATAATCTCTTAAACCTAGGAGAAAGCGTGTTTGGGTTCTTGTCATTACATATAATTATATTACAATTTTACATAGACATATTCCTTTATGAGGATTGTCAATTGTGACCGTAGTAGGAGTAATTGTGTCCATTACATTATTCATATATTTAAAAATATATATTATTAATGAATTTATAGGTATATGTTAAGGATGATATTATACATAAAGTGGGTGAGAGGGTTGGAGCTCCACTAGTTGAGAGTCACTATGGTCTTCTTAGGGTAATGGGGTTAGATGGATAATCAACAATGTTGGAATATTCATAGTTATGACTTATTGGGTTATTAAAAAAAGAATCACATTTCAACAAAGTCAAATATTTTCCAGCATTTTCTAAGATGTCTTAGGTGGTGTTATCTGGTTGAATATATTATGACCAATGGTAAATTAAATTCCATTTAACATTATGTATATATTTTTTAATTGGTAGTCATTTTTCTTTTCAGTCATAGAAGCATAATTTACCACCAACTTATATTTAGTGGAATGGTTTTTTGTTTAGGTTGTTTCCAAAATAGGTAGCGTTTTTCAAGAAAATCCTTATTATATCCCTCATCATTATGGATTATTCATAGAGTGTGTTTTTAGAGGCCATTAATTTTATTGAAGAGTATTTGAGATAGGAATGATGTTTTTGATATAGTATTATGTTATATATTTTTTAGTGTTTGTTCATTGTATGGACATTTTATCATTTACATTTTTTTTGATTGATTGATTTTTGATTCTTTGTAATCCTTTTGTTTCACCAACCATGCTCTAGGTATTGGGAAAAAATGTAGGGAGGTTTCTCATTCCCCTAGTGTTAACCATAATAGTTGGAGGACAAGTTAGATATTTTGTTTGTTCAAGTATTTATATAGAGGATTGGGAAACATAAGTCACTTTGGGATGTCTTCATACCACATATACATCCATATTATGTCATTATAAAAATGGGTTATTTTTATTCTGTGAAATAAAAAAGCATTGATTAATAATAGTATATGTTTTTGTTCTATATTATTAAATGTTAGAGTGTACCATTTGTTGGGGGAGAGGATATCAGATGGTATATAGGAATTTGAGAACCTATATGTCATTGATTGTTGAATCATCAATTGAGTATTTGAGAGATGAGTTTGTAGAGGTCCATATAGTTACTGAGGAGTCTGCTTATCTTTTTGGGTGATGGTTATGACACAATCCACCTTGTGTAATGTTCATATTAAGATTTAGTCACTAAATGGAGATAATATTAATTCCATGGCACCTTATAGGGTAGAACCCTCATATCTATCATAGAAAAGGATTCTGATAGATGATTTTATATTGAAGGATTCCATTCTTCCATATATCTCATCATTGTAAAATCTTATGTTATTCTGCATTAACGTGGATGGTAGTATATAGATTTGTATTGACTAAAAGTGGATAAATCATTTGATGATAAAATTGTATTACCCTGTTTGATGGATTGAGGATATGTTTGACCAGTTTAGTAGTGCTAGCTAGTTTTATATAGACTGAATTTTATTTTTGATATCATCAATTGAGAGCGAAGGGGAGAGGATATCTCAAAGAATACCCTCTGATTTAGGAATGGAACATCAATTTTTTATTTATGTCATTCAATGTCATCAATGAAACATCTATGTTTATGTGAAATTATTAGAACTTTGTAGTCCTATTATGAAATGATCAAGAAGATGAAAAATATCTCAAGATCATTAATCATTTCTCAAAAATATACCAATAATTATTTTTGTTGTGGAATTTTTCTTATCCTTTAAAAAAACATCCCCTTGTTAATTTAGTAGTTTTATATAATTTTATAAATAATAAATGTTTTTGAAAACTTCATATATACCTATGTCAATATTTTTTGGTGAGCATTTTGTTTAATTCTAGATCACTTCCTACAGAAATTCATTCTTTTTTGTCTCCATTTGAATATCACAAAGGGGGAGAAAGGTAAATCACTCTAGATATTTGAATTTTAGTGAGGATATGTTATATTTTTTTTAAAATATAATATTTTGGTTTTGTTATAATTTTTATAGAAATGAGTTGATTTATGAGTTAAATTATATCATTCTAATATTAATTTTGATGATAAAAATTCATATTTACAATGCTTCAATTTCTAATCATGATCATTATTACTATTATAAATTTTTTTTAAGGAAGTCATATGATTATAATATTACCAATTTTACCAGATGAGGGAAATTAATATTAAATGACAGTGTTAATATATCAATCACTATATTGTAATACTCCATTTTACTTGTCATATAAAAATATATTAGATGGAAAAATAAATAGTATATAAAATTAAAACATACAATTTATTTCGAATAGACATATATGAAGTAGATGATATAGATTAATAAAATTTATATTGCATTGAAATAAAATTATAATATCTGAATGAATTAAACAAATTATATCATTTGTACACATAAAATATATGTTGGATGTGAATTTTCATTGTATACCAAATAGTCATATAAAAATTATACTAGACAGAGCTATACAAATTATACCAAATACAGGTATACTAATCATATAAAATTGAAAATTGTTTTAATCAATTTTATTAGTGATGATCTAGATGACAAATATAAAATGTGAAGATATATTGAACCCATTGAAAGATTAGGATGTCTTGTCTGATGCCCTTAGCACCAATACATTAGCATGTGAAACTATACAAAAATAAGTTTGTTCAACCGACCTCAATAAATAGGACCATGAACACTAGTATAAGATGTGATTATAAATTATTTTCATCTAAATCATGAGTTGTATGTTTATAAATATATAGTTATTGAGTGAAATTTGGAATGTAATATTTGTAGAAATTTCCTAAGATAATTTTTTGTGTGAGGATTCCATTGAATATTCTATATATTATACTATTTTAATTTTTATTTCTCTAATTATTTTCATCAAGGGATCCCATGTAATGTAATATATAAATTTACATGATCATGTTGGTTGGGGTCTTCTAGAGATAAGAAAACAGACACTTTTTCCATGAAAATAAGGGGATACCATCATTTCGAAGATATACCTTCTAATAGGTTGATAATTTTAGATTCATACTATTGGGTCTGTAGAAATTATAATCTCGTTGGGAGAATATAAATTCCTCACATAGTATATGCTAAATAATTTTCACATTAAATAATTTATTTATAATTTTTTTATATTATCACTGTGATTTTTTGTAAAATTTATGTATTATATCATTTTTACTTTTTTTTGTCTCTTTTGATGATGGGTTTGTTGTGTGCCATCATTTTGGGAAGGTGGGGTACATGTGACCTACTTGTTCCTTTATTCACAAACCATACCATCAGTGTGGAGCTTTGGGGATGTATCTTCTTCTGAGAAGACTCGCTTTAGGGGAGATCCAAAGGCCAATAGTTGGTGTCAAGGCTATATAAGACAATTAATATTCATGTCGTTGGTCAAGCACCAGTGGAATCAAATAGCTGACCTTGTATAGTCCTTGGTACTATTCTTATTTCCTAGTTATTATTTTTGTCTCAATATGATAATGGTTCCACTATTTTTTATTATTTCCCAAATGTTGGACTTATTGA
This sequence comes from Viscum album, assembly GCA_963277665.1. NCBI lineage: Eukaryota > Viridiplantae > Streptophyta > Magnoliopsida > Santalales > Viscaceae > Viscum > Viscum album. Next base: position 206,123,208 of record OY728166.1, read on the forward strand.
AATATTATTCTGAATTTTTCCTTTATGAGATGTGTAGGGGGACACTTGCTGGAAGGAAGTAAGAACAAGGTTTCAAGTGTCCATCTTGTGTACATACAATGTTTAGGGTTGATATGGAATATGATTTATTGGTCCTAGAAATAGATCCATGATTCATGAATCATTTTGTGTATTAGAGGTTGTGTTTTCTTGTGAACAATTATTTCTATCATCAGTTAGTGAGTTTTATACAATCTGATTGATATAACTAGGTTATTCAAGGTGAGTTGGATCCAGTAATAGGATGTGTTGGACCTAAACATTTGGAATTGGGAAATCTCATCTGTAAAATCTCATAGCCCATGATGGATATTGGGGAAATAAATATCAAAGTTATATTACATCATAGGGTGTATGTGTTCCCAAAGGTTTTTCCGGAGGATTTATTTGGATTTCCATGGATAATGAAGTGGATTCATAATTTATTTGGTGCATGAACCCAACTAATATCTATTCCCTTGTACATTATAGCCCCCATAGAGTTTAGAGAATTAAATTTAAAAGACTAATATTTGGAATCTAATAGAATCATTCACCTCTGAATCACAACTTCAGTTTCCCCAATTTTGTTTTCAATAAAGAGTGATGGTTCCCCCTAGTTATTTATTGATTACCTAAAGGTGAATAAAGTTATAATGAAATAAAAAATTCCATTTTACCTATATTGAGTAACTTTTCGATTAGCTTAAGGGGGAAAGTTGGTTCTCTAAGATTTATTTGTGTCTCATGCATCACCAAGTTAGAGTTAAATAGGTATCTATTTTTAAAGTGACCTTAAAAAGTAGGTATGGTCATATCGATTATTTTTTATTACATTTTTTATTGATGAATTATCCATCGGACTTTATGAAACTAATGAATTAGGTGTTCCATTTTATCTTGACTCATTCATCATTATATTTGTGGATAACATCCCGGTCTACATTGGGAGGATTATGAGAACACTTGAAGATTTTTATGGGACCTCTCTAGTATCATAATCTTAATGAAATGTTTTTTATGTGAAATTTATGGATAATAGAGGTGATTATTCTAAGACATGTGATCTCTAAACAAGGGGTTTTAGTAGACTCTAATAAGATTAGTGTAGTGATGTCAATGTAATAACCGGAGACTGTTTTTGAAATCAGGTGATTTTTAGCCCAAAAACGATATTACAAGATATTGTTTGGAGATTTCTCTTGGATTTTTTTCACCCAAGATAGTTCTCAGCTAGAAGGGGGTGATGTTAGAATGGAGTTATGAGTGTCTATAATCAGTAGTGGTGCTTAAGAAGAGATTGAAAAAAACCCATGTATTGGTTTTTCTCGAATCTTGAATGGGATGTGTGGACTTTTATATTGTTTATGGTAAGGATATTGGATTTTTATTGATGTAGAATTACATTTTGGTGGCGTATGGTTAACATTATCATTGAAAATACTAAAATAATCACACCTCCCATGACATAGAGTTGGTGGTGGTGATGCATGCCTTAATTAAATAGAATCACTATATTTTCATGGAAATGTTCTAATTCTAATCTAATCATAAGAACAGGGCTTACATTTTCTCTCAGAAAGATCTATGTTTGGGGAAATTTCATTAGGTGTAGCACCTTCTAGAGATTAATTTCTATATCATTTTTACTCCAGGAAAAGGTAACGTAGTGAAAGATGCCTTATGTAGGACAGTTATGGTGCACGTGATGAAGGGGTCATGTGTTATGTATACAATAATGATCCTTATTCCCAATTTAATCTAGCTACTAGGGTTCACAATGGATGTGTGTTCTTGTATAGTTTTCAACTGACACATTCCCTTCTGATGGTGATTCAGAATACCAGCCTAGAGATGAGTAGTGTTGAAATTCCATACAGTTCAAAAATTTAGTGGAGTTTAATTTTTAAATTTAATTGTCTATTGATAGTTTCTTGTGTTGTAGTATTCTTTTTATGGTTTCCTTGTCGTTGAAAAAGGTGGTGATTCCAAATATCCATCATTCTTAGTAGTTCATTCACCTTGGTGCCAATAAGTTGTCTTATGATGTGTGTCGGCAGTTCTAGAATCCAATTATAATGTGGCACATGGATTAGTTTGTATAACGGTGAAATAAATTATAGAATTTAAAATAAAATCACCAATGGTCATGTGGTTTTCTTCATGCACTACCCATTCCTACCAAAAATTGGGATGAGATCACCATGGATATTATTATTGTCATACCACATTCACTCTTCGGTGGAATGCTATGTTGGTAGTGATTGACCATTTGACAGTTTCACCCCACTTCATTTATTTTTATTAATCCAATTTAGATGACCTTTTTTAGTTATATGATTAGGATATAGTAAGGCTTCATGGTATTCCTTAAAAAATTATTTCAGTTAGGGACCCTCATTTTACCTCATGTTTTTTCAAACTTCATCAGAATGTGGTGGCATTTAATGTTAAATTAATAATTTCATGACATCGACAAATGGATGGTCAAATGGAGTGGGTGAACTATATTTTCCAATACATTCAATGTTCATGTATTTTGGATTGTAGAGGCTCATGAGATATCCATTTGGGATTGGTGGAGTTCTCATATAATAAAAATTCCCATTAATCAATTTGATTGGCTACCTTTTGAGGTCCATTATGATTGGTCATGCCTATCTCCATTATGATGGGATGAGGTGGTTGAGATACCATTGATAGAATTGTGCCTCATTAGAAAAACAAATGTTAAATATAAGTAGATTATTATGCAGTTTTTTATGGAATAGAGTTGACATAAGTCTTATTCTGATCAGAGGTGCCTATATTTTTAGTTTCTATTGGGTGATCATGTGTTTATAAAATTGGTACCTAATTTGGTTAATTTTCTTCTTAGTAAGAAAGGTATGTTGTTTCCAAGTTATGATAAACTTTTGAGAATATCAATAGATTTGTAAAGTTAGCATAACAGTTGTATTTTACTTCCTAGCTGATGGAGATTCAGGATGTGTTTCATATCTCCCTGTTAAAGAATAATATTTTGAATCCATCCAACGTGATGAATTAGGTGGACTTTGAATTAGGGCCTGATATTTTTATGTTCAAGTATTAAGTTCATATAATATATTCTTATAAAAAAGTGATTCATGGGAATTCAATATCATTTTTCTGAGTTATACGGTTGAATGGAAATGATGAGACCGATGCACAGGATAAAAAATATTTGGAAGGTGAGGAGTAAGCATTTTATCAATAAGCAGTCATTGAAATAAAAATCATAGGGACGACTATTCTTAGGGTGCGGATAAGTTTAATATTCGTGATTATATTGAAGCTTCCAATCAAGATCTAAGTATCACTAAGTGGGTGAGGGGTGAATTAGCGATGTCTTCTTTTTATGTTTCCTTCTTTTTTAAACTTCCTTCGCATCCTAGTAAATAAATTAATCTCTTATTAACACACCCAACCACAAGAACAAAAAATTTACAAGGTTCACTAGTCAACTAGAGTAGCTACATCCTTTATAACGTACAGAAATAATCCAGTACCACAAAATAAACTTGAAAACAATACATTGATGTGGAATACAATGAGTAGGGTATACCCTTACACTCATGTAGCACATGGAAAAAAATCAGAAAATGTTAGTGCACCCTCTTATCGCGAATAAGGAATTAAATTATTTTAGTGCTTCTTTAAAATTGAATAGGTGAATTCTCTAGAGTACAAATAATTACTCTCTTACTAATATGCCAGTAAGAACTATCTTTTTCACAACTGAATAAGTTCAATGACCAAAAAGTTTTCATGCATCCTTTATGGTACTTTTCCCACAATTCACATATCTTTCCCGTAAAAATGGCCTTTTGGTGTGGAAATCCTTTTTTGCACAACTTCCTTTTTCATGCCACTTTTAACTATTTCTTGCAACATACCACTTTTTTGAGCAACATTCCTCTTTTCACGCAAACCTCTTTCTTTTCGTGCATCTCACGTAGCATTTAATTATATGAACTTCAGAGCTCGAGATTTCTCTATGTTTTAAGCCTTAAAAATGAGAGGGGATCACCTCGTATTTATAGGCATTTTTATCTGTCTGTGAAAATCACTAATTAGCACATAAACCCCCCTTCATGTGCCTAAAAACTCTTTCATACAACCTCATTTATGAATAAAAATCTTCAGTTTTTCGTGTGCTTCATTCCTTTACCATTTTTATACATTCAGATCTCAAAACACCACTTTCACACAAAATTCAAAACTGAATTCCATTTTACACACAAAACCAATATTTCTTGTAGCCTCATTTTTGGTACTTTGCCTAATTTTCTGTGAACTCCATTCCTTTTCCATTTTTCATTGTTCGGACCATGAATCATGCCTTGCGCTCAAAATTCTAATCCATCTTCAATCTTGCATGCAACATCCTTTTCCAAAAAAAACATTTCTCTATCTCTTGATTTTCAAACCTCAAATTTTTTCAAACCCTAGAAAAAAAAAGCGTCTCCATAAAACATTCTTTTGTGAATAATCCAGGTCGTTCATTCCATTGTCATTTTTCTCTTCACTACATCTCATACAAATTCTTTAGTTTTCATCGTGAAATCCACTATCATGATATTTATCATTTGATCGAACAAATTTTTCATCGTCATATTTTCCATGGAAAGTACTATAACTTCTCGGTCTTCAACCATCTTCATTCCTTCAAATCAAAACTATATACAACTGACAGAACCATTTCACCCCCTTTTCGTCATAAGTCTTGCATCATATATTCTCATAACTTATGATATTTGTGATTTAAAAATAAGCAAAGCATCATCTGATTTTCATGTCCTTTACAATGTGAATTGATTTATCGTCTTTGACAACAAAAGACAAAACTTTGTAACAAAAAACTCTTCTTAATTCCTTATCCATACAACTTGGACCTAATATATAATTTGTGATATTACTTTGACTATTTATGGTCTTTTATTTATTTCTATGTTTACATGGGGATCTTTTGGTGAAATTGGGTTTTGGACCCTATAGCAAGGGGTGCACAATTGGTACACGGTAAAGTTAAACCATGCACCAGCCCGGTGAAAACTATGTTCCTTGGACAATATTACTTCCTAGGCCACACAACGAGCCACATTGGTGTGTGACCTTTCCCATGAATCCATTTCTTTTTATTCCTCTTAGACTGATAGGGATGCAACATTTTCGTATGATTTGAAATACTATGGGGTCTAACTGTGCAACATGTCTTGGTCAAAAAATGGGACATTTTCTAGTTTTCATTGTATGATATAACCCAAAATCACCCTAAATCCAATTCATGTGTGATTTTCATCCATATTATATTTCTATAATCTTTCATGGAAGCCTTTAACCCCAATAATTTTGTGGTTTTTTTGGAACATCAATGAATCATCAAATAAGTATATTTTATCTCGATTTCATTCTTCTTTTAGGTTTTATCTCCTTCCCTCATTGGTTTTTTCTATTATAATGGGGTTTTGACCTAATAATGGAATGATATTGTGTTTTGGAAGAAATATTTTATTTTCTTGTTTGATATTGCCTTTATATGGTTCACTTGCAGTGTGGTTATGGTTTTCCACTGGTTTTATGATGTTTCCACTTATAAAGTGGGTGCTTCTAATCTTTTACATTATTATATGAAATCAAAATGAATTATTGATTATATAAATGAGATCGATGGATTTATTTTTTGGTGACTAATGTGTTTTTAATGGTAATATAAGTGGTTATGACTTCGAAGATGGGTTTTTTTAAAAGAAAGTGATTTTTATTAATGTGTGCCTCTTTTTTATTGTTTATAAACATGTTCAAGGGATTTTATTAAAGTTAAAAACATTTTATAAGAATTATGTTGGTACATATGTTATAATAGATGGTTTCTAAATAAACTGGGTTTTTATTTTACTTGATCTTCCCTATTATGATTCTTAATCATGTGTTATGAATTGTTTAAGTGATGTGAAGTATGTTTTAAAATAGATTTTGTGTGTCTATGAGTTTATAAAAGTTATTTACATATTGAAAATGATGGATTTAATGTTTTTTAATCCTTTTCTTTTCCAAATTGACTTTATATGTTATTCTGGTTTAATGAAATGTGCTTCGAAATGGATTGGTGGTGCACGTGAATTTGAAATTGGTTTAGATTATCGAAAATGGTTTGATTCTATGTGATATTTGATTGTTCGATTATCAATTATGTGAAATAAATGTTTTTCATGGGGGATTGTGATGATTTGTAAGTGTGCATTAATGTAATTATTTATGTGACTTGTGAAATGGAAATTAAAACAATTGAAATCATGGGTATCATGTTGGGGAACTTGAACAAGTACACTAGTTGAATTAGTGGGGCCGAGACCTGATTTCTAATAGTAGGATAGAGAATACCACACTATCTAAACAAGTGATATGATCAAACACCACTAGGCCTTGGGACAAAATCCCCACTAGTGGATCACACATGAGGTTTCTATGTGTTTTTCTATATGATTAGAGGCCACTAAAACATGGGATTGGATCCCCACTAGTTGCTCGTGCAATAGGACACAGTGGGATTTGGTTGGGGGATCTTATCCTAGTAGTATAATATTTTTATAGTCCCAGTATTTCATGTTATATATAGGGATTTACCTAGGTCCCTATATTGTGACATGGTTTTTTATTATGTGTTGATAAACATTAGTATAAGGTGGAACATCAATATCTTTTAACTTTTAATGATTGTTTATTTGATAATTTTTTTCCCTAAAAGTGTTTTACAAAAAAAATTAAAAAATGATTCATATTATCTTATGAAATTGGGCATGTTAATTTGTATTATAATATTATAGAATGGACAATTTTTTTGGGTGGAATCCACTAGGCTTTGAAACACACCCTACATACACAATTGGGTGTATATAGACTTCTTTATGTATGACCCAAGTGTAGTCAATATGTTCTGTGGAGATCATGGATATATTTCCAAATGTTACACAAAATGGAGTTATTATTAGTGGTGCACTAGGGGTGATAGCCCTCTCATTACATGGAGTTTTCTGATTTGGGGTCTGGTTATTTCCCTTTTAGTTGTTGTATTTTGGTTTTGGTTACAATTATAAATATATGAATCTAAAAATCAATGTACCCCTTTTTGTTATGATTTTTATTTATGAGATGATGTATTATTCATTAGTTTTATATCATTTATTATGTGGTTGGATTAATTACTAAATTTTTATTTTGATACCTTGTAATTACTTACCAAGCAGTGGGTATCTAGAACACCCTTTTGACTTTGTCACCGACTGAGCTCAGGTGTCAGGTTTGATGGATCCTCAGTAAGGTGTGTGATAATTCCCCAAGAATGAAATCATAAAGGGGATATTAATAATAAAAATGGAATTTTATCCATAGATCCATCTAAAACATATTTTTTGGGATACACCCAAGATCATAATGTTACAAGATCTTATTAAAACATTAAAATAATGATGTATTCTTGTCTATGTTGTTGCAAAAAATTAAATATAACCACATGAAATATAGACAAAATCAATACAAGGGAAACATTCCTAACATTGGAAAACTAAATAACTGGGATAAAATATGAAAAGTATTAGAGAACTATTTTAGTTTAAATAGAGATCACTCAATTAGTAAACAAGGTTCCAAAAAATAAAAATTAGTGCTGGTTAGAAATAAAATAATATATGATATTGAAATAAGAATAAAAATAATCTCACTACAGCAGCAAATAAATTGTATAAATATAATTTATCATCATCCAATCACCAAATAAATTACATGAAACACATACTTTTGGTAATGTAAACCTAAAGTGTATCTCAGTGGGATTTAAAAACCTCAAGACATTTACTTTAACTAGTTTTGTGAAAGGATTATATAGAACCATGTGATTATCATATGTAGATATTACATTACATTTTATTAATATATATTACATTACTCAATCACACACGAGAGTAAAAAAAAATATTTGTGTCTTTGGAATCATAGAAACACAAACAACAAGTCCATAGGTAATCTACATCTTCTCTAAAAATGATCTTCATAACTATCATCCTTGTTAGACATATCAATTCAAAACATTATTTATATCTTATGGAAATAAAACATAATAAAGGGTGAGTGTACATGATTGGTATGGGAAATATGACATACAAAATCATAACATGAACATAAGAATATGATAGCATGGACATACTATTTGAAAACTACACACTATGTATAGAAAATTACCATCATTGTTCATGGAATAATGATTGGGAGTTTATAAGAAATGAACAATAAGGTAATCAATGAACATGATCCATGATAGAATATTATTAGCATAAGACATATATTTGTGACATTAAAATCATCTTATAACTTTGTCAACACATATAAATAGTGACGAGTTCTATCATTATGTTAAGGAAATGAGAGAATTACCTCTACATATACATATGGAAAAGATACTATGTTCCCACATAACATTTTAGACATGAGAAACATGTCCATAGATAACATTATAAACATGAAACATAGGTCCACACATAAAATTATGAACATGTGATCATGTTCATGCATAACATTGTGATCATGTAATCATTTTCCTGAATAAAATTGTAAACATATAACCTGGGTGGAACATAACACTTCGAACATGTAATTCGGTTCAAACATATCATTATGAACATGTAATCAGGTTCATGAATAATAGATTTAATCAGTAGTTCTGTGTAATTACCCAATTAAATGGGTTGATATATAGGTCCCACCCATCTCATAATGAAAATCATATTTATATGTGACACAAGAACAAAATAAATTAATCATATCATTACCAATGAAATAAAAATGGTATCATAAACAGATCATCATATCATAACCTTAATAACTATATATGTTTCATAATCATTTATTCATTTCATAAATTCATAACTAGTAGAAAAATAAATGGGTTTTATAATTATTTTAACATTATATAAACAGTGGAAGAGAAATGAGTTCCATAAATGTATGTTCACGGTAAACTATTAAGAGAAAGAATAATAACGGTATCCTTGAATGATAACCTTAGTAATTAATAAGTTACATCAAATGATAAAATATTATCTGGATAATTATTTAGAAATATCACTTGGAATATTTATCAATGATAATATATTTTTCATTTAAAATCACTTTTTTTTAAAACTAATAATTCATAAAACATCTTAAAAATAATTTTCATTGAATAAAACTATGATAATTTATCAATACATCTTAAAAAATAATTTTAAATATTTATTGCGGAAAATTACCTACCATTTTTTTAAATAAAAATTTATAACATAATTTTTTTTGAATTTTTTAGAAAATATGATTTTAGAAAAAATAGTGTTTTTAAAGAAATACATTTTTTCAAAAATTCATTCATTTTGAACTGATGAGTACATAAACCAAGGAAAATGAAGAGATTTTTGATAATGAAAAAACTCTATGAAATGAAATTTTATGTGTTTCTTGATATTTGGATCATAATGTTTGGATATGAGAAACATAATTATAAATAATACAGATAAATGGTCAGATTATAACATAAATTGTTTTTCAATATGAAACCTTTGAATTATAAATTCCTTGAAGTAATAAAATTAATGATACCTAAAATATAATGAGAATAAATAAATTATTTATATTACCCACCAAATAGATTATATATACACTTAATAAAATAATATAACTGCATAACATGACAAAAGTCATAATGATTGGAAATTAAGACAAAAAATTCCTTACCGATTTAATAATATTTTGAATCATAAATCCAAATAAATTATAACATCACATAAAATATTAAATTTCATGAAAATAATGGTATTAAATCTATAATATTTCAATCGGGTAATATTTACACCACAAAAAAAAGAACTGTGATTTTTTCTAATGTCTCCCTAAAAAAGAGAGACTTGAAATCAATTACATTAAGTGCTAACATATTTTTCACACATTAAAAAATACTGTATAATAAATATAATTTTATTATAAATATGTTAATGAACCATACTTATATATATCAGACCATATATTATTTACTTATGACCTTTTATTACCAGTTTATTAACAATTCCATGTTTAGGTCATGTTTTATCTAATTAACACATTGTACTTCACGTATGATTTGATATCCAACTTTTTATCATATTACATTGACCTTGGTTCCAGAATATCTATAATTTTAAACTTTATATAAATATTACACATATATAGCACATGATTATTTATACTAATACATAATCATAATTTATATAAAATTAATACACCATTTATTGATATTGTAGGTCGTACGTATGCAATAACGTTGTTTCCCATTTATTTTTGGATTTAGTTAATCAATGGAAAATGATATATTATCATTAAAAAATAATTTTTATGTCATATATATAATATATTTTTATGAAACTCATCCTTATTATCTTCCATGTAAAACATCGATAAATTATATCGGTTAATGAGGCAGTAGTCCACCGTACAACGGAGCGAATTTATCATATTCAACCAAATTGAAATTGTGAATTTATGTAAGATAATATTATTAAATAAGTATACTAATATCATAAATATCTTATAAATATAATAAATAAATCATTATATGTATCCATGATTTTTATTAATTGAAAAACTGAATGACATCAATTCGCAAGGCAGTATCCCACCCTACACACAAATGTCGATTTTATAAACCATTTTATAGAATAGGGGGTGGTGTAGGCCATGAAATTATCATAAAAACATATAATTATATATAAGATACTATTATATAATATCATCATGGTATGATAATAATTGGTTGATTTTGATTAAAAAATAACCCAAAATTCTTACTGATGAATGTTAAATCTATTTCAGGTATCCTCCTTAGGCTTCCTCCAATGCCTTCAAAGTACTAGGTTGTGACCAAAATATGGCTTCTAGGATGATGTGAGCTAATTTTATAAATGAATTTTCCAAGGTTTTATGGAAATAAATATCTTGAGCAGTGTAAATCATTATGGGGAGTGAGTACCTTTTTATAATTGAAGAGATGTGTAATTTTTATAAAAACCAAAAATTATTTACTACTGGGAGGTCACATATACCTCATGTTCCTATGAAAATGATCTATAATGGATTTAATGATTTTTTTCATGAAACACCACCAAAAAAATTAATATAATTCCTTATTCATTATGTTTTGTAAATTTTACAATTTTAGTTTCATACCACGGTAAACATGTATCTTTTATTTATCATGATAAATTCCAATGTATAAATAAAATAAAAAAGTGATGTATTATATAATTTATAAAAAATTATTCTAAATACTAAATCATATTTATTTAATAAAACTCATATGTATATGGAGAATTGATTTTAACAAAAAAATATGGTAATGCACATAACACTTTTTAACCTTATTTGTGGTAATTAATATTAATTGTTTTAATTAATAATTATGGTTGAAAATTAATTTTTTATAATTATATATAAAAAAATTATTATGACCCCAAATATGGAATAAAAATTTTAGAATTCCATTCTATAATATCCCAATATTTTGAATCGGGGCGGAAACTTTTCTAGTGAATAATTTTTGAATTTTTGGTAATGTAAAATTCGGTTTTGATCATCAAAACTCACTTAAATGTTCTCAATAAAACCAATACCATGTTTTTGGATGGTTTTGAGGATTTTATAGTTACTTGTGTCTTTGAAATAATTTTGTTGTTTATAAGAGGCCCAAAGGCCTTTTTTTGTGAATTATAGGTTAACGTACATAATTTTGCAAAACCATGTAGCATCTACCTACAATCCATTGGGAAAATTTATGAATTATTACATAGTTTGAAAGACTGTGTAGGTAAAGCCACATTTATATGCACCCATGTCAGTTGTTTTTAATAAAGGTCTCCCACAGGGTTTGTGAATGATTTCTCAATCTTTGTGGGGCAACCATGCAGGCCTAGAGTCTTATGAAGTGGGTGTCACACATTTATTTTATGGTTTGAAAAATGTGTGAAATAACCATGAAACCTCACTATTGAGTTAAAATTACTTGTTTCACCTCCTTTTATCTATTTTTCTCCATCTTTAACATTTTTTCAACCTTGGTCACACACAAAATAGTAGTTTTCTCCTCTTTTCCTCCTCCGATAGATTTTAATCCAATCAATTAATCAAGAAACCATTTTGGTATCCATTTGTGGCATTGGATATGTCTTGGTAAGTATATCCTCATCCTTTATTCCCTTATCTTTTTATTTCCCTCATGTATCATTGCATCAGTTTGAGTCATTTTTTCTTATTTTCATGATGTTTGATGAAAACATTGATTTCGTCCAAAACAAATAAATTTGTGCATTGATATCTAATGTGAGTATGTTTATGAGTCCAAGGTAGTTGATTCATACATTTCAATGTATTTTACAGTTCTTTTAGTTGTGAGTATTTTATTGCGCTATTGGGTAGTTGAGAAAGAACCTAATGGTTGATATTAAATGGATTGTATGACTTTATGGGGTGTATTAGATAATTCCATCGCCTTCTTTTCTTGTGTGAGGATGGGTTAGAGGCTGCCCCCACCTTGGTTAGTTAGGATGGGGTGTGTTCTTTATTCAATATAATTTTTTGTTCAATTGTTAGATTACAATTCATTTTATACTGAAATGTTTTATTAATTTGATCAGAATTACATATATATATATTGCATGTTATGTACTATTATGATCTAAGGGGTTGTGATGGGTATGGCCTAAGGGTTGAGGTGTCATGGACATCCAGATTGAGGTGATGTGATATTCTATTTTTTCTTGGACAAGTTATACATGGGTGATGTGATCACCAGTTGGGCATTATGAATGTTTGTTGAGTCCATGAGGATATCATGTTGAGGGAATAACCCATGATATTGGATGGTATGGAAATTTTATTTGAGGGACCTGGTCATAAGGGCATGAAGTTCTGATTGAATATGGATTTTCTAAAAATATGTTGGTTTCCACTCACGAGTGATAACCAATGAACAAATTGGATTCATACGGACACTAGTTGACTCGATGATGAGTTTTTCATCCACTGCATTGTCTAGAGATCCCCTGGAGTAAAACATTGGTATTTTAGTTTGGGTGTGCATACCGTAGAGAGGAATGGTGAAGGTGAGGAGAATTTTAATGACAGAAATGAGGCTATCAGTTGGGGGCTGAGGGTCACCGTATTGAGGCCTTTGGGATAGGATTATTTTGGAGTACATGCATTCTAGTTCCTAAAGACATCATCTTTTGATCCAAAAATTATTTTTATTGGATGAAATTTATAGTTGTGCCTCTATATTTTAGTCTTTCAGTCGATGAGTTCTTTCATGTAGGGTTATGTGGGACTAGTTACTTCATTTGGGCATTCCTTCAGGAGTTCGATGCTCTGATGATACATGGTGTGTTAGGTGGCAAGTGGGGATAGATTATTTGTTGGAGGTGTAATATGAGGGTTATCTTAGGTTATTTTACATTAGGGGATACCCTGGTCAAAGGGATAAAGATACACTACTTTTTAGTAATTCCTATGTTGGATGAGCATTTGATGACTTATTGATGGCTGTTGAGCACCACGGATGTCTGCATTCACATTACGCATGTGTTTCTTTATTATATATTATATTTCACACCAAAATAAAAAATTATGTTGGGTATGTACATGTGTGTGGTATCTTACATATACTGGTTCTCACAACCTACATGCTCCCTTTATGACATTTTTATTTTTTATGATTTAACATTCATGTAAGGTTTCGGGCTGTAGAGATAGATCCTAGTTTTGTTGGAATGGTTGGATGAAAGGGGACCATGATGTTTCATCATCAGATAGAGTTTAATGTTTTAGTTTACTTTTATGTTTTATCATTATTTTCATATATGTATAGATTGTAAATTGTTTATCCATCGGAAACCCTCTTATTTATTGTACTATATGACCTGATATGTTTGTGTAATATATGTTTGTAGCTATAGGTGGCTAGTTTTTCTGATTACTTTATTATCAGAGTTTATATTATTTCTCCTTATTCTATTATTAGATACTAAATGTTCTTGCACATTTGGTGAATCCATTACAATTTTGTTGAGTATTTATTTTTGATGCATGTTATATATTTTTACTCAGATAGTTTCTGTTATCATTCCTTGAGGGAAGAGCCTCCTCACATTTCCCTCTTTACACCCTCACTACTATTAATAATCCTTTAATATATTTGGATGTGTGCCTATGGATAATATAACAGATCTCGATAGAACATTTTCATTGTATTATCAAGTCAGGGATGATACATGTGGTATGAGAGATGTTCAAGATTGGTATTAAGTAGGAGTGTTTGGATATCTACTAATTGGATCGATATTTTTTTTATTTACTATCAACTATAATTATAATTTTGGATATTTTTATATTAGATTGTAGGGATTTTAAGAACTTGGATTATAGCTCATTCATGGTTTCCTTCTTCCCCATGGATGAGGGCTGAACCAAGTTACCATGGGTGGAAATTGTAATTCGGTATTTCACAATTTTCAATTTATATGATTTCTGTAGTGATTTGTATTCTTGGAATGTGAATTTTAGTTTGTTTTGATATTTTACCCTTGACCCTATAAGGAAATAGTGAGACCAGTCCTTTGTCCTACTATGGTATGGGGTATGCTTATTACGGTGTTAAATATGAACATTCAGATGTTTAATTATATACCATTATGAACATGTAGAAATTTATTGAATTAATGATGTGATATATAAATATATATTTGATATTGTAAAATGAATTGATTTTGAAATGTGAAACGGTATTGAATTTTGTAAGAGAAGGAAGTTTCTTTTTAATTGGATGATATTGATCACTAGGTTGGTTGATGTGGTCATTAGACTGAGGTGATATAGATTATCCAGATGGGCATGAACTTGGGAATTCATGATACATGGATCTTTAAAGAGATAGTAAGGAGGCCATGAGATCGGGATGCCATGTTTAATGGTTGTGATAATAAGGGGTGGGGGTGGTTATTAGGATTGGTATGTTATTGCTTTCCACATATATGTTTTATATTTATGTATGTTATATGGGTTGTCTAACCATGTTGATTGTATTCAGTAGGTTCCTTTTATTAGGATCGAATGGTGTATCAGGAGGGTAATGGTTTAGTGTCGTAGTAAGTCAAGAAGTATAAGTCCTCTTAGGGTTATGCTGACCACGAGTAGTAGGTATAGTCTCATGGTCAGGCGCTGTCATATGATTTAGTACAACTGAGGTATGCAAAAAAGTTTACTTATTTTAGGGTGTGTCATGATGAGATGTTCAGAGTGTGTCTGATACGTGTTATACCAAGAATCTACAAGGGATATCAATGTGAAGACCCTTTGATATAGTATCATACTAAAGATTTACATGGGCATCACCGACCTCTTTTCCATGGTGAAGGTGATCCATAGGTAGTCTAGAACTATATTGAGTCCATGAAAATGATCCTTGAGCAATTAGATATTTTTCCAGGGTAGAGGGTGAAACTAGAAATGTACATTCTCAGAGGACTAGAAATGAACTGGTTGGGCATATTGGTTTATATAGGAAGACATGAGGAACTAACCTAGAAGTTCTTGGAGGAATGGTTCTTTGATCATTTCTTCCCAAAGACACTAATGGAGAAACGAGCTCAGGAGTACTCATGCTTACAACCTAGTGAAATGTCTTTCATAGACTTTTTAAAACCATTTATCATATTATCACCATTTTCACCCAATATGGTCAGTGATGACAATAACACTCGTGAAATTATTTTGAGGTATTTTTCTATTTATTTTTTATCTATCATTTTTTCCTTAGGTTTCTATTATGTTTATTTAAAAAATTATTTTTTGGGACAAAATGTAGGTGGCGTTGGGTTGAAACATTTTTTAGAAAATTATGTGCCCTTTCCCTGGTGACCATGCAACAAACTGGTGTTTTTTATTGAATATTATTCATTGATTAGTTAATGGTGTGTAAATCATGTGGGATAAACATGGGTCATTTTTTACATAGAAAATATGGGAGGCTTGTTTTCCTCATGGTTTGGACAACCGTGCGGGTAAATAGTGTGGCTTTTCCACAACATTATTTTTTAAATATCTGACATTTACTATAGATATTTAACAATAAAATTACAATATTCTTCCCCAATCTGAACATAAATCACTAGAAACCTATACCCCTACTTTATCATTGCTATACCTCATTTTTTATGTTATATTGGTGTGCTTTCTCTACAATTCTTCAAGTAAGTGAGTTCTTTATTGAATTCGTCCTCTTTTCTTCTGTTTCTTTTTCTTTCTTTGGGGTTTCATATCTTTAACAGGATGTGTGAACTATTTATTCTCGAATAATTATTTTTTTGGTTTAATCAAGATGTTTATGGTTCGATCATTCATCGAAAGGGTTATTTTTGTGGTTGTTGGTTACCACCTTTTTTAAGAAGTTAATTCACTTGGGGTAGGTGGTTCCATGTTTAAACATTATTTGTTAATTTTAGTATGTCTTTTTTGACCCGAGGTTATATTCTATGGAATATGTATGAGGTGTAATATATTTTTTAAATTGTTTTGTGATGTGTGGGTAATAAAAATGGGTTTTTTAAATGTTTTTTTTCAAGTACACCACCATATTGTGATCTCTGAATGTGTTTTATAAATTATGAATGTTTTTTCATAAAATTTTTAACTGTTACAAAACATATTTTCCAATTTTATTGTTGTGAATTTTTATTTTAAAGTGGTTTTTATTATTAAAGAAGTTATTTATAAAGAAATTTAATATTTATTGTCATGTTCATATGAAGGGATTCCCCTTTTGACATGTGGGAAGAAAATTGAGAATGAATAGGGACCAAGGTAACTAGTGGTAGATGAGGACTAAAATTCTAGTTGACTCAGAAGTGTCTTGGCTTGGATTCATCTAGAAGGACTAACTATTAAAAAACTAAATAAATGATAATGAATATTGGAGTCCACTAGGCCCGTGGGATGTTCCCTCCTAGTGAACCACATGTGAGAACAATATTTGTTTTTGTTTTTATAAAAATATTTTCTGATATACAATGTACATATATTCCATTTTATCTAGTGCCTAATGGATTTTCAGTGAAATAGCACTCTCCTGTGATATCATGCTTACCTTCTTCATATGGTGCACTTGGTTAGTTATTTATAAAGAAAATAATTCCATTAATTTAAATGGGTTCCTATTAAAATTCTCATATATATTTTATTCCTTAAATCATACATGATAATTTATCTTATAATTTTTGGAATAGAATATCTTTATTGGTTGGCATATTACTGTTTTTTTTTCACACCATAAATACTCTTTTTTGTGAATTTATACATCATTATGTTATACTCAGGTAAAGTCCTGACGTATGGATATAGTGGTTGGAATTTTTAGTGGTCTATCATATATTTGGTTGTGGTGGTGGCCTGAGGATGAAGCTCATATTATTCTATAGAGAATATTGGGATCTTATATTTGTTCCTTTTTTGTTTTGGATCTTTTTTCTCTAATGTTTTAAAATCTTGAATATTAAATGTTTGATTCCATGTATGGATTTTTTTTATCATTGTGATTTTTATTTATGTTGGTTGTTTATTCATATAATAATCAAAAAAACAGATCACTTATTGTACTGTTGATAGTCACGAACTAGATTCCAGCATTTAGGAATTAGGAAATACATCTAGGTCATGTCGTGAACTGGGTCGACTGTCAATATGGATGGATGTCTGGTTTGGTTCGTAATAAAATTTTAATAGAGAAGTCCACACTCTTTCGGGTAATTATATTTGTGAAGAGTCAAGATTGAATATATATATTATTATCAAGACATGATTTTTTTTGTTGTGAGTAGGTTTCTTAGACATCACACATTATTTCAGATCTAGATTCACCATGGGATGTTTTGTATTTTGGTCGACTTCCCCACTAGGTGAGATGTGTGGGCCAAAAAATAAATGTGGACACTCACTAAAGGTAGAGTGGTTTGGTTTGTATGTTTTTGTAATGGGTTTGATATATTTATATTTATGTAATGTTGTTGTTTTTATTGATAGTTTTGTGGTGTTTTTCCCATTTTGTAGAAAAATGCCTCAATGGAAAATTCTTGTGAAACCACAAGAATATGTCGATGAGAGTTATCCCTTTATAATTGATCATAGAATAGTGGATGCTGCCATCTTGGAAATTCAGGATTTGGTACATGTAGTGGGTCCTGGTCATGTTATTGTTAGAGAGGCTGAACTGGGTCCTAGGAAGGAAAAAGTTCATGAGTTCCATAATAACAATTCTCCTTCCTTCAATGGTATCACATGACCTGAGTATGTAGATGATTGCATGATGAATATAGAAATAATGATTGATTTTCATGAAACTCCTAAGGATTTCAGGGTGAAATGTGATTTTTTCTTACTAGAGGGTCCCAATCGGAGGTTGTCGGACTCATTGGTCTAAACTTAAAATACTAAGTAGGTGAACTAAAAGGACTTCAAGTATATTTTCAATGGTAATTATTTCTTGAGTTCTTGACCTATGCTAGGTCCTATTATGTCATGGGTCTTAACCACGGAAAAAGTTTCCTAGGGGATTATTCTAATCTCTTTATGGATATAGTACAGTACACACCTGAAATCATTTTTGAAAAGTAGAGAAAGTCTCAGAGCTTTGGGAGAGGTTTGGGGATACATATTAATGCCAATGTATTTCTATTTAAGTTGAATACCAATACCGAGGTGGAAAAATTTAATTTAATTTTGGATATTGACTTCAAAGGTAAGTATGGTTTCCATATATCTCTATCATATGATTAGAGTGGTAGCTCAACTGAGAAGAAAAGAATGTGATATGATCATGAGATGGAGGTAGGAGGTAGGTCAGACCATCCTTCCCGACTATCATCGTATGTAGTTTAATATGTTGGATCATTATTTTTTCCATCAGTGTTGAAAGGAAGGAAACATACGAACCATGTTCATGTCTCCTCCTAAACCTTCTCATCGATGTGGAGATATGAGGACCTACAACATTTTTTCATAATTACTCACCCACATCAATTTAGGGAGGATCTTTTCCATCTAGGGGGATGTCAACCCAGTCAGAGTCATGTGCTACAGTGGGATCATAGTTTTTTGGTCATGGAATCCAGACTCGATCTTCTTTGAAGAAGAGTTAGTTCATTACAATGATTAAGGATAGTGATTATTTTCATTAACATTATGAGATGAGGTGTCTTAATTTTGTGGACTAGCAACGAGCGAGGATAGAGTATGGACCTATGATAGTTGGAGGTAATGTTTTTATTTCTATGAACATAGTAGTTTTTGTTTGAAACTCGTAATTTTGTTTCATTAATCTCTTCCTACATTATGAAACTATTGAATTTTCCAATATAGCTAATATCATATGTGATGGAGTTTATAACTCTCCTTAGTAATAAGTGATAGAAGGATCTAAAGTGCCAATATTATTCACTCATCATGTGATGGGTCGAGAGGGAGTAGGATTTCGTGGTCATATATATGGACCTATTTGATGTAATCCTTTTCATGGATTGTATGACTCACCTTCAGGTTCTTATATATTTATATAAGAAGTGGGTGAGTTTCGTGGAAACATATTAAATTACCCAGGTTTTCCATGAAAAGTTGGATCCACTGTGGGTTGTGTCGGAACTACACTCCTAGATTCGATAAATCTCATTTTTTTTAATTATCAGCATGCATATTGTATGGAGATGGTGGGTCTTCTGTGGGTTGATTAAAAACAATGGTAGATGATTTCCTAAATTTCTTTCGATTTTACTCTTTTGGGGTCTACATGGGAGTGGGATGGAATGTTCTATATTGACATTGAATCAGGAACCCAACTGATATATCTTCCCTCATATCATATCAATGTCACTGAGTTGGTGGAATTAAATTTACAACTAGATGTTTCTGAATCAAAAAGATTAATTCCCAGAGCGTCTCCGCATAGGCCACCCCAGTTTTTTTATGAAAGTAGGCCAATGGATCTCTTTGGTGTTGAATTAATTACAAAATGTTAGATAAGTTAACCATCAAGAATGAGTACCCTTTTCACCAAATTAATAACCTTTTATATCATATTATGGTGGAAATGTGGTTTTTTAAAATTCACATTCATTCTTGTTAGCATCAAGTCTGAGTGAGAGAGAAAGAAGTCCCAAAAATTTTATTATGAAGAAAATATGGCCATTTTTAGTATTTGGACATGCCTTTCAGGTTGAATATTCTCTAGATGACTTTATAGGGATTATGATTCGTGTGTCCTTCTAGTATCTCGATTAATTTGTCATGGTATTTGTGGATGACATCATAGTTTATTGTATAATAGAAGAGGATCATTATATAAATTATTGGATCACATTGGGAACTCTTTGGGACCATCTTCATTATGCCATGCTTTTAAAATGAACCTTTCAAATTAAAGAGGTAATGTATGTGCTACACATGATATCTGAGCAAGGGGTTCTAGTTTACCCTGAGAATATCAATGTAGTTATATCATAGGAGATGATATGTTTTTAAGATGAGAAGTTTTTTGGGAATGGTAAGTTATTATAGTTTGTTCGTTCAAGATTTCCTTCCACATGATTCACCCATGAAAATGCTCACCCGAAATGGGGAAATGATCAAATATATTTCTGAATTCTAATCATACACTGAGTAGATTAAGTGGATAGGGACAGTTGTGCCTATTTTTACCATATATAAAAATGGAAATGGGATTTTTTTTATTGATTCTTCATCTATGGGTCTTGGGTGTGTGATTATACAGAATGATAATGTGGTTGTGAATGGTTCCCCCCAACTCCGACCACATGTGAAGAATTGCCCCATCCATGATGTAAATTTAGCAGTAGAGATTCATGACTTTAAAACATGGAGCCATTTTAATTTCAAATATAATTTTTTGTTCGACTATTATCATAATATTTTTTTCTACATTTTACCTAAAATGTATTTGAATCTAAGACATCAATGTTTGGATGAGTATCATCATGTGTTTGATTTCAATATCGTTTTTACAGTAGTGAAGGGAAATTTTGTGGAAGATTCTTTAGGATGAAAAGTGTTAGTACCATGGTTGAATGTGCCTAAAGATGAGTGGACCATGATGGTGTTTTTTTCTCAATTACATTAGAGAACAAGTTGCACAATGGTGGTGAATTCTTGGATAGTGTTCAGTTGGAACCATCCCTTATAGAGTAGATTTAGTGGGAGTAGCTTGGGGATGAAATATGTCATTAGTCTATATAGTCTTTTTATGATGGGTAGATGCGTTGTGATTGGTCTTTGTCTCGTGAGGGATGTTTATTTTTCAAGGTCTTCTTTGTGGTGTCGTTGTCTCTAAGGATGTTGGTGATGTCTGATGGCCACCAGTATTAGTGGTCCATTCATATGGGTGCCACCAAAATGTTCTATGATATGTGTCTGACATTATTGTGTCCAGTAATGATGAGGGATATATATGGATTCAATTCATGGATTTATATGTGTCATTAGGTAAAGGTAGGTCACCAAAGGACCTCTAGTATTATTAAACCACAACCCATTCCTACCTTTTAGTGGGAAACTTTCTCAATGGTAATTCTTATTGTAATACCATGTACATCTTGGGGAAGGAATTTTATTTCACTAGTGATTGTCCATTTGATCAAATATACACATTTTATTCCGATTAGAGATTCAATAAAGGTGGATGATTCAGTCCGATTATATATTAAGGAAGTAATAATGATTACTCGTGTTCCATATACAATTGTTTTTAATCGAGACATCCATTTTACCTCTTGTTAATGGTAAGTGTCACGACCCATCATCGGGGCCCATGCGGTGACTACCCCAAGCCCTCCTTCCATAGGCCAGGGCTGGCGACTAGCACTAAAGGCGTAAATCCTGATTACTAGGAAGGCATTGCCTTTATAAAAGTAAATAAAACACCACATAGTACAAGAGGAAGTAATCACTAAGTAAAATTGAATACAAGCAGTGCTGAAAGTAATGGGGGCCGGAAATACAAGCCCATCTGTAAAGTACAAAGTATAGAACAAAATAGTCGGAAGGTGTCAAGCCGCTCCTGGTTCGTCCACCAACGTTCCTACCTAAAGGGTAGGTACAAATAGCACAGCTCCTAGATCATCCACCACGGATCTTAACTGAAGTGTAGGTACAGATAGTGCAACTCCTAGATCGTCCACCACGGATCCTACCTGAAGGGTAGGTACAGATTGCCTCCAAAACTCTCTTGACCATCGACCTCCTCCGAGTATCGCCTCGCCGTGAAGTCCACCTCTAGATACTAACTCGTCGTGAGCTCCACTTCTGGGTACCGTCCATCCCTCAAACACTCGGCCTCTATCAACGCTGACCGTTTTCTGCAACCAACACATCGAGGTGCGGGCATATCCCGTTCAGGGGTGATTATAACGATACTCAGTAGGGACCCCGAGACCCTCAAGGTCTCACTAAATCCAACAAGGATAACCACAAGGAAGATCTCAATAGATATCCTCTACTTTGGTATATGCACATACATATACCTATGTTATAAAGTAACCCATCTCAATCATGAGGAAACCCAAAGATTATGAAATCAACGGATATCCACTACCCAGGTATATACCCATACATATACTTAAGTTATCATGTGACTCATCTCAATCATGAGGAAACACAAATATCATAGACTCAGCTCAAACCAAGATTTAATCACGAAGTCGAAACCACGGCTGCTGGAGAACTCCTCCTCTGATGAGTATTGTGGGCCTACCGCTACAACCAAGCACGCCCCACTAACCTTGGACTACTGTAGTACTCCACCTGTCGTGTACTGTGGGCCTGTTGCTACAACCAAGCGCTTCCCACCATGGGTCTGCTGCTACAACCAAGCGCTCCCCCTCATAGGCTCCAGAGGTACTCCTTCTTTTGAGTACCGCGAGTCTGCCGCTACAACCAAGCGCTCCTCCGTCGTGGGTCTGCCGCTACAACCAAGCGCTCCCCCTCGTAGTCTCTAGAGGTACTCCTTCTTTTGAGTACCACAGGTCTACCGCTACAACCAAGTGCTCATCCGCCGTGGTCCTGTCGCTCCAACCAAGCGCTCCCCACTGGGCTATCTGAAACACACTGAGACGATAGATCAGCAGTCGTCAAGTCTCAGCCAGCTACTAGGTCTCTGCACTCTGCTAGCTCGTCACCGGGAGGGTCCGCACCACGAGCTACTGGTCGATACTCCAAGTATCTCAAAGTCCCACGAAGATGTATCTCAAAGGACCGCCTCATCATAGGGGTCTCAACGCAACAGACGGCACGTCAATTGGACGCCCAGACTGTGAGTTACTAGCATTTTCGTCCCAGGGGTCCGGTTGGTTTCGTGTGCGAACCAACCTGGCCATATCTCAACTGTACACCAAAATCTCATAGGGTATACTCATAGGGACCATTTCTCAACGTGATCACCAATACCGGTGATGGTTCGTCATACAGATGTCTGGTCTGAAAGATATCATCTTTTCCGTTCTAGGGGCCCGGTTGGATTTCGGGTATAATCTAACATAGCCACTATCCAACTGCATCCAAACCTTGGCCGATGAATTCCAAAAGTTCTGTCTCATCAAGAGGATTCCATCAAAGTCGACGACACGTCAATCGGACGTCCGGTGCTCAAGATATACCCATATCCTCTCAGAGGGCCCGGTTGGTCTCGTGATCGAACCAACCCGACCATGCACAAAGTACCCCAAAACCTTGATTGTATTATACCGAAACGACCGTCTCGATCCAAGGATCGCATCTCAACTGACGGTGCGTCGATCAGAGGTCTGTAGCCCATGTTATGGGTGTTCTAATGGAAACAATATGAAATGGGGGGTCTGGGCCCGGCCCGGCCCATCACCCCCCGGGGTGTCCCGAACCGGGTCGACCCGACCCGGGACCGGGTCCGGCCCATTAGGGTGCGGCCCGTCCTGGTTGGCACTGCCCAGCCTGGGCAGCACGGTCTAAACCGACCGGCGCGGCCCGGCTGCATGGCTAGCCGCGGCTCGGCCAGCGTGGCCGAGCGGAAGCCGTAGAGTGGGGGGGGGGGGGGGTGCGCGGCCCCCTCGCTGTTGATTGATGCGGGCGGCGGTTTGCACCGCCGCCATTCCTCTAGGATCCCGTGCAACCGCGGGATCCCCCATGCCACACCACCATGGCAAGCCGTGACCATTTGTTTCCTCTAGTGGCGCGCTAGGGCGTCGCCGCCTCCTGGTGGTCGGGCGGCTCCGGCCGCCGCGCCGGCGACCCGCGCCTCCCTGGTTTCCGTGGGCCACCAGAGTTGCTCCTGTGGTCCGTTTTCAATTTCGTATGTGCTGGAGTTCATCTCGGGTCTCGAACTTTACTGCGGAATCATCAAACTGCCTGTGTGTCCCGTTCTGTCATCTCCCGATGATCCGCCGTCAATTAAACGATCCACGGAGCCTTCGAATTGTCACAACGGTTCCACGCTACGGTGCCGCGCTTCTTCGCCCATTCCTAAATTTTTTCAACGCGGGGCCATTGTACCATGCCACCATTAATCGTGTCGCAACAAGAACAACCATCAAAGGAGGAGGAGGGTCGTCCGTGTTCGTGCAGTCCAACCTCCTCCCGTTATTTCGATAACAGGCGGCTCAAATGACTATCAACAATAAAATCCAGGCCGAGGATATAACCCACATATATTTAATTGAACCAAAACCCCCTACCTCAAGATGTGATCCCTCGATGGATCTGCGGAGAGATAGCGTTGTTCATTGACGTCAGAAGGTGACGTCGTCATTTGTGATTTTCCCACGTCGGTGTCTCCTCCTTAGATGGAGATCCGGGAAGCGTTCTTCATCGAAGATCTTGGAAGGCCCGACGTCGCCAATGTGTACTCAAGGATGTGACTCCTCCCCTCTTGTCACAGAGAAAGACGAAAGGGGGTACGTCTCCACTCTTTGGTGTCGGCGTTCTTCATCGGAGAGGTGTGTTCTTCGCTTTCTTCGAGAAGGAAGAATTTATTCAAAGCTTAGAGCTTTCTCTCCAAATCCTCCTCACACAACAACCAACTCCCTCAAATAAAATAAGACATATCTTATTTTATTACATCAAGCCAAGAATTTTAATTTTAAAAATCAAAAAATTAACTCAATTAATTAATTAAGTGAGTTGGCATGATTAAAGAAGAGAGAAGTGGAGGTGAGTGGTCTCACATTAAAGGGGGGTTAACATGTTAAGAAGAGTTACCAATTAATGAGAGGGGAGGTTTAAATGATTTTATGGAAGATGAAAGGGGTGGGGTTCATGTGGGCCCCACCTGACCTTTAATCGTCTCATGGGTAGTTAGGGTCTTGTAATCCTCACCCTAACTACCCCATGTTGGATATAACCATTAGGATAAAGAATTAATAAAAAAAATTGTTCTTCAATTTTTTTATTCGATTATTTATTAATTCCATAAATTTTTAACAACTCCTCCAAAGAAAACGTAACTCTGAAAAGGTGTTCCTAAGCATTTACCAGTGTTGCGGTTTCATCGGTGCCCTCGGATTTCGATTCCGAGCAAAGGATTAAAAGTTAGAAAAACCCGCTCATTCATTCACTGAACGTACCTGAGCTAAACTTAGGAAATTGATTCTGGGCACACCGAGCCTCAGAATCAGGTGCCTTCAGAAACTGCGTTCTTGTAACATTCCAAAGAAATTAAGAAAAAAAATCCTTGAAATTTTAGGGTCATTACATTTCTCCCACCTCTGGGCTTCACGTCCATGTAAATCTTTAACACAAACTAGGGATACAAAAGTGGTACTGGGCATGCATCTGAGCCTTCCGCTCCCAAGTGCTACCCTAGAGGTTCCCGCGCTGCCAACAAAAATGCACAAGAGTAATTGACCGTCCTCATAGGACCCAATCCTATCGATCCTCAACCTCTACTCGAACCCTGCAAATGTCACCCCATCGCCAACGTCCATCTCCTCATGGTCAATGATATGCGTCAGTTCAAGCATGTATATCCCCAGTTGAGATATGTGGAAGACATCGTCCACCCAGTGCAAATGAGGTGGAAAGGTCAAGCGGTAAACCACCTCACTTACCCAACTGAGGACCTAGAAAGTTCCGTTGAACCTTGGAGATATCTCACCGCCTTGGCTACATCTCCGTAAACCTCGTCGAGGTGAGACTCGTATAAGAACATGGTATCCATCCTCGAACTCTAGAGGTCTCCCTTTCTTGATTAGAACTAAAACTCAAAACTCATGCTTCCACGTGGGTGAAGTTTTCCGAATCAAGAGTGATCGGCTAAACCTTCCTATGCATGATTTTATCCTGTGATGCCTGGGGTTTCCTTTTCTCCATCCAAGGAAAACCCATCACGATGTTTGCCTAATATCGTCAATTTGAGTATGAATAGTGATTGCCCAGTCCATTCTCAAACTAATGTTGTAAGGCCTCGACGCTGCCACCAAGTGGTCCCAACCGAGACTCTCACCTCAAGGGTCAGATCACACCATCGGCAGAAGTGTGAATATTGAGTCTCCTACCAAAGGTATCTCCAGACGTGAGGGTCAAGTCAATGGCTTAACCAAAAACTCTAGGTCTGGGACTAGATTCATGGAAGGAAGGGATGATTCGTATCGATGTCTGTGGCTACGGAAGCTAGTAGAAGACAAAGTCTGCACTTCGAATCATCCTTAGAGCCATTTCGGTCGCACTCCTTGACCACATGCAGCTACTCTTTTCCCCTGCCCTCCAACTCCCAGATCCTGGAGGGGACAACAAAGGCGGGTGGTTGTAACATGTTGAAATGTACACCACCTCATGATTCTCTCCTAGCTCCACCTCCACGTCTTCTGCTCTGCAGATTTATATTTCCTTAACATTTCCTCTTCATGAAACATTCGCACGCCCAAGTCTCTGAGACTGGCGTCAGCTCGCTGTGTTCCAACTTCTAACATTCTCTATCTGTATTCATTCATCCAAAGAACATTCAACCTCAAAGTTTTCTATAGAACCCTAACTCAAGTAGGAATGCATAGAGGAAAAAGTTCTGGCTTGAGTATCCATAAAAACACCACGCTCAGAGGTCCGATCTCTATAGCACTGATCAAATCGTATTCATCGAGTACCTGGAATGTTTGGTTCACCTCGATGAATTCTCAGCTACCGACACGTCGTCCTGCCAAATCTGTATAAGCTCTAGAAAACTCTCTGCGACCTCCTCAAGCCAGTCCTCAGCTACCTGTGAGTCAGTTTCGCCTCAGAACTTGAGGGTATCTGATGTTGGAACACGTATAAGGCAGTAATCCTACATGTGTCACCTACCGGTACTGCCGGTTGTAACTTCTGACCAATAGGTAGTGATGTATAGATGACACACTACCTGAAGGCACTATCTCAAGCATCGGTCCATGTACCTAAGCCTCATCACTATTCGTACCATCATCATTGACATTCACTGCAAAACACTAGTAGCCAAGTCCACCATCCACTCCACTGATGTCTCAGCTAGGTGGAAAACTCTAGCAATCGCCTCCAGCCAGTCCTCTACTATCTGGGAATCTGCCTCGCCCTGTAACCTCGGAGGCCTCTACTTCTGGAACTCATGCAACACACTATTCCAGTGTTCACAGTTTGTTAGTATGGCTGGTGGCATCTACTACCCAATAGGTTGTGGTGTTGTTGGTACACCACCCGAGGGTGCCAACGTAGTAAAAAGGGCCCCGCACCAGAGCCTCGTTGCTCGGTGGGCCGTCATCGTGTACTATCTCAGAACTCCAACTGACTGTCTGCATGGAGACATTCTGAACAAATATGACACTGTCAAACGATTTATACCTGGTGAGCTGACCTCGTTTAAGCTGACTTTAAAACTTTTGGAAACACCCACGCAATCAGTGTTTTCGTGCACAAAGTTGGAAATCAGAAGTCAGGGTCCTGGTGTACGGATACGTCGGCCGCCGCACCAACACTGGACTCCCTGAACTGAAAACCACACTCAGTACCCTTAACACTAATGCTTCACTGAAAGAAAATATCAGAGTTATAAATTCTGCGGTAGAACCGACTCCTCTGATACCAATTTATCAAGAGCCATCCTCGGGGCCCGTGTCGTGACTACCCCAAGCCCACCTTCCATAGGCCAGGGGCTGGCAACTAGCACCAAAGGCGTAAATCCCGATAAGTGGGAAGGAATTTCCTTTATAAAAGTAAAAAAACACCACAGAGTACAAGAGGAAGTAATCACTAATTAAAACTAAATACAAGCAGTGCTGAAAGTAAAGGGGGCCGGAAATACAAGCAAAACTGTAAAGTACAAAGTAAAATACAAAACAGCTGGAAGGTGTCAAGCTGCTCCTGGGTCATCCATCAAGGTTCCTACCTGAAGGGTAGGTACAGATAGCATAGCTCCTGGATCATCCACCATAGATCCTACATGAAGGGTAGGTACAGATAGTGCAGCTCCTCGATCATCCACCGCAGATCATACCTGAAGGGTAGGTACAGATAGCCTCCAAAATGATCTTGCCCGTCAACCTCCTCCGAGTATCGGCTCGCCGTGAAGTCCACCTCTAGATACTAACTCGTCGTGAGTTCCACCTCTGGGTTCTGTCCATCCCTCGAACACTCGGCCTCTGTCAACGCTGCCCGTCGTCTGCAACCAACACATCGAGGTGCGGGCATAGCCCGTGCAGGGGTGAGTATAACGATACTCAGTAGGGACCCCGAGACCCTCAAGGTCTCACTAAATCCAACAAGGATAACCACAAGGAAGATCTCAATAGATATCCTCTACTTAGGTATATTCCCATACATATACCTATGTTATCAAGTAACCCATCTCAATCATGAGGAAACACACAGATTATGAAATCAACGGATAACCACTACCCAGGTATATGACCATACATATACATAAGTTATCAAGTGACCCATCTCAATCATGAGGAAACACAAAGATCATAGACACAGCTCAAAACAAGATTTAATCATGAAGTTGAAACCACGGCTGCTGGAGAACTCCTCCTCTGACGAGTACAGTGGGCCTGCCGCTACAACCAAGTGCGCCCCTCTAACCTTGGACTACTATAGTACTCCACATGTCGTGTATTGTGGGACTGCTGCTACAACCAAGTTCTTCCCACCATGGTTCTGCCGCTAAAACCAAGTGCTCCCCCTCATAGGCTCCAGAGGTACTCCTTCTGTTGAGTACCGCGGGTCTGCCACTATAACCAAGCGCTCCTCCGCAATGGGCCTACCGCTACAACCATGTGCTCCCCCTCATAGCCTCTTGAGGTACTCCTTCTGTTGAGTACCGCGGGTTTGCCACTACAACCAAGCGCTCCTCTGCCGTGGGTCTGCTTATAAAACCAAGCGCTCCCCACTGGGCTATCCGAAACAAACTGAGACGATAGATCAGTAGTCATCAAGTCTCAGCCAGCTACTAGGTCTCTACACTCTGCTAGCTCGTCACTGAGAGGGTCCGCTCCACGAGCTGCTGGTCAATACTACAAGTATCTTAAAGTCCCACGAAGAAGTATCTCAAAGGACCGCCTCGTCATAGGGTTCTCAACGCAACAGACGGCGCGTCAATTGGACGCCCGGTTTTTTGAGTTACTAGCCTTTTTGTCCCAGGGGCCCGGTTGGATTCGAGTGCGAACCAACCCGGTCGTATCTCAACTCTACCCTGAACTCTCATAGGGTATACTAATAGGGACTTTTTTTCAATGTGATCACCAACGCTGCTGACGGTTTGTCAAACGGACATCCGTTCTGAAAGATATCAGTTTTTACGTTCCAGGGGCCCGATTGGATTTCGGGTATAATACAACCCAACCACTATACAACTACATTCAAACCCCGGGCGAAGAATTCCAAAAGTTCCTTCTCATCAAGAGGATTCCAACAAAGTTGACGGCACCTCAATGAGACGTCTGGTGCTCAATATATATCCATATCCGCTCCGAGGGCCTGGTTGGTCTCGTGTTCGAACCAACCCGATCGTGCCCAAAGTTCTCCAAAACTTTGAGTGTAATATACCGAAACGACCGTCTCGATCCAAGGATGGAATCGCAACTGAAATTGCGTCGATCGGAGGTCTGTAGCCCATGTTAGGGGCATTCGAACGGAAACAATCCAAAATGGCGGGTCGGGGCCCGGCCCGACCCCCCCCCCCCCTGGTCGGCCCAAACTGGTTCGACCTGACCCGTGTCTGGGTCCGGACCATTGGGGTGCAGCCCGGCGCGGTCCGGCCCGACCGGCGCGGCCCGGCCGCATGCCCCGTCGTGGCTCGGCCGGCCTGGCCGAGCGGAAGCCGCGTAGCGGGGGGGGGGGGTGCGCGGCCCCCTCGCCGTTGACTGATGCCGGCGGCGGTTTGCACCGCCACCGTTCCTCTGGGATCTCGCGCGGCCACGGGATCCCCCGTGTCGCCCCGCTACGGCGGTTTGTTTTTTCCGGCGGCACGCTAGGGCGCCACTGCCTCCTGGAGGCCGGAATGCTCCGGCCACCGCCCCCAGTCGCCGGCGGTGCCGCGCTGGCGACCCACGCCTCCAAGGTTTCTGCGGGCCACCGGAGTTGCTCCGATGGTCCGTTTTCAATTCCGTCTATGCCGGTGTTCATCTCGGGTGTCGAAATTTACTGCGGAATCATCAAACCGCCTCTGCGGCCCGTTCCGTCATCGCCCGACGATCCGCCGTCAATTAAACGATCTACGAAGCCTTCGAATTGTCGCAACGGTGTCGCTCGATGGAGTCACGCTTCTTCTCTCATTCCTCAATTGTTTCCACACGGTGCTATTGTACCATGCCGCCTTTAATCATGCCATAACAAGTACAACCATCAAAGGGGGAGGAGGGTCAGTTGTGTTCGTGCGGTCCGACCTCCTCCCGTTATTTCGATAACAGGTGGCTCAAATGACTATCAACAATAAAATCAAGGCCGAGGATATAACCCACATATATTTAATTGAACCAAAACCCCCTACCTCATGATGTGATCCCTCGATGGATCTGTAGAGAGGTAGCGTCATTCGTTGACGTGGGAAGGTGACGTCGTCGTTTGCGATTTTCCCACGGCGGTGTCTCCTCCTTAGATGGAGATCCAGGAAGCGTTCTTCGTCGAAGATCTTGGAAGGCCCGATGTCGCCAAAGTGTACTCAAA
This sequence comes from Viscum album, assembly GCA_963277665.1. Classification (NCBI taxonomy): domain Eukaryota; kingdom Viridiplantae; phylum Streptophyta; class Magnoliopsida; order Santalales; family Viscaceae; genus Viscum; species Viscum album. The sequence goes on from OY728166.1 coordinate 206,154,489, forward strand.
GATGTGATGTCTCCCCTATTGTCGCAGAGAAGGATGAAAGGGGGTACGTCCCCACTCTTTGGTGTCGGCGTTCTTCATCGGAGAGTTTCGTTCTTTGTGTTCTTCAAGAAGGAAGAAGTTCTTCAAAGCTTAGAGCTTTCTCTCCAAATCCACCTCACACAAAAACCGACTCCCTCAAATAAAATAAGACTTATCTTATTTTATTACATCAAGCCATGTATTTTAATATTAAAAAACAATCACTTAACTCACTTAATTAATTAAGTGAGTTGGCATGATTAAAGAAGAGAGAGGGGGAGGTGAGTGGTCTCACATTAAAGGGGGGTTAAACTTGTTAAGAATAGTTACCAATTAATGAGAGGGGAGGTTTAAGGGAGTTTATGGAAGATGAAAGCGGTGGGGTTCGTGTGGGCCCCACCTGGCCTTTAATCCTCTCATGGGTAGTTAGGGGCTTGTGAGTCTCACCCTAACTACCACTTGTTGGATATGACCATTAGGATAAAGAATTATTAAAAAAAGTTGTTCCACATTTTTTTCATTCAATACTTTATTAATTCCATAAATTTTTAACAACTCCTCCGGAGAAAACTCAACTCCAGAAAAGGTGTTCTTAAGAATTTATCGGTGCTGCGGTTTCATCGGTGCCCTCAGATTTCGATTCCGAGCACCGGTTTAAAAGTTAGAAAAACCCGCTCATTCGTTAACTGAATGTACCTGAGTTAAACTTCAGAAATTGATTCCAGGCACACCGGGCCTCGGAATTAGGTGCTTTCAGAAACCGCGTTCTTGTAAAATTCCAAACAAATTAAGAAAAAAAATTTCCTGTAAATTTTTGGGTCTTTACAGTAAGTCCATTAACTAACCTTTGAGTCGCCTGTTAAATTGCACAAAACATACCATTGTTAAACATATGGACACATAGAGTGAGCATATCATAATTTGGGAGCCATGCACTGAGCACATGTCATTGATTTTTGAGGCTCATGGGATATCAATTTCGGATTGGTCCAATTTTCATATAAATATAATTACCAATCCTTGGTTAGAATGGATCCTTTATAGGTGATCTATAGTCATCTGTGTCAATGTCATTCTTGTAGGTTTGAGGTTGGTTTGACCTCATTTTTTTTGCTGAGCATAGAGAAAGAGACATCTATGAATGTCATTTTGATCATATAGTGTTTTTTGAAAGCTCATAGTCCCCAAAAATCTTATGCTGATCAGAGATGATGAAATATATAGTTTTATATGGGTGAAAAGGTGTTATAGATTTTTACACCTTTCTTGGGTTATCAATTTTTAGGAACGAAATGGAAGTTGATGATGAGGTACGTGTGACATATCAAGATCACTGAACAGGTTGGAAAGGTCTAATACATGTCATATTTTCCTTCGCTGTTGATTCCTACTCATAACACATTTTATGTCTCTCAATTGATTAAATATAACCCAAACCAGTATGATGTGATAAATTATGATGAGTTAGAAATATGGAATGACTTATTTGTGATTTGGGGTCTAGTACAAAGATTAGATTTCCCTTGATAATGTGCTTTGTGGGATGTAAATCCGTTGGTGTTGTTTATTTTTTAGCAGGGTAATGTAATTCATGAGACATTGGAGCAAAAATCATAGGATAATAATGACTAACCATTTTAATTCTCTAATAAAGCATCTAGTTGAATTTTGGATTACAAATTTTTTTCAATGTGGGGAGAATTTTCACACCAATGAATTTATTTGGTGGTATTTTTCTGTTTATTAATTATCGATAATTTTCCATTTATTTTTACCTTATGTTTTGGAAGAAAATGTATTTTTTTGATAAATTGCAGGTGTAACATTATTGGAGAATTATTTGGAAAAAGGTGTTCCATTTCCCTGGTAATTATGTCACCAAATGGTATTATTGGATATAGTATTATCACATGGTTAGTCCACTATTTTTAAATAATGTAGGCTAACCATGGGTCATGTACTTCTTGGATAGTAAAGGGTGTATTATTTCCACACAATTTGGAAAACATTGTAGTTAAAATATGTGACATTTTAAGGTCATTAATAATTTTAAAATATAGGATGTGTTTTATTAGGATTTAACCCAAAATCACAAATCTTCTTCCCTATTTATTATTTCAATCCCTATGATCCTCTCCCTCACCCCTTTACATCCTCCAACCTCTATTGTTTTGGATATTATGGATTTTTTCCACGATTCTACATGTATGTAAGTTATTCCTTTATTTCTTCCCCTTTTGGGGGGTTTTCTTATTATTTTTTGGGTTTCGTATCTTCATTAGGATGGGTAAGATATTTGGGTTTAAATCATGATTCATAGGGTTTAATATTGATAAATAATATTTGATCTTTCCAATATAGAGTTCTCTTGGTGTGTGGTTGTTGGTTTCCACAGTTTTCTAGAATTTTTTTTCATATGAGGTAGGTTGTTCCATGCTGAAATATTATCTGGTTATTTTAATATTATATATTTTATATGTGGTTATATTATATGGATTATTGAGGCGGTTGGAAATATTTTTTCAATGTTTTTGAGATGCTTATGGCATGAAAATGTTTTTTATAATGTAAATTAGATTAATTTCAATATTTATTCCCATGTATTAATAATTTAATTTTATTTATAAATGGTGAAATATGTTTAATAAATTGTGAGTGTGTTGGAAAAACTATTTTTAAATGGTTTTGGTTTTTTTTTGTATTGTGCGTTTGGTTCTGAAAATAGTGATTTATCAAGAATTGTTTTATTCGTTTTCTTGCGTATTGGAAGGGGTCCCAATATAACTTATGAAATTGAAATTTTGAACAATGGGAATCCTATGTAACTAGTTGAGAGGATTATGACTATTACACTTATTGACATAGAAGTGTATTGACCCATGTTTATCTAGAAGGAATGGTGATTAAAACAGTAGCTAAATGATAACGATGGTTAGGGACCACTAGGCCCATGGGATGTTCACTACTAGTGGATTGTACTCCAGAACACTGTTGGTTGTAGTTTCTATCAAATTTTCACTGATGTATGATATAACTACTACCCTATTTGAGCTAGTTTTTATAGGATTCTCCTGTGACATAGTGGTCTCTTTTGATATCTTGGATACCATTGACTTATAGTGAACATGGTTGGTTATTTCAAAAGAAAAAAATTTCATTCTTTAAGAATACTTTCTATTAAAATTTTCTTATATTTTATTACATAAACAATTCATGGTATTTTGATATATAATATTTTTTATGGAATATTTTTATTGGGTGGAATAATACTAGGATTTTTATAACACCTTACATAAACCTTTTGGTATATGTAGAACTCGTTATGTTGGTCTCAAGTATAACAAATATATATGGAGCTATTATTTTGGTTGTTAGTGGTCTTTATTATAGGTGTTTGTGGCGGTGACTTGAGGATAATGCATCAATATTAGTAAGGAGATTTTTGTGATAGTCTCATTGTTCCCTTTTTTTATTTTAGGTCATTAGGTTTTTTTCTAAAGTTATAAAATCATTAATCTAAAATTTTTTATGTCTATTTTTGGATTTGAATTTTTAATGTTGTGATGTTTTTTTATGTTGGTTTTTAAGCTTATAAAATGGAAAAAATCATTCCCACATTATACTATTGATACATATTCACTAGATTCAAGCCAATGGGGATTGGTAATGCCCTTAGAGACATGCCACTAATCAGGTTAGGTGTCACGTATGATGCATCCCTAGCATGGTTCGTGACAATGACACCTCATGTATAGGTTCTTTGAGGATGGCTTACGGCACACCATTAGTGTGTTGAATTAAAATTTAGGTTAGAATAATTCTAAAAATCATTGATCCATCTAATCGTAGTTGAGGTAATCATGATGGATTGGTCCCTCTTGATCTGGGAAAAGGATTAAATTTAGGTTAGTGGTGATGCATCACATATTAGGAAGTGAGGCCTAACTGAATTATAAATGGGAATTCAGACCAAAGACCCAGATAGACCACTTCATAGTGGGGCTTTAATGGTATCCATTTATTGGGGAATGATATGACTTGTACATACTCATTTTGAGAAGCCTCCAAAGGAGTTCTATGTTTTTGTAATGGTCTGGAATCTCAAGAGGTTCTTTCAAATTCCATCTCGAATAACTGATAGTTAAGATCTGGGGAAAACTGATGTCTCTGAGATCTATTTAGGGGAGGTAATAGGTGATGGTAGATGATATTGAACTGAATGACGTGTTCATGATAGAAACATCAAGAACCAATAGAGGGGTTAGTGATCGGTTGCAGGTATAAACCCATATGGAAGTCAGGATTTAGGTAGTCATGCATCATGCTAGGTTCATGTTGTGGTGACACTAATTGTTAAGCAGGATGGTGAGGTAATGATGACCAGAGGTATGATTGGGTGTACATGATACTTTTGTTTTTCATTGGAATGTCATTTTGAGGCATACCTATTTTTCTAACATGAGGGTATAAGCTATATATGTAGACTAACTAGGCACTGCTTGGTAGGTTAGAGCCAGTTTAGGATTATTATGTCTATATATTTGTGTATTAATATATTTATGACTTTATGTACAATATGTTTGGATATAGAACTTTTATATATGTATGTATAATAATGTATTCATTTAGGGATGTGATTTGGCATCAGTTAATCAAGGATAATTTGGTTACTTGAGGTACCTTAGAATCTGGGAATCATTGTGATGTTGTGCTTTATTGATGTTCAAGGCATCGAGACTATTTAAGAATCTGTTGTCATTCAGAACATCCTTGATTCCATTTGTGACATGGGAATGAGGTGGGCACTATTGTAGTGTGAGATTCTGAGGGGTGTCTAGTATGACACGAGATCACATAATGAGGTGTTGGAGTAATGATTCTTCATGGGAGCACATTTGTCTATGGGAATGGACAGTGGACCAATTGTTTTATTTGAGCTTTATTTGGAATGCTACTGGGGTATTTCGCTCTTATTGTGGGGTTCCCCCATGAGGTAGTTGACATAATCTCTTCAGACTAAAGAAATTTGGGTCTTATTAAATTTGATGGGTATGTTCAGTGCCATATCAAGGTTTTTTATAGTTCCAAGATGAGTTCTGTTAAGGTGGGGAGATTATATTATCCCTTTTTTTGAATGGGTTAAAAATCCTCTCCTATTTTGATTTTTTTAATTAGTGTCTATGAAAAATTATTTATCAATCATCATTACTCAATTATAATTTTTAATTTCATCTAAATATCATTTTTCTGAAGGGTTATAGAGGCTTGGATGGTTCTGTGGGACATCCTAATGTACTTTCAGTGTATTAGAGGACCAAATAAAAATTTTAGAAATTGTAGGTCATGGAGCATAGTCAGGTTAAACAATGTGGCCTCTCATAGCTAACTATGTGGCCCAAATTGGAAGATACAAATTGTTTCAAAAATCATGTGTGTAGTTGTTTGTGGTCATGCATCCATTTCAACAGTTTATGAAAGAGGTCTTAGACATGTTTTTTCACAGGTTTTCAAACCATTTTAGGTAACGTTGGGGACCTGGAGCCATTTGAAGTGGGTGTCTCATGAATATTTTCTGTTTCTCAAACCCTGCGAGATAACCATGTGGCTGCATTAAATAGGTGAAAATTAATTTTTCACTCCCCTTATTTGTTTCCTATTTATTTATTCTATTTTACTCTTCTATGGTCTCACATACATTATTGGGTATCTCCACTTTTTTACTCTAGTGTATTTGGAGCCAATAACTTCATATTACCTCTATTTTAAGATCTGTTTGTAATGTTGGATTCATCTTAGAAAGGAGATTATAGTACTTTCATTTCCTCTCCATTTCACATAACTCATATTAAAATAAACCTATTTGATCCATTTTTTCTTATGTTGAGGATGTTTAACTAAAACATTTTTTCTTTTGGAAATGTTTCTTATTGAAAATTGATATAAAATTTTCCATCATCAATGAGTTCAAGGCAGGTTGTTCATATCATTATTTTTGTTTTCAGGGTTTTTTGGTGGGTATAGATTTTATCACACTATTGGGTAGTTGAGTTAGATCATATTTATTGATATTAAAATGATTTTATAACCTTATTGGATGTTATGGTGCATTCCCCAACCCTGTTTTTTCATGAGAGGTCTATTAGTGGTTATCTACCACCTTGTGTAGTTAGTTCAGTGTGTGTTCTTAGTTTAATTTTGAATTTTTTAATTGGAATTGTAAAATTCATTTTATATTGAAATTTTTATTAAATTTACTTAAATTACATATATAAAATAATTATGACATACTATCGTGAACCATGGGATCATTTCAGCCATGGACCATGGGGTTGAGGTGGCATGGACATTCGGATTAAGGTTGTTTGACCATATGTATGGGATTGAAAAAAATATACATGGGTGATGTGATCAACGGTTGGGCATAATAAAAGTCGAGTGAGGCAGTGAGGTCATCAGGTTGAGGGAATGGCTCATGATATTGTGTGGAATGGCCATCAGATTTGAAATACATGGTGACAAGGTCATGAGATTATGATTAGATTTGTATTAGGTACTATTTTGGTGACTCCATCTAACCAGTGATGGTCAAAGAAATGGTTACAGTCATGTGTATAGAGTTTCACTCTTTGATAATGTTTTTTTGACCCCTCATGTGGGTAGAATCCCCAGATAGTTCTTCTTAAGTATTTTATTTGGTGTTTCTTTCCATAGAAATCTATGTCAAAGGTGTGGATCTTTTTTATGACAACATTTATGAAATCGTTTGGGGGATGAGGTTTGTCATATTGAGGCCATTGGGAAAAGATTTTTTAGGATGACGAGAATCACAATTCATTGTGGAATCATGATATGGGAAGATAGTGATTTTTATTTAATGAAAAATATATCTATGGATTCAGATGTCATTCTTTGAGAAGTTGATTGCTTTCGATTAGGGGTATGAGGTAACTGGTTATTCATTTGGGTGATACTTTAAGTTGTCGGTGCTTTGTTAAGATAGGAGTTGTTAGGTGGCATGACATTCTTGGTAACTTATTAGAGGTAGAACATGAGGGTTCCCCTGAGATATTTTTCATATAGGGATAACATGGGAAATGGGATAATGATCCAGTCCTTTATAATGATTTCAACAATGGATGAGTCATGTATTTACTTCCTTGTGGTTATTTAGCACCATGGAAGTCCATGTGTATATCACGTGAATGATTATTTGTTATTTATTATATTCCAAAACTTATTAAACACTTATGTTGCGTATTAAAAAAAGGGTTTCATCCCACCTAGAGTCATTCTAACACTCTACATGAGCCCTTCAGGATGCGTGTATACATTATTCATTTACGTTTGGGTAGGAGTTCGGGATTTAGAGATGGATCGTAGTTATGTTAGAATGGATGTATGATGAGGGACCTTGATCTTCCTACATCAGTTAGAGATTCCCTTTTTAGTTTACTTATCTATTTTAGCATTATTTTTATATATGTATATATTGTACTAATGACTACCATGGGTGAATCTTATTTTTATTATATTGTCTGACCACATATGTATGCAAGCTCTTTTTAAGTAGCTACAGGTGGAATATGGGCTTGTAAAATTTATTTCTTCTATTTTTTATTAGTGAATCCACTGTTGTCTGATATTGAATGTGATTCTTCCTTTTTCTTATCAATTTCAATCTTAAAATGTCTTCATTCTAAAACAGGTTATATATTTTTACTCATACCATTTATGTTCCTATTATTTTATGTTATAGCCTCCCCATTTTCCCCTCTCTACTCAGTCACTATTAGTTGGTAGCCTTTGGTGTTCAGGTAGGAGAACCTAAGACAAGTGGAACCTATCTCAATTGAACTATTTGGGGGGATAATTAGGTCAGGGAAACTACACATTCATATTAGTGGAGAATTAAAATTTCCAAATAATCTCATTCATGCAATGACCAAGTTAGTTTTTAAAGTTAAAATATCCAACAAATTTCAATTGCTTTACATCAAAATTCATTGTAATGATTATAAAAATGATATAATTTTTATTATTTGATCTAAACTTGAACTAATTTTAAATAATTATAAATTAAAAATATATTTTTCAAGATTAAATTACATAAATAGAAGGTAATCATTAAATTAAAGTTCAATATTTTTCTTTATTCATCCAAAAATGAATATCTTTAGAAAGATCCAAAAAAGATCACCTAAAAAAAATTTATCCAATTTTCATAAATTAAACTAATTTAATAAAATATATTTAAAAATGAGGTAAAAATTTATTTTAAATATTGTCCACAAATCTAGATAGCATATCCTATAAAAAATATTTTTTTTAATAAATAATACATTTACCTTTAAATGATTCTTATTTTATATCTACAAAACTTGTATCCATTATATTTACTTTATAAATTTCTAATGAATATAGTTTCATAATATATTTAATTATATTAATATCATCCATTCCAATGGAAATGTGATAATTATCATATTCACTAATAATATTTTAATAGTATGTTAAATTTATTTAAAACACAATTTTTCATGTAATGCATGCTAAACTCAGAATAATATATATCAAAAGAAAAACATAGTGGTGTGTGTAACTAAATCTAAATTAATTATTGAATTTAGTGAAAATATATATGAATGATTAAATATAATTATGAAAAATAATTTCACAAAATCTATGGGTGTAATTTTTTACCCCACATAAAATGAATTTCACCCTCGGAATTCATCTCAGCCATCAATGAATAATAATTTAAAAATTCTTACATAGAAAACCAAATCATATAAATTATGAAAATTATATCATTATAATTTGATTTTTTGAAACATAATGGTTAACTATAGTAACTCGTAAATAGGTTTATAGATAAGAGCTCAAAGGTGGGAAGTGAAAATTTAGGAATGAAAGAAATTTGAAAATAATTCTAGATAGTGATATAGAAAATTTATCCTTATAAATTGAATGTTAATTTGAAATGTAAGATACTGAAAACCAAAAATTTATGCAGATTTAAAATTACATCATTTCAAAAAAATATGGTATTTGGATAATTTTTTTAGTATCCTTTTCCTTGAGTTGAAGAATTCATTTACTATTTAATAACATAATGAAATATAATTACATGATATCTTTCTATTTAATATAAACAATTTCATCCTATTATTCAATAAATATCCAATTCATCAATTAATAAAATAAATTAATTCAAAAAATGAATTTTTTATTTTTATTGCACTGAAATAAAATTTTAATGGAACATCATATCCATTATAAAAAGAAAAGTTATTCTTTCTATCTATTTTTATTATCAATGAAAATTAGTTTTCAAAAGTTATTCATAAATATAAATACTGTAAAATAATACATTAATATATAAAACCTCATCCCAAATTCAACTGAAACTATTTCATAAAATGGTATCCTTATAAACCTTCCAAATACAAAATATATAAAGTCTCCAAAATTTTGTAATATAGAATTTTAATTTTTCATTGAATTGTAATATTGTATCTCTTTATTTTCACAGAGAAAATATGTGAACACATTAGTCATATATTTTATTTTTTCATGTAAATAACCATAAATACGATACAATAATATTGAAATCATATATACTTACTCATTCCATTAATACAACCACATTTTATTGAATATATTTCACTAATCCCATAATTTTTAAGAATCCATCAATGTTAACATATGGTACTTTATAAAAAAATCCATAATTAGTTCCATTGTATGTAGTACTATTCAATTCATTTTATCCATATCAGTCTTCTCTTTATCCTACAATCATTATATAACAATCATGAACATATTATTTTTTCTCTTACCTTAATCATTTTTTTATAAAATATCACATTTCTATTAAATCACCTTTCTAGTTCATCAAACCGATTTAAAATTCTCTCAAAATACCCATAAAGAGAAATATATACATAAAATTCCATATTTATATCATAATTAAAAAAAATTAACATATTTATATATATTCCATGTAAAATCATAAAATAGGATTCACCATATTGTTTCCTAAAACAAATTTCCAATTTTATTTCATCTGTACTCTCTTTGTCATCAGTAATATAACACTTACTCATGAATCTTTATTGATATATGTTCCCCATTATTCCCCCAGTAAAATTTATTGAAATTATTCCTATACATTATAAATTTAAAACATTCATCTGTTCATTGTATATTCGGGAGAGAATTATTCACATATGTTGTTTTTATTCAACATTTTCCTTTCCCTCCAAAATTACATTATGAGTGTCAATTTTTCCACAGTATAATCAACTTCTCTTCCCTATAAGACATTCCCATGAGTTCTTCTTATCTCTTTCTTGAATTATTGGAAACTACATATTCTTTCATCCATGGTCTCTACTACCTGAACACTCAATAAATTATATCCTTCTATTATTTTTGGAGTCAGAGATTTGGATAATATACATATTGTTAATAAGGTTTTGTAATAGTTAATTGCACAAAATAAAAACATTAATTACTCCATTTATCATCCCATTTGACTTATCTTCAAAAATATTCCCTCAAATTACATTTTAACCTGATTCCTTCTAGTTCCTACAATTTAATATAACTAAAAAATAGTTTTATAACTTTTAATCATGATTGCAACAAAAATAATGAATTAAAATCACTAATATGGTTTACAAATCATGCCACCTTCTTTTAAATCTATAAAAATGTAATTTTTCAAAATTTATTTGTTTTAATCATCTATTTAAATAAATTAATATAGTTAATAAAATTTTTATGAATTTCAAAATAATATCCCCTAAGAGTGATAAACTAGTTGTGCATTAGGTCCCAATGAAATGAACCATTTAAGAAGTTACTCTAACATAATGTTCCCTATTCAGAGTTATTACCCCATGTTACCAATGTTCTAGAGACACATCGACATGTAGTATCTAGATAGGGATGTAATTTCATGGAATGAAATCACTCAATAGTTTACCAAAATTCGTTGACATATTCTGATTCATTAACTCATCCTTAAACATTCCCATAGGTATGTAATTATGGAACTCACAATGGTTTTCTCATCCTAGTTTCCAAAGGATAACTAAAACTATCCTCTAATACCAAAAATAGTGACCCAAAAATATCATACATATATATTACATCATCATTTGGTAATATTCATTACGGTGCAAATTCACATTCATGGGGATCATAAAAGATTTTATTATTCACATTAATGTGAACAAAAGCATTAGGTCAATAGGTAAAATTCATTATCTCTCACTATGATATTTATAACATTAATCTTTATTAGGGTTGTCATATGTAATTAATCTCTTAATAAACTTGGTAAAGGTTACATAAGAATTCACAAAGATAGATAATTAGTAAGGGTAAAAAGAGATATACATAAGAATAACATGAAAATAAGGGTACGAGAGAATGAATATAATATTGGAAAACCATACCCCGCATATCGAAGATCATATAATTCTATCATGGAATAAAGATTAATAATTTATAAGACATGAATCATATGGGAATAAATAAAAATGATCCATGAGAGTATAACTTTGGAATAATTCATTGATTTTCGGCATAAATATTAGCTTATAACATTGTGAACATTTACAAATAGAGATAGGTTTCCTCATTAAGTTATCAACCAGAAATAAATCCATAACATATACTTATGGACATGAAATTAAATACTCATATAAATTTATTATCATGAAATTCAAGTCCTAAAATAACATTATGGACATGAAATATAGGTCCACCCATAACATTGGGAACATATAATAAGGTTCACACATTACATTTTAATCATGTAATTAGGTTCAAACATTACACAATGAACATGTAATATAGTTTACAAATAACATTATAAACATGTAATCAGGTTCATGAATAATATTAGGAACACGTAATCTAGTTCATGCATAACATATTTACTTTTTATTTATGCATAGTTTCCAAATTTATAGGAAATAGATGTAGGTATCACCCATCTCATAATGTCAACCATATTTATACATGCCATAAGATCATAAAATTTTCATCATATGAATACCCTATAAAATGATATGGGTTTCATAAACATCTCATCATAACATAACATATATAAACGATATGAGTTAAATAATATTGTTATCATTTCATAATAGCAAAACCACTGGAAAGAGATATGTGGTTAATAATTATTTTTTCATGATATAACACATTGAATTGAAATGATTTTCATTAACATCTTTTCAGGATAATCTACTTATAAAATGGATAAAAATGGTATCCTTGGACAATATACACAAAAAATAATCTTCTACACAAACTAATTTAATCATATATGGGTAGTGGTCTTGAAATATCTCATGTATTGTTTCATGAGGAAAATAACATTCCTTTTAGAATCACTTATTGTAGAACTAAAAATTCATAAAATTTTTAAAATTACATCTATTTAAAAATATCCTTGTAATCATATAAAGAATGATTAAAAAATCATTTAAAATTTTTCATGAGTAAAATAACTAATTATTTTTGAGAAAAAATTAATATATTATAGATTTTGAAAATAATTTATAAAACATGATTTTGAATGAAAAATGGTTTGGACAAAAAATAATATTTTTATAAAAAAAGTTATTTTTGAACTATTGACTACATGAAGAGAGGAATATGAGATGAAATTTTTTTATCATTTCTTAAATAGATTAAATGTAAATTCTTGATATTAATGTGATATGTATCAAAACATTTTGCAATAGAGAAAAATTCGTAAAGTATCTTGATAAATGATGAAATAGTAAAATAAAATCATTACCACTTTGGTGACATTGAATTATAATCCCCATAGAGGAATAATATTAAATTTAATTAAAATATAATTATAATGAATAATATAATGATTTTAGTTATCATAATGGTTTTATATATATAACCTGTAATATAATATAGGTTCATACCCTGACATAAGTCTCAAAGAAGGGATATTGAGAAAAAAATATCTTACCACTTTAGTAATATTTTTAATCATAAATCATATAAAGAATAACATAATTGAAATATTAAATAACATGAAAATAATTTTATTCATGATATGGAATGTCAAAGGGGAAATAAATACACCCAAAAAATAGATTAGTGGTGAATTTTCATATGTCTCTCAGAAATTAAAAGAGAAACTAGAAATCTATTACCTTAAGTGTTTACATTCTTCACACATGTTATAATATCTATTATAATAAATATAATTTTATTATAAATCTATTACATATCTCTAATTATATATATCATACAATATATTATAGACTAATGACCATTTATTCCCCATTTATTATCAATTCCATGTGAATGTCTTATTTTGGTTAATAACTCCTTTCTATATCATGTTTATTTTGATTAGAAAATGTTATTCCTCTTGAACTGATAAATATTTAGTCATCAAAAGAATGTTAAACATAATATAAATATATTATATATTATTTATATATTTATTTAAATTAATACTTATAATTTAGTGATATAAAAACCTTACACCATTCATAGAGATAGTAAGTTGTACGTTTACAAGAAAAAACATTCCACTTTTTAACTTGGATAAAATAAAATTTAAATATATATAATTGTTAAATATTCATTTTATTTCAATTATATTGCATAATTTCTATAAAAATAGATTTATTTCCTTCCATTTAAGCATTAATGAATCACATTGCTCCACGAGGTGGTAGTTTGACGTACATGAAAGCGACATTATCTGATTACCAAAAACTATAATGTATGAAGATATTATTGATTTAATAATTAAAAAAGTATAATAATATGAAAATATCATAAATAATTAATAAATCCACCATTATAACAATTGTTGAGAGGTATGGTTAGAAGAACAAATGACATCAGTCTGTGAGGTGTTAGTCCACCGTTCAAATGAATAATGATTTTATAACGCATTTTATAAAAGTGGAGATAGTTTTTGTTAACCTAAAAACATCTCATAATATGTAATATATGTTATAATAAAAATTTTAGGAGGTGGAGGAAAAATTAAAAAACACTCATTGATGAATGTTACATCCTTTTTAGGTATCCATCATAGGTTTGCCCCAAAGCCCCCAATGATTGGATTTATGCCCAAAAATAAGGCTTCTCGTATGAGGATAGGTAATCATTGAATTTATTATGGTTTGTTTTGGTTGATTAAAAATGATTTATACGTCTGAATAAGTGACATAACTAACTGCCATTTTATAATTGGGGAAGGATGAAATATTTTTAAATACAGAAAAATCTTCCCTCTTGGTAGGTCACTCTTACTTCATGTGCCTTCATAATAAATCGATAACTTTGTGAAAGAATGATTTGTTATAGAAAAACCACCACCATAAAAAAAGAAAAATATTTTTAATCATTTGATTACATAGATTTTATGTTTACTCATGTTTACTCTTTTAGTTTTTTACCACAGTAGCATGAAACATTTTATTTTCTGTTACAGTTTAACAATTAAGAATAAAACCAAAATGAGATATATTATATAATTTTTATTTTTTTATAAATATTAAAGAAAATTTATTAAAGAAAAATAATATTCATGTGAAGAATTTATTTTTTTCACAAACACATGGAATGTGATAACCCATGTTTTTACCTTAATAATGGCAATTAATTTTATCCTTTTAAAGAAATCAAAAAAAATTATTTAGGTTGAACATTTTACAAATTATATATTTTGATGATTCCAACTTGTGAATATATTTTTTTAAATTCAATTCACATAATTGGAAAAATTAAATTTAAACAAACACCACATATGCGATGAGAAAGCATGTTCTTATACCGAAAATGTCAAGAATGTTTTCATTTTATTATTTAAAAATAACATTTTAAAATTAATAAAATGAAAAAAAAATTAATTAATTGATATATTATTTAACCTATGTTATATACAACCAATTTAAAATATAGTTTTTCATTATAAATTATTTAAAATACAGTATTCTATTAAAATTCAGTATATTTTACTATTCATAAAAAATATAATCATTTCAAAAAAATTCAAAAATAAACATAATATAATTTTTGTATTCCGATATCTAAAATGAAATTTAAATTCTCATATAAATTATTAAAGTTGTAAAAAATTATTATACAATGATATGCACAAAGATGAACAAATCGTCATTCTTTAAAAATGATGTTTTTTTAATATTTCCTTTACATTCAAATGATTCGAATATTATATCTACTAAATTTATAACAAATTTCTAATTTTATAAATTTTTAAATGATATAAATAAATATTTTAGTAAATCATATTTATACCTTCCATTCAAATAGCTATGTGATAAATATCATGTTATTCAAAAGTATTTTATTAAAATTTCATGTTTTTTTGATCTTAATGTTGACTGTAACACAATATACAATTAGTATTGTCTGTAACACATGAAAAAAATAGTGTTTATTAAACATAAAATAAACTCATTGATTCATGTAACTTTATATATTTTAATGATCAAATCTTCTTGAGAAAGTTAATTTAACAAATTTTCAAGGTGTTACAATATACACCCCAGAAAATGAATTTCACCCTTGAAATTCATATCTGTCATAAATGGTTTAACATTGTATAATTACATCATAGATACCATCGTCATGAGAATGATGAGTAAATTTTTATTTTAAATTAAAATGTTAGGAACCCACAAATTACCTAAAGTAACTCATAACTAGGTTTTTATATTGGATAAAAAATCTGGGAAGTGAAGATTTAGAATTAGAAACATTTTGTAAGTAAATTTTGAGAGTGGTTGATATCATTGTCCCAATAATGTTAATGATAAATGGATAGTTATGTTCCTCAAAAAAATATTTAATCATTTAAAAAGATGTTAGTTTAACAAAAAATGAAGGTGTTATGAAAAATTTTTGATTCAATATCCCTATCCTTGAGTTGAGAAGTTATTTTAATATCTAAAAATATAAATAAATGTTCTTAGATGAAATTTTTATTTTACATAAGAATAATTCCAAAAATGATTCAATAAATTTCCAATACATCAGTTAATGAAATAAATTAAAATCGAAAAATGAATTTTTTTATGCCTGATGTACAGAAATTCACATTTCATGGATTCTAATATCCATGACAAAATTATATGTTATTCTTTCGATATAAATTTATTATCAAACTAATGTATAACACATGTTACTCATAAATCATAATATTTTGAAATAATATTTTAATATCTAAAACCTCATCCGAAAATCAACATAAACCATTATATAAATGTTGAAACATATAACGCTAATGAAATTTAAAATTTATATTTAATGTTTGTAACACCCCATGATTTTACAGTATTTCCCTTTTTAGATTTAAATATTTTTATAGTTTTGTTGCACAAAAAACTCCGCATAATCAAACAATGAAATATTATAATGTGATCATTTTAGCATGTATATTAAATTCGAGGTAATTAATAGTGTATACCATATTATAAAATTTTTTCATTATATATTCATTAAAAAAAATTCAATAATAAATAAATTAATTAATAAAAATATATATTTCTTCTAATGGAGACTTTGTCACCTTTTAATGGGACACCTATTTAAAAAATGTATCCAATAATATTTTCTATTTAAAAAATTGAACATAAATTTTAAAATTGTAATATCATGCTTTAAACTGCATGTATCTTTCATATTTTTATGATATGATTCGTTTTGTGATGAATAATAAATAATAATACTTTTTAATTTAATAATCACTTTCTATATAAATGATTTATAATGTACACTTTTATATTAAAATTTGTTTAAAATAATGATAGATCAATAATATATCTATAAACCCAATTTAGATCATTTGATTATTTTATATTGAATTTGGATATAAAAACATTTCAAACTATTTAACATTCTCACTTTAACAACCCGATTTCTCAACTCTTCATTAAGATAAATAATAAATTGATTTTAGAAACTATTATGGTTTTAATTTTTAAAATTGGACTCATAATTTTGAATCTAAATGACCAAATTTATTAAATACATACCCTTTATTTTTGTTTAATATGAATAGTATCATTGGTCATTTTTATTACCACAGTAAAGGGTATTTTTGATAATTTAGGTTAACAATAATGTGGTTAAGACTATAATAATAACGGACAACTTGAAAAAAATTTATTATTTAAATTTAATACGTCCTTTAACACCTAAGTCTCAAGATTTAATTATTTAATATAATCATTTCTATACAGATCCTCTCTTTTTAAACATTAACATTACAAAACTTTTGTGAAAAACACAAAACATTTCACTCATAGATGAATGAAGACCATACACATCTAGTAGATTTAGAAACATGGAAACATACACACTAGTACATAAATTACCTACATTATCTCCCACTAGGTTCTTCTTGACTATCACCCTTCTTAGACACATCAAACATAATACATATCTTGATAACTGAGGAAAAAAATGTAATAATGAGTAATATCAAAGGCTCAGTAACGGTAAAAAAGGGTGACATGTAAGCATAATCATGAGAATGATGGTATGAAAACATGATCATTAAGATAGAATATCATATCTTTTATATTCCAGATAATAACAAAGTTTATGGCATGACGATTAGTAGTTCAGAAGAAATGAATCATAATGAAATAAAGAGAAGAATATATGAATGAATAATATAGGAAAACCATAGATGGGTGGAAAACACATAATCATATTATATTATTTCCATGGTATCTAAGGCATCACTACCAAGACCATAATAGTAGAAAAATTACATTACTGAACTGGTTGAACCCCTATTCTAGCCCTATATTACTAAACTTAGTGAAACCTCATTCCATCTATATAGTATTTAACTAATTTTACCCTTATTCCATCCCTATTTAACTCATGAGATTTAAATAATTACCCAATGCATTTGAGGGAGATATAGGTCCCACCACTCACATAAGGAAATCATACATACATGAACCACAAGATAATAAATAAACATATTATAACCTATTAAATGAAATGGTTATCATAAACTTGTAAACATATCATAACATGTTTAAATAGACACGTTTCATAATAATATCATCAAAAACATAACCCATGTAAAGAAGTAGGTTTCAAAAGTATATAACCCTTGAAATAGAAATGGACTTCATAAACATCATTACATCAAAACATAATCCATTTTGAGATAGAATATAAATGGATACATTGAATAGTTTTCACATAGAAGAATGAGTAACACCAATTAATGTTATCTTATATGGGGAAAAAATTGGTTATATATTTTGAAAACATTTTATAAAGAAAATAAACTTTCTGTATTTTTGAAAAATTGTTTTTTAAACTTAGATTCTTTTGAAAACCTTTTGATTTTAAAATAGTTTTCAAAACATATATAGAAACATTTGAAAGCAATTAAAAAATTTAAATCAATTTTAATTTAAAATTATCATAAATGATATTTTGAAAACATTTTAATGATATTTTTAACAAAACTGTTTTGGAATATAATAGATTTCCAACTAAACAGAGAGATTGTCATATTATACTAAAAAATATTTTCTTAACTACCAAATATTTGGAAAATGGAAGTAAAAATATATAATATAATAAAAAATATATGAGAATAAAACTAACTAATATTTTTGAGATATGAATCATAATATTTCATCAATGTATGAATAAAGATAAACAATCTCAAAAAAGAGATGAGATTGTCTCAATATATTCTTATAACATGGTAACATGGGAACATACTATCCATTTTTGTAAAAAAACTTACATGAAGATTAAAATATCTCTAAAATATTGATATTCATGATATAACTTGTAAAATTTAAGTAGGTACACCTAGAAAATGAGTTTAGGTGAATAACTAAACATGAATCTCAAAGAAGGAAAATTGAGACAAAAATGTTTTAAAAATTTCTTAACTATTGATAGTTAAACACCATGAAATAAAAAAAATCAAATGGGTATGTGAATACACATAAATTTAATAAAAATTTACATATAATACCGTCATGGGTATACATAAACCACACATAAGTAATTAGTTGCGAACATAGCATGTATCTCGCATAAATTAAATGTGAGATGAAATCCTCTTACATTGTGTCTTGACTATCTTAGTACACCTAAAACATTCCTATATAATAAATATAAGTTTATTATAAATATTGTACATAATTATATTCTTATATAAAATACCATATATGTTTTTATTATGACCTTATATTACCATTTGTTAATGATCTAATGTTAAGAATTTTCTTCTGGTAATATTAGCTTTGTTCATCGCATGTATTTTAATTTATTTATATCGTTGGTCCTTATACTTATATCATGATTCTATAATTTATAAAATGATTTAAATATCATTTATATATAGTATATTTATATAAAAATATTTTATAGAATAACGAAGTGTAACATACATGAAATATTTAGAGGTATTTTTCATTTAATTTACACCCTTGATTTGTTTTGGTGGTTTTTCATGCATTTTTAAAGGAAATAGTGGGTTTCCAAAATTTGGGCCAACCTAAGAGCACATTTCATGTTTTGAAAGTATATTTTGTTTCTTTAATAACTCCTTCTTTTTTCAACATTTTTCAACCATTCAACTTCCAAAATTACCTTCATTTAAATAGTAAAACCACAAAATAATTTTGGGCCCCTTGAAAATTCATTAGAATCATGGATTTGGGTGATACAATTAGGTATTGGGCCAACCCGAAAGCACATTTCCAGTTTCAAATTTGTTTTGTAATTCTTTCATAAAATATTTATTTTTTATCCTTTTTCGGTGATTACACCTCTCACACATTCCCATCGAACCCAGCCACACCCCCATATTAGTTTTCTCCTCTTTGGAGCTCATATTGATGACGATTTAGGGCCGAACTTCTGAAGCTCCAAAAAACATCCATATTTCTCAAGTAAGTTGGTTCTCTTCCTTATTCCTCCCTTCTTCTTAGGGTTTCTTCCTTTTTTATTGAACCCCCAAATTTACAAAAGATGGGGTTTCGTACCTAGGGTTTTATATTTGAGTTTCATGGTCCAATCCTCTGTTTTTAGGTTCAATCTTACTCCTTTGTGGTGCGGCGGAGGTGCGGTTGAAGTGACGCACAAGGATTTGGGGGTTTTGACTCTTTTGGTAGGTGATTTCATATGTAGGTATTGTATAATGAGTTGGCTTGCTGTATTTAGGATTCCATTATGTTCATAATTCAGTATTTTGATTTCAAAAACTGATTTGGGTAACATTTTAAAAGTGGTAGATTTTTAAGTGCCAATCTTGTGTGAAAATGGGTGTTTTACATGTGTAACCCATATTGTGCCTCTTGGTGTTGTTTTATAATTCAGGGATTGGATTTATAAAAAAAATTATGCTGAAATTTATGTTTGGTATAATATTGGTCTCCATTTGGTTTTAAATATGGGATTTTAGATGAATTTAATGTGCAACATTTGATTAATTTTCTTGAAATTGTTTTATGGAAATTATAAATGGTTTATTGAGTTATGAAAAAGGTGAAAAGAATGTGTAGATACTTTTTTGAATGTGTGTGACCAGAACTGATATTTATATGTGAATATTGATTTTGGTAGCATGTGGTGACTATTTGAGCACAATACGAGAAACCCAGGTATCTAGGTGGGATAACGTGTACTAGTACGCTAGTGAACGGAGGGGTTTTGACCATGGTTCACTTAGCAAGTATGACATGGATAACACTAACAAAACTATAATGGAGAGGATTGGAGACCACTAGGTAATGGGTATGCTCCCTACTAGTGGCTCGTTCACGAGAACGAATTTCGTTATGGTTACATTCACCGAGGTACGAGGTACTTGGGGCTCACAACAAACTAGTACCTAGGGGGGTTCCTACGCTTGGTGCTTGTGGACTTTTTGACATTTAAACTTTCTTTATGGTATTTTGGGATTTGAAAACCAGCAGCTTGAATGTTTTATTCAATTTCACTGATTCTTTATATTTATCCCCATTGAAAGTTATTTTCTTTTCAAAGTTGCACTTTTAGAAATAAATGCCAATATTATCTATTTATAACTCTTGAAATCCTTTTATTTTACAATACCTATCACTTGAAATACTTGGGTGATATCCTATTGGGATTAGTCTCACACCCTACTTACACCTTTGGGTGTAAGTATACTTGATCATGTTTGACACAGGCAAAGGAAAAGCCTTGGGTGATGGCGGTTCAGGTTGCTAGTTTCTCTCGATGGTGCAGTGTTGTGGAGACGGCTTGTGGGTGATGACCCCTTGTCGTGTGGAGTCTCATGGGCTGTTTTCTGCTACTTTTATGTACCTTTGGACCTCTTTTGTCTTGTTTAAACTCATATACTAAGTTCTGAATTTTTATTAATTCTTGTTTGGCATAATTTTTCAGATTTGGTTTGTAGTTTGTTTTTGGTTATCTTATGAACCCAAACTCAGGTAAATCGTTCCCAAATGAATTTTTATGATACCCGGGCACTTGTGCCAGCCCGTGGGGATAGGGAATGCCCTTCGGGTCTTGCCATGAGCCGGGTTTGGTGCTGGTTTGATGGCAACCAGATTTGGTTCGTGACACGAAGTATGAAATGGAATACATTGTTTAGGGAGATGGTAAGTCGTACGTACGCATGCATGTTGTTTTTTTCTTGTTGTTGTCATATTGAAGGAAAATATGTAAATGAAATATATATATATGTGTGTGTGTATATTTCATTATTAATGTAGCATGAATATATTATATATATTATATATGTTCATTATACCCTTCTTTAATACATTTTATGTTGTGTGTGAAAAAATCACAATGATTTGAGGGGGGGGTTATAGTCAACACTTAATTAACACCAAATATAAAGTAATTATTTTTTGTGTTTTAAAAGGATTAAATATGATTAAATTCATAATAAATAAAAAATATTACATATATAATAAAAATGTTCTATCATAATGGTCAACATGATTGGTGGTAAATTTAAAATAAAGAATCATTGTTTAATGAGCCTGTTATATGCCATACACAGAAAAAATATGATTTATATCCATTATATGGAGGTGTGTGTAAGTTTAGGTTGAAAAATTATCATAAAAATATTCTAAGGCATTTATTATACAGGTTTTATCACCATATAATGGAATAAAAATATTTTACGGGGTGGGGTGTATAATGAAAATGAAGGAAAATAGCTCAAGAGAAGATGCTACCTCTAAATCAGAAAAATTCATTTGGTTTGTGACCAATTGATTCCACGAGAGGATTTATTCCCAAATGAAGGCTTCTAGGTAAAATGGAGGGTTTTTGTAATTATACTTTGGTAGATCTTATAAAAATGTAAATGTTATGATATGTGTGTGGAATGGGTAGAAGATGGGACTGTCTATAGTGTTGGAGAAGTGGAACTCTTGTAAATCATTCTAGAGAGAATTACACCAACATTTTTCATGTTGAAAGTTGATCCAATAATTGAACAAGGTCAACCAATTGATTATAGGGTTCATATAGGGCCATCAAATTGGTTTTGGACATGGGTCTATATATTTTGGTCCCTTAATGTTAAGGTTTAGTCCCTAATTATTCATAATTTAGCCTTAACCGTGGTTATTAATTTTAATCACTTTTATTAATATTTTTTGTCAAAAAACAAATTATACCCAATTAGACATTATAAATATGGATGATTAAAAATATGGAATCCATTTTCTGAAATTATCATTACATAATTGGAATAAATTAATTTAAAAATAATCTCGATGTCGGGACGACACTGTATGTTTTTATAGTATAAAATATCAAATGTATGTTAAGTGTTTTTATCAAATTTAAATGTTGAAATGGTTTAAATGACCAAAATTTGATTAATTTGTAAAAATATTATCTAATTTAACTTTGAAATAAAAATAAAATATATTTTTTCTTTATAAATATATGAAAATAAATAGTATTTTTGAAATAAAAATTTTACTTTCCACTATTCATCAGTAATAGATGTTTCTCAAAAAAATACAAATAATTATGACTAATATAATTTTGACATTCGAATTTAAAAAATGAGTTTTATTTTATCAATATAAATTTCTAAATGTTTATAAAATTAATTTTATTAGGGTATTAAAATAGTATTTTTAAATATATAAGGACATTACTAAAAACCCTATCTATTATTATTAATATGTTTTATTTAAAAAAAATCCAAAAAATATTTGTTTTTTTAGAAAATATTCATATAAATAAGTTTAATTACTAGGTTATAATTATCTTATTTAAATAATTAAAATAATAAAAAGTGATGTTTCGTAGAAACATAGTGTTGTGTGTATCATACACTCTCTCAATGTTGCATGTATTGTATGTTATGTAGGTGTTGTGTGTATTGTATGACAAGTCATTATTGAAAGTAAAATGAATCTTTGAATTCCTGTTTTGAAATATGAAAATTTAAATTTATTTAAAACAAGTAGGTCCATAAAAATATGGGGTGTTAAATTTTTCCTCCCTTTAAATAAATTTCACCCACATAATCCATCCCTCACATAAGAAATAAGGACCCTAATGCTTCATCATATCTTCAAGTTACCCTGTAGAATCCTCCGACATGTGATTTTTTTCAAAAAACATTGATCAGGAGAGTTTCCTTGTTTCATAGCACTTTCTCGGATCGGTCTATAATTTCAATAGGTTTTTTCTTGTAATAAATATCCTAATATAGTAGTATAAATGATGAGTTTAGTAAATGTGAAGGTTCTGTTATATACTTCCTCTATGTAGATACATGGATAAAATGATGGACTTAAGTGTGATTTGGAGGAAGTGTTATGCGATGGGCTACTGTTCTCATAAGATAAAGAATTTCAAAGGGGATAATATACCTAAGGCTTAGTTTCCCTATCATCCATTATATCATAAATTTCATCTGGGGTGAGATTCATAGAAATGCATTTTCACCTACTTCAAAATTGAGATCAATCCAATGGTTATCATTATATCTTTTCTTATATTTTTGTGCTGCCATGGTATACTACTGAATGGATCTAAACTTCTTGGTCATTTATTCTTCAATCACATGTACTAATAGATTTTGTTCTATAACCTCATCCCAACACATTGAATTTTTAAAATTCATCCCATAAATGGCTTCATATTGTTACAGATAAACTATTGAGTAAATGATATTATTGTTAGAGAACTCAACTCGAGGAAGGTGTTGATCCCAACAATAATTGAAATCTAGAGAAAAATATATCATCATATACTCTAGGGTTTGAATTGTTATTTCAAACCAACCATATATTTATGGATTATAAAAATTAATGAAACTCGTTTCTATATTAAGTTCATTCTAAATACTTTTCAAAAAAAATTAATCCTCATATCCCAATTATATTCAATAGAATGTGGTAATCCATGAAACATTACCACTTCAATGATGTATATTCAAGAAAGCTGAACAAGAATGAAATTTTCATTAATAGAAATGATGTGAGATAACTTAGTAAAGTGATCAAATATCACCCATATATCATTACAATGATTTTTGTTTTTGGGTAGTCCAATGAAAATATGCATAATTATTTTCTCCCATTTCCATTCTGGTATGGGTAAAGGATAAAACATCCCTTTAATCAATTGTCTTTCAACCTTAACATGTTGGAATAGAAAACACTAAGATAAAAACTTCATGATAACACTCTTCATTCCATCCCAACAGATTCATTATTTTAATCCCATAAACATCTTAATTATTCTCAGATGAATAATGAATAAAAAACTATGAGATTCCTCTAACATATCCTTATATAAATCTAGAATGGATGGAACACGTACCTACTTACTAAGTCTTATCATTCTATACAGATCATGTTTAAACTCATTAACATTTCTAACCATCTTTCCAGCACTTAATCATCCGTATATGTCTCCATAATCATCACTTGGATAGAAATATGCACATTCTTATGAGAAAGTTAACATTTTTCCACTTCCTAAAGGATTTATATATCCATCATTTGAAAATGTATAAATATTGGATTTTTATAGATCCTCATCATAGATATGATAGCATGATCTTTTCAAATCAAATCATCCCCTATCTTTTTTAATTGCCTAGGGTGGAAATGTATTGTGCAGTCATAATACATTATCCACTCTAACCACCTTTTTTTGAATATTTTCAACTACATATATGTGAGTATATATTTAATAATTTAATGATTCATATATATATATATATATATATATATATATATATATCAAACATATTCCCATAAAGGTAATTCCTTCATATCATTAATTCAAAAATATCCACTTGTAAATTTAAATAATGATTTTGGTAATTTTCCCATGATTCGTCAAATATTGTGGGGCATAGGCTATAAATCAATAATTCTATAAAAGAACACATCACAATACCTTTATGGATTCATCTCTATAGATTAAAAACTAATCAACACTATAGGTTAATGTAATCACATGTGCACTAACTAAATATCTCTTTTGTTCCATGAAATTATCCTTACAATCATCTATCTGAAAAAACATAACACCCTTCCAAGTTAACATGGTCAGATGATTAGATTGTCAGGATAAATTCACCACAAACTATAGATAATATCTTGATAATACATGATAAATAGGGATTTCAGTCACTGTGGTTGTTCTACGCCAGCATTCAATATCCTCCATCTTCAATGTATCTACTGATATACCATCTCTTTAGATTATGTTTCCCAAAAATGTATCCATTTATAGAGAAAAATAAAAATTTATAAACATTTCATATAAGTTTACTTTCGTTAGGATCATAATTTCAATTCTGAACTTATCTTCATGATATTCCATGCACATTGAATAGATAATAATATCATCTATAAATGCTACCAATAACTAGTCCAGGTAATCTATAAAGACATTATTTATTAAATCCACGAAGATAGTAGGGGAATTTGTAAGTCCAAAATCAACACTCTATATTCATAGATAACATACCTTCTATGGAATTCCTTCTTGGGTATATCCTCATTCATGACCCTCAATTAATGACATATATAATGAAGGTCATTCTTAGAAATTTATTGAGCTTCTATTAGTTAATCAAAGAAGTTATCCATTGGGGAAGTGAAAACATGTCCTTTATTTTGATCTTGGTCAACTCTTAAAGATCAATGTAGAGTAGAATTGATCCATATTTCTTTTTCACAAAAAGAATAGGTGCACCCCAAGGTGACACACATGGATAAGTGAATCCCTTTTCCAGTTTTTGTTGGTGTACCTTCATAAATTCCCGCAACTCAATCTTTTCCATTCTATATTGAGTCATTGATATTGGGGTGGAAACATGAAATTTTTTTATTTAGAACACAAATTCATGTTCTGGTGATAAACTCATAAAATATTCTGGGAGGACATCCAAATAATCCTGAACAACATGGTTATCATCGATGTTGATCTTCCCTCTAACCATTTGAGATAAAAATACCTATTTAATAATAATTAAGACCCATAAAATGGATGTAATCACCAAAGGATGTTCATAATTATCGTCAAATTGATGGATGATCATAGGAGGATTTGAAATATCCAATATAAATTCCCTTCCATTATAATCAACGTGAGATTTATGTATAGAAATACAATCTATTTCAAATACAACATAAAATTCAACGAAATGAATAATGAAATGATTTTAAGGAAGTAAATTACCTCAAAATTCAACCATAGAGTAATCATAGACATGATATGAAATCATTGTACCATTTGGGGTTTTCATGGTTAATTCTACCTATAATTATTTGGAGGAATCTTAAGACCCTTGTAAAATTATTTATATATGAAATAGTGGTTAGATCCATAATCAAATATGACATTTGTAGTTCTAGAGTTGATGGTATGTGTACCTCTAACTACATCATTATCTCACAGCTAATCAGAAATAGTGGTTGGATGAGATTTCCCCTTATCCATAATCTTTAGAGGTTGTTGTCTTCGTCATCATCACCAACCATTGGGTTTGGACGATGGATATCATAATGCTCATTCTCCCTAAGCATGATGCAACAAATCATTGTACCTGAATTTATTGCAGCTCTTTTTTCGTTAGAATTTGAGCCAACTTCTTCCCATCACTTCAAAAATCAATTTCCTGATGGCCTTCCCTTCCATATATAAAGCATTTATTAGATCCTATATGGATATTTACTAAATGATTCTTCCCACACTAAGAGCATAAAAAAGTTCATATTCCTTTCCAAAGGGTTTTAGAGTTTTTTTGAACTCTATCTTCCTCTTCCTTGAAAAATCATGTGATTTATACATGAATCCTACATCCATTTTAATCTTGATTGCACAATACACAATCACTTTGTAGGTACTTATGTAAGAACCCAATCATTTAATAATAAAAATTCTTCATGATCTAATTAAATGTATTATTATATAAAATGAATATATAAGATATGCACTTATTTAGATTTATGTTTTTGGATTTTAAAATACCGTTTAGATATGTGACCATTATTAATATAGCCATTGAACAGTGATCACATTATTAGTATAAATATAGGGCATTAACAAATCGAATTTACTCACACAAAGGAAGTGATGGCCTCATCCAGAAGGCTTTCCCAATTTCGGAGCCCATTTTTTAGAGCTCTGAATGTACATGGCATCATTGGTCTTCTCTCTTGACCAAGCACAAGCCAAGCGTCAACATGTTCCTCTCGAATTGATCCGCCTACGAGAAAAGTGGAACTTGATAGAGATTTCCACCCGAGTGATGTTATCCAAGATAACCCAAGAGTATTTCACCATCGCACACCTTACCATTAGGTCCTATGTGGGTGTTATATAGGGTCATGTAACAATAAATTCTCACTATGAATATGTGCATTATTTTTTTATATAATAAAGAAAATACATTATTTTTTTTATTATTGTTACATTGTAAATATTTTTTAATGCACAAATAGTATTTTTAGTAAATATTAAACTAAGAAATATAGTTTGATGAATTAATTTATTTTTAAATTAAATAATATTATAAATAAGTATAATTATTATTAAATGACATTTTATTAATAATATGTGATCATATATGTTTTATGAATACATTTATAATTTTTATTATGTTTTGAAAGCTGCCTTTGCCAAAAAAACCCAAGAATTTTCTATAAATCAATGGCTTTTATTTTAAAAGTGAAATTCACATATTTAGAAAACCTTTTGGATAATATTAATAATATTTTTTTAATTAGGAAGAATCAATTATCCAATGGGGATTTTTTCATAATTTAATGAGAGTTTAATTTTTGGGTAAATATTATATACTTTTAACTATATTATGTGTTTTATGACATCATAATGACCAAATAATGATGTAACAAAATACTATAAACCTTATTCTAGGACAATATATATTTTAACAATATAATTATTTGATTTTAGGATGGTTTTAGTTTTTTTACAAAGCCTTAGTGGACCCTCCAAGACTTATAAAACCTTTTAGCCTTTTAAATTGATTTCTTTGAGAGTGTGATTCACCTCCACAAAAACAACCCAATTATTTTAAGAATTTCGGTCATTGGACTTATAAAATATTTTTTTCCACTCCCCTTGGGAAAAAAACATGGAAAAACCCATGAGCTGATTTTTGGATATGATTAGTTTAATGTGTGGTGTCCCAAACCCAAATAATAAAGAATTCCCTCTTCTTTCCTATATAATCCCACCCAAGATCTTACTTACTCTTCACTCAAAGCCCTTGGAGTTTGTTCAACATATTCCTTACTCTCTCTATAATCCTATAATAGTGCCTTATGCCCCCAGGAATCCTCTCACAAGCCACACCCAAGCCTTTGGGAACACACTTCCAAGTAAGGTATTTCTTCCTTTCACATTTTTTACACAAATTTCATTTTGTTATTATACCCATAAATGTTAAATTAAAAAGTTTTTGGTATGTTTTAGAACCTCCACCATACTACCCAATTAATGTTTGAATGATTATATACCCCTTTTTTCTCTCATTAATTCCTTCCATGTACACCTGTTACCATGCCAAAATTTCGTGAGGAATTTCTCCTTCCTCATTTACATTCAAGAAAATATTTTATATTAGGCATCTAAATTCCATTCCATAGGTTGGTATATTATTTACCATGAAACCCTTAGTATCCATTTAATGTATAAATGATGAGATACCCCTTTCACTCTCATCATCCCATTTTACGAATTTCTGTTTGACATCGTTATGCTTACGGAATTACAACAAAATTTCAATTCCAAAATCATTGTGTAGTGAATACCATACATAATCCTCTATCAAGCGTATTAAACTTTATGCACATGTATTTTTTGATTGAGGAAATACATTTATTTATTCCAAATATATTATTTGTTTAATTATTTATAATGTTAATGAATACATGTTGTATGATCTATGTGGCACAATTATGCATGAAATGAAATGGTTATAAATGGTGCACCTGAATAGATCTCCAATGCATTGGGTAAAGATCTATATCATAATACCTCAAGTGAAATAAGGATTTGCTCATGATAATTCAAGTGAAATAAGGATTTACTCATGCTAATTAAAGTGAAATGATGGTTTATTAATGATCTATGTGCAATGAGCCTTGGATCATGCTAATTCCAGGTTAAGTGTTGTTGCCACATTCCAATTGGATGGTCGTTTCACCAAAGGTATGTTTTTGGTGTCCCAAATTATAATTAACCTAACAAGTATTTCACCATTAAGGGGTCGATCCATAGAGAACTATGAGGTTAATTTATCTTGCTTATTTTAGTTTTTATTTTTGTTTTTAGTGAAGTCTGCTAAATTAAAAATAGATTTTGGTTGGTTGTTTGGGTACAAAATAAACAAGTGGTATTAAATAATCTTTTAACAAATTAATTAATAAATTTAAAGTAAGGGTGAAAAATTTTGTTTTGATGAAAATAATGATAGAAATGCTTTGGGGTTATGGATTTTTGATAAGTTGATTATTAAATCAAGTTGCTTATGAGGTCGTGTTGTTCATGATATCCCATCTCTCTGGGTTTAAATTATAAAAAATTTTCATTGGTTCGGTTAAAATTATATTTAGAAATGAAGATTCTAACTCCTTGTTCTGGTAGTTAGTATTTAACAGATCTTTATTTGGCTTAATCCATTTTGAGCTGACTGTTACTTCCAATGGTCATTGAGTTTTTCATCGTTATTATTCATTTCTATACCTGAAAATTCTGCCTATGGTCTGGTACATAATTTCCAATGATTTTATGAAGTGACTTAAGAAGAATAAGAAAATATTATTAAAATAAACACATTCAGTGCAACTTAATTTAAATTACAACTCATCAGTTTCCACAACCCCAACACACTGGGTATTTAGTTACACATATTGAAAATGATAAACACAAAACTATTTATACCTGATGACATCATGCTTGGAACATTGGAAAAGGAATGATTCTTTGGTAGACAGAATGAATGGTGGTACGATGGAAGAGTGTCTTTCCATCAGAGCTTCAACCCTTTCTCTACAAAAATTCTACACACACACAACCATTTGGTCTAGAGGCCAAGCCCTCCTTTGATAGAAAATTAAACTATATGGCGTTAAGAATGTACACATTGTGTACTTATTCTCAACGCATTTTTCCCCCATGTTCTCCGCTATTGGGCGGCCTAACATGCAGTCTTTGACTTGGAACATGGTGACACCTGGATGGTGAATCTACACAGTGTGTAGTGCCACTATACACGGTGTTTAGTCTCATAATTCATCCACCAACCGCTTCTATAAAATACTACATGACGTGTATTAGTGGAACACGGCGTATCTCCTTCAGCCGAACACATGGGCGTGTAGATTCTTCTCGGCCTCCAAATGCTTCTATAACATTATACACGGCGTGTAAACATAGAACATAGCATATACTTCCTTTTGGTTACATGGGAATGTGTTTGTCCTGGTTAACTCTTTTTGGAGCTTGAAAGTACATGGTGTGTATATAAGTATAAACTGTGTCATGGGAAATTTTTGCTCTGTTTTCCTCCTTTTTGTGCATTTTGAAAAAAACATTCTATAAAAGAACAAGATCTCCAAAATCAAAGTATTTGTTCTCTAATCCGTAAGTAAATGCTGAAAATATGTTTTTATTTTTCAATAAAGTATATGAAAATGTATTCACAAATTTGGTGTATCATACTCCCCCATACCTAGTCATTGTCTTGCCCTCAATCAAATCTAAACATCAAATTAAAAGAATCAATAATTTAAAAGAAATAACTTTAGTTAATCATAAATGTAAATAATAAGTGATAGGAGAAAATTTAAAAAAGAATACAAATCAGTTTCAATCCAGGAGATATTCTAATCATTCCTCATATATATTTCAATTAACTACTTTCAACCCCTTATAACACTTGTTTCAACCTTTAAAAAATACGAAATCTACTTGATGATTTACCTCACTAATAATATTCTCAACACTCAATATGTTTTTAAAATAATGTTATGCTCAATCAAATATATATACACTCTATCCATAGGTTTGCAAGAAATCGAGTTCTCCACTTTAGAAAATTTAACTTACAAAAATCATGAGGGCTTCTCAATAAGGATCACATGTTTCTGTGGCTAAAGTTTGGTAGGTAAAGATATGAAAAATAACTATGAGGCTTGAAAAAGGAGGCTAAATTCATAAATAAAAATGCATGATATTCAATGTAAAACTAAATGTTAAAACACCCTCTCTAAGATTAATCAAATGATCTTATCACCACCATCTCCTTTAGTTGATTAGGATTCACAAACCAACAAGTGTATATAGGGCCCCTTTGTTTGTATAATTTTTTTAAACAAAGTAAATCTTTGTAAATTTCTAAAATAGAGTTTTGGAACTCTTTTCGCCCCAAATGATCCATAGGAACTCTCACATACTTAATTTCATGGCAATTCATGAATTTATAACATGTGTTTCCAATCCCTTCTTGTGAGCTAAAATAAATATTCATGAAAAATCATAAAAGAATTAGAGTAGGAAGGGAAATAGTCTTGTAATATGTCTTCATTTAAAGGCTATCCATGGTCTCTACGGGCTTCATGAAGATAAGATGTAGGTTGGGCTCAAGATAAAGGGGTTAACAATCTTATTCCTCAATCATTTTAATGTAATTCAAATATTCCTCAGGTTTCAAAAAGAAAACATGAAAATTCTAGTAGTTATGTATATAATATGAATATCTCAAGAAAGAGGGTATTATAAATAATATGATAAAATGGTTTAGAATACCTCTCAAGAGGGGGAAAAATAAATAAAAACACAATCATGACAAGACTTCAAAAATAATTGATTAGTCTATTCGATGTAATTATCCAAGGATTAAATGTTTGTAATTTAAATTATATCCGCAATAATTTTAAAATACATAAGAATCAAAATAAGCATGCAATTGTTTTAGTAGTTTTCACTTTCGGCTTATTATTTAAAAATATGATTAACCGAAAATGTCTTCACCTTTTAAAATATATATTCTAATAATGATGTCTCCTAGAATATGAAAAGGGAAAAGACTAAAGATGTTGAGAGACACCCCCATACTTAATATTGCACGTGGTCTACCATGTGCCCAAAAAGAGTAACAAGGGAAGGTGGGGACACAATAGTGGACTAGACCGAAGGGAAGGATGGAAATAAGTAAACTAGCAAATAAAAGTAAACAATGGAATAATAATACTCACCTTGTGTCTAGGAATAGGAAAAAGGTATGTTATGGAAAAGTGCATCCCAAAACGTGCCAGAGTACCTGTGAGGGGGAAAGAAAGAGAACACTGTAAGTAGGCATAACACACACAGGAACAAGAGATCAAAAATATATATACAATGAAAGGAATGTGTCCCAAAACCAGTCAAGGGGTCGCGTCAGAAGATGAATCATTCAGTACAGGACTGGCTGGTAGAGATGGCTCAGGAGCCGTGGAAGATGGAGGTACGGACTCGGCATCTGGAAGGGAAGTTGGAAAAGTAGGATCCGCAGGTACTGGACTCGGTAAAGGAAGCTCGGAATCCCCCCTGGACTGGAAAAAGTGGTGGTGGTAGAAGTAGTATCAGCAGCTGGGCCCACACAAGAGAGCAGAACGGAATCTTGGGCCAGCGTAGGGAATAGCGGTGGAGCAACAGAAGAAAGGCCAGGAGCCGAGGAAGAGGCAGGTTCGAAATGCAATGGAATACCCATATGATGAACAATAAGCTCCTACGGCTACTCCATGGGATCCTGGAAGCTGTCGATACATACCAAATGCTGCTCCATTGTGGCCAGGCAGAGGGAAATGGAGAGATAAACCTAGGGTGTGGGGGTATGTGGGGCTGGAGGTGGTACAGAAGAATGAAGGCCAGAAGAAGTGGGGTCAGTAAGAAGAGGGTGGGTTGAGGAAACTAGAGGGGGTGGGGAAGGAGGAGCAGGGGCATCAGCTGGGGAAGGAGCATTAGCGGGTGGCTGGGGCCGAGCCTAGGAAAGGATATAGGCATCCCCCTTCTTTCGGACCATTCCCATGCGAATAAGCATGAGATAGTCCATCTTTTGGGTAGAACCTAATAGGTCATGGGGTAATGAAGGGATCTATGAGGGTAATTTATCACTAGCACTATGAGGTTAATTTATCTATCCTAATTTAGTTTGTATTATTGTTTTATTTGATGTCTGCTGAATTTAAAATCATTTTTGGTTGGTTGTTTGGGTACAAAAAGATAATTGGTTTTAATGCTTATTTTAACAAATTAATTACTAAAATGAAAGTAAATATAGGAAAATTATTTTGTATGCAAATAAGGATAGAAATGCATTTGGGTTTTGGATTTGTGATAAGTTGATTATTAAATCATGTTTCTTATGAGGTACTATTGTTAACGATAACCCAACTCTCTGGGTTTAATTTGTAAAAAAGTTTCCTTGGTCCGGTAAACTTTATATTTAGAGCTGAAGAGACTAACTCCTTGGTCTGATAGTTAGTATTTAACATATATTTATTTGGCTTATTCAATTTTATTTCAAGGGTTACTTCCAATGTTCATGGAGTTGTTTGTCGTTATTCTTCTTTTGAACCCTTGAAAATCCTGCCCTTGGTCCGGTATAGAATTTTCAGTGATATTATGATGTTTTTTAAGAATAATAAGATAATATTATTAAAACAAAAACATTCAGAGAAACTTAATTCAAATTATATCTCATCAGTTTCCACAACCCCAACACATTGGGTTTTTAGTTAAACATATTGAAAATGTTAAACCCAAAACTATTGATACTTAATGACATCATTCTTAGAACTTTGGAAAAGGAATTATTCTTTGGTAGATGGAATGAACAGTAGTACAATGGGAGAGAGTATTTCCATCGGATCTTTAACCCTTTCTCTAGAAAAATTTTACACACACATCACCCTTTGGTCCAGAGCCCAAGGCCTCCTATTATAGAAAATTAATCTACACTGTGTGTAAGAAAGTACAAACCGTGTACTTATTTTCAACGTATTATTCCCCCATTTTCTCTGTTGGTGGGCAGTATAAGACATCGTATTTGACTTGGAACATGGTGCCACCTAGTTGGTGAATCTACAGGGTGTGTAGAGATTCCATACATGGCTTGTAGTCTCAAAAATTTTCCACCAACTTCTTCTAGAAATTCTTAAATGTCATGTATTAGTGGAACACAACGTGTATCCTTCAGCCGACCACATGGGCGTGTAAAATCTTCTCATCCACCAACTGATTCTAGAAGAGTATACATGTCATGTAAACATATAACATATCATATACTTTCTTTTAGTTACTTGGGAATGTGTTTGCCCTAGTCAACATGTGTCTGAGCTTGAAAGTACACGACCTGTATATAAGTACACGTCGTGTCATTGGAAATTTGTGCTCGGTTCCTCCATTTTGTGAAATTGGCCAAAAACCTTCTGAAAATTAACTTGGTCACCAAAATAAAAGTATTTGTTCTTTAATCAGTTGGTAAATGATGCAAACACGTTCTTATTTTTGAAAAAAGTATATGAAAATGTATACACAAATTTGGTGTATCACCCGTGTTATGACAATCATACAAGTAACACCTCGAGAATTTATGAGAAATATTTTCTTTATTTTCTTTGAAATATTGTGTTTTACGCTTCACCAAGATTAATTTCTGCTATATGAAACACCATAAAATCTTATAATATACGCAATCACTATTCATGGCTTGTTATGCACGCAAGGGCGACCTTCCTCAATAGCTTGTGTTGTACGCAATACTGAGTTTCACTAAACAATAATATATTGTTATAAATGAGCCGTTATGAATTTTATTAACTGAATTTTTAATTTTATTACTAAATAATTCATCTTGCACATATTCTAGATCATTATATGAGAACAAAATAAATTTTTCAGGTAAAATAAGTTTATTTAAAAAAATGCAGTTTTGCCGCCATTTGATGGCACACCCACATTAAATCTAATTTTTGAATGTTTATATGTATAATTAAACAAAATAAACATATTAATTTTAATAAGTATATAAAAATTTACTTTGGATAAATTTTTTATATTTTTCTGTTATCTTTTATATTTTTATGAATAGTAAAAATACGCTATATTTTAATTAAAAACATATTTTTTCATGAAGATAATTTATATTGAAAAATTATTATATTTTATGGTTTTAAAATATAAATATAATATATTTTTACCATTTAATATAATTCATGTCATTTTCATTAATTTTACATTGAATTCATAGGAAAAACCATTTCAATCTTTTGCAATGTTTTAACTTTTAAAACCCGTTTTCTCAACAGTGTGATTAATTTTAAATAAAAACTGCAACTTCATTGTTTTGAATTTGGAAAAATGGATTTAATATTTGGAATCAGTAGGTCAAAATTATGTTAATAGGATACTTTCTATTGTGAATAGAAACTATGGTGAATTTTATTTACTACAATTAATGGTAAATCAGGCAATTAAGGGTAAATATAAGATTATATTATTACAATAACACCTGGAAAAATTTTATTGGATGAATAAAAGTTGAACCATATCACCTAAGGGTCAAAATTGATTCATTTAATGGAATTTTGGAAATGAAAATGATTTCATTATTATTAAAACCAAAGAAAGTGACAACATGTCACTCTCTTATATCTTATAAGTGTAATAATATAAAATTAGTGATAAACTTCATAAAACCTAGATTATAAATAGTCTCCGAAAATCTAATAAAGTTATCTACATCATGAGAATTTATTTATAATTTTTAGGGGTTAAAAAGTATCATTAATGATGACACAATAGTGGTGTAGATATTCTTTTATTGATTTAAATATCAAATAAATGGTTTTAAAAATATTAAAATAATTATTATATGAACAATTTAATGTTATAAACTAATTTTATAGATAAATATTACATGTTATGAATATATTAAATATTTTTTTCTAATATATATTCTGTTTGGATGTTATTTAAATTCAAATAAATGAATAGTGTCAAAATTGACACTATTTTTATTTTATAAAAATAACATATTATTAAATTGTTTAAAAATCACAAAAATAATTAAAAATTATAAATTGAAATTTATAAGGTCTAAAAGGTCATAAAATATCCCATTATAGAATATTCACAACACATATGTAATTATTTATTATAATTAAAAATTTAGAATATTATTACCATAAATAAAATTAAATAAGGATAAATCAAGTTGATAAGGTTTAAAATAAATTTACAACATGTCTAAATTTTATTGGATGATGTGATTACAACCATATCTCATCTCATATTCTAATTTGAGTCATTTGAGAATTTGTTTGTGGGGTTTGGTTATATTATAAATTAATATTTTTGAAGTTTCAAAAAGTGCCACTCTCTTCTCTTATAAAAGAGAACCTCCTCCCTCTCCTACTCACACCATTTTGAGCATTAATACATGGCCAAACCCTATAAAATTCCATTATCCACTTCCCTAGAAACATTATAGAGGTCCAGTAATTCTTCAAAGACCATCTTTAGTGCCCTAAGTGGAGTTTTAGAAGAGACGCGTCGAAGAAGAGGTAATATCCTTTCCCGATTCTTTCAAATTTATTACTTCTTCTACTTCCTCTTATTTATTTGATTCATTATAAAGTAATTAACTCAGTGTCACTCATATACTGATATTTTATTATAAATGTTAAACAACCAAATTTCACCTTTTATCCATCTTACGGAAAACGAAATCACCGCGCGTGCGTACATACAGAATATCGTCTCCACGCCGTGGTGTAATCTGTTTTCCATGACCACCTTACATGGATGTATATAATGGTTGAAATATAACTATATATGATTCTTATAACGTCATACTGATTCTGATAAATTATATCATCCACTCAAATTCCATTCAATAATTATGGAAATGATAACATCTCTCGTGCATACGTACGGATTAACGTCTCCAAGAAGCGATGAGATTCATTCTCCATGATTAACCATTCAAGAATGATTATAAAGTAAATATAATAAATAATCATGAAATATATTGCATAATAATGATAAAAAATTTATGTTCATATATGTTTCATTTACTTAATTCCATTCAATTCAATAAGGAAACGAAAAATAGCGTTCATGCCTACGTACGGTCTGCCGTCTCCATGAACAATGTATTTAATTCCATTTACCGATCTATCATATATATTTATATGTGGAATATATATTATATATAAATGATTTTTTGCATTCCGGAATTATTTTTATTAGGATATAAGTAATAATATCAAGAACAACAAGTCAAAACATGTACGGTAAATGAAACAATTTTACCCAAAACGCTGCTTTAACATGGAATCGACAAAAGAACAGGAAATATAAAGTATTAAGGGAATAATATATGATATAGTAAATATTATTATGGTTCTATTACAAGTTAATAATATATTTAAACCCACTATACATATGTTCCAGACACGTACAGAATAAATTGGACCATAGGTAGGGGATAATTATTCCAATCTCGTTCTTATCTGAGTTTGTTTATTCGTAAGTATTTACTGGGGTTATATTTTTAATCCATGTCCATAAAAATGTTTTTCATAAATTTTTTAATATTATTCCATCTATTTTAAAGCCATTTTTCCCCTCTTTTACTTTTAATTTGTATTTTGGAAGGAATCTTTCTTTTGTTTACCATACATGGTACTTTTTGACTATTCCATTAAAAGTACGAGGAGAATGTTTTTTAACTTATAAGGAATGACTGGATTTTTACTTTTTCATAATCCCCATATTTTCCTAAAGATTTATTTACAATATTTCATGATTATTTTCAACAAAATCCATTTATTTTAAAATTTCTTGTCATTTTGTGAAAAGAAAATGATTTTGAAGAAGAAATGATATTTTTATCAAGAATTCATTTCAAGTGTTTTATCAAAAGTATTTTCAATCTAAGATGACATTATTTAATATTGTTATGTTTTAAGTACATTATTTTATGTTTTTTATGATGAAAATATATCTATTTATTTTATATGGATTATTTTATGATGGGATGATGTTTATTAAACCCATTTTATTCATTGGGTTATGAGGAATGACTTAGGTTTATTTTTTGGCACACTTAAGAATTATTTCATTATAAGATTGGAGGGACTTATATCTACCTCCAATTCATTGGGTAAAGATTTTTATCTCAGGATATAGACATGGATGGAATGGAAAGTGAATCCTATTCAGTAATACAGGGCTGGAATGACAAGTAATCCCAGTTCAGTAATGGACTTTGTCCACTATTATAGTCTTTGCATCAATGCCTTGGATACTACGGAAATCATAACATGTGCTTAATGGTTTTCCACAATTAATTGTTTCATTCCCATCCTATTTTACTATGGTTAATGTTTCTTTATTATCTATGCCTTATGCACTACCAAGATTAATGTCATTACTCATGATTTTGATGTTTTATGTTCATGTTCTTACGTTCAAATGTTTAGGGATTATTTTATGTTATCTATGTTTACCTCTACTGAGAATTTGAGCTCACCGTATTTATGTTTTATTTTCCCCTGGTTAAAAAGAATGGTTTTAGGTAAGAAAACAAAAGGGGATGATCTTTATGGGAGATGTTGAAAATATTTCACCATG
This sequence comes from Viscum album, assembly GCA_963277665.1. Lineage (NCBI taxonomy): Eukaryota > Viridiplantae > Streptophyta > Magnoliopsida > Santalales > Viscaceae > Viscum > Viscum album. The sequence goes on from OY728166.1 coordinate 206,193,729, forward strand.
ATTAGAAAATTATGTTATGAGTTTCCAACGACACTAAAAAAATATGGTATTTGGGTGTCTATTTTTTCCTTGTATTAAGTATTCTTCAAAATTAATGTAATGTTAATGTACATCATGCTTTGGGTCTCTATAGTTTGTATCAAAGGGACGGTTTTTTTAACCATTGGAAACTTGGATGTGAAAACTTTAGTGAAATCCCTAGATATATTTCTAAGGTATGTCTTGGGATGTCTCTAGGGTTAAGTATAAGTATAGGTTATAGTCCTATAATTATGGTAACCATCATAGAATATATCCTAATATGTTGTATATTAAAGGTACTCCCCCTTTATTATTTTGTTTTCCTAGAATGATTTTAGCCTGTCACACTATTCTTTTTGGGTTTTAGATGATGGCTGGAACCCGAAGGAACTGTGTTGATCGATGAAATGGAAAATGTAATGATTTTCCACCTAAACAAACCAATTTTATGGGAGATGGATTGAAAAATATTATTGCTATACTTATACAAGCTATGAATCATTCTGTACTTCCAAATGAATAGATAAGGGAACAATATTCTATTGAGTCCTTCATGAGGCAACATCAACCTTCTTTCAATGGGACTTCTGAACCACTTGTTGCTGAATAATGGATCAGTAACATTGATAAGATATTTTCCATAAATCGTTGTTCAGAACATGAAAAAGTAATTTTAGTTGTTTACCTTTTAGAAGGTAAATTAAAACAGTGGTGAACTCTAATTAAGAATACAAGGCCCCAATATGAAATTGAATCCATAGAATGGGATGTGTTCTAGAACTTATTTTTGAGTAAGTATGTCCCCCATATTCTTCGAAAAAAGATGGAAAATGAGTACCATGAGCTTAAGAAAAAAGATGATAAATCTATTAGTATATACAAGGAAAATTTTACAAGGCTTGGAAGGTGTGAATCTGGATTTATTATTCATCCTGTGTGTAAAGTTGATCAATTATCCAGTGGCTTAAAACCATGTCTTCGAAAGGGAATTATCTATAAGAGACTTCAGTTGCTATGATGAAATTTTGCATTGTGCTATCATGGTAGAACTGGAAGATGGTGTTACATATCCATCTCATTTTTTTGAGAAGAAACAAATGATGGAGTTCAATGAAAAATATCTAAACCATGGTGAAAAGAAGATGAATGTTTCGTTATGCTCAATATGTTGAAAGAAACATGGTGGAGATTGTCTTAAAAGGACTAGAATATGATTTAAGTGTGGAAAATAAGGCCATCGAGTAGCTGGGTGTCGAAGTAATGGGAAAAAGGTAGCTAATGATGAGTGTAGAGAAAAGACTACAGAGAATGCACCACCAACACTTCAATTCTACAAGTGAAAGGAAATGGGGAATTATGCTAACCAATACCCAAATCCAATGGTTAATGATGATCGACATCAACAACCTATTAAGTCAAGGGAAAAAGGGATATCAAATGCGATCACTATTAGCGATGTTGAGTATCACAATGATTTGGTGGAATGATAAAGTGTTTATGTAATGATAATCCAAAATAATCTTGTGGAATCTAATTTATTGTATCGTGGAATATTGGAAAATCTATGTGATGGTTTAATGTGGTTTTCAATAATTTTATAGTATTGGTAACCATAAAATGTTGTTGAAATATTTTTTGGAAAGTAGATTTTATGTGCATAATGAAGGGATAAAGTGATAATGAAATGTTTGATATTATTAATGAGCTCATGACTAATATAAGAACAAAGTGGCCCCATGGTTTGAATATATTGAAATTTTGGGATTTTGGTATGTGGAAAGAGTTAACATTTGATGGCATTCATGTTTTCACTATGGTTCAATGGGTATTCAATTTTCAAGAGAATACATGATTAAGGTATTTACATGTTTGGAATGTTTCCAACAACAAGATATATATTATGATATATATGGGATAAATGATGGTATTAACATGCTTGGTAGATGGCCTTTTTAGTAATCATTTTATTTGTACTATGAGATTGGATAAAAGTATATTTAATTATCCTAAATAATGGAATGGATTAATTTGTACATAAGATATTATTGGTTAAGGCTATAACTTTTTGATATTATATCTAAAATTTTATAATAGTATAGTTTTAGAAAAAGTACAACCTATAGAACGGGGGACAACATATCGCGTCGGACCGGGATGCAGGAATCGAACCCACAACCAAAGTGAGACAGCCCTTTAACACCTACCACTGGCCTACAGGAAGTCCCTGGTTAGTATAAATTAGTTTTATTTTAATAAGCAGTATGATAGTTGAAGTCTATGTCCATTTTTGGAATCATATACGATAAACTCACAATAGATAGACTTATGCATATTTTGTAACTTTTTATATCCTTTTGATTGAGACCAATGTAATGACCAATCATTCTATCACATGATCTTATAAAACTTCATGAATGTCAAATTCAAATTCATTTCATTAAGATATTAAGTGAAAATTGTTCAAGGAATGACCAACGACGAGATTGTACCAAAATAAACTAAATATTTTATCTAATTCAAAATTTTCAACTTTAGGGAAATGATATTGAAAACCAATAATGTTGTCCTAGTACCATCATATCTGATAAATTAGATGGTATCTTATATCATCAAAAATTTATGGCTTAGTGATTGTTTTATTTTTCATAGCCATGTTCTCTACCACTCTTCATCAGAACATGATGGTTAAATTTGTCTTCCATATCCATGTTTTCACCTATGTTCTCATATATGGAAACCTAGTGATGAGTTACTTTGGGTATTCATTCTCTTTCTATCATTACTTTTTAAAATAAATTTTTAGTATTATTTTTTACAAAGTGAGATTGTATTAAAGAAACTTTCAAGTAGTAAACGATTTATAACCCCGACGAATTTCGAGGGAGAAATTAATTTTAAGTGGGGTTGAATGTAACACACAAAGATTTTATGAGAAATATTCCTTTTAATTTCTTTAACATCTTGTGTTGTACGATTCACCAAGATTATCTTGCGCTATACACAATATCGTATTATCTTGTAGTATACGCAAACATGGTTCTTGGCTTGTGTTTCACGCAAAAGCGACCTTCCTCAATAGCTTGTGATGTACGCAATCCTGAGTTTCACTAAACAACGATATATTATTATGAAATAGCCGTTATGAATATTATTAACTAAATTTTGAATTTTATTACATAGTAATTCATCTAACACATATTCTAGAACATGGTATGACAACAAAATATAATTTTTGGGTAAAATAAGTATTTTAAAAAAAATGCAATTTTGTCGCCTTTTGATGGTGTACACTCCTTAAATCTAGTTTTGAAATGTTAATAAGTTCAATTAGACAAAATAAACTTATTAATGAAATAAGGATATAAAAATTTAAATTGGATAAATTTTTTATATTTTTCTTTTAACATTCACATTTGGATTAATAGTGAAAATACGTAAAATTTTAATTAAAAACAAATTTTTTCATCCAGATAATTTATGTGGTTAAGTTATAATATTGTATGGTTTTAAATTATATATAGAATATATTTTTAACATATAATATAATTCAAGTCATTATCATAAATTATACATTGAATTCATACTTATAAACATTTCAATATTTTGCAATGTTTTAACTTTTAAAACCCATTTTCTCAATAGCGGGATTAATTATAAATTAAATACTGCAATTTCTGTGTTTCAAATTTGGAAAAATATATTCCATATTTAGAATCAGTAGGTCCAAATTATGTTAATAGGATAATTTTTATTATGAATAGTAACTACAGTAAATTTTTTACTACAGTTAATGGTAAATCGTGTAATTAAGGGTAAAAATAAGATTATAAAATTACCCTAAAACCTGGAAAAATTCTATTTGATTAATAAAATTCGATCCAAATCACCTAAGGGACGAAATATATTCATTATGTGGACATTTGATTATGAAAATTAAGTAATTATTAATAATCCAAAGAAAGTTACAATAAGTCACTCTCTTATATCTTATAAGTGTAATAATATTAATTTAGTGATAAACTTCATAAAACCTCAAATATAAATAGTATCCAGAAAGAAAATAAAATTATCTACATCATGATAATTTATTTAGAATTTTTAGGGATTAAATAATTATCCTTAATGATGACACAACAGTGATGTAGAAATAATTTTATTGATTGATATATAAAACAAATTTTTTTTAAAATATTAAAATAATTATTATATGAACTATTTAATGTGCTCAAATAAATGGTTTTAATTCATGTGGAAAACATATTAATATTATTTGTTATTTTATCGGTTTTAATAATATATTTCTATAATGAAGTGGGTGGTGAATTATATTTCATGATATTGTTATGTGAAACAAGTTGATAAAAATTATCTATAATCAGAAACAAGTCAATGTGCTCGATCCGTTAGGGGAAGAAAGTCGACATTCTTGATCTGTTATGTGAAACATGTGATAATGAATGATCTGTGAGTAACAATAATTATGCAACACATATAAAATTCTTTCCTATAATTATGATGATTCAAAACATTTTTATGACTTTAATATCTGGTTAATGATTGAGTTATGATGATGTGTTATTCTTATGATTCATGTGTTTTGAAATGATAATGTTTTATGTCATGACTCATGTTAATGATCCATGATAGGTTGGTTATGAACTAATTATGTTTTTATCAAGGTCACATACCCATATTTCGTATCATAAACATCAATTCATTATTAAATTGATATCCTCCATGTTTACCCTTATTAAGTATCTTATATCACGTTTTTCATGTGTATCATTTTCATAGGATATGAAGAAAGGTGACATGTGTTATATGAAAAAAAAATGATCTAACTATGATGAAATGAGTTGTATAATATGTATATATTTTATGAACATATTTTTTATGATTCCTTGTATACAAAGTCATTATACGTTTATGATCCTTAGGCGTGTATTTCTATATTTTAATGTCTATTCATATAAAAATATGTAATATAAATGTTTAAAAATGTAGGGTTGTTATAAGGTATATAAATTTTTCAAAATAAATTTATCATTTGTCCAAAAATTATCATAATGTATCTTTTAACAATCAGACACAAAATATGTGAAAAACATAGTCATGTTTTTTTTTGAATAATTACAATATCCATAATTATGATAAAACCTAATTAAAAACACTCTTACATCATCATTCCCTGAATAAACCAAAATATTAATGAATATATTAAAAATTCCCAATAGTCCAGTAGCCTAGGTCAATGAAAAAAACATTTTCAAACAATCCTGAATCAATTCCAGGGTAAAAAGTTCTATACAAATTAATTTATCCCTAAATATTATCTCATTATCCCAATATCATTATCTCAACATAAAATACATAATAATTTTTGTATTAACTTAATAATGGTTTTTCATAAAACATTAAATTTCCCTTGAATTAGATTTCTATGTAATAATAATAATTCAATATATTCTTGAAAATACAAAACCAAAAACATACTAATCAATCCTTATATATTTAATGATTTATTTCAATACATAAAAACATCAATATCCAAATACCATCTCAAACCATTAACCATGCATCATCATCATATTCTTTAGTCCTCTTTGATTGTATATGTTATTCATAGTCTCTTCACCATCAATAATATAACCATCACTCAAAAAATCTTGTTAATTTTCTTAAATATAATTCATCTGATATCGTTGATTTTTATAATTCCATTTCATTCCATATTTAAAAAAATCGTCCATTGATAAAAACATCATGATACGAATATACATATGGATTATGTTAATTGAAATTCACCTTTTTCCTTATAAATTAAACATTTTTTGTTCCAATTTTCTTCACATCAATCATATTTTCATCAACCTGAGGCATTACCTTTGGTGATTAATCCCACATTATAAACAGATTAGATATTTCATCATCATGTCTCTATAGTCTCCAATACCCAAACTCTATAGAAAATATATTCTTATCTTTATTAGCGAGTTCAATAGATTTTTTAAGTGAAAATTGTTAATCATGTTTCTTGATTTATGAGTACGTATAATAACAACATATTTCATCCTATCATCTACCCATTTGATTGCTCATTAAAAAAATTTCCATCCCATTATATGTAAACACTATTAATTATTGTTCCCTCTATTGACTAATACCAAAAAGAATAGTGTGATAAATTCTAATAATAATAGGAAAACCAATAATCCATAAAAATAACGTATATGATGTCTATATCATGATATAATAATTTTTATATTTTACATCTTAGGTTTATTATAGGTTATTCATAGTCACCATCTATTTAAATATTTCATAATTGGATATAATATGTTTCATAATTTACAATATATATCGCATGTGGGAGTTAAACCAAGTGTGGAGAAAGGCCAGTTATCATGCACTAGGTAAAAATCGAGTCTACTACAACACACCATTTTATGGGTTATTACCCGTAGATACATCTACAGTAGATCCAAATCCACCAATATAATATTGAGAGGGATGTAATTTTTTGGCAGCCACTCTCTCTATCATTTACCAAAATTCAAGGACCTTTTCTTATATATTGACACAACCTCTGACTTATTGTAAATTTTCATAGGTATCTCACTATGGTTTTATCTTCATATATTCCAATGGTAAACTAAACCTATAACTTAATAAAAATAATAGATACCAAGGATTATCATGCATAGATATTATATCATGTTTGATGATTATTCATTAAAATACACAAACCCACTCTTGAGAACCATAATAGTTTAGTGTTGTTGGAAAAATATTAACCCAAGCAATTTTTTAATAGGTAAACTACATCATATTCCACTATTTTCTTCACTACATGAATATTTCATAAACATATCACTCATAATAAATTTCTTAATATCAAGGGAAAATGAAATATAAGAAAGGGTGAGATAATATTCTCAATAAGGGTAAACAGAGAAGAAAAAATACTAACACGAACATAATGGTATGTGAACATGATGATAACAATTTTAAAATTACCCTTAAAATCAAAGATCATAATCAAGAGTCATGTAATATGTATTGGTAGTTCATAAAAAAATGAATCATAACATAATCAAATAAAATAATCCATGCGTGCATAACATTGGAAAGGGACATGGATTTATAGTATACACATCATCTTATAATATTTTCAACATTTATAAATAGAGACAAGTTCACTAAATATGTTAAAAAAATTAATTAAGACCATTACATAAATTTATGGAATTACAAATAGGCCTGATCATAACATTAATGATATTAAAGACAAGACAACACATAAAATTATGTATTTGAAAATTAGGTCCAAAATGACATTATGACATGTAATCACATTCACTCATAACATTGTTAACATGTAATAATGTTCTCACAAAACATAGTGAACATGTAATCAGTTTCATGCATAACATAATTTCTAATTATTTTTTCCATATTTATAAAATGAGTTAGAGGAAGATATAGGAATCATCTTTTTAATAATAAAAACCATATTTATAAACATCAAAATATCATAAAACATTCATAAAATCACAACCTGTCAAATGAAATGGGTTTCATAAACAGTTCATCATATCACAACCTACACAAAAGATACAGGTTTCTATAAAATTTCATTACTTAATCATATCATAACTATTGAAAAAATAAGTAGGTTACATAATAATTTAACAAATATTTAACTAGTGGAAGAGAAACATGTTTCATAAATTTATTTTCAGGATTATCCTTATAGAGAAAGAATAATAATTAAATAATTGGTTCAAATCTATATAAAACAATAAGATGCATCAAAGGATATCATCTATAAGGGAATGAATTTTAATGATCACGTGGGACATTTCATGATAGAAATAACTTTTATATGAAAAAAACTTTTTTAAAAACTAAAAAATCATAAAATATTTTTTAAAAAAATTGATTGAAAATAAACAAGTAAAATCATAAATAATGATTCAAAAAAATAAATATATTCTTAATGGAAATAACATTTAATTTATTCAATTCAGCTTTAAAAACATAAAATGTTTTAAAATCGTTTTTAGAAAATAGGGATTAAGTAAAAAAAGGTTTTCTCAACCTTAAATACGTTCTTTTCATAAAACACACTTTTCTAAATCTGTAGTACATGAAGATGGGAAAATTAAGGGAAATATTAATTTCTCATTAAATAAACAAATGGTAATAAAATTCATGATTTTTTGGATTTATGGATCACAATATTTGATCATAAAAAATAGTCATAAAGAATATTGATAAATGATGAGAATTTAATATAAAATCAAAACCAATTTGGTAAAATTTAATTGTATGTCAAATGAAAAAATTATATTATATGAATCATAAAAAATCATGATAATAAATTAATTCCAGGTATTATAAATACAAGGTGTGGTATATATACCTCATAATAGAATATTTGTGTATTAGAGGACATACGTCTCAATGAATGAAAATCAAGACAAAAATAATTGATAAATTTAGTAATGATTTCAATCATAAAACCCAATCATGAATAAAATAAAATAACTCTTTAAATATAATAAAGATAATGGAATTTATAATTTAAATTTTCAAATGAGAAGTATATATAACACAAAAAATAAATGTGTTGTGAATTTGTATATGTCACCGAGAAATAAAAGAGACACTATAAATATCTTTCCAATAGTCTAGAATTCCATCATACACGTTCAAAAATTTTATATAATAAATCTATGTTTTTAATACATATATTTCAGAAATATAATAATATATATCAAAACATGTATGATTTACTTTTGACCTTTTATTACCTGTTTATTTACAATTCAATTTTAAGGTCATGTTACGTGTAATAACCGATTTTCTTCATTGTGTATGTTTTTACTGGTTATATTTTTTAGAATTACATCAATCATGGTTAAATCAAGTAAATAATATATATATTTATATTAATCAATTAATCATTGCGATAAAAAATGAATTCACCATTAATAGAAATGGTCGACCATCAATACACGTGAACCCTATTTCCATTTTCTTCCCATATTTAAATAATGAAAGAAAGATGATATTAAATCCAAATATAATAATTATTATGTCATATATTTTACATATTTTCATTAATACCATCCTTGTTACCTTCCTTGTAATTAATTAATGATTTACATTGCTTCACGAGGTGTAGTCAACCATACACAGAAGTGACATTATTGTATTCCAAAAAAAGGATAAAATGAAGGTACATGTGATATAATAATTAATTAACATAATATATTCATAGATATTAAATATATACAATAAATTCATCATTATAACCATAGTTCATAGGTGGTATTGTAAAAAAATGGCATCGGTTCGTGAGGCAGTAGTCTGTCATATGCACGAATGATGAATTCATAACCCATCTGATGGACGTGGATATGGTTTTAGGTATTGTACTTAACCTAAAAATATCACATTATATTTATGAAACTTGTGATTTTATATCATAATTTTATAATAATAATTGGATAAGGAATATTAATAAATAATTAAAAAATTCTCATTGATGAATGTGGCCTCTTCCTCGAGAATCCAACAGAGGTTTGCAATAAAGTCATCCCAAGTTGGATCTCAGCAAACAATTGGCTTATATGATGAGGGTAAAAAAATTATATGTCATATTAATATGTATAGGTCTATAAAAAGGGTATATATGTTTGAATATGTGAGGGGAGTGAGTACCCTTTATAATTGGAGAGGGGTGACATTTTTGTAAATACCCAAAATTATACACCATTGGGTGGTCACTGTAACATCATATTCCTAAAAAATATACCAATAATGTATTTTAGTAATTATTATTTCTATAAAAACCTCCACCATAAAAAATTAAACACATATTTTAACATTTATTCTCTTGCCTTTATGTTTACACAATTATGCCTTTTAAGTATTTTTCAACGATAACTTGTATCTTATTTTTACCTTGGTAATTTATCCCTCAAGTCTAAATATATAATAAGGAATAATAGATAATTTATACATACTTATTATAAATATTAAATCAACTTTATAAAATAAAAAACATATGCATGTGTAAAATTAAATTTTACACAATTACAAGTATTGAGAAAAACCTATTTTTAACTTAATTACAAAAGTTATTTTTATTTATTTCCACTTATCAATTTGGTCAGAAAATACATTAAAATTATAATAAATTATTAATTTTTATTATTCTAAATTTGAAATTAATTATTTTGAATTTCATTCACAAAACTTTAGAATCTTAATTACAAAATAATCCTACATACACAATGAGAAAGAGGAGATTTAAAGAGAAAATGTCCAAATAATTACAATGTTTTTATATCAATATTCAATATGAAATTTTTTAAAATGAACTAATTTACATTAATATATATAAAATGTACTAATTTTACATTAAAAAAATTAAAAATATATTTTAAAAATATATATTATTTAAAAAAACTTATTTTCAATTAAAAGTTATTATTTGTAAATATTAATGAAAAAATGAATCTTTTCCAAAAAAGAAAAAATTCAACATAACAAGAAAAATTATTTCAATTAAATAAAATCAATTTTTTTAATCAAATAAAATTTCTAAAAGTTTTAAAAATTAATTTTAATTTATGTTTTCAAAGCATGCCTAATCTGTCTTATTGAAAAATACAATTTTTAAGGAAATAATTCATTAACATTAAAAAAAATATATTATTTTATATATAATAAATTGTTAACTATATTATTTATTTCGAAAATGTGTATAAAATATAAATTAATAATTTTATTAATCTTAGTCAAACTCTCCAATCCAATGACTTGGTGATAATTGTCATATAAAATAAAAATATTTTAATATTGTGCCACGTTTTGTTTAAAAATAGTGTTTCCATTAACACAATAAATACATGGTATTGTGTATAACATAAGAAAAACATTTCGATTCATGTAACACAAGCTAAACACATTGTTTCATGTAATTCAAAATATAGTAAAGATTTTGTCTATTTAAATAATATCTCAAAACCATAGGTAGTTACAAATTTTTTAAAAAATGAAATAAAAACATCACGTTCATCACTATTTTTAATAAAACAAATGTTTTTTTTATAAATATCATAGTAATAAAATAAAGTCATATTTTATTGACTAATATTGATCTTTATTTCAAGTTTCATTTCTATCAAAAATACAAAAATGGTATTAACCCTTTATCTTCATAAAAACTATCTCATCAATACAAATGAGATTTTCATAAATTTTATTTAGATGAAGTCGTATACATTCCTATGAATGTATGATAAGTCGAAAAAACCCATTATGTCAATCTATAATATTTTTTTGGAAAGAAATGGTTAATCTAATTTGAATATTTATTATTAGAAAAAATGAATCCAAAAAAATATAGTACCATCGCATCTAATAAATATCTAAATAATGAAATTCCATTCAAAAAAATTGATAATTACTATCAGTAATAAGCCACCACACATCTCATTATATGGGTAATACTCTGTAGAGATAAGTATCTCCATATAAAACCACTAAATAACCAAAAATCAATGAATAATGGATCTAAAACACTGAATAAAATATTAAAAGTGTTTGTGGATTATATTGGAAGACATAATCACAGTAGAATGGAAGAGGGAATAGATTGAAGAAGAAATAAAAATGAATGGGAAAATTACCTTAATAAAAATGCAAGGAATTAAAAATTGGAAACCAAAATAATGGATGAATGTGTGGGGTCAATCGTTAAGCTCATAGAAAATAGGACTATTTATATGGGAGAAGTGGAAGAGGAGTGTTTTTAAATTTTAAATAGGAAAAATAAGTAAATTATTTTTTTACATGAATAATATAATTTTTTATTGTCTGGCCACATAGTTTAACAAATATTGAACCAACTATGTTTGAGCTACTGGGTGACATGCTATATAAGGTTCATCAACACAATTTCCTATAATAATTTTCCAATCATATCAGTTTCATCTAATGTCTATAATAACCTCCCCAAAAACATTTATGTTTCAACTTCATGGTTTAATTTGGTGTGTTTTTTCAATGAAAAAATTGATGATAGTTCAATTGGACTAGAAAAGTCTCTAGAAATTGGCCTCTAATTTTTTTATTCTAAACTATGTGAACTAGAAAATCTTCTATGACAACCCCATCTATGTTTCACACACTTTGTTTTTAATAATTTGGTGGTAACTATAAAATTACCACGTTACAGTAGAAAATTTATTCAAATATTAAATTTTCTATCAAAAAATGTATAAAATATAAAAAAATATAATTACCTGAAATAAATTAATTAAAATTTATTAAATGTAATATGAGGTGTTATATATCATGAAACTAGTTATACACTATATGAAATTCCAATTTTTATACCCCCATTCCTACTATATGTGTGATAAAAAACACATAGATGAACATAGAGGGTATCTTTACACCTCGAAAAGGTCAGAAAACCTCAAACTATGGTGAGACAATCGAGAATATATGATCTATATTGTTGAACTCAAAATTAATTCATATTAATTCAATTATGGACTTATTCAGGACCGATGTGGTCCTCAAATACTCTTAAATCACCTACACCTTTATATTCATCACAATCACTAACTCCCACAGCATTCAAGAAAACGTAATGGTCTCTTTCATTCATAAATTTAACCAAACTTTTCTTAGGAATATGGTAGTCAGTGGTTGTATACTCTTAGTGAAGTGTAACTTTTTTATATAAGAAATACACTAAACTCAAGTGATAGTACATGTTATAGCCAACATTCCATACTAAATACCTCAGTATAACATTAAGAACCTAATGTTTTTTTCAATTAAGTAGTCCTTATATGAGAGTATTGTTTTTATCATCCAAAATTATGTCAAAAATTAATAATTTAAGGTTGTCTATAATAGTAAGTTTGTAAATTATGTTGATCTAAAATGATCATCAAGGGTACTCCATATACCCATATAATATCCAATGTGTACACGCATCCAAACCCTTCCCCAAAAATCTACACCTTAATAACAAGTATTTTGGAAAAAAATTATGTTATTTAGTTATCACTATAATATAATCATCACCAATTGGGGATGATCTGTGTATTAACATTAAATCAAATGATATTCAATATAAATTATACAATGATGTGTCAAGGTGTTTAGTCAGACCTATTTGGACTAGTTTGTGTACCTTCACCATCTTGTATTAGTGGAATCATGATAGAAAATTCGAAAATATTTTTTTTATAAAATTCCAAAGGAATATATTTCTTTGGTGACTGTATATATTCATCACTCTAGGATGTATCATTAATAGTGTAGTATGTAACTATCTTATTACCTCCACATGTTTTATGTTTGGGAGCTATTTGTTTCTCTAGAGGAGGATGATGTTATCTCTATATTTTGAATATTTATCTTATGCATTTATGAAATATATAAATAAATAAAAATTAAAAAACTGTTTCCCAAATAAGACTATATAATATAATAGAAAAGAAAATGTGTTAACGCCATAAACTGAATACAATCTAAAACTTTATTATCCACCAATTACAACATCAATGTGTGAACATTCTAAAAAAACTCTCTAGAAATAGCGAATGGGATATCATGCTATGTTCATATTCCACTCCATTTACCTTTTCGTGTCTCTTGAAAATCTAGAAGTCATAGTCTTTTAGGAAGCCCAATGTACACTTTTTTCTTAGGTTAATATCTCTCTAGATAAAAATATAATTATTACTATTATGGTCTATGATAACATAGAATCAATTACAATAATGATAGTCTATATATATCATAATTTCATATATCATTTCTTCCAAAGTCAAATGATGGGTCTTCTTGTTATCCTCATTGCCCTCAACCCTCTATACCCATTTGTGTTAATTTTCTACCTATAAATTAGTAGACATAAAAACCTAGTTCAAGATGTATCTTAAAAGGACTCGACCTTATAACAATTCATAATATATAATTAAATGAATAATTCACATTGAGGATATTTTTAGGTTCAATGTTTTAGATAATTATACCATAACTATTACATAACAACTTTAATATTACAAGCAGGCAAAACTACTCAGTATCCATTTTTTCATAAAATAAAAACTCTTGAAAAGAAACATGTCTAGTTCCATATTTTAGACATCATTAATTTTCATTGATCCCATATTTGACTCTATTCATCATTAAGTTCCATGTAAAAAATTTAAAAAACATGGGAAGATCATTAAAATCTCAGTAAGGTTAAAGCATCTTGCCTTTTTAGCACATAAACTTTCATTTCATTTTACAAAACCGAGGATCTTTAAGGTTTAGTGTCTTGGAAACCAGGAACTTAAAACATAAAAACCTAAAACATTCTTCTTAAACACTTGAAAGGCTTATCCTTATGTTCATCCTAGGTTCATTACTGCATTTCATAAACTAGATACATACATCAAAATAAAGGATGAGCAGAAGGCCCAGTAAGGGAAACAAGGGGAAATATTTAACATTTGAACTTGAGATACATCAACAATGTCATGAAAAATAACTTTATGGAATGGGAAATAAATCATGAGGCATATCATAATAAAAATAACATATTTCATAACTTTAAGATGTGTCTAAAACATTTAACATAGACAATAATTTCCGTTTCACCATGTTCCATCCCCAAGGTGTCATTAAAAATTACCATGGTTATTCACCAAGGCGTCGTTAAAAATGGTCATCTCTAGAGATTAAGTATTTACCCAATGCATTGGAGCGCTATCAAGGCGCACCCTTAATTTGTATTTATTATTATGCGAGGCACATATATCATCATCAATAATTTCATAAACAACCCATATAGCATAAAAGAAATGGGTTTCATTTCATAATCATAACGTTTTAAAAACTGCTTTAAAGACATGATCTTTATGTCACTTTAAACCCATGGAAAGGGAAAGTGGGTATCATGTATATAAATCCCAGAATTTAAATAGAAAATTTTGGTATAAATGTTAATACCCCTTTATAATAAATCTCTTTGACTAATCACTTAATAAAATAAATGAATTTGAGAATAATAGAGAGACATTTTGAGATGGAAATTCTGCAGCATAACGGCTATGTTACATGGTTTTAGAAAACATTTAAAAGAGAGGGGACATGGGTGACCCACTCATAAATGATCCATAAAATAGTATGGGAACAGAATATAAGGGATTTAAGAACATGTTAATGAAATTTTAAAGATATACCATATGAAATGAATATCATGAAAGGAAGACAAAAAATAAGATTTCTCTTATGAAAATTCGGCAGCCTAAAAGTGTCACTTAAAACTTAAAAAGGAGAATTGACGAGATCAAATATGTTCTCTCATCATATGAACATAAAATATCAGTATTATAGATATAGAAATCATACCCCAACAAAATAAAAAGTAACTTGAAAGACTTGACAAGAAAATAGAACTTGAAAATGAGAATGGTGAAAGAATCTCTTAAAAATTCGGCAGCCTAACGACGCCACTTAAACCTCAAAACATGAATTGATGAGATAAAATAGGGTCTCTAATAATATTAACATTAAAGATAAGTATGATTGATATAGATATCATAACCCAACATAATAAAAATGAACTTTAAAGACTTGACAAAAAAATAGAACTTGAAAATGAGAATGGTGAACGAATCTCTTAAAAATTCGGCAGCCTAACGACGCCACTTAAAATATCAAAATACTGAATTGAAGAGATAAAATAGGGTCTCTAATCATATTAACATATAATATCAGTATTATAGATATATATATCATACCCCAACATAATAAAAAGGAACATAAAAGACTTTACATGAAAATAGAACTTGAAAACGAGAATGGTGAAATATTCTCTTAAAAATTTGGCAGCCTAATGGCACCACATAAAACATAAAACTACTGAATTGAAGAGATCAAATATGGTCTATAATAATATTAACATAAAATATAATTATTATAGATTTAGATGTCATACCCCAACATAATAAAAAGGAACATGAAAGACTTGACATTAAAATAGATCTTGAAAACGAGAATGGTGAAAGAATCCCTTAAAAATTCGGCAGCCTAACCTGGCCACATTAACATTCGTAAAATGAAATGATGAGATCAAGATGGGGTATATAATAATATTAACATGAAAAGGGAATTAATTTTAATATAAAAGAACATCTTCCAACATAATATCATGTAGCATAAAAGAAATGACATAAAAGAGATTACTTGAAAAGAAAGAGAGAGGTGTGATCTCTTACCTTAAAATGTAACTCTTAAAACTGAATGTTTAGGACCTTGAGGTCTTGAGGGCACCTTGGTAGGACACCATGGGAGGTAAGGAGAACAGATCTTCGTTGGGGTAGAGTTGGGAGTCGAATGGATGAGAGTGTGTCTCGGTATTTATAGGGAAAGTGAGGGGACAATGCATTAATGGCCAAGGGACACCTCATTGGTGGTTTTGGAAAAACCATGGGCTTGCCCATGGTATTTTCCCATGGTATTGGCCACCTGGGACACCTCATACCTTATATTTCTATTCATAAGTTGAACATATTTATTACATACATAATACATCTTTTAATGATGTCATTAAACACTCGTAACTTAAAAACTGTATTTTCATTATTCATCGAAAATTAATCTTTCTCAGAAAAATCCCAAAATTTCACCATAACCAAATATCGATGCCCTGATTTCAAAAATGAACTCCATTTTATAAAAATATTTTTCTAAATATTTTTAATTTAATTTTTAAATAATTACACTATTCACCAAAAATTCATTTTTTTCAGAAAAAATCCCCAAAAATTACCTTCACATAATATCGATTCTCTGAGTTCAAAAATGAAAACCATTATATAAAAATAATTTTCTTATTTTTTTTAATTTAATTTTTATTTAAAATTCACTATTCACCGAAAAAAACTAATACTTGAATAATAATTTATGAAACCGTTATTTAACCATTTTATTGAATCACATTACTTAATCAAGGTGCCTAGATTATATTAATACTTTATTTAAGTGAGATTACTAATCCATTTGGTCACATTACTAATCCTAAGAATAATAACACTATTCATAATTTACTATTCGTCAAAAATTAAGTTGATCTTATTGGACTCTAAATTTCGTGTTGAATATAATTTTAGAAGACCATTTTTTGAAAATAATTACACATTTTAAATTATTTAAGGTTTAGATTAATTTTTTTTAAAATATCTTTTATCTAAAATTCACCAAAAATATGTGTATTATATTTATCCGGACATTTGAAAACTCATAAACTTCATCATAAGAAGAAATCGAAATTGTTATTTAAAACAAAGGATTACATAAGGCAGTTATGGTCTCCTTACATAGCCCCTTATCACACCAGCAAAGGACCTAAGTGTAAGGTGTGCTATGGTGAGAGCATTTGAGGGAGGCTTGACCAACATTGCACGAGTAGTAATTTCTATCCGTTTTAACTTCTGGAAAAGGAGATTCTATTCTTTCTTCACATGATGAAGTTCAACTTGGGTTTGGTCTAGAGCAAAGCCCAGTGGTGCTACCTCTTTCACAAGTTCTGTTAGATGGGCTTTGATTGGTCCAAGACTACTGGGTGAGGCGTTCAAATCTTCTTTCTATATTAATTAACCATAATAACTTTTATTTAGAGACAATAATCGAAACTTTTAGTTTCCAGTTGTCATATTGACCAATGGTCATATAACAGTAAAAACCCAACAGACTCATTTTAATTATACTCATGTTATCAAATGAAACAGTTTTGTGGAGTATATATATAAAAATAAAATAACACACAAAATTAAGAAACAAGATTTATTCAAAATTTTGGGTCGTTACAATCTTCCCCCATTAAGAAATTGTGTCCTTGCAATTTTTTAAATTGGGTTTTGAAATTTTATTGAATGTCCCACATTAGAAAAGGAGTTAGTAAAACTATTACTTTAAAAGAATGAAAGGGAAGTACGAAGGTCACCCGAGTTAACCCACACTAGGATTCCATGTAGGAAAACATGGGCATGGAGGAGAAAATAAAGGTTCAACTTTTGAGGGAGAGTGATAGAAAACATGAATATGAGAAAGTTAACCATGAGAAAATCACAAAATTATGATGCGTGTAAACGACCATTGATTACCTAGTAAGAAACGTAAACTAACAGAGTTTTTGTTTTACGTTCCTTTTCATAATTTTGAGGAATTCATTTACTACATAGAACAAAAACATAAGGAAATATACCTACCTTCAAGTAGAGTGTCATACTTTAATAAGTTTCTACCAAAACTAATCTTTTCTCCAAACGATGACCATTAAAAAAAACTTGGTCTCATCAAGACACAAGAATCATCTTCTTGAGAGTAATGTAATCCAAAAAAATATTAACTATCAATTTCTTCTATCTTTAAACATTATCCCGAAAACAGAAAGGGTATGATAAAACAAATCTTCAAAAAGAAAGAATCCCATTGGAAGGGGAAACAACTTTTAAATCTTCAAAGTTCCATGGTACTACCCAATGTTCATCATAGACCATTCCATAAATAATTGTCCTTAAAATTCCTCAAAATAAACCAAACTAAGATGGAAACCCAATTATAAGAATGATCTTATAACATAGTCTTCCAAGATATACTGTATCCTTCTTCTTTAAACAACATCAACAACTGTTATCATCTTATAACAAAAGTAACTAACCTAATCAAATTTTCCCCAATATGGGTTAATCATTACTATAAGTCCGCCATAAATTCATCGATTCTTCAAAATATAAGTCAAAATTTTCTCCTCAAAGAAAATACCATAGTAATCTATTTACCTCGATCAAATAGGGTTCCCAAAATAGTGAACGTCTTCCAAAATAATAATCATCTTTTAATCCACTAAGCTTCACTACATCAACATGTGGTACATAACAAAACATTTTTTCATTAATGATATAAAATCATCTTAGGTAGTGACTCGATCATCTTAGAAAACATAAAACATATGCTCATAGATCATGAACTAAAATACAACATGACATAGACAATTATTGCAAATAAGTTACATGTACTTCAGTCATCATGATCCATCTCAGCATAAGACTTGCATTGTTCCCTTTTCCTCCAAGATTATTGATTCTCATCATGCTTCTCATCCTTTCCAAGAGAGTATTGCCTTGGATAATGTCTAAATTCTCCACATTTATGATATCAAAATGTATAAGGTACATTAGATCAATCCTTATCTCCATTCATCACATTATCCATTTTTTAATGCAATTGGATGCTTTATGCCCTATCTTCCCACACTTAAAACATCTCCCAGTTCCTTTGTGAAATTCTCCTTGGTGCCTCTTCCCACACTTTTTGAAAAAAAGAAATTGGGTCTTCTTTCCCTTATCAACATTATTAGATGAACATCCTTGAGACTTTTTCTTCTTCTTCCTTGATGAATTTGGGCATTTAACTAGGTACCAATTATTAATTGTGATTTTTGATAGCTGATTTGGCATAATCACAATATCTTCAACTTGATCTTTCGTCATCTATGTTAAATTAATAGGGAAATTGTCACATTTCCTATCACATTGGTTTTTGGGACATGCTCTTCCATTTCCTATCATTAACTAAGAAAAGAACTTATAATTATGGGGCATAAATACTTATCCAATAATCATGAAAAGGAAACTTAAAGCATAGAAGGATAAACTTGTAGAAGAAAAGTATACCCTAACATGTGATCCCCTAGGTCCCAATCTAGGTTATCCATGATCATATATTCTTATGCGAATCTTTATTTTATTTTATCATTGTTCCTTAAATAATGGTTCATACTAAGCTTATGAATTTACCAAAGCATATCCCTCGGGAGTGTCGTAACCAAGAGTGCAGCAAGGCTCGTTGTCATGTACTAGTTCTTGTTCGAGTCTAGATCAAAGCGGCGTTTTCAGGTGTTATCCCTAAGTACATCTGTGCCAGAGACACCTCTACCTGCTCGTATCCTGACAAGGATGTATTTTCTTGGAAACCCCTTACTCAATACTCACCAAAACACCAGGAAGATTTCCTATATTTAAACTTTTCTATATAGTTCTTCCTATAGTTTTCATATCCTTAATTCCACAAATAACTAAACCATCTTTTGATACCATCTATAGCATCACACCTTTTTATCACATAAACTTTAATTTCATTTTACAAAACTGAGGATCTTTAAGGTTTAGTGTCTTGGAATCCCGAAACTTAAAACATGAAAACATAAAACATTCTTCATAAACACTTGAAAGGATTCTCCTTATGTTCATCCTAGGTTCATTACTTCATCTCATAACCTGGAGACATAAATCAAAATAAAGGGTGAGCAGAAGGCCCAGTAAAGGAAACAAGGGGAAACATTTAACATGTGAACTTGAGATACATCAACAATGTCATGAAAAATAATTTTAAGGCATGATAAAAAATCATGAGGCATATCATAATAAAAATAACGTATTTCATAACTTGAAGATGTTGCTACAACATTTATCATAGACAATCATTTCTGTTTCACCATGGTCCATTCCCAAGGTGTCATTAAAAATTACCAAGGTTATTCACCAAGGCGTCGTTAAAAATGGTCATATCTAGAGATTAAGTATTTACACAATGCATTGGAGTGCTATCAGAGCGCACCCTTAATTTTTCTTTATTATTATGTGAGCCACATATATCATCATAAATAATTTCATAACAACCCATATATCATAAAAGAAATGGGTTTCATTTCATAATCATAACGTTTTAAAAATTGCTTTAAAGACATGATCTTTATGTAACTTTAAACCCACGGAAAGGGAAATCGGGTCTCATGTATGTAAATCCAAAAATTTAAAATAGAAAATTTTTGTATATATGTGAAAACCCCCTTAGAAGAAAGATTTTTGAGTATTCACTTAATAAAATAAATTAATTTGAGAATAAGAGAGAGACATTTTGAGACGGAAATTCTGCATCATAACAGCTATGTTATGAGGTTTTAGAAAACATTGGAAAGAGAGGGGACATTAGTAACCCACTCATAAATTATCCATAAAACAATAGGGTAATAGAATATAAAGTATTTAAGAACATGGTAATGAAATTTGAAATATATACCATATTAAATGAAGATCATGAAAGGAAAACAAAAAATAAGATTTATCTTATGAAAATTCTGCAGCCTAATGGCGTCACTTAAAACATCAAAAGAAGAGTAGACGAGACCAAATAGGTTCTCTCATCATATAAACATAAACGATAAGTATAATAGATATATATATATATATATCATACCCCAACAAAATAAAAATTAACTTGAAAGACTTGATGAGAAAATAGAACTTGAAAATGAGAATGGTGAAAGAATCTCTTAAAAATTCGGCAGCCTAACGGTGCCAATTAAACCTCAAAAAAACTGAATTGAAGAGATAAAATAGGGTATCTCATCATATGAAAATGAATTATCAGTATGATGGATATAGTGATCATACCCCAACATAATAAAAAGGAACTTGAAATACATGACAAGAAAATAGAACTTGAAAATGAGAATGGTGAAAGAATCTCTTAAAAATTTGGTAGCCTAACGGCGCCACATAAAACATCAAAATACTGAATTGAAGAGATCAAATAGGGTCTCTAATCACATGAACATAAAATATCAGTATGATAGATTTATATATCATACCTCAATGTAATAAAAATGAACATGAAAGACTTGACATGAAAATAGAACTTGAAAATGAGAATGGTGAAAG
Source organism: Viscum album (assembly GCA_963277665.1). Classification (NCBI taxonomy): domain Eukaryota; kingdom Viridiplantae; phylum Streptophyta; class Magnoliopsida; order Santalales; family Viscaceae; genus Viscum; species Viscum album. The sequence continues at coordinate 206,215,562 of OY728166.1, forward strand.
AATCTCTTAAAAATTCGGCAGCCTAACGGCTCCACTTAAAACATCGAAATACTGAATTGAAGAGATCAAATAGGGTCTCTCATAATATGAAAATAAAATATCAGTATGATAGATTTACAGATCATACCCCAACATAATAAAAAATAACATGAAATACTTGACATGAAAATAGATTTTGAAAACGAGAACGGTGAAAGAATCCCTTAAAAATTCGGCATCCTAACGGCGCCACTTTAACATTATTAAAATGAAATGATGAGAGAAAGAGGGGGTATCTCATCATATTAACATGAAAAGGTATGTAAGAGGAATATATGAGAACATCCTCCAACATAAGAGCATGGACAATAAAATAAATGACATAAAAGAGATTACTTGAAAAGAAAGAGAGAGGTAGGATCCCTTACCTTATAACGTAACTCTTAAATTCAAAGGTTGGGACCTTGAGGGCTTGGGGACACCATGGGAGGACTCCTTGACAGGTAATGAGACCAGAGATTTGTTAGGGGAGATTTGGGAGTCGAATAGATGAGAGGATGGCTTGGTATTTATAGGGAAAGTGAGGGCACAAGGCATTAATGGACAAGGGACACCTCATTGGTGGTTTTGGCAAAACCATGGGGTTGCCCATGGTATTTTCCCACGGTATTGGCCACTTGGGACACCTTATACCTTATATTACAATTCATAAGTCGACCGTATTGATTACATACTTAATACATCATTTAATGATGTTATTAAACATTCATAACTTAAAAACTGTATTTTAACTATTGATCAAAAATTAAACTTTGTCAGAAAAATCCCAAAATTTCACCTTAACCAAATATCGATGCTCTGATTTCAAAAATGAACTCCATTTTATAAAAATATATTTCTAAATATTTTTAATTTTATTTTTAAATAAATAAACTATTCACCAAAAATTCATTTTTTTCAGAAAAATCCCCAAAAATTACCTTAACATAATATCGATGTATTGAGTTCAAAGATGAAATCCATTTTATAAAAATAATTGTCAAAATATTTTTATTTTTATTTTTAATTAAAAAACACTATTCACCCGAAAAAGCTAATACTTGAATAGTAATTTATGAAGCTATTATTTAACCATTTTATTGAATCACATTTCTTAATCATGGTGCCTAGATTATATTAATACTTTATTTAAGTGAGATTACTAATCCATTTGTTCAAATTACTAATCCTAAGCATAAAATCACTATTCATAATTTACTATTCATCAAAAATTATGTTGATCTTATTAGACTCTAATTTTCATGCTGAACATAATTGTGGAAGACCATTTTTTGAAAATCATTACACATTTTAAATTATTTAAGGTTTACATAAACATTTTTTAAAATATCCTTTCTCTAAAATTCACCAAAAATTTGCATACTATATTTATCCGTACATTTGAAAATTCATAAACATCATCATACGAAGAAATTGAAATTTTTATTTAAAACAAAGGATTACACAAGGCGGTTACACTTGGAATACTGATAACATTATATTCCGTAAATCACTTAGTAGAAACATCACGTTGACCTCCGTCACGTTACCCAATGCATTGGAGAGCTATCTCGGGCTCACCCACCCTAGGTTTATCATGGAACCACCTATATAAGTAAACAATTCCCAATAACCATAACATAATCATAACACATAACACAATTATAAAGTAAAGATAATATTTCCACATTCCAATATATCATATCGAGATATTATAACAAAAAATGCTTTATCTATTCACTTTCCAAACCAATAAAAAATGGATTTTTGAATCAAAATGACCCATAACTCTTTCATGCTTTTAAATGAATTATCATTTGAATAAAATAATGTCCATATAAATAAATCGTAATACCCATTTTGAAAACATGGACATTAATGAGAAATATTTAGAAGAATAAATCATTAATACATATAAAACGATATTTTAGTTAAAAAGTTTTTTTTAAACAAAAAGAGAGATGTTTGAATACAAATAATTGAGGAATAACATTTAATCATAACTTTATAATGTCATGAGAAAATAATAATTCATGATATAATATTTCAAAGTACATTATAAACACCATATAAAAGTGTATTGGTGTATAACTACAAAGAAGTCTCAATGGAATGTAAATTGAGATAAAATCTTTTATAAAGACCGTATCCTTAGGTTAAGGATAAATAAACAACATAATTATGTGTGAAAAATGTAAATACACTAAATATTATTTGATATTAATTGTAAATAAATCAGGGGACATTCAAACATATTCCTGTAAAAACAACAACAATCAATTTGATGTCTAACTCAATAAATAGAGATTGAGTTAAAATTACTCTTATCAAGTTCATATCTATCAGTTGAGAACTTATCAATGGAGTGATTCTATGTATCAAAGTTATATCCACATAAAGGGGAGTGTAAATTTCTACACAAATAAAAAATAGTGTTCCCCACATAATCATATCGTGACATAATCAAGAATTTGAAGATTAACCCAATGAATGTAAATTGGGTTAAAAGGATCCCTTACCGATTTGGTAACTTACAAATCATACAACCCCTGAAAGGATGATCAAAAATTGAAGATTTAAATACAAATATATTGAATTATATTAAATAATGAATTCAATATTGGGTAGTACATACACCACACAAAAGTAAATAGTAGAAAACATAGCATGAATCTCACGGGAATAAAAAGTGAGATGAAAACCCCTTACCACGTTGTAATCAATAGAGTCGTATGACCAAAAGTTAATAACCACCCAATGAATAACATAATACCATGAATATAATGATAAACATGATAATATATATCAAATTTCAGTACACAATACACCACATTCAATGAATAAGTGGCGAACAATGGAAATCTCACGGAATTATAAGTGTGATAAGAAAATCCCTTACCTTGTGTCCGACTTGACCCTTTCGTTCATTAATCTCCTCAATAATAAACTAATTTTAATTTCTACTTACATAAGAAACTATTTAATGTTTATTATTACTTTTATATTACTTATTACCATGTTATAAACATTAAGTAATCATTTATGTTAATAACGGTCGTCTTGTCGATATTTGGTACTTGAGTAAAAAAATGAACACCTTATATTTAAAAGTTGTTCTTGTGGTAAGATATCCATTGTATTAAGAATTATATTAATGACTTAGATATCATATATATCATAAATATCGAGTATATACATGTATTTATAATAGTACCTAACATTTAGAGGTATGAAATGAAATGCACCGTTCATGGAGACGGTAAGCCGTACGTACGCATGAACACTACTTACATTTCTATTTTTTTATGGAATTAAAAAAATAATGATACATAGTTATATTTTAATTCCAGTATAATATCATATAAAATTTTATTAACTCCATCCTTTATACATCCCACATAAGAAATTAACGAGTTATATAACTTTGAGGGAGCGGTAGTCAGCACTTTATCTAATGTGATTATCATATTTACCAACTATGGAAACCATAAAGCATATCTATAAATATAAAAAATACCGAATAATAAAGGAAACATAATCATAATATATATCATATATAAATACAGTGTCATTATAATGGCCACCATGAGAGGCGGTTGGACATATATGAACAATCATCATTTCTTGAGGCGTTAGTTTTCCCTCCACAGAAACAGTATGTTCTTCACACATTAGATGGTTGTATGTGTAAGTGTAGTTAAAAACAATATCATTAAAACTTCCAATTATATTGAGTATACTGGTTTTGTAACAAAATAAAGTAATAAAAATATTTTAGGGGTTGGAGAAGTAAAATAAAAGAAAACAATTTAAGAGAAACTGTTACCTTTAATTTGGGTAACTTCCTTTGGTTTGAACTAAATGGCTTCTTGAAGTGCCTTATGCCTAATGTAAGGTTTCTAGGATGAGGATAGGGATTTATAGTGATTAATTGGAAAGAGTTTGGACGAGCCAAATGTCTTTAGAGGTGTGAGTAATTGTTTATAAGTTGTCTATTTTTATTAGGGAGAGGAGGGGATCTTTAAGAAAGTGTGATAATATTATTTTATTATATAATGTTATTCGGTATCTAAAGGTCAAAAAATCATTAACGTACAAGATAATTGACTCATAGTCGAAATTATATCATTAAATAGGAATTTGACTGGATTTTGATGTAATTTAAATATTTATGATCTTATTTATTTAAATCGTTTATTAATGAGTTAAATACTACATCATTATTGTGTCATAAATAATTTAATTTTTGTTATGTCTAAAAATTATAAAAAAATTACCATGATTTAGGAAATAATTTTATATTTCCAATTAATATTTATAGTAGAAAATATAATTTATATAACACCATATTAAATTAATTTACTAAAATATTTTTGTTTATGTCATTTTTGCCTTTACATTAAATTAATTAATCTAAAGTGTCATTATCATTCATAAGTGGCTACATGGGGTTAAAAAATAGACCTAATGATGGCCATGGTCTGACATTTCTCATAAAATAAGGTTAGGACATGTGTTAAGGTAATTTTAAATTATTAAAAAATTCCATTTACCTTGATTTACCCTATTTACCTTTAACCGCAGTAAATAAAAGGCAAAAGTTACTATTCACAAAAAAATGATTTTCATCTTATTGAACAAAATTTTACATTTTGATACCAATAATTTATGTAGGATTATTGAAATTCAATTCACAGAAGCGGTAAAAATTTATTTAAATGAAAAATCCAGTTTTTTAACTACTACAATGTGATTTCACTACTAATCAAAATTGATGTTTTTCAAAAAAAAATACCAAATATTCAGCCTAAGAAATATTTGATATTCCGAATTAAATATTTATTTATATTTTGTAAAATTAAAAACATAGAAGTGTCAATAATAAATTTAAAATTATTTCTAGTTGTTAAAACAAATAGCGTATTTTTAAGAAACTATAACTATCAAAAGATTGACACATGTTTATGTCCAATTTCAAAGTGAAATTAATTCTAATAACCAAAATTGGATTAAATGGTAAAAATTTATTCTAATTGGACTTTATAACCAATTAAAAATATAATATAACCACAAAAATAAATTATATTAAAACACAGTTTTGAATAAAAATACAATATTTTTCACTATTCTTTAGAAAATGACCTTTATTAGAAAAATTCCAAAAATTTACACAAAGTGAATTTTGATGTCTCCATTCTAAAGAAGGATTTTATTTGGTCACATAGAATTTAATAAAGTGACCAAAATTAGATTAAAATAGGGTTCTCTATTAAAAGTTGTTAAATAGGCATTTTAATGTAAATGATGCTCAAAATTAGATTCATTCACATTTTATGACTATATCTTTTATTGGATAAATGTAAATATATTTAACATAAATGTATAGTCATATTATAGTTAGTTTTTTTCATTTCTTCCAATACAACGTCTAGGAGTAAACTGCCATTTAAAATAATAATATTATATTATTAGTGTGCAACGTAAGATTTCAAAGAAACTTGTTGGTGCCTATCGGGTACGCTATCGAACATAGAAACCCATTTAAAGTAAAATTAACATATAATTCAAAAATATTAATAAATATGAAGTATTTCTTATACTTCATTTATGTGTGATGTTACATCCTTCCACCCTTTTGAGAATTGCATCCTCATAATTTTAAAACCGGGCTTGGAAGCATCATGAAAAGTCCCACATCGGAAAATTGTCAGTAAAACTATCACTTTAAAAGAAAGAAAGAAAAGTAAAATGGTTACACGACATAACCCATACTGGGATTCCATGTAGGAAAACATGGATATGGAAGAGAGAAAAAACAGTCAAGTTTTGATGGAGAGTGACAGAAAACATGATTAGGAGAAAGTTAACCACCAGAAAATAACAAACTTATGATGTGTTAAACAGTCTTTGATTACCCAGTAGGAAACGTAAACCAAAAACATTTTTATTTTACATTCCATTTAATAATTTGGAGGAATTTATTTACTACATAGAATAAGAAAATAAAGAAATATATATACCTTCATGTAGAGTATCATCCATTAATAAGTTTCTACCAAAAACTTATCTTTTTTCCAAACAAAGAGAATTCAAAATGAATTGGTCACATCAAAAGCACAAGAATCATCTTCTTGAGAATTATATAATCCACAAAAGAAGAAATATATATTTCCATTGTCTTTATACATCATCTAAAACCAAAATTGTTAGTGTGAGACCAGATAATACCCAAAAAGGATAATATTTTACAAAAATAAAAACTAATCTAGATCTCCAAAAATCTTCAAACAAACCCCAAAGTTCAAAAAAGACCATTCAAAAAAACAACTTTCCGTAAGATTCTTAAAAATTGATCCAAACTAAGATTGAAACCCAAATCTAATAAAGATTTAATTACATAGTCTTGAAAGATAACATTTATCTCCAAATAATAAAAGTTACTCATAATGTCTCATATTGAAAAGTAATTAACCAAATAAAATTTTTACCAGGATAGGTTAATGATTTTCATAAATAAACCAAATCGTCACCTTCCCACAATAAAAACATTGATTCTTCCAAACTAAAATTTCAACCATTGTTCCACAATTGAAATCCATAGTATTCTATCTTCCTTAGGCATATAGTGTTTCCTCAAAAGAGAGAGTGTCTTCCATAACAACCTTTATCACTTAATCACTAAATCATTTTTCTATACTAAGTATATCAATTTGATAAAACATAAGTTCCAAAAATCAACTTATTCTTGTTCCATAAAAACATTTTACTAAAATAATAAGTCATACTAATCAAGGACTTCATGTAGGCTAGTGGTAGCCAATGCACCCTTGTCGACCTTCGGTTGTGGGTTTGATTCCTACAGCCTTTCCGGATGTGACGAGTTCTCACCCATTCTACGGGTTGTCCTTTTTATAAAACACAAAAATAAGCCTAACATGTTTTAACCTCAATGGTTTTCTTTATACCTATAATTTTCATCCAAATTCATTATGTTCTCAACATCTTAATTATTTAAGTCTTATTTCACCACCATATGTGAAAATAAAATGATCCCCAAAATGAAGAACAACATACCTTGATCATGGTGTCTGTTTGGTTTCATAATCATATTGTTCATGTAGGCAGAAGGCCCATGCATCGAAAAAATGATTTAGAGATCCTTCAAAATAATTTTTTTCGTCCATCCAAATACACCTTGTACAACATGGGTCATGTGGATGTTCATAAAAAAATATTTTTGGAAAATATTCAGGTATGGCATATAATTTCCAAACATCTTATAAAACATTATTTCTATAAAATAGTCGGACCGAATTTGAGTTGAAACATTCAACTAATGGTCCTTTTAAAATACCATATGTATGTAATGAGAGAATATATTGTAAAAGAAAATATAAATAGGTTGTACAAGGGTCTCCTTCTTCAGCACCTTTTTTAAAATCATAATATGCTTTAAAATCTGATGATAAGGTAAAATATTTGAAAATTCCTTGATACTATTTCCCTTTCTTGAAAATATGAGAATATTGTGAAAATAGGATTTGTCAAAATACAACCCATGCACCACGATGATAACGAGGTATAGTGGAGGTATTTGATATCAAAAAAAACTACTTGCGAGTGAGTTGTATACTAGAAAAAGTTTCACAGTCATCCGAACATGACTTTGTAATAATTATTGCACGCATGTCATCGGGAAGAGATAGGAATGTCGTTTGAGATCCTCCTCCTTCCATTTGTAACTGACTGTAGTTGATCAGATAAATTTCTAAAACAAGGATTTAACTGAAATAATAGACATAAGGACTAACCATGTGTCTAAAAAAACTCTTAATCCCTAAAGTTGTCAAAAATGACCTCTGATAACAACTACAAGGACCCGGCCATATAAAATTAAACAATATTGAATTAAATGAATAATTCACATTGAGGATCTTTTCAGGTTTAGAGTTTTAGAGAATTAGGCTATAACTATTACATAATAACTTGATTATTACAAGTAGACACTACAAATCAGTATCCATTTTTTCATAGATAAAAACTCTTAAAAAACATGTAAAGCTATATATTTTAGAAAACATGACTTTTCATTGATCCATTCCTTGACCCTATTTATCAATAATTTATGTAGAAAACATTTCAAAAATATGGGGTGTGCATAAAAAAGCTCAGTAAGGGTTATAAAATAAGGAAGGAAAACATTAACCCATCAATAAATAAAAATCAATGAAACTACATTTTTCAATCATAACATACCATACGAAATCATAAGATTTATGAATAACAAACACAAATCATAAATCATAAAGGTTACTTATGGCATCCATATCAAAATTACATTGTATATATCACATCTACAGAGGGAGTTACACTTGGAATACCCATCATAGTATATTCCCTAAATCTCTTAGGAGAAACATCATGTTTACCTCCGTCACGTTGCCCAATGCATTGGAGAGCTGTCTCGGGCTCACCCGCCCTAGGTTTATCATGAAACCACCCGTATATGTAAACAATTCTCAATTACCATAATATAATCATAACACATAACACAATAATAAAGTAAATATAATATTTCCTCATTCCAATATATCAAATCAAGATATTGAAATAAATAATTCTTTATCGAATCACTTTCAAAACAATTAAAAACGATATTTTTGAATCAAAATGTCACGTACCATATTCATGATTTTAAATGAATTATAATTTGAAAACATTAATGTACCTATAAATAAATCCTAAAACCCATTTTTAAAACATGGACATTAAAGAGAAATATTTAGAAGAATGAATCATTAAAACATTTAAAATGATATTTTAGTTAAAGAGTTTTTGTAAACAAAAAGGGAGACACTTGAATACAAATAATTGAGGAAGAACATTTAATCAGAACTTTATAATGTCATGAAAATAAAGGGATTCATGATAAAATATTTCAAAGAACATTATATACACCATATAAAAGTGAATTGGTGTATAACAACAAAGAAGTCTCAATGGAATGTAAATTGAGATAAAATCTTTTATAAAGACCGTATCCTTAGGTTAGATATAAATAAATGAAATAATTATGTGTGAAAAATATAAATAAACTCAATTTGATTAGATATTCTGTGTAAATAAATCATAGGACATTCACACATATTATTGTAAAAACAACACTATTGAAATGGATGTTTTACAAAAAAAATAGAGATTGAGTTATAAATTACTCTTATCAAGTTCATATCGATGAGTTGAGAATTTATCAATGGAGTGATTATGTGTACCAAAGGTATATCCACATAAAGGGGAGAGGAAATTACTACAAAAATAATAAATAGTGATTCCCCACATAATCATATCGTGACATAATCAAGAATTAGAAGATTATCCCAAGGAATGGAAATTGGGTTAAAATGATCCCTTAACGATTTGGTAACTTACAAAACATACAACCCATGAAAGGATGATAAAAAAATGAAGATTTAAATACAAATAGATTTAATTATATTACACAATGAATATAATATTGGGCATTACATACACCACACAAATGTAAATAGTGGCAAATATAGCATGAATCTCACGGGAATAAAAAGTGAGATGAAACCCCCTTACCACGTTTTAATCAATCGAGTTGTATGACCAAAAGTTAATAAACACCCAATGAATCACATAATACCATGAATATAATGAGAATAATGATAATATATATCAAATTTAATTACAAAATACACCACATTCAATGAATAAGTGGCGAACAATGGAAATATCATGGAATTAAAAGTTAGATAAGAAAATCTCTTACCTTATGTCTGACTTGACCCGTTCGTTCATTAATCTCATGAATAATAAACTAATGTTAATTTATACTTACATAAGAAACTTTTTAATGTTTATTATTACTTTTATATTACTTATTACCGTGTTCAAAACATTAGGTAATCATTTACGTTAATAACGGTCGTGTTGTCGATATTTGGTACTTGAGTAAAAAAAATGAACACCTTATAGTTACAAGTTGTTATTGTGGTAAGATATCCATTATATTTAGAATGATATTAATGATTTAGACATCATTTATATCATAAATATCCAGTAAATACATGTATTTATAATAGTACATAACATTTAGAGGTAAAAAAATGAAATGCATCGTTCATGGATATGGTATGCCGTACGCACGCATGAACGTTACTTCCATTTCTACTTCTTATATTAATTGATTTAAAGAAATAATGATACATAGTTATATTATAATTCCATTATAATATCATATTAAATATTATTAACTCCATCCTTTATACATCCAACACAAGTCATTAACGAGTCATATCACTTTGAGGGGACGGTAGTCCGCACTTCCTCTAATGAGATTATCATATTTACCCACTATTGGAACCATAATATATTTCTATAAAAGGAAAAAATACAAAAGAATAAAGGAAAAATAATCATTATATATGACATATATAAATACAGTGCCATCATAATGGCCACCATGAGAGGCGGTTGGAGATATTTGAACAATCATCGTTTGGTGAGGCGTTAGTTTCCCATCCATAGAAACATTATGTTCTTCAGCCATTAGATAGATGTGTGTGTAAGTTTAGTTCGAGCCTTTATCATTAAAACATCCATGTATATTTATTATACTATTTTTGTTACAAAAGAAAGTAATAAAATGAATTTTGGGGTGGGATAAGTAAAATAAAAGAAAACAATTTAAGAGAAATTGTTACCTTTTATTTGGGTAACTCCCTTTGGTTTGAATAAAATTGACTTCTTGAAGTTCCTTTTCCCTAAGTTAAGGCTTCTAGGAGGAGGATAGGGATGTAGAGATATTTATTGGGCAGATTTTGGACGAGCCAAAAGGCTTGAGTGGTGTGAGTAATTCGTTATAATTGGTCTCTTTTTATAAGAGAGAGGAGGGGCTCTTTAAGAAAGTGTGATAATATTATTTTATTATATAATGATATTCGGTAGCTAAAGGTCCAAAAATCATTAAAGTAGAAGTTAAGATGACTAATAGTAGAAATAATATCATTAAATAGGAATTTTACATGGTTTTGATGTTATTTTAATATTTATAATCATATTTATTTAAATCTTTTATTAATGAGGTAAATACTACATCATTATTGTGTCATAAATAATTTAAATTATCTGATGTCTAAAAATTGTAAAAAAATACCATGATGTAGGAAATAATTTTATAATTACAATGAATATTTATAGCTGAAAATATAATTTATATAACACCATATAAAAATTAATTTACTAAAAGATTTTTGTTTATGTCATGTTTGCCTTTACATTAAATCAATTATTCTAAAGTGTCATTATTATTCATAAGTGGCTCCATGGGGTTCCAAAATAGTCCCAACGACACCCATGGTCTTCCATTACTCATCCCATAAGTAAATGAAAAGTGTTAAGGTAATTTTGAATTATTATTATAATCCTTTTACGTTGAATTTCACTATATACCTTTAACCGCGGTAAATAAAAGTCAAAAGTTACTATTCACAAAAAAATATTTTCATCTTATTGAACCAAATTTTACTTCTTGATAACAACCATGTATGTAGGATTTTTTATATTCATTTTTCAGAAGTGTTAAAATTTCATATAAATGAAAAATTCCGTTTTTTAACTACTACTATGTGATTTCACTACTAATAAAAAATTATAGTTTTTCAAAAAAAATACCAAATATTCAGCCAAGATTTATTTGATATTCCGAATCCAATAATGATTTATATTTTTCTAAATTAAAAAAATATAAGTGGAATTTAATAATTTAAAAATAATTCATTTTGTTAAAACAAATAGCATGTTTTTAAGAAACAATATCTATCAAAAGATTGACACTTATTTATGTCCAATTTCAAAGTGAAATTAATTCCAATGACCTACATTGGATGAAATGGTAAAAATATATTCTACTTAAACTTTAAAACAAATTAAAAAGATAATATAACCATATAAATAAATTATATTAAAACACATTTTTGAATTAAAATACAATATTTTTCACTATTCATTAGAAAATGAACTTTATCTGAAAAATTCTTAAAATTTACACAAAGTAAATTTTGATGTCCCCATTCTAAAGAAGGATTTTATTTGGTCAAATAGAATGTATTAATGTGACCAAAATTATTTTTAAATAGGGTTCGCCATTAAAAGGTGGTAAATAGGCATTTAAATGTAAACTATGGTTAACTTTAGATTCATTCATTTTTTAAGCCACTATATTTTGTTGGATAAATGTAAATACATTTAACATACATGTATAATCATATTGTTGTTAGATTTTTTCCTTCCTACAAATAAAACGGCTATGAGTTAACTACCATTTGAAATAATAATATTATATTATTAGTGTGCAATGTAGGATTTCAATGAAACCTGTTATTGCCTATCGAGTATGCTATGGAACATAGAAATCCCTTTAAAGTAAAATTAATATTTAATTCAAAAATATTAATAAATATGAATTATGTCTTATTCATTATTTACGTGGGATGTTACATCTTTCCCCCCTTTTGGGAATTTCATCCTTGCAATTTTAAAACTAGGCTTGTAAGCATCATGAAAAGTCCCACATCAGAAAAGAGTCAGTAAAACTGTCACTTTTAAAGAAAGAATGAAAAGTAAAATGGTCACACGAGATACCCCGTACTAGGATTCCATGTAGGAAAATAAGCATATAGATGAGATAAAAACGGTCATGTTCTGATGGAGATTGATATAAAACACAATTAGGAAAAATTTAACCACCATAAAATCACAAACCTATGATGTGTTAAACGGTCTTTGATTACCCAATAGGAAACGTAAACCAACAATTTTTTTTTACATTCCTTTTCATAATTTGGAATAATTCATTTACTACATAGAATAAAAACATAAGGAAATATACTTACATTCAAGTAGAGTATCATCCTTTAATAATTTTCTATCAAAAACTTATCTTTTCACCAAACAAAGAGCATTCAAAAATACTTTGTCACATCAAAAGAACAAGAATCATCTTTTTGAGAATCACATAATTAACAAAAAAAGAAATATATATTTGCCTTGTCTTTAGACCTCAACTAAAACCAAAATTGTTAGTGCGAGGTCAGATAATACCCAAAAAGGATAATGTTTTACAAAAATAAAAACTACTCTTAATCTCCAAAAATTTTCAAACAAAACCCAATGTTCAACAAAGACCAATAAAAAAAACAACATTCCGTAAAATTCTTCTAAAGTGATCAAAACTATGATTGAAACCCAAATCTCATAAATATTTAATTACATAGTCTTCCAAAATAACATTTATCTCCAAATAACAATAGTTACTCATAAAGTCTCATATTGAAATGTAATTAACCAAATCACATGTTCGCTATGATATGTTAATGATTTTCACAAATAAACCAAATCATCATATATCCACAATAAAAACATAGATTCTTCCAATCTAAAATTTCAACCATTATTCCACAATTGAAATCCATAGTATTATATCTTCCTTATGCATATAGTGTATTATCAAAATAGAGAATGTCTTCCATAACAACCATTATCACTTAGTCACTAAATCATTTTTCTATACTAAGTATATGAATTTGATAAAACATAAGATACAAAAATCAACTTATTCTTGTTCCATACAAACATTTTACTAAAATAATAAGGCATACTAACTAGGGACTTCATGATGGCTAGTGGTAGGTGATGCACCATTGTTGCCCTTAGGTTTTGGGTTTTATTCCTACAGCATTGCCGGATGCGACGGGTTCTCAACCATTCTACGGGTTGTCCTTTTTATAAAACTCAAAAATAACCCTATCATGATTTAAATTCAATGTTTTACTTATACCTCTAATTTTCATACATATTCATTATGATCTCAACATCCTAATTCTTGAAGTCTTATTTCACCTCCATATGATAAAATAAAACGATCCCCAACATGAAGAAAAACATACCTTGATCATGGTGTCTATTTGGTTTCATCGTCATCTTGTTCATGTATATAGAAGGTCCATGCATCACAAAAATGATTTAGAGATCCATCAAAATAGTTATTTTCTTCTATCCAAATACACCTTGTAACATGGGTCATATGGGTGTTCATAGAAAAATAGTTTTTGAAAATAATCATGTATGACATATAATATCAAAACATATTATAAAACATGATTTCGATAAAATAGTCAGACCGAATTTGAGTTGAAACTTTCATTTAATAGTCATTTTAAAATACCATATTTATGTGCTGAGAGACTATATTGTAAAAGAAAATATTAATAGGTTGTGCAAGGGTCTCCTTCTTCCGCACCTTTTTAAAAATCATAATATGCTTCAAAATTTTGTTATAAGGTAAAATATTTGAAAATGCCTTGATACTATTTTCCTTTAATTAAAATAAGAGAATATTGTGAAAATATGATTTGTCTAAATACAACCCATGATCCAAATGATAACGAGGTATAGTAGAACTGTTTGATATCACAAACAACTTCTTTCAAGTGAGTTGAATGCTAGAAAATTTTTTACAACCACCCTAACATGACATTGCAATAATTTCTGCACTCATGTCAAAAGTAAGAGATAGGAATGTCATTTTAGATCCTCCTCCTTCCATTTTTAATAGACTTTCATTGATCGTAAAAAGTTATAAAACAAGGATTTAACTGAATGAATAGACGTAGGTACTAACCATGTGTCTAACTAAAACTCTTAATCCCTAATGTTGTCAAAAACTTCATCTGATACCAAATATAAGGACCTGACCTTATAACATTACATAATATTGAATTAAATGAATTATTCACATTGAGGATATTTTCAGGATTAGTGTTTTAGAGAATTAGGCCATTACTATTACATAACAACTTGAATATTACAAGTAGACACTACTACTCAGTATCCATTTTTTTCATAAAATTTAAACACTTAAAAACATGTCTAGTTCCATATTTTAGACAACATGACTTTTCATTGATCCCATCCTTGACCCTATTCATATGTATGTCCTATGGAAAACATTTCAAAAACATGGGATGAGCATAAAAATCTCAGTAAGGGTTATAAAATAAGGAAGGAAAACATTATCCCATCGATAAATACAAATCAATGAAATCATATTTTTCAATCATAACATAACTTACGAATCATAAGATTTATGAATAACACACACAAATCATAAATCATAAAGGTTACTTATGGAATCTATATCAAAATTACATTTTAGTTATCACAGATATATATGGAGTTGCACTTGGAATACCCATCACAATATATTTCTTAAATCTTTTAGTAGAAACATCATTTTTACCTCTGTCACATTACCCAATGCATTGGAGAGCTATCTCGGGCTCACCCCTCATAGGATTATCACGGAACCACCTGTATAAGTAAACAATTCCCAATAACCATAACATAACCATAACTCATAACACAATTATAAAGGAAATATAATATTTTCACATTCCAATATATCAAATCAAGATATTGAAATAAACAATGCTTTATCGAATCATTTTCAAAATTATTAAAAAAGTGATTTTTGAATCAATGTGTCCCATACCACATTCAGGATTTTAAATGAATTATCTTTTGAAAAAATTAATGTCCATATAAATAAATACTAAAACCCATTTTGAAAACAAGGACATTAATGAGGAATATTTAGTAGGCATAATCATTAAAACATTTAAAACAATATTTTATTTAGAGTTTTTTTAAACAAAAAGAGAGACGCTTGAATAGAAATAATTGAGGAATAAAATTTAATCAGAACCTTATAAGGTCATGAAAAAAATGAATTCATGACACGATATGTCAAAGTACATTATATTCACTATATGAAAGTTAATTGGTGTATACCAACAAATAAGTCTCAATGGAATGTAAATTGAGATAAAATCTCTTATAAAAACTATATCATTAGGTTAAGGATAAATCAAAGACATAATTATGTGTGACAAATATAAATACACTTGATATTATTGGATATTCAGTGTAAAAAAATCAGAGGACATTCACACATATTCTTGTAAAAACAACACCAATGAATTGGATGTTTAACTCAATAAATAGAGATTGAGTTAAAATTACTCTTATCAGGTTCATATCGATGAGTTGAGAATTTATCAATGGAGTGATTATGTGTATCAAAATTATATCCACATAAAGGGGAGTTAAAATTACTACACAAAAAATAAATATTAATTACCCAAATAATCATATCATGACATAATCAATAATTATAAGATTAACCCAAGGAATGGAAATTGGGTTAAAAGGATCCTTACTGATTTGGTAACTTACGAAACATTCAACCGATGAATGGATGTTCAAAAAATTAAGATGTAAATACCCATAGATTTAATTATATTACATTATGATTACAATCATGGGTAGTATGTACACCACAAAAAAGTAAACAGTGAAAAATATAGCACGAATCTCATGGGAATAAAAAGTGAGATGAAAACTCCTTACCACATTGTAATCAATCGAGTCGTATGACCAAAAGTTAATAACCACAAAATTAATCATATAATACCATGAATATAATGATAATAATGATAATATATATCAAATTTAAGTACACAATACACCACATTCAATGAATAAGTGGCGAACTATAGAAATGTCACAGAATTAATATTGAGATAAGAAAATCTCGTACCTTGTCTCTGACTTGACTCATTAGTTCTTTAATCTCCTGAATAATAAAATAATTTTAATATATAATTACTTAAGAAAATTTTTAATGTTCATTATTCTTTTTATATTACTTATTACCATTGTATAAACATTATGTAATCATTTATGTTAATAACAGTCGTTTGGTCGATATTTGGTACTTGAGTAAAAATAATGAACACCTCATAATTAGAAGTTGTTCATGTGGTAACATATACAATTTCTTCCAAAATATATTAATGATTTAGATATCATATATATCATATATATCCATTGTATAAATTTATTTATTATAGTAGATAACATTTAGAGGTAAGAAATGAAATGCACCGTTCATGGAGACAGTAAGCCGTACGTACGCATGAACGCTACTTCCATTTCTATTTCTTATTTTAATGGAATTGATAACATAATTATACATTGTTATATTATAATTAAATTATAAAATCATATACAATTTTTTTAAATCCATCCTTTAAATATCCCACATAAGGCATTAACGATTCATATCACTTTGAGGGGGTCGTAGTCCGCATTTCCTCTAATGAGATTATCGTATTTACCCACATTGGAAACCATAAATTATTTCTATAAATGAAAAAATACAGAAGAATAAAAAAAATTAACATAATATATATCATATATAAATACATTTCCATCATAATGGCCACCATGAGAGGCGATTGGAGATATTTGAACAATCCTCATTTCGTGAGGTGTTAGTTTTCCATCCACAGAAACATTATGTTCTTCACCCATTATATTGATGTGTGTGTAAGTGTTGTTTGAATACTTATCATAAAAACATTATAGTATATTGAGGATACTAGTTCTGTTACAAAATAATGGAATAACAAGATTTTATGGGTTGGAGAAGTAAAATAAAAGA
The DNA here is from genome assembly GCA_963277665.1 of Viscum album. NCBI lineage: Eukaryota > Viridiplantae > Streptophyta > Magnoliopsida > Santalales > Viscaceae > Viscum > Viscum album. The sequence goes on from OY728166.1 coordinate 206,233,167, forward strand.
AAACAATTCAAGAGAAATTATTACCTTTATTTTGGGTAACTTCTTTTGGTTTGAATCAAAGGGCTTCTTGAAGGGCCTTCTGCCTAAAGTAAGGCTTCTAGGATGAGGAGAGGGATGTATAGAGCTTAATTGATCTGAGTTTCGATGATCCAAAAGGCTTCAGAGGTGTGAGAAATAGGTTAGAAGTGGTCTCTTTTATAAGGGAGAGGAGGGACTCTTTAGGAAACACTAGTGCAGAAAACGTTTTTAACGTCACAATTTTTTTACGTTGGTTATATATAATAGATGTGATTATCCATGAAACAGGGTTTTTTAGGTCGGTTATTTTATAACCGATGTAAAAAATTAGGAGAGTAAATTTTTAACATCGGTTATTTTAATAACTGACGTTAAAAATTGCGCGAATTCGTTTTTTACGTCGCTTATAAATTAACCGATGTAAAAAATCAAAGCGCGGTGTTTTTACATCGGTTATCAAATAACCGACATAAAAATTGAGGTATCTATGAATTTTTTACGTCGGTTATAACATAAGTGAAGTAAAAAAAGAGGCTTTTGAGGCCTTTTTGACGTTGGTTATTTGATAACTGGCGTAACAAACCAACCCGCTGAATTTTTTATGTCAGTTATATTATAACCGACGTAAAAAAACTGTGATTTCTGATGTATTTTTTACGGCGTTTATTCTATAACCGGCATAAAAAACCAACACGCATACTTTTTTAGGTCATTTATAAAATAACCGACGTAAAAAAAGCCGTATTTGATACATTTATAAAGTCGTTTATTGTAATAACCAACGTTATAAATGTAATAAAAATAGTTTCTAAGGTCGGTTATTAAATAACCAACATTATAAAACATTTAAAAAATTAACACACCCCGTGGATTGTCATTTACAATTATTCAATCGATAGTCCGGCGACTCGTCTCTCTTGCAGGGTAAACCCTAATCGACCCATCGATCATAATGAGTTAAAATCATTTTTCCCTCATTGTTTATCATCTTTACTCTCCTAAGATCTATCATCTCAACTCACAACAATCAGGTAAGCCTCACATGATTTTATTTCTTTCATTTTTTTCCCGGATAGTCTATATTTATGTTTTGAAATTTTTTGTTTAAAATAGGTATGATTCTTCGATTTCGAACCCTCTTAACTTGTTTTTCCATCATCGTCTTATTTATTATCCACATATCTATAATATCGACTTGTAATATTCATGTAATCCTCAACTACTTGTATTTAATTTGTTTTTTTTCGCAAATGCCCGACATTGATGGTAATTTTTGTTGTCATTGTTAACTAATGATCTCATTCACCAATATTATTGCAATTTATATGTAAACCGTTGTGATACACCCATTCCGTGTACCAGTGTGATTTATTTTATAAGTATATGTATGGTTTTTCATGGTGTAATGTTTGTTTTGGATCCTTGGTTGTTTCTATTTTGGGTATCGCTTTTGTTGTTCCATAATCAATTTACATAGCTTATTTTCATGGACTATTATAAGTCTTCATATGCTATTAAAATCAGATTCATTTCACAATAGATAATTTTAAACTAGTAGGAGATACAATTCATGGTTCTCATTTTGAATAATGGAATGATACAAAAACTAGTAGCTTGAGGTTAAAATTTCTAGATATTCCAAAACTAGTAGCTTGAGGTTAAAATCCCATTGTTCTAGGGGGCTGTCCAGATGGTTGGTGGTTGTCTAGGGGTTGGGGGTTGTCCAGTGTGTCCATGGAGGTGGGTGGGGGCCACTCTAGGGGTGTGTGTGTGGGGGGGGGGGGGTCCAAGGTGGTGGGAGTGTCGAAGGGGTGGGTGGGCTGTCCCATGGGGTGGGTGGGTGGGGGGGGGATGTCCAAGGGGGTGGGCCCTATCCAGAGGGTTTGGGGGGGTTTTTTGGGGGGTGAGGGTGGTCCAGATGGTTGGGGGTGTCCAGGGGGTGTCCAAGGGGGTAGGGGGTGGGGTTGGTGTCCAGGAGGGGTGGGGTGTGCTGTCTAGAGGGGTGGGGGCTGTCTAGATGGGGGGCTATCCAGAGGGTTAGAGGGTGTCCAGGGGGTGTCCAAGGGGGTAGGGGTGGGGGTGGTGTCCAGGAGGGGTGGGGGGTGGTGTCCAGAGGGGTGGGGGGCTGTCTAGAGGGTTGGGGATGTCTAGGGGGGGTGTCCAGGGGGGGTGGGGGGGTTGTCCAAGGGGGTGGGGGCATGTCCAGAGGGCTTGGGGGGTTGTCCGAGGGGGTGGGGGATGTCCAAGGTGTTGGGGGGGTCTAGGGGGTGTCTAAGGGGGTGTGGGTGGGGGTGGTGTCCAGGAGGGGTTGGGGTGCTGTCTCGAGGGGTGGGGGCTGTCCAAGGGGTGTCCAAGGGGGTCGGGGGTGGTGTCCATGAGGGGTGGGGGGTGCTGTCTTGAGGGATGGGGGATGCCCAGGGGGTGGGGGCAGTCCAGAGGATTGGGGGTGTCCATGCGGGTGTCCAAGGGGGTGGGTGGGGGAGGGGGGATGTCCATGGGTGTGGGGGCATGTCTAGAGGGTTTGGGGGGTTGTCTGGGGGGTGGGGGTTGTCCAGAGGGTTGGGGGGTGTCCAGGGGGGTGTCCAAGGGGGTGGGTGGAGGGGGGGTTGTCCATGGGGGTGGGGGATTTTCCAAGGGGTTTGGGGGCTTTTCTGGGGGTGGGGGCTGTCCAGAGGGTTGTGGGGTGTCCAGGGGGAGTCCAAGGGGGTAGGGGGTTGGGGTGTCCAAGAGGGGTGGGGTACTGTCTAGAGGGGTGGGGGCTGTCCAGGGGGGCTGTCCAGAGGGTTGGGGGTGTCCAGGGCGGTTTCCAAGGGGGTAGGGAGTGGGGTGGTGTCCAGGAGGGGTGGGGGTGCAGTCTAGAGGGGTGGGGTGCTGTCGAGGGGGTTTCCAAGGGTTTAGGGGGTGGGGGTGGTGTCCAAGAGGGGTGAGGGTGATTTCTAGAGGGGCGGGGGGCAGTCCAAGTGGTGGGGATGTCCAGGAGGGGTGGGGGGCTGTCCAAGGGTGTAGTGGTGTCCATGGGGTTTCCATGTAGGTGGGGGTGGTGTCCAGGGGGTGTCCAAGGGGGTGGGGGATAAGTGTCAGTTGGGATTGACTACTGCATATTGGTTTCTGAGATTATGACATGATGATTGTGCCATGATGATTGGCTTTACATTGTGATGTTCTCCATCTGAATTTTTATTTCAAATTTGATTTGATTCTCAGTTTTACTCCAATTTCTCATATTTTCTATCAAACATTGTAGGCCCCATGGTTGTCTTTGATTTGATGGAATTTAAACTTTTATATCTAACTATATTTTGTTTTGAAATTAATATTCAAGCATATTTTTTTAAATATTCATAGATTTGTTTTATATTTCAAAATTGTTTTACATTCAAATTATGATTTTTTTCATATAAACATATATTTGTCTTATCTTGAAAATATATATATTTTTGATATTTGTTATAGGTAATAATGAGTCGAAGATGGATTACTGCACATCGAATGAGAAATGAATATGAGGAAGGTGTTGGTGCCTTTTTGGAATTTTCTAAACGAAATTTTCCAAGTAGTGACATTTTTTTCTGTCCATGCCTGAAATGTTTGAATATGAAGAAGTTGAAAAGTAGAGAGATAAAATATCATCTGATTTGTCATGGTTTTGATCTGAGTTACAGCCCTTGGATTTGGCATGGTGAAATTGGACAGAATTTCACTGATGCTGATGAATCACAAGATGGTAGCTCTGATGGAATTGAATAAATGATTCACGATATTGAAGCATAACAAATTTTGATATAACCGACAGTTGCGTGTCTATATGGTGATGCTAAAAAACATTATATCCTGGTTTTATAGATTTTATGGTTTTGTTGGTGGTGGTAATATTGATTAACTTGAATGCAAAACATGGATGGAGTGACAGAAGTTTTATAGAGCTGCTACAATTGATGAAACACATTCTTCCAAACGATAAAGATCTTCCATATTCACATTATAAGGCCAAGAAAATATTATTCCGGATGGGATTGGGATATAAGAAAATACATTCTTGTCCGATTGACTTCATTATATATGGAAAGGAATATGAATTTCTGTCAGAGTGTCTTAAATGTGGGACATTACTGTATAAGGTGAAAGAAAAATCATAGGCTGATGTAGAGATTACAAAGATCACTTCAAAGGTATTTTGTTATATTCCTATAATTCATCATTTAAAACGTTTATTTTCTAAATCTCATGATACAAAAAGGTTAAGATGGAATGCTGATGAGTGGGTATGTGATGGAAAATTACGTCATCCGGCTGATTGTCCATAATGGAAGAAAATTTATGCGCAGTATTTTACATTTTTATATGAAATTTGAAATCTCATACTAGGATTGTGCATAGATGAAATGAATCTATACCAAACCCTCAGTAGAAAACATATTTCTTGGCTTGTTTTATTGGTAATTTACAACCTCTCTCCTAAAATTTGTATGAAGCACAAATATGTCATGTTGAGTATAATGATCTCTGGTCCAAAGTAACCAGGAAATGATATTGATGATTACATGTCACCGTTGATTGATGATTTGAAATGGTTATGGGCTGATGGTATTAGGGTGTATGATTCTTATAAAATGGAATATTTTAAACTGCATGCAGTGCTTCTGTTCACTATAAATGACTTCCCAGCATATGGAAATTTGTCTGGAAATAGTGTTAAAGGGAATAAAGTAATTCCAATTTGTGAACAACTGACGTCATATTGTCAATTGCATCATGGGAGGAAAACAGTGTACATGGGTCATCGAAAGTTGTTGCCTATGGATCACCCTTATAGAAGACTAAAAAATGCATTCAATGGATCACATGAATTTAATACTGCTCTAAAACCTTTATCCCCTGATCTGTATTTTGAGAGGGTGAAAAACCATGATGTGACATTGGGAAAGACACAGAAATCTGGTAATGATAGACATATTTGGATGAAAAGGTCAATATTTTTGAGCTACCATATTGGAGGTATCATTACGTTAAACATAATATTGATTTCATGCATGTGGAGAATAGTATTTGTGATAGTTTCAATGGAACATTTTTAGATATTAAAGGAAAGAAAAAAGATTGGTTGAATGCAAGATTAGACTTACTATCAATTGGAATACATTTGGAGTTAGATCCCACTCTTAAAGGAAGACAAACATTTCTTCCCCCAGCTTTTCATACGTTATCAAAGAGGGAGAAAATTATCTTTTTTCAGTGTCTTCATGATATCAAAGTGCCTCAAGGTTATTCTTCAAATGTAAAAAAATTGGTCTCATTGAAGGAATTGAAGTTGATTTGTATGAAATCACATGATTGTCACGTCATGATGCAATAAATTATACTAGTTTCATTGCGTGGAATATTTCCCATTCGTGTTAGAAATACTATAATGAAGTTGTGTTATTTTTTTCAATTCAATTTGTAACAAGGAGATTGATGTGAATTCTTTGAAAATTTTGTAAAAGGATTCAATTTTTATACTTTGTCAATTGGAAATGAATTTTCTTCCAACTGTTTTTGATATAATGGTGCATTTAATGATTCATCTGGTTCAAGAAATAATGATTTGTGGAACTGTATATCTTTGTTGGATGTATCCTATTGAAAGGTATATGAAAATATTAAAGGGGTATGTTAAAAATCCATATCAACCTAAAGCCACCATTATTGAAAAGTATATTTATAAGGAGGTAGCAGAGTTATGTATGAGCTACTTGGATGCGACACAACACATAGGTTTTCCTCCATCTCTCCGTGAGCGAGTTAATAATGAGGGAAAGGAGATTCGTGGATTGAAATTCAAATCATTGTCAGATGAACAGATGAAGAAGTTAGAATCATACATCTGGAATAACATAGTAGATTCTCAACCGTATATCACATTGCATATTAATGAGTTGAAACAATGTCATCCAATAAAGAAAGAAATGTGGATTTTGAATGATCACAACAAAACTTTTTTGTCATGGATTAAAAAGACCTTTCTTGGTAGATCATATGTATTAGAGAAATTAAAATGTATAGTGTTTTTTCCTTGTTTAAATGTGATAACATGGTCCGGTTATGACATTAATGACTATAAATTTCATAAGAAATCTTAGGAAAATAGAAGTGAAGTTTAGAATATTTGTGTAAGGGTGTTTTCAGAAGTAATACATTTTTTGAGTGCTAAGGACAAAAACCCAATTTCTGCATCAAGTGCATATTATTGAGCGATTGAAGACATATAAGAGATTGATTACTTTAAAATTAAAGTTTCTGTTTTTAATTGTAAATGGTTTTTCAGTAACAACAGTGTCAGACATGATGAATTTGGAATGACACTTGTTAATATGAATAGATTTGAAGACACAACTGATTATTTTATATTGTCAACACATGCAAAAAAAATTCTATGTAGTAGATCAATCAATTATGCAGTGGGATGTTGTTTTACAAGGGAAAAAACAATTTGCTGGTCAGGATGAACTTGATGAAGATGCTGATTTATGTGAGATCCCTACTTCTATAGAAATATTAACAGAACATAATGATGGGGATGTTGAAGACAGGGTTTGTCCCATATGGAACGATCATAACAAAAGAAATTTGGAAAAAAATTATTTGTACATTCCTAAAATCATAGGTAACATTTGTCTATTTATTGTTTACATTTATGTTTTTTATAAAATGTTAGATATTGTAAGTTTTTTATTTATTAAAACATGTATTAAAACAAAATAAGTATAAGTTTTTGTTTGTTTTAAGTTTGGTTATTTTACTTTATCTTTATTACCATTACATGAATTATATATATATTATTTTTGTTCAGTGACAATTAGTTTACCATGTTTACCAGTTTTACCATGTTTACCTTGTTTACCATGTTTACCATCTTTACCATCTTTACCATCTTTACCATTTTTTAACATGCTTACTTTATTAACAATGTTTACTATTACGTAACTTAGTACACTTTTCTATTTTCTGATTACAGTAGTATTAATATCTTTGAATTTCTATATTTCTGAACTAATGTTTGTTTTTTTATTTGAAGGATAATGATAGATCATTCAGTTGTTCAACCACATGATTCTGGAGATGAGCATATTGGTCATACCTCTGGGGAGGAATATTAATATGCTCCTCTTGATGTTCCCCAATCTTCCTCATGGAATCCTATTAAGACAAAGAGTTCAAAGGTCGGTAAATATGGGTGCACATGTTTACCAAAATTAGCACTTTCCCATACGCATGATCAGAGGATAATCATTGAGGTTGATGATGATTATATTCCTAGAGGTCCAAATGCAACAGATTTTAAGAGTTTTGTATCAACTCAGTATAAGAGAAAAGTAAGAATTCTGTATGATGACTGGATAAGTGTGGATAAAGTGATAATCTCTCTATTGTCGGAGATGATTTTGGTAAGATCTTTTTCTATTTTATGACTATTCTTTAATTGTTTCTAGTATATATAATATGTTTACCCTCTTCTTTATTAGATGACATTTGATATTCCTGACACTGGAAGAGTCAGGAAGAAAGGCTTATCATTGGCTGCCAGGAGATGGAGGGATTTCAAATCAACCCTCTCATCTGATTTCATTTATGGACATAGGAGTCATGAAAATCCATGTCGTATATATCCTTTTATAGATGAAGACACATGGAGACAGTTTTTTTAATGTAGAATAAAAGAGTAATTTTTGGTAAGGGAAATGTAAACTTTTATAAGCATTCTTATATAAATGATCTTACTAATGTTTTGTTAATGATTTCTTATTCTTAATTTATATAAAACAAGGAAAGCTCATCATGAGATCCGATCTAAAAATGTATACCCTCATATTTTATCTCGGGGAGGGTATTCATTTTTGGAAGAACCAATGATGGCGGAAAAATTTCAAAAACTGAGATCTGAGTCTTTAAGCTCTAGAGAGGTGGCCCCTCAATCCCCTCCATCTAGATATGAAAAATGGAAGAGAACTCGGAAGGGAAAAAAAGAGAAATATCTTTTGGAAGAATCGAGAATCGTAGCTGAGAGGATTGTAAGATATATATTTTATTTATTTAAGTTAACTATTTTATTTTTATAATTTAAATCATTACAGAAATGTTCAATTAATTAATACATGACTCTCATGAGGAGTAGAGTTCACCGGGGGAATTTACAGCTACTATGAGGCAAGGTATTTTATCTGTAGCATTGGGAAAGCCCGAACATCCAGGTCTTGTAAGAGGATATCCAGTAGGTGTATCGGTAAGAAAAGTGTTGCCACGTTCTTCAACTTCAAATGTTTAGGGGGGTTTATAAAAAAAAATATAATCCTTGGAGGCTATAATTCATAATATTAATGTGACGATGGAGGAAAATATTAGAGCGTCGGTACAGTCTATGATTGTAGACATGAAAAGACAATTTCAGACTGCAGCTCCCACTCCTCCACCTCCCCCTGCAGACCCCATTATTTATCCTCCACCTCCGCCAGTAGCTCCCACTCCCCCACCTTGGCCTGCGGACCCCATTTATTATCCTACTCCTTCGCTGCGGCTTCCTAATTATTGCAAGTTTTATGTTGTTGATCCTCAACATCATATAATTGCATATGGGTTGGTATATTTTATAGGAGATACAGTTCATCATCAACAACTAGAGGTATAAAATCAGAGGGTAACTATACATGATATTATTGATAGATCAGCTCGAGTACCATTACCTACATATGAGGTGATGATAGTTGGACATTGTATCATCCATTTTTTAATTTGGCCATCCAGACTTCTTCGACTCATTACCATAGAGGTATGAATGTTATATCTTTTATTTTATTTTTTTTATTAAAGTTGTTTTATCATTTGAAAACTAATATATTTTTCTATTTATTTTTACCAGAATACATGAAAGGTAAAGAAATACTATATAGACAACAACAACAAAAAATGGCTATGACATCAGATACAGATTCTATTAGTCTTGACATATTGTCAAGATATTCAAATTTCTTGGCGGGTCATTATGAGTTTCCAATGGAAGCTCATGTTTGTGGACATGCAATAAGTGTGGGGATTATGAAAACTTATTTCATGGAGCTTGTTACTATAGATAAGTTAGGCATCAATGTGCTCAAATTTTTTTCCATGTAAGTCTTAACACCTTTTCCCTATGTTATATTTTTTAAAAATGTATACTTATGTCTATTTTGTATTAGGTATCATTATAAAATATGTGAGAGAAATGAGCTAACATATGTATATGGATTCATGGACCTGAAATTGATTTCCCTTGAAGCATGTGCATTGAATGAGGAACAAAGAATGCTTTATATTGCTGAAAGACTTGAAAAGAATATAGTCACACAATGTTGGATGATTCCTTTTTGTGAGAGGTATGAAACACATCTCTCTCAAAGAGTTCATTATATTTTAACATAAAAACCCACAAACCTTAAATTTCCTTTTATTAGAGATCATTGGATGTTAGGGGTTTTTTTTCAAGGGAGAAAGCACTTTATTGGATATGCTCTGTCCATGATGATGTTTGGGAAAGTTTTAAGAATATATTGGAAAAGTAAGTTTCAATTTCTTAACAGTTTTATATATTATAATGAATTTTAAATTTACCCCATTTATATTATTTTCTAACAGTGCATGGGTCTACTTTCGAAAAAACACAATTAAAAGGAGTAAAAAGATTAAATATGTAAATGAGAAGGTAAATAGCCATCTATAAATTGTACTTTTTGATATATTACATAAAAACAATATATTGTATTTACACTCATTCAAACAGAATTTTCATGAACAACAAGGCATCATAGAATGTGGATATTATATGATAAGATTTATGTTTGAAATAATAACAACTGGGATAGTTGTGAATTTTGACCTGGTAAGATTTCCTCTTAAAAATTTCCATAATATTTCAATTTAATTTATTTATTATCCACATTAACTAATATCCTATTCATTTTCATCTTTTTGATGACCCTCAACTGTATAATGTTGAAGACATCAGACACTTACAAGTGGAGTGGTCAAATAATTTTACAGGTTTGATTGAATTTTAGTTGTTTGTAATGTAAAATGTAATTTTGAATGTTGTCATTGTAATTGTGTATTTGGTAGTTGTTTAGGTTGGATTTAGTTTTTTTTATGTTGACATTGTACGTTATGAATGTTATATATTTGAATGTTTAATTTTTCTCTACTTCTTGTTTTGGTCTACTTATGATGGTTTTCTGGTATGGATTATGGTCTGGGGGGAGGGGTTCCAAGGGTGTGGGGGGTGTCCAGTGGGGTGGGGGTGTCCAGGGGTATGGGAGGGCTGTCCGGTGGGGTGGGGGTCCTAGGTGTCCATGAGTGTGGGGGGGGGGGGCAGTCCAGGGGGTGGGAGCATTTCCAGGAGGGTGGAAGGGTTGTCCAGGGGAGTTGGAGGTTGTCCAGGGGGTGTCCAGGGGTGTGGGGGTGTCTTGTGGGTGAGGGGAGTTTCGAAGGGTGGGGGGGCTGTCCAGTGGGGGGAGGGGGGTCCAGGGTATCCACGGGGATGGTGGGGGGGTAGTCCAGGGGTGTGGTGGGGGCTGTCTAGTGGGTGAGGGGGTTCTGGTCTATTTTGGTAACTTTTTGGTCTGTTTCACAGGTGTGGGAGGGCTGTCCAGGGATGTGGGAGTGCGGTCCAGGGGTGGGGGTCTACGAGAGGGTGGGGGGATGTCCAGAGGGTGGTGGTGATGTCCAGGGGTGTGGGGGGAGTGTCCAGGGGTGTGTTGGGGGCTGTCTAGTGGGGTGAGGGGGTTCTGGTTTGTTTTCGGTAACTTTTTGGTCTGTTTCAGGGGTGTGGGAGGGTTGTCTAGGGGTTTGGGAGGGTTGTCCATGAGGTAGGGGATATGAATGAGGGTGGGGGTTGTCCAAGGGTGTTTGGGGCTGTCCAGGTGGTCAGGGGGAAGTCCAGTGGTGTGGTGGTGGTTGTCCAGTGGGGTGGGGGAGGGTTTTCCATGGTGTGTGTGGTATACAAGAAGGTGGGGGGTTGTCCCGGGGTGTTTGGGGCTGTCCAGGTGGTCGGGGGGCACTCCAAGGGTGTGGTGGGGGCTATCAATTGGGTTGAGGGGTGAGGGGGTGTTGTTCAAGAGGGTGGGGAATTGTCCAGGGGTGTTTAGGGTTGTCGAGGCGGTCGGGGGGCAGTTCAGATGTGGTGGTGGAGGTTGTCAAGTGGGGTGAGGGGGTGGTGGGAGGGTTGTCCAGTGGGGTAAGTTTTATATGATATCAATGAAAATGTTTAATTTTTATTTAGTTCTTGTTTTGATCTACTTTTGTTTTTGTGGTACAAATTCTTGATTCGGTTTCTTGTTGTTTCTGGGGGAGAGCAGAGGACTGCATTCGATTTTTTTAAAAAAAAATTGTCTTCCATGTCGGTTATTTTATAACCAATGTGATAAAGATATCGGGAAGCGTTTATCATGTCAGTTTTTTAATAACTGACATGATAAAAACCATTAAAATGGTTTATCAAGTCAGTTATTTAATAACTGACGTGATAAAAGGCCTGGGAAATGGTTTATCACGTCGGTTATTAAATAACCAACGTGATAGACCCCCCCCCCCCCACCCAAACTTGTTTAGCACATCGGTTATATAAAAAACGAAGTGATAAACATCACCCGCATGGGTTTATAACGTCGTTTATTATATAACCGACGTGATAACCCCCCCCCCCCCCCGGTTTAGCACGACGGTTATATAACAACCGACGTTATGAACCCCCCACCCCGGTTTTTGCACGTCGGTTATTAATTAACCGACGTGAAAAACACCGCGATGTTAAGTTTTTTAGGACGGTTTTTAAATAACCGACGTAAAAACGTTATTTATAACGTCTTACGTATTAACGTTGGCTAAAAACCGACGTAAAAAATTAAAAATAACCGACGTAAATAACGTTTGCTGCACTAGTGAATGTATGATAATTTTATTTTATTATATAATGATATTCACCTTCTAAAGGTAAAAAAATCATTAACGTCGAAGATAAGATGACTCATAGTTGAGATAATATCTTCCAATATTAATTGGACTAGTTTTGGATGTTATTTTAATAATTATAATATTATTTATTTAAATCTTTTATTATTGAGGGAAATACTACATCATTATTATGTCATAAATAATTTAATTTATGTTATATGTAACAATTAAACAAAAAATACAATGATGTATGAAATATTTTTAGCTTTCCAATTAATATTTATATTCAAAAATATAATTTATATAACACCATATAAAAATTAATTTACTAAAAGATTATTATTTATGTCATTTTTGAGGTTACATTAAATTAGTTAATCTAAAGTGTCATTATCTTTCATAAGTGGCTCTATGAGGTTATAAAATAGACCCCAAGATGACCATGCTCGACCATTACTCATCCAATAAGGTTAGGACATGTGTTAAGGTAATTATGAATTATTACAATATTCCATTAACCTTGAAATACCCTATTTACCTTTAAATGAGGTAAATAAAAGTCAAAAGTTACTATTCACCCAAAATTATTTTCATCTTATTGAACCTCATTTTACTTCTTGATAATAACCATGTATGTCATATTTTCAAAATTCAATTCACAGAAGAGGTAAAATTTCATTTAAATGTAAAAGTTAGTTTTTTTAAATACTACTATGCGATTTCACTATTAATCAAAAATTGAAGTTTTTCAGAAAAATACCAAATATTCATCCTAAGCTTTATTTGATATTATGAATTCAAAAATGATATCTATTTTTCTAAATTAAAAACATAAAAGTGGAATTAATTAATTTAAAATTAATTCCCAGTGTTAAAACAAATAGCGTGTTCTTAAAAAACAATAACTATCAAAAGATTGACACTTGTTTATGTCCAATTTCAAAGTAAAATTAATTCCAATGACCATCATTGAATTAAATAGTACAAATACATTCTAATTAAACTTTAAACCCAATTAAAAAATTAATATTACCAAATAAATAAATTATATTAAACCACAGTTTTGATTTAAAATACAATATTTTTAACTATTCATTAAAAAATTAACTTAATCCGAAAAATTCCAAAAATTTACACAATGTAAATTTTGATGTCCCCATTCTAAAGAAGGATTTTATTTGGTCAAATAGAATTTATTAAAGTGACAAAAATTATATTTAATGAGTTTTCTCCATTAAAAGGCAGTAAATTGGCCTTTTATTGTAAATTATACTTAAAATTTGATTCATTCACATTTTAAGCCTATATCATTTATTGGATAAATATAAATAAATTTGAAAAAAATGTATAATAATATTGTAGTTAGTTTTTTTCATTTATTACAATTTAATGACTAGGATTTAACTACGATTTAAAATGGTAATATAATATTATTAGTGTGCAATGTAAGATTTCAAAGAACCCTGTTGTTGCGTATCAGGTACGCTATCGAACATAGAAACCCCTTTAAAGTAAAAATAATATTTAATTCACAAATATAAAAAATAGGAATTTTCTATTATTCATTATTTACCTAGGATGTTACATCCTTCCCCATTTTGGGAATTGTGTCCTCGCTATTTTAAAACTAGGCTTGGAAGCTTCATTAAAAGTCCCTCATCGGAAAAGAGTCATGAAACCTATCACATTAAAAGAAATAAAGAAAAGTAAAATCATCACCCAAGATAACCCATACTAGGATTACATGTAAAAAACATGTATATGGAAGTGAGAACAAACGGTCATGTTCTGATGGAGAGTGATAGAGAACCTAATTAGGATAATCAAAACCACCACAAAATAACAAACTTATGATGTGTTAAATGGTCTTTGATTTCCCAGTAGGAAATGTAAACCAACAATGTTTTTTGCGTTCCATTTCATAAATTGTTGGAATTAATTTACTACATAAAAAAATATCATAAGGAAATATACTTACCTTAGATTAGAGTATCATTCTTTAATAATTTTCTACCAAAAACTTATCTTTTCCTCAAACAAAGAGCATTCAAAAAGACTTGGTCACATCAAAAGCACAATAATCATCTTCTTGAGAATTACATAATCCACAAAAGAAGAACTATATATTTCCCTTGACTTTATACATCAACTAAAACCAAAATTGTCAGTGTGAGAGTAGATAATACCCAAAAAGTATTATCTTTTATAAAAAAAACTACTCTTAATCTCTAAAATTTTTATAACAAAACCCAAAGCTCAAAAAAGACCATTAAAAAACAACAAATTTCTGTAAAATTCATCAAAAGTGATCCAAACTACGATTGATACCCAAATCACATAAGGATTTAATTACATAGACTTCCAAGATAACATTTATCTCCACATAACAATAGTTACACATAAAGTATCATATTGAAAAGTAATTAACCAAATAACATTTTATCCATGATAGGTTAATCATTTTCATAAATAAACCAAATCTTTATATGTACGAAATAAAAACATAGATTCTTCCAAACTAAAATTTCAAAAATTATTCCGCAATTGAAATCTATAATATTATATATTCCTTAGGAATATAGTGTTTCCCAAAAAGAGATAATGTCTTCCAAAACAACCTTTCTCACTTAATCAGTAAATAATGTTTCTATACTAAGTATATCCATTTCATAAAACATAAGTTCTGAAAATCAACTTATTATTGTTCCATAAAAACATTTTACTAAAATAATAAGTCATTCTAATCAGGGACTTCATGTAGGCTAGTGGTAGGTGATGCACCCTTGTCACCCTTCGGTTGTGGGTTCGATTCCTACAGCTTTTTTGAATTCGACGGGTTGTCAACCATCATATGGGTTGTCCTTTTTATAAAACTCAAAATAACCCTAACATATTATAATCTCAATAGTTTCTTTAGACATCTAATATTCATAAAAATTCATTCTAATCTCAACATCTGAATTCATGAAGTCTTATTTCAGCACCATATGATAAAATAAAATGATCCCCAAATTGAAGAACAACATACCTTGATCATGGTGTCCATTTGGTGTCATCATCATCTTGTTCATATAGGTAGAAGGACCATGCATCGCAAAAATGATTTAGAGATCCTTCAAAATCATTTTTTCCCTCCATAAAAATACACCTTGTACAACATGGGTCATATGGGTGTTCACAGATAAATAGTTTTGGAAAGTAATCATGTATGACATATAATTTCAAAACATCTTATAAAACATTATTTCTATAAAATAGTCAAACCGAATATGAGTTGAAACATTCAATTAATGGTCCGTTTAAAATAACATAGATATGTTCTGAGATACTATGTTGTAAAATAAAATATAAATATGTTGCCCAAGGGTCTCATTCTTCAGCACCTTTTTATAATCATAATATGCTTCAAAATCATGTTATAAGGTAAAATATTTGAAAATTCCATTATAATATTTACCTTTCCTGAAAATATGAAAATATTGTGAAAAATTATATGTCGAAATACAACCTATGAACCACAATGATAAAGAGGTATAGTGGCGGTTTTTGATATCTCAAAAAACTACTTGCAATTGAGTTGTATGCTACAAAAGGTTTCACCATCATCTGAACATGACTTTGCAATAATTATTGCAAGAATGTAATTAAGAAGAGATAGGAATGTCATTTTAGATAATCCTCATTCGATTTATAACTGAATTTCATTGATCTGAAAAAGTTATAAAACAATGATTTAACTAAAATAATAGACATGGGGACTGACCATGTGTCCAACAAAGACTCATAATCCCTAAATATTTCTAAACCGACCTATGATACCAACTATAAGGACCCGGAAATATAACATTACATAATATTGAATTAAATGAATAATTCACATTGATTATGTTTTCAGGTTTAGAGTCTTTATGTAATTATGCCATACCTATTACATAACAACTTGAATATTACAAGTAGAAACTACTACTCAGTATCAATTTTTTTCATAAAATAATAACCATTACAAAAACATGTCTACTTCCATATTTGAGATAAAATGACTTTTCATTGATCCCATCCTTGACCTTGTTCATCTTTAAGTCCCATGGAAAACATTTCAAAAACTTGGGGTGAGCATAAAATTCTCAGTAAGGGTTATAAAATAAGGAAGGAAAAAATTATCCCATCAATAAATATAAATCAATGAAACTATATTTTTCAATCATAACATACCTTACGAAATCATAATATTTATGATTAACCTTCAAAAATCATAAATCATAAAGGTTACTTATAGAATCCATATCAAAATTACATTATAGTTATCACATCTATATAGGGGGTTACACCTAAAATACCCATCATAGTATATTCCATTAATATCTTAGGAAAAACATCACATTTACCTCCATCATGTTACCCAATGCATTGGAGAACTATCTCGGGCACACCCACCCTAGGATTATCATGGAACCACCCGTATATGTAAAAAATGCCCAATAACCATAACATAATCATAACACATAACACAATTATAAAGGAAAGATAATGTTTCTACATTCCAATATATCAAATCAAGAAATTGAAATAAAAAATGCTTTATCGAATCACTTTCAAAACCATTAAAAAAGATATTTTTGATTCAAAGTTTCCCATACCACGTTCAATATTTTAAATTAATTTTCATTTAAAAACATTAATGTCCATATAAATAATTCCTAAAACCCATTTTGAAATCATGGACATTAATGAGAAATATTTAAAAGATTAAATCTTTAAAACATTTAAAACGATATTTTAGTTAAAGTTTTTTTAAAAAAAAAGAGAGACACTTGAATACAAATAATTGGGGCATAACATTTAATCAAAACATTATAATATCATGAGAATGAATTAATTCATGATATAATATTTCAAAGTATATTATATACGCCATATATAAGGGAATTGGTTTATAACAACAAAGACGTCTCAATGGAATGTAAATTGAGATAAAATCTCTTATAAAGACTATATCATTAGGTTAAAGATAAATCATCGACATAATTATGTGTGACAAATATAAACACAGTAAATATGATTGGATATTCAGTGTAAATCAATCAGAGGACATTCACACATATTCTTGGAAAACCAATACCAATTAATTAGATGTTTAACTCAATAAATATAGATTGAGTTAAAATTACTCTTATCAAGTTCATATCAATGAGTTGAAAATTTATCAATGGAGTGATTATGTGTATCAAAAGAATATCCACAGAAATTGGATTGGAAATTACTAAAAAAATAATAAATAACTATTCCACACATAATCATATCATGACATAATCAATAAATAGAAGATTAACCCAAGGAATGATAATTGGGTTAAAAGGATCCCTTACCGATTTGGTAACTTACGAAGAATGCAACCCATGAAAGGATGATCAGAAAATGAAGATGTAAATACCCATAGATTGAAGTATATTACATAATGAATACAATCTTGGGAAGTACATACACCACACAAAAGTAAATAGTGTCTAATATAGCATGAATCTCACGGGAATAAAAAGTGAGATTAAAACTCCTTACCAAATTGTAATCAATCGAGTCGTATGACCAAAAGTTAAAAACCACAAAATAAATCACCAAATACCATTAATATAATGATAATAATGATAATATATATCAAATTGTAGTACATAATACACCACAAGCAATGAATAAGTGGGGAGCAATTGAACTCTCACATAATTAAATGTGATATAAGAAAATCCCTTACCTTGTGTCCGACTTGACCCGTGCGTTCATTAATCTAAAGAATAATAAACAAATGTTAATTTTTACTTACATAATAACCTTTTTAAAGTTTATTATTCCTTTTATATTACTTAATACCATGTTATAAACATTATGTAATCATATAAGTTATTAATGGTTGTGTTGTCGATATTTGGTACATGAGTAAAAAAATGAACACCTTATAATTACAAGTTTATCTTGTGGTAAGATATCCATTATCGTAATAATGATATTAATGATTTAGATATAAAATATATTATATATATCCAGTATATAAATTTATTTATTATAGTACATAACATTTAGAGGTAAGAAATTAAATGCACCGTTAATGGAGACAGTAAGCCGTACGTACGCATGAACGCTACTTACATTTCTATTTATTATTTGAATGGAATTAAAAACATAATTATACATAGTTATATTATAATTTCAGTATAATATAATATACAATATTATTAACTCAATCCTTTATACGTCCCACACAAGGCATTTACGAGTCATATCACTTTGTGGGGGCGGTAGTCTGTACTTCCTCTAATGAGATTATCATATTTAACCACTATGGAAACCATAAAGTATTTCTATAAATGGAAAAAATATAGAAGAATAAAGAAAAAATAAGAATAATGTATATCATATAAAGATATAATGCCATCATAATTTCCACCATGAGAGGCGGTTGGAGATATTTGAACGATCATCTTTTCATGAGGCGTTAGTTTGCAATCGAGAAAAAACATTATGTTCTTCACCCATTAGATTGATGTGTGTGTAAGTGTAGTTAGGATACTTATCATAACAATATAATAGTATATTGAGGATACTGGTTTTATTAAAAAAAGAAAGGAATAAAAATATTTTAGGGGTTGGAGAAGTAAAATAAAAGAAAACAATTTAAGAGAAACTGTTACATTTAATTTGGGTAACTCCCTTTGGTTTGAATCATAGGGCTTCTTGAAGTGCCTTTTGCTTAAGGTAAGGTTTATAAGAGGATTATAGGGATTTATAGAGATTAATTGGGATGATTTTGGAAGAGCCAAAAGGATTGATAGGTGTTAGGAATTGGTTAAAATTGGTCTCTTTTTATAAGGGAGAGGAGGGGCTCTTTAAGAAAGTGTGATAATATTATTTTAATATATAATTATATTTGGTTTCTAAAGGACCAAAAATCATTAAAGTAGAAGATAAGATGACTAATAGTAAAAATAATATCAACCAATACGAATTGGACAGGTTTTGGAAGTTATTTTAATATTTATAATCTTATTTATTTAAATCTTTTATTAATGAGGTAAATACTACATCATTATTATGTCATAAATAATTTAATTTATTGGATTTTTAAAATTTATAAAAAATACCATAATATAGGAAATATTTTTTTATTTCCAATAAATATTAATAGTAGAAAATATAATTTAATTAACACCATATAAAAATTAATTTACTATAAGTTTTTGTTTGTGTCATTTGTGCCTTTACATTAAATTAATTAATCAAATGTGTCATTATCTTTCATAAGTGGCTCCATGGGGTTCCAAAATATACCCAAAGATGTACATGGTCGTCCATTAGTCATCCAATAAGGATTGGACATGTGTTAAGGTAATTTTGAATTATTACAATATTCCTTTTACCTTGAATTACCCTATTTACCTTTAGCCGCGGTAAATAAAAGTCCAAAGTTACTATTCACCCAATATTATTATCATTTATTGAACCACATATTACTTTTTGATAACAAAGATGTATTTTGGATTTTTGAAATTCAATTTATAGAAGCGGTAAAATTTAATTTAAATTAAAAAGTCCGTTTTTTTAACTACTACTATGTGAATTCACTATTAATCAAAAATTGATGTTTTTCATAAAAATACAAAATATTCAGCCTAAGATTTATTTGATAATCCTAATTCCAAAATGATGTCTATTTTTCTAAATTCAAAACATATAATTGTCATTAATTAATTTAAAATTAATTCATGTTGTTAAAACAAATAGCGTGTGTTTAAGAAACAATAACTATCAAATGATTAACACTTGTTAATGTCCAATTTTTAAGTGAAATTAATTCCAATGACCAACATTGGATTAAATGGAGTGAATAAATTCTCATTACCCTTCCAAATCAATTAAAAAATTAATATAACCATATAAATAAATTAGATTAAAACATAGTTTGGAATTAAAATATAATATTTTTCACTATTCATTTCAAAATGAACATTGTCATAAAAATTAAAAAAAATACATAAAGTAAATTATAATGTCCCCATTCTAAATAAAGATTTTATTTGTTCAAATATAATATATTAAAGGGACCAAAATTATATTTTAAGAGGGTTCTCCATTAAAAGGTGGTAAATCGGCCTTTTAATGTAAATTAGGCTTAAAATTAGATTCAATTACATTTTAAGCCTACGTATTTTGTTTGATAAATGTAAATACATTTAAAAAACATGTATAATCATATTTTAGTTATGTTTTTTCATTCTTTTAAATAAATCTTCTAGTAGTTAACTACTATTTAAAATAACAATATTATATTATTAGTGTGCAACATAAGATTTCAAGAAACCTATTGTTGCGTATCGGGTACGCTATCGAACATAGCAACCCATTTAAAGTAAAATTAATATTTAATTAATAAATATTAATAAATATGAATTATGTCTTATTCTATATTTACATGGGATGTTATATATTATTAGTCACAACATAATCAAACCAGTCAACTAAAACACAATGTATGTGATATCTTTTCAACCTATTCTAGGAATAATTGAATGATTTATAGCATCATATGACCAATCTGATGGCTTCCCCTTTCATGAAATAGTAATAATATGAGCATTAACATAGTGAATTCCACCCGAAATCATTAGTAATACACTACCACACAAGAATTCTCAACACCTCAATCTCCCAATTGGGTGGATCCTAAGAAAACACTAGATTTTTGTTATTTGGGACTATAGCTACCCCACCCTCTTAAATTACATACCCCTGGATTTGGACCTCCCGATTCATTAGTTGAAACTTTTAGAGCATACCATATAGTTATTTCTCATGTAGAGTATATAATAAAATTATGACAATACCATAATTCTCATATTTCAATTCTAAAAAGATTAAAATGTCAATGATAAATAAAACCATAAATTGATTTATAATATTTTGAAAGATATGTTTTATAATTACCATTATTTTTTTGGCATTCATCAATATGAAGTGATTAAAAAACTGATAGTGGTTATAGTGAAAAATAAATATGACTTTATAAAAAAACTCATTAATATATAAATATTGTTAAATTAATTTGACATTCTTCTTTGAAAAAAAATTTAATAACATTAATTTAACAAAGAAGTTACAAATCACTGAAAGATGGTAAATTTTCGTGATTATCACCAGATTCAATATGTGATCATCAATACAATCCATCAGTTTACCAAATTTTATTTTGGTGAATTACACAAAATATATCCATGGGAAAATATAGATCCTAATAAATTATATAACCATAAGGTCCTCTAATGGTACAATAAGCATCGTGGGCTTGATTGGGTCCATTGGAAATGATGATGGAGATATCAAAGAGGTATTGGGTTATAGATCAATGAAAAAATCATCATTATTATTAGGGGATCCCATTAAACGTCCAAAATAAAATATTAAATAAAATTCTCTACAACATTAGGAATAAAATAATCGATATATTTTACCAAACAATAGGGGAAAAAACCAACCTTTGTGTGATTTAATTAAATTTTTTATAAAACTACCCTAGTTTCCATAATCTAAGGTCCCACTTTCTCATATAGGTGAACATTATTCCATTTATTTAATAATACATATATCATTATTAGTATAATTATATTCATGTATGACCATAGTATATCCATTTTATACCAAATTTGATACTATATAGATTCATTAAAGTATCTATAACATCTTTTAAAAAATTCCTTGAATTATATTGAAGTTGTACGTCCAATAGATGTGGGTACATGTATAATAAAACCTAATAGGCTTCACATTCAATTTATAGTGGGATAGGAGTCCCTTAATAAATCTAGATGATCAAATAGTTACATATAAATAATGTAATTAATTGTACTATTGTATACTATAATATATTTTATAGTGGAGTTGTCAAAAATTATACATTAGATCATGATTGTTGTTTCATGGATGTAAACAAAAATATACTACATTGTGATACATCTCTAGACACCATAACTCTAAAATATATAATAAAAATATCCTCAACTAGTTTCTCTTCATAGTTCACCACCATCTTCAATTCCAAAATCACCTCCTATGGGACAAACATGACCACCTTCATGTTGTCTCAAAATGTTTCACCCCAACGAAAATACAAAGAGATAGAATTTAGTGTATTAACAATATTTATGAAATATGTTATTTCGAAATAAAGGATTGATCATTTCAAATTTCTTGAAAAACATGATACAATCAATATAACCAAATTATATTGGAAATACAAAAAACATTGCATAATTTATATTTTTCCACCATGAAAATCATTCATAATATCCTTCTTCATATAATTTGGAAAGGAAAAAAAGTAAAGGGTCATATCATATTATCATTAAGGGTTATGTAAATAGGACGCTATCATCTGTAAATTAGAAAAAATATATATGCTGGAGTGGATAATCAAAATCTATAAGACAATGTTATTAACATGAGATCAAATTAAATACATTGTTAATATCAACATTATAATCACTTATATAATGGAAAATAAATTATCTCTCAATTAAATTCATAAATCATGAATATCATGAACTTTCTATAAAGTTATCATCTATGTTATCAGGAATATTACCATCACGGAATCAGAATAGAAATAATTCATAGTAAATTGGAATTTGTAAACTAGAAACCCATATAATATGGAAGGCATTTTATTTTGTCTCATGAGACCTATCGATACATCATGCTGAAATGTTTGAAGGGGACTAATTTATTTTTTTAAAATACAAGAACTAATTATATAAATTTAATGATCAACACATTTCAACCCTAAAATTAATTATAATTAAAACATTATCGATACTAAATCAAGAATATATATTTTTCCTCAAATAATGAAATAATATACACCCTTCTACCAAAATTTATTATAGAAATGGTATATAGTTGAAACAACATCAATTTAATAGAAATTTTATTTAATTCATCCTTGTAATTGAAAAAATGGACATTAAGGAGAATCATAATCTATAATGAATAAAATAGAGTGATATAGAAGGTGATTAAAATAATTTGAATGATAAAAAAATTGGATTATTTCATAAATCGTTAAAGGATGATTGGAGAGCATAATTTTTTCGTAAATGAATGTTTGGAAGTAAAACCAATACAAAATAAAATTTGAAATCATACATTGAAAATATATTCATTGAATCAATGATTATTAATAGAGTTATAAACTATATTGTAAAATTATTTTCATTCTATTAATTAAATAATACTATTTATTATGATATCATTTTAAATAAAAATTTCCAAAATTCTGATAATAATATTTTAATTGAAAATAAATATGGGAACATGTGATGTATTCATGAATTAAAAGAAAAATCATGATTTGGGGATAATTCATTCATGTATTATCAATTAAAACCTTAATTGTTTTTCACACTTTGGTAAAACAAATACATGAAAATTAATTTATTCAAAAAAATTAGATAATATTACTTGTAACAAATTGTAAATAAATTATATGTTAGTTAAAATTATATTCAAAAAAATATTTAATGTATTTTTTAAAAACATTCATAAATAAATACTAAGAACATGTATTTTGATGAAAATGATTCCCGAATGAAAAGATCAAATGTGGTAGGATTCCAATACATGTAAAATACTTGTTGAGTCATGACAGAACAAGAGCATAAATAGAGAATAAACACATAAAAACAAAAAATTAATATATGATAATAAGATAAATGGGGTTTTAGAAATTAGGATTATATAATTTTCTCTAAAGGAAATCTTGACATAAACAATCCTTACAATAAAAGAGATTGTAACTGAAATCTTATACAATGGGTATCTTCATAGTCATACATGTTTGGTTACATATATAATTAATTCAAATTTAATAAATTCATGATTATGAAAAACAATCATCAGTATCTTCCAATTTTCTTGTTCCTTTTATAATTAATTGAAATTATTTCATTGAACATAATGGTTTTTATTAAAATTTAATGAAATTGCATTGGTTTGTTGAACACGGTTAAAATATATTAGAAATATTTTCCTTGTGTCTATAATGTTGATAATTTATTGAATAAAATTTTTATTCATTTTATAATTTTTTATACTCACTTATTCATGGTTGTAATAGAAAAAAATCACAATTCCTCGTAGATGGGGTAATCTACAAGTACGCCCATAAAACATTGTCAATTTGTAATGGATTCAAGGGTAAGAAGGTTGATGATAATTTTTTTTAAAATCGTAATTATTAAACAATATCTTATTTAATTATTAATTATACCCTTATAACCATCCATGTAATGAATTTATTAAAAAAATTACGTAACAATGTCTAGATGGTAGGTTGTACGTATGCACGAGCAATGTTTTTTTCCATATAATGGAATGGAGATATATAAGGGTGGTTCATACATATTAATAACATTTTACTATAGAGAATATATTTATTTTATTATATGAAAATTTTTAAAGAATCAGTTGAGTATGTTGAAGATGAAATAAAATGAAAACACACAGATAAGAGTAATACATCATCTCCATGAAACCAAAAATGGATTACATGTTAAGATTTATAGGTTTTTATTTTTTTTGAAAAAATACTTACTAAATCATGGGGAGGAATGATTTTGGTTTATTTAGTTGAGGATTTTCATTAAATGTTTCCCATAATGTTTGAATAATATATGAAATGTGGTTATATTTTTTAAGTGATGGGAGTGGTACTCTTGTAATTAGTAAAATAAATAAAATTACAAATGGTTAAATTCATATTATTGGGGGAAAAAGGCACCGGAAATTCGTATATAATATGTGATAGGGTATAAAAAACAAAACTAATTAAATTTATACAACTATTTGAAAATATTTATGCCTCTAGTCTTAGTAAAACCCCTTTACACCCTATTTAACCTTAACCATGATAATTCATTAAAGTAACCAAAAAAAATTGACTAAAATTTTCTTATAATTTTGATTCCAAATATTTAATTACATTTACAATAATTAAAATATATAGGCTAATGAATGTGTATTTAAAATATGTAAACAATATGTATTAAAAATATTTTTTTGTAAAATTCAAGATTTAAGTGTACAAATAATTTTACATTGAAGTCAATTTAAAAAACATGGTTTCATTGATTTTTTTTATATAATAAATACTAAGGGATTAATATTTTTTTGTTAATCCAAATCTTAATGGAGCCTTCCAAACATACCATTAAATCTGATGCCAAAATAATAGTTTATTATTTAAATATAATATAAAAAAATTACAAAAGAAAATATTTTATTCCAAAATAATAAAAATGATTTAAAATTCATTATTTGAATAATGAAATACATATTTAGTTGAAAAAATAATTTAAAATTTATTTATTCATTCTTAAATCTTAATAATTTTATTAGATTGAAAGTATTTTGAATACACTGTACTTCCACTATTACCCCACAAAATCAATTATTTCTAAAAAATATTAAAATTATTATACCTCAAGTTAAACATATATAATTTTATTCCTATTATATCGTAAAAAATAATTAAAAAAATAAGTATTATGTTGAAAAACATTTTGTATATCTATAATTTTTTCAACCATGGAATTTGTTCATCATCTTGATTGAATGTTTGTGATATATTATTATTATAGTAATATTCCTACTATGTGGCTTAATTAATTTTTCCTCCGTCATAGTGTCAACGGATAATTCAGTATAAATTAAAATTATAAAATATCAAGTTGATATGAAATAAAATAAATAATTTTTTATGATCATTCTTATTTAAATTACAAAGAAAGATATATCATTTTTCATTGGAAATATTTGATATTCATAGCCCTTATTCCATACATATTTCCAAGGTAAATTCCTTTTCATATTGGTGAATTCAATTTCATGGATCTCAATATTTTCATAGTTGAAACACTTGGAATTTTTTGATTCACTTTTTCAATTTAATTAAAAAGCCTCAAGGCCATTCTAACCACCCAGGAAGAAAACTAACATTAACTTCAATCAAATACTGGGGTGTTTATTTCAACAATTAATTCATGGGGTAATTTCCACCATCCTATTTTTTACACTAACTCATTTATTTTTTTCATATTCATTATCTCAATATATTTAATTCAATTGATAATATATGGCATTGAGAATTGTTTCGCATTAATCATGGAACATTATACCATATCCTCACATGATTAAATTTATTGAGTGAGTAGTTCCCTTTAGAGGCCTACATTTTGACCATCAATGAAATGCTTATAATTTCTTTATAGAATGAATATGTATTCAATTATTTCCTTACTAATCTTGTAATGTTTTTTTAATACACTCAACACATTCATATTACTTATTACATGGATTGAATAATTAATTCATATATCAGATCCTGTATCATTTGGAATGAATTTTTCAAAGATTATATCAACAAAAGTGTTCCATTCCATTCTATATTTCTCTTTATCCTCCACTATAATTTAAATCAATTACCACCTTTGATAAGTATTTTTCCTTAATCAATAAACATCCATAATAACTATATATATTTCATTAATTATCATATATAAAAGTATCATTTAATGGGACATTATAAATATTTTTCTATCAATGGATTTGTATTTACATTAATGGACAAAGGAATCTATCATTTGTAATGGTCCAACATCAATAAATCATGTTGTGATGAAATATATTATTCTATATGGGGGTGGTTAGAAGTCATAAATTTTGTTATTATCCCAATATAATCTCAATCTACTCAACCCTATCACTATCCTTGTATGAATTCCTATATATTTAATTCCAATATTGATAATGGGGTTTACAATTTTTCTATTTATTCCATTACAAACCATTTATAAAAATATCCATACACTCTATTAGATCATAACAATCATAAAAATTGATTCTTAAAATAAAAACCCATATAATGGTAAAAATTCTAAAATTCCCTAATGTATTATCATAACTCTCATGTTATTTATGAACTTTAAAAACTAGTACCCATGGTTCATACTAAAATTTCTATAATACCAACTATTACACCCCAACATTATTAACCTATAGTCATTGTTTATATTATTATATTTTCCAAAAATATACGGTATCATTCCATGAATTACAAATCATATTAGTAGTATTGGAATATAAGATAAATAAATGGTTCCCAAAATAAATTAACAGTATAAAGAAATATGATAAGAAATATTCTTAAATCCTAGAAATAACTCATACTATCTGTATAAATATCCTTCATATTATAAGGAAAATAAAGGGTTATTTCATATCCCTAGTACGGGTTACATATAGTGGAAGTTATCATGATGAAATAAAGTATAATAAATATTGAAATTTGGATAATAAAAACACATGAAATTAAATCAAAATCATGATTTCAAGGTAGATACATTTCTAATATGAATATATAAATCACATGTACATTAGAAACTAAATTCTAAATTAATGTTTTATATAAAACTGGACTTTTTTATAGTTTTCATAAATTTATATATCATGTTATCATGAATAATAACATTATGTTCCCTTCTAAGATATCATTCTCTACATACTCGTAGGTGTAAACAAGTTACCCTTCTAATTTGGAATGCCTACCAATTTTACCCATGAGATTTATCAATGCATCAAGGGGATATATATAACTTGGCATCTCTCTTCATATTAATATCCAATTCCTTATTCATATATCTTGAATAATCAATAAAATCCATTCCTAAAATCTATTATAAATAAAAAAGTTTCTATATTTAATCATGAATATATAAAATTTCGACAATCAATGAAATAATATTCTTCCCCGGACTAAAATCATATTTAAAAATAGAATACCATTAAAACATGACCATGAGGTGGAATATTCATTTAATTCATCAATGATATTGAAAATAGTCTCCTAAAGGATAAAAATAATTTCAAATGAATAATGGCGAGTGATAGAGAAAAGTATTATAAGATAATGCCTGAATGGCCCAAAGGAATTCATTTTTATTGATTTTTTAATTACCCCCCCCCCCTAAGGAATGAGGTGGAGCCCTTACAAGGTCAGTAGGCTCTTAAATTTTAAGGAATGTATGCTTAGGAGATTACATGACCCGAAGTTCATAGGGAATTCAACCAAACAATCTACAAGGAACTACCCCTCCCCCGCATCTGCGTCATGATAGTATCTCTCCACTTTTGTAGGACCGTCTGGCTACGCTTCTTGTTCCAGCATAGGCTAGTCCTAATGGCAATGTCATACCCTATCATTTTGACAAATCCAATTCTCTCTGCTTTGGTAAGTGCACCTTCTCCGAATCCTCTTTTAGGGCTGCTCATTTTTTGTAGTTTGTCTAGGGCAACTGTATGTGGCCCGAAGGCCTTCAGTTGGCTCGAGTTCCTTAAAGGTGGCCCAAATTCCATATTGACCCAAAGGACTAGGTGGCCTGAAATCCTGAAGGACTCCAAGCCCAAACTAGTGGCCATAGGTGAATAGTTCCAGCTGTTATAGTACAGAACAGTACCTGCTACAGTACCCGCATAGTGTACAGTTCTGTTACAGTACCTGTACAGTGTACAGTTCTGCTACAGTACCGTATAGTGTAATGTACTACTACAGTACTGCTAAAGTATCCTATAAATTTGCCTCTACCTGGTTTTCATCCTGGTTCTTGTAGATGCACTTAAGGATACCTAACCAACTGGGCTGAGGCTCATGGGATTATTATAAGTTAATGAATTATCATAAAATAATGTTTAATCCCTAAATCATTAATAGATGATATAAGAACATATATTAATTAAAAATGCTTTTACTTTAAATACATGAATTTAACTAAGAATATAAAATAAGTAAATTAAAATAACTTATGTGTATCTTCATGTAAGAATGGAGTTATAAACAAATTTTCTAAATCAATTTAATTAAATTAGGACAATAATACATGTTCCCTATTTTATAATATTATATATTAATGATAAACAAAATTGAGAAAGAGAAATTATTATAAAATAACCATGTAAAACAATAAATAAATCTTCAATTGAATTTTTTTAGATGTACATTTTTAATAGAATTCATTTCTTATACATCAAAATACAAAACAAATTTACACCTTTCTAAATGGTCATGAAACTAAAATTTATCGAATAATTTTAAAAATATTCATCTTAAAACATTTTAAATAAAAGTAATGGTATATAAAATTAAACTCTAAAGAAATTAATTTATATTCATAAACATTCAAAAAATAATTTTAAGGACATTGATTTTGAAAAAAAATGATTGACAGAAAATATGTAAGAATGTCAATTTCCAATATATATTACTTACTTGATGATTTCATATCCAATAATATAATAAATGTTAAATATTTTTTCAAACCCCATTCATAATCACAAGATAAAAAATTATTTTTTGTTAAATATGTTATTATCAAAAAAATTCCAAAATATATATGATTATAAACAATCACTAAAAATGATATATTAATATAAATACTTTAGTTTGGGACTATAAGTGGTTATAAATGTTCGATCCTCCTATAAAACAAATTTAAATTTATTAATTACATTTATATGAACATTTTATCTATATTAAATTTTTATTGTCCTTTTGTAATCATTTCCAATTGATGTGATGAATAGTTCTTTCTTACATACACAACTGACTATTGTTTAAGAAAATTCATTGGAATTACATTTATATATTGACTATGGTTAAATAGTTATTATATTCTTACTTCATATACATAAGGTTAATAGTTTTAGAAAAATATTTTTTTATCCATTATATACACATTTAAAATCAGAAATACATTATGGTATATGTAAAAGGAAATATATAACTTCAATGAGGTGCTAGTCCAAACCTACACATGAGTGATGTTGACATTTTCCAATGGGTGGAGGGTATAATGGTACATAATTCCATATGTATTTTTAATAATATTATTTTCATATGTATAATATATATATATATATATTAAACCTTTATAAACAAAAAAGTAAAGATTAGATGCAAAACTAATTGCAATGTTACATGAAGACAGTACATAGTATATATACATATGAGACATTTTCAATTTCAAAATTATGTAATGGATATGAATAAGGGTTATCCCACAAAAAACAAGGAAATTTATTATATTGATTATATTGGGGATATTATTATACAACAGTTGTTGAATATTTTATGGAGTAAGAATAAGTTATCAAATGAAAACCCTCGTCTTAGAGTCATACATCTTAATTAAAAGTTAACCTTAGGCGTGCACATTAAGATTTATAGGTTGTTTTTTTTTGAATCAAAGGCCTATAGATTTCATTGAGTAATTTTTGGAAGTTATTTTTTTGGGAGTGGTTGATATAATGATATTATAATGTTTAATGAATCTTGGACTAGAGTAACCTTTTTATAAATATGGTGAGTGGGAATCTTATAATTATTCAAGGATATAAAATAATAAAAGACATTATCCATGGTCGTGTAGCACCATGTAACCCCATATTGATTGATTATATTTTATATGTTCAATTAAAACTTAACCAATCACATACATATATTTTTTGTTACATATTAACACACATCTCCTAGTTAAACCCAATTTAACCATAAACCTGACAACAACATTTTATCATGGAATAATATTTATGTGACCAAAAATAATGTTGAAAAAAATATATTACATGATGATTCAAAATATGAAATATGTTATTTCAAATGAATATTAAATGGTTAGGTCAAAATTATTTTAACATGAGAATATAAATTGCACGAAAACCTGTTTATTTTTTTAAAATTCCAGATTTATTCAAAAAAATCATTTTACATTGAAATAAATTAAAAATTTTACCTAAATGATTTTTAGTTATTTAGTAAATATGAATGTTGTTATACTTTTCAATTAATAATATTAAAAATAGAAAATTATAAAAAATACATTTAATGAAATATCCAATACATATTATTAAATTTGAATAAATTTAATATTATTCTAAAAAATATCTTAATTGGGTTCCCAAATTAAAAATAATTTTTTAAAATTCAATATTTATTTCTTAAAAATATTATAAAGTGGACCCAAAACTATAGAGTTGATATATAAATTCTTATATCAAAATAATTTTACAAATGTTATGGTATTTGGAAACATTGGAATGTAAACTATTCATACAAAAATCAACTCTATCTACAAGTCCCAGAAAGTAGTCATAATCTAATTTATAAATAATAATTAACAAAATTATATTATTTTAATAGTTTTAAAATTTTAATATTTTAGAATTTTATTTTTAATAAAATTTTTAATAAATTTTTGTGCATTTGGTAATTCGTTCATTAGAGATAAATTTTTTTATTCTATAACTAAACTACAATGTTGCACTGATTATACTATTATCTCTAAAATGAAGGACCATATACTGACTTACTACCATTAGATGTATGATGTGTTGAGTATTCTTTCACATAAGGATCGCATCCTCAACAGCTATTGAAATTTCTACTTCCTATTTGAATGGATCCTCCATCAAAATCATATGTTATTGAACTATGGGTCTAATACAGTGATATATATGAATCATATGTTATAATCGTGATATTTATTGTTTACGTGATAAATATGAACACTCAAAACCATGATAAATCCTATAGGATGTAATTATCAAATACTCATATCTCAAGAAACTATTTATCAACAAGTTTAACTCTAAAACCTATGCATATATAGAGATGTAGAGGGAAAAAACTTCATGTATTTCATTGAAAATTTCAGTTTCAAATATATGTTCGTAGAAGAATATATCATGAATCATATAAATAGAACACCTTCAGAGATCTGTGAGTCTTGAAATTTACTCTGAAACAAACATGTTACCCTTCTATTACTCCAATAGCTCTAGGATGTTCATAGACTTTAGTATTACTGCATATGTTTCATCACAAAATAGATTCAATTTTTTTTCCCAAGAAATAATATCTTCATCATGGGTGTAGATGACCATTCTACACTAACAACCTATCATTCCATAAAAATTTATCCATCGAATCCCAAATTTCATTTTCAGAATATATGTAGGAAAGAATACTAAACCTACTATAATTGTTTACTCTATAATTGCATATGGGTTAGGACCACCTTGTAAAATGGGATTTACATATAATTAGTACTCTTGTATCTCACTCATAAAATGTGTATCATTACCCTTTCCCCAAGTAATAATTGATTAATCACTAAGGGTGGCTAGACGACCAATACTATGGAAGTTGGGTCTACTAATAAACAAATAAAAATATAGCCTTTATAGGTGCTAGAAATGTCCATTTGTAGGCCTAAAAGTGTTTTTAATTTCATAGAAGATAACAGGGGGGATTTTATCAACGCTTTGAAAAGCGCTGATAAAGGCCACATTTATCAGTGCTAGAAAAAGTCGTGATAAAAGTTAGAAAAATTTTAAAAAAAATTAACATATTTCTATAATTAGGGATGGGATTCATTAGTTCTTGAGGCCCCCTTTAACTGTACCCCTACCCCATCCCACACCCCCTAGCCTTTAACAGCACTATTACCAACCCTTTAACTATGCTAGAATTTATTCCACCAATGTGTGTTACTTATCTCTCCCTGAATTCGAACTCATGGCTTTTTTCTTGCACCCCTAAGCCTTTACCACTCCACTATATTGATTTTCTCTTCATTTACTAATATGTATATATGTATATATTTATAGTTATATTTACTCAGATATTAATATATATATTTACATTATCATTTATATATTTATATTAATATATATATACATAGATATATTAATATATATATATATATAATGTTATATTAATATATATATTTCTATATACGAATATATATATACATATAGTTATATTTATATATTATTATATTTATTCATATAATAATATATATTTATAAGATATGTTTTAAATACATTTATAAAATCTGTTTTTTGTGTGTGTTTATAAATAAATAAATACATATAAAACACACATAGACATAGATATATATATATATGTGTTTCTGTGTGTTTATCTATAAGTATAATTATACATTTTCATATATATTCGAAAAATATTATATATTAATATGTATATATATATGTTTAGAATATACAGATAGTATATATCAATTTGTCAATGTAGACACACATATATATATATACAAGTACACATTAAATGTGTATATAAATATTCATATATTTTTATTTAAAATATATATATATATATATTAGTTTTTTATTTAGATAATTCTTATATATTGGGAAATATATTTTATATGTAAATAGGATTAATTATTTATTTATAAAATTATATTTTTATGTATGAATATATAAAAATATTTTATATATTGTTATATATCTGATTATAAATAATATGAAAAGATGAAAAATGATAACAAGCCTTGAATGCCTGAAAAATAGATAAAAATGGAGAAACCTTCAAATCCCGTAAATACAGTCATAATGTCAAATTAACCCTAAAATTCTGATAACGACGAAAGATTTTGATACAAGAGTCCATTCCTACTCTGTAACTAGTCATATTGAAGATCATATACCAATATTTGATATAATAGGAGGTGGAGGAAAAAAATATAGGATGATCATATGTTACAGCAGTTGGAAAAGAAAATAGACTGGACATAAGTGCTCGAATGGGTGCTTGAAAAACCCAACAAACTGTAGAGTCACTAAAAAGAGAATAATTTCTGCTTCGGGTGTCTAATTTTTCTCCATGACTATTCAAACTGAAGCTCATGGAATTAGCTACACTATAATAGGTGACAAAGGCCAAATAGACATAAGGATCGAGAGTAATTGCCGTTTTTAGAAAAATTTAACATAGAACTGGACACAGAAACAGGGTTTTGGTGGAATTCTGATGAATTTTTGGGAATCTAAGGTCTTAGAAAAAACTGGAACTATGTTCTAATCTTCCTGATTTATAGATCCCTTCAATGCCATGAATTTTATATGGGGTAGATCCCAAATGGACACCCAAAGAGAAAGTTATAGCCATTTGAAGTTGGATTTTTTTTGGAGTGGTATAACGGTTATATCTATCATTGCATTAATCTTCTCACGGTTTTTATTAGACATGGTCTTCACTCAACTGACGAGCTACAATTTGATTAGTCACAGCCCTAAAACAGACACCCGGAGCAGAAGTTATGGTTGTTCTAGTGAGTTATGGGTTTTTAAGGTTTTTAGGCGCTAGAAGGGTTACTCAATTTCAAACTATCATTACATCTTATACGAGTGACTATTTGAGTGTCGAGACCTAGAGAATTTAATATTGCAAAAATATTTAAACTCTAGTTACCACTAGAACCCCTTATAATATTTTTTGAAGGCCAAAAGACCATTAATTCATTCCAACAGTCATAAATTATGCAACGGGTGACAGTTTTGCATCTACCACATATCATATCAATATAAAACAAATTTAAAATATATCTATTATATTTATATCAATATACATATACTTATATATCAATATAATATTTTAATGAAATATAGTTTTTAATAGACACATTATCAGTGCTTGGGAAAAAAGCACTGATAAAGCCCCCCCCTTTATCAGCACAACAAAAAAAAGCGTAGATAAAGGGGTCCACCTTAACAGCGGTAAAAAATGATCCAATATAAGAACACCCTTTACCAATACACTTTTTAGCACAATTAAAGGGTGGCGCTGTGAAAACCCATTTTCTGGTCGTTATAGTAAAACATGTCGATTCATTATTCGTAGAACACTTGGTGAAATAATCACATGATAAGGTACCTATATGGATTAATTTTTCTAAATTATTTTATAAAATCCGGATCATCAATTTTCATGATAACATCAAAACCCTACCAGAGAATACAATCTATAAATTTCTTAAAAGTATTCCTATAATTACCTATATACATTATAATTAGTTAATAATATTTGGGATTTTAACTTAGAAAGACATGGAAAATGAATGAATAATTAATACATGATATGTATAGAATGAACTTTTCTCATAATATGTCAATATAATCTATCATGTCAAAAATAATGATATTAGATTCATGGTGAATGGTTATAATGAACATCACACCAAGATTGGGTTCCCAAGCCCAAGTACAAAAGTCAATAAACTTTAACACCATTTATGTACATTACAAAATCCAATAGTATTAAGAACCTAACCCCAATGTTCATACATTGAAAAACCATTATATAATACCCGCCAACTATTAATGAACCCATTGATACTCCTTTTAAGTTCTTATAAGCTGACTGTACTACCCCAATCCCATCTATAATAGGCCATGTGTAAGATCCTAGATCCTTATTGAGGTATTATTTCCCATGTTCTTGTTTTATCCCATATTATTTGGTTTAATAAGTGTTTCCACAAGTTCATGAAAAGAAACGTGGGTGTTCTGGTGGTTCGGGACATGAAAAGGGGGGAAATGATCTTTCTGGGCAAGCCACATGGTCTGTGCACGGCTAGTTTGGACCCTATGAACAGCCCAGGTAAACCGTGAAGAATATCGATTTTTGGATAGTAGCCTCACACGATTTTTGAATAGTTGGTAAAACTATAAAGGTAAATAGTTTTATGGGGATATTTTTTGAGATTAGCATCTTCATCGTTTGTGCACGGTTGGGTAAATAGTGTTACCCCAAAGCATTTAAAAACATTCTAAAATTCCATTGCTAGATTTTTATATCCAACTCGGGATTTCCACATTTTGTTCTATACTGGACCCTAGGAAAGAACCAAAGTCTCCAAGACCATCCCAGTATCATTCTCCTTCATCTTAGGGATGTTGGGAGTGTTGTTACTTTCTGAATTAATATCCAGGTCACGCTAAACCCCTCCTTGCATTGTTTTCGAGATTTGGGTTGGTATCTCTCTCTTATCTTCATCTGAAGCTCTCAATCCCTTTTTTTCATTAAGTTTTAGGTTGTGGATTCAAGGGTTTATTGAATTGGGATATATTCCTTTGGTTAAGAGTGTGTTCACACACAAATTCAAGGTAAGTGGTCTACAATTTATATCCCTTTGTTATTATGTTAATTGGTGCATGTAGGGTTTTGTTCATGTCTCCCTTCTTATTGTGTTCATTATTACATAAATGAGATATGGTGTATTGGGTGTCTAAATAATTAATTTTACCCATCTTGATCCCCATGGGATGCAAGGTGGATGACTTGGAAAAATTAGGGCCCCCCATGGGGTGTTTCAGCCCTCCCGATTGGGCTAATGGAAATGTGAGGTTTGAAATCGATTAATAATAATATAGTGGATTAATGAGTAGGAAAATTGGTTTAAATAATGAGTAATTATGGGTTGTAGATAGTTGTTCCAAATTTGGATAAAGGATAATGGATTTTTTTTAAAATGGGTGCAATGGGAATAATAAATGGAATTATGTTTAGACAAGAATATTTATAGTGTGATAGTCATGGGAAATGGAAAATTAGGTTAAAGGGTTAAGTATTATTAATGATGAATGTGTTAATGGATTGAGGCATATTTTTAATTTTCCATTTATGAATATTTTTGTGATGTTTATAATGATATTAGAAAGTCTTTTTGTGATGTGGCTTATTGACGGGAATGAAAAATAAGCATGTGCACATGGCTTAGAAGAGTGTGTTACAGAAATGAGGTTCTATGCCCACAGGTCGAGTTGGACCGAAACTCTAGATATGCCCCTAAATAAATGGATAGGGTAAGGTACAGAGTTATATTAACCGAACATTTTCATTCCACCCCGAATGAGGCTTCGAGATGAGAATTATGAGATTGTTATAATGTGATGCCCAGCGATATTGGGCTTGATTTTATTCACATATGTTTTCCAGTGTTAAATATACCTAATTCATTGAAGACATCAAAAAGGTTGATTAGATAATTAAATGCCTTAGTAGTGAATCCAGAATCAATGGTAGAATAATTAAAAGGAACATAGTATTGAATGGCCTACTAAACTGTTTGTCCTTACATGCCATTATTTTCCACATGCATGCATTATCTGCATTGGATGGGTATTTTATATTCACCATTGGTGGTTGCCTACTGATTTATATAAACACCCTTATTGGGCCTCCCTTGTGAACGAGATGAGATTTCATGCTTTCAGGTCCGGACAACGGAAAGGGCCCTATGCTATGGAGTTGAGTTGCCCATGGGAAGTGTGTTGGTGGGGTCCACACTTGTCTTCCAAACCATTTTTGGGATCTTTTTGTTTTCATTTATTTTGGGATTTTTTAACTTGTAAATATTACATGACATGACATATTTACTACTGTATGATGTTGTACCTAGATTGGACGTTTCTTATTTTAGGAATGTTATTGTTTGTTTCCTTTTTGTATCCATTATTTAAACTGTTATCTCTTGTGGCATACTACTATAAAGATGGTATAGTCTCCCCCCACATTTTATTGGACCCTCGCTACTAGTTGGATACCCTTGAAATATTTAGAGATGCGCTTGACATCATGTGGTGTCCCATCATAGGGAACCAGTTAGTGGCTCCTAAGTCGGGGACATTACAAAGTGGTATTATAGGAGTAATTTTCTCATTATTACTATTTTAGGATGGTAGATAAGAGTTTAGTAATGTTTTTGTCCTTGGTAATGAGCTCGTTCATGGTATTAGTTAACCAATGTATAGGGGAAAACCCAACTCACCCTAGTAAGGGATTGTTTGTCATGTTTTCCATTGTTAAATTATATGATATTTTACTATTGTGTGATGCACTTGTTGTGTGATTTCACGATTTTGTGATCATTATCTCATGGATGGAAGGGTATGAGGATGTGCATTCAGACATAATAATAAGAACCTATGTAGGTAAGTGTCATGCATCAAGATAGGCACACACACGAGATGGGTGTGTTAGATATAATGACAGGATGCATATGATTACTTAAAAGAAATCAAAATTGTACCTAATGAGATGGTATGAATGTGTAAAATGGGAAGTGAGAATGTCATGTAGTAATTATAAATGGTGTTTACTAATGAGGTAAAAGTGAAATAATTTGTTTCAAGAGTAAATTGGGATATGGAAATTGTTTTGGATGGGTGTAAACGATAAATCTTCTAACCATGTGAATTAGATACCCATGTTAGCCCTAGAATTAGGAGAGATGGCCAAAGGTAGTTATCCCATTTTGAGTGGGATCGTTTTTTGTAGTGTATGAGAACTAGTTTGGTTATGGAATTTGAGTCTTCATATCTATCTTTTCTGTCCGTAAACGTGGTATAGTTTCATTCTAAAGATCATGATTGTCACTGTAGAGAAATTCCACATCAACCACATGTTTCATTTGGATTACATGAGGATGCTTCCAAGAACTCCCCAATAGTATTGCTGTAGGAGAAAATGGTGTTACAAGAAAATAGGGAAGACAATTTCTATGAGAGCTTCACTCATTAATATGCAGATGACGGAATGATACCCAGGATAGGTTGCACCATGTATGTTTGAGTTAACCAGGGAGTGTCAGCTGCAACACCACCCGACCATTACAGGGGTCGGTGGGATAGAAGCAGTAGAGTTTTAGATAGATTCCACCCAAACTAATCTTGACCATCTAGAGACTCCTCTTGATAAGAGAGTCTAGTTGGTGGCATATCTGATGATTGGTTAAGAAAAGTGTTGGTGGGACATCATGGTCCAAACAAAGTAGTATGAAGGAATGATCTGGAAGGACTTTTAGGAGATGTTCCTTTAGAACTTCTAACCATAAACCTTGAGGCAGGAGAAGGCTGAGGATTTTATGAGGTTATCCCAGGGTAAAATGTCTACAATGGACAATATGAGTCGATTCATAGATCTGAGATGCTTAGTTCTGACACTGAAATGATATAAGTTAGCTGTAGTGAAATGCTTCCAGGATGAGAAATGACACGATATCAGGTCTCAGGTGAATATCATTATTCTGAAAAGGTTTTCTAAAGTGGTGGATCAAGCCCTTCTATTTGAGGGAAACATGAGGGGAGGCTTAGGTAGTTAACTTGTGGTGTCAACTAGGTAGCATGTGGTGTAGCTTCTTATAGTAGGAAACATCATTTGGGAATCTTTAATCAAGGTGGAAGCATATAAAGAAGTCTGAATAGGGGGTCGACTTCTATGGGTGGTGACCAGGACTTCTGTTATAGGTGTGGCAGGTCGAGGCACAAGCTTGACTAGTGTCATTTTCCCACCAGTTTAGTGCCAAACATGGGACAGGTTGGGCCATGGGAAGATGTTTTGTATGAACCCGTGACATACAAGGAATGGTGATGGTTAGGGGATGATGTTGAGTGTAGGTATGGGGGTCAGTTACCCCGTATTAAGCAGGATGTTGGAACTCCATGGGTCATAGTAGTAAAAGATGTGGACATGGAACTCTGGGGAGAAATCATTCTTACCAACCAGGAAGTGAAATTCAGGGTAATTAGGCTGGAGTCCAGGGTAAAGGGGCATGTCATATACATGAATTTCATGCTACACATGAATGTGGTGAGGAAGGACCATCTACTATTCTTGGTACAATTATGGAAGATTCCACACTTTCTAGTTCCTTATTAGATACTTATTCTATACATTTCTTTTTTTCCTCCTCATCTCGTAGTTGTTTTGGGCATAACCATTGAGAAAGCATGTGGGGGTAATGACACTTGATACTCCTCAGAGTATAAGGTGAGGACATCAGGTAGTGTAAGGGTTGGGCTCTGGAGATTATTGAGTATAGTTTTCGGTGGGATATGTTTGTCCTAGATATGTCTGGTTTTGAACTAATATTTGGGTTCGATTGGTTTTCATTATATCAATCCCATGTCGAACTTTTCAGACATTTGGTAACATTCACATCTCTCTATGGGAGAACTTATTTCCTTCGTGATTAGTGGGAACTTGAGCGGGCCATGCAGGCTCACTACGCTAGTAGTTGGTTGAAGTCACAACCCAAGTGGAATTCCATATGTTAGTTGATTCGGTGAATGGAAATATATTTTTCCCTTATGTGGTGTACCAGTTTCAGAATGTGTTTATTGATGACTTCAATAGGGTTACCACCTAATAGATATTTCATTTTTACCATCAAATTAATTCCAGGAACAGAGCTAGTTTCCATTCCACTGTATCGAAGTGCGCCATGAGATCTCTTTGAAATGAATGTTTAGTTAGAGGAATTAGAGCATAAGTGGCTTATACAAACTAGTACATCGCATTGGGGTTATCTAGTGTTGTTTTCTAAGAATTATGATAGATCACTGATGCTATGTGTCAATTATAGGAAGCCAAACTAGATGTCATTCAAGAACCAATACCCCATTCTTGGAAATGATGACCAATTTGACTAGCTTAGAGGTTTATCAATGTTTTCCAATATTGATTTGAGTTTAGGGAACAATTATTTTAGGGTTGTGAACGTCTGAGATACCTCTAGCATCTTTCTAATGAATTTACGGCTTGTATGAATTTCTGGTAATGCCGTTTGGAATGAACAATGAACCAATGGTATTCATGACCTTGATAAATTAGATATTTTACCTGTAACTAGATCAGTTTTTAGTTGTCTTCGTTGATGATATATTGGTGTACTACAAAATACATGATGATCATGAAAAACATCTTGAAATCGTCATGAGTACACTAATAAATCATATATTTTACCCCAACCAATTCAAATTTAAATTTTGGATAGACAAGGTGCACCATTTAGGACACATCATTTTGGAGTCAGGTGTATCAGTGGAACTAGAAATGGTGTATACAATGGTGTATTGTTATCATCCCAAGAAATTCACTAATTTGCATACTTTTCTGGGTTTGGATGGTTATTACCGAAGATTTATTATTTATTTTCCACATTTGGTAGTGTCTCGCACATTCCTAACCAAGAAGGGGGTTTACTTCGATTGGTCGGGGGCTTGTGAGAATACTTTTTTGGAGATGAAGAAGCGACAGACCACCACTCCAATTTATATCTTACCAGAACCGGCTAATAGGTACATCTTGATATGTGATTCATCCCGTGTTGGACTTGGGGATGTTTTCTGCATGATGAATAGGTTTTAGCTTATGGGTCGAGACAATTGAGGCCACACGAGAGAAATTATCCTACTCATGACCTGGAACTAAGTGTTGTGGTCCAAGCCTTAATGTGTTAGACAAATTTCTTTTTTGGAGATACCATTATGATTTTTACTGACCATAAAAGTCTCAAATACATCTTCTATCAATGTGATTTGAATCTTCAACGGAAATGGTGGGTTGATTACGAGTAGTAGTTTTTATTTTGTGTTGATGTACACACTATGGAAAGGGAATAGTGTTGTTGATTCCCTAAACCTGATGACTCTGAATCATTTAGTTCAAGAATTTAGTTTAGAGTGGGTGATGATGTCCCAATTTGCTGAGATTCATTTTTTGATATAGTATGGGAACAAACAGATGACCCTTGAATCTATACCAGTTGAGTCTGCACTTTTGAGCCATGTTATATAGATTCAGATGGTTTACCGAAAGTGTTTGTTTATGAAGGAAATATTACAGGTAGGGATTCACCTTTTGGTGGGACTTTTGGCACTGATGGAGTTTCCTATATCCAAGGACACATTGTGGTGTAGTCAAATGTTTGGGTTGATTTGAGTCATGATTTTCACACATCTAAATGGGTAGTGCATCCTGGATTGATTAGTCTGTATTTGATGTTCTTAGGCAATTTTGTTTTCTAGGAATTAAGAATGAAGTTGAGATTTTTGAGGCACGATGCCTTACCTTTCAGCTGGTGAAGGATGAACATTAAATGCCTAGGTGGATTTTTGAAGTCATTCCCTATTTCAATATGGATGTGGAATGACATCATGATGTACTTCGTATTGGGTATTCAAAGGATTCTTCATAAAAATGATAAAATTTGGTTGATGGTAGATCGGAAGACAAAAGTTGCTCATTTCTTACTAATCCAGGAGATGTATATAGTTGAACAGTTAGGGAATTTTATATTTGATATGTTTTATGGTTGCATACTGGCCCGATAACCATACATTCATATCATGATCCACAGTTCCCATCATGAAAATGGACGAGACTATTAAAGGCACTTGATACCCATGTGTTTTGGAGTATGGATTACCACCCACAGACTGAGGGGAATTTAAAGAATACAATTTATCTATTAGAAGACATTTTGAGAGCATGTGTTCATGATTTCAGTGGTTTGTGGGAAACGAACATATCACTTGTTGAGTTTTCTTACAACAATAAAATTCGAAAGACCGTTCAAATGAAACCTTTTGAGGAATTTTATGAGAGGCTATGTAGATCACCATTGTGTTGGTTAGAGGCTTGAGAGTCTTAGAAGTTAGGATTGAGTCTTATGAAGGAGACGTTATAGAATATTTGTTTGATTCAAAAGTATATGAAAATAGCTTCTAGTAGGCATATTTCATAAATAGATCGGCATCATAGACCTCTTGAGTTTATGGTGGGTGATAGTGTATATATTTGTGTGTCTCTGTGGTTGGGTCACCATCGGCATTGGAAATATGGCATGTTGTTACCTAGATATGTGGGACCATTTGAGATTGTGGAGATGAACGGACTAGTGGCTTACCGAATGGGTCTTCCCCATCAGTATAGCGGGATGCATGATTTTTTCCATATTTCACAACTCCAATAGTATCACCCCCATCCATATCATGTGTTAAATGTTTAGTATGTTGAGCATGAGGATGATACATCTATGAGGAGATCACAGTTCGTATTGTGGATCATACTGATAATGTTTTGTAGGGAACATTTGTGCCCTTTTTTCATTTTCAATAGAAACATGGAAATGTTCCGGAAGAATCTTCATAGAGGGAATCAGATATGTGGCCCTAGTGGCATGATCTCTTTTCATTAGTAACACAATGATTCTTAGTAAGAGTATCTTGGTGATGATTTTTTATAAGGCGAATAGGTTTTAAGAACCCGGATCTCTGATGAGGTTTATTTTTCACATGTTATTGTTTAAGACCTACCTTTTTGGTTGAATAAGTTTTTTCTCAAGATCATGTGAAGTCCAGGGGGTCTTCCGAGGGTCCAAGACATGAAAAAACGGAAAAGGAGTGTTCTCATAAAGCTTCACAATCTGTGCACGACTAGTCATGACCATGCAT
This sequence comes from Viscum album, assembly GCA_963277665.1. Taxonomy (NCBI): domain Eukaryota; kingdom Viridiplantae; phylum Streptophyta; class Magnoliopsida; order Santalales; family Viscaceae; genus Viscum; species Viscum album. The sequence goes on from OY728166.1 coordinate 206,276,328, forward strand.
ACAACACAGATATACCATGTTGAATAAGGATTTTCAGACAATAGCCTCCTCATTGATTTGGAATGGATTGGAAAACTTTGTGGGTAAACTATGCATGAGTGATATTTTTTAATAGTAGCATCTGCACGGTTTTCTCAATGTTTTGGAAAACCGTTCAGGGAAACCTTTCCACCCCGAAACTGTTAAAAAAAATCCAAATATCCATTGAATTATTTTTATACCCAACTTAGGATTACCTCCATTCATCCTTCTTTGTACCCTAGTAACAATCCAAAGTCTCTATTAGCTTCCAAGGATCAACATCCTTCATCGTACTGCCATTTGAAGTGGCATCAGTTGTTTATTGATGATCCGGGTAAGGCTACACCCCTCCCTTTTTCTTCATCTTGATTTGGGTATGTATATCTCTCATATCATTTTTTGAAGCTCTCAATCCCATCTTGTTTTGTGAGGTTTACACTGAGGATTCAAGGTTTGATTGAATTGGTATATTTGGATTTAGTTGATAGTGTTTATGCCAAAAAATTCATTATAGGTGTTCAACAAGTTACATCGCTTGGTTCTTATTTAGATTGGTGCATGTAGGGTTTCATTATTGTATCCCTTCTTGATGTGTTCAATATTTGATAAATGAGATTTGTTTTATTGGGTTTCTAAATAATTAATTGGGCCCATCTTGATACCCATGTAAAGTAAGATGGATGAATTGACCAAATTCGGACCACCCATTGGGTTTTCCAGCCCTCCCGATTAGGCAAATGAAATGTATGTTGTGAAATCGACTCATAATAATATAGAGGCATAATGAGTAGGATAATTGGTCTATTTAATGAGTTATAATTGTTTGTGGATAGTTCTGTATAATTTGGATAAATTCTATGGGATTGTTTCGTTAGCATATAAATGGGTTAAATGGGAATAATAGGAATATGATAAGGAATTATGTTTAAAAATGAATATATATAGTGATATAGGCATGGTAAATGGGAAATGGGGATGAGGGGTTAAGAATGATAAATTATTAATGTGCCAATTTATTAAGGAATAATTTTAATTTTCCATTTAGGGATATTGTGGTTATGTTGTAAATGATATTGGCTATGCTTCTTCTAATGTGTAGAATTTTGGTGAATGAAAAATAAAAATGTAAACATGTCTTGGTAGAGTGGTTTATAGACTAGAGATTATATTCCCATGGGTCTAGTTGGATGGAGGCTCTATATCCACCACTAAATTCCTAGGTTAAGGAAGTGGAAGGATTTCTATTCCACTAATGGTTTCATTCCACCCAAATTGAGGTTCATAGTGAGGATTATGAGATTGTTATAATGTGAGGCCATGTGATATAGGACTTGATTTTATTCCAATATGTTTGACAATTTATAATGGGACTAATACATTGATGACTAGAAAAGTTTGATTAAATCATGAAATGCCTATGTAGTGAACCCTGACTCAATGGTAGTATAATTGAAAGGAAAGTAGTCAAGAATGGCTAATTGAATTTTTTTCCTTACATTCCATTATTTATAACTTTCATGCAATGTATGATTTAGTTGGATATTTTGTAGACACCACTCTTGGTGCCCTAATGAGTTATACTCACACCCATCTTGGGCTTCCACTAGGTACCCGAGACGATTTCATTCTTCCTGGTCAGGACAAGGGTAAGGGCCAAATGCTAGGGAGTTGAGTTGTGCATGGGAAGTGTGTTAGTGGGGTCTATAAATGGAGTACAGATCATTCTTGTGGTCTTTTTTTCATTTATTTTGGGTTTTTTACTTGTCACTATAGCATGTCATGATATATTTATTATTGTATGATGTCGTACCCAGTTTGGGAGTTTCTTTTTTTATACATGTTATTGATTATTCCCATTTTTTCTATACTATTTAAACTATTCACGATTGTGACATACTCTGGTAAAGATGGTATAGTCTTCCAACATATCCAATTAGACCCTCACTGCTAGTTTTAATACTCTATCATACGGGGAGGTGCACTTGTGGTTTTGTTGAGACCAGGCCCGGTGGAACAGTTTGGGGATCCTAGGTTAGAAAAAAACACAATGTTGTGAGGGATTTCATCAATTTGGAATGACACAGCCTATGGGTGGTCTTAGATTAATTGACATGAAAAAAATCCAAACCTATAAATTTATAAGTATATATGGGATAAATAATAGAAATAAACAACTATATAGAATTAAAGTGAAAACAACATAGATCCAAAGGGGTGTATAATTTTATAAATTATAATTTAAATGAGGTGATATTTAAGTCTATAAACCTAAGATTTAAAACCAAAATAAATAATTGAGGTGAATAGATCCTCATGGTGAACTATCTAAAGACATTAATGTGACCATCTAGAATCACCATTATATTCCAATAATCTCCTCTTACACACTGACTAACAAAATCAATTCCAAATTGTCTATCATTTTCATAATTCTTGACATGTTTGGGGAAATATATCCAGGTGTTTCCAGTATTTAAATTCATAGGATGAAGCTCTAAAAACTAAAATGTATTGAATATGGAAAATATTCATCTCAATATCACAACTTAATTATGTAAGAGAAAAACTGGAAAATTTCTAAATTTGATTTAATAAACCGAGCCTATAAATTTGGAAGGAGTAATTCTCAATATGATCCATTCGAAAGAGTGATAGAAAAATACCACATGAATTTAAACTACCCACCTTGAAAACCATTCTACATCTCTAGAACTATTGTGTGGGAACCATGCCTTAATAAATAATAATAATCGAGTAAGGGAGTTACTATCCCAAAAGGAGGACAACAATCCATTAATAACTTCTTGGAGAAATAATACTACCTCTATATATATAGGAACCATGCTTAAAGGGTATGGGGGAGTTCCAAACACTATCAACTATGTGTGGGGACCTCTACCTTATATAAAATTGATATTAGGGGAGTATTAAACATAATAAATCTTTATTTACCATATAGTATCACTATCATCAACTCTATATTGAGAATTAAATGAAACATCTTATATCTTATTGCAATTCACCTTGAAAATCAAAGTGAAGTGACCCCTAATGATATAAACTTATAGAAAATCTATGTTGACTATTTAAAATCCAAAATTTTATTATAGATAAATTATATATAAATTAACAACTAATATAGGAAAATCACAGTAATTTTTCATCAAGAATACATGAATTATATCATCTATGAGGAAGTGAGTAAATGTGTTACCCTAAGACATGTAATTTATAGGTAAACCTATAGGGTGAGTGAACCTATGTACTTATAATGATGGACTAAATGGGTACTCGATGTATACAATCAAGGAAAAAAAATCTATATGGATATATAAAATTCTATTACGGATAGAATTTACATTTCTGTTTCTAAAGTTGGGTCAATCAGCATGTATAGTCAATAAAGTCAAGTCATGTGCAATTTCTGGGACATTATGTGTAATGATTTCCAACATATTGTGTGAGTGTAAATATCCACAAGGAAATGTACTCCCTTTTCAATACATTCTACTTATGTAATGGAAAAATGGATTATTTACTAGCACCCATTGAATTTGATAGTAATTTACTATTGACACCCTACTCATTTTAACTAATGAGATGCTCATTCTTGGCATCATAAAAACCTAGGATCAAATCTGGGAATGTATGAATTTCTAGGTAATGTAGCAGCACTCTAGCAGGGCATTGTAGAAGTACTGTAGCAGTGGAAATATTGTATCAGTGGTGACACTGTAGCGGTGGAGACACTATAGTAGGAACTGTTGTGGCGATGGTACTATATTAGCCTGGGTACTATTGTAGTACGATTCACCAAAGGGCCATTAAGGTGAAAAATTGGGATTTTAGGCCTATTTTCTAAGCCATATATCCTTGCACCTTCGTTCTATATAAAGGTTCTCCATCTACCCAGTCAAAAGAGGCCGTTGTATTAATAATAAAATGAGGCTTTGGCCCCAACCATTGAAAAACCTACATAACATGTACTAATATTTCTTTAAGAATATAGAAGCAATTTTAATTTCACACTTCCACCTTTATGATATTACACCGATTTCATCATCGAGATATCATTTCTATCAAGGACCCTTTGAAATCAATTTTTGGAAATCGTCACTAAAAAATGGGTACATAGTCTACTTTTAAAATACATATATTCCATGTTAACTACTTTTTTTTTGGGAAATCATCCATTACAACTCAAATGGTCCATCTTATTGTCTAAACACATTCTATGGTATCCCACATTAATGAATATTTTTAGACATACCCTAAACAATCTCATACCGGAATAAATTCCATTTCTTAGTTGTTAAGGATAAATTTTTATCAAACTGGCCGAAGATTAATAACCCAATAATTAATGCATTAAAAAATAAAAGAAAATCCTTTGAAAATAAATATTGAAATTAATGGGGTCTATTTATAATCATCAACAAAAAACGTTGGAATTGAAATTCCATGAATTAAATAAAATATAGAAATAAACATTTTTTTCAAGAAAAACTAATGATAAATATAAATTCATAGTGACATTATTCAAGAGTCCTTTCAATAAAAATTAAATCATTCATACAATCCTAAAAAAATTATTATATAAATTATACCTTCCTCAATACTATATTGATTTTTTATGCAGAACCCATCTATTCAGTGCATCATTAGTGATTATTTTTCAATCAATATATTTTCAGGATCTCTAGACATTGATTCTCCCAATATTCCTATCTAAATATTGGTTTATGGTGGATATATATATGGTAGAGATTTATAAATATTGAAATGATGGGACTTTTTTTGTATTGATGAAATCGATTAGTTAGTAAATTACTCTTCTAAATTCAACATTTAATTTAATTAATAAATTTCACCTATGACATCCTTTTACTAAGAACATAGATGTGAATGAAGTTTATTACATCCATATAATAAATCTCCCATTATGGGTGAAATTGTACAATTTTTCCCAGTCTAATTATAAATTTAAAAAATGTTTCATATTCTTCCTAAAACACGCACTACGTCTACATATAATATATTATAAATAGTGTATTTTTATTGAAATCCCAATACATCAAAAAACATCAAAAAAACTCTTTTAAAAATATTAAAAATATTATTTAGAATATTATAAGTGATTAAATAGTAACACTCGTGGTTTTTTTATTCTACAAATAAAATTTTCACACTTATATAATGAATGATGAATATTATATAGTCATTGTTATAATGGAGTTTTAATTATTTCAATATGAGTTATGGATTCACATAATTAATGGATATATGTTCAATAATCCATACCCCTACTAAAATATTTAATGGATATAATCTTAAAATTTCATTCCATGGAATATATTTTGAATTCCATTCCATGAGAAAATTTATGTGCGTTAAATTTTTTAAAAATATTATTAGATACATAATTTATAGAGAATTTATATTTCCTTTTTTGACATTTTTTAATATTATTTAATACAGTAATAATTTTATAAAAAATTTATTTTTAACATTTATATAATAATGAAAAAATTCTAATTTGTATAAGAAATGGATGACCTATTATATATATTAATTGGTATTGAAGATATAGTTTTTAAAAATATCATATTATTTGTAACTATTAATAGATTCATTCTTCATTAATGAATTAAAAAATAAAATTATGTAATTATTTTGAAGAGATGTAAAACGTTTGATATTTTTATAAAAAAACATATTCTTCTCAAGAATAAGGCTATAAAAGGTGCTCGATGGTGAAAGATACAGATAATGTATTGATAATCCACGGGATTTTGGCTAGGTTTTAAGTTATTAGATTATTCAACAAAATATACTTTATTGGATATATAGCCTGGTGGATGCATAGGGATTCTTAATTGAAGTGTGATTCTATGTCTATATATTATTATAATTAACCACATCTGATAGACCTCTTTTTTCACAAATAGAATGTGAGGCATTATAGGAGAAATTATTTTTGTTTTATAATTATCCAATTGGAATTTCTGGAAATGAAAAACCCAAAAAACAATGTGTGAGGATGCTGGAAATTCATGGGGAAACATGGAAACCCTAGTTAGTAAAAAATGATAATTCATGTGGGAAGTAATATTTTAATACAAAAAGTCTCATTATAATATTTTCTTCATATTTGAAATTATGAACAAGTATTTGAATTATTTTGTTAATGTTTACTATATTAATTTGACTACTGTCTATCAAATGTGACTCATGTGGTCATGTTATATTTTTCGTATTCCATTTTTTAATGAAATACACTAGTTGAAAATATAGAATAGTTTTTGTATTGAAAAAAACTATTCATAGAATTAATATAGTATAATTTTAACATTGTGAATAATTATATAAGGAAATATGATATGTAATCATTATATAGTTAATATAATTAATAGTTAATTTTATGATTATGTGTTAATTAGAAATTAAATATTTGAAACAACAAAATTTTAGCTTGATGAAATATAATTCTTGAAAGGATATGAATTTTTTATAATTTTGATTGTGACCATTATATTGAATATGATAAATAATTTATAGAAATAAAAACATTTATCATTTAATTCTCAATATTATTTAATTAATATATTAAATAATAATAAATTCTATATATGTTTCATGAAATATATTTATATGGTATTAGTTTCTGATAATGATATTGATTTCTTAGGAAAGACAATATTATATTACACAAATGATATTAATTTTTAAAGAGGACCCGGTGAATTAAATTATTGTATTAAAGAATTAATGTATATTAAAATGGAAAATAATGCACATCATATTTATAATAATTTATATGAATTTACATAAATAAATATGGAAATTGAATGATTAATTGTACATAAGAAAAATTATATGAACTTATAATGGGAACTATAAATGATTTTATTTAATAAATATTTAAATAGATAAACTTTGTTTCATGAAATGGTGATAATACATGTTATTGATATAGATATATTATCATTTATGATGGATATCATAAAATGAAGAATAGTTTTAATCATGATGGTGGTAATTAAATATTAAAGTGATGAAATGTTGTTTATTTTAGAATCTTCTCAATTATTGTTTGATGATATGACTGTTATAAAGATGATAATAATTGAGAACATGAAAATTATCAATTCCTGGGATAAATTAATTATGATAATGAAAAATAAAAAATATGAAATATTTGGGATAACATTGGGATAGTGATTTATGAGACATATGATGTTGTAGATATGGAAATATGATAAGGATATTGATATAATAATATTAATTATTTCATAAATTAAAAACCCCAATAAATTAAATTTATTTTCCATTTAATTTTGATGCTGTAAGGATAATGAAATACTAGATATTTTTATTATGGTCAATGGATTGTTATATGAAAATTTCATGAAACTGATAGATCAATTATTTATAAGTGTTTATAATTTTTTTTTCAAACATGCTATTATATATACATGTATGAATTTCAGTGTTTAAAAGATATTGATGGAGATGTTACATTTTGTAAGATAAACTTATACTCACCCTTTCTTTAGAATATAATGTTATAATAACATATATTTTTAATTATTTTCATTATAATTCATACCCCATTGTTCGATATAAATTATGATACACCTCATATTATTCATATTCCCACACATTATCTAGTGTTAAAGTTGATACTAACTCACATCACCATTCATATACTTTCAATTACATGAAATTGGTATTAATATGGATGATAATGTATATAGTACTTTTGATCATATCATCCATAATAATGGCATTGAAGTATTATACTCATAAATATAATTCCACTACATTTAATATAAATAAATGTTGAGTGATTAAATATTTGGGAATATAATAATGGGATATGAGATATGATATCATTTTTTAAATTTCATTCACATATTCATTGTGGTGAAAATGCACTTTTTAAGGGTATATTAGAAGAGAACCAGTTGGTTTATCTTTCATTATTTTAATACCATTTAAATATCAGTCATAGATTATTTTTAAAATTATATATTATGATCATATGGTGACTCACAAAATATCATAAATGTTAAATAAATTTACCATCCCTAAGATTCTATGGAGAGGAATAATGTATGTGTTTAGATTCAGGGGTTTCGGTGTCCTGTAACCGAATATTTTTCATAAAATATCTCCTTATTTTGATCTAATAAATTATGGATTTTTACTTAAATAAAAGCATTTGTAATTTATAATCATGATTTTGGTGATCAGTAGTTAGTATTGATATAAAAATTATAATATGTGATATTGGTTATCGAATTTATCTCTCAATATTCGATGGCCCTAAAATGTATTATTTCTCATCCTTGTTTTGAAATTATTGCATTTATTATGTTATATTCCAACAGATCAATAAATATGGTTGGTATACATTCTTCGAGGAATAAATATATTGGGAGATATGTTATTTGATAATGTGGAATCTAATTAACAGATTAGATCATTGTCTTTTTTTTTATTTTTTTTGTTTATTTCTAGGTTTGGATTGTTTTGTGGTGGCATAGTTGTATAAAAAATGACGTTCTATGGATTATGGTTGAACATTGGTTGCATCACTGCTATGGGGGAGGCTTTCATGTACCATTGTGTCTCATTTGAACTATGAGTAGAACCAACATTCCTACAGGAGGGTCTAGTATATCAAATGGTATATTGGAACGCCCTAAGATTATGTGGTATGTTTCTCTTTGAATAATACAATAGCATGTGATGTTCACAACACCATGTTCAAGCACACTGCGACCTATCAAACTAGCCGTTTTAAAAGCAGTTTGAAATAGTAATACACAGTTTTTGAAATTTTATAATTTTTATTTTTCAAATTTTTCTTCTTTTATGGATTCATGATATCAAAAATAGCATAGTGTAATTTTTTGGAATCTTCCATATTATGATGAATTGTGAAAATACTAATTTTTTATTAAAAACCACTTTTTTAGTAAAAATAATTTATAGTGCCAGATTATGTATTTGAGTAGTTTTGAAGTATCATTAGATTGTATTTTTATAATTTAATATAATGTATGCCGTTAGGTGTAATGTCACATTTAAATTGTACAGAAACACATGTCAATTTTTAGATAGTTTTTATATCATAATAATATGCTTTTTGGTTTGGACAATAGAGATTATTTTTAAATTAATTTCTAAAACATAGGTGTTTTGAATTTGGAAAAATGGATTCCATAATTGGAATCATAAGGTTAATATTTTTTAAATAGGTATCGTTTCTTTTTAGGCATTCTGAATAGTAACATCAGTAAATATTTTATTTACCATTGTTAATGGGTAAACCTGTAAATAAGGGTAAAAATAATATGATAATAATATTTAATTACCCTAACAAGTGTCCTAAACCGATTTTATGATATATGTACGACCATGGTAATCATTAGGTAGATTTTTGGACCCCATGGAGACACTTTTTATGTGAAAATGAAACTTTATAAAAATTAATTATAAGTTTAGGAAAATGTAACAAATACATATATATTCTATTAAAAAAATATACGGTTTTCTGTAAGTGATATTTTATACTAAAATATTCATTATAAATATAAAGAAATTACTACATCATGGTATTTTATTTATAATTTTTAGACATAATAAAAAAGTATTTAATTATGACATAATAATGATGTTGTATTTTTTACTAATGAAAGAATAAAAATAATGATATTATAAATATTAAAATAAATATAATTTGAATTATTTGATTCCATCCACGAATTTTCTAGGAAATTTGAATTTATAGTGTTGATTAAATATATTTTTCACGAAATAATCATGTTTTTATGACATTCAAAAAAATCAAAAAAACAAAATAGTGTCAAAATTTACATAATTGAGTTTTAAACCCAATACTATTTTACTAAATTATATAAATAACAAAAAAATATATCAATCTACCAAAAGACATATATAATTTTATATATTTAATTAATTAACCACTTTTGGTTATTTTTGAATTTTATAGTATGTTTATTAACCATGTATTATAATAATACAAGAAGACATTGTAAAATATAAACTATTAAACAAAGAGTTAAATCTAAAATATAATGTCAATAAGGGGACCTAAATTTGTTTAAAACATTATGGTTGAGAGTTTATCAAGCCATCCCCACCTTATCCGAGAAATAAATTCTTTTGGATCCATTACAAACCGAAATTGATTTTATATTAAAATAATATTTCAAACTTTTCCTAATTTGACCCTCACCTCACTTATAAAAGGGAACTTCCCCTTATCATAATTTCACACCTCAAAATGATTTTTGAATGGACAAACCCGGCTAAAATATCCTCACAAATACCCTCAATTCAATCTAGAGGCCTTAATTTTAACTTAAATCCTTTTTAAGGGGCCCTTTTGATCAAATCAAAAGGAAGAACCTAAAGAAAAGTTAATTACTTCATAACCTCTTTCAAAATTCTTTTCTTCTTCAAATTTCACTTTCATTTTTTTCATAATAAAATAATAACTCCAGTACCTTATACATACTGAAATGTTATTATAAATATGATACAACCATATTCATTTTTAAATCCATCCTATGAATGAAAAAGTCGCCATAAGTGCGTATGTACGACTTACTGTCTCCACGTCGTCGTGCAGTTTGTTCTTCAACACTTCATTATTTGGATGGGTGTAATAAAGAATATAACTGGTGTGAATAATAAATGTAAAATTTTAATGACTCATTATATATAACATATAATCTAATTACATATGACATTACCACTAATTGAATGAAATCGTCGCTCGTGTGTACGTAAGACTTACCGTCTCTATGACGTGATGAGATATCATTTCACATCATAACCATTCAAGAAAAAGTTTCATTTTTTGGTTAAAAATAATTTTTTAGAAAATAATATCTTTCAGGATTTTAATAAAATATATTTTACCCATAACAAACGTAACTTACATATCAAAACATACAATGGAAAAAAATCAGTTAACATAGAGAACAGTGATACTACTAAAATATCATTAAAAAGAAATATTTAAAGATCATATATGGTATCATATTTATATATGTTTCTTGTATAATTTAATAACACTAATTTCACCATTATAAAAGAGTTAAATGTACCATTGACTAATAAAAAGTACTAGGTAGGGGTTAATTTTACAATCTCTTTGTTATCTAAGGTTTTTTTATGAAAGTATCTTCTACGACATCTTTATCATCCACATCCATGTTTCTTAAATATATATTTCAAAAAATTGTTTCTATTTCCTAGAATATGGATTAATGTCATTTATGCACATTTTTGAATTTTTATAAAAAAAATTTAAAGAATATTTCAGCCTTTTTTGAAAGAAGCTACATTATGACATTTTCGACAAATTAAGGAATGTATATTTTTTTAACTTATACGGCAGGTGTGGCTATTTCCCACGGGTATAAAAACTTCAAATCATCCCTTATATGATTATAATAATATTTTAAAAACTAATTTTTTCTTTACTTTTAAATAATTTCAAAATAGAAAGAGATATTTCACTCAAATATTTTTTGGATGGATTTCATCTTTGTCAACATACTTCGTTGGAGTTTACATTTGTTGGAAGTTGATTAATAATGTTTCAATCATTAATATTGTATCAAAAATCTTGTGACATGTTTGATTATGGATGTGCTATTTTTATACCATTAATGGTTTATGGTTAAAGTATTGACGTTGTGTATGCAAGTTTTAATATGAGTTCTTATATTATGTTTCAAATTTTTCATATGAGGAATGAATTTGACTTAGTATGTGACAGGTGAGGCCCGTTATAACCCCTTGATGCATCGGTATGTCTCGTGAGACAATGAATTGTGTTGTCACAAGGCCTTGACAAAATCCGATTTTCAGTATTTGGTCGAGGGCTTGACTATGTGGTTATGATATCTGAAATTATGCATTCCATAATTTTTAAATTAACTATTGATATTACATGTTGTTATTATAATAGTAGAATTTCTATTTGAATAATTAAATGTAATTATTTGATTAATATATTCCATATATTACTGGAGTTAAAGTTTAAAAGGCTTTTATTTTCATCTGAAACATTGTTTTAATTGTTTATGCTTATTTATGATAGTTTACACTATATTGTTTTCCTTTATGAGAATCTGATCTCACCCCTTCCTATGTTTTATTTTCTCCAGGATGCGAAGAAGTATATTATGACTTATATGTAGGGATATGCTAAGGGCTATGAGTGTGTTCAAAGAGACACAATGTATTTGTTTTTTTTCATAATGTAATGTAAAACATATGTATGTATCTAGTACTTTCAAAGTTACAAAACTGATCAGTATTTTGGGACTTGATACTTTGTGATCATGACAATGTTATGGAATAATGCATCGACTCTAAGTAACTACGGTCGGGGAGTAACAGTTGGTATCAAAAAAAGTTTTGTAGAATCCATTGAAACTAGATTTAGATAAAATATTATTAAATAACATTACCCTAAGATAGACATTGAGGAATATATAGAAGATCTTCCTAAAATTTTGGAAATGTAGAGATTTTATGAATTTTACAAGAAATACAACCTTTTCTAGATACGATAAGGTAGAGGCGGCTCTCACATTGACATATCTAGGGGTATAACCCAAAACACCTCTTTGATCTTGAATCGAACGTGAACTGGTTCATGAAAACGGGCCATGCTACACTTTTGGTTACGACACTCAAGAAATATATTCTTAGGATAATTCACATTTTAATTTAAAAACATTATTTAGGATTTATGATTAATACTTCCTCAATGAAAATAATATTTTATGACTATTGATTATATGCACAAACTGGTCAATTTATGTTAGGTATTTTACTATTATCGAAATATGTATTGTAATCCATAAACTAATCTATTGTATTTCATCGTTTAGAAATGGTGCCTAGTAGAAGGAATGGAACCTGTATCAATGCACATAATCCATGGAGGGATTTTTCCCCTACTAAATATAATTATATTTGAGATGGTGATACAAAAATTGTCGAATATGTTATAACCATACTGAGACAACTCACTCGGGTTATGAATAATATCATTACCCATATAGAGAACCGACATTCACAATTGGAGGATCAATTTAAGAACACATCATGATGAAATAATCACCAAAATCCAAAGGGACTACGGATCTATTTTTTGCTTAAAAATAGATATTTTTCTTAGATAAAAAATATAATTCATTGGGCAGTATAGAAAGGTAAAATGTTATCATGGAAATTTATAACCTCATACGACATGCAGATAAATGGTGGTGGTTAATTCAAATCATAATGGAGGTTTAATGAGTATAAAATATGGAATGGAGATTGAGTTCAAAATATCTTTTCATAGAATAATACATTCTTTGTGAACATCATGGAGATATGGGAAGGAAATTTCTGAGTATGAAGAATATATGGATGAGAATATCTCAATGTATGAAGCTAATATTAAAACGAAATCCAGGACTGTAACATATTATATACATAAAACAAGGTGTAAGATTGATTGATTTTTTGTTGGGTTAAAACCATTTCTTTTTCGCGCATTAGTCTCACAATCCTTCTCATCATATGAAGATATAGTCTCATGTTCTATGAAGACAGAAAATGAATTCTATAAGTCTTACGACATTAAAGAAAATCTGGAGAAGAAGAGATCTGTTGAACACTATAAAAATGGAATAAGGGGAAGAAGGGAAAAGTTGAATTTTTATCATGTAATAAATGTGGGGAGAAACACCCCGGTACTTACCTAAAGGGGAAGTGAGTCTATTACAAGTGTGGATAAAATCGACACCAATTTCATTATTATAAGGGGAATAAAGAGGCTATCAATGTTGAATTCTATAGTTTTAATGAAATGGGGAATTAAGAAAATCAATGTCCTAACAGTCAAAGAAACTTACCTCAAAAAAATCAAAGGTAGAAAGGACAAGATTATGATATCACAATTATAACCATTGACATTCTGAATTACATGGTGGTAGGTACATTAATCATTTCCACAGATTTATCCAATGATTTGTTTGATTATGGATCCTCGGATTCTTTCATATCTTCCTTGTTTTCCAGGAAAATTATATATTTTCTATTTGATTTAACAAGGTATCTATCAGTAAAAACTCATAAGGGAAGTGTCATTACAACAAGGTTCTGTGAATCAGTTACTATTATGGCATATAAACATGCTTTATCTAATGATCTCATTGTCATACCGATGATAGAATTTGATATAGTCCTCGATATGGATGGTCTTTCTAACCACGATGTGAAAATTTATTGTAAGAATAATGCGGTTACAATTTTTTATGATGGTAATTAATCCCTTATATTTTGATCTGAAACACCACCATCTGATTCTCATCTAGATCTAACCTCAGTAGCTCAACTAAATTCAATAATTTTGGAGGAATGGAGTGTAATAAGTATTAGTGAGGAAACGAATTTTCAAATAGAGTATGTACCAATTTTGAATGAATATGTTGACGTGATTCTTGAGTATTTACCTGGAAATCCTCTAGAACGAGAATTGAGTTTGTCATTAACTTAATTCCATGTTCATGGCCCTTGTTGAATACCCCTTATAGAATGACCACAGTGGAATTATTGGATCAAAATAAACAAATAGATGAATTTAGTAATAACGGATTTATTTTCCCAATTATTTTTTCATAGGGAGTCCCAATTATTTTTGTTATGATAAAGATGGATCTATGAGGTTGTGAAATGAATGCAGGGAGATCAATGCTATAATAATAATGAACAAGTTTCCCCTACCTCGAATTGATTATTTTTTTGATCAAATTAATGGAGCTCAATATTTTTCCAATATTGACCTTCGATCGGGATATCCTCAGTTGTGCGTGAATAAGGAAGACATTCTGATGATAGTATTTCATTCCATGTATGGGCATTATGAGCTTATTGTAATGCCTTTTGGAATAACTAATGCTCCCTCTATTTTCATTGATCAAATTAATAGAGTTATTATGGAATATCTTGATGAATATTTAGTGGTATTTATTGATTATATCATGGTATATGCCAAAATATATGGAGATCGTGAAATTAACTTGCATGTTATTCTGAAATCTCTTAGAAGATATGAATTTTATGGGATGATTAGAAAATGTGTATTCATGCATAGGAGATTACTTTTCTTGGTTATATTGTCTCTAAGAAAATAATGTTTATTGATCCTTCTAAGACAAGAGCAATACAAGAATGGATAGCACTAACAATTATAACTGAGATATGTTGTTTTATTGGTTTAGTTAGTTATTATTGTCATCTAGTCCAGAATTTTTTCAGATTGGAAAACCCATTAAAAAAGGTCACTTTTAAAGGGGTTAAATTTGTTTTCAAAAAATAGTCTGAAGAATGTTTTGTGAACTGAAGAAAAGATTAGTCAAAAATCATATCATAACACAACCATCGGGGAATGATGGGATTTTTATTTATAGTGAAGCTTCAATGAAAGGACATGGTTTTGTTCTTATGCGGAATGATAGAGTTTTTTTTATGAATCACAGAAGCTAAAAATTCAGGAAAAAAACTATCATACTCATGATCTTGAGTTAGCGACTGTAATATTTTTTTTGAAGATATGGAGACATTATCTATACGATATAAAAATGTGACATATATACTAATCACATGACTTTGAAGTATATTTTATGATAGAAATAACTCAACAAGAGGCCAAAAAGATGTCTTGAACTACTGAAGGATTATTAATGCAATATACACTACCACCCCGGGAAGGAAAATAAGGTGGCAGATGCTTTGATTAGAAAATATAATGGAGTTCTGAACACAATGAGAGTTGAAAGGGATCATATGTTCATGGATCTAGTAACAATTAATGTGGGAATAATCTTGGAAGGCGTAACATCGATTCTTTTTCAAATTTTTCCAAAACCATATTTTCAAGAATGGATAAAAAAGTTCTTCGATAGATGATGTTGTGTTTCAAATGAAAATTTAAGCTATGAATGATGTGAGATTGATTGACATAATTTATGATGATGGAATATTGAAATTTGAGAGGAGGCATTTTGTTCCCAATATATCTGATCTTAACAAGGAATTGTTGGATGATCCTTCTATCTCCAATTTATCTATACAACCTAGTTTCACTATGCAGTATAGAGATTTGAAGAACATGTTTTGTGGGAAAACATGATAAAGGGGATTATTGATTATATGTCAATATGTATGGTTTTTCAATAGGTGAAGGCAAAAAGATGACATCTTGTAGGAGTCATGAAATCTCATCCCATACCTATATGGAAATGGGCTGATATTACGATTGATTTTTTTATGGGGTTACCAAAAACTCTTAGAAGGAATGATGCAATATGGGTCATTGTAGATTGTCATACCAAGTATGAACATTGTCTTTCTATAAGAGAATATGTAAAATTTGAACATTTAGAAATTATATATATTAATGAAGTTTTAATACAAAATTTTGTAACCCTATTGATTTTCTCTGATCGAGATCCCATTTTACATCAAGATTACGGAAAATCCATCAGAAATCCCTCGATATTGAACTTCTATTAAGCACTTCCTACCAACCTCAAACTGATGGAAAATCAGAATAGACTATTAAAACCTTACAATACATGTTTAGATCTTTCTCACTTGAATTTCCTGATATGTGGGATCAATATTTACCTCATGCAGAATTTTCCTATAATAATATCTTCCATTCAAGTATTCAGATGGCACCATATGAAGCATTATATGGAAAGAGATATGGCATGAAAACTTGTTGGGATGATGTTGGTGAAAGAAAACTCATAGGCCTAGAACATGTTGAGGAAACAATAGAAAATGTGAATATTATCCAAACCCAAATCAAAGTAGCTCAATGATGGAAAACGACCTATGCCGATAACTGAAGGAATGATTTTTAATTGTAATAGGCAATTATGTTTTCTTGAAATTATCTCCATGGAAGGGTGTTGTACGGTTCATTAAGAAGCGTAAATTGAGTCCCAATTTCATTATACATTTATAAATGCTAAAAAGAGTTGGAGTGTAGCTTAAATTTTGGAAATAACAAAAAGTATTTCCAAAGTTCATGATTTGTTCTACGTATAAAAATTGAGAAAATATCTGCCTTACCCAATGCATGTACTCACCTATGAAGAATTAGAGATAGATCCTGGTATGTCTTATTTTGAATAGTCTATCAGGATTCTTGTTACCAGATAACAAATTTTGAGAAACTGAATGACTCCTCTGGTAAAATTTATTTGGAGAAACCATAAATTGGAAGAGGCAATACAGGAACCTGAGGAATTTATGATGAATAACAACCTGAATCTTTTTATACTTTAGTATTATAGAAATTTCGAGAATGAAATTATTTGAACGAGGGAAGAATGTAGCACCCTAATCAGCAATGGTTTGTTTCTATTTGATTAATACAATAGCATTGGATGTATGCAACACTGAGTTCAAATGCATCGCGACCTATCAAACTAGTCATTTTAAAAGCAATTAGGAATAATAATACCCACTTTTAGGAATTTTTTAAATTTTAATTATCAAATTGGGATTTATTTTGGAATTCAGATTATAAAATTTAACTTATGGTAAATTCTGAGTATTTTTCATATTTTTATTAATAGTGAAAAATACTAAATTTTAATTTAAAGAAAAGTTTTATTCGAAATAATTTATAGTGTTAAATTATACAGTTGAGTAGTTTTAATGTATCATTAGATTATATTTTTTATCATTTAATATAAATTAACTCATTTTATGTAATTTTTCATTCAAATTGTACAAAAACACATGTCTATCTCTTGATAGTTTTTATCTTTATAAAAACCCTATTTTTTGGTCTTGACAATGTCAATTTATTTTAAATTAATTTCAGAAACTTATTTATTTTGAATTTGAAAAAATTGATTATATATTTGGAATCATAAGTTCAGAATTTTTTAAATAGTTATCTTTTATTTTTAGAAATTATGAATAGTAACATCAGTAAATATTTTACTTACCATGGTTAAAAGGTAATTCCGGTAAACAGGGGTAAAAATAAGATTATAATAATTTTAAATCATCCTAACACATGTCCTAACACAATTGGATGATACATGTCTTATAATGAGAATTCTGGGATCTATTTGTTGACCATATAAGCCACTTGAATGTGAAAATTACACTTTATAAATATTAATTTAAACTAATGGAAAATGTAATAGAAACAAATTTCCTTTAGTAAAACAATTTTTATAAGGGTTTTTATAAGTGATCTTTTAAAAAATAAATAATAATTAGAAAGAAAAAATCATTTCTTACATTGTGGAATTTTATTTATAATTTTTTGACATATCATAAATATATATAATTATGGCACAATAAGGATTTAGTATTTTCCTTATTGGTGAAATAATCAAATAAATGATATTATAAATATTAAAATAAATATATTAGAAATTTTTTATTCCATCCTTGAATTTTATAGGTAAATGTGAAATTTCAGAGATGATTCAATATTTTTTTTGGAGTAATGATGTTGTTTTACATTCACAAAAATAAAATACATAATAGTGGGAAAAAACGAGTTTAAAAAAATACTATTTTAATAAATTATATTATAGTCATAAAAATTTATTATTTAGAAAAAGGACTTATGTAAATATTGATATATAATTAATTTACCACCTGAGGTTCTCTTGTAATTTTTTAATATTTTTATTAACCATGTATTTTAATAATTCAATAAGACATGGTAAAAGTTAAACTATTTAACATAGAGTTAAATCTAATAGATAATGTTAACTTGGTGACCCAAACTTGTCTAAAACCTATTGGTTGAATGTTGTAGACCCATACCCACCTTATCCTTGAAATAAATCAATTTGTATCCATTTAAAACTGAAAATTATATTATAATAAAATAATATTTCATGCTTTTCCTAAAGTGACCCTAACCTCTCTTATACATGGGTGATTCCCATTATCTTAATTTAACACATGCAAACCCTTTTGAATCAGCCAAACCATACACAAATATAATCCCAAAAACCCTCACTTAATACTAGATGCCTTACATTAATCATAAAATCATCCTAAGGATCCGTTTTGTTCAAATCAAAACAAAGAACCCAAAGAAGAAGTAATTACTTCATCGCCTCTTTCAACGTTTTTTTCTTCTTATGCATCACCATTATTTTTTGTTTACATACTAAAATAATAACTCCATTATCTTATAAATATTGAGATGTTATTATAAATATGGTACAACCATATTAATTTTTCTATCCATCCTATAAAATACGATGTCACCATACGTGCGTACATAGGACTTACTGTCTCCAGGTCGTGGTGTAGTTTGTTATTCAACACTTCATTATATGGATGGGTATAATAATGTTTATAACTTTTGTAAATAATATATATTACATGTTAATTATTATTTATATATAATATATCAACCAATTACATATGATTTCACTACAAATAGAATTATATTATCGGTTGTGTGTACATATGGCTTACTGTATCCACGATGCGATGAGATATTATTTCTCATCGTAACCATTCAAAAATAATTATAATTTTATGATTAAAAATAAAATTTAAGAACAAAATATCATTCTGGATATGAATGAAATTCATCTTATCCATCAAAAACATGACTTACGTAATCAAACATATAAAGGAAAATGAACCAGTTAAACCCAAAATAATGATACTACTAAAAAATCACTAAAAAGGAAATTTTAGAAGTTCATATATGATATCATATTTATGTATTCGGTTCTTGAATAATTTAATAACAATTATTTTACAATCATAAAGGAGGTTAATGTACCCTCTACTATGTAAGAGTACATGTTAAGGGTTAATTTTAAAATCAATTTATTATCTGAGGTTGTTTTTATGAAAATATCTACTGGGACTTCTTTATCATCCACATACTTGTTTCTTAAAAATGTATTTCAATTTTTTTTTACTATTTCCTAGAATATGGGTTAAAGTCATTTGTACATTTTTTTACTTTTTATAAAATGTATTTAATGGAATCGTTCAATCTTTTTCAAAATAAGGTACTTTATGAAATTTTTGATAAAATAAGGAAATTTGTTTTTATTTTATATGGAGGGTGCAACTATTTTTCACCATTATAACACCTTAAAATATCCCATTAAACGATTATAATAATATTTTCAAAATAAATGTTTTCTTTAATTTTAAACGATTTCAAAATCTAATGGGATATTTCATAAAATAGTATTCGGATTGATTTCATCTATACCAACATCATTCATTGGATTTTAAGATTGTTTGATGATGATTTATTATGATCAAATATTCCTTATTGTAATGAATGTTTTGTGAAATGTTAAACTATGGATGTACTATTTTTATACCATTCATGTTTTATGGTTAAGTTATTGAATTTTTGTTTTCTATTTTTAATATAAATGTTTATATTATGATTCAACTTTTTCATATGACAAATGCATTGGACTTAGTAAGTGACAGGCAAGGACCGTTATAGCCCCTTGATGCATCGGTTGGTCTCATGAGACAAACTAGTGTCTTTGCACAAGGCATTTACATAATCTTATTTTTAGTCATAGCAAGAGGCCATGACTATGTGGTTATGATGTTCGACATTATGTATTCCATCATTATGAAATTATTTATTGATATTACATGTGATTATTCAACTTGTAAAATTTCCATGTGATTAAGTAAATGGAAATACTTGATTGTTATTTTCTATATTATACTGAATTTTATGTTTTAAAGGCATGTTATTTAGTCATATACATTACCTTAAATGTTTAGGCTTATTTATGATCATTTCCTCTTTATTGTTATCCTTATGGATCTTCTAAGATCACCCCATTATATGTTTTATTTTTTCTATGATACCATGTATATTATGAATAACATAATGGGAGAAGCTAAGGGATATGAGTGCATTAAAAGAAGACACAATGTTGTCATTTTTTATTTCATAATGTAATGTAGAACTTATGCATGTATCTATTACTTCCAAGGCTAAAAAATTGCTCAGTCTTTTGGGATTCGATCCCTTGTGATCATGAAAATTTTATTTAATAATGCACTGACTCTCTGTAACTAGGGTTGGGGTGTTACATTCATGGGTTGTTTAAATGTCCTCATCTTCTAGTAGTTCTATTTACAAGATTGTTGGAGGTCATGGATGTAAAAACCTATCATTCAAAAAAGAACAACATGTTTGTTTTTTGTTGAAATCATTTTTAAAGATGGAAAACATACACAATATTCTACGATGGTCCCGGTAGTGTCTAAGAATTTTTCAGTGCCTACAGTTTGGGAAAATAGCAAAAAATAGTAGGTTGTATCGTTAGAATTAACCATGAGAGGTCCCCTTTTGTGTAGTTGGGTTTTCACGATTTGTATGAAATTGTTTTACCCAAGGAGCACACCCATGAATGGATTATAAAAATATCCGATAGTGGGTTTCTGCATTATATTCATTGGGTTAGGGAAACTATGTGACTTAACCATGTGGGGTATCTCTTTTAAAATTGAAGGGATCATAGTGTGTGCATGGTTTGGCCAAACTGTGATCCCCTATTTATGAAGATAAAATTACTGTTTTTACCTTAGAGATATTATAAACATAATTTTATTTCTTCTACCATAATTTTGAGATGATGTATCAACCTTTTCCTTATGTAATATCAAATCCTACTCCATCATGTTTCATTGATATATCCTCTACCGAAACAAAAAATCAAAATTCATTGTATATGTTTGATTGCAACGGGTTTTCTATAATGATCCCTTCCTTCAGTCATATTTTTAGCGTCCCATATGTTTCACTATTTTTATGCAAGATAATTCACACTATTTCTAGGTCATTGATCTATTCTTCATTTTTCTTCATGTCTACTATGAATCTAAAGCCAATATTTAATGGGGAGTCTTCTTTGGACCTAAGGTAGATTGCTGGATTTTTTATCCAAAAAGTTATTCTGTTTTCATATCCTCGTCATTGTGCCACACACTGACATTTTCATATATTCTAATAATTAATTTAATTAATTCTAAATAAAGTTTCTCATGGTAATATACTCATGAGAATCATTGATAGGTAATTAAAGGATTCCAATTTCATTCATATCCATTCTTTGGTGATGGTATGATAATTCATTTATTCGAGTGGTTCTAAATTGGGGATGCACCCGTAAGGGGCTCTAGACCTAGGGTTTCCTCCCTCTCGTCGCGGCCAGACCCTCCGCTGCGGAAGGTGCGATGACTTCTTCTCAAGCTCGGTGGGTTGCTGGTGGACCTCTGCTGGGCGGAGCTGTGTGGTTTTCTCTCCGACGGTGGAGATTCTCTCGGGCTTTGGTGGTTGCTGGCTCTGGTCCGCGGGTTTAAGACCAGTCCTGTTGACGGAACACTCTACGGAGCGCTCCTAGATCATATCTCGTCAGTTTTCTGGTGACCGGTGGTGTTTTTACTCGCGCTCGAGGTCCGCGCTCTTGTGTCGGCAGTTTGGGATCTGTCCCCTCTCAGGTGAGCTCGATGGGGTTTTCGTTGTCTCTGTTGCAGTTTGTGTGTCTGGTGGTGGCAGGATTTCCAGCTCCATGGATGTTTTTCTTTACATCGTTGACGGTTCTGATGTTTGGTTGTTGTTGGCTGATTTCAGGGATGTTTTCTGTGATTTTGTGGTTTCTTTCACCGGATTTTTATGGAAATATGGTGATGTTCTCTGCGATGTGATGAGGGTTTCTGCCTCGCTGGAATCGGTGACGAGGGTTTCTGCCTCATTGAATTCGGTGAAGGGATGGAGGCGGCGGTTTCCGGTTAATGGACTCGCTGGCATCTGGCTGTGGCGGTGAGTTTCTGGCGAAGTCCGGGTGAAGTGAAGACCAGCTCTGACGACATTTCTCCACGCTTCTCGAGGTGTGCGGACCGAGGTGAGCATGTGATTTGACGTAGCCCGTGGCGGTGCGTGGCTCGAGGTGTTGAAGGCGGTGTTTTTAAAAATTTTGAAGTTTTTCCTATGAATTTTGAATTACCTAATGTGGTGATGTGAATTTGAGGTGTTTTGGGTACCGGCAACCCCTAAACCGGTTTCCGGGAACCGGCTACCCTCAAACCGGCCATTAGAAAATCAAAAAAAAATGATTTGTAGGCATTCTTTGGTTTTTCGGGTTTGAAATTACCACTTTTATTAATTGACTAAATGACATGAAAACTTTCTATGAGTTCGGCATGGAACGTGAATGGTTCCCCCTCATATATTTAATTTCATTGTTTCCAAAAAACCTCCAATGTGCTTGGATTATCATGAAATGGAATTTATATTCCATATATAAGAAAATTGTCTATTTATATTGAATGTATTGGTTCATGATGGTTTTCTATTATTAAATAAATTTAATGGATTAGTTGAGAAAATTATAATGGGTATCAAGATTATGCCAATGGATACATGACATTCATTAGGGATCATATGAATTATGAAACACTTTTGAGATATTTGGATTGATTATTATAATATTATGATATAATCCATCCAAATATTATTATTTTTATCATAAGACACCATTGATATTTGATATGGAATTATCTTTAAAGAACTTGTTGAGCATGGCATTTCAATCTCCCTTACAATAGGTGTTGTGCATGGCATCTCTCACTATTATACTTCTATATAGATGATGGGAATTATGTTCTATTTTAATTTGTTTATGGTGTTGGTAATGAAGTACCACCCCACTTATATTGAGTGATGATAATGAAGTCTCAAATTTATTATGATATTTATGGAACTTATACTTTTATTTCTCATATATCTCATTTATTCTTATCATGTATGTCTTAGTTATGACGTGGTCGAGGCAGAAAAAAGTATCTAAGTATATGCCTACTTATATACGCACATATTTAGTTTATATATGCTGATCTAATTTAAAACTATACTATATATATTATTACAATATATAAATAGGGTTATATATTAGACATATTTCTTACTATGCCAAAGAAGGTAGGTCCACTCGGTATCCTATAAGAACCTAATAAGGCTAATATTTATTTTTTCCTCATTTTTTATTATTAACTATTAAATTTACATGGGTGATGCTATGTATACAACTTTGATTAATTCTAGACACTATTCATGGTGGCCTACTACGATATTATCTCACACCCTACCTAGACCACCTTGGTACTAGGGTAAATTATATGTTTACATGTATGGATAATGAAAATAGACATTAAATATATATTTGATGAGATATACATATTTTATGTATCATGGGATCATAAGACTAATGATATGACTGATATTATAGTGGATACTCATTTTATCTTTCTGTATTTTTTTTCATGTGGTATTTTCATGTTCTAATTTCCATTTTATAAATCTATTTTCCATGACATAATCATGTACCCAAATCACCCTTATCAATTTTTATATTATTATTCATTTTATAAATTATTTTACTTATATTGTCATTTATTATATCTATAATATTCTTCTTTCCACTACGAAGTATTACTAGTCATGTTGGCATGGTATTTGTTTCTTATTTTCCATTTGTTTAGATATTCATACATTACTATCTATTAATTATAATAATATATTTTTCTACTATCAAATTAGAATATAGTCTCCCCATATTACCACCCTTACACCCTCAATGAATTTCGGATACCTCTGGAATTCTAGGAGGTGTGCTTGAGGGAATGTGACCCATCGACTCAAGAAACAAGTCAAGTGCATCCTGGGTAGAGACATTATAATGTAGTATCAGTGAAATATTTTCATTTTGAATTTATTATTGAGAATTATGAAGGATACTAAGATTTTATCATATTTGGTAATAATCTTATTCTTGGGGGTAACTAACCCATGTACGAGGGAAACCCAAATTACCTCATATGGGTATTGATGTTATTCATTATTCGTTTTATTGTTGATACGACTTCATCATTAGGTGATGAAAATATCTTGTAATGATCTAGCCATTGGTATAATTGAAATAGTATTTCTATTATCAAGACTGATGAAATGATTATATTACATTACATGCATCATTATAAGAACAATATGACCAATATGCCTCGAATTTTCCAATTCCATGTTATCTTTTACAATGAATTTTCATATTGTTTATTTTTATTTATTTATTATCATATATATAAATTTTATGCCATTACTTGAAGAATGAGAATACATAATTTAAACCTAATTTTTCTTCCTTCATCTAACAGTGCTTTCCTATATAGATTAAATAATACACTAGGTGTATTTGGTTGTGGAACTATGTACCATGGACTATTGACCACATTGGAGGGAACATGATATGATTAGGAATAAGTGGATGCCATATTGAACATTATATTGAGTATGGGGCCTTAAAAATTTGATATGAAGATCCAAATAATTCAACCATTTAAATGGAATTAAAGATTGAAATGATAAAAAAATTAGAATGGATAAATATTTTAAAATGAAACAGTAATATTATAATTGTGATAATATACCTAGAACCTGACCCAACATTAGTAGTTGGTAGTTGGGAGACTCTTGAATTCTTATATCATGTTATGGGCTCTCTCTATTTCCTAAAAATAGATATTGGAGAATGAAGACAGCTGTTATCATTTCATTGGAATTCCTTTTACACATATTAGTTATTTATCTATGATCTTTACAACTATTAAATTCTCTTATATAGTGTGTGTTTTGAATTATAGTATCATTCCACCATGAAATTCTCAAGTCATATTCACTAAAGGATGTTATGACCATGCACCAATATTTTAAGGCCCTATTCCACCAGTGATAACTTATGTAATCTCATATGTGGAACCTATTCCTATTTCAAATATGCTCACTAACCCCCAGAACCATGATGGATTTTTCATAAGATGAAATATTTTCATGGTTTCTCTCAAACCACCACGACTATGGTATAGTTGTCTCAAGAGTTATAGAAGAAGCATCCTATAACCTTTTAATGGTGATGGACGTCCTCATGATGCTAAGACTTGGTTCGAAGATATTCATTATATTTCCAATTATCTAGAGACTCCTATAGTGATAAGGGTGAATCTCACTTCTTATATGATATTTGATTCTGCCATGAGAATGAGGGAATTATTACCAAAGAAGATTGACTATGAGATATGATTGGTGTAGATATTCAGATAACCTTTTATGATTAATTCATTCAATATACTCTGAGTTTTGATTAGGAAGGAGGTATTATGATCCTCCATAAAGGATCCATGTATATAAAAGAGTTTTATTATCACTTTATTGAGCTGCAGTGGTTTGTACAAACTGTATCTGGTGATGATGTTATGACCATGAGGTGATTCGTGGATGGGATGGTATACACCATCCAATATTAAATTATGTTTTATTGTTGAATATTATTTCTGAGATAGTTATCCAATCACTAATTAATGATATACATCTGAAGGACGATGATGGTGGGAACAAGGGTGTTTTTAAATTGAGAAATTGCAGTTTTTTTATAAGATGTATATGGGGCTTCAAAGTTTCTCATAGGGCTTGGAGTAGTCATATTCCACATACTCAAATATCCATTATATGTCATTATTATGGGAAGCTATGACATAAAATATCATAGTTCTCATATGATTCATTGAAAAGAAAATGATTTTGAAAGATGGTCAATATCTATTAATTTTATTAGACCATTCAATCAGTACCAATTTAGGGGGGATCTACACCTACCCCACATTCAGTAATGAGGCCAGAAGTATCACTCTAGGACAACAGTTGGAATAACACCATCAAATCAGGTTGAGGCATTGTTTGAGTAAGAGGTATTCATAATAATAATTCTTAGAGCCCGTAGAGGATACCTACTCAAGGATGTTAGTTTGTAACTTTGGGAAGTGGTACAAGATTGTTACCTATTGTGTAGCCTTTTCCAGAGGAACAATGTGTCATAACTTCTACTGTACAATGTTTTATAATAATATATTCCACTCTCGTGTCTTATTTATTTTACATAGGTGAATAACATTACTTTAAATCCGATAAAATTATGGAGAGTATGGGATGTGATATGGAAAAACATTTTAGAGTGATGATGATTTATTATCTATTAGTTATGATATCAAAGAGAATCATTATGGTAATTATTATACCCATGAGTTAAGTGGATATAACTTCATATGGAATATTTCATTCATTGACATTACATGGATTTATATAATCCTTAGAATGGAATTTTTAGTTCTATATAAATATATTATTCACTATTTTATTCAGATGGTTATGATTATATCACCAGAGGATGGTATGTGTGATTACATGGGAGAATAGAATGTTCATTCTCATCGAGCAGGACCAAATAATTATATGTAGGGTAATGTGACATCTCATGTATCCATCCTTTTCTTAGATAATAATTGGTTAAGACACCTAGTTTCAGTCCAATAGTGTATGGTTTCATAAACATCTCCACTGATTAATTTTTTGGGATATCTCGTGTGAGAGGTAGAATATACCGTCGACATAGTTCTAAGAGAAGCACTAGTGTCCATTCCTCTAGGTAAGATGTAAACTATATTTATTATGGATCTCAATAAATAGTTCTTGTATCTGGAGGGTAAAGTCTTTATATTCCCCATCACCTCCCAATGTGGTTCCCAATTCCTTTTTTTAATAAAGTGAATGGTACCCTCAATCAATGCATGGATTACCGACAATTGAACCATCATAGGGTTAAGAATAGGTATCCACTATCTTGAATATATTCCCTCTTTGATCATCATGAATGAACAAATATGGAATTAACTTTATGCTAAAAACTATAAATTCCACTTGTTGATCCATATTTCCACTTCCTATGTTACATTATCTCTGTTTCAGGGGTTTTAAAAGACCTTGAGAAACTAATAGTTGTTGTTTCCTCGAACCATCCGAACAATGTGTTTGTCATATATAGTTTCATGGGAATGTATGGATATTAAATAAACTTAATCCATGATTTATTACACCATGTATAACCACATATTGTCTTGAATAAAAATGGTGTGAAATGTTTATGGTCAGAAGCATGTGAAGAAGCATTTCAAGACTTGATGGGAAGATTGACTATAATATCGATACTAATTCTATCAGATCTAGAAGGAGATAAAATATTTAATGTGAAACCTAATCTATTTTTCAAAGAGATATTTTGATTTAGGATGAGTGATTAATCATGTACAGGTCTCATCAGTTGATTCCTTACCTGAGGAATTACATTATGCACGACCATGATCTAGCTGATGTAGTTAATGATCTATACTATTAGAGACATTATTTACATGGAGATCATTTTTTTGATATTCAGTGATAAAAAAAATTCAAGTAAATATTTACTGTTGGCGCCAAAAATATGGCCCGAAAGGAAGGAACGAAAAAGGCAGCCGGCGCGCTGCCTCGCGAAGCACAGCCGCGAAGCACAGCCGCGGAGCCCGTCCGCGGAGCCCCACCGCGAAGCGTCCCGACCTTAGCGGCCCCGCGAAGCTCCGGAGGCGGTAATCCTCCGCGAATCCTTTTGACGTTCGCGAGCCGCCGCGAAGCTCCGGAGGCGGTAATCCTCCGCGAATCCTTTTGACGTTCGTGAGCCGCCGCGAAGCTCCGGAGGCGGTAATCCTCCGCGAATCCTTGTGACGTTCGCGAGCTGCCGCGAAGCCCAGAAGGCGGCGCGCGAGCCCTGCTTCGCGGCGCCCCTTCCCTATAAATACTTGACTCCCCCTGAGTCCCGGAGGACGGACAACCCGACCTTTCGGCTTCTCCTCTCCCGAATCGCGAAGCAAGCTTTGCCCCGGGAATCATGAGCTCCGCGAGGTATTTCTACTTCGCGAGACGACTCTGATATGTTTCGTCCTGAGCCCCTCTTCCGAGAGGGATGCCCTTCGCGAAGCCCAAGGGCGTTCGCAAAGCAAGGGGATTCCCAAGGGAACCCGGGCAGCCGCGGAGCACTTGTGCTTCGCGAAACACCCAACCCATGCTAGTAATCCCTATGCCAAGGCAGGATAACTATGCATCGCGAAGCACATTGCTTGGCAGGACCCTGCTTCGCGAACCACTCCTTCTTCGCGAGGCAGTGCTCCGCGAACACTGTTCCACTTCGCGAGGCACCACCCACTCCCACCTATGCCCCATGCTAAGGCCAAGGCACCCCACTTCGCAAAGCACACTCCTCTGCTTAGCAATCCCTCCTCTCGTGCGACCCTCCAGGTTTGCACGATGTGATTTCAAAGTCCCATGGACAACACCTCCCGTAGCGTTGCTTCGCCCAATGCTTCTTCGCATAGGCACGCTAACGGCTATTGCTTCTTCGCATAGCCACGCTAACGTGGACCCCTCGGTGGTTCCTCCCTCGACCCCCCTCTACCATGGCCTTACTGGTACCTTCCCTTCCCCAAGGACCAGAGGGTACCGGTTATGTAAGCCCTAGGGGTGTGGAGTGAACCCACCTCGTCCGAGCTGCAGGACGTTAAACTGCCAAGCACCGCGTCCTCAACACATGACGTTAAACTGTGACCCAACCTCTTCTCCCTCACGAAGGGTTCCCCCCAGCTCGAGCATTCATTACACCACTCGTCTCCACGGGAATGGAACTCTTCCGCACATGGAATGAGATCCTCCTTGTCGGAGTGGTGTATGTTCGCAGGGGAAGGGTCGCCTCAGAGCGTAAATCCCTAACCTTTGGTACGGATGATTGCACCCGTGCATCTCGGTACTCCCCCACTACCAAGGTTAGTGGGGAACGTGATAGGGAACGAGGCACCTCCCATTGTCGGACCAAGGTCCATCTTTCCCGCGCTTTGTCGCACCATGGGCCTCCATCCTGGAGTAAGTCCCAACACCATGGGCCGCTCAACGCGTAAGCCCCTCTTCGCTTCTCACGGACGCACCCTTCGCGACGTGATCGTCAGGTCCTTGCAACCTCTTGTTTCTCACACCGAGCATGACTCACGTGGGCTTAGAGTGAGCACCGACCCTGACAAACCCATTTGAACTACGAGGTCTTTGATCCATGTCAAGGCATGGTACGTAGGAAGCCTCCATGAGGTTCAAGCCCACCATCAGTGGACCAAGGTCTACTTTCACGTCGGTTCACCGACACACCCCCCGTCGCCCTTTCACGTCGGGTCTCATCCCGGTCCGGTGGTAAGCCATTGCGACCAAACCCATTTGAACTACGAGGTCTTTGATCCATGTCAAGGCATGGTACGTAGGAAGCCTCCATGAGGTTCAAGCCCACCATCAGTGGACCAAGGTCTACTCCCATTTGAACTACGAGGTCTTTGATCCATGTCAAGGCATGGTACGTAGGAAGCCTCCACGAGGTTCAATCCCACCATCAGTGGACCAAGGTCTACTTTCTTTTGAACTACGAGGTCTTTGATCCATGTCAAGGCATGGTACGTAGGAAGCCTCCATGAGGTTCAAGCCCACCATCAGTGGACCAAGGTCTACTTTCACATCGGTTCACCGACACACCCCCCGTCGCCCTTTCACGTCGGGTCTCATCCCGGTCCGGTGGTAAGCCATTGCGACCAAACCCATTTGAACTACGAGGTCTTTGATCCATGTCAAGGCATGGTACGTAGGAAGCCTCCATGAGGTTCAAGCCCACCATCAGTGGACTAAGGTCTACTTTCTTCTGAACTACGAGGTCTTTGATCCATGTCAAGGCATGGTACGTAGGAATCCTCCCATAGGTTCAAGCCCAAGTCTCTTCGGACTAAGGTCCAGCTTCACGTCGGTTTACCGGCACCATCCCGAACTACGCGGACTTTGATTCCCTGCCACGGGGATACGTAGGAAGTCTCTTCAAGACTCAAGCCCAACTTCACTGTCGCCCCCCCTGCGATGGTCCCATTTCATTCTCAACCGTCTCTACTAGACGTTAATCTTGCAACATACCCTGTGTTGAACATGGGAAGCTGAGGAAAACCTCAGATACGTGTCTATGACATGTAATTCCCTGCGCTCGATGTGGGATGCCTCGGGCTTCCACGCCCTCGAGAAGCCTTATGATTGAGGATAACAGATAGACATGCCAGGTACCCCAGCATCCAGACACGCTACTGATGCCTCAAACGTGATTACTCCCCTGACCGAAGGTTGCTGCCCTGACTGGACCCTTTGGAATGTCCTGACAGAAGCAGTGTAATTAACTGGCGTCCATGGAAACATGACACCGGGAAGAGTTTCACGAACTACGTATTAAATCTATAAGGGAGACCCGGACTAGGTGACGAGTTCTGAGGAGGAATCCACAGGAGGAAGAACCGACATCCCATCATCCCGTTTCGATCAAGGAGCAGACGTACCTGAACAAGGAACGAATGCCGCCCGCCTTTGGAAAGCGGGAATGCGGGGCAACAAAGCTGCGCGCCCCCCTCCCCCGCGGACGGATGCGCGCGCGCCCCGGCGAAAGCGTCGGAAACAGAAATGGTGAACCCGACGTGAAATTCTTCTCCTCAGCATGGAGATTAGTAGCGTTCGAGACACCAGTAGATTGACGTGTCACCGGATCCAGATATCCGTTGCCTGGTCCCGCCAAGTAAATGGCGGGCCTGTCGTGGAACTTACCAGAGGTCGGGGTAGTAGAACGTGGGGCACTCCGCTCTGCAGCGTGTTGGCGTGGATCCTTCGCACAAACATGGAGGATGGAAGAACGCTGGGGCACTGGCTGTCAATCCTTTTCCTCTCATTACTGATGAGTTGATCCCTTCGTTTTCCAGGAACCAGGTTGCTATTGCAGAGATGCGGTCACCATCCGCTCCTCGCCCGCGCAGGGGCAGGGGCAACACCACTACGGCCACTCCACATGGCGCCACTACCGCCACGACAGCTGCCACGTCACGGGATGCGGGACGTCCACGTCCCCTTTCCCCATCAGAGGTCATCCAACGAAGGGTGATCAACAGCCTCGTGCGCAGGTATGAGGAACAAGGGGTCATCCCGACCAGGGATATGGCCCGTTTGGACCTGGAGGCTTCCAGGCCTCGCTGTCAGCGCCGCCCCAACAGGCCGCGCAGGGAGCCTCCGCTCCCCACCCAGACATTCAATCGTTTCGGGAGCCTATCCCCGGAACGCCTTGACGACTCTTCGCCTTACGCTGAAGAGGCAGGTGTTGTCCGGCTCAGCCCGCTCAGGGCCCCGACCCAGGACCCCCAGGCGAGAGCTCCCGTCCGGTCACGTCAGCGCCGCCGTCCGGCCCCGCAGGAAGAACAGGCAGACTATGTCC
This sequence comes from Viscum album, assembly GCA_963277665.1. Taxonomy (NCBI): domain Eukaryota; kingdom Viridiplantae; phylum Streptophyta; class Magnoliopsida; order Santalales; family Viscaceae; genus Viscum; species Viscum album. The sequence goes on from OY728166.1 coordinate 206,308,685, forward strand.
CTGCACCACCTGCACCGGCCCGCCTGACCCGACGTCAGCGCCGGGCCCGGGCTGAGGACGCTCGCCTAGCTGCGTCCACATCGACAGCTATAGTGGCCCGAGCCACCGCCGACGTACATTATGAAGCCCCCGCCTACATTGAGCAGGGGCACCCCTTCGCCCAACCAAGATTGAGACCCCAGCCGCCCCATGGGCAGGCCGGGTTGACGCTCCGGGTTGTAGGCTCCAGTGATGATCGTCGCGAACTAACCCGCGGTGATGCCACCCCGTACGGAGGTCCTCCCCGTACCACTACTCCACAGAGCGTGGGCCTTCCCCGCTCCGAGGTTCGTCGTGGAGGCATGCCTCGTGCTGCCCCCATCCTGCAGGAAGACCTGCCCCGGGGCAGTGATGCTCAGCACGGAAACATTTCCCGCGCCCGCTGTACAGGGTATGAAGTCCATCCTTTTGAAGGCACCGTCCATCCGGTCCTTCGACGTGGGGCCCCCCCCTACGTCCTCTCTGCGACTGGAGAAGATCCTTCTCGCCCCAGCAACTCAAGGAGTGAAGGTCAGCCTCGCTCCACTCGCACCGACCATGGAGGCCTTCCCCATGCTCCTGCCGGTTCCAATAGAGGCCCCGCCCACGTGGGTACTGTTCATCGAGGTCCTCCCCATGTACCCTTTGATATTTGCCCTGGTGCCCCCGGCACCCCGGCTGTCTCAAGTGGGGGCCCTCTCCGCCACGGCGCTAGTGCCGCCCCAGGGCTGCCTGATAGGGGTCAACCCTGTCCCGAAGAGCCACCCAGGGGCAGAAGAGCGGGTCGTCGCCACCACAAGAAGAATCCTGGGAAGCCCCAGGGGGGGATAAAACCTGCCCGCTTCTCCGATTCGGAAGCGGAATGCGATTCAGCGATGGAACCTTCTCCCAGCTCCTCCGTGTCAAGGACTGGGGAAGGAACCAGACGCGTCAGCCTTGTTCTCCCGGAATTTGAGGTCCATCGGATTCCCGTCTCTCTCCGCAGGTACATCCAGGAGGAAGAAATCCTGGGAATTCCGCGGGTTTCGACCGCGCAGTCACCGCCACCGTCACCCGAAGCGCCCTCTACCTCTACTCGGGATCACGAGGAGCTGTTTTGGGGGTCAACGGTGGTAGAGCCACGACATGACCGGACACCGGTAACGGAAATTCCCGTACCCGAAGCAGTGGCTGTTAGCCCGTCCTATCGTGACATTGTGGTCAGGTCACCTCGCTCTTCAGAGGAGGGCCCAGAGTACGGTGGCCAGTCTGCTCACTCGCCGTATTCTCCACCGCCGAGTTTGCTATCCCAGAGGTCCGTCTCGGTACCGCTACCGTTCCCTCAGCCACCCCCGGTTGATGAGTGGGGAAATGTAGGGCCAAACCCCGAGGACGAACCCAGGAGCTTCTGGAGTATTCTTGCAGCGGACTACTTCCCAGAGAAGTTCTGGCCCACGGCGACGCTAAATTTTCGCGTACCCGAGTCGCTTACCCCTGAAGAAGTGGGATGCTTTTGTCGGACCCTGTGGGCGACGCACTTCCGCCTCCGTTGGGAACGGGTAGTGTACCCCAGGAGTCGAGAGCACTTTGAGGAGATTGGCAAACAGTGCCGCCTAGTTGATGCAGCGGCGCTCCTTGTGGCCCAGCACCCCAAGTCGCCCGATCACCAGAGTGCCCTCCAACGAAAATGCGTCCAGAGTTTCAAGGCACTCTGCAAGATCGTCAGGGAAGCCACCCCCCATGTGCAAGTCCGTGGTTGGGGACGCTATGCCTCTCTCCTCTTCGACCCTATCCGACGACAGCCCGATTCGCTATGCGACATTGAGGATATGCCATCAAGAGGGGTCACAGTCCACATGGCCGACGTTGTGGATAAGGAAGATGAGCTTGAGTTCCTTGATGGGGACTTACCATCCGAAGGCGTACCGCCACTGCTCGACCCATCAGGGAGAGTCACCCGTCAGCAAAGGAACCTGCTAGGCCTCCCCGTACCCACCGAGTCACTGGCACTCGGTCGAAGCACTGGCAAGGGTAAGGAGCATGTCGGGATAGTCAGGCACTCCGATCCATCCGCCTCCGTGCAGAAAATGGACGAAGACCCTGAGAAGGCCACGTTGCGCCAGCAGCTTGCTGAGCAGAAGAGGCTGGTCGACGAACTCTTGGCTGAACGCGCCGCAGAGCGACGACCCGACTACGGTAATCCCAGGCCGGGACAGCAGGGGCAGGAACAATTTCCCCCCGGTGAGATTCCTCCGGGCAACCCTGATCATGCTACTGCCGCGGACAGGGCGGAAGCCGGAACGTACGGCAAGAGGGCGCGATACGTCTCACCAAACCCCCCTGAGCGACGGGGCAATCTGAAGAACCCAACCCGGGTTCCCCCGGTCGCCCAAGAGGTCGTCCAACCAGTCTACCCGCGAGCAGCAGAAGCCGTCTACCGTATTGAAGAACCTGGCAATGCGCTTGTGGTTAGGGACCCCCGTCAAGACAGGGACCCCCACCCGGAGGACCTTATTGCGGCACTCACAGTCCGCCTCGAGGCGTTGGAGACACGGCAGGTGGCGGTCCCACCGGATGGCAAGCCTTATCCCGCGTGGGTGGATGATATGCCCGCGCCTCCGGGTTTTGGGAACCCCACTTTCTCGCCTTTTAACGGGACAGGGGACCCACCCCAGCACTTGGCTCATTTCTCTTCCAGGTGTGGCCCCATGCTGGGGACCCCGGCTCAGCAAGAAGCCGCTAAGCTCCGATGTTTTGTACAGACGTTGGAAGGTCCGGCATTCGTCTGGTACAGCCAGCTCCCCATCGGATCAGTGACCGGCTGGGAGGATCTTCGCCGACAGTTCTTGTACCAGTTCAGCTCCACCACGCGGAAGACCAGCATCGCGGACCTCTTTAAGTGCAAACAGAGGCCTGATGAGCGGGTTGCAGACTTCATCGCCCGGTGGAAAGGACTTACGTATTCTCTCGATATGCCGCTGACTCAGGAGCAATTACTGATGATGTGTGTGGGGAACGTAAAGACAGAGCTGGTACCCTCCTTGATTACCCAGAACTACCCTGGGGGGTTCAGAGACTTCTCGGATAAGGCCCAGCGCCTCGAGGAGGCCCTGCAACAGGCTAGTCAGGCACGTTTGCTGCCCCCTATGATCCCAGCCAGGAGGGCCGCCAGGGCTGAACCCGCCGCAGTGGCTCAAATAGAAGCCCCGAGGCAGCTGGAATTGTTACCGGCGGCACCACCCCCGCAACCCCGCAGAGTTCCTCCACCTCAAGCACAGGCTCCTGCCCAGCAGCGACCGCCTCAGAACCGACAGGTTCCCCCGCGCAACGCGCCACCGCCACCTAGGCGAGACAACCAGGCGCCGCCCCCTCGGCAGGCCCCTCCGGCCCCTCGACAGGATCAGGCCCCCATGGCCCCTTATCCGGAAAGAAAGTACCATACCTATTCGTTTAACAAAAATCAGGTCCCTGGTTACTTCCGAAGTGCTCTAGAGCAAGGGATCGTGCGTCTGCCTGAGTGCAGGAGGCCGGCAGAGGCGCATCTCACTGATCACCCCAACTACTGCCCTTATCATCGGATCCTGGGGCACACCATCAAGCGATGCTATGTGTTTAAAGACTGGCTTCAGGACCAGGTCAACAACAACATAGTCAAGTTGGGCCCAGCGCCAGCGCAGGTGGCAGGCGTCTTTACGGGATCGGAAATCGGCAGTGACAGCGAGGGTGAGTGGCAGCAGGTCCCTAGCCGCGGGTCCCAGAAATACGACAACTGGATGGCTCAAAAAACTGTCGTCCGTGCCCAGGGTATCATCCGGGCACGCCTGAAGCAGTCGGAACCTTCAGAAGAAGTAGTTGGCGCCTCAACATCGTCTTCACAGTCGACCTCTGCCCAAAAAGGCAAGCAGCGGCGACGCAAGAAGAAGCAACGTGCACCGCCAGTGTCGTCGTCGTCCCGCACTCTCGGCAACTTTATGCCTCCCGAAATGGGCATTTCCCCCAGAATCCGCCCAGCGGTGGATGAATCTTCGAGTGACAGTCAAGGGTACGCTTCGGTTAACACCGTGGAGCTGGTAAAGCCCTATATGACCCCCGACGAGGGGGAACCCCAGGCAGACCGCCCCAACGTTCCCAGCCGACGTCGATGTCAGCGGAATCGCAATCGCGCCGGTCACCGAGGTATGTCAGAAGGCACTTGTGACCAAGCCGTGCACGCTACCGAGACCAGGCAGCAGGCTCAGCGCAGATCTCCGCATGCGCAGACCCATCCAGCGCCCTTGGCTCTACCTCCACCATCGTTCGTGTTGCTGGATCAGGGAGAGCCGCCTCGTTCGTATCACAGCCAGTCTCGCCCGGCGACGGGCCAACCCCCGCTGTTCGATCTTAGCCCGGCGACTACTCTCCAGGCTTCTACTAGCAGGCAGCAGGATGTACCCAGTGCTAGCCGACCGCCAGTTCAACCAGCAGGACCCGCTATGCCTCCAAATGCCGAAAAACCCCCTGTAAGCAGAGGTTCGCGTTTGGCACGCAAGTATGATGTCCTAAAGCACCTAGCCGGCATTCCGGCGAGGCTTTCCATCCTTGAGGCCCTGCGCTTGTCATCCGAGATGCGCGAGGCACTTGCCGAGGCCCTAAGGAGCCCCCTCCAGTTCGAGACGGAAGTGGCAGCCGCGGAGGCCTTCCATACCGAGACGATTGAAAACGCCGAATGTCAGGCGGTTATCTCGTTCTCTGGTGAAGATGAAGACCCCCCTATACAGGGGTACATTCGCCCACTGTATATCACTGGCCACTTTAACGGTGTGGAAGTCCGTCGCTGCCTCGTTGACACGGGTTCCGGAATCAATCTAATTCCGACCCGGACGCTGCGAAAGCTGGGTTTGTCCGAAGGTGATTTGACTCCCTCTGACCTCAGGATCCAGGGGTACGACAGGACAGAGCAAACCCCGGTCGGCAAGATCCGTCTGAAGACCCAGTTCGGTGGCTTAATTGCCAGCACCGAGTTCATGGTTGTTTCTCAGGACACCGCCTACAACGCATTGATGGGCAGGCCATGGCTCCATCTGCATGCAGCGGTTCCCTCGTCGTATCACCAGTGCCTTAAGTACTCGCTCAACGGTCGAGTAGGCGTGCTCCAAGGAGACGCGTCCCCTTTCGCTTCTTGTGAGGCCCGCTATCTGGATGCGGGTTATTTCAAAAGTAAGGACAAGCAGATCCTGGTCAGCGAGGATGAGCCCGCCCCAATCACAAGTGATCCCTGGGCGAGCATGGACGACGCCTACATCCTCCCTATCCACCGGTTGGAGGCCACGACCCCCGACATGGGACAATGTTTCGTTGTTTCGGGTACGCAAGGAAGGCATGTTCCCGCGTCCAAGCGACGGCGGAAAATCACCTCGTACTCCTACATCAACCAGGCTCGGGTCATCCCGGAATCTCCTACCCCTGTACGGTACCGGGATGTCAAGCTCATGACAACGGCGGTGCGCCATACATGTCTATTTCGCCGGGCCGGAATCAACCGACTCTGGCCGACACGTCACCACTACTTTGATATCATCAAGCGTGGCCCCTTAGGCCAAAGGCCGGATGGGATAGGGTCAAATGCATTCATTGCTATGGTCTCCACGACGAGTGAGTCTCCTGATGTGATGACCGCTGCTGCCCAAGCCGGCACCAGCTGCCCCTCGGGTCTTGAGAGCCCGGAAGTACCTTCCGTCACGGGAAATCCCCCCACGGCTGGGGAGGAAGACTTGGAGGATGCTCCCCCAGCCTTTGAAGAAGGCGTCTCTACCACGGTCGATGAGCTGGTATAGGTGAACCTTGGTAGCGAGGCAGATCCAAGACCCACATTAATCAGTGCGGCCATGTCCCTCGAGGAGCGGCAGCAGTATGTAGACTTCCCCAAACAGCACCGCGATGTGTTTTCCTGGAGTTATGATGAGATGCCAGGGCTGGATCCCCAAGTGGCCGTCCACCGTCTGGGCCTCCCAGTAAAACATCGTGGGTTTAAGCAGCCGCCCAGGAAAATGCACCCTTCCCATGGCGCTATGGTTGAGGCCGAAGTTGATAAGCTAATCAAGGCCAACATCGTCAAAGAGGTCCAGTACCCCAAATGGCTCGCCAACATTGTTCCAGTCAGGAAGAAGAATGGGCAGATTAGAGTCTGCATCGACTTCCGCGATCTCAATCGCCACTGCCCAAAGGATGACTTCCCACTCCCGGTGACAGAGCTGTTGATTGACGCCACGGCCGGGTTCCAAGCCCTCTCTTTCATGGATGGGTATTCCGGGTATAACCAGATCTGGATGGCCCCCGAAGATGAGGAGTCCACTGCCTTCAGGGCTCCCCAGGGCACCTTTTGCTACCGGGTAATGCCATTCGGTTTGAAAAATGCAGGTGCCACTTATCAGAGGGCCATGCATCGCATATTCAAACCGATCCTCGGGACATTGGTGGAATGCTACGTGGATGACCTTGTAGTCAAATCATATCAGCGCCAGGACCATCTCAAAGACCTTGAGAAAGTGTTCGGTTTCCTCCGTTCCCGTCACCTGAAGATGAACCCACTGAAGTGTGCCTTCGGGGTCACCTCTGGGAAGTTTCTGGGCTTTGTTGTCAGATACCGAGGTATCGAGATCGACCCGGAGAAGATCAAGGCCATCAGCCAAATGCCTCCCCCGAGCAACATTCGGGAGCTTCGAGGCTTGCAAGGCCACTTAGCCTATATACGCCGATTCATTGCGAACCTGGCCGGCAAGTGTAAGCCCTTTTCTCGGCTCATGAAGAAAGGCGCCGCCTACGAATGGGATGAGGAGTGTCGGATCGCCTTCGAGGAAATCAAGCAGTACCTGCTCCAACCTCCGGTCTTGATGCCACCCGTCTCTGGAAAGCCGCTGGTCCTTTATGTGACCGCCCTGGAGAGATCTCTCGGCGCGCTGCTCGCCCAGAAGAATAACGAGGGCACTGAGAACAGTCTCTACTATCTCAGTCGCATGCTTCTTGATACGGAAGTCAGATATTCCCTTATCGAAAAGAGCTGCCTTGCGCTCGTCTTCACCGTGCAGAAGTTGCGACACTACCTGCAACACCACGAGGTGCAATTGATCTCTCGGGTGGATCCGCTGAAGTACATCCTGAACCGCCCCATGCTGACCGGCCGGCTAGCACGGTGGGCGGTGATTCTCCAGCAGTTTGACATCAGGTTTGTGCCTCAAAAGGCCGTCAAGGGACAGGCATTGGCAGACTTTTTAGCTGCCCATCCAACCTCCGCGGATCAATCCCTGGACCTGGATTTTCCCGACGAGACGATCCTCTCGGTCGATCACGCTGTCCCGTGTTGGCAAATGCATTTCGACGGCGCCTCCCGGAGCCCCACTGGTAGAAGGCTCAATGACCCCAAGCTCAACAGAGTGGGTCTGGGTATTGTTTTCATTACCCCGACGCAAGCCGTCCTGCCGTACTCCTTCCTGTTGTCAGAAGGTTGTACGAACAACGAGGCAGAGTACCAAGCTCTCATCACCGGCCTCGAGTTGTCCCTTGAGATCCATGTACCCCATCTACATGTGAAGGGAGATTCTGAGCTGGTGATCAAACAGGTTAATGGCGACTACGTCGTCAGGAAGCCAGAGCTTGCACCGTTGCTGGAGTACACCCTCCTCCTAATGGCCCAGTTCTCTCCTCGGCCAGAGGTTACCCATGTCCCGCGGTCGCAGAACGGCCAAGCGGACGCCCTAGCTGGCTTAGCCGCATCGCTCGCAGAACCCGAGCAAGATGATCTGGTCATACACGTGGCCCACCGTAGATTCATTGCTCCCGTCACCCAAGAGGACCGTGATAGCCTACGGGTAAGTCATCTCACCGCCGGACCCTCCGTATCAGGAGTCCCGGGTTCGTCAGACGCAGTGGTTGAAACGACCCCCGATTGGAGAGCACCTTTGTCGATTATCTCCAAAATGGCCAGCTCCCGGACAACCGGGCCGAGCGCGAGCGAATCCGACGCCGCGCACTTCAATTTACCCTCCAGAGCGGCCCCAGTCTTGAGCAGACCCTCTATAAACGGAGTTTTGATGGTTTCCTCCTCCGTTGCATCCAAGGAGCAGAGATACCTCAAGTTATGCAAGAGGTTCACGCCGGTTCCTGTGGCGCCCATCAAGCTGGGCCGAAGCTGTCCCATCAAATCCGGAGGCTAGGGTACTTCTGGCCCTCCATGATCCACGATTGTATTGGATACGCCAAGAGATGCCACGCGTGCCAAGTGCACGCCAACTTCTTGCATCGGCCGCCAGTACCCCTCCACCCCACCAAGTACTCTTGGCCATTTGCGGTATGGGGACTCGATGTAGTGGGACCGTACCCGTCGGCAACAGCCCGCCAGTGTAGGTTCATCCTGACTGCTACAGACTTCTTCTCCAAGTGGGCAGAAGCAGTTCCGCTCAAAGAGGTCAAGGCCCGTTCCGTCGTCGACTTTGTGAGCTCCAACATCATCCACCGGTTTGGGGTCCCTCACGCCGTCCTCACTGACAACGGCACCAACTTCCGAGCAGCTGAATTGAAGAAATTGTACGCTAAGTACGACATCCGGTCAAACCATACCTCCCGCTACCACGCACAGGCGAATGGACAGATCGAGGCATTCAACAAGACCCTCTCTAACATTCTGCAGAAGATGGTTGGTCAGAACAAGAAGAGTTGGCCGGACAAGCTCCCCAACGCCCTTTGGGCTTACCGGACGACGACTCGAAACTCTACCCAGGTGACCCCATATTCCCTGGTGTATGGAGCTGAGGCCATCCTACCCATTGAGATCCAGCTGCCGTCGCTACGCACGGCAGTTTATGATCACCAGACATCAGATGAGGTAGCCGAGATCCATCTAGCTGAGTTAGAGGCACTGGACGAGAACCGGCTTCGTGCCCTGCACAATCTGGAAAGGCATCAGGACAAGATGGCAAGAGCTTTTGACAAGAAGGTTCGTCTCCGCTCTTTTCTACAGGGTGACCTGGTGCTGGCCCTGCGAGCGCCAATGATTCCCGGCAGGAAACCGCCCAAGTTAGAACCCAAATGGGAAGGGCCTTATATCATCCATAAGGTTTACCCCAATGGAGCATACTCCTTGGTGACCACAGATGGAGAGCGTGTAACCCCCCCCCACCAATGCCAGATTCCTCAAGCGATACTTCGCCTAGGGCGAAACTGGTCCTGCATGACCCTAAACTGCGAGAGGGTCCTGCATGACATTAAACTGCATTGGTCCTGCATGACCCTAAACTGCGAGAGGGTCCTGCATGACATTAAACTGCATTGGTCCTGCATGACCCTAAACTGCGAGAGGGTCCTACATGACATTAAACTGCATTGGTCCTGCATGACCCTAAACTGCGAGAGGGTCCTGCATGACATTAAACTGCATTGGTCCAGCATGACCCTAAACTGCGAGAGGGTCCTGCATGACATTAAACTGCATTGGTCCAGCATGACCCTAAACTGCGAGAGGGTCCTGCATGACATTAAACTGCATTGGTCCTGCATGACCCTAAACTGCGACTTGGTCCCGCATGACCTTAAACTGTATCTCCGTCCTCATTGCAAGACGTTAAACTGCAAGTCAGTCAGTTCTTCCTGACCGAGGCTCAGCCTCAGGCCCCTCGGCCTCTTTGGGCCCCTGGCCCCGTCTCCACCGAGGTCTGGCCCCAGGCCCCCCTCGTGTCTCTCCGACTCACCCTCTTACGGGATTGTACGGTACAGCGTAGGACTACGTTCTCACGTTGGGATCATGTACCATGCCGCACACATCCCCGAACGAGATGCCCCTCGTCCCGCATGACGTTAAACTGCATGTCAAGAACTACGTACGGCTTGATTCTCATCCTTATGAGATACGTAGGAACGCTCGGACGCCTTGTCTCGAGCCCATCCCCAAGCTTCTCTCTTCCACTATTCCCCCTGGGAATGGTCTCCTTGGAGGATCTTTGTGTAGCAGGGCGTCGGCCTTCTTGGCCCCGCTCATGCAACACCACTCACGCAAAGATTGTAAAGGTCGCACCATGCGCCCACTCCCGTTCTTCTACCCTCCCACGTCCTCACCGCATGACGCTAAACTGCATGGCCTTCAAGAACTACGTATGGCTTGATTCTCATCCTTATGAGATACGTAGGAACGCCCGGACATTTCGTCCGTTGGCCCAGCCCAAAAGCCAAAATCTTCCCCTCGGGTCAAGACACGGCAGGGTGCACATTTTTGCCCCGACCCACATCGAGCAAGCCTCGACCCGGCTGCACATTCCCCCCTGGAGGTGTTTGCCCCCTTCGTGGATGGATTCACACCCGGAGGGGCCCCCAAGAACGGCCTGGATACAAAGCCCAAAGGCTCTCCTACCGATACGGGCCAACGCCCCCGAGGGTTTCTCAAGCAACAAATCGAAACAAGTCCCGCGTTGCGAATTTGGTCAGCGGTCGACGCTCATTTGTTGCCCCCATGCGGGTCACCGTAGGAACGCTGTGTTTCGAATATGGTCAACAGTGATTCATTCTGCCCCATCCTGAGGTGACAAACTTCCCCAGGTGGTGCCAGTGATCGGGCCCACAGCCCAGGATTCCTCACCCGGAGCGTACGGTGTGATGTAGGACTACGTCCTCATTCACGTCGGGACCATGTACCATGTCGTACGACTCCCCTTCCGAGGCTCAGCCCCAGGCCCCTCGGCCTTTCCAGGCCGCGGCCCAAGACCTATCTTATAGGATTGTACGGCATGGCGTAGGGCTATGTCCTCAAGTCGGTTTTTCGCCATACTGTACACCTTGCTTAGGGATATGTTATTCCCCTCCTCATCCGGTATGACGTTAAACTACATTTCAAGAACTATGTATGGCTTGATTCCCATCCTGATGGGATACGTAGGACCACCTGGATGTCCAAGATCCGGGTCCAGCCCCATCCCTCGGGAATCCTCATCCCATCTTGGCCCCTTGGCCCATCCTTCCTCCATGAGGAGATCATATGGTGCGGCATAGGGCTATGTCCTCATTCACGACGGTCTCGTAGTGACCACGCCATGTTTCCCGCACCACTGAGCTGTTTCGTCGATACCTCTTTTTCGGCGGTTCTCCAATGTGCTTAAGAGTACTCTGGTTCATTACCTGGAATGCCAAGCTTTACTCGGACACGTCCGTACCCGCTTTCCAGGATTTGCGTATCCCCGCATCAGGGCTTTCACCATCTTTCACACCCGGAGGGACCCCCAAGAACGGCCTGGATACAAAGCCCAAGGGCTCTCCTACCGATACGGGCCAACGCCCCCCAGGGTTTCGGACGACAAATCGATGAAACCCCGCGTTGCGAATATGGTCAGCGGTCGATGCTCGTTTGTTGCTCCCACCTCGGGCTAACGCGATACAGACGCTGTGTTTCCTTCATGGATAACAGTTTTCCTCTGTCGTCACGCCAACCCATTAAGCCCAAATGCCGGGTACACAATTCACACCCTTCATCACTTCATCGTGTCCAAGTAGAATTTCGGGACTCCTGGTACCTTTCCCCCGTGCACGTCTGCGCGTTTGAGGAACAAGCTACATCAAAGGTGTCCTTCGGAACTCTCTGCTGACTCCCCTTTAATGGATGCCCCAAGTATTGCGATAAAGATCCCCCCCTTGTTTCCCACACCGAGTTTATCTCACGTGGGCTTAGGGATTGGGTTGACCTCTGTGCTTGCTCGGGAGTTGTCACCATCCATGGTCCGAGCTCTAAGACCATAAACTAAGACTCTCATCTGGAACTACATTCAAGACCCCTTGTCTCCGAACCCAGCTTGAGTTCAGCAAATTTACCCCTCTAATCCTGCCTTCAGGACCCTGATCACAGGACTGCGTGGCGCAGTGTAGGACTACGTCCTCATTCACGTCAAGTACGCAACAACTGCACCACGCACGCCCCCATTCTGAGGTTCAGTCCTCCTATCCCCTGTCCTGCATGACATTAAAAGGCACCCTTTCAGAACTACGTGTGGCTTGATTCCCATCCTAATGGGATACGTAGGACCACCTGAATGTCTAAGATTCGGGTCCAGCCCCACCTCGGGGAGATCTCCTGATTTCCCGGTCACCTAGGCCACTTGGTCCATCCCTCTCCAGCAGGGGGGTGCGTAGGTATGATACGAGGTTGTGGGCATCATGCCCCCCTTCCCCTGGGAATCTGCCATCTCTCGATCACCCTCACGGTTGAGTCCCTTGGCTCCCTGTAGTGGTTCACCCATGTATTGAGAGTACTCTGGTCTAGGACCAAGAGTGTCAGATTCAACTTGGTCAAGTTCCTTCCACTTGTCAAGCTTCGTGTTCCCCTCTATTTGGACTTCCATCATCTTTCACACCTAGAGGGACCCCCAAGAACGGCCTGGATACTACGCCCAAGGGCTCTCCTGCCGATACGGGCCAACACCCTCCAGGGTTACGGACAACAAATCGATAAAATCCCGCGTTGCGAATATGGTCAGCGGTCGATGCTCGTTTTGTTAGTCCTCATTTCAGGCTAACGCGATAGGATGCTGTGTTGCGAATATGGTCAGCAGTAATCCCCTGTCGTCATGCCAGTCCCTTCAGTCTTTGAATGTTGGTTGCATGATTCACATCATTTTCCACCCCATCATGTCCGGGTGGAATCTCGACACTTTTGGCGCTATCCCTCAGTACACCTTTGCATGTTAGGGGGACAAAGCTACAATCTGGCGCCCTTTGGGGCTCCCATGGTCCGAGCTCTAAGACCATAAACTAAGACCCATTCGGGACTACGTTTAAATTCCCATCCTCATGGGACACGTAGGACCGCCCAGACGCCCTGTCTCCGGGTACAACCCATTCAGGAAGCCAGTCTCTCTCCCTGTTTTACCTCCGGATGGCGTACAATTTGATGTGGGATCATGTCTCTGTCAAATGTGTTTTATAAACACTGCGCACATTTCCCGCCTAGCATCGTCTCTACTACGTCTGCGCTGCATGACGATAAAATGCATGCTTGGTCCTATCATACGACCTTAAACTGTGACATTATCGTCCTGGCCGCACGACGAAAAACGGCACCGCATTGTGGTGAACTCGCTGTAGAGGACATCACGTTGGGTACTGGCCACGCGCCATGCCATTTGTCAACGCCCATCACGGCTTGATTCTTGTGGCGACATCACGACCTATAGTCCTAGGCCTGTCGCTTGACAAAAAAAACCCATTCACCTCAAAGAACAAACAAGATACATCAAATTCCGCTTCTTTTAGTGCAAGGGGCACGTCCGCACTTCCCCTTTCCCCTGGCACTGGTACCCTACCCTGCCACCTTCGAGAACTACGTATGGCTTGATTCTCATCCTTATGAGATACGTAGGAGCGCCCGGGTATTTCCCCGCGGGCCCAGCCTAACCCTGGTGTTCGGTCCCTCGACTCGAGCTCATTCACGTCAGGTTGTGATGTTATGCGTCCCCTGATCCCTTTTTCCAATCCATGGTCCGAATTCTATGACCATAAACTAAGATTTCCCCAAGGGAAAGGAATCTGCTCCCTCTCTCTAATACGTTTCGTTGACGTATTCAGATGTGTTTTGACAAAAAGCCCGAAGCATGGGATTTTCACAGGGACATTCCCCTCATCCCATGACCAAGCTTCGTGAGCTCACTATTTGGATCCCCATCCTCTTCCACATCCAAAAGGACCCTCGGACGACGTGGATACTAAGCTTAAGGGCTCTCCATGAATGCTGGACCTAAGGGCCCTACAATCGTTTCGGGCCAACGTCCCTGCGGATGTTCGACAACATTTGTGACACGGTCCCGTGTTTCGAACATGGTCAACGGTCGACCCTCATTTGTTTGTCCCCATTTCAGGCTAACGCGATAGGATGCTGTGTTGCGAATATGGTCAGCAGTAGTCCTCCATCGCCACGCCGTCACCATCGTGATCCGAATCTCGAGCGTCATGATTCACACATTTCCACTCCCTCATGTTCAAGTGGAACTCCACCATACTCGGCTCTTTCTCTTCGCGCATCTAGATGCGCTGAATGATCGTGTTAGTGTCATTGGGCCGGTAGTCACCGAGCATCCCTTTGCCCCAACCTGCCCCTCTCTGCGTCGGGAAATTCCCACCACTACTACTTGTTTCCCACACCGAGCACGACTCACGTGGGCTTAGTAGTTTTGGCCGGATGTGTACCAACACGGTTAGGCCGCTCCTCGTCCAGTACGACGTTAAACTGCGCTTCCAGAACTACGTGCGGCTTGATTCCCATCATCACGTGGGATACGTAGAGACGCCCAGGCATTTCGCCTAGGGTTCAGCCCCAGGAATCACAAAATCCTGTTCCTCTTCATTTCCAGCCCTCTGGCCTGACCCCTCGGGGAGAACTATGTAGCTACAATTTTACCCTGAACAAGTTCAGGATGCCCCAAGATCCCATTGGGAAGCGATAGATACCCTCGCCAGAGAGGCCCTGTCCCAAGAAGGAATGATCCGTGATCAGGTCGATGCGCCCATCTGGCGTGCTCCCTCCGCGGTGGTGCAACTACCAAGCGCCCCTGGTGTCGCCCCGATCGTGCATAAGAGCACGTTGGAGAAACGGTAATTCGGCTATCCTGGAAGTTCCTCCTCCGATCAAGCCTTCCCCATCTTTCGGGAATCTGGACTGGTTTGAGGGAATTGTCGTCAAACGTCCCGCAAACATTGCAGGGATGCAACAAGGCAATTCAATAGTGGAAATTGTGCGTACTACGGAACTCAAAACAAAGGAGAAAGAAAGAGTTGGAGCACAACAGTGTTAATAAAAGCTTTTTTTTCGAGTTCGCTACAATACTCGGGGGTTGACTTCTCCCATGGACGGGTTGACTCCGTCAAAAGAGCGTTGCAGCTCCGCCACCCGTTGACTTGCGGCGTCCAGAGCCTGTTGCCGCTGATTTAACTCCCGCTCCTCTTCAGCAGCGGCGGGGCGTAATCCGTCAACCCTGGCCCGGGCTCTTTCCACCTCGGCCTGGACGACAACCATCCTTCCAGAGGTCTGCTCCATATGCTCCTCAGCCTCTGCCAGCTGGGCCTTCAATCGTAAGACCAGCTCAGACTGTGCATCGAGAGTGGCTGAAAGCTCGTTGGCCCGGATCTGCATCTGTTGGACCTCGCCTTCAGCCTCCTGGAGCTTCCTGATGCTGGTCTCCTTCCTCCGCTGCCATCCCACGCTCAGCCCACGATCATGCTCCCGGATATTCTCAGCCATGAGGTCTCGGATGAGCGCGTGAGGGCGTTGGGCATCCACTCCCCCAGCACACAGTTCGCGCAACCGTGAGCGGAGCCTATTCATTTCGGCCAGCCATTGCACTTGGGGAGTGTCCCTGATAAAGCGCGTGATCAGCTTCCACGACCGGCGGCGGACTATGCTGCTGTCTTCCTCGTCAGAGGCTGTTTCATCCCAATCCGCGCGGTCAGCGGGCTCGTACACAGGATATGCCTGCAGGAATTCCTCAGCGGGATCCGCATCTGGTGTTGAATCTGGTACGACACCTGACGCCGGCACAGGCACGACAGGACTGGGACTGACCGGTTGATCCTCTTCCTCGGAGTCCACCTCGATGACTTCAGGTATGACCCTGCTGGTGGTCCCGCCAGTGATGGTGTGCGCCGCAGTTGGAGGAGGTGAAGGGACTATCGTCACCATCACCGGCATGCCCCTGGGAGGGACGCCGCCAGACATCCCAACCAGCCTCGCCGCAGCAGCCCACGCCAGTCGGAGAACTGTATGACAGAAAGAGACATAAAAGTTAGTCGACATGGCCCACGTGTGGCAACGAAGAGACCGGTGGAGGAGACTTACGAAGATTGACCTCCGAGCGCTGCTCCCGGACCGGTACCGATGGGACTCCAAGACGAGGCCCCCCGTATACTGTTGGAAGGGCTGGAGAGTCCAGAGGAGCCACCTCAGACCCCCTGGTCCCACCAGATGCAGAACTGGACGCAGCCATAGGCGCGGGTTCTGAAGGTCCCGCATCGTCACCCGCCAAGGAGCGAGAACGAGGCCTACGAACAAGTTCCTCCTGCATGACCCAAACATTGGTAAGAAGTCTGTAGGGATTCAAAAAAAAAGGGGGATTGTAAGAAGAGAAGTTCAGAATGTTACCTCGAGAGCCTCCGCGAAGTCGTCGGATTCTGAGCTTCGGTCTCCGACCTCGCCCTCCTCCAACGGGCTCCCTCCTCCAGCTTCGTCCCCCTGAGAAGAGTCCCCTGATTCCTCCGGCAAGGTGAAGCGCTCCCTCAGATCGGCAGCCGATGGCTGTGGAGGGACCGTCTGGTTCAACAGTACCCTCACCCGGTCTGTCATTGGGCGAGGGGCACCACTGGAGTGGATGTAATCCTCCAGCTCGTTCAAGTATTGCTCCGCCTCCGCCGGAGACACCATGAATCCAGCCCGGACTGGGCCTATGCCCGACAGTCTCATCCCGAGGCGATTCAGGTGGGCCCACATCTCAGATGGGCTGAGGAATTGCCGGTTGACGTCCCAGACGTCCCAAGCTTCCGGAAAGACAGCATCTTCCGCCATGTCAATGTGAAGCAGCCGCTTCCCCGGAGCCTGAGCGGATACCCGACGGAATCCCCTCGGTGGCCGCCCCTCCGGATGACCTTGCTCTCCCGGAACCACCGGATCCGCCACTGCTGCCATACCCTCGGCCGGTGCGGGTCTCTCTGCCATGGCAGCCCCGCTGCCACGGGCGGCCCTAGCTGCCCTCCGACCCCGACCTCGAGATAAAGGAGGCCCACCGTCACCGACCCGGATTGTTGGCTGCTTCAGCATCTCCCCAGGATAAGCGCCCTCCCAGCTAATGGCGTAATCCTTCACTAAGCCGAAGGCGGCGGTGGGTGGAGGTAATGTGATCTGCATCTTTCCATCCTCACGTGTGAACATGAGCCACAGCTGCCTCATCACACACGGGTGCTCCTCGTGACGCACCTCCCAGTATACCTGCGGGGTCAGCCGCTGGAGGCACCGGAATTGCCTCGCAAAACGGTGTGGGGTGTACGGTTCACAGATCGGCTCACGATCTATCCGAGCCACCAAAACTCCACCTCGGAAGGCCAGGAGGTAAGCCCGATGCTCTTCCGTTCCCCGTCCATCATCAGTAAGTCTTCCCATCGGCAGTGGAAAGGGATGAAAGTTGAACTCGTCCGCCCTCCACACCCTATTCAGCACCATCGGAACGGCCAGTTTGAATGGGAAGCTCCCAACTGCTTTCAGGATGGAAGGGCGAAAGTCTGATCCCGGCGGCGAAATGGGGTTTGGATACTCGTAAATCCCCCTGATGTGCGCCGCGATCCACCCATACAGGAGGTGGAAGGGCCCGCATATTCTTGGCGGCTTCTTGCCCTCGCTGATACGTCGCGGCATTCTGTATAGCTTGGCGAGCATCGGGATCCCCAGGTTGATCCGCTGCCCCATGGCCAGCATCGACGCCATGATAAACGAGCTGGGCCGTACCCCCATGCTTGTATCTCTCACTGGTAGGATCCACCCACATATGAGAGCCGCGATGAACGCCGCCAGCCTAACTATTGGCTGTTGCTCGGTGCTGACGCTGAAGCCCCAAGTCTTCCATTGGCTGTCCTCCAAAACCCGCCAATAAGAGTTCCCCTTACCCCGCTGGGCTGCCCTCGGACAAGTTCGAGGCCTTGGAGGGAACTCCCGATTCTCTGGAAAGTTCAGGAAACACTTGAACCACCTCTTGAAGTGGACATCCCTCACGGCCTCCTTGTCGTCTGCAGGGACAAGCGCCATCAGCGCTGACGCCAGCCGTGGCATTTGCTCAGCATCTCCCCACGCACTGATGACGGGGAGGAACTCGTCGTACATGGCCCCCAAGATCGGGACCCCGGAAACCTGGTGGACATCCCACAGGCTGATGCCCACCTCCCCGTGATGCAGATGAAAAGTGTTGGTCCTGGACGACCATCTACTCAGCAGTTCCGGCATCAGCTGCTTTGGCTGGTAAATGTGGAACTGGGAGGCCCATGCCGCCTCGTACAATCCCACTCCCCTCAGCTCAGCCTCAAACTCCTCGCATGAGGCGCCTACCCAGTAGGCCCAGGCCCAGTCGTCGGTAAAATTGCCGCCCTGGCGCAGGTCCCACTCATCGGACCATCCCTTCTTCGGATCCTGCAGAGCCGCCTTCAGCACGGTGCGGTAGAGAGGAGGGGATATCTCCGGTTGCAGTGGCCTCCCATCAATGTCGTTCACATGATTGTAGAGACAATCGGCGGTGACGGGTGTGAAATCCTCCCGTGCGTGACCATCGGCCGCCCTGAACCATTGGTGTTGGCACGGTGTGCTCCTGAACCAACAAGCTGGTTCATCCCTTCCCGCCTCAGGGATGAAGACGTCATCTCTCAGCCCGAAGCCGTACAACGGCAGCTTTTTGCACTGTGGATAATCCTTCTGACCTTCCGACAGCAGATCTGTCAGAGAAGTGTGGTCTGAATGGCTGCGAACCATTTCCCCCAAGCCTGGACGGTTGGCCATCTCATCCTGGCGAGCAGCATCTGCGAGCACTCCCAGCAGAGCTCCTTGATGGGCCATCTTTAATGTCGACCCTTAGAAAAGTTTTTCCCCCTGGATCGCGAAGCTCGGTCGCGAAGCTCGGTCGCGAAGCTCGGCCGCGAAGTCAGATCGCGAAGATCGGCCGCGAGACGAAGCCGCGAAGTCTGGCCAAGGCAGACAGAGGTTCGCTTGGCGCGGACGCGGAGTCGGAGACTCGCGGTTCGCCGCGAAGCTCGATTCGCGGAGGGCTGTCGCGGAGTACGCGGAGCTTCGCCAAATCGAGAGCGCACAAAAAGACAAGACGCGTGAAGACAAAAGAGGGCGGACCCCCTATTTATAGGCGATGACCCCGGAGCATCGCGGCGCGCCTCACCCGCGCGAAGCATCGCGGCGCGTCCGGATCCGCGGCCCCGATGAGCATCGCGGTCTCCCTTCGCGATGACGCATCGCGAACCACCGACAGTTTTTGGCGATTGTCCCTCAGACTTCGACCCTTCGCCCTCCGCGGCTCCAAGTCTGAGGGGGGGCATTTGTTGGCGCCAAAAATATGGCCCGAAAGGAAGGAACGAAAAAGGCATCCGGCGCGCTGCCTCGCGAAGCACAGCCGCGAAGCACAGCCGCGGAGCCCGTCCACGGAGCCCCGCCGCGAAGCGTCCCGACCTTAGCGGCCCCGCGAAGCTCCGGAGGCGGTAATCCTCCGCGAATCCTTTTGACGTTCGCGAGCCGCCGCGAAGCTCCGGAGGCGGTAATCCTCCGCGAATCCTTTTGACGTTCGCGAGCCGCCGCGAAGCTCCGGAGGCGGTAATCCTCCGCGAATCCTTGTGACGTTCGCGAGCCGCCGCGAAGCCCAGAAGGCGGCGCGCGAGCCCTGCTTCGCGGCGCCCCTTCCCTATAAATACTCGACTCCCCCTGAGTCCCGGAGGACGGACAACCCGACCTTTCGGCTTCTCCTCTCCCGAATCGCGAAGCAAGCTTTGCCCCGGGAATCATGAGCTCCGTGAGGTATTTCTACTTCGCGAGACGACTCTGATTTGTTTCGTCCTGAGCCCCTCTTCCGAGAGGGATGCCCTTTGCGAAGCCCAGGGGCGTTCGCAAAGGAAGGGGATTCCCAAGGGAACCCGGGCAGCCGCGGAGCACTTGTGCTTCGCGAAACACCCAACCCATGCTAGTAATCCCTATGCCAAGGCAGGATAACTATGCATCGCGAAGCACATTGCTTGGCAGGACCCTGCTTCGCGAACCACTCCTTCTTCGCGAGGCAGTGCTCCGCGAACACTGTTCCACTTCGCGAAGCACCACCCACTCCCACCTATGCCCCATGCTAAGGCCAAGGCACCCCACTTCGCAAAGCACACTCCTCTGCTTAGCGATCCCTCCTCTCGTGCGACCCTCCATGTTTGCACGATGTGATTTCAAAGTCCCATGGACAACACCTCCCGTAGCGTTGCTTCGCCCAATGCTTCTTCGCATAGGCACGCTAATGGCTATTGCTTCTTCGCATAGCCACGCTAACGTGGACCCCTCGGTGGTTCCTCCCTCGACCCCCCTCTACCATGGCCTTACTGGTACCTTCCCTTCCCCAAGGACCAGAGGGTACCGGTTATGTAAGCCCTAGGGGTGTGGAGTGAACCCACCTCGTCCGAGCTGCAGGACGTTAAACTGCCAAGCACCGCGTCCTCAACACATGACGTTAAACTGTGACCCAACCTCGTCTCCCTCACGAAGGGTTCCCCCCAGCTCGAGCATTCATTACACCGCTCGTCTCCACGGGAATGGAACTCTTCCGCACATGGAATGAGATCCTCCTTGTCGGAGTGGTGTATGTTCGCAGGGGAAGGGTCGCCTCAGAGCGTAAATCCCTAACCTTTGGTACGGATGATTTCACCCGTGCATCTCGGTACTCCCCCACTACCAAGGTTAGTGGGGAACGTGATAGGGAACGAGGCACCTCCCATTGTCGGACCAAGGTCCATCTTTCCCGCGCTTTGTCGCACCATGGGCCTCCATCCCGGAGTAAGTCCCAACACCATGGGCCGCTCAACGCGTAAGCCCCTCTTCGCTTCTCACGGATGCACCCTTCGCGACGTGATCGTCAGGTCCTTGCAACCTCTTGTTTCTCACACCGAGCATGACTCACGTGGGCTTAGAGTGAGCACCGACCCTGACAAACCCATTTGAACTACGAGGTCTTTGATCCATGTCAGGGCATGGTACGTAGGAAGCCTCCATGAGGTTCAAGCCCACCATCAGTGGACCAAGGTCTACTTTCACGTCGGTTCACTGACACACCCCCCGTCGCCCTTTCACGTCGGGTCTCATCCCGGTCTGGTGGTAAGCCATTGCGACCAAACCCATTTGAACTACGAGGTCTTTGATCCATGTCAAGGCATGGTACGTAGGAAGTCTCCATGAGGTTCAAGCCCACCATCAGTGGACCAAGGTCTACTCGCATTTGAACTACGAGGTCTTTGATCCATGTCAAGGCATGGTACGTAGGAAGCCTCCACGAGGTTCAAGCCCACCATCAGTGGACCAAGGTCTACATTCTTTTGAACTACGAGGTCTTTGATCCATGTCAAGGCATGGTACGTAGGAAGCCTTCATGAGGTTCAAGCCCACCATCAGTGGACCAAGGTCTACTTTCATGTCGGTTCACCGACACACCCCCCTTCGCCCTTTCACGTCGGGTCTCATCCCGGTCCGGTGGTAAGCCATTGCGACCAAACCCATTTGAACTACGAGGTCTTTGATCCATGTCAAGGCATGGTACGTAGGAAGCCTCCATGAGGTTCAAGCCCACCATCAGTGGACCAAGGTCTACTTTCTTCTGAAATACGAGGTCTTTGATCCATGTCAAGGCATGGTACGTAGGAATCCTCCCAGAGGTTCAAGCCCAAGTCTCTTCGGACTAAGGTCCAGCTTCACGTCGGTTTACCGGCACCATCCCGAACTACGCGGACTTTGATTCCCTACCACGGGGATACGTAGGAAGTCTCTTCAAGACTCAAGCCCAACTTCACTGTCGCCCCCCCTGCGATGGTCCCACTTCATTCTCAACCGTCTCTGCTAGACGTTAATCTTGCAACATACCTTGTGTTGAACATGGGAAGCTGAGGAAAACCTCAGATACGTGTCTATGACATGTAATTCCCTGCGCTCGATGTGGGATGCCTCGGGCTTCCACGCCCTCGAGAAGCCTTATGATTGAGGATAACAGACAGACATGCCAGGTACCCCAGCATCCAGACACGCTACTGATGCCTCAAATGTGATTACTCCCCTGACCGAAGGTTGCTGCCCTGACTGGACCCTTTGGAATGTCCCGACAGAAGCAGTGTAATTAACCGGCGTCCATGGAAACATGACACCGGGAAGAGTTTCACGAACTACGTATTAAATCTATAAGGGAGACCCGGACTAGGTGACGAGTTCTGAGGAGGAATCCACAGGAGGAAGAACCGACATCCCATCATCCCGTTTCGATCAAGGAGCAGACGTACCTGAACAAGGAACGAATGCCGCCCGCCTTTGGAAAGCGGGAATACGGGGCGCGCGCGCATCCGTCCGCGGGGGAGGGGGGCGCGCGGCTTTGTTGCCCCGCATTCCCGCTTTCCAAAGGCGGGCGGCATTCGTTCCTTGTTCAGGTACGTATGCTCCTTGATCGAAACGGGATGATGGGATGTCGGTTCTTCCTCCTGTGGATTCCTCCTCAGAACTCGTCACCTAGTCTGGGTCTCCCTTATAGATTTAATACGTAGTTCGTGAAACTCTTCCCGGTGTCATGTTTCCATGGACGCCGGTTAATTACACTGCTTCTGTCGGGACATTCCAAAGGGTCCAGTTAGGGCAGCAACCTTCGGTCAGGGGAGTAATCACGTTTGAGGCATCAGTAGCGTGTCTGGATGCTGGGGTACCTGGCATGTCTGTCTGTTATCCTCAATCATAAGGCTTCTCGAGGGCGTGGAAGCCCGAGGCATCCCACATCGAGCGCAGGGAATTACATGTCATAGACACGTATCTGAGGTTTTCCTCAGCTTCCCATGTTCAACACAGGGTATGTTGCAAGATTAACGTCTAGCAGAGACGGTTGAGAATGAAATGGGACCATCGCAGGGGGGGCGACAGTGAAGTTGGGCTTGAGTCTTGAAGAGACTTCCTACGTATCCCCGTGGCAGGGAATCAAAGTCCGTGTAGTTCGGGATGGTGCCGGTAAACCGACGTGAAGCTGGACCTTAGTCCGAAGAGACTTGGGCTTGAACCTCTGGGAGGATTCCTACGTACCATGCCTTGACATGGATCAAAGTCCCCGTAGTTCGAATGATACAGTTTAACGTCATGCGGGACGATAATGAACCCTGGCGTGAATGAACGACGGGTGGGCTTGAACCTCGTGGAGGCTTCCTACGTACCATGCCTTGACATGGATCAAAGACCTCGTAGTTCAGAATGGGTTTCGCCGGTGAACCGACGTGAAAGCAGACCTTGGTCCACTATTGGTGGGCTTGAACCTCGTGGAGGTTTCCTACGAACCATGCCTTGACATGGATCAAAGACCTCGTAGTTCAGATGAAAGTAGACCTTGGTCCACTGATGGTGGGCTTGAACCTCATGGAGGCTTCCTACGTACCATGCCTTGACATGGATCAAAGACCTCGTAGTTCAAATGGGTTTGGTCACAATGGCTTACCACCGGACCGGGATGAGACCCGACGTGAAAGGGCGACGGGGTGTGTGTCGGTGAACCGACGTGAAAGTAGACCTTGGTCCACTGATGGTGGGCTTGAACCTCATGGAGGCTTCCTACGTATCATGCCTTGACATGGATCAAAGACCTCGTAGTTCAAATGGGTTTGTCAGGGTCGGTGCTCACTCTAAGCCCACGTGAGTCATGCTCGGTGTGAGAAACAAGAGGTTGCAAGGACCTGACGATCACGTCGCGAAGGGTGCGTCCGTGAGAAGCGAAGAGGGGCTTACGCGTTGAGCGGCCCATGGTGTTGGGACTTACTCCAGGATGGAGGCCCATGGTGCGACAAAGCGCGGGAAAGATGGACCTTGGTCCGACAATGGGAGGTGCCTCGTTCCCTATCACGTTCCCCACTGACCTTGGTAGTGGGGGAGTACCGAGATGCACGGGTGCAATCATCCGTACCAAAGGTTAGGGATTTACGCTCTGAGGCGACCCTTCCCCTGCGAACATACACCACTCCGACAAGGAGGATCTCATTCCATGTGCGGAAGAGTTCCATTCCCGTGGAGACGAGCGGTGTAATGAATGCTCGAGCTGGGGGGAACCCTTCGTGAGGGAGACGAGGTTGGGTCACAGTTTAACGTCATGTGTTGAGGACGCGGTGCTTGGTAGTTTAACGTCCTGCAGCTCGGACGAGGTGGGTTCACTCCACACCCCTAGGGCTTACATAACCGGTACCCTCTGGTCCTTGGGGAAGGGAAGGTACCAGTAAGGCCATGGTAGAGGGGGGTCGAGGGAGGAACCACCGAGGGGTCCACGTTAGCGTGGCTATGCGAAGAAGCAATAGCCGTTAGCGTGCCTATGCGAAGAAGCATTGGGCGAAGCAACACTACGGGAGGTGTTGTCCATGGGACTTTGAAATCACATCGTGCAAACCTGGAGGGTCGCACGAGAGGAGGGATCGCTAAGCAGAGGAGTGTGCTTTGCGAAGTGGGGTGCCTTGGCCTTAGCATGGGGCATAGGTGGGAGTGGGTGGTGCTTCGTGAAGTGGAACAGTGTTCGCGGAGCACTGCCTCGCGAAGAAGGAGTGGTTCGTGAAGCAGGGTCCTGCCAAGCAATGTGCTTCGCGATGCATAGTTATCCTGCCTTGGCATAGGGATTACTAGCATGGGTTGGGTGTTTCGCGAAGCACAAGTGCTCCGCGGCTGCCCGGGTTCCCTTGGGAATCCCCTTCCTTTGCGAACGCCCTTGGGCTTCGCGAAGGGCATCCCTCTCGGAAGAGGGGCTCAGGACGAAACAAATCAGAGTCGTCTCGCGAAGTAGAAATACCTCGCGGAGCTCATGATTCCCGGGGCAAAGCTTGCTTCGCGATTCGGGAGAGGAGAAGCCGAAAGGTCGGGTTGTCCGTCCTCCGGGACTCAGGGGGAGTCGAGTATTTATAGGGAAGGGGCGCCGCGAAGTAGGGCTCGCGCGCCGCCTTCTGGGCTTCGCGGCGGCTCGCGAACGTCACAAGGATTCGCGGAGGATTACTGCCTCCGGAGCTTCGCGGCGGCTCGCAAACGTCAAAAGGATTCGCGGAGGATTACCGCCTCTGGAGCTTCGCGGCGGCTCACGAACGTCAAAAGGATTCGCGGAGGATTACCGCCTCCGGAGCTTCGCGGGGCCGCTAAGGTCGGGACGCTTCGCGGCGGGGCTCCGCGGCTGTGCTTCGCGGCTGTGCTTCGCGAGGCAGCGCGCCGGCTGCCTTTTTCGTTCCTTCCTTTCGGGCCATATTTTTGGCGCCAACATTTACATAGTGTTATCTATATCTCATGTATCATAGTTGGGTTGAGCATCTATAACCCTTATATTTTTAGCTTTCTGATATACCTGGAAAAGTAAACTGTGTTGCTAATTTTATGATATGGAAGACTCAAACACAATATTTAACAACTATTATCTTTATTTATTAATTAAAAATGATTTATTATATATATTTCAATTAATATAACTTCTAATATTGAGATTTTTATTAAAATGTGGGATTAGGATAATTTCATAACAACTAAAATCATAAAATACAACATCTTTATTGAAAACTTCTTTTACCTTACAACAATATTCTTTCATACTTAACACTACATGGGATAACCTGTGGTCAATAATAAGAAATGGATGTGCTATAAATCGCCATAATGGAGTATAAATGGAAAAAATGTTGACAAAAATACATGTTATACAAGGCATATCAATGAGTAATAAAAGAACAAGAATATTAAGTCATGATATAACATGATAATCCTAACATGGAAATGAGGAAAAAACATAAAACACTGCATCTTAAACAATAGGAAATTAGGAAAACCCATGTATCAACATGGTGGAAAAGAGTCTCATAAATAAATCTAGTAAAACCCTATACCAACATGATGTATCATGATATTAAACATTACCTAATGCATTGGATCACTATCAGCGTGCACCCTTCATAATCATTTCAATATCATGATTGAGTGTTCCACATAGATCATATAACATGGATTCATTCAACATAATCATTTATTCTAAGATTATGTAATGTGGAATACATACATGTAATTTCTTAATAAATAATTATATGTTCCTAAAGATAAATACCTTTTATAATGGAATGGGTATGGTATGTACTATATGATCATTTTGGCATAGAAAATCGCTGTGTGATTTCGACAATATATCGACATCATATAGAAATTTATAAGATGGGTTGAATGAGAGAAAAAGGGTTATCTCATAATTTATACATGAAATAGAAATTAAGAGGACCATCCCACATAATATCTCGAAATTTTAATATAATATTCATAATATAAAATAAATACAGCAATGGGAATGGGAAGAGAGAAATATCTTACAGAATTTCTGCATGGTAACAGGTCTATATAAAAGAAAATGAATAGATAACTGATATTGGAATGATAATATCAATATTTATTAATCAAATTGATATTAAGGGAATTATGTATGAACATATCCCAATATATGAAAATTTAAATTAATAGGCATATCACAAAAGGGGTTCTCAATAAAAAATGGAAATTGAACAATCCCTTATATTCCTGAGTAAATCCAAAGGCTTCAGAGAGACTTCTATAGAGACAGGTGGTACCTTGGGAGGAATATAGGGAGTATGGGTTAGATGTTGGTCATGAATAAAATAGTTTGAGTGAAGTTAAATGGGATCTTGGGTGGGTTTATATAGGAAATTAGGGGGATTTAATTATTATTTTTGGTTCTGGACACAACCCAATAAATTATTGTATACCACAAACCATCCCACAGTTTTTTCATATGGTTTCTTTAAAAGGGGAGTGGTATAAATTATTTTATAAGTCTTATAATTGAATATATTAAAATAGTTCCCTTTCATATTTGCAGGTGAGTCACACTTTCAAGGAAATGATATTAAAATCATAATATATTTTGAATGTCTTGGATTATTCACTAAGGATTTGTAAAATAAATCAAATAACCCAAAAATTAAATTATTTTAAATTAAAAAAAATAGCAGAAGATTCAATCTATTTTATTTATTACATCATTATTCGTCCATTATGATATCATAAAACACACTATATATTTATATGGTATTTAAGTTTTACCAAAAAATTTGACAATCTCAGCAAATTATGAAAAATGAAACATTGGATAATTCCAATGTCTTGATTCCAATAATATTAGTAATTTTATCAAAATAATTTTCTAAATATGAGTATTTTCACTTTTAATTTAAAAACTGAAATTTATTGAAAATTTAAGGGCTTTGAAAAAAAATTCAAAGCATAATAACATATTACATTTGACATCATAGATTTTTTCTAATCAGTTATTTTTAATAAAATTCATCTAATAATAATATTTTTTAAAATATTATTTATTAAATAAAAGAAATTAAAATCTCAAAATAGATTTTCTAATCAACCAAAAATACAATTTGGGCTTTTGAAATTTTGTACAAAGTAAAAATAGTTGAATGAAGATATATTTATTATTCTATAAAAAATAATGTACATCATCATAATTTTATGGTATTGTTTCATATCCCTTTATTAAACCATCAAACTCCTTAAGAGTAAGGTGTGTGATGGTTAGGGGGTGTGATTGTGGGGCTTTCTTAGGGTCGTTTGGTGAACATGGTTTGCGTTGTGATCTCGATGAGCTAGAAATTCTCCCATAAACAATTTCTCTTTTTATTTAGTTGCTTTATATCATTTTGGGCTTGGTCTAGGTAAAAAACAAAAAATGATATCTCCCATGAAATATCTGATAATTTGTCGTCATAGGGAATGATCCTACTTGTTGAGGGCATAACATATTTTTTTCTTTTTCAAAAGTATTTGTTAAAAACCAATATTTATACTAGAAATTTGATCAATGTTAAACATCCTTAGTATCAATTATAATGAAACTAAATGGTCATTTAATTTTAATTTTATGAAAATTAGTGAATGAGTTTTCCATATTCAGATGACATTTAATTAAATTAAATGAATGGGAATTTTATTCATAAATTATAGGGTCGTTAAAACCTTCTCCAATTAAGAAATTTCACACTCAAAATTTCATATTTCTACACTAAAACAGATGCAGGTAACTCTTCTTCATCATGTCCTCTGGTTGCCACATTTCTCTTCAAACTTGTGGTTTCCCCACAACAATTTGATGAGGGGGATTTTCTTATTTCAAATATATTTTTCTCTATGATCTATGATCTTCACCAGTTTCTCCCTATTGGAATGTTCATTCTCTAATGCTACCACCTATAGATTGAGTCCATGTGATGGGTCAGATATGTACTTACATTAGAGAGATACATGGATTACATCATGTACTTGATACATGTTCTTTGGGAGTTCTAGTATATAGGACACTACATTGTTATGATCAGAGATCTCAAAAGGGATGATGTAACTTAGACTAAGCTTTCCCTTCTTCCAAAATCTCATCACTATTTTCCATGGTGATATGTGGATAAAATGCATGTCTATAACCTCAAACTCTAGGTCTCCTCTATGATTATCAATATAACTGTATTATCGACTCTGAGTAGAATTGATGTACTAATGGATGGTCTTAACCTCATACACCATTTCTTCAACAATTTCCAAACATAGATGTTTTCATTCCACAAAATTATCCAAACATGCTAGTGTTTTGTACCTATTCCCATAAATGGCTTCATAAGGATCCATTTGGATTCTTGTGTAGAAGTTGTTGTTGTAAAAGAGCTCCACCAAAAAAAGATGTTGGTCTCATATGTCTTTGAAATCATTTGCGAATTCTATCAACATGTCCTCAAGTGACTGGATAGTTAGATTTGATTAGACATAAATTTGAGGGTGAAAATCCTTAAGGAAGCTCATCTCAATATTTAGATCATGTTAGAGACTTTTCAAAAAATTATAAGTGAATCTCAGATCTCAATCATATACAATTGATATGGTTATCCATAGAGCTTTAGAACTTCTCTTATTTATATCGATGCCAATTTTTTTAGTGATAAATCCTATCGAATCACAATGATGTGTGTAGTCTTGGTAAGATGATCCACAAAAACCTAGATATCCACATTTCCTATATATGTCTTCTGAATTCGATAGATAAATTTCACGGTGATGTTTTCACATTTCCACATTTGTATGAGAAATGGATACATCATCCACGTATACTTATTCCTCTCATCCTTCACTTGATAACACACCAGGCACTGTGATGTATATTTAGTGATCACCTTTTTTAAGTTATCCCACTAATAGTGATCTCAGTGATCTCTATACATTTTTGTGTTTCCTGGGTGAATGGATAAATTTGAACTATATGAATCATCTAAATGTTCATTCTTTCACTCATTATTTTATAGAACACATAGCCTCGACCCAAATCTCGCAATTCCTTCTTCATTAATACTAAACTCTAAGGGTTTCATTTTTATATTTGTTTCCACATTATTCTGAATTCCCACATCTTCTTTTATGGCATCCTTTAACCTTTAAAAAAGTTATGGTTGAGCAATAATTTTTTAAAGGATTGATGATGTTACTTTCTTTATGATTCCCATGTCCGGCTTCATGAAATCCAATATGTTTGGATCCTTTACATTTCTCATCAATGATGAAATTGAAGGGTCCATTCTACTTTGAGAATCTCCTACCTTGTTTCCTTTTCCAATTATGGTATTGGATTGAGTTGTCTTAATACCTGAGGATATCTAACCATCTTCATTGTATCATATTTAGATATTTTTTTGTGAATATATATTTGAGATTTTTTTATTCATATATATATCACAGTTACCCTCAAAGTGATGGACTCTCTGTATATTCAACACAAATATCACAAATTCCACTATAGATCGTGCGTGGGATATTATTTCTCATTAATTTTCAACTTCATTGAGGCATAGGCAATGACTTTTTCATTTTACATCCAAATATTTCCTAATAAATTCATTGAATAATCACTAATTATTATAAAAATATCCCCACTAATGGGTAGTTTTGGAATAGAGGTAGTGATAATCTTCTTTTTTAACTCTGTGAATCCTTCTGAACATTCATCATTCCAGGAAAACATGACTCCCTTCCGAGTTTTCTATGTAATAGGGTTAGAAAATTATGAGAAATTTCTCCCAAATAAACAATAATATATATATATATAACATATGTAATATATGTATATCAATAAATAATTTTGTCCTAAACCATCCATTAATTGCCTTTGTCTTGGAAGAATCTACAGATATCGCATTTCATGTAATGATATGATCAAGACTTCTTTCTAGAAGAACTCATAGTTATTGTTCTTTTCATAGAGCTTATCCATTCACAAGATCATTAGAATATTGATTATATTCTCCTCATTCCCCTCCTTAGTTTTAGAGTATATTATAATATCGTCTCTAATTATTCCCACAATGTTTTTGAGGTAATCTCTAAAGAATCTATTTATCAAGTCCTAGAATATTTATTTAGAAATAATGAGTATGAATGGAATCGTTATCAACTCATAATGAATTTACCTTGTATGAAAGGAAGTTTTGGGGATATCCTCCTTCTTCACCCTTACGTTGGAATATCATGACCACATATCCACCTTGGAGAATAATTTTTCCCCACATAGCTGATTGAACAAGAAATCAATACGTGAAAAAGGATACTTGTTTGTTATAATGATTTTATAGAGCTCACAATAATCATTTCAAAGTTACATTAACCCATCCTTCTTCTTGAAGAAGAGGACGGGTTCACCCCATGGTGAAACACTCAGTCTTATAAACCCCTTATCCAGATTTGCCTCTATTTTTTCTTCAATTCCTCAAGTTCATCAATATCCTTTCTGTGCCGATTCAGGGATATTGAAAACGTTTCAAGTATATGTTCAATAAAAATTTTGACCTCTCGGTTAGGTTGATTTCCAAGAAATTCCATAGGAAACACATTATTGAATTTCATCACAATAGCCATGTCTTCAAAAAAAATTTCCATAGACTCAATCATTTGAGCTATATATGGTTCATGATAAAGAAATAATATCAATTCTTGATATGGTGGTTATAAAAAATATTCATCCTCATCCTTGCAGTTTTATAGAATTGAGGTTCGATTCACCATACGGTGGGTGATTTCCGTTTTGTGGAAATTTATGTTGGTTCATTATAAGAAAATCAAATCCATGACTATAATTGTATAAAATTTTACCAAGATATGTATAACAAGGTTCGATTGGATGTTTAATCAAAAAATGGTGATATGAGAGGAGTTATATTCATGGAATGAAATAATTTCCCTATCTTCTGTCTTCATTGAAATCTGTAATTCCATTATTTGTGGTGATGAATGAATTTTCCTACCAAACCATCTTCATATAAATGAATTCATAGTACCAAAATCAAAAAGTATGATCTCTATACATTAATGAATAACTAGATTACCTATCACCACTTCATTTTTGGGATTCAATTTCATTGTATTGAAGGAAATATCTCAACCTTTATGCTTTGGATATTGTTTTTTTCCTCATAAAACCCTAATCTTACAGCATGAGTTTTCCATATACCCCGGTTCCTTGTAGTTTTAGAAATGGAAATCATGTTAAGGATTAACCGAAGTATTCAATTTCACTATCACATTGGAGGATTTCAGCTTTCATCCATCATTGGTCTTGTGCCCTTCACTTCCACACCTAAATCATTTCCTCATTCCCCTTAGTCAATTTTGGGGGTTCATTTCTACACTTTTGACAACTATGGTGCTAGAATTTTTTATCACCATTAGATTTATCCAGTAGTCCACTAGAATTAAAGTCCACTTTTTTCTTCATAACCCAATGATACCTAATGTATTCACCAATACCCATATCTACTTTGTGGTCACATTAGAAAACATTCTTGTTGCTATCAAATTAACAGAATGATAAGTCTTTTCATAGGCCAGGCTTTATCCCACCAAAAAACTAATCTACCTTGCATTCTGGGGTATGGCTAAAACCAGAGACATATCATGCATGTATTGTGATGTTTTCATTGTATGCCACATGAGATTCTTTGACATTTTTATTGAGTTAATAAAAATATATTTCCATATTATGATGGATCGTTTGGTAAAAATATATGTCAAAAAACATTTTTTAAAATTCCTTCCACTCTATTTAATTGATATCTTCCTGAGGATTCATATTCTTGATCAATGTACACCACTGATTAGCTTCACCATCCATATGATAAATAGATATAAGAACATGCTCTTGTTCATAACAGTGAAATATATAGAATATATTTTTAGTGGAATTGATCCATTGCTCTGTGATTAAGGGATCAAATGGTCCATTACAAGTAGGAGTCCTTAGTTGCATGAAGAACTCGACTACGAAATTACTCTCTCTTTGGCGGGGGGGTCTTTTTTTTCAATGATTATATTCATAAAATGAGTTAACATAGAGATTATTATAAAAATGTTTTTGTTTCCCACTCGCATCAGGTTATGCATCTCATTGGGAATCCTTACACCTCCTTTGGTATAATTAGTTTACATGACTCCTCCTATTACAGGCCATTGTCTAGAATAAATGGAAAATTAAGGATGAGTATCATAAAAAATATAAACACATAATTGGAATCCAATGACATTGAATGGATAACTTTTAAATTAAATTTTTCTCCTGAGATTACATGTTTCTTGGATTATGTCTAAGTTATCCATGATCTACTTCCTAACATATATTTTTATGGGAATTTTTTTGTTCCACTAATAATGGTTTGTAGTGTTCTTATGAATTTATCAAAGAACATCCCCAAGGTGTCTAAAACCAGGAGTGTATGGAGGCCCTTTTTCATGCATGAGTTCCCATTTGAGTCGACCTCAAAGAGGTGTTTTCGCTTTTTATCGCTAGATACGTATGTGTCATAGCCACATCCACTTATTAGTATCTATATGGGGTTATATTTTCTTGATAAACCAATGAATATATACTTTCTAAAATTTAGGGATGTTTTCTTAAAAATTATTCTTATCCCTAATTGTTTTCATTTGGTTTTTCAAATCCTAACCCCAAATATAACTAAACATATTTTTGATACCAACTATAACAACCCTTCTCTTTATTTTATAATTAAACTTGATTTATTGCATAAATATCACTTAATAATACTTAGATGATTCATAGGTCTTTTATCAATAGGGCTTAAGAAAAATAGTTAAAAACATAAAACATAAAATATGACAGATGTATTGAAAACATCATTTACATGACCACAAAATTCCATTATATTTAAAACTACATGGGCCAACCTGTTGACATATATAAAAAATTAACGAGCTATAGAGCACTGTAAGGGAGTAAACATGGGATAAAATGAGGATAAATATAATTTTTATACAATGAATATTAATAATACATAATTAAACATGAATATAAATGAATGATATAGAATGATAATCATAACGTGGAGAAGTAGAAACAACTTAAAACACTGCATCATAAAAAAATGGAATCAGGTAAACCCCTATCAAAACATGGTGGAAGAATGTCCCATAAAAATTCAGGTAAGTCCTTATCCCAACATAATGTATCATGATACTAATCTTTAAG
This sequence comes from Viscum album, assembly GCA_963277665.1. NCBI lineage: Eukaryota > Viridiplantae > Streptophyta > Magnoliopsida > Santalales > Viscaceae > Viscum > Viscum album. Next base: position 206,342,020 of record OY728166.1, read on the forward strand.
CAATTCATTTGAACACTATCAGGTTTAACCCTTTAGAACAATTTCAATATCATGCTTATGTGTTCCCCATAGATCATATAACCTGGATTCATTCTAAATCATCATTTATTACATGATCAATGAAGGTGGAAAAAATACATGTATGAATAATATAAATATATATATATTATCATAAATTTGAATACATTTGATAGAGGAGTGGGTATGTTATTTAATACACGATGATTTTGGCAGGGAAAATCACGGTGTGATTTCGGCAATATAATAGCATCATATAGAAATTCATATAATTATTTGATGGGGAGAAATGGGTCTATAATAATTTATACATGAACTGGATATTAATAGGATCATGGAACATAATATCCTAATACTTGAAATGTAAGTAAGAGGAAAAGTATAAAATACGTTCTTGTATGGAAATGAGAAGAGATAAATCCCTTTCGGAATTTCAACATGGTAATGGGGTGTATATAAAGGATCTTTGATTACACAAGGAAGGTGTGTAATATTTAAGAATAACTAATTCTAGATGGTTTCATTCAGATTTATTTATGGAACTAGAAACTTGCAATGGTACTATAGCCAAAGGGACCTACATTCCAAAGTCAAGCGTTCATTAGTTTTGGACCTACAATACTTGAGAACTCACACTGGGTGATAGTATGGGAGGTCGGGATCATCAAACCCATTTGGGTGAAATTATTTCCTACTATGGGAGTCTTTTATATATTTATGATATGTTCATGAATCCCTATTAATTTAAAATGTATAACACATGTTTCCCTTGAAATGTTCAATCAATTATTAGAATGTTTGATGTTTAGAATCATCTTTATGTATTATGGGTTATTAATTAATGAAGATATCTATATGTATTCATGGTTCTCTATAAATGGAATCCTCTCATATATTATTTATAGATTCCTTTTGCTATTGTTACAATGATTCTTGTTCTTAATCCCTTAGTGGGGCACTCCGGAATTTATTTTCATCCAGGGAGAAGGAAGTTTGTTTTCATGTTGGGATCATACCCATAAAGGGGAAACATACATATCCTTGTTAATGAAATCATAACACTTGTAGTTTAGTGCTAATTAATGGGACACTTCATAAATTTTATGGTCATTTGATAAGGTCCCAATCGTATTTTTTAATGTCATGTGTTAAGGATTTTTAATGGGAAGGTTCTTAGTCAAACCTTGTTGTGGGACATATGAACATGAAACCCAAGGACCTTTAAAATAAAATGAGTCTCTAAGTGGGATTAGACACTATTGGGAATAATACCCATGATGAACAAGGTCGAGTGTGACTTCTAGGTTTGAACATCAAGGAGGCTTCATACGTATCCCACTCAAATGGGGATAAAATCCCTCGTAGCTTGGTAAATATTTCAGGGGTGTATGACCTTTTGAGACTAATAGGTTGGGGAGTAGTCCTAAAGAGGATTCCCTTGTAACATGTTCCATGAGATATGTCTTTACACATGGATAATTAGGGGGGATTATTTTGAGGATTACTCCTAATAAGGATGCTAAGATTAAGGGAATTAGGGTTGGATTCATGGAGAGGATATCCAATGTTCTTAGTCCCTAGGTGAAGGATTCCTATATATCCCAATTATAGTGGGAATCAATGTTTTCATTGTCTATTATTTGAATTTTATTTTGAGCATTTTTTACTCATTAAAAATATATACTCCCACATAATTCATGCTCGTTGTGAGAAATAAGAGGATGGGAAAGATTCAACAAACCACAAACTTTCTCTTCCATGGATGGAAGTGGTCAAGACTATGATGAAAGTATTTGAGTTGATATTGGTTAATGGAAAATAACAATGAACCCTTCAATTAAAAATATATTTGATGGTTATTGGGTCCTTCCTAAAAGACTAGGGGCTTACTCCAAGAGGGATTCAACTACTAGATCCCAAGTGAGGAGGGATACTTTTCATTTTTGGAATTGAAAAAATGTGTGACCCTCACTCTCACTATTGGGATCTGGAGGCTCCCTATCAAATAGATTAAAAGGGGAGTGTAGAGTCCCCCACCCATAATCTAATACTGGGAACATTCCAATACTCTCTCTAAGGTAAGGATCAATTTGACAGTATATATACAAGTCTAAAAAAATCCCAATGATTCTAACTCCCTTAGAAGATTAATGTTGGAAATCTTTGAATGTAGATATACAAACCAAAATTGGAGACATGTTTAAGTTCCTTTCATAATGGATTGATAAGTTAGGTCATTTTAGTGGAGTCTTAAACTAAGTCCCTTTCATATAAGGAAACCAAGGAATGAGATACCCTTCCATGATTGCCTTTAAAGATGTTTTACATGGTGATATTCATTTGTCCTGGGCCTAGATATGCAGCATAGCTCAACCTTGTAGGTATGTCATGTAGGTGGGCCTCACATGTCATTGTAAATACGGAAAAATTATTAACACAGGGTAAAATATCATATAAAATCATAAAAAGGTCCACCATGTAGAAAATAATTGGGTGAGACTTAAATCTAAACACCCAGTGTCTCCTTCTGTATCTCTCGAATAGTACTTCATAGGACCTTAATGAATAGGCCTTGCATATGCAGCTTCTTATTTTGGGAAGAAGGTACCTTAATCATTTGTTTTGTGTTCAAAACTCAAAAATTATTTAAAGCTTCCTTGTCCCATCTAATTCTCTCTTATCTTGTGTTTGATAGGGCTACCTGAAAAATATTTGGGGGACCTTGGATAAAGATCTATGAAATGAGAGCTTCAAGAGTTATTCCAACTTTTTCATTTTCTAAAATGAGGAGACAGGGGGGTCTATTTAAATGTAAGGAAGAGGTCTGGTAAAAAAGATTTTGTTGTCATAGGTCGATCATGTGGCTCTTCAACACAGATCCTCCATGTAGGGGTACAAAAATTATATTTCCTCATATTTCTTCTTCATATTTCTACAGCATAGGTCCTTGGTGTGGGGGTTGTGCAATAGGCCGTATTAGTAGAACATGTGATAGTTCTTTGGATGTGGATGTAAAATGTGTATTTCCCCAGTGTAGGTGTCCCATGAATTTGCCTTTCACATTATGCATTTTACTTCTTTTAGCTTCTTTATATGCTTTGAAATATTCAATGGACTTTTTCTATAAGGCCCCAGCCTTAAACCTTATTTAATCTTGAGTTATTACAAGATTAAATATTGAGGATCTTTTGAGGTTTAGAGTTTTATAGAATTAGATCATTAAACGTGCATTACATTCCACATTTAAACAAAGTGGTTACATAAAAGACAGTATTCATTCTTCCCATCAACGGAAACATATTTAAAATAAAACATTGATTCTTTCTTGACACATCTTTGAAACTATCATCACATCATGTACCTTTCCCTTGACCTGTGAAAAACATTTCAAAAACTTGGGATGAGCATAAAAAGATCATTAAGGGTTATAAAAATATGGAAAGGAAACATGAGTTCATATATAAATAATAATGAAATCATACTTTACCCATAAAACATAGGCACTCTAACATACCTCATAAAATCATGAATAAATCATAGAAATCATAAAGACGTAAAGGTAACTTGAGGCATTCATAACTTTCTAACGTAGGGAGTAACCCTCTTGGTTACGTTTGGAATACCCACCATAGTATATTCCCTAAATCTCTTCGGAGAAACCTTAACGTTTAACCCCTTCACGTTACCCAATGCATTGGAGAGCTATATGGGGCTCACCCGCCCTTAGTTTATCACGGAACCACCCGTTTTCATAACAATGCCCAAGAACCATAACATAAATTTATCACATAAAACATGAATAAAGGAAATATAACATTTCCATATTTCAATCACAATATAACATTTTAGGATATTGAAATAATGAATCCATTAAAAAAACCATTTTCAAAACCATTTAAAACATTTAATAAAGAGATTTTTGAATCAAAGTGTCCCATACCACCTTGAAGATTTTAAAATTTTACACCATTAATATCCATATAAATAAATCCTTAAAACCATTTTTAAAACATGGATATTAATAATAACAAACCATTAAAACATTTAAAGTGATATTTTGGTTAAAGGGTTTTTACCAAAATTAGAGACAGTTGAATACAATAATTGAGGAATAACATTTAATCATAACTTTATAATATCATGAGAATAAATGGATTCATGATATAATATTCCAAAGGACAGTATATACACCATATAAGAGTGAATTGGTGCATAACAACAATGAAGTCTCAATAGAGATGTAAAATGTGATGAAATCCCTTATAAAGAAGGTATCCTAAAATTAAGGATAAATCAATCTCAAAATTATGTGTGACAAATATAAATACACCCAATACAATTGGATATTAAGTGTAAACCAATAAATGTTCATTCACACATATTCAAAGAATGACATATTCAATAACAACATGTTGAACCCAAAGAAATCGAAATTAGGTTAAAAAGTTCCCTTGGTAAAATTCGACAGCCTAACGGCATCACTTCAAAAAATAAGAAAATGAGTTGATGAGAGATAAAACGGGAATATCATCACTTGGACATAAAATTTACATCAATCAGGATATATAAGAACATATACCAACATAATAGTATGTGAATTAAAAGACATAACAAACGAAGTCTTTTAAAAAGAGGAGGGTGAAAGGTTCGCATACCGACATGGGTAACTTTCGAAAAGTACACCCCATTGAAGAAGTATCAAAAAATGAATATTTAAATACCCATAATTGGAATTATATTACAAAAGGAGTGTAATAATGGGCAGTACATAAACCACTCAAAGGAAATTGTGTCAAATGTAGCATAAATCTCACGGGAATAAAAGTGAGATGAAAAATCTCTTACAAAAACTCGGCAGCATAACGGCGCCACTTAAAACTTCCAAAATGGATTGATGAGAGATAATATGGTCACTCATCATATGTACATAAAAATTACAGTAAGAGTAATATAAAATAACATCCAAATCACAAGAAATATGATCTTAATAGGAATGACAAAATAGAGTGTACTTAAAAAGAAAGAGAGGAGTATGATCCCTTACCTCGGGTCCGACTTGACTCGATCGTTCTTTATTCTCCTGAATAATAAACTTGAGTTAATTTATACTTCCTTAAGAACCTTTTTCAAGTTCATTATTCCTTTTATATCACTTATTACCATGTCACGAACACTATGTAATTATTTTAGTTAATAACGGTCGTTTAAACGATCATTGGTACTTGAGTCAAAATATGCTCTTTATAATTACAAGTGGTTCATGTATCCATTATATCCAGAGTTATAATCATAATGTATATATCATATATATCATATATATCAATTACATATTCATTTTATACAATTCCATATCATTTGGAGATAAAAACGAAAAGCACCGTTCGTGGAGACGGTAGGCCGTACGTACGCATGAACGCTACTTTCATTTTTTTTTCTTTTTCATATTAATGGAATTAAAAATAAATTATATATATATATATATTATAATTTTAGTATAATATATATGCTATATATATCACATATTTCCATTAATTTCATTCCTTATACATTCCATGTATTGCATGCACGAGTCACATCACTTGAGGGGGCGGTAGTCCACACTTCCTCATATTAAATTATCGTATTTACACAACATGAAAAGAATAAAGGTATGGTTTAAATATAAAATACAGAAGCATATAGTAAACATAAATACCATACATATCATATATAAAATACAGTGACATCATAATTGTCACCTTTAAAGGTGTTAAAATAATATTGAACAATCATCGTTTTGTGAGGCAGAAAATCGCCAACCACAGAAACAGTATGTTTCTTAACCATTAGATGAAGGTGTGTGTAAGTGTATCTCGAATCCTTCATATAACAACATACTAGAATATTTAAGATACTTTAGTTGTAACAAAAGAAAGGAATAAAAAGAGTTTAGGGGGTTGGAGAATCAAAATAAAACAAAAGGACACAAGTGAAAACATTACCTTAAAATCGGGTAACTCCCTTTGGTTTGAGCTCAAAGGCTTCCTTGGGAAGACTTCTGCCCAAAGTGAGGCTTCAAGGAGTTAGAGAGGGATGTGTAGAGATAAAATTGGAAGGGGTTGGCTGACCCAAAGGATTTGGAAGTGTGGGTAAGGAGGTAGTGGTGGGGGCCTTTTATAAGAGGAGGGGAGGGGCACTCTTGGAAAGTAAATAAATGTTACTTTATTTTAGAATGCGTTTCGGATTTTAATGGTCCTAAATTGATGTGTTTTGAGGATAAGGTGATAAGGGTTAGAAATCCACCCATACAATAGGTTTTGGACATGTGTAGGTCTTATATTTTACATTATCTTTCCATTTTATTGAAATCGTTAAATAATGAGGTCATCACTGCATCATTATGATGTCATAAATAATTTAATTTATTTAATGTCTAAAAATTATAAAAAAAAATATTATGATGTAGAAAATATTTTTAGCTTTCCTATTACTATTTATAGTCCAAAATATCATTTATTTAGACAAAAGTAAAAATATTTTACTTAGGTGATACATTCTTTGTTACATTTAACATTCTTTAAAAATAAATAGATAAAAAGTCACTTTCTCACAAAAGTGATTCCATGGGGCCCCCAAGTTTGGCACAAGGCATCCCATGGTCGGCCATGAAACAACCAGTATCCTTAGGACACATGTTGTGGTCATTTTTTATTATTATGATATTATCTTATTATCTTTAACTACCCGATTACTCATTAATCAAGATAATTAAAGATAATTACAGTCATTACTATTCATAATGTCCAAAAACAAAAGAGTCTTAATTACATAATTTGGACCTTCTAATTACAAATATGCAATCCATTTTACCAAATTCCAAACACATAAATTGCAATAATTAATTTAAAAAACATCCCGTTGTCAAAACAAATAGCGGGTTTTTTAGAAACAATATTTATGAAAAGTTTGGCACTTGTTTATGCCCAATTCCAAAGTGAAATTAATCCTAATGACCATAATTGGATTAAATGGTAAAAATATATTCCAATTAAGCTTTAAAAAAAATTAAAAAGATAATATAACCATATAATTAAATTATATGAAAAAGCAGTTTTTATGTAAAATGTAGTATTTTTCACTATTCATTGAAAAATGAACATTGTCGAAAAAATACCAAAAAGTAACCCAAGGTAAATTTCTATGTCTCAATAATAAATAATATGTTTATTTTGAAAAATAGATCTTATAAAATTGTCAAAAGTTTGATTTAAAAAATGGTTTTCCATCAAAAGGTAGTAAAACAATCTTTTAAAAATACTAGTGTATTCAATGCTTAAGATTGGATTCATTTGTATTTTAAGACTCTAAAATTTATTGGATAAAAGTAAAAAAATTTAACACACATATATAATCGTAATTTAGTTATTTATATTCATTCACGCCAATACAACGGCTATGTGTTAACTACTATTTAAAATAATACTATTTTATTATTAGAGTGAAATGTAAGATTTCAAAGGAACTCGTTGTTGCGTATTGGGTAAGCCATCGAGCATAGCGTTCCTTTTAAATTAATATTGACATTTTTTCCACAAATAGGGATAAATATAAAAATGTCATATTATTTATTTACCTTGGGTGTTACATCCTTCCCCCCTTTTGGAAATTACGTCCTCGCAATTATAAAACTGGGCTTGGAAACATCATTGAAAATCCCACATCGGAACAAGAGTCGGTAAAACAATCACTATAAAATAAAGAAAGATAAGTATAGAGGTCACCCGAGTTAACCCATACTAGGATTCCATGTAGGAAAACATGGAGATGGAGGAGAAAACATAGGGTCATGTTCTGATGGAGAGTGATAGAAAACATGTTTAGGAGGAAGTTAACCACAAGAAAATCACAAACTTGTGATGGGTTAAAGGGTATTCGATTCCCCAATAGGAAACCTTAATAGGCAATATTTTTTTTAAGTTAATTCTTATTAAGGAATTTATTCATAAGGAAACATAATTACTTATCATGTTGACTTTCAACTTTTATTAGATTTATTACACAAACTCATACTTTCCCCAAAAGACGAGTATTTAGGAAGACTTGTTCACATTAAGAGTACTATAATCAACTTCTAGAGAATCACCTAATCCACAAAAGAGAACTATATACTTCCCATATATTTAGTCCTTAACCAAAACCAAAACCAAAAGGTTAGTACAAGATCAGATAATCCAGAAAAGGATAACCCTTTATAAAAAGAAAATCTATTCTTCATCTACAAAATTTGTCCAACAAAACCCAAAGTTCAATGAGGACCATTCGATAAATAATTTGTCCATAAAATCCTTCAAAATAAACCAAACTAAGATTGAAACCCAAAAATTTTAAGGTTTTAGTCACATAGTCTTCCAAGTTAAATCGTAACATTTATCTCCAAACAACATCAGTTGCTCTTAATGTCTCGTATTGAAGAGTAATTAACCTAATCACATATCCTCCATGATAGGATAATAAATTTCCATAGATAACCCAAAATAAAATTACTCTTAATTAATAAAATCATCTAACTAAAAAGAATCAGTCAAACTAACCAGGGACTTCTCGTAGTCCAGTGGTAGGCGATAAATACCAGTTTCACTTTGGTTGTGGGTTCGATTCCTGCAGCTTTGTCCGACGCGACGGGTTGTCACACGGTCTCCGTGTTGTCCTTTTTCCAAAACTATATAATTCTCAAAATATTCCCCAAAAGAGATAAAATCATCAAAAATAACCATAACATAATTTAACCTCAATTTTATCTCATGCCTTTCACTTTCATCATAACTTATAGTAACCCATAATTACCTAAAAATTAAGTATCATATAAACCCAAATGGTTCTTTATAACTATGTCCACAAAAGAACAGATAACTATTCCGTGAATAAAATTTTAATATATTAAACATCAGGGTTACACATACTATAAAAAGTCTTCTAATGTAACCCCATCATCAAAAGAGACTTAATACTCTTAATAATTTCACCATAACTCTTGAAGCCCTTATATATTGACTTCTTACTCATTCAACATTCTTCATGATCCATTAACCATTCCTTTACAACTTATTCTGAAATACTTCTTTCCTACAAACAAAATCATGAATCATATCCTAAAATTCCAAAATAGGAAAACAATAGTTATGAAATAATCCATACCTTTGATTGGTCATTATCAGTTTCTTCATTCTCAATCAGAATGGCATTAGGTATTGGTAAACAAACATTTGTACGATCTTGGTGATCCCATTCATGAAAATTCTTCATAGGACATGTGTTTTCATAATGACCATGCACACCACTTTTAAAACATTCAATTGATCCCTCAGAAAGAACTTCTTTCCCTTTCCTTGAGTCAACTGGATGCTTCTTTTTTCCATGGTAGGTTCTTGATTTATGACCTTCATTTCCACATCTATAGCATATTTCTATCCCTTTGAAACATTTTCCGAGGTGTTTCTTTCCACATCTTTGACACATAGGTTTTTGAACACACTTACCTTTATGATTATTACTTGTACTTCCATAGGGATTTGTTTCTCGCATATATGATGCCTTAGAGAAATCACCAAGGTTTAGGTGCTAAATCATGACTCCAGATTGTTGGTTGAGGATAATCACAAGAGTTCTCGTTGCAGCTCCCATATCATTCAGTTGCTTGCTCAAAAAACTGTCACAATTTCCTTCACATCCACTATTACTTTGGTGCCTGCTAGATCCAGCCATTTACTAAAACAAAAAAGGTCAGTGTGAGTATATCAACAAAACCATCGTGTACTAATGAGGAAGATAAACACTAAGATATACTTACTCATTCACTTTATCTAAAACTAGGACTCTTTCTGAAATCCTAACCATTATGGTAATGTCACTTATGCTTAAAGAATACCCTAACCTCTAAAGTTATCTAAACCTCCCTTTGATACCAACTATAAGGCCCCAGCCTTAAACCTTGCTTAATCTTGAGTTATTACAAGATTACACATTGAGGATCTTTTCAGGTTTAGAGTTTTAGAGAATTAGATCATGAAACTTTCATTACATTCCACATTTAAACAAAGTGGTTACATAAAAGACAGTATTCATTCTTCCCATAAATGAAAACATATTTAAAATAAATCATTGATTCTTTCTTGACACATCCTTGACACTATCATCACATCATGTACCTTTCCCTTGACCTGTGAAAAAAATTTCAAAAACTTGGGATGAGCATAAAAAGCTCAGTAAGGGTTATAAAAATATGGAAAGGAAACATGAGTTCATATATACATAAGAATGAAATCATAATTTACCCATAAAACATAGGCACTCTAACATACCTCATAAAATCATGAATAAATCATAGAAATCATAAAGACGTAAAGGTAACTTGAGGCATTCATAACTTTATTACGTAGGGAGTAACCCTCTTGGTTACATTTGGAATACCCACCATAGTATATTCCCTAAATCTCTTCGGAGAAACCTTAATGTTTAACCCCTTCGCGTTACCCAATGCATTGGAGAACTATATCGGGCTCACCCGCCCTTAGTTTATCACGGAACCACCTGTTTTCATAATAATTCCCAAGAACCATAACGTAAATGTATCACATAAAACATGCATAAAGTAAATATAACATTTCCACATTTCAATCACAATATAACATTTTAGGATATTGAAATAATGAATCTATTAAAAAAACCATTTTCAAAACCATTTAAAACATTTAATAAAGAGATTTTTGAATCAATGTGTCCCATACCACCTTCAAGTTTTTAAAATTTTATACCATTAATATCCATATAAATAAATCCTTAATAACATTTCGAAAACATGGATATTAATAAGAACAAACCATTAAAACATTTAAAGCGATATTTTGGTTAAAGGGTTTTTACCAAAATTAGAGACACTTGAATACAATAATTGAGGAATAACATTTAATCAGAACTTTATAATATCATGAGAATAAATGGATTCATGATATAATATTCCAAAGGACAGTATATACACCATATAAGAGTGAATTGGTGCATAACAACAATGAAGTCTCAATAGAGATGTAAAATGTGATGAAATCCCTTATAAAGAAGGTATCCTTAAATTAAGGATAAATAAATCTCAAAATTATGTGTCAAAAATATAAATACAGCCAATAAAATTGGATATTATGTGTAAAACAATAAAAGTTCATTCACACATATTCAAAGAGTTACATATTCAATAACTACATGTTGAACCCAAAGAAATTGAAATTGGGTTAAAAAGTTCCCTTGGTAAAATTCAACAGCCTAACAGCGTCACTTCAAAAAAATCAGAAAATGAGTTGATGAGAGATAAAAAGGGAATATCATCACATGGACATAAAATTTACATCAATCATGATATATAAGAACAAATCCCAATATAATAGTATGTGAATTAAAAGACACAACAAACGAAGTCTTTTAAAAAGAGGAGGGTGAAAGGTTCCCTTACCGACTTGGGTAACTTTCGAAAAGTACACCCCATTGATGAAGTGTCATAAAATGAATATGTAAATACCCATAAATGGAATTATATTACAAAAGGAGTGTAATAATGGGCAGTACATAAACTACTTAAAGGAAATTGTGTCAAATGTAGCATAAATCTCACGGGAATAAAAGTGAGATGAAAAATCTCTTACAAAAACTTGGCAGCCTAACGGCGCCACTTAAAACATCCAAAATGGATTGATGAGAGATAATAGGGTCTCTAATAATATGTACATAAAACTTACAGTAATATTAATATAAAATAACATCCCAATAACAAGAAATATGAGCTTAATAGCAATGACATAAAAGAGTGTACTTAAAAAGAGAGGAGTAGGATCCCTTACCTCGGGTCCGACTTGACTCGATCGTTCTTTAATATCCTGAATAATAAACTTGAGTTAATTTATACTTCCTTAATAACCTTTTTAAAGTTCATTATTCCTTTAATATCACTTATTACCATGTCATGAACACTATGTAATTATTTTAATTAATAACGGTCGTTTAAACGATCATTGGTACTCGAGTCAAAATATGCTCTTTATAATTACAAGTTTTTCATGTATTCATTATATCCAGAGTTATAATCATGATGTATATATCATATATATCATATATATCCAGTAAATATTCATTTTATACAATTCCATATCATTTGGAGATAAAAAACGAAAAGCACCGTTCATGGAGACGGTAGGCCGTACGTACGCATGAACACTAATTTCATTTTTTTTCCTTTTTCATATTAATGGAAATAAAAATAAATGATATATATATATATTATAATTCCAGTATAATATATATGATATATAGATCACATATGTTCATTAATTTAATTCCTTGTACATTCCATTTATTGCATGTACGAGTCACATCACTTGAGGGGGCGGTAGTCCACACTTCCTCATATGAAATTATCGCATTTACACAACATGAAAAGAATAGAGGTATGGTTTAAATATAAAATATAGAAGCATATAGTAAACATAAATACCATATATATCATATATAAAATTCAGTGACATCATAATTTCCACCTTTAAAGGTGTTAAAAGAATATTGAACAATCATCGTTTTGTGAGGCAGAAAATCGCCAACCACAGAAACAGTATGTTCTTTAACCATTAGATGAAGGTGTGTGTAAGTGTAGCTCGAATCCTTATTATAACAACATCCTAGTATATTTAAGATACTGGATTTGTTACAAAAGAAATTAATAAAAAGAGTTTAGGGGGTTGGAGAAGAAAAATAATACAAAAGGACACAAGTGAAGACATTACCTTAAAATCGGGTAACTCCCTTTGGTTTGAGCTCAAAAGATTCCTTGGGAAGACTTCATCCCAAAGTGAGGCTTAAAGTAGTTATAGAGGGATTTGGAGAGACAAAATGGGTAGGGTTTGGCCGAGCCAAAGGCTTTGGAAGTTTGGGTAAGGAGGTAGTGGTGGGGGCCTTTTATAAGAGGAGGGGAGGGGCACTCTTGGAAAGTAAATAAATGTTACTTTATTTTAGAATGATTTTCGGATTTTAATGGCCCCACATTGATGTGTTTAGATGATAAGGTGATAAGGGTTCGAAATCCACCCATACAATAGGTTTTGGACATGTTTAGGTCTTAGAGTTTACCTTATCTTTCCATTTTATTTAAATCGTTAAATAATGAGGTCATCGCTGCATCATTATAATGTCATAAATAATTTAATTTATCTAATGTCTAAAAATTATAAAATAAATACTATGATGTAGAAAATATTTTTAGCTTTCTTATGACTATTTTTAGTCCAAAATATCATTTATGTAGACAAAATTAAAAATATTTTACTTAGGTGATATATTCTTTGTTACATTTAACATTCTTTCAAAAATAAATAGATAAAAAGTCACTTTCTCACAAAATTGAATCCATGGGGACCCCAAGTTTGGCACAAGGCATCCCATGGTCGGCCATGAGACAACCAGTATCCTTAGGACACATTTTGTGGTCATTTTTGTATTATTATGGTATTATCTTTTTATCTTTAACTACCCGATTACTCGTTAATCAAGATAATTAAAGATAATTACCGTCATTACTATTCATAATGTCCAAAAACAAAAGAGTCTTAATTACATAATTTGGACCTTCTGATTCCAAATATGGAATCCATTTTACCAAATTCAAAACACATAAATTTCAATAATTAATTTAAAAAAAACCTCTCGTTTTCAAAACAAATAGGGGGTTTTTTAGAAACAATATTTATGAAAAGTTTGGCACTTGTTTATGCCCAATTCCAAAGTGAAATTAATCCCAATGACCATCATTGGATTAAATGGTAAAAATATAATCCAATTACACTTTAAATAAAATTAAAAATAAAATATAACCATATAATTAAATTATATGAAAAATCATTTTTGATGTAAAATGCAGTATTTTTTCACTATTCATTGAAAAATGAACATTGTCAGAAAAATACCAAAAATTAACCCAAGGTAAATTTCTATGTCCCAATCATAAATAATATGTTTATTTTTAAAAATAGATCTTATAAAATTGTCAAAAGTTTTATTTAAAAAATGGTTTTCCATCAAAAGGTAGTAAAACAATCTTTTAAAAATACTAGTGTATTCAATGCTTAAGATTGGATTCATTTGTATTTTAAGCCTATAAAATTTATTCGATAAAAGTAAAAACATTTAACACACATATATAATCGTAATTTAGTTATTTATATTCATTCCCGCCAATACAAAAGCTATGTGTTAACTACTATTTAAAATAATATTATTTTATTATTAGAGTGCAACGTAAGATTTCAAAGGAACTTGTTGTTGCGTATTGGGTAAGACATCGAGCATAGTGTTCCTTTTAAATTAATATTGACATTTTTTCCACAAATAGGGATAAATATAAAAATGTCATATTATTTATTTACCTGGGGTGTTACATTTTCATAATATATTTTTCCAACCTAATGAGTGTCAAAAAATTCTCCCTTAGGATTGGATCTAATTGAAAAGAGGGATGAGTCCTAAGCCATGATAATATGGAAAAGGTTATGGAAAGTTAATTTTGTACTACCCACATATACTTCATAGATATGTAGCATGGATCAGTGGTGTAATTATGTCACGTAGGTCAATGGAATTTTGATTTCATGCTGGTCCACAATGTTGTGAAGTCATGCTGGTCCACAACATTGTGATGTCACGCAGGTTGGTGGTGTAGGTTGGTGGTATAACGACCCATACATTACATACATTTTTATTACATCATAATTTAATCATTCTTATTACAACATATAACAAAACCATGAAAGGACCATATTACTATAGTGTCTTTAGAAACAAGGAAACACAAACAACTGGTTCATAAATCATCTACATTGTCTCCCTTTTATTTTATCATTTCTAGTGTCCCTTTTGGCATATCTTACGTAATACTATTATTCCTGACCTAGGGACAAGAAAACATTCAAAAGGGTGAGCTCAAATGCTCAGTAAGGGTAAACAAAAGAAATATCAATCACATCATATTCATAAGAACATAACAATTTGGAAATCATAACCCGCAAAACAGATCATAATTTCATAACATGGGATAAATCATAGTAGTGAAATGTAATCCCAATAATCATAACATGAAACTTTTTGGAAGATTCACATAATCATATAGAATCATTTCTTAGTAGTCAAGACTCATTTCCAAGACTATCTTAGCGGACAAAGTCCATTTCTGAACCGAGTTCACTCCTCATTTCAGTCCGGTATCCCTGAACCAGATTAACATGTTGTTCCAACCATGTCAATCTCATGAGATATAAATATTTACCAAATTCATTGGAGGGAGATATAGGTCCCACCCATCTCATATTAAAACCATTATTATGTGTGCCACAAAATCATAGATCCTAGCATAACCCATGTAATAAAAATGGAATTCTTAAACATCATGCCATCATAAAATAATCCATGTAATATAAAAGGAGTTCATAAAAATAATTCCATCATAACATAATAAAATCAATTTAAAAAAAGGGATATAAACATAACTCTATATTATCTTAGATGGAAAATAATTTTGATAAAACACTTGAACTCCATTCTTGAGGAAAATATCCTTTCTACTTCAAAAACATTTTTCATTTCTTATCATGTCATACAATTTTTAACTAAAATAATTTAATTAAAAATAAACTTGAAATCTTGTAAAGTTAGATTCATGGAAATAATGTTCTATGAAATCATAAAAATCCATTCATGCCGTATAAGTTAAAAAACATTCTTCTCGTACTTTGGCCAGAAAAGTCAAAAAAGTGCCTCGTACTAAAAATGACAAAAGATTCCTTTCATATCTTTTACTAAAAACGTACCAATGGGTAAAATTGGATTTAAACAATTGTATAAGGATGTAAATAATATTACATATTGAGGAAAAATGGATGTGTATGATAAATATTCCCCTGTAAATTCTAAAGTATAAACAATATTGGATAAAAATGAGATTGCGAGATTTTCCCTTACCTTAGGTCTGATTTGCTTCGTATGTGTCCAAACCTCCTGTATAATGATTTAGACAATGTTATTGACTTATTCAAGAATCTTAATCATTGTTATGATATCATATATGGTCATATTCATAGCTTCGTATTAGTAATATTTCATTGCTACTTGTTATTCGGGTGTTTATTGAATTTTGTTCTTATGCGTGTTTTGTCGAATAAATTTTTATCCTTATTTTTAGGTTATAGATACCTCATTTACATAATGGTATTAGTGTAATATATATCATATTTATTCATTAAATTCATTTATATAATCATTATGCATAGAAGATCATGTAGAACGAGTCGCATCACATCGTGAAGATGGTAGGTCGTACGTATGCACGAGCGATGATGTCATTCCCATGATCGTGGAATTATATTGAAGTGTATGTATACTATTTCAGAATCAATATCACATTACAATAATAATATATTGTTATTATTTTCACCATTATACCCATCCATGTAAGGTGCTGGTGGAAAACATATTACACCACGGTGTGGAGACGATATTCCGTACGTACGCACGCGCGGTGATTTCGTTTTCCGTAGGATAGATATATGGTGAAATAGGGTTGTTTCATAATTATAATAACATATAAGTATATTAGTGATACTGATTTTTTTTACTTCATAATGAAACAACTAAAGAAGAAGATTTGTAAGAAGAAATAAATTTGAAAGAATCGGTAACAGACATTGCCTCTTCTTTGAAGCGCCTCTTCTTAACCTCTTTTTAGGGCACTAAAGATGTTATTTAAAGAAGACCAGGACCACTAGAATGTTTCTAGAGAATTTTATAAGGGAAATTGGTAGGTTTTGGCCGAGATTGAAAGCTAAAAGTGGTGTGAGGAGAAGAGGGAGGAGGTTCCCTTTTATAAGGGAGGAGAGGGGCACCTTAGGAAAAACTGAAACTATTATTTTATAATAAAGTCGTATACGGTTATTAATAGCTCAAAATTGATTTATTTATAAGAAAAGGTGGGTATGGTTCGAAATAATCTCAACCAATATATTTTAGACAAGTTTAGGTTACTATTTTAACCTTATCATTTAGATTTAACTCTAAGTTAAATAATTTATCTTTTACCGTGTCTTCTTGTTTTCTTACACTATATGATTAATAAACATAATATAACAAGCAAAACGAACCCCAAGTGTTCATTATTATTATATATAACCTTATCTATGTAATTTATCCGAATCGTAGATTTTTATTAATAAAATAACAATTAATAATATAATATTTTTTTTAAAACTATTTTATGTCAATTTTGACACTATTTGGTAATTGATTTTTGTGAAAATTATAATAGCATTATTAGTTCAAAAAAATTTAATTAAATCAATACTAATATGTCATATTAACCAATAAAATTAGTTTAATTCATTAAAAGTCTCAAATTACATTTATTTGGGTATTTATACTATCAATTATGTTAATATTACCTTAATAAGGTAATTACTTCATCATCATTGTGTCAAAAATAAATTACAATATTTAAAGTCTAAAAATTATAAATAAACTACAATTATGTAGGAAATAGTTTTATCTTTCTAATGAATATTTATAGTCTAATTTATCTTATTTATATCCCTATATTTAAAATGTTTTAGTTATGAAACATTGATTTTAACTATTTTAACTCTTCTTTAAATAAAATAATATTAAATTTTCTAATCTTATCCAATTGGACCTAAATGGTCATATTTTATTCCTAAGGTTGTTTTGGTCGAATTAAACGTATCCAATAGAATTAGTACTTCTGTTAGGGTAATAATAATATCATTTTTACCCTTAATTACCCTATTTACTTTTAACCGTGGTAAATAAAAATAAAAAAGTTACTATTCAAAAAAAATAATTTTTATCTTATTGAACCATATTTTACTCCATAATATTAACCGTGTCTCTCAGATTTTTGAAATTCCACTCACAAAAGCGGTAAAATTATATTTTATGTAAATTTTCAAACTCTCCTAAGAGGTGGGTAAAAGACGGTGAAAAGTTCAATAAAATTTATATATATATATAATAATTATAAAATGACTCCAATTAATTAATTTGAACTTATATAGGTATTATGTATCAATTTTAAAATAAAATAAATTTAAATAAAATAAATAATTATTTAAATAAAAAGTCGGTTTTTAAATAGTAACCCGGAGTTTTCACTATTCATCAAAAATTGAAAGTTTTCATAAAAATACAAAAAATTCACCCTAGGATAATTTCGATATTTGGAATTAATAAATGAAGTCCATTTTGAAAGATAAAATGTATAAAATTTCAAAAAATGGGTATTACTATTCAAAATGACTAATTTTAATAATATTTTAATAGCATATCGTTGTTTAGTGAAACTTGGTATTGCGTACAACGCAAGCTATCGAGAAAGGATAAGATTGCGTGTAAAAAAAGTCAATCTAGTATTGTGTGTAGTGAAATATTCCTTTGATGATGTATATAACATAAAACAATATTTCTCATAAAAATCTCGGGTGTTACATTCTACCCCCTTTAAAATGAATTTCTCACTTAAAATTCGTCACGTTTGTTACAAACAGATGAGCATACCTCTCCCTCATCATATCCTTGAGATCCCATTTAGCTTCTTATAATTGGTGGTTCCTCCATAAAACATTCACCAAGTGAGTGGTCTTGTTCCGTAGGACTTTTTTGCTACGATCCAGAATCACTATCGGATGTACATCATAAGAAAGATCTTGCTCCAGCGATACAACTTCTGATCTGAGTACATGTGATGGATCGGGTATTTACTTTCTCAGAAGAGATACATGGAACATATCGTGAACTTGAGAGAGATTCGGTGGAATCGCCAATCGGTAAGCTACCTTCCTAACATGATCCAGTATTTCGAAAGGACCGATATACCTAGGGCTCAGCTTTCCCTTCTTTCCAAATCTCATTACTCTCTTCCAAGGAGATAATCATAAGAACACTTTATCACCCACTTCAAACTCTAGGTATTTTCTTCGGTTGTTAACATAACATTTTTGTCGACTCCAAGCTGCTCTTATTTTTTGTTGAATATATCTGACCTTTTCTGCCATCTAATCAACAAGATCAGGTCCTAATAGATTTCATTCCCCAACTTCATCCAATAGGTTGGAGTTTGACATATCTTTCCATCGAGATCTTCATAAAGAGTCATCTGAATACTAGAGTGAAAGCTATTATTATATGAAAATTCCACCAAATGTAGGTGTTGATCCCAAGCACATTTGAAATCTATAGAGAAAGCTATTAAAATACCTTCTAGAGTTTGAATTGTCCTCTCAGACTGAACATATGTTTGAGGATGACATGTAGTGATGAAACTCAACTCTGTATCCAGAGTATGCTGAAGACTTCAAGAAAACATTAAGTTAAACCTCATATCCCGATCAGATATAATGTAAAGTGGTACTCCATGAAATCTTACCACTTCCTTTACATATATCTTGGAAAGATGATAAAAAGAGAAATCATCTCTAATAGCAATGAAGTGTGTCGACTTTGTAAGATGATCAACTATGACCCAGATAGCATTATTTCCTTTGTATGTTTTAGGAAGTTCAGTGAAAAAGTCCATAGTGATGCTTTCCCATTTCCATTCGGGTATGGGTAATGCTTGAAACATCCCCTTAGACTTCTGTCTCTCAGTTTTAACTTGCTGAAAAACCAAGCATCGAGAGACGTATTCAGTAACATCTTTTTTCATGGCATCGCACCAGAAGTACTCTTTCAGGTCTTTATACATCTTCGTGCTTCTAGGATGAATAGAGTGTGAAGAACTGTGAGCTTCATCCAATATTTCCTTCTTTAATTCTCGTATGGGAGGAACACAAACATGATTCATGAACCTTATTAGTTCATCACAATCTAAGTGAAATTCAGGATCATTTTTCAACTACTTTTGTAACTCTACATCTTCTTTCTGTTCCTCTTTAATCATCACATGTATAGATGGTTGAACATTCATTTGAGAAAGATAAGATTTTTCCCCTTCCATTATAATTCCAAGATACATCCTTTGTAAATATATAAATATTGGATATTTTGTGATCCTCATCATGGATAAGCTAGAATGGTATTTTCAACTTAATGCATCTGCCACCTTGTGTGCTTTCCCATGGTTGTAATGAATTGAGCAGTCGTAATCCTTATTCGGCTCCAACCATCTTCTTTGGCACATATTCAACTCCTTTTGTGTAAAAATATACTTTAAACTTTTATGATCTATATAAATATCACACTATTCTCCATAAAGATAATTCCTTTAAATCATTAATGAAAATATTACCACAACTAACTCCAAATCATGAGTTGGGTGATTTTGCTCATGGATTTTCAACTGTCGTGAGGCATAAGGTATCACCATATCATTTTTCATGAGAACACACCCAAATCCCTTCTTGGATGCATCACTGTAGATCACAAAACGTTCTCCACTACAAGGAAGTCAGAGCACAGGAGTACTGGACAACTGTCTTTTTAACTCCTTGAAATTCTCTTCACACTCCTCTGTCCAAACAGTCTTATCTCATTTTCAAGTCAACCTGGGGAGTGGATTAGATAATCGTGAAAAATCATTCACAAAACTTCGATAATATCCATCCAAACCAAGAAAACTTCGGATCTCAGTTACTCTTTTTTGTCTCAACCATCTTTCAATAACCTCTATTTTTGCTGGATCCATAGATATTCCCTATTTTGAGATTATGTGACCCAAAAATGCAACTTTTTTAAGCCAAAATTCACACTTGGTAAATTTGGAATAAATATTTTCCTTTATCAGGGTCTTCAATAAAATTCTAAACTAATCTTCACGTTCTTCCTTTATCATTGAATAAACAGTAATATCGTCTATAAAGACTACCAAAAACTGATCAATATAGACTCCAAAGACTCTATTCATTAGATCCATGAAGATAGTATGGGAATTAATAAGACCAAATAGAATCACTATAAATTCATAGTTTCCATACCTTTTACAGAAAGACGTCTTTGGTATATCCTCCATTTTGACCCTTAATTGATGACACCATGAACGAAGATCATCCTTAAAAAATTATTGAGATCTGCATAGTTGGTCAAATAAGTCATCAATGTGTGGGAGAGGATATTTATTCTTGATAGTGATCTTGTTAAGTTATCAATAATAAATTTAGAGTATCATTGATCCATATTTGTTATTAATAAATAGAACAGGTTCTCTCCAAGGTGACGCACTAGGGTGTATGAATTCCTTATCAAGATTCTCTTGGAGTTTCTTCATCAATTCCTTCAACTCAATTGAGACCATTCTATAAGGTTACTTTGAAATAGGCATAGCACCCAGTATGAGTTTTATTGAAAACTAAACTTCACAATTTGGTGGAACACCTGGAAATATGTCCATAAAGACATCATGAAACTCCCGTAAAATGGGCATATTTTTAATCGTGAGTTTCTCACCAACCATTTGAGATAACTAAGCATCATTTATTAGAATCAAGACCCATAAGATGGAAGACATTTCCACTGGAAGGTTATGTTCATCCTTGCATCGATAGAAGATCATATATTAATCTGGAATATGAAATGTGACTTACCTTTTTTGGTAATCGATATGAGCTCCATATAAGGAAATCCAATCCATGCCAAGAATCACATTAAATTCCACTATAGGAAGGATCACACGATTTGTAGGAAGCACTTTACCACAAACTTCAATCAAAGAAGAATTATAAACTTTTTATGTGATTGTTGTGCCATTAGGGGTTATCATAGCTAACTCAACAACTAATTGTTGAGGTAGTACGGCGATACCCTTATAAAATTCTTCATAAATAAAAGAGTGGGTGGATCCATAATCAAATAAAACATTTGCTACTTTAGAGTGGATGGTAAGTGTACCTTTCACTACTTCATTATCATACTCCACATCAATGATATGAATTGCATGTGACTTTCCTTTTTGTTTAGCCTTAAGTGTTTGTTGACGTCGATCATCATCAACAACCCTTGGATTAGGGAACTGATTAGCATAATGCCCCATTTCCTTGAAATTGTAACATTGAAGTGTAGGAGGTGCACTTTGTGTAGGCTTTTCTTTGTTCCCATCATTATACATCTTATTCCCATCATTGCGGCATTGAAATGCCCAATGACCATCTTTACCACATTTGAAACATTTACTTGTCCCTTTAAGATAACTCCCTCCATGTTTCATTCAAAAATTTGAGCATAAGGGAAAACTCATCTTATTTTCAGTGTTCTCTTTAGATTTCCCGTTGAATTCCATTTTACTCTTCTTATCAAATGCATATGACTAATGGGTAACTCCAATCTCCATCTCAACCTTGAGAACACATCGAACGATTTCCTCATATCTATTGAAGTCCCTTATGTCTAACACCCTTCGAAGACATGGTTTTAAGCCACTAAAGAATTGATCGATCTTACTCTCAGGTTGGATAATAATCTCATAAGTGTACCTTGCATGTCTTGTAAAATTTTCTTCGTAGGTACCAACAAATTCATCATACATTTTCCTTAGTTCAAGAAACTTATTCTCCATCTTTGTTTGAGGAATACGAGGGAAGTACTTATTGAAAAATAAGTTCTTGAACTTGTCCCATTCCATGGACTCTATTTCATCTCTTGGACTCATATTCTTGATAAGATTCCACCATTGATCAGATTCACCTTCCATACGATATAATTCTAAGATAACATTATCATGTTCAGAACACTGGAGAACTGAAAATATCTTTTCCGTGGTACTGATCCATTGTTCTGCCACTAATGGATCAGTAGAACTACTGATTGAAGGTGGACGCTGCCTCATGAAGGATTCAACAGAATGATGCTCCTTCCTTTTCTCGTTTGAAAGTCCTACATGATTCATATCTTGAGAATGTTGTGTGAGCATGGGTATAAGTTTTTGAATTCCATCTCCCATAACATTTGGTTTCTCAGGGGGACAATCATTGCATTGCCCGTCGCATTTAGCATTAACACGGTTACTTCGGGTTCCATCCATTGACTAAAACCAATAAGCATAGTGTGAGAAACAATAATCATAATAGAAAAACCACATAATCAAAAATAAAATTTCACACTTAAGGTCTTATCATAGGTTATTAATGGCCATTTATAAAACACTAATATTGTGTTCTATGCTTAGACTTATCCTTAGGGTTCTTACTAAGACATTCACATCCTAGATTCCAAAGGTTGACTGTACCGTTCATCTGATAACAACTATAACGACCCATACATTACATACATTGTCATTACTTCAGAATTGAAGCATACTTATTACAACATATAAAAAAACCATGAATGGATCTTATAGGTATAGTGTCTTTAGAAACTATGAAACATAAACAACTGGTTTATAAATCATCTACACTTTCTCCCTTTTATTTTATCATATCTAGAGTAAGTTTTGTCATATCTTACTTAATACCCTTCTTCCTGACCTGGGGAAAAGAAAACATACAAAAGGGTGAGCTCAAATGCTCAATAATGGTAAACAAAATAAATATCAATCAAATCATATTCATAAGAACCTAACATTTTAGAAATCTTAACTGGAAAAAGAGATCATAATTTCCTTACATGGGACAAATAATAGTAGTGAAATGTAATCCCAATAATCATAACATGAAACTTTGTGGAATATACACATAATCATAGAGAATCATTTCTTAGTATTCAAGACTCATTTTCAAGACTATCTTAGCGGACAAAGTCCATTTCTGAACTGAGTTCACTCCTCAATTCAGTCTTGTATCACTGAACCAGATTAACCTTTCATTCCAGCAATGTCAATATCATGAGATAAAAATCTTTACCCAATTAATTGGAGGTAGATATAGGTCCCACCCATCTCATAATGAAACCATTCTTATGTGTGCCACAAAATCATAAATCATAGCATAACCCATGTAATAAAAATGGGATTCTTAATCTTCATGGCATCATAACATAATCCATGTAAGATAAAAGTAATTCATAAAAATAATTCCATAATAACATAATCAAATCAATGTAAAAATACAGATAGAAACATAACCCAATATTATCTTAGATGGAAAATAATTTTGATAAAACACTTGATCTCCATTCTTGAGGAAAATATCCTTTCTACTTAAAAAACATTTTTCCTTTCTTAACATGCCATACAATTTTAATCTAAAAGAAATTAATTAAAAATAATTTTGAAAACATTTAAAGGAAGATTCATGGAAATAATTTTCTATGAAATCATAAAAATCCATTCATGTCGTATAAGTTATGAAAATAATTGTTCTCGTACTTTGGCCGAAAAAGTCAAACAAGTACCTCGTACTAAAAATGAAAAAAGATTCCTTTCATATATTTTACTAAAAACATACCAATGGGTATGATTGGATTTATAAAATTGTATGAGGATAGAAATAATATTACATATTGAGGAAAAATGGATGTGGATGATAAATATTCCCTAGTAAATTCTGATGTATAAAGAATCTCGGATAAAAATGACATTGCCTAATTTTCTCTTACCTTAGGTCCAATTTGCTTCGTACGTGTCTGAACCTCCTGTATAATGATTTAAATAATGCTATTAACTTATTCCAGAATATTACGCATTGTTATGATATCATATATGGTCATATTCTTAGCTTCTTATTAGTAATATTTCATTGCTACTTGTTATTCGGGTGTTTATTGCTTTTTGTTCTTATGCATGTTTTGTCGAATAAATTCTTATTATTCTTTTTAGGTTATATATAACTCATATCCAGAATGGTATTAGTGTTATATATATCATATTTATTCATTAAATTCATTTATATAAACATTATGCATTTAAGATCATGTAGAACGAGTCACATCACATTGTGGAGACGGTAGGCCGTACGTACGCACGAGCGATGATATCATTCTCATGATCGTGCAATGGTATTGAAGTTTATGTATAATATTAAATAAAAAATATCACTTTAAAATAATCATATATAGTTATTCTTTACACCATTATACCCATCCAAATAAGGTGGTGGTTGAAAACAGATTACACCACGGCGTGGAGACGATATTTTGTACGTACGCACACGAGGTGATTTAATTTTCCGTAGGATGGATAGAAGGTGAAATAGGGTTGTTTTATACTTATAATAACATATCAGTATATTAGTGATACTGATTTTTTTTACTTCATAATGAAACAACTAAAGAAGAAGTTGTATTAGAAGAAATAAATTTGAATGAATCGGTAACAGACATTACCTCTTCTTTGAAGTGCCTCTTCTTAACCTCCTCTTAGGGAACTAAAGATGGTATTTAAAGAATACCAAGACCTCTATGATTTTTATAGGGAAGTTTAGAATGGAAATTGGCATGGGTTGGATGATCTTGAAGGCTCAAAGTGCTCTGAGGAGGAGAGGGAGGAGGTTCCCTTTTATAAGGGAGGAGAGGGGCACCTTAGGAAAAACATAAAATATTATTTTATAATAAAGTCATATTCGGTTATTAATAGCTCAAAATTTATTTATTTATAAGCTAAGGTGGGGATGGGTCGAAATAATCTCAATCAATAGATTTTAGACAATTTTAGGTTACTATTTTAACCCTATCATTTAGATTTAACTCTATGTTAAATAATTTATCTTTTTCCGTGTCTTATTGTTTTCTTAAACTATATGGTTACTAAACTTACTATAACAATCCAAACGAACCCCAAGTGTTCATTATTAATATATATAACCTTATCTATGTAATTTATCCGAAATGTAGATTTTTATTAATAAAATAACAATTAATAATATAATATTTATTTTAAAAACTATTTTATGTCAATTTTGACACTATTTGGTAATTGATTTTTGTGAAAATTATAATAGCATTATTAGTTCAAAAAAAGTTAATTACATCAATAATAATATGTCATATTAACCAATAAAATTAGTTTAATTAATGAAAAGTCTCAAATTACATTTATTTGGGTATTTATACTATCAATTATGTTAATATTACCTTAATAAGGTAATTACTTAATCATCATTGTGTCATAAATAAAATACATTATTTAAAATCTAAAAATTATAAATAAACTACCATTATGTTGGAAATAGTTTTATCTTTCTAATGAATATTTATAGTCTAATTTATCTTATTTATATCCCTATATTAAAAATGTTTTAGTTATGAAACATTGATTTTAACTATTTTAACTCTTCTTTAAATAAAATAATATTAAATATCCTAATCTAATCCAAGTGGACCTAAATGGTCATATTTTATTCCTATGGTTGTTTTGGTCGAATTAAAATTATCCAATAGAATTAGGACTTGTGTTAGGGTAATAATAATATCATTTTTACCCTTAATTACCCTATTTACTTTTAACTGTGGTAAATAAAAGTAAAAAAGTTACTATTCAACAAAAATAATTTTTATCTTATTGAACCATATTTTACTCCTTAATATTAACCATGTCTTTAGGATTTTTGAAATTCCACTCACAGAAGCGGTAAAATTATATTTTATGTAAATTTTCAAACTCTCCTAAGAGGTGGGTAAAATACGGTGAAAAGTTCAATAAAATTTTTATATATATAAAATAATTATAAAATGAATCCAATTAATTACTTTCAACTTATATAGGTATTATGTCTCAATTTTAAACTAAAACAAATTTAAATAAAAAAATAATTATTTAAATAGTAACCCGGAGTTTTCACTATTCATCAAAAATTGAATGTTTTCAGAAAAATACCAAAAATTCACCCTAGGCTGATTTCGATATTCGGAATCCAAAAATGAAATCCATTTTGAAAGATAAAATGTATAAAATTTCAAAAAGTGGGCATTACTATTCATAACGACTAATTTTAATAATATTTTTATATCATATCGTTGTTTAGTGAATCTCGGTATTGTGTACAATGCAAGCTATCGATGAAGGATGAGATTGCGTGTAAAACAAGCCAAGATAGTGTTGTGTTTAGTGAAATATTCCTTTGATGATGTATATAACATAAAAAAATATTTCTCATAAAAATCTCGGGTGTTACATTCTACCCCCTTTAAAATGAATTTCGCACTCAAAATTCGTCACGTTGTTAAAAACAGATGGGGATACCTCTCCCTCATCATATACTCGAGCTCCCATTTAGCTTCTTCTAATTGGTGTCTCCTCCATAAAACATTTACCATGTGAGTAGTCTTGTTCCATAGGACTTTTTCGCTATGATCCAGAATCACTATCGGTTGTACTTCATAAGAAAGATCTTACTTCAGTGATACAACTTCTGAGATGAGTACATGTGAAGGATCGGGTATGTAATTTCTCATAAGAGATACATGGAACACATCGTGAACTTGAGAGAGATTCGTTGGAAGCTCCAATCGGTAATCTTCCTTCCCAACATGATCCAGTATTTCGAACGAACCGATATACCTAGGGCTCAGCTTTCCCTTCTTTCCAAATCTCATTACTCTCTTCCAAGGAGATATTTGTAAGAACACTTTATCACCCACATCAAACTCTAGGTATTTTCTTCGGTTGTTAGCATAACATTTTTGTCGACTCTGAGCTGCTCTTATTTTTTGTTGAATAGATCTGACATTTTCTACCATCTCATCAACAAGATCAGGTCCTAATAGATTTCATTCGCCAACTTCTTCCAGCAGGTTGGAGTTTGGTATTTCTTTCCATCGAGAGATTCATAAAGATCCATCTGAATACTGGAGTGAAAGGTATTATTATATGAAAATTTCACCAAATGTAGGTTTTGATCCCAAGATCCTTTGAAATCCATAGAGCAAGCTATTAAAATACCTTCTTGAGTTTCAATTGTCCTCTCAGACTGACCGTATGTCTGAGGATGATAAGCAGTGCTGAAACTCAACTCTATATAAAGAGTATGCTGAAGACTTCACCAAAACATTAAGGTAAACCAAAGATCCCGATCAGATATAATGGAAAGTGGAACTTCATGAAATCTTACCACTTCCTTTACATATATTCTGGCAAGCTGATCAAAAGAGAAATCATCTCTAATAGCAATGAAATGTGCTGACTTTGTAGGAAAATCAACTATGACCCAGATAGCATTATTGCCTTTGGATGTTTTAGGAAGTTCAAGGACAAAGTCAATAGTGATGCTTTCCCATTTCCATTCGGGTATGGGTAATGGTTGTCACATCCCCTTAGACTTCTGTCTCTCAGCTTTAACTTGGTAAAAAACCAAGCATCGAGAGACGTATTCAGAAACATCTCTTTTCATGCCATCGCACCAGAAGTACTCTTTCAGGTCCCTATACATCTTCGTGCTTCTAGGATGAATAGAGTGTGAATAATTGTGAGTTTCATCCAATATTTCCTTCATTAATTCTCGGATTTGAGGAACACAAACTTGATTCCTGAACCTTATTATTTCATCACAATCTAAGTGAAATTCAAGAACATTTATCACCTTCTTTTGTAACTCTACATCTTCTTTCTCTTCCTCTTTAATCATCACATGTATAGATGGTTGAACATTCATTTGAGAAAGATAATATTTTTCCCCTTCCATTATAATTCCAAGATACATCCTTTGTAAATCCATAAATATTGGATCATTTGTGATCCTCATCATGGATATGCTAGCATGGTATTGTCAAAATATGCATCTTCCACCTTGTGTGTTTTCCCAGGGTGGTAATGAATTGAGCAGTCGTAATCCTTATT
Organism: Viscum album; assembly: GCA_963277665.1. Taxonomy (NCBI): domain Eukaryota; kingdom Viridiplantae; phylum Streptophyta; class Magnoliopsida; order Santalales; family Viscaceae; genus Viscum; species Viscum album. The sequence goes on from OY728166.1 coordinate 206,370,800, forward strand.
CAGCTCCAACCATCTTTTTTGGCACATATTCAACTCCTTTTGTGTAAAAATATACTTTAAACTTTTATGATCTATATAAATATCACACCTTTCTCCATAAAGATAATTCCTTTAAATCATTAATGAAAAGATTACTGCAGCTAACTCCAAATCATGAGTTGGGTGATTTTTCTCGTGCACTTTCAACTATCGTGAGGCATAAGCTATCACCATATAATTTTTCATGAGAACACACCCTAATCTCTTCTTGGATGCATCACTATATATCACAAACCTTTCTCCACTACAAGGAAGTGTGAGCACAGGTGTACTGGATAACCTTCTTTTTAACTCCTTGAAATTCTCTTCACACTCCTCTGTCCAAAGAGACTTATCTCATTTTCAAGTCAACCTGGGGAGTGGATTAGATAATCGTGAAAAATCATTCACAAAACTTCGATAATATCCATCAAAACCAAGAAAACGCCAGATCTCAGTTACTGTTTTTTGTCTCGACCATCTTTCAATAACCTCTGTTTTTGCTGGATCCACGGATATTCTCTATTTTGAGATTATGTGACCCAAAAATGCATCTTTTTTATGCCAAAATTCACACTTCGTAAATTTGGAATAATGCTTTTCCTTTATCAGGGTCTTCAATAAAATTCTCAAGTGATCTTCATGTTCTTCCTTTCTCATTGAATAGAAAATAATATCGTCTATAAGGACTACCAAAAATTGATCAATATAGACTCTAAAGGCTCTATTCATTATATCCATGAAGATAGTAGGGGAATTAGTAAGACCAAATGGAATCACTATAAATTCATAGTTTCCATACCTTGTACGGAAAGCCACCTTTGGTATAGCCTCCATTTTGACCCTTAATTGATGATACCATGAACGAAGATCAATATTACAAAATTATTGAGCTCCATATAGTTGGTTAAATAAGTCATCAATGCGTGGGAGATGATATTTAATCTTGATATTGAACTTGTTACGTTCTCAATAATCAATGCAGAGTATCATTGATCCATATTTCTTCTTAATAAAAAGAACAGGTGCTCTCCAAGGTGATGCACTAGGGCGTATGAATTCCTTATCAAGATTCTCTTGGAGTTGATTCTTCAATTCCTGCAACTCATTTGAGACCATTCTATAAGGTGTCTTTGAAATAGGCATAGCAACTGATATGAGTTCTATTGAAAAATCAACTTCACAATTTGGTGGAAGACCCGGAAATTCCTCCAAAAAGACATCATCAAACTCCCGTACAATGGGAATATTTTTAATTGTGAGTTTCTCACCAACCATTTGAGATAAATAACCATCATTTATTGGAATCAAGACCCAAAAGATGGAAGAAAATTCCACCAGAAGGTTATGTTCATCCTTGCATCGATAGACGATCATATATTATTCTGGAATATGAATTGTGACTTACCTTATTTGGCAATCGATATGAGCTCCAAATAAGGAAATCCAATCCATGCCAAGAATCACATAAAATTCTACTATAGGAAGGATCACAAGATTTTCAGGGAGCACTTTACCACAAACTTCAATCAGAGAAGAATTATAAACTTTTGATGTGACTGTTGTGCCATTAGGGGCTGTCACAGCTAACTAAACAGCTAATTGTTGAGGTAGTATGGCGATACCCTTAGATAATTCTTCAGAAATAAAAGATTTGGTTGATCCAGAATCAAATTAAACACTTGATACTTTAGAGTGGATGGTAAGTGTACCTTTCATTACTTCATTATCATACTCAAAATCTCTGATATGAATTGCATGTGACTTTTCTTTTTCATTATCCTTAAGAGTTTGTTGACGTCGATCATCATCAACAACCCTTGGATTAGGGCACTGATTGGCATAATGAACCATTTCCTTGAACCTGTAACATTGAAGTGTAGGAGGTGCACTCTGTGTAGCCTTTTCTTTTTTCCCATCATTAGACATCTTTTTCCCATTATTACGGCATTCAAATGCCTGATGACCTTCTTTTCCACATTTGAAACATTTACTTGTCCCTTTAAGACAACTCCCTCCATGTTTCTTTCAACACTTTGATCATAAGGGAAAACTCATATTATTTCCAGTGTGCTCTTTAGATTTCCCTTTGAATTCCATTTTCCTCTTCTTATCAAATGCATATGACTAATGGGTTACTCCAATATTCATCTCAACCTTGAGATCACATCGAACGATTTCCTCGTAGCTATTGAAGTCCCTTATGGCTAACGTCGTTCGAAGACATGATTTTAAGCCACTAAAGAATTGATCGATCTTACTCTCAGGTTGGATAATAATCTCATAAGTGTACCATGCAAGTCTTGTAAAATTTTCTTCGTAGGTACCAAAAAAATCATCATCCATTTTCTTTAGTTCAAGAAACTTCTTCTCCATCTTTGTTTGAGGAATACGAGGGAAGTACTTTTGAAAAATAAGTTCTTGAACTTGTCCCATTCCATGGACTCAATTTCATCTCTTGGCCTCATATTCTTGATAAGATTCCACCATTTATCAGCTTCACCTTCCATACGATATAATTCTAAGATAACTTTATCATGTTCAGAACACAAGAGAACTGAAAATATCTTTTTCGTGGTACTGATCCATTGTTCAGCCAATAATGGATCAGTAGAACCACTGAATGAAGGTGGACGCTGCCTCATGAAGGACTCAACATAATGATGCTCCTTCCTTTGCTCGTTTGGATGTCATACATGATTCAAAGCTTGATAATGTTGTGTGCACATGGGTACAAGATTTTGCATTCCATCTCCCATAACATTTGGTTTCTCAGGGGGACAATCATTGCATTGCCCGTCGCATTCATCAATAACATGGTTACTTCCGGTTCCATCCATTGACTAAAACCAATAAGCATAGTGTGAGAAACACTAATCATAATAGAAAAACCACATAATCAAAAAAAATCCCACTTACGGTCTTATCATAGGTTATTCATGGCCATTTGTAAAACACTAATATTGTGTTCTATGCTTAGACTTATCCGTAGGGTTCTTACTAAGACTTTCACATCCTAGTTTCCAAAGGATGACTATACCATTCATATGGTAACAACTATAACGACCCATACTTTACATACATTGTTATTACTTTATAATTGAAGCATACGTATTACAACATATAACAAAATCATGAAAGGACCGTATAGGTATAGTGTCTTTAGAAACTGGGAAACATAAAAAACTGGTTCATAAATCATCTACACTTTCTCCCTTTTATTTTATCATATCTAGGGTCCCTTTTGGAATATCTTACTTAATACCCTTCTTCCTAACCTGGGGAAATGAAAACATACAAAAGGGTGAGCTCAAATGCTCAATAATGGTAAAAATAATAAATATCAATAAAATCATATTCATAAGAACCTAACATTTTAGAAATCATAACCTACAAAAGAGATCATAATTTCATAACATGGGAAAAATCATAGTAGTGAAATGTAATCCCAATAATCATAACATGAAACTTTGTGGTATATACACATAATCATATAGAATCATTTCTTAGTAGTCAAGACTCATTGCCAAGTCTATCTTAGCGGACAAAGTCCATATCTAAACTGAGTTCACTCCTCGTTTCAATCTTGTATCACTGAACCGGATTAACCTGTCATTCCTGCCATGTCAATATCATGAGATATAAATCTTTACCCAATTAATTGGAGGTAGATATAGGTCCCACCCATCTCATAATGAAACCATTCTTATGTGTGCCACAAAATCATAAATCATAGCATAACCCATGTAATAAAAATGGGATTCTTAATCTTCATGCCATCATAACATAATCCGTGTAAGATAAAATGAGTTAATAAAAATAATTCCATCATAACATAATCAAATCAATGTAAAAATTGGGATAGAAACAGAACCCAATATTATCTTATATGGAAAATAATTTTGATAAAACACTTAAACTCCAGTCTTGAGTAAAATATCCTTTCTACTTCAAAAACATTTTTCCATTCTTAACATGTCATACAATTTTAATCTAAAAGAAGTTAATTAAAAATAAACTTGAAAATTTTTAAAGGAAGAATCATGGAAATAATATTCTATGAAATAATAAAAATCCATTCATGTTGTATAAGTTATGAAAATAATTGTTCTCGTACTTTGGCCGGAAAAGTCAAACAAGTACCTCGTACTAAAAACGACAAAAGATTCATTTCATATATTTTACTAAAAACATAACAATGGGTTTGATTGGATTTAAAAAATTGTATTAGGATTGAAATAATATTACATATTGAGGAAAAATGGGTGTGGATGATAAATATTCCCCAGTAAATTATGATGTATAAAGAATCTCGGATAAAAATGACATTGCGTGATTTTCTCTTACCATAGGTCTGATTTGCTTCGTACGTGTCCGATCCTCCTGTATAATTATTTAAATAATGTTACTGACTTATTCCAGAATTGTATGCATTGTTATGATATCATATATAGTCATATTCTGAGCTTCTTATTAGTAATATTTCATTGCTACTTGTTATTCGGGTGTTTATTGCTTTTTGTTCTTATGCATGTTTTGTCGAATAAATTCTTATTATTAATTTTAGGTTATATATACCTCATATACATAATGGTATTATTGTAATATATATCATATTTATTTATTAAATTAATTTATATAAACATTATTAATTTAAGATAATGTAGAAAGAGTCGCATCACATCGTGGAGACGGTAGGCCGTACGTACGCACGAGCGATGATATCGTTCCCATGATGGTGGAATTGTATTGAAGTGTATGTATAATATTTAATAAAAAATATCACTTTAAACTAATCATATATAGTTATTCTTTACACCATTATACCCATCCAAATAAGGTGGTGGTGGAAAATAGATTACACCACGGCGTGGAGACGATATTCTGTATGTACGTACGCGAGGTGATTTTGTTTTTCGTAGGATGGATAGGAGGTGAAATAGGGTTGTTTTATACATATAATAACATATCAGTGTATTATTTATACTGATGTTTTTACTTCATAATGAAACAACTAAATAAGAAGAAGTATTATAAGAAATAAATTTGAAAGAATCGGTAACAGACATTACCTCTTCTTTGAAGCGCCTCTTCTTAACCTCATCTTAGGGCACTAAAGATGGTATTTAAAGAATACCAGGACCTCTATGATGTTTCTAGGGATGTTTAGAAGGGAAATTGGAAGGGTTTGGCCGAGCTTGAAGGCTCAAAGTGGTGTGAGGAGGAGAGGGAGGATGTTCTCTTTTATAAGGGAGGAGAGGGGCACCTTAGGGAAAACATAAAATATTATTTAATAATAAAGTCATATTCAGTTATTAATAGATCCAAATTAATTTATTTATAAGCTAAGGTGGGGAAGGGTCTAAAGCATCTAAACCAATATATTTTAGACAAGTTTAGTTTTCTATCTTTACCTTATCATTTAGATTTAACTCTAAGTTAAATAATTTATCTTTTACCGTGTCTTCTTATTTTCTTACACTATATGGTTAATAAACTTACTATAACAAGCCAAACGAATCACAAGTTGTTCATTATTAATATATATAACCTTATCTATGTCATTTCACCGAACGATAGATTTTTAGGAATAAAATAACAATTAATAATATATATTTGTTTTAAAATCTATTTTATGTCAATTTTGACAGTATTTGGTAATTTTTTTTTGAAAATAATTAAAGTATTATTAGTTCAAAAAACATTAATTAAATAAATACTAACATGTCATATTAACCTATAAAATTAGTTTAATTCATAAAAAGTCTCAAATTACATTTATTTGGGCATTTATAATAACAATTATGTTAATATTTCATTAATAATGTAATTACTGCATCATCATTGTTCCATAAATAAATTAAATTATTTAATGTATAAAATTTATAAATAAAATAAAATTATTTATAAAAAATCATTAGATTTATAATAAAAAAATTTAGTCAAATTTAAATTATTTATAGCACTATATTAAAAATGTTTTAGTTATGAACCTTTGATTTTAACTATTTTAACTCTTCTTTAAATAAAATAATATTAAATGTCCTAATCTAATCCAAGTCGACCTAAATGGTTATATTTTATTCCTAATGTTGTTTTCTATCGAATTAAACTTATCCAATATAATTAGGACATGTGTTAGGGTAATAATAATATCATTTTTACCCTTAATTACCTTATTAACTTTTAACCATGGTAAATAAAAGTAAAAAGTAACTATTCACAATAAATTATTTGTATCTTATTGAACCACATTTTACTCCTTGATATTAACTTTGTCTCTCATATTTTCGAAATTCCACTCCCAGAAGAGGTAAAATAATTTTTATGTAAATTTTCAAACTCTCCTAGGAGGTGGGTGAAAGACGGTGAAAAGTTCAATAAAATTTGTATATATATAAAATTATTATAAAATGACTCCAATGAATTAATTTCAACTTATATAGTTATTATGTATCAATTTTTACCTAAAATAAATTAAAATAAAATAAATAATTATTTAAATAAATAGTCGGGTTTTAAATAGTAACCTAGTGTTTTCACTATTCATCAAAATTTTAATGTTTTCATAAAAATACCAAAAATTCACCCTAGGATAATTTCAGTATTCCAAATCCAAAAATGAAGTCCATTTTCAAAGATACAATTTATAAAATTTCAAAAATTGGGTATTATTATTCATAACAGCTAGTTATAATAATTTTTTAATAGCATATCATTGTTTTGTGAAACTCAGTATTACGTACAATGAAAGCTATCGATGAAGGGACTGATTGCATGTAAAGAAAGCCAAGATAGTGTTGTGTGTATTGAAAGATTATTTTGATGATGCATATAACATAAAAACAAAATTTTTCTCATAAAAATCTTGGGTGAAACAGGTGGTGTCTATAAAAACCCCCTTTCATTTTGATTTTCTTCTACCAAGATCACGAAATTTTCACTATCGTTGCATAGCTCTTTCATCCATCATTACCTTATTGTTCTATCATGTAATTATATTGATAATTTCTCAAGGAAAACCCATTTGAGTGATGGAGCTATGTAGAAGGACTTCATCAATGGTCTTGTGCTAGGATCCTTTTCAAAGGAACTATGTGGATGACCTCATCGAAGGAGAAATTCAGAGATTTTCCGTGTCCAAATTCTTAAATTCCTTTATGTTAAATTTTGAACATTTTGAAGTAAAAATTCCAACATAATGGGGAAAATTAGCTAATTATTTTGCAGTAAACGGCTCACTAGATGAACTCAACTAAGAAATCAAAATTTCATCAAAATGAGATGATGAAAATTGGTGGACCCATTTATTATTATGTTGTTTAGAGTACCCACAATTGGTTTCTGAAATGCTTGATTCCATACCAGCATGAATATCAATGAATCCACTACATGCCTCCGTACAAATATGAGATTTTGAAAGATGATAAAATTCTATCTTATAAGAGATATTTTTCATATACATTGCTTCTCCAACACGACAACTATCATTGAATTAATATTATTGCAAAGGGTATTCATGTTCATGAGGGAAAATCCCTACTAGATTCATCCTACACCATAGTAATGGTACCCCTGATATGAAATATCGTATTGGAGATCTAGTGTCGTATTGTTTTGATTCAACCATTTATGCTTCAAAAACTGTTCAGTCTAATGGCTTTAAGGAAGACTGGGAACTTCATTCAAGAGGTGGATTTAAACCTGAATGAATGTGGGCATTTTGGGTATGCCAGACTTGTGTAGAATTCCAGAAAAAAAAACAGATATTAACATTTATAAATCTATTTGGATAGGAAAATAATTTGTTAATATAAATGAATTAATTATTGAATTTATATGATGATGGAGTTCGATGACAAATTCATTCCACATGACACACAGTGAGGTTGGTATTATTCTATGGGATATTTATCAAATATATGGTATTCCCATTCTCAGGGAGATGTATGATAAATTTATTCCACCAGTAACATCATGGGGTGATGTTACTAGGATACCACAATTGGCTCGTGAATTATTAAAATTAAAAAAAGAATTAATGAATGAATAGAACGATATTTTCTATAGACCCGATAATAATGTAAGTGTGTGGATGGCATATTTTTTGGAACCAACATATGAGAAAGGTCCAACTTGAACACGTCCCATTATTTTCCCAACTGTGGATAATCATGGTATTGCAAGCACATAATAGCCCACATGGGTGATATGTGACTACAAAAACATCGGTTATAAATTCATCTCTGATATTGATGCAAAGGTATACTTATCTGAATTCATTTCCATGGGGCTAAGAATTTACTTACTTCTAGTCTGTGAGTATGGTGGTGGTGTAAGGCCAGAGAATTTTGTTATTATAGAAAAGAAGGTAGAGAAGAAATATATTGGTTTGGAAACCACTTTATTATCAATAATCAATCATTCCTTATTGTATTTATTCAATGGGGAGGCTCCATTTAGACTTGCAGGACCATTTCAATTGCTGTGGGGATGGATTGAAACACACATTTGATCTTATTTAGTGTTGATTTTTGTTAGAGTCCAAAATGGTTGATTTCCCCCATTTTAATAGAAAGTATACGTGATTCATACATTGGACCATAATCTGGATGAAGTGTTGTGGACACTGAATGCATCGATAGAATTCATCTTCTTTTCTTTTCGTAACCCATCAACTGGAACAGTTGTTGATGACGGAAAGGATGAAAATTATGAGCTGAGGGAATATATGATGGTATTTAGGGATAGTGTTTTATCGACCATGATTATTGGTGAAATCATCTGTGAGGATTATTCCCCTTATAGTTTTTCTCTCTAGTTCAAATTTCGCTAACAATCATGATTTTTCCTCCCACGAATGTTATGAATGGGAAACAACAATGGTAGGCCAAATTTTTTGGATTGTGATGGTTTTAGAGACATCCAAATTATCAATTATGTTACCTCTATAAAATGCATCAACTAGATTATAAGCTTGATATACTAGAGCATGAGATTCTTCATACCACGAAGAGGATTTAACAGAAGGAATATATCATGTAGCGGACATGAAAACCATTATTCGTAGAAACTATGGTAATAGGTCTAAAGCCAAATATGGTGTAGAGTCCTCAATGGATTCAGAAACATCAAAACATCTCTATATAAGATCCTCTGAGAAGACTAAGTATATGTAAACAATACCTCCATCACTGAGAAAATCTAGTCATAGTTATCAAAAAGATATTAATGTCCCATATGCTGATTCTTCTTCTAAAAAAGATAGTCTTGAAGATGCCATCTAATAAGAGTATATTATGTTTTCTACGCATCCAACCGTATCAAAACCAAATTTTGTGTGGCCATTAACTATTACATACTTGAAAATCATGACTCTTAAACTTAGGGATGAATGATAATTCATCCAACATGGCCTTCAAATATCAAATGAGTCTAATATTAGATCCCCCTCTCATTGTAATCCAAATAGTAATATGGCTGTTGTCCAGGAGAATATTATGAAGCTAGATACCTTTATATATATAGCTGATGACAATGTCTCGGACATAAAATGATAATCCGATATTATGGAATGAAGGATTAGTTATGGGGTAATTTTTCACCATGAAAATGAATGGGACATTTACTTTAATACTGAGAATGTATTTCTATTGGGTTTTGTTTCAATTATGCATCATCATTAACGATCATTAATCATGATAAGATTTCATTTTTCAGTTTGACAATAGGGAATGAACCTTATGAAAATTTTTCAAGTCACCGATATACAAACTCATGGGAACCCCTATTGATATATTGAATGAAACCCCCAGGTCTACACGAAATTAATGACATGCCAACTTCAATACAATGTCCATTGATTCTATAGATACTATGGTTATGGAGACTAGGAAAGCTTAAGAAAATTATCCACCTCAAAAAGTAATTACTTAGACTTGAAAAACTGGTAATATTGTGGTGGAATCTACTCAATCACTCAACAGATATCTAGTTATCTTTCTTTGATTTCCTTAATAATTAATTTTTGTTCCTATTATTTTGAAGCTAACATTCATTCTAATCCACCATTTATGTCTATCAGCTCCCATGATTGAGTATGGAGGTGAAGCTTCTGGATTGACTCAACTAACAGTGGATGATAGAGCAATGGATTCTTTGAAAGGTTCATAGCCATGCAACTCCCTGAGTGATTTAATTCAAGAGTAAATTCCACCTAATGGAAGTGATTCCAATTCAGATTTAGAGCTACAAAATGCTCTCAGTATTTCACAAAAAATAGGGAATGTCATTTGGGATCTAATCTTTGAGAAACCTATGGATTATTGTTTCTTTCATTTGGGATGAAATACTTCATTGTTTAGTGTAATGGGATTTTTTGGATTTAATTACTGCCTAATTTACATGGTGGTGAAAGAAATTATTCACTAGTGGGAGTAGGAACACAAATTTCTGGAAGACATTTCAAAGGAAAAACTACTTACAAATGTTACGATTTTTTGTGCTGTAGTATTCGAGGTGGATGTCAACCATATCAAAAATTTGACAGAATTCAATCGGTAAATTTAGAAGACAATGTTGGAAATGAAACATCATCGACAAATAGTGAATTATATCAGAAATATACTAGTGTAACTGAACTAATCATTTGGAGAAACCTAATTAGATATGGTAACAACCATTGCGACTTTCAAAGACACACTTTTTCAGGTAGACGAAGCTGAAACATCTCAACATGCCAATCATCAACAAGTGGTTAATAAGGCTCATGATTATATTTAAAATATAATGTTTCATGTTTAATGTTGTTTTTAATATATGATAGAGGCAATCCATTCCATGTATGTTCCTCAATATTATTTCCTAAAAATGAAAATTATTTAGTCTCTAATCATATATATGTCTTCATCCAGGATTTCTTCTTGTAATAGCAAATTCAAATATTATTTTTATAACATGAAATTATTATGTCAGATAATCATAATTTCATTAATAGGTACAAGGGTACTTTAACATTAATCTATGCCAAGGGGCCCAGGGAGATCATTTTGACTATTTCATGGGTCATATCGACAACCCCACCAACATTGTGACTTTTGAATATTTATTACTCTATATTTTCAAAACCATACCAATTTTTGGTTTAGTGTGGTGAGACTCAACTTTTATCCAGAGTTTTCTTTGTGGGTTTTTGACCTGGTGAGTGTCGGGAAATTTTAGTTGATTGTTTAAAGTCAAGCATGCTTGACGAATAAATCAATTAATTTAGGTAGAATAGATTTGACTATGAATTTTTAGATTTAAATTTAATCAAATACTGATGTTTATAAATGTCCCAATATATTCTAAGATACTTCCATGGTGAATCATAATTCATGATATAAATTTTTTATGTTTACCAAATTTAGAATTTAATGTATCATATTAGAGAATGTATCCTCTATGAATAATGTTACCTAATGTGGCTCGATTTTTTCATAGTTTTTCCCCATCATTTTACTTAATTTTTAATGATTTAATTATCTATTTAAAATCTTTTTACAAAATAAGTGTACTTTTTTATTTTTATAGTTAACATTGTCAATTAATCATTTTTTAGTTATTTATTTATATTTGTCATCAAATAATAATTTTATTCTTACTTGTTTTATTTAAATTTATTATTTTTTTATTAGTTGTGTTAATACCAATCTACTCACTTTTTAATAATTTGACTTCATTAATAAATAATCGTTTAACATCCTTTTTTGTGTTTTAATTAAACTAGTCATTATTTTAATAATTTATCTTTTAACATAGTTTCATTAAAATATTTTTACTTTATTTATAAACTTGTTTAATCGTCCTGATAATTAAATATATAATGAATTTTAGTTATAATTAAATAAATTAGTTCGCTTTTTTATTTTATGTATTCAAATAGTTGTTTTCTAATTAAATAAATGTATTAAAATATTAATTATATAATTTTATGTGTGCAGTTTGACTATTTAATCATTTTTATTGGTTTTAGTGTACCGGTGAGGTAGACTATAACTATCGGTAACCTAATGAGTCAACGTTACTCTTCATTTTTACTTGCTGATACCATGTAATTTTTCATGTAGTAATTGTTATTTAAGTCTTTTATCAATTTTGTTTATTAATTATTTAGTTCTTAATTTAAGTGTTATCAAATTAATAATTTAAGTTGTGACAATAATGTTTTAAGTTTAACAAATATTCTATTTTAAATTTATTATGTTTCACTTTATTGTAATTAATTATTTTCATTTTTCATTTTAAATAACTTATGTTTTAATTCTTAAGATCAATTTGTGTTTTTTAAGGTCACAGTTTGTTTTTATTAGTGACCCTTTCATTTTATTGAGTGACGGTAAGTTTTTATTTTTTCTACCAGTAAACATTTTTTATTATGTTGACGGTGATCTCTATTTCTTACTAGTGAAATTTTAATTTAAGCCACCAGTGTCCTTTTTTTTCTAATGGTGACTTGGATTTTTTATTTTGTAACAGTGCCCCCCCCACGCCGCTACTTCCCTTTATTATTAAGCTAACAGTAACCTTTAAATTTTTCTACAAATAACCTTAATTTTTTTATTTCTATTGGTGACTTGTTAATATTTTTCTATCAATAGACACCTTACCAATAGACCTCCATGTACATACCATTACCATCAACTTCACCGATATACCTCCTCACTATTAGCCTCTTCAACCGGTACCTCTTCACACTATTTTTTCTCTTTTCTGTCTCACAGTATCTATCTTCCCTATTACACCGATTTCAGACTCCAACAACTGTGATACCTCATTCCCCTGCCACTATAACCTCCTCCTCATGGTTTCAATACACCGAAATAGAGAAAAGAGGATGCCCGACCTGCTTCTGTAGAGATTAAGAGGGTTGTGTCGCAGTGTTGGTGTTCGCTACGTGTGGAGTCCTACAGGGTAGTCGGTTGTGAGCAAGGACGTTGAGAAGGAAGAGGGCGGAGAGCAAGAGTTATATGTTGGGGAAGGAGAAGAAGGAAGGATGAATGAACGCACTCCCCGGTCCCTGAGCGGATTGGCATGGGCATCCCGTGCGGTGGTGGAGCAGAACATGGAGTCATAAGAAGGAAATTCTCGGGCAGGGGCATCACAATTCGGCGCCGAGGGAAGTGCGCTATTTTCCAAATATGGTTGGAGCATTGTAGACGCTTTGGTTCAGCCGAGTCGAAACCTCACCCACTATAGCGTCGTGTTTGGGGAAAAAGACCGAAGGAAAATTAATTAATTAATTATCATAATTAAAAAAATTAAATAATATAAAATAAATAACTAAAGTAATAATAATAAAGACATATAATTTAATAAATAAATAACTAATCATAAAAATAAATAAATAATAAAAATTTTAGGACTAATTAATTGAAATATATAAAAATTAAAATGTTAACGAAAATCATTTAGTTAAACTAATTTAAATAATTTAGTTACATTAATGAATATTGTAAATTATAAATTTACTCATTTATGAATAAAATAAGGATAAAATATAATAATTTTTTATTTTTTTTCTATTGTAATGATTAATTTTCAAAAGAAAATAAACTCTAATAGTCTAATAACTACTAAATTTTAATTTAAAATATTAAATAATTAATCACTCGCATTAATTAATTATTTGAATAAAAACATGTAACAACTTTAATTTAAATAATTTAATTAACGAATACAATATTAACTAATTGTTATTAATTAAATTTTAATAATATCTAAGAATTCTCTTTTGAAGCTTTTATTTGTTTATATTAGTTAACAGTACTCGATGATTCATTCATTTATCTTTTGGTTCTAACTTTGCAGGTTCATTGAAGAGTCAAAAACACATCCAAGTGCTTCCAACTAACTCATCTGAAGTTACTTACATGAGGAAAACTAGTGCGACGTGCCAGTCGTGAAAATACACACGTGTGTGGTGCAATAGTTAAAGATGAATTCAATTCGGTGAAGAGTTCTAGTGACATGCATTAGATGACACGGGGTATTAAAAAAGGGATTCAGTAGAATTTGGATGGGGGGACTCATTGGATTCTCATTCATTCAACAGATCCGGAGAGCCAATGCTGAGGAGAGGAGACCAGAGGGAGACTCTGGAACCACTTCCTGGAGCTGGAGGATCATAGGAAAAAAGCATCTTCAGGGAGTTTAGCTTTCTATTGTATTTGATTTCTTACACTCTATTTAGCATGTATTCAATTACTGATTCGATATTATACATGTTTTTAGCTAAATCATTTAGTTCGGGGAAGAATTGATGTTATACTACTTATTTTTAATTATCATATCTCTTAATCATTTCAATGAATTCATTAACGATCGACGATATTGATAATGAGTTCATCCAATTGCTTGTACCACTAGAACATAATCACAAGATTTCACAGTCAATTGGCGAGACTGGTTGTGGGAACAATTTTCAAAAAAATAGACTCAAAAGACTTCAAGACGTACAATGAGTTTGTCTTTATGTTAATTTTCAAATATATCATGGTTGATTTATTTTGGAGTGGCAGACTCTTAAATTGGTTGGCTTGCGTGACTTAACTCCTAACGAGGGAGGTGCTTTATACTCATTATAGTGGTACTCTGCAATAATCTATAAGTGAATTGAAACACCTTCAAAACCAGTAGAATAGAGATTACTCTCTGTGCGTTTTAATAGATTGTTCGTTTTATGAGTGCTCTAAACCTCTGTTATTTCTTGTTTTACAACTGTCTCTAGTTTCAATATAGTTTTTAAAATTTATTTCCATTATCCAGTCACTCTACTTCCTATAAAAGAAAAAATAATACAAAAAAGATTAAAAAGTTAAAAAATAAAAAATTCACTCCACTTCTGACAATAGTGGAGCTTCCAAGTGTATTTTGAGAAGATTAGTTTCCAAATTTACCTTCCATTTGGGTGCAAACCTGCTTGCCACATATACAATAATTAGTAGGAATATAAATTTTTAAACATTGACTGACATTAACAACAGTACATGTTAAGTTTTTGGTGTCATTGCTGGGGAAGGCATGAGTTGTTACTCTCTAAAAAAACTAAAAAAATTACATATATAAAAATCATTAAAAAATTGAAAATTTTGAAAATTAAAAAATTCTGTTTCACTTCATTCTGAATTTTTACTATTGAGTAGTGTCTGTTATGGTTGTTTATATGAGCACAATAACTTTTGGTGCTAGATTAGAGCATCTGAACCTTGAATTAGATAAATATCTCACTTCTCTAAGATAAAAGAAAAAAAATTTATTGAAAAACATAGATAAATGAGTTCTTCCACATAACAACATCCAAAATAATCAAGAACTCTTATATGAAAATGAAAGGACTAAGATGAGGGAGTTACAACTTCCAAAAGTCTTAAGCAATCCATCATCCATCAGACATAGTCCTAGGGACAGAAATTATAAAACTAAACAATCACTCATTTCTCTGTTGCCTTCTTTTAATGGACTCTCTAATGAGAACTCACTTTCCTTCATTGGAGACTTCGACAATATTGTTCTGAAATTACCTCTTCTAGGAATCACATAAAATGAACATAGAATGAGAGACGTTCCATTGTGCCTTAAAGGGAATTATAGGAATTGGTTTTTGAGTGTAGATGAGAACATTTTCGAAAACTGGGATCAAGTGTATAACTCATTCATTATGAAATGTTATCCTCCACAACTTAAAGCTGAACATAGAAAAAAGATAACTAGTTTCTATGAAGAGGATGTAAGAGATTTTCATGAAGCTTTGGATAGATTTAGGGGTCTGGTTAGGTAGTGTCCCCATCATCAACTCCCATCACACTTTCTTATGGGTACTTTCTATGAAGGGTTGTCCTCCTCTAGACAGAATATAGTCGATCAAGCTGCTGGGGCTAATTAAAATGATAAAACATATGAATAACATAGACATATTTTTAATAATATTTCACTGAATTCAAAAAATAAAAATTCTAGAATATAAAGATTCAATAGAAATGTTAATACAAACACAGGTTGAATGAATGAAACTCACGATCTACATGCTAAAATCACCATCCAAATTCAATCCTTAACGAACCAGAACTCAAAACAAACTGTAAGTCAACATGGATGACAAAATACCAACCAATCATTATGGGAACAGTGTGTCCAATGTGGTTTGTTTGGGAATACTGAAAACATTTTTCCGAACATTGATATTCCATCCCAACAACAAGAAAATTTGAACTGTGTTAACTATGTCCCTATGATGCATCCTAAAGAAGATCAATTTTCAAACAAATATAATCAAGGCTGTAGGAATCACCCTGATCTATCTTGGAAATATAAATGCATAATTATAAAATCCACTATCCTTAATTACTATAATCAAACAAGTCAAAAAATTCAAAATCTTCGAAGGGGTGAGTCTTCTAATGTACAAGAAAACAATGACAATCACATGTCTTCTAATCATGATCTAATTTTCAACAAAATCAACTCTCAATAAGAAAGATACACGACTCAGCTAACCAAACATAAAAATCAATATGAGTATGATAAAATGAAAACTGATGTTAGAAGGAAAAATATGGAAACATAGTTAGGTCAACTTTCAAGAGATTTTTCATCTTGGAAAAAAAGGTAGACTACTAAGTACCACTAAAAATAACCCTAGAGATAAACCAATGGCTGTTGTTACTAGAAGAGGGCTAAATACACAAACTGTTGCTGAAAAATAAAATGAGCATGCCCAAAATGAAAATCTGATTCAATCTGGAAACAAAAATCTGCTTAACACACATGCTGGAAATTCACAGAAAAGTCATGAAAATGATCAAAATCTAAATTTGTTACCTGAAACTCATGATGAAACTTCTTCTAAAAGGAAAAGTAATAAAGGAAAATAAAAAGTTGATTATGAGGTGAGGTACATACCTACTATTCTGAATGTTTTTTCCCAACCCATCCCTTTCTGGGAGAAGCTGAAACCTCAAAGTAACACCAAGGATGATCTTCGTTAGTTCCTTGGCCTTACTTCTAAAATTCAATTGAACATTCCTTTCATACATGATTTTATTCAAATCCAATATAATCTGAAATCTCATAGGAAAATTGTGTCAAAAAACTCTAGAATAATTTTCTACTTACATCATCACTGAAGAGTGCAGTGCTGTACTGCAAAAGAAAATCCCACCTAAACTGAAAGATATGGGTAGTTCTTTCATACCTTGCACACTAGGAAAGTCTAATAAACTCAAATATTTGTGTGATTTAGGTTCTAGCATTAATGTTCTCCCATACTCACTGTTTCAATAGTTTAGGATGGGTGACCTTCAACCCACCACCGTCATACTACAGTTAGCTGATATATCCTTCATTCATCCTCTGGGTAGGGTAAATGATTTCCTTGTTGGGGTTGGGAAACTGTTTTATCCTACTTAATTACATGTATTGGATATGGAGTATGATCAAGAGGTTCCCATCATCTGGGGTAGGCCCTTCTTGGCCACAAGTGGTCCTATTATTGATGTTTTTAAGGGTCAATTAATCTTTAAAATTTGAGAACAACAATAAGAGTTCAATTTGTTTAAAAATGAAAAAGGACCAACTTTTTTTGAAAACTGTTCAATGCTAGAGTCCTTAGAAGATGAGAACTCAATTGAAAATATTGAAAAATCTGAAAATCAATCCTCTACTAAAGAGAATAATTTTGAAGCTGTAAATCCTATTGAATCTATTTTAAAAGATGAAAATTCTGTTCAAACTCCATAACTGGAAAATTTTACATAACTGGATAGCTGTCCAGTTTCTACTATATAAGAATCCCCTATTTCTGAACTTATGAACTTTTTGAGTGTATTCAAGGGTTATTTTGTTAACACAAACCTTGATGAACGTTTTGTTGTTATTTAGGGAGAACATATAACATAACTATATGATTATACTCTAATAAACATGTTGAAATCTGATCTGGAAAATCTGGACAGTGTGATGCCCACCATAGACAACAACTCTGCTACTTCTAATTCTAAGCATGAAATTAAAAATCCTTCATCATTTCACACTAACTACAGGAGGATTTTGAAGATCTTGGACCTCCCATACCTAAGAGTCTTCCATCGAGTGTAGATTCACCCGTTCTTGAACTAATGCCAATCCCTACTCATCTCAAATATTCATTTCTGGGTGAGAACTCCACTTTTCCAGTAATAAATTCTACAGAACTTAATGAAAATCAAGAACCAAGATTGATGAATGTTTTTAAAGAATCTTAAATCATCGATAGGCGGGACAATACATGATACTAAGGGTATTATTCCTTCATTTTGTATGCATAAAATTCCTATCGTGCCAGAACATAAGCCTAGGGAAGAATGTCAAAAAATATTGAATCTGAACATTAAAAAATTTGTGAGGGAAGAAGTGATCAAACTGCTAGACACTGGAATTATATATCTTATTTCTCATAGTTCTTAGGTCATCCCTGTCCAGGTTGTCCCAAATAAGGGAGTATTCACAGTAGTAAAAAATGAAAAAAATGAAGAAGTCTAAGTTAGGAAATCCACAAAATGGAGAGTCTGTATAGATTTTAGGAATCATAATACAACCTCTATAAAGGTCCATTTTCCAATGCACTTTTTTGATCAAATGATTTAGAGGCTTGATGAAAATAATTTTTTTCTGTTTTCTGGATGGGTATTCTGGTTACAACCAGATACCTAGTGC
Organism: Viscum album; assembly: GCA_963277665.1. Classification (NCBI taxonomy): domain Eukaryota; kingdom Viridiplantae; phylum Streptophyta; class Magnoliopsida; order Santalales; family Viscaceae; genus Viscum; species Viscum album. The sequence continues at coordinate 206,389,547 of OY728166.1, forward strand.
TCTAGAGGACCGGGGAAAAACCACTTTCACATGCCCCTTTGGAACATTTGTCTACAGGAGGGTTCCCTTTGGGTTGTGTGGATCTCCAGCCACCTTTCAATGGTGTTTGATTGCTATCTTTTCATATATTATGGAAAGAATCATTAAGGTTTTTATGGATGACTTTTCAATTGTGGGTAGTAATTTTGATACTTGTCTTGGAAATCATGAGTTAGTCATGGAAAGATACATTGAAACTATCCTTGTTCTTAATTGGGAGAAATGTAAATTCATGGTTATAGAAGTTATTGTTCTTGGTCATACAGTTTCGAAAGGAGGAATAGAAGTTGATACTTCTAAGATTGATGTTATTCAAAAATTACCACCTCCTATTAATGTTAATGGTGTTTAATGATTTCTAGGGAATTCTGGTTCCTAACAAAGATTCCTAAAAGATTTTTATAAAATTACTAAGCCCTTGTGTTCTTTGATAGTCAATGATACAACATTCATGTTTGACAAAAACTGTTTGAAATCATTTTGTTATCATAAATAGAAACTCACTACCTTACCTATCATCACTACACTTGATTGGAAACTACCTTTTGAATATATGTGTGATGCTAGTGATATGGTTTTAGGTTCTATCCATAGATAGAGGAAAGATAAGAAGTTTCATGTCATGTATTATCCTAATAGATTGTTAGTTGATTCCCAAAAGAATTATACCACCACTGAAAAATACTTGTTACCAGTTTTCTTTGCTCCAGAGAAGTTTAGAGAGTATGTGTTAGGTTCAAAAGTCATAACTTTGACTGATAATTTAACTTTAAAGTACTTTCTGTCTAAGAACGAAATGATACCAGGCTGATTAGATGGATTCATTTGTTACAAGAATTTGATTTAGGGATTAGGAATAAATATGGAGATGATAATTTAGTGGCTGATAACCTATCTAGACCTCCTCTTACCCATTATGAAGATCATAGAGAGACAGAATCCTCATTTTCTTGATGAAAATCTTCTTTTTGTGTCAATCAGGAAATCTACTTGGTGAGCATATTTTGCCAACTTCTTGGCAATAGGTGTCTTTCCCATAAAGCTGTCCAATAAACAGAGAAAGAAATTAATTTCGGAACATAAATATTATCTTTGGGATGATCATCTATTGTTTAGGATATGTGTTGATGTTATTCATAGGAGATGTATACCCGAAGAAGAAATGATGCATGTCTTAAAGAGTTGTCAATCCTCACCTTGGGGAGGTCACCATGGTGGTGAAAGAACTTCTCAAAAAGCTATACAATATAGTATTTATTGGCCTACAGTCTTTTAGGATGCTATTAGTTTTGTGGATGGTTGTGATAGTTGTTAGAGACTAGGTAATGTTGGTAGGAAGCATGAGTTACCCCAAAAGGAATTCAGGAATTTGAAATTTTTGATGTCTGGGGTTTAGATTTTATGGGTGAATTCCCATCATCTCATGGGAATGAGTATATACTTGTTACTGTAGATTATGTGTGAAAATATGTTGAGGGAGAGGCACTACCCAACAATCAAGCTGATTCTATAATTAAATTTTGAAAAGAAGAATATCATTACAAGATTTGGAGTCCCATGAGATTTTATCAATGATAATGGAACACACTTTAAGAACTATATGTTTAATGATTTGAAGGAGAAATATGGCTGGGTTCATAAAACTGGTACTCCTTATCATCCATAGTCCAATGGACAGTTGGAAATTTAAAATAGGGAACTGAAACAAATACTTGATTAATCAGTGTTGAACTCTAGGAAAGGCAGTTCTCTTAAATTGGATGAATCTTTATGGGCTTATAGAACTTCTTTCACGACCCTAATAGTTATCTCTCCTTACAGGATTTTTTTAGAGAAATGTTGTCATTTACCTGTGGTGTTGCAACATATGTCTTATTAGGCAGTTAAGGCTATAAACATTGACTTTAAGAGTGATGGTGATAAGATATTACTTGAGCTGAGTGAAATATATTAGATTAAAAGAGAGAGTTATGATAATTCAAGGACTTATAAAGAGAGGACTAAAGTCTTTCATGATTCTATCATTCAAAACAAAGAGTTCAAACCTGGACAGAAGGTCCTTCTCTTTAATTCTAGACATAAACTCTTTCCTGGAGAGCTGAAGTCCAAGTGGTCTGGTCGTTTTACAATTGTGAGAGTGCTGAAGAATGGTTCTTTATAAATTATAGGTGAAGAGAATAAACCCAAGTTAGTTAATGAGGAGAGAGTGAAACATTATTTTGAGGGACATGAGAAGGGATTGGATGACTTCACTGAGCATAAAAACTATTCTTGAATAATGTCTGGATAGAGACTTTAAACTTAGCATTGCCTGGGAGGAAACCCTTGGTTCTTTTTGTCTTTATGTTGTTTCTTTTTAATTTTCAATAAAATTATGCTTCTATGCTCTATTTTTGTGAAATACCTATTACTGTATGTTCCTTGTTTCTTGGTTGTGTCTTAGGATGTTGATGATTTTTTCAATAAAAGAGTGGAATTCCCATGATCATATTTGGAAAATAAATTATTCAGAGATGTACTTCAACTTTCTTTTTTTATTTCTACTTCTGTTTTTGGAAATAAAATTATGGTCACTAAAAAAAATTCTACATGCTTACGAAATTCTGCTACATATTTGATAAAAGTATACTGCATATATTTCTTAATTTTTTTTGCTACATGTCGTTATGTTGTGCATAAAAATATGCATGTGTCTGTTACTGTAAACTGAAACTCATTGTTTAAAACCCATTCACTACATAAAATTATGTGTGGGGGGTATGTGTTTGCTGTTAGTTTTGTTTTTCATTGGAACTGATTAGTCTATAGGTTGTTTAGCATGCATCTTTATGCTATATTGAATATCCATTTGAATCGTACTTTGTTAAATGTTATTTCACCTCAATTCATAGTGCACATACAATTCACATTTACTTTTGAGCTGTATTGAAAATTTTTGTCACTGGACTTAAATGTTAATGCATATACAAGATAATGAACCTGCTGATTATTTATTAATTGAGGAAAATAATATTTTTAAACATCAATGTAACCTTCATACATTTCATAAATCTACTAAACTGAAAATTTGTTCTGATTATTAATTGTCAAATTGTTATTCTATATATTTAGAAGTCAACATTGGGGACAATTTTTGGTTTTACGTGTGGGGGAGGGGGTCAATTCATGACTATTTTATACTATGTTTCAAATGAAATCCCATCAATAACCACTTCACATCAAATTTTTTGTTAAAATGGTTAAATTTTATCAAAATTCTTGCATTATTTTAGGATTTACACTCTTCTCAATTGAGTCTTTCTGTAGGATAAGTTCCTTGATGGTAGTTAAGAACCTCATTGATTCTGAAATTAAGGATAATGGATGATTTCTGAGTGATCATTCCATGTGATTTGATGGATATTTTCTTTAGGAACAACTTTTGAAAGTGGTAGGGGTACTCTTTTAATGGATTTATGATCATAACCCATGGAACTGGAAGTTTGATTTGGATTCTAGGGGCCCCATTCATCTTTTAATTAGTAAAAGTAATTGCTTTAATAAGACAATGTGAATGAGCATTAAATAAATCTTTTGAAACTAGATTATTATGAGAATCAGAGATCTCATGATGGGTTTCTGAGAATCTAGATTCTAGGTGTGTCTCTATTTACTTTAAGCCCTCTGTACACTTTCAATAAGTGCATTGCATAATGCTTAACACAATGATACATGGGTTGGGAAAAATAAATAAAGTGTCTAGGGTCAAAAATGAACTCATTAAGGTGAGGGGAATGATGAACTCCAAATGAATAAGGGGTCAATTGGTTTATATTGGATTCATTTAGGTGGTATCATTGAGGTGATTCAAAAAAAATATAATTTTTTTTGAACCTATGTGAAAAATACAAAGTACAATGTTTCTTGGTTATGTTCTTAATTCCATTCATGTTTTACCTCTTTTCATTCTTGAACAATGGATGTAAACCTAGATTGAAGTTACTCACTAAGTTGTATCACGTATAGGACATGACATCTTCATTTCTTGATGATTCATAGCTTTCTTAATTACCCTTGAGTATTTGTTATAGGCAAGACTCATATGAGTAATTAATTTTATAAAAGCATACTGTTATGTTTTGTTTTCTGATTTTGAGTTCCAGACATGTTATAGTGTGATCTTAATCATAAATACACTTAATTTTTTTTCAAAGATTATAAAACATGGGATTGTTTGAGGACAAACAATGATTATGTGTGGGGGACTTTTATGTGGCTCTATTTTTTCATAGTTTTTCCACATATTTTTACTTAGTTTTTATTGAATTAATTAATTATTTAAGCAATTTCTAATAAATAATTATACTTTTGTATTAATATAGTTAACTTTGTCAATTAATCAATTTTTATTTTTAATTACATATTATTAGTCTTTAAATAATAATTTAAATCTTAATAGTTTTATATACATTTATTATTTATTTAATAGTTCTATGAATACCAATATGCTCACTATTTAAAAATTTGATATTATTAATAAATAATATTTTTACAACTTTTTTTGTGTAATAATTAAGTTAGACTTTTTTAATAATTTATCTTTTAACATAGTTTCATTAAAATATTTTATCTTTATTTAGTAACTTGTTTAATCGTCCTGCTAATTAAATAATGAAATTCAGTTATAATTAAATAAAGTATTTTGCTATTTATTTTATGTATTCATATATTTGTTTTGTTAATTAATTAAGTGTTTTAAAATATTAATTATATAATTTTTTATATGCAGTTTGATTATTTATTCATTTTTTATCGGTTTTAGTCTACTGGTGAGGTAGACTAAAACTATCGGTAACCTAATGAGTCACCGTTACTCTTCATTTTCACTTGCTACTACCTTGTAATTAATCATGTAGTAATTTATATTTATGTCTTTTATAATTTTAGTTTTTAATTAATTATTTATTAATTTAATTTTTATCTAATTGATAATTTAAGTTGTCACTATAATTTTTTAAGTTTAACAAATATTCTATTTTAAATTAAGGGTGTTCAGCTTTTTGTAATAAATTATTTTCAGTCTTCATTTTAAATAACTTATGTTTTAATTCTTAAGTTCAATTTGTTTTCATTGAAGGTCACTGTTAGTTTTTTATCGGTGACATTTCATTTTTTGCATAACGGTAAGCTTTCATTTTGTCTACTGGAATCCTTTTTTTATAGTGCTGATGGTGATCTATTTTTCCTACCGGTGAACTTCTTATTTAAGACACCTGTGACCTTTGTTTTTTTTTCTAAAAGTGACTTGGATTTTTATTTCCTAACAGTGACCCCCCATTCCGCTTCTTCCCTTTATTATAAATCTAATAGTAAACTTTACATTTTCCTACTGGTAACCTTAATTTATTTATTTCTATCAGTGACATATTATCTTTTTTCTATTGTTAACCACCTTACCGTTAGACCTCCCTCCACCTATAGTTACCTTCAACCTCACTGATATACCTCTTCACTGTCAGCCTTTTCAACCGGTTCCTCTTCACACCATTTCATCTATTTTCTGTCTCACCATATCTATCTTCCCTGTCACACCAGTTTCAGACTCCTGCAACTGTGATACCTCATTCCCCTACCACTGTAACCTCCTCCACATGGATTAACTACACCAAACAGGAGAGAAGAGGATGCCCGAACTGCTGCTGTAGAGATTAGAAGGGTTGTGTCATGGTGTTGTTGTTCACTATGTGTGGAGTCCGGCAGTATTGTCAGTTGTGAGAAAGGACGTTGAGCATGCAGAGGGTGGCGAGAACGAGTTAGCTGTATGGGATGGAGAAGAAGGAAGGATGAATGGAGGCCTACTATGGCCGGCGAGCAGATAGGCGCTAGCATCCCATGAGGTGGTGGAGGTGAACGTGGATTCGGAGGATGTAAATGCTCCAGTGGGGGCATCAAGATTCGGCGCCAAGGTAAGTACGATATTTTACAAATCTGGTTGCGACATTGTATATAATCTGGATCAGCCGAGCCTGAACCTCACCCCCCTGTAGCGTCGTGTTTGGGGAAGAAGATCGAAAGAAAAAATTTATTTAATTTACATATTTAAAATAAAAACAATAAAAAAACATAAAACAAATAATTAAAAAAGTAATAATAAAAACTGAGAAATTAATAAATAAATCACTAATCATAATAATAAATAAACAATAACAATTTTAGAACTAATTTGTTGAAATACATAAAAACTAAAATGTTAACACAAAACATTTAGTTTAACTAATTTAAATAAATTAGTTACTTTAATTAATATAGTAAATTATAAATTTACTCTTATATGAATAAAATAATTATAAAATACGATAACTTTTTATTAATTTTTGTATATTGTAATAATTAATTTCTAAAAGAAACTAAACTCTAATAGTCTAATAACTACTAAACATTTAATTTAATATATTTAATAATTAATCAATCTCATTAATTAATTATTTGAATAATAACATGTAAAAAATTTAATTTATATAAGTTAACCAACGAATATAATATTAAATAATATTTGTTAATTCAAATTTAATAACATCTAAGCATTCACTTTTGAAAATTTTATTTGATTATAGTAGAGAACATTAATCGATGATTCATTCATTTATTTTTCTGTTCTAACTTTCCAGGTCCATTCAAGAGTCAAAAACATGTCTATGTGATTCCAACTAACTCATCTGGAGTTAGTTACATGAGGAAAACTAGTGTGACGTGCTAGTCGTAAAAACAAACAAGTGTGCGGTGCAATAGTTATAGATGAATTCAAGGCGGTGAAGAGCTCTAGTGACATGAAGAAGATGAAGGAGTGTATTAAAACTGGGATGCATCAGAATTTGGGTGGGGGACTCATTGGACGCTCATTCATTCAACAGATTTAGAGAGCCCGTGATGAGGAAAGGAGACCAGAGGGAAAACCTGGAACCACTTCCTGGTGCTGGAGGATCATAGGAGCAGAGTATCTTCAAGGAGTTTGGATTTCCATTTTATTTGATTTCTTACACTCTATTTTTCATGACTTCAACTACTATTTTGATATTATACACGTATTTTAGCTAATTCATTTAGTTCAGAGATGAATTGAAGTTCTACTCGTTATTTTTAATTCTCATTTTACATAATCATTTCATTGAACTAACTATCGATCAGTGATACTGATACCGAGTTAATCCAATTGCTTGTACCACTAGAAAATAATAACAAGATTTCATAGTCAGTTGGAAAGACTGTTTATAGGAAGACTTAAAAAAATAGATTCAAAAGTCTTCCAGACGTATGGTGAGTTGTCTTTATGTTAATTTTCAAATAGCTCACGGTTGAATAATTTTGGAGTGGCGAACTCTTAAATTGGTTGGAAAGTGTAACTTAACTCTTTGCGAGGGAGGTGAGTCATACTCTTTATAGTGGTACTCCGTAAAAACTCATAAGTGAATTGAAACACCTTTAAAACTAGTATATTAGAGATTACTCTGCGAGCATTTTAATAGATTGTTCATTTTATCAGTGTTATAAACCTCTGTTATTTATTTTTTTACAACTGTATATAGTTTCAATATATATTTAATCATTTTTTCGATTATCCAGTCACAATACTGCCTAAAAAATTAAAAAATTACGATTATTAAATAGTTAATAAATATAAAATTCACTCCGCTGCTGACAATGATGGAGCTTACAAGTGTTTTTTTGAGAAGATTAGTGGCCAAATTTACCTTTCCTGTGAGTTCGACCCTACTTTCCACATATACAGTAGTTAATAAGAATATAAATTTTTAAAATTTGATGGACTTCAACGAAAGTACATGTCATTAAATCTATTTGAAAAACCCATAATGAGGGCTTTATTATGCATTGATAATGAGGGAATATGCTACATGGCCAAATAGTGGAATCTTTTGACTGACATGCCTGTTATATAGCCGACTTATACCAGGCCACTTATAGCCACATACTACATATTTAGGAAAAATATATATTGTGAATTATGACATTCTATTATAGATAAACAAATGGGGATAAAATTTGGATGTCTCAAGACCATAATGGTTACCATTTCCATGTAAATGTATTTGATAATATAAGGGATCATCCATACCGATACAGATTATAAATTATGAACCACTACAAAATGAATTTGGTATACAATAGAGGGTATATTTTTTATAAAGGAGTATTATGATATTCTGATTTTTTGTTTAAAGTCATTCCATAAGGATATAGGGTTATTTTAATTCAATGTATTTATCTTTTACCAAAGTTTTGTGAGTCTCTAATTTCTTGATAATTTTTCTGGAAACATACTTCCATGTTTAGGACTAGAAAAAATGAATTGTAAACTTGGATTTGGGAATTTATGGATATGAAGAATGACATGGGAAAATAGATAAAGGAATTAGATAAATTATTTTACAGAAATGGAATTACCTCTCTTTGACGATCCCGTTTTAGGGGATGTATTATGTAGGGCCAACTAGGTCATGAGATGAATATAAAAATATTGGAATCTTTCGGCCGACACGATTTTTGTGTAGGTGACTTATGAAAGGCCACCTTGGGGTACGTACTGCATAGTCGGAAAAAAGTTCTCTTAGGTATCATAAATTCTATTTCTAAAATCCAAAATAAATTTAGGGAGATTCAGATTTTCCATAGAACAAAGATTGATTCATGGACAGAAGTCCCTGAATAGATAACGATTATTTCCAATCATGATTTCCATATAAAAAACGACTTTCTACTCTATGGAGGTCTAACCTAGACATACAGAGTATGGTTAATATAGTTTTAGGTCATTTGAATAGAACCACAATATCATGGAAAAATTGATTGATATGTAATCATAAGATCCAAGGTTATTTCATTATTATCTGTTCCCATAGAATGGAAAAATGTATAAACCATGATATTAGAGGCTTTCAGGTCATGAGAACTGACATGAGAAAACTATACAATGGATGGCAACATCAAAATAGGGATTGATGTATATTTTTATCAATGTTTTAAGGGGACATATGATTCTTTTACTAAGAAAAAATTTACTTCTATTTTACAAAACATGTTATTAGAACCGTATTTTATAGGGCCAACTAAGGAATGTGATACATAGATAAAAAGGGGAATCCATTGGCTGATTTCACCTTTATTTATGTGAATTATGCAAGTACAACTAGGGCCACATACTACATATTTAGGAAAAAGAGTTCTCATGTATCAAATATTATTCCACGAGAACCCGAAGATTGATTATAAGGATCTTATAGTATTCAAGATAATGAGTGTTAAATGGAAAAGTTGTGATGTTAAATGCACATGGAAATATTTGAATCATCATTTTCCATGATTTTGGAGTCCGTTACATAAATCCAACTCATATGGATAATATGAATATATTTTTTCCTTAGTGGGATCCCTTAGGAGATGACCCAAAATAAAGGGATTCTACAAAGATTTTTTTTAATTGTAAGTGGGTGATAGGGAATTTTATTTTATCCCGTAGATGGAACGAGGATCTAAGACATAGTTTTCACTATGTATCTCAACAGGATGATAATAAATTCCAACATAGTTCTTGTTGGTCCATACCATTAATCATCATGTAAGGAAGAAGTGAAGTGATTCTGACATGAAAAAGAATATTTTGGATGGACCAAGGAATATGACATAGGTGTCACTACGCATCCTGCTGAATCAATAATCAAGTCACACATAGTTCTATAGATTTTTCCCCATATCAATCACATTTTGATGTAGGGAAGATGGTTTTTGTTGTTGTGGTGGATTGTCCAAAGATCAGATATATAAGCATCTCTATGTATCCCATTGAAATGGGAATCAATACAAACATTGTTTTTGATAAAATCATTTCCCACACAAATTTAGTTTGATGTCAAAGACGATGGATTTAAAAATATCATGTCATAATGGTTATCTTATGTTGAAAGATGGTATTATGATCAAGCCATGTATCTTTGAAGAGTACTTCGTATATATTAGACACATATATAGGATGGAAAATTGAAATAAAATTCATAATGGTTGTGTCTGGGCCCATGATTGGATATTTAGGCGTCTCAATGTATCCTCATGGAATACGAACTATTCCACACATAGTAATTGAAATGAGGTCTCTATGGTGATTTTATTCAAACATAGGGATATATGAAACTAATGTTCCACTAACGAGTAGCAATGATTTTAGTAATGCTTTCACATGGATGGTACTCATTTTTTTAAATAACCACAAGGAATTCCAATTTGTGGTATCTTAGGGGATTTATTAATTTCAAGTGAAAAAGATGTTAACTATATAGTTTAATATCATGTATTTAGTATAAATGATGTCATGCCGTTTAACGTCACATAACAAGGACAAAGATTCTAACCATTATAATGTTGGTCGTCATGAATGCATATGGTTGTTATGCAGTTTAATTCCCTAAAACTAACAAATTAATCTGTTTAACTACACAATGTACTTATTAAGGAATATATAATTGGATGGAGTTTTAATATGATCTCTATTCTTTGATATTAGGGAATAATCTTCATTAGAGTAAACCTTATGTATGGAATAAGGTCCTTCCCACTTTGGATCAATATTTGGAGGCTTCTTTCCTGGTATCATCCGAGTCTCAAGGACTAATACAAATTCTCCATAAATAAATGAGTCGAGGAAAACATACTTGTTAAAATATCATGATAGTCTGTTCTGAAAGTCTTCCTAGTGATGCAAGGTATGCAATATCTATTCATCTCATCATTCTACCTCATCAAATCACATCTCATATTTCACATCTATAGATAATTTATCATAGATGGAAAGTTATAATGAAGGAAATAGAATTTCAGTATGTAATACTGCCTCTGTTGTATACACCAATGAGTATAGAGTTTCCCATGAGGCAGTACGTTCAGTAGTCTAATAAGCTAATAATGCATGAAAAAGTTTACCAGTCTATGATTAATTATCTTTATCCCCCGTTTTCTGGAGTATATTTGATTGGTTCTTGTCGATAGATTCTATTTGTACATTGGTCACTTAATGATACAATGATAAGTGGTTTGATTAGATATTATTCTCCTGATATAACTTCTTTACCTCAACATAATAGAAATTTCTCATGTTTTCCATTAATAAAGAATGAGGGACAACAAATGTGGTTATGATATTATCTTTGAAAAAACTAACAGATTATTTGGTCCTGACTTATTTAAGAGGAATTTCCTCATCCAATTTGGAGAGGATATATGTAGCAATAATAATATACTTGAACTAATTAGCCATCGATAGAGGATAAGTTCCAACTATATCCATTCCCCATGTAGCAAATAGCCAGTAGTATTTAGTAGTATGTAGAAAATCTGGCAGTTGGGGAATAAATATTTCGGGTACATGGATAAGATGAAACATATTATTGCAATATTTGAAATCTTATATCATTGAAGAGAAAATGTATCCATGTATTTGGATTTGATCAGAAATCATATACCCAGACTTATGAGCACCACAGGCTCTAGCATATACTTCATTCTTGACAACGTCAGTTTCATCCAAGGCAATGCTTTTGAAAATAATTCTGTTGAAGCCTCATTAATATAGGATCGTATGATGATCAAAACCATTATAAAGTGTATAGTTAACTCATCCTCAGAGAATATATACTGTTTTAATTATTCTTTCAATATGTACCCCATTTTTCGATATTCCATGTTGGGGGTCACCCATCCCATGGTATGACCATTTGGGTAAGAAATGGGACTAATTTCTTTGATTTCCTCTATTTTGATTTGAACAATAGGTGAAACTAATCAATTATGAGCAATGATAATTATTTTTTCATCATGATTTGGATCTATGAAGGTTATGGATTTATTTTTCAATGCATTAACATGAGAATTTTGTGACCATGGGATGTAAGAAAACGTTGTCTTTAAGGGACATTCCATCATAAACTGTCAAACATAATCACATAGGGGAATTAGTTCTTCTTTTCTGATGGAATATTACACATTGATTTATTTGATTATAAATTTTGAATCACCTTTCATCTCCATGTATTCCACTGGTACCTGGAGTGAAAATTCCATGCCTATAATGACTGCTTGATATCCTGTTTCATTTTTAGTACTACCTTTTGATAACAGAATGAAATATGAAAATACTACCATATCTCAGGGTATATGGAAATTAAAAATCCAAATTTGATGTGTTTTTGGTCTTACATTCACTTACTTGTTGGAATTATGGAAGCTCCATCAATGTACATTTCCCATATATGTAGTCTTTCGTGATTAAATATGACTTCCTCGTTAAGAAATTCAGTATTCCACATTGTCTCTTCAATATACAGGTTCTCAGGTTGGAAATATGCTAAAGAATGGACTTTTACTGCTCTCTTATTCTCAAATAGTATATCATACTATTATAGAATAACCCCACACAATGATAGATGTCATGTAATCGTGGAATGAATGAGGATAAATTTGAGAGTGTTATTGTGAGATACAAAGTGGACCTTGTGATAATGAATAGAGTGTCTCAATTTCTAAACCACAATGACTAATTCTAGGCACCTTTTCTCAATATCTGAATATCTAGTATCAACGTTAAGCATGGTTCGATAGATATTTTAACGTCTATTTTCATTCCCAGCATCATTCAGTTTTGCATGGAAGGCACCTAGGGATTTCTCTAAGGCTGTAACATAAAAAATGTTTGGATTTACTTCAATCGGAAGCATTAATACTAGTAGGATAAAGAGTTATTTCTAGAGGATATCAATTTCTTCTTGGAAGTCATTGGTCTAGTGATATGTGACCCCTTTCTTTATAAGTTTGGTTAAGGGAAAACACTGGCCTACCAAATTAGCTATGAAGCACTAGATATAGGTTAAGTATCCTTGAATTCTTATCAATTATTCAATGTTTCTAGGAGGTTACATAGAGAAGATGGACATTTTCTTTTCAGGATCAACATTGATACCCTGATTGCGAACAATAAAACCATTAAATTTTCACATTGTTACCCCGAATGCACTTTTTTAGTGGTTCATCTTCAAATAATGCCGTCGAAGCATGTATAATATGGTCTACAGAGAAACCAAGTGATTAGAACACTTTCTAGACATAACCTCTAAATCATCCACATGTCATTAAATTAATTTCAACATGATATGTCTAAAAATATGTTTCCTTTTTGGTTCATATGTCACCCTGGCATTTTTCATGAAAAAGGGAATTTCCGGATATAATAATATGTCTTGAGGGGCTCCAAAATAATTATATCCTAAATATTCTAGGGCTATTCTAATTTTTTACACATAGAGTATCAAATCATAGAGGGAAGATCTTTGTATTCTGCTGTTGCATCCATAAAAATTTTTGTTATTGGAACCAAAAAAGTCATCCGTGGGAGAATCCTTATTAAGATCATTGAAATAAATAAAAACTCTGATTTTTCCATTACTATTTTTCACTAGGAAATTGATAGTCATCCATTTGATATATTTCACTCCCCTGATAAATTCACCTTTGATAAGCATGTAGACTTCAGCCTCAATTTTTGAGTAATGAGTTGGGTGCATTCATCTTAAATCCTACTAATCCTTGATGCTCTTCTGGAAAACCCTAATGATGAGTGGCCACATCAGTATTAAGGCCTATAATTTATGTGTAGTACCATGAAAATAAATATCAATGTAGCATTAGAAATGAAATATGCATCTCTTTCTCTTCATAATTCATGGCCGCACAAATTAGAATGGGGAGTAGATATTCTTTTGTTCCATGATTTATTTCTACAAGTGCATCCACAATGGTGTTGAAACCTTACTCAAATGATGGATGGGTGTCCTTGAGATCTTCTTCTTCATCATCCTCACGTGTTACCCCTCCTATTATGGCTTTGAGGGTTTCTGATTAATAAATTCATTTAGAGCAATGGAGGAGTTAGTATTTGGACATCTTGAGGAAGCAGAAATCATTTCTGACCCTATATATAAGGACCGGGCATTATACATTGCATAATCTTGAATAAAATGAATAATTCACATTGAAGATATTATCAGGTTTAGTGTTTTATTGATTTTGGTCATGACATTTACATAACAACATGAATATTAAATGTATAAAGTTCTACTCAGTATCTGTTTTTATCATAAAATTAAAACTCTTGAAAAAAAGAGTCATGTCTAAATCCATGTTTTAGACAACATTACGTTTCCTTGATCCCATCCATGACCCCATTCATCTTTAAGTCCTGTGAAAAACATCTAAAAACATGGGATGAGCATAAAAATCATAGTAAGGGTTATAAAATAAAAAATAAATCATTATTCCATCAATAAACATAAAGCATAAAAAAATTTAAATACTTCATGAAAACATATGATTTATGAATAACACATAGTAATTACAAAATCATAAAGGAAACTTGTGGCATTCTCATCATACTGACATTATTGCTATCAGAAATATATTGGGAGTTCCGTTGGAATACCCATCACAAAATATAACCTAATATCCTAGGAGAAATATTCACGTTTACAGTTTTCACTATACCCAATGCATTGGAGAGATATATCGAGATCACCTGCCCTAGGATTATCACGGAACCACCCGTATACGTAACAATCCCATGAACCATAACATATTCACAACACATAAAACTAATATAAAGGAACGAATACATTTCCAAATTTCAATCCCAATATATCATTTAAATATATTGACCTAAAAAATCCATTATCAAAACCATTTTCAAAACCAAAATATGTAAAAAGTGTATATTGTATTTTATTTCCTTTTAAAAACATTACGACTTGTTATGGAAGCCAAAGATCAAATAATTCTCACGGTGGCAGTAAAAGTTGTTGTCAACACATACATTAAAAAGAAACATTGGTTTTATTGTTGTTTAGTAAAATTATTCATATAAAATGATTCAATTTGAATGAAAAGTCAACAGAATTTATACATTATATAAATTAATGTCTTTTATTAAAACAAAATATGCCTCAACGAAAAAATATGGAGACGAAGTCCCTTACCTCATATCCGATTTGACTCGTTCGTTCTATAATCTCCTGAATAATAAGATAAAGTTATTTTCTACTTGATAAAGAACCTTTTAATGTTTATTATTCCTTTTATATCACTTATTACCATGTTATAAACATTATGTAATCATTTAAGTAAATAACATTCATTTTGTATATATTTGGCACTTGAGTCATAAATGGACTTCTTATAATTACAAGTTGTTCACATGGTCAAAATTTCATTATACCTAGAATTATATTCATGATTTAGATATCTAATATATCATATATATCTGTTATATACATGTATTTATAATAGTATATATAATAGTAAATAACATTTTGTGGTAAGAAATGAAATGCACCAGTCGTGGAGACGGGAAGTCGTACGTATGCACGAATGATACTTTCATTTATTTTTATTACTTTAATGGAATAAAATCATAAATATACATAGATATATTATAATTACAGTATAAGATCATATATAATATCATTAATTTAATCCTTTATCGACCCACATATGGCATTAACAAGTCATATCACTTTGAGGGGCGGTAGTCCGCACTTCCTCAAATGAAATTTTCGCATTTACCCATAATGGAAACCAGAAATGTATTATATAAAAGTAAAATACAGAAGCATATCTAAAAGATGAACATAATATATATAAAATATAAATATAGTACCATCTTAATGTACACCATGAGAGGTGGTAATAGATAATCGAACAATCTTCATTTTGTGAGGTGTTAGTTTCTCATTCACAGAAATAGTATGTTCTTCACCCCATAGATGGAGGTGTGTGTAAGTGTAGTTCGATTACTTATCATAACAATATCCTATTAAATTGATTATAAATATTTTGTTATAAAATAAATTAATAAAAAGAGTTTAGGGGTTGGATAATTAAAATAACAGAAATGAATTTAAGGGAAACTGTTACCTTTAATTTGGGTAACTCCCTTTGGTTTGAACAAAAAGGACTTCTTTATGTTCCTTTTTCCTATAGTAAGGCTTCTACTAGGAGAATACAGATCATGAGGGATTATTTGGGTATGTTTTGGATGATCCAAGGGGCCAGATATGTGTGAGGAATGATTTAGAAATGAGGGCATTTTATAAGGGGAGGATGGGCTCTTCAAGAAAGTGAGAAAATATTATTTTATTTTATAATGATATTCGGTTTATAAAGGTCCAAAACTAATTAAAGTATAAGATAAGGATTCTAATGGTATAAATAAAATCATACAATAAGAATTGGATAGTGTTTGTATATTGTTTTAATATTTATAAACTTATTTATTTAAATCATTTATTAATGATGCAATTACTGCATCATTATTGTGTCATAAATAATTTAAGTTATTTGATGTCTAAAAATTATAAAACTAATACCTTAATTTAGGAAATATTTTTATCTTTCCAATGAATATTTACAGTCAAAATGATAATTTATATAACCCTTTTTAAAAATTAATATACATGTCATTTTTTCCTTTACTTTCTGTTAATTAATCTAATGTGTCATTATCAATCCCAAGTGTGTCCATGGGTCCCCAAAATCGACCCAAAGATGCCCATGCTCGGAAATGACTCATCCAATATGTTTAGGACAAGTGTTAAGGTAATGGCTAGGCATTACATACCATTTAAAATAATATTATTATATTATTAGTGTGCAACATAAGATTTCAAAGAAATCTGTTGTTGCGTATCGGGTATGCCATCAATCGTCGAAACCCATTTAAAGTAAAATTAATATTTAATTCACAAATATTAATAATTATGGAAAATGTCTTGTTCTTTATTTACCTAGGATATTACATCCTTCCTCTCTTTTGGTAATTGTGTCATCGCAATTTTATTCACTTATCAAATAAGAGGGGGTATTTATCCCTCATAGAATTTTCAAATTCCCATGATACCTATTCAACCATATGGTTTTTCCACAAAGCCTTTACCTAGTGAATCAACTTATTCTATAACACTTTCTCTCTTCGGTCAAGAATCTGGACTGGCTATTTCTCATAAGAGAGACTATCTTCTAACTAAACTATCTCTGAGCTCAAAACATGAGATGTATTTGGCATATACTTTCTCAATATTGAATCATAAAAAAAAATTGTGTAAATGGGACAAAAAATTGAGGTAAATCCACTCTATACGCAACTGATCCAACATTCTCTAGAATTTCATAAGGTATAATAAACCACAGACTCAACAATTCCTTCTTACCAAAATCCATCACACTTTTCCATGGAGAAACTATGAGATATATATGATCACCTACCTTATAAGATAGATCCTTCCTCTGGTTATTCGCATAACTTTTATGCCTGGTCTGAGCTGTTCTCATGTGATTCTGAATCAACTGAATCTTTTATGACATCTCTTATACCAATTCTTGTCCCATCAGTTTCCTTTCACCTACTTCATCCCAAAAAGCTGGAGTTCGACACTGCTTTACATATAATGCCTCAAATGGAGCCATCTGTATACTTTAATGAAAACTATTATTATATGAAAATTCATCCAAATAAATATATTGGTCCCAACTTCTCTAGTAATCTAGTGAACAAGAACATAGAATATCATCCTATGCCTTAATAGTTTTTTCTGATAGCCCATCTAATTGAAGATGAAATGTTGTACTAAAATTTAATTCAGTACCTAACGACTTTTGAAGGCCTTCCCAAAATATAGAACTAATCCTGGGATAAAAGTTAGATACAATGGAGAGTGGACGACCATGCAACCTGACTATCCCTTTAACATACAACCAAGGATGTTGATCAAGAGAAAAATTATCTCAGATATGATGAAAATGATCAAATTTAGTCAACCAATCAACAATAACCCAGATTTCATTATTACCTCAAGATGTATTTGGTAATCCCACAATGAATTCTAGGGATATATTTCCCATTTACACTATGGCACCAGTAAATACTGAAGCATCCCTTTCGGTAACTGTCGCTCTACTTTAACCGGATGACAAGTAAAACACTTCAAAGTAAAATCAGCAATATCTCTTTTCATTCAATCCCACCATTAATACTCACGAAGATCATTATATTTCTAAGTACAGTTAGGAACAAATAAAAATAGGGATCTATGAACTTCACATAAGAACTCATTCTTCAACTGTGAATCCCAAGGCACATATAATCTCTTCTCAAACCTCAGAACACAATCAACATCAACAATATATTCAAGAAACAAATCATTCTAGAACAACTCTATCTTTTTCTGTAACTCATTGTCTTTCTTCTGCGCTTTCTTAACTCTGTCTGATATATATGTTTTTACAGACACCTAAAAAAATAGAAGAATTTCCTGCACTAACAACTTCTATTCCAAAGTTTGTCAAATCAAAAATCAAAGGATCTCATTCCAAACGTAGAATGGTTAATTAAGAATTATATTTTTTACTCAAAGCATCAGCTACTTTATATGATTTTCCCAGATGGTAAAGGATCATTAAATCATAATCCTTGATTAATTCCAACCATCTCCTCTGTCTAATGTTCAGTTTTTTCTGAGTGAATATATTCTTCAAATTTTTTTGGTCAGTATATATTTCATATGTTACTCTATAAAATGATGCCTCCAATGTTTTAAAGAAAAAACAAAATTATCTAATTTGAAATCATGAGTAGGATAATATAACGCATGAGGTTTCAACTTTTGAGAATCATAAGGACTTACCTGATCATTTTGCATAAGGACAAAACCAAGTCCCTTAATGAAGCATCACTGTAAATAAAAAAGTCACCATTTCTTGAAGGTAGTTCCCAAACTGGAGCATTCACTAATCTTCTTTTCAGTTCCTGAAAACAATAATCACATTCTTTTGTTCAAATGAAAATAACACCTTTTCGGGTTAACATTGTCATTGTACTAGATAACCGTGTAAAAGTTTCAACAAACCTCTAATAAAAACCATTCAAACCCTGAAAACTATGAATCTAGTTAATTTGTGGGTCTTGACCATTATTCAATATCTTTTGTTTTAACAGGATCAATAGTTAGGCCATTTTTTGAAACAATGTGTCCACGGAATGAAATTTGTTGTCTCCAAAACTCAGACATGAAAATTTTCCCAAATAGTTTCCTTTTTTAAGGTTTGCAAGACAACCCTTAAATGACATTAATGTTCCTCTTTAATTTTGGAATAAAACAAAATATCATCAATGAACACAACCACATACTTATCCAAGAAGTCACAAAAATTATATTCATAAGATCCATGAATACAGACAGTGTATTGGTTAAACCAAAAGGCATGACTACAAATTCCTATTGGCCATATCTAGTACATAATGAGGTATCTAGAATGTCTACATCCTTTACTTTCCACTGATGGTACCCCAACCTCAATTCATTATTTGAAAAATACTGATCTCAATGGATCTAATCAAACAAATCATCAATATGAGGCCAAGGATACTTGTTCTTAACAATGATGTTATTCAATGCTCTATAATCAATGTAATGTCTCATAGAACCATTATTATTTTTAACAAACAAGACAAGAGCACTCCATGGGGATGTTCTAGGTAAAACGAATCCATTATCTAATAACCCTTTAAATTTATTCTTTAACTCTAAATGTTCAATTTGAGACATTCGATATGGGGGTTTTGAAACTGGCTTAGCATCAGGAACTAAGTCAACAGTAAATTCAACTTCCTGGTTATGTATAATTGTTGAAATCTCATCCGGAAAAAAATCAAGATACTCATTTACCACTGGCACATCATTAATCTAAACAATTCCATCATTTTTATGAATATGATCAAGGTAAAATTCATTTCCATCTTTTACAAGTTTCTTAGCTTCCTGATATGTTATAAAAATGAAGAGTTCATTATTGTACACAAACTGAAAATATTTCTGAAAAGAAACATCTTTATCTCTACAGTCAATCTTATCATGATAAATAGAAACCCAATACATACCTAAAATAATATCAAACTCTACTAGAGACAAAACAATAAGGTTTTCTAGTAGAGTCTTCCCACACACAAGGACATAAAGGTTCTTATGTATTATTTTTGTCTCAAAATTTCCTCCAAGTGTTTTTACCATAAGTTTAGGATTCATATAATGAAATGGATTTCGAAATTTACAAGATAACTTCTCATAAATGAAAGAATGTGTAGACCCTGAATCAAAAAACACATTGGAATAATCTGAAAAAACAAACATTGTACCTGATACTGCTTCATGTGATGGCCCAACATCTATTGATGTACTTGAAAAGGACTTCACCACCCATTTATGCTTGTAGTCTAGATGCTTTCCCTTAATTGAGTTCTTCATTGGACAATCATTTTCATGTTTACCCATTTCATTTTACATATAATATTTTACTAACTGTAAATCATATTTTATCTTACAATTACCTTGATCTTTTTCAGTATAATTATGAGACTAATGTCCCATTTTACAACATTGGTAGCACTTACCAGAATTCAAAATACATTCCCAAACATGTTTTTTACCACAATTTTCACAAAATAAATACTTATGTTTCATACCATCAATCTTTTTTGAAGAGTTCTTCCCTTTCATCTGCCACCTCGACCTCTAATTTGGTTGTTTGTCGAAGAACACATTATCATTGAAAAACTCCATTTCCACCTTCTCTGCACAACGAACAACTTTTTCATAACTTATGAAATAACGAGAAGCTAAATCCATTTAATACATTGGCTCTAATCCTGAGTAAAAATTGTTTATTTTACTATCAAGATCTCGAATGAAATTTGGTGCAAACCTTACTAGTCGAGTGAATTTTGTTTCATAAGTAGCAACTGAGTCATCCTACTGCCTCAATTCTAGGAATTTTTTTCCATACTAAGTCGAACCACCTTAGGAAAGTATTTCTCAAGAGGGATACATTTGAATTCATCACAATAAAGAGAATAAATCTCCTCGCTATCCCTGATATTTTTGACGACCGACAATCGCTGATCAGATTCACCTTCAAAATGGTAAACAACGAAACTATCCTTTTGATATTCTGAACATCCCATGACATCGAAAATTTTCACTAGTGTTTTAATCCACCCATCAAATAGAACATGGTCAGATGATCCTATAAATTATGGCGGATGTTACCTCAGGAAATTCTCCACTACTAACATGTTCCTCTATGATTGATCTGGATGATCTCGTAGATGGATACCACCACCATTTATAGCATGATTCAACTATGCCATCACCACAAAAAACTATTCAGTTTTGATTCTGTCCATCTCAGGTTACTGCTTTGGAAGGTTGTCTTCCTCCTGATGTTGTCCCAACATAGCTGCCCAGTTTCCTCTATGGAAAACCATTCTGAACACAAAAATATCTTAGGCAAAGCAACATGATAATATGTAAATGGTATATAATTTCAATATAAAGTAATTTAAGGATATGAATTTAAAAATAACCAACCTCCTAAAGTAATATAAACTGACCTCTGATACCATCTATGAGGACTCGACCTTAAACATTTCCTGATCACGAATTAAATGAATAACTAACATTAAAGATCATTTCAAGTTTAGAGTTTTAGAGAAGTAGGTCATCACAGTAACATAACAACATAAATAATCCATGTAGAAAATTCTACTCAGTATCCATTTTTATCATAAAATAATAACCATTACAAAAACATTCATGTCTAGTTCTATGTTTTAGACAGCCTGACTTTTCCTTGATCCCATCCTTGACCCTATTCATCTTTATATCCTATGAAAAATATTTCCAAACATGGGATGAGCATAAAAATCTCGGTTAGGGTTATAAAATAAAAATGAAATCATTACTCCATCAATACATTCAAAACATAAACTCTTTTACATACCTCATGGAAACATTTGATTTATTAATAACACATAGTAATCACAAATCATAAAGTTATAATTTGGAATTCTTATCATATTTACATTTTAGCTATCACAGCTAATTAGGAAATTACATTTGAATACCCACCACAATATATTCCCTAATCTCTTAGGTGAAACATTCACTTTTCCAAGCCTCCCTTTAGTATACTACATGACTGACTGTTTTGCGATCAGTTTGATCTAGCATTGTTGACTTTTTGGAATGCTCTAGTCCCTTTCACTTTTCTGTTTGTTTCTGACTCAGTATTAGACCCAACAACGCAGTGCAGGATCAGTTCTTTTTGAGGTATCAGTACCATTTTTCATTTTACAGCATGTTGAGCTAATGAAGAAAGCTAGTGATTTTGTAGTTTTGCTTCGTTTTTTGGAACAAATGAGTGTCACTTGCTGGTATACCTTTATACCACTACACTTTCTGATAAGCTCATTGATATAATTTCAATCTGTTTTCATTCTTGGTTTATGGCCTTCAATAGAGTTTGATCAGTGTACTTCTGGCAGATGGATCTTTCTTCTCTAATATTGATGAGGTGGGGGCCACTGCACTTCCATGCTTGCATCAGAGAACTCCTCCGTCTTCAGAGGCATAATATCCAAAGGGAGGATGGATCCTTCTCCTCATATTTTGATGATGTGGGGGCCATGGTCAATGGATCTCTTCTAGATCATCTGGCAGCTCCCAACCTTGTGCTGGCAGGGGGGTTACCCGACATATGGTTATGCGATCTTTGATGGTATTCCAAACATAGTTTCTGAGGTCATTGGTGGGTTCCTGAGGAGATCACAAGAGGAGGATGATGTCCAAGAGGATATTTGGTCTCTGAACCCGGACAGTGCATCAAGGCATGATGGTTTTCTTGGATCCTTTTATAGGCTGACCTGGGACATTATTAAGGGGGATCTGGTTGGTGTGGTCCATTATTTCTTTCATGGTTGGGATTTACCACATATAGCATGTGCAACAAAAATGGAGCTTATTCCCAAGGTGATTAATCCCTATTTTATTTATCCATACCGTCCCATTAGCATGTGCAATCTTCCATACAAGGTTTTCACTAGCATTTTTAACAAGCCTCTGGCTAAACATCTAGATTCTTGGATGAACCCTGAGCAACATGGTTTCATCAGAGGGAGGTCGATTCATGGGGAAATTGGAGTGGTTCAAGAAATGATCAGTGGCATAAATAAAAAATCCTTTGGGGGTAATTTTGTGGTCAAATTAGACATGATCAAAGCCTATGATAGGTTGCAGTGAGGCTTTGTCCAAAGAGTCCTGGCCAGCATGGGGTTCTCTAATTGCACCAGAGATCTTCTCTTCCACTGTTTCAGTTCGGCGTGGATCTCTACTTCATTCATGGGTAAACAGTTTGGTTTCTTTAAGGCTTGCTGGGGCCTCAGGCAGAGTGATCCTTTGTCCCCCACTTTATTCATTCTTGCACAAAATGATTTCAACCTTTATATTATTTAGGGTCTTAGTAGGAGTACAATTCTTCCTTATCATAATAGGCAAGGAATAAGGAGATTCACTCACTTGATGTTCGTGGATGACACTATTATTTTTACCAATGGAAGTAGGAGGTCAGTGCAGGGGTTGAATGGAATAATAGGGGGAATACTACAGGTGGAGTGGTCATGTGGTGAATAAAGAGAAGAGTCTCTTCTTTACTTCTTAGAAAACCACGGAGAGAAGGGAGAGGTCCATGAGTTCCAGTTTGAGTATGTGTGGGGGATCATTTACCATGGAGTATCTTGGAGCACCATTCAGCCCCTTTCTATTAGGGTGCACCATTTTGATTAACTCATAGGAAAAATCACGAGGCACATTTATAACTGGAAAAAAAGGTTCTTATCTTTCAGAGGTCGCATTACTCTGGTGAACAATGTTTTTGTTTCCACCACTATGCATATCCTCTCCACTCATAAGGTCTGCAAGAGTGTGGTTGTCAACCTAGAAACGATTATGGTGTCTTTCATTTGGGATGGGCAATTGGAAGGTAGACACCATTGGGACTCAATAAAATGGTTGGCCAGACCTCTATCAGAAGGGGGAATTAATATGAGAAGTGTCTCATCAACCATTCAAGGGTTACATGCGATGTTGTCATGGGAAGCTCTAGAGGGCAAGTCTATTTGGGGAAAAACAATGTAGTGAATTTATGGTACGAATGTGAATGCTCATAGGAGCCATCCATCAAGAATCTAGAACCTGATACAACCATGCCTGGAGGATATACAACAACATTATCGATGGATTGTGGGAAAGGGGAATATCAATTTTCAAAAACAAAAGTTGGTGGTGGGTATGCTCTGGTTTTCAGGCTGCCCCACCCCAAACATATCCTTTAGGGAGTCAAGTAGTCACCCCACGTTTGTTCAGACTATTCTGTATGAGGGAAAATTAGATTTGTTAAACAATATTGTTTCTAGTGATGAGGATGATAAACTTTTCTTCACTGGCTCTGCAACATGTGCTTTCTCAATCGAGGACTATGGTTTGGTAGCAAGGGTCACCTCTAGTAATGTTCATTGGAGGGAGGTTTTGTGGTGCAAGGAAATACCTTCAAAATTTAACTTTTTGTTATGGAAAATGAGGTACAGGGCCTTACCTACGAATGAGAACCTATAGCGAATTCGATTTAAGATGGCCTCAAGGTGCTGGTGTTGCAGGTCCTCCAATCAGAAGTCAGTGGGGAATCTCTTTTATGGTAGTGATTGGGCTAAGAGTGTTTGGAAGACATTCGTGTCCTTCTTCCAGTGGAGCAGTTTTGATGGGACGAATGGTGATTTTTTCAGTTCCAGGTTTAGGGGATATGGGAATCATGGAGAAGAAATAAAATCCAGGACTATCATTTTACTTTCAGGGTGATGGACGATATGGAAAGCTAAGAATGACAGACGTCACAACAACTCATCTGGATTGCTAGTCAGCATTCTGTTCAAAATGAAGAATTATTTTCTGGATATGATTAAGTTGTGTCCTAAGTGTTTTGATGGGCCTTATGTGCACGTCATCACCTCCAATATCTATATTCTATTTCGGTATGGCTCTGCAAGGTAGGGTCGTTGGGTTTTCAGAAATCCTCCAAGCATGGGGCTTAAGCTAAACACAGATGGGTCGGTGATGCAAGGGGAGATGCGTGGTGGGGGTGTCCTCCGTGACCAGTTTGGGTATATGATTACTGCATTCACTAGGTGTCTCAGGAGAGGAGACACAATACAAGCAGAAGCCTTGGATTTCGCTGCTGGTCTACATATGTGCATGCGCATGTAGTTTCACCTGGGTTGGGAGGAGACAGACTCCAAGGTGTTTTTAAATGCGCTGCCGGTCAAGGGAAGGATTCCATGGGCTATTACTTATACAGTTAGGTGGTTCAATGTGTTAATGGGTGCTCGTATGGTGGTCTCTCATACCTGGCGGGAGGGTAATATGGTGGCTGACTTTTTTTGCATATATGGCAACTCCAGATCAAAGTATGTTTTCTTTCTCTGACTTGGGTTACTTTCTTAGCGAGGGGTTGAAATTTTATGTCAATGATGCATTGGGGTTGTAGTACTTTATACCACCATAATGTGGTTTTTTGTTTGTGGTTTCTGTTTTCATATTAATAAAAATGGTAATTTTCAGCATGTGCTAGTTTCTAATAATGATTTCTAATCATTTTTTTCTACTTGAGGTGCTTGGTTTTCTTCTTGGTAACTCTACTTTTACTGACTTCAATCCCTAATGGTATATGTTATTTACACCTCGTTCTTGTACTGATATTTTTTCATTTTAATAAATTTTTTGGGGCATGAATTGGATGACCAATTCATGTCTCTGAATTTCATAAAAACATGCTACCCAATGTATTGGAGAGCTATCTTGGCCTCACCCACCCTAGGTTTATCACAGAACCACCCATATACATAAAAATTCCAAGAACCATAACATATTCATAAGACATGAAACCAATATAAAGGAAAGATAACATTTCCAAATTTCAATAAAAATATATCATTTAAATATATTGACATAAAAAATTCATTATCAAAACCATTTTCAATACTAAAATACATAAAAATAGTATATGGTATTTATTTTCCTTTTAAAGACATTACAACTGTTTATGGAAGCCCAAGATCAAATAATACTCTCTGCCGCAGAAAAGGTCGTTGTCACCAGTTATGCGAAAAAGAAACATCCTTTTTCCATTTAGTAAAACTATTCGTAGAAAATTATTCCCTTTTAATGAAACGTCAAATGAGTTTATACATCATATAAAAGAATGTCATGTATTAAAACAAAATATGCCTCAACGAAAGGCGATTGAGACAAATTCCTTTACCACATGTCCGACTTGACTCGTTCATTCTTTAATCTCCTAAATAATAAAGTAATTTTAATTTATACTTTTTTAAGAACCTTTTTAATGTTTATTATTCCTTTTATGTCTCTTATTACCATGTTATAAACATTATGTAATAATTTAAGTTAATAATATTCATTTTGTCGATATTTGGTACTTGAGTCCAAAATGGACAACTTATAATAAAATGTTGTTCACATGGTCATTTGTTCATTATATCCAGAATTATATTCATCATTTAGATATCATATCTATCATATATAACCCATATATAATTGTCTTTATAATATTACTTATACTAATTACATAACATTTGGAGGTAAGAAAATGAAAAGCACCGTTCAAGGAGACGGTAAGCAGTACGTTCGCATAAATGCTACTTTCATTTCTGTTTCATTTTTTAATAGAATTAAAACATAAAGATACATAGGTATATTATAATTTAAGTATAATATCATATATAATATCATTAATTAAATCCTTTATACATCACACATATGGCATTAATGAGTCATATCACTTTGAAGGGGCCGTAGTCCGCACTTTCACAAATGAAATTATTGCATTACCCATAATGGAAACCATAAAGGTATGATATAAATGGAAAATACAGAAGAATAAAGAAAACATAAACATAATATATATCATATACTGATATAGTTTCATCTTATTGGCCACCATGAGAGGCGGTTGGAGATAATCGAACAATCATCGTTTCATGAGGAGTTAGTTTCCCATTTACAGAAACAATATGTTCTTCACCCATTAGATGGAGGTGTTTATAAGTGTTTATCAAATATGTCTCATAACAACATCATATTATATTGAGGATACTGGTTTTTTTATAAAATATAATAATAAAAATATTTTAGTTGTCGATGAAGTAAAATAATAGAAATGAATTTAAGAGAAACTGTTACCATTAATTTGGGTAACTCCCTTTGGTTTGAACCAAAAAGACTTATTGAAGTGCCTTCTACCTAAATTAAGGCTTATGGGAGGAGGATATGGATATTGAGAGATTTTTGGGTAGGCATCAGTCAAGGCAAGGGGATTGAGATGTTTGAGTAATGAGATAGAAGTGAGGGATTTTTATAAGTGGGAGGAGGAGATCTTTATGAAAGTGTGAAAATATTATCTAATTATATAATGATATTCAATTTCATAAGGTCCAAAACTGATTAATGTATAATATAAGATGACTAATGGAAGAAATAAAATCATCCAATATGAATTGGACTGGTTTTGGATATTGTTTTAATATTTATAATCTTATTTATTTAAATCATTTATTAATGAGGTAATTACTACATCATTATTATGTCATAAATAATTTAATTTATTTGTTGTCTAAAAATGATAAAAAATACTATAATGTATGAAATAATTTTATATTCTAATGATTATTAATTTTTGAATAGATAATTTATATTACCAATGGTAAAAATTAATTTACTAAAAGATATTTGTTTTTGTCAATTTTGCCTTTACTTTAAGTTAATTAATCTAAAGTGACATTATCAATCCCATGTGGCTCCATGGGGTCCCAAAATCAACCCAAGGATGCCATGGTCGTCCATGACTCATATAATAAGGTTAAAAAAAGTGTTAATGTAATTTTATATTGTTATGATATTATTTTTACATCGCATTACCCTATTTACCTTCATCTGTGATAAATAAAAGTCAAAAGTTACAATTCACCAAAAATTATTTTCATCTTATTGATCAAAATTTTACATAATAAAAACAACCATGTATGTTGTATTTTGGAAATTCAATCCATATAAGCTGTAAAATTTCATTTAAATGAAAAAGTCAGTTTTTAAGAACGACTTAGTGGTTTCACTATTCATCAAAAATTGATGATTTTCAGAAAAATACCAAAAATTCAGGCTAAGCTATATTTGATATACTGAATTAAAAAATGATGTCTATTTTTTCAAATTTAAAACATAGAAGTTGGATTAATTAATTTAAAATTAATTCTCATTATGAAACTAAATAGCGTGTTTTAAAAAAAACAATAACTATCAAAATATTGATACGTGTTTATATCCAATTTCAAAGTGAAATTAATTCCAATGACCAACATGGGATTAAATGGTAAAAAAATAATATAATTACACATTAAAACCAATGAAAAAGATAATTTACCCATAAAAATAAATTAGATTAAATGGCACTTTTGAATTGAAATATTGTATTTTTTACTATTCATTAAAAAATGAATTTTATCAGAAAAATAACAAAATTTTACCCAAAGTGAAATTTTATGACCCGATTATAAAGAATAATATTTTTGTTTTTAAAATATAACATATAAATGTGACCAAAAATATATTTAAGTAGGATTCGCCATCAAAAGGCGTTAAATCAACCATTTAAGGTAAATTATGCTTAAAATTTGATTCATTCAAATTTTAAGCCTCTATGTTTTATTGGATAAATGTAAAAACATTTGAAAAACATGTATAAACATATTGTAGTTAGTTTTATTCACTCCCACCAACACATTATCTAGGGGTTAACTACCATTTAAAATAATAATATTATATTATTAGTGTGCAAAGAAAGGCTTCAATGAAACCCATTGTTGCGTATCGAGAATGCCATCGAACATCGAAACCCATTTAATGTAAAATTTATATTTAATTCACAAATATTAATAATTAGGGAAAATTTCTTTTTCATTATTTACCTGGGATGTTACACTACAGATGATGAAGGGTCTTCCTGAAGCATTGAAGAGAAAATTATAGGATGGGGATCATCATCTATGTCTTTCTTTATTAATGTGTAATCTTCTTCTAGACTTACTAATGACGCAAAAACACTCTCAACTGTGGTGGAAAAAATAAAGAAATCTCTATTTACGATTTCACCACTTCATGGTCGATCAAAAATTTCTCCCATACTATCAGTCTCGATTTCCACAAATGACATTATGGAATTCACTGGAAGATTTCTTGGATTTGTTTTTGTCCATTCAATTTTATTGATAGGAAACACTTAATTAGGAATGAGATGTTTGAATGGATATGATGGGATCATTTCCAGACCATACAAAGCATTGTTTCATGTCATATCGTTTTCCACAGACCTTGTTCCCTATGTGTGATAGAACTCTCGCTCAATATACTATGATTAACATGTTTTGAATGGGTTTTTGACATAGTTGAATTTCCAAATTTTACCATTGAACCAATAAAAAAGATATTGGTGGTATGATGAAAGAATGGTTTCATGTTGATATTGACAAGGCCTTCCTTGAGGAATTTTAAAATCTCTGTCCACCGAACAACCATGAAATAATAATTTGATACAAGATCCATTAACAATGTTTTGGGGGTATTATATCCTAGATATTTTTGTTAATTCATTTCATAACCTTGCAAGAGCAATGTGGAGGAATACAAGTAAGATTAGTGAGACCTAATTGAAGAAGTGTATGGATGGGAGTGAGGTTGACACTTGATCCATTATCTATAGATTCTCGTATGATTTCGGAATCATTAACATTTCCATAAAAATACAAGGGCAATATGTGTCCATATACAACATCATCCCATCAAGATATTTTAAAGATATAACTGCATGAAATTTTTCAGGGTCATTCTCTATACAGTAAACCTCAATAGTAACCAACACAATTTCAAAATCTTGAGTACTTTTCAGATCCTCAAAATGTAATTATTATATATCTTGTAATAGATTCATTGAATCAATGATTTATAACATGGGAGGTACATGGGATAGTTTTTTAAAAAAATCAAAATTTTTGTCCAAAGTGATGTGTTTTCTAGCATTAATATAGAGTTTTGCAGGTGCCTTGGAAGTTGATGCTACTGATGTTGATGTACCATGTGTTATGGTGGAATCTGTAAATACTTCTTATCTTGGTAGATTAGACTGACTAGGTCTATCTTCCTACAGAGATAGTGGTAGTATAGCCTCTAATTGGATTCCAAGATGATCATGTTAGGGCTAATCCTTTCATGTGTGGGAGAGTACCCTTGTTCATGCTGAGTCCACTAAAGGGTTCTCCCATGATTTTCTACCACATAAACAATTCGAGAAGGGGAGTAGTTAAAATAGTGGCTTCTAACATATCATTTATTACAGTGTATCCTCATCTTTGAATTATTACCATTTTTCACCAATCAGGTATAGGGAATTCAAGTTCATTAAAAGAATCATAATTTTCATAGGGGTCCATTAAGTGGATAATGTTAATTGAACCAAAGATTAATTCCTCACATTATGAAGATTATGTCTGATAGGTCAGTTCTTGTTGTTCTATTTGGTGGTTTGGTGACTGTAATTTTGAGGTAGTTGGCATGAAATCTTCCAATGTAGAGGAAATTTTTGGCCATGACATGAACTCATCTTTTCCTAAATGCTCTTTGTCCTTATGATTAGTTTTCTTCACACCGGATTGGAATTTGAAAGATTGATATTTTAATGAAGACTTATTTTTTGTAGCTGATGTGGCAGGAGGAAAGGATGATTGTTTACACTATGTTTGTAGAATGAAATGAGTTCAATTGATTATATTCTTGACCATCCAATAATCATACATCTATGAATTTTTGCTTTTGACATCCCTCCACCCCCTTCTTCTTCTAGATCCAACGTAGTAACCCCTGCTACTTGGGATGATGAAACATTTAGTTTCACTTGTCTATATTCCATCATTTTTTCATGATATATTTGAAAACAAAACACTCCTTAATGGGTTGTCCAATCATTTTATGAAAGAGGAAAAAATTTGGGAAATCTTCACCTCTGCCTTTATTAGGTTTCTTCAGGCATGTAAACTGAACTAAATTATTTTCCAAATCTAAAATGAAGTAACCATAAACCTATTCCTTTTAGAAAGAATATATATTGTTTATTAATTCCACAATCTATATTAAACATTGTTATTTTTGATCTTCTTGGTGAGGTGATCATTGCTAATGACACTAGGGAGGTGGAGCCTTATGTTATGATGAAGGTTTTGATGTAGAATAAGGTACATGTGTTTTCTTGATGGTAACATTAGTAGCCAATTCGTTTCCCATTATCCTTCTGAGAGTTTAAAGAATTACACATGAAATATATTTGGTTTCTACAATGGAATTCCACAGTTTATGGGTGATTGAAGAAATTTCAAGAAACCCTCTTGTGTATTTCGTAGATATTAGTAGGGTGTGTAGATCATCACATAGATTTTCCACAATGATTGATAGCAACACTTCTTGTGGGGGTGCAAATTTTAAGGAATATTTCAGTCAATTAAATCGAGTAATGAAATACGAATTTATTCCATTCCACCTTTGTTTTCAATTTTTATGATAAAATAATATTTTATTTTTTTATTAATTTAGCTAAATTGGAAAATGAATGTCTCCCAGAGGGCTTCCCCTACAGTAATCAATTGAGATAGAAAACATGTTTCCCAACCAAAGGCTAACCCATGTAGTGATTTAACAAACATCTAAGCATTACTAAATCTTATTATTGAGGGATCTCAATCAGGGGATCATGGAGACAAGAAAAATGTGTTATGTGCTACTATGGATCTCCCAAACCATTAACAATTGGAAATGTGGTATTCACAAATTTAGTGTGGGAGGGATCAGATCTACCCCGTCAGGGTAAGATTTAATTCTAGTTCTACTGGTACACTAGGTTCTTCTATAACTTCCAATAGAGTTATTAATGCATCAATTGTATTCATAATAATTTGGGGAATATCTAGATGTACTGGGACTGGTATAGGTACAGCCGCTGGATCCTAAACTGGCATGATGACTAGTAAAACTATTGGTGGCGGCATTGCATAAAGTTTTCCTGGATATCCCATGGGGATAGGCCTGTAAGGATATGTCTGATCCTATTTTGGCTGAATACACAATGGAGGGAATTTATTATCCATATCTGTAGTTGCAAAAGAATCCCCTTTGATGGGGATCTCATACTAGATGTTCAAGAAGAGGATTTTCTTATGGATCTTGTATGG
The DNA here is from genome assembly GCA_963277665.1 of Viscum album. NCBI lineage: Eukaryota > Viridiplantae > Streptophyta > Magnoliopsida > Santalales > Viscaceae > Viscum > Viscum album. The sequence continues at coordinate 206,421,897 of OY728166.1, forward strand.
GAGGAATTCATCTTTGGTGTAACTCTGTATTGAGTCATTTCAAATCCTTTATATCCTCCTCTTTCAATAAAAATAATTCTTTAAGAGATAGAGATTGACCTTCGACAGTGGAAAAGTGAGACACGATCCGACATTTACCTTTCCCTTTGTTTTATTCCTTTTAAAGTGGCAGAAGTGGGTTAATTGGGGAAATACCTAGATTCTGGGTAAGCCTTTAATTTTGGGTATGCAAAACTCCTTCATTTTCCTCTATTTGTACCATATTATAAATAATAAAATTATCCTCCGACTCCTTGGAACTTGAATAATTATCTAGATGTTCTTTAATAATGGAATTAAGGATATTAACTGAAATATAATTCATTTACAGAATTCTGACAGTATCTTTTTTTGATTATCTCTTATAGTTTCCTCTATGAGACTTTGTTCTCTTATGTGCTGATTTCCTATTAACTATTTGAAAAGAATTATTATGAAGGGAATCTAAGGACATTTCAGTTGTGTGTTCACTTTGTATCTTATTCTCTAATCAGAAGAAAACTGGCTTTCGTTGAGGAGTGGATTTTAAATGTGATAATTCTTCTAGCCCTATAGGATGGGGTTGTTCTTATTCTTCTTCCTAAATCCATCAGGCTCTTCTTGTGGAATCTGATTGTTGGGTTAAAACAGCCCACAACCCTATAGGTTGGAGTTTCTCCTGAAATTCTAAAGATGATATTAGTGTAAAGTATCTTCTAATTTTATTATTTTTTGTCCAATCATTTTCTGGGTGAATTAACCAAGAACAACTTAAATCACCGGTTTTAGAAGAGAATTGTGCTATTTTAGTCATTTTCCCAATATAATGGCTGATATCATCTATGTGGGAGGCCTACATAATGTTCTTAGATTCTTTATGAAAATTTATCTTGACACCTTTCTCTCTTTGGGCCTAACATTAGTGAAAACCAATCAAGGAATGTTCTTGTCGTGTATTTCATGGGTTTTGAACAAAATTTTATTATTGTATCCAGCCTGCAGTAATAAAATTTCATGAGACCACATTCAGTGGGATTTTCTGATTTTGCAGTATAGTGAAATGAAATGATATTTGTGCACCCCATCCTCTAATATTAGCACCATATGGGGTTTCCATAGAAAATTGTCACAACATCTCTAAGGCATTAAGAAATTCACATTCAGTAGCAACGTTTTGCTTCTTGTCATTTGGTATTTGGGAATCCTAGAGAGATTCCATGTCAATATGGAACTGTAACCCTTCTATTATCTTGAAATGACTTTTATATTCATCATATAGTAATACATTGGCTTTTAGATGATGAAGAATCTTTTATATGTTGAGGCAGATATCAAAAATGAAAAAATATAACATCAGTTCTGGAATGTTGTATTGAGAGGTTTCCAAAGGCTAGAACATGACTGGTATTTCACCATTAGCCATTTTTTTCTCATATTCAACATATCCTCCAAATATATTTCTAGAGGTTTCTCAACATGGTGTAAAAAAGTGGATTCTTCTCAATTATATTATCACAAGAAATAGGATTCGATGTTTTTCCTCATCCTTATTAAAAGGAAAATAGCCCAAGGGAGGTTTGGAGAATGACCGTAAATTTTTAATGACATCTGGTTGACAAATTATTTTATATATTTGTAATAAGTTATCAGACATGACAATCATTATGTTGGAAATTTCCTTGAGATAAGAGGCATTTCTCGTCATTACATTATTAATTGGAGAATTATTTTGACAATGAGAAACACTACTATTGATAGAAATTTTATAGTGAATGTCATCATTGGTAGAACCTCCATGGAGTATTACAATAAAGGATAAATCCCCTTCTTCCTTGGTCTTCTAACCACATGGAGGGTTCCAAAGGCTCTAATCTAGATATAGATTACCCAAATTTAACGAATTGTCATAATGAAAGCCTTTATAATGATGTATCTAATGAGTAACTTCAGAATTACTACAACTACTCCCATAATTTTTCAGTAGTGGTTTATGATCTTGAGTGACAATAGATAACTGCCTAACAACTTCAAGAATCCCAAAATTTAAAGGAGCAAGATTGTATATTGAATCTTTTTTTTCAACTATTCATGGAGGTATTCCTTTCTAGATCTTCTCTCATGTGTAATTAGGGATATTTTCTTAGAAAATTCCTTATCATTGGCAAGTTTATGTGTCTCCCGTGAAGTGGCTATCAGAATAGGCCGATTATCACCAATTGGAATGGTAGTATGTTCCAAATCTAATGGTTTGTATAACATGGGAGAGTATAAACCATAAACCTCTTGGACTAAAAATAGGTATATATCTTCTCTGAAATGGCATGCTGACGATTTATACCATGTGTAGGGGCATAATTTAATGTTTGTCTTTATGGTACTTCTAAAGTTTCCATTTTAATTTTATAGATGGCTTCCAGGATGTGGGTTGGAATTTGTTTCTTCCTTTCACCCTTGAAAATAATGTTTATGGTGACTTCACCAGATTGAATTAGAATATATGTCCATTTTGTATCTACAATATGTGTATGTACCTACTCATTTCCATTATTTCCTATGAGTGGATATTGGCAGAACACATGTGTGGGGGAAGAGAATTTCATCTACCGTATGAATGTTATTGGAGCATTCCATTTGACTTCTCTCAGTGCTGCTAAATGAGACTATTCATAATCTAGATTAATTGTAGTAGGTTTTTTCCTACTAGCTTTTTTACAACATGCACAGTTGACAGAATTATTTCAATAATGAAAAATGATACTACTGGCAGGATTGGTGAGTGTAAGTAGGATTATATTTCAGCTGACCAGTTACCCCAACATTTGATTATTAGGCTTCCATGAATGCATAAAAATGGGTTTCATAACATGCTGGTACGTTTTAATTAGGTGTATTCACCTTCTCATTGTACTCCACTAGATTTTAATGGACGAAATGGTTGGGAACCACCATACTATTCCACTAGCTGTTAGAAGTAAAGAGTATGACTGTACATTCTAGTTCATTATTTTCCACCAAGATTAGTTGATGGACATCTCCCAAGGGGAAAAAGTTGTTACCTTCTCATTGTTTTCTGGTTTTTGTCCTCGATTGTTCTCCTTGCATGCCCGATTATGAGGGACATGGGCCAAACAACTAAAGAAAACACCCTTATCTTGTTGAGGGTTTGATACTGCATGGTGTTGGTGGAGATGATTGTTAGAAATAGTCCTCCGAAAGGACCCGTGAATCATAATGATGAATCCATGGGTGGCATCATAGTAAATCTCCCAGGCATATGGGAGGTATTAGTGATTTCATATTTGGGATAAAATCCAAAAATGGTCGAAGACGGTGGTTGGAACATTCTTCTTACCATCCAATGGTTGTTGTTGACAGGAAAATTGGTCGTTATTCTTGATGTGGATGGATTTTTGAGAATCATCCATGGTCATAAATGTACCATTTTGATGGTACATTTGGAGAAATTCACTAGAGACCTAGTATTGAGGATGATGAGTTGGTGATGACATTATTTCATCAGATGAAGATCTATCTTGAGCAATAGCCATGCCATTCATAGTTTCAAACTTTAAGGAAGCCATTTGGAATTAATTAGTTTCTAAAAATACTGTGACTAAATATATGAAAAATATAGACAATAAAAAACATTAATGTAGAATCTTATAGATGAACACATGTGTGATTTATTCCCCTGTTCTTCCCTCCTTTATCAATTGGTAGTGGCCTAACATATGGGTAACTCTATCAACAAGGTTATGGATTCTTGTCGGGTTCACAATTTTTTTGTTTCCCCTTAGAGTGTGTGTGTAATTTTTAGGAATCACTACATCTGGATAGTTTTCATCAAATTTATTTATTGAATCGGAAATATACAAAAATTCTCTAACCAAAGGGACCAACTTTCCAAAGGTAAGCGTTTGTTAGGTTTGGACATACAATACTTAAAAAAAATCACATAGTTAGAGAGAATGGTAGGTAAGGATAATTGAACCTTTTGGGGGAAATTATCTCCTACTCTGGGAATCTCATATAGATTTAAGATACGTTCATGAATCATTATTAATTTACCAAGTGTAACATATGTTTCCCTTGAAATTTTCAATCATTTATTTTCATGTGTAAAATTTAGAATCATCATTATATATTCAAGGTTCATCATTAATAGAGATATCTGTATGAATTTGAGGTTATTTTTCAATGGTATCCTTTAAAATATAATTTATATACTCTTTTATCCATTTTTCAATTGATGCTTGTTTTTAATCCACTCAACATGGAACTCTATAATTTATTGTCCTTTAAGGAGGTAGAAGTTTGTTTGGATGTTTGGATCATTCCAATAATTGGGATTCCAAAGTATCCTTGTGAAAGGAATCAGAACCCTCATTGTTTGGTTCCACATAATGGGACACATCATACCATTATAGGTCATTTGATATGGGCCTAATTGTAAAATTAAATGTCTTATTGTAAGGGAATATAAACTCAAGGTGCTTTAAAAAATCATGATGTGGTAACTATCCCTAAATAGAAAAATGAAAATGGAAAGGATGTGAGTATCCAATCTGGATTAGACCATGTAAGAAATATAGCCTAGGAAGAACATGGTTGATATGGAGTGCTAGGTTTGACCCTCGTGGAGGTTTCCTACGTATCCCCCTCAGATTGGAATAAAAGCCCATGTAGTTTGGTAAATCTCACTAGGGTGTATGAACCACTGAGAGAAATAGGTTAGGGACTACTCCTAAATTGGATGCAAATGCAGTAAGGTGCATGATATATTTCATAACCCATGGAGATTTAGAGGGTTTAATTCATGGCTTACACCTTTGGAGGTTTTATAGATTATGGGAATTATTATTGGATTCTTGATGAGGATATCTATTGAGCTCAAATATTGGGTGAAGGATTCATATTTATCCAAATTATAGTGGGAATCAGAGTTCTTGTTGTTCAAGATTTTATTTGTATTGTGCCAATGTTGTACTCATCACAAATCACTATACCGACGATAGCCTTATCGGTGTGAGAAACAAGGGGATGTGAATGATTCATCAAACCACACACATTCTCTTCCACTAATGGAAGATGTCGGGCCTATGGTGAAAGAAGCTGAGGCCACAGTGGGTGAGGGTGCAGAGAAATGAGCCCTTCAATGTGAAACTAAATTGAAGGTCATGGGCCTGAAATACTAAGGGATTAGTCCAGGAGGGGTTCCCCTAGGAGATTCCATGAGGGGAGGGAGACATTTCTTTTATTGAATATAAAATCAAGTGTGGCCCTCACTCTCCCTATTAGGAACCAGAGGCTTCACATCTAAGAGACAAAAAGGAGAGGACAGAGTCCCACCCCAATAATCCAAGACTTGGATCATCCCAACATTATATCTATGTTATGTATCAATGTGACTATAGATATAGAAACCTACAAAGATCCTAATGATCCAATTTCCCTTAGAAGACGAATATGGGAAGAACTCCTACTATAGGTATACAAACCGAAATGGGATACACACTGATGTGCCTTTCCCAATAATTTGTTAAGTAATGTTGTTTTATTAGAGGATTCAACTTAGTCACATTTAGATAAGGGATCCAATGAATGAGATACCCGACCATGAGTGGCTTTGATGATGGTTTATTAGGTGATATGTGTAGGTCTTGAGCGCAACTTTGTAGCATAGCTCTACTGTATAGGTATCTTATGTAGGTCGTCCACAAAGATCATAGTAATTAGTAAAAAATTATTAACATGGGATGAATAAGCCTCTGATATATTAAAAAATTATTACCAAGATGACAACACTGGGGTGAGATATAAATCTAAACACCACAGGTCTCCTTTGGTGTTTTAGGAAGAGTCCCGCGTATTACCTTAATGAATAGGCCTTTCATAGGAAACATGATATCTATGGAATAAGGGTCCATAATCAGATTTTTTGTCTTCGAAACTATTAATGTATGTAAAACATTTCTTATCCCATCTAATTATAACTTCTCTTATGTTTTAGAGAGATACATGAGAAAATTTGGGGGACTTGGGAGAATGAGCTACACAATGGGAGCATGAGGAGTTATTCCATGTTTTTTAGTTCTCAAATGGGGAACCTAAGGGTCTTATTTATAGGAAAATATGGAGGGTAGTTGAAATGATTTTTTGGGAAATGGTCGGCCACGTAGATCTTTAGTATATCACCTCTGCGTAGGGGTAAAAAAATTATATTGTCGCGTATTTCTTCTATATAGAACTGCAGTGTAGGTTTATGTCACATGGGTTGTGCATGAGGATATATGAGTATAGTGTGCACTGGTTTTCAAGATTCATTGGTATACTACATAGGTTCCCATATTTGGTGTCTCTCTTAGCTACATTGCACTTTATTCCTTTTACTTCCTTAAGATTATTTTATGATACTTTCAAATACCGAGAGGACTTATTCGTAATAATTTTCCTTCCTATGGAGTATCAACAATCATGAATATATTAATTGGAATGTAAGTAAGATATAATTATTTATGAATCAATTGTATATAAAGGAGAGTATTTATGAACATATCTTAACATACGGAAACTGAAAAGTAAAAGGCATATCATAATTAGAGTTCAGTGATAAAATTGGCAAGTTGAAGATCTCTTACTTGGATGTGTGATTCCAATGACTTGGGAGAGGCTTCTTATGTGGTTTTTGGAACCTTCGGTGGAATATAGGAAGTATTAGGAATAGGGTGTTCGAGATTCAATGAGTTTTAGTGAAATTAAATTGAATCAATATTGGGTTTATATAGGAAAGGAGGTGTATTTCTTTATTATTTTGGTTCTGGACACTACACAGTAAAATATTCAAAACCACAAACAATACCCTAGTATTTTCCCATGGTTTATAATAAAGGGGAGTTGTATAAAATGATTTATATGGCCAACATATGAATATATTAAAATGTTTCCACTGTTTATGTGGAGTTGAGTCACACATTCATGAAAATGATTTTAAAATCGTAAAATATTTTATATGTCTTGGAGGATTCACCGAGGCTTTATAAATTAACCAAATAAAACATAAATAACATTATTTTTAAGAAAAAACATAAATTTTTCATAAGATACATTTTCTAGTATTTGTTACATCATTATTGGGTCATCATGATGTCATAAAACACACTATATATTTATATGGTATTTAATTTTTACCCAAAATTTCAACTGCCTCAGATAATTAGGAAAAATTCACCGTTGAAAAATTTCGAAGTTTGGATTCTGAAATTTATATTCATATAATAAAAATAAGTTTCTAAATATGTGTATTTTAACCTTTAATATAAAACCCACCATTTATATAAAATTTACAGGTTTGTATAAGACTATTTTTAAAAACATAATAAAAAAGTAAATTTGAATTCATATAAATATTATGATAATTTATTTTTAATAAAAAATTTAATAATTATATTTTAATAAAATTGAAATAATTTCAAAAAAATCATTAAAAAGTAAATATATATTTTTTAATTTATAAAAAATAATATTGGTACTTTAGAAATTATTTATAATGTGACAATAGTTGAATGAAAGTATATTCATTATTCTATATAAAAAGTATTTTACATAATAATTATGATATGGTATTATTACATATCCGTTTATTACAATAGCATATTCCATAAGAGTAAGGTTTTCAATGGTTGGGATTTCTTGGGGACGTTCACTGAAAAAGGTTTGGGTCGGGATCTTTGTGAGATTGGACTTCTCCTCTAAACAGTTCCTCTCATGCTTAAGTTTTTGGATCTCATATTAAGATTGGCCTAGGGAAAATCCTATAAATACTATCTCCAATGGATGATATAATAAATGGGACTCATAGAGAATGATCCAACTAGATGAGTCCATCAATTCCTTTTTTGTCAAAATGATTTAAAAAAACCCTATATTTATACTAGTTATGTTATCACTGTTCAACAACAATATTATCCATGGTAATGAGACTAAATGGTCATTTTAATTTAATTCGATAAAATTGAATTCTTGTGATTTCAATATCCACAAGGCCTTTAAAAAAATAATAATTTTATTCATAAATGATCGGGTCATTAGAGAAGAGGTTAAAGAGGCCTGTGTTGAGTGGCTGTTCATGACAATGATTTAAAAGATACCTTTTTTGTCTCAAGATGGTCATGGAGATACTATCCTCTCAGAAAAAGAAGTGAAGTCTTCTCTTCTATAATGGTTATGAATGAAGAAACATTCTGATCCATGCAGACTTGTCCCAAGGGCATGTGTCTCAGATGAGGGTTTATCTTTTGGTTGGTCAATGTATAAATATGAGACCCTACGCTTTCATGGACATATATGAATCCTAGAAGACACTAGAGAGCATATGTTGAAGGAGTTTCCTACCTCACCATGGGTTTTTTATCTTGGTGTCACCAAGAAGTATCAAGACATACATCTTTATTATTTTTTTCCTATAATGAAATGGGATATTTTTGTCTTTCCCACTAGATATAACACTGGTCATTAGGGGAAATCTGAGCATGAGTTACTGACTGTACTATTACAACCATTGTCCATTTTTGAGTTGTAATGCGATGATGTTTCTAAATATTTCAGGACATGATTACCAATATCACTTTACGAAAATGAAATAGATTCAGTAGTAATTATTCATTTGAATATTGTCACACCCATTTTAACTATTTGAGAGACATTCTCAGTAAATGATATAGGGAGTATATATGTCATGGAGGTTATATGTCTTGATAAAGCTATATGATCTATCACATATGACAGGTAAGGATGATTTGTATCTTGGTTCTAGTAGGTGTTGTAGAAGTACTTAGGTAAATCAATGCTTTAGGGAGTATCACATCACCATGAGAGCGATGAATATATTTAGAGTATAGTTGTGGTGTTATAGGATATTCTCTTTTCATGTGACCTTTATTTTTGGGATTTTTGGGAGAATAAAAAACCCCTTAATTTGTTTTCATATAATAATAACATTCATTCTATCTTTGATATGAATCCTTATGAATACTTATATGGTAGGACTAGTTGTACTCCTATATGCTAGCTAGAGTCAGCAGAGGTTGATTGACTTGGACCTCATCTCATTTAAGATAATTTAGAGTAGGTCTAGTGGTTCAAAAATTACATGTTGATAGTTCTATCTAAAATATAGTGAAATTATAACTGACATAGATGACCTACAATGTTTGAGGCCGGAGATTAGTTTTTCTTTAGACTCTCACCTACATTGGTCCAAACAAATATTCAAGGTCAGGGTAGTATATTACCACGGTTTTCTAGACACTTTGAGGTTTTGAAACAAATCTGACTAGTGGAATACATGATAACACTTCCTCAGAGATAACAGTATATTCCTGATGTATTTCATGTATCTCATATTCACTGATATTGTCCAGACCCAAAATAAGTATTTCATCCTAATGAGGTTGATCAAGATATGGATTCTTTACTCATAAATTAGCTAATGAATATTGTTGATCAAAGCATGAAGACACTTCCTGGAATGTCTATTTTTTTGTACAGGTCATATGAAATCATGGCTGAGTATTGTGTGATAACTTATGTGGGAGGATTAAATATAATCTCAGTTTCTAGACCTCTTTTCTAAAGATACCACTTTTCCATTAGTAGGACAACTCATGGGAAAATTTCTTTATATAGGGGAGGTTTTAGAGACCATAATTTCATGATGTAGTGGATCATTTTTTTAATTTAATTTTAATTTTTAATCATGTTAAACATTCAACAAAACATATGGAATGTCCCAAGAGTGACCATGGATGTTTTGGGAGCCAAGAGTTCCAGAAAATGGAATAAGGTGTATCCTGCATGGTTGAAATATTATTAGAGCTAACCATGTGGGGTAACTTTGTTGGAAGCATTTGAGAACTAGGGGGCCAAATATTTTTTATACAACATTGTTACAAATGTTTTATGACCATGTATTGATTGTAGATATTTTGGATAATCTATTTTCACATGGATTGTGTACGATTGGGGAAACTGTGCATTTTAAACGGGTGGGGTCCCTCCTTATAAATTAATGGGAGAACGATTTTCACCAGTTTTAGAAAAATTATGATGAAAAACCATGCACCCCTATTTTTAGGTTGAAATAAATATTGTTTTCTTTACATGTCATATAAACATAATTTTCTTATTCTTATTTTATTTCTAGTTGATGGACCTCCCTTATTTTACTATGAGATCACATCCTCCTGTATCTAGGTTCTTTGATATCTCATAGATCCAAATTCCAAATTAAAAGATTTCAAAAGAGTTGTATCACTAGGGTTATCCTTTTTAATCATCTCTCTTTAATTCTATGTTTATCTTCCAATCTATTGTGAATTTTTTGTGCAATATCATTCACCATATTTTTATTGTGTTGATCTATTCTTTATTTTCATTCCAATCTACTTTGAATATGGAGCCGATATTTGATGAGGAGTAATATATATACTTAGGATAGGTTTTCAAGTAGAATTTATTAAATGTAACATTGTTTTCATACCCTCACCGTTGATCCTCATGATGATCTTTTCTGTATGTTTCCTATAATTGAGTTGTTTTATTCTAAATAATTGTTTGTATGATAATATTCAATAAATGATCTTTGTTAGGTAATTGGAGAATTAAAAAATTGATCATACACCCCCATTTGGTTCTCCATATTGAAATAGTCTTTTTACATAAATTTCATCAATGGTTGAACACGTTTTATTTTTTCAGATTGGATCCAAAAATGTTTTTCACCTCTTATATATTATACCTTAGTTTTAAAATAACCTCTTAAGTGATTGGATTATCATGAAATGGAATTTTCATTCATTGGTTAATTTAATTAAAATATTGAATGGATTTATTCATGGTGGTTTTCTTTGATTAAATTAATTAAATTGATATATTGAATGAATCCTAATGGATGGTATAACCGCACCAATTGATTTGTGACTTTCTATATAGATCATATAAACTATGATACCCATTTTATATATTGGGATTGATGATTATAATGTTATTATTTGATAACAAAAATTATTATTTATATTATAATGATATTACATTGATATTTGTGATGGAATGATGGTTATGAGACTTATTGAGAAGGAAGTTTTACTCTCTCTTAAATCGGGTGTTGACCATGTCTTATCTCTCCATTATATATGTATCTGGGTGATGGGAATGAGGATCAATGTTCCTCTTTTTAGGGAATTTAGAATGTTGGGTCACCCCACCAATATCAAAATATGAATAAAAGTATGCCTCACAATAATTTTTAGATTCAGGTAACATACCATTTGTGGGTTCCTATTACTAATTTAGACTGGTCATGGATACCTGAGTTATTCCATGGTCCAACCAGCACCTAGTATCCATGTATATTACTACTTAGGTCTTGGAAAACAAATTTCATTTAGGTAGACATATTATATACCTTAATATATATATATATATATATATATTCTTATCATATATATTATTACCTATGCCAAAGAAGGTGATGCAAATGGGTTTACCATAAGAATTTGATCAAAATGTTATTTATTTGATCGAAATTGTTTATTATTAATTATTACCTACACAATTTCAATTCAATGAACACTATTTGGATTAATTTTAGGCACTATTAGTGTAAGAATTCTTGGATTTTATCTCATTCCCTACATTGCATGCCTTAGTACCCAAGTAAATTATTTTCCTATAGGTATTGATACGTTCATTTTCAATGCTAAAGATTTTTGATATTCTTTACTAATTGTACAGATCACGGGAGAAGAGGAACATGTAAATGCTCTACATGAATTTGAAAATCCATTATTATTTTCATATATATTGTTCTATACACATGTTCTCTATTTCCCTTTTTTATATCATCATTCCATGAAATTATCAAGTATCTGACTTAGCCATCTATATTTCCATATTATTATTTAGTTTCTCAGTTATTTATTGTTATCCAGTTTTTTATTATATCTATTATAATCTAATTTTCAATACAACATGTTTTTGTTCAATTTTCATAATGTCTATTTTTGAGGATTCATATGTTTATATATTCTTCAGATACTATTTATTTATTTTTAGTGATCTTTTATGTCACTCTGAAATGAGGGTATAGTCTTCCCACTATACCACCCTTTCACCCTCCCTTCTATTTAATAGGATATGGAATTCAAGGGGACACATTTGAGGCCATATGATCTACCATCTCAGGGCACGAAACACGGTGTTAGGGAAAATATATTAGGATATGGTGTTAGGGAATGTCAGGAAAAAGTTCATGCTAAATGGAATCTTAGATGTCTAGAGAAAAATTGCATCGTTTCACCAAGGTCACCATGGGTATTGTTACTGTCACCATATCATGGTGCTGTCTATTTCTAAAAATTTGAAAAACTGAATTGACAACCCTTTTGTATAGTACATTATCACTATAGAGGGAAACTATGGGGGTCATAATTGAAGGGATTTTGATGAATTTTTGATCACATGTTCCACCAATATTAAAATATCAATTCTATTTTAATTAATATTTAATTATGAATTATGTGTTTTTAGAGGAGATATGGTCATTGATTTAGAAATTTATTTTACATTGTATTTTTTTCCGATTTCATCATTGATCATTTAGTCAACCTCAGCTATACATATTTTGGGTTACTTTTAAAGGCTGAATCATATTGGTTTGGGTGAATTTTTTTTGTTAAACATGAGGCATGTATTGATATATCTTCTTTGTTAAATCTATATGGTTATATAAACATGATTATAAGTTGTTGGAATCATTTTTAAGTCATCCAAATTTATTTTACTTGTGTTTAATTTCTTTTTTGTGTAGGATCCCACTGGAGGTGACTCAATTTTAGTGTAGGAGGTTCCATATCATTCATATGATTAATGGATTTTTTATTCTATTTTTTAAATGGTTTTATAAATAAAATTTTTAAACATACATGAATTTTTTTTAGATATATGTGTTAATGAGTTTTTTTATAGCATGGGTTTTCATTTGGTCTTGTTATGCAAATGATGTTTTTCAATGCATTGAGATTGTTGATTTCAAATATTGGTATCTATTGAAAAATTATTCATTGGAATTATATTATGAATCATGACTATAAATTAGGAAATATTTGATAAATTAATCATAAGGGTGACTTGGGTACATAGGTGTATGTTTTACTAATGGGCCTTGTCTATTGACTCCATAGGGGGTTTGAATTCTACAGTTTTCCTCTATTTTTCGAACATAGATGCATTGGATATATGAAATTTATTTTACAATGAATAGGGATCACTAATGGGGTTTCGCTCTATTCCGTTTGATTTGTTGTTCTAGAAAACATGTATAACATGAACTAACTATATTTTTATTAGATTATGGGTAACCCCCAAAACATTGTGATATATTTTCTTAGAATGATATCAATTCTACATGAGTTTCATTATTTTATTGTTGATATGATACAAAAAAATTGATAAAATCAAACTGTTTTCATGAATAAGTGATTCGAAACATTTTCATTTGTATTTTGGAAAAGGAACATGGAATATGTAACTATTTTACCATTATTTTTTATAAATTTTATTATTTTTCTATCTTCAATTATTTCTATTTAAATAAAAAAATTGTTATTTTATAGAAAAGTTTTAGGGAACAGCTTGGAAGGATCCTAATAATCATACTTATATCACACTCTTTCCACATTCTTTTATGTGAATTGACCATGTGTGATTGATGTATAAGAGGGAAATGTGTCAAGGTGAAGTGGGATGGTTTATTTTAACTGGTTATTAATATATTGTGGGGATATAGAAGGATATTTCACATGATTCGCATGGTGTATCTATTTGTAGTTTTTATTTTTCTTTTTATATGCCTCTAAACATGTACTTTTTGTAACTTCATGCTACCATATTGTGTGTCACTAAGGTTTTCACTCTTTTGTTTATGGTATATTTCTGGATGATTTTTTCTCACTATATATATCAAAATTCTACGTATCTTATTTCAATTTTGGAAAACAATTCTCTCTAGTTATTTTAATTTACATTCTTTTATTATTCATACCATATGGATTATCATTTATCTTCAGTTCATTACATGGTTAGGTTTAGAGCCTAGATGGTTGGGCTGTTGGATTTGGGTAATGAAAATTTCATATAAAAGTATGGTATGATTTGTCTTGTTAATTTAATTGATAGGATATAGGATTGTTGGTACATGAGAGTTAAGTTACAGTGAGTGATTATTCATGTATTTTTGTTTCTAAACCGAATTAACCACTTCATTTTTTGTTGTGTATATTATGTGTTGGGTCTTGGCCTTAATGTCAATTTTTTTTTATTTTATATTAGTATAAACTAATAATTTGTTATTTTTGATTATTTCTATTTTATGTTTTCATAATATTTCCTATGATATTTCTATAATGTGATAACAAATATATTGTAGTGGATATAACAACATAATGGAATCATCATCTTGATTGTAATCTCTCAGAGGCATTCATTTGGTTAATACATACATACTTGAGCATACTTCTTATTCAGAATAAAATAATTTAAGGGAAACTATGCAGCAGAGGAGAAAATGATTGAGTGAAAAATTTCTTACAAAATATCGTTATATAATTTAATTATACAAATGGACTAAAATAAGTGTAGTAATTGGTGAACAAAAATTATTAGGTCTTCAAATTTCTGAGAAAAACCGAGTCTATCAAAAAAATGTGTACATCATTTAACCTCTAGTGACCTATAAATATGTTATAGGAATACATGGATAGGATTAATAACCACATATGATAATATTTTAAGGGCATCAAGACCTATTTCAATTAGTAGTTCCACACTTAATAATTGATTATATAAAGTATTTGGGTTTCTCCTTCTTTTATCGAGGAGAAAATACAGTGTTAGAGTACAAAAAACATTTCTCAGAGTTGGTTAGTTTTTCTATAGAGGTACTAAAGAATGATCAAATAATGGATAAATAATATATAATAGATTTTTTTCTGAGAACCTATTATATATATAAATTAATAAGATCAATAACCATGTGGAGATAGTTACTAGGGACCTGAAAGTATAAATCTATATGTTTGGAAATATTTTCTTCTTTATGGAATTTATTCAAACCATCTATAGTTGGAGTAGTGAAAAGGTATTGAATAAGAATATTCATTGTGTTTTAAAGGATTTTGTAAGTGGTTATCACTAGTTGGTTGCCTCTATAACATGTAAATTAGTTTTCAAGGTGCCACTAACTCACAACCATTTTTTTTATTTTGTGGAGCAGTTTTGGGTCTTGTCCGACACACATATAGAATTATTGTTCCTTATATAATCAACGAGATTAAAAAATATTAATCTAGGAAATTTACATTCCCTAATATGGTCAGTTATATTTAGATACCATTACCAATAGGGTTTATTTGAAAAAACATAAAGTCAATTAGGACCTAGATACTAGCCAATAGAGTGAAGCACAATCAAAAGGAGGATTGGCATCCAAAAGAAAATTGATTTGGGACATTCTATAGAGAAATGTTCCATTTTTTCAACATCTATATTATCTACACTATTTTAAGAATTATCTCCACATATTTTACTACTATATTATTTTTTTGATGTACTAGAACTATTTAGGTATCTTGTGTCTCTAGTTTCATAGATAGATTCAAATTTTGGTAAGAGGAATGAGAAGGGGAATAATTATACTATATTTTCCCTATTAATTGTCCTTGTAATGTTAGAATTGTATTACATATATCACAATATAGATCTTCTCAGAATCATTATCATGATGGATTTTCTAGTTTCTCATAGATATCAGATTTATTTTTATCATTTCACTATTTAATAATCAATTATAGATTGTATCTATCTGGTGTTCCACGTGGAGTCGGACTTGAGGTATCCTCATGTAGGAAATTTTCTTCTAGATAACAAGAGTCCATTTATTTACAATTATTGTATTACGCTATTGAATTTATTCTCTTATTGATCCTACCTTGTTTATTTAATACATCTTTGATGTTTTTATAGATTACTTATTTAGTCTTTATCCAGAGAGGTAGGTAGAGTTTGTGATTAATAATATTTTCACTATACCCTATTATAATATGGAACCAACTAGCTTTAAAGAGATCAAGATATAGTTGGATGAGCTGATAGAGTAAGGATTCATTTGACCTAGTGTTTCATCATGGGCACTCCCCATAATCCTTTTTAAGATGGAGGGATCCTTTATTTCATATTTTTTTAGACAAGTATATATGAATTGTTTAACCATTAATAACAAGTACATATTTTGTCCAAATTAATAATTTGTATGATCATTTAAAGGGGAACATGGTCTTTAAAATTAAATATTTGGTCAGGTTATCACAGCTTAGTATTAAGGAATATAATATTTCAAAGACAGATATTCTTATAATTTATTTCCATTATAAATATTTTTCGAAGCCTTTTGTTAACTAACACTCCTAAAGTGTTTAGGATTTTGATTAACCTAACATTTAACTAGTATATCAATAAATTGGTGATGATATTAATGAATTTAAAAATATGTTTTTTAGTATATTAGTTTGAGTATAATCAACATATGAATATGGTTCTAGAAACCATGATGAGTCACCACATTTATGTGATTCTATTGAAATGAAATTTCTTTATAAAAATTGGTGTTATTTGGGAATGTGATTTCATATAATGTTCTATTATTAAATCCTAAAAATGTAATGGTTGTACAATCATTTGAATAACCATATATTTAATTCAATATTCAAATATTATTATCTCTTTTTTGATAAATCTGTTGTTTATATAGTATTTATCGAAGCTATCATCATAGTTTATTGCTCTCATTAATGAAGGGATGAAATTCTCATTGGATTCTATTTTTTATTCTTTCATTAATGGATTGAAATGAAATACTACATTATCTAATATTTTGATCATTCATGGTCCATGAAATTGATATGTTGTGAACTATTATCCTTTTATTTCTAGTTTTGGTTGTGTGATTATAAAAGATAATTATTTTATTTTGTAAGGTTTTATATATCCTTGTACACATATAAAGAATTACTTTACATTGGTTATGTATCTCATCATTATTACTATTTTTTGTAAGTTTTAGTAACATTATCTCCTTGGGTAGAGGCTCAAAATATTTTCAAATCATAATATAATGGGTTATATATTTTCCCAAAATGGATTAAACCACATTAAAATGAAAGGGATGAGTTGAATAATATTTTTACTTTAATAACACAAACTCTATGGGGAATGCAAACTTCATAACTAAAACTCCAAAAAGATAATTCCATTATCCATTTGTCTTGGAATAGAAAATGACCAGAACCCAATAAGGATTTTTACTTAGTTGAATATAGATTCTAATGATCATGATTTAGGTATGGTTATTTCCATTATTCTGCCTTCATCCCCATTACATGAGTCTATTCTATAGGACCATCAGTGTGATGATGTGTTTACCTGAATAAAAAAAAATCATTTTTGGTTGGGAGATTTTTCCATCTCGTTCACATCTCTATGATGAAATTATTCACATTTGGAATCCTTTTTTCAACACATCGTCTATCATATATTATATTTCTCTGGATTGTCATGGGTTTTGATATTTCATTCATCCAGAAGTTACAAAGATGTACAATAATGTAAGATGGTGGTTATGGAGGGAAGGTATAAATATGGAATTGAATATTATATGTATCACTATTTATCCATCGAATATATTTATGTAGATCACCTAAATCCTTTTGTACGTCCCCATACTTCTCCAATTTTGGTATGGAAATGGGATAAGGGGTAAAAAAATATTGTTTTTGGACTATTAAAAACTCCATAAGGTGGAAATTATATTTAGGTGTTGATTGATCATTTAAAAATTTATAATTTTATTCTGATATGGTACACCACCCTAGATAATGATTTGGGTACAATTTAAATTCATTAGACTATGAAATTAAGTTGGGTTCTCTATACCAATTCCATTGAATGGAATCCCTCTGTAACTCTTATTTCTAAATAATATACATGTGAATGGGGATATCAATGATTTCATGAGTAGTATATACTATCCATAGAAATATAGAAATCCAAATTATGCTATAAATATTCTAGAGGTCTCTCTATTTTCCTACGTTATATATTTATGTGGACCTCATGATATCAATCTAACACTGCACATGATTTCTTATAGTAAAAATCCTTATATTGGATTATAATCGATCACATAGAGTATTTTCATAGTCACCCTCTATAGTCAAAAGATTATTTTCTTAACATGAAAGAGACCTCTCTTATGGGAAGGAATCTTGTTTCGGAGATATCTGTGAGGTACTGGTATATAATTTAGTTCTTATATAAAGATTATATTTAGAAAAAAAATCATATTTGGATTGTAAATTTCATCATTCAGATTTATTCATATGTGACATGTATTTCTTTATATACTATCTTTGGTTGGGTAAAAATCAGTTACAGAAGATGGGGATGTTCGATCTAAAATATTTTGTAGAATTTGAGGTATCAAATTTCATTGTTAATGTACATATCGGTAGAAACCAACGTCTTTTTTGAACGGTATTGAAATTGTTTCACAATATCTCATCTCTAGAAGTTTCATTATAGCCATTACCATATTATGATTTTGGAGAAGATTAATTTTAATCCAAATGTTATAATTTTGTAACATCCATTAAAGATCACTTATTCTCATATGAATGTCTTTCATAGGAAATGAAAAAATTTAGTCAAAGTGTTAGGCCTAAACAAATCAGATTCTTATGTGACTTGGGAGAATGAATATTTAATTATGGAGAAATTGAATCATCAATTTTTGGAGAATATTATTTAGAGGAATTTTTGGTTATAATAAGTGATATTTTGGGGATATTGTAATATATTTTAATACATAAAGATACTTTTAGAGCATTGATTTGGTTCTATCTCAGTTTATGTTGTTTTGGAGTTTATTTTTGTTTTAAAAAATGAGGGTCTAGTGTTTTTGGTGTATCATGGGTAGTATAATGGTAGTGGAGGAGGTAGTGGTGTACCATTTTGTTTCATATTCACCATCAGAAGTGTAACCAAGAACAACATCGGGTGTGGTCCATATAATGGATTTCTGTTGGTTGGACTACGTGTTACAGTCAGAAGGCCTCAAAAAGAGCATGGTGGAGGTTGTGCCCATGAAAAAATTGGGAAGGATCTAGCTCTAGGGAATAGGTTGATGGATTTTTCTAGTGCCTTAGATATTATCCAATGAGACCGACATATGTTTGGTGATTTATAATATACCATGTGATTCCACCCAATTTTATCATTAATTCTAACAGGGGACATCAATTTAAAAACTTCTGAATACACACAATAATTCAATAACACTTTAGTTATGTCGTGTACCATATTTTGAGTGTATGGCTGATCCCATGATAGATATTTATAGAAATAATTTAATTTAAAAATATATACCAAAATTATTTATAATTAATGATATTAGAATTTAATCTATGGATCATGTGTATTTATATAGGAGTGAGAATAAAATAAAAAAACATTCCCAGTATGGAAAAACCATGTTTATGAAATTATTTACGTAGAAATCTCATGATTCCTCTAAATTTTCAACTAAATCTTGTTTATGTACACTCCTTGGTATAGGTTAATAATTTATCTTATAATAACTATCAATTTTATCAACGGTAATTTTTTATGTTAATGCATAAAATAGGTGATGAAAAAACAATTTTACATATAGAATTCATCCAACCAAATAGTCATAGTGAATACCATATTCATGTTATATCATTCTTAAATATAGTATCTCCATTTTATTTTACCATTAAAGCGTCATGAAAAGAGACATATAAAGAATAAAATATGATTAATTGATGATACAATGAATACCCAAATTAAATTAAACAAAAACAAAATTATAAATATACAATTCATTTTAATGTTACATATATGTAAGAAGGAAATAACACACACATAGAATCTATGAAAGTATGAGGAAAAATAGGAAATAAAATAATTAAACTAATATTGGATTATTCCAGGTGGAGGTCTCTAAAAATAGTAGTACCTCACCACAGTGCTTCGATCTATAGTAATATTTTTTAAAGGACCTTCCAATCCTTGTATTTATTGGTATAAATTTACCTTGATGGAATAAATGCCAAAAATACTATATTAAATATATTTGTGACAATTACGTGAGTTAAGAGGAATGACGATGTAGGGCTTGATCAATATATGATAAAATTTAGATGATTCTGGATTTAATCACTCTAATTCATGTTCTATTTTATACCGTCACATCATGAAATTTCAAGGACAAATACTTGTCTTTCTTCATCATATTTGAGTTCAACGAGTCTTTTAGGGTATCAAAAAGTTGGTAATTTATGGTTTTAAAGTAGTTTCTCTTTATCAATAATCACGGTGTAATATTATTTTTTTCATTTTCACTTACCATCTCATCCCCAAGAAACTGGGTTATGGTATAAACATCTCATTTTGCATATTCAAATCTCATTATGTGAATAATGGTTCTCTTGTAATCAATTTTTACCATTAAGATTATAATATATCCTTCTACAAAATAAATAAAATATTAATAACCCTAAAAATAGTAATAAATTGATTAAAAAATTAATATAATTTTATATTAAAATATATTTTCATAAAATTCATCTATCAAATCCTCAACTTTTAATATCATGATTGTATTCAAGAATAAAATCTCAAAAAATTACAAAGTATTAAAAATATACTAATATTAGAATATTCATGTCAATAAAATCAATTGATTGAATGAGTAATTAAATAATCAATAATCACATGAGTTAATTTCATAAACATGTCATTTTTTAATGAAAAAAATCAATAATGTATTTTACATTTTCTATTTTAACATAAATTCACATCTCCTTTAATTAACATATATTTTTCATCTCATCTACAATTTTCATGACACATTTAATTTATCTATTTGTTGAAAAAATGATCTTTCATGGTAAAAATGAAGTTTTTTTCTCATATTGAGATTCATGATCCATAAAATATACATTAAATGAACATATTTTCTTCACCCTCTAGAGTTAATTTCCACAATTAATCATGATCTCATAGCTATTTGGATCCAATTACTCTAAGGATTAATATAATGTGGTCAATTATGTAAAATATGTAAATATGTAAAAGTTTTATAATCACTAAATCTCATTTCTTGTTAATTAGTAAAATATCAATGGAAAATTATCCCTTTAAAATTGGAATCTCTTATTCTACAAAATCTCAAAACATGGGTCATGAATTAATAATGTACAATGAATGATACGCACTCTGGATTTTTTATATTTAAAAAATGTTTAACTTTTACAAGTCTCACCACCAACACCCAAACCCAATGATACAAACCACTGGTCTTGTAAATGGATAATTTTGTCCCATAATATCATAACTTAGTTATTTATGTTTTTATTACTTTTTTTATATATCATAGTTTTTTATGTGGGTTTACAAAAACATTTATTAAATTTTTTCAATGAAATATCCTAATATCCCCTTAAAAAATCCAGAGATATTCTTTTCTATACATACATGACTTCAACCATAGTTATTTCTTCCCCTCTATTAGTTTCATTTGATAATTATTCAAAATACGAAGAGTATGGTTGGATTGGATAAAATTAACTTATAATTGGTTTTATCCCCAAAAATATTATCCATGGATTATGGGGTCTAATAAATGATTAATGTTTTTGTAGGTATTTTAATAAGGTCTTAAAAAATTTTCCACATTCATATTATAAATGAATTTACTCAATCATATACTCTAAAATATATAATAATTGCTCTAATATAAGGTATGATTGATTTTTAATCCCAAAATATACTCATGATGGAATATAAATATATTAAATAGAAAATGATTGTTGTTTGAGTGAATGTATTTGGGTTAATCACTCATGAAAATTAATACTAATAAAAAAATCATTAAAAATATATCATAAATTATAGGCATGGATAACCATTTAAATTTAAATTTCTAAAAATCTCAATCTCCAAAAATATTCTTTGATAAATCTAAATCCTCATGTTTATATTTAATTAATCATTCTATTTTTTTAGTTTAATTTATTGACAATGAAATTCAAAAAATTGCATGATAATTATCTTTTATAGTGTTTTTCTCCTCGATTAATGAATAAATAAAAAACATATATTGTTGTATGGATATTATATTTAATTTTTTTAAGAAGGAATTCTAGAGTCTATATAAAAATATTAAAACTCATTTTCCCATTTAAAATTTATTTGTTTCAGATTGTGGTTACTTCTGAGCCCATGATTTCTAATAAATTATCGACATGTAATATAAAACATTTTGAAGAAAATGTTACATTCAAGAAATGACAAAAATTGTGAGTCATTGAAAATAAATTATATATATAAAAATTATTTCGATTAATGAATTATAACAATATTATGAAAAATGAATAATGATATTAGCATCCTATCAAAAGATTATCATTATTATTATAGGAATTTTTCTCAACCATTTAATCATTAGTTGAGGTTTTATTTTATAAACATAACCTTCTCACAATAACATACTTTACACTTTCAAGGGTAACCGACTCAAGTAATGTCCTCCTCCTTGTATTGGCATGAAATTATGATGATGTGACCAAAATCAAATCAACTTGAGGCTTTGTAGAATAAATTTGGAATCTACCTATATTGGAAAAACACTTCTTCTTCATCTTCTACATAAATTTATTAAAATTAGTCTATTATCTATTTGGAATCCTCAACTAATTCATTTTCTTCTTTTTTGGTTACTTTTTTATGCACAATAAAGGTAAATAGTAGCACCTTCTTTTTTATCATCCTACTACGATAATACTCATATATTTTTATGAAATATCATTATTAATTCACCATCCAAGGAACTATATTATCATTCTTATTCATCATCATCCAACGTTACAAAAATATTGAGTGTATCGTTTGTAGGAATGATCTCATATTTGTAATGGATATTTCCACAGATTTATTTAAAATGCATTCAATCCCTCGACATGACTCTTCAAAATGTGATTCTGGGTCATAAAGAGTATTCTCTTCCTTTGTAAAGTGTAGTTCTAGAAAATAATTTGTTTGATTTTTAATATTTTCATTCTCATTATATTGATTTGTATAATCTATTAAAATTATGGGAAATTTTTCATTTGTTTCGAGGATGCATTGTAACACTTCTATCACAACATAAATGGTCTATGAGAAATAAAAGTAATATTAAAATAAAATAAATTTCTAAACTATGATCATGAAATATAAATATACCATATAATATTATGTATATATTATGAAATTAAAATAATCTATTTTAGTTACCCTATAAATGGTTCAAAAATTTCCAACACATGATGGTATCATTAATTCCAACTATGTATACTGATTTAGAAATTTATAAACAAAAATCAATATTCAGAAATTCATCCTTTATGTGGTATGTGATATTGTGAGTAAATGGATAATACATTGATGAATGGTTCATTAAAATAGTTAATTTATTGAAATAATAATAGTTTATATAGATTTTAATAAATTAAAATTTAAAATATAAATCATGTAGATCTTTGAATAATATGGGATGAGAACATAAAAAAATTTGTGCCATGAATAGAGAATCTGTGTCCGTAAAATTAATTAAGACGAACTCCCATTAATACTTACAATAATCATTGAAATCATATTTATGTAGGACTAATTGTATTGGTGAATACACTCTCTATCTATTTTCCCCACTAACCATCCCTTTTAATGGTCATTTTACATTAGGTAAATATTATAACATGTAACATAAAACTATTTTAAATTATAAAAATTTCTGATACAAATGTCCTGATAAATACTTATTTCCTATTATTACATTCATAAAATTATAAACCATAAATCAATTTACAATAGATTCACATCCCTATAAAATTATATAGGAAAAAATTTGTGGAATTTATGAGAAAATTAAAACACAATATAATTTAAAAACAAACAAAACAATTATTTATATATAATTACGCTTTAATCAAAATATATTGATCAAATTTAATATCGCATAGTGTTAATAATGATAGGGAGATAAAAATAAAATATTTAAAATATTAATATAAATATTAGAGTATTAACATATTTTGTCATTGTAGAGTGAATCAACTCACCTTTGAGCTCTAGTATCCAATCCAATGATTTGAAACCCATCCCCAGCATTGTATTTATAGACTTAACTCCCCCCACCCAGGTGGATTAAATTCAATAAAACAGATCATGAATCTATCATGGTGTAATCTGTGAGTTATGGGGCTTAAAGATGTGTTTATTTGTCAGTATTTTCTAAGATTTGGTTTTTATGGATTTTATCTCTATGATTCATCGCATACCATCTCTTTTCCTGTCATGATTTGTTGGGTTCAACTCCCTTGATTGGTTCTTATCATTCTGGTTCATGGATGGGTGATAATTGTGAAACAATTGGTAAGTCATGTCAAAAAATGTGTTTCATACCATGAATAATCATTTTCTCTTCCATTTACTTGTTTTCACCTCCAACATCCTCAACATGACATGAAATCATGCCATAAACATTTGAAATGTAATTTCTCATTTCATAACCTATTTCACCATTTTCCGTTATTATTTAATTAATTTTAAATATTTATTTATGTTATTCCACTATATAAAAAAGGCAATAATGAGGATTAAATTATTAATAAATTAAATCACAATGAAATTATTTTTTTGAACTATATATTCATGAAATGCAGTTTTCACAATTGTGGTGTATGTTTTGGAAAATTAAAATGGCCAAATCGGCCACCCATTTTATAAAGTAAATTTTTATTCATTTGAAACACTATACTTATAGTAATTATGGGTAATTTAATGTTTTTATGATTCATTTTCCACCTCTATTAAGCTCAAAATTCTAGTTTTAGGTTCAATAATTTAGAGTCATGATTTTTTGGGAGGTTTATTTAGAATGGATTTAGAGTCTATTCCTTATTAGATAATATCATTTTGGGGTATATTCCAAAAAATAGTTATAATTTTATTTTCATTATGTTTCTTCCCTAAAGGTCAAACCATGTTGGGTGGTGTGAAACCATTATGTTACTTTTGAGCTATATTCTGATATATCTTCTCTATTGAATTGTGTTCCTCATGGAAAAAAGAATCTATATAGTGCACATAAATTTTCAGTCCCTCCTATAATTTTTTATCATCTTCTATTCAGTTTTTGTCTGTTTATACTATTTTTTCTGGTCTGAAACCCATGTCTGTGGTGGGTGGTTTTTTATATCCTATTCTGGATGATCCATTTATTTTCATTTTTTTAACTAAAATTATAAATGAAAATTGGAACTATCATTTAATTTCATGATATGTGGATGTAAATAGTTTTTTAATAATATATAGTTCTAACATAGCTTTGGTAAATGAATTATGGTTTTTATGGAGTTGTGAAATGATTTGTGTAATGGGTTTTAAAAGAAATTATTTTGGAAAAAATAGTCTATTTAGAATTTTATACTAATGAGTGAAAATACCAAACACATTATTAGATTAATACATCACATGTGATCCATTGGTAAATAGGTTGAGGGTTTAGTATTGGTTTTTCCATTAGAAATAATAGTGTATTAAATTATTATTGTGTTCTGCTCTTTCTAGAATATAAAATATTTATATCAAGGAATGTTATACGATATAGTAGGCGTTTCACTTATTGGGTGGTCCTCTATTCATAGTTCCCTGTACTTATAAAGAACATGTATAGTTTGCACTAATTATAATGGTATTGGAGTATGGATAATATGGATTTCATGATATATATTATCCATGGTGTTACTTCTATTATGTTTAACATGTATTTTTTGGATTTTTTTGATATGACACACAATTTTATATTCATAAATGGATTACATAAAATATTTTTTGAAAATGTATTAGCTAGATTTTGATAATTAAATTTTTAATGGATAAATATTTTAAAATTATTTTGATATTAATTCCATAAATGTTCAATCAATACATGTTATCCTTTTAAAAGTAAAAATTAGTATTATTTGAAAGTTAAATGTTATGGAACACTAATGATTGATTATACTGAGTTTGTTTATATCACACGACTAAGTCTATCTTGGGGGGTGTGCATACATTGTTTTAAGTATTCAAGAGAAAGAAAGGAACCATGGTGAGGGGGTACTATTTTTTTCAACCTGGTATTAGTATATAGTGGTGAGATTGTTGGATGTTCCCATGTATCACATTGGATAGTTATTATAAGTATTGGTTTTCCATTATGGGTGTTTTCATATATATACATCAGGTTTTACATGCTACCTTTGGTTGTGTCACTATTATTTTCACTCTTTTGTTTATTAATTATTACATTCAAGTTTCTGTTTAATATATATTCAAAGTATCATATTTCTGGTTTGTAAAATCAATCCATACAGTTATTTCTAGTTTCATTTGTGGGAGTTTCTAGACTATGGAAAATGTTAATTATCTTCATGTTTTACCACATTTTAGTTTGGACCCTTAATATATTGGATTTATAGGATTTTTCATCGTAGTTTACATTTTTTATATGACATAAGATTTACGAATTTTTATATTATATTTCATTACATTTTTTAGAAAGTGTTATTTCATATAGTGATTTATCTTCAGAAAATTATTTTTTTATATGAAGATTTTTTGTATTTGCATGATTTTAATTATAATGTGGTTATTATTTATTTTACAGTGGATTATATTTTATATATTAGTTTAAAACGTATGGTGATTGGTGATTCCTCCATTTATATTAGAGTAGATTTCTCCAAGCTAGTGACTTGACCTAATCATATTAGAGATGCATTCAGGAACATTACACAATGATATATTATGATGAAACATATTTTTATTAGATCATTTGGAAGGATTTTCTGTTAGTTTTTCTGAATACCCACTTACATACAATATTTTTTTTTCATATGTTATTTTACCCATATCCCAAGTAGAATTATTCACAATTTGATATAATTATTCTTTCATATTTTAATTACAATTATTATGATTCAATTCATTTGTTTTTTTACATGGATCGATTAGGAAGATAAGATTATTTTATAACCATGTTTGATTCCTATTTTAGTTTTGACTATATAATTCAAATTTCAAATTATAGTTTCCAATTTTTCATTCTCATTTTGTATTTGATATATTTATTTTTCATCATTGGTTGTCTCATCATCAACAATTTTTGTATCTAAATAAAAGTCATCAACTTATATATCATTATTAATATATCATCGACTTTTTTTATCTAAGGGAATATCATTGTATTTTTATAATTAAACATAATATGAAATTATAGTCTCTTTAGTGTTATGAGGATACTCAATCATTTTAATATAAAAACGATCAATAATTTATTTCATTATTCAATTCTAGATCTTAATGCCTTTTTTATTCATGTATCCCAAGAAAATACCCACTTCTTCAATCTCATCACATTTTCCCATGTCTATTTTAATTATTTTCATAAAATACTTACCATTAAACACATTATTGTAATTAAAAAATATATTCTTGTAATATAACATATCATAAGATTTATTTTTAGATTTAAATATCATTAAACACATGTTAAAGATTTGTACATTAGTGGAAATATATTATTCAAAGAATAATATGGAAGTAATCATCTCATAAGTAGTTATTCATCCAATTTGAACAAGAAATATGATCATTTTTTCCAAAACCATTACAACGAGAAGTGTAATAAGTAATTTATTGATACTTGATTCCATGTTTATATATACAGGTTTTAAATCCATTTCCATTAAACTCTTTTATATTATCTGTTATTACTTTTTTCACTTCACTTCCCAACCCAAATCGCTTTCTGGTTAAATCTTGAAAATTTTAATCATAACTGTTAATTCTAAAATATGTTTTAGAAATAGAACATATTTCATTCTTCATTAATCATTATTGAATGTGAAAAAAGTATAGGTCACATTGAATAGACATGTTTTTCATATTTCATCTATGATAATAAGGAATTAAATGAAAAAAATTTATTGATTTAATTTCGACTCTTTATTTTACCTTTAGTTATATTTCCCTTTTGAAAAGAACCAACCAAAACATATATTTCAATGTAAATTTGGGTAAATAAATTACACTATTTAAATTTTTTATTTTTCTCAAACATTTCAGACTAAAATAGGTATGTGTCAAGTGATAAAAATTGTTTTCATATTAAATGTATTTAATATAGTCCCAAAATTATAATATATTTTCACTAATTCCATTACCCTTACTGACCATTCTTATTGTTAAGAAAGTGGGTCTGGAATTAGCCCCAGCCCTTAGCCCTAAATATTATGGTACAACACTTCAGAAAAAAATCCAAATCAAAAAAGAATTAATACATTCTAGCTATTGGAGGAAAAAGTTCCTTTTCTTAATGGTATTTTATCATTCATTATAGAGATCTATCAAACTATACATTTTATGCTTCATAAAATTCATAAAAAAACACCTCTCCAAATTTAATCATTCAATGTTATATCTTATGTAAACCAATTCCCATGATGTTATGTTATCATTCCTTTATAAATTTAATTACTCCATCATTAAGATCATTAAAATTAATTTTTATCATAACTTCTATTGAAATTTGTGACGTTAAAAAACAATCAATTATCCTTGCATTTAATTAATTGTAATATTTCGGAGAAACTTCTAAAAATAATTTTTTATAGGTATACTTCATCTCCTTTTCCCTTGTCTCTAGAAAACTTTTGTTCCTACCATGGTAGTAATATTCTTGTTTCTTTTAAATAGTGTCCTTTTCAGTTACATCATCCACGAACATTTCTATAACATAAAATCAATTTAGAACATGTACCTAAGAGGTTAATTAAACCCCTTTATATTCCACTTTATTTTTTTATCCTACCACTATTAAGGGATTGATATTTTATAATAGAGAACCTAATATTTTTTCCAAAGAAAATACAAAACCATCAGAAACTATTTAATATTATTTTCATTGGAGAGTTTATAGTTTGTGTGGTTGTTTCTTCCTATGTATTTGATATAATTTAAGACTATTCATTTTGTTTTTAATATACACTTTATTATTTTATCCAACTTCATCATTCATTTTTTTCGACCGATTCTTCTGATAATTGTTTTCTACCAAATAATTGATGTTTTCTAATATTTATTGTGGATATTTTTAACAAACTTTTTAACTTCAATAATTTTAGTTAAAATAATTTCTAGGAGTTATGGAAAACCCATATCATCGCTTTAAAATTATCAAGATTTACTTCCATGACATTTCCATAACAATTCCTCTTGTTTTCTAGAGTCATCTCATTCATAAACCATCTTAAAACACGTTTAAAAAGTCCTTATAATTTAGTATTATTTTTCTATTCAACAACACTAATAATAATTTCATGTTCTTCCAATATTACTTCATGTAACATAATTTACTAAAAAAAATTATATTATTTGTTGTATCAAATTTTTTTATGGATTTCATATTTTTGTTTCTCCAACATGTTTACATACATATTTATAAAATAAACATTATTTTTT
This sequence comes from Viscum album, assembly GCA_963277665.1. Lineage (NCBI taxonomy): Eukaryota > Viridiplantae > Streptophyta > Magnoliopsida > Santalales > Viscaceae > Viscum > Viscum album. The sequence goes on from OY728166.1 coordinate 206,451,651, forward strand.
ATGCCCAATATTCCTCTCAAGATAAGTTCTAATACCTATAATTTTACCCATGGAATCTCCATTCATAAAAATAATCCTTATTTTTATGTATATTATAAAGAGTATGCACTACATGATGAAACCAAAAACCTTTTATTATATCAATTTGAACCATATATTTAAAGGATAAAAATGGGAATAAGAATTCAAAGTATTAAAATGGGGAAATAGAAAATAATATAAAAGTTATAGGATAATTATGATCTATTCAATTCCCATGAATAATTACTCATGAACAACATTATATAAATGAAATAAAATATATTATATTGTTTAATATTTTGGAAATGAAAAAATATTTATAATGTTGAGGTAAAATAGAAGTGAATATATAATAAATGAAATATGTGGTATTTATATAATATTGGGAACCTATGTGATTGTTAAAAATTTGACTATTGTAATAATATTATGACATTTTTAATAGTTATTTGGTCATTGGAATAGTAGTTTGGCTATTATTAATAGTAACATGGCCATTAGAGTTGTACCCACCACTATGGGAGTAAGAAATAACATTTTGGTATCTTATAAAACAAATGTATGGAATATTTCATTCATGATACAAGTAAATAAATTTTTAAAAAATTATAAAATAATTATTCATATATTTGATAATCATATATGTTTTATTTTCATTTTTAAGGAAGAAATAAAGTTTCAAAAAAATTATTCTAATAGAATTATTTTTATATATTAATATTATATTTAATTATACTGAAATTATAATTTTATGAGACCTTATGTAATTTTACAATGTGACATAAATTTTATAATATTTTTAAAAATAAATTTCCAACTGAGAGCTCATTTTTAATAAATTAAAATAATCAAATTTAGAAAATTATTATCCCAAATTGGATTTCATTTTTTTAATTGATACCTCAAAAATAGGTGAGGCTGAATTTTTTTATAGAATATATGAGTTTTTTATAAATAGTGAAATACTTTTTAATATGATATTTAAAATTAGAGATAAATACATGAATTCTTTAGTCATGAATGATATTAGAACCCAGACTCTTGAACTCATGTTCTCCATTTATAATATATATTCCCATGAATAAATACCATTTCTAGTAATGATCTAATATTATAATATATATAGTATAATATTAAATAATCATTCTCATCTCTTTAAAATCACCCTTTCTTGTCAGAACTTATACTCCTTGTAGATTTACAAAATTTCTACCTAATTATCCTTTAAATAATAAACCACATTTCCATGTACTAATGTTCAAATAAAAAGTTAGATTCCAACTTCCTTAAGATGTTTTCCATAAAGGGGACATTCATTAGATAATATTCTAAAACGGCCTTTCTAAAATTGATTCCTTCTTTTACCTTATCCTAACCAACCATTCCCAATATATATAAATAACTCCATTATGAAATATATAATCTAAATTTTTAGTGATAATATAATACCAACCATCAATCAACTTCTCTTTTCTTTTAACTCTAAAAACTAATCCATTATTTATATTATATCTTTCCACTACCTCTCTCGACGATGATTTTATGTCTTCCATTACCACATTATTGGCTTGTACCTAAAATATTATTATATTTAAATAAGAATATAATAAATAAATGAAAACATATTTTAGGATCTATAATGAATTAATATAAAATATTAAATTAAAAAACTAGTTTTTGATGGTTGGTAAAACTTCCTAAATGATAGAACTGTATAATTATAATTTTTTAGTCAATGAATAATACAAATTTCTTAAAACAAAAGCATATTTTGGAACTAATAAATTTAATTTTATTAAATAAATATATATTATTTAAAAATATTGAATTGTATTCACATTTGTAATGAATATCAATAACTATCCTTAGTGATTCGACCATGGAATTATCGAACAAATCACCCCAAACAATGAAGTTAAACATTATATATCCTTGAAATTCTATTGAATTAACTAATATTTTTATATAAAATAAAATTTATATGGAAGTGGTTATTAGTTGAGTAATTGATTATGTTAATTTTATATCTAGTAATTTAAGATCAAGTTCATAACGACTCTCGTAACTTAGTTAAGGGATATTTACTAACATCGGTTTTTTATTTGGATCAAGTCCTTTGTGTCCTTAAATTTAACTAATTATATCTTTAATTTCTTAAAAAAATTATAATATATATATATATATATATATTTAATATGTGTTTAAATCTTTTCCCAACCTTTTATTGGGTAATACATACCTTATGGTCATTTCTCAAATTTAGCCATTTAAATGAAACTAAATTTCAGAGAAGTTCTTTATCCCTTAATCCTTTTATGTAACAATTACTTAATCTATTGATTCCCATTAATGATTCTATAAATAATGTAAAAACATAGTAATAACCATTTTAACCCAATTATTCATGTAAAATCCCATATCAGATCATTCTTTAATGCTGTTAACTAATTCCTTAAACCACAGTTTTGAATGTTCATTTCTACACCAAATTCACTACCATTTCTCATAGAAGGTTTTTCCAATATGAAAACCATATTTTTTAAGATATTATTATTTACTTATATATGAATTTATAAATTATTTAATTCATTATTCTCTTTTCAATATTTATGAAATATATTTCGATAATGATATGACAGATGATTATGAAACCCATTTCATTCTATGGGTAATCTTATGTTTATGATTTATCTCCGATTTCCATTTGTATAACTCCTTCAAACATAAATGTTAAAATGGTTGACCCGAGATAGATCTCCAATGAATTGGTTAATTTTTTGGTCGATTAAAATTTTATATATGGTATAAGAGAGTAAATGTAATCCATGATGGGACTTTGTCAACAATGTCATATTTTTTTTTGCAGTTAGCCTTGACTTCTTCTAATGTCATGATTATATTCCATCCACATTCTAATGATTACATGATCCTATAATAAAATATTATTTATTTTATTATCCAATATGATTGTTCATTAACCCTTTATTTTATACTATCATTTCATGTATATGGACTCATGAGGAATTCATTGTTATCACGGTTATTCCCCTAATAGTCTATTAAAATCAAATAATTTTCTATTTATTCTTTATTTTATTGAAACACCAAAAAAATTGGTAATATTTTTTTAAAATTCATTTAATGATTTATATATTATTTACTAAATTAAATACTGTTTTTTCCCATGTTACGAACAACACTGATTTTCAAAGGAACATGTCATATTCTTAAATTTTTTTTATATGATAGTTATCACTTAGCTGTTAGAATGGAAGCTATTAATTAGATAAATTAATTATAAAAATATATGGTTAACACATGTATATATAATGAAAATTGTTTATTGAAATTAATTAAAAATGGAACTAAAAAAAAATCTGAAAATATAGGTTTTCGGTTATGAAAAATAATTTTATTTTTTTTAAAAAAATTATTAGCTCAGTAAGTTAATAAAACCCATTTTGGGGAATAATTTTAATGAAATTTGTATATTATATATTTAATCAGTTGATAAATTTTTTTATATGTTTTATAGATAAAATATAATAATAAATCCATTTTTAGGTTTAAATAATCAAATTTTCAAAAATCTATTTTGTTGCATTTTTTTTCACCTATTTTATAATATAACTAATTAGAATTTTAGTAATTATAAATAAAAAAATAACAAAAAATATTATATTAAAATATAAAAATTATCATTGGTTTAATTTTTAAAACGTTTTGGAAAAGATCAATATTTTGGTAAATAGTGAAAAATACTAAATTTTCATTGAAAACTGTCTTTTTAATTTAAATAATTTAAAATGATAAATTATATATTAAATTTATTTGAAAATATATTTAGTTAAATTATATATTTATAAATCTAATTTAGGTCATCGAAATAAATTTCACAATAAATTTGGATATATAAACATTGTAAATGTTTGAACATTTTCCCATTGGAAACAAACATTCTTTTCTTATTTGCGGTATTAATTTTAAATGAAAATTTTCTACTTTTGTTAATTTTTTAAATGTTTTACATGTTTTATTTTTTTTATATTTAATATATTTAAATTAATATTTTTCCAAAATTAATAGTGAAAATAGTAAAAACATATTTACTATGATTAATGGAAAAATTTGTTCAGTATTTTTTAATCTAAGAAGATAATGGAAAAAATTACTATTAAATAATACAAATTCAAATTTTTTGGAAATATTTCAATAATTTAATTAAAATTTTATTATCTACGATAATTTTTATTATTTATCTTTAGAATTGATATTTAATTTGTGATTTGTTTGGGAAATTCAATTGATGTTTCCATGTGGATTCTCTTCCCTTATTTATAAAATGCCACCACCACCTTCCACTTATTCACACATATCAAGAAATATTTTTTTACGCTAAGAAAAAGCCCTCCCCAACATGCTAATCCATTTTATATACATTCTTTTCCACCAAAAATATGTACACAAAGGTTCTTAATATTACATACTATGGACATGATTCTAAGTGAATGTAATTGTCCTCACTAATATCCTTCTTCTTCATTCGTCTTTTTCAAAATTAAATTATATATTAACAATTATAAAATAATAAAAAATATCATATATAATAATATGTTAGTTTGTTTATTTAATTACCTATATCCATATCCACTTCCATCAAATGGGAAATCAAATTATTCATCATCTGTATGATAAAATATAACCTCAATAACAAACATAACTAATTTTCCACAACCACCTTTCACAGTTGGTTACAGTGATGGGTTTAAATTATTTACATCATATTTTAAAAGTAATATAAATCCTTGAAATATAATACCACATATAAATTTTTAACATTCCATTCCATTGAGTATATGAAAACATCTCTCATGTATACGACAAATTATCACCTCCCGATGCGATGTGATTCATTCTCACTAACGATTAACATGGAATAAAATGATGAATACATTAATGAAAATATGATATATATATATATATATGAAATAATAATGGTATTTAAAGGTTTATAATATGTTAATATTATTTAATTTCATTCTTTGATAGAGGGAAAATTTTCATAGATATGTATGACATACCGTCTCTATATACAATGCTATTTATATATCTATATCTATCTTTTGTGAATGACTATAAATATTTATATAATGAAAATATATGGAATTAATTTAAAATTTAAAGTTCCAGATATGATGTAATGAATATAGGATTACAAGAACCATAAATATAGAACCAAAACTCTCATGAAAAAATGAAACAATTTGTACCTAAAAATAGAGATTTTGTAATTGAATTACTAATAAATGGGTTGTGAAATTCTTTAAGGGGATCATATATAATATTACCAATATATATGATTCCAAAATAAATGTATAACAAAAAAAATATTTATTATAAATGAGGATCATACATGTATTAAAGATGTTCAAATTCATTTGGTAAGGGATTTTTCTCTCTCTTTAATTGTATTAAGACACAAAACATATTCACCACCTATTTATACGATGTGGTGTACATACATCCTATTAATGAATTTCATGCATATTATAATAAAAAATTTGGGATTATATATCCATTTTAGGATCTATTTTTCATTGGTATTATGTTACAAATGTAACCAATGTGGTCATATTTGTATGTTAGAATCTCAACATTTATCGGCGATGTTTATGTTTAAGTCCCCAATAATAAAATAGTATAATTGAAATATTAGAAATTTTCATTAATTTTATTATAAAATGAATATTAATGATATTTCTATTTAATATTACCATTTCCCAATAATTTATACTTAAAATAATTGAGACAATTTTTTCATATAAAATCTATATTTATTTCTCACATCAGTCAAAAACCCTTTTTTTCCAAAAACATCTTTTCTGAAAATGTTTTCAAAAATGTTTTCAATAATTTTTTTAACACTATATATATTATTTTTTTAATACATATTTAACTATTTTTCCTTTATCTATTTTTTTGGAATGTAATATTCATGTAATTTTCTAATAAATTCCCATTTGGATTTAACTGAATATATTAAAAAGGTATTTGTTTTAACCTGTATAAAATGTAATAATTTTTCCAACATCATGACCTCAAAATATAATTATGTTTCTATTATATATTTTCAATGGTTTTTTCAAAAAAATATTATCCAATTTTTTTCAATTTATTTTAAAATAATATTTATCTTCCTATAGATACATTCTACGTAATTTATCATTCAAAATAATTATCAAACTAAGATGACATTAATTGATATAGATTAAAATTTCATAGTGATATAAAACAATTATAAAATTATTATACTTTATCATAATGTTTTATGATGTCATGATTTTTATGAAACCCATTTCTTTTCCATGAATAATCACATGATAAAATTTTGATGAAACCAGTTCATTGTTAATGGGTTATACTATGATAAAATGAATATGAAACCAATCGATTTACCATATGTTCTGTATAAAGAAATTTTTTTTAAACACATTTTATTTCATAGGATATGATATAATGAATGTTTTATGATATTTTGGAACATATATGAATGTTTTTTATTATGTAACTGGTGAGACATTTATCCCTATTCAATGCATTGGATAAATATTGATATCTCATTAGATAGTTAGTTTTTGAACATTAAGTTAACCCAATTTAGCAAGGGAAGATTTCCTCTATGATGGCCTTGGGACTCAACCTTTACTTATATGGTTTTTTGGGGAGAAATTCCATTCCACTATGATATCATTATAATTGATACTTAACATCCATGAAAATGATTTTCTATACTTATGTGTATGACAAAATTCCATGTCTTATGCCAATTTTAGGCTCTCATGGATCATGTTATATGATTTAATTAAGATTAATGTATTTTTTACATCTAATCATTATTCCATGACAAATAATTCTAATATTAGATATACATTGTATTGTTTTCATATGTTTTTATCATGTTCTAATACCCTTTTTCCCATGTAATGATTACGTATCTATTTTTTTACCCTTAGTGAGAATCTCTGTACACAAATTTATATTCATAATTTCCCTAGGTTATGAGTAATGGTATTATATAGGGTATGTTAGCGAGGAGTACTAAAATATAATATCTTTATTGGTGATGTGGTAGATCATTCTCTAAATTAGAAGATTTTATACCTAGTATCCATGTACACTAAACTATTATGGTCCACATGCGTTTGATTATGTAATATATTGAATATTCATATAGAAATATATAATATACATGTATGAAAATCTTTGGTCTCAAATATTGGAATCAAATGAAAGGTTTAGTTATCCTTTGGAAACTAGTATGAGAAATATTTTGTGAGATACGAAGTGATATTTCTAAGGATCTGTCTTAGGATGTCTTTAAGAATAATTTTATATATGAGTCAATGTTATTAAAAATTTCGTAGAATTTTTTTAATGGATAGAGTTAGTGGTTTCCATGAAATTAAAGCCCTTTATGGATAATAAATTTAGATGTGGCTCAAGGGAAAAGGATCCAAGGTGTAGTAAGTCTTAAAACTGAACATTGATTTGGACTCGATCTTCACATGGTGCATGATACTGGGAATTACTTAACACCTATATTCAAACTCCTAGGGGATATGCCATGGAAATACCAAAACTCTTTATGAACCATCATGAAGGATTTAAATAGATGAAGAAAATGAGGGACCTAGGGTATACCAAATGTTACAGAGATTAAAAAAATTCTGATTTAGAAAAATCTAATTGATTTTTAATATTATTTGGTTTCCTATTTGGTTTAGTGTTTATCACACAATGATTTATTTTTTTATTCAATGGAGGGAACCTAAATTAACTAGGTTTTCATTGAATGTGACAAACAATTTCCATATGATAATCTTAATAGGATGATGAATATAATGAAGGATGTTTTTTATTATCAATAATCATGTATCAAATTACATGATTAAAAAAGAACACATTTACAAAATATCATACTCACCAATGAATAATGTAATATATTTTGGGGATAGAGTTGGTTGAGAATCCCATATAATAATGATGATTCGGTTTCCTGCATGTTGAGAATGTGAAAAGAATCACTATGTGGAATGCATCAGAGGGATGAAAAGATGTTCTCGGTGTGAAAATAAGATACATAAAGAATGTAATTCAAAGGAAAAAAAGAAAATTTAGGTTAACACACTATAGGATAATAATAGACTTCCTTTGGTATCATTGAATTTTGAATGATTTAAATGTTCAAATTTTGGGAATTATTCAAATCGATGTCCTACGGATAAATATCCTAAAGGGAGTCAGAAAGGTCGTATGAGTAATGGTTTTTTGGTTTTCAATTAAGAGACTATGAATAACTTATAAAATTGACCAATTATTAATGAATAAAATGATTAATTATAATTAATGGTTCAATTATTGAAGTATTTATTTATTTGAATTCATGAATTATAATATATTAATTATGAAATATATAATGATTGTTTAATATATATTTTTATTTAAAGATTTTTAAAAAATTCAAATTGTTATGATGGACTAGAAATCTGATTTAATTTCAAGGTTATTTTTTATTAATATAGGATAACCCTTAATATGTCATAGTTGTTTAGATAATTACTTTTTGAAAAATAGATGTTGGATATACAAAAATTGAATTGTATTGTAATGATTACTTGGAAAATGATTAATGATTATTGAAAATGTTGTTTAAGTCGCATTGATGGAGTTTATAGAATTTTGGAATTTAAGTAATATATCCTATAACATGTATTATTTTTATCTGAGGATACGTGAATGCATTCAATTGGTTTTTTGGTAAATATGTGTAATAAAACATTGCCTAAAAATATACGATGGGGGTATTCAAAATTTTTATATGTGACAATAAATAACCACTTAATGATATAAGGGGATTAATGTTTAGTTGATTTTTAGAAACATATTCAAATTCCATATATATTTTGAATTTTGGATGGGTTATATGGATAAATATTCGTGGAATTATTTATATTGATATTTTTATGAGGTTTTAGAGATTAACACATTACACCACTATGTAAAGATTAATTCATATTGGATAACATATTCTACATTTTGTTTGTGATGGTAACTAGGGATAGATGGAATTTTTTATTATTCAGTTATGGATCATATGATCCATTATTTTTTTATTGATAACCAATTCATCTTAATTTCTTAAGTAAGAGATTATGTGGAAGTTGATTAAATCATTACCAATCAATGTGATTGTGGTTATGAAATTTAAGGAAATCAAATAATTGTAAATTATTATAAACATTAATTAACATTAGAAGAAGGATATTGAAATAATGTTTTATCCAATTATCATAATTTTAATGATATGAATTACCTTTTTTTAGCCTCTTGGAATTATGGATTCATGGTCATTAACAATCTTCTAACTGTGTTATATTTCACTCTCCATCAATATTTACCAGTTTTTCATATTTTCAATGTCTATGTTTTCAAATCCCCCCTATGTTATCCTATTTTTTTAAAAAAATATTTTTTAATATAATTGATTTTGGAACACTAGTTCATCTTTTTCAATAGGATTATTTATAAACCCTTTTATCAATTTCGATTTCTATGAAATAATTATCAACTATTAAACCATTGAATACCGTGAAATTTTTTGAAATTAAAATATATTTTATGTATTTATAATGTAACAATGTGATATTTTTTTCAATTTTTTTAACATGAATATATTATTTTAATTATTTTTTTGATACACAAAAGAATGAGTTGATCTCGTGTAACATGCAACACATAGTTTAAATGAAACATGTTATATTATTAAAATATTATTATATGATAGTTAACACTTAGATATTAGAATGGTGGGTATGAATACGATTGACATATTTATGAAAATATATAGTTTAAAAATGTATATCAATTTAATTCTTTGGTTATAAATAAATAAAAAAATTAATGCAATAATCTATTTTAAAATAAAATAAATTATTTTCTATAAAAATATTTGCTGCAAACAAACTCATTTTACCTCAATAAATGAAACAAAACAATTTTAGTAAAATAACTTAATGATATGTAATATTATATATTAAATAAAATATTTAACATTTATCTTATTGTTTCTATAAAAAATATTAAATGAATCTTATTTAAAGAATCAATTTTTTTTCTCCAAAAAAATATTTTCTCATTTTCAGAGAAATATTTTTAAACTATATTTGGAAAATAATTGAAAATTTGTTATAAAAAATAACATTCATTTATGAAATAATCATTTCAAAAATATCATATGGTGTTGTTTTCATAATTTTCTGAAAAATGAAATATTTTTTATTAATTGTGAGTAATACAAAATTTAATTTAATATTTCATTTTTTATTAAACTATTTATATGGATAAATTATATATAAAATTGAATTAAATGTATTATTAGATCAATTATATTTATATTAATCCAATATAGGTCATTGTAATATATGTAATGACAAATATGGGTAGAAAAACATTTCAAAATTTTGAAATTTTTCCATTTGAATCCCCACATTCTCATTGTGTCACTTTGATTAATTTTCAATTTAAATTTTCATCATATTTTAATTTAATTGGATAAATTAATTATAAATTTGGAATAAGAATAATTTATATTAAACAATATTCTCAACATAATTTTTTATACAAAATTATAGAGAATAATTTTAAAATTAATTCACAGAGTTAAGGTAAAAATTGGTTTAGCAAGGGTTAAACTAAGAAGATAAGTGTTAAAAAGACTATAACACTTATAAAATTTCTATTTAATGTATAAATTTATTTTTTTACATACCAAGATATAATATATTATCTATTTGAATATTGTTTCTTAGTAATTACATTTTTATTTTGGATTTTTTTGCTAAATTTCTATGTAGTTTACATAGGTATTCCTTTCCACCACTTAAAAAATTTTATAGCCGTACTTCAATTTTTAACACATATCAATAATTTTTTTTCCAATACATAAGAATATTTATTCCTAGAAACCTTATCTATTTCCTATTTCTTATTTTCATCACATAATAGAGACACTATAGTGATTAATAGAGGATCTGATGGAGGTGATTCTAACTAAATTAATTGTCTTCACTAAGATCCTTCTATTTTATTCTCTATTACACCATTAATTATGTATAAAAAATATAATATAATAATAGTATTTTATAATATAAAAATATATTAATTTATGTTAATTTAATAACATATATCTATCTAAAATTCAATTAAATTGTAAGTGAAACTCTTTAATATGTGTATGGAATACTAACCCCATGTGAACAAGCATAATTCGTTCTACATAACTCCCTATAATGATTGGGCGTACGGATGCATTTAGAATATTTATATGATATTATTAAAATTATTTATATTCTTTAAATATAATATCACATATACACTTATTATTTTCCATTTTGTGCGGGACATGTTATCGTCGCTCTCGTATATGATATACTACAGCCTCACCAAGTGATGTGTTTTGTTCTCACTAATGATTCCATGAAAGGTAAGAATGATTATGTTAATTAATGTAATATATATATATATATATATATATGAAATCATAAATTTTCTAAGCTATTTAATAATGATTTATTCTTATATTGTTTCATTCGTCGAATGATGGAAACAACGTTCTTGTGTACATACAACCAACTGTCTCAATGAACGTTGGATTTTATCTTTCTATATCTAACTTGTGTTAATGAATATAAATATTGTTATAATGAACATATATGATATTAATTTTCCTTTTAAAATTATATATATTGAGAGATTATGATAAAAGTACAATAACCAAAACTAATAAACTAACACAGTTATGTAAAAATGAAATATTTTACACCCAAAAATGGTACTATTATAAAATAATTATTATTAAATAGGAATTGAAACATTATTAGGGGACTATATATGATAATTTATGTATCATTATGATTATATAATCGAATTATAACAAATTTTTTTTATTATATAGTAGGTTTTAATGTGTAAAAAGTAAGTTACGATTCATCTAGTAAGTGATTTCCATTTCACCATTATTTTCAATGAGACATAATCCATATTAAACACATATTTCATTGATTTAGTGTATATATTAACAATTAGTTTTTTTTATTCTTCCAATAAAAATCATTTAGATTATATATCCTTTTAGGTATTTCTCATTCATGTTTATTATGATAAAATGATACCAAATTGGAAATGTTTTTATTATACAATCATATAGTTTATCAATATTATTTATATTAAGTATATTATGTTGAAATATTATAATATTAATCTAAATAAATCTCTTGAATTGTCTTATCCAATTACAATTTAATAAAAATTCATGTGAAAATTTCCATTTTTACACTATTTTGTACTTAAAATAATTTAGAAAACATTTTTTATTAAATATGACATTTGTAATAACTTTGGTAGAAAACCCATATTTCATTGATTTAGTGTATATATTACACATAATTTTTATTTTATAATTTTTTTAAAGGATTATTATTTAAAATTTATGGCATGTGTAGAATTTCTCACTATCATGAAATCAAAATGTTTTAACACTTCCCTAATAAGTGTTAAGTTAATGTTTCAAAGAAAGGGATTTCCAAAATATTTTTAGTTTTAAAAATATATTTTCAAATAAAAATTTTCTTCCTTAATAAAAATTTCATTTGATATATCATTTAATACTATTCTCTATCTAAGATGTCATCCATTAGTGTAAATTATTTGTTTTAGGGGACATGAACAGTGTATACTACTCTTATTCTTCCTATGAATGGGTTATGATGACAATATGTTTATGAAACCCCTTTGTATTCCATGAGTAATTCCATGATAAAATTCATATTAAACTCATTTCTTTTCCATGGGTAATAATATTATGAAATGTTGATATTTATTTGAATCCTATTTTATTTTCAAAGTTCATGATATGATTAAATGTTTATGAACCCTATTTAATTTGATGGTTTATAATATGATGCATGTTTTATGACCTTGTGGTACAAATATTTATTGTTTTCCTTATGATATTTGGGGGAACCATATCTCCCCTCAAATAATTGGTTAATGATTTAAATCTCTAGAGATAAAAAATGGGGAGTGAGATCAGTTTAGTAAGGAAATGTTTCCTCTATGATTATCTGGCTAGTGAACCTTGATTACTCTGATGGCTTGGGCAGTTAAGTAATTCTAATATGATATCCTTAGTAGTGAGCTATAACTATGAAATCCCTGCTTTTTATTACAACTTAAACATGCTTTATTACATAAAACATCACTTGATACAACAAAGAAGATCGAGAGGTTTAGTGTATTTGGGGATTAGGATCATTACATAAAAACTTTAAACTTGAAATACAACATCCTTATTGAAAACTTCCTTTACATGACCACTACATTCCTTCGTACTTAGCATTGCATGGGATAACCTGAGGACATGCATAAGAAAAGGGTGAGCTATAAAGCCCAGTAAGGGAGTACATAATGAATAACATGAGGAGTAAAATACATGTTAGGCAATAGGCATATCAATAGAGCATAAGAGAGACATGAACATAAAGTCATGATAAAGCATGATAATCATAACATGGAAATGTGGCAACAACACTTAACATTGAATTAGCATGAGCCAAGGCTCATTGCACATGGAGCATGAGTAAACCCTCATTGCACTTGAAGGACGAGTAAACCCTCGTTGCACTTGAATTAGCATGAGTAAACACTCATTGCACATGACGTATCATGATACTATACTTTACCCAATGCATTGGAGCGCTATAAAGGGCGCACCCTTCTTAAACATTTCATTTCATGCATAAGTGTGCCACATGGATCATAAAACATGGATTCATAAAACATAATAATTTCTTCCATGATAAAAGAATGTGGAATTAATACATGAAACTTTACAATCAATATGTATATGTGCATAAAGGTGAATACCCTTGATGGAGAAATGGGCATGGTATTCACTACACAAAGACATTGGCTTAGAAAATCGGTGCGATTTCGGCAGTGTAACGGCGTGACATAAGAATTCATAAAAAAGGTTGATGAGAGAGAAATGGGTTCCTCATCATATTTACATGTAATGGAAAGTAAGGAGATCATATATATACATGTCCCAACAATAGAAATGGAATTTAGATTCATGATACAAAAGTGTTGCTTGAATGTAAAAGAAGAGAGAGAAGTTCCTTTCGGAATTTCGGCATAGTAACGGGTGTACATGGGAGGCATTTAATGAGAGAGAAAGGGTTCTCCCATAATTCAAACAATAAGAGGGAAGTATGGGGGAGGTGCGAAACCATACCCCAACATTCATAATTGAAATAAAAAGGGAAATACAACTTAAAGAAAATTGACTAAAAAAATGAGAAAGGAAGAAAACCCCTTACTTGGAAGTGTGCTTCCAAAGGCTAGAGATAGGCTTGTGAGAGGCTTCTTGGGAGCTTGGGGCACCTTGAGAGGATTCTAGAGAGAGTAGGGCAGAGGTTGGATGAACTTCAAGGGCTTTTAGTGAGGAGGAAGTGGGAGCATGGGTGGGTTTATATAGGAAAGGTGAGAGAATTCTTTATTATTTAGGTTTGGGACCCCTTATATTAAAATAATCCAAACCACAAACCATCCCATGGTATTTGCCCATGGTTTCTGGAAAAGGAAAGAGGAAAACAATATTTTACAAGGCCAAGGTCCGAACTTATTAAAAAAATTAGGGTTTCTTATGTGGAGGTGAGTCACACTCCCATGGAAATTAATTTAAAAAGGCAAAGTGTTGAATAAGTCTTGAGGGCTCCATTAATGCTTTGAAAAGTGAGTCAAACAAACCCAAAACCTCATTATTTTAATGATAAAACACATATTGGCCGAACATAAGGATTATGGTATTTTATTACATCACCATTGGGTCATTATGATGTCAAAAAACACATTATATATTTAAATGGTATTTAATTTTTACCCAAAAATTTGACTGTCTCAGAAAATTATGAAAAATTCACCGTTGGATAATTTTGATGTCCTGATTCCAAAAATAATATTTATTTTATCTAAATAATTATCTAAATATGTGAATTTTTACTTTGAAAATAAAAACCGACATTTATAAAAAATTCACATGTTTTGACAGAAATGGCTTTCAAACCTTAATAAAAATTTTATTTGCATTCATAAAATTATAAGATCATTTATATTTAATAAAAATTAATTTAATATTAATAATAATATTTTATTAAAATATTATTTAATTCAAAAATCCTTTAATTTAATAAAATATAATTCTTTATTAAATAATAACTAAAAACACCGTTTGTACTTTAAAAACTAATTACAAT
Source organism: Viscum album (assembly GCA_963277665.1). NCBI lineage: Eukaryota > Viridiplantae > Streptophyta > Magnoliopsida > Santalales > Viscaceae > Viscum > Viscum album. Next base: position 206,467,046 of record OY728166.1, read on the forward strand.
GTATCAAAAATGACTAGAAATTATATTCATTATTATATACAAAAATAATGTACATGAACATGGTGCTACTTATTTGTTACATAACCCCTTAAAATAGCCGCATAAGACCTAAGGGTAAGGTGTGTGATGGTGACAGACTCTTGGGGTTGCTCGGATAACATCGCTCGAGTGGTAATCTCTATCAACTTCCATTTTTCCCGTAGACGATCACGTTCGAGCTTGACTTGATGAAGCTCAGCTTGGGTTTGGTCAAGGGCAAAGCCCAAAGACGCCACCTCTTTTCCGAGCTCTGACAAATGGGCTTCGTAAGGGGCGATTCTACTGGATGAGGCCATCGCTTCCTTTGTCTGAGTAGAAAATTGGTTCGTTAAAGCCTTATATTTAAACTACCCAGATGATCACTGTTCAACGACTATAAAAGTAACAGTCACAAATCTTAACGTAAAACTAAAGAAGTTGACATCTTATAAAAACATTTTTCATAAAGAAACATTTAACTGGATCAAGAGGGATTTTCCATTAATGAAACTTTGGGTCGTTACAACATTCCCCCCTTAAGAAATTTCGCCCTCGAAATTTTCCTTTCCCCACACTAAAACAAATGTGGGTAACTTAGCTTCATCATATCCTCCGACTCCCAAGTTGCTTCTTCAAACTTGTGGTTTCTCCACAACACCTTGATGAGGGGCATTGTCTTATTTTGTAGAACTTTTTCTCTACAATCCAAGATCTTCACTGGTTGCTCCTCATAAGAAAGATCGTCTTCTAATTGTACCACCTCAGAAGAGAGTACATGTGAAGGGTCTGGTATGTACTTCCTTAAGAGGGATACATGGAAGACATCATGCACCTTGGCCATAGTAGGTGGAAGTGCTAGTCGATAGGCCACAGCCCCAACACGATCAAGAATCTCGAAGGGGCCGATGTACCTTGGACTTAACTTCCCTTTCTTTCCAAACCTCATGACCTTCTTCCACGGAGATATGCGTAAAAACACCATGTCTCCGACTTTAAACTCAAGGTCTCGTCGACGATTATCTGCATAACTCTTCTGTTGACTTTGGGCTGCCTTGATATGCTGCTGAATGGTTTTCACCTTCTCCACCATTTCTTCGACCATTTCTGGTCCAAGCAGCTTACGTTCACCGACCTCATCCCAACATGCCGGTGTTCTACACCTTTTCCCATACAGGGCTTCATATGGTCCCATTTGGATGCTCGAGTGGAAACTATTATTATAAGAGAACTCAACTAGAGGAAGATGTTGATCCCATCCTCCTTTAAAGTCCATTGAGCACGCTCTCAACATATCCTCAAGTGTTTGGATAGTCCGCTCGGATTGGCCATCAGTTTGAGGATGATAGGCCGTACTGATGTTCAGTTCAGTATTCAGAGCATGTTGAAGACTCTTCCAAAACATAGAGGTAAATCTTGGATCTCGGTCAGACACAATAGATAGTGGTACTCCATGCAACCGTACCACTTCCCTGATATATATCCGTGCCAGTTGATCCAAAGAGAAATCCTCTCGAATAGCAATGAAGTGTGCAGTCTTTGTAAGATGATCCACAATAACCCAGATTGCATTGTTGCTTTTGGATGTCCTTGGAAGTCCAGTGACGAAATCCATGGTGATGTTCTCCCATTTCCATTCTGGTATGGGCAATGGTTGCATCATCCCCTTAGACTTCTGCCTTTCTGCCTTCACTTTCTGACACACCAGGCACTTTGATGTATATTCAGCGATCTCCTTCTTCATATTATCCCACCAAAAGTTTTCTCGGAGATCTCGATACATCTTTGTGCTCCCTGGGTGAATAGAGAAATTTGAACTATGTGCATCATCCAAAAGATCCTTCTTCAGCTCCGAACTTTATGGAACACATAGTCTTTTCCCAAACCGCACAATTCCTTCTTCATTAACATTAAACTCTGAGGATTTTCCCTTTTTGATAGCTTCCACTTTTTCTTGGATTCTCACATCACCCTTTTGAGCATCCTTTAACCTTTCCAAAAGAGATGGTTGAGAAATCATTTGTGAAAGGATTGATGATGTTCCCTTCTTTATGATTCCCACGTCCATCTTCATCAAGTCTAAGAAGATTGGATCCTTCTCAATTCTCATCATTGATAGAATTGCTGGATCCTTTCTACTTAGGGCATCCGCCACCTTGTTCGCCTTCCCAGGGTGGTAATGTATTGAATAGTCATAATCCTTTATGAGCTCTATCCATCTTCTCTGGTGCATATTAAGCTCTTTCTGTGTGAATATATATTTAAGACTCTTGTGGTCAGTATATATCTCACATTTCTCTCCATAGAGATAATGCCGCCAGATTTTCAAGGCAAAGATCACCGCCGCCAACTCCAGATCATGCGTTGGATAGTTTCGCTCATGGATTTTCAACTGCCTTGAGGCATAGGATATCACTTTATCATTCTGCATCAGCACACATCCTAATCCCTTCTTCGAAGCATCACTGAATACCACAAAAAGCTCCCCACATGTGGGTAAAGTGAGCACCGGTGCAGTGATAAGCCTCCTTTTCAACTCCTTGAAGCTTTCTTCGCATTCATCACTCCAAGCAAACTTTACTCCCTTTCGAGTTAGCTTGGTAAGAGGGTTGGACAATCGTGAGAATTTTCTCACAAATCGTCGATAATATCCAGCTAACCCCAAGAAGCTACGGATATCAGTTACCGATGTTGGCCTCGGCCATCCCTCAATTGCATCTGTTTTGGAGGGGTCCACAGATATCCTATTGCTTGTGATGATATGGCCCAAGAATGAGACCACCTTCAACCAGAACTCACACTTGCTGTACTTGGCATAGAGCTTCTCCTTGCGCAAAGTCTCCAGTACAGTTCTTAAATGCTCCTCATGGTCCTCCTTGGTTTTGGAGTATATTAGAATATCATCTATAATGACTACCACAAATTTATCTAGGTAATCTCTAAAGACTCTATTCATCAAGTCCATGAATATTTCTGGAGCATTGGTGAGTCCAAAAGGCATTACTATGAATTCATAGTGCCCGTACCTTGTACGAAAAGCAGTCTTGGGGATATCTTCCTTCTTCACCCTTACTTGATAATATCCCGACCGCAAGTCGACCTTGGAGAAGTATTGTGCTCCACGCAGCTGATCAAACAAGTCATCGATTCTTGGGAGAGGATACTTGTTCTTTATCGTGATTTTGTTAAGTTCACGATAATCGATGCAAAGCCTCATTGACCCATCCTTCTTCTTGATGAAGAGGACTGGTGCACCCCATGGTGATGCACTTGGGCGTATAAACCCTTTATCCAAATTCTCCTGTAGTTGTTTCTTCAGTTCTTCAAGCTCAACCACAGCCATTCTATATGGAGTCTTGGATATTGGTAGCGCCCCAGGTATAAGTTCAATTGAGAACTCAACATCTCTTCTCGGAGGAAGACCAGGAAGTTCCTCGGGAAATACTTCAGCGAATTCCCTCACAATAGGCATTTCTTCAAGGGTGGTTTCTTCCTTGGACTCAATCATTTGAGCCAGATATGCGTGCTCATAAGGCAGTAATATCCATGCTTGAGATGATGGAGCTAAAGGAGATTCATCTTCCTCCTGACACTTGTAAAGAATCGGGGGTCGATTCTCCATATGGAGTGTGATTTCCCTCTCCCGACAATTTATGTTGGCTCTATATAAGGAAAGCCAATCCATGCCAAGAATTGCATCAAATTCCACCAAAGGGAGTATGACGAGGTTCGCCGGGAAATTCAATCCACAGATTATAACAGGGGAGGACTTATACTCATGGGATGCAATGATTGCCCCATTTGCCGTACTCACCGACATCTTTACTTCCATGATTTGTGGTGGTGCAGGGATTATTCTACTAAACTTTTGAGATATAAAAGAATGCGTAGAACCTGAATCAAAAAGTACGTTCGCTATTCTTGAATGAATAACTAGCGTACCTGTCACCCCTTCGTTGTCGGGGTTCACTTCGGCAGAAGTGATGGCAAAAGCTCTTCCTTGCTGTCTTGGAGGTTGTTGATTTCCTCCGATAACCCTTGGATTAGGGCATTGATTCGCAAAATGACCCAGTTCTTTGCTTTTGAAGCATTGAACAACGCGTTGAGGTTCGAACGGAGCGTTCCTCCCCTCCGTCGCAGCCGCGGGTCCTTCTTGCTGACAGTTTACAGCTAGGTGCCCTTCTCTTCCACACTTGAAGCATTTTCTTGTCCCCCTAAGGCAATTTCAAGGGTGCTTCTTTCCACACTTTTGGCAAGTGGGGTGCTGGAATTTCTTAGCGCCGTTGGATTTATCCATCGTACCACCAGCATTGAAGTCCACCTTCTGCTTCTTGTCCCCATGATACCCCTGTGATTCTCCAATCTCCATTTCAACCTTGAGGGCACATCGGACAATTTCCTCATAGCTGTCGAAGTCACGGATCGCTAATGCTTTCCGAAAGCTAGGCTTCAGCCCACCAAAGAAGTGGTCAACCTTGCATTCGGGGGTAACGAAAAAGCCAGAAGCGTATCGTGCAAGCCTTGTGAAGTTTGCCTCGTACGCTCCCACAGATTCCTCATCTTTCTGCTTGAGGGAAAGGAAGTCCCTTTCCATCTTAAGATGGAGGGTGCGTGGAAAATATTTATCGAAAAACATCTTCCGGAATACCTTCCATTCCAAAGCCTCGATCTCCTCCTCAGGCGTCGTATTTTTGATCAATGTCCACCATTGATCAGCTTCACCCTCCATATGATAAGCCGCCAGGAGAACCTTCTCTTTTTCAGAGCATTGGAGGATGGAGAATATCTTTTCAATGGAGTTGATCCATTGTTCAGCAATCGTGGGATCGGATGATCCACTAAAAGTAGGAGGCCTTTGTCTCATGAAGCTTTCAATAGCGACTTGTTCTTTCTTAGGGGGGGTTGAACGTTCCTCTTGACCAGTGTTTCTATTCAAAACCTGAGTTAGCTGAGAGAGAAGCGTGACAAAGTTCGCAATTCCCGCTCCCATTGGATTGGGCATCTCATTGGTACAATCATCACACTGATCTTCACAACGGTTGTTAGCCCGAGTTCTCCTATTACCGGCCATTGGCTGGAATAAAAGGAAAGTTAGGGGTAACACATAGAGGGTAATCCAAATACAAAAGTTGATGACTTATAAATAAACTTTAATCTCTTTAACTCATGAGTCTATAGGATTCAATCCAGGCTTTTCATGATCTTCCTTCTAACATATATTCTTAGGGGCATTTTTCCCTTAATAAGTGTTCATACTAAGATTGTGAATTTATCAAAACATATCCCCCGGGAGTGTCGTAACCAAGAGTGCAGCAAGGCCCGTTGTTGTGCACCAGTTCCCGTTCGAGTCTAGCTCAAAGCGGTGTTTTCGGGTTTTACCCCTAGGATACATCTGTGCCAGAGCCGCCTCTACCTGCTCGTATCCAGACAGGGATGTATTTGTTTGATAAAACACTTACTTAGTATTTACCAAAACTTAGGGATGTTTTTATTATGCTTAGTCTTGTATCTAAGGCTTTACTAGGGTTTCCTAATCCCAAAAATAACTAAACCTATCCTCTGATACCAACTATGACATCCCTGCTTTTTATTACAACTTAAACATTCTTTATTACATAAAACTTCACTTGATACGACAAAGAAGATCGAGAGATTTAGTGTCTTTGGGGCTTAGGATCATTACATAAATACTTTAAACTTGAAATACAACATCCTTATTGAAAACTTCCTTTACATGACCACTACATTCCTTCGTACTTAGCATTGCATGGGATAACCTGAGGACATGCATAAGAAAAGGGTGAGCTATAAAGCCCAGTAAGGGAGTACATAATGAATAACATGAGGAGTACAATACATGTTAGGAAATAGGCATATCAATAGAGCATAAGAGAGACATGAACATAAAGGCATGATAAAGCATGATAATCATAACATGGAAATGTGGCAACAACACTTAACATTGAATTAGCATGAGCCAAGGCTCATTGCACATGGAGCATGAGTAAACCCTCATTGCACTTGAAGCACGAGTAAACCCTCGTTGCACTTGAATTAGCATGAGTAAACACTCATTGCACATGACGTATCATGATACTATACTTTACCCAATGCATTGGAGCGCTATAAAGGGCGCACCCTTCTTAAACATTTCATTTCATGCATAAGTGTGCCACATGGATCATAAAACATGGATTCATAAAACATAATCATTTCTTCCACGATAAAAGAATGTGGAATTAATACATGAAACTTTACAATCAATATGTATATGTGCATAAAGGTGAATACCCTTGATGGAGAAATGGGCATGGTATTCACTACAGAAAGACATTGGCTTAGAAAATCGGTGCGATTTCGGCAGCGTAACGGCGTGACATAAGAATTCATAAAAAAGGTTGATGAGAGAGAAAGGGGTTCCTCATCATATTTACATGTAATGGAAATTAAGGAGATCATATATATACATGTCCCAACAATAGAAATGGAATTTAGATTCATGATACAAAAGTATTGCTTGAATGTAAAAGAAGAGAGAGAAGTTCCTTTCGGAATTTCGGCATAGTAACGGGTGTACATGGGAGGCATTTAATGAGAGAGAAAGGGTTCTCCCATAATTCAAACAATAAGAGGGAAGTATGGGGGAGGTGAGAAACCATACCCCAACATTCATAATTGAAATAAAAAGGGAAATACAACTTAAAGAAAATTGACAAAAAAAATGAGAAAGGAAGAAAACCCCTTACTTGGAAGTGTGCTTCCAAAGGCTAGAGAGAGGCTTGTGAGAGGCTTCTTGGGAGCTTGGGGCACCTTGAGAGGATTGTAGAGAGAGTAGGGCAGAGGTTGGACGAACTTCAAGGGCTTTGAGTGAGGAGGAAGTGGGAGCTTGGGTGGGTTTATATAGGAAAGGTGAGAGAATTCTTTATTATTTAGGTTTGGGACCCCTTATATTAAAATAATCCAAACCACAAACCATCCCATGGTATTTGCCCATGGTTTCTGGAAAAGGAAAGAGGAAAACAATATTTTACAAGTCCAAGGTCCGAACTTATTAAAAAAATTAGGGTTTCTTATGTGGAGGTGAGTCACACTCCCATGGAAATTAATTTAAAAAGGCAAAGTGTTGAATAAGTCTTGAGGGCTCCATTAATGCTTTGAAAAGTGAGTCAAACAAACCCAAAACCTCATTATTTTAATTATAAAACACTTATTGGCCGAACATAAGGATTATGGTATTTTATTACATCACCATTGAGTCATTATGATGTCATAAAACACATTATATATTTAAATGGTATTTAATTTTTACCCAAAAATTTGACTGTCTCAGAAAATTATGAAAAATTCACTGTTGGATAATTTTGATGTCCTGATTCCAAAAATAATATTTATTTTATCTAAATAATTATCTAAATATGTGAATTTTTACTTTTAAAATAAAAACCGACATTTATAAAAAATTCACGGGTTTTGACAGAAATGGCTTTCAAACCTTAATAAAAATTTTAATTGCATTCATAAAATTATAAGATCATTTATATTTAATAAAAATTAATTTAATATTAATAATAATATTTTATTAAAATATTATTTAATTCCAAAATCCTTTAATTTAATAAAATATAATTCTTAATTAAATAATAACTAAAAACACCGTTTGTACTTTAAAAACTAATTACAATGTATCAAAAATGACTACAAATTATATTCATTATTATATACAAAAATAATGTACATGAACATGGTGCTACTTATTTGTTACATAACCCCTTAAAATAGCCGCATAAGACCTAAGGGTAAGGTGTGCGATGGTGACAGACTCTTGGGGTTGCTCGGATAACATCGCTCGAGTGGTAATCTCTATCAACTTCCATTTTTCCCGTAGATGATCACGTTCGATCTTGAATTGATGAAGCTCAGCTTGGGTTTGGTCAAGGGCAAAGCCCAAAGACGCCACCTCTTTTACGAGCTCCGACAAATGGGCTTCGTATGGGGCGATTCTACTGGATGAGGCCATCGCTTCCTTTGTATGAGTAGAAAATTGGTTCGTTAAAGCCTTATATTTAAACTACCCAGATGATCACTGTTCAACGACTATAAAAGTAACGGTCACAAATCTTAACGTAAAACTAAAGAAGTTGACATCTTATAAAACATTTTTCATAAAGAAACATTTAACTGGCTCAAGAGGGATTTTCCATTAATGAAACTTTGGGTCGTTACAATAACTACTACAGAAATTATTTTCTATGATTATATGTATACCGAAATTTCTTATCTTCATAAAAATTTTATTTTAGCACCAATGAATAGTGAGATATAAAAGGATTATTTTTACCACCCATTTCAACAATGTTCACCAATATTTTTGGGACCCTTCTTGATTAAACTCCACTTTTATGTGTAATTTTCTTGGATTACTGATCAGGATGAGTGACTTCATAGGAATTCTCATAGGTTGTGTGTGAGTTAGTAATGAAAATTGAAAGAACATGTATTGGTATATGGGGAAATCATTATTTTGATAAGAAAACCCAGTGGGTAATGACCTATTGTGGGCTAGGAAGGAAACAAAATTATTACAGGAAACAGATAGGGTCAGATTTGTATCAATAGTAATACCTTGGCAGATTTTTTATGTCACTTTTTTTGGTGTTTGGGGTCCATAATAATGATGTTATATATTAAAGGGGTGGAGAGTGTAACAACCCTATAAAGTGAGATGTAATGTTCTAAATTTTACTAAAAATTCCAACAATGTGAACTATTCTTTTTTGGGAGCCTGTCTATTTTGAACTCTATAGTTAATCATTCTTGTCTTGGAGTAGTGATCATGATATGTGACCTCCTTGGTTGTTTCCCAGGGCGTGTGAGAGTGAAGAAAAAAACACTTAAAAAATGGTTTTTCATGTGGGGATAGTTCTTAGTCTGATAAAATACCCTAGTGACTAATATCAAATTTCCACAATGAAATAAATATAATTAACAATTAATGTAAAATGTATTTGAATATATTATTAATGTGATAATATGAATTTATTGAAAATAGGGAACCTATATAGCTGTTATAAATCTTGTTAGTAAAATTCTTATATAACCATTTGAATAGTAATATTACTGTTATGAATAGTATCTTGTCCATTAGAATAGTACACACACCTATAAAATTTTAAAATGACATTATTCATCTTATATAATTAAAATATGGTTAATTGATATGGATTTACATGTAAAAAATGTTTTAAAATCCATTTCCATTTGAATTTATCATCAACATAGTTTCAATTATTATCTCACAAATAATAATACTGTTCTATAGTTCAAACAGAGATAAGTCACCAATATCTTCTAGGTTTTAGATATTTGGATCAAATTTATATAGAAAGTTTATCATTAATTTTTGTCCACAAAAAATCATATAATTTTTGTCTAAATCCTCTTATGTGACTAATAATTTAAATAAACATAGAAGGCATCAATTGAATAATTTCACGTATTCTGATATATTCAAATTAATCTCCCAATATTTATATGATATCATTCATTAATATAAAAAATACCTCCATATGTATTCTAATGATTATCACACATTTCTAAATCTTTTGTCAGACTAGTTACATTTGTGTATCATATGTTAGATAGAGATTATAAAATATTATTTTTATCCTTCCTAACAATTTAATGAAATACACAGAAAATTAATTCTATGGGATGAAAAATCATTTATCACAACAATACTAACATAATGTCCTTAGTATAAGATATACAAGAGAACATTGTTTTTTCCTCTATAAATGATTTCACATTAAATACTAACTCACCAATATTTTTAATATTATTATAATTCCTTATAAATGATCACAAAAGGATTAGTATTTTAGTGTAATATGTTTATCATTGATACAATTATAGAGACCAGGTCAAATTGTAACTATTGAGAGGTGTGGAGTTAGTGGTTCAATATTTTACAAATTTATCTAAGTAAAACACTTGTGACATATTAATCTCATGATACACTCAAAATTACAATCTCCCACTTACAACAAATGAAATAAAGAAGGTAAAATATTATTTTAAACCTTATTGTTAGATGATTCTCCTTGTTGTGTGTGGTTTTGTTGTTATGTGGATTATTTAATGAATATTGAGTTGATTTGATTAAAATTTCATTGAAAATAAAAAGATATTTTTCCATAGAATGCTATCAAAAATGTATTAGTTGATCAAATGGTATCTTATATAATAGTAACAGGTTCTTCATTGAATATTAAAAATTAATAAAATAATAAGATCTTTTACAGTCATAAAGAAGTCATTCAATCAATAATAGAATAATTTTCTTCATTGGACAATGTTAAAAATAATTTTAAATAAGAAACATGAAAATAATTAATATATGGTTTTCCTCTATTTTATCCATTTATTATGTAATGTCTGATACATTTTTCACTCAACAATCCCATTGACGAATGTATCATGGGTGGCGTGTTAAATTATTACATTTTTCCTATAACATGTTCATCTAGATTCACCAAATGTAGTATCTTCCTTTACATTTATATTGCATGAACCCACTTGCTTCCTAAATCATTAACATTCATGGGGTTTATATATTCTTCGTACAATTGAATTGGTTCATACACATCAACTTATTTTTTATGGTCAAATAGAATACACACTATTTTTACTTCATTAATGTAAATTATAACATGAATTATTCCTACTCCACACACATGAACAGCTATGAAAAAATTTCTCTATATAAGAGAAACATACATTGGATTTTCATGGAGAAAACCATAACACCCAATTATGTGATCACATTTACAATATTATCCAAACTAGAGTGCACAATTTTTCTTCTTCTTCACATAATCTAGATCACATGTGATATTCTTCTCTATGTGTAGGATCACATTGTCCCACCACTTTATATAGAATTAGAGGATCATGAATTATTACCTAATGTTGAATATTGTTTAAAGAGTCCCAATTGTTCTATAAAAAAATACTCTATAGGGACATCATCCAACTGAAGATTGGGTTTCCTATATAGAGTGTAATCGCACTAACTCATCATGTCATAAAATAAGTTTTATGATTTATGGACTCATTATTTCCATCAATTAATTGAATTAATCTATCTCTAATATTAATATATTGAGATCCAAATAATCTTCCAATGATATCACAGTTTGTGGTTTCCTTTCCTCACATACTCATTTTCTCCATAGTGGGAAAATTATTTTATAATAATATTTTATCTAAATACGTATGTGGAATTGTTCATAATAGTATTCTTACATGAATTCATGTAAAACAATACATGTGTGATGTTTTTATGAAACCTGATATACATTTTGGTGTCACTAAATTATGATTTTATTTTGTAAATACCACATATTCATCATTCAAGATGTTATATTCATGTATGATGGTTATGGATTCAGATGTATTTCACGTATATTATTTTACACATCAGGTATAGAATTATATTTAGATTATTTTTAATGTTAATTATCCTTAGATACAGAATTAATTTCCTATGAATTCAATTTTGAGTTGTGTCAAAAATGTTATCCTCTTCTAAAACTCCTAAATATGTGTCCATTATCTTATGTCAGGTAGTTCTCTATAATCACACATAGAATAAAAAATTACATTTATCTAGATTATTTATATGAGTGATAGGATGTGTTTGTGCAAATGTGGAACCCAAAAAGTCTATCCATATATTTTAATCATCGGTCCATTTTTTTATATTCTATTATATAAAATTGATAACGTGGTGGTTATATTTGACAGTTAATAACCCTAAACAATACATAGAGCTCCTAGGAAAGTACCACAATATGAAAATAGAATCACTTTCACACAGAAATAATGCATAGTTTTACACCACCAAAAGGATTTTGGTCAATTCATCAACAATGATGATACCTTGTTTCACTCATGTTCACATGAATAGTTCCTCCTATTACATTCTTCTACCTATAGACCATAGTCCATCAAGAGGTTTGATTACTTCTAACTTCTCTCAATATTTTTTTCGGATTCTTGGGTGGCTGGTTAAGGCTAACATGGAACAATTTTATTAAACTCTATAATGAAGATTTTTCCAAAATAATGGTCCTTCACAAAAGGACAACTATAAATAATGATACTCATGATCTAAATTACCTACTTCTAAAATAATATATATCGACATTTCCTTCATGTGTCTTCTTACGTTCAATATTTCTTCATTTATTAAGTGATTATTAATCTCTAAAAAATTATCATGTCTCAATAAAAATTATGAACATTCCAATAATCCTCACATGTAAATGGGGATTTACTTAAAAATCCTCCAATCATCACTACCCCACTTCATCATATGTTTAAAAAAAACATAAACATAAACATTTCAAATTTAGAACATCAAATAATTTTTATTTAAATAAATGAAAATATAATTATAATTTTTTTAAAGAAATTATATATATATATATAATTTGACATCCGTAAAATTATTGTTAGATGTGATTTAATATTATTCAATTTATTTTTGTGATTAAAAATACATTTTCTCAAAAAATGTATACATAAATATATTAAATTTATTTTTCTTCACTTTTAGAACATGAATTTATAAAATGTAATTTATATTTGGACTAAATAATTAAAAAATAGGTAAAAATAACTTCATGCGAATTTTTTTTGTAATCACAGAAAATGTATATTTGATAAAATTGTTAAATTAATGGGTAAAGAACTAAAATTTCATAAAAATTATCACTAAATGAATGAATAACGTCATTACACACATAAAATTTTCCTATAACAATTTTTTTTACATTTTATCAACCTTAAATATAGAGAAAATTTCAATATACATTAAGGAATGGGTATTTATTAAAATTCACCACAAGCCAATTTGTAAATGGAGCCCTCATATACCAACCTCAATCCACACATTTCCTTCATTTTAATTTTCAATACATAGACCAAATATGACTCCAAAAAACATATTATATGTTTTAGAACATATTTTAAGAAATATTATTGATGGATTCCTCATATATTTCTTACTCTATGGGAAAAAATGTCTTCAATGATGTTACTGTGTATCAAACCATGAGGAATTTCATGGTAATGTTTACCCTCCTCAATTTCACTTTATTGATATATTTTCATTATTCACCACTAATTTAATTTTTTATAATTTATAGACTTCCATATTTATTTATTTTTTCATATTTTTTATATAATTTATATAATTTTTAAGTCTATTTCATGTTCACTCTTATAATGGATTTTCATTCAAATATTATCCAATCTCTAATGAATTAATTCTAATGTCACTTTTTAATAAGGATTGTTTATGACTATATTTTTAATTTTATAAATTGTATTTTTTTTTCTAATAACAGCACAAAAAATTTTATTATGCTCATTATATTTCTTAATTCATATGTATCAAAATTATTTTACTTCGATTGGGTTCAGATTTCAAATAAATGTGTTTTTTTAGTTGAGGTTACATTTTCACTTGTTTTGTATCAGGAATTATTTCAAATCCTTGTCAATAATTTCTTTTAATATTTTATATATATACTTATATATATATATATATCTAAGATTTTATATGTCCATTTACTAATAAATTTGACTTGCATAACAATTTTTTTATTGGAATATCATTTCCAATGTTTCAAAATTGACTTATTCTATATTTGAGAGTCTATAAAATGTATGAAAGAAATATGTTTTTACATTTTTCAGGTGATATACTTCAACTACAGGTTCTAAAAAATTATTTTGAATTTTTATTACATATCATAAATGATTTAAAAATTAATTTATAATGCTATAATTTTATAAAAAATTCCTACTATAAATATAAAAAATAATTAAATATAATATGTATTCATATATTTTATTAAATTAATTTTCTAACACACTTATAAAGTATTTTTAATATTTTTAAATACTATTATCATTTAACTTTTTTAAATAGTGATATTATTTTATGATACCTTTAAATATTTTTAAAGATGCATTGTAATCATTTCCTTTGTATGTTTTCCTGAATCCAATTTCTTGGACATGGTTTATATAATATGTGATAAATTTTTGAATGGTTTCTTGTTCATGTGAAACACATATATATTTATTTTATTTTATTTTAATTTTTTTCATCAATTATATAATCCTCCAAAACATTGGTAAAATCATTAAATATCACGAGATAATGATATTTTTCATGAAATTTATTGTGTTTAGTTCTGTAAAAAACATTATACATATTCCTAATTATTTTATGTATTTTTGAAAAATTAAACATGGACATGGATTCAATGTAATATTTTTACAACCCAACATTTGAAACTTATTTAATTTATCCATGTTCAAAACTCTATGTCTGACAATAATTTTTGGTAGAAATGTTCATAAAGTTGTGAATTTATATTCTTATGATAATGCAATATTTCCCTATTATGAAAAAGATATAAATTGTTCCATGGTTTATGATTATTTTATCATTTTTACGTGCTATGTAATATGAAATATTTTTCCATGATTATTCTTTTATTATAATGTATTCCCTTATTGTGATTTTAGTTGTTCTATTAGGTCATACCAATGACTCCTACCATTCAATATTATTTTTAATTTTGGGTTTTTTTAAATCTATTAATGTAAAATAATTTTCATCTACCTATTTGTTACACATTGATAAGATGTTCCCTCATAGAGTTATTGAAATGAATCATTATTATATTTAAATTTTCTATAGACAATTAAATGAAGGGAAATATTTAATATTATTTCATGAGTAAAGATATTTGTTTGAGATTTTAAAGTAATAGTGTTAAATAATACATATATTTAGATAATATTAATTTATTATTATCAATTGGGTTCCATGTATTGTGTGTCTATTTGTGAGATATAATGTATAAATTATATAAATGATAATATATATATATATGAGTATTGGGTCATCCCACATTGATTAGTAAGGAATTCATGTACAAAAAATAAATAAAATAATTTTCCTACTGATATGTCTATATAAAAACATTGAATTATATTATTTAACAAAACCCATTGATAATTTCTAGATATATATTTTTTTACTTGATGGATATTTTTTGTCTATAATTGGATCTTGATAGTTTTCATACAATAGAAACACAATTTATAACCTCCAAACCATAGGTTTGTGTCACATAAATCCTAAAATTGAGATCTATAGTAGATTTTTTTACCCATTAGATAGATTTCGTAATCCTAACAAGCAATTATAATAAAATTATAATTAAATTTATCCTTTATAACAGTGATAATTATTATTCCCAATTAACACTAATAATTTGTATGTATTTTTTACTAAATAAGTGAGTATTATAGGTAGATACTGAATTATTTTTATTTTATTCCTTTTAAATAATCCACAGCCACAAAAGGGTTTTACCCATTCTTGTAAATCAATAATGTTTCAAACAAGATTTGTGTTCATAGACTCTATTTTAATTTTTATAGCCCTTAGATATATATCAACATTAAAACTCATGACATCGCATAGAGAGGTTGTTGGATTATCTATATAAAATCCACTTAATTATATGACACCATGAGGAATACACACTACTTATGATTATAATGAATCATATAAGTCACCATTCTTTCTCGATTAAAATTGGGTGAGTATAAATCATCTTGTGACCTCAATTTGGCCTCCCCACATGCTAAAGTAATCCAAATAGAGGAAATGTCCAAAAATATTTATGTTAATACTGTTACCAAAAATTTAATAAAAATGGTGTCATGTGGGAATGTATTAAAAAAAATCATGACGCATATCTTTAACATATATAAACATCTCATCTCGATATAAAATAGGTAGTGAAGAGTATACCTGCTGAATCGAATACTAATGGAATTAATCATCTAATATGATTCATTAACCATAATATAAAAAAACTACAATAAAATAAATATTAATCAGATACATAATATAATAATATTCCTTTTGATAGTATATATTTTATAAATTGAAAATGAATATAAATTTTCCTCAAAACCCAACTCATATATCAAACTCTTTCCAGATAATTAGACTTCAAAATGATACTTATAATTATGAATATATCATGACCAAATTTATACATGTTCCTAAAAGATGAAATTTATACATACTCACATACATAGAAGAATATTTATTCTACACAGTTATGATTGAGTCCAACAAATCAGCAGGATTCCAATGATTCCCCTATAACACTAAATGAAAGTAATCTAGTGGATCTTCATGAACATAATGAGACACTAAATTATGATAATCGATGAAACTAACCCACTCCAACATTATCAATTTTTTTAAATAAAGTCTATATATTATCCCACACTATTAGAGGACAATCACAAATAGAACACTCTTCTTGAAAATATACATCCATAATGATAGGTCCGACATATAAAAAAATAGCGATCAATATTCCATAATTTATATTATTGTATACCACCACATCTACCACATATCAATAGATTCTTCTATTATCAAATAGAATCAAGACCATAGAGAGGGGCGGTAAATAGTTTTTCATTATTATTTTATAATAATGTTTCTTAAATTATTTACTAAACTTACCTAACCTCTAAAAAATGTTAAATTTATTATCCACTAAAATTAGACTTATAAGTAATATTTTTTGTAGAAATGAAATATAGCGAGAAGGAAAAATATTATATTAACAAGGTTTTAAAAAAAGTCCAATTCCATTCCATGTGGGATAGTCCCACAAACACAGATTCTGTCAATATCTTTTTTCTGGAATAAAACGCTATAACAAGTAAAAAATTATACAATCATAATTGAAACATTACTGGTAATGTTGGTTATACCTCAAAAAACATCAATTTCATTATCTACATCACATATCTGGTTATACACCCCTTCAAATAACTATTCTTTTTTAGCAACTCGTATGTATCTATAGTTACAAGCTTCACATTCCTTCTTCTTTTTTGACCATCTTTAGAATGTCTTCACTTCCTCTAGTAGTAAACAGAATTAATTTATACATGAATACAATCATCATGTACATAAAACATTAAATGAGGATCTTATTTGTTTAGAAACTTATTCCAAAAACATAATTCATAAATCTTTCTTAATAAAGGTCATCCAGATTAGACTTAGCCAGGTTTCATTGGAAGGGTGTTCTCCATCCAATTAGCCTCGATCTTATTTTCCATTGTCTCATCCTTATCCAATTGAGTTGTACCTTAATTGTAATCTAAAAATCCCTCTCTATTATGGAATTTTTTCCAATTATACATTCTCTAACAGTTGTTTTATCGATATGAAAAATCACATGGACTATCTTAGATGATCAGATTGATCCTCACTCTGATAATCATCATCAGCTTCTTCTTGAAAATCTATGTTTGGTTAGAAACTCAATAAATAAAAAAATGTCCATGCTCTAGAAAAATGTATGAAATTAAATTCATACAAAATTTATGAATATATTGTTCTCTTATTTTATTGTCACCCTAGAATAGTAAGGATATGAAAACCAATTTAACATATTATTCAAATAAATTCGTAAATTCATGAATTTCCCATTCATTTAATTTTTTATCATATACTATTTAAAATATTTTCTATCCATTAATTAAATTCTCAATTATTCTCTAAACATCATTATTACTCATGTATTCATAAATTTCTTCTGTCTGATTCATCATTACGATTCTACATTATGAGAAAGACATATGAAGATTAAATACAACCCCATAAAATGACCTATTGCAAATAATGAATGTATTATCATTCGAATTATTTATATCAAATGTAAAATTTATGAAAATGAAACCCATTATAGAATATCTTAAATGAATTTCTCCATTTCTTAAATTCATTAGACTCAAGACCTCATGTCTAGTTATTTTATCGGTGTCCATTTGAATTTGATGGTTCAGTGACTTAATAACTATGATTAATGTTATCAGAACCAATCTAATGAGACTATGCCTATTTTTACAAAACAATTATTACTTTCCCCCTTTATATCTTGACCTAATTTTAATCTAAAAAAGTATAAATTCTTATTTTCTTTACGGAAATTAAATAAAATTCAACCTTTCTCAAACAATATTTCGTTGAAAATTCATTTCATTGGAAACAAAAAGGATATACACAACATGAATTAGAGTTAGAATAAATTACGATGGATCAGTGTCATAAAAATCTGATAGACCATTTTTTGAAGTGAATTCATTACATTAGAAAGATCAATCTTGCATCTTTCTTATATTGTCACAATGATGATTATCATACCACTGACCTCCATCATTCAATGGCTGTTATTCCTCACACTAATGAGTAGCATCCATAATACTTCACATCATATTCTCCATTAATATACAAAATACCTATTATATCATGGATTCCTCATATATTTTTATTTTTTATGCTTATAATATGATTGTCTAACTGACATTGCTATGTATTTTAACTTCCTATCCTTCTAGAAACTTATTTATTTCTAGTCAAACTCATTATTATTGGAAGCACCATTTATCATCCTTTTAATCAGAAATCATGAAACACATGATTTTCATATTACATATGTTTTATGAGAACTGTGAGATAATAAAATTATAATCAGATTTACATCAATACCATTTAGTGTTCTAAAAACATCCTCTTTATGAACACCAAGTTCTTTTCAGATTCAACATGATTTCTATAATCAGATTTACATTGGTACAATTCAGTGTCTAAAGATATTTCTAATTATGATCACCACTTTCATTTCATATTCAATATGATTTCCTTAAGCATCTGACTTTTGGCCAGGATCCCAATCTAATGGATCATATTGACTCATGTTGTTGTGATGTATCTGATTATCATGCCAATGTTCTAGATCAGATTGAAACCTTAAAAACACATTTCCTTCATCCATATTTCCATATATAGATCTATTTATAACAATTAAAACCAAAAAACAACTTATACCTAATGATCCACCCTTTGTGTATGGTTTAAATAGCCATATCTACACTTTCAAAACTATTCAATATTTATTCTCCCCCTATATACATGTTTTCTCCTCCGCATTATTTTATTTTCATCATCTATTCATATGATCTCATTGATTTAATTTCTCTCTCCCTTATTGAAAATAATATTAAATGGATCCATTATGATAAGATTCCCCTTTCTAAAAATTGATATCATTTCCAAAGGTTGAAATTTCTCATATCAAAATCAGGGAAATGTTTTCAGAAGAACATAATTATTACATGACTTTTATAACAAAAAACCATTATCATAACACCTCTAAGCCTACGTGGGTGAACCTAGTGTAGAAAAAAATGTAAAATATTTTGGTAATAAAAGTGTTCTATAACAAAACATTAACATAATACACTTTCATGTTTCATTCAATAATCATATTTATTGGAAAATATTGAAAGAATTTTTGAAAGGTAAATGTAACATTCACCAATAAAAAAAAATTATAGATAGCCTATGTATACAAACACAACATTTATAAGAACCTATTTTCTATAACCTCCTTACTTTCTTTTGACAGAGTTGTAAGATACTTGTTAACACATTCTTCTTTTTTTCCATTCCATCAATTACCAAAAATTTATTACAAGTATTCAATGATTTTTGGAATAATAAAGAAACATAGTTGTTTCCTAGAATAATCTTCAGAACAAGAGTCCCCTCTCATCCTTTCTAGTTTTTCTACTTATTGGAATTTTCATTGGATATAATTTCATCCTTCTATATATCCCTATCAAATTTTCGTCCATGTATCTTTTCATTAGTAGTATCTTCTTTTGAGGATATCAATTTCATTTATTTATTTATAACAAAATTTTTATAGAGATTTTGTAATAGCTCTTTCATTCATTCCACTTGTTCTACGAGGATAGTCAAACAACATTAAGATACATTCCTTTCTTTCTCTTATCTCTTTCTTCTTATAATTATATTGAATCCATAATTTTTTATATCTTTTTATTAAACTTTCTCACCTCTTCAGAAACCTTATTTTATCTAGTTGTTTTAGCAATCATTTATTCTTCTTGTAAATGTATATCCTTGTTAACATTTTTTGGAGTAATAACTTATTGCCTCTTCTTTTTGGACACATCATTTTTTCCTCCAGTTTCTTAATATACTCATCTTTATCCATCAACTATTTTTCCTTTTTTGGATTCATATAATTTTTAGTAATATTTTATATCCTATTCTCATCATATATAATACTTCATTCATACATGTTTCTTAGTAGAGACATGTTACAAGAGTATGAATATAATCTACCTCTGAAAACTCCACAACACAAATAATTACATAAAAATTGTGATTTTTCATACTAATAGTGAATTTCATCGTAACATTGTTTTTATTTATTCTTCACACATAGTGGACCACTTTTATAAGGAGGATACATTCCTAATGAATTTATATCTTTATTGGTGAAATATGTATTCTCACAAACCTTCTTATATGAAAATTTATTTTCACATACATTAGATGTTTCACATTTTATATCAATTTACATAGTGATTTTTCTCTCATATTTCTTATCCCACATTTTTTTGAAAGAAGCATCCATTTTTGTTCTAAAAAATATTCTTCTTTCTGAGACAGAATATATTTCCAAACATCGATCATCATTTCAAATTCAGCTATCATTATCTTGTTTATCTTATTTTATATAATAGTTATAGACTCTTTCATGTTGAGGTTCTCATTTAAAATTGATCTTTATTCATCTCATTTTGTTTTTATATAATTCTCATTAATATTCATCATCTTTCTTGGTTTCTTGAGTTGTGTATTCTTCTCTTTTTCATTTTCCAAATTTAAAATGTTAATCCATTCAATTTATGAAATTTCATCACCACAATCATCACTGTATGAAGAATTACACACCTTTCTGACATGACCAATAATGATGAGTTGATGATCATGTTCATCCTTAGATGATGACTCATCCTTATTTCTTCTCCTCAGATAAATTTTCTTCTTCATTAGATTAAGAAATGATTCTTTATTTTTCATTCCCTTTTGTTTCTGTGATTTATCATCATCTTCTATAGACTCATACTCTTCGTTATACTTTATATTAAATTCGGTTCAAAATTTCCTTTCCCTTCAAAATTCCAACATTTTAGTAATTTAATATTTAATTTTCCCTTATTTGTTTTAATAAGAATAAGGTAAAAAATGTGTTTAAATGTTCAACTTCTTCCTCTTGTTTTTTATCACATGATTCATATTAAATTTCATTATATTTTTCCAATTTATCAAATATTTAAAGGTAATTTCGTAATTAAATATTCCATTAATTTATATAATGTTTTCCCTTCTCATTTAATATTTAATGGGAATACTATGAAGTTCCTCTAAATATAGAAATTTATGATCTATATCATTCAATGATTAAAATTTGGAATTAACATATTAGGAATAATTATCATGATCTATTCAAAAATAGTTGAGTATTCCAAATTCTCACAAAGAAGTCATGTAGAACTGTCATTTTAATTCATAATTTTAATGAAATATCTAATCGATTCATTCTCGTTCATTTTTAGATCGTCATACTTCACCTCAAAATTTGTAAATTTCTCTTAACCTTTTTCCCTTTATTAATTTTATTCAACTAATCCAAGATACCTTTTGTCATTCAAAATCTAGTTAATCTATGAAACTCCCTTTTAGTTTTTGACGAGAGTAAATCATTTTTAGCTCTTCCACCATTCTGAATATTTTTCATATTAGTTATAGTAAGTGGGGAATTAAACATATGAAGAGAAAATTCATCTGTAGTATATTAAAAAATCATACTAAATTAAAAATATGTATGGAAAACTTTTTCATTTCCATACATGATAGTTATTACCCTTGAAATCATGAAACACTGTATAGTTCACTAAGTTGAAATTCTCAATTTTCATAGTCAGATAATTCATAGGGAAATAGCCTTGATACCAATTTTTTTCCCACGTAGGATTGATCACACTGAGAGGGGGGAAATAGTTGTCCATTTTTATTTTATAATAAATTTTCTAATATTCATTACAAAAATTTCACCACTAGTGAAAACATTCAATGATAAAATCCACACAAATAAATCATTTGAAACAAATATTTTCCACGAAAAAATATAAATAGAAAGAATCACACTATATTTTCAAGGTCTAGTACAAATACATACTCTTTTCCATATTGGATTGTAAAACAGAAAAGGATTCTTTCACTATCTTCTTTTATAAAAACAATGTAACAAGAACTGAGTAATTATAAAATCCCATTATTAACTTTATTATTTATTTTATTACACCCCAAATATCCTTTTCAGTATCCACTTCCCACTACTATTCATAAACACCAGAAAATAATAAATCATTTTTTTCAACTAGTATGTATCCAATATCATAAGCTTCGCTTTCTTTTTTATTTTATTATCCACTTCATTTATTCTTCATATCCTATACAAGTATGCTAAATTGAACATTACTTATATTTAATCTTGAATAAATTCAACAACTCTTAAAGGAACATGATGGTCTTAAAATATCTTACAGAAATATAGTCCAAAAATCTTCCTTATAAAAGTTTAGTCTGATCATCCATTATTAAATATCGTTGTATTGATGGTGTGAAATTGATTGGAATTAGTATAATTGTCCTTTTTCTATTACTTATTCAATTGAGTGGTAACTAAATTATCATCTCAGAATTCCAATATCTAATAAAACTTGGTTTGATGAACCTTTCACTGATGAATGCTCTCTTATGGACCCACTCTGATGGACTTGCTCAGATGATAGGATTGAACCTCATCTAGTAATCTACCTCAGCTAAAACCTGAAAATTAATTTTTGTTTGAAAATACCATAACTTATAAAAACATATTTCAGAACCCTAAGTGCATGTTAACAATTCAAGTTTCTAAAAATTTACCAATGAATTATGCTCCGCTAGTATAGGCTCCTGAGAATTCTAAAGGAAGGAAAATAAATTTCACTTCCTGCTAAACAATATTGTAAATTCTAAATTTCTCATCCATTTAAGTCTTTATCTTTGACTATTTCAACTCTTCTAAATCCATCTCGGTGCTTCTTGAATATTCAAAAATATGCATATATCATCAATTTGACAAGCATTTCATTAGTCCAATTCTTCATTACAGTTATTCATTACGATGAAGAAATAAGAAAAACTAATGACAGACTATTATGATGACCTCTTGAAAATAATTAATGTATTTTCTTTTTTTATGCTCTTTAAAAAGTGTTAAATATAATAAATTGAAAATTGTTATGTAATATATAGAGAGTATTTTTCACTTTCTTAAAATAATTACATTAGTGAACTTCTATCTGGTGATTTTATCATGGTCAGTATGCATATGATGGATCAGTCTTTTCATACCACTAATGAATGTTATCCACACAGTTATGATGAGTCCTTTTCTCTTCTTGGGAAACAATAAATAATTTTTTTATTCTTATATTGATCCAATTGTCAGAGAATAATTTATTATATTTTCTGTTGAACCAATTGAAATGAATGTCATACTTTTTCAAACATTCTACCCCCAATAAAAATCTTTATCTGATATACAAAATTTCCAAAAAATATTAATTTATGGAAGATCTATTATGATGTCTCAATGGCATATCATATTTGATGGAACGATGTCGGCTATGACCTCTTTAATTTAGAGAGATCAATCATTCAACATTATGATATTGTCACACTGATGATTCTATTACCAATGATCATCATCCATCTATTTTTAGTGTTCATCACACCTATTAGAATCATCCTGAATAATTATCATCATATTCTCCTCTCATCCATAAAACCCATCATTTATCATGAATTATTCATGACATTTGTTACATTTAATATTGGAATATCATCATATTACTTACAATGTGTAACACCTCAAGCTTCCATGATACTCTTTTCTTTCAATAATGCAATAGCTTGTATTGTACACAAGTTCAAGAATCTAACACACTGTGACCAATCAAAATAGCCATTATGAATAGTAATACCCACTTTTGGAAATTATATATATGTTTTTTATTTCAAAATGGACTTCATTTTTGGATTCGTAATATCGAAATTAGACTATGTTGAATTTTTGGTATTTTGCTGAGAACTTCCAATTTTTTATGAATAGTGAAAAATACTTAAAAAAAAAATTTTTAATCAAAATAATTTATAGTGATGAATTATACTATTGAGTGGTTTTAAAGTATAATTAGAATATATTTTTACAATTTTATCCAATGGTGGTCATTAGAATTAATTTCACTTTGAAATTGGACATAAACAATTGTCAATCTTTTGATATATATTGTTTCTTAAAAACACGCTATTTGTTGTGACAACGGGAATTAATTATAAAATTAATTAATGCAACTTATAAGTTTGGAGGTTTTTAAAATAGACATCATTTTTGAATTTGGAATATCAATTATATCTTAGGGTGAAATTTTGGCATTGTTCTGAAAAACTTCAATTTTTGATGAATAGTGAAACCACTAAGTGGTAGTTAAAAAACTGATTTTTCGTTTAAATGAAACATTACCACTTCTATAATTTGATTTTAAAAAATACGACATACATGGTTTTTATTAGGAAGGAATATGTGGTTCAATGGGATTAAAATAATTTTTGGTGAATAGTAACTTTTAAGTTTAATTAATCGCGATTAAAGGTAATTAGTGTAATTTAAGGTAAAGACAATGTTATAATAATATGAAATGACCTTTAAACTTGTAATACCCTTATTGGATGATTTTTGTCTGACCAAGACAATCCATGGGTCATCTTGGGGACCCCATGGATCCACTTTGGTCGGAAAATGACATTAAAAACTTTTTATTTAATGTTAAAATAAAAATGTCACAAACATGAGTTATTTTACTAAAACAATATTTAAATGGGGTTATAAAAGTCATATTTTTTACTATAAATATTAATTAGAAATATAATACTATTTCATACATCATGATATTTTTTTTGTAATTTTTAGACATTAAATAAATTAAAAATTTTATGACCCAATGATGATGCAGCGATTACCTCATTAATTAACGATTTAAATAAAATGAAAAGATAATGTAAAATATAAGGCTTACACTTGTCAAAAACCTATTGGATGAGTAGATTTCGAACCCTTATCACCTTATCCTCGAAATATATTATTTTTAGACCTTTAGAATCCGAAAAACATTTCATAATAAAGTAACATTTCAATCTTTCCAAGAGTGCCCCTCCTCTCCTCTTATAAAAGGCCCCCACCACTACCACCTTATTCACACCTTCCAAGCCATTTTCATGGGCCAGACTCTGCCCAAATACTCTCCCAAATTCCCTCTCTTACTCCTATAATACTCACTTTGGGTAGAAGTCTTCCCAAGGAAGCCTTTGGCTCAAATCAAAAAAGAGTTACCCGATATTAAGGTAATGTCTTCTCTAATGTTGTTTTATTTTATTTTTCTTCTCCAACCCCTAAACTCTTTTTATTGTTTTCTTTTGTAACAACACCAGTATCTTAAATATACTAGGATGTTTTTTTGAGAAGTATTTTATTTACACTTACACACACCTTCGTCTAATTGTTGAAGAACATACTATTTCTGTGGGTGGCGAATTACTGCCTCACGAAACAATGATTGTTCAAACTTCTTTTAACACCTCTCATGGTGTCCATTATGATGACACTATTTTTTATATATGATCTATATTATGTTTATGTCTTCCTAATTCTTCTGTATTTTTCATTTATGACACACCTTTATGATTTCCATTATGGGCAAACACGATAATTTCATTTTAGGAAGCGCGGACTACCGCCCCCTCAAAGTGATTTGAATTGTTAATGCCATATGTGGGATGTATAAAGGATGGAGTAAATGGTATTATAAATTATATTATACTGGAATTATATTATAACTATATATAATTATAATTTCATTCCATTAAATACGAAATAGAAATGAAAGTAGCGTTCATGTGTACGTACGGCTTACCGTCTCCATGAACGGTGCGTTTCATTTCTTACCTCTAAATGTTACGTAATATTATGAATGAATGTATATAATGGATATATATGATATATATGATATCTAAATAATGAATATAATTCTGGATATAATGGATATTTCACCACATGAACAACATGTAATTATAAGAAGTTTATTTTTGACTCAAGTACCAAAGATCGACAAAATGACAGTTATTAACATAAATAATTACACAATGTTCATGACATGGTAATAAGTGATATAAAATAAATAATTAACATGAAAAAGATTATTATGAAAATAGAAATTAACTCTAGTTTATTATTCAGGAGGTTAAATAATGATCAAGTCAAGTCGGACACGAGGTAAGGGAACTTCTTAACCCAATTTCTATTCTTTGGGTTAATCTCCTACTTTCAAATTATGTCATTATATTATTATGTCCTATCTTTTATTTGTACATTCTTTATGTGTACCTATAGTGAATACACAAAATAGATATATTTTATTTAAAAAATGATCTTTGTAAGGGACTTCGTCTCAATCACCTTTCATTGAGGCATATTTGGTTTTATACACAACATCCCTTTATACGGTGTATACACCCCTTTGACTTTTAAATTTATTCAAAAGGAATATTTTTATATGAAGCATTTTTACTAAATGACAAAAGGAATGTTTTTTTGTACGTATGCGGCGACAAAAACTTCTCCGCCGCAGTGACCATTATTTAAGTTTCGTCTTCCTCTACAAGCCGTAACATTTTTTAAATGAAAAATAATTACAAAGTTTTAATTTTGATTTATTTTGGTATTGAAAATGGTTTTGAAAGTGTTTTTATATCAATGTGTTGTATTGATATCTTGTGATTGAAATGTGGAAATGTTATGTTTCCTTTATTTATGTTTTATGTGATACGATTATGTTATGGATTATGATATGTTTAAACCTGTTCATATGGGGCATGCATTGGACTTAATATGTGATGGGTGGAGCCCGTTATAGCTCCTCGATGCATCGGTAGGTCTCATGAGACAAACTAGTGTCTTGGAACGAGTCCATGACAAAATATTATTTGTATTCTCGGCACGACGCCTTGGCTACGTGGTTATGATAGTCTGGCATTATGCATTCCATCATTATGAAAATGGTTATTGATATTTCATGTTGTTATTCGACCAGTTGAATATCCATGTGAATAAGTAAATGGAATTATCTCATTTTACATTTATCATATTATGTTGATATTCAAGTTTAAAAGGCTTTTGTTTTAGTTATACATTATATTAAATGTTGATGTTTATTTATGAAAGCTTCCGCTATATTGTTATCCTTACTGAGCATCTGAGCTCACCCCTTTCAATGTTTTAACATTTTCCAGGATGTGAAGTAGTATTTTATGATTGACCTACAGGGATAGTCTGAAGGGGATAAAAGTGTGGACTATAGAGACTATGTTATTGTGATTTTTAACTTTATGATGTAATGTAACATTTATGAATGTATCTAGTGTTTCCAAGGCTACTAAACTAATCGTTCTTTCGAGACTTGATCTTTGTGATCATGCCAATGTTACGCAATAATGCACCGACTCTAGGTAATTGGGGTCGGGGCGTTACAGTTGGTATCAGAGGCAGTTTAGTACTAACCTTGGAAGCTAGATTTAGATAAACCTTGATTAGAGAACATAGCCCGAAGATAGACTTTGAGGATTAGTATGGAAGAACTTCCTAGAATTTTGGTATTATAGAGATTTTTTTAGTTTTCCGAGAAATACATCCCTGTTTGGATACGAGTATGTAGAGGCGGCTCTAGCATAGATGTACCTAGGGGTAAACCCCGAAAACACCGCTTTGATCTAGACTTGAACGGGAACTGGTGCATGACAACATGCCTTGCTGCACTCTTGGTTACGACACTCCCAGGGGATATGCTTAAGATAATTCTCGTTTTCTTTACAAACCACTATGAAGGGTTATGAGTATATACTTTCTCAAAGAAAAAATTTATATGATTATGGATTATATCCATAAATAGTTCAATTTATGTTATGTATTTTACAAGAAAGAAATTATGTATTTTGATTCATAAACTAATCTAGTTTATGCCATTGTTTAGAAATGGCGCCTAGTGGATGGAATGGAAACCGTATCAATGCACGTACTCCTTGTAGGGATTGCCCTCCTGCTCAAGATAATTATTTTGGATCTGGAGATACAACTGGTACTGATCAACTTATTACCATACGGGGACAAGTCTCTCAGGTTATGAATAATAACCATACTCGTATGGAGAACCCTGATCCGCAACATGGAGGATCAATGTTAGACCGCTTCATGAGGAAACAACCACAATCATTTAATTGGGGTACAAATCAATTAGTTGCTGAGAAATGGATAAATTCCTTAGAGAAAATATTCCATGACTTGGGGAGTAGTGAAAGGGAGAAGGTTATCATGGAAGTCTACCGCCTCACTGGAGATGCCGATCAATGGTGGTCGCTGATTCAAAATACAAAGGAAGATGAAGAAGTATCAAGTATGGAATGGAGAGAGTTCAAAGATCTTTTCTTAGAAAAATACTTTCCTCGTGACCATCGAGCAGATATGGAAAGGCAATTTCTGAGTCTGAGACAAAAGGAGGATGAGAAAGTCACAAAGTATGAGGCCAACTTTACAAGGTTAGTGAGGTGTGCTGTAGATTATATACGTAACCCAAGAAGTAAGATTGATTGTTTCTTTGATGGGTTAAAACAATTTCTCCGTCGATCTTTAGTATCACAATCCTTCTCATCATATGAAGATATTGTCTCGTGTGCTATCAAGACAGAAAAATAATTCTCTATGTCTTATGACAACAAAGTAAAGCAAGAGAAGAAGAGAACAGTGGAACAAGAGACGGATAAAGGGAAAAAGGGAAAGAAGAATTTTCCAATATGTGATAACTGTGGGAAGAAACACCATGGAACTTGCCTGAAGGGAATGAGAGTTTGATATAAGTGTAGAGAAAAAGGACACAAAGTGCGTGACTGCAAGGGTAAGAAAAAGGTTTCAAATGTAAAATGCTTCATCTGTAAGGATTGTGGACACTATGCAAACCAATGTCCAAATCATCAGAGTATTCCCCAAATGATGTTATTAGATAATAATCAAGTTATGATACTACCACAGATAATGAGGAATGATTAGAGTTATTATGTTGTTATTAAATAGTTTTTTCATTTGAGTGTTGTATCAATGATGTACTGGTTATAATAATTATGGAGTATATAAGGATTGTACTGCAGTACTATTTCATCAAGGAATTGAGATTGGGTGGAACCAAGAAAAGTGAATCCACAGCAGGTTAAATTTTTGGAAAATATATGGTTGAGAAAAAGATAATCCATAATATGGTTCTGATACCGAGATAGTGATTTTGGAATAATACATGATTGATTTGGATAAATTATATTGGATATTCTTAACTTCCTTGAAACTGATTAATGATTTTTATACATTTTTGGATAGAAGGGGTATGTCTAGTATTCTATAAGGAATAAGGGATCATGAATGTAATAAATAAGGATTTATGGTAATTCATGATGTTGCAGTGTTTTAAAAGAATACATGATGAAGGTGTTCACTTGTTGTTACGCAGAAAAAGGGAACTTCATTATGTTTACCTTCCTTATAAAATTTGTATTGTGAGTTGGACAGAAGTATTTTGGATAACTATAAAGGTTGGAGTGGATTAAGTTGAACCTTGGATAGTATTGTTTATGGTTAAAACATTTATGAATATTTTTTTGGAATATTATAATACTATAGTTTTAGGAAAAGGACAACCTGTAGGTCGGGGGATAACCCGTCGCGTCGGACAAAGCTGTTGGAATCGAATCCACAACTATAGTGAGACAGGCCTTTATTACCTACCACTAGCCTACAGGAAGTCCATGTTTATTAAAAAATAGTTTTCCTAATCTAATTGGTATGTGTTAATATTTTTAACCTTGTATGATTAGGATAAATATAATATTTTTGAGTTCTATTATATTTTTGAGGGAAAGATGAGTTTGTGGTAGAAATTAGTTGAAGGTTGAAACTCTCCTTGTCAAGTATATATATATATACCTTTCTCTTATTCTATGAATAAATTAATTCTTAAACTTTAGTAAAGGGAAATTAAAAAAAATGTGTTATCCTAATACCTTATGTTTTGTTGAATAGATGATATTTTAAATCACCATAGATTGAAGGCTTTGAGGCCCTCAATTTTACACTTGTTTGTGATTGATTACCTCAATAAATCCCTATAAATATTTACGTTTTCCCTCTAATTATGTGTCTATAATTTCCGCCAATGTTCTCTTATTAGAAACCCTAATTTGGTGGTGACTTTCTCATTTCCATTTCCCTCTTATTAAGGCTAAATTTTATTAACCTTATTTCCGATGTGGGGTTTCCACAAAGTTATTTTCTATTTTCAACCTTTTATTTTCAAACAAAAATTTCAAATTGTGAGGATGCAATTTATTGAAGGAGGGGATAATGTAACACCCTGAGCTTCCACGATATGCTTCTCTTTCAATAATGCAATAGCTTGTATTGTACGCAAGTTCGAGAATATAACACATCGCGACCAATCAAAATAGCCATTATTAATAGTAATACCCACTTTTTGAAATTATATATATTTTTTTATTTCAAAATGAACTTCATTTTTGGATTTGGAATATCAAAATTATCTTATGCTGAATTTTTGGTATTTTTCTGTGAACTTCCTATTTTTTATGAATAGTGAAAAATACTTAAAAACAACTTTTTTAATCAAAATAATTTATAGTGATGAATTATACTATTGAGTGGTTTTAAAGTATAATTAGAATATATTTTTACCATTTTATCAAATGGTGGTCATTAGAATTAATTTCACTTTGAAATTGGACATACACAATTGTCAATCTTTTGATAAATATTGTTTCTTAAAAACACGATATTTGTTGTGACAGCGGGAATTAATTATAAAATTAATTAACACAACTTATATGTTTGGAGTTTTTCAAAATCGACATCATTTTTGAATTCGGAATATCAATTATAGCTTAGGGTAAAATTTTGGCATTGTTCTGAAAAACTTCAATTTTTTGATGAATAGTGTAACCACTAAGCGGTAGTTAAAAAACTGATTTTTCGTTTAAATGAAACATTACCACTTCTATAATTTGATTTCCAAAAATCCGACATACATGGTTGTCGTTAGGAAGTAAAATTTGGTTCAATGGGATTAAAATAATTTTTTTGGTGAATAGTATCTTTTAAGTTTAATTAATCGCGATTAAAGGTAATTAGTGTAATTTAAGGTAAAGGAAATGTTATAATAATATGAAATGACCATTAAAACTGTCCTACCACTATTGGATGAGTCATGTCATACCAAGACAATCCATGAGTCATCTTGGGGACTCCATGGACCCACTTTGGTATGAAAATGTCATTAAAAACTTTTTATTTAATGTTAAAATAAAAATGTCACAAACATGATTTCTTTTACTAACACAATTTTTAAATGGGGTTATAAAAGTCATATTTTTGACTATAAATATTCATTAGAAAGATAAAAATATTTCTTAAATCATGATATTTTTTTTATAATTTTTCGACATTAAATAAATTAAGAGTTTAATGACACAATGATGATGCAACGATTACCTCATTAATTAACGATTTAAATAAAATGAAAGGATAATGTAAAATCTAAGGCTTAAACTTTTCAAAAACCTATTGGATGAGTATATTTACAACCCTTATCACCTTAGCCTCTAAATATATCATTTTGGGATATTTATTATCCAAAAATCATTTCATAATAAAGTAACATTTCAATCTTTCCAAGAGTGCCCCTCCACTCCTCTTATAAAAGGCCCCCACCACTACCACCTTATTCACACCTACCAAGCCATTTAGCTCGGCCACTAAATACTCTCCCAAATTCCATATCTTACTCCTAGAAGACTCACTTTGGGAAAAAGTCTTCCAAAGGAAGCCTTTGGCTCAAATCAAAAAAGAGTTACCCGATTTTAAGGTAATGTCTTCTCTAATATTGTTTTGTTTTATTTTGCTTCTCCAACCCCCTAAACTCTTTTTATTCATTTCTTTTGTAACAACACCAGTAGCTTAAATATACTAGGATGTTTTTATGATAAGGATTTGATTTACACTTACACACACCTTCATCTAATGGATAAAGAACATATTGTTTCTGTGGGTGGCGAATTACTGCCTCACGAAACAATGATTGTTCAAACATCTTTTAACAACTCTCATGGTGGCCATTATGATGACAATATTTTCTATATATGATATATATTAAGATTATGTTTTCCTTATGCTTCTGTATTTTTCATTTATGGCACACCTTTATGATTTTTTTTATGGGTAAACGCGATAATTTCATTTTAGGAAGCACGGACTACCACCCCCTCAAAGTTATTTGAATCGTTAATGCCATATATGGGATGTATAAAGGATGTATTAAATGTTATTATACATTATATTATACTATAATTATAGTATAACTTTATCTAATTATAATTTCATTCCATTAAATAGGAAATAGAAATGAAAGTATCGTTCATGCGTACTTACGGCTTACCGTCTCCATGAACGGTGCATTTCATTTCTTACCTCTAAATGTTCTGTAATATTATGAATGAATGTATATACTGGATATATATGATATATATGATATCTAAATCATGAATATAATTCTGGATATAATGGATATTTCACCACATGAACAACTTGTAATTATAAGAAGTTTATTTTTGACTCAAGTAAAAAAGATCGACAAAATTACAGTTATTACCTTAAATAATTACACAATGTTCATAACATGTGTAACGCCCCGACCCCAGTTACCCAGAGTCGGTGCATTATTACATAACATTGGCATGATCACAAGAAAGATCAAATCTCGAAAGACCGATTGGTTTAGTAGCCTTGGAAACACTAGATATATTCATAAGTTTTACATTACATCATAAAATGAAAAACTACTATAACAACATAATGTCTCCATAATCCACACTACTATCCCCTCATAATATCCCTGCAGGTCATTCATAATTTACTTCTTCACATCCTGGGGAAAAAATAAAACATAGAAAAGGGGTGAGCTCAAATGCCCAGTAAGGATAACAATAAAGCGGAAACTTTCATAAATAAGAATAAACATTTAAGGCAATGCATTACTAAAACAAAAGCCTTTTAAAATTGAACTTCAACATGGTATGGCAAAAGTAAAATGAAATAATGCCATTTACTTATTCACATGGATATTCTACTAATCGAATAATCACATGCAAAAATCAATAACCACTTTCATAATGTTGGAATGCATAATGCCAGACTATCATAACCACATAGCCAAGGCCTCGTGCCAAGACTACAAATAAGATTTTGTCAAGGCCTTGTGCCAAGACACTAGTTTGTCTCATGAGACCTACCGATGCATCGAGGAGCTATAGCGGGCTCCACCCGTCACTTATTAAGTCCAATGCATTCCCATATGAAAAGGTTTAAACATAACATAAACATTCGTATTAAAACTAGCATACGAAATGTCAATAATTTCACCATAAACTATGAATGGTATAAAAATAGCACATCCACAGTCAAACATATCACAAAACCTTCAATACAATATAGAAGTTTTGTATCATAATAAATCAACTTCAAATAATCTTAAAATCCATCAAAGGATGTTGACATAGATGAAATCAAAATTCTTTTTAAAGAAGTATCTCCTTTTATTTTGAAATCATTTAAGATCCATATAAAATAAAACATTTTCTTTGAAAATATTCTTATAAGCTTGTATGTAAAGCTTCGACAATTTTATAACGGCGGAAAATAACCGCACCCGCCGTATAAGTTAAAAAAACATTCTTACCTCAATTCCGTCGAAAAGGTTAAAAAGGACCTTGTTTTGAAAACGACGGAAAGATTCCTTTATAAAACTCTTATAAAAAGTCAAACAAGGGTATAAATGACTTTAACCCATATTCTTGTAAATAGTAAAAATGTTTTGAAATACATTTCGAAGAAACATGGATGTTGATGATAAAGAGATCCCAGTAGATTATTACGTATAATACAACCTCGGATAATGAAGAGATTGTGAAATAACCCTTACCTTGTACTTTTCCTTGGTTGGGGTAGGTTAACCTCCTGTATAATGGTGAAATAATTGTTATTAAATTATAAAAGAATCATATATATTAATATGATATCATATATGATATTTTAACATTGATTTATTAATAATATCTTAGAATTATCGTTGTTTTGGTGATAATCGATTCGTTCTTCTTAAATGTTTGGTTACGTAAGACATGTTTGTAATGGATAGATTATATCTTATTCATAATCAGAATGATATTAACATTATTTTTAACCCTAAAATGAGAATAATACTTGAATGGATATGATGGAGAACGAATCTTATCGCGTTCGTGGAGACGGTAGTCCGTACGTACGCACGGACGCTACTTCCATTTAATTTTTATTTTAAAAGAATCAAATCCAAATGATACATAGGTGTATTACTATTCCAGTATAATATAATATTTTTTATATGTTACTTAAGTTCATTAACACCATCCTTTATACGTTCCATGTGTGGTATGAACGAGTCATATCATTTTAAGGGGGCGGTAGTCCGCACTTCCTCAAATGAAATTATCGTATGTATATACAACATGAAACGAATAATGGAATGAAATAAAATGGAATTACAGAAGCTTATATATAAAATATATATCATTAATATCATATTTAATTACAGTGCCATCATAATGGCCACCATGAGAGGTGGTAAGATGTATTTGAACAATCATCGTTTCGTGAGGCGTTAGTTTGCCATCCACAGAAACATTATGTTCATCATCCATTAGATGGAGTTATGTGTATGTGTAGTTTGAATCCTTCTTATAACAACATCCTAGTATATTTAGGATACTGGTGTTGTTACAAAAGAAAGGAAATAAAAAGAGTTTGGGGGTTGGAGAAGCAAAATAAATGAAAATAATTTAAGAGAAATCGTTACCTTTAATCTAGGTAACTCACTTTGGTTGGAACCAAAGGACTTCTTGAAATGCTTTCTTCCTAAGGGGAAGCTTCAAGGAGGAGGAGAGGGATGTGGGGAGCTTATTTTGGCAGAGTTTGGACGAGCCAAGTGGCTTGAGAGGTGTGAGGAAAAGAGAAGGAGGAGTGCCCTTTTATAAGAGGGGTGAAGGGCACCTTTGGAAAAGTTAGAAATATTAATTTATAATAAATTCATTTTCGGTTTACAAAGGCTCCAAAGTTGACTATTCAAAGGATGAGGTGTGGATAGGTCGAAAACAACTCATCCAATAGAATTTAGACAGGTTTGGGTACTTATATTAACCTTATCTTTAAGTATTAACTCTAAGTTAATTAGTTTCACTTTTACAATGTCTCTTTGTATTTTTATATAATATGGTTAATAAACTTACTATATACATCCAAGAGACCCCCAAGTGGTCCATTAATGATTAACCTATCATAATATAAGTCTCTTGGCCGAACCTTAGATTTTTAGGAATTTAATATCAATTAATAATATAATATTTGTTTTAAGAACTCTTTTATGTCAATTTTGACACTATTCAATAGTTGATTTTTGTGAAACTCATAACAGATTGATTACTTCGAACAAAGTCAATTAAATCAATCCTAATATATCATATTATCCTAGAAAATTAGTGTAATTCATTAAAAGTTTCATATTATATTTATTTGGGTATTTATAATATCAATTATGTTAATTTTTTACTATTTTAGTAATTACTACATCATCATTGTGTCATAAATAAAATAAATTATTTAATGTCTAAAAATTATAAATAAAAAATCATTATGTTGGAAATCTTTTTAGATTTATAATGAATATTTATATTCGAAAATCCAACATGTATAACCCTATGTAAAAATTGTTCTTCTAAAAGATGTAAGCTTATGCCATTTTTATTTTTATTTTAACTTTATTAATATAATGTGTCCCTACCACATAAAAGTGGCTCCAAGGGGTCCCCAAATTGACCAAAGGATGCCCATGGTCGGGTATGTGTCCACCAGTAAGGTTAGGACACGTTTTAGGGTAATTTAGTATTATTATATTATTATTTTTTTAACCCTTATTTACCGGATTTACCCTTAACCATGGTAAATAAAATATTTACCGCAGTAATTATTCAAAATGTCTAAAAATAAAAGTTACCTATTTACACAATTTGAACATCCTGATTTCAAATATGGAATCCATTTTCCTAAATTCAAAACACAGAAGTGGCAGAAATTAATTTAAAATTAATTCCCGCTGTCAAAACAAAAAGCGTGTTTTTAAGAGATAATAACTATCAAAAGATTGACACTTGTTTATGTTCGGTTTAATTGTAAAATTATGTCCAATGACCAACATTATATTAAATAGTAAAAATATATTCTAAATATACTTTAAAACCACTCAAATTCATAATTTATTACTATTAATTATTTTGATTAAAAAAGTTGTTTTTAATTTAAATTTAGTAATTTTCACTATTCATCAAAATATGAAAGTTATCCGAAAAGTACCAAAATTTCACCTTAGGCTAAATTTGATATTCCAAATCCAAAA
This sequence comes from Viscum album, assembly GCA_963277665.1. Lineage (NCBI taxonomy): Eukaryota > Viridiplantae > Streptophyta > Magnoliopsida > Santalales > Viscaceae > Viscum > Viscum album. Next base: position 206,503,817 of record OY728166.1, read on the forward strand.
ATGAAGTCCATTTTGAAATATAGAATATATATGATTTCAAAAATTAGGTATTACTATTCACAACGGCTAGTTTAATTAGTTGTGGTGTGTGTTAGAACTCGAGGTTGCGTACAACACACGCTATCGCATTATTCGAAGGGAAACGTACCGTAGAAGCTTGGGGTGTTACATTTTAAATTTTTTGATGTCTCCATTTATTCAAAAAGTTTAAAATATTGTATTTAAAAAGGTTTCACTATCAAAAGTTGATAAAAGTGCAATACTGAAAATGAATCTGTTCTTGCATTATGACTAAGAAACTCATAATATGGATTCTAAAATTATAAGGATTATATAAAGTTTAAAATTTAGTTAATACTATTCATGACCTCTTTTAATGGCTTTTTTTTTGGTAAGTCATGGTGAAATTGAACTCAGTGTTGCATGTAGTGCAAGTTATTGAATTATTTTGAAGAAATAACACACTATGAAATCTTGGGGTGTTATATTCTCCCCTCCTTCAATAAATTGCGTCCTCGCAATTTGAAATTGTTCTTCAAAAATAAAAGGTTGAAAGTAGAAAATATATTTGTGGGAAAACCCACATCGGAAATTGGGTTACTAAAATTTAGTCTTAATATGAGGAAAAGAGAAATCAAAGGGTCACCACCAAATTATGATCTCGATTAGGAGAACATTGGTGCAAATTAGAGACATATAATCGGAGGGAAAACGTAAATATTTATAGGTAGTGATTGAGGTCATCAATCACAAACAAGTGTATAATTTAGGTCCTTAAATTCATCAATCTATGATGATTTGAAATACCATCGGTTCAACAAATCATAGGGTATTAGGATAACACATTTTTGACGTTTCAAAATATCTTAGTTGAAATCCCACATCGAAAAATGAATTAATGAGGCCTCTATTTTAAACAAAGAGTGGAAAGTATGAAGATTACCGAACATAACACATACTAGGGTTCCATGTAGGAAAATATGGATATGGAGGAGAAATCTAACCATCAATTATCTGATGGAGAGTGGTAGAGAACATGGCTATGAAAAGGCCAAAAATCCCAAAGCCATAAATTAGTGATGATTTATGGTACCATCTAGGACAACATTTTTGTTCTAAGTTCCTTTTATTAATGTTGAGGAATTTATTTATGAGATTGGCTAAGATCATAAGGAGATATACTTACTTTATAATTAGAATTTTACCCATTAATAAATTTCTACCACAAACTCATCTTTCATTCTAAAAGATAATAGAACGTAATTTTTTTTTCTATTTATACTATTCGTACAGGGTTCCAAAATAAATGAATTATAATTCATCTACCAGATCTTTTAAAAAAAACTACATTATTTAATTCAGGACATCTCGTGGGACAGTGGTAGGTGATACACCCTTGTCGCCCTTCGGTTGCGGGTTCAAGTCTCGCAGCCTTGCCGGACGCGACGGGTTGCCGCCCGACCTCCGGGTTGTCCTTTTATGGAAATCCAAAATAATCCAAACTAGAACTATCCAAAATACTTCTGTCCAAACTCACAGTCTAACATTTATAAGCAAGGTAAACATAATATAGATCCTTTTTACCCCGTAATAGCATATGAATACCTTCATCATGTATTACCATATTCCTTATTGATTACATTCATGCTCCCTTATTCCATATAGAATGCTGGATATACTTCATTAATCCAAAAATAGTTTAATCCACAACAATGATGGAATATACAAATCATTAATCAGTTCCAAGGTAGTCAAGAATATCCAATATTATTTATCCAAAACAATCACATATTATTCCAAAATCACTACCTCTGTATCAGAACTATATTATGATTTATCATTCTCTCAACCATATATTTTCCAAAAATTTATCCTGCTATTGAGTCACTTTTCTTTGTTCCACACAATCTCAAGTCCTTAATGAAATAGTACTGCAGTACAATCCTTATATACTCCATAATTATTATAACAAGTAAATTGTTGATACAACACTCAATTGACATAATCAACATAAGAACTCTAATCATTCCTCTTCATCTGTGGTAGTATCATAACTTGATTATTATCCAATAGCATCATTTGAGGCATATTCTGATGACTGGGACATGGGTTCTCATAGTGTCCAAACTCCTTGCAAATGAAGCATTGTACATTTGAAACCATTTTCTTACCCTTGCAGTCACGTACTTTGTGCCCTTTTCCTCCACACTTATAACAAACTCCCATTCCTTTCAGGCAAGTTCCAGGGTGTTTCTTTCCACAGTTACCACATATGGGAAAATTCTTCTTTTCCCTCATCCCTTTATCAGTCTTTCTCTCTTCCATCCTTTTCTTCTCTTGCTTCCCTTCAAATACATATGACTCAGTAAACTCTTTACTTATCTTATCAACACATGATATTATTTCTTCACATGATGATAATACATGGGAGACTATTCCTCTTATAAATTCTAGCTTAAGACCATGAAAGATATGATCCTTCCTTCTCTTTGGATCATGTGCATTTCTGGAGTTCTCATTCCTTCTACTGGGTGCCATTTCAATGGCATACACTAGATCAGTTTATGAATCAAAATACATAATCTCATACTTATAAAACACTTAACATAAATTGAACTATTTATGGATATAATCCATAATCATAAAAATGTCTTCTTTGAGGAAGTATATACTCATAAACCCTTCATAATGATTTGTAAAGATAGTGAGAGTTATCCTAAGCATATCCCCCGGGAGTGTCGTAACCAAGAGTGCAGCAAGGCCCGTTGTCGTGCACCAGTTCCCGTTCGAGTCTAGCTCAAAGCGGTGTTTTCGGGTTTTACCCCTAGGTACATCTGTGCCAGAGCCGCCTCTACCTGCTCGTATCCAGACAGGGATGTATTGCTCGGAAAACTCACAAAATCTCTACAATACCAAAATTCTAGGAAGTTCTTCTATACTAATCCTCAAAGTTCATCTTAGGTCTACGTGCTCTAATCAGAGTTTATCTAAATCTAGCTTCCAAGGTTTGTACTAAACTTCCTCTGATACCAACTGTAACGCCCCGACCCCAGTTACCCAGAGTCGGTGCATTATTACATAACATTGGCATGATCACAAGAAAGATCAAATCTCGAAAGACCGATTGGTTTAGTAGCCTTGGAAACACTAGATATATTCATAAGTTTTACATTACATCATAAAATGAAAAACTACTATAACAACATAATGTCTCCATAATCCACACTACTATCCCCTCATAATATCCCTGCGGGTCATTCATAATTTACTTCTTCACATCCTGGGGAAAAAATAAAACATAGAAAAGGGGTGAGCTCAAATGCCCAGTAAGGATAACAATAAAGCGGAAACTTTCATAAATAAGAATAAACATTTAAGGCAATGCATTACTAAAACAAAAGCCTTTTAAAATTGAACTTCAACATGGTATGGCAAAAGTAAAATGAAATAATGCCATTTACTTATTCACATGGATATTCTACTAATCGAATAATCACATGCAAAAATCAATAACCACTTTCATAATGTTGGAATGCATAATGCCAGACTATCATAACCACATAGCCAAGGCCTCGTGCCAAGACTACAAATAAGATTTTGTCAAGGCCTTGTGCCAAGACACTAGTTTGTCTCATGAGACCTACCGATGCATCGAGGAGCTATAGCGGGCTCCACCCATCACTTATTAAGTCCAATTCATTCCCATATGAAAAGGTTTAAACATAACATAAACATTCGTATTAAAACTAGCATACGAAATGTCAATAATTTCACCATAAACAATGAATGGTATAAAAATAGCACATCCACAGTCAAACATATCACAAAACCTTCAATACAATATAGAAGTTTTGTATCATAATAAATCAACTTCAAATAATCTTAAAATCCATCAAAGGATGTTGACATAGATGAAATCAAAATTCTTTTTAAAGAAGTATCTCCTTTTATTTTGAAATCATTTAAGATCCATATAAAATAAAACATTTTCTTTGAAAATATTCTTATAAGCTTGTATGTAAAGCTTCGACAATTTTATAACGGCGGAAAATAACCGCACCCGCCGTATAAGTTAAAAAAACATTCTTACCTCAATTCCGTCGAAAAGGTTAAAAAGGACATTGTTTTGAAAACGACGGAAAGATTCCTTTATAAAACTCTTATAAAAAGTCAAACAAGGGTATAAATGACTTTAACCCATATTCTTGTAAATAGTAAAAATGTTTTGAAATACATTTCGAAGAAACATGGATGTTGATGATAAAGAGATCCCAGTAGATTATTACGTATAATACAACCTCGGATAATGAAGAGATTGTGAAATAACCCTTACCTTGTACTTTTCCTTGGTTGGGGTAGGTTAACCTCCTGTATAATGGTGAAATAATTGTTATTAAATTATACAAGAATCATATATATTAATATGATATCATATATGATATTTTAACATTGATTTATTAATAATATCTTAGAATTATCGTTGTTTTGGTGATAATCGATTCGTTCTTCTTAAATGTTTGGTTACGTAAGACATGTTTGTAATGGATAGATTATATCTTATTCATAATCAGAATGATATTAACATTATTTTTAACCCTAAAATGAGAATAATACTTGAATGGATATGATGGAGAACGAATCTTATCGCGTTCGTGGAGACGGTAGTCCGTACGTACGCACGGACGCTACTTCCATTTAATTTTTATTTTAAAAGAATCAAATCCAAATGATACATAGGTGTATTAATATTCCAGTATAATATAATATTTTTTATATGTTACTTAAGTTCATTAACACCATCCTTTATACGTTCCATGTGTGGTATGAACGAGTCATATCATTTTAAGGGGGCGGTAGTCCGCACTTCCTCAAATGAAATTATCGTATGTATATACAACATGAAACGAATAATGGAATGAAATAAAATGGAATTACAGAAGCTTATATATAAAATATATATCATTAATATCATATTTAATTACAGTGCCATCATAATGGCCACCATGAGAGGTGGTAAGATGTATTTGAACAATCATCGTTTCGTGAGGCGTTAGTTTGCCATCCACAGAAACATTATGTTCATCATCCATTAGATGGAGTTGTGTGTATGTGTAGTTTGAATCCTTCTTATAACAACATCCTAGTATATTTAGGATACTGGTGTTGTTACAAAAGAAAGGAAATAAAAAGAGTTTGGGGGTTGGAGAAGCAAAATAAATGAAAATAATTTAAGAGAAATCGTTACCTTTAATCTAGGTAACTCACTTTGGTTGGAACCAAAGGACTTCTTGAAATGCTTTCTGCCTAAGGGGAAGCTTCAAGGAGGAGGAGAGGGATGTGGGGAGCTTATTTGGGCAGAGTTTGGACGAGCCAAGTGGCTTGAGAGGTGTGAGGAAAAGAGAAGGAGGAGTTCCCTTTTATAAGAGGGGTGAAGGGCACCTTTGGAAAAGTTAGAAATATTAATTTATAATAAATTCATTTTCGGTTTACAAAGGCTCCAAAGTTGACTATTCAAAGGATGAGGTGTGGATAGGTCGAAAACAACTCATCCAATAGAATTTAGACAGGTTTGGGTACTTATATTAACCTTATCTTTAAGTATTAACTCTAAGTTAATTAGTTTCACTTTTACAATGTCTCTTTGTATTTTTATATAATATGGTTAATAAACTTACTATATACATCCAAGCGACCCCCAAGTGGTCCATTAATGATTAACCTATCATAATATAAGTCTCTTGGCCGAACCTTAGATTTTTAGGAATTTAATATCAATTAATAATATAATATTTGTTTTAAGAACTCTTTTATGTCAATTTTGACACTATTCAATAGTTGATTTTTGTGAAACTCATAACAGATTGATTACTTCGAACAAAGTCAATTAAATCAATCCTAATATATCATATTATCCTAGAAAATTAGTGTAATTCATTAAAAGTTTCATATTATATTTATTTGGGTATTTATAATATCAATTATGTTAATTTTTTACTATTTTAGTAATTACTGCATCATCATTGTGTCATAAATAAAATAAATTATTTAATGTCTAAAAATTATAAATAAAAAATCATTATGTAGGAAATATTTTTAGATTTCTAATGAATATTTATATTCGAAAATCCAACATGTATAACCCTATGTAAAAATTGTTCTTCTAAAAGATGTAAGCTTATGCCATTTTTATTTTTATTTTAACTTTATTAATATAATGTGTCCCTACCACATACAAGTGGCTCCAAGGGGTCCCCAAATTGACCCAAGGATGCCCATGGTCGGGTATGTGTCCACCAGTAAGGTTAGGACACGTTTTAGGGTAATTTAGTATTATTATATTATTATTTTTTTAACCCTTATTTACCGGATTTACCCTTAACCATGGTAAATAAAATATTTACCGCAGTAATTATTCAAAATGTCTAAAAATAAAAGTTACCTATTTACACAATTTGAACATCCTGATTCCAAATATGGAATCCATTTTCCTAAATTCAAAACACAGAAGTGGCAGAAATTAATTTAAAATTAATTCCCGCTGTCAAAACAAAAAGCGTGTTTTTAAGAGATAATAACTATCAAAAGATTGACACTTGTTTATGTTCGGTTTAATTGTAAAATTATGTCCAATGACCAACATTATATTAAATAGTAAAAATATATTCTAAATATACTTTAAAACCACTCAAATTCATAATTTATTACTATTAATTATTTTGATTAAAAAAAGTTGTTTTTAATTTAAATTTAGTAATTTTCACTATTCATCAAAATATGAAAGTTATCCGAAAAGTACCAAAATTTCACCTTAGGCTAAATTTGATATTCCGAATCCAAAAATGAAGTCCATTTTGAAATATAGAATATATATGATTTCAAAAAGTAGGTATTACTATTCACAACGGCTAGTTTAATTAGTTGTGGTGTGTGTTAGAACTCGAGGTTGCGTACAACACACGCTATCGCATTATTCGAAGGGAAACGTACCGTAGAAGCTTGGGGTGTTACATTTTAAATTTTTTGATGTCTCCATTTATTCAAAAAGTTTAAAATATTGTATTTAAAAAGGTTTCACTATCAAAAGTTGATAAAAGTGCAATACTGAAAATGAATCTGTTCTTGCATTATGACTAAGAAACTCATAATATGGATTCTAAAATTATAAGGATTATATAAAGTTTAAAATTTAGTTAATACTATTCATGACCTCTTTTAATGGCTTTTTTTTTTGGTAAGTCATGGTGCAATTGAACTCAGTGTTGCATGTAGTGCAAGTTATTGAATTATTTTGAAGAAATAACACACTATGAAATCTTTGGGTGTTATAACATGGTAATAAGTGATATGAGATAAATAATGAACATGAAAAATATTCTTAAGAAAATATAAATTAACTCTAGTTTATTATTCAGGAGGTTAAAGAACGATCGAGTCAAGTCGGACACGAGGTAAGGGAACCTCTTAACCCAATTTCTATTCTTTGGGTTAATATCCTAATATCAAATTATGTCATTATATTATTATGTCCTATCTTGTATTTGTACTTTATTTATGTTTAACTATAGTGAATACACATAATAGATCTATTTTATTTAAAAAATGATCTTTGTAAGGGACTCCATCTCAATCTCCATTCATTGAGGCATATTTGGTTTTATACACAATTTTCCTTTATACGGTGTATAAACCCCTTTGACTTTTAATGTTATTCAAAATGAATCTTTTTATACAAAGCGTTTTTGTTAAATGACAAAAGGAATGTTTTTTGTACGTATGCGGCGAAAACGACTTCTCTGCCGCCGTGACCATTATTTGAGTTTCGGCTTCCACTACAAGTCGTAAGTTTTTTTAAATGAAAAATAATTACGAAGTTTTAATTTTCTTTTATTTTGGTATTGAAAATGGTTTTGAAAGTGTTTTTTTATATTAATGTGTTGTATTGATATATTTTGATTGAAATGTGGAAATGATATGTTTCTTTTATGCATGTTTTATGTGATACGATTATGTTATTGATTATGATATGTTTAAACCTGTTCATATGAGGAATGCATTGGACTTTATAAGTGACGGGTGGAGCCCGCTATAGCTCCTCGATGCATCGGTAGGTCTCACAAGACAAACTAGTGTCTTGGCACGAGGCCTTGACAAAATCTTATTTGTATTCTTGGCACGAGGCCTTGGGTACGTGGTTATGATAGTCTGGCATTATGCATTCCATCATTATGAAAATGGTTATTGATATTTCTTGTGGTTATTCGACCAGTAGAATATCCATGTGAATAAGTAAATGGCATTATCTCATTTTACATTTGCCATATTATTTTGATGTTCAAGTTTAAAAGGATTTTGTTTTAGTTACACATTATCTTAAATGTTTATGTTTATTTATGAAAGCTTCCACTGTATTGTTTTATTATGATGTTTTAGTTACTCAGCATATGAGCTCACCCCTTTCAATGTTTTAACATTTTCCAGGATGTGAAGAAGTATTTTATGACTGACCTACATGGATGGTCTGAAGGGGATAGAAGTGTGGAATATGGAGACTATGTTATTGTGATTTTTCACTTTATGATGTAATGTAACATTTATGAATGAATCTAGTGTTTCCAAGGCTACTAAAATAATCGATCTTTCGAGACTTGATCTTTGTGATCATGCCAATGTTACGCAATAATGCACCGACTATGGGTAACTGGGGTCGGGGCGTTACAAAATGGCTGGTATTGTGACTTACCATCCTTCTAGGGACTTCTTTCATTACAATGAATCTCAATATGATTATAATCCACATCTCTCTAGCTTTTCTTCATAAATCATGATTCACATTATTTGTAGATAACTTATGATTAATGAGAATAAAAATCATTATATAATAATTATATATACATCAGATCCAACAATACTCTAGAAAACATCATCATTATGATCACCACATTAGTTCAAGATTCAATTCTATTTCTAACCTCTTATAACTTTCTATCACGATCCTAATCTGATGGATCGTATTGACTAATACATATGTTATATATCTAAAAGTCATTCAAATATCCTGGATCTGATTTAAAAATTTATAACACCCTTATTTCATCCATATTTATATATATTGATCTATTGACAAAAAATAATACCAAAACACAACATGGGCCTAATAGATTACATCATCTATATAATCCAAAAAAATATAAACTAATCCTACATAACCCACTAGTTGTATCATTACACATAAATAACAAAAATACTAAAATATCATTAACATCATGAACAATCTATGAATCACAACAATTACCCACCAAACAGGGAAACAATTAATTTCAAACATTAAAATTTAATGAAAATAAAAATTTAAAATCATTGAGAAACAGAATAAGTGAAATAAAATAGAATACAAATATCATGATTTTACCTGCATTCTGTCTAAAAATGGGGGAAAATATTAAAAAATAAAAACTAGTTTCTCATGCTCTATCCCATTTCATCTCATTATTATCATCCTGAACTATCTTCTTGACAACTGAATGAGTATTTTTGGGTTGATCCCACATATCAAAAGAATTCATTAGGATTTGGTCCCACTACACACTATTACAACACACAATTCATTCCACTGCTTACTTAGATAATGTATGAATATCAAAATTATCAAACAAAAAAAATTATTTCCTTTCCATGGTCTTACGTAAAATTGTTCCTTTGAAGTTTTAGTGTAAACATTACTCAACTCTTCATGTAATATCATCCTAAGGGTTATCCTTTATACCTTATAACAACCATTCTCTTTATTACATAGTAACACATGATTTATTTTATAAGAATATAGTTAATAAAACACAATAAATCAGGATGTATATTTTATTTTAGAATTATATATATTACATATCAACCATAAAATATGGAATGAATAATATTTATTAAAAACGTCCTTTATATGTCCATAATATTCCTTCGTACATAAAACTGAATGGGATATCCTGGGGAGATACATAAGAAAGGTGTGATCTATAAAGCCCAAAAAGGAAATAATGATCAAATAACATGAATAATGTAAAAAATATTATACAATACATAAATAAATTGGGAAAAATAGAAAAAGATTTAATAAAATGAATGATAAGACATGATATATCATGATGATATATAGGCAACATTGCAAATGTGGAAAAACCTTAAAACACTACATCACAATAATAGGTCAAGGTTACATTCCATGACATCGTGATGGAAAAAGACTCATAAAGGAATTAGGTAACTCCTTATCCCAATATGGCATGTCATGAGAATAAGAATTACCCAGTTCAATTGAATTCAATATAATTCTTAGTGCACCAATCACTTTTATTTCATTATCATACATAAGTGTGACACATTTATCATAAAACAAGGATTCATTCATAATTATACATTATTCCATAATCAAGGATTATGGAATGAATACAAGTATGTCCTATTATAAACTAATATGTGTGTATAATTGTTAACACCGTTGGCTGGTAATGGGTAAGGTATTCACTACTCAATTATTTTGGAATTGAAAATCGAAGTGAAATTTTGGTAGCATAACAATGTCACATAAAACATTAATGAAGTGGGTTGATGAGAGTGAAACATGTATCTTATAATTTGTAAATATACTAGTGATTAAGGGTGGCTATGTAAGAACATATTCCTTAATAATAAAATTAAGATAAAATACATAAGGTAAATAAGAAAGTTGATTAAAGAGGATAATGGAAAAGATCTCTTAATTGTATGGGGGACTCCAAATGCTTGTGAAGAGATTCATGTGTTCTTGGGGAACCTTAGGAGGACTGTAGAGATGATAACTCTGATTAAGGATGTTCTCAATGTATTTTTATTTTATATAAATTGGATATTGGGATAGTTTTTATAATAAATGAATGGGTATCTCTTTAATATGTTTCAATTATAGTTTTTGGATCCTATATAAAAAATTACCAAAGCCGCAAACCTCACCACAGTTTTCCCATGGTTTCAATCAAATAGAATATTTTAATTTATTTTATAAGGGAAAGGGATGAAAGTAACAAAATAATATACTTTATTATGTGGAGGTGACTCATACTATGAATAAAAGGATTTTAATACCTTAAAATAGAAAATAAGTTTGGGAGGAGTTATTATAGATTTATAAAAAAAATAAAATAAAAATAAATAAAATTATTTTAAATTTAAATTAATTATTTGGACATGTATTCATTTTATAGTATTTATTAAATATCTTATGTGTCATTATGACATCATAATATAGAAATTATATTTATATGCTATTTAATTTTTACCCAAAAATTATACTATATTTGAAAATTATGAATAATTTACCATAGGATAATTTTTATGATCTCATTAGAAAAAATATCCATTTTCTAACAAAATTTTATAAATATTTGAATTTTTACTTTTAAAGAATGAAGTGAAATTTATTAAGAAATGTTGTGTTTTTTTGACAATAATAGTTTTTAATCCCAAATAAAGACTATATTTGAATTAAAATAATTATATGATCATATATATTTCTTAATAAATATTTAATAATAATATTTTATTAAAATATTATTTATTTTTAAAGATCCAATAATTCATCAAAATAAATTCCTTAATTGAATTTGAATATTACACAAAAACATGATTTGTGATTTATAGTATCAATCTAAAAATAATTTACAAAGTAACAATAAAATAATAAAAATATATTCATTATTCTATACATATTAATGTAAATACTCATAGTTCTAGGGGATTTATACATTAACCTTTAAAACACCATCAAACTACAAATGATTAAGTTGTGCAATTGTGACAATTTCATGGGGTTGTCCAGGGTATGATGTTTCAATCATGATATAGAAAAGCTTGAGCTTATCCCATAAATGGGTTTTCTAATGAATGAGTTTTTAGATATAATCATGGGATTGGTCAATGTAAAATAACATGGATTTTACCTCCCTTAGAGTTTCAGATATGTAAGCATCATATGGTATAATACTTCTAGTTTTGGACATCACATAATTTATTTATGTCGATTGGATTTGTGAAAATAATAATTTTTTATAGTTATGTGATCATTTTCAACATCTATATTATCAATGGTAATTCTTTAACCATATTTTAAATATGATATAATATAATAAATTGAGATAAGTTCATTTGTTTTCTATAATCGTATTACTTAATAAGTCTATTTTTTAAATATAAATGGGAATTTATTTATAAGAGATCGGGTCATTACAATATTCTATATTTACAAATTTCACCATAGAATATTTTATTTCCGACATTAAAAAAGATTCAGGTAACAAAGTTGCATCAAGTCCTCTAGTTCCCATGTTTCCTTTTCAAATTTATTGTTTCTCTACAGAACATTGACCAAGTGCATTGTATTATTCTATAGAACATTGTCTCTATGATGTATGAACTTCATCGGCTACTCCTCATATGAGAGAAGAATATCCAATGGTACCACATATTGATTAATTATATTTGTGGTGTCTTCTATATACATCATGAAGGGGGATACCTGGAATAAATCATGTACTTATGATATGTTAGGTGGGAGTACTAGTTGATAGTCCACCTCCTTGATAAAATCAATGACCTAAATGGGACCATGGTGTCCTGGACTAAAATTTCCCTATTCCAAAGTCCCGTCACTAAATTCCATTGATAAATGTGTAGGAATACTATTTATCCAACATCAATAAGTAGGTCTCATCAAAAATTGTCACCATAACACTTTTTTCAACTCTGAACAACCTTTATCTTCTACTGATTGGTCTTAACCTTTTCCACCATATATAGACATTAGGTTTTTGTTACAGAAATTCATCATAGAATGCGAGTTTTTATAACCTATTCCAAAAAAGGGATTTCTATGGAGCCATTTGGATGATAGAGTGTAAAATATTATTGTATGTGAACTTAACAGGATGAAGATATTGATCACATACACATTTTAACATCGTAGAACATTCTACCAATATGTCCTTTGGTAACCATATATTCTTCCAAAATTGGCCCCATATTTGTGGGTGATGAGCCATATTAAATTTCCACTTTTTTCATGTTGGAGACTCTTCCAAAACAAATATATGACCCTTGGATCTTGATCGAATAAAATTAATAGTGGTACTCCATGCTACCTCACCACTTCATTGATGTATATATATTCAATTTGATCATGTGATAAGTCCTGTTGAATCACAATAATGTGTGAAGTATTTGTATGATGATCCACCACACCCCATGTTACTTTACTCCCTCTTGATTTATTTAGAAGACTAGTGAAAACAGTCAAGGTTATGTTTTCTCATTTACAAGTAGGCATGGGTAATGGTGGAATATTTCCCTTATATTACTTGTCTTCCTCTTTCACTTGAAGAAATATAATATATCATCATGTATATTCCATTATCTACTTCTCCATATTGTCCCAAAAATAATCCTCTCATAGATATTGTTACATCTTTGTAATTCCAATATGGATAGCAAAGGTAGAGCTATTTATATCATCCGACATATCTTTATTAATGATAGGATATCATGGTACAATAGTCATGACCCAAATATTACCAAACCTAATTCAATGAAATCAATATCAAAGGATTTACCATTTCTTATATCTACCCATTTCTTCTGAATTCCCATATCATCTCATTTAATATACCATATATTCACTAGAATACAATGTTGAGAAATAATTTTCAAAATGAGTGATGATGTTCATTCAATTATGATTAACATGTCCATAATTTCTATGTCTAATAAGTTCATATCCCTCTCAATTCTCATCAATGACGGAATTGGTGTATCCTATATAAATAGATTGTATTCCACGTTATTTGTTTTACCAATGTGTTAGATGATTGGGAATTAAATATCCTTTATCAATGATAACCATATTCAATGATTCATATTTAGATCTTTCTACATGAATATATACAATATGATTTTGTTAATAGTATATATTTCACACTAATCTCCATAGAGATAATACCTTAAAATTTTCAATGATAAATCACTACATCCAACTCTAGTTCATGTGTTGGTTAGATTTTTTTGTGAACAATAAACTACTTTGAAGCACATACTATGACATTGTCATTATTTGTTAACAAACATACCAATCCCTTCCTTATTGAATCACAAAATACTACAAAGAGTTCTCTACTAGTGAGTTGTGTGAGAATAAGGGTAGTGATAAGCCTCCTTTTCACATCTTTGTACATTTTTCTAATTCGTTATTCTAAGATAACATCACCCCCTTCCAAATTATCATGGTTACTAAATTTTAAAATCATAAAAATTTATCAGAAATCAACAATATTACCCAACTAATCCAAGCATACTACTGATATCTGTCACATATGTTGGAATCAACTCTCCTTCAATTGTTGCTATTTTTTATGGGTCCATCAATATTACATTTTATGTGATGATATTTTCCAATAATGAGATATCCTTTTATAAAAATGCACATTTTCTATACTTGAGATAGTGCTTCTCATTTTATATGGTCTTTTTCATAGTGATCAGATGATCCTCATACTCCTCCTGGATTCTGGAGTATATTATAATATCATTTATAACTACATCCCAAAAAAAATCATGGTAATAACTAAAGAATATATTCATCAATTCATTGAGGATTTCAGGAAAATTAGTTATTCTGAATGGAATTAATTTGAACTATCAGTGCATGCAACATGAATAAAAAGAATTCTTAGGTATATCCTATTTCTTTACTTGAACATGATAATATCCTAAACACAGATCCCCCATGGAGAATTAGAGTTCTATATATAGGTGATCAGACAATTCATTAATTCATGGAAGATAATACTTGTTCATTATATTGATTTGTTTAGCTAACGATAATAATTAAAAAGTCAAATTCAACCATCCTCCATCTTGATGAAGATGACTAGTGCACCCTATGGTGAATCACTTGGGATTATGAATTTTTTTATATATTCTCATATAGTTTTTCTTTAATATCATAATTTTCCACAATAATCAGTAAATATAGTCTCTTGGATAATTGTAACTCCCCTGGTATGAACTCGATTGAAATTTAAACCACTCAGTTGAAAGGAAGACAACACAATTCCTCAAAAAACACATTTGTATATTCCAAACCAATGATCTTTTCTTTAAAGATGATTCATTCCTTATAATCAACCATTTGAGCTAGATACACATATTCATATGGTAATAATATCCATGATTGAGATTTTAGTGCAAATGGATATTCATCCTCCTCCCTGTACTTATATCGAATTAAGAGATTATTCGATATTTGATGTTTTATTTCCTTCTCATTGAAATTCATGTTAGATATATAAAAAAAATTGTACCCAATATTTCAAAAATTCTACCTATAAGTGTATGAAAAAATTGAATGGGATGTTCATCCCACAAATGTTAATTGGGGGAGTTCTATACATGGGATGAAATAATTGAACCATTTTCCATTTTTACTAATTGATCCACTTCCATTGTTTTTGGTGGTGTTTGAAAAGATCTAATTAACATTTATGACTTGAAGGAATGTGTATAACAATAATAAAAATCATGCATTCTATTCTTGAATGAAAAAATAGTGTAACTGTCACCACTTCATTGAGGGGATCCCCCTCAGTGGCTGTAATGGAAAAATAATTCCTATACTACCTTAATGTTTTTTGGTTTCCTCCAGTAACCCTTGTATTATTGAATTGGTTTGAGAAATACCATGATTCTTTAGAGTTGAAGCCCTTACCAATAAACTAATATTGGACTGGACCATTCCTTTCATCCAATGCGTTAGTTTGTTTTTTTCTATCATCAATATTTTTCTTGGATTAATTCCTTCCCACACAAAAATCATTTCATTATTCCCATTAGGAAATTTTTCGTGTGCTTCTTTATAAACATTTGACTAGTGAGATATTAAAATTTATTGTATCCATTATATTTTTCCATCAAAATTCAAGAACTAAATACCACATTATGCTTCTCATCCCCATGATACCCTTGAGATTATCCAGTCAATAATTTTAATTTGAGGGAGCATTGAATAATATCCTCACAGCAGTCAATTTCATGGATTTATTGGGATTTTCGTAGACTATGGTTTATCCCACCAAAGAAGTAGTCAACCATGCATTCATGGGTAATGAAAAATCTAGAGACATATTACGCATGTCTTGTGATTTTTTCCTCATAAGTCCCAATAGATTCTTAATTTTTTTTCTATAGGTATATGAGTTCTCTTTATATTTTATGTAGAAAAGGTTGAGGAAAATATTTATTGACAAACATTTTCCAAGATTCCTTCCACCCAATCACTTTCATCTATTCTTCATGCTTCATGTTATAGATCAATTTCCAGAACTGATAATCTTGTACCTCCATATTATATACTCCTACTGGAACTTTCACTTGTTAAAAACATTGATGGATAAAGTTGATATTCTAAAATGAGATAATCTGTTGTTCTTCGATTATAGGATCGAATTACCCTCTAAAAATCGAAGGTCTTATTCTCAAAAATATCTCAAAATTATATTGTTCTCTCTTAGGAGGATTTTGATGCTTCTCCTAATATTTTTTTATTAAGACCGATAGTTGATTGAGATATTACATCTATAATATTATCAATTCCCACTTGTACTAGGATGGGTAGCTTGTTGGGGCAGTCATAACATTTCCATTCACATTGGTTATTTGTCTGATTCCTTATATTTCCATTAATTAGATAGAAAAAAGTAAAACTTGGTATGATTATTTTTAAACTATTAAACACATAAATTGCAATACAATGAAATAAAAGGTGTACGGAAATTTATTTCCTTAATATATGAATTTCTTGGCTTCTATCTATGTTATCCATGATCTATTTCCTAAAATATATTCTTATTTATTAGCTTCTATATAGGTTATGATGAGTCAGGATCAGTGAAACTTGTTGAACTTATTAACCCTACATACATATGTTCCAGAACCACATATATTTCAATTATCTATATAGGTATGTATTTTATTGATAAACCCCTTTCTATATACATAAAATAATTTAGGGATGTATTCTTATACATTTTATTATCGCTATGTATTAATCAAGAGTTTCATAATACATTTACTTATAAAGTACATAACCTTTACTTTATTACAATCTAAAAAATCCAAGATCATTATTACACAATAATATATGATTTATTACGTAATAATAAACTTAATATAACCTAGATGATCTATAATTCAAGTGTCCTTGGGAATTAGGTACATTAAAAAACAATTTAAAACAAGGAACAAATCATATTTATAGAAAAAATCCTTAACATGTTCATAATATTCCATTATACATAAAATTTCATCGGATCACCGGGGGACATACATATGAAAGGGGTGAGCTATAAAGCCTTGTAAGGGAATGAACATCAAATAACATTAATAATGAAATACTTGTTTGAGAATTGGCATATTAATGGGGCATAAAATGAATAGGAATAATAATGATGAATGCTACTACCCGATATTTCATGATAACATACTGAACACATGGTAACTATCGGAAAAACATAAATCATTTAATCATAAAAATTTTTCAAGGCTAAATTAAAAGAAGTCATCATGGAAAAATTTCCATAATTTGATTTGGTTCACTCACTATCACAAAATGAGATTTCATGAGACAAAACATTAACCAGTGAATTATAGCACTATATAAATCTTTACAAACCTGTCAAATTCATTTATTTCGTATGCTTAACTGTTTCATATAGAGAATACAACATAGAATCATTCATCACCATATTTTACCCCCTGACTAGTGAGTGCGGAATACATAAATGTTTGTCTCAATTCCCTGATGTATATGTGTATAAAGGTGAAAACCCATTATAGGTAATGGGTATGGTATTTAGTATAAATTTTTTTGACATGGAAATTCACGTGGATATTTCTGTAACATAACAACATAACATAAAAACTTCATAAAATTGGATAGTGAGAGAAAAATATGTCTCTAATAATTTAGAAATAAATTGTATACTAATGGGGTTATTTAATAACATATACCATCATATGGAAATGAATATTAAAGATATAAGCTAATGGTGATTCTAGAATATAGATGAGAAAGGA
This sequence comes from Viscum album, assembly GCA_963277665.1. Classification (NCBI taxonomy): domain Eukaryota; kingdom Viridiplantae; phylum Streptophyta; class Magnoliopsida; order Santalales; family Viscaceae; genus Viscum; species Viscum album. Next base: position 206,521,961 of record OY728166.1, read on the forward strand.
AAAGATTCATTACTTGTCTGTGTGTCCCCTAATGATTTGGATGAGATTGTTTTGAGATTGAGATCACCTTTGGATGACACTAGAGAGGGGAGGTTAGAGTAAATACATTACCTAAGAATTGTTACTGATGATAAATGGGATATTTTTGAGATTATATGGAAAATTATTGGGTATTTAGTTAATATTTCTCAAACATAGGTTCTGGAATGTATATAATAAAATGAATAAAAATAGAAACCTTTCCATTGTATTTTCCAATTTATTCATAAAAGGGATGTGTATTCTATTATTTTATAATGAAAGGTATGAAATTAATAAAATAATTCTCTTATATATTTGAAGTGGTGTTATATCTTAATGAATGAATTTTAATGCATTATAATGTATAATAATTTTGGAAAGATTCATAATTCATTTATAAAATAAGTCAAATAAACATAAAATAAAATTATTTCTAAAGGGAAAAATATATTTTCTCTTGTGTCACATTTTTTGTACTTATTACATCACATTTTGGACATTAAAAGGTCATAATTTATTAACTATATTTATGTGGAAATTAAATATTACCAAAAAATTATACTATCTCAAAATATTATAAAAATTTAACCGTTGGATAATTTGGAAACTATGATTATGAAAATAATATTCATTTTATCAAAATATATATATCAATATTTTATTTTATTTCATTTAAAATAATAATCTACATTTATTGAGAAATGATATGTTTTATTATAATAATAGTTTCAAAACCATTATAAAAATTATATTTTACTTCAAATAAATTATATGATAATTTTTATTTTATAAAAATTTTGTCTTAATAATATATAATTAAATAATTATTTTATAATAATATATTATTAAAAACAAATTATTTGAAACATCCATTAATTCATAAAAATGAATTTCTTAAAGTAATTTGAATAATACCCAAAAATATAATTTTTGTTCTATAATATCTAAATATAAATCATTTATAAAGTAACAATAATAGGATGAAAATATATTCATTATTCTATACATTGTAATGTACATACTCAAATTTCTAGTGTATTTATACATATCTCATTATTTCACCATAAAATTCCCCAGGAGTAAGTCGCACGATTGTGAGACATTCATGGGGTGGTTCGGCACACATAGTTAGGGTCTTGATCTCGATGGGATTGAACTTATCCTGTATATGATTTATCTCATGATTCAGTTGATAGATCTCTACTTGACCTTGATCATGGGAAAAGTCCAGTGATGTTATCTAACTCGGAAGCTTTGATAAATTGGATCCAAAGGTTATAATCCTACCAGTTGATGGAATCACTTCCTTTTCTTGTTTCAATTGGATTTTGCAAAACCCTATATTTATAAAAATCATGTGATAATTGTTAAATGATTAAAATATCAATGGTAATGATGTTTACCAATCATTTAAATATGATACAATATAATAAAATAAAATATTTTCATGTGTTTTTTATAACAATATTGCATATAATGAAATTTATTTAAATTGTATGGGGAATTTTATTTAAAATAGTTCAGGTTGTTACATACCTCTTAATTCATTATCATCAATCATTATATTTCTAGATACCCACGAGTTATATAAGATCTTAGATGATCTGTACCCATATATAAACCCAAAAATCATATTTGACTTTAAAGAGATTATACATATTCTCCATTAGATAATAATTTATCTACAGGGAAATCATAAAAATCACTTATGTGTATTAACACTCAATTAAGAAGTATTTAATTAAATTCACATGACATATAAAAATATTTTTTATTCACTATCTCTCATAGATGTCATATTCCATCAATAGTCAAGAGGGAAACATAGAAAACTCCTCTCAACAAAACAATTTGTTATTTCACATCACACAAACAAAGATCAAGGTCAACAATGTGGATTGAAAAGCACAAGTGATATCACCCCCAAAATTCAATTAATAATAATAGTTACAAACATACACTTCATCCACTAATTCCAAATTCCAAAAATCCATTATAAGGAACTAAGGATCCCATAAAAACATGAAAGAATTTAATGATGTTATCAAAAGTATAATTGTTGTCATATAACCCACTACCCAATCAATAATATTAACCCACACCTATATCAAGTGATTCCAAATTTCCCTATAGACGTCTACTAAAAGAAAACAAAAATTGTACCTCATTTTAATCTAACAGAACCGTTACCAAGGTATGGACTCTCTTATTTCCACTATGCTACTATAAATAAACATGAAACACCAATAAGAATATAATAAAAACATTATCATGATGTTTATATGAATGTATTAATGATTTAGAAATCACTTAATAGATCTCATGAGGTCAAATAGAAAAATATTAGTACCAAAACTAGATATATGGAATTAAATTAAAATCCAATTCAAACCCTCTTTAAAAAATAATATAAATTACATTATATGATGGATCTAGCAATGTTAGGTCCAAAGAAAAAATACAAAAAATACTTTTATATATCCCCTATATTTTGGAAGACCATTTCCAAAAAAAATCATTAAATCAATAATTTCAATTAGAATTATGCTTCAAACCAACATGCATTTAATTATAAAAATTTTAAAATGATAATTTATTTTATTTTAAAATTATAACTCATGTATCACAATAAATAATAAAATGGACCACAAAAACTCATTAAACCATTAAAAAACTGAGGAACTGTTTATAAATTTTTATTTTCCTTGAGGACTATTAGGATAAAATGAGAAAATACTATTTTATGGCAGATTTACAAAACAACATACAAAAAATAATCATTAACAATATTAATATAATAAACCATAAAATAAACGGTGTAATCAATAAAATCAGTTCTTTATTGTCCACCTACCTCAACTGATGATCTATAAGTTGATCCCAATATCATGTATACCTTTATTGATCCCACAAACACCGTTGTTAATTTTGAGAAAATGTGAATTTTAAAACTAAACATTTTAAAACATAATCCCCAAAATTAATAATCACATACTAACTCGTTATGTGGATTCAAAATGCCAATAAAATAATAAAAAAATAAGAAGATAATCCATAAAAAATCATAGACCTAAGTCAATAAAAACCCAATTTATAAAACCTAATAAACTGTAAAATTTATCTCCTTTGACTAATTAACATAAAAAACAACATGATATATTTCTTAAGTAGGATGATGTGAAATAAAAATCTAACACCATTATTGACCATCCATCATGAACAACATTTGAAATATAATTTCTTATGATGTTATTCCATTAAAATCTGCAAAAAATAAAGATTTTATTTATTATTATAACATAACAATATTTATTAAAGTTGATATGTGAAAATATTGGAGACATATGTGAAAATACATAATTGAAATTGGTAAAAAAACAATGTATGATAGTCTTCAATCAAGGTGGATGAATAGAGAGATTAAAAGAGAGGGAAATAATTTTCTCCCTCCGTTAAACATGATCAATAGGATAACCATGAGAGTAGTGTTCTTATTAAAAATAAATGAAAATTTTGATTTCTCTTTAAAATAACATTACATAATATTGCTGGAACTCAGGTGGACTACAACAAAAAAATATAGTTTCATCTACAATAGCCACTTTCACCTATATTAAAGCTCTAATACAGTGCCACAACAGTTCCTATAGAATCATGTTTTAACCCATTGAACGTGATAGTCTAAAACTATGATGAAAATCCACATTTAGAATTATTTATAGCCATCACTTAATAAAAATATCTCATTTTGTGTCAATATAAAATTGTAACATCTATCAATAAAATATGATATAAAAATATCAATTACACCAATACATAAATGGTTGATATCTAAATCACATCTTCCATTACTAATACTAAAATCCATAGGTCATTAAAAACTCTTTACCATAAGACTCATCATCCTCGAGAATCCACAGTCATATGTCATCCAAATTGTTGTTCCTATAATAGTCATCAATTCCTCACAAACAACCAACTAGCTGTATTTTAATTCCTAATATAGAGAAAAAATTAAAAAAATAATTCTAAACAATCCTCATAAACATTGATAATAAAAGAATAAAACATTAACTAATTAATATTTGATCATTATCACCTCTACGGTGTGTTTTCACTCTAAATTTCACATTGATACTACCTTATTCAAATACTTATCACCCGATCACAATCCTTATAACCAACCAAAAACTCCAAAAAATAACATTAATTATTCCATAAAAACAAACCCATTTAATCATCTCGTATTCAACCTCATATTACTCCCCAAAAAGAAAATATCCAACCATAAAATCCATTTATTTTAGTTCATGAACCCAAAATAACCTACATTATAACACTTAATACAAATTCCAAACAACTACCTCATGATATTAAATTAAATGGGTCACTCTATAAACACAACAAACAATAATAAAATGAAATCCAGTCCCCAAGTCACTCTCAGTATTAAAAATCTCCTATACCTAGTTGACCTGGATATTTAGTTATTCTATAAAACATAAAAAAATTACATTACACATAAAAAAGAATTTGAGTTATTAGAAATAACATTTAGAGTCAACATGTTTTCCTCAGAATACATAAGAACAAAAAATAATTTTGCAATTTAATATTCTCCTTGAGAATAGATTCTATATTAATTTTTTTAAAATCCTTTTCTAGAAACTTTTCCCTCATTTTTTTAAATCGTATTAATCCCAAAATTTTTCACATTATATAGTAGACCACATGTGTTTCCATTAAAAATGGTTTTTTTCTCAAAATAACTATCCCTAAGAATATTTTATCTATAGAATCCAAATAAAATAAATCAGAAATAAAATATTAAATACCCCATTTCGATATTATTATAATAATATATTATAAATTATTTATGGAAACATCAAATAAATTTTAATTTTCATATATTAAAAATATTCTTTGATGATATAATTTTACAAATAATATATTATATAGGTGAATATATCATTTTTAAAGAATGACAATACATTATTCATGATAAACCTTATAACTCATATCTAAGACCAATGAACCAAACCAAGTCTCATCTATCCCAAATTGGTATTTTCATTCCAATACATCACCTATTCAAATAGATTATTCTCGATACACTAAACCTTTCAAAAATACATGGGATTAAACTAAATATATTCTAGTTAGGCATGATTCTAGTCTACATAAGAAACCAAAAATTACTATATCGACCTATAAATAATATAGTACTATTAAAACACATACTTTGATTCCACATTAGGATTCCCATCCTAGCTCGATCGAATGATTATTATGAAAGGGTCATCACATAATCTCTAGAATACCTACTAGTATACTAACGGATTTTGATAATAAGTGAGGGACTATAATATATAATTGTATAATATTACTTAAAATTCCAAAAAAGTGGGGATGTGAGTGGTTATTATGAAATTTTTTCATAATCCATCTATATAATGGAAAAACTCAAAAACAACTGACTTTAAATGGGGAACTAAGACAGACCCTACAGTCTATAATATAAAAGTTATAAAATGATTATATTATGTATCAACTATAAATTAGTCTTAAGAATTAAAACATACATAACAAGAATTTGATACATAATATGAGGTAAATATCTCTCATGTCATCACATGATCTATATAACCTGAAAATAAATATAAAATGCAATCTATCAGAACTCAAATAACTAAATCCTACAAAATTATTGACCTCAATTATATTACTAATCCAAAAGAACATGTATAGATAAAAGAGATACATATAGATATAATAATATATGAAACTCAACCAATGTACATATAGACCCATGTTGTTTACATTGGTATGTGTAAGTATAACAACCAGGAAGGATTCACCTTATTTCTTAGACATCATGAATATATATGATCAAGTAAATGTGAATTAAATTTATAAGAGAGTTAATGTAGTCGTGGTGTAACTCAACCACCAGGAAACATAACATGAGATGTGTATATTAACAAATCCTCTACCTATATTAATACTAGACATAAGTAACCTAAATAATTTTATTGAAAATACTCGAGCATCATGATAGAAAAAACCTTCCTAAAATCGATGTTTTTTACACCCTTTTTACCTAACAATTTCAATAAAAATATATCCCAATTCTAAATATATATCAAAAAACACTATAATAAAAAAACATGTTAAATAGTGTTTTTCTTTACCTATCATATATTTTAAGAAATTTTATTAAGAAGAATCCAGAAATATATGATCCTCACATCATAATAATAAGGAAATCAATATGTATTTTCAATAATTGTTAATTATCAGACAAAATTCAAATATAAAATGAGTTTTCAATGTGATATTAAGATAAATAAAGATTAATTATATAATAATATCATAATATAATAAATATGAAAAATAACTAATGGTACCTGAAAAATTAAAATAAAATTCATAATACTCAGACCATTCCTCGTATAATCTCATAAATTCCCAAAAGAACTATCTAATAGGCTATAAATGGATATAAACTACCTCAATCCTGCATATCACATGCATTTACATATTTTTATTTTACCTATGTTATTTCATCATGCTATTTATGCACTTATCACATTAATCATGTCTCAATATCAAAATTATAAAATAGTCATAATGTACCATGTTAATTGCCATACCGCATATGGGTTCTTTGAAGGATCTAGGTCTTCCATAATTCATAAATCCTTTCATCATATCCCATAGGTAATTCATTATTCCTCTTATCTGCTTATAATTTATCTATCCACATTCATATGTCCCTTGGTAATATCATTTCTAGGTGAGTCGTACCCTAACTATGAAAAAAATATAAATAACCTCATAAACCTACATGTTTTACCTTTGATAAATATCAATCCTAATGGTTTTCTTATATATCATCTCCCATGGGTATTTATAGTCCATGTATATATATGTAACATGAGTCATATAACTCTTCAAATACTTTCTCAATTACTCTATCTCATAGCTAGAATATTCCAATTTCATCCAAGAGGGAAACTGACCATCATCCTTTGAAATTCATAAGAAGGTATCCCACGTCTACTAAAAATACATCTATATCAATATTAAGGATTTTCGTTCCACTAAAAATCCCACATAAACTCATCTCAAGTAATTAATTGAAGAACATTTAGTTCATGTCCAACCGTAGACAATGAGTCCAAATCAAAACTCTATCCCCCAACGAGCAATGGAGGTATTAAATAAACCCAACGTCCATAAAGGTTTCCAATGTCCATTAGTGAACATATAATTTATTACCTAATTAGTAACTTTAACTCAAACTCTAATTATGGACATTCAAAAGTTATTATAGTCCTCTTCAATAGGGTACCCAGACCGATCACAATCTGATTGAGCCAAACCATATCCTAAGGAAAGGACCATCTCAAGGACCATATTATACCATGGAACATTACTCAATAAAAATTACCATAAAATTAATCCATAATCATTAGGAACATACATATGCATTATGTATTTGGAATATTAGGTTTAATCCTCATGAGAAAAAATTGACAAAAAACATTTTACATAATTATCCCTCATGGATTTCATTTTAAAATATCGTCAAACCCTGATTATTAATTATTTAAAAAAATTATTTCATTTTGTATTTATTCACATTATTTTCTACACAAAAAATAAATGACAATACTCTAAAAAACCCCATATATTTTTAAATATTATTTAAAACACATTTCATTAACATTTATATTTTTTATTGAAATTACCATTTAAAATAATAAATATTTTAAAACACATTAAAAATGGAAACCCTATTTATTTTTTAAATATATCTCATATTAACAAAAAAATCAACAAAATGGGATAATAAAACCAACTGAAAAAATAGACAAAATATGAAACAATTAAAACTGAATACAATTCATGTTGTCTCTAATGAATATAAGATCACATCCTATTTTATTAACTTGTATCACAAGATATCATACTATATTCACATTATACTAATAATAATTTCATAAACAATAAAATAATCTATTTATTAGAGATAAAAAGTAATGTAAAGTACAATTACCTTAACCAATGATCTATAAATCTATCTTAAACTAATGTTGACATCCAATGAGACTACAAACACCTATCTCAATCCTAAACCATAACAAATACATAAACATTAAAATTTTGTCGAAAGCCTCATTAAGAAATATATGCTATGAAAATATCTAAGGGGAACCAACAATTTGAAATAATATACAATGAAAACATTAACCCTTAAAATGAAACATAATAATAAAAAATTGAAAACCCCATTTATAAGCCTAAATCAGAGAATATTTTAATAGAAATTTTTCAAAAAAATATCAAAAAATAACATAACAAAATATATAATCCAAATCATTCACAGAAAAATTTATCACATTTCACATGCCAAATATATGTGATTCAAATAATAAACAACTTCTTATATATAAGTTCTAACATACTCATATTTAATCTCACATCTAATAACTAAGAAATACACAATAAAAATAAGAATAACTGGGGATGAATAAATGTGAAAATGAAGTGGAAAATAAATAAATTAAATTAATTAACAAGACTATTATTAATCACCTCTACTCAAGGTGAAATTTTTAGAGCTCAAATGAAGTTGGTGGAGGTGGTTCTCCCCCTATAAACAATCTACTCAATCAGGGACACACAATTGAGTTTTCTATTAATGAATAGTAATCAATGTTTTCCCCTTTAAAAAATAACATGAATTCCACCAAAACTATGGTGGATACAATCATACATATGATGGAATATATAAGGGCATATCCCCACTAACAATAAAACTTAAACACTCATAAACTAATACTATAATTTTTATGGTACGCAATGTGGTGATTATCCACTACATCAAATGTTAGATATTGTTTTACTAAGGGTTTTTAACATCAATATACTACCAAATAAACACAGTTTCCTTTTCCTAAAATGAAAACCCCTAGATATAATTTTTCCTGACCATGTCTCTCTCCAAAATGATTATTTAATACTCCAAAATAGAACAAACCCCCTGTAAATATGATTTAAAAATTCTAATTCAATCCATCATTCAAATTTTAAAAGGTCCAAACCCTCATTGAATGAACAATTAATTATATTTCATGACATTAAAAATAAAATATCAATAATGAGATTCTTGAGATACATGAGTTGATTCAGTTTCTACAACCATTTTTTAAACCAACTCACTTTTAATCTCATGACGTATGCCAATTTCATGTTGTTTATCTTTTACAAGTTCACTGTTTGTTTCATTGACTCCTTAGGTAATACATTCCATATAAATAAATTTTATAGTATGATATATACAAATTTGGTTCAAAAAATTATTGATATAACCAATCTTTGGCTCGTTATAATATTAAAAAATTAATTTATCTTATTTAAGATTAGTATTATATAAAAAATAAATCATTAATATATGATTTATAAACCTAAATACTAATATCTGTTGGAATTTTTCCCAATCCATATATTATATATTTTATTTAGTATTATCATATATAAAGTATAAATTAGTAAGAAATAAATTATTTTAATAGAATTACCCAAAAATTATAGAGGAAGATCATACTACCCAACTTATTAAGGAATGCACAAAAAGTTACAATTTATAATTTTAGATAGATTATTACATTATGATAAACATAGTTTTGGTAGTTATGAAAAAATTACCTAATGTATTGTATTATTTATATGATCTTATATTAAGAATTACTCAAGTTTACCTGATTCAAATATTTTAATATTTTTTTATATATTTTATTATGTACCTTTTTTTTGATTACTTTTAACATTTTCAACGTTGTATCTTAAATTTCATAAGATACACATAAATATATTGGTAAACATTATTATATTCATATTACACCAATTATATCTGTATTTATTATTTCCAATAAACCATTAGTTTTAATATGTTTTTAACTGAAAATTTTTATTGTATACTTTTCATAATAAAAAAGATATTCATTCTAGGCTTATTTGGATCAAATAAAACTTATTCTTAATGTGAAATACTAAAAGTAACCTCCAATCCATTGTCACCATTATTTGAATCTGAATGTATTTATAATATAATATAAATAATAATATGTGTACTTAAAACTAATGATGGTAAATCCTATTTCCTTAAATAATAAATTTGATGAACATCCATGAGAAATACCCAAAAGACTCAATTCAACAAGTTGTATCCATTAACCATCCAAAATCACCCAATGTTTTGGTATGTTTCTCATTCACACCATATTATATTAGAATCAATTGAATAAACTAAAGGAATAATTTTTATTTGATTTAATTGGTTGGAAATTCACCCAAGTTTTGATAAAACGCAATTTAAAAGGTTTCAGTCACTTTATATAGGTTCTAGGATACTCTAAAATACTTCTATATATTTATCAATACATTTATAATGTTTAACTAAATGGAAATAAGTTAAAAATTTTGTAATGCATAATCCACTGATATTAATAGTTAATATGGACACATAATTATATCATAAATTTCATCATAAGAAATATTACCATCAAAGTTATATATATATATATAGAGTGTCCGTAGATAGGAATTTTTTACATTCCACTACAATAACCCACATAAACAATTATACATATCATATAATGTGATACATTACACTATATAATTTATATTGTATTCTTACAAACTATCCATGTCTTATGTCATATGATATTTCATTACACCATTTATGACATGTATTATGATAAATATAACATCTTATATTACAATATAGCGTACTCATATCCTATGTATTATAAGCATTATGATATATGTCTTCCAATATAAGAATATTAATGAATCCTAATAAACAATATATAATTTTACATAAAAAATAATTAATATACATACCTTATGGAACTATTTAAAAAGATCAATTTTTATATATTTCATACCATTTTTGTAAAGATATAATTAATTTTTTTTAATTTTATTAAATAATTTGTGAAGAGTTATCTATAAACCTTTTTGGATAACCAAAAAAATTTTGTTATTGAATATATCAAGGATTCATTAAACATAATCCCTATTTATTCAACCATGTAACATGACTCTAAGGGTCATATAAAAGTTGGAGATAAATATTTTTTCTTAAATTTATAAATGTAAAATAATACCATATCCTAGTAATGAATTGGGGATAGACAATATATAAATTAATTTAACATGATTTACATAAAATTCATGTAGTTTTTCATATTTTGAAAAGTAAAATCATATAAAATAATAATTTTAAATATAATCTATTAGCCTTTGAAAATGAGTATTAATTTGGACACATGTTATGTCAATATTTTCTAAATACTCATCTATTCTAAATTCTTTGAATATATACTGGTTAGATGGATGAAGAAATCATATTTCATTAACTCTAACAGATAATAACATTAAATACCATATATCCAATAAATAAGACCATCACATGTCACTTTTATATGCATAAACATAAAGTTTATCATTATATCAAAATTGGGGGCACAGATTTTGTACCTATCATATGAGAGTGAAAAAACCATCATGATTAATCGTAATAAGTTATATTATATTTGAAATAATAACCTACACACTAATTTTGTGAGCCTAATATATAGTGTAAAAAATATATCAATGTAAATATATTCACATTTTAGGTATCTTTTCTTTCAATGGGTAAAGGGTAACCCAAATACGAAACATACACCCATTATATAAGAAATGTAGTGTAATATACTCAATGTGTTATATTTAATCGTTCATCTTGTGAACAATACTAATTTTGTGTCTCGTGGGTATATTAAAGAACATAATATGAAATACAACCCCAATGATGCTAATTTTTTATTAAAACATATAACACTTAATGAAAAACATCTTTTTGGAATAACTCAAAGGCATTCATTGCGAAGTAAATTAGTATTTTCTTCATGTGAGAGATAAAAAATTTATTGAATAATAAAGATTATATGACTTTTGTATAAGAAGAAATAATTATTTATACAGTTAAACTTTTTTATAAATATTATAACAAAACTAAACCTATGTTTGATTCTTATATATCATAAAAAACATCCAATGTGCATTTTCAATTCTATGTTTTTATTTTGTGTTAAACTCATTATATCATGTGGTAGTTAGTGAATCATTTTATCTAAAAATTTAATAAAATCCACCCCAAAATCTTATTTAATAGGTAATAGATATTAAGATTAAAACTATTAAAAATGGTGATACAATAAATTGTATTTCTGATTTAAAACTCAATAAAAATAATTTTTTTTTAAAAAATTGATTCACTAAAACTCATGTTACATTATTAGTAACATATGTTGATTAATTAGAAACATCTATAAAAACATCATCATCATCTTTGAACAATTCATATCAGAAATACTCATCCTAATCATTTTGATAATTAAATATAACTCTTTACATTAGTACTCTAAACCAGTATACCCTAACTATTTAAGGATATAAAATTTCATTCACATTAAATTATCACTCGTATAATATTTATTAGTTATCTTTTGAACTTCTGAATGTCCAAAAATACATTCAATATTAACCTAAAAATAATATTCACTCTAGAATATCATACTAACATACAAAAACTCATTATTTTTTATAATATAACACTTTTTCTATTTAATAGAAATATTAATAAAATATACTATTGAAAACCATATCTAATTTTTCATTTTATGAGTTTGGAGAATAATTATGAATATAAGAATTTATTTCATTAAAATATTCCACTACTGGTAATGGTAAATTTCTACCTTATATTTTAAGAAACATATTTGATAAAATATATTATCCTAGAGTGACCTCATTTTATTAATATATCCTTATTCAAACATGGTAAGGAGTATAATGAATCATAAAATTGATTATTTATGTATAATATAATCGTATGAATATAAATAGTTTTTAAAAAATAAATTGTCATATCATGTATGAGAAATAAGATAAATGACTTATGAATACACAGAGTTTATTCAAATTAATATAATCATAAAATAAACCATTTTATTCCAAATATCCACAATATAATCTTTTTATAGTACATATATATGAAAAAAAACATCTGTTTTCAATTTTAACAATTATGTTTTTCTTATATATACTTATATGATTTGAAAATTTTATATAAAGGATCATATACCCTTTAAAATCAATCATTTGAATCTATAAAACTCACTCATTAAGTGGAATGTAAAAAGTGTTTATCATAACCCTTCACGTATCCAACAAAATTATATAAAATGGACAAATTAATCCTATTTAATCATATCTATTTTGGATTCAATAATTTTGAATAAATAATCAATGAAAAATTATTATATTTTATAAAAAACATTCTGTTTTTAGTTTAAAAAATTTCTTATTTATATTATCAATAATGAAATAGAACCATAATATATCTTTCCAATTTATTCTATCATAAAATCTTTAATAATATAGGGTTAATAATTATCAAAATCAATATGTTTTTAAAAAATTTCCAATTAATATTAAATATTCAATTCCATAACTAAAATAGTCTTTTAGTAAATCAATTTGTCTCTCAAACTCATTGATGTTCATAATTATATTGAGTTTATTTGAACAGAACATGTACTGATTCTTTTATGAAATTAAGTGATGGTTTCTTAAAATTTTTTAATTTTAAATATGAGTTAGGAAATATAAAATAATTTTATATCTATTGTTTCTGTGTATATATATAATTGATGGTAGATAAGTGAGTTAATTTCATCATTAATACATTTTTCAGAAATAATCAAGATCCAATTGTTAAATATAACAACAATACTACTAATCTTTATAGAAATATAATAAATGTACATCGAATTGACGATACACTATCTAATACAGTTTGGAATGAATTTAGAAAATATATCATGGGGAATTTGAGAAAATATTATTATGGATGATAAATATTTTCAATGCATTTGATGACTAACCATGGGACGCTGAACATGATGACCACATGTTTTTTTAGAAAATGAAACTATTCTATGGATTCATTTTATTTTTATCTATCTGAGAAGTAATTGGCATGTTTTTTTAATTTTTTATAACTATTAAAATAAATAATTTTTTATTTAATGATGTTGGAATCATTGAAAAGTATAGATTTCATAATGAAAATTTAATATTCTGGAGGGAAAACAAATAGAAATTTGAAAAAGGATTAAAACACCCCCAATGATTGTAAGTCACACATTGGAGCTTCATAAGGATGATTAAATTAGTTTTTCGACTCTGTAATCAACCATCCTTGTGATAATATGGTGTGCATTGTATCATTATTTGATTGATGGAATGATAATAAGGATTATAAATCCATCAAAATTATGTCTAAATAATTTATGATATAGGTATTAAAGAACCTTTTGATTATAAGGATATGATTAGCTCATCATTAGGTTGACTATATTATGGAAATTGAAATTATAATAATGGAATGATAATGTATAGTTTGTCTTCAATAATTTTAAGGGTGATAACAAGTTATTGTTAAACTACAGTATCATTTAATGTTTATAGAGAACATAAAATTGATTTTAGTTTCAAATATTCATTCATTAGGGTTGGTGATGGTACACAATAAGGATAATATTAGACTTTATCTGTATGTGCTCATGTTTATTAGGATAATTTATATCTTTGTAATTATCTTTAGTGAATAATTTAAGGATATATATTTAAAAGGAAAATTCCATTAGTTTCATATACTATGAATTATTTGATATATATGGAGTAGATATTTTCAAGAATAAAATAATATAAACGATTCTAATATATAAATATTATTTCTTTTAAAAATCATATCAATCAAAGTGGATTCTGATTCAATAGGATAATATTAAATAAAAATCCTATTTGAGTACTAGATTTCATATTTTTCCTACACCATGAAGGGAGGTTATACATTATATAGAATTTAAATATGTGGATATTTTCGAGTATTTTGTGGTAAAAAAATGATAGGACATATTGAATTTGAATGAAAATATTTACACAATTTAAAAGTTACTGAAGGTGATATAAATTGAGAATATCTCTCCTTCAACGAATCAAGAAGATTCAATATTCATATTATTGAAATAATTTCCGCATGGTATTATATGAATATAAATGATGTTGTGGATGTTGGGTATATAGAGAAATATACCATGATATAAGATGTAAAATGGAATAAATTCCTAAAATCAATGAAGAGAAGAATCTAAGTATATTTACAAGAATTGGTGTGACGTCCCACCGTAGGTGCCACATTCTCGTGCTCCAAGCTGGTTCTCCTCGTGAACTCAGGTGAACCTCCTCATATTCTAGAGGCTTCTAACAAGCAATGAGGGACTAATATTGATCATGGGGGAACTATATCTTATTCATTAATGTAATACAATAGAAATAATAATTTAATATAATATCCCATTGATATAGCATGAATAGATTAATACCACAATCTCAAGATAACCAAACATGGAAATATAATATCAAAATAGAATTTTAAATATTCCATTCCAAAGTAAATGCTATGTTTCAAAATGAATAATTGGAATAAAGAAAATAAAATCTCCCAAGTGGGTCTCAAACCACACCTGGTTCACTAATCCATCCTATGTCCTGACATAGCCCTATAACACATGTTTTATCCCTTATCTTTTCATACAGTCATGAACTTAATTCGAGTACTGATTAGGCACCCTGAGTAGTGCATGAGTTCAAATTAGTAGGTCACCACCAATGGAAACTAAAACAATATATATTCTAAAGAGTGTGTGTAGTTTATAAAGAATAAATATAAGAAGTAAATTAAATAGATCACATTTATTTAATTACTCTTTATTTAACCCCATAAACCCCTGGGATCCAAAGGAAACATGAACATACGATACCTTTTGGGCTCATTCTATAGTCTGAACTATCCTTAAGGAATATCATATGTATGAATATCATTATTACCATTCATCATCTCAATTCACACATGAATATCATTATTACCATTCATCATCTCAATTCATGTATTAAATCCACTATTAAAATTCATCATATTGATTAAAATATGAATTCGAATGTTACCATTTATAATTTAAATTAACATATGATTTCTATTTTTATCATCCATCATTTCAATTCACATTTGAATTTCATTGTTACCATTTATCACTTCAATTGAAATATGACTTACATTATTACCATTCTTCATTTCAATTCACATATGAAATCCATTTTTTTCATTCAACATTTAAATTCTCAGAATAATTTTATTATTACCATTCATCATTTAAATTTTCATATAACATAATGCCACATTAAATAATTAAATAATTTGTTAATAAAATTCAAAAATTACATTTTCACATTATTCTATTAATTATTTAATCAATTAGTTAATCATAAAGACTCTATTAAAAAATTAAACAATTAATTATCACTTCAACAATATTAAATAATTCAACAAGTAATTAATCATCCCAATCAATTTCATAATCACAAAAATGTATAATAATTAATTAATTAATTAAATATTCCAATTCAAAATTTATAAATAATAATTATTAATTCAATAAATAATTATTCAATTTTAATAATCTCAATATCTCCATAATTGACTGAGAAATTAATTAATCACATTAAATAATAACTATAAATCCACAAATATTTTAGTTATTTATTATTAAAATTCACAATACCTATATTACCACATTCAAAATTCACTCTATTAATTAATTCAGAAAATTAATTAAATTCAATAAACTCAATTTTTAGTCATATAATTACAATTATATAATTACATATATGTAATTAGAATCAATAATTTGGGATTTGGGTAATATACCACCCACCTCATTATTGATGATGAATGCTCGCCAATTGAAATCCCTAATTTGAGTGAAACAATGACATAGAATGAGATGCAAATCTGAAACCCATATTCAAGATCAAAAAAATCTATATACCACAATTATAGATATTCACCTAACAATCATAGATCTAGTCCCAATAGTGGATAAAAATCCCTCTTAAATCTGATGAGAGGAGAAATATAGGGAGATATATCTTAATGGGATGAAAGCAGACACCTAAAGAGGTGAAAATCTTTAATTCTGCATGTAATTCTCCATGAATAGAGGTTAAGAGTGCATGTATTACATTTTAAAGGCCCAAAAATAGTCATAAATTATTATGGGTCATGGCTGGTTGATATGGTATTTATATAATGGTTTATGTATTTTAAAATCTAATTTTAAGGTTAATTAATAATTATATGAAGGTCTGCTATGATTAGGTGTATGATTTGTAAAACCGTGCACCTTAACCATGTGTCATGTCTAGGTGGTTCGTGGTTTTTTCTAATAAGTTGCACGGTTTGAAAAAAATCATGTGCCATCTGATAGAATCCCCACTACCTGGGTTCCAATAGTTTTCAATACTTGGGATCACGATTTGGGAGAACCATTCTCCAACCATTCACTCTCCCTCTTCTTTCCACGATTTTCAATTTTCATACAAACACATCACAAAGTAATGTAAAATAACATGATTACTAAAAACTAGAAAATATATTACCTATAAACAAGACCAAAATATCTCTAAAAAATGTTTTGGTTTTTAAAATATACCCTACTTATAACAGCTCATCATAGAGTTTCACTCAAAATTGTCTCTATAATTTTGAGTCACACAAAATTATCGGGCCTCCAAGAACTCATATCTGGTTCTCTCTCCCATGTATCCTCCTATACACATCCTTTTTTCCACAATACAAGAACTATAGGTATGATTTTTCTTGAAAAACATCCTCACTGTGATCTAAAACATGTATCATAATCTCCTAAAAAGATGAATCAGTCACAATTTCAACATCATCCACAGTGACCACATGATAAGGGTCGGGGTGACACTTCTGTAGATGTGATATATGGAAAACATCATACATATCACTATATCCCTATTAAAGATCACATTATTACAACACTAGCCAGATTCCCTCCACTACCTCAAAGGGTAAAATAATCTTTGGCGCCGACATTCCTTATCTATATATCCTACGGAGACCCATCCATGGAAAAACCCAAAGGAATAAAAAATCACTCTCTAATAAATCTTGGGGTCCTCGACATCAATCAACATTTGACTTTTTTCTAATTAGATATGTAACCACATGATTCTAATTCAATTTTCCATGTACCAGTGTCTCCTATTTGAGACTTGTACTAAAATACTCTTTGTCACAATCTATCATCTATCATAGTGGATATTTCCATGGAATACTATAAAGATACTTGTATGGTTCTATTTTAATGGTATCCTTATAAATTCTGTTACAGGTGAACTCCAAAAAATATGTGTGCTTCTCCAAATATCCCCAAATGTCATGGACACCTACCCAAATAATATCATATAGAACCAATATAGTATATTATTAATTCCCGTATATTTATGGGCGGAATTCCATACATAGAAAAAATAGGTGTACAAGACCCTTCTATAAGACCGACCGGTAGCTCAGTGTAAAAAAAGTGTGTTTGGGTATGAAAAGGTAGTTTTTGGAACACCTTGTGGATAGAATATTTCCTAAACATATAAATCTCATAACCAATCGATTGTGAAAGACTCCCATATTGGAACGAAATTGTATACCAATGTAAACCGGTCCACAATAACCAAAATAGAATCATTATTATGAGGGTTCATCATGAGGCCTAAAATATGTTCATAGTAACATCATTAAAATTTAATTGTGGAATGGGAAAAGGTTGTAGTACCCCTCTAGGTCACTAATCCTTAGTCTTCACCTGCTGAAAGGTATATCATCATGTCAAGAATTCTAATATCCCCTTTTTTATTCCTGGCCACCAAAATAATCATAATTTTTCATGTTTCATTTTAGTCACACATGGATGAACCATCCACTTTGAGGAATAAAATTCATGCATCAAATTCTACAGCATACTCATATTCCCAACAGCCTAATTCCTAATATATATGATATCATTCTCATCTATGCACCCTTCAAATGTTCTCTCCCCACCTGTATGGATTTCTATTATGAAAAAACTCTTTTGATCCCCATAATATCTTTGTTTTGAATATTATCAACTATGTAGACTATTCTAAAATAGATATGAGAGTTATCTACACCAAAATATCGTGTTACACAATATGCATATCATCCAGTATGGTCATCATTTTCCAGTCATCCCTACACTCCAGAATTACTTGAGTCTTAGTTTTCCATATTAGAGTGTCAGCAACAATGATTCCCTTCATGGCCATATATTATAGCATAAAATCAAATGAAATTATATAGTCAACCCACCACCACTACCAATTATTCAAATATCTCAGATAAAATAAATGTTTCATGCTCTTACGACCCATATACAAATTAAATTATTCTTAGAATTTTTAATGTATCCAACAAATGAAAAATCAATACACTGCACCCAACTCAAGGTCATATGAAGGGTAATTTTATTTATGTGACCACTACTATTGATACCCATATGTCACAACCCAATATCTCTCTATAAACACAGCCCCATCACCAATCTCAGAAATGCAAAATATAGCATATAATCCTAACATAACTTCAGTAGGATAAATATTTGTGTTGATTTAAAATAATTCTTTAACTCTTGGTAGGAATTTTATCATGGTTCTGACCATTAAAACATTATACCTTTATTGTTAAGGATGCAAGTAATTAGTGGTTAATGTTAAAGGTCATATATAATGCTTTGGTAACATCCAACTAACCCCATAAAGGTACACATGTGGAATACATTTTAGTGTACACCCAAGATACAACATTCTACACCTTATTTGGCCCAACTGACACAACTTCCTCTGAGATAATGTGAACCAAAAAGTATACCTCATCAATCCAAAATTGACACTTATATAGAGTCACATATAATAAGTTTTCTTTCAGTGTACTCAAAATGATATCATGATGTTGTCCATGATTGTTATGAGTCTTCGAGTACACCATGTTGTCATCCACAAACACCACAAAAATTGATCCAGGGACG
The DNA here is from genome assembly GCA_963277665.1 of Viscum album. Lineage (NCBI taxonomy): Eukaryota > Viridiplantae > Streptophyta > Magnoliopsida > Santalales > Viscaceae > Viscum > Viscum album. Next base: position 206,542,069 of record OY728166.1, read on the forward strand.
GATGTAAAATTTCATACACCAAGACCATAAAAACATTTTGGGGAATTAATAAAAAAAATTACATTGCGATGAACTCATATAGGCTATACCATATTCTAAAAGCAATCATCAGTACAACATATGATTGAACTTTTAATTGATGAATCCCTAATTTCGAGTAAATATTTGAGAAAACAGAAGACCCTATAAACTGGTCAAATTGATATTCAACATATGAAAGATGAAACTATTTCATAAATGAAATTTGTTTCAACTTCCATTAATCGATATTAAAGCATAATGTCTTGTCATCATTCTAAGAAAAAAACACTAGTGAACGCTAGGTTGCATACTTTGATGGATAAATATCACATCCTCCAAATCCCCTAGCCGAGTCTTATGATATTAAAGGTATTTTGGTTCCATTAACCTCATTTCATTCGGGTTGAATCTTTTATAAGTTCTAATGAAATAAATCCATAAACATTTACACTATAAGTGGAAATACATATTTTTTACACCACCTTCATCCATCAACAAACTAGAAACATGGGTGGTAAGCATCAATAGTTACTGATGAGAAAACCAAATATGGACCGCCTAGATATCACAGTCTCCATGGTGAATAAAAAATCACCCTTAAGAGATGAAAAAATAAATATCCTCTACTAATAACCTATATTGTATTGATATGATGCTAACTAGTCCATACCCAGTATTATGTCAAAACATGACATGTATATAATGTAAAGGTCCTAAAGGAAATAGTATTCCCCAACCATGAGAGAACGCCCTTTACACAAGCAGATGTCTATTGACCTTACTCATAATTGAATTTCTATCATTAACACCCCATTCAAAAACTATATTAGAAGGCTCAAAAAAATCACAGGTTGTACATAAACAAAAAATGAGTTACACCAGTATCAAATGTGTCACTATCTAGCATAGAATCTATAAGAATAGTGCCTCTAACCATTAGTGATCCAACCTCTCTATCAACCAATTTATGATGAATTTCATGAAACATTCTTGACCCTCTCCCTTATGATTCAATATAATCTCTCTTAGATATAGAACTCTACCGATAGAGGTTCCCTTTCCGAGAATCACCTCATTAACTACCCCGACTGCCACATCCAACAGTACTCCAACTACCAGACTGATATGTTGTAGAAGATCCCCAATCTACACTCTAGTTATATATATCAATTACATCACTAACAACCAATATTTGTTTCCTTTATTACTCTTGTTGATGTCTCATCTGGCCACATGATCAACACTCTACTAATAGTCGGTGATAATGTCTATTATAGTGGCCGGACATACCACACAAGAGGCCCCCAGACTGTGAATGGTTCTGAAAAATTAATCCTTACTCTAGCCACTCTTCTTTAAATCCACCTTTCTGACACCTTCATTTCAATGATTCATTCTCTCTTATGATGATACTCCTGATAATATAGCAATAAACATGTATCTTTCACTAGAATCCTCCTTTGGGTACCCATCATCAATGATATCCTGATCCACTACCTTAGAAAATGTATTTACCCAAAAGTGATTATCTTTGGACTTAATGTAACATTAAATTCATTCTTGGAAACTCCTCTCCATATATGTCTCAAATCCTCCCAACACTATAGAAAATGAACATATATCTATCAAGAATATAACATAGTTTGTCACAGACATGCTCCCCTAAGACAACCTCATGAAGTCATTTGGACTCTCTCTCTGTAGAGTCTCTAGATAAAACTTCTGTAAGAACATCTCCAAAAATACTTCTATAACAGAAAATAAACTAGTCTTGTCCTATCCTAAAATTCCCACCAACGCTTCGATAATTCTGATTACATATAATTAGCTTAACTGAACATCTTCTTAGAAGGTGTCTCTAAATGGACATGTATGTTTTCGATAGAATAAATACCAAACATTTATTCCTCAGGTCTTTCGTTTATTATAAAATATATAGGATGTTGTGGTTGAATCACCCATGTAAGGTCATACATGCTCTTCACATCCTACCCTTGTTATCTTTCTATAAACTGCATGAAGCGATCAAACTTCCCACATAACTACTATCCTTCTTATTTATGGTGCACTATCAGTGCCTCAGGATCCACTAATATAGGATCATCCATGTCCATTCCCTCATTCCATTATATCAACATGTGTCTTCATGGAGTAAAATCTCTACAATTTAAATCTCAAGTCTCATGACACAAAACACTACATTATCAGATTCACTTAAGAGTGAGTCAAATTATGGAACAATAAGTATCTTTTTCCAAACCCCGCCACACTATCAAAACTACGGAGCTATACCAACCATTAACTATCCTATATCTAGGTCATGGTTATCCAACGGTAAAATCATTCCCATTTTCATGAATAATTATACACCTATTTATTTATATCATATATCATTTTAAAATATTTCATATTTCACATTATGATCCATTTCATTTCAATTACAAAAAAATGTATAAACAATTTAAAGGTCAATAATGTACCAAATACGTTTCTTCCCATGTGGGCAAAAAATGATGCTTGTCACCATAATTTTGAGTTACTATAATGATTCATGCTTACTCAACTATGATGAATTTTCAGGACATGAGTAAAATCGCAACAAATATGTGAACCAATAATCCAATATCACAACACATTCATCACTAAGGGGGAAAACATCCAAATGTAATAGAAAATACCAATAACATTAATCCTTTGTTGGTTACATGGGTTCTCCCCCATACATGTGTTTTGTACTCTAATGGACGAGTTTATATCGAAGGACCAACAAATCCATGATTTATTTCTACCATTCCCAAATTGTATAAAAACAAAGGAAAATAAAAATATGCTATGATACCACTTTTTAATGCCCCAACCATTGTACCACAAAAAGGTTCCATGAACTAGTTCACCACAAGAACTCAAGCATTCATTCCCTTATGTTATAGGATGACAACTAGAAACAATGGTCTAATATTGATAATGAGGTGACTATAACCACTTTATTAGAGTAATACACCAGCTGACAAAAAAAATATCTAAATGATATAACATAACCATAAAAGCTATTCATTCTCAAGATAAACATAAACAGAAATACAGAATCAAAACAGAATAGTAAATATACCATGCCAATGTATGTACCATATTTCAAAATGCTACACAAATGTAAAGAAACTAACAACTCCTAAGAAGGTACTAAACTAGACTTAGTTCCCATTTCCATGACCCATCTTGAATTATCCATCAAATACATGGCCATTTCCCTTATCTTGACCAGCATATCAAGAAATCTATTCGGGTACTAATTAGGTATCTTGAGTAGCATGTGAGAACAGATTAGTAGGCCACTGCCAATGACATATAAAAACGTATCTAGTGGAAAAAATGTACGCATTACTATAAAGAATAAATACCATCCACAATGTAAACAATTCAAAGGTATTCAATCAAACATTATATAACCAAATAAACCCATAAATATCTAGAGGACACCTGAACTGACAATCCTTGCGTATGCCAATGTCAGAGTATGAAATATCCCCAAGGGATATCATATGTCTTAATTACATTATTACTATTCATTATCTAAATTCAAAAATGAATTCCATTGTTACCATTTATCATTCCAATTCACATATAAATGCCATTTTTACCATTCATCAACTCAATTCACATATGAATTCCATTGCTACCATTCATCATTTCAAGTAACTTATGAATTCTATTGTTACCATTCATCATTTTAGTTCACATATGAATTTAATTAATACCATTCATCATTTAAATTAAAATATAAATTCTATTGTTATCATTCATCATTTCAATTCACAATTGAATGCCATTAGTTCTATTCATCATTTCGAGTTACATATGAATTTCATTGTTACCATTCAACATTTCTATTCACATATTCCATTGTATCAATTTAATTAATTAACTAATAAATTTAAAAATTAAACAATTTAATATTCTCATTATTCTATTAATTAATGTTGAAATTTATTAATCTCATAAATCTCGTCAATTAATTCAAAATTAGTTAATAAACTCAACAATATTAATTAATTAAATAGTCAATTAATCATCTCAATCATTTTCATAACCATAAAAATATCCAATAATTATTTCCATAAATAATGTTTCCTATAAAAAAATTCAATATAACAATAATTAATTCAATAATTAATTATTCAATTTCAATAATCACAATTTCAATATAATTAATCAAATAATTAATTAATAAAGTTTAGTAATATCAATAACTACATAATTAATTTAAAAATTAATAATTTCAAATCACAATCCCAATATTCCCAATCTCACAATTTCATTAATTAATTAATTCACCAAATTATTTAATTAATTCTAAGAAACACAATTTATAATAATATAATAAAAATTCTAAAATTAAATACACCTAATTGATATAAATAATCTTTTATTTTATTAATATAGCAACTATCTCAAGATTGAAAAGGAACGCTTGATAATAGAAATCGAAAATCTGAGAGGAACAACTAAGGTGAAAGAGATCGATATCTGAATCCCTAATTCAAGATCAAACAATCAAGATCCCACAATTCTAAATCAAGATCCAACTATCCTAGATCTTGATCAAATAGTGAAAAAACATCCAAATTTAATAATTAACTATTATTCTATTTCACTATATTAGTGTTGGTACTAATATAGAGTACTATAGTTGCAATGATATTCATATCTATTGGGATTTTGGTCTTTTAAAATTGGTCCTAGTCAAATTACAAAATGTTAAAAATCATACTGAAGTATAACTACGAAGATAGATCATATCATTTGTACTCACCAAGGAAAATCCAACCAAACCTGATGAATGAAGGAGGGTTATGACAAACATTCCATTATCCAGTGTAACATTAAACCTGTTCACTACACTATGGTAGTAATGTGAAGGTGGTGGGATTGATAAAACATAATGATGGAATGGGGTTGGGTTATTCTAGTGTAATAATGTAATTAAATTGATATTATATATTTTCCCTATAGGAATCCAGACCATGTATTTCATGCATTTTTCCTCTAGTCCTCTTAATTTTATAAGGGTACACTTTTGACCCAGATAAGATATGGATTATCATGTAATAAAAATATATGTCTAGGGTCTTCAATTTGTTCCATATATTAATTAAAATTTATTATATTATCAAGTAATTTTTTTAAAATTTAAAATTTATTTTTTATTTTGTATTTTATTGAGAAGGTGGTGCCTTTGTCAAAGACCAAAGCACATTTTATTGAAAAAAAATTCAAAATGATTATATGAGAAAAAATAAGGGATTTTTTACATTCTTAATCAAATTGATGAAGTAAATCCGGAGGGAGGGTGTCCATCCAGGACATGGTCTAATGAACACCCTTGTTGGAAAAGGCATTAGAAACAACATTAGCCTCTCTAAAATTATGCCTGGTAATGTAGTCTATACAATGCAGAGAGTCCAGGCACTGCATCCAAAGATTGATCAAAGGACATACAAGGTGAGTCAGACAATTCTATATTTCCTAGAAAATGGTAGTTGAATCACATTCTATCCATAGTTTCCTCCATACTTTTTGAAAATAAAACATGACAACAGGAATTACCCCCATCATTTCTCCCTCCAATGACGAAGCTGTGCCACAATTTCCAAAGAAACACTCATGAAACATGCCAGCAGAATCTAAAACAGTGGCTCCACAGCTGGAAGGTCTAGGATTTCCCTTTCGGGAACCATCAATGTTGACATTGATCCATCCCAGCATTGGTATAATATTTATTTTCTATGATATCTTTATTAGTGTTTTAAAGATATAAATAAGAATAAAAAGTATTTTAAAATTTTATTTTCTTATAAAAATGCATATAATTGTATTTAATTTCCTTCTATAATGTAAAATAAAAAACTATAGAAATTTATTTCGATAAAAAAATATCATTTTTGGATTTATAGGTTAAATATTAGTCTAATTGAAACTTTTGGGTTTTTTAAAATAACTAATTTTTAAGAGAATAATGAAAAATATTGTTTAATATAAATAAAATGAGCATTGTGAAATTATTAATATATGTATTTGAACTTAACCTAGATTAAACATTTTTATGAAAAATATGTAGAATTAATTTCAATTTATGATTTTAATAATGTTTATTTTATTTTCGAAACCAATATTTAACACTTTATAACTAATGTTATAATTTTCCAATAAAACAATTTCAAATATGTGATATATTTATCATTTTAAAAGGGATTGTTTTAACTAATATATATTGAATATAAAATAAATATTTTATTTTCTAAATATTCATGTGAAAATATGATTACAATAAATTATTGATATTTTTTAAAAAAAATATTTTGAAATGATAAATGAACATTTTTTCGAAAAGAGTAGCTTTTATTAATATATATGTGAGAAAAATAAATTGACTGATAAATTATTTATTTAGGGTAATAGTTTATTCATTTCAATGATTTTATTTTTAATTTATAAAACCTTTCTTCATCATTTGAAAACCAATGTAATATTTTTAATTCTAGAAAAAAATGTTTTGGTATTTTAATTTAATAAATCATTATTTTGGATAACACTATTTTGAAATAATTTGAAAGATGCATAAAATTTGTCAGACTTGTAATATAACAACATATGTATTCAAATTCAATATTATGATAATATCAACATAAAAATAAATTTTATGATTAAAATTGGAATTTTTATAAAAAATGGTCATTACGTGTTATGTTAACCAATACTAAAATTAATCTATATAAATAATTAAAAATATATTTTATAAAGTATTTCAAATATCTTTAATAATGAATTTTACATCATTAATGAAGGTTAATTTTATTTTATTTTTCATTTTAAATTGGATTCCATGGGTGAAAGCGTTTTTTCTACACTAAGGGTATATTTTGGTAAAATTGGGTTCACATCAAAAAAGTGGTAAAAACTTATTGAAAACTTATTTGTAGTAATATTTAAGAGGGAAGATAACAATTAACTATTTAGAAAAGATATTATTAGTCAACTTCTTTGGCCCTTTTCCATAAATAATGGAATGATATTATTTAGAAATAATGATTTTTTAAAGAAATTCACTTTTCTTCACTTATAATAAGAGAAAACCACCCCCAATTTTCTCCTCCCATTACAATAACTTGTATCAATAATTATTTCCATAATTTTCCTCAAACACTCTTCCCATTCCACTCAATCCATGGTGTCCCCAAAATAAAAAGATGAGTCCTAAAGAGTTAGTAAAGGGAGAACGTTAATGCGGGGGGGGGGGGGGGGGGGGGTAATACTCCAAACCGAACTTTTCTAGTTCATTTCATCCTAGAAACTACTAAAAGAAATAATTTACATGAATTTATGATAATTTTATTAAAATAATAAAATATTATAACCCTAATATGATATCAATATAATACTTTCCACAATAAAATTTTTCAATAAGTAAAACATCATTATGTTTGTGTGTGAACTAACACCACCATGAATAACATGTTAAATTTCCATCACCGTAATAAATGGTAGGATAGATAAAGTTATTTATTTAATTAATATTTTAATTTCTTACCACCATCAATATTCTATAATCTTAATATTCAAAAGACTATATGTAATTAAATAATAAAGAGTTATAGTAACTTTAACTCCCATAAATAGTATTTTCATGGGACCTTTAATAATTTTGATAATTTTGCGATATCTTTTAGAACAGTATAAGTTTCTTCCTAATTGAATAATAAATTTTTTTAACATCCAAAATTTTGGATAAAATGAATTTTTTTATGAAACATTACCCTATATTATATTAAAATAATTGTTTTTGAGAAATATACATAACACCCATGAGTAATTGATGTAAGTGAAACATATATCAAAACAAAATAATAAATATAATATATATAAATATTAAAATTAAATATTGATTAAATATTTACTTAGGTATCTCTATAAATAACTTAATATAATTATTTTTTACGTTAAGTGCATGTGTATATTTTTTTCTGAAATGATGTAAGAGTTTGGTCTCAAAAATTCCTTCTTTGTGACACATGTTCTTGTATAAACCGAATTTCTTATAAATGGTGACAGTAATACTATTGGATATACAACATCATCAATTATCATTATTCATGGTATTTGAAAATAAAATTAAATAAATTTATTATTATAGGCGTTTTTATTCAATTTATCTAATGTCATACGGTTTTCCGTCTCTATCACGCTTCATTGAGGCATGCATTGATTTTGTCTGTCTATTTTTGTATTTTTTCAATAAATAAGTACCCTATTAATTTTGGGGACATAAATTTGTTTGAAAATAAAATATTAAATCTATTTTTTTTATTTCTTATTGTGGGATACGATTGAAGTCTTCCCTAATATATAATTATTGTTCATTACTAAATTGTTTTATGACTTATACTGCTTCACCTTGAGTTTCATATTTCATAAAATCAGGTATACCATTTTTATATCATTAGGGATAACATGTGATTAAAAAATAATTTATATATGACTAAAAATGGTTCTAAAAAATGAAACAATGTTAAAAATAATTTCATCCTTTAATAGATTGTTTTATTATATTTCCATAATTTCCATTCTTTCCAATTCCCTCCTTTTTAATTTTAAATTTAATTATTTTATTTCTCATATTAACTCCCTGTTATTTTTTTCAAATAATTTTTTCTTATCTTTTATTATTTTTGATTTCAATAAAAAAAATTTAAAACATAAAATTAAGGGAAATTCAATAAAATTGTTGTTACTTTTGAGTTTCATGTTCCAATTACTATTATCCATTTCCAAAAAATTATTTATCGTAATTTATTATAGTATTTTATAAATTTATATTAAATATTTACATTATCATAAATTATATTCATTTTTTGGGTCTCTGAATTTTTTAGATATTTTCAATATTCCCATTACTAATTAAAATTGGATGAAGGGAAATATATATTTTTATCTCATTTCAGGAATCATTCTTATAAAAAAAATAATCCTTAAATAGATTTTAAAAAACATTATTATTTTATATAGAAACACTATTTTTAATTTTGGTTTAATGGAAAATAACAAGCTCTTTCCATCTTTGAAAATTTCTAGATTTAGTTTATAAATAATATATTGATTGTTTTTTTATTGTTTTTTATTGTTTCTTCTCTAGATCATTCCCATAAAAATAATAAATTTAAGAACCTTGTTCACCAGAAATGTCTTTTTATTCAATTTTCAATATTAAAAATGATTTATTTTGATCATAAATTTTCAATCCAAATGATTTCTACTTTTTATATTTTGTAATTGAAAAATATTAGGCCAAGTTATTTTTCACGTGCTGATCATTATTATGATATATGTATGTTATATATTCATTAAATGGTTTACATATGTGTTATTTACAATTATATAATTGGGGGATTATAATTTTTCATCTATCTAATGAATCCGATAATTTTTTCATCACGTGATATACCATGTATAGTGAAAGTACGATTAACCTAAGTACACTATGTTATGTGTTAGGTGTAACTCCCAATATATTTCCCTAAAATTAATTAGGAAATGAGTTATGTTGCATTAGATATTATTTAAGGGATGTAGGAGTGAAAATGTCCCACCATGTGACTTTTTCCAAACTTTTTATGAGAATGGGTACTGAACCAAACCGACCATGGTATTTTTTCTACTTTGTGATGGTGTTATTGGGAGGGACTTATGACATACATTTATGTTGTCATTTATTATATTTTTTAGACTTAGTTTATGATTACATGAAAATATTCTTATTCCATGTTTCATTTTTATTATCACTTTATTTATGATATCATATTATGCCTCTTAACTCTCATGTTATGTTTTATTTTCATGTTTATTCCTTTTCATGGATTTCTAGGTCCCCCATTTCCTTATGTATTTTTCACTTGGTAAGTTATATATTATTAAAAGATCCATGGGAAATATGGGATATATTTTGAGTTTTAAAAGATTACATTATTTTATGTTAAATAATATATAATGGTTTGCCTATTTATATATATACACAATCCCTCTAGATGATTTGTAACTATAGGTCCATAATGGCATCATTGACACCATTTTATTGAATTTTCATCTAGTTTTGAACCACCCGACATCACAAATTCCCCCATAGACACCTGGTCCCCTACCGAATTCACACCCATGTTTCTGAAAAAAAAAAAATCCTTACTACTACACCTGCAAAATCATGGTTAAATGTGATGTTTTAATCAGGTAGGGCAGTTTATATAATTTTCCACCTTTATTAAAATAGTAATATCATTTTTCCATTTAAAAATTTTAACATTATGGGTTGTTACATTCTCCCCCTGTATTAGAGAAAAATATCATCACTCTAGACACTACATCAAAACCAAATAAGTGAAACTACATTTCTGGTTAAAATCCTTCTCTGATAACAATATAATAACTTGGGATCACTAACAACACATACAACCCCACCCAAAAATTTTCATCAAGTCTTGGACTTCCAGAAATCTCTAGTTTCACCACAAATATGTGTTCTAGTAACTGAGGACCACCCATGTGTCCAAACAGATAATCAGATTATTAACTATCCCTAAAAGTTTATACTTGAACTTTACTCAATCAAAAACTTACTAGGAAATACCATCAGAGGTCACCTATCATAAACACTAATCTAGGACATGGATGATTAAAAGTATAGTTCCAATCGAGTATGCACCAATAAAAGGTGTGCATTTTTTACATGAGTCATATCATTTTACTCTTTAACCATTTTAAAATTAAAATGTTTTACATACTTAGCATGTATTATTTGAAAATTATATTATAAATTATGAAATATATAATGTTTATGGATTGGGTCATTATATTTGGTATCAAAAAAATGCCATTTTTTAGATATTATGTTTAGATAATTTTAGTGAAAATCTGATGGACTTCTCCAAGGGATTGGTATATTCATAGGATAATATCCTAAACTTGAGGAAATATATATATTAATTAGATTTCCCCGAAATAATATCCATAATTTGATACTATAATTTGGATGTGAAAGTAACATAGATGAACATTGGGAAATCACTATGAAAATGTTTGTTGATTGGTGAAACAATCATCTCTCTAATGTATGATGCATGTGCCTAAATAAGAACTCCTAGATAGATAAACCAGGTAGGTTTTATTTAGATGATAATATTTTCATTGAGAACGCCTATGAAAAATATTATTTCTAGGTTATTTGAAATTATAGGTTATGGTGTATGTGAAAACTGAACTTTAGGTAACCTAGAATGGATCTTGAATTATATAAGTTAAACTAAGAATGATATAAGTTGATCTATAAATGATATATGTTAAAAAATAAATGATATTGGTTAAAAGTGTATTATATTTAATGAAATAAAATAATTTTAGGTTAAAATGATGTTATTATAAACTGATATGTCTTTCATGCGAGTATCCATTTGGTTATTTGGAATACTTATTTTTAATGATAACTTTCCATCACTCACATTTACTCCCTTCAGTTTTAGGAATGGATACCATTGGAAGAAACTCGTAGTAACATATGTGTGATGGATAATGCAGTGACCCTTTAAATGATTGAATAATTTATATGGGAGTTTGAATATGAAACAAAAAATCATTGAATATGATTAAATATATCAGAATAGTTGAAATTATAATTCCCCATAAAAGGATAAAGATGGAGTATTTTTAGAGTTCAGGTGATGAAAATGATTTGGGTTATAATATTTAAAATCCTACATGTCAATGATGTGGGTAGATTCACCCTAGAAATTTTCTCAATGTACTGAAAGAATATTTACTTGTGGTAAAGGAATGAACCGACCATCAACCATTGATGGAAAAAATAATAGTACTATGAAAGAATAAATTTTTATAGCTAAGGATACATTATCAATTTAATATTTTTGATGTGATAAATTTAGTTACTATGTATCCTAATACACCATTACAAGGGGTAAAGAATAAAACCAGCACCAACAACCTCCTAGATCATGGGAACATAAGAAATGCCATGAAATGACTTATTTTGAGGAATATAGTGATTTTTCAATCTAGATTTTTTGATTTCTTGTGTCATCCCTGATTTAACCAATTAGGTATTGAGATATAAATTGAAAAAATTGTGTTCTATAAATATTATATCCATATTATATAAAACTTATTCATGGTTATGTTACACTTTTCGTATTTATCTATTCTTTGCGTATTAATAATATATTAGGAATGGACTATATACTTTTTCATAGGTCTCATATAAAATTATATATTGGTCACTATAAATTCATATATAAAATCAAAAGATGATCAACAACTATTGAATAGTTAATTATAAGAACCATAGGGAAATAAATCCAAATGTATTAGTTTTGAAACTTTGAGGATGTAATTTATTTTAGTAACGAATAATGTAGAAACACATTATTTAATATATTATTTCGTATAATTTAGTCAAATATTTTTTATATCATTCTCCCCATGAAACATTGAGCAAAAAACTAAATGTTCTATTTTATGTTTGTAATAATATAGTTATTGAATTATTATTTATTAATATATTTAACCAAATTTAAAAATATATTAATATATATATATATATATTCCATTTTATAAAAATTAATTTTTATCATTACTGTGTTTAGTAATATATATTTCAATATATTTTACTTTTTCTTAATAAAAAGAAAGAATTTTATAAAAAAACATATTATAAAATATAATATTTATTGATTAATTATATCTTTATTAATGTTTCATAGAAATCAATAACAAGATATATATTATTTTAAAAACTTAATTTCATATAAAAATCTATTTTTAATTGAATTTGGATAACGTATTTATTGAAAAAAAAGTTATCAGAACTTAGTTGTTAAAAAATAAAAAAAAATTCGGATTAGAATGATATTAAAAGTATATGATAATTTTTTTTGTTTTTTCTAAATCCAGTAATTTTCAAATCAATAATGAAAAATATAATATATCTATAAATACCATGGATTCTATGGCCTCATTAATATATAAGTATGTTTTGGAAATTTTTTAATCCTTTTTATAAGACCAAATAAATATTTGTTAAGTAAATTTATGATTTAAAAAATTTTCCTAATAATTTCCAATCCATTATTTGATATTTTAGAATAGAATATATATTATATAAAAAACAAGTGTTTTCAATAAATTAAAAATATGGTCTTTTGAAATATTTTATTCTATTTTATAAATTATATATAGTAAAATGAAGTATATTTTTGGATACATCATGTTAAAAGAAGTATAAGAAATTTTTTTTGGATTTTTTATAGAAAATATTCATTTTAGATAAAAAATATAGCTTTCGACAAAACTAAAACATTTAATAGTATATAATAGAAAATTAGAATACTATTGATAAAATATGAATTTAGGTAATAATTTTACTAGTTTTATAGATATTTTTTTAATTTATATATCATTTATTAAACCTAATAAAATAAAAGTAATCTTTTATTTCTGATAATAAAAATTGTTTTTCGGTATTTTAGTTGAATAAAAAAATTGGAATTTTTTTATTTTAATTGATTTTAAATGCACAAAAAATGTAATTTTATTTATAACAAACAAATATTTTTGTTTAAAATTTAAAAAATATATTATATGATCTCATAATTAATGTTTAATCATAAAATAAAATTTTTCTATGAAATGGTTTTCAAAAATCATGTGTGCTAATACAAAAAATAATTTCAATAAATTATGAAAATTTTATTTTATAAAAATATTTATATATTTCTAAAATTCATGTTCATATTAATAGATAATTATATTTTGACATTATCCATTAAAATTAGTTTCCATGGTTGAAAGTGGTGTTATAATAGAAATGGTAAATTAGAGTAAACAATGTTTAAGAGAGTGAAATCGGATAAAACATGTTTAAAACATGTATGTTATTGGTTTGTTGATGGAGGATATACCTTATCTATTTCCAAAAAAAATTACTGAACATATTTGGTGCCTTTCCACTTGAATAATGGAGTTATATTATTGACAAATAATAAGTTCTTTTACAAAAGTGAACTTTTATTCACTAATAAAAGGAGATCACCACCTTACCTAATCAACACCCATACCAAATCCTTAGATCAAAAAAAATATTTTTTTTATATCCCCAGAACCGTAAATATGATTTTGGATCCTTAGTCTCACCTTAAGTACATTCTATGGAGTTTTTGGAGTTTTCTAAAGGAGAACTTCTAAATGAGTGGTAGTAATCACTACCCAATGTATCTAGATATCTTATCCTCTTACACCCTTCAAACACTGTATATCAATGATATTATGATAATAAAAAATATTAATATAATTTAGTTTTATTATAATAATGTAATACACATTTTATTCTTTCATAAAATCATTTAAAAAATAAGAACTTGTCATGTGCGTGTAGGGACTACCGTCACCCTCAATGACGTGATAAATTTGTCATCACCATATTAGATGGTAGGGTAAAAAATTATTTTTAATTAATTAATATGATATTTTTACAACATTGTTATTTTGTGATTATTATATTTAAAAATTTTAAAGTAATAAAAATAACAATAAGAAATAGTAAATTTAATCACCATAAGATGACTATTAATGGAAAGAATGTTAATTTGGATAAATTTTTGATAACCTATGAAAAAATATAATTACGTTAAAATTTGCATAATAATGTTCATAGACCTCCATTATTATGTAGATCATGAAGTTATTTTAAAACACTTTTGACTATGTTCAAAAAATAAAAATTGTTAAAAAGAAATTAACTATGAATCATTGAGAAATCAATATAAACGAATCCTATATTAAAAATAATTACTAATAGATAAATGTTTATCACTAGAAAAATTAAAATATATGAAAAAAACATTGAGTATATATATATAACAATATTTAATTATTCAGTATATAAACTATAATTGTGGAGCTCTTTTGAAATTGAGGATAGGGATTTGCCTAAAAATTTCCTTCGGTGAGAAAAATCTTCTTGTAAGAACCCAATTTCTAATAAATTTCATATACAATGACAACTGTACATATAATATCAAGAATTAAAAAATTTCAGATCATTCAAAATTTGGTTCCATGATTTCTCTCCTTCTATTAGTTTTTGTTAGAAAGAGTCTTATATCTTATTAGTTACTCTCTCAATCAACAACCATTGTGGAATGAATTGATTTTGTGCACCAAATTTTTTTTATAGTGTAACTACATCGACCTTGGTTTTTAATATCAAAATTATTATTGAAAAATGAAAATTCACATCAATTTATTCTCTTCCTTATTATGAGATATGATTTATGACTTCCATAAAATGTAAAATTCCTTCATTAATCAACATGTTTTGATGAGTTATAGTATTTATCTTTGTGTTTTTACATTCATTCTATATTTTATACCATATATATCTTAATTGGTCACTTTTTGTAAAAAAATTCATTATTTATGTTCTCTAATTCTTTTTGAAAATTCAAATATTCTAAAAACAGTTCTCATTAAATTAGACAATTATTTCCCAACCTTTTCCATAAGTTTCATTCCTTCTATTTTTTTTGATTCTAAACCTAAATCATTGTTACCTCAAGTTAAAATCATAATTTCCACTATTTATTTATATTTTTGAAAAAGACACACTGCCTGATGGTGTAATGTAGTGTGTTGAGATTATTGAAATCAGTCATGTTGGGTTCACTATTTCTAAATAGTTTCCAATAGGTTTATTTGTGGAACTTTAATCACCCAACGTCACTATATCCACATGGACCTACTTTATAAAGTAATTTTCTCATTGAGGATTTTGGGAAACAATTCATAGGATATCACATTGGAATAGAGGATGAGAGGTTGGGCTCATCACAAAATTTTTGGGATAATTATATCCTAATATAAGACTCTATTATAAATTTATGAAATGTTCACCCATTATTAATTCCCTAGTATAAATTAGAACACCCTTGAATAAAAAGTACATTATTTTCATGTATGGAACTTGAAATCTCCTATATGTGTCTAAGGATTTTCATTTGTTTAGATATTTTTATGTATCTGAGGTTCTCCATTAATGGTATCCTATTTTGTAATGATTAATGATTCATTGATTGTTATTACAATGATATTGGTTTTCATCCATATAGTGTGGAACTATAGAGTGTATCATTGTACAAGGAGACAAGAGTTATTTTCATGATTGGATCATACCTATAATATGGGATTCCTACATATCCTTTGCAAAGGAACAATAACTCAAATAGTTTGGGACACTTAAATGGTAACATCATATCTTTTAAGGACATGCGATACGGACTAAGCCATTCAGTTTAACATTAGGTGGAGAGGAAGTCTATGAGAATGTTATGTAGACAATGTCTTTTATATAACTTTTTCTAAAGTTTCCCAGAGAACGTAGAATAATATAGATTCCCAGATTAAATGAAGCCATGTTCGGGATATATCATATAGTGAATAAGGTTGATTTGGGGGTATTGGATTTGAATGTCAAGGAGGCATCCTGCGTATCCCATTTATATGGGAATCAAATCTCATGTAGTTTGGTTTCGAGGACCTATGCCTTTGGTGGACCTATGAAGGATTGTCTCGCAGCGGAGTATATCCCTTTCAGTAGATTATTTTGTCTCTTATTATGGAAAAGGAATCCACATTAAAGGGATCATGATGGGTGTCTAAACACCTGGTGATTTGCTGTCTTTTTTCTAGGAATACACCTAAAGTGGATTCCCATGGATGACTATGGTTTTATGGTTGGGACGTATTATTAAAAATGAGTCCCAGAGATTGTGCTTTAGGGATTCTTCCTAAATAGGGTTACATTGATAGTGGAGGTTATGATTGGGGATTACTCATCATGAGGATTCCCATGATAATACATTGGGTATTATACCATGTAGGAGGCCTGGAGGTTCAGTTTGGACCTACACCTATAGTTATTTTCATATGGTTCTAGATCATGTGAATGTAATTATCACCACCAACCACTAATCCAACATCAGTCCTGATAGGTGATAATATAAGAGGAAGAAGGTGATCTAATGTAAGACGAATATCTGAAAGAAGATTCTATTACAAAAATTTATCTAACTATATATATCTCATGATCATGAAATGCCTCTATGCTCAAAAAAATTATTATAAGTCATATTTAACGTGAGATAAAATAAGAAGAGGAAGATTTTCCAAACCACATGATCCCTCTTCTGCTAGTGGAATATGCCAAGGTTATAGGAGTAGAAAAAAAGGATCTTGGATGTCCCCATTCCATATCAAATTTTTATCATGGATAGTCACATTGGAATACCCATTGGGACACAACCTAGTGGTAATAGAAGTACAAGTTAAACCTCTTGGAATAATTTCTAGGGGCTAAATCTGTGAGTGATTCTCTAAAATTTGTTCAGTATTAGAGGATGATGCTTTCATTTCCTATCTAAGGGAATGGAAAGAGTTATCCTGAACATACCTGCATAGAATAATAGGCTTCTAGTTTTAGAAAGGACTTGTGAAGGAGGTGTTCCTAACCCTATTACCCATGATTTGGAACTCCCTAACATCATCCATATGGATAGGGTCCATGTGATCATGCAAATTCATACGTGCATGAACCCCGAGGAACATAACAACCTGGTAGGACAAGTGTGGGAAACCTATTGTCTCAGAAATGAATACCCAAATGGGAGACATCATAATGTTCTCTTTCCAGGGTTTTTCTTGTCCAAAGGAATAATTTTAAGTTTTAACAAGGATCATTTCAGACAAGGTAACTGAAAGAAGAGATTTCATACCATTTATGGCTTGAAAGGGTGCCTAAGATGTTGCTCAGAGAGGGTAAATGTAGGGTGAGCCAAGGTAGTCTTGCGTAGTCTATATGATGGGAGTGCTAATGGAATCTTGAATAGGTTAATGAATGTGTGATACAATGTGTTCATTATGCAGATATGTATCCATGGGATGAAGATTCTTATAGTGATAGACCACATGACATCCAACACATAAACTAGTCATTCCTCAAGCCTTCCACAATATGCACAAGTCTTCTGGTAAGTGTTTTATAATGATACCTATTTATGATAGGGAACCTCTTTCTAGGGTTCCTCCACCAAGTGGTAGACAGTGCCTCATGCATGTTTTATATGTTTCAAACCATGGGAAGATTTTGGTTATACTATCCCCCATTAATTACATATTATTTTAGATTTTGAGGGCTATATAGATGGTTTCAAGGGACCTGGGTGAAGGACTAGGTAAATTGAAGAGTTGGGTGTTATTCATGAATTTGTTTCATAAAAATGATAACCTCAGGGTACAATTTTTAGACAAGTACGGTACCTTGGGTTATGGGTATTTCTAGCATAGATGTGCCGTATGGGTTGGTGAGTAGGTCGGTCTGGTATGTTTATCTGAAATTTCTCAGAGCACTGACGATGACTCGATGTACTTATGCGAATATCCATTAATGAATGGGTTTATCCATTGGCCTTATATGGTTGTCTTATGTATCTCTCCTTGATTTATTTTCATTTAACAATTTTTTTACCGTGTCATAAAATGGAATTTCAACAATAGTTCCCTCTTAGGATTGGATCTGATTGAATAAATAGTGTCTGGTCCTATGGTAAAGTGATGAAAATGATCGATGGATCATGAAGGTCATCTGGTCATGTCATCTGCATAGTTCATTCTGGATTTCTTCCTCCTTTTTCATCCATGTAGGTGGGATTTGCATGAGGGCTACATATAGGGGCTTCCATGTCTATAAATAGGCTCACTATATCAGTGGATGATCCTCACGCCTCAGTATCCACATCCTTAAGGCACTAATGTTCTACGCATACAGTTCACATAATCTTATTTTCTAGGGAACCATTCACACATACATGTTAAACACATACCTTGGAGATAACTTCGTCTGGGAAAGTGATCTACATAGGACCTCATGGGAGAGGGACCTACTCGAAATCACTTACATGGGTACCCTGTGCAAGCTCATGCCTTCAAAAAATTCCTTCATTTTATACAAATTTTTTGGAGTGAAAATGTTTATAATGAAAATATTGGTACTTATTTTTAGAATCAATGGACACTCAAAATATTAGTGTTTAAGATGAACAAGCTGGGAATATCATTAAGGAGAAGGTAAAATCTATAAGGCATGATTTCTTCAATGTGTATGATATTTCTCTAATAGATATAGTGGGTCATCTCAAGAAGTTTCATCTTGAATAACCTGAGATTAATTATCATACTCTTTATGTCCACGACCATTAGAAGGATGTCCTCATACCAGAGTTAAGATTTACACTCCCCTCTCTTGGTTTCAAGACAACAAAAACATAACTACTGCCAATGCTTCAAGCCTGGGCTTATATATCAATGCTGGAAAAAATCTAAAGCATTCATCATTAATCATACCCAATTTTCTCCATATTTGAATGTGTACAAGCCTGAATTAAATCCACACATTTATCAGTCTCTCTTCCATGATTCCCAGAATTATAATTAAACATTTTCGAAGGTGGACAATGAGCTCTAACTGGGAGTAGTGTAAGGACCTAGTAGATGTTAGAGTACATGGTGTTCCAGATATGTGAGTAATTTAAAAAAAATATTTTTTATGTCTATATCTATGAGTTTTTTGGTATAGGAAAACATATGGATGAAAGACTGATGAATTCATCTTTCAACTATTAAGTCAATAGATTCCACAGATGAACTCTTTCCACCAGATACATGGAGAAGTAGGTTTCAACATATGGGATTTCCACAAGATATATGGTTCTTTGATCCGTATAGATATGTATGATGTGTACATCCCTCAAATGGAAACGTTGGATGAAACTAAGAGGATTCCAACTATGGCCATGAGAAGTGGATGAAAGCTCAAAGAATTATGAAGTATGACCCCATCCTGAGCAGAGATATTTATCATGATGTGAGGCTGAGTAACTTCCAGTAGATGGAGTAAGATCCTGATTTTAAATGTCCAATTGGATGTACCAAGATGTAGAGGCTGAGGACATAGGGTACATTATGTTCGTATTTGGAAAAGGGGGAGTATAAAAAATGGGGGTTAGAAAACCATGTACAACATAGTTGCAAAGACACATCCCAAAGGATTTTTTCCCATGTGGATTATAATCTACCAGCTACCTATCCATTATTACAATGGCAGTGTAAGGCCAGAGACATTTTTCAAGGATGGAAAGGTGGAAGAGAATAAGCATGTGGGGATAAAAATTCCCATCATGGAAACGTTTCCCCAATATTTTATACATATTCACATTAGGGGTCCTCATTTATAATTTAAAGGATGTTCCAGGTGTTGTGGAATGGGTTGTTTCCTAGTTTTTAACCCAATACCTGTTATGAGGTTTTGATATTCTAGGGGGATGGTTTCAACCAATTTTGCATCCATTTTGGTTATTCATACATTTAACCTGTATACCAATGAGACCCTGACTACAGTGATCAGACTCAAGGAGGTGAATTTATTACTATATATGGACTTGTATACTATATGATTTACAGATTGATGAAAAGAAAGAAATGCTCTAAGGTTATAAAACACTTTTTTTAGGTATGTATTTCTTCGAACCCATTTTGATGGCGATGTTATATGTGAGGAATATTCTCCATAGTGTTTTGAAAACCACTTCATGTTCCTACAACCAATAACTGAATCTCTTCACTTGTGTATCCAATCAATATAGAACCCAATGGTAACATAGAATCTATAGATTCTTACCACGATGTAGACAAATCAATTGGTAATAAAAATACATCTTCATGATGCATCCAACAGATTTTACTCATGGTATTCAAGTCCTAGATTAAATCGTATTAGAATGGAGTGTTGGAATAATTTTTCCTTCATGTAAAAATTATAAACACTATCAAGCATGAAAATTAAGGTGGAAAGCTTGCTCCATCTACAAAAGGGGTTTCATATACCACAATGTATGCTTTATCCCCTTTAGAGGAGGGGGAATGATGAGGTCCCTTGTTCTACCAAAGGACCCTATACATTGTTTAGTCCACTTGTCAGAATCAAAAGGTCTACACCAACTTACACCTTGTCAAGATGGTTCATTCCTCATCGTTATAAAGAGATATGGGTTATATTTTACCATCATACATCTATGACATAGAGGGTCGGTCTGCTCATGATGTCTAATATTATCAAATCAGTTTCCTGAAAATATTATACTATTTAAAAATATATGTGGCCGAAGTCCTATTTTTGTAGGGCATGCCTTTTAATTTTGATGTTATATGGTCACTTCATCATTCAAGGATACAAATTCTAGATAAAGGAGTTGTCCGAGACCCACCCAATCATTGTTTTTAAGAAAATATCACTGATCATGGAATTTATATCCATGAATTTGATATTTTATTTTATAAGACTTGAAACTAGATCCCTACAATGATACGAGTGGAGGACAAGTTGATATGGGGTGCTGCTGAATGGGTTGACCACCCCTCATCCGAGTAATGTATTGAATATGTTTATTTGTATGATGTAAGTTGCTTTTTTATTTTATCATATTTCTTGTTCATCTAATTTATCTCAATGTGGGTATTGTTACTAAAAGGATTTTTATCATGATCTTCATTGGTTTGGGAGAAAATCATCTGAGATTTCATCACCGAAATATGACCTAAATGGTACCCCTCTAAGAAAAAATATCTCATCTCTTATTTTGGGAGAGTTATCCCTAGGATAGTAGTAAATGGAGTATTAGATGCACGACGATTTTCACTACCTCCTATAATAATAATCTTCATGGAGTTCGGTGCTATTATTCCACCATGGTAAAAGAGGAAACATCAATGAATAAAATATTTGACTAAGAATTTCTTTAGTGATGGCAATCCCCCATGATACCATTTATTTGTGATTTATTTATAAAAATACATACCCATTTCGATGGTTGCATAATATAATTCCCTTTTCTATCTAATGGTTCTTAGAAATGATCCCTGAAGAATCAAAGACAATGCTCTAGATGAAACTTAGGTAACCGTTACCAAGTCATCTCCCGTGATAAGTGATTATTCAAGGGTTGATGATTCATTATATACTCTAATAATTACTCCTGTCACTACTACAATCTCTATAGAGAGGGTTGTGGATTATATTAAAGTTAATGAATCATTATATGGTGTCATATGTTGATAGATTACTTCAATTAATAATGATATTTTAGGCCCGTATCATACCCTATAAGACCCTAAAATGACTAATGCTGACCCAGTGGCTATCACTAAGGAATCAGATTGGGGTCACAGGTTATCAGAAGTGGGTGTCATATTGGGCCCAATTCCAAATTCTTCTGGCATCCCCAGCGGTGATACTATCATAGTGCTTGGGAAATTAATACATTCCATGAATAAATTGTGACATATTGGTTGATGAAATATTGGAAAATATTAAACATCAAACCAAATTATAAGATTTTGGGTAATTTTATATTTAATTGAATATAAGTGAGTATTTACTTTTTTGAAACCATTTTTTATATAATATGTTTTAATCATGACATATCGAAGTGCATATATTTATCCATGGAGAATGTCGTAGAGGTGGTGTACGAACAAGGTGTCAAATTCCATCCTTCTCCCACTATTGAGGGGAAATTAGTTTAGGTGATTCATGAAAATGTGAGTCATCATAAACCACCTTTTGTGTGCTCTTTGTCGGCCCATAAGAGTGATCTTCATCATGAGTTTTCATCTCAAACTACTAAGGATGGTAAAATCAAGGAGTAATAGACCCAATAAATCGACCAGTTATAGGTTGAGTATTTTCAACTAATTTAATCACCACCTATTTCTTCCATATGTCATATTTTTTATGCTAACAATGTATAATATATGTTATCCACTACCATCAATATCAATGGATAGACCTAAAGAAAGATAATCTACCCAAATTCATTGGATTACATAATGTGAAGATTTTTCTTTCCCAGAGGAGTAATGGAAGGATACCTTATTGACCATTCTTATATCACAATAGATTTATTTTATTGAAAGTACATCTGAGCCAAATTTGGAGACCCATAATTCCCTATGCATCACACACAATGTAGCATGGGGTGATATATAGAAAAACATATGGAGATGTCCTTTGATGTCCTACCCTCATGATTTTTTTTAAATCCATTCATGATTGGAATGATAGTATATAGAGAAATTTATTACCATGTGATTCATGATGGTGAGAAAAAGATAATACAAAAATGGGTGAGCGAACATTAGCCTCAAAAGGACTTCATAAAGGAAATGCCTCTTGGAAACATCAATGATATTCAAGATGCATTACACCAAGTAGAGGACTATCATGATATTTAGTCTTATGAGTTTAAATAATATATTAATGAGAAGACCATTTAAATATCATGCCTTCAGCAAGAACTAGATGCTACTTATGGGAGATCGTATAACTTCACTATTCCCAAGAAGGATCCCAAAATTAATTGTTAAATGATATTGAAACTATGATGGGGGAACTTCCCCGGGACGAGGAGACTTATTCAACTCAGTTGGATAGACATTGACAAGCTACCGAGGGGTATAAATAGTTCATCAAAAAATGAATTGGTATGCCGACTGTGTATTATATTGTGTGATAAAGAGACTTCATCTTGTAGATCCTCCCTTGGTTTATTAGTCTCATAAATTTAAATAAATTTTTACCAATCATTTATGATTAGATTAATGTTTTCCTCTTATGATCATTACATAATATTGATAACAATTATTATAATGAAATTTGGTTTTCTCTAAAATTTGTAACCACAGTGATATGAATAGGGAGATTCTATAACATTTACAGAGGCCTAGGGGCCTAGTGAGTGTATTTTTATTGTTTCTAGGGTAATATTAACATCAAAAAAACATTATGTATTTTATTTCATCACTCAAGTTTGTTCCTATTTCTATTATGATATCTTAGTACATGATACATGGGTTTTTCATAGACCTATATATTTAGGTTTTTAGCCTAACAACTTTGGTGCCTATTGCTTTTAATTTCTTTCTTCTTTGCCTAAACCATATGAAGTGTAGGTCTAGTGAGCTGAGAAACTATTTTTGTCTAGATTTACAATTTAAGGTTTCCAATATTGAGATTACTATAAACTATTTTGAGAAATTTGATACCATACAACTGAGACTAATGAGACTGGTGTTTTAGGTCGAACATCTTTGACTATAAGTTTGGAAATAACTACATAAACAATGATTTCTTATAAAAATATTCTATCATGATTCAGATACTATTTGGGTAATTTTGATCCATGGTTTTGTGGTTCTCATATCTAAAACATGATATTTTGGAATAGAAAAGTTCTCCCCTGGGGACGAAGTTACCACTTGTTGAAAAACCAATATTTTGGGTGACATTAGGAAAATCCAACAAATGAGTGTTAACATATAATAATATTGGGGCCTAAAATGTATGGAAAACATGTTTTGTCAGCTAATTTATGCATATACAACTAGGGAATGAAACATTATAGTTTTTCAAGGCTATTCTAAAAAATTCGGACATTGTATTTCTGATGGCCAAATTAAGTTTAATGATATTTTGTTTTCTAAAAACCACAAGGCATTTTTTTTCATAGGGAATATGTTTCAAAATGAAGATAGAATTTTTGTAGCACTTTGGAGATAAATGGAAAATGGATCCTACAAAAATTTGGATTGGATTAATTAGGGTACATTTTTTAATATCTGCTGCTAGGGGGGAAGTCCCCCTTTCTGAGAATCGTCTGAGCATCATGTATTTTAATTTTTTAGGGACAATACATTATGTTATTTAGTTTAATTTTATACAATAAGGACATTATTCAATTCCTTTTAAAGTCAAACAGTGAGCACATTATACAATGAAACTTTAAGTCATACAACGAGGACATTATGAATTTTGAAT
Source organism: Viscum album (assembly GCA_963277665.1). Classification (NCBI taxonomy): domain Eukaryota; kingdom Viridiplantae; phylum Streptophyta; class Magnoliopsida; order Santalales; family Viscaceae; genus Viscum; species Viscum album. Next base: position 206,567,123 of record OY728166.1, read on the forward strand.
TTAATTCGGAATCTGAGGAAATTATCATATATATATTAATATCATATAGAAAATAAAATAGGGGATATAATTTCATATTATTATATTTGACCAAAAAGTTAATAGATCTCTATTTTTAGGGAAATTTATCATAGAAATCTCAATCACATTTAGTTACGGTGGGATGACTGTTGTAATATGTAATCTTGGTTTCTTCATATCAAAATACTTGTATAATTTTTTTTTATGGAAATATAGGAGGGTTATCCAGAGGATGAAGTTACCACTAGATGAAAATGGGGTTTGTGTGATATTTTATACAAATCCAACTGGGGCATGTTACTATATAGTCAAATAAAGGCATATTTTGGCTGACGTACCAATTTTTGAGTGACTTATGAAAATCCAACTGGGGTGTGTTACATCATAGTCAGATGAATGAGTACTTTGGAATTATGAAATTCTATTTCTTATTGTCGAAAGGAATTTTTTGACATTCGTATTTCCCCAAGCATAGAGCCTAGTTTTTGGAAGAAATATACATGAATATAGGAGCATTATTTAAATTTGAAATTACCCCAGAATTTGTGGAAAATGTTATCCATGTAGGATTGACTAAAAAATGGGAAACATGGTGCCTAAATTCATAGATAAGAAAACTAGTACCATAACATTAGTGAAAAGACATGTCACATGTTTCCTATCAAACCATGGTCATCCTGGTATACATTAGGAATGACGAAGGAAATTCTAAATAATGGATTTGAGGATTATCATTCCTGGAGAAAGGATATGAGAAATATCTATAGGGGTGGATTGATTCGTATCATGGGTGCTAACATAATGGCATTAATGCTTACAAAAATAGTATTACCATACCGAAAGGGTGATGTTTCAGTTGGTTAAAAAACCAATTTTTGGGGTTAATTTATGAAAATCCAACTAGGGTGTATTACTTCATAGTGTAAAATTAGAGTCCTTGGGCTAACAAACCTATTTTGTGGGTGAATTTATGCATATCCAAATGGGGAATGATATAGAATAGTCAATGAAAGGATTCCATGGGTATCATACATTCTACCACATGAAGTGAGAGAAAGATTATCGAGATTTGAAAGTATCCATGAATTGGAGTATGACATATTGAAGGGATATGTCCAATAATATAGGATACATTTTTTCCATCTAGGTCCATGATGTGTGGATTCCCATCATAGATCAAATTTAATAACCTAAATTATTATAAATAAATTTTCCCTTTCAATTTAATTTAAATTTTTATTATGTAATATGGTTATATAGAACACAATAAATTATTTGAATTTATTATATCCTATAATATTTACATTACCATTAATAATGTTATCCATCGATAAAATATTTTTTAAAACATTGATCGAATGATTTGTATAAATATAGTGTTTTATTAAATTTAACAAACATCGAAAAAGGAAGTGATACCCTTAACTAGAATGATTGTACCATACGAATCCTATTTATCGAAGCTTTTGAGGGAGATATAATCACTAGGATTTTATCTAGACCAAGCATAATATATGATCCAATAACTTATTAAGGATAATAATTATTTACTATAGAATTTAAATTTCATCGACAACACAGTCCAAACCATGTACAACATTCCACCACATGAAAGTCTCATCATCATGCACCATATCCATAGGGTGTTTTCCTGTGTATTAATGGGATATGTATCAAGACCCAAAAAATTGAGGAATTTTTTTGGAATTAATGGATTTTAGAATAAATTAATATTTTTAGATATTTTTTATTTAATATAAAATCTCGTATAATTTCTATGATGTAAAATGTAATTTTTATAATGGTTCGAAAACTCTTAATGCCAAAAACCCCAAAATTTCAAAATAGATGTCGATTTTATATTAAGTATAAGAGGTAGGATATTTAGAAAAAAATTTATATATAATTAATATTATTTTTGGAATCATAAGGTCAAAATTATTCAGTGGTGACATTTTCAAAATTTTTTGTGATAGTCTTATTTTCAGGTTAAAATTAAGTTACATAAAAATTTAAATTTTTTATTATGACATCCTAATGACCCAAAAAATATAATATAAATACAATAAAAGGTATACCAAAAAAATGTATTTTTTATATTGAAATTAATGATATATTATATGAATTTGATTAAAATTATAATTCCATTTTGAATCCTCAAAAACCATTAACATATTTTTAGGTTTTAAAATAGTTTATCTAACAGTATGACTCGCCTCCACATAAGGAAGTGAATTATTTTATTACATTATAACAATGGAATTATAAAATAATGAAAATCACCCCAATTTAGAATAAACCATGATAAAAAAATAATCAGAATGTTTTTGGTTTTGGTTATTTTTTTATATGGAGTCCAAAAGCTATGTTTGAGAAATAATAAACAAATTCCCACCCATTTCCTACACAAACACACCCAGATTCAACTTTTCTTAGCAATAAATTCTTAGAGAACATCTTTACTCATTCCAAACCTCTCCTAGGTTATCCTAAGGTTCCCCTAATCTATCAATAATCTCTCCATGGGCTTTTGGAGTCACACACTCAAGTAATGGAATTATCTATTCTCATTTCTTTTAAAGAACCACTTTCTTGTTATGTCTCTCAATTTTTATGTGATAATGTGGTATATGTTCTTCCAAAATACAATTTATATCCAATTTATTTTTAAATTTTGAGATACCCCTTTCACTCTCATTTAACCATACTATGATCCTTTATATACACTCATTTATATGTCAAAATTTAGTAAGGTATCCTCACCTTATCTTCTTTATTAAAGATTCCTAATTATCTTATGTCTAATATTTTCAATTAATTATTTATTGTTAATTCTATACATTTCCTGTTAAAATCCTTTTATAATAAATTATAATATACCCCTTTTGCTCTCATCAACCATTTTTATGAATTTTTATGTGATAGTGTTTTTCAGCTGAAATTTCACCATGATTTTTCATGACAAAAAAATTGTGTAATGAATACCATAATCAATTACTATCAAGAGTGTTCCCACTTATTCAAATATATTTCATTTAAAACTTACATAATTGTATTTATTACACAGTCCTTGATCTTGGAATAATATATTATGATGAATGATTAAATGTGGTGTGATCTATTTGACATACCTAGGCATGAGAATGAAATGAACTTGACGGGTGCACCCAGAATTATATATCACTCCACTGAATTGAGTTATTTTTATTCTCATGAGAGATCATGTAGGGATATGGAGTGAAACTAATTATTTAATGAGAATTTTTCAATCATTATTTCTTTTAATTTTTCCTTAAACGATGTTTATGATACATTGTTTTAATGTTGTTGCCACATTTCCGATGTTAGGATAATCACATTATATATTTCAATATTATTATTGTTCATTTTATTTACCCTTGTTAAGAATATTGACTAACATGTATTACCTTATTCCATTATTATTCCCTTACTGGTATTTATATTTCAACCCTTTATTTAGTATATCCCCATGTTACCCCATATAGTTTTTAGTGTGAGCATGTTGAGGGTGTTTTCAATAAATATGCTGTGATTTCCTATTTTCAATTCATATATAATATACATAATTCATAAATTCACTAGACTTATAGATCATCCATGTACTAATAAGTGTAATATAATGTAATAAATCATGAATTTATGTGCAATAAATAAATGGTTTTTATCATTTTTATCAAAGGAACGGTTTAGTCCTTTTTTGGATTAAAATAATAAAACTCTAGAAGAAGACATAGAGATAAGAATAAGTATATGAAAACATAATTAAATGATTGTAATTATAGAGTAAGTGGTATATCAAGATAAATAAATCCCCATATAGAAACTACATGTGGAAATGGTTCTGGAACATATATTCCTTGGGGTAATAACCCTAATAAGGCGTATCTGCCCAGACTCTACATAACTTGGTATACAATAATAGGCCTTAATACTCACCTAGATCAACACACCTGGGGTATATAATTTGGTAAATTTATAAGCTCCTTATGAACCATTATGTTGGTAAAAACATTCCAATGATAATATATTATAGGAAATATATAATGGATAATATATATTAAAGTCTAAAAATTCATAAGCTAAGGAAATAAATGTTTATTATAATTTGTCACTTTATTTTCATTTTATTCTCATTATTGTGTTTAATATTTTAAGAATACACATCCATAATTTTTTATTTATTATTTACAGTGGTTAAAATAAGAGGAATTAGGTAAACAGTCAATTTTACGGGTAATGGGATGACTACACAAATGAGATTCCTAACCTAATAAGAGTGGGAATCAAAAAAATTGTGAAAATAACCTCTCTGATAACTCAGGGATTGTATAGAATATTGGATCAATTAGAGGACCTTAATCCCCCTAATAAATAACAAGGTGAAATTGATTCATTTATGTGACAAAGGACTATGACTTTCCATTTGTCATATGACCCATTAATCATGGAACAATGAATCAATCCTGTTGATTATATCTTCTAAATAATTATATGATTGAAATAGATGATTATTCAACATGATATTTATTGAATGGTGGGAGATGATGATCATTGGTGGTATTTGATCAAAAACATAAACCTTGAGTAAGTGATCAATTTGAATGATTGGAAGGAGTTCAAAGAAAGTTTTTTCAATAATTATTATCGTCATAATCCCTAACATAAAAATGCAAAAGGATTTCCATGAGATCCAGAATTTTTTTTTAAAAAATCTATCATGATGTAAGGGGATAACATAAAAATACTTTCAAAACATGACATCATCATCTTTGTTATCCCCTAATGTGAGGTTGATCACTTATTTGGTGGTCTAAAAACATATCTACCAAAATCTTTGGAGATATGAGACTTTGACAACTTGGAGTAAATTATCTGATGTTTCCTCAATGTCAAAATGGAGATCGAAAAATATCAATGGTGTCACAAGGATAATAATATGACATTAGAGTTTAATTTTGTTTATTTGATGGAAAAGTATAACGGTGCCATTAATTTTAAAAATTACACTTGTAAATGGTGTGGAAGAAAGCACCCCAAAAATATCCTAAAGGGGGTGAGTAAAAGATTTAGGTGTGGGAATGGAACCTATATACTATTTTTCAATTAGAGAAACCCTATAAAATGATTGAGGAAAACAATGATCCAATTATCCAGTAGTGAAATGTTTATATCCCCAACATCAATGAACCATGGAACATTGAAAACAATTTCAATAATCCAAAGGGGCTTTGAATTGAAACAAAAACCTCCAAGGAATAATGTGAGATCTTTTTCCATCTCAACTGCTAAGGTTGATCCTGAAAATGATTTGTTGACTCATACGCTTGTTATTTAATCAATAATAGAAAAATTACTTTCTGATTATGGTCCTACTCATTCCTTAATATAATGAATGTTTAGTATCAATATTCAAAAATCAACTCAAATCATATAAGTAGATGTATTTGTGAAAACAAAAAACTGTTAAATTATTAATTAACAAATATATAAGTCCTCCCCTATAAAAATTCTTGTGTTTAACTTTCTAGTGACAATTTTCTTATGCTCTCTTGTAAAATTTTATATAATTATAATCATGGAGTGTGTTTTCTTATCTAGACCAAACAAAAATTTGTCATGAGATGGAAATCACTATAAATATTTTAAATTCTATAAAATTTAAATGAAGATGATGAATCACATTTTACTTTATCATTTCAAAAATAGAGATTATTTCCAAATGAGAAAGAATATAAAGCTCAAATTATTGAGTCTAAGGAAATAATATTCCATGAATACATTCCAATTTTTATAGAATATACTAATGTGTTTCTTGATGAATTTTTTATACTTCCTCATAATTGATAGGTTCAATTTTCTATCATTATTATAATAAGAAATTTTCAATTATCAAATAAGCTATATATCACAGTTGTTTTAGAAAATAAGGAGATAAATAAACAACTACATGAGAATCTGCATAAAGGGTTCATACACCCATGTGCTTCACCATGGGGTGCACTAGTCCACTTTATCCAAAAGGTGTATGGGTCAATGCGACATTGAATTAATTTTCTTGAGATAAAAAAGATCATGAAAATGAAAAAGTATACTTTTCCATTGATTTAGTACTTGTTCAATTAGTTGTGTGGAGTAAAATACTTCTCCAAGGTGGATCTACAATCATGTTATTCTATGTTACATTGAAGAAGTGGGATATCCCCAATATTGCATTTCATATTATATACGAGTACAATGAGTTCATAGAAATTTATGTCGAGCTCACTCTTAATCCAGAAATACTCATGGACATGATATCAAGAGTTTATAATGGTTACCTAAGAAATATTTCGGTAGTATTTATTGACAAAATTATATATACTCTGATGTAAAGCAGGAGAATAATGAGTATATAAGAACTATTCTAAAAACCATATGAAAGGAGGAGCTCTATTCAATGTACAAAAAATGAGAGTTATAGTTGAAGAAAGAACCATTCATGTGTAATATCGTGAAATTCAAGGTGATATCGATGGACCCTTCAAAATTAGATCAAATTGAAAGATGGATGCAGGAAACATCTGTGAAATATATTGGTGGTTTTGTTGGATTAACTACATATTATCATCGATTTGTGAGTAAATTCTCAAAATGAAAAAACATCTTTCAAAGATAAATTGGAAGGGAGTCATGTTTTATTGGAATGATAAATGAGAATAGATATTCAAGTAGATGAAAAGGAGGCTTATCACTACACTAGTTCTCACAAAATGAACAAGTGGATAGATTTCCATGGTAGTCTACGATGCTTCTGAGAAGGGATTGGGATGGTTGTTAATTCATAATAAATAATTCAATGCCTATGCTTCAGGGAAGTTTAATGTTCATGAACATAAGTAACCAAAACCTGATATGTAGCTCGTTGTAGTGATATTTTCTTCAAAACTATGGATACATTATCTCTTTGGGGAGAAGTATGAAATATTTATGGATCACAGAATCCACATGTATATATTCACATAGAATGATCTGAATATGCATCAATGAAGATGGTTAGTGCTAATCAAGGACTATGATTTATCAATTCACAAATATCAAAGGAAATCAAATGACATGTCATATGATCAAAGTAGAAACGATAAATATTTTCTATCATTAATAGTAATTGATAGGGGTGTGATCTTCATAGATTTAAAAATGTTGGTAATGTGAATCATAAAGGAAGGTACATCAACAATACGTTCATAAATTATTTCACAACCAGATCTTCTGCTAAAGTTAAAGGATTATCAATGAAATTATGAGGGAGTTTCAACGAAAGTGTAAACTATAAGAAAATTGAAATCCAAAAAGATTAATTTTACTAAAAAAGGAATTATTGTATTTGGTTCCAGACTATATCTTCTATAAAATATTGATTTAATGAAGGAACTACTAGATTGTGGACATTGATCAACCTTCTCAGTAAACCATGGAAGCACAAATATGTATCAAGATCATTGAGATCACTATTGTTGGGATAATATGACTAAGGATATCACTTAATATATGTTGAAGTCCCGAGTATATGAGAAAGTAAATATTGAAAGAAAAAATTACAAGGGGATGATGTAACCCTTACCTATGCAAAAATGGAAATGGGAAACAATCACCATTTAATTTATCACCAGCCATCCAAATAAATCCAGAGGAAACAATTATCTAGGATTTGTGGTAGATTATCTTATAAAGTCTTCAGATTTAATTACGATTTGAGAGTATTGTTCACTGGTCAACCAAAATGGGTATATATAAACTAATTGGTAAGGCTACATAGAGTACCAATATCAATTGTTTATGATCAGTATCCAAGATTCACCTCTATGTTTTGGAAGAGTATATAACATAATATGAATACTAATTTGAAATCCAACATGTCCAATCACCCTTAAAAAGAAGGCTATCATAAGGAGACTATCTAGAATCATGAAGTCATATTTAGAGCATGATCAATTGGCATAAAAGGATGATGGGATCATAATAATCCATATTCAGAGTTCTCATATGATAACAGTTTCCATTCAAGCATCAAAATGGATTACCATGAATCATTTTATGGGAAGAAGTTCAGAACACTCGCATGTTGGGATGATTTTGGGGATCAAAAACTACTAGGTCTTGAAATGGTCAAGAAAAAGGTGGAAATGGTTATGAGCATTCAACAACACATTAGGGGCCCTCATATTCAACAGAATATCATTGTTGAAAATCGTTGATAATGCATAGTGTTAAATAATGGAGGCATGCTATTACTCAGCATATCCCAATGGAAGAAAGTGATGATAGTTTAGAATAATGTAAATAATATTCCAATATACATTGACCCCTTTGAGATCATAGATCACATCAGAGTGGTGGCCTACCAACAAGACCTCCCACCTAACCCCTATCCAGTAGATTATGGTTTCCATGTATCAATCCTGAGAATATATGTAGCAGGACCATTACACATACTTAGTTCAATAAAGTTACCATTGGATAATAATATCTCAGACGAAGAAAGGTTGGTGAAAACCATAGATCACAGAGACATAATTCTACGAAATAAGACAATAAACATGGTAAGTGTTGTGGAGACACCATAAATATGAAGAAGTAAAGTGGGTATCAAAGGAAGTGATGAAACACAGTTACCTTTGCCTATTTTATTGTGAGAAATGATATTTTATACGGTGAAATATCTTGGGGGGGATTTTAATGACCAAAACTATTATAAATAAAATTTATATTGTGATTTATTTATATGTATTATTATGTAATATGGTTATAGATAAAACATGAACTTATTTGGTTTTATTATATCCTATAATATTTAAATTACCATTATGTATATTTACTTTTGATAAAATAGACTTTGAATAGTGATAACAAGATTATTATAAATATTAGGTTTTGAAAAATCCAATTGATAGAGACAACAAAAGTTATTGCCTCAACTAGTACGTTTGTACAATATGAAGCTCATTTACCAGAGCTTCTAAGGAAAATACCATCATTTGAAATTGTCTTCAACCAATCCCAATTTCATATCCAAAAACATAAACCTAAGGGAAACCATTTTCTGGAGAATTTCATGCTCATATAGATCTCAGACCAAACCATGTATGTCGAACCACCCCATGAAAGTATCATCTCTACTCACCATAACCGTAGGGATATTCAAGGGTGTTAAAGGTATATGTACAAGAAACCTAGCAAGTTTATTATTTGAATAATATTTTATAGAGTATTGGATATATTTTCAACTTTTTATTATTACATTATAAATGATTTTTATATTGATAAAATAAAATATAAATAATATTTTGGGGAAATAGTCAAAATTAATAAAAGAAATTATTTTGATGAATTAATGGATTTTTTAAATAAATTTTTTTTATAAAATAATATAATTAAATAAATTTTTTTTAAATATTGATGATGATATATTTTTATGACATCAAATATAATTTTTATTAGGGGGTGAAAACAATTATCGTAAAAAAACCACAATTTCTTAATAAAATCCAATTTTAACATAAAAGATAAAATTCACATATTTTGAAAATTAATTAGATAAAAGTAATTATACTTTTGGAATAATTGTGTTGAAATTATCCAATGGTGAGTTTTTCATAAATTTTTTAGACATTCTAATTTTTGGGGTAAATTAAATACTATATAAATATACTTTTGTATTATAAAATAATAATGACCAAAAAGTGATGTAATAAATACTATAAAATGTATCCACATATAAATATATATTTCCTCTTTAAAATAAAGATATTTTTAGTTTATTGGATTTATTTTATAATTCCATTATGATTCCTCCAAAACTAATAAAATATTTTAAGGTTTGAAAATTATTTCACATTGAGTATGACTCACCTTCACATAAGAAAGGGATTATATTATTATGTTTGGACCTTAAAATAAAAAAAATAATTCAAACAAATAATATTTTATTAATTCATTTGAAAACCAATTTGAAGGTTTGTAGTTTTGGTTATTTTATTATATAGATATCATAACTAATGTTCGAGACATAATAAAGAAATCATCAATCATTTCTTATATATACCCACCCACTCTCCCAATTATCCTCACAAAAAATTCATGGAGCACATCATTACCCTACCCTTTTCAATATATAGTCTTACCAAGGTTACCCGAAGCACTAAATAATCCCCACTAAATATTTTGGAGTCACCCGCTCATGTAAGGGACTTCTCCCTTATAATTTCCATTAAAACGTGTCTTTTACATTAAGTCTCTCAATTTTAATTTGTTCATGTTTGTATATGTTCTTATATATCCTCCTTTCATTTTTTTTTTGATGTATAAATTATGATAGACCCCTTTTCACTCTCATAAACCATCCCAAGATCCATTAGGCACACCAGTTACCATGCCAAAATCTAGAAACAGATACTCATCTTCTCATTATTCAAGTTTTCTTGTTATCTTATTTTTTATGTCTCCAATTAATTATGTTGGGAAATTTCCTTACATTTCCTGATTATGGCCTATTTTATTTCCAATTTATGAGAGACCCCCCTCACTCACATCAACCCATTTTGTGATTTTTTAATTGAGGTTGTTATGCTGTCAAAATTTCACCATGATTTTCTGTTACAAAACTATTTTCTAGTGAATATAATACAAATTTAGTATCAACGGTGTTCCATTTTATACACTTATAATTTTTCGAATTTTGGATTACATGTATTTATTCCACAACCCTCAGTCTTGTAATAATATATGAGGATTAATAAATCCATGTTGTACAATAAATGTGGAACCTTTAAGTATGATAATGAAATGAAAATGAGGCGTGCACCTAGAATTATAGTGTGATCAAATATTTTGGGTAATGTTTAGTCCCACGAGTTGTCATGTTGGGATAAGAAGTGATCCTTATTCAATTATGTGACTTGTTTTACCATGAAGTCTTAGATGTTCTCCTTTATATTTTATTATGATGCAGTGTTTTGATTTTTTTCAACATTTCACATTATAGGATTATCAATAAATATAAATCCCTATAATTGATGTTCCCATTATTCCACATTGATATTCCTATAGTCTACGATATACTAATATATTCCCTGATTATTTACTTAATGGGTTTTATAGTTATCCCCTTTCTTATATATGTCCCCAATTTATCGAATGAATTTTTATGTGCGGGTATGTTAATGAATTTTTCAATAGAGATGATGTTATTTCATGATTTATAATTTTATATAATGTACCTAATTCCCAATAACAATCTGATTCTCCGTTTTATGGGTAATATTAAATATAATCCTACGTAATAAAAAATGAATTCATGTGTAATAGAGAAGAGGGTTCTTTTTATCTTAGTCATATGTAAAAGGAGGACATAATTGTTTCTTTGGTAGACCCCCAAATGAGGGGTCCCATATTAAAGGACCTTATATAGATCAATATTAATATAGAGGAAAAGTTAAAATTTTCTCTACATCATGTATAGGACTAGGAAATGAGCCCTATATGTCACTATGTATCTCTCATGAATGAGATTCAAGTCATGCATGGTTCCTAAGGTACAATAAAATGTAAATTATTGTGGGGAGGACATCATCCATGTAGTTTACAGTCATACAATAAAGACATAGTTGGCTCAACATGAAGAATTAATATTGCGGATTGAATAGGTTATAGGACCCAGGGGTCAATACAAATCTTGTTAGATAGATAATCAAGCCAAACAAATATCTTTAATCTCATACAGTTTAACACTATGTGGTGAGGGAGAAGATGAACCGACGTGAAAGAGGGTAAATTTAGTGGATGGGCCCTTGGCAAGAAATTTGGCTATCAGAAGGTCTCTCAATGGAATGAGAATCAAGAAACACGATGTTCTTGAAAAAGTCATGCAGTTTTTTGTCATGCAATGAGGACATCTAGTGTACCTTTATGGTCTTTTATCCAGGCCCATAGATAACACCGATAAAAATTGATATTCATTGTTCTTGAAGGGAAAATCGTTACAAAAAATCATAATCCAATATGTTCTATGATCGGTGAGAGAAACAAGAAGTGCTAAAAATATTCTTCCATGACACAAATGTATCACAAGTGATGGATAATGGTGTTTATATTTGTGTGGTGGATTGACTTTAAGGTGTGATTCGGGAATGTGCTATGTACACTATGGGAGAAATGCATTATTTGTGACATGTTATTTGTGATTGGGAAGGGACTCATCATAATTAGTCCCTCGAGAGGTACTATTTGCGATGAGACTCTATTCCTATCACAAATAACTAATTATTTACCATGGAAATAGGTATCTCGTCGCTAATAACCTTTGGTGGTTTATAGTATTAGTGAACTGATTTATCTCCCATCAATAATACATTTTTAACTACCACCCCTAACTAATAGTGGGGGTTAGCATTTTCTAAGGGATTTATCTCACTTGAGAAATAATACACCGGTAGTTAGGATTTTGTGAAGGGTCCTTTCAAAAATACCTTTTTAACATCCACCCCTTATTTATTGGTGGTTAGTATTTACGACATGTCCCATCGTAAGTACACATTTTGAATATAATCTAACATTTATATACCATATCTGATTTTTTCCAATTTCACAATTCTCTCAACTCCTCTCTCTTTCTCGCTCTTCTCCGAAGTTTTTTCTCTTAATCTTTTTCTAACTATAAAATTTTACATCGTGTTGATTAGAGAATTTCATTGTATGAAATATTCTATTTTGTGGTATTTATCTACTACTTTTATTTATTTTCTAATTAATTTTATTGTATATTAGTAATAATTATTTTTAATTATTTAAAATTAAATTAAATTAGAATTAAATTGTTTTGTTTTTTATTATTTATTCTTGAAAATAATTTGTTTCCTTAAAAGTTAATTTATTTTATAAATTAATATTATTGATTTGTAATAATTTTGTGGAACTATCATTAATTAATAATAAATTATTGAAATTAGTATTAATTATTATTAATAATTTTATGTGATTGGTATTAATTGTTATTAATTATTATTAATTTGTACTAATTAGAAATAATTTGTAAAAATTGTATCAAATTGGATTAAATAGTCGTAATTACTATTAATTAGCAATATTTACTAATATTTAGCCTTAAATAGTAAAAATTAAGGGTATTTTGTAAGAAATAGTAAGAAATATATATAAATAGTAAAAAATTATAAAAAATTGTTATAAATACTAATAATTTGTAATAAATATTAATATATAGAAATAATTAGTAATAAATAGTAATTATAACATCTCGACCCGGCCCATCTCTAGGATGATGGGTGGACCAGTAGGTGACATAACCTCAAGTGCATCTCCCCAAATGCCAAAGGCTACTGACTAGTAGTGAGGGACCTTTTTGTGTCTGTGTGGGAGATTGTACCCTCATAGGTAACATATAATATCACAGTGGAAGTAAACAACAACAAATAATATGTAGCTGAAGCATATGAATAAATAAATTGTAGCTAAAGGAAGGTAAATAATCCAGCTGAATAATAAAAACCAAGTAAAAAAACTCACAAAAGAGTGTCATTCCATGATATGAGTCTAAACTGAGGGTATGGAAAACAGAACTCAAACACACAATCATCTAAAAGAAAATACACAAGCAGCAACTGCATCATGAGAATGCCTCGGTCCTCTTACCCAGTCTCCATCCTAAGCAGTAATGAACATTCAACATCAAAAGCAGTAGGCTTCCCCTTATCAATACATGTGATCATGTAATCTACTCGGGTGTCAATGATTCCTGTGCAGGATGTGAAGTAAAATCCCATAGGTCATCACCCATGGTGTCTAAAATATTCTATTTCACGAAAAAAAATGTAGTGTGCCATTACATAACCATTTCAAATAAATTATTTGCAGTACAAGGAAATAAATAAGTCTGCCCAGGTCCCAAACGACACCTGTGCCTGGTCACCTAATTCACCCTAATATGGTAGTCTGAAAGGGTACATGTCATCCGAATGCACGTACACACACATATATAAAACCAATAATGAAACAAGGAAACCAAGAAATAGGTATACACCAAGATTGTTCTTTTCCATGGGGTTAAAGTCAAGTGTTAACCAGGTGTACATCCACATATCAGAAGAATATCACTATTCTAAAGTGACTGAAATCGAAAAAAAACCTTAAGTGCATCATTATTAAGGTTCACGATAAGAGTTAGTGTCCAAGCATGTGCCGAAGGTATTGCTACAGAACATCAATAAATTTATCTAATACCACTGAGCTGGTCCAAGGAAATATTTTGACAGATCATGTATCACCTAAGCCATGGCTTTACCCAGAGTACGTCTCAATCTCGCAAAAAGGGGTCGAGTGTCATCTGAGGCAGGCTTAGCCACATTACCAACAGATCTGTCCCAATGGACCCTTTTGGATCATGTATCACTCCAATGTATTATGAAGTCCAGGGAAGTCTCAGTCCTTCAAAGCCAATGAAACTTCCCCCCAGAACATAGAGGTAACTCGTCAAGAATGGAGGATCTTAGTGTGGCCTTTAATATGAGACCCGCCTAATTTTCCCACCATGAATTTAATTAATGTTTTCATAGTAAATGATTTTACATAATCAGCATGTAATGTGGCAGCATGAAAACTAACCTTATACACTCGTATATCACAAGGCTTAAATTTAAGAGTACAACACAAAAACATGAAAGGAAATATACATATTATATCAACCTCATCAGATAATGAATATTTAAATAACAAAAAGTTTAGCAAAACAAGTTCCAATGATCCAAAAATTGAAGATCGTGATCAAGAAACTATTTATTTTATTTAATTTTAATTAAAAATTTCTTCGCAACACATGATCATGATCAAAAAATAAATTAGACTAATGATATAATACATTGATCATGTCGGAATGCCCAAAGGGGTGTCCAACATTGTTGTTATAATTCAATCAACTATTTATTTAATTTAAAAACATTAAAAAGGGATTTCGCAATACCCGCATCTAATTAAATTAATAACTCGGCTAACGGAAAAATACACCTATTATGTTGGCACACCCAAAGGGGTGTCCGATCTTGTTTCAACCATTCAAACAAATTAATTTAAGATGATTGTAGAGGCAACAATTAAATAGAACCAATAAAGAAATTAAAATGGTTAAAATTGCACAAAGCGGGTAGGCACCAACTAACGACACAACGTTGCGTTTTTTATAAATCCAAAAAATGGAGGGAAGTCGATTAGGCACCCTAGGTTGTAGTCCTAAATGACTCTAAGATCTGTAGTGGCATTTGATTTGACATAAAATGAATGAAAATGAATGATTTTAGAGAAACCCCAAAATAGAGTAAGAATCTTCCGCGATGAACTGTGCGCAGAATAATCAACGGAATCGAAAGATTCCACTTGCAGAACTTTAGAAATTACCTATGTTTTACTAGACTCTTATCAGTGAAGGAATCAGACATCAGACAGAGGAGCAGCGGGCTTCCGAAGGGGCTGGTGGTTGGTGAGATGGGATTGAGGGGTGCGGTGTGATGAGTGGGAGAGGGAGAGAGGGAAGGAAAAAAAGAGATAAAAGAAAGAAATAGAAAAAAAAAAATAAAAGAAAAAATAAAAGATAATGAAAAAAATAAATAAAATAAAAAGATAAAATAAAACAAAAAATGGAAAGGAAAATAATAAAAATAATTAAAAATGGGAATCCCCCATTTTAATTATTTTCATTTTTCCCATAACCCCTATTTTTTTTATATGAAAATTTCTTTTTATCCTTTCCTTCTTTGTTTTAAATATTCATTAAATATATTATTACACTTTTCCAATACATTAATAATTAATTAAAACCCAAACACTATGCCAAAGCGCAACGTGAAATTTTTCATGAAATGTATGCAATTAATTGAATTAAATAAAAAGCTACCCGGGACCCACATCGAGGTGTGCAGGCGCACTCCCCGAGTTTCTTAATTTATTTAACTACAATAAAGTAAAAATGGTTGACACCTAATTAAGGTCGGGACGTTACAACCTCCCCTCCATAAGACAACTCGTCCCCGAGTAGCTCTTCCATGGGTAATGGAACGTCGCCAGAGAATAGTTCTGGACACCACACACGTACATCCATCTCCTACTCCTAGATCTTGTCCTAAACACGTCCATGTTTCCACAACACCCAGATCAGTGGGACTTACATTCCGTTGAGGAAATTCATTCTACAATCAATGATATGGATTAGATCCTCCACAAAGGATGCATAAGCATCAAGCTCGATTTCGTCTGGGTCAATAGAATGTGATGGGTATGAATGATACTGTCGAAGTTGAGATACATGGAAAACATTGTGCATGGCACGGTATCTCTGAGGTAGCAGTAACTGAAAGGATATCATCCCAAATCTCTCTACAATCTCAAATGGCCCAATGTATCTCGGTGATAACTTCCCCTGTCTGTTCATCCGCCTGTGACCCAACATCAGAGAAACACATAGAAAGATTGAATGTCCCACCTCAAACACTAGAGGTCTATGATGAAAATCAGTATAATGTTTTTCCTGGATTGATCTGTAGTCATATTCTTTTGAATCAACTGAACTTGATCAGAATTCTCTTGAACGAGATTAGAACCCAATAGCGCTGTCTCACTTGTTTCGAGCTAGCATAAAGGCAAACAACACAGACTACCATAGAGAGGCTCGTACAGATCCACTTGGATTGTCACCTGGAAGCTGTTATTATAGGTAAACTAGACAAGAGTTAATTTCTTATCCCATTAACCTCCAAAATCATGGAGAAAAGCCCGTAACAAATCCCTTAACACTCGTATAGCTCTCTCGGATTGCCTATCGGTCTGGGGTGATATGTAGTACTCATAAGTACCTGTGAGCCCAGTGCCTTTTCCAACCCTTTCCAAAAGAGTGAAGTAAAATGGGAATCCCTATCTAAGAAAATAGAATGACGTACACCATAAACTCACATAATTTCCCATATATAAAGTCTTCTAAACTCATCAATCGTTAAGGTCTCTCAGATAGGCAATAAGTGCACAAACTCGGTAAAATTGTTGACAACAACCCATATTGCATCATTGCCTCCATGAGATCTTGTAGAGACTATAAAAAATTATGTGGTTATGCCATTCCATTTCCATTCAGGAATGGATAGATGATGTAAGAGTCCCATAGGTCGCTGGTGCTCTGCCTTCACCTATTGGATGGTTGAGCACCGAGTGATGAAACCTGCAATCTTCTTTTTCATACCAGGCCACAAATACTGTCGACACTTGTCTCTATACATCGTGGTTATCCCAAGATGAATTTCCCAAGTAGAAGTGTGATATTCCATTATCATATCTTCCTGTATACCTGTAGGTACCCGTACACGGCCATGGTAATGGAGAGTTTCACAACCATTTGTTACCCAACTAGGAGGTGGGTTCTCTACTGTAACACTTTCCCTAAAAACGAGACCCTCATGGTCAATAAACTGTTGCCTGGGGAATTTTCCTAGAAGAGAGGATGTCACTGTATGTGCCGCTATAACTGGTTATCCACTATGCTCCTGAACCTTCAAATTAATCTCTGAAAACAAGGCCATCATCTGCCACTCTCTACTGGCTACCTGCATGGCCTGAGTCTGTGTCATGTGGCTTAAAGCATATGCCACATCATTACCCTTTCCAGGGGTATAAGAATGATCAAAATTGAATGACTACAAGTATTTTACCCACCTGCATTTCCTTAATTTCATGTCTCATTGAGTAAAGATATATTTCATGCTTTTATAATTCATGTAAAAAACAAATATCTCACCCAAAATATAGTGTCTCCCACAAATTAGATCATGAACCACAACTACCAATAGAAGTTCATGGGTAGGATAGTTCCGCTCGTGAGGTCTCAACTAGTGGGATCCATAGGCCATGACGTGATCACCGTACATCAAAACTGTACTCATTCCGATCCTTGAAGCATCACAATAAACTGTATATCTCTTACAGGGTTCAGGTAGAATCAATATTAGGTCTAAGGTTTGTATTCCTTTTAATTCATTAAATGACTTTTCTCAAGGTTCTGACCAGATGAACTACACATCATTATTAGTCAGGTATGTAATAGACACTACTAATAAGAAGAAATCATGGATGAATCACCTGTAATATCCATCAAGACCCAAGAAACTACCGATGTCGAAGACACTTTTGGGATGCTCCCATGAAACCACGACACCAACGTATTCTGGGTCAACTGATACCCCTACTTCAGATATAATATTACCCATTAAGGGTACCATATCAATCCAAAAGTTTCATTTTCTGAGATTAGTGTATAGCTAGGGATCTCTTAGTGTACTCAGAACAATCTCAAGATGGGTTGCATGGTTGTATATGGAACGTGAATACACTAAGATGTCATCTATGAAGACTACAACAAATGAATCAAGATACATATGAAAAATTTAGTTCATCAGATCCATGAAGACTACTGGCACATTCGTGAGACCAAATGGTATAACCAGATACTCGTACAAGCCATACCTGCTTCAGAATATTGTACGTGGTATGCATGATGTTCGCACATTCATCTGATGATATCCCGAACACAGATCAAACATGGAGAAAACTGTATCTCCCCGGAGATGGTCAAACAGATCATCTATATGAGGCAATGGATATCGATCCATTACCATGATCTGGTTGAGTCAATGATAATCCACGCATAACCTTTGGGTACTATATGCCGACTTGGCAAAAAGGACAGGTGATCCCCATAGCGATGTGCTAGGTCTGATGAAACCCTTAGCCTCGAGGTCTTCAAGCTAATTTTTGAGTTCCTGTATCTCTATTGGTTTTGTCCAATTAAGTGGAATAGACACTTTTTCCACACCTGGGACAAGCTCGATAGTGAACTCCACATCTCTCATAGAAGGTAAGAAAGAGAAATTATCAGGGAAGACGTCCCTGAAAAGATCCATCACTGGAGTGAAAATCAACTTGGTGCATTCCTTAATCGCTCTTGATGAGAGTTGCCAACTTAGCGGTCAATCTACCCAAACCTACATATTTAGGACTAGCTCAGTCTGCCTGCAGGTTCCATTCTCCTTTCTGAAGACATGTGTCTACCTCAGGGGAACTGAAGGACACCCGATGACGATAACAATCTACTTGGGCATGATATGGAGAAATCCAGTTCATAGCAAGGATGGCTTCGATGCCAGAAATATTGAGAATATAGAAATTCCAAACAATGCAGTACCCACCTATCTTGAGAAGGCACTCTTGGAACTGGTGTATGCCCTCTGTCCTGACCCCTATCGGGGTGTCGAGAGACATGATTCTACAAAGGTACTCAATTAAAAAACCAAGACTTTTAACAACATCATTAGATATAATAGAGTCTGATGCGCCGGTATCAAAAGGAGCAGAAACTGAAGTAGAGACTACTAGAATAGTAACTCTAACTATATATGGACCTGCACTCTGCTCCTCTGGTGCTGATTGCACTACATATAGGGGACCTGATCCAAGACCATGATACGCTACCTAGTTGGCATGAGAAGGTCCACTCTGCTAACGTTGATAGTCTGGAACATTATTTCCTTGACCACGACATCCACCATTTCCTCAGCATGATCCACTGGTGGATAAAGAACTTCCAACCTTTTGTGGAGTTGTAGATACCATACCTGATGGAGGTGGAGGTGCAGATCCTCTACCACTGGAAGCATATGGGATGGAATGGTAGAAACGCTAATGGTGACCCATCCAACTGCATGCTCGACACTATTTCAGATCTCTTGTGCACTGTGGATTCTTGTGACCATCCATGTTGCACTGATAACATGTGACATAACTATCAAGATATGATGTTTGGATATGATTTACTCCACGCGCACTTTCAAAACGACGTTTCCTTCTTTCAGAAGACCCATCATCATTTCTTAGAACTTAACCGCTCAAGCTCACTGGTTTTTCATCCCTAGAATTTTTCTCGGAGATCAGTGCCTGATTCAGGATCCCTATAATAATGTTCAAACAGAAGACGTTGACATGAGAGTGGATAGTGAACCCATGTCCGTCCCCAAAACGTCTCACAGTAGTCTGCACATCGCCAGTCAGAGATAGGGAAAATGATGAAGTTCTGTGAAATGATTAGAATACTCTAACATAGTCATAGAGACCTACTGAAGATGTAGGAACTCCAACCCATGATCTAATCCCAGAGCATGAAGAAAAATGTTATTATAGAAGGATTCTTGAAAATCAGCCTTTTCCATGTCACTGGCCTGCTCAGACTGAGAAACAACATCCCACTAGCATTTGGCGGTGTCACGAAGCACGTAGACTGCATGCTTGACCCTTCACACACGAGGTGACTCATGGAGGGAGAAGATAGACCATACAACTTCTATCCATGATTCTGTAGCATGAGGGCTACCATTCCCTGAAAAGGTGGGAGGGTGCCGCTGCCGAAAGTCCCGCGTAAGGTCTTCCATAGACGAGGCAGGTCTGAGAATATTCTGAACTGACAGAATATACCTGAGGAGACTATCCCTAAACTGAGCGACATGGTCCCACGGAAGATCGAAAAGAGGCTGTGGAACAAGAGTCTCTACGAGAGGAACCACCTGTGGTTCAGGACCCACCATCTTGGGAATTCTCTCACTGAAACTCTCCTTAGGCACAACACGAAGATGTCATGGAGGAATTTGTCTACAACAGCCAAACAGACCCTTAGACAAGGATTAAAGAATGTGAAAAAACAAGTAGGGTGCAAAAGGGGTTAGGTACATAGCCTGTATTTGGGCACTAAACAACAGAAAACCTGCATCAAATGTGGGTTTCAATATAAAAGAGACAACTAAAATTGATTACTAAAGATTTATACCACCCACTCCTAGGTTGAGTTAGGCTAACATATAACAGACTAACACAACCTTATATTTAATAAACCATCAAATAAAAATTCTTCCACTTATTATAACAACACTCAAATGCAACAGGAAAATGCATGCAGGATGTAGATATGGCATGGAAAATATGCATGGAATTTTAAATCTGATACTGCCTATCATGATGCATGGGATGTTTCAACCTCGTATCATTAGGCTGCAATGGTAAAACCATTATTTCAATAATACCAGCACAATAACAATGAAATTCAAGTGAGTAGCCCTAGGTCATAGCATATCAATAGTACTGGCATAACCAATAAATTCAATCCCAACCTAGGAATTTGAGTCTTCCCCTGTACATGGGTTAGCTACGTCCAAGCATAGAGTACATCCCCAATACCTATATCATAGTCTCATGTCTAACCCAAATAGAAACACAAAAGGAAAAACCACATCTGATACCACTTTGTAATGTTCCTACCCAGCTCACCTCTAGGACGGTGGCCGAACCGATAGGTCACATAACCTTAGGCGCATCTCCCCGAATGCCGGAGGATGCCGACCAGTAGCGAGGGAATTTTTGTGTCAGTGGGGGAGACTCTTCCCTCATAGGTAACAAGTAATATCACATCAAGTGTAAAAAAATTAATAATAAGTAGCAGAATCATGTTACTTAATAAACTTTAGCTGAAGCAATGTAAACAATCCAACCAAACAATAAAAACCTAGTGCAGAAACTCACAAAAGAGTGTCAAGCCATGATATGTGTCTAAACTAAAAGTATGGAAAACAGAACTCAAAAACACAGTCAACTAAAAGAAAAGACACAAGAAGCAACTGCATCGCGAGCAGGGCCCGGTCCTCTGCCCGAGTCTCCATCCTAAGAAGTAATAAAAAGTCATGAATCAAAAGCAGCATGCTTCCCCTTGTGAATATTTGTGAACATGTAATCTTCTTGGAAGTCGACGACGACCGAGCAGGTTGTGAGATAAAATCCCTGCAGGTCGGAACCCATAGTGTCTAAAACATTCCATTTCATGAAAAAATAAAAATGCAGTGAATCATTACATAACCATTTCAAATAAATTAATTATATCAAAATGAAATAAATATTTTAGCCTATGTCCCAAAAGGAACGGGTGCCTGGTCAAGTGCTTCAGCCTTAGCTGGTAGTCTGAATAGGTACCTATCAGCAGAATGCACATACACACATATATATAAAACTATAAAAGAAATAATGTAAACAGGAAATAGGTATAACCAATGATTGTGCTTTAACATGGGGTCTAAGTCAAGTGTCAACTAGTTGTACTTCCACATATCAGAAGAATACTTCAATTTTCAAGTGATTCAAATGGAAATAATACAATCTTTAAGTGAAACATTATTAAGGATTAAGTCGAGAGTTGGAGTCCGAGCCCATCCTGAATGTATCTCTACAGAACATCCATCAATTTATCCAATACCACCGAGCTCGTCCAAGGAAATATTTCGAAAGACCAAGTGTCGCCCGAGGAATGGCTTTATCCTGAGTCCGTCCCGATCATTCAAAAAGGGGTCGAGTGTCATCCGAGGTTGGCTTAACCACATTGAAATCAAATCCGTCTCGAAGGGACCTTTTGGAACTGGAATCACTCAAAGGTATTAGAATGTCTGGGGAAGTCTCGGTCCGACAAATCCAATGACACCACCCTCCGACACATAGAGGTTACCCATCAGGAATGGAGGATCTAAGTGTGGACCTTAATACGGGCCCGCCTCCTTTCCCTGCTCTAAATTTAATTAAAGTAATCACAACAATAGATATGACATAATCAGCATATAAAGTCCCAACTTGAAAACTAACCAGATACACTTGTGCATCACAATGCATAAATTTAATAGTACAACACAAAACTTTTCAAGGAATTATCCATATCATATCATCATCAACAGATAATGCATATTTAAATTATAAATAGTTTAAAAAAACAAGATCCAATGATCCAAAAATTGATGTTAATGTTCAAGAAACTATTTATTTGATTTAATTACAAATTTTTTTTTCCGCAACACATGCAATTAATCAAACAATAAACTCAGCTAAGGACAGAATACATCGATCTTGTCTGCACACCCAAAGGGTTGTCAAAATTTGTTTGAATAATTCAAATGACTATTTATTTAATTTAAAAAAAATAAAAAGGTATTTCGAAATACCCTCAACTAATTAAATTAATAACTTGACTAATGGAAAAATACGCCGACTATGCCGACACACCCAAAGGGGTGTACGATCTTGTTGGAAACATTTAAAAAATTTAATTTAAGATGATTAAGGATAGAATAATTAAATAGAACAATTAATGTAATTAAAATTGATTAAATTGCACAAAGCCAATAGGCACCGACTAAAGGTACAACGTTGTGTTTTTTATAAATCACAACAAAACAGAGGGAAAGCGAGTAGGATTCATACCTTGTAGTATTAGGTGACTATACGATCCGTGGTGGGCTTTGATTTGACTTAAAACGGATGAAAACTAAATATTTCAGAAAAACTCCAATATATGGTAACAATATTCCGTGACGAACTGCGTGCAGAATACTCAATGGAATCGAACGATTCAACTTGAGCAATGTTAGTAGTTCCATAGGGTTTACTGTTCACCTAACAGAGAAGGATTCAGATGTCAGACGGAGGAGCAATGTTTTTCTAAAGAGGGTAATAGTTGGTGTGATGGGATTAAGGGGTACGATGTGATGAGTGGGAGAGGGAGAGAGGAGAAGAAAAAGGAAAAGAAAGAAAATAATGAAAAAGAAAAGAAAAGAAAAATAATAGAAAAATAAAATATAAGGAAAAAATGAAATAAAAGAGAAAGATAAATTAAAACAAATGACTGCAAAGGAAAATAATCAAAATAAAAAAAATTGGAATCCCTCATTTTAAATTATTTTCAATTTTCCAATAACCCCCTCTTTATTTTATTTCAGAATATATTTTTTTCATTTCTTACTTTAATTAAAATCTTCTTTAAATCTCTTATTATTATTTTAGAATCCTTAATTAAATATTTAAAACCCGAACACTGTGCCAAAGCACGACGTGACATTTTTCATGAAACGTCTGCAATTATTAAAATTAAACAAAAATCATCCCGGGACCCGCAACGAGGTGCGCATGCACGAGCCCCGAGTTTCTTAATTAATTAGACTACAAAAAAGTAAAAACGGTCCGTACCTGATTAATGATGGGAAGTTACAGTAATAATTTGTAATAATTAATAATAATTAGTACCAATTAATAATAGTTTGTAATAATAACTAATAATTAGTTAAATAAGTAATTATTTGTAATAATTCGTAATAATTAGCGATAATTATTAATAATTAGTAGTAATTAATAATAATTAGTAGTGATTAGTAATAATTTTCAGTAATATATAACAAATCTGAAAAATTATTAATAAAATGTAATAAATATAAGTAAATAGTATTAATTACTTATAATTGGTAATATTTAGTTATAATTAGTAATAAATAGAAATAATTATTACTAAAGAATAATAAATGGTAATAAATAGTAATAAATAGCAGTAATTTTTAATAATTAATAATAATTATCGGTAAATAGAAAAAATTAGTGGCAAATAGTAATAATTAGAGGTTAGTAGTAATAAATAGTAATAATTTGTACCAAATAGTAATAATTTGTAACAATTAGTAATAATTAGCCGCAATTAGTAATAATTAGTGATAATTAGAAGTAATTATAATAAATAGTAGTAATTGTCCCTAATTAGTAATAATTAGTAATAATTAGCGGTAATTTTTGTTAATTACTTGTTGTTAATAATAAATAGTGTATATTATAAATAATAAGTCATAATAAGTACTAATTAAAAATAATTAATAATTAGTAACAAATAGTAATAATTGGTAATAATTAGCAATAATTAGTAATAACAAACAGTAATTAATAATAATTAGTAGTAATGTTTAATAATTAGCGGTAATTTGTAATAATTTGCAGTAATTTGTAATAATTTTTTTAACTATTAATAATTAGCAGTAATTAGTAATAATTAGAAATAATTAATAATAAACAGGAATAAATATTAATGTATATAAATAAATAGTAATAATTAGTAATAATTAGCTATGATTAGTAATAATTAGTATTAAATAGTAAAAAATAGAAAAAAAATATAAAAAAACATTAAAATGTAGTAATAATAGTAATAAATAATTGTGATTGCTAATAATTTATTATAATTAGATGTAAATATTAAAACATAGTTGTAAATAGTAATAATTAGTGATAAAAAATAATAATTAGTTGTAAATAATAATAAAAAGTGATAAATAGAAATAATTATAAAAAATTGTAATAAATAGCAATAAATATGAATAATTAGTGATAATTGGTAATAATTAGTTGTAATTAGTAACAATTCATGGTGTTTAGTAATAATTAGTAATAGTTTGGAATAATTAGTAATAACTTGTACAAATAAGTTGTAATTAGTAGTAATTTCCAGTAATTATCTGTAAATAGAGGTAATCAGTAATACTAAATGGTAAATATTAATAATTAGAAGTAAATAGTAATAATTAGTAATAATTACTGATAAATAAAAGTAAATATTAATAATTATAATTAATTAGTAATAATTATTAAGAAATAGTAGAAATTAGTTTGTAATACATCTCGGTAATTACTAATAATTAGTAGTAAAATGTAATGATTAGTAATAAATTGTAGTAATTAGTTAATGTTGTAAATTTTTTTTAATAAATTATAATAATTAGTAAAAAGGGTTATAATTAGTAATTTATAGTATTAATTGGGAACAATTAGTAATTATTATTAATAATTTGTAGTAATTAGATTTTAGTAGGATTAATTAGCAGTAAGTAGTAACAAATAGTGGTAATTAGTATTAATTATGAATAAAGAGTGGAAATTGGTAATAATTAGTGGTAATTAGTAATAATTATGAATAAATAGTGATAATTAGTAATAAATACCAGTAACTAGTAATAATTAGTAAAAAATTGTAATAATTAGTAATAAATTCTAATAATAAAAAATAAATATTTATAAATTTTAATAATTAGAAATAATTATCTATAATTATCTATAAATAGAAATAAATTGAAATAATTACCAATTATTAGTAGTAATTACAAAAAATTGGAAATTTATAGCAATAATAAGAACTTTTTAGGAATAATGACTAATAATTATAAATTATCAAGAATAATTAAAAAAAATTCTTTTTTTGATCGAATTATTCTTACATCAAATTAATAATAAAAAAATATTAATTTTTTAGTGAAATATAGAACAAGGAAGATGAAAAAAATATTTATTAGTTGATCATTATTGGATAAATTAGAACATAATCCAATTAGATCAGGTATAAATCTTTTAAATATTGAGGGTGTTAAACCTTCCTAATCATTTGAGTCAAGAAATGCAGAATTTGTATCACATGGTTCCATTTTGTGTCTATTATTAAAATGTGGTGTAGAGACGTTTGAAACATTTGACAATGTTGGGTGACATCTATTGTTTTTCTCATTTTTAAACAAATTATGTTTTCTGGTATCAACATGGTGAAGGTAGTTACAGATTAGATATTAGTAATTTGGTTCCGAATTCCTCACAGTTTCAAAATTTATTACATGATGTGAAAGTTATATCTTTTCAATAAACTGAATCTTAGGATGATATTTATTAAACTGATGAGTTGGTACCGTCTCAATTTAATGAGATTTTGATGTCCACTGAGGATTCTATATATCTTGTTGGTAATATTAGATTGTATGAAGTGGTTTCACATTTTTTAGCAGTTAAATCAGATAGTTAAATAACAAATAGTTGTTTTGATTAGATATTTTCTGCTTTTAATACAGTTTTACCTGAAGGAAATGAATTGCATGATAATTTTCTACTATAGAAAGTAGATGGTTTGTAATATGGGTCTTGGTTATCAGACGATTAATGCATGTAAAAATTATGGAATATTATATTATGGTGAAAATGAGTTGTTGGATAATTTTTCTACCTGTGGAATGTTGATGTGTACATATTCTCAACAAGGGTAGTCTAGATTGATTCCTGTAGAGTGGATGAGGTATTTTCAACTTACACCGAGATTATACTGCCTATTTAGGTCTCAAAACATATCTCCCTTTATGTAATGAAACAAAACTAATATTTTAACATGTAAAATATTAAATCATCTATTTGATGGTGATTCATGGAAACACTTTGAAAAGTACCTCTTTATTTTTCTTAAGAAGCCCGAAATGTGTAGTTGGATATTTCTACTAATGGTTTATTTCCATTTGGTTCTTACAGTAGCCAATATTCATGATAGGATGTTTTTTAACACCATAAAATTTACATCATTAGATTTTGATGATGTTGTCATAAATATTTTTCACGTTATTAATACCAGGACACCCAAAAAATATTACTGATGATTATTTGAAGCCATTGACTGATGAGTTAAATTTAGTTTGGAGTAATAGTGTTAGTACATATGATGTTGTTATGAAGTAAAATTTCCAACAGAAAGCTATATTAATGGGGAAAATTAGATAATTTCTAACACATGACATATTATTTTGATAGATTACACATGGTCCAAAATAATTTCCATTATGTATGAGATACCAGAAAGCATTAATGCTCGTCAATGGAATAAACCCTTGTTTTTTTGTCGGTTACCACAGATTCATTCCAACTAAACATCCTTATAAGAGGAACAAATATAATTTTAGAAAAGGAACAATTGAAATAGGTGGACCTCCAACATCGATCATAGGTATGAAGTTAAATCATTTATCTCCTCATTACCTCCCATTACATTTTTACCAACTAGAAAAAAAAATAGATTGCTTTGGGAATAAACAAAATAAGATAAAATGGTTTATTTTATGGGATATACCCCGATGGTATGATTTTTTGGTCTATCACTTAATTGATTTTAGGAATATTGAGAGGAAATTTTTTATAACATTTTTCATATATTTTTGGATACACTAGGTAAGATAAAAAAAAGTAAATTTATGATTTGATCATACCCAAATTTACAGGAGACCAGAACTTGAACTGTTTGAAAATGTAATAACATTGAATTTAATGAATCTAAAAGTATCTTATTCAATTTACAAATAAAATCAGTTATTATTTTTCTAATGGATTTAATTTTTGAGACTTTATGATTTTTATTTTTCAAATTTGGCCAGATGTTTTAGAATTGGTAATATTATCAAATTAAAAAGTCACAAATTCATGGTTTTAATCGAAAAAAATCTACCAACTAGATAAATAAGTTTATTAAATTATATTATTTGGGATGCACGAATAGACATAACATATTTTTTTTGAGATATTTGTGTTGTGAAAATAGACTGTGATTCAGTAAGTATACTGTTTGAAGATGTTGTTTTAATTTTATGAAAACTTGAAAAAATCATCCAATCAGATTTCTTTTACTTAATGGAATATTTTTTTCGGCATGTGTTGCCTCAAAAATAATCTAAAATGTACGATGATTTTTATGATCATAAAACCCATAACATAATTCATAAAATTACAAAAAAAATATCGAATTTTTAAACACCAAAATATATATAGAAAATAATTTGATCTCACATTTTTTTGAGAAGAAACTATTTATGTTTTTAATATAAAATTTATTGTTTAGAAATATTCTTTTATATAGTTGAAAATATTATGCAATTATTATTTTTAAATATTCTCCCCATTTATTGATATCAATAATATGGATTGAGAGAACAAATGATATCAATGATAGTTAATGTGGAACTTAACTATATATGAATAATTATAATCACTGGTTTAAGAGAATTATATTTAAGATTGAATGGAAAATAATGTACATAAATATATAAAAATAAATCTCAAAAAGACTAAAATAAATTCACATTAAAATGAATTCAAATGTTTTGAAAATATATTATAATCCCCAATTAAAAAAAGATTCATCAAAATAAGGTGTTATGATCAAAATCACCAGAGGATTAATGTGTATTAGGAAGAGAAGTATCTTCCAAAACACTATTAATATCAATGAAATTGAAAATAATGTAATGGAAATTGTTGTTAAAGACATATTTCCACTGTTGAAGAAGCTACTTCGAATCATGAAAAATCATTAGATTCATAACCAATTTAACATTCATATACTCATTAATGCATCCTCTAAAAGAACAAAAATGCCAATTTTTCCCGTAACTTGACTAAGCACTGATCCCAATCTGGATTCAATAGACGTATTTTTGACTAATCAAATGCCTTTTATTTTATAACAGAACACATAAAGTAGTCCTGCCACACTAAAGAGTGTGCATCTTATTAGTGAATTCATCCATCACTGATGTCATAACATAAAAGCATCTGATCAGGTTTCACATTTTCTTTTGAGAGAAAGTTGATGCATTATGTATTTACCTTATAGATTGAAATTCTATCACTATCATCATATAAAACTCATAAAAATATTACTTCTGGATAGATTCATCTTTCAAGAATTTGAGCTCCCTAGACAACATTTTGATAAAATCATAAAGGCCTCCAAAATAAAATATATTTTCAATGAATTTCCATAAATGGATGTTCTGAGCTTCATACTCAGATATTGGCACTAATAAAATTATTAACTCTTTAAAAATATGTTTCATAGCATGAAATTTGTTTATAAGATACATGTTCTGAACCTCTAACAGATTCAACTTTATAAATAAGGTTTCCACACAAGAATAATAAAATAAAGAATATTGATTTCCATGGTCCTAGATGTCATCCCTGTTAAAAACATCTACCAATGCAAAAATTGGATCTTCATTACCAATTGAGTTGCCTCTTAAGATAGATACTACATCAATTTCAAAATCATGAATAATGAGAGAAATATTTTCAAAATTATTTATATCTTCCCAGTGATATTCATGAATATGAGCTTCTTTATCAACATTCTCAACCACTAATGTCTCGTTCTCTACTCAAAAATATTATTCATCCACATTCCCTATAATGTCGACTGAAATTTTTCATCTCTGGAAAAGAGATTTTTACAACCTTAATTCGCTTTCATCATCAGGTCATAGTCAAATATATTCAACTGATGGAATCATCCTTTTCTCTCCCCTGAGTAGCTATCATAAGCCTTTTCTGCTATTCTACATCAACAAGAAAGAGTGTATTACAAGACTTTTTCCAAACCAAGCCTATCTTCTTAATAGTAACAGAAATTAAGATGAGGTTATGATGACTTGTTTTATAGAAAATATATTTACAATTTTCCCTTTTATTCATAGTAAAATACAAATTATCCTTCCATAGGGATAATATCCTATCTTTTCATCATTATAAAAACCATGTTTTAGATATCTTATCATAAACTGATTAACTTGAACATTACATGGTTTTGAAAAAACACCACGTACATGTATGTATATAATATTTTCTCTAGCTCAATATTCCTTGGAAAATCCTAGATCAAATGAATCTAATCATTACTATATGATCATGAGTATGAATTTTTATCATTACTTTCAGGAAATTTCATGTTCAAAAAAATTAAAACATTATGTCCTCTAACAAATGTTTTCCATTACTTATATTCCTTAAATCAAAATGAAACTACCCTTCACGGGGACAATGTAACAACTTAGACATTTGCACAGGAGGAAAAGAATGTTTCGTATTGTAAATATTAGAGGCAATAATATTTTAATCTAATTAGATATTG
Source organism: Viscum album (assembly GCA_963277665.1). Taxonomy (NCBI): domain Eukaryota; kingdom Viridiplantae; phylum Streptophyta; class Magnoliopsida; order Santalales; family Viscaceae; genus Viscum; species Viscum album. The sequence goes on from OY728166.1 coordinate 206,597,838, forward strand.
AATGAATAATTTATAAATAATTACATTACTTCATTTTCATATACTACAATTATGTTATCCAATCCAAAAGAATAATTCAAGCCTTGAAATCTTATATCTTCCTTGAGATATTTATTTTTAGAATCTAAATAGTCGAAATTGATTACCATTCCTAGCATCACTTTGAGAGAATTCTATGATGTGTAAACAAAGATGTCCAAGTTAGCATCTTCAAACCTTCAAGAGGATTATATCTTTAATATTTTTGATATTGTTGTGGTTGATGATTGAGGGTCTTAGCTAATGGGAGTTTAAATTATCTCAGTAAACCATAATGATTTGTAGGATTGGAGAAAGAGAGTGGGAGAAGGAAAACATTAGTCTCGGGACGATTGAGAATGTACTTATTACATTTAAATTACAAAAGAAAAATAAAAAATAAATCAAAACGAAATAATTTTAAAAAAAAATTACAATGTATTCGAAAAAAAATAATTCAAATAATTTAATAATATTAATTAGTGTTTACTGAAATAAAAATAGAGAGACTAGAAATAAGTTAATATTCATTTACTTAAAAATAAATATTCCAAAATCCGACTTCATAAAATCAATACATGAACATTAGAATTGGTTAAGTTAAAATATTAGCTAATTGATCTTTGAAATTAAAAAATTCAAATGGTATATATTTTATAAGTAAATGCTCATAAATACACTAGTTTCTTTTATACTTTTTTTCATATGTTATTTTTCAGGAATATTATATCTAGGTTAAGGGAATTTAAAGTTACAAAAATTATTTTGAAAGAATTCATTCAAACCATATTTTCGTAGAATGAGTGTCTAGTTAATTATCCAAAATATTATGCTAGAAATTTAATGCTTTCATATGGTATCAACCCTACGCTATTCTAATGAGATTATGTTTGGATAAACATACTTACGTTTATTGAATTGTAAAACACATGGATTGAAAACCCTACATTGGATTGTAGAATAATTGTTCATGAAACCTACATTGTGTAATTTGTATGTATGGTTAATCAATACTATATTTATGATTATTTTCTAAAAAGGTTAATATATGGATTATCATCACAATCAAAATTTTCTTCCCTACATTATGTGAAGATGAAAGTATGGTTAATGAAACAAACTTTGTTAGGAACCCTACACTACGTGAATGAACCCTACAATATGGAATTCAAACCTACATTGTTCTTACATCGGTGAAGTTTAAAAGCCACATTTTCAATCAGAGTATGTTGAAATGGTTTAGTCGTAATGGAACAATGATTCAAGGATCATTATGATTGTCTCAAAGAACTGTATTCATCAAATAAAATCATCCAGGTTCTTAAGGGAAGTTATGACTCAACTACTCAATTGAAATTTTAATTTCCATTATCAGTTTGACAATTCTTATTTATCTAGAATACCGAAGCAAGAGATGTCTTTCATATATTCCATTAGGGAATCTCTTCAAAAATAAATGTTCTATAAGTGATTCAAATATAATAATGCATTATTAAAATTATATTTTATAGTGATAATATAACGAACGATCAAATATATGTTTTTTTAAAAATAGGATACACTTTGAATGTTCTACATATTAAAACATAGAGTTACAAATATTGTTAAGATTATATCCAATTGAATATAATTTAACAATAAATATTTCTTTAGACTATTTCATTTTTTAATAATTTTTTTAGAAGAATACGATTCATCATTTTTCAGTTTCTTGCTACTACAACTATGACGATCAAACCTAACCTTTGAAATGAATCTATATTGAATTAATGGTGTTCTAAAATTTCATACTCAGTTGTGGTGGAGTATCAGCTCCTTGTTCTATGTTGTGGATAATCGGTTCTCTATTATAGAACTAGAAGGATTTTTTATCAGTCTCGTTGAAAAGCAGTCAAATGCCTATACTCAGTTTTGAATTCATGGTTTTGTTATAAGAGGACCATTATAGACAAATTTATGAGGCTTGAAGGGAGAGTGATAGTTATAGTGGACTAGTGGGTCATTGTACCCCAAAAAACTATAAGAAGTTGTGTTCTTTATTTATTTTTATCAGTAACATATTATTTTTATATAATTAAACATTTCATATCTGTATAAATCATAGTGGGTTTCAATAGACCAAATTGTGGATGATTTCTGAAAATAAAAAATTCACCCACCCCTCTTGTGTTACTTTTTATATCCTATCCTGACATATTTGATATAAAATTTATCACATGAAGTGAAATGTGGATGTCCGATACTCTTCTAATTGATATACCAATTCAAAATATTCATGAAGAAGTTGAAGAAAAATATGTGACAAATTATAAGTTGAAGGACCAGTTGCATAAACTTATTTGTAGAAGAAAATTTAATTTTTCTTTTCCCGTTATTTTAAATCTAAATTCCCCTTAAAAAATGACCAGATGGGCTGTAACGAGGGAAATTTTGATGAAAAAATGAAAAATAAATTATCATTTTTTAATCAGTCAGAACATAGCTTTGATAGAGTTTGCGAATGAGGGATTACAGATGATGAACATCATAGAGATCATGCATATGTTCTACTCAAATATAAATAAGTTAATTATTTTTACTGTGAGTGATTCTATAAAATATTAAATAATATTTGTTACAATAAATTGATATTTTTTAATATTTAGGTTATAAAATTTTTCAATAAATAACAACATTTTTCTCTTAAACAACGTCGGAAAAATACTTTTTCCTACTAGATTCAAAATCTGGTAAAAAGGTTATTTAGGTTTTAAGATATAAAATTATTTTTTTCATTATTATATTGATAATTATTTCAGGTATCTCAACATTATGATAAAATTTAAAATCAATTGTGTGTATCGAGTAACCCACCATCCATAATGGTTAACTCTTATACTACATATGTGGTGGATCATCTTTGATTTCACAAACATGAAAAATGGGGAATTAAATAAATACAATGAATAGTTTTGTTTTCATTATAGGATCTCACCATAGATAAAATAATGTTGACTATTATGGAATGATGGAATAAATATTTGAATTTTTTTATCTGGGATAGAATTAAATAATGATGCTTATATGTTAGTGGTTGGTTGCTGAGAGAGTCTTTAATGTTCATCTGATGTATGGAATCATTGATATTAAATATAAAATTATTTTTTTAGTAAATTTAAAAAAAATTATTGGCTCATCAAGCACATAAAATTTATTATAAAAAAATATTGTGCTACATCAATTTATTTGAGTGATTGATGGAGCACAATAAAAATAAATTCATGAAGAAAATTTTTATTGAATGTGAATTTGGTTCTACTGAAGTTAAAGGAATTGAAATTTTGAAAGAGACTACTCCAAATAAATCATTTCAACAACGAGACACAGATATTGATAATGACACCCCACATCTAAGGGTTGATGATGATAGTTATACTATTGATGTAAAAAATTAATTTGAAAGGAAAAGTGATAAAGAAACTGAAACTCCTATAGAAATTAATGATACTAAGGAGTAATACGTAGATATTGATACCATCAGATATCAATATGAAGATGAATATGAATATTGACACACATACATGATGTTTAAAATCATAGACAATATATATCTATATATAATAGTAGTTTTCAACTATTTCCTAAAATAGTCATTTTATGTTTTAGATGGAATCATGTCTATTTAATGTGTTATAGGAGGATAATCTATCAAATGATGGGCATGATTTTGGATCATCTGACCCTAAGACTACTGGAGGTATAACGACGAATAAGAGGGTTCATGGTCTTGTGAGATTGATGGTTTCCAAATTCTATTACTGAGCAACATCCACATCTTTGATTTGATGAATACATGCAGAGGTATGTAGAATTTTGTATTTTAGGGATTTTTCATTAGTTATAATTAATTTATTTATATACGATTTGTTTGATTATTTTTTATTTTTTTCATATCATTTCTCATATAGATATTGGACAGGGAGTGCTATATTGATAAATTATTTTTTAGATCATGAGTTACATGGGATCAAATTCCCATAGATATTTATCTCCAGATGTTTGGTCATTTTCTAGAATGTAAATAAATAGTATTTATTTTAAAATTATATTAATTAAAAACATTATATTTTTAATTGATTTTAGGGATTAGGGTATCCCATCAATGATATCATTCGTAAGTCTATCTGGCAGGCATGGATGGGTTGTATGTGGGATTATTGTAATTAGTTTTTTCACAATATAAAGAGGAAAAGAATGAGGATACCATGCGTCATGGAGTTTGATAAGTATTTTGACACCCAATGAACAGATTAAATTTCATCTTATGTTTGGAATGGATTAATATCACACTGTATTGGTGGTCATTTATAGAGGAGATAATCAGTAGGTCAACAGAACAAGGGGCACATGAGTTGACACATCGAGCTGGAAGTCATACGTTTAGTACACATAGGGAAAATAAGGTATAAACCGTTATTAAGTAATTTATATAACTGTAAATGTAAACTATTTTTTAATTCATATTAGTAGGAGAATAATACATTGTTATGGATTTCGATGTTTATACGAGGTTGTAAAATGATATTATCATTGAATAGATTATAGGTGATTTATATCATCATATTATGGTCCGTATAATTTATTTTTATATTTTAAAATTAATTAATGATAATATTTTAACTATTTTAAATTTCAATTTCAATTGAATCCTTCATATGAAGTCAGGAATTATCAGACACGTACTAAGAGTTAGTTGGTTACCATGGACCAGACTTGTTCTCCATGTTTTGATGAGGAAACATTGATGTAGATGATCTAATATCTCCTCGTGAAAATCTGATTAATTTGTATCTACACTCAATTGAAACTCGGGAGTTATTTTGGTTCCATTGTGATGTAGTTGTGTTGCTCCATGGGAGCTCATGGGGAGTCATCATCATCTGCTCCACAGTATCGGGGGAAACTATAATCTCAGGGTGAAATTATAGAGAGTATGTGTATGGATCCTAAAGAGCTATTTCCATAATAAAAAGGGGGAAGAGAGGATGTATTGATGCTTGCAGTATCAACATGAGCCAACAAGGAAGTACATGCGATGTCTAGATCCTAGTTTTGGGATAGAGTTCCTTTTATCATCTCCTCCAACTGCTCGAGCTTGTCTAGAAGACCTTCCTTCTAAGTGATGTATTTACTTTTTATGGTAAAACATTTTAATGTAATTTTTTAATATTATATATTTATATTAGTATATTGTGTGTTTTTATATTCTTGTGAATATTGTGTTTTTTATTATTTTATTATTTATTTAATTATTTATTTTTTTATTGTTTATTTATTTATTTATTTATATATTATTTTCTTATATATCTATTATTTTATTAAAATTATTATGTTTTAGTATTTATTTTTTAAATTATTTTATATTTTTTTGAATTTTTAGTTCATTATTATTATTTATGATAATTATTATTATTATTGATATTATAATTATTATTTATTATATTATTAATATTATATAATAATAATAATAATAATTATTATATTTATATTATTTATATTATTATTTTTTATATTAATATTTTTAATATATTATTATAATTTTATTAACATTAATTTGTTTTAATTATTATTATTAATTAATAATATTTTATTCATATTATGTTATTGTTTTATTAATATTTTATTAAATTTATTAAATTTATTAGATTTTTTAGTTTATAAAAGGTTTTTTTAATTCATAGAATCTATTTGCGATAGGAAATTCTCCAATCACAAAGATTGTATTACAATGTCATTTTATACAACTGGGTATCTATGACAAGACACCTTCATAAGTGGCCTTTAATAATGGGATCCCATTGAAAATGCCTGATTGCAAATAACTATGTTTCCTATATCGGTCTGTCATTGGGATGAGAATGAATCCACATGTAGTTATTAGAAGTTACATTTAGTTCTTAAATAACTGTGCAGTTTATTTTCATATGTTAAGAACATTGGTGTTCGGGTGAGAAAATGTGTATTGCATATGGGACAGGGAATACAACATGGAAATAAATATGTATCTTTTTGGAGTAAGAATCAATACATTCATAGTTCTATAATGATTATTTATACAGGTTTCTGAAGGAACCCAGGGCATAATGGAAGTGTAAACAAATGAAATTTAGAATTTGGGTTTCTATTCAGGCTAAAATCATTGAATACACATAACCCCTTTCCTAGTTTTCTAAAAGGATACTTTGTAATTTAATTTAAACATGAAAATTAAAATCAACCCTAGATTAAATGGTACCTCGATTGTTTAAATTTTCCAGTTTGATTCTCTCACCATCGATGTGTCATGGATGTGAGATGCCAAACTAGACGCCCTCTAGATCATACAAATGTTATCCATAGTTCAAGGATCATTGAACTATGCTTACCATGCGCTGGAGCAGGAATTCGAAGAGGTTTACGACGTCTCTTTGATCACCTGAAATATTTACAATTGATCAAGAAAGTGAGATCTATCCAACCTTCTCCTTCCTTTAGAATATCTCTCTAATAATATAAGAGGAAATGAAAAAAGAGATTCTCTCCCTAAAATATTTCAAATGGAGGAGCGTGGAATTATAGCGGCTAAAATGAGATTTTACACATACAATATACTTTTAGAAATTTAACTTTGGTCCCTGTAAAGTAATAACCTTCATTTTAGACCATTTTTCACATATATGACTTAATAGTATTTTCATAAGTGTTATATATATTTTATCACTCACTTTTAATAATATAAAATTTAATGTTATAAAATATAAATCATTAATTAGGCCCATAATTTCTCTAAATAATACAACAAACCTTTAACAACCAATGTTCATTAAAAAATTATAATTTTCACATATTTACTTTTATTATTGAGAATATTATTAATAAAATTTCATATAAATTCAATAATAATTATTCTAAACATGAATAATAAAATATAATATTTTTAATTTCAATATTTCATACTTAGACGTCCATTGACCCCCACACAAGGGGCCTACTTCGACCTAAAATCTTATTCATTACAATAGGTTGAACTTGTTGATACCCATTATTCTTCCCCATCTAATTTATTATCTCAATATTAGTGAGTCTAACCCACATAACAAGAACAGATTCCAACAACCCATCATGGCCCTAAATGAGATAAGGAATTTAATATCTACAAAATCCTTCTATGAACACTTTCTTTGTAATATAATCTATCTATCTCACGATATCTTATAACGTTGGATGCTCACATGTGTCACCTTACTTTTATTTTTTGATATATTTTGTGAGCTTATTGTATGTAATTTCTTTCTTGTACCATGGTCATAGATTTATGATGGTACTACAATCCTATTAAACTTGGGATCATGAGATAACTCTTCCTCAACTCGAAATAGACAAAATCTATATTGATCATTCAACCAATTCCATACCACCAACGATTCACCTGACTGAAACTACCTCACCATGATTTTTTTCATGGTTTTCTCCTTGCATAAAGTTACATGAACAAATAAAACACACTGAAAATGATCTTGTTTATAGAGACCAATACAGAAGTTCATGGATAAGAATAACCATTATCACCCGAAACATGTGGTGTTCCAACTGGAAGGTATTTCCTTATAATCTCACTACTATATATCACAAAGTTAAAAATTCATGAAAATAAGTCTTAATGATTATGAACCACTAACATCTAATAGTTAGGTATTATATGTATCTTATTAGTATGACCATCTTATCCCATATAAAATATTTATTTAAGATTACTCTCACAGTATATAAAGGTTCTCATTATAGTTGAAAACTACAATAATCTTTTGATAAGAAACATAATATAAGGAAATTATTATGTAAATAGTGGATTTATAAATATCAACACTATTATGCAATAGAAAAATTAGCACACATATATATCAATATTTATACATGTAATGGTAATAAAATGTACAATTGAATTTTGGTCTAGGATACCCACTTATAAACCATTCCCCACATGCACTTGATCCAATAGATAACAATTCTCAACCCACAAGCTCTCACATGTGTATCTTTCTTCTGATTTGATATAGATTTATTCTGGGGGTCTTCCACTTTATCCTCTATTTTTATTATTAAAATGAAATCACCACCTATCCGATTAAGATACCTCATGTGATAAAGCTTTCGATGTATATGATTTGTCTTATGGTGTGACATGTGCTCCTTGGATTTCACTATTAACATAATATTATCACATTATATTATAATAGGATTCAAACTACTAGGTTCAAAACCAAGATAAAAAAATTGTATCCAAAATACTTTTTTAGCTGAATAAGATGCTTTTACATACTTAGATTCTACTATATAATTGGAAACCATAGACTTCTCCGAGATCCTCTAAATCATTGAACCACTATAGTCCAAAAATACATATCCAGAATGTTATTTTAGATAATCATGATCTTTATGTAATCTAGAATCACTATATCCCCTCAAAACTATCTCCTCATATCCTCCATACTGCAAGAAAATACCCTTAGTACTTTACATATACTTTAGGATATTGTTTATAGGTGATCAATTTTGATCTCCAAGAATGGATTGATATATTCCCTCAATTCATAATGCAATGGAAACATCAAACATTGTACATAGAATTGGATACATGATAGATACCACTACTGAATCATGATAGATTCAACTCATTCATTCTATCCCATACTGTGTTTGTGGACCCATATTCTGTGAGTTATTAATTCCATGTGATGCTGGAAACGTTCCACTATTGAATTCTTTGATAATATACCTTATAAGTACCTCGTAAATGTATTTAAATTGAATAATCCCAAATAACCCATGACATATGTACTTATATAGCATGATACCTATAATATAGGTTTCTTCAGCTAAGTCATTCATGGAAAATAATTAATTTTTCAAGGTCTTAACTGACTGTAAGACATGCACTTACATTCTCATAATTAATATTCCATTGACATATAATACTGATAATGTGATGGAATTTCCATCAACCTTCTTATGGACACATTTCTCACTTCCAATCACGGAGAACCAAATTCAATTATGGACTCATACAAATGAATATTCCATGACTATGATTCTTGTGTCATCCCGTAAATGCATCTCTACAGCTATCTTACTTAATTCGAATTATTTGACTTAACAAACCCTTCCTTTTGAGAGATATAAACTTCTTCACCCAACTTCATACTTTGAAATGTAGTTTTCACATCCATTTTATCAATTTCAAAACCATATAAGGCTTCAATTTCAAGAAATATGATGATGGATATCTACATTGCTGCTAGTGAGTAGGTTTCATCATAGTTGATGCCATGACGTTTTATGAAGCCCTTCCCTACCAATATTTCCTTATAGGTATTGGCCTTACCATCCATGTAAAAAAATTTCATGTATACCCATTTTCACCAAATGGGTTTAATATAAGATGAAGGGTCTACAAAAAATCCAAACATGATTGTGATACATGAATTCCATCTCAGAATGCATGAATTATTTCATTTAGTAGAAACCTCTCAATCTACTGCTTCCTTTTAGGTCGGGGGTACATCATTCTTTAGTAGTTATGTGGAAACAAACATGTTGATAGGAAAACCATATCTCTCCGGTTCTATAAGTTATCTTGTAGACATACACATTACTTGTGTCTTAAGAACATCATTATCATCTATTGTCTCTTGTAGATATTAATAATGTACAATATTTATATATATATATGGCATCAAATTAATCAATGATATTATTTACCCAACTATTTCCATTTTGAAATTTCCTCTCTTTCTTGAAATGTGTCTTGTCCTTCCATGATCATTTTTTTATCAGAAGGGTTATATAGCTAATATACATTTTTCTCTTTTGGATAACCTATAAATATGCACTTTGTTCTTCGAGATGAAAAATTTTCTCTACGTATAGTCTTGAAAAAAGACCCAAATCCCCATAAACTTAGGTGTGATAGATTGGGTTTCTTCCTATAATATATCTCATATTGAGTCCCATCTTTAGATTTAGTTGGTACATAGTTAAGGGTATATGTCGTTGATTGCAAGGTATATCCCCAAAAGAATAATGGATGAGTTTTCTGACTCATCATTGATTTGACCATGTCATCCAGGGTATGATTCCTCCTTTCACTCAAACCATTCCATTGTGATGTTTTATGTAGAGTGATCTTAGATATTGTCCCATACTCCATCAATTTATAAAATAAATCTTGGTTAAGATAATCTTTTCCTCGGTCTTATCATAATGTGTTAATCTTTGTACCAACTAGTATTATACTTCATGTTGGAATTCCATAATCATTTGGAAGTAATATAACATATAAAATATTAAATGGATTTATTAATACCTACTAAATTCATCAGAGAAAATTCATGAAAAAGGAAATCCCACCACTTTCCTCTACTGGAAATGGACAACATGCATCAAAATAAATTTATTCTATAAACTAATTAGCATTATATCCATTCAATGAGAGGGGATCGTTGGTCATTTTTCCTTTTAAACAATCACGCCATACTTTCAATGGTTTTAACATAGTTGATTCTAATCAACCTTCATGATGTAATTTCTATAACCACTTTACAATTACATGACCAAGCTCGAACATCCATAAGATGGTGTTATATGACTCAAGCTCGATATTTTTTTTTCATTTATTGTAATTACTATATCTTCAAATTACAGTATACACAACCCATTATTAGGATGTCCCATACCATAACACATGTTATATATATAAAAGAGACAAAATTTATATCCAAACCTGAAATAAAATACCATTATTTCTAGACAAGACACTATGATTTTGTTTCTGTTATTTGAAGGCACCTAATAACAATTATTCAATGAAAGAACCAAACTACTTGTAAAAGTAAGATGATAAACTCCCACTGCTAAGGATACTACACTCACACCATTTTCATATCGAAGATCCATCTCAACTGTTTTAATTTTTAACAATCTACTTGGTTCCCCTATTTAAATACAAATGTGTGAGCCACAAGAAATATCCAATACCCAACATGTTTAAGTATATATATTTCTTTCAGTGATAAAAATTACTAAACTTGAAGCATCATCTAGATTCTTCTACCCACTTATTAAATTCTTCTTTCAATGGCCTTTATTTATGAAAAAAATTCTTAAAGACTCATTCTAATTTCACCCCTTTTATATATTTGGATTTTTTTAAGGACAAATCATCATTGTCTTTGACCTGGACTTTGCCGTAGAAGCCTTTTCCTTTCCATTCATCATATTATTTAAAATAAGGACTGAATTATTGATATTCATCATATAATTATCATCTTGTTCAACTAAATATAAAAGATATAGTAGTTACTTATTCTTGTTTTTCATATTATAATAAAAAAGTAATGTTGAGAAGCTACGTGGTAAAGAGGAAATAATGAGATCTATTTCTGGATCATAGTCTCATTTGAACCCATGGTACTCTAGTATCTCAATATATGTGACCATATTGAGTAAATGAGGTCCTTCTTATTTTACTTCTTCTATCCGATATCTATATAGATAACTTGATATCTCATATATTTTTTTATAACTATCATAGTATAACTCATGAAGAAAAGAAAACATTTGGAATGAATCCCTATCCTCATGAATTTTATAATGTTTACTGGACGTAGATGAAAACCTGAAACACTAAACATATAGGGAATCATAAATATTCTTCTTGTATTTATCTTTAGGCTCTTTACTTTCTCCCTAAGGAGTCTCAACAATAATTGTAGACTCCATCACATTGATCATACTCTCTTGGCATAGTACTATTCAAAAGTACATAAGGCACTCAATGAAGTTATTACAAGAAAGGATATTCTCTATGTCCAATATTGATAGTAGTGTAATTGAATTAGAGGTTTTCGTTTTATTGTAAAACAAATAATCATAAAATACTATTACTTTAACTTGATTTCTAGTAGTCATTTTCAAATTATTAATTTCAAAAGACTCCCAATATTTTATCGAATTATAAGAACCCTTTGTATTATATTCTGAATACATTTTCTCTTGATTATTCTAGGGTAAAGGATCCTTGAAACCCTTCCTCATAGTCTATAGGATTTTTTTACACCACTACACAGAAAGTGCATTGTAGGTACTAATCTATCCAACCACATTAACTTGTGTCTAGTTAATCTGTTGAGTGGATATTCATATCCTATAAAGAGTTAATTTTAATTTTTCAAATACTGTACTCTATATTTTAAATAATATATATTTGGATATCCCATTGATTCAAACTTTAGTTATGTCTATTCACCACTCACATAATAACTCCTTAGAAGTAGGAGGCACCCACAACATTAGCATACTGAGCACAATGTACACCCAGTGTTTCTAAAATTTGTGTGATGGAAGGACAATAATGACATATTATTTTATTAGAGGTATTTGGTTATTTAATATTGGATAAAGTAATCATTATATATTTTACATGTTTTTAATAGATCTAACAACATAAGTATGATTTTAAGTGAAAAACCATCATTGTACTTGTTCATTTTATCTTTTAATTATTTTTTATTATAACAATATGTGATCTCGTGTAATAAATATAGATTCACAAAATAATAAACAATGAACATGATAAAATAAATAAATAACTGTGTGATTAGGATCCATTAACTACTTATTAATCCATTGTGTAAATAATGGATTAACCTATACCCTAGAGAAATTATTTATGTCAACATCTAACATGAATTTCATCACCCACAACTCCCTTGCATTACTCTTGTTGGGTCCACACTGGATCTTAACTATAACCATGCCACCAAAAATTCCTCTGATCATTAAAATGTATACACACATGTAGGTGAGGGGTACTTGTGTGAGAAATTTCATTTTATCACCTAAATGTGGACACGAATACCTTTATATAATTTAATGTTAGAGGGACTATGCACGTATTGTAAAAATAAAATAAATATTACATATTATAAAATATAAATGAAACAATTAAATTATATAAATAATAAAACAACAATTCACGGGTCAGTCTCAACTCATTCTCAGTCAATATGAATGTATATTTCATACGAAATATTAAATTTTCTAAAATTCAACATATGAATTTTTTTTGTTAATTAACGTGAATTAAAATGAATTTAATTAATTATCAATATGTCCCACAATACACAAAATAATTTTACTAAGTATAATAAAATGAAATTTAAATTCTATATTATTTTGAAAATATTTCAGTTTTATTTGGACCTAAAGTAGATCCCCTTAAATTTAATTTTAGACTACTGATATGTTAAATTGGTCAAGCTGGTAGGAAAAATATTTTATTGGTCTAGACTGAGATGGAGTATCAATTTATGGGGCTATAATACTTATATATAATAATATCAAATAATATAAAACTTCCAAAAGAAGCTTTATCCCTTATGTATATATATATATATATATATATATATTAATCGAACTTCCATGAGATGTTTTGAATAAGATTATAAGGGAATATTAGTGAATTTAATAGGACAAGATTCCAAGATAAGCTTTAAAATATATTATATGGGATATTTATCCTTTTAATTAAAGAATATTCCATGAGAAACTTTTAACAAGCTTACATTGTAAGATTTATCCTTTTAATTAAAGATGCTTCCCTCGGAGGCTTTAAGCTAGCTCACATGCGAATAATTGTTCATTTAATTATTTAATAACCCATGGGATGTTTCAAAATAGATTACATAGGATGGTTTATCATTTTCATTCTAAAATATTCAAAGGAAATCGATAAAATGGATTCCATGTGATGATTTAACTATTTAATTAAATAAGCTTCTATGGGAATCATTAAACTAGCTTCCATGAGATGATTTATATGTATAATTACGAAATATTCCAATGAATTTATGTAATTCCAACAGATAACCCCAACCAACTTCTATTATATTTTTTTACCATGCAATGTTCTTAAATCATTCTATGCCTAAATATTAGTCATTATTTTTTCTTGAAAAAATGAAGCAATGTTAAAATATTAATTTTCTAGCAACCATTACTCAAAACCCACAACTCATTGATAGACCATATCATGGTGATATGAACTCAGATATATGTGTCAATAGTTGCGTTGGGACCATATTTTAACCCTCTTTCAAAATCTAGTAAAATTTAATTTAAATTTTATCATTTTGAAATAAATTACTACATGTTTGCTTTGATATTAATTGTTGAAAATCGAGGGGAAGTCGAAGCATTAAAAAATTAAATATAAATATTTGGGTTTGGATTCATGATAATATCATATAATGAACTTAATATTATGAAAATATTTCTAAAAATATTTCATTTAATTTAATTTAAGAGTGAAAAAATCAATTCAAATCATAAATGGTACCTCATTTGATTGAAGTTGATAGTTTTATTCTATCAATGTCAATGTGTCATGGATATATGATCCCAAAATATTCATCGTCTAGATCATCCACACATGCTCCAAAATTCTAGGATCATTGATCTATGTATCACAGGTTCTTTCATAGAAAATTAAATATCATTACGATATTGCCTCGATCGCCTGAAGAATGTGGAATTGATCAAGAATGTCTAGTAAATATGACCTTATTCTTCCTTAATAATCTCTCTCAAAGAACATTATATGGTATTATAGGAGATATTCATTCACTATGTTTTAGAAAATGGTGGATATTATAATTAATTGAGCTAAAATGAGATTTTACACTTTGGATAAACATTCCAAAATTTTACTTTTGTCACTAGAAAGTAATAACCTTCATTATAGACCTTTGGGAACATGTATGACTTAGTAAACTGGTCATAAATTTCAAACATACATCATCACTCACTCATTAAATTATAAATTGTCACATGATAATATTGTAATCAGTAACTTAGCCTTTATGTTATCCAAGTAATTTAATGAACCCTGATCATCCATTTTTCGTTCAAATTGGTATTTTGTATTCACTTTTATGATCAAACATATTGTTAATACATTGAGAAATAAATTCAAGAAATAATTTTATAGACTAGAATAATATAATTGAATTATTTCAATTTTTTTCATTAATATTGGGATGTTCGCTGACCCCCACAGGTGGGAGCTACTTCATCCAAAACTCATATTCATTAGAGTAGGCGGAACTTGTGGATACAGATAGCGTGTGGCCCTATTTGTACTTATAAAAATAGTAGCGAGTCCAACCCATAGATTAAAAACAAATTATTACAATCCATAATGGCCCGTATGTAAATAAGTAATTTCATATGTATGACTTTTTCTAATGAATAAATTCTATTTAATAAAATATATTTGTCTCACGATATCTCATAAAGAATGATTCATATCTATGAAATCATCATTTTATTTCCTTATATATTTCTTGAACATACTGGATGTACATTCCGTCTAATACCATGGCCATGGATTTATGAATGTAGTAACATCCTGGTTAACTTGGTCCCATGAGATATCTCTTCCTCAACTCAAATGTTAAAAAATATATCTTGATCATTAAACCAATGTCATACCTCCCATAACACGTAAAACAAAAAATATATCACCATGATTTCATTATCATTGTTATCACCTTGCATCACAATACACAATAAAATTGAACACATAGATAATGATCACATGTATGGAGACCAATACACCTATCCATTGATATGAAAAACTAATGACACCCCAGACATTTGGTTTTCTTATTAGTGGCACTTGTCTCATGATATCATTACAAGAGATCACCAAGTTATAACTTCATGAGAATAAGACATTTTTGGGTGATTAAAAAAAATGTAGGTCCTATGATTCCCATATTATTGAGAAGGGTATGTTCCTTGAGTATGGAGCTCTGAGATTTAAATTATGTGTGAAGTATAGATGTAGTATTTTAGGGACTATATTTCCCTATTGTCTATGCATTTTTTCTATATTATTTTTGGTGTTCATTGGAGTTAATCATATATATGTTATTTTTTATTGAGTGTTAAGGCCCATGATTTATGTGTACATAGTAGGGTTGATCATGGTATTTCTTATTAGAGGTGGTAGGGGTGGCCCAGATGATGTGATAGTAGTTAATTCTTGTTATGGTGAGATGCATTGAGATATGCATGTGGGAAGTAGGATGAAACTATGGATGATTGAATGAGTAAATTATAGGCTTACCCATTAATGTGATTTTGAAGGATGGGAATATCTCTTATAAATCTGTTTAATGGATGACGGCTAGGTTTCTGGTTTATTCTACATTCCACTCCCCACTACTTTAGGAAGATGGATGGATTTGGTTTCATGATTTCACTAGGTGTTGGATTTGGATTTTTTTCCAACAGTACGTGGATTATGGACCGATACTAATAATGTTTAAATAAATATTTATCCCTTTGGGTGGTAGTAATGGTATGAAAAATATAAAAAGATCATAATCTTCATAAACTACAGGCAAAGGTGGGAAATATATCTGAAGAATATCCCAAGATATCTATATATGATACATATCATACAATCTATGGGGTATCCTAAAAACCACATGGTTACTATATATGAATGTCTATAAATTATGATGTGATTCATGAAGTGTATTTGGTGACACCTCTCCTAGGTCTCCTAGGGCTGCACTATTTTAGAGATAGATGGCTTAGGATGTGCACCATCTGGGAGGAGAAAATAATTTGTGGGGAAGTTTGGAGTGGGGTACCCTTGATGTTTCATTAATATATTATGTCCTTTATTTTATTTAAAAAATAGTGAGATTTATTATGGAATGTATGGGAACATAGTACACATGTTTATGTGAGGCATTTGTTTCACTATTGTTTTTTATGCTTTACCATGCTTTCTTGATCTTTTTACCAAGAGGTTCCATTGAGGATACTAATGAGTATATGTTTATGGTCATCCTGCATATATATAAATTTTTCTTTAGGTAATACAAATAAGGATGGAGATCAGTTTGGATAAGAGTAGTTCATTGTTATTCAGTAGCTATTTGGGCTTCGTGTTTGACATTATCATTACATCTTTTGGTAATAATAGTCTTCCTTTATGCTGATGTAGTAAGTATGAAAGTGCATGTTTTCACATCGGATTACTTTATATATATTTATATTTATATATTTATATTGGTGTTTATTGGTTTATATTTCTTATCTCCCACTTTCACAAGTTCTCTTAGAGGGTAATTCCTCACATATATATCTTTATTATACCATCAATGCTAGTCGCTAACCCAGAACCAAATGGAATAAGGAAGCTATATTTCAAAATCTCCTACCCTTATTGTTGTATATTTGTGTGGAGAGGGTAATTTAATAATGTTGTGAATGGTTCGGTCTAATGAATATGAAGGATTTTAGAGTTAGGAACTTGTATGAATTCATTTGTTGGTAGGGAAATGGTGTCATCAATTTTTAGTATGTTATGTAAACACAATTGAGAAGCTATGAAAAGGGTATTTATGTATCCCTGTGATATTATCATTGAACAATATGTTTACTAAGACTGTAAAGAAAAGAGTTGTTGTTTAAAGGGTAGTGTAAAAGGAAAGTATCTTGTATCATTATTCTTTGTTCTTGTGTTTGAAATGAGTATACCTTGGGATAGGTTAAAACAATAAAACGGTACTGAAGAAATTAATTATTATTAAATATTAAATATTCTAGGTTATGAATCTATAAATATTTGTAATTTTTATTGATAAGGATCCTATTGGATGTCCTTATTAGGATCTTGCTGAAGATGTTTCTTATGATGTTCCAATAGATATCTACAATGTAGTGGTTGATGATAGAGAAACATGTAGGAGGGAAATCTGAGAGTTTCAGTGCCAATGAATGTATAAGTACACAGGATCCATTTTATAATAGGTTATAAAAGACTGGTTGGAGGATTTTGAGATATTCTTCTGACCTGTATCCAAATGATGAGGCTATGGTGAGGAATTTTTAGTGGGCTTTACATCTATAGAATTATTTCAATGTCACAGTATTTATACTGAATTCGGGTCTATATGTATAAGAAATACAATAGTATAATGAATGGATTATTTTGCTAACTAAATAATCTTGGCAGGGGAGTCTTCGAGATTACTCAAGTAAAAGATTTAGGGTCAATGGTTCTCCATTTTCAGGGCATAAGATCATTCAGTTAGCCAGGGGTAGGTCCTACCCCACAAAATCTCATTTCTATGAGGTTTAAGGCTCTCATACCTTTACCATTGGATCAAAATTTTGTTTTTATAATGTAGGTTGATGTAAACATGGGTTATAGTTCACTACCTATTTGAATATCAAGTGTGTGTTATGAGTTATGCTTCAGGTTCCTCCACTTATGTAGATTTGGACCAGGAAATTATAGTAGGGTGTTTGAGTCAGGGACTAAAAAGGAGGAGATGGGGCTGGTAGAATACAACCTCTAGATTCTACTTATCAATGGATTGTAGAGGGTGGCCATAGTTGTGGTCATTTTTGGGGTTAGTGAGGTCATGGGGAAGGTCATAGTCAGCATTATGTTTTATAATTTTCATCTCCATGCAATAAAACATTAATTGGGGTACACATTGATTGTTTTCTACAAGGTTTTAATGATTTACAATATTCAAGAGTGATGCACTCTTTTATATTAGATTACCTCATCCATGATTTGGGACATGTGGTTGAGAGGCTTCTAGTGACCTTATCATTGACTACACTTATAGAAGGATAAGAAGACCTGTATCAATTATATTGAGATTGTGAGCTAGTTATGGGGAAACACCTCTCATGGGACGAATTTTTATACATATAGATACATTCATATAAAATTATCCTCAACATATATTTTTTATATTTGTTGCTAGATAACATGGATTAATTTATGCTTTATGTTGTGTTTTATGATATTGATGGATAGAAAAAAAATGTTTTATAGTAATAGATACCCTCATATTCAACATAGTTGTGTTATTTCCTTTTTCTCATTGACATCTATGATGATATTGAGCTCATCGGAGGTCCATTTATTGGGTCAGGTAAGAGTACAATGATGTCTTTCCAGTGATTTTTGTAGTGTTACCCCCTCGATGAGAGATAATTTTTCAGATCAATCTACATCAATGTGTTTCTATAATCTAAATGTATCTATATAGGTTTGAACCTTTTTAGTTTCTAGAGGTACTAGTATAACTTTATTAACTATTGCATCAAGGTTTGGTTTGGCCGAGTGTGTCACCTTGCGGTGCACCCATTTGGTTTGTGGCAATGGTTGATGGTGTTTTGTGGATTTATATCAAATATAATCAATTGAACCAATTGATTGTAAAGAAATTACATCCTATTTTATATATTGATGACTTATTTGACCAATTTAAAGGTGAAATATGGTTCTCAAAAATCGATTGTTTTCATGATATCATCAAATGTTTTTGATGGATGATTATATTCCGAAGACTTATTTCTATTTTCATCATAGGAATTAAAATTTATTAATGATTTCATTTTCAATAACATATTCTCTAACTAGGTTCATGGGGTTGATAAATGGAGTGTTAATAGAGTTAATGGAAATGTTCATTGGTGTTTTCTCTGACAATATACTTGTGTAATATATATTTTAGGAAGATAATCCATAGTATATACATGATGATTTAAGAGTTGTTTTTAATGATTAAATATTTAGGAAGTTGTAGAAGTGTCAGTTTTGGGCACATGATGTTCTTTTTGTGGGGTCAATAGGTAACCCATCAGATATTAGTTGTGGATCCTTCAATGATAGAGGTATTTGATTTTTGGGAACCCCTTAAGATAATGGATGATATTTAGAGTTTATGTGGTATTTTAATCTATTAAAAGAGTATCATATCATACTTAAATTATATTTAGAACCATATGAAATCCTAGAATATGAAGGAACATTAAATATTCTTGGACTGAGAAGTGTCAGTCTTCTTTTGAGTACCTGTAGCAGAGGTTGGTTAGCACTCAAATCCTTTTTTTTCAAGCAGGGGGATTTCAATTTGTGATTTTTTATGATTTTTGTATTTGTGTTAGTTTTTATTTGTATGTAAAAAAGATAATTTATTTCTTCTTAGTATTTAATGATACACCCCAATGAGAATAACTATTCTGAAAATATATTTTAGATTGTGGATGTGGTGATTTCCTTGATGTTGTGGTGAAATTACCTCATCATTGAAAATAACGTGGTTTTTACTAACCATAAGATCATTAGTTATGTCTTCTCCCAATGTGAGATTATCTTTTTTCTGCATTAGTGGATAAAATTCATGCAGGATTTTGACATCATGATTTTTTATACACCATGAAAGGGAAATGATGTAGATGATGGGATGAGAAAAAAGTTATGTTGTGATTTCTGGCATGAATCTAGAGATTCCATGAGAGTGATATATGATCCCTTAGGGATGAATCTATATATGGGAGAGGATGGAGGTAGAATATCTATTATCCAGATGACATTGAAGACATATTTGGTAATGTAGATAGAGGATACCCAATTAATGGATAATGAAGTAGAGGTATACAGAGACTGAACTGTTCTTTGGTGATTCCCATGAGGGTTGAGCTGGGGATGGACAACTCCAGGTGTTATTCTTTGGAATGATTTTCATTCCATTAGAAATGTATGAGATGGTTCTCTGTGAACTAAATATTTATCCTATTTTGGTAAATTATGGTATGATAAATAAGTTCTGAGATTGGATATGGTTGTTTATTAAGACTGGTATTAAAGGTGATGTAGTAGAGATTGTTTCTCGGTGTTTGGTCTACCATAATTTGAAGGTTGAGCAACAGTTTCCCAATGTTTTACACCAACTATTAGGTATAACAAAGTATATGTGGGAGGAAATCACAATGGGTTTGTTAGCATTTTACCTAAAGTACATGGAGGTTTTGATGCTATAAGTGTGATTGTGTATAATTTGAGGAAATCATCCCACATTATAGAGATCATAGAGGTATGCTTAGTGGAGTTTCTATCATGGAATTATTTGAAGGAGGTGGTTTGAATCCATGATGTCCCAAGGATGATCATCTCATATTGTGATTTTAGTTTTATCCCCCTTGCATGGATATGTATCCAATATGAGTTTCGATATCAGTTATGCCTTAAAAGTATTTCTTATCCGCATAGAGACGATCAGATAGAGCAGACCATCTAGACACTTAAAGACATGTTTCACTCTCTTTCCCTTTATTTTTTAGTTTCAGGTATGAGGAACCTACCATTTATGTATTTTTCATTCATCAATACTTTCAACTCCACCATTGGCATTTCTTTGTTTTAATATTTTTACGGATGACCTTATCATTCCAAATTATGCTAGAATAGGGTAATATAGGAAAAAAATTTCATGATGATACAAGTACATAATTTTACAAAAATGGATCATTTAATTCATCAGAGGAAAAGGGAAGTGTAAAATCATTATAAATTATATTTATATCATATAAGAAGACTTATGGAGTTCAAAACTAGAGATTACATGTTTCATATGGTGAATCCACATTATAAGAACAGATGGTTTAGACATGGGATAAAATGAATCCTAAATGTTTTGGGTTAATTGAGGTGTTTTCTGGTGTTAGAGTCATAGAATATAAGATAGAAATCCCACCATATATGATTCAGATACATAATGTTTTTCAAATGTTGTAGATCCATCGTTATCTTTATGATAACTGTCATTTCATCAAATCAAGGTTGATGATGAAATGTCCATGAAGGAGTGGACCATAGAGATCTGAGACCACCTGAATAAGGTTTCATACAAGTTTATTATTCCATTCATTTATTTATTTTGGTGGTACAGTGGTGTGTAAGAGATTACATGGTAGCCTGAGTCATATATTTACACTCATTACCATCACTAGTGCAATGTTTTATCTCTTCTCTTAAAACATATTTTTTTTGTGAATGATGACCTTTTTGGTTAATGATGTGGTCTCATCTTATATCATGGCGTTTTTTCAAGCCATTTTGCATGTTATATCCCATGGGAGAGAGTTTAGGATATTTTTTAATATTTTTCATGGTTGTTCTATTGTTCTGTTTGAGTGAGGATGAGCTCTTGTGATTGAGATTTCCATGATCGATATCTCAAGGGGTGGATGTTCAGAAAACCCCTTTTCATTTTAACTTTGGGTCTACTATTAAATTATTGAGGATGTGAATTGTTTTATATGTATTTGATTTATGGGATAATATCCACGTAATGTGACTCTTTACATGTTTCCAAATATTATGGTACTCATAGGAGGCATAGAGTGTGTCTGGAGGGTTTTGCAGCTAAAACATAGAATCGGGGAGAATAGATTGTGTCTAAATTTTTAATGTCATGTATTTGATTTTTTGGGATTATTAAAAATGGTATATAAGGTGTTACAAAATGTTTTTTTTTTATTTTTGATTAAATGGTTCAAGGCTTTTTATTTTTGGAGATATCTGAAACCAAACACTAACGAATTTCATAAGAGGTTACACACCATGTAAATGATCTATGAAGCATGTCTATAAAAAGTTATGTAGTTCACGTGTTCTCAAAACCTATTCCCTTTTTTCTGATTCCCGGTTAATCCAATATCATTTTCTTCTAGAATTTTGTATTCCTTTTTTCATGATCATTCCTTAGCTTTTGGAAATTGATCCATGGTGATCCAAGGTGCATTATTTCTTCATTTTATAGATGTTTCTCCCCGATCAGTCTCTTGTACTCCCATTAATTCTCTCCATGATATTTTTCGTGATCTTCTTTGTTCAAATTAGGTTTCATTGTTTTTTTTGTTTTTTTAGAAAAAGTCTATTGTCAATCAGAATTTCCTCGCATGATATGCGATTGGAGAACGATAATGTATGTTTGTTCTCGTCAAAAGAATGTTTTTTCCATTGAGGAAGGGGAATCATTTTTCTCTTATTTTTTTTCTTGAAATCATGATTTTATCGTGTTGTACACCTTTTGATTGGATTGAATGTAACATAATAATATATTAAATTTGACTAAGAAATAAATTGCTAGTTCTACCATTTTTATATGCCTTAAATAGTTATGATCTGTTTCATATTGATTTTATAGACAGTGTTATATATATGCGATGCATTTTGATCATGTTCATATATATAAAGTATAAAATTAAAATTTTAATATAATTTATTTTCATAATTAAAGGATAATTAATATTATAGGGAAATTAAATATGAGTCATGTTTTTAATCTTGAGTTTGATGTAATTTGACGAAAATAAAATTGATTCAATTCATATTATTAATGTAAAATGAATTTACATATTATATAGTGGATTGATTAATAATATGAATCATTTTCATTCTCGTAGATAATAAATTAAAGCCGTGTAAATAAAATTTGATTCCTTGTTTGATGAAACAAGAATGTATCCTTGGGAACATGTTTATATTTATTGATCAATTAATTTAGTACCTTATTATTGAATGATTACAAAGGATTCCCATATTTTGAAGATGTGAATGACGAATTGGTCAACAAAAGAGGGAATATGAACCAGTTTTGAAAAAAGGGAAATTTTTAGTGGGCTTGATTCCCTCTACATGAGAAGGCCGAGTGCCTTGAGTAAGAATCTATGAGATAATGTTTATGTATAATGGATGGATATATGGTTTAAAATCCTAAATTCAATTGTTAGACATGCTCATTTATTTCCATACGATTTTTTGATGTTATACCTTTTTTATATTAACAATAAGATGTGATATGGGGAGTGGAGGCCCAAATGTGATGTGATCCTCGGAAGGATGATGAGATGATCCTAAAGAAGCTCATATGTTGTTTAATTATTTGACTCCAATTATGGAAAGATGAATTGATATATGAATGTTGGTGTTGGTATGACATCAGAGATGGTGGAATGATTTGATTCTAGGATTACTCATTATTTTGATGTTGGGAGTTTGGATTGACACTTCAGAATCTATTCACTAAAAACTGGTTTAGTTTCTTATTTTATCTGAATTTTGTTCCCCGTATTTTGAGGTATCTAGAAGTGATTGGCTGCATGTATCATCATAGATTTATCTAAGAATTGTTTTATTATAATAACTAGGTTATGGAATGACAAAAATAATGACTAAATAAATGGTTTGAAATGGGGTTGTTAATGATGGATTGTAAATTCTAAAAAGATGATAATCTTGATAGACTGTAATTTTAGTGATGATTATTCCTGGAGGGAAAATATATTACTCTAATTATTAATTTAAATTATTGTGGAAAATTGGTAATGGTTAATTCATTGTTAATTAATTAATTAATATAATTAAATGAATGAAGGGAAGAACCTATTAATTTTTCTCTTTAAATGAACGTGTAATTATAATATATCTATTATTAATAGTTGTAGTCGAGTGTATGAGTGATGTTAGATGTAGTTGAGTCTAAGAATAGTGTATTCCCATAGTATGGTAATAAGGTATTTTATATCATGTATATATTTTTATTTCACAAGCATCCACATCAATGTCGGTTAGGAAAACTGACACCTCAGGGTCTCTGGGAGGGTGTTTTCCCTAATGTTCTTGTGAGTGAATGGATGGATGACTACCACATTTTTCCCTACTGTCTTTCCTTGGTAGTTACTCATGTTGGTATGCATGGAAGTTAGTTTTCCAAAATATGTTTGTATAGTGTTTTGATGTCTTGTGGTTATTTCAAACAAATTTATTTCTAGATATAGAATCCAAATGATTATTATACAAATTATGTGTATATAAGTGATGTATATTATTACCTAACATAGTGTATGGGCTATAAAATCTTGAGGTATAATACCCTATGTATGATACATGTAATATGATCTATAGTGGCTCCTAGAAACAAAAATGTTATAATATATTTACATGTGGATTGGATTTATTGATTATGTGATGCATTAAGTTCATGATGTGACACTATTCCCAAGTGTTTTCAGCTGGCCAATTTTAGAGAGAGATGGATCACATCGTTAAAAATTGAGGAATTGGGGAAATCCATTAGGATAGTAGGAGGAGGGTAACCATGAAATTACACTAATATATCATATTATATATTCTATATGATACTAATTAGTAGTTAAAAATTTTGATGCTTGGATCATATTATACATATTTAGGTGACGAGTTAGTTTCACTTCTGTTTATTGTTCTTTAGCATGCTTCATTTATCTTTGACACAAGAGGCTCTAGGGAGGATCCTTCTGAATATAATATTATCCTAAAACTTTTTATATATAAATTATTTTTCAGGTCACTCATATAATGTTGGAGAGAATGTGGGATATTACTATACTTTGGTTTTCTAGGATCTATTTGGGATTTTTGGTGGCTACCATTATAACCTCTTTTGGTACTTATAGTTTTCCTTGAAATTGTTCAAGTAATATATGAAATTTCTTTTTTTAACAATGGATTTAAATATATATATATATATATATATATATATATATATATATTTTATCATTGGTGTATATTTATTATCTCTCTCTTCAACATGTTTTCTTAAAGGGTCATGCTTTCCATATATATGCTTAATATACCCTCAGTGCTAGTCGATAACACGGGGCCTACTAGAGGTGAGACTCGGGAAGTCATTATCTCTCTCCCCTCATTGTGGTATCTTTTTGTGGAGGGGTTCATTAAAATTGGAATAGATATAAAGATATAGTTAAAGAGGGATATTTGAATAATGTTTCCAATATGGAGACCCAGTTGATCTGGATCATTCTGTGGAAGCAACTAAGCATGAATACAGGTGAACCATCAGTGTATTCCACCTAAAGGTCATTTTTTATAATGTTTGTGTTGTAAATAACTTTATAGTTCCAAATTTCGTGTCTTACATCCTAATTATTTCTTATAGCTATATATATTTGGACTATTTATGCTTAAAAAGGGTAAACAAGTTTTTCATTATGACTGTAGGCATTCCAATTTGGGAAATCCAGATCACATAGTGCATGGTTCAATAAACATACGACATGCCTTACTCTTATCAATAGATTTTTACTTTTTAGAAGTAAATTCTTTGTATGGGGAGTAAATATAATATACTAGTTATTTTCCATGTATCCAATAACTTGGTAAGATTGAATTTTTTGAAACCATGAGTTAGGTACTTGGGGTACAAACCATGTTGTCATACTCATCCGAGTAGCTGATTACTTGTATGGACATCCTATGTAGGGGACCTTGGCTATATAGTGTATATGGCCAAAAACCATGTAGGATACCCACCATGTAGAATTTTATACCATTTAAGGAACTCAATTCCAAGACACATTATGTACATGGGAATGTACACCTTGTTGAGTCAATGTTGTGTACATATTATACCTGTCATGTACATTTTTTTTAAATTCCATTTTAGGATGGCTAAGATACCTAACTAAATATTTGAGTGTAAATAATGTGTACTCATGTATACATGCCCGTGTACCCATCCCTTGCATCCCTTTTGACTGTTTTTACTATGTTTATGAGAATGAGTTAGAATAGGATATAAGAGGTCTCCATTCAACGTAGTTATCCTCATATATTGATATGGTGAAACCCTTGAGGGTATTTAAGAACACTTAATAAGAATTTTGGGGAATTTGACTTATTATTAATAGTTTCTTCCTATAATAATAGAATCATGTGGTCTTTTAAGAGTGATACCTGGGATGATACCCACCTAAGGTTCGTGGTAATGATTGGAGGACATGGAATGAGTTTACTAAGGTTGTCAACTTGTGTATCGTGGGTATTTACCAGGTTATAAGGACTGGTCCATGTCTTGATAAGACCAAAAGACTATTTTTAGACCAACATATGTGTAATATTGATCAGATATGGTCTATGAGCCATCTCCTCAGATAGATAATTATGGTTTCCATTCCTTGAGGTGAAGAGTACATTTTTTGGCACACTGATTGAATAGTTGAATCCATGGATCCCTTATTGGATGACTGTATCTAGGTACAATTAATAAGGATCCTATGTGGAATTACTTATAATTAATACCTTTTTATTTGGATTCCATGTGGTATTCTTCAACAAAGATGATAACCTAGAGGATCCAATAAAGGATTCAAAAGCTTATGTTTCTACGTAGATGATACCTTATTAGATGCTCAATTTACACTTTCCATGTATATCATAAATGATGCCTCTTCTTTCTTAACATTAATTATAATGAATCCTCTACCATCATGTTGACTTATAAGATCCCAATAGGGATTCTTCTGATTAAAAATTGAACTTCAAGGATCCTACGTAGGTTGCTACTCCAATGTTTTAATCTAGGGGACCAAGTGGTTAAACTGGTTCTTGACTATTTCTAATCTAGTGAATTTAGGGATTTGGGAAGTCTTGTTAATGGGTGTCAAATTATCACCCGTACAAATCATGTTATTGCCAATGGTTGTGGAAATATGGGTGTGTTTATGCATTCATCCACCCTCACTCTATATTTTAATGATTTCACATGGTTATTGGTGATGAAAAAATGATTCCATACATACATCCTAGAACATGTTCCATGGGTCTAAATTTGATAAAATGATATTATGGGGATGCACAGATATACTTCTAGGGGTTCAGTTATTTATCCTTTTTTATTAACTATTACTTTTTATGCATGTTTGGATGTGGTTCTTAGGATCTGAACATTAAGACTGCACGTTTTATTATTAATTTAGGTCCCTATTTAGGATTTTCTCATGTAAATATCCACAACCCTTGTTCTATGATGTTTAAAATGGTGTTCCACATCATTATTGGGTGGTTTTACATGACATTTCACACCCCTTCATTTGGATGATGGATATGGAGTATCACGTCATTATTGGATTTATGAACATTATGCTTCACTCCACTTCATTGGGATGTTTTCCATATTTACCCACATAATTTATTTTGAATAATGGACCTGGAATTTGGTATTCCAAGATAAATACTGGGCTAGTACCCTTATATAGATCATGTGACTCTTATGATTATTATGGAACTCCTTGGTTACACACCTTAGCTCCTAGCTAGTAATATGTATATATGTATACAAATATATAAATATATTTTAATATATGTTAGAATATTATAATAAATATATATATATTAATATATAAATATATATCTATATAATGAAACATATTAAAATATATTATCTACATTTGATGATGTAGGTATCATCGATCAGTATCACGGATACAAGGTTCTATTGTAGATATATGTTATTTATCATTTCTATGTATGAATATTCTCGGATAATAATATTTCATGAAAATTCCATTATAATATAATATCATACGTTCATAATTAGGGGTGTGCTACTATTATTTATTTCACATCCCTTGTACATAAATCTCATTGTATGTATAGTACTTTTGTCCTATTTTAGTTTGAGAAATGCTTTTTATGGATATGGATGACGACCAAAGTTGCATGATCAAGTGGATCCACTCATGTGGATAATATTGATTAGTATAGTCTTGATCAACTAGTTATTTAGAGACCATGTATGTGGTTTAGGGTGGAGGAGTTTAGGATCCTTGTATATTAATTTTTATTTCATTTTACAGCTATTTATGTGATCATCATATTGGATGATCATGATTGTATTTTTGAAGTGTCCATTTAGGAGTTTACTTCATTTAATTTACTATTACAGGTTATTTACATTTAATGTATCTACACAATGTTTATGTGTAGATATGGGTGATTCTTTTTTATTTCTGTTATTATTCATAATTAGATATGATCGCATAGTCTCTCCATAGACAAACCCTAGGACCTAACTACTAGTCTACAACCTCTAGCATATAGGGAGGCACAATTGAGGTCTTTGAGTGAACCATATTGGGGATCCTAATTTTTGGAATCCAAGCTGATATGTGAAAAGTTGGTATAAAGGTTATTGCATTACAATTTTTGTATTGATTGGGTCATTTTAGACATTAATATTAGTAATGTGTCATAATATGGGATTCATATTGGGTTGCTGCATCAAGAACACTTATCCTGGTATGAAGTCTAGGTCACCAAGGATACAAGATTATTATTCATGATCATTGATTATTTAGTTTCATATGATTTTCACTTTGAGAAACTCACATATTTTGTGGATTTTATGATTTAAAATGGATTTATTGTTCCCATCTAATTGGTGAGTGGAATTGACAGATTAATGGATCTTGGACCATTAGAAAGAGGTAGGTGACAAATTTTGAAACATACTTGGAAAAGGAAAGTGGTGTATCATGTATCATATTTGACACATAGGTCCACATGATATTGGTCTAACTGTGTGTAATTTTAAAGAAGACAGGGGAAAAATATTTATATTTTCAGCAAAAGCATAAATGTTGTTTCCCTTATAATTTCTTGTTTTCATTATAATAAATTTGAAAAACATACAAACATATATATATATATATATATATTATTCTGGAAGAGGGTTATGTGTATATATATATATATGTTTGATAGTGGGGATAATGGCTAATATATGGGAGGTGCAGTGACACTCGTAAGTCGATATGGCACATAGTGCCCACGTGTTGGACCCCCTTATGTGGCATTGTTTCCTATGTTTGGTTACTTAAATTTTCAGTAACAACCTATATTTTATTATACTATGTAGATATGAGTTTCATTATACTTAACCAAACCATGTCAGAATTACACCATGGATTATTAAGATGTTGTTTTTTTTACTCACTATTGAACCTTCTAGATCAGTACTAGTTGTTAATGAATTCCTAGTACAGACTTTTTGTGTGTATCAATTGTATGTGCAATTAAAAACATGTTTATAAAAAACTAAAATGAATTTTATCATCTATGTTTTGTGACATTTTTCTTAACCAACTATAATATATGGTTGTCTAGTAACATCCTACAGTGTTATGTCGACAGGTAACTACATGTATATATTATACTAAAACCTTTAGGGGGTAATTTCATATAAATATACTTAGTGAAGACCATTTATTTATCATTTTTTTTTGTTCAGGACCCTCTAGGGAGAAGAACTAGGCCACACTATTTTCCCATACCATGCAACGTAGGGTACATAACTTTGAGATCATGATGTAGTTTTTAACAAATCCCAAGTAGAATTGTTTGCTCATAATTTCCAAAATTATTCACATAAACTGCGTCAGCTTCATTTTTAGATATTATTCCACACACATTTGCTGCAATATTTGGCTAACCATGTAACCAAACTATGCGACCTAGTTTTAAAAGGGTAAAATTACTATTTTTACTTAATTAAAACCCCTACCCTCTTTCCAATTTTATTTCTACTAGACATAAACTCCATCCTCGCATAATGATAGCTCCTCAATGTGCCTAAAGTTATTTTCCAGATTATTTCTTCCTTCCATACTCATATTGGACTTCCAATCATCTCATTGGATTCATACCCATATTTCTTACACTCCTTAGGCTACTTTTTAAATAGGAACATTTATTGATGATATTATTTTTCTGGTTCTCATATTACCACTTTATAGGATGTTCATCTAATTATCTATTTTCATCAGTCCAGACAAAAATGTATGTCAATACTGATGGATTTATCTTCAAAAAGAATATGGTAGGTGTTCTAGATATTATCAATCATGAAGTTTTTGTTTTTATTACGAAATACTCTCTAACATTCTAGAGTCACTGAGAGTTAATCCTATCTAATATACCTTAACTAGGATCTCAATTATGGATCTCAATAAATCTTTTAGATTCCAAGAGACACAGAGGTTCTTAATCTCAACATGATCCAACCCTTCAGGTGTGCCCTTATATGTCTATTTGAATTTCATGGTTATATATCCAAAACAACATTTGTAGTATTTTGATGACTTATATGAGGTTATATAATAAATGATTGTCGATTACATTGATAGTGTTTAGAGGAAAAAAATATTGGGTTAAACTGAGTTAAATGGAATATGAATGGTACGACCACATCAAGTGTTTAAAAAGAACAATGTCTATCCCTTGTAAAATATATATTTTAATGAACTAAAAAATATAGAATGAATCTTACTAAATCCATTAACTACTAATTAATATTATATTTCTGGGATCGAAATCACTTATACTAGTATAAATAATGAGTGACATTCTTACTGTGATGATTCATGCTAGGAAACCCTACTGTTATTATTTATTCTTAGCATGTATTATATCTATGATGTTTGGTCATGCATAACTTATAAATTATGATTAAAGTGAATAGAGACTATTATAGAAGAAGGAGAATGGGAATGGGGACCCTTATAACTTATGATGAATGGGCATGGTGACCCATAGGAATTATAAGGAATGAAATAGGTTACACTTATATATTATGATAAATGGAAATGGTGTCCCTTAAAAATAATAATGAATGGTATTGGAAATACTTAAAGATGAAGATGAATGGGAATGGAAAATCATATATTTATGGTCAATGGGGATAGTGACCTTGGTAAATAATTGTGAATGGCCATAGAAACCATTATGAATAATGATTAATGGGCATTGTGACACTAATGGATTATGATGAATGGCCATGACTTCCTTAATGATATGCAACTTGTCCTATAATCCATTAACTATAAAAATAATCATGGTACTACTCAGGGATACATGAGTAACACCTTGGATCAAGACAAGTATAAGTTATATATATTTGGATAATGATGTCAATATATATATATAGAAAATATACATATACACACATGGTTACATTCCCATAGATCATCTATTATGGTCCGAAGCACGTAGTGTCATCATTGTGCCCTTTATGAATGAGAGCCAACATTTTATGGTTTTTTTACTGCTCACCATTATTATATCTCCACAATGGTCTTATTATGTGCACATGTTTCATATTCATAAACACCATTGGTGGTTTCATACTAAGTTTATCTCGCACATATCTAGTCCACCAAAATCACCTTGGAATATTATGTTGATGTAGATAGATATAGGATAAAGCACATAGATTTTAATGATTGATTGATTAAAACATGGGAGTAGGGAAGCAAAAAACCAATATATGGTTCTTGATTCAATGAGTTATATATATTTTTTGGTATTAAATTTTTTTATACAAGTATTATACATGATTATTATCTCCAAGTATTCTAATTTTATTTTATTGGAAACATGAAATTACATAATTTTTATATTATATTTAAAGTAATTATAGATGATATTTTTATCATTATTATTTGATTTATTACCGTACTCTTTTTTAGTTTAAATTTATGATGATTATTGTAATTATCTATTTATTTAATTTATATGATACTATAAGGATGATGGATATAGTATCTACATTGTACCACCTTGTTCTTTCACTGATAGTCGGTATCCACTGGTGTATGGATTGGCGCACATGAGGACATGCGAAACCCTAGCTCGTGGCACTATTTAGTGATGCACATGTCTATATGATAATAGGTGGTATCATAAGTTTTTCTTTTTTCCGTACTCCATTATGATGGTTGAAAAGATTATAAGATGGGTTTTAATTTTGTAATGGGCCTATTTCAGGGAGTATATACCCCACATATGGGGAAAATGCCCCATTTCATGGGATAGAATTTACTCTTTTGGATTCTACTTATTAAAATTGATCTAATTCCACCACTGGGTGACAGACGTGATATTTGATGTCTATTATTCTTAGGATTTTGGATTATATTATATCCTTGGACAAATATATAATAGAAGCATTAATTGTACATAATTTTATCCACCTTATAGAACTAATATTTCATGAATTGTGCCATTCCACTTATGATGAATTCTATGACTATGTAATTCATTTTGTATGTGTGATGAATGATATATCTGTTATAGAAATAACATTTAAGAAGGAAAAATGAGATATGATAAATGTTTATTAAGGTTTATACATCAGCTGTAATGTTTTTTTACCATGTAGAATAGTGATGAAACCTTAACTAACTAGTTATAATATATTTGAGTTATGTGACTAAGGTTACATAAAATGAAATGATAGTTGATTTGAGATACATGAATATAATTACAAATATAGAGAGTGAATGTACCACAGTATATTTGGATCGAGGATTTATATAGTTGAATCATATATGATTATCTATTCTGTTCTTCTATCAAATCTAAGGAGTTTGATATAGTTAAATGAACTACCTATTGAAAAATATAAATCATGTAGTTTTATAAATAGAGAATGGTACTTCATATAAATTATATTATATGTAATTGAAATAATGGGTATATATCTAATTTAAATATAGTCATGCGTTAATGGGGATAAAAATTTAAAATTAAATGGTTTATACCTCCAAAAACATGAAATTACAATTACATATATAGATAATCTTCTAATGAAATATAATGCTCCAACCAGACCTGACCATAGTAGAGGGAAGTCAGTAACGTCTCTTGTAATCTATATGATTGTTCATATCATTGAAAACCTTCATTTAGAGAAGGTATCTGGGGGTATCATTTACATAATAACTCTTGATCTTATAATATTCATAAATGTATGATATTTACCATTATCTAAACCTATTTAATGACTGTTCATGGAATTGTTACTGAAATGCCACCATGTTACCCTCTAGCTATGTGCTAGGAGGGGGCAGACGATCATGCTCCAGTAGTGGTGGGCCTTGATCCACCAGTGATACCTCTAGTAGTTCCTCCAATGGAAACTCTTATTATCCGTAAATCATGGTATTATGTCTGTAACACCCCGAGCTTCCACGATACGCCTCTCTTTCAATAATGCAATAGCTTGCATTGTACGCATGTTCGAGTTCTAAAACACCGTGACTAATCAAAGTAGCCGTTATGAATAGTAATAACCAATTTTTAAAATTATAGAAATTTTATATTTCAAAATGGACTTCATTTTTGTATTCCTAATATTGAAATTAGCCTATGTTGAATTTTTTGTAATTTTCCGAGAACTTCCAAATTTTTATGAATAGTGAAAAATACTTAAAAAAACTTTTTTAATCAAAATAATTTATAGTGATAAGTTATACTATTTAGTGGTTTTAAGGTATAATTAGAATATATTTTTACCATTTTATCCAATGGTGGTCATTAGAATTAATTTAACATTGAAATTGGACATAAACAATTGCCAATCTTTTGATATAAATTGTTTCTTAAAAACACGCTATTTGTTGTAACAGCGGGAATTAATTATAAAATTAATTAATACAACTTATATGTTTGGAATTTTTTAAAATAGACATCATTTTTGAATTCAGAATATCAATTATAGCTTAGGGTGAAATTTTGGCATTGTTCTGAAAAACTTCAATTTTTGATGAATAGTGAAACCACTAAGTGGTAGTTAAATAACTGATTTTTCGTTTAAATGAAATATTACCACTTCTGTGATTTGATTTTCAAAAATCCGACATACATGGTTGTCATTAAGAAGTAAAATGTGGTTCAATGAGATTAAAATAATTTTTTGGTGAATAGTAACTTTTAAGTTCTTAATCGCGATTAGAGGTAATTAATGTAGTTTAAGGTACAAATAATGTTATAATAATATGAGATGAGCATGACACTTGTCCTACTCCTATTGGATGAGTCATGGCCGACCAAGACAACCCATGGGTCAACTTGGGGACCCCATGGAGCCACTTTAGTTAGAAAATGACATAAATACCTTTTATTTAATGTTAAAGTAAAAAATGACACAAACATAAAATGTTTTACTAAACCAATTTTTACGTGGGGTTACACAAGTCCAAATTTTGATTATAAATATTAATTAGAAAGCTAAAAATATTTCCTACATCATAGTATTTTTTTTATAATTTTTATACATTAAATAAATTAAATTATTTATGACATCATTATGATGTGGCGATGACCTCATTATTTAACGATTTAAATAAAATGAGAAGATAATGAAAAATCCAAGGCTTACACTTGTCCAAAGCCTATTGGATGAAGAGATTTCAAAACCTTATCACCTTAGCCTCGAAATATATAAGTGTGGGACCTTTAGAATCCGAAAAGCATTGTGAAATAATGTAACATTTCAATCTTTCCAAAAGTGCCCCTCCTCTCCACTTATAAAATGCCCCCACCACTCCCACCTTATTCACACAATCAAGCCATTTGGCTCGGCCAACCTCTGCCCAAATACTCTCCCAACATCCCTCTCTTACTCATAGAAGCCTCACTTTGGGCAGAAATCTTCCCAAGGAAGCCTTTGGCTCAAATCAAAAAGAGTTACCCGATTTTGAGGTAATGTCTTCTCTAATGTTGTTTTGGTTTATTTTTCTTCTCCAACCCCCTAAACTCTTTTTATTCAATTATTTTGTAACAACAACAGTATCCTAAATATACTAGGATGTTGTTATAAGAAGGATTCGAGCTACACTTACACACACCTACATCTAATGGTTAAAGAACATACGGTTTCTGTGGATGGCGAATTTCTGCCTCACGAAACGATGATTGTTCAACACTCATATAACACCTTCAAAGGTGGCCATTAAGATGTCACTATTTTTATATATGATATATAATATGTTTATGTTTTACTTATGATTCTGTATTTCTCATTTATGGCATACTTTATGATTTCCATTATGGGTAAAACGTGATATTTTCATTTTAGGAAGTGCGGACTACCGCCCCCTCAAAGTGATTTGAATCGTTAATGCCATATGTGGGATGTATAAAGGATGGAGTAAATGGTATTATACACTATATTATACTGTAATTATATTATACATTTATATCATTATTATTTTGTTCCATTAAATAGGAAATTGAAATGAAAGTAGCGTTCATGCGTACGTACGGCTTACCGTCTCCATGAACGGTGCATTTCATTTCTTACCTCTAAATGTTACGTAATATTATAAATGAATGTATATAATGGATATATAAGATATATATGACATCTAAATCATGAATATAATTCTGGATATAATGGATATTATACCACATGAAAAACATGTAATTATAGGAAGTTTATTGTTGACTCAAGTACCAAAGACCGACAAAACGACCGTTATTAACTTAAATAATTACATAATGTTCATAACATTGTAATAAGTGATATAAAAAGGATAATGAAATTGAAAATGGTTCTTAATAAGGTAGATATTAACTCTAGTTTATTATTTAGGAGGTTAAAGAACGGTTGAGTCAAGTCGGACACAAGGTAAGGGAACTTCTTAACCCAACTTCCATTCTTTGGGTTAATCTCCTACTTTCAAATTATGTCATGATATTATTAGGTCTTATTTTGTATTCTTTATGTGTACCTATAGTGAATACAAATAATATATCTATTTCATTTTAAAAATGATATTTGTAAGGACTTCGTCCCAATCTCCTTTTATTGAGGCATATTTGGTTTTATACACAAATTTCTTTTATACGGTGTATAAACCACTTTGACTTTTACGTTTATTCAAAAGGAATCTTTTTTATACGAAGCGTTTACTAATCGAAAAAAGGGAATGTTTTTGTCGTACGTATGCAGAGACAATGACTTCTATGCCGCCATGACCACTATTTGAGTTTCGGCTTCCTCTACAAGCCATACCCTTTTTTTTAAAGAATAAATACCATGTTATACTTTTCTTTTATTTTGGTATTGAAAATGGTTTTGAAAGCATTTTTATTATATCAATGTGTTGTATTGATATCTTGTGACTGAAATGTGGAAATGTTATGTTTCCTTTATGCATGTTTTATGTGATACGATTATGTTATGGTTTATGAGATGTTTAAACCTGTTCATATAAGGAATGTATTGGACTTAATAAGTGACAGGTGGAGCCCGCTATAGCTCCTCGATGCATCAGTAGGTCTCATGAGACAACTAGACGTGGAATTGGCCGAGGCCCTTTCCCAATTTGATTTATGGTTTTGGCCGAGGCCTTAATCATTTTAGACGTCTTGGCCGAGGCCTTGACAAAATGTTTCAGAATGTCCGGCATTATACATTCCCTCATTATGAAAGTGGTTATTGTTATTGCATGTGATTATTCGACCAGTAGAATATCCATGTGAAGAAGTGAATGGCATTATCTCATTTTAAATTTTCCATATTATGTTGAAGTTCATGTTTAAAAGGCTTTTGTTTTATTTATACATTGCCTTAATTGTTAATGATTATTTATGAAAGCTTCCGCATTATTGTTATCCTTACTGAGCATCTGAGCTCACCCCTTTCAATGTTTTAATATTTTCCAGGATATGAAGAAGTATTTTATGAATGACCTGAAGGGATTGTCAGAAGTGGATATGAGTGTGGACTATGAAGACCATGTTATTGTAGTTTGTTTACTTTTTGATGTAATGAAAGACTTATGAATGTATCTAGTGTTTCCAAGGATACTAAACTAATCGGTCTTTCGAGACTTGATCTTTTGTGATCATGCCAATGTTATGAAGTAATGCACCGACTCTGGGTAGCTGGGGTCGGGGCGTTACAGTTGGTATCAGAGGCAGTTTAGTACTAACCTTGGAAGCTAGATTTAGATAAACTCTGATTAGAGCACATATCCCGAAGATAGACTTTGAGGATTAGTATAAAAGAACTTCCTAGAATTTTGGTATTGTAGAGATGTTGTGAGTTTTCCAAGCAATACATCCCTGTCTGGATACGAGCAGGTAGAGGCGGCTCTGGAACAGATGTACCTAGGGGTAAAACTCGAAAACACCGCTTTGAGCTAGACTCGAACGGGAACTGGTGCACGACAACGGGCCTTGCTGCACTCTTGGTTACGACACTCCCGGGGGATATGCTTTGGATAATTCCCATTTTCTTTACAAACCACTATGAAGGGTTATGAGTATATACATCCTCAAAGAAAACATTTTTATAATTATGGATTATATCCATAAATAGTTCAATTTATGTTAAGTGTTTTACAAGTATGGAATTATGTATTTTGATTCATGAACTAATCTAGTTTATGCCATTATTTAGAAATGGCGCCTAGTGGAAGGAATGGAAACCGTATCAATGCACGCACTCCGTGTAGGGATTGCCCTCCTGCTCAGGATAATTATGGTGGAGCTAGTGATACAACTGGTGCCGATCAGCTTCTCACCATACTGGGACAACTCACGCAGGTTATGAATAATAACCTTACTCATATGGAGCACCCTGATCCGCAACGTGGAGGATCAATGTTAGACCGCTTCATGAGGCAACAACCACCAACCTTCAATGGGAGTACAAATCCTACAGTATCTGAGCAATGGATAAATTCCTTAGAGAAAATATTCCATGCCTTGGGGAGTAGTGAAAGGGAGAAGGTTGTCATGGCAGTTTACCGCCTCACTGGAGATGCCGATCAGTGGTGGTCGCTGATTCAAAACACAAAGGAAGATGATGACGTATCGAATATGGAATGGAGGGAGTTCAAAGAGCTTTTCTTAGAAAAATATTTTCCTCGTGACCATCGAGCAGATATGGAAAGGCAATTTCTGAGTTTGAGGCAGAAGGAGGATGAGAATGTCGCAAAGTATGAGGCTAACTTTACAAGGTTAGCGAGGCATGCTGCCGATTATATACGTAACCCAAGGAGTAAGATTGATCGTTTCTTTGATGGGTTAAAACCATTTCTCCGTCGAGCTTTAGTATCACAATCCTTCTCATCATACGAAGATATTGTCTCGTGTGCTATCAAGACAGAAAAGGAATTCTCTAAGTCTTATGACAACAAAGTAAAGCAAGAGAAGAAGAGAACGGTGGAACAAGAGACAGATAAAGGGAAAAAGGGAAAGAAGGATTTTCCATTATGTGATAATTGTGGGAAGAATCACCCTGGTACTTGCCTAAAAGGAATGGGAGTTTGTTATAAATGTGGAGAAAAGGGTCACCAGGCTCGTGATTGCAAGGGAAAGAAAGAGGTTATCAAGGTTGAATGCTACAATTGTAGAGAAATGGGTCATTATGCAAATGAATGTCCTAAGCGTCAGGGAAACTTACCTCAGAAGAGGCCAAGGGATCAAGGCCAATCTTATGCTGTGACTACAGTTGAAGCGGAATAATTAATGTATTGGTGCTTTTGGACTCATGGATTATATTCTGGTTATTAGAATAATGTGATATATATATATAAGGATTGTACTGCAGTACTTGTTGATTTCAGTAAGGTTTTAATATGATTAAGTTAATAATATTTTTAGTATGTGACAAAAAGAGAAACTTTTCTTTGTTTGTGGAATCTGATGTTACAATTGATTTTGGAATTTAGAGACCTTTTAGAGAAAGTCTGGACGGAGGTATTTTGGATAACTACAATGGTTGGAGTGGATTAAGTTGATCTTCAGATAATATTGTTTAAGGTTAAAAAAATTTATGAAGATTATTTTTGGAATATTATGATACTATAGTTTTAGGAAAAGGACAACCTGTAGGGTGGGGCATAACCCGTCGCGTCGGACAAAGCTGCAGGAATCGAACCCACAACCATAGTGCGACAAGCCTTTATTTCCTACCACTAGCCTACAGGAAGTCCCTGGTTATTACAAAATAATTTTACTAATCTAAATGGTATGTGTTAATATTTGGAACCTTATACAATTAGGATAAATAGAATATTTTCGAGTTCCGTTACCATTTGGAGTAAAAGTTGGGTTTGTGGTAAAAAATTATTAACGAATGAAAGTATACATAACAAGTATGTATATTCCCTTACGTTCTTAGTTAATCTCTTAAATAAATTCCTCAACATTATAAAAGGTAACTTAAAACAAAAATGTTGTCGGTTAACTTTTCCAACTGGGGATTCAATGACCGTTTAACCAATCACAAGTTTGTGATTTTCTTGTGGTTAAACTTTCTCCTAATCCTGTTTTCTATAACTCTCCATCAGAACTTGATGGTTCGTTTTTCTTCCATATCCATATTTTCATAGAATCCTAGAATGGGCTATATCGGGTGACCTTTGTACTTATCCTGCTTTCTTTTAATGTTATATATTCATTAACCTTATTTCCGATGTGGGTTTCCCTCAAAGGATTTTCTCTTTTCAACCTTTTATTTTCAAAGAAAAATTCCAATTGCGAGGACGCAATTTATTGAAGGAGGGGAGAATGTAACACCCCGAGCTTCCACGATACGCCTCTCTTTCAATAATGCAATAGCTTGTATTGTACGCATGTTCGAGTTCTAAAACACCGCGACTAATCAAAGAAGCCTTTATGAATAGTAATAACCACTTTTTAAAATTATAGAAATTTTATATTTCAAAATGGACTTCATTTTTGTATTCCTAATATTGAAATTAGCCTATGTTGAATTTTTTGTAATTTTCCGAGAACTTCCAAATTTTTATGAATAGTGAAAAATACTTAAAACAAATTTTTTAATCAAAATAATTTATAGTGATAAGTTATACTATTTAGTGGTTTTAAGGTATAATTAGAATATATTTTTACCATTTTATCCAATGGTGGTCATTAGAATTAATTTAACATTGAAATTGGACATAAACAATTGCCAATCTTTTGATATAAATTGTTTCTTAAAAACACGCTATTTGTTGTAACAGCAGGAATTAATTATAAAATTAATTAATACAACTTATATGTTTGGAATTTTGTAAAATAGACATCATTTTTGAATTCAGAATATCAATTATAGCTTAGGGTGAAATTTTGGCATTGTTCTGAAAAACTTCAATTTTTGATGAATAGTGAAACCACTAAGTGGTAGTTAAATAACTGATTTTTCGTTGAAATGAAATATTACCACTTCTGTGATTTGAGTTTAAAAAATTCGACATACATGGTTGTCATTAAGAAGTAAAATGTGGTTCAATGAGATTAAAATAATTTTTTGGTGAATAGTAACTTTTAAGTTCTTAATCGCGATTAGAGGTAATTAATGTAGTTTAAGGTACAAATAATGTTATAATAATATGAGATGAGCATGACACTTGTCCTAATCCTATTGTATGAGTAATGGCCGACCAAGAAAACCCATGGGTCAACTTGGGGACCCCATGGAGCCACTTTAGTTAGAAAATGACATAAATACCTTTTATTTAATGTTAAAGTAAAAAATGACACAAACATAACATGTTTTACTAAACCAATTTTTACGTGGGGTTACACAAGTCAAAATTTTGATTATAAATATTCATTAGAAAGATAAAAAGATTTCCTACATCATAGTATTTTGTTTATAATTTTTAGACATTATATAAATTAAATTATTTATGACATCATTATGATGTGGCGATGACCTCATTATTTAACGATTTAAATAAAATGAGAAGATAATGAAAAATCCAAGGCTTAAACTTGTCCAAAGCCTATTGGATGAAGAGATTTCGAAACCTTATCACCTTAGCCTTGAAATATATATGTGTGGGACCTTTAGAATCCGAAAAGCATTGTGAAATAATGTAACATTTCAATCTTTCCAAAAGTGCCCCTCCTCTCCACTTATAAAAGGCCCCCACCACTCCCACCTTATTCACACCTTCAAGCCATTTGGCTCGGCCAACCTCTGCCCAAATGCTCTCCCAACATCCCTCTCTTACTCATAGAAGCCTCACTTTGGGCATAACTCTTCCCAAGGAATCCTTTTAGCTCAAATCAAAAAGAGTTACCCGATTTTGAGGTAATGTCTTCTCTAATGTTGTTTTGGTTTATTTTTCTTCTCCAACCCCCTAAACTCTTTTTATTCAATTATTTTGTAACAACAACAGTATCCTCAATATACTAGGATGTTGTTATAAGAAGGATTCGAGCTACACTTACACACACCTACATCTAATGGTTAAAGAACATACGGTTTCTGTGGATGGCGAATTTCTGCCTCACGAAACGATGATTGTTCAACACTCATATAACACCTTCAAAGGTGGCCATTAAGATGTCACTATTTTTATATATGATATATAATATGTTTAGGTTTTACTTATGCTTCTGTATTTCTCATTTATGGCATACTTTATGATTTCCATTATGGGTAAAACGTGATAATTTCATTTTAGGAAGTGCGGACTACCGCCCCCTCAAAGTGATTTGAATCGTTAATGCCATATGTGGGATGTATAAAGGATGGAGTAAATGGTATTATACACTATATTATACTGTAATTATATTATACATTTATATCATTATTATTTTGTTCCATTAAATAGGAAATTGAAATGAAAGTAGCGTTCATGCGTACGTACGGCTTACCGTCTCCATGAACGGTGCATTTCATTTCTTACCTCTAAATGTTACGTAATA
Organism: Viscum album; assembly: GCA_963277665.1. NCBI lineage: Eukaryota > Viridiplantae > Streptophyta > Magnoliopsida > Santalales > Viscaceae > Viscum > Viscum album. The sequence continues at coordinate 206,640,121 of OY728166.1, forward strand.
TTATAAATGAATGTATATACTGGATATATAAGATATATATGACATCTAAATCATGAATATAATTCTGGATATAATGGATATTCTACCACATGAACAACTTGTAATTATAGGAAGTTTATTGTTGACTCAAGTACCAAAGACCGACAAAACGACCGTTATTAACTTAAATAATTACATAATGTTCATAACATTGTAATAAGTGATATAAAAAGGATAATGAAATTGAAAATGGTTCTTAATAAGGTAGATATTAACTCTAGTTTATTATTCAGGAGGTTAAAGAACGGTTGAGTCAAGTCGGACACAAGGTAAGGGAACTTCTTAACCCAACTTCCATTCTTTGGGTTAATCTCCTACTTTCAAATTATGTCATGATATTATTATGTCTTATTTTGTATTCTTTATGTGTACCTATAGTGAATACAAATAATATATCTATTTCATTTTAAAAATGATATTTGTAAGGACTTCGTCTCAATCTCCTTTTATTGAGGCATATTTGGTTTTATACACAAATTTCTTTTATACGGTGTATAAACCACTTTGACTTTTACGTTTATTCAAAAGGAATATTTTTTATACGAAGCGTTTACTAATCGAAAAAAGGGAATGTTTTTGTCGTACGTATGCGGAGACAATGACTTGAATGCCGCCATGACCACTATTTGAGTTTCGGCTTCCTCTACAAGCCATACCTTTTTTTTAAAGAATAAATACCATGTTATACTTTTCTTTTATTTTGGTATTGAAAATGGTTTTGAAAGCATTTTTATTATATCAATGTGTTGTATTGATATCTTGTGACTGAAATGTGGAAATGTTATCTTTCCTTTATGCATGTTTTATGTGATACGATTATGTTATGGTTTATGAGATGTTTAAACCTGTTCATATGAGGAATGTATTGGACTTAATAAGTGACGGGTGGAGCCTGCTATAGCTCCTCGATGCATCGGTAGGTCTCATGAGACAACTAGACGTGGAATTGGCCGAGGCCCTTTCCCAATTTGATTTATGGTTTTGGCCGAGGCCTTAATCATTTTAGACGTCTTGGCCGAGGCCTTGACAAAATGTTTCAGAATGTCCGGCATTATACATTCCCTCATTATGAAAGTGGTTATTGTTATTGCATGTGATTATTCGACCAGTAGAATATCCATGTGAAGAAGTGAATGGCATTATCTCATTTTACATTTTCCATATTATGTTGAAGTTCATGTTCAAAAGGCTTTTGTTTTATTTATACATTGCCTTAATTGTTAATGATTATTTATGAAAGCTTCCGCATTATTGTTATCCTTACTGAGCATCTGAGCTCACCCCTTTCAATGTTTTAATATTTTCCAGGATATGAAGAAGTATTTTATGAATGACCTGCAGGGATTGTCAGAAGTGGATATGAGTGTGGACTATGAAGACCATGTTATTGTAGTTTGTTTACTTTTTGATGTAATGAAAGACTTATGAATGTATCTAGTGTTTCCAAGGCTACTAAACTAATCGGTGTTTCGAGACTTGATCTTTTGTGATCATGCCAATGTTATGAAGTAATGCACCGACTCTGGGTAGCTGGGGTCGGGGCGTTACAGTTGGTATCAGAGGCAGTTTAGTACTAACCTTGGAAGCTAGATTTAGATAAACTCTGATTAGAGCACATATCCCGAAGATAGACTTTGAGGATTAGTATAAAAGAACTTCCTAGAATTTTGGTATTGTAGAGATGTTGTGAGTTTTCCAAGCAATACATCCCTGTCTGGATACGAGCAGGTAGAGGCGGCTCTGGCACAGATGTACCTAGGGGTAAAACCCGAAAACACCGCTTTGAGATAGACTCGAACGGGAACTGGTGCACGACAACGGGCCTTGCTGCACTCTTGGTTACGACACTCCCGGGGGATATGCTTTGGATAATTCCCATTTTCTTTACAAACCACTATGAAGGGTTATGAGTATATACTTCCTCAAAGAAAACATTTTTATAATTATGGATTATATCCATAAATAGTTCAATTTATGTTAAGTGTTTTACAAGTATGGAATTATGTATTTTGATTCATGAACTAATCTAGTTTATGCCATTATTTAGAAATGGCGCCTAGTGGAAGGAATGGAAACTGTATCAATGCACGCACTCCGTGTAGGGATTGCCATCCTGCTCAGGATAATTATGGTGGAGCTAGTGATACAACTGGTGCCGATCAGCTTCTCACCGTACTGGGACAACTCACACAGGTTATGAATAATAACCTTACTCATATGGAGCACCCTGATCCGCAACGTGGAGGATCAATGTTAGACCGCTTCATGAGGCAACAACCACCAACCTTCAATGGGAGTACAAATCCTACAGTATCTGAGCAATGGATAAATTCCTTAGAGAAAATATTCCATGCCTTGGGGAGTAGTGAAAGGGAGAAGGTTGTCATGGCAGTTTACCGCCTCACTGGAGATGCCAATCAGTGGTGGTCGCTGATTCAAAACACAAAGGAAGATGATGACGTATCGAATATGGAATGGAGGGAGTTCAAAGAGCTTTTCTTAGAAAAATATTTTCCTCGTGACCATCGAGCAGATATGGAAAGGCAATTTCTGAGTTTGAGGCAGAAGGAGGATGAGAATGTCGCAAAGTATGAGGCTAACTTTACAAGGTTAGCGAGGCATGCTGCCGATTATATACGTAACACAAGGAGTAAGATTGATCGTTTCTTTGATGGGTTAAAACCATTTCTCCGTCGAGCTTTAGTATCACAATCCTTCTCATCATACGAAGATATTGTCTCGTGTGCTATCAAGATAGAAAAGGAATTCTCTAAGTCTTATGACAACAAAGTAAAGCAAGAGAAGAAGAGAACGGTGGAACAAGAGACAGATAAAGGGAAAAAGGGAAAGAAGGATTTTCCATTATGTGATAATTGTGGGAAGAATCACCCTGGTACTTGCCTAAAAGGAATGGGAGTTTGTTATAAATGTGGAGAAAAGGGTCACCAGGCTCGTGATTGCAAGGGAAAGAAAGAGGTTATCAAGGTTGAATGCTACAATTGTAGAGAAATGGGTCATTATGCAAATGAATTTCCTAAGCGTCAGGGAAACTTACCTCAGAAGAGGCCAAGGGATCAAGGCCAATCTTATGTTGTGACTACAGTTGAAGCGGAATAATTAATGTATTGGTGCTTTTGGACTCATGGATTATATTCTGGTTATTAGAATAATGTGATATATATATATATAAGGATTGTACTGCAGTACTTGTTGATTTCAGTAAGGTTTTAATATGATTAAGGTAATAATATTTTTAGTATGTGACAAAAAGAGAAACTTTTCTTTGTTTGTGGAATCTGATGTTACAATTGATTTTGGAATTTAGAGACCTTTTAGAGAAAGTCTGGACGGAGGTATTTTGGATAACTACAATGGTTGGAGTGGATTAAGTTGATCTTCAGATAGTATTGTTTAAGGTTAAAAAAATTTATGAATATTATTTTTGGAATATTATGATACTATAGTTTTAGGAAAAGGACAACCTGTAGGGTGGGGCATAACCCGTCGCGTCGGACAAAGCTGCAGGAATCGAACCCACAACCATAGTGCGACAAGCCTTTATTTCCTACCACTAGCCTACAGGAAGTCCCTGGTTATTACAAAATAATTTTACTAATCTAAATGGTATGTGTTAATATTTGGAACCTTATACAATTAGGATAAATAGAATATTTTCGAGTTCCGTTACCATTTGGAGTAAAAGTTGGGTTTGTGGTAAAAAATTATTAACGAATGAAAGTATACATAACAAGTATGTATATTCCCTTACGTTCTTAGTTAATCTCCTAAATAAATTCCTCAACATTATAAAAGGTAACTTAAAACAAAAATGTTGTCGGTTATCTTTTCCAACTGGGGATTCAATGACCGTTTAACCAATCACAAGTTTGTGATTTTCTTGTGGTTAAACTTTCTCCTAATCCTGTTTTCTATAACTCTCCATCAGAACTTGATGGTTTGTTTTTCTTCCATATCCATATTTTCATAGAATCCTAGAATGGGCTATATCCGGTGACCTTTGTACTTATCCTGCTTTCTTTTAATGTTATATATTCATTAACCTTATTTCCGATGTGGGTTTCCCTCAAAGGATTTTCTCTTTTCAACCTTTTATTTTCAAAGAAAAATTTCAAATTGCGAGGACGCAATTTATTGAAGGAGGGGAGAATGTAACACCCCGAGCTTCCACGATACGCCTCTCTTTCAATAATGCAATAGCTTGTATTGTACGCATGTTCGAGTTCTAAAACACCGCGACTAATCAAAGTAGCCGTTATGAATAGTAATAACCACTTTTTAAAATTATAGAAATTTTATATTTCAAAATGGACTTCATTTTTGTATTCCTAATATTGAAATTAGGCTATGTTGAATTTTTTGTAATTTTCCGAGAACTTCCAAATTTTTATGAATAGTGAAAAATACTTAAAACAACTTTTTTAATCAAAATAATTTATAGTGATAAGTTATACTATTTAGTGGTTTTAAGGTATAATTAGAATATATTTTTACCATTTTATCCAATGGTGGTCATTAGAATTAATTTAACATTGAAATTGGACATAAACAATTGCCAATCTTTTGATATAAATTGTTTCTTAAAAACACGCTATTTGTTGTAACAGCGGGAATTAATTATAAAATTAATTAATACAACTTATATGTTTGGAATTTTGTAAAATAGACATCATTTTTTAATTCAGAATATCAATTATAGCTTAGGGTGAAATTTTGGCATTGTTCTGAAAAACATCAATTTTTGATGAATAGTGAAACCACTAAGTGGTAGTTAAATAACTGATTTTTCGTTGAAATGAAATATTACCACTTCTGTGATTTGATTTTCAAAAATTCGACATACATGGTTTTCATTAATAAGTAAAATGTGGTTCAATGAGATTAAAATAATTTTTTGGTGAATAGTAACTTTTAAGTTCTTAATCACGATTAGAGGTAATTAATGTAGTATAAGGTACAAATAATGTTATAATAATATGAGATGAGCATGACACTTGTCCTAATCCTATTTTATGAGTCATGGCCGACCAAGACAACCCATGAGTCAACTTGGGGACCCCATGGAGCCACTTTAGTTAGAAAATGACATAAATACCTTTTATTTAATGTTAAAGTAAAAAATGACACAAACATAAAATGTTTTACTAAACCAATTTTTACGTGGGGTTACACAAGTCAAAATTTTGATTATAAATATTCATTAGAAAGCTAAAAAGATTTCCTACATCATAGTATTTTGTTTATAATTTTTAGACATTAAATAAATTAAATTATTTATGACATCATTATGATGTGGCGATGACCTCATTATTTAACGATTTAAATAAAATGAGAAGATAATGAAACATCCAAGGCTTAAACTTGTCCAAAGCCTATTGGATGAAGAGATTTCGAAACCTTATCACCTTAGCCTTGAAATATATATGTGTGGGACCTTTAGAATCCGAAAAGCATTGTGAAATAATGTAACATTTCAATCTTTCCAAAAGTGCCCCTCCTCTCCACTTATAAAAGGCCCCCACCACTCCCACCTTATTCACACCTTCAAGCCATTTGGCTCGGCCAACCTCTGCTCAAATGCTCTCCCAACATCCCTCTCTTACTCATAGAAGCCTCACTTTGGGCATAACTCTTCCCAAGGAATCCTTTGGCTCAAATCAAAAAGAGTTACCCGATTTTGAGGTAATGTCTTCTCTAATGTTGTTTTGGTTTATTTTTCTTCTCCAACCCCCTAAACTCTTTTTATTCAATTATTTTGTAACAACAACAGTATCCTCAATATACTAGGATGTTTTTATAAGAAGGATTCGAGCTACACTTACACACACCTACATCTAATGGTTAAAGAACATACGGTTTCTGTGGATGGCGAATTTCTGCCTCACGAAACGATGATTGTTCAACACTCATATAACACCTTCAAAGGTGGCCATTAAGATGTCACTATTTTTATATATGATATATAATATGTTTAGGTTTTACTTATGCTTCTGTATTTCTCATTTATGGCATACTTTATGATTTCCATTATGGGTAAAACGTGATAATTTCATTTTAGGAAGTGCGGACTACCGCCCCCTCAAAGTGATTTGAATCGTTAATGCCATATGTGGGATGTATAAAGGATGGAGTAAATGGTATTATACACTATATTATAGTGTAATTATATTATACATTTATATCATTATTATTTTGTTCCATTAAATAGGAAATTGAAATGAAAGTAGCGTTCATGCGTACGTACGGCTTACCGTCTCCATGAACGGTGCATTTCATTTCTTACCTCTAAATGTTACGTAATATTATAAATGAATGTATATACTGGATATATAAGATATATATGACATCTAAATCATGAATATAATTCTGGATATAATGGATATTCTACCACATGAACAACTTGTAATTATAGGAAGTTTATTGTTGACTCAAGTACCAAAGACCGACAAAACGACCGTTATTAACTTAAATAATTACATAATGTTCATAACATTGTAATAAGTGATATAAAAAGGATAATGAAATTGAAAATGGTTCTTAATAAGGTAGATATTAACTCTAGTTTATTATTCAGGAGGTTAAAGAACGGTTGAGTCAAGTCGGACACAAGGTAAGGGAACTTCTTAACCCAACTTCCATTCTTTGGGTTAATCTCCTACTTTCAAATTATGTCATGATATTATTATGTCTTATTTTGTATTCTTTATGTGTACCTATAGTGAATACAAATAATATATCTATTTCATTTTAAAAATGATATTTGTAAGGACTTCGTCTCAATCTCCTTTTATTGAGGCATATTTGGTTTTATACACAAATTTCTTTTATACGGTGTATAAACCACTTTGACTTTTACGTTTATTCAAAAGGAATATTTTTTATACGAAGCGTTTACTAATCGAAAAAAGGGAATGTTTTTGTCGTACGTATGCGGAGACAATGACTTGAATGCCGCCATGACCACTATTTGAGTTTCGGCTTCCTCTACAAGCCATACCTTTTTTTTAAAGAATAAATACCATGTTATACTTTTCTTTTATTTTGGTATTGAAAATGGTTTTGAAAGCATTTTTATTATATCAATGTGTTGTATTGATATCTTGTGACTGAAATGTGGAAATGTTATCTTTCCTTTATGCATGTTTTATGTGATACGATTATGTTATGGTTTATGAGATGTTTAAACCTGTTCATATGAGGAATGTATTGGACTTAATAAGTGACGGGTGGAGCCCGCTATAGCTCCTCGATGCATCGGTAGGTCTCATGAGACAACTAGACGTGGAATTGGCCGAGGCCCTTTCCCAATTTGATTTATGGTTTTGGCCGAGGCCTTAATCATTTTAGACGTCTTGGCCGAGGCCTTGACAAAATGTTTCAGAATGTCCGGCATTATACATTCCCTCATTATGAAAGTGGTTATTGTTATTGCATGTGATTATTCGACCAGTAGAATATCCATGTGAAGAAGTGAATGGCATTATCTCATTTTACATTTTCCATATTATGTTGAAGTTCATGTTTAAAAGGCTTTTGTTTTATTTATACATTGCCTTAATTGTTAATGATTATTTATGAAAGCTTCCGCATTATTGTTATCCTTACTGAGCATCTGAGCTCACCCCTTTCAATGTTTTAATATTTTCCAGGATATGAAGAAGTATTTTATGAATGACCTGCAGGGATTGTCAGAAGTGGATATGAGTGTGGACTATGAAGACCATGTTATTGTAGTTTGTTTACTTTTTGATGTAATGAAAGACTTATGAATGTATCTAGTGTTTCCAAGGCTACTAAACTAATCGGTCTTTCGAGACTTGATCTTTTGTGATCATGCCAATGTTATGAAGTAATGCACCGACTCTGGGTAGCTGGGGTCGGGGCGTTACAATGTCCAATATGGAGGGGAGTTTTTATAGCTTCTAGAGACTATCCATGGAGCTAGGCGATCTACTGATTCCATGAGGGAGATAAAGTGGGAGTTTAAACAGAATAATCCATATTCTTTTTTAGGGGATTCTATCCACCATTATATAGAGTTAGGGATTGAGATTGTATTTTATATCTTCAAGAAACAAGAGACACCTCTTTAGAGGATGATGAAGATTTATAAATATATTAATTGAGGATCCAGTAAATATTAGAGGGATATTCTGATCATAGAAGGTATGTTTCATGAAGTTATATGGTGGAATTTAAAATCTTACATCCATGACTATTTCATCAATAAGACCTTGAGGGATGATCATGATTTTATATTCATTAACCTAAAACAGGGTTTCATATCATTAATGGACTACCCAACTCATTTTAGAGAGATTTAGTGATTTGTACCTATCTATACCACTAATGAGCCCTTACAAGTGATTCAAGTTGTGGATGATATTATTCTTCCTATTAGATCTCATGTAACTATTTTATGGAATAATATATAGTATGATATAGTGAAATAGGATCTTAATTACAAGAGAAACCTGAGAGAAGCTGATAGTGTTGTCTTGGGTGCTTCATAACTGATATAGTGTTGTGGTTCAACTAGTGGTTGAATGTGATGCTTTGAGGATGCATACAATAGAAGAGTTATCTAATTTACACCGACTAAAAGTTACATGGTTTTTCACCAATGGGAGATGACAGGGCCTACTGAGCCCCAATTTTTCTGGGAACTCATTGAGTTATGATTTTTTGGTAGGATTGGGAAAATTCACAGTCACTACTATCTTCACCTTCTTGGTACATTTTGTTTTCAATCAGTTGGCATACTACTATAAGGAATTTCAGGTTTGAACATTTGATTTCATTATATATATAATTGTATGTGTGTGTGTGTATTAGTAGGTAATTATTGTTGTAACATTGTAATATCTCTCTTCCACATGTTCTCATATAGAGTAATACCTACCATATATATGGTAATTATACCCACATTGCTAGATTCTATCCTAGGTTCTACTATAGGGGGGACTTATGCGGTTACTAACCAATACCCTCAATGTGGTATCATTATGTTGAGTGGTTCATGTAAAGCTCAGTTTAGTGGCTCAGGTTGAGGGATTGGATGGAGATTGGAATTAGTATCAGGTGAGGATTCAATGGATTGGAAGGAAACTAATTAATCTAAGTTTACTAATAGATGTAAACACTAGAGACCAGAATAGACATGGGAATTTAGGGTACCTTATGATTAAATGTATAGAAATATAAGTTTACTGATCCTACTAAATTATGTGATTTTGGATTGAGATTAGATACCTATTTAATGATCATGAATCGTTCCACTTTTAAACTATATTTTAAATCAGTAGACCAAGGAATAAGTTGAACCACATAAAAGAAAATAAAATATTTAATTAATTAATGTTAAAATTCTATATTTCATTTTTAGCATCTATTGTAGTTTTCTTGAGGCATTGATCTTGGTCAATATATACTACAATTTTTGAAAAAAGTTGTTCAGGTGGATGTTCCAATAGTACATTGTAGAGTAAAGGTCGACTAAGATGAATGAAATAGAAGGTCTATCAAAGAGTTTCATTCCCAATGTTTATAAAAGTGATAATGGTAAATTTCAAATTCATTCGTAGATGATTTTTTGGAGGATGTTGATATTGATTTTAGTCTGATACCTTCTCAAAAATCACCCTCGTTTTCATTGGTTGTGAAGATGTTGTCTGGAGTGGTGAGGCAGTGGCAGTTCTTTGTACTTGGGGATCATGGGGAGTTGGTAGTCTTGTGTGAGATGTTTTCATACCATTTTTGAAAATATAGTATTTTTTATAATTAGAAGTCATCCATTCTCCATGAGATACATTTCCTTGTGTAGGTGAGTTCCAGTATGTGCGGGGTTGGGATCTATTTTATGATCCATATGTGATATTATTTGAATTTTTTCCAAATGAGTATGTCAGAGAAAGGCATTTTGAGGAGGCTATGCATCCATAGATTTATTTATAGGTCACCCAATATATTTTGAAACTATATCTTGATGTTCTAGTGAGATCATAGGTTATTTATTGGATGATAGAAGGAACCATAACATAATGAGAGTGGATCCTTCAATATTCCTCATTAATAAGAGTTATTTTGGGTTCCCAACTATTAGGTTAAAAGAGATATTAGTTATAATGGGATAGGATCTACCCATCAACATCCCATTTATCTAGATGAGGTGTCTCAAATACCTATGCAAAGCGATTGAGTGAATATTTTTCTTTTATATGTTGATTCCACCAGACATGAGGGGGATTGACCTTTCGTAACAGTCTAGGTGTTCCGAGTGTTCTAATTTAGGTTCCACTAGAGAGGTAGTTTTAGCCGAGGTAGCTACAACAGGGTGTTCTTGTCCATGATCAGTAGAGAGGAGATGGGGAAGGAAGAGTACAACTCTGTAATGGTCCTTTAGCAATGAGAAAAGTGTTTGATCATAGAGGATGTAGTTAGTAGGATTTGTGATGTTGTGAGGTAGGTCATGATCATAATTATATTATATATTCTATTTTGTAAGGAAATCCATAGGTAGTTTTATGTACACCATTTTTGTTATCTACATCGGTACATACTATACAGGATTTAAGAGAGACACACTGATTTCTTCACGTACACTCATCCATGCTTTGTGAGTTGAGGTATAGAGGCCTCCATTTCCCTTAAAACATACTACCTTAATCATATATCAATCAGAAATGTACGATGTATGTAGAGATTGTGCGCTATTTTGGGGAAACACATATCTTTGATAGATTTATTGTGTTTATTGATAAATCCAAAATACATCATTCTCAAAATGTTTTGGTTGTATTATGTAAATGTTATAGTATATTTCTCCAATAGGTAGGTTGTTTTTTATGGTGTTGATAGTGGTCCATCATTTTTTTGGTGATATAGACACTTAGATTGGTGATATGTGTATTTTTAATGTCTTATTGGATGGATGAGTTGATTCTTATCTCATTGAAGGTTAATTATTCTATGTTTATTAGGTTATTGGATGAGTACCCTAATCTATTTCTAGGGGATGTTTTGGTGTTACACCCTTAATAAGATATCATGTTGGGATTTATATATAGTCGGTCATGTAACCTATCATAATGTATCCATGTATGATGATATCGTATTTTTGGTGATATCTATATGTAAATCTCACCGATCCATTTTAGAGATGTTTTCATCATCCAAGTGTTTAACCATTGGGTGAAACCATATGGATCATTAAGAAGGATGATAACATTATTAATTTAGACATGGATTATCATAACATTAACCAACTAACATTGATGAAATTCTATCCTGTTATGTATATTCATGATTTTTTCAATCAACTGAAAGGAGAATGTTGGTTCTGAAAAATCAATGGCAGTCTGGATATCATCATATTTGGGTGATGGATGAAGATATTTGGAAGACATCTTTCCCTAGTAATCATGGTCATTTTGAATTCATTGTGATGTCTTTTGGTGTAAAATTTTTTATAGTTATGAAGATGGGATTTAAGAATTCAGTGTTTATTAGGATCCATGATATGTTCTTGGTGGTTTTAATCAATGAAATCCTTGTGTACAATGCATCTGAGGAGTAGTATGTAGAGTATTTTTATTCCATTTTGGGAGTTATTTTTCATGCTATGCTATTTGGGATGTTGATGAAGGGTTTTTTGGGATTGTGATGTCTTTTTCTTGGAGCATGTGATATCCCAGTATGGAATAGCTATAAATCCTTTGATTATTGAAGAATTATTTCATAGGAATCAACCAATATAGTGGAAGTGGTATAGAGTTTCCATGGTCTTGTAGTCTATTTAAGGTGTTCCGGAGAAAATTTATCATTGGTTTTGAATCCAAATAAATCCTTGACTAGAAACAAACATCATTATTTCTTGTGGAATGACTACTGTCAAGAATAATTTGAGTACCTGAATGATAAGATTGTTATCACTATATTCCTTTGTTTTCCATTAGAGGACGTTCGATTTGAGGTTTATTTATACTTAAGTTCATGGGTTGGGTCTGTTCTAACGCATTTATATAATTTCTTTTATTATGGATCGTAGTTGTTATTTTACCAAGATTGTAACTATTCAACCGTTGATCTTGAGCTAGTAAAAATGCTGATTTCCTTGTTGTCATGAGAACATTACCTCATTAGTGATCATTTATTGGTTTCTAACTTCTTTAATATCCTGAGGAATAGCTTCTAAAATCAGGAATTGAACATGAATCAATGTAAGTAATGTAATTATTATAGTATTACAGCTTTGAGATTTTGTATATGTCTAAAAACGGCTGTGCTATGGATGATGTGTTGAGCACGAAGTCATGTATTGATTCCATGTATTAATATGGGGATTCCTAAAGAGTGATGAAGAACCCTCAGTGATGAAATTTTATTTGTTGTTTTTTTGAGTATGTTCTTATATTTAAAAAATGATAATTTTGTCAACTTTTTTGTAGAATGTGATGGAGTCCCATCATGTGGATTTTGGGGTGGAGGTATGGAGTGACCATGTTTATTTTGGGGATTCCTTGAGGAGTTTTCGTAGCATGGATAACATTGTGTCTTGTTCTAGTGAATAATTTTCATTCCCCTATCAATGAATGATATGGTTCATAGTGAGTTACAAATATTTACTTTGGTGGCACATATCGGTGGGACAAATATGTACCCACCAATGAGAGGTTAGTTTTGATGACAAGGGTTCAAGAGTTTAGTTCAAGAGTTTGTTTGTCAATGTTTGGTCTGGGAGAATGTGATAGTTGAGAACGATTTTCTGGATTGTTTACTCTATCCATTATATGTTCCCTAGAAAATGTTGGTAGACATCTTGATGGATTTATTTTCTAGTTTTCCTCGAGATCAGGGAATCTATGATGTGATGTTACCCAATCCGGATTCAAGTTACACTATGATGGGGAGGGGTTGAATCAGTGATATCTTTTTCTTTCCTATTTCCTTTATTATGATTTATCCTTTCCCTCCTATTAAATATTTATTTCCCTTCTAAAAAAAATTCAATTAGACTCCCATAAAAAATAATAATTTATAAGGTTCACTACTCTACAAGAGTAGCTGCATCCTCAGTATGTTTTTTAAATAATCCAATACTACAAAATCCCATATAAAACATCCTTTGATGTGGAATAGAATTATTAGTCTGTAAACATACACTCATTTTAGACCATGAAAACAGTATATTAGTTTATGGTCCTCATCTAGCACCAAAATTTTCAATATAATGTTATGATGATTCTTGATCCAAATCAAAAAAAAATTTCTTCCAAAATAATTAATCACTTTCCTCCTCAAAATTTGGTAATAACTTTATGGACATTGTAATGGTACTTATCCTAATATTCCATTCATATATCCCTGTTATCATAGAAATTTTTTGATTCTCTTTGAAATATATGTTCACATAAATTTGGTAATCCAAACTGCTTTTCACAAAGATCCCTCGCAATGCTCCATTTTCGATGCTCACAACCTTCATGAAGAAAAATTCCCACAAAAAACAGATAGAATCCTCAAATATCATTGATTATATTAGAAATATCCCATCATCTCGAAGCACCCATTACATAAAATTAATGCTATCAGTCATGAATTTATAATTATTTTCATGATAAAGATCAAATAGAAATCCTGCTTCAGGGAACGCTTCTACCATCATGAAATTAGATAGATTTAGGAATTTCTATGATTATTTACATGAAAATGAAGTTGGGGTTAACTTATATTTATAGGATCACCCATTCATGATGTTTCACCACATCAATCATTATTTTCAGATCTGCGAAAAATATCTTCAGCATGCTCCCCCATTCACGATGCCACTTAAATATTTTTCATTATCATGGACATATACTTCAAACCATCACGCACTAATGTTCCTGAACTTCTCAGAATAAAAGAAATTACTATCACAATTCATGATTTTGATTAACTTTCCAGTGTTCAGAATTCTTTTCATAATCATATATCCTTCCTTAAAAAATATTGTGCCTTCATGAACCACCCTTCGTGAAACCCATTCTTCATGAAATTTATATCTATTACATATTTTCCCAAGGACTTCAAGGAAATAAATCATTCAATATGGTAGACATCCATAAAATTTTGGAACCTAAAAATTTGCGAAAAACTCAAAAACGATTCCACCTTAAAGATATTCTTCATAAACACCAACCCTATTCTGTGAAACATCTCATCATTCTAAAACCAATCTAATGATTTCATCATGAACCCTATATGTTGTGATATTTTCCCATTGATCTATCAACTTTAGTATCGTTATATTTATCAAGGAATGTGTTTTAGCTTCCCTATGTTCAGGCAACATTATACCATCCAAATCAAATGGAATTTCTTAAGAATAGTGAATATGATTCCCTATGTAAAAAGATTGGTACAATCATCCTCTTATATAAAGTGTATTGGTTTATTTTCATCAAAAACATCCTAGAAAAAAATACAACACATGAATACGATATTCATCTTTATCAGAATGGTCCAAACAATATCCCCCTTTCTATTTTTTTGACCATGATTTATAAATCATTGTCCAATTTGAGCACAAAAAATGGATTACTTATCCAAACATATAAGCCAATGTAAGCTAATCCTTTATATGAAATAAGAATTATTGATATGAAAGAAAATTTTGTCCAAAAGCAGTGACTTAATCATTCCTCATATTTCTTCAACATTATCAACTTTTATCCTTTTCCACTTCATCAACATTCTGAGAAAACAAAAAAAATCATGGAAAAAATGTTTCCTTCAACCACTCTAACAAACAGTAAGAATAGTGCAGACAATTACACACTGAATTCACAGCTTACCCACAACTCCCCCTTTATGCATGTTTCAATAAGGGTAGATCTATAAAATAATTAACCCCATTGAAAAAACTATAAAAATTTAATATGACTAAGGGTGTTGAAACAAATACCTCAACCTTCAAAAAATAAGTTTTGACACCCATTTTCAACCTCAATATATAAAATGATTCCTTTGGAAAAAGTTTTTTGAATATGTCAGCAACATGTTTTGATGTAGTGACATAATCCAGATTCAATTAATTATTATCCTCACTCTCTTTGATGATGTTTTAATTTATTTAAATATGTTTTTAATGAGAAAATTGTAATTTATTCCTTGTAAGATTGAATTCACTACAATTTTCACATACTAGGAGAAATGGTATCATTACATTAAAATGTATATTTTTCAACTGAGTTTTCATCCACATAAGTAGTGTAGAAACATGAGTGGAATAAATATAAATATATTCAACTATGATAGGATATTCTAAATATTGGTTGTTTATAATCCAAATAACACATTTTTTACCTAAAACAAAACTACACCATATGTGGATATTCTATCATCAATATTTCCTCCAGATAAACATTCAAATACCAAAAAAGTTAATACTTCCTGATCTATCTTTCCTAATTCTAAAAAAAATTGGTCCATTGATATATATATATTTATAAATATTTTTTTTATTAATTAAACGTGATTATTTAGGAGCACTCTAAAATATTTCACAAAATGTAACAACATAAACAATGTCTGGACTTGGGGCTGTCAAATATAAGAAACATTATGTATTCTTTTGAAACACTTTTTCTGGTCAACAAAATTATCATCATTATATTTATAAATATTAGTTTCCACTCAAATTTATTTGTAAACTCGTTTCTAATTTTTATTTACAAACATCATAATATTATCCATTCAATTTGTTTTTTGAGAAACATGATTTTTTTTCATATGTGAAATTTGAATCCCAAGAAATTGTTTCATTTATACTAGCATTGAAATTTCAAACAACATTTTCATCTCTTCATAAAATAATTCAAAAGATATTTTGTCATTCCCAGTAATGATAATTTCATCAACATAAACAATCATGATGAGATATAACTCTTGATTTTATTTGATGTAAAGATTTTTATAAAATCTTCTTCTATTAAAACTAATCTTCCTTATGAAATTATCATATTTGGAATTCCATGAACTCAGACCTTGTTTTATCCCATATAAAGAATTATTCATCATGAACACATGATCTTCATCTTTCATAACTACAAAGCCACATGGTTGTTCAATGTAAACATCCTCACCAAGATCCCCATTTATAAATGTAGAATTTACATCCATTTGAAAAAATATGTAACCTTGTTGTGCATTAATAGTAAGAAATATTCAGATTGTATCTAACCATTATACCAGAACAAAAGTATCATAAAAATAAAAAAATATAATTTTTTAGTAACATTTGGACACTAGTCCTTCCTTGTTTCTTATCACTATGCCTACTTAATTTATCTTTCATGAAATAACCCATTTTGTACCAATAACATTTTGGTTTATTGGATTTTATATGATTTCCCTTGTATCATTGTTTTCAATTTGATCATGTTCAAAGTTCATAGCCTGAACTCATTTTGGATACTCAAAATATTAATTCACATAATTCGGCTAAACATTTGAATAAAAATAAGTGTATTTAACCAATTTATAAATTCTTCTTGTTTAAATATTATGATGTTTCAAACAGAATCTTTTTTAGCCTCCACTTGCTTCCTCAGCCTTGGATGAGTTATTTGGGATTTCACCTCATAAATAGAAATAGTTATGTCTAATTCTTCTTTTTGAGTAGGATAACCACTCTCTGTAGAATTATCTTAAATTGTTATCAAAACAATAATTATCTTCATGAGCATCCATATCATCATATGTTTTCTATTCTTCCCCATTATTTTCAACTACATTCAAATCATAAGAATGAAAAATTATTCTTGTCTCTTTGTTGAAACATTTATATGCCCCGCCTTCAAGAGAACTAAAAAGAAAAATTCCATCGTCACATGTTTTCACAAACATTCGAAGGATTCCAACTTTTATTTTTATAATTTATTTACTCGCAAAAACTCTTAAGTGCTTCAAAAATGGGGGTTCTCCATATAAAATTTCATGATAAGTCATATATGAACTTGTTATATGGAAAAATTGGTTTTGAATATACATAAAGTACTCATTAAATGCTTCTAATATATACATGAGAAACAATATGGTCAAGAACTATAGTTCTCCCCATTTCCACCAGACTTATATTATTTGTTTCAGAAACTCCATTTTGTTGAGCTGTGTAAGGATAAATGAACTCAGCTTGAATTCCATGATTCTCAAGATAATTTTCATTGTGTTCATTATTTTACTCACCACCATTATTATTTCTCAACATCTTCACCAAATACTCACATTCATTCTCTTCTTTCTATAGGAAACACTTAATCATTTTTAGAGCAGGTGACTTATATCTCATGTACATAACACATGTAATGTGAGTAAATTCATCATTTAATGTGATTAATTACATATCTTAATTTTATGATTGTCTTCTCATAGGCCCATATAGATCATAATGAATAAGTTCCATGTGTCATTCAGATCAAATGTCAACTTTAATATGCACCGAATTTGTAATCTTCACTTTTTGAAAAATAGTGCGACACCAATAACTTATTCTCGAAAAATAATTAATATCATGTACACTAGATCAATTTGATATCTTTCACACGTTTCTCTAACACATCTTACTCATACATTTTACACCACAAATGATTTTATTCCACCATAATAATATAATAAGATAATTTTATTTCACCAACAAGGAACATGTTTTTATTGTATGTTAACCTCTTGTAACTATCATTGCATCTTCCGCACTATTCAAAAAAATATTTTTAGAGGATAAATTTTTTACCTTCGTCACAATTAATTGATCAACTTATCATTTTGTGTTTCTAGAAATCGACATGTAACTATTTATTATATTCCATATTTTATTTCCAAATGATGGTTGATCCAAATAAAATTATTTTTAGAGATTCGTCATTTCAAAGTGTTATCATTCCTTCTTTTACATACTTCACATTTTTTAAAAACGTTTTTTCTCCTATCATATGAGAAGAACACCAACTATTAATAATAAAAGTTCATTATCCTTTTATAAATTCAAGTATGTTTCATCAACCTGAGAATTTTCTTCTTCCTTTTTTACCTCACCAATGGATTATTTTAATTTTCAAAAATCAATTTTTTGATAGTAACAAAACATGAAAATCCATAGAAAGATTTCCATGTTTTTCACATCTTTCAAAAATAGTAATTTGTTGTTGGAACCTATTCTCATCTTTCACTCTAACATTCTTAGATTTTTTTATTTTGAGAGGATTAACTCCACCTTAATCCATTCCTTATATAACTTGTGGAATATAGGTAATGATGTTGGATAAACCAACAGATATTTTCTCTATGTTTTAATCCACCAAAATAGAATCAATATCCATAGAACTAGAATTTCTATTGAAATTTTAGGATAAAATGGTGTGGTTATTATGTTTCTATGAAAATTTATTAGCTAATATTTATTGACTAATAAACTTTCTTTTTTCAGATTAAAATTTCATCATCATCTCAGAATTTTTTCATCCTTTTCAGAATCATATGTATTAAGAAATTTTCTTGACATAGATTTTTCAGAATCTTCTGATTTCTCCATTTTTATAGTCTTGTCCACATATATAATTTTCAAAACATTATTATTATCATATACAATTACATATTTATTCTCATCATTTTATAGTATAATTTATTGATTCTTATTAGGTTCTTCCTTACCATAACATTTAGAAACACATGAGAATTTTTTTTTGAAACTAATATCCCGCTGTTTATCTTTTGATTGTTTTATTTTGACATGTTCCAACTCTTATTCTTTTTCCTTTATCATTACTTTTAGATGTTCATTACTATTAATTTAATTATAATCTGAATTATTTGGATCATCAATAACTTTTAATAGCTTTAATTTATCATTAATAAATACTTATTTATTTTTTGATGAGGAATAAACATTTATCAACCTTATATTTTCATTACAAAGACTTCTAATCTTTATAAGACATTATTTAAAGTCTTCTTTCATATGAGATTTAAGATGATTTTCTTCTTCATCAGAACTGATTCTTTTGAAATATACAATATCAATTTATTAATAAAATAATTTTCTCATGATTTATCATCTAAATATTTTCTAAATTCAACATCACTATTTCCTTCTTCATCATACATAGAAAGAAAATACTTTTTATTTTCGATTTTAAGAACATTTAATCTATTCATGAGGAAAAATAATTATTTTTATCAACCTATTTCTTCAACAACCTTATTTATCTTATTTCATATTTATTATCATCTTCTTATTTCATTCTTGGTGTGTAATTAGCCGAAAAGTGTCCAACTACTCCACATTGAAAATATTTCATGTAATGTTTTCATTTTTTGCAGTACCTCTTCTCAAATTTTTAGTAAATAAACATAAAAGATATTCCAGATTTTTACTTAACTCGTTTTTTGAGCCATAGAAAGAAACAAAATCATCTTTAAGAACTTTAATAGGCATTTCATTCTTGGTGGCTTTGATAGAAATTTCTCTATGACCTTTTTTCCTCTTTATAGTCTTCTCCTTAATCATTTCATATTTTATGAGTGTGGTATGAAAATCGTCTAGGGATAATGTTGTAGTGTCTCTATATTCCAAGGAAGAAATATTAGCATCAAACTTGTTGGTAATAATTGTTAAGATCTTTTAAAAAACTGTAAAATCTTCCATCTTTTTCACCAAGTCTTCTAATAGTGTTGAAAATTTCATATAACCTTGTAATGAAGTACCCAACAGATTCAAACTCGCCCATTTTCAAATCCTCATTCTTTACCTCCTTATTTGTTGTTTTTCATTATTTATATTTTTATTTTCTTCATTGATATTTTTCACCATATCCCAGATAAATTTTGTTGTGGAAGAACCTTTCATTCATAAAAAACATTATAAAAATGATGAGAGTAAAGATTTTTTAGCTCTTCTATAATTTTGATGATTCTTATTATAGAAAGGTGTAAGAGGAAACTGGTCATGAATAAGAAGAAATAGATCTGTTGTATCCTCAATAACTTCATGACCAAGATTTATAAGATAAGGTATCATTATATTTTTTTAGATATTGTAATTATTTCCCAAAAATATCATAATACACTTACAATTCTCACATTTCAGATTCTCCACCACAAAATATATTCAAAACATTAGAAAAGAATAAAATGAAGGGAATCATAGGCTATGATACCAATTGTTGTTACCCAGTCAGGATTCAAGTATCACTGAGGGGGAGAGGGGTGAATCAGTGATATATTTTTCTTTAACGGTAACTTTTTTATGAAACAACCTTCACCTAATATTAAATATTTCTTTCCTTATTGATCAAAATATTACCACACGACCAATAGAAATGAATAATTTACTATGTTCACATCTCAACAAGAGTTTCTATGTCCTTGATATGGTTTGGAAACAATGAAATACAAAAAAATACACTAGAAAAAGACCCTCTGATTTGGAACACAATGAGTGGGATGTTCTCTTACACTCATATAGCAATATAAAAACAATATAATTGTGTGTTCTCCTCTTCTACAACAAAATAATGTAACACAATGTTATAGTTCTTCTTGATCCACTTCTAACATTGGATTTGTTTTTAAAAATCTACACTATCTTACTTAATATCTCGTAAGAGCTTCCTTGAAGATGTAAGGATACATAGTGTGATACACCAGTTTTATTTCCATGTTCTCTTAGACCTATGTTGATGCTCTGGGAAATCATTATTCATTTAAACTAGGTATTCAAAACTACTTTTTGGGATGCTCCCTTAATAATGCTCACATAATTCACAAATAAAACTACCTTCACATATCCAAATATCTTCATAAAGCTACCATATTAAATGAAAAATATCCTATAATCACGAATAACTAATTAGATAATTGAAGAAAAACTAGTGAAGACATTAGAATTTTTTTGGGGTTATCAATATCTCTTATAAATCCAAATTTGTAGAGCTCGTATACCTTCATAAAATCAGAGTGATTTCCGTTTTTATAAAATTATTTCCATTTAAATGGAGTGTGGTCACATTATATTTATAGGGTCACCCATTCATGATGTCCCCCCACCTCTAGTGTTTTACTCAGATCACTGAAAAATATAGCTGCGGTGCTCCTCCATTAACGATTATCCTTTGATACATTCCATTTTCATAGAGATCATTATCAATCCATTGTGCACTCTCGATGATCCAATCCTCGTAATTAAATATATTTCCATCATTGTTTTGAATACAACATATCTTTGCTGGATTCACAATGCTCATCGTAATTGTATATCATTCTATCAAAACCCTCCCACCTCCGCGAACCACCCATCTCGAAACATATTATTTGAAAAGTTATTTCCTTTTACAGGTTTTCATAAGGCATTAAATGAAATGCATATGTCGCGATGTTATCCCTCTATTGAATTTTGGACATAAGAAATTTTTAATACATTGGGAAATGATGCCACCCTAAAAATATGATTCCAAAAAATTATCCATATTCTACTAAACATCTCTTAATTACAATACCACCCTAATTATTTCATCACAAACCAAATATTTCATGATATCTATACTTCTATTAGACACCTTTAGCATTGTCTGATTTATCAGGTAACGTATTGTAACTTCTCTATCTTCCATGAACATCATTACATCCAAATCAAACTGGTTGTCTTATGAATCTTGAATTTGATTTACTGAGTATAATGATTTTTCTGATCAAACACTTATACAAAGTGAGGTGATTTATTTTGATCATATACATCCTATTCAAGAAAATAAAATACCTGAATATGATATTCTTCCTTATAAGTTTTTCCATAACTTGATTCGATATGGATGGTAGCTGATATTTTTGATGTAATTATCATACTTTATTGTTATTATAGAGTCGATCTTTGTAGAGGTTATATCAATGATTCATTTGGATGAGGTGATGTGACTACATGGAGTCCTAAAGATGATCATTTATGATTGTGATCCTCATTTTACCTTTATGATATTGAGTTCCCCCCACAATTATTTTGTTTATTAGTTATGACTTAAAACTACTTTTCATTTTCAGATAGATGGTCAGATAGATCATACCATCTAGATTCATAATTACATGTCACACTTGTGTTTCCTTGATTTTAAAGGTTTTTAGATTAAGAACCAGACCATGGATTAATTTTCTTACAATAATAGTTTCCTCTCAACCACTACTATGTAACTATTTTAATAATTGTACAACCAACGATTCCATTATTCTTTGTAATGGGATGTGGTTAGTGAGGATGAAATTATCAGATCAGAACATGAATAGAATATAAAATATATGTTTAACGTAATTCATGAGAAGATGATAGATGTTCATGATCATTTTAAATCCATTTCTGATAATAGGAGCATACCTCTAGTTTTGGACCTTGTATATCACATGTTTATTAAGGTGACACCTCATCAAGGTAAATGAAGATCTGGTCATGGTAGTAATATTTCTACCTAGTTTTCGATAATTTTGAGTTGGTGGATCATGTTATATCCATGGAATGTAAAATAACACGTACCCCATAGATGAACTAGATACATGATGTTTTATACATTTCGAAAGTTCGTCGATTTCTTCATTATGACTCTGATGTCACCAATTGGGGAGAGATCGATGCTGAAGATGATGTGACCATCGAAGAGAGGACTTTGGAGATAGTGGAACTCTTGGAGAATGTGTTTTATGGGAATTATATTCCCTTGGTTTTTAAGATTTTAAAAAATCGTGGCACAATAGAGAGTATATGGTAATGTCATTTGTGGATGTGAAATCAGTAACCCAAGTTGATTGATATTTAGCTCTTCCCTTTTAACATTTTTTTTCTAGATTTTTAATTTTTTTATGATATAGATTCATATTATGTATTTTTTTATTTACTTTTTTTAGAGGAGTCTTCCTTATCCTAGTGTTTAAGATAATGTATTTGGGGTTTTATGTCTTTGTTCTTATTCCCTAACAGTGAGGTGGTTGATTGCCTTTGATCACTAGATCCTTGAAAGGTATCTCATGGGGTGACTATTAAGATAAATCATTTCCATTTTCTCTCTAGATTTATCTTTTTATTCATGAGGATGAGAATCATTTGATAGGTAACTAATGTAATGACTAGGATTTGTGTAGTCAGACCCTTTATGTGTTTCTGATTCTCATGGTTCTTAAAGGTAACTTAAATAATGTTTGGATTGATACTGATCCTAAAATCCTGAAATATTGAAAATAAATGGTGTGAATTTTTTTTCACATCATATATTATAGTTTAAATATTGTTAAGTAATATTCATTTAGTGTTACATGAAATTTAATTATTTTGTGATATAGGGTTTTAGGTGATGTGTTTTTTTGAGAGAACTGAAATCCAACATTCACACGATGTGTATGTTCTCATATTCCATGTAAATAACCACTTAATTAAAAATATAAAAGATCCATCATCTTGGTAGTTCTCTAACCCTATTCCCCTTGTCTTAATTCATGGTGATTAAGTGGTTCCCACTTCTAATATTTGGTATTCCATTGTTGAGGATAAAAAATTATCTTCCTATCTTCGATCTATGGTGATCCATGGTGAATTCGTTAGTTTTTTCTATTAGGTTCTCCATAATCATTTTCCCTTCCCCACATTTACTATTTATATTATATAGAACTTTATATTTTTAGATCTAATAAGGTTTAATTATTGTTGTCAATGATTTCTTAGGATGAAATACTTTAAATATATATGTTTCCATATAAGATATGTTACCGGATATCTACAACATTGGTTCATTATCATGTTAACATCATTAACACCTTTATGATATGGTATTGATTTTTTCCCTTTTATTTACATGGTATTATAAATTGAGATTGTTTTATTTTTATATATAGTAATAGATTTAACATAATACTCTATTGAACATGATAATAAATTAATTGGTTACTCATCCTATTTTGATATTATTTATAACATTATTGTAATGGCCCAACCCTAGAAGCTCATAGTTGGTTCATTATTTTAAAACATTGGCATGATTTCATGGAATCATGTCCCGAATGATTGATCAGTTTAGTAGTCTTGGAAAATAGACTACATACATGAATGTTATATTACAAATTAGAAAGTAAAACACAATATAAATGATACTTTGAAAATTCCATTAATAACCTAGCTTAACCCCGCTTATCAATCATAAAACACTTCAACTAATTCTAGGATTACAAAACATAAGGTGTGAGCTTAAACACTCAGTAAGGATAACAATATAGCAGAATATTTCACAAATAAGCATAAATATTTAAGGCAATGTATAAAACTAAAAAAAGACTTTTAAATGTAACTTCAGCATAATATGGCCCTGATAAATCTAATAATTCCATTTAAATATTCACATGGAAATTATATTAATCAAATAATCACATGTAATGTCAATAAATAATTTCATAATTATGGAATGCATAATGCCAGACTTCATAACCACATAGTTATGGCCTTGTTCCAAGACTACCAATATGATATTGTCAAGGCCTTGTGCCAAGACAATAGTTTTTCAGATGAGACCTACTGATGCATCAAGGAGCTATAACATGCTCTACTCATCACATAACAAGTCCAATACATTCCACATATGATAACAATTAAACATAACATAAACATTTTTACTAAAACTATCATACAAAATGTCAACACATTATCCATAAAGCTTGAATGGTATAAAAATAAAACATCCACAGTCAAACATATCACAAAACCATCAATACAATATGGAATATTTTTTTCATAAAAAATCAACATCAATCAAGAATAATATCTAGTAAAGGATGTTGAAATAGTTGAAAATGATCAGTATCACTCTTTGAGAGAAATCTCCCTTTTTCATGAAATCATTTTTAAAGTCACACAATTTATAAAGGAAGTCATTTAAAAGATATTTTTGAATAAATGTGACCCATACCACTTCGAAACTTATTATATGAATTAACATTTTAAAACATTCATGTCCATATAAATAAATCCTTAAAATCATTTTGAAAATGTGGACATTAATGAAAAAGGTTTGGAAGAATAAATAATTAAAAAATTTAAAATGACATTTTAGTTAATATGTCCCTTAAAAAATCATTTTGCAAACTATTTTATGAAACATGGACATGGATATGAAATACATCTCAATAAAAACTTACACATAAACAAGCTCGGATAATAATGAAATTGATGAATTACCCTTACCTTGGACATTCCTTTGGTCGAGGGTGCGTTAATCTCTTATATAATGACTATAGTATGTTAATAAATTATTCCAAAACCATATTCATATTTATTATATCATACATGATTCATTTCTGACTTTTTAAATCCCATTTAATAATGATTTTCATGTT
Organism: Viscum album; assembly: GCA_963277665.1. Lineage (NCBI taxonomy): Eukaryota > Viridiplantae > Streptophyta > Magnoliopsida > Santalales > Viscaceae > Viscum > Viscum album. The sequence continues at coordinate 206,665,570 of OY728166.1, forward strand.
AAATTAACATTTCAGGAAATAATCACTTTCATTATTGTACATGTTTTAACTTGTTATTCATGATCGTATCATTTAGATCATGATTTAAATACTTCCAGAATGTATACCATGATTTATATATCATATATATTTATAATATAAATATTTATAATAGATATATATATGAAATGGAAGGCAACATTTATAGAGACGGTAGGCCGTACGTATGAATAAATGTTATTTCCGTTTTCATTTCATATTGAACGAAAGTATGTGAATAAGATATATGTAAGTAGAAACACACACACACACACACACAGATATATATAGTATCATAATTATGTAATATATTACATAATTAATAATATATATATAATTTTATAATCATCATTGAATTGTGAATGTGGATATGAATCTCATCGCGTCACGGAGATGGTAATCTGTACATATGCACGAGTGACAATATCATTATATTTATCATGAAATCATATGTAACTGGATGGTATATCATATATATAGAATCATTAACATAATATGTTTATTATATACAATAGTTATTCTCAATATTATATCTATCTAAATAATGAAGTATTTGAATGACAAATTGCACCACGACGTGGAGACGGTAAGGCGTACGTACACACATATGGTGACTTTTTCATTTATAGGATGGATATAATAAATAATATGTTTGTACCATGTTTATAACAACATAATAGTATGTACAAATTACTAGAGTTATTATTTTGGTATGGAAAAAACAAATAAAGAGATAGTGTTAGAAGAAAAGAAAATGAAGGATTGTGGTGAAATTATTACCTCTTCTTCGGGTGTTTCTTTTTTATTTGAAATAAAGGGCTCCATAAGATGGATTTTTGATCAAACTAGGGCTACTAGGTCGAAGTCAGGAATGTTGGGGTGATATTTGGGTAGGGTTCAGCCATTCCAAATGGATTTGGTGTTGTGATTTTGAGATAAGGGGAAGTACACTTATAAAAGAGAGGTGATGGTGACTTTAGGAAATGCTTGAAATATTATTTTATAATAAAATAAATTTCGGTTATAAAGTCTCAAAAATTATTTATTTCTAGGATAAGGTGGATATGGGTTTAAAATCCCTCAAACAATAGGTTTTAAAGAAGTTTAAGTTGCCATTTTATCCTTATGTTTTAGATTTAACTCTTAGTTAAATAGTTTAACTTTAACAGTGTCTTCTTGTATTATTACACTATATTGTGAATAAAATTACTTAAAAATCCAAGAGAACCCCATGTAGTTCATTAATTACATATATAATTTGATTTAAACCCTTTGGAATAACATTATTTTTTATGAATATTATAACAACCAATAATATAGAATTTGTTTTAAAAAATAATTTCTGGTCAATTTTGACCCAATTTGGTATTTTGTTTTTGTGAAAGTCCTAACAACATTATCACATAGAAATAAATTTATCTAATCCACCATAAAATTTCATATTATCCTATATAATCAGTTAAATTCATCATATTTATCAATTTTAATCTATTTGGATATTTATAATATCAATTATTTTAATATTTCTCTAATAAGCTAATTACTGCATCATCGTTGTCTCATAAATAAACTAAATTATTTACTATTTAAAAATTATAAATAAAATACCATCGTGTAGGAAATATTTTTATCTTTCTTATGAATATTTATAGTCTGATTTTTATTTTTTGTAATCTTATATTAAAAATGGTTTAGTTATAATTAATTTAATTTAACACTTTTAACTCTTCTTTAAATAAAATAATAATAAATGTCCTAATCTAATCCAATTGGAAGAAATAGGATCATATTTTATTCATAAGTTTTTTTTGGTTGAATTAATTTTATCCAATATAATCCGGACATGTGTTAGTTGATTATAATATCATTTTTACCCTTAATTACAATATTTACTTTTAACCGTGGTAAATAAAAGTCAACAGTTACTATTCACCAAAAATTATTTTCATCTTATTGAACGAAATTTTACTTAATTATATCAATAGTTTCTCTCATATTTTTGAAATTCAACTCACATAAGAGGTAAAAGTACATTTTAGGAAAATTTGCAAACACTCCTAGATGGTGGGTAATAGATGGTAAAAAGATCAATAAAAATTTATACATCTTGTTTTATTATAAATTGACTCCAACGAATTACATTGAACATATATAAGTATTATATATCTATTTTACATAAAATAAATCTAAATAAAATAAATAATTATTTAAATAAAAAACTAGGTTTAAAACAATAATGCAACGTTTTTTCACTATTCATCAAAAATTGAATGTTTTCAGAAAAATACCAAAAAATTCTCCCTAAAATAATTTTGATGATACTAATTCAAAATAGAATTATATTTTTCTGAATTCAAAACACAAAAGTTATATTAATTAATTTAAAATTAATTCCTTTTGTCAACACCTAAAAGAGTTTTTTTGATGTAAAAACTATCAAAAGATTGACAGATGTTTATGTCATATTTAAATGTGAAATTACATAAGATAACCTAAATTATATTAAATGATAAAAATAAAATCTAATTATTCTTCAAAACATTTAAATTGAATAATTTAACACTATAAATTATTTCGATTAAAAAGGTTGTTTTCAATTAAAACATATTATTTTTCAATATTCATCCAAATATGAAAGTTATCAGAAAAGTACCAAATATTTATCTAGACTATATTTTTATGTCCTACATCCAAGAAAGAATTTAATATCATTAAATTGGATATATAAAAGTGTCAAATATTTGATTTAAAAAGGGTTATCTATTAAAAGGCGGTAAAATTTATTTTTTTTGGAAAAATACTTCTTTTGTCTGAATAGAATGAATTTGTTGTTATATAATATCTAAGACACAAGTAATATTGTTGTTAAATTTATATAGAGTATATATGATTCATAATACAGTTAAAAATATTCGAAATCATTTTTTGAATGGCTAGTTTTGTAAGTTGTGGTGCATTCTAACTCGGTGTTGCGTTTAGCGCATGCTATGGAATTACTTTAATTTGGTAACTGACTATGAAATATTGGGGTTTTACATTATCCCTTACTTCAATAAATTGTTTCCACACAATTTGAAATTGTTCTTCTGAAAGAAAAGGTTAAAAATATAAAATTACCATTATATAAAACCCACATTGGAAATTTGGTAAATAAAATTTAGTCTTAATAAGAGGGAAATGGAAATGAAAAAGTGACCCACAAATTATGATCTCAATTAGGAGAACATTGGTGGAAATTAAGGACACATAATTGGAGGAAAAATATAAATATTTATAGGGAGTGATAGAGGTCATCAATCACAAACCATTGCAGAATTGAGGGCCTCAAAACCATCAATCTATGATGATTTAAAATATGGTTCGTTCAACATAATATAAGCTATTAGGATAACACATTTTTGGTTTTAAAATCCCTTCCATATAGTTTAAGAATTAATTATTCATATATTACGAGTGAAAAAATATACTTGACCTGTACAGTTTCATCATTCATCTAATTCCTACCTTAAAATCATCTTTTACTCCAAAATATAATAGAATTCTAAAATATTTTATTTATCCTAATCGTAGAGTGCTCCAAAAATATGAATTTATAATTTATTTTTTACACAATAAAAAAACTACATTATAAAAACTAGGACACCACATATGCCAGTGGTAGGTGATCCCCTCTTGTCGCCCCTCGGTTGCAGGTTCAAGTCTCGCGGCCTTACCAGATGAGATTGGTTGTCGCCCAACCTCTCGGTTGTCCGTTTTATGATAATCAAAAAATAATTTCAAAAATGTTTTAACCTCAACAATAGTATCCTAAGTAAAACATAATCGATTCCAAAATTTAGTAAGATCCCAAATAATTTCTTCCAAACTTACAGTCAAAAATTTATATGGATGGTAAACATAATGAAGCTCTTTTTTTACACGTAATAACATGTGAATAACTACATCATGTATTATTTTAAAACACTATAACACTCTGAACTACCATAAAACCTTATTGATTACATTCATGTTCCCTTATTCCTTATAGAATACCAGATATACTCCTTCTATCCTAAAATGTTGTTAACTCCAACAATGATGGAATATACAAATCATTAATCAGTTTCAAGGTAGTAATGAATATACAATATAATTTATCCAAATCAATATTAAAATTTTCCATAATCAATACATCAGTATCAAAACCATATTATGGTTTTTCTTTCTCTCAAGAATATATTTACCAAAAAAATAGACATGCTATAGAGTTACTTTTCTCAGTTCCACACAATCTCGAGTCCTTAATGAAATAGTACTGCAGTTCAATCCTTATATATTCCGTATTTTTTATAACCAGTACATCATTGATAAAATATTCAAATGACAAAATTCATTAATATCAATATATGAGCACTAGTCATTACTCTTCAACTAGGGTAATATAATAACTTTATTATTATCCAACAACATCATTTTTGGTATACTATAATTATTTGGAAATTGATTCGTGTAGCGTCCCAACTCATTGTATATGATGTATTGTACATTGGAAACCTTTTTATTACCCCTGAAATCGTGTAAATGGTGTCATTTTTCCCCACACTTATAGAAAACTCCCATTCCATTCAAGTATTTACCAAGGTTATTCTTTCCATAGTTATCACATATAGGAAAATATTTCTTTCCCCTATATTCAGTATTCATCATTCTCTCTTCCAATCTTTTCTTCTCTTGCTTCCTTTCAAATCCATAGGACTCAGAGAATTCGTTACTTATATTATTAACAAATGATACTATTTTTTCAAATGATGAGAATACGTGGGAGACGATTTCACATATGTTGGATTAATACCATGAAGGATATGATCCTTATTTAACTTTTGATCATGCGTATTGTTGGTATTATCATTACTTCTACGAGGCACCATTTCTAAACAATGGCATACACTAGGTTAGTTTATGAATCACAATGCATAATTCCAAACATTAAAAATACCTAACATAAATTGAAAAGATTAATAATATAATCTATAATCATAAAACAATTTCTTCGAGAAAGTATTTACACTTAAATCCTTCATAAAGGATTGTAATTGAAATGTGAATTATCTTAAGCATATCCCCTGATAGTGTCGTAACCAAGAGTGAAGCAAGGGTCGTTTTCATGTAATAGGATAACCCAGGTCAAGCCGGAAACATCTTTTCTAAGTTTTCACTCCTAGGTATATCTATGCCAGAGCCGTCTCAACCTGCTGGTATCCAGACATGGATGTATTGCTTGGAAAATTAACAAAATCAATAAATTTCCAAAATTCAATAAGTTTATCTATAATAATCTTCAAAGTCTATATTATGGAAATGTTCTCTAATCTGAGTTTATCTAAATATATTTACAAGGTTGTTTCTTAACATTCGTTGCTACCATATATAATTCACTAACCCCATAAGCCTAGAGTTGGTGCATTATTTTAAAACATTCGGAGGATTATAAGGAATAAAGTTTTGAAAGACAGATCCATTTAGAAGTCTTGGAAAATAGACTACATACAAGAAATTGAAATTACACATTAGAATATAAATCACAACATAAATGATCCTTTCATAACACCATTAAACCCTTATCTTATCCCAGCTTATCAGTCATAAAACACTTCTTGAAATCCATGGAAAATAAAACAGGAGAAAGCGGTGAGCTCCAATGCACAATAAGGATAACAATAAAGCCAAAACTTTCACAAATAAGCATAAACATTTAAGGAAATTTATAAAACTAAAACAAAAGCCGTTTAAACTTAACTTCAACATAACATGGAAAAGATAAATCAAATAGTTCCACTTATTCACAAGGATATTCTACTAGTCTAATAATCACATATAATATCAATAGCTAATTTTATAACGATGGAATGCATAATGCCAATCTTCATAACCACATAGTCAAGGCCTTGTTCCAAGACTACAAAAAATATTTGGTAAAGGCCTTATGACAAAACACTAGTTTGTCTCATTAGACCTATTGATGCATCGTAGAGCTATAGCGTGTTCCACCCATCACTTTCTTGTCCAATTCATTTCTCATATGAAAATGTTTGAACATAACATAATCAATCGTATTAAAACTAGAATACGAAATTTCAATACTTTATCCATAAAAAATAAATGGTATAAAAATTGCACATCCACAGTCAAACCTATCACAAAAACCTTCAATAAAATATGGAAGATTTTTTTCATAATAAATAAACCTAGATCAAGAATAATATCTAATAAATGATGTTGTCATAGTTGAAAATGATTGGTAAAACACTTTGAGAGAAATATCCATTTTTTATGAAATCATTTTAAAAGTCACCAAATTTATAAAAGATGTAATTTAATAGAACCTTTTAAATCATATATTCCCATAAGAATTTGACATTTTTTAAAGGAATTAACATTTTAAAACATTCATGTCGATATAAATAAATCCTTAGAATCATTTTGATAACATCGACATTATTTAGAATGGTTTGGAAGAATTAATAATTAAAAAATTTAAAATGATTTTTTAGTTAAAGCATCCCTTATAAATAATTCTATTGAATTTGTTTTTATGAAAAATGGACATGGATAATAAATATGTCCAAGTAATAACTTATACATAAACAATCTCAGATAACAATGAGATAGAGAAATTAACCCTTATCATGTACTTTCCTTTGGTCGAAGGTGTGTTTAAAATTTGCTATAATGACCATAGTATGTTATTAAATTATATCAAAACCATATTCATATTTATTATATCATACATGATTCATTTATGACTTTATACTACCAATTTAATAATGACTTCCATGATAAATTAATATTTAACGTAATAATCACTTTTATTAGAAAACATGTTTTAACTTGTTATTCCGGATCACATCATTTAGATCATGAGTTAAATACTTAAAGAATATAAACCAGGATTTTTATATCATATATATATAATATAAATATTGATAATAGAAAAATACATAAAATGGAAGGCACTATTTATGGAGTTGGTAGTCCACACGTACGCATAAATGTTGTTTTTGTTTTCATATCATATTGAACGGAAGTTAGTGAATAAGATATATGTTAGTATATACATATATATATATATATACAGTAGAATTATTATTTCATATAATACATACTTATTATTATTAAATTTTTTATAATCATCGTTGAATGGTGAACATGGAAATGATTCTCATTGCGTCATGGAGACGGTAATCAGTGCGTATGCACGAGTGAAAATATCATTATATTGAAGGTGAAATCGTATGTAATTGGATGGTTTATCATATATAAAATATCATAAAAATATTATATTTATTATTTAAATTAGTTATAATCATTATTATACCCATCCAAATAGTGAAGGTTTTGAATAAAATACTACACAGCAATGGGAAGACGGTAAACCATACATACACACATACTGCGACTTTTTCATTTATATGATAGAGAGTATAAAGAATATTAATTTACCATATTTATAACAACATAAAAATATGTAGAAGGTACTGGAGTTAATATTTTTGTATGGAAACAACAAAGAAAGGGGATGTGTAAGAAGAAAATAACATGAAAGAGGGTGGTAATATTTTTACCTCTTCTTCGAGTGTTTCCTTTTGATTTGATCAAAATTGATCATTAGGATGTATTTTTGATCAAAATAATACCTCTAAGTCGAAGGTAGGAATGTTGGGAGGAGATATGGGTTGGGTTTGCTGAGCCAAATGGCTTTGGAGATGTGATTTTTAAAGAAGGTGAAATACCCTTTTATTATCGAGGTGAGGGTCAATTTAGGTAAAGTATGAAATATTATTTAATAATAAAATCATATTCGGTTTATAAAGGCTCAAAAATGATTTATTTCTAGGATATGGTGGGAATGGGTCGAACACCTCTCAACAGATTGATTTTATTCAAATTTAGGTTACCATTTTAACATTATCTTTTATATTTAACTCTTAGTTAAATAGAATAACTTTTACCGTGTCTTCTTGTGTTATTGCACTATATTGTTAATAAATATACTCTAAACTTAAAGAGAATTCAAATTTGTTAATTAATGAAATATATAATATTTTTTAATACCTTTGGACAAACCATATATTTGAAATATTTTATAACAACCAATAATGTAGTATTTTTTATAAAAATTAATTTATGTCAATTTGGACTCTATTTGGTATTTTGTTTTTTTGAAAGTCATAAAAACCTTATCACTTGGAAAAATATTTATCTAATCTACCATAAAAAATCAAATTAACCTATAAAATTAGTGTAATTACTCAGAGGTCTCAATTTAAATTTATTTGGTTATTTATAATATCAATTATTTTAATATATCATTAATAAGATAATTAGTACATCATCATTGTGTCATAAATAAATTACATTATTAAAACTTAGCCAATAGAATATGGACATGTTTTAGGGTAATAATAAAATCATTTTTACCCTTAATTACCCATTTTTTTTACCGTGTTAAATAAAAGTCAAAAGATACAATTCACCAAAAATTATTTTCATCTTATTGAACCACATTTTTCTTAATGATATCAGTCATGTCTCTTGGATTTTTGAAATTAAACTCATAGAAGGATTAAAATTATTTTTTATGAAAATTTGAAAATTCTATTAGAAGGTGGGTAAAAGACGGTAGAAATTTCAATAAAAATTGATACATCTAATTTTATTATAAAATGGCTTCAATGAATTAAATTTTACTTATATATTTATTATATATATATATTTTTACATAAAATAAATACAAATAAATTAAAAAAATATGTAAAAAAAATACGTTTTAAACAATAATGCAATGATTCTCACTACTCATCTAAAATTACTTGTTTTCAGAAAAATTACAAAAGCTCACCTAAATATAATTTTAATATTCGTAATTCAAAAATTAATTATATTTTACCAAATTAAAAACTTATAAGTTTCATTAATTAATTTAAAATGTATTCCCATTTTCAAAGCCCAATGTGGGGTTTTGAAATGTAAAAACTATTAAAATATTAACATGTGTTTATTACAAATTTAAATGTAAATAATTACATATAATGACAAATAATGTATTAAATTACAAAATTATAATCTAATTATACTTAAAATTATTTCAAATTCATAATTTATCACTATAAATTATTTTGATTATAAAATTTGTTTTCAATTAAAACAGATTATTTTTCACACTTCATCAAAATATGAAACTTATTAGAAATGTACCAAAAATTAATACAGACTAAATTTATATGTCCTAATTCTTAAGAAGAATTTAATTTCATTATATATAATATATAAAAGTTTCAAATATTGGTGTTAAAATGGGTTCTCCATTAAAAGGCGGTAAAATTGTTTTTTTTATAAATACTTCTTTTATCTGAAAATTTTTTTTTTATTGTATTATTTATAAGAAAAACATAATATGGATGTTAAAATTATATAGAGTATATAATATTCAATATGCAGTTAATACTATTCATAATTTTTTTTGAACGACTAGTTTGGTAAGTTGTGGTGCGCTCGAACTCGATGTCGCTTGTAGCGCAAGATATTGAAGTACTTTAATGAGATAACATATTATAAAATATTGTTGTTTTACCATTATGATGGTTTTCCTCTTGATTTTCTATATTGTATTATATCTATGATATATTTTATTTTCATTTTTATATGCATGGATTATCATGATGGCATTGTTAGAGAATGTAAATATGAAATTAATTGATAATTATTTGTCAAAATTGTTTTTAGAAGATTCATGTTTATAATTTGAATATTTATGTAATATGATGATAAATGTGTTTTTGAAATGTGAATGTTTGATTTAATATTATATTCTATATGATTAATGGAATTGATAAATATCGTGGAGCATGTTTATTCTTGTTGATAATTAATTAAAGGCATCTTAATAAATTTTAATTCAATGATAGATGAACCTATAATGAATTCTTGGGAGAATGTTTATATTAAATGTTCAATTAAATTAGATTATTTAGATAGCATTATGCCTTCAGTTTTCCATATTTGGAACTTCTGAATAATGAATCATTAAATCCAAGATAGAAAAATAATTGGTTTTTGGATAAAGAAAATATATAGGGGATGAGCATCCAATATACTTGAGTGGGTCACGTTCCTTGGGAATGGATCAATGATATATCTTTTATGTATAGAGGTTACCTACCATTTTATGTCCAAGATTACCTTGTGGTATATTATTGATGGTTTCCTTCTGATTTTCTTATGTGATCCGGATTGGATATTTTCTATGTGATGTGATATGAGGAGGGGAGGCTGGGTTGTGATGTGATCCTGGGATGGTTTATGTGATGTTGGTAGGGAGGGATGGATTATATGGTAGCAGTTGATACATGTGATGTGGATTTGAATTTGGATAAATATTTATGTGTTGGGTGTGAAATTGAAGATGATGGAATCTGTTTAACATTATATTACTCGTTTATGAGATGCAGTGAGATGGGATTCTCACTTATGAATTAGTTAAATAGTTGATGGTTGGGTTTCTTGTTTTATGTACATTCATTTCCCAACTATTTTAGGCTTATATATGTTCTTGGTTGTTTTTACCTCTTAATTTTATATTAAGATGGTTTTCCAAGACTACCCGAATTGTGGAATGATGACATTAAATAATAAATAAATGTTAAAACCTGGATTTTGTTAATTATAGAATGACAAATATAAATAGATGATAATATTCATAAACTGTGGGCTATGATTCAATTATGTGTAGAGGAAATTTACATTACTATGATCATTAATGAAATTTAACCTCAAATAATGTTAATGGTTATTTAATGGGAAATAAATTATTTACTATATAAAATTAAAAAAATAAGGAAATAAGTAATTGATTTAGTTCTTTATGTGATTGTGTTCTTATAGGATATCTATTATTAGTAGTGGAATACTGGAGTCTAAGTGACATTAGTTGTTGTTGAGTCTACGATAATGTTATTCCCATTGCATGGTTGCAGGATATACTATATATTATATATTTTTCCACTTCATAAGAGGCCCTATCGATGTTGGTTAGGTAAATTTTCACCCAATAGTCTCTAGCAGGGTGCTTTCCCCAGCATCATAGTGGGAGGGTGGATGGTTAACTACCACCTCTAGTCTCACTCCCTTTTCATAGTTAATACATGTGCTAGTATACACAAAATTTTGTTTTCAAATATATTTGTGTATAGAGATATGTTTGATTTTGGTTATTCAAAACACATGTATTTATAGATAGAGTATCTAATGGATCACTATAGGTGTTACATTTGTAGGTTTTGATGGCTTGTGGTGCCTTACTAGTTTTATGGGTTGTAATGGCTTGAGGTATAATACCTGATATATGATACATTGAATATGAGCTATGGTTGATATAAGAAACTGCATGGTTACAATATATGGATATGTGCATTGGATGATTTGATGATTTGATTCATGAAGTAAATGTTTTTATGCCTTTCCCTGGTGGTTTCAGGATGGCCTATATTCGAGAGAGATGTATCAGCTCTGAAACATTGGGTAGGAGAGGAAAACTAGTTGGAAAGTAGTAGTGAGGTACAAATGATGTTTCGTTAATATATTATATGATCTCATTTATGTGATAAATGGATAGAGTAATCCATGATGATCCTAGGAACATAGTATACATGTTTAGGTGACGTGTTAGTCTTACTATTCGTCACTATGTTTTAGGATAATTTCTTTATATTTTTCTGTAAATTCTCTAAGGATAATCATAATGATTATATTTTTATGATTAAAGTACAAATATACACACTAGATTTTTGTTCACCTAGATTGTATTGTAGATCTAACATCTTAATATGAGCTTCTAGATTTTCAAGAGAGTTTTGGTATTTGTTTTCCGCTACCGAATTTAGCTTTTCTTGTAATTGAAGTTTTCCTTTTAGTTGTTGTAGTACTACATGAAATTTCATGTTTTCACATTGAATTTCATTATATATATATATATATATATGATTTTGTTTTCTTCTTCATGTTCAATTTGATGTTAATGCCTCCCATATGTATGTTTTTTTATACCCTCAATGCCAGATTCCAACCCAGTTTCTATTGAAGTTGAGGCTTCATGATTCACTACCAATCTCCCATCATTCTAGTAAAATTTTGGGGAGGGTCATGAAAATAGGGAGTGGGTGACATATATAAATATGGATATTGGAAGATAGGTGTCTCTAATGAGATAGGTATGATATGGATGATCAAGTTGAAGCTGCGAAACATGAATACTAGAAAAGCATATTGTGATTCCACCCAAAGGTAGATTGTTTTTATGTTGATGTTGTAAATACAAATATATTTACCTGAATCTAGTCATATATCCCTATTATGAATACTAAGGTTCCAAATTAAGTCAATTTATGGTAAAAAATGGAAAATTTATTTTTCATGGTTGATTGTTGTGGTCCCTAATCATCAAATTTAAATAACACAGCGCGTGGTTATATAATCATATGTGAGGAATTATTCATGTCCATGGAAAATTACTTTTTTAATTACTTTTCATTCACATGGAGTGCATGTCATATACTAATTATTTTCTATGTATCCAAGAACATGGGATGATAGTGTTTTCTAAAACCACACATCATTTTCTAGGGGGGACATCATGTTATCATACTCTTCCAAGTAGTTGAGTACTAGGCAGGATACTCATGTATGAGATCTTGGCTATCTAGTGTATATGGACAAAAACCATGTAAGTTACATACTGTGTATAAGTATACATCTAAGATGAAAAATTTGTTCTGTACAAGTGAGGTATATGGGAAGGTAACCCATATTGCAAATATGTCATGTACATATTATACATGTTGTGTAATTGGGTTTTACATTCCATGTCTGGATAGAATACATTCCTTGGTTGGGTTTTTAGAGTAAAAATATTATACCAAATTATAAACATCATATATTGATCTGTTACTTCACTCTTGAGGTTTTTTAACTGATATTATTCATCATAGTTATAATTGGATATAAGATGAATATATTTTGATTATTTTCTTTGTTGATTATGACGGTGAATCCCATGGGATAATTTGAGAATACTTAAGAGGAGTATTGGGTAATTTGGCATAGAAAAAAGAGGGTTTTATACCAATAATGGATTCTAGTGGTTTCATGAGAGTTATATATGGAATGAAACCAAACTATTGGTCATGATAATAAATATAATACATGGTAGGTGTTCTTGAATGTCCTTAGCTAGTCTATCATGGGGTTGTTATGAGTTAGTAGGAAAGATTACTTTTTGATGAGACTAATAGGATGGGTGTTTAGGATGAACTTATATGGAACATTGATCAAAGATACACAATGAGCCATCTCCTCAGATAGATGTTTTGGTGGTCCTTTCCTTGAGGGGAAGAGGTTATTAAGTGACACTCCATGTGACTAGTTTAGACCATGGATCCCTTATAATATTACTCTTCCTATGTAATATTTATAAGAATCCCATGTAGGATTCAATTACCTTAGTACATGTTTAAGGATCCCAATAAGGATTCCTATGATAAAATGATATCCTATAGGATATCCTAATGGATTTATTCACTTATGTTTCAATGTAGTGGATATCTTATAGCACACCTCCATTTATTCTTTATAAGGATCCCTTATAGGATACCTCAACTAATGTTTCCTAGGGTCTAGTTGGTGTGCCTTTTTTTATTGATAGTTACTTTTGGGTGATGCATAGATGAGCATATCGGAATCCTAACATTGATCCTGCATGTTTGACTAGGAATGAGATTATTCTCATTGGGGTTTGGAAATGATTCGTCAAAACCCTTGGTCTAGGATATTTGATATAGAATTTCACATCATTATTTGGTTGTTTTACATGATGTTTCATGCCCCTTGATTATGATGATGGGAATTTAATTTCACATCATTATATTATTTATCGACATGATTTCTCCTAAACCTCAATTAGGATGTGGGGAATGATGAACCATATCAGTTATTTATAAACAAGACATGACATATTGTATTCCAAGATGAATGTTGGGATAATTCCCTTATATAGAGCCTCTGACTCTACTGATTATGTGTTGATAACTTTTTTCACACATTAGGTCATAGATAAAAATAATTATATATATTTTAATATATGTTACAACTATAATATATATATATACATATTCGTATATACATTTATATCTATACAAGGAAACATTTTTATTGACATTTCCATCATTTGGAAAAGTATATATCATTGATATGGATCATGGATCTAAGGACCAACACTATATATATATTAATTATCATTTATTATTGTCTATAAGCTAGGATAATAATAAGAAATGAGCATTCACTGATGATAGAAGATTATAAGTTCACCATTTAAGGTGGCATACTATTATTTAATACTCACCCCTTATACATTCACTTGATTATTAGTAAGTACTATATATATAAATTATGACTAACAATGTTTATTCAATACCTAAGGATTATGAAGAGGGTTTCATATTCGAGTGAATCCATTCATGTGGTTTATTCTGATCGAGAAGGAGAAGCTCGTCAGTGTTTGTAGAGATAGGGTATGTGGTTCAACATAGAGGAGTTGAGGAGCCTTATACATTTATTTTTCATTTTATATTTATATAGGTGATTTCCCTTTTGGGTGATTTGGGTTGTATGTATGAAATTACCATTCAAGCCATTACATAAATTTTTTATTATTATATCCTATTCTTATTTAATTCTTAGAAAATCTATTTATTTTTAGTTATGGATGATTCTTGGATATTTCTAATATTTTAGTTAATCTAATTTTAGGGAATAGTCTCAGTAAAAAAACACCATAGGCTTTTTCTACTAGTAGACAATCTCTAGTTTATTGGAGGGAATACATGATTCCTTATAGTGAACTGTATTGGGGAGCCCGATTAGTAGAATCCATGAATAAGACTGTTTCAAAATCAATGATTCACATTGGAATGGTGTGTCAAGAACAATTGTTCTAGTATGATTTCCATGTTTCCTAGGAAATGGGGTTATTCTTCTTGACATGTGATGTTATATTTAAAGTAGGAAATTTTATTATTCTTAAGGGCGGGAGAAACAACACACTATAAGTATGTGATTTTAATGGTGATAAAGACCAACTGCATAAATATACATCCATATCCTCAATAGAATTTTAACATGTAGTTTATTAGATTCGTTATAATCAATTTGGATGACATAGGTATATATATATTTCCATCCAATGGAAGGTCTTGTGGATATATAGTTGGATTTTCAATTGTAAGGCTAATGGATCAGTCCTCATGCATTGGAGGTGCATTGACCCTAGTAGTTCGATATATTACATGGTTCCCTGGTGTTCAACCCCTTGTATCTAATTGTTTCATAGGTTTTGTTATTCAAATTTTTCGTAAAAATAATATGGTATTTTACAATTTATCTTACAATGACAATATAAATATCCAAACCCTGTTTGTGGTACAAAACAGACCATTGATATGATGTTGTTTGAAAACAATTGACACTTCTAGGTGAATACTAGTAGAAGACTCTTTTCTAGTATAGCTTGTATGGGTGTATCGATTTCATGTAAAGATAACAATATATTAATGACAACCTACAATTAATTTTTCCATATAGATTACTATTATAATTTTCATAACATACCTTCATTTATGGTTTTCTAGTCAGATCCACTGGTGCAATGTCAATATGTACCAAAATGTTTATAGTATTCTAGAACCTCAAAAGAGTAATATCAAATATGTATGCCCGATACATATCATTTAATTATCTTTATTTTTGTTCATGATCCTCCCAGGAGCATTTCTTTATGAGGATATATAGACATGATTATATCCTAGTTGACCCTGTCGACATGTTTTTCCCTTATATGTGGATGGAATCCTTTCCTTTTTAAGAGAGGTATTATAGGTTAATTAAATTACTCACATTAAGATGGGTACATGAATGGAGCCCCATGAGATGTGATATTAGATATATTTGACTTATGGGTTATTGGGAAGGACATATTGACACAGATATAAGACTTGATCAGTAGTTATATGTGGGATTCCAAAAGGCCCATAGTTGTGACCTAGACATGGTATGTTTAAATTATATTTTTTATGGAAAATAGTGATAGATTATGTTCTAGGATTATTGATACCTTTCTGTAAATGAAATTTTTTATATTCTTATTTTTTTACCAATGAATGATAGGTTCTCATTTCTTATGATACATTCTTGATGATGCCTTTGGTTTCTGAGGAATAAACATTGGTTCTTGGTTATGGAGAATTATTTTATAGGTATGGTAATTCTGGTGCTTAATAGTATCAACCAATGGATGGTTTCAGTTTCTTATTAGAGAATAGGTTGGTGCTCATGACAGAAAAAAAGATGTCTACTGGGTGGATATGGAATAAATCACTGAACGGTTGAGGTACCCAATTTCGAAGGGGATTATAATAGAGTTTCAAGTTTAATTGGACTGATATATGGTGTGGTGTGTTCAGTTTTACCTTGTAGATAGATGACTCATGGGAGCTTGATTCGGGTCCTGAAATAGATGATACAAGATATACACCCACTGTGTATTGTGATTTTAGATCACAACAGTTCTGTTGCGATACCATTTAAATCATTAATTGGTGAGCATCCATGTGTTCACCAATGAAATAAGACATTAATGTAATATTTTTATCATGTTTTCCTATGATTTATTATAAAATTTTGATTTTCGTTCCCAGGTAGAAGATACATTGAGAAAAAAATTAGTGTTGTAGCATAATTGACCTGTGGGTGCACAATGGCACGAATTTTTGTGAGACATGGTGTTAGGGATTTGTTAGAGTCAAGTGTAAAATTTTTTATGAGAGTAGATCGAAGAGATTGATGCACCTAAATTTATGGAATCATATAATACTACTATTTAGATATGATCAATCCTTATATATTTACATCGTCATGATTACATTGAGAGAGAATCGAATTTTCTTCGAGATCCTTTTAAGTTCCATTTTTTAGATTAATGGAGAAACCTATTGACATTATTCTCAAAGAGAAGTATATGGTGATCCATATTTTAGGGATAGTACCATTGGCCGTTTGAGAGTGGTAACACCTATTTTCAGTTAAAATTTAGAATTTCTTATGAGAATCTTTCATAGAATGTGGGAATAAGTGATATTATATTGTTACAAGATGATGCTTGAGTATGATCCATTTTGGACAAGCCAATCAATAAATTTAGTGAAATATTGAATTTGGGTTGTTGATCTTGGTGTTCAGTTCTAGAGTGAATATAAAGGTAATTCCATGATGTGGAGTAATAGATCGATAATTGTAAAAGGTTTCCCATATTGGAGATATTTGGAAATTTATGTTACGTTCACTGAATATTCAGAATATTATTTTAGTGTAGATCTGTAGGATGAGAGTAGGTTCACTATTTTACCACCAATGATTCTAATTAATGAGAAGGGTTTTGTTTTCGACATTTTTTAAAGACTATAGTTCATTTGTAAATGAATTTTTTGGGATAAATTTGGATTAGTCTCTTGCAATGTCTTTTTACTTTAAAAAAATGAATTTTCCCAAAATATGTGATCTTTCATAATTTTTCCAAGAAAAATATTTGTACCATAATATGGTACAAAACAATGGTTAAGGCTAGTTTAATTCTCATTCATTTGAGTCTTCATGAAATAATATAATTTTTAATTTAATTATTTTAATATTAATTTATTATCTCACATTTGGTTGGAACTATCATTTTAATAGAGAATCAGATTTAGATTCATTCTCTTATATTGAGTCCAAAATGAGGTGTTTTCTTAGGTGAGGAATAAACTCTGGTTGGGAACTGGGGTCGGGAACATTGTTCATTCCCTTTTATTTTCATTTCTTTCAATTTCCACCTTTTTGGTATTTTCCATCCAAATCTTCACCAATACTCATTTTGTGGGATTCCATGACTATGAATTTGAATAGATAGGTGGAATAATGATGATATGTGAAAACCTGAATCTTATGAGGATTGGGATCATCACTTGAGTCATATGGAACGTGATTACAGGTGAAACAACTATGGATTCCACCGAATGCTAGTTTTTTTTATTTTATAACTTCACTCCTTATATATTTACCACATTAAATTTTTAGATCCCTATTTTGACTTCCAATGATACCTATTCTATCGATCTATTCATATACATGGAAAACCAAGTGTCTTGTTCCATTTGTAGGGGTTACCATTCATGAAATCATTATCACATGGTCTGTAGTTCTATGAACACGCATCATACAGTCTTCCAACTTGGGTAGGATGAAATATTGGAAGTACACATTGGGTACTGGGAATACACATCATGTACTACTTATTTTCCATGTATCCAAGTAAAAAGGAATACAAAATTTTCATAAACCAAATTTCCTATAACATGCATACACGCAATATTTTCATACTAAACCAATTATATGAGTACGTGTCTAGAAAGCCAGTATTGGGGAACCCAAAAATGTTGAGTACAAGGATATAACTCATGTGTTTTAAACGCCATGTAGAAGTACATATGTGTGAGGAAATGGATCGCCAAACCATGTGAGGTACATATGGTGGAACCCCATGAAGGGTACACAATTTATACATAAGACACACACCATGTACACGGGTTTTACATGTAATTTTTTTCTTAAGTACATTACAAGATGTGGATTTCAGAGTATGTACAATGTACTATGATAGAACCACTAAGCATTTCTCCCTTGCACGCCTTGGGAGGGTTTTTTGTAACATAATGATCCATAATAAACATTTTATATAAGAGTAATCCATTTATAGTAGCATTCCATGTAGATTATGATGGTGAAACCATTAAAGTGATTTGAGGACTCATAAAAGAAATTTGGGATCATTTTTTAAATGACAGAGAGGTTAATCCTCTTATAATCAAATCCATAAATCTCATAAGAGGGATACATGGGATGAGACCCACAAGAGGGCCATGAGAATTATTATAGAACATGTAATGGGTTCACCATGGTCCTCATATAGTGTGTCTTTATACAACCCTACGTTAGCATGACTAGTTCACGTCTTGATGAAAAAATATTATGTGTCTTTGAACCAACCTTCAGTGGAACCTTCATTAAATATGTGACATGTTATATCTCCTAAATTGATATTTATGTTGTCATTTTTCCTCAGGTGAAGAGTCCATTAGGGGATTACCCTAGTGATTGGATGAAATTGAGGATAAATTTTTGGATTCCTTTAGTTATTTACATTTTCAAAGGATCCCATGTTTCATGCCTTCCAATTTTTAAACTTTTTCAAATGATCCCATGAGGGATTAATCTACTTATAAGCTAACCTAGAAAATACCATTTAGGATTCCTCAATTCTTTTTCATCCATGGTGATCCCTTATAGGATTACTCCATTTTATACTTATGAGGTTCACATGTAGAATGTATCTTATTGATTACATTTCTTACTATGGATCCTAATAGGTATGGATCTAGAATGTTTTCTAGTTAGATGATCTTAAGAGGGAATAACATATTTCCAATTTGACCTTGAGGGTACCTGATAAGTTGTATCTCCTATGTTTTGATCTTAGGGACCCAATGTGTCCCATATTAATTGATCAACTTTAAGCCAGTGAATTGGGGTTTTAGGTAGATATGGTAATATGTTTGACTTATGAACACATTCCAAATATGTGATCTTGAGGGGATTTGGTATTAGGTGTAGGATTAGGAATTTTCCACCCTCACATTATATTTTTATTCTTTCTCATTGTTACTGGTGATGCTTTTATGATTCCGGATGTGAACCCTACAATGTATCCCATGGGGCCTAGTGTGATATGATTTAATGATGTCTATTTCTATATTTACTTCCCAGGGTCTATCTATTATATTTTTTTGATTGAATTTTTATTTTTTGGGATGCCAAGATTTTTTTCTTAGGATATAAACATTGAAGAAACTTGTTTGATTATCAATAATATGCCTTGGATAAGGTTTTTTTCAGTATGAATCACATCCCCTTGGTCTAAGATGTAGGAAATGTAATTTATAATAATTATTTGGTGGTTTCATGTGCACCATGATTATGATGCTGGACATGAAATTTGAAGACATTATTGGGGTATTATACATATAGATTCAGGAACCTCAAATAGTTTTTTTTGAATGAATAACATCATATTTTATTTGGAATTATATATATGTGGTTTTCTAATCGTAGATAAATGCAAGATCATGGACCTTATATAGGGGATGCAACTCATATTATTGCGCATAGACGCCTAGGTTTCAGGCATGAAAACCTGGATAGTACTATATACTGAAGTAGGTATCAACGATCTAGATCAAATAACCATGGATTTAATGTATAATTATTTTATTTATCATTCACAATTGAGTCTCATCTAGTCTAAGCATATTTGATGAAAAATATGTTATGGTAACATATTATGTGTCCACTATTAGGGGTGTCCTATAAATATTTAAACCTCACCCCCTATATGTGAACCTCGGTGCATGTGATAATCATATATATTCTATTAGGATGATAATATATGTTAAATGGATTGGGTTGAGGAATATAGTAAAATGATCGAGTATACATTCTCATGTGGATTATTTTGATTTGGATAGATCATCTTGGAAGTGCCATTAAAGACTGAGTATGGGGTTCGGATCAAATGTGTAAGGAGCTGAGAACATTTATTTGTATTTATTTTTGTTATTATATGTATTATCAGACTTGTAGGTGATTATGGTTCTATATATGACATATTCATTCCAGGATTTACTATATCTCATTTATTATTATAGCATGTTGAATTTTACTAGTTTGAAAATATGATTATCTATAGTTATGGTGATAATAGGTTATTTACACAATTATTATTAATATAATATACATGAATACTCTTCCCATAGACACACACTCAGATATTTAAGTAATTTTGTTGTCTATATTGTATATGGAGGTGCTCTTGAGGCCTTTAGGTGAATTGTTTTTTAGAGACAAATTAGTTGAATTCGAGTTTTCATGGGGCATTACGTTCTATAATGAAATTGAATTTCACACCTTTGTTATACCAATGGATGTTTCTTTCAATGTATTGGTGATATTATGGATAAATATTGAATGTTTTACAACTTTTTCGGATGAAATATTGAATGAGATACCACTTGGGAAGTTCTCTATTGGATATTTAATAAAAAATTAAGGTGTATTACAAAATAGATTTATGATATTTATTAAAAAATATGTATTTTAATCCTTTCTAAAAAAACTCTAAAAACCCACAAAAGATTTATTAGATAGAAAAATATATATTGGATACAATTATGAGTAATCAGGTATTTAGGTAACATTATACACCAAAATTTTAACATTTTCCTCCAAATTAATCCACTAAAATTCATTAATTATAGTTTCAAAACATATAAATATATAAATGAAATTATTTAATAATTAAATAAAAATATTAATAACAAAAAATAACAATTTTCATAACATATTATGTCTTTAAACCCCAATAATCAAGGATTTTTCATTCAATTTACTCAAATTAGATTTTTAAAATGATAACCTCTTGAAAGGGAATGATGGAAATATGTTTATGACATGAGGGTTAATGTTAATTTCCCATTATTAGTTTTTTCTAAATTGATTCTTTTACAATGGGATGTAGTTTATCTAAAAAATTATAATTTTAAAATTTTTATTTGTTTTAAATTAACTATTCACATAATTAATTTAATGTTTATTAGACATTTATATCTTAATACATGTCTGTATTACTAAATATGATTTTAGTTTGTTGGCTAAATCTATATTTTTAGATAGCATATATTCTCATGAATTTATGAATATGACAGTGGAGTAATCAATGTGATACATAGTTATACAGTCTATTCTCAGGTGTTCAATATCATAATACAAAATATGAGTCCAATTATATGGGTACATAGAAAGATATGCCTGAGTCAATTCCCTAGAGATCAAGCCTTGTGTATATTTTTCAGGTATTCTTATAGATATTATTTTGAAAATATGGTATTTTAATTAGGATATAAAATTTCAACCCATAAAATAAAATTAAAATAGAAAATATCTTGGAATTTCATTGAAATTCGTTATATTTATTAAAACTATAGAATAAAATATCCCTAATGGTTCTGTTTTATTGATTAACCCATTAAGTATTTTTCCAAGATCAAATCAAACCTTAAAATTAATACTTTGGGAAATGTTCCAATTTAACGATTTTTCATAATACTAATAAAAAATATAAAATATTATTATATATTTTTCCTTGAAATAATAGATGTTATAAAAATATATAAATTTCTTCAAAAAGATAAAAAATTGTTTAATTCAATATAATTTTATTTATTTTAAAAATGGGAGTAATATATTTAAAATATTATTTTATTCATGGATATATCTGTATCATAAGTCACTTATAAACACACACACATATAAATAGATAGATATATAGTAAAATTTATCACTCATATGCTAGTTTTTGTCATTGGTCAGAATAAATAACATTTAAACAAAGAAAAATAATTTTTTAATTTTCAATATATTTTAAGATGTTTCTCTCAATATACATGTTTTTGAAAAGTTTCAATTCCATAATGTATTAAAATATATATTCTTATATAAATTTTAGTTTATAAAACAGTTAATTTTTTATTCTAAAAATTTTAATTCCTAAATTTTCGTAAAAAAATAAATATCTCTTTTAATGATTAATATTATTAATGAGCGTCACTTATTCAACATATAATTGGAATGATCTTTGAGTTTTTTAGATATATTAACATATATTATCATCCTATAGTTAATATATATCAATATATATTTTTAAATGAATTTTTAATGGCATATTGAATTGTAACAAATTAATCAAAATTATAATTACTGGAGAAGAAATCAACAAGTATTAAAAAATGGATAAATAATGAAATAGAAAATAAAAGGAATTGATCATAATTTATTAAATTGGAACATAAATTTTAAAAAAGGGATAGGTAGATGAAATTGTTTAAAAATATAATTTTTTTTAGAAAAGTTAATACATTTATGAATTATTAATGTTCCAAAAAAATATGATGCAATTTTATTTTCTGTATTTTAACTATTTATTATTCATATTTTCACTAAATTATTTACCATAAACTTATATGTTTTTCTCATAATTATATCTAAAATAATAAAAAATGAATCATAAATCATTTCATTCCCAATCATTATTGATTAAATTTTTTTCCCACATATTAAAAATATTTAACATTCCTAAAGCAAATTGATACTAATTTAAAATTAATGATTATAATCAATAAATAAAACAAAATACTAAGAACATGGATTTTACAAAAGCATGTAATGAAAATAAATATATTTTTTCGTCAGAGAAGGATTTGGAATTGACTTTTTGTTATGAAAAATGAGATCTTAAAAGTCTCAAAGGGTCTTCAATATGGAGGATTAATTTATAGTTAATGGGGGTTAGAAGTATTAAATTATTTTCCTATGTCTATAAGGGCCTCTATCGTACACATGAAAAATATTTCCATAAATTTATGTTGAGATACTACAAAATATAAAATAATAATCAGGGATAAATATTACTTATGAAGAAATTAATATTATAACTAACCATAGTATGAAAATAAAAATTTCTAAAAATTTGTGGATCAGTTCATACACACCTTATAGGGATGGGGTTAGGTATAGTAACTTTTTGATTAAATTATAAATTTTATTTTTATTTTTACCACATTATTATTTTATCATCTATTTATAATTATGAAATTCAGATTTGAATATATTTTCAAAAATCACAATATCACATGAAATGTAGGTAATGAATGTAAAGATAGAATGTATGGTTTTTAAATAGATTGAACCCGACCAATAATCCAAAATCATTCTAGGATTAGTATTTTCAATTGAAAAATTATCCACTGAAATTTTGTAATTAATTATATTGGTTCATATCAGGTATCATCGTAACAGCTCTCTCACCATATTAGACAAGTGAGAGTTCACTATATTGCACAAGTAAAAAATGATGATTATCATAGGGACCTTATTCTAGTATCCACATGTTTCTTGTACTTAAAACCACTTTTATTTTGTATCCAATCAAAATTGGAAGTCATAATACCAACATTATCATATCTTCTTCCTAAACACAACATCTTCGATTTCCATTCAAATATTTATGAATAATTACATGAAAGTCCATATTTTTTTACTATTTAGATACCATATCATTAAAAAACCTATTAAACAGATAACTCAACTCAAATTTAAATGTTCTAGAATACATATATTATATATTTATTTTATGATATTCAACATTTCTCTAACACCTTTTATACTTATTTCAATCTCATTATGTCAAAGATACATTAAACCATAGTTTTTTCATTATCCTTACTTATTCTATGATGCACTAAATCTTACATTCTATGTCACATAATATTCCATTTCATATTATTTAAAACATATAGAGTATTTATTTATTATATAGTATCAAATATCAATAAACTACACAATAAATTATTTTTCTTCTCTTACCCTTTTTATATATGTTATTGTCTAAATATTATTTCTTGATAAGATGTTCTATATTTAAAGTAATATTTATGTCAACATTAGTTAAAATATGAAAATAATTAAAAATATAATTATAAATATAAAATGTATATTTTAAATTAAAAACTTATCACATGTTTTTTATGTGTATCACCCCTATCTACATGAAATTATTAGAATTAGGAAAAATACTTTTTCTATCTCAATTTCTGTCAAATAAATATTCCTTCATTTTTTATCTATAAAATATAGATTACTTATATTAAGAATAATGAACTCATTAAAAATATGGGGAATAGTATATAAAGGCTTCATAATGTTCTTAGACACTGCATAAAAACCCAAAAAATTCAACTTCTCCGTAAATTTACAAAGATATTTGCAGTTAATTATTTTGAATTATTTCTCAAAAAATACTAAACCCAAATACAAGATATTTTGATGTTAATTCATTTATTAAAAATGAGATTATATAGAACCATTACATGAACTAGGGCATGTCTATAAATTATAGTGAGAATTTTAATAATATCATTTCAATCCCTAATTGAATCACAATTTATATTTTTTTTAATAATATTTACGAATAACATAATCATCACCATATTTATATATAAATCAATTTTTATGTTTTTAGTAATCTTAAATATTTCTCTTATATGTTGGAAAATATGTTCATATGAATATTTAATCTTGAATAATAAAAACATTTTATTTTTTGTGATGTTTTGTAGAATAAAAATTAGCAATAGAAAAAAATAATTTTTTTTGAATCTAATAAAATTTATATTCTAAAAATTTAAAAACATCATTATTTTTTAACATTTGGTCAATATTATTTGAAATATTTATCCTTATATGATAGTGAAACATACATGTTCGAGGTAACCTTTTTATTTTTTATACCTTTCTAGTTCATTTTAATCTTTTTATTTGTGAACCTTTTGATTTTAGATTGAATGTTTTAGTATTTAAAAATAGTTTATCCTTAACATTCTATGGACATGTTATTATTTTGAGTGGTTAACCTTATGAATATACACCCTATGAGTATATCTAAAATTATATGTCTATCATAAGGAACCTTTCTTGAATTGTGAATATTATTACCCTTTTGAAATGTTTTACCATATAGGGTTTTGTTATTTCTATTTTGGTATGTCTTCCATGAGGAAAATAGGTTCATGCCTTTGACAAATTTTCAATGAAATATTGAGAGGATGTATAGTATTTTTTTATTTCATAGATCATAATTTGACATTAAATATTTTATCAAATATTATAAAAATAATTTCAAATCTCAATAATTCATTCCCAAACAATATAAATGACTTTTGATGACTTATTAATATATAAGATTTACTCCAGTGCAGTAAAACTCAATGTTATGGAATTATAATATTTTAAATAATAAAATGAAATCAATTTCAATTTAAATTCAATAAACATTATTACTTATTTAAAACTAAATGAAATTCATTCTTCATCCATCTAATATTCATTACTAAATACAATAACCATAACATATGATAACACTATGATGGTATGTCCATAGCACTATTAAAATTTAACTTATTATATTGAAATGTATTCATTTTCTTAGTTAGTTATTTATAATTAGTTTATGTGTAATTTACTATTAAAATTTTTCTACATCATTCTTTTAAAAATTGCATATAGAACATGAAGCATTCCATTTGTTCTTTTCATTATTTATATTAATGACTAATAATTAAATCATAAAACTAATTTGGTGGATTCCTATAATCATTCATAATAGATATTAAAACACTACAAAACTTCTTTAACTTTCATTACCCATTATAATATGGTTATAGACTTCACAAATGTTTACCAAAATAAATACAACAGACCGTTACTTCATTGGATGGTTTCTCAATCTTTCAACCATATTTAATATTCATAATATTTCCTCTCTATTTTCTTATTAAAAGATAAAACCATAATCTATTGTAAGAATTATTTTTTTACCTCAGGGATAGGGTAAAATGATTTCATTTTAAAATCAAAAAGTGGGATGTAATAATTTATATAAATAAATACAATCTTTTTATATTTTTTTTTCTTAAATTAAAAACCTTTTGAGGGGAATAAAAATTACCCTTACACATTGAAAATAGTTTAACAAAGTAAATAATTTTAAGCAATGATTGGGAGGTTTCTTATTTTGAAATATATATATAATAATAAATATTTGATAAAGAATTAATAGTAACTAGCACACATATAGAATACGTAGTATACATATAATGTGAAAGATATTGAGAGAAGGGGTGAGGATTATATAGTGGGTGTGTGAGGTGATTCAGGGTTTATAAAATTTACACCCATCGAATCATTCTATAATTATGGTTTTATTTCAATATGTGCTTATCCAATTTTCTTTATTTTTTTACATATTTTGGGTGGCATCTCATTTTAAATCATTTTTCTATATTCATTAATGGTAAATATTTATGTAATATAATGTTCATGGTAATTTCCTTCATAAAAAGAGTAAACACAAGAAATGATATACGAAACAATATATCTTAAATTTATTAATCTTTGATATAGGTAAAAGGATGAAGTGATGAGGGTTCCACAGTAACATCATTAAATACCATGCAAAGGATGTGTTTTTCACAGATTATCTTGGACTTTTCCATTAATGTTTGTATTTTTTCTAGAACACAAGAAATTAATTCTCTAACTCATTCATTGGGATAATATCTCATCAAATAAATTCTCACAAAAATAATTATATTTTTGTAAAATAAAAATATTTATATTACACCTCATATATAGTGAAGTATACCAATTAATATATATATATATATATAATTTGTGAAGAATAAGAATGTGTTCAATCATAGTTCTTGGTGTTACGATATTTGAAATTTATATTTTATATTTAATGACATTTGATTGTTTTGAGGATGGAAAGAAAATATTTAAATTTTTTAGGGAAAAATATCGGTTTAAATAAATGTTTAGAGAAAGTGTAATATAGTAAAGTACTTTATAGAATATCAAGTGAATAGTGAGGGGTCTATTAGATCTATAATCCCAAGGAGTCCACCACATACATGGTGGATGTCCTTGTATTAAAATGGAATCAATGAATGATTTTATTAAATATTATATTGGAATTAATTATTTTAAATTATTACATAAACTAATCCTCACCCTCCCATTATTATTGTTTAGTTGGATCATCAGCCATGAATATTTTCTCCTCACTCATTCTTTTTTTATTCTTCTTATATCTCTGTATATACATTCTCAATTTGTTATTTACCTATTTTTATAGCCTTTTTGTTATAAGGATTTCATATATACCCTATATTAATTTGTTTCTTTTATTTATAATCATTATTTTCCTATATATATCCATAATCTTTGGGGTATTATAAACTTATTATATTTCCATTATTGATGCAAAATCAACCCCATGTTATAGACTAGTATTATATTAATAAATTTTGGCCTCTGATACATTGAATTTTCCATTGTTTTATATATCTTTTAAATTAGGGTATCTGGGAAAAGAAAAGGTAAGTGTGTGTGAGTGACCTGTATCATGTTTGATACATTGTGCAGTGTTCATGTTAGGCCAAATAAGAATTATTAATACCATAAAGGATGTAACACATGTGTTACACAAAAACTTCAGTAGTATTTTATTGATTATGTTTAAGATAAAGGAATAAAATATAATTCAAATATGAACCAATGAACAGTTTTTTAACTAATTTGAACCATTATTATCCATATATTGTCTTATTGAGTGATTTTTGATATACTGTGAGTATGGTGATATATTATTAATAGAGGAATTTAAAATATGAAGTCTATGTTTAAATGTGATTCTATTTTCATTATATATTTGATGTATTGAATGGGATATCTTGTGAGAGGTAGGATGTTTTCTAGTTAACCATAATTTGTAGCCCTAGTGAGGGTTAAATAGGGTAATTATAGTCTAATGAAAAAATTTATAATGGATTTTGATTATATAATGATTAAGAATGAGTGTTAATATTTTTAAATTTTTATGATGCCTCTTCAAAAATAATATTTATTTATTTATATACTCTATGGATAACTCATAATGTTAGAAAAAAAATTAATAAAAACAAAAGAAACCCCTTCTCTCTTGTATACTCTTCATTTTTTATATTAATATAGGGAAATCATGTAGTGGGTGATAATTAAAAAAGTTATTTTTCGTATAAATCTATGTGATTTAAAACTATTTTACATTGAAATTTAATCAAATAATTATTTTTAATTGTATTATTTTTTGATGAAATTCCTTTAGTTAGTAATATTGTTGAATGATTATGATGAGTTTCATTGTTTGTGATATATTCATGTTGTATTCTTCTTTGAAATGGGATAGCAGTATTATGTTATTATGGAATAATGGTTATTATTTGGAACAGGTTGAGATAATACCCATTGAGAGGAGGTGGTGGTGAATTTGGTGCACATCGATTAAAATCATTAGCTGTTCAATTAGACCTCTAGTTCTTAAAAATATTTTTTCTTTATTGGAGGGAATATATTCAATGTGTTTCCTTATCTCATGATATAAAATCCCAATAATAAAAACTATTACTATAAGTAAAGCATGACAAAAACAAATGGATTTTACTTTGTTAACTAAATAGGATTAATCAAAGGATCATACAAATTGTGGAATTTTGATATAATAAATCCCATTATAATCACTTTTAGTTGATTTATGTTTTTGGTCATGGACACTCCATGAAAATTATCACTACCCTTATATGTTTCAAGAAATAATCAATGTTGTTCTAAATCCAATGCTATATATTTTTTCACTTTGAACTGATTTTATAAAGGAAATAGTCAGTTTATAGATATGTGGGTCTCCTAAATAGTTTATTGACCTAATTTTTTTTCAACATTTAGAATAGTTTTTTTCTATCATCATACCACTATATTTTAATCTTTATTGAATTCCATGTTCATTTCTATTGAAATCCTATAATACATAAAGAGAATGATAACTCAATGATATTTTCAGACTGTTTTCATCCCCTAAATCATACTAACTACATTTCTAATCTAGACGAAGATATTTCAAAAAATGAATTATCATATTATAATATACCCTATTTTATAACAAATTGTACTAATATATATCCTTTAACATTTCATTAAATTATTTAAAACCCAAATATTGTAATTGAAATCCTTCATCTTTTCTCATGAAAAATGGATCTTCAATTCTGTTTGGGATTCTTCTTCCTCCTCCTCCTTCTTTTTGACTATATATATCTTGTATTTTATGATACCAAATTTTCGCATGGTATGTCCATATTTGATTCTTTCATTGGAATCCGTTCATTTGGGTTTTCTTTTGACTTTAAAACATGGCAGTTTGCTATCATTTGTATATGGAGAACTTTTTTGTGGAGAGTAACCTAGTTTTTAGTGACTTATGTTTTAATGAATTAATGGAGTATACACAATTTTTTTTAAATAGGGTAATAGGGTTATATGTGAGTTTATAAGTCTTAAGAGGTAGATCAGGAACTTTTGTATAATCAAGGTTGAAATCTATATATAGATAATTTACATGTTTTTAAAATTAGTTACATGACATATAACTACTTCATGGATGATGTTTTGAAATGTACAAGTTATGACTTGGTTCGTAGAATGAACTGGATACATAGAGTTAATATCTATTACAAAATGTGTAATATTTTAGAAGGGGTAGATTATATCGAGGTGAAGAAAGTATTTTTGAATATACTATATAATAAATACATGACTTGAGATAGTTACACTCTATGTATTTCTCATAGTCACCAGTTTTATGTGTGTCATGTTATTTTAATATTCATTCCTTCAATGCATCCTATCCCACTAAGACCTAATGTATTTTCTAGGTGATTTTGGAGTGTCATCCTCCATTTTATACATCTCGATCAATCATCTAATCCTTGGTAAAAAAATTTATTTTGGTTTTTTCTCTTTTATGCTTGTTTTCTGTTATCATGGTGAAATATCATGACTATAGTAAGAATTGTTTTAACATGGAAATTTTCTGAACAAGGGTTTTTAGTGACCTTTATCACCTTCAATCCTCATTGGTTTTTCCTTATGTTAGTGTTTCTAAATCAATATATTAAAGTAGGTGTTTAAATATATCATTATGGTCTAATTAATTTTTTTGTATGTTAAATTCTAGTAAAGTGGCGCAATGATGTGTGTATTGATTAAATAGATAATTATTGATGATAAATATTGGAATGTATTATTCATTGGTTTATTTTGTATTCAATGGTGGTGTGACCAAGCTTGTGCCTACTAGTTGGGCGATCAGACCTTGTATAAATAATGAATTAACTAATGGATTAATGTGTTTTTAGAATGACATGATGTTTAAAGTTTTTTATTGATATAGAATCATTGGTGTAATAGGTAATGGTTTATTGATTCAATTTTTGATAAATAGGTATATAAATGCATGTGTAATTAAAAATAATTGTAATATTCATAATTAACAATTCATCCTTATGTTGTGATATTGTGATATCCTTGTTGTTATGACATGTTGTGTTACTTGTTGAAATTATTATATAGAAATCTTAGGCTAGTGATACATATTGAAATTATTATAATGTAGGATTTTTCTAGTGATAGATGCTAAAATATTTATATAGCTTGATTGGCTGAATGAGACAAAAAAATAATTATATAGCGGCCATGGGATAGTGATTCAAGTTTAAATGATTATATTGTCAGATTAGACTAGTGGATGATGAAACTATTATATATAGTGAATTGATTATAGGTTTAAAAGATTACAGAGAGATATTTTACCAGTAATGAGATTATTCCATGGTTTATGATTTTGTTTGGCATGGTTTAGTAACATGCATAGATACATTCCTCCAAATCCAATGGTTCTGGTATTTTCTAAGATTTCAGTTTATGGATAAGTGGGAACCTCACATTTAAGCTGTTCAAAACATCACATCCCAAATTTGAAATTCATAAGAGAGCTGCAATAACCACATTTGAAATTCAAGATGAAGCGCCTTAGACAAATCCCCATCGAAATGCCTCGAGTTACCAAATCTCTAGCAGTGGTCCACCTTGATCCACGCCCTTGACAGACAAATCACCATCTTCAACTAAGAATCACCACTGTCAGCAAAGATCACTAGCAATATTCCCACTAAATATACAGACCATGAACATTGAAGACACCAATAGCCTTGCCATCATCGAATCACCTTCTAAACGAACCGAAATCCATACTAAATCCGTCTTTCATAAACTGCACCATTAGAAACAAACATTTAACAAAAATGGAAACAAACCAAATCTATTGAGAACATGCCCAGAAAAAACCCGAAGGCCGAGAAGAATCCATCACGGACAATACCTCCTAGAACATCATCGAATTCTCAAACTACACATCCCAAAACACCATCAAACCATCACCCTAGCCCGACTGGGAGAAGTGTTTTTGGATCCTGGTGCCAGAGCAGAGGGTAAGCACCGGCAACGAGCCACAAAATGCCTCTATGACCATCAACATCCGCCACCGGAACAACTTGAAATAGAATCACCCAAATATAAGAACAACCACCAAGGGAACCCAAAGAAAAGAAGACCTCTGCAAAACATTACTCCTAAATCACCGACCGCTCGCACATAAAAATCCCAGAACCTCCTCAAAATCCTTATACATAACCGGCATGGAAAACAGTAAGGGATCTGGAAGCCAGAGAGAGTTAGAGCAGACTGGACCTTTATAGCAAGCCTTGAAGAAACCAACACCAACAATCCTATAGAAAAAATTTCTGATGAAACATCATTGCTGAAAAAGTGAGTGTGACTCCATCTAAAATCACCATAAAAGGACTGAAGCAAAATCATCTTCAACAGGATGAGACAGCCGAAAAACGCAACCTGAAACCACAACCGGAACCATCCGATTAAAGAGAAGAAGATGAATAAGGGGAAATTGATGTCTTTGAAGAAGAGATAACAAAGAGAGAATGTCAAAACAGCCTCGGAGAGAAGAAAAAGAGATTCGTGAAGGTGAGAAATCAGATGGAGAGGCGAGGCACTCCAAGACTAGGGGGATGAACCCTAGATGGAGTTACAGCGCTCTCGGTGGAGTGCTCTGGGAGAAAATAGAACCATAATGTTTTTCATGCGTAGATACATTCAATCTTGGTTCAAAAGGATGTTTATTAATATATTTTATTAATTGGTTAATTAATATTCTTGTTTATTTATTTATTCTATGAACTTATCTTCATACTGGTTTTTATTCATGGTGGTGTCATAATAATAATTATTACTCACCCTATTCGGCCTTTTGTTTGTTACCTAAGAATATTACATAAATTCTAGACTGGATAAGGTCAAGGGACATTATTGTAGACTGTTTCATGTTGGATGGAGATGGAACTAATATTGTGTGTGCATCCAATGTATTGAAATTTTATTTATTTCATCTAATTCATTCATTTATTTATTTTTTCATGTGGTACTTTCAATATATCTCATGTTCTCATTACATGATTCGTTATTGTTGATTATTGGTTCCTCCTTATACTTCCCATTTTGTTGTTACATTGTTTCAATTATTCTCCAATACTGTTATATTTATTAATATATTACTATTTAGTTTTATTGTATATCTATAATAGGGGGTATATCCTCTCAAATATATTCATCCAACCCCTACTACTAGTCGGAAACCAATTTCTTATGAGGAGACACACTTTATGTTGTGTAACCTACCTGATTTGACCATGTAATAGAGTATTAGATTGGGGTATGATACAATGTTGAATCAAAGGGGAAGCTATTTATCTTCTATAGATTTATGATTTGAGAAATGTAGAATGGATACTAGGATGTGTCGGGACATGATAATGAGCATGTGCATGGGATTTGCTAACCAATGTTTGACAGAAAATCTGAGTACCCATGGATGGTATTGATTTTCTTAATGTTCGCTTATTATGGTTTGTGTTATTTCCCCCCAGAATTCTTAACATGTTTTGTGATGATAATGTTTCATGATTATATAAATTATTCATATTTATACTTGTGGCATTGTATGGTGTGAGATGAGTATGCATACACTATGATATGCACATATGGATATAAATTTTGACATGCATTTTTCATTGTAGGGACATATTTATTGCATGAGATATATTTTCTTATATGAATATTGAAATGATATATATGTAATAGATCATTAATTAAATGAATAAAATATAATTTCATACAAAAAAATATGCAAGACACATTAGATAGATTATGATTCGGTGGTTCTTGGTTGTTTTCGCATGTTGAGTTTGACTTTATTTTTAGCTAGTTTCATTGGAAGTGTGTTTGTATTGTACCAAAACATTCTCCCCTTGTCATTGAGTTGGGTTTATGGAGAGTGGATATCACCACACTCCTAACAAATCAGAATAAGGGATTCATGTAGCTCTGAAGGATATTATAGATGTTTATTTTAATGACAGCTCTATAAGGGTCAAGAGATCTATGGAAATGGAGACTGTTTTCACCGTGCCTTCAATTTATTATATGATAATGGAGTATTAGTGAAACTGTCGGCCAATGTTCACTAGCAAGGCGATCCCCTAGGTTTATGTATTCTTGATCAATTCAGTCGAGAAGATCTTCAATAACCTTATGACCCCCATATATATAAAGGTGAAGCCTATTGGATATATGCTTCATGGAACTATAAAGTTTTGGGGGGATATTCTAGAAAACCATAGGTAGTTATATGAGTTATCTTATATTGACTTCATGGTGATTTTCCTGAGACATTTATATCCATATAAATTAAGTGATGAGAAAGAACAAAAGTTCATGAATCTAGTACATGATGTTATGTTGGTGATTGACTACACCAGATTCTTCATCGACCGATAGAATTTTGAATAATATTTGGTATTTTATGATATTAATATAAATATGTGTTTTTATGATGGTATTCTCTATGATATTAGGTCATATGTGAACATTTTCCATTTGTGTAGTTTTTTATACAAGATGAATCTTGAACTCATCCCATAAGGGAATCTGCTAGAGGTTCTAATAAGCAGCTAAGTTGTTTCAATAGGTGAAAGCAAGAGCACTTATTATTGTGGAAAGAAACACATCGTTGATAGTTACCACCAAGGAAATAATTTTCAGTGAATTCATGGTTGTGGATATCTATATTTGGACTGTGTTCCATTATAGTGTTATTAATGAGGTGTGATGGGAGACAAGAATCCACAATGTCCATACCACTTTTTGAAATGGAATTATTTTGGTATACCTGGTCTTATGAAGAGGTTTTTTAGGATCATATTATTTTAGGTAGTGGTAGGGGCTCCGGATAGGTACCAACGTATGGAAAGCACTCAGCGACCGCTCTGCTTTCAGGTGAATAAAATTCCATTAGATTTTCTTGGAGATATAAAGGATGTGGTTCCTTAGTGGAGTAATTGTAGAACTAGGTAGTGTGGATTTTTCATGGGAGTTGGTCTAGAGAATATAGTAGAGGGGTCAGTTCGCAGAACTCTATGTAGAGTACTCCGTCTATTATGGATGCCTTACCTTATGACATCCTAAGTACGATTCAAATATCATCTACACATTATTCAAATTTTCTCGATATAAGATCATAATATTCCATATTATCTATACATTTTTAAAAATTTATGTTTGGTTTTAAAAATATTATATGGATTTTTTACCATCTACACTCAATTGGTATTGTAGACAAAAAATATCAAACGGTTCTAGATTCATTCTCTAGAAATAAAAAAAATACAATTTGTTATGGGAATTACTTATGTCATAAATGATAGGTTTTGATTATATAATAGAAAGGGGTTGTTCTGTTATATAATATTTTTATATCAACTATTTATAAAGGATAATATAATTTATAAATCCATAATGAGGCAATTATTCTTATTACGGTGACTGGGATCTCTATGTTGGTCATGTGAGACCAATTTAGTGTAGATTGGATTGTATCATGGATCATATTGCATGTATTCCTCTATATTATTAGTGGAATACAATAGTATAATATTCCTCCAATTGTAGACTAATTTAAGGATGTATTTCTTGAGGAGATATAAATCTTACAACTTGAGTGGCAGATCGAATTCACGATCGAGTTGGTTCTTGGAGTAAAACTAATATCTATTCCACCTTATAGAATGTCACCATCAATTCTTCAATATTTGAAATTTTAGTAGAAATATATTGAATATAATGGTTTCATACAACCTATTATATCTCCATGGGTTTCTCCAGTTATTCTCCTTAATAGGACTAATGTGATTATTCATATATATGGGAATTTCTGTAGATTGAACCAAATGAAAATCATGAACCGTTATCCCCTTATACCTATTTAAGATCGATATGATCATTTGAGAGGTTATAAGATCATTTAAATGATATATTTCATATAACAATACAATTATTTGAGGTTTATACCATTTGAAAAACCATGGAATGCTTTTGGAGTATGGGTATTTTGTATGAGTTCATATTGATTCTGTTTTGATTGAATAATGCACCAGCAGTGTTGATTTCCTTGAAGAATAATACCATTCATCATTTTGTGTATCGGTTTGTTGATTTTTTGTTAAATTCATTTTTGTATTCTATTATTTGGAAAATTTTCATTCCATACAACTTAACATTGTCTTGAATACATTTAGAGAGAATCAAATTTATGCTATGTTATCCAAATGAAATTTCTCAATTGATAATGTGCAGTAATTTGGTCATTTAATCATGGATTATGTAATTTATATGGACCCAATGAAAATTTTGGTCATATAATATAGTGAGAGTCCCAATAATTTTATTGAAATTAATATTCTTCTATTATTAGTATGTTTCAATTAATGCATCATCCAAGACATTTCCAATTTAGAAGAACTCGCGTATGGAATATTCAACAAGGGATGTTTCTTTTGTCAAATAATGAGAATTAATATGTTCTTGATATGAAAAAAGTATTACCTATGTATCAATCCACACATTACTTATTCATGTTAAATAACATGTCTTGTATTTCTATGCATCTTGAGTTGGTCTCAGAGTGGTTCTAATGCAGGGGGATCGGGTGGTTGCTTATGGGTCCACATAGATGAGACTACACTAGAGGAATTACCCTAATCACAATATGGATTTAGTAAAAGTTGTACATTCCCTAATATTATAGATAAATTAACTTTTTGATGAGATTTTTTTGGTATTCATAGATCAAAACAACCTCAGGTATATCCTTTCATAGTAGGACCAAAACATTTCGTGGATGAGGTGGGTTGAGTATCTATAGTCCTTTGACATTGAAATTTATTATACACTGATAAATGTAAACATCATTGTAAATGGATAGAGATAAAATACGATGGAATATATATTGTGGCTTTCTTTATATGTGTGATAAGAAGATGCAACTTTTTATAGAAATGCATTTAGATGTTTAGGAGTAACAAGTTTGGGTATCTCTGACTATAACATCTATCATACTTTTACTTATAGAAAAAATAAATATAGAGAATTTGTTTCATTTGGAGGGATTTTTATGAGAAAAAACTTTATAATTGGGGAGAAACCATTATGATGGTCTCTTAGAAGAAATAAATTATCTTATTTTCTATTGTTGATTATGGGTTCTTGTGGTCTTATATGGGGAGTTTATTATAAAGTTTCATGCTTCTTGATGGGTGGTACATCCAAGATTGAAAATATATATAGTGGTCTCAATAGAAATTATTGGGGTTTAGGAATGAAAATGTTGTTATCATGTTTCTTGTAATGTTTTTCACCTATCCATAGGTGAAGGTCGAGCAGTAGGGGTCAGCATGGATTTTAAATCACGTACATATTCCACATTGGAAATGGGATGATGTCACTATGGATTTTATGAAAATATTGCCATGGAAAAGACATAAGAATGATTTAGTATGAGTGATAATGAACAAAATGAAAAAGGTATCCCACATTTTACATATTAGGAAATCATTAACTACTATTAATCTATGCATTAGTTATGTGTCTGGGGTCGATTGATAATATATTTTTCGGGAAGCATCATTATTTATAGAGATACTAGTTTCGAATCATGGTTCTAGAAGGCTCTTCCAAAGCCCCTGGGTTAAAAAATACTTCTAAGTATGACCTATATTCCTTAGAATGACAGTCAATCTGAATAGTCCATTCAGATTCTAGAGGTTATTTTATGATATGTGTTTTAGATTTTGGAGGTTCGTGGGATTAGATTATAGAAATCATGGATTTTTCATATAATAATATATTCTAGGAATAAATCCAAATGAAAACCTTATATAAAATGTATAGAAGAACATTATGTTTCCTTCCTTGTTTTTTAGTGGAAGTTGATTTGATGACTATTAGAAAATGTCTTCTTCCAGAGACAACTGAGATGATTCATCTAAAAAGGAGGTGGTTGGTGACCACACAGAAGAGGGAGAAATTATATTCTAACCATCAGGGATAACCTCTAGTGTTTTTGGTTTGTAATATTTAATTCATTCATGTGTGTTCCTGGTCGGGGAAACACCATATTAGTCATTAAGGGAAGCTAGTGCCTAGGGTTTTTGGTATATTAGAGATATTTAAGTGGTCCAATCCACTAAAAAACTAATTATCCCATCAAAAACATAACAATGACCTGAAAAACAAGTTTTATCTACCGTATCATTTGAGATATCACCCATATCCATCAAATTTTTTATACATCAAGGAACTAGAGATTTGTTTATAATAATACATAATGAAGACATTAATATCGATTTTGGACCATAGTGATAACTCTATCTATGGTAGGACTATTCATAAAGTATGATGGAATTGGACACATGAGAATGTTCTAGAGGAGATCTCGAAGGGGGATCTAATATGTATGAATAGTGGCTATACATGTTCACTGATACCCCATAGTGATTCTTGGGGATTCATAGTATTGAGTTGTTTTATTTGTAGGGTGGTTTTAATATCCCATCCATTTGAAGGTACACCCCCCTTGTGTTTCTCATTGAATATATTTAATTTAAGTTTTTCATTTATAATTAATCCTTTTTGGATGAGTATCATTCATAGATAGAGGTTTTTATTGGGGAAAATGAACTAACGTATAGGAATATTTGTATGTTTTAACTAAAATATACATATAAAAAATTTATATGCCATATCCATGGATTACACGATGTGAAACTACTACGTGGATGGAACTGTCAGAATGTACAATCCATGAATTGATTAACAATGTGAGATGGTTACATGTTATGAATCACCATTACATGACATGTAATGTTCCAAAGGATCTAATTCATCCAAGTTGACATGAATTTCATTGTATCTTAGAGTTAAGATATAAAAAAACAAAGTGGGATACCCACCATATATTTCTCACAATCAGTGGTTTTAAGTGTGTTATAAAATTATAATTTTCATTCCTCTATTTAAACCATTTCCTCTTATACATATGGAAATTTATAATAATATTTTGAGTTTCATCATCAATTACGGATGTCCTGATCAAGAATCTAATTCATTATATGCAATTTTTTTGGGTTTCCTCTCTTCTCCACATTTCTTCTATTATCATAGAGCTTTCTCTTTACCACAAAAATAATTGGTTTAATATTAATGTGTTGTGATATTTTATTATTTCATTGATCTCCATATCCTTCATTCCAATTTAGTTTTACCTTTAATTAGTGGTTCTAAATCATTTGATTAATGTAGGGGGTCTAAACTTAACCCTACTATCTATTTAATTATTGATTATGTTAAATAACATGGTTTTACAACCATGAGGTATTAGTTTATTAATTATATAGTCTACAATGATAAATTATAAAATGGATTATTTATTTGATACCTTTAAATTAAATTTTGTTTTGACCTATAATTTGGTTATTCGAAGGGTGAGAAGACCCTGGAAAAATAATGAATTGACCAGTGGTATAATTTGGGTTTATCATGACATGATTTTTTGGGTGATTACTTAATATAAAACCATCTAGTTAATAGATTATGGGATATTGATTTCACTATTGATAATTAATTTTATAAATGACTTTTTTTTGAATGAAAAATGGTAATTTAAATAATTAAAAATTGAACCTTATGTTGTGACATTATGTTATCCTAACTATTATGAATTGTTTAGTTAAATGCAGAAATTATTATATAGTGGGCTTGTCCTAGTGATAAATTACAAAATAATTATATAGTCCTATTCACCTAGTGATAGATGATAAAATTCTTATATATTGGGATTAACCCAATAATACATGATGAAATGCATATATATAGAGTATGGCACAATGATATATGTTGAAATTAATATATAATATTCTCATCCTAGTAGATGATGAAATGTTAAAATATAGGGCCATTCCATGGGATAAAATATAATACAGAGGAATTTTCACATTTTTTTATTAATCATTGGTTTATTTTAATGTTTTTGATGGATTTTTATATTGCTCGCAGACATTAAAGCTTAGTGAAAAAGAGGTTGATTTTGAACTTTTATTGATTAATTAATATAAATCATTTTAATCACTTTACTACTTTCACTTATTATTAGACATAATTTTTAAATATGGTCTTGTCGACCTATAGATTATTACTCAACTCAATTCAAGATTCCATTCGGTAACTAAGTGGGATACATGGATATAGGTTTGGACAAAGATAGGGAAAATTACTACTGATTTTTTCTTTATGTGTAGGTTATATTTTTTATATGGGGCCAATATGGGGTCCAAGACCACGGTATTTTGAGGCTATTTTTGCCATTTGATTCATTTTCTATACTGTATTCAATTTCACATTAAGATACATCTCATATAATCATTACATAAATAATTAAAATTTTATTGGTTCTTCCTTTTACTTTCAATTATAATGTTACACCATTTGTAATATTTTTTTTACTCTAAAGTTTTTAATTATTTATTATTATCATTTATATTAACTATGTATCATGGGGTGTAGTCTCCCAACTATATTCATCGCACCCCTTCTACTAGTTTGTAGCCACTGGTGTATGGGTAGGTATACTTTTTATCCAATAAAAAACCCAATTTGTCCACATGAGTGAGTTATAGATTGGGGGACGTTATAAATATGCTAATATACCACCAAATTTTATGATATTCTAGAACAAAGTTTTTCAAATATCCCCAAATACTAACCATTATTTTGATATTGGGGAATTATCTTCCAACTTCTACCTCCCCATGATCATTCTACATATACAAAACATAATTATGTTATATAATTCTATCTACGTTGAGCCAACTCTTAAAATACAAGGAAATATACATTATTTTTAAACTCTAGAAAAATCAAGAATATATTCTTGGATTAAATTTTTTTTATTGTGACTTATTTTTTTATGATATGGTCTTCTAAATCTATATAATTATAAGGAAATGAAATCACTATCCCTGGAGTTATTTCATGTCAATAATTTGACTCAAAATATTTGGTGATATATTTCCTTCTTTTACATCGCTTAAATATCATTGTCTGATTTGATAGATATTCTCCATTTACATTTTTTCATACCCTGAATTATTTATTCATTCCATGAACTAAATAATCTTATTAAACATCACCAACTCTAATATTTATGGAGTCCACTTTATAGTGTGATTAATCACTGTCAAAATATATATTTCAATGTTTTTTATGCACGATGGTGTGGTATGCTTCCAAGTATACAAGGAATATTAAACTATTGTAGTGTGAAATAATTCAATGGTATAGAAATCATTAAATGATAAAAAAAGATTGATTTTTTTATAATCTTTCATTAAAGTATGGTTTAATTGACCTGGAATCATCATCTTCTTTCTTATAAAAAATAAAACAGGATGAATAGTTTAATCAATAGATAGATTATATCCTTCCCCAAGTGGATAATTATATAATCATTATCCTTAAATATAAATCCTTATATGTTTAAAATAACTACATATGTATTAGGCATTCTGAATATGTCCATCCTCGCATAGAATAAAGGGATCTTATATATACTCTTGATTTAATTTTTCTTATTCTATGAATTTTCCATTTTTATGTTACTCTAAAATGGTGACTCGTAAATATCCCTATTGGTGAAAGCTATGTATCATCTATGATGAAACTTATATATCCATGGAGGATATTTTATCTAACCTATTTCTTGATTAGAACAAACCCTTGTGTATAATTTTTGGGTTCTCTATTACATTTCTACATTTACAGGTAACTTCGAACATTTAATTTTATATATAAACCTTGAAAATTTATTCATGGTATTCTCATGTATTTAGTTAAATTAACTCGGGGTAATTAACATATTATTTCTTTATGGGTTCTACATGAAACTACATAATTTTTCATAGCCACTTCTAAAATGGGTTCCTAAATTTTTTACATTATATATTTAATCATTTAGAAAAAATCCACTTCTTAGATTACTTTTGGATTTATAAGTACTCATATTCTTAATCATACCCTAATATAGATAAACTTGGGGTATTGTTTCTAGACAATCCTTTATTAAAAATGACTTTAGACAAAAAAACATGATCTACACATGAATGTTTTACATTCCTTGTATGATATTTCTATTGTTTAACCAATGAAATAGTTATTTTAAAAAAATGCAACACCTGATCTTTTGTTTATAAAATTATACCCTTTTAATGTTTGATAATAATACTACAATTAATGTCACTCCACCTTTTAACAAAATACAAATTAAAATATTATACGTATTTATTTATTCTCCTCACGTCTACTTTTTTAAAAAAATTCAATGGACATTCAACTCCATATTTTCCTTTTTAGTTTCTCCCAATTCCATAAAATTACTTATGAAATATTTTTCAAGATGTACTCCTCCTTCATCTATATTATAATTTTTATTATTTATAATTACCAAAAAATAATTATAAAGACAATTTGATGTTCATAAACTTCAAAAAAACTATTTTTAAATAGATTATCCCCCACCCTAAATCTGTTTTATCTTTTGATAAACATTGAGAAATTTTACACACTACAATATAAACCATATCGCATGACCATTTGACTCTATTTACAATATTAAACCCAACAATCTATCCCAATAACCTATTGCATGATGATTTATTTCTTTAACAACTCTTGGAACTCTAGAACGTTTCCTATAATCTTCAATAAATATTTCTTATACCACATTTTGTGCATAAAAATTAGATATATCACCCATTAAACGACCAAAATACTTTATTAGTCTTGAGAAATTTCTTTAATGATTTTTTTGA
Source organism: Viscum album (assembly GCA_963277665.1). Lineage (NCBI taxonomy): Eukaryota > Viridiplantae > Streptophyta > Magnoliopsida > Santalales > Viscaceae > Viscum > Viscum album. The sequence continues at coordinate 206,708,643 of OY728166.1, forward strand.
GATAATTTTATTGTTTTAATTCATTTATTGGAAAATATTCTATTCCCACTTAGTAGAATGTCAATGTATGAAACTAGTTCTTATGTAAAACATAAAACAAAATTTCATCTCACTCACTCAATTATATAAGAATTTTAATCATAGGTTTTTACCTTATTCAAAAAATCCTATGATATCAATCATACTCCAAAATAACAATAAAAAAGTAAAATATAAAGTAATAAGTGTGATCATCATAACACAAGTTATCCAAATGAAACCCCATGTTTATGATGAACCTCATAAGTCACTTGATAACCATAATTAGGTTTTCTTCAACATTGTCCTCTGTTTATGGATGATTATACATTTCATTGGAATGTTCATCAATAATGACCTTTAAAATAATTCAATTTTTAAAATAAAATATTAAAATATTCATTAATATTGGGAAATCATGTATTAGTTAAATCATTTTCACCCTTATAGGTGGTTATATACTAAAAAATATATTTATACCACATTGTTTGTACATGGAAAATAAACGAGAATTTAATTAATTTCACAATATCTTATCTTGAGATGTCTTCTATTTAATTTTTTTAGATACAACCTGAGATATATACTAACACCAACTGCTGGTTACAAAAACAGGACTGACAGAAGGATATTCAATATAAATATTTTACACAATTTTAGTTATAGGTTAGTTTATTTATACTTCTTAATCTCAATTATCATCTCTTGATTTTTCTTATACATCTTATGCGGCTACCCAAAACACACTTTTTAATTCATATATGGACTTCATATATTTATTAATTTTTGTAAATGCTTGATAAAGATTACAAACTATAATAACAATATCTCGAATATTAAATTCATTATCTTTTATTTTAATTATATATTTTTCATATTAAAAATTCGTTTTTTTACCTAAATTGCATCATATTTTAGTTTATACATCCTCAAGGAAAATATATTCCCCTTAAAATCAACATTACTTCAACCAATAGTTAGAAAAAATTAAAAAAATGAGAAGAAAGGAACATAACAAACTTTCAAATGTTAATAATTGTGGTTGGGTTTGATGAATCAAAACATTTATTCGAAAATCCTTCCAATCTCCATTTATGGTTTTTATTTAGATAAAAAACATATTCAAACAATTTTCCAAAAACAATTTAGAGTTCTTATAAATCATTATCTAGGTAATCACCTTCAATGTGATACACATCCCAAATGTGTACATTTCTTCTTTTGATGTGTAAATGCGGAATACTTTTTTTAAGTTCCTCCCCTATAAGAGGTATATTACATCGTTATTCATTTCATTCATTATAGAATGATTTATAAAACGTATATTGTATAGTTTATATTAAACAAACACTATTTAAATTATATACACATCATAATTTTCCATTATTATGGTGACTTTATTCAAGTACACATCCTTTTAAATATTTGTTGATGTAGCTTCCATTATGTATTCTTATCTTTTGAGGTATTTTTTGGGGGTCTAATTGTGGGTAGCATCAGTAGTTCATAGTACACCCTTCATTGAGATACATTATTTTCCTTCATAATTATTAATTTATTTTAAAGAAAATCATATTTAATTTTGGAAAAATATCATTTTTACTTTTCATTGGAATGGGCAAATTCTTTATAACACCTTTATACCATCTATTACTATAATTCCAACCATAATTCCATTGATTCAAAAAATAACTCCAATAATGTTGACATTATTACACATGAATTTATTTAGTGGTGTATATAATTGAGAATGTTTTCAACTTTTTCCTTGTCCTTATCAACATACACCCATGAGTATTCTAAATATTCCATAGAAAACCAAATTTATAGCAACCTACTTATGGATGTTTTCTATTTAAAATAATGAATGAATCTTCCTTTTATTATATTTTTACTAATTTCAAAGTTTTCATACATTATATATTTTTGTTAACATGATTGGGGTTTTCACCTTCTCCTATACATTCATAGACTTTAACATTAATTCATATTCCATGATAATAATGTATAATTTCTAAAATAGGACATCTATATCCTTTAGAGAGGGTCCATACACTCTTTTTTGATTTATTTTATCTTTAGGATATTTTTAGTGGGATAATAATAACATTTATTTCCATCACTCTAGCCATATATTTCCCCACTTCTTATGAATGATCTACATGTAAGACACTTTAACATTTCATCTCTACCCAAATATTCATTATTCAAATAATATAGGACACCTCCCCTTTCTTCAATATTATATTCTCTATATATACTTATCATATGAATTTAAAATCTAGTAGATTAAGGATTTCTAGTTGAACCAAATTCTTTTAAAAGGAATGGATATTATTTTTAGTATTATATGAACATTCTATAAATAATGGAATTGACACTATTTTGATGATTCCTTTAGAATAAGCACATCAATCAGTTTCCATGTGTGACTAAAAGTTTCCATACTTACAATTATTTTAAAAAACATTTAAAAAGGATATTTTATAACAAATTGGAATAGATCACTTATATTACAGAACCCATATTCTTATGATACTTAATTCTATAATTTTTTTAAAAAAAATTGTTTCCAATATTTTTATCATTACTTTCACATTGTGATTAGATATATGACCTTGTCATTAGGTAGAAATAAAATACACCTTTACCCCCACTAATTTAAAATAAATTATTTCTACAAATGACTAATTGTCAAAATAACATGTATAAATATACCTTTTCAGAATTTCTTACTATATAGATCATTGGAAAGTATATTCATAGTATCTATGTCATGTGTTTAACCCACATGATATCTCAAATTTTTATCTTCTTTAACATATCTCTTAAGAACTTCTAAAAAACTACCATAACCAATACATCTTGTTTTTTCAAATATATATGTTATTATCGTGGATATTGGAGGCTTTATCAATGATTCTATGTAAACAAAAAAACTTATTTATAGAGTCAATACTAATTCAATACTTTTTTGGATTTGATAACACTTTTTTGGTATATGTATAGTTTAGGAAACCTAATTGTATGGGGATAATCAAGGATCACATTGATTAAAAAAATTAATCTTCTCAAGGTCTTCTATGTTATTGAGATATTATTTACCTGTTAGAATAGATACACTGATTTTTATTTATCATATGTCTTCAAACATAAGAGATGATAAATACTATTGTAAAAAACTAAATCTTCAAAAAAATTTAGGGATTACACATAGTTCATCAATAATGGGAATTGAAAGGATAATACAAACAATGCATTTTTGGAGTACCAAAAATTCAAAATACTCATATTCAGAGGAAATTAATTTTCAGAAAACAATTAATCTTTCCTAATGAATTCGTCTCATAAAATATTATAGAAATTAATGGATACTCAATATTCTTATATTATATGAAATACTTAGGTAAGGGAAACAATTTTTTTTTATATATTTGAAGGTCTATTTGTTGTTTTATGGACATGATTGTATAACCAAATTCAATATAATTGTAAGAATTCATCAAAAAATTAGATTTGAGACTTCTTTGTAGTCCAAATTTTTTCAACTTTAATCCACCATATTATAATGAAAATTATAAATCAATATGAGTCTAATATCATTGAATTATATACCATCCCAAAAAAAACTAATTATCTTCGATATAAAGATAATTAAAAATGGTAATTATCTTATTTAACTCTATACTCATTTGTAGATAGGTATAGAAATGATGCCCTTTAATTTTATTTTGTTTCCCATCATTAAGATCCATATATAACAAATTAATTCCTTCTTAATTACATATGAAAAATAAATCAAAATTTTTTTATGGCTCTCCTCCACTGTGTCGTTCTTCTTCATAACTAAATACATAAAATATACACAAACTCTATGTATATTTAGATATTTCAAAAGAATTTATTATAAAACATTATTAATCTAATTCCCCTAAATTAGTTATTTTTATTGACTTTCCTACAACTATATATATGATTTTTCAATGTATACCAAAAGTTATATTTTGATATTAACATTCTAATAATGTATAATTAACTCATAAAATATCAGGTCAAATACATTAAATTTATGATATAATATGATCTTATAGATATTCAAGAAATCTATTTTTTATGTAATGACATATTTTTTATAGTATAGTATTCTATATCTTCAGATATATTATAGGTAATTTCATAGATCACAATTTCTTTTGAATCTAATAATAATATCCACAAAATTAATATGATATATCCTTTTAACATCCCCGGAATATGATTGTGTAAATTTCAATCATGTCCATGTTTACAAATATGTTATAGGGTTGACAATTACATCATGGTTAAAACCACTAAATAATATCCCACATCATTGGACATAAAATTCATAGAGTCACATTCATGGTGAAGAAAAAATTTTACAAAAAACTATATCTTTGTGGTTTATGATCAATTGTTTAGTTCCATGTATAAATTCTTTAACTACTAACAAATTTCATTTTGAACCTATTCAATGAAATAGACAACTTCAAATGACATGAAACACTAAAATTTTAAAAATATTTCATTGAATCATAGCAACAAAATCATGGATTGATCTTCATTTTTATCTTCAAAAGATGATGTATAGATCTATGTGTCACAATTTGATTAAGCTTCTCATTTTACCAATGGAAAATTGTAAAATATTATGCAACATATATAAATCCATCTATATTTACCAATATTTTTTATGAACAATGAATTATTAGTTATTCCATCCTATAATAGTGTCTAGGAATATTATATATAATCTTAGTATATGTTTATGTATTCTGAGACAATTATATTTAACTATTAATCTAAAATACTAATTCTAATATATCTCCATCCATAACACCAATGTTTTAACAACCCAAATTTTTAGAAAGGTATGAAAATTTAATATTTTACATTAATTCATTGGTATTGACCTAATATTGATGAATAAATAGTTAAAATATGTTTAAAGGTTACCCAAGTCTTGTTCAAATCCTGGAACCCCATTTTGTAGAAGAAACAACTGGGCAGCCTGGTTAGTAGAAACAATGAAACCCATTCTGTATGGTTTCTTCTGACTTTTTAGGGAGTTTTAGTGATAAGATATGGTCAAAACAACTTTTAATATTCATAGGAACCAGTAAATAAACCTATGATATTTTTCAAAAAATTTTAATAGATCCATGTAGCACATATTTCTCATGGTTTCACATATTGTGCACATGAACTATGTGAGATCTCTATTTAGAGTGTAGGCCACTTATGATTGGCACACAGTTTGAAAAACTGTGATGCCAAACTATGTGAAATAATTTTAAAGGGGTAAAATATCTATTTTCCATTACATTATTAAAAAAATCAACCACTTATTCCTTTTTTATTAATAGTGGAAAACCCCTCTATCATCCTCCCTTTGGAGCTCATTTACATGCATAATGTTTTGTTTTTTGATATTTCTTCTATTTTGACAATAATTCAACTCATAATCATCTCATTTTATTACTATCATAATGTTTTTCACTCCTTTAGTTCCTTCCTTCATTTTTCATTCTATTTACAATGCTATTTTAGTTCACTCTCATATTCCATTTTTCAAGTGCATTTTCCTATTATTCATTTTATTCTAATATGGGACAGACAGAAGGCTAATACAAAATGAGTTCACATCTATAGGCTAATGGTTGGTGGTATAATAATTATCCTTTAACTCATGAAACTATTTATTATGCACTATTCTTCCACACATAGGTTTCATTTACTAGTCCCCAATTAATCTACCTTAAATTGGTTTCCCTATTCTAGAACATAATGACTATCTTAGATTCCAAGAGATTGGAGGTCTTCGTCCTCAATGTGAGCCACCCCTTTGAGTTTTCCATTATATTACTATTTGAAATTAATTTTGATAAACCAAATCACCCATTGGTGTGTTTGCTTTATCTTTTATATAGGGATATCATTATTTATAGTGGATAATTAAAATTGTGTAGGAATTCCAACACACTAATCATGTTAATCTAAATTAATTGTAATGTGAGTGGAACAACCAACTCATTTTTTAAATAAAAAATGGTTATACCCTTAAGAGAAATTTAAATGAACTATAAAATATCTAATGGATCTTATAAAATCCATTAGCTTTTTATAACTTTAAAAATATCATGTATGAAATCACATATATTGTTATGATTCATTAAAGGAGTCCCTACTATGATTATTCCTTTATGGAAACCCTATTATTATGATTCATTAATGACATCCCCTATACCTACGAGGCTTGGTCACGACAACCATTATGAATTTTGATTAATGGGAATAGAAACCCCTATAGCTGATGATGAATGGGCATGGTGACCCTTATAGCTTATGATGAATGGTAATTGAGAATGATATGAATTATGATGAATGGGAATGGAGACACTTATAGATTATGATGAATGGAAATGGACACCCACATGAATTATGATGAATGGGAATATTGACCCTTATAACTGATGATGACTGGGAATGGAGACACTTATAGAAGATCATGAATTGTAATGGGAACCATTATGAATTATGTTTATGGGGAATATAGACCCTTATTAATGAGGATAAATCTGCATGGATACCCATATGGATTATGATATATGGACATGACATCCGTTTTGTTATGATTTTGGGAATGGAGTCCATTGAATCATAAACGACTCATGCCACTACCCATGGATACATGAGTTACACCTCATGTCCAGAATAACAGCATTATCCATATATATATGTCTATAAGAATCAATACAAATATTAGAACACACACATATATATATACACATGGTTTCTTTCAATCATATCATACAGCTTTGGTAAATGTTGGTACTGTCATTCTAGTTCCCTTTAAGAATCTGATATGATCTTTTAACCTTTTTGTTATTTCATACCATTATTATATCTACACACTAGTCATATTTTATAAAGAATATTGACATTTATAGACACCATTGGTGGTGGCCAACTGAGTTTATCTCACACACTATATAAGTTGATGATTGTATATGGGTAGATTATGTTGATGCTAGTTGTAATAGAGGAATGATCTATGTTGTTAATTCTTGAGGTATTATATCATGGGATCCGGAAATAAAATGACTAAGAAATGGATCATGATTCTATTAGAGTTATCATGTTTTGATATTTTTTTCTTTTAATAGATGTAATTTACTAGATTTCTTCGACCATGTTTTTCTATTCCATTTAATATATAAATTTAATTACATAATTTTTTATATTATATTGGATGTTATTATATATGGAATATTTAGTATTGTCTTTTGAGTGATTATATTCTACTATTTTAGTTTTCATTTATTATACTTATTATATTTATCTATTCATTTCAACACATATATACTATTACCATGAGGGTATAGTCTCCCCATTGTAATCCTTAGACCCTAATTTCTAGTTGATAGTGTCTAACATATGTGGAGGTGCGCTTGAAGCTATGTGTTCTATTAACTCGATGATCTATATAGTGGATCTCGGGTCTAGGTGGTACAATGTGGTATAGAAGTTTTATTTTCAATGTGTTTCCCTTTTGAGATGGTATAATCGAGATTAGGATGTTTTGGAATTTTGTAATGATCTTATGAATAGGAGTAGGTAAAAACCATAATTTACTAGTTTGGGACATACTATTTTGAATTCGGATTATTATAATTGATTTAAATCCACTGTTGGGTGAGGCACATGATATGTGATGTTTGATGATTTATTATGTTGGGTTATGTTCATTCCATGGACAAACATAACAAGTATATCTAGATGATGCATTATTTTAGGATCCTTATAAAGGAACTATTTTATGCATTAAGCCATGCCATGTCTGTTTCATTGCCTAACTGCAAGATACTTGTTTTATGTTAGTTGATTGATATATATGTTATGAAATTGATGTTTTAACATGATCGAGGATATTAGATAAAATATTATTAATGAATTTTCTTCATCCTAAAATGTCTTTTCCCACATTAATTTTTGATGAAACCTTTATTAATCCATTATCAAATGTTTGAGTTATGGAACTGAGGAAACATAGACTGAAATGTTATTTGATTTGAGATACATGAATTACAATTATAATCTAGAGAGTGAATTTCACTCTATTGATTGAGAATGTTAATTTTTATAATATAATCATCTCATATTTTTTGGTTCATTTTGCAATCCAATGTAAGGATTTGGATGCAGTTAAATGAACTAAAAATTGAACTTTATAAAACATGTACATGTATAAATTGGGAATGGTACTTAAGATAATTGGTCTATTAAGTAATTCAAAGAATTTATAAATTTATAATTTAGATATGGCCGCCATTGAATAAGGAATCCAGTTGATAATTAAAGGTTGTTTTTTCTCTATAAACTGAAATTGAATGTCCATATACTGGTACCCTTATAGTGAAACAATGATCTCAAACTAGACCTCGACGTAGTAATGAGAAGTAGTAATGATCTCTTATAATTTATATGATCGTTCATATTTTCCAAACCTTGATTTTGAAGAAGGTGTGGGGTTTTAATTTTACAGAAGAAGTATTGAACTTATATAATTAACATATCTTTGTTCTCTACCAATACGAAAACCCATATGATCCATGTTCATAAAATTTATTGTGAGATGCAACCACGAATTCCTCTATTTATCAACTAGGAGGGTCATGACAACCATCATCTAGAGGTGGTGGGCCCTGAACCACCATTGATAACTCTAGTAGTTCCACCTATAGAACCTCCAATTATCTCTTGCTTAGGAAATGATGTATGGTTTATAGGGGAGTTTTTTTAAGTTTTAAAAACATTCTAGTGATCTCATAAACATTCCCATTCTATGGGAGTGCATATGTGATATTTTCAATAGTGGAATCCCCCTACATTGTTGGTGGGAATGATGGCCACTAAGATACATATTTGTGGATAGATATTGTCTTATTATCTTCCATTAGAAAGAAAACCCACCTGATAGAAGTTTGAATATTACTATATATATTCTTAGAGGATTGAACAAATGTTGATGGGTTATTCTAAATAAGGCATGTTAGTATTGGGAAGTAATCTTGAATGATTTCCAATCTATATTATTTCACCATTTCTCCCATGAGACCAAAATTATTGATCATGAAAGGGAGTTCATGAACATTAAGAAGGGTTATATATCCGTTATGGACTAATCAAATAATATTATAGAGCTCCATTACTTTTTAACTACTTATATTATTTTCTAGATAACAAAAGCGATCCAATTTTAGTGTGGGATTATAAATCTTATTCGATCTCTGGTAAACATTTTCTAATTGAATATTATGTAATGTATAGTAAACCAGAATCTGATCAATGAAAATATTTAAGGGAATGTGATGGTGTGGGGCCATGAGGATGTTAACTAAGACAGGGGAGTGGATCGATTCGAACATGGAAACAAAACTTGGACACATCATGTGGAAAATAGGAAACCATATGACAGTCACTAGTAGTCATGTGGGTTTTCACCATTATGGGGATCTATTGAATATGAAGGCCTCATATTACTATGTCCCCATTTAATTTAAAGGATATAGATGGATGGATCATATTTATGATTTTTGTAGGATATTCTCTTTTGTTCCCAATGGGAGAAGATACATATCATCTCCACCTTTAATAGTAGGATCATGAGTACCTCGAAATGAAGATAGATGGAGTATTACTAGGCATATATAAAGAGGGGGAATTCCTGGACATAGTATCCATGATTCAAAAACATAATTCCATCTATGTGGAAAGGATCATGGAAGTCAGGTTGTAGCACTGGGCATTGGAAATGCCAGTTTTATACAGTGCGGTCTATACCCGAGGAGCATAGTGTTGGGACATCTATTGTTAAATGTACTACTCTAGTATTCTCTAATATTGGGTCTGCCTTGTTTAATGTGGGCTATTAACATTACATTATCTTTGTGACTATTTTGGAAATCCAATGTCTTGATATTTATTGGTTTTCTGTTGTCCTGACACTTGATACTCCATTATTAATTTGATCAGAACTTTTCCATCATTGCAATGAATTACCCATTGAGGTAGGAAGCCATCAATTCTTATGGGACCTATCCATCCTTGAGGTGATGGGACTTGATTACATTCATATGATGGAATATTTGGTCCCATATCACACATATGTGGAGTTATATCTTCAATGTATATCATTTAAATGTCTAGAGGTTGGTAAATTCCATTACAATAATTAATTGGATGTCTCCAATTGTAGAGTGGGAGGAAAGAATCTTGGGATAAGTGTAGTGACTACCCCAATTTCTATATGTTATATGGATGATCATGGGTCACATTGATATATTTTTTCTTCCGATTGTAGACTGTTTCAAGATGTATTACCTAAATAATTCTCCATAAAAACTCATGAGAGAAATTTATAATTTCATTCTGGGTAAGTTCTTGTAGCTGCATTGATATCTATTTATTCTTATAGGATGGATACTACTTTGTTACAGGAGAAAAATAGTTTGTGAGAGGATTTAGAAGATAAGGGTTTTATATAACACAACACTTCTCTCTGGGATTCACCAGTCATTTCATCCATGGATGTGATAGGAACATTCTCTATTTGTGTAGATTAAGGAAATTTGAATTAGATTACTATGAATAACTGGAATCCTTATCCTCATATAGATAACAACTTTGACCATCTTTAACGAGTGGGCATTTTCTAAAAAATTGACTTGAGTTGATGATATCACTAGGTATGTGTTAGTACTTTATGCGTAAAAAAATAATGAAAATAAATGGAATGGGTAGCATTTATGGGTATTTGGTTATCTTAATCATCCTGATGAATTTTTTTCATCATTTTAATAGCTCTGATAAATAATGTTTCCACACATTTTGGGATTCCTTTGTGTTATTCTTCATGGTTAATTATTTAATGTATTATCATAATCAAAATGACCATGCTAAACATAATGAGATCATTCTTAATATACTGAGAGAGTACCATATATTTTCTTTGATTAGTAAATTCCACTTTATGATTGATAAGTTACACATACAGTGTCACATTATATCTGAGAAATAAGTATGAGTGGACTCATTGAAGGTGATTTTCATTGTTACCTAAGAGCATCCCATGGTAATTTTTGAAAAACATAGTTTCTTGAGGCTATCTCAAAATTATATTTACTTCATATTATACATATAACTGCTATAATAACCACTTACAGGATTGAATAAGAATCAAGTGATGTGTATCTTGTCGGATGCCTATGAGATAGCCTTTCGGGAGCTGAAAGAGAGTCTTACATCACCGTTAATAATTATTTTTCCAGTTTCGGGTAGAATTTATATGGTATTTTTTTTGATTCCCATATAATTATAGGGGTAATTATGAATTCAGAGGAGTGAGTCGCGGTTTATGGGTCTCTTCAGTTGAGGCCACATAATAGGAACTACCCAACACACAATCTCGAGTTAATTGTTGTTTTTCATGTCATGCATTTTTAGAGATATTATTTACTAGGAGGGAGTTTTTTGGTGAATATACACCAAAATATCCTTAGATATATCATTTAATAGTGTGAATTACATTTCAATAATAGAGTATATGTATAATACCTATAGTTTTTCATATAAAATTTTACTATATTCATTGGGATGGAAATATAATGTTTGATGAGCTGAGTCAGAAGACTCAGACATAGGTGGTTTTTATGTCCAAAGGTGACTATATTCAAATAGACTTATTTTCATAAATTCATATTGGGGTGAAGTATATTATGGATAGAAAATACTCACTGCATTATCAGTGACTTATACCTTTAGGGATAGGTTGAGGATGTGATAAGGACTACATTATTTAGGGCTTTTTTTCAATGGGAGTGTGTGGTAGGAGGGGAACCTCAACCTAGATAGACTATTTTTAGGGATGAAATTATATTCACACATGGTCATTTATATGTTCTACCAGACATAATATTGGAGCTGATGCAAGAATTTCTTGTATCAACTTGGTTTGTAGATTTTGGAATCACCATGATGTATTGAAACATATGTCACTTGTATTAGTGGCCTGGTATGAAACAAGATATATCCAGCTTTATTAATTGGGTTTCCACCAATTAGTTGGTTAATGTAATGAATTTTGTGACTGACATGAACCTTACACCCATTATCCATTCCCAATTACCAATGGGATAATTTCACTATGAATTTAGTAACATGTTTTCCTAGATCACCTCATGGAAATGATATAGCTTGGGTAGTTTTTGACTAGTTTACAAATCTCACTCACTTCATGCCTATTAATATTGCCTACTTAATGGATGAACTATAGAATCTACACATTAGGGATATTATATTCCTCCCTGGTCCTCAACATTCTATTGTATCCGACAAGGTTCCACGTTTCTTATCACAATTCTGGAAAGGTTTGCAGAATGCATTGAGTACAAAGATGGTTATTATTATTTACTATCACCATTAAACCAATATTTAGATATATGATATGATTAGGGAATTATAGGACATGCTTAATGCTTGTTTCCTTTCTATTGGGGTTTTTTTGGGGAATCATATAACCGTATAAGATTTCATTTATAATAACAAATTTCAGACTACCTTCTAGATGGATCCTTATGAGGCCTCATATTGTAGGTCATGATGATAAACTCTATAATGGTTACATACAGGGGAGTTCAACCTACTAGGACCACATCTCATTCAAAATACATTGGAGCAGGTCCAGTTGATGAGGAAGTGCATGATGACCACATAGTCTAGGAAGCAGTAATATGAAAAGTACCTTCAAATACAACTTGATTTTGAGTTATGGGATCATGTTTCTTATGTGTTTCACCTAAGATATACCATCAATGTATTATAAGATAGGGTAAGCTATCATCTTGATTCTCCATACCCTTTTAGGTTATGTAGAGAATCGAACTAGTGGGTTACCAGATAGTCCATCCTCAAATATTTCAGTGTGTGGATGTTGTTTTCAATGTTTTTTAACATCATCTATTTTATCCTATCCTGATAATTTTTTTATAGTAATAGGAGGTTGAGGTAGATGTAGATGTATCCATTAAAGATTACCCATAATGAATCATTAATCTGAGCATGAATAATATACACGGTATATATGTTCCACTAGTACCTGTTCTTTGGCAGTATGGTTATGTACATGATGAGACCTGGGACAAAGAGGCTGACATACATGTTCATTGAATAGATCATTTCTCAGTTGATCATTTTCTAGCCCCAAAATTCCAACATGAGGATGCGTTTATTTAAAGAGTGGATTTTTTAATGATTTAAATTTTTTACAATGGTATGATTCCTTAAAATTTATATTTAAATACATTGTTTTGACATAATTTCATTCCTAATGTTTTAAAGAATTTTTTGTGGGTGTATGGGTATTTTTATAGCTCGAAACCATGAATTATAATAGAAATATATGGACTTCATTGTTAGTTGAAACTATGCATGTAACAAACCATTTATTCAATAAAGTCATGGATCATTAATTTCTCAATTTCAATAAAATAAAAGTCCCTAATAAATATATATAATTTAACAAAGGAGATCTTGGGATTGTCTTGGGTGCATTCAGAGACCAGAGCTCCTAAATATGGAGAAGGAACTAGGATGCACTATTTTTATACAACCGTGCAACCCTGGGCACATGGCTGTGTATCCGGTTGCAGGTTTGGGATAGATCCATTTCACCAGATTTTCACATGGAGAGTAAAATTTAGTTTCTAGTCATCTAGTGTTTTAAAAAGTAGTATAGAAATGATAATATTTTTCACAAGGTTTAGTAAAACCATTCACCTTTATATTTCAGGGTTCAATGACCAAAATTCATCTCACTTAACATAAACCCTTATTTTACTTTTAATTTATTCCTCTTGAGGAATAGAGCCCTTATTCTATTCTTTTTATCTTATGAATTCATTAATATATGACTTCAAGTAACTCCCACATCTGAAGTCCAATTCTAGATCTATTGGTAGCGTTGGATTCCTTAAGGTGAGATCCCATACTTTCTTATTTCATATTTTAGTTTTCTTTCAAATTCGTCATGCTATTTTGGTGGAGGTTCATTTTAAATATTTTATGTGATTTAGATCACATATTATATATCTACCAATTGACTCTAAATATTAGTATTCTTTTGAGTGAGGATTCTTATAAGGCTATGAGGTAGGCTTTCATGTTGTTTTCCCATTGAGTTTCAATGTTTTTCAATTAGGCCATTGTGCCACATGTTATTTTTTCTAAGAATCTATCTTAAACTGATTGCTTCATATAAAATTTACCATTTCATTATTATATGGACCTATTGATCCATTTTTTACTAGTTCATATGTTTTATTAACCTTATAGGTTATCCCCACTAATGTGCCAAGTGAAATCGGCCATTATTTAAATTTAGCTTAAAATGTAAGAACTCCCTTGTTCCCCCTTGAATAATCATAAAATGGAATTTTTCCATGATATATGAATTCTCATGGAACATGAGGCTACTATTAATTTTTTTCAATCATATCATTAGAGTTTCTTAAGTGGGAATGTTCCTTAATTACCATGACACCCTCTAAGTGAACCCTTTGAGCATTATAAATTGTATTTCCATGTTTAATTAATTGAATGAGTAAATTTTAATTGATCAATTAAAATTAAAAATGCATGATGGTATTCCATTAAAAAAAGTATTGGTTTGTTTTAAATAGAATGACCCCAAAGGATGGTAAGGCCATACCCTTTTTTTATTGTTCATAAAATGATTCATATGATGTATAATGTTTCAATTATATTTGAACTTGGATAAGGAAATGCATAAAAGGTTATGCCTTATATATTATTTTATAAATTATTATTCCTTGTTTATATATATGGGGAAGATAATATGGATTTATTAGAGGTAATTCACTATACCATTTATAATTATAATACACCTTCATAGTTCATGTGTATGATGGGAAGGGGTGTTGAGCAAGGTGGGTAATCACGATCACTTGCATTGGGTGTGGAGTATGGAAACTCCTATGGGGGATAATATATGGGTTTTGGGATTTAAAAGGTACATTCCATGATTAGAGTGATTCCATGTTTTCTCACTCACCATCCAAAGTGTGTTTTCATGACTTCTCTCACACTATTGGGATGTAGGGCATGTACCCTATTTCCTGGGCATATAAGAATGTTTGAATATTGATGATGTCTAAGTTAAAATCTAGTCCAAATAGAACTAGTATCCATGGTATGTGGGTAATTAAATAAAAATGTACTTTTTCTGTATAGGTGGATGCAATATATATGATTATACAATATATAATAATTATTACTACTATATATATAGTAATTGTTCAGACATTCATTCCTTTTGTAAATGAGCCAATGTATGTCGAGCCATATGGTATCCCTTTCGAACCTGAGTATCCTAGTTATTTATTTCTATATTATTTGACTATACAAATCATTTCTTCACATTTTTTGGTTATGAAAACTAATTGGATTACATGTAGAATGTGTTGGTGGTGGGTTGTTGATATTTTTATCTCAGTACTTACTCGAGCTACCTTTGGTTTCCTAGAATATTATATGTATATATGTAATAATTAGAGAAAGCTCCCTCCTACTGGTATTTGAGATGATTTACATTTATATGGAGAATAGGAGAAGATGATTATGCATATACTCGAGCTTCTTGAAGTTGTTTCTTCTTTTTTCACTTTTTTACTACTGCGTAGCATGCTTGTATCTTCCTAATTTATTTATGTATTATTAAATTCCAAGAATATATATGAAAAACTTCCATAGAGGCTTTTTATTATATTTATAGAGTCTCTTAATGTCCTGCACTTTGTCACTCTCTTGTTTATTATTTTTATTTACATTTCTGTAGTTTATCTATTGTCTGATTATATTATGATTCTATTGTTGATTGTTTCTATCTATATCTATACTGCCACTCTGATATTAGGGTATATTATCACTGCTGTATAACATTTACACCATTTCCTTTTTTCGGTATCCTCTAGAATATATGGAGGCATGTTTGAGGCCATGTGACCCCCTGGCTAAGAGAAAAAGTTAAGAGGACCCTAGGTCGGGGAGTTACAAAGTTTAATTAGAATGGTTTCCTTTATTTATTTATTATTTTAAGACAATATAATAATGGATGTACATTCTTGAAACTTAATCATATACAATTCATGGGTTTCTTGGACCCATGTTCATGGAAACGGTTGAGTTCCCTGAATTATAATTGTAGTTATGGTTTTTCCTATTACTATTTATATCATTTAATAGTCGGGTGATAGACATGATATGTTGTTGTAATTATTAGTATTTTGATTTGGGGATTATTTCATCATTGCCATGATGATATTAAATAAAATATATTTTTTACATGCATCATTATTAGGCACACTATTACTAATATTTCATTCATTTTTACATGTCATGATTATTTTCAATGTGCATTTTCCTATTGCATATTGATACTTCCTTGAATATTTATTGAACTTTTTTGATAGTTATTATATATATTGGAAAAAATGTTATACTTATAGTGACATCCTTAGCATATAATTTTTTTTTTCTAAATAGGTTAAATTAGACACCTTTAGTATTCATTTATGGAATGATGAGCCAAGAAATATTTTCCTCATGGACTGGAAAGAGTTATATTGTTTGTTGAATGGATATATTATTGGGTTTATAAGGAGTATAGGACCTTATGGATATCATGTGGTATTCCATAAAATTCTACCATTTTGAAGTGAATTATATAAATGAACTGGAACAAATTCAAGAATAATATGACATGTAAAGTGAAATGGGTTATTATATACCTGTGAAACATCGAATTTGACCCAAACCTGACCTTAGTTGTGGGTAGTGGGTTATATCTTGTTCTCTTATGGACATTATGGTCTTCATTACCTTCTATTATTTTCTTTTGAAGATGTAAGAGAGGAATTATAATTCTTATATTATGTATTTATACATGCTATAGTATATTCACTGAAATATTTTTAATTTCATAAATATATTTGATGGTGTTCATTTATAATTTTATTTCCATTGCACCACAAAGTCCTCCTGTCGTATGCCCTATAGTTGGTAAAAACCATGATATTAATTTGGAAGTACCATATCCCCGAGTGATTCCTCTTGTAGTACCCCATATAAAACCTCTTCTTGTAACTTATAGGGGAACAGAAACCCAGTTCCATGAGGGTTTCTTTAATATGTTGTTGTCTATGCAATTTATAGTTTGACTAGCCCCAAGTACTGTAGAGTTGACTCATCAGTTTTAGTAGTAGCATTATCCCAACATCATGGGGGGAAATCATACTATATAGTCTAGGATAAATTAGATCCTATATATATATTTTAGCTTCTATAGATTCCTCAATATTGGAAGGTCAAGATTGCGGTGTATATTCTATTGGACTCAATCAAGCTGTGGTGGGAAGTTATCACCCAGGATGATCGGTATAGAGATATAGTTTTGGATGATTTTGAGACAACATTATAAAACTGTTTATTTCCCAAGACTCTAATGGTGATATTGATGGAGTGTTCTTGAACCTTCTATAGGGGGAATTTTAGCTATGGAATAGAAATCATTTTTCAAAGAACTTTTGTGGATTTATTATACTGTAGTTGTTGATGATCTTATGAACACCACATGATTCAAGGGTGGTCTAGTATATTCCATTTGATCATAGTTTAATGTGTTCAGGTTGAAACCCATTTCTAAAATGGTCAAAAATAAACTTATTAAAGATAAAAACATTAAAAGAGATAAAGTTGTATGTCTGGGTAGTTAACAACATAGATCTATCAACGGTTCATATTCTGTGATGATATATAGCTCTGAGGTGCACATGAAGGTAGATGAAGTCAGTATCCTCATGAAAATAGATTTTTTTATTTGTCACCAGTGCATGAATCTAGGTTATACAAAACTAGATAATCTTTATGATTTAGTCAAGCACATAGGATATAGTATGGTGGGACATATTTGGTGTTTCTATAAGACATTTCCCCTAGTGACCAGTTATTGGGGATAGTCCCCTACTCCTTGGTCAGGAGTTGAACCAGAAAGATCATTTTAGGACGGATGATTAAATACCATCGGCCTATCAGGCTGAGGTGGAGGTTGATGCAAAGGTTGTTAGACATATGATTCTAAGCACAAGTAGAGAAATAAAACTTAGGGAAATCAGGTAGTGAATCCAAACTGTGGTACATTCCAGGTAAATTTAATCCAACTTATTCCAATAGAGCATAGAACTGAACCTCCAATTGTACGAGGTACTATTCTAGTAGCCTCAACATTAGTTACTTCATTATTTTACATAGGTACATCTCAGACATCTATATCTCAGGAAATCGTTAAATTTTATTCCTTATGATTGATAACTTCTATAGAGTTATTAATCTATAAACCATGTTATGTATCTATTCAGAGGGAGAATTCCATTATAAGGACTATCCCATCGATAATTGTTGTTAATTTTTTTTGGAATCGTTACATCCTCAGCAGGACTGGCTTTGATGTAATAATGGGGATGGATTGGTTGGTTCCTTATAGAACCCATATTTTATTGTATCATTGGAATGTGAAATTTAAATAACTAGGGGAAATTAGTCACAAGAATATGGGTGATGGGATGTCAGTGCCACTAGATAACGATTTGAGCTCAAGAGGATGGGTAGTGTGACTGTTTAGATCGTTAGACTATTTCTTGTTGGATGGGGGTTACAGACCATTGTTTTCTCTCTTATGGTGGATAATTTCAGAGATGTATTTTAAAATGACTTCTTTGTTCAACCTATGTAGTGAGATGTAGGGTTTACTATTGATCTTATTCCAAGAGAATCAACAGTGGCCATTCCTCTTTATAGGATGGCACCTAAGCAGATTTTGGAGCTCAAGAGGAGGTTAGAGGATCTAATGGATAATGTTTCCATATAACTCATCATTTCTTCTTGGGGTTTGATGGTTTTATTTTCTATGAAGTAATATGATACCCTTATCATTTTTTGGATTACCTTCATTTGACCCAACTCAATATAAATAATTGGTATCTACAAGCAAGAATAGAAGACCTTTGTGATCATTTCTGGGGAGAAAATTTGTACTCAAAGACATATTTTTGGCCGTCTTATCTACTGGTGTGTGTTAGGTCCTAATAAATACCATCCCTAAAGATAATGTGTAGTTATTTTCACTTCGAGTACTAAGTTATTCCATTTCGACTAATGAACGCACCTTTGGTTTTCATGGCTCTTATGAATTAGGTTACAACACGTTTCCAAATTCGTATTTGTATGCCTTTTTAAAGATATCATGATGAATTCAGGCGCTAGTTACGACCATGAAAACCATATTTATATCATTATAAATACACAAATAGTGTATAATCTCAATTCTATGATCTGTAAATTCCACTTCTTGATTGACTAAGTCCACTTCTTGGGTACAATAATCTCAAATTCTAGAGTTTCAGAAGACCCAAATAATGAAAGAGATGTAGTTTTGTGAGATAATCCTAATAAAATATATTAAATGAAGATTTTTCTAGGAATTTTAAGGTATTAAAAAATCTTCATCAAGGATTTCACACACCTTACATCACCACTTATAGGTTAGACAATGAATGGTGTAAAATTCAAATGGTCAAAATCTTGTGAAGGATCCTTTAATGATTTTAAGGGAATACTGAATTCATCAAAAATATTTAATTTTCAAATATAGTAATAATATACATTATATATTGCAATTCTTGATGTATTGGACTTAGAGATTTTCTTATATTGGACGAGTGAGTTAGGGTAAACAGGTATCTTCAATTAGGGCCTCATTAGTGGAATTACCCAATGCATGAAGTCATACATGTTGGTGCTCTACACGCCTTATGATATTAGAGAAACAATATACATTGATATTTTTTGTTATTAAGATATCATAATATCCTCAAGTACAAATTTACAAACAAAAGGATCTCAATATCAGGTTGCTCAGGTGGGTTGAGTACCTATAATCATTTGATTTCGAGCTTACCTCCATGCCTATTAAAAGAAATTCTATAGATGAGGTTATATGATAGAAGACTCAGGCACATGCAGTTCAAGAATCTAGTGACCAATGGATGATTATGGAATTATTCTCTAAGTTTCACAGAGGGAGTTAAGAAAAACATGGTTATACTATCATCTCATCATTGTAAGTGACTTTTACTCTTCCAAAACTGATTTGAATTAAGTAGTTATCTAATCCTGAAGACCCTTTCCTCATGGAATCTATCTTAGTTGATGATATATCGTTTAGATTAATGGCAGATGGGGATGATACATTATTATTCCATGGGTGTTTATGGGTCCTTGTAAGCATCATAGAGGAGATGATGTGGGAATTCAAAGCCTCAACATGGGCGATTCACCCCAATTTCACCAAAATCTTTTGATATCTATGATTCCAATATGTGTGGCCTGGTACAAAATGTGATATTTTTGGATTCATAACATGGTGTTCCAACTGTAATCATGTGATAGTGGAAATTATATGTTATGGGTTTTCATTGATTTTTTGATGAGTTTAGAACACTTATTACATATACGGGAGACCTTTTCAGTAGATGATCTTGGATGGTTGTACATTAGAGAGGTTGTACGTCTTCATAGAGCTCCTTGTTATATCATTTCTTCCAGGGAATATCATTTCACATCATTCTTCTGGAAGGGGATTCATAAGTCCTAGGGTGTTGACGTACTTACGAGGACAATCAATCACACTCAATCTAAAGGAAAGATAGAGAATATAATGTAGGTGTATGATCACATGTGTCATGCATGTGTCCTTGAATTTGGAGGCTCCTAGAAGAAACACATTTGTCTTGTGGATTTCTCTTATAAGAACATATTACATACCTCAACTGAGTTGGTTCAATATGAATCTATATAATGTAGACCTAGTTGCTCAAATTAGTTCTAGATATTGTTAATGGAGGAAGCTATACTTGGACCACATCACATATAGGAGACTATAAAGTAGACCCACTTGATCATGAATCTCATATTGACAACTTAGTCTAGATAGAAATCAACTTCCAGCATACACCACAGGCCTCTTGAGTTAGAGGTTGGTGATTGGGTTTTCCTAAGAGACATTGTTGGGTTGGGGAATAAATTTATTCAAAAGTAGGTAAAGTTCAAACTATGGTTAGTTAGACCCTTGGTGGCCATGAAACATATCTGACCCATTGATTACAATTTGGAACTTCCGCATATATAATTTTCGATGCATGAAATTATTCCTAAATCTCAGCTTTATAAATATAATCCAGAACTCAGTCATGTCTTCTAAACTAATGATGTTGACTTGGATATATATTTATCCATCGTGAAGTATCTTGTTTAGATTGTTTACTAGAGCATGAATACCCTATGAGGTGGGTCAATTCCATTGGTGTGAGTGCTATGGTAACACTTCTGAGTATATAAAGAGACATAGGATTATGAAGATAAAATAAAAACTTAGTGACCAAAACACTTTGATGATGAAACATATTTACCCTTAGAAGGCGAAGTCGGGGATAAGTTACATTAAGGAGGGTAGGTTGTAACAACCCATGTTTTCAATGAAGGTATAGACTACTAGTTTTCAAAATTTAGTAACATAAAATACTAATAAAGTTGTTTAGTTATTACAATGAGGTCATGAGAGTGTCTGGGGATCGTTCGGAGCCTGGAGCATAGAAATGAGAAAAGGAAATAGTCTGCACAGTTTGTTTACAATAATGAGACCCAGGGAACATGGTTATGCAATCAGTTGCTAGTTTGGAATAGATCCATTTTGATAGTTTTTTCTTGTTTAGTCAAACAATGTGCTTAACCATTTGGTGTGCCACAATGAAGTAGTGATCTAAGCATGGTTTTCACACATTTTGACCAAACTATGAAACCAAACCATGGGACTTGATATTTTGGGGTGAAATATTAAAAAGTCCCTTTGATTAAGTTAAAACATTGTATTTTTTTTTCTTTTCATCCTATATTAGACCAAAACCCATCTCCCCATACTTTGAGATAAAAAGTTCATTTTCCTTGGCCTTAAAGTTACTCCTCTGTCTGAGATCTGATTCTTGACCGTTGGATGTGTGAGATTCCTCAAGGTGATCTCCAATTATATCATGCATCATATTTCAGTTTTCCTTTGAATCCATCACACTATTTAGGTGTATGCTCATTAACACTATTTTTAGGGAATTGGATCGTTTCTCGTATCTTTTCCATAATACTCCAAAACTAGGGTGGATATTGATCAGGTATTCTTCTAAATCCTCGAGGTATGTGGTCACATTATTTTCCCTTGGATATTTGATGATTCATAATTACATTGTTGTGTGGCATTATGAATTTTTCCTAGAATCACCATTTAATTAATGAATTCATATGAAATAGAATATTACATCAAAATAGGTACCCATTGAACCTTTATTTTTTATTTCATAGTTAGTATGCACCTTATAGGGTCACCCCATGTGTGAGTGAAGTGAAATTGGAAATTATGGACAATTTTATTAAATGGATGGAGCTCCCTTGTACCTCCTGACTAAAACCTAAAATGAAATTAAAACATGATATAGGTAATTTCATAGAACTAGAGGCACCTCGTAGAAGTTTGATTCAACATATCCTTGGAACTACCTAGGTTGGAATGTTCCTTAATGACCATGTCACCATCTAAGTGACCTCTTTAAGAATTATAAATGGTATTTCCATATTTGGTGAATTGAATGAGTTAAAAATATTTTATCAAGTGAAATTGATAATTCATGATGGGGTTCTTTTCCAAAAAGGAATCAGTTAGGTTTAAATGGAATAACCCCAAGGGATGGTAAATCAATTCCCTTTGATTATGCTTTATAAAATGCTACATATGAATTGTAATGTTTCCAATAGAATTAAATAAGGATAATGACATCCATTAAAGGTTTTTGATTATGTATTATTTTATAAATGATTAGTCCTTGATTATGAATATGGGAGAGATAAAATATATGGATTGGAGGTAATACCACATGATAGTTATAATATTCATATACAATCATAGAGGTTGTGAATGATGGTTTGTGGTGTTGAGGATGGCAGATAATCATGACACATTACATCAGGTGTAGAGTGTGGAATCATAGACCAATGATACCATATTGGTGTTGGGATTTAGATTCCATGTTCCATGATTTGTTTGATGAAATTATGTCTCACTCATCACCCTGAGTGTTGTTGCATGGAGTCTCTCACTCTTTTGCGATGTAGGTCTTGTACCCTTTTTCTTAGGCTTATTGGCTTGTTAGACTAGTCATGGATGTCTGAGTTATGCCCTAGTCATGTAAGAAATATTGTTCCCAGTATATGTCCACTTACATCCTCACATAATTTGGATACTATTGATCGAAAAAAGATATATATGATTATTATTTATATATATACATTATTTCTATCATATATATAATAACTATTCAGAAATCCCTTCATTTATGCATTGAACTGAAGCAACTAAAGATCTTAGGTGTCTCTTATGAACCTATGTGTCGTGGATATTTATTTCATCATTTTTTCCTATTCTATTTATTGCTTTACACTTTTTAGTTATGAGAACTACTCAAATTACACCTAGACACAATTGGTGCTGACATACTGATATTTTAATCTCACACCCTATTCAATCTACTTTTGGTATACAAGAATATTATTCATTAGCAGTTGCTGATAAGTTAATGTTACATAAAACTGGCCTTTGACATGATTTACCATTTTTTGGATCTTAAGAGGAGAGTAACATGCATAGGATTGAGATACTTAGAGTTATTTCGACTTGTTTTCTTTTTCTACTGTTATGCATCTTGCTTATATCTTCTAATTTCCTTTATATAATACCTCATTCTATCTATACATGTATGGAAGACTTCATTAAACACTTTTTATTATATTTACTCAGTTGTTAATTATTTTAATCTTCCACACATTCTTGTTTATTCTATTTATTCTGTTTATTTACACTTTTATTGTTTATCTATTCTATCTATTTATATTGTTCTTATGTTGTTGATTTTATATAATTGTATCTATTGTGATGATATTATATAAGGATATTGTCTTCCAATTGTTCAATCTTGACTCCTTAACTAGTAGTATGCAATATTTAGTATACGGGGAGGTGCGCATGACTCCATGGGACACAACAGCTCAAGGCATGGGTTGTGTGGCCCTTCTGTCATGACGCTACAGTGTAGCCTAGTCAACATAGTCACTTACAACCGAGGGATTGTTTTAGTGAGATGAATATGGAAACTTGTTTTTCCCTGACTGTTCACCCTTTGATACATGATAATTTTATCATTATAAAAATTTTAACAGTACAATGTAGCATGTTTTATGATTTTTTTCCCAAAAAATGTGTATGAACCATGCGATCTAAATATTTGGATAGTAGGCCACACATAGTTGGCACACTGTTTTTCAAACCATGTGACCAAACTGTTAAACCCAGTTTTCAATGGGGAATTATTATTTTTCACATTGTCATTAACAACCCCAACTCCTTTTTTGTTTATTATTTTCAGTGGAAAAACTTATATCCTCCTCCTTTTAGATCTCTTCAATGTTCCTAAAGTTAGGTTCTATGAAAATTATTCAGTCCAGAATCTGGTTTGACATTAGTATGAATCATTTGATTCATTTCACTATGTTCTACACTATATAGGTTCCTTTATTAATTTTCCGTTTTATTAATGTTTCTATTTTTCTGCAACATCAAATGCCCTATTTCTAGGGCGTTTGTCTATTATTATCAATTTCTTTTTACTTAGACCAAACCAGAGGATTAAACAAGATGATTGATCCCCTATTGTATTAATGGAAGCTGTAACGAATTTATCCATATATTGTGAACATTTTTATTATGTGATGTTCTGTCGTTATCATGTTTCGCTGACAATTTTCCTTAATGAATATGGCTGAAATTAGATTTCCTATTCTGGAGCTTAATGACTCTCGTTGATCCCAATAAATGCTTGTGGTATTCAACCTAAAAGTTTAACATTCCTTTGGGTAAACCCATATATTCTTATTTTATATTTAGGGATATATAACAAAAATACCCATTAGTGTGTTTGGTTCAACTTATATAAGGTGATATAAAAATTGATAGTGGATTGTTGTAAAATTTTTCCAAGGCTTACACACTTATCTAAATATAATAAATTAAATGGTAAGGGAGTGGTATGATCATGTCATGTATTTAAATAGAACAATTGTTACTTCTTTGTTAAATAAAAATGTTAATGAACTAAAAAAACAAAGATATTTTACAAAATCCATATTCTGGTTATTACTTTTATAATAATAGGCATCACATTCCTTATAATTTCATGATTTGGGAATGGAATCCCAACTATATTGATTTAGGAATGAAAAAACTACATTTTTATTAAATCGTGACGTCCCATATACCTATGAGGATTGGGAATGGAGACCCTTATGAATTTTTATGAATGGGAATGTCATCCCATATAGCTATTGATGAATCAATATGGTGACCATTTAAGCTTATGATGAATGGGAATGGGGGCCCATATGAATTATGATGAATGGACCTCAAAACTCTTGTATGTTATTATTAATGTGCATGAAATCCTTATGAATTATGATGAAATGTCATTTAGACCCTTATAGATAGTGATGAATGGGAATGCGGACCCTTTTGAATTACTATGAAGGGGCATGGAGACCCTTATAAGTGATGATGAATGGGAATGGATGCCCGTATGGATTATGATACATGGGAATGAGATACCTACTATTATGATATCAGTCATGGAATCCCATGATATGTGAATGACTCATGCTACTACCCAAAGAATCTTATGTTTCTCTAGAGTTCCAAAATAGTAGAAGTATCCTTATATATGGATATAGAAACTATTATCTATATATAAAATATATATGTATACAAATGGTTACT
The DNA here is from genome assembly GCA_963277665.1 of Viscum album. Lineage (NCBI taxonomy): Eukaryota > Viridiplantae > Streptophyta > Magnoliopsida > Santalales > Viscaceae > Viscum > Viscum album. The sequence goes on from OY728166.1 coordinate 206,734,732, forward strand.
TACTCAGATATCATCTAGCATGGTCTGAAGCAGGTATTGTCTGCTAGTTCCCTTCAAAAACAAGATATGAACATTTATACTTTTTATTACTCCTTTCCATTATTATATCTTCACACTAATCATTTTATATGTATATGCTACATGAAAAAGATAAATTGTTGGTTGTATCCTACTATGTTTATCTCACACTCTATCTGGGAAACTGATGGTACTTGGGAAGATTATGTGAATGTTGTTATTGATAGGGGAAATCACCCAATTGGGAATTCATGAGTAATTATATCATTGGGTCAGTGAAGCACAAGACCAATCCATGGACCACGATGATATTGGAGATAGAAATTTTGGAATTTTATTCTTTTGATACTTGTATTATACTAGATATATTTTTCAATTTATCCATATTTACTTTTGATAAATACCAAACACCAAATAATTTTATATATGATAATATATGTTATTATAAGAGAACTATTTTCTATTGTTATTTGTGTTATTACATTCCATTATTTTAGATGTCATTTATTATGCATCAAATATTTATCTATTTCTTTCACTATTTTACTACTCTGATCATGAGAGAATAGTCTCTCAAAAATAAAACCTGGGACCCTGACTTCCATTTGAAAAACATTGGTGTATGGAGATGCACTCTTGAGACCAAGGGACCCAAAACATGGGGTACAACTTATGGTCTGAGGGGTTAGAATATTAATTTTTTAACATCCTTGGTGAATCTTTTGTATCCAAGAAGTGTTTTTTTTCATTGAATGTTTCATACAGAAACAATAAATTATTTATAAATGGATGGTTTCATTACTCTAGCATTTTGAAGTAATTTTTTTTAATAAAATAGGTTACTTTTATAAATTGTACTTTTTAAAATTTCGAAACATCACTCAATGAAATATATATGTGATTATGTGGTTATTTATTTTTATAACATTAATATTTCTCTCACTCCAATAAAAAATAGTTTCCTAACATATAGATTGCCTATTATTAATCATTTAAAAAATAATTTTGTGAATAAATTACAAATATTCTATTACTCATCATTTAGAACTAGGATTTCAATATCTATACTTACTAAATAGTTTCTTATCCTCATAATTAAAAAAATCATTTTCACAAAATTTTCATTAATTCCAATTTAATGATATACACTCCATATAAAAAATTACTATGCCTCATCAAAAGAAACAACTATTTTCATGAAACAAAAAACAAAACCTCTTGGATTCAACTCATATGTCATTTATATAAGTAATTGATGTTATTAAATATAGTATTAGATTATCATTCATATTATATATTAGGATTTTGATGTTATGCACATATTTTTATATTGTTTTATATATGTAAGTAAAATGGGGATATTTTTATAAATTATTTCTTTATTACTATAATATTGGGAAAAATATTTCATTTATACATCTTTATATTGAAAAATATGTGATGGATTTTATTATATGTTGATTTAGAATAATATGTACATTGAGGTTACCTTATAATTATGGGATGACAATTGAGATTCCCTAACATAGAACATGATGGGTTTTGAATTTACTGACCTGTTGTACACATTTCCCCATCCCAGAGATATTTTTTCCATATTTTAAGATAATATAATTCCATTCTTCATTGTATGTAAGTGATTTTTCCCTGTTGTTTATACTAATGAGATTATTGGTACTCTTCAACAATTATATGCATATATAGATGTTTTTATTATTAGTTTATATATTTTAATCTTGAACATGAGATAAAAACAATGGATTATTTTTTATATCATATTAGTAACAACATATTTAGGTATAATTTTTCTCTAATTGAATTCCTATTTTTCTCATAACATATATCATCAAATGAATGCAATAATATAAATAATGGATTATCATTCAGAAACCATTTTTGGTTTCCCACTATGATGTGTGCTCATGCTATGAAAATACACATTGATTGATGTGGTGACTCTACTTTGGGTATACATGTAAATGTATGATTCTTATTCCAAAAGGAAGAGTGTGAGATTCGTGATGTAGAAAGGAGACAAGAATTAGGATTTTAATGTCATTTATAGATGTTTCATTTTTAATATACCTTTATTTATAATATTTCATTCATATAATTGGTCAATTATGGGAACATGTATTTATGTGTGATAATTTGATATAGAAGGTCTATAATGACGTTGAATTGATATTATTATTTTATGAGGGAAAGGCATTTATTTTGATTCCATGGAGTACTGTAATATAATATTTTTCTAATATTATTTATCTATTATAGTATGATGTGATATAAACAATTTTTTTATGTTATCATAAATCATTAACTACTAGTTTATACCCTCTGGAATACAAGGAGTTGTTCTTGGGTAATTTGATGACTTAGCTGAATATATACATATTGTGAATAAAGTTATTATGTTGTAAAGTGGAATCAATTATTTATTTAACATATTTTAATTACATTAAATAAGGTATATATAGATATATTCCCTGTTAATTAGTTCATAAATTGTAGTTATTGTTTTTAAAAACAGAAATATAGTTAAATTCAACATTTCTATGAATGAGATTATGATTCATTATATACTATTGTTACAGTTATTTGATATAAAATGTGATATTTTTTTAGTTATTGATTATTATTTTTCTAGTCATCGGGGTTCGAAGAGGTATTCATATATGCATTATATTTTGGTGATAGTTTTATGTAATATGTGAATGCTTATTTGTGGTTTGTAAGTAGTTTTATAATATTTTTTTTAAAAAATCGAATATTTTAGAGACAAAAATTTATAAACATTGATTTGGTAATTTAAATAATGAATTCCATATTATAAATAACTTTCATGAGTATTTTTTTGTTTTATAACAAGTATTAATTTTAAATTATAAAATTAGAATTATTTCGAAGACTATTATTGGATATAAAACCACCATTTTTTTGTAAATTATTGCATCAATAATAAAATTATTGGTGACATTTATCAAAATATTAATAGTTTAATATTAATAAATAATCCCTAATTATAATGATTTCATTTCTATTATATATTGAAAATGGTATTTTCTAATATGAATCTGGGTTAAATCCTTGTTTTTAAATGAAAAAAAATATCACTGAGGTATTACATGGAGTATATTGATTTACATGTGAGAGTGCTCTAACAAGGTTATTGAATTTAATTATTTAAATTCATTTTGATCCCATAGTTTATTGGTGTTGTTTTAAGGAGAAACTATAATGGGATAGTCAAGGTATGTGTACATACATGAGTGTATTAGATTAAAACGCATTTAGTGACAGTAATAGGTGTTATATATTATTAAGGTATTCTTACGGGATGAATAAACATGTTTATTAGATATATGTGCCTATGATGATTATGATAATCCAAAAATTGGGTTGATCATTGTCTGTTATTTATTTGTATAAGGGTGTATTATTTTTTGTAATATTTTGGATTTATGAATCTCAATATATGATTTTTTATTGAAAGGTTTAGATAATAATAAACGGGTGTCAATAAACTTCACATCTGTAATGATTTTTCTAGCTCCATGTATAATGGTTAATTAATTTTATTAATCTTTCACAAAATATTTTCTATTAAAATCCATCAATAAGATATTAATGAAATGATATGTGGGGGAATATGGTGTTATTCATGATTTTAAGAAGCTTTATTTTACAAATTCAAGTAGTGGATTGAGATCCCTAGATTAAATGAAAATGGATACAAATTGTCTAATTAAATTATTATTTAATCAGTTCTTAAATAATAGTTTCATTCAACATTGACAGTATCAAAACTAAAGGTTGATTAATGTTAATAATGGATGAGTAGGTATTTAGAAACTGATATTGTAATATTAACATTTATGGATTCCCATTATCTCTTTTACTAAATCTTATGTTTGAATAAAATACACCATGTAATATCATATAATATTTTGATGATATAACTATTTAGTGGAATAATTATAGTTGATGTTATTGAATTTAAATGAGTGACTTACATTATAAATACCTTGATAATAAACGAATTCAAGGAGTCTATTATTATAAAACATGGATTCATTATTTTTTTACAATATTCAATGCTCTGGGATTTAACATAAATTTTTAGTACATAAAATAATACTTTTGATAATGGAGGAGGTTTCTAGAACTCTTAATTTAGTAAATTGAGATATGGTGGATAAGGATAAATAAAATTAATGGGCTAGTCATTAAAATTTATAATGTCTAGCAGACCACTAAGGTGGTTATAAACCTATATGAAAAATTGTAATGAATATATTATATCACTAATTGTGTATAAGGATAAGACATGTATAAACTATATGAAATGAATAATAAAAAAGTACATTTTCCCATAGATATTATTTAGATAGCTGCCTATAATTTTTTTGTTGTTATCGACATGATTGTTTTTTTGTATTGCTATGTTTTTTGGGAATCCACTTTCCTATTGGTAAGATATGTTTCTACTTGGAAGTACCACTATGAAACACCAAAAAACCCTTGAACATATATTATTTAAAATAGTGAAGTCTGGTTAGGTTATTAAAACAATTTATCATGAACAACATTAGCTGTTTAGTGATGGAAATTAAATTCATTAATGATCAAGGAGTATAAGAGAAGGGCATTCATATAGTGGGTGTAAAACATCAATATATTGAGAAAATGAACATAATATTGATTAATATATGGATATATTAATGAATTAGGATTATCTTATAGAAATATTAAATATTTTTTGATGAATATCCATTACATTACAAAAATACACAGTAGATGATCATATTGGATTAGTGTATTTGCAGACCAGATACAATATCTTTTTATTTCAGTGATGATATTAAATTTCTCCAAAAAATATATTCCTATTAGGTACTACTTATATAAATTCCCTAGATAAAACCTTAATTTATGACCAACGGAAAGGAAATAAAATAAATGGTTATTTCATATTATCCATAAGGGTAAACAGTGGAAATACATAAACTAATGTGACCATAATATTAGGATATCATGATCATAACATATTAAAACCATATAATTCATATCAAATATCAAAATCACAAGTCATGGAATAAATATTTATAGTTGATAAATAATGAATAATTATAAAATTAAACAACATGATCTGTTACAGAAAAACATTTGAATAATACATGGAATTGTGGAATGAAAATAATTGTAGAAAATTATTTCAATAGTTGTCAAGGATCGCTTCAAAGGCAATCACAATATAATGGGTTCACTTCCCAAACCATTATAGAAGACAAGGTTAACTCCCAAGACCATCATATTATTAAAATTCCCTTAATAAAAAAGGCTTCACTACCTGTTGATATCTTTTCTAGCTCAATATATATAAATCATTACCCAAAGCATCAGATGGGGATATAGGTTCCACCCACCACTTAATGAAAATCATTTGTATTAGTTCCACATGATCAAAAAACATTCATCATATTATAACCCATAAAATAAAATTTGTTTTATTTTTTTTTTTTCAAATCATAACTTATAGAAGATATTATGGTTTCAAAATCAATGATTCATATCATAACTAACTAAAAGATGCGGGTCCCATAATCATTTTATTAACATTTAACCCATGGAATAAAAATGGGTTTCTTAAACACCTTGTCAATATAAATATAAACCATATAGAGAAATAAAAAGAATGGTATCATTATATAATATCCCAAATAAACTATAAAAGCATGAAATTGTGTCATATTAGATATAAAATTAGTTTTAAATAATATCGAAAAAATTTCTCGTGGGAAGTAAATTTTCATTGAAAAGACAATTATATAACTAAAATTTAATGACATTTTTTTGGAAATACATTTAATTGAAAATTTCCTATAAAACATATAAAATACGTTTTGAAATTAAATTAAAACACCTGTTGAGGAAAATATCATTTCATCTTTGAATTAAACTACATAAAACAAAAATAATTTTGAAAATACTTCTATTTGTAAATGATCATGAAAACATATAATGTAATATTTAAAAATAATTTATAAAATTTCATAGGGTAAATATCCATTAAACATTGAAAGAACACTTTTTTAAACATAAATAATATTGGAAGTAATTTTATTTTTAAATAAAATTGAAAAATTATAATGGTTTTTTAGAAAAACATAATGGTCTTGATAAACTGAAATTATGTTCAAGTCGTAAATGTTAATAAAATATTACTTTCCTATTTTAGGAAAAATCTAAATTGACATTTTATAGAATATAACATGAATATTACATGATTTTTTTAAACTAAATTTGTTAAAATTAAATTAAAAACATTTATAATTTTAAAAATATTTTTTCATTCTTTTTTGAAAAACATGGTTTTAGAAGAAATAGTTTTTTAAATTTTAGAGGGAAATAATGATTATTTCTCTTAATAACATTCTTTCAAACTCATGAGTACATAAATAGTTCAAAATAAAGGGAAGAAATTTATTCTGAAGAAATAACCAAGGGATAATAAAATTGATCATTTTCATGATATAATGACAATAATATTTTATCATAAATTTCCTAATTATATATAATCTCAATAAATGGTGTGATTGTAACATAAAATCATTACCACTTTGGTAAATTTTAATTGTAATTCCCATAAAACAATATAGTTAAATTTACATTAAAATATAATATTAACAAAAATATTATTATCATTACATGTAGAAGAGTATGTTTAAACACCTCACAATAGATGAAATGTGAATAACATAACATATTTCTAAAGGAAGAATTTTTTTGACAAGAAACACTTTCTATATTGGAATATTTTTAATATTAAAACCATAAAATATTGATCATATACTGGATATATAAATACCAATTATTTTTAGTATAATAATGATAAACATATTCATGGGATTTAAATAAAATAAATAGAATAAATAGGATTTGAACATGGTATGTGTCTCATAGATGTTAGAAGTGATATGGATGTACCATACCTTATGTCTCGACTTCCTTTATACAAATTAAAATATCTTCAACAGAAAATATAATTTTATTATAAATATATTAATATAAAATAATTATATATATCATCACATGTATTATTTATATAACAATTTACTATATATTTATTAACATTTCAATTTTAATGTCATGTTTTGGGAGTAGTTTCTTTATTTTTTATGTATGTTTTTATTTATTATTTTTTTTCTCTTAATTTTACCAAGATTCCATAATAAAAATTTTTTTAACCATGAATTTAAAGACCCATAAATTCTGTGTAAATGTTTTTTTTGTAAATAAAAGGGAATTTTAGGAGTCCGCAGTTTCTGACGGCGCCTGATTCCGAGGCTCGGTGTGCCCGGAATAAATTTCTGATGTTTTGATTGGGTAAGTTCAGTAGACGTATGAGGGGGTTTTATATCTTTTGACCCAATGTATGGAATTAAAATCTGAGGACACCGATAAACTCACAGCGTCGATATTTGCGTACGGGGACCTTTACCTCGGTTGCATTTTATATAGGTTGGAAGTTATTTTTGCGGGTTTTCTAATTAAAATATGTAAAAATATGGTTAACATATTTTTATGTTGGTGGTGGTTAAATCCACCAAAGGGAAGTTGTAAGTGGGGATCACCCCCCACATAACCTCCCATGGGAGGATAATGTGTTGTGGGGCCCACACGAACATCAACTCTTCAACTACCCCTTGAAACCATTGGAACACCCCTACTGATGTGGGTTAAACCCTCCACCCACCACCTCCCTTTTTAATTTTGAAACCTCTCCACCTCCCACAACTTCTCCTTTATGGGTCCAACACATTGAATTAATGTTACAATTAATTGATTTGTGTGGTTGAATTATTTTGAATTGATTATGAAAACATAATAATATTTGATATATTATTATGGTTGGAGTTGGCATAATTTGGATTTGGGTTGGGAGAATTGGGGGGAACTCCTGGAGGAATAATACCCTCTCGACGAAGAACACCATTTTTCCACCGAAGAATGACTACACGACTTCTTTCTTTCCAACCGGGGATAGAAAAGTATGAAGTCTCCCGCAATGAACGACGCCCACAAAGAAAGCTTCCTATGACTACGTCATACCCTCCAATGTTCATGGAACAACATCCGTCTTCTGCGATGCCGTTTTCTGCAACTTCGACAACATAACTTGAAACGAGGTAGGGGTTACTTTAATGTTTAATTCTACCCTCTGTTCTACATTATTACATTGGTGGAAATATGTGCCAATTGATATCATATGACGACGTGGGTTCGGGCTGCACGAACACGGCCTGCCCCTCTCCAATATTTGTTGAACTTAATGACGATAGAGACAAAGCCAGTAGGGTGCAAGGCCGTTGCACCACACCGGAGAAAAACCTCAGTGGATGAAATGTTGGGGCGCTGTCGCGACGCGCTATTGAACTGATGGTCGTAGCCAGGACGGGCATCAGCGGTGGTGGACCAGAGTCGATGCGCCGACCGCATAGACGAAAATCGCAGCCCGCAACCGTTGGCCCCTCATCTGGAAGAACAGGCCGACTACTGTCGGCCGGGCTGGAGGATCGCGGCACCCACAGGTGCGGAGTGGAGGAGATGCAACCCGCAACCGTGGGATGCTCGGTGGGTGAACCCGCCGACCGGGCTGAAGAACTGCGGCCTGCATAGCGGGCCGCACGCACCGGAGAGAACTGGCTGGCTAAGGCCGGCCGGGCAGGGGAGAGGCGGCACCGCTTGGCGCTGCTGGGTGAACCGAATTGGCCCGCAACGAGGGAAGGGTCCGCCTGTGGGTCGTGCCCCACCGGGTTGGGCCGACCCCCATGCCGGGTCGGACCCACCATGTTGGGCCGAGCAGACCCCCCCTAGCCGTGTCGGACCCACCATGCCAAGTCGGGCCGACCCGCCAGTCCGCTATGCTAGACGGGTCGGCCCCGACTTCGCTTAAATCCAAATATCTCCTAGACCGCACGTCCGATCGACACGCCATCTGTGGAACTAGGACTCTCACGTAGAGGTGGTCCTATTGCAATATTCTAAGTGAGTTTGGGAAAATTTTGGAAAACTGCCATGTTTGGAATGAGTGTAAATCCAACCGGGCCCCTGGAACGGGAATGCCAATAACTCTCTGACTGGGCATCTGATTGACGTGTCATCTGTCACGTTGGGTTCTTTTTGATGAGATGGAACAATGGGATACATCAAATATAGTCTTCATGATAGTTCTTGTATCGACACCTGACTCGAGCATCGGACCCTCCCAGAATTGAGCGTGCTGTGTGCGGGAACCCTATAGGTTGCTGCGATGACTGAGATGACAGAATCTTTTGTGGGTTTGACAGTGATGACTACAATAACAGAATCTTTCGTGGGTTATACTACGATGACTACTGTACCGAAATCCTCCGTGGGTCCGTCAGAACAGATGGTCTTGTATCCTGTGTGGGTCTGACATCTTAATAGGTCCTGTATCCTGTGTGGCTCCGATAGCTTAGATGAAGAATAGCTGGTCATGTATCCTGTGTGGGTCCGACAGCATAGCCGGTCCTGTATCCTCTGTGGGTCCGACAACATAGATGAATCAGTGAATACATCTGATCGTCTCTATCGGTCTATGAAATATTTATACCTGTGTGAGCTGCGTCATGTCTTTCATCCCTTATCATCGTGGTGTTTTACCTTACTTCCTATGTGCACTGGGTTGTGCTTGGGCTCGAGAGTTGGATCCGGACGGTGACTGGTAAATTAGGTATATGTATGGGAATATACCTAAGTGGGTTTTGATGACAATTTGTTACTGTATATTACTTCTATGTTTTATCCTTTATGGATTCTGGGAGACCTTTGAGGGTCTCAGGGTCCCCTACTGAGTATCGTTATACTCACACCTGCATTGGCTATGACCGCACATCGTTGTGTTGGTTGCAGATGACAGAAACTACTGATTGAGGTAGATATTTGTAGAGTTGGATGGTACCCGGAGGTGGACAACTTGGTGAGATGTACACGGGGTAGACGGACTGACCTGCGGTGCTGATAGTCTATCTTTACCCACCCTTCAGCTAGAATTCCCGTAGGATGACTCAGTAGTTTTTGTTTACCATTCTATAGTTTTACTAGTTTTATAGTTTTTAGTAATTTACTGTAGATCTTGTATTTCCGGACCCTTTCCTTTCATCACATTCTTTTGTATGTAGTTTTACTTTGTGTTTACTTCAAGTTGCGTACTTTGTTTGTGTTTTTTTTCATATTATAAAGTAAATTCCTTCCCTTCATATCAAGATTACACCTTTGGTGCTAGTCCCCATCCCCTGGCCTATGGATGATGGGTTTGGGGTAGTCACGGCACGAGCCCCAAGGACGGGTCGTGAAAAATTGGTTTCAAAGGAGTTGGTTCTACCGCAGAACATGGACTCTGGTTATTTCAACGGTAATGGCGTTATGTGTTCTGGGTGTGGTTATCAGTTTAGATAAACCGGTGTTGGTGCGGTGGCCGATGTATCCATACACTAGGACTCTGACTTCTGATCTCTGACATCGTGCATGAAAACACAAATTGTGTGTGTGTTTCATTTTAAAAAAAAGTTTTCATCATGATTGATTTGTGTCATCTCACCAGGTATACTATTATAACCATGGCGAAACTGTTTCCTTTAAGGATGGCCCCACTAAGGCAACCATCTAGGGTTTCGAGTTTCGTGCGACATGGTTTCCAACCGAGCGACGAGGCCTCGGTGCATGGACCCATCACAGTAGAGACAGCAACGGTACCATTACCTGTTGGGCCACCGATACCACCATATCTAGCAGAAGAGAGTGCATTCCTCTTGAGTGCATTTCACGAGTTCCAGTGCCAGAGGCAACCCAGGTTCCGAGGGGAGACGGAACCACATGGAGCTGAGGATTGGCTGGAGGCTAGCGTGAGAGTTTTCAGATTGGTAGGGAGACCAGTCGACCTCATGGTGATCCTTGCCATGAGTCTCCTGCATGCAGTAGAAGGAAAATGGTGGAGCCTGATTCTCCAGGTGCATGACATGGAATATTTACTCCAGACAGACTTAGAGAGTCTCTTCCTCTTGGAGTTCGTTCCATCCACGCTTCATGTGGTGCAGATTCAAGAGTTACTTCATCTGCAGCAGGGAAACATGACAGTTGATCGGTACTCAGGGAGGTTCACTGACCTCTCACGCTACTCCACAGATATGGTACATGACCTATTATTTAGGGCCTGGACCATCGAGCAGGGATTCATCCATGATATTAGGGCTTCGACGATTCCTATCATCATTCAGACGCAGGCGGGGGTGCAGGAACATGCCCTTCTAGTGGATATTTTTCTCGCTGAGCAGTCATTAGTGGGTGAGACCCACCACAGGGTGAAAGATCGTGGAGTATACTGTAGACAGAAGAAGACAGATGACGCAGAGGTCCAAACGGACCAGGCCATCAGGTGGGTGACCCCAGGATATAGGATCGGTTATGCGGGGTAAACGAGACAGATCCAGCTATACGAGAAACAGGAAGTGTTATGCATGCAGTGGGTAGGGAAACATGGCTCATGACTGCCCGACCCATCATGCAGATTAGAAGAAGACAGTAGAGGGACCTCCTAGGCAGAGGCAAAGATTTGACTGTGGTGGTATTCTGGGACCAGGCGGACGAGGCAGAGGAGGCTGGCCGAGCAGCGGGTGGTGGATGACGTTTTGAGGCTCTACCACCACCACCACCAGGAGGTCCCCCACAACCACAGGGAGCTGGCGGATAGAGGTGGGCTCTGCTTCATGAAGTCATGGTCTACGACCACAACACACCTGAGATGATTCAAGGTACTACCTTGGTCTACTCCTCCCTTGTTGCAGTACTTATAGACCCGGGTGAGAGTCATTCTATTATTTCCACTGCCCTCGTTCAGAGCTCAGAGATTCCAAAGGAGTCGTTTGATCGATCCTTATGGATAGAGACTCTTATGAGAGCAGAATCAGGGATTTCAGACTGGTTCCGGTAGTGTGAGCTTACTCTAGGAGGCGAAAGCGTTGGCTGGGATCTTCTTGTAGCGACGTCGAGGCCTTACGACATCATCTTGGGTGTGGACTGGTTATCCACATTTCATGCTCAGATTGACTATATTAGGCACAAAGTGAGGGGTATCTGCATGGATGGGACTAGGTTCACCTTCAATGGTGAGAAATGAGCCTTTGAAGCATAGGATGGACTTATGCAGAGGAGGGGGTAGCCGATCACACATCTATTGGCCAGTCTCTCCTTGGAGCGGTTGATGTGCGGAGTCCGAGTTTTCTTGTTGTGGTGGATCAGTACATGGATGTTTTTCCTGAATACATTCTAGGAATACCTCCTCGCAGATAGGTAGACTTCTACATTCACCTATACCCAGGTATAGCATCGATATCTAGTCCAGCATATCGGATGGCTCCTGGAGAGCATCTGGAGTTGTGGGTAAAGCTGGAATACTTACAGGGGAAGGGATTTATCTGACCCAGTGTTTCACCCTGGGAATCTCTGATTTTGTTTACCATGAAGGGGGATTGGAGCTCGTGACTGTGTGTCGACTACCGTCACCAGAATCAGGTGACTGTGAAGAACAAGTACACACTCTTGATGATTGAAAAACTCTTTGATCAGCTCAAGGGAGAACAATGGTTCTCAAAGATAGAACTCATGTTAGGCTATCAACAGCTCATAGTTTAGGATGAGGATGTGCATAAGACGGACTTCCGATGTCAGTATGGCCACTATGAGTTCTTGGTTATTCCCTTTGACGTAACCAGCACTCTAGCAGTGTTCAAGAGTCTCATGAACTATATCTTCCAGACTTTTCTTGATCGCTCTGTCGTAGTCTTCATCGACGACATACTGATTAACTCAACTACTGAGGAGAATCACACCTACCATTTGTTTGTAGTACTGGACACACTTTGAGAGCACCAGCTTTATTGTAAGCTATCGAAGTGCTAGTTATGGATTCGAGTGGTTCGTTTCTTGGGACACGTTATCTCGGAGGCTAGAGTTGTAGTGTATACAACGAAGATCAAGGCACTACTTGCTTGGGATATACCCTAGAGTGTGACAGAGGTGAAAAGTTTCCTAGGACTGGCTGGGTACTATTAGAGATTTGTTCCAGACTTATCTAGAGTTGTAGCAATACTTTCAGCATTGACGAAGAAGGGGAAACCCTTCGTGTGGTTAGATAGATACTACTAGAGATTTTAAGAGATGGGGCAGAGATTGACCAGTGCACCCATCATGAGGCTACTCGAGGAGGGCGTAGGGTACGTAGTTTACTACAAAGCAGCAGGAAACAGACTCAGGTGTGTCCTGATAAGGAAGAGAGAAGTGATCGCGTATGGTTCATGACAGTTGAGACAACATGAGCAGAACTACGCTACCCATGACCTGGAGTTAGTAGCAGTTGTCTCCACCTTGATGACGTGGTGGCACTATCTTATGGGAGAGCGTTTTACATTCTATTCTGACCACCAGAGTCTCAGGTAAATCTTCATGCAGAATGACCTAGAACTGAGACATCGATGATGGATCGAGTTCCTCCAGGACTATGACTTTGAGATAGTATATAATCTTGGAAGGGGGAACATTGTAGAAGATTTTTTTAGCAGGAGATCAGGTATTCAACTACTAGGAGAGGTGACAGAGAAGCTGGCCACGTTGCAGATATCCTTTGTGTATAGGGATGGAGCATTTTTCTGCAGTCTCTCACAGTCACTCCTCCAATTCTTCAATGAGTTAAAGAGGTATAACGTGGGGACGTTGACTGTGAGACATGATGTTCTCATATATCCTCAGGGCAGGAAACTGATGGGTTTTCTGAAGGTGGGGAGCACGTCATTATCTTCAGAGGACGTACCATGGTACCTGTTGCACTACAGGAGGAGGTGTTGAGGGAGTTCCAAAATTCCCCTATAGCAGTAAATCCAGGAGTGGAAAAAATGTATCAGGACCTCATAAGACAGAATTGGTGGCTGGGTATGAAGAAGGCGGTATCAGATTTTGTCTCACGATACCTCACTTGTCAGCAATTTAAGGCGGAGCACCAAGTTCCAGTGGGCATGCTTCAGCACATAGAGGTCCCAGAGTTGAAGTGGGATTGGATATCCATGGATTTCATTATGGGACTTCCACGTACATCCAAAGGACACGACTCTGTCATGTTGATTGTCGACAGACTCACCAAGTTGGCCCACTTCCTACCGATCAGAGATCAGGTCTCAGTAGAGAGATTGGGATGCCTCTACGTATAAAATATCATACGACTTCATGGTGTGCCATCGACGATTGTCTCCTATGGACATTCCCGTTTCACATCCCGGTTATGGAAGGGGTTTCAAGAGACTTTTTGGACACAGATTTTCTTGAGAACCACCTTCCATCCACATACAGATGGCCAGACTGAGTGGCCCATTAAGACGCTTGAGGATATGCTTCGTGCATGTGTCCTTAACTTTGGTCGCAGCTGGGAAGATCACCTACCCTTAGTGGAGTTTGCGTACAAAAACTGCTACGACTCTACCATAGGGATGGAACCTTACGAGGCACTTTACGACCAACCTTGTAGATCGCCTCTATGCTGGACTGACCTAGGAGAGTTAGAACTTGTATGACCAGAGACGGTGCATGCTAAGATGGAGAAGGTGCAGATCATTTAGGAGCAGATGAATAATGCACAGAGCATGAATAAGTCATATTCTTATAGGAGACAGAGACCACTATAGTTTGAGTATAGCGACCACGTCATTCTACGGGTCTCACCCCGACGTGGTCTACAAAGATTTGGCCGAGGCGACAAGTTATCTCCGCGATTCATCGGACTGTTCTAGGTCCTCAGTAGAGTAGGCGAGGTAGCTTACGGCCTATCTCTTCCACCTTAGTTGCATCAGGTGCATCAAATCTTCCATGTATCTCAGCTGAGGAGATATGTGCACGACCCATCCCACATCATTGACCATGGGGAGTTGGACATTGATGATGGGGCGACATTCACGGAGGTCCCAGTGGAGATCAATGATCGACAGAAGTGGGTCCTGCGTGGACGGTCAATTCATCTGGTACGTGTTCGCTGGCAGCACGAGAAACTCCAGGAGAGATCATGGGAGAGGGAGGCCCAAATGCGTACTCAGTACCCCTTTTTGTTCCCTTAGTGAGTCATTTAGCTTTTGGGGACGTATGTCCCTAAGGTAGAGAGAATTTAATTACTCGGAAATTTTGTGGAAATATTTTTCATTAAATACAAAGAAATTATACGAGTCTTTAGTTTCTGATGGCGCCTGATTCTGAGGCCCGGTGTTCCTGGAATAAATTTTTGAAATTTTGTTCGGTTACATACACTAGGCGTATGAGCAGGATTTTATATCTTTTGAACCGACGCTTAGAAATAAAATCTAAGGACACTGATGAACTCGCAACTCCAGTATTCGCTTAAGGGGACCTTTACTACAGTTGCGTTTTATACACGTTGGATGTTATTTTTGGGGGTTTTCCAATTAAAATAAATAAAAATATGATTAACATATTTTTATGTTGGTGGTGGTTAGATCCACCAAAGGGAATTTGGAAGTGGGGACCACGCCACACATAACCTCCCATGGGAGGATAATGTGTTGGGGGGCCCTTATGAACATAATCTCTTCAACTCCCCCTTGAAACCCTTGGACACCCCCATTGATGTGGGTTAAACCCTCCACCTTCCACCACCCTTTTTAATTTTGAATTCTATTCAGCTCCCACCACATCTCCTTTATGGTGACAGCACATTGAATTAATTTTTTAATTAATTGATTTGTGTGTTTGAATTGTTTTGAATTAATTATGACAACTTAATAATATTTGATATATTATTATGGTTGGAGTTGGCATAATTTGGTTTTGGGTTTGGAGAATTGGGAGGAAGTCTTGGAAGAATAATAACCTCTCGAAGAAGAATGCCATTTTTCCACCGCAGAACGATGACTCGACTTCATTATTTCTAACCGGGGAAAGAAAAGGAAGACGACACCCGCAAAGATCATCGCCAAGGACTACGTCATTCCCTCAAACGTTGACAGAATGACGCCCGTCTTCCACGATGCTGTTTTCTGTGATTTCGACAATGTACCTTGAATAGAGGTAGGGGTTACTTTAATGTTTGATTCTACCATCCATTCTACATTGTAAAATTGGAGGAATCATGTGCTTATTGATATCATATGATGAGGTGGGTTCGGGCCGCACGAACACGGCCTAACCCTCCCCCGTATTTGTTGATCTTAATGATGATAGAGGCAGAGCTAATAGGGCATGGGGCAGTCACACGGCACTGGAGAAAAAACACAGTGGATGAAAAGGAATGACACTATCGTGCCACACTTTGAAATCGAAGGCCATGGCCAGGACGGGCCGTGGCGGTGGAGGACCGGTGCCATCGCGGCTGCTGGGTGGAGGAAAACCGCGACCCACATCTGCGAGCCGCTCTGCTGGAAGAATCGGCCAGATACTTCCGGCCAGGCAGGAGGAATGCGACACCCGCAGGTTCCGCGCGGAGGAGGCACATCCCGCAACCGTGGGCCGCTCAGCGGGCGAACCAGACGGCCGCCTGCCAGCCGAGCAAGGGAGATGTAGCGTCTTCGGGCGAACCGAACCAGCCTAAAGTGCGGGCCTGTCCATGGGTTGGTCATGCCCCACCGGGCCAGGCCGATCCCCAGCTAGTTTGGACCCTCCAAGTTGGGCCAGATTGACCCCCCATCGAGTTCGGACTTGCCATGCCAAGTCGGGCTGCCCGGCAGCCCACTAGCCTTGACGGGTCGGGCCCGACATCGCTTACATCCGAATATCTCATAGACCAAGCGTCCGATCGATGCTCCCTCTGCAACATTGGGGCCCTCGCATCGAGGTGGTCCTTTTTCAATACTCTATGTTATTTTGAGACATTTTTGGAAAATGGCCAGGTTTGGAATGAGCGTAAATCCAACCGGGCCCCTAGAACAGAAATGCCAATAACTCTCATACTGGGTGTCTGATTGACGCTTCGTCTGTCATGTTGGGTTCCTTTTGATTGGATGGAACTACGGGATACATCAACTCGAGACTTCATGATAGTTGATGCATTGACACTTGAATTGAGGAGAAGACCCTCCAAGAATCGAGCATGTTGTGTGTGGGAACCCTAGAGCTGGTTGCGATGACTGAGATGACAGAATTCTCCATGGGTTCGATAGTGACGACTACTGTAGCAGAATCCTCCGTGAGTTCGACTACAATGAATAAAATTTCTGAATCCTCTATGGGTCTGATAGAATAGCTGGTCTTGTATCTTGTGTGGGTCCAACAGCTTAGCTGGTCCTGTATACTGTGTGGGTCCGACAACTTTGACGATGAATAACTGGTCATGTATCCTGTGTGGGTTTGATAGCTTAGCTGGTCCTGTATCTTTTGTGGATCTGATAGCTTAAATGAATCCGTGACTACATCTGATCTTCTCTATCACTCAACGAATGATGTATACCTGTGTGAGATGAGTCATGTATTTCAACCACTATCATCATGGTGTTTGACCTTACTTCCTTTGTGGACAGTGTTGTGCTTGGGCTCGAGAGTTGGAGCCAGACTATGACTGGTAACTTTGGTATATGTATGGTAATATACCTAAGTGGTGTTTTTTGATACTTCATGATTTTATCTTACTTATATGGTTTATCCTTTGTGGATTCTGGGAGACCTCCGGGGGTCTCGAGGTCCCCTTCTTAGTATCATTATACTCATCCCTACAGGGGCTACACCCGAACTTCATTGTGTTGGTTGCAGACGACAGACAACACTGACCGGGCTAGAGAGTTGTAGAGGTGGACGGTACCCGGAGGTGGACCACTTGGTGAGACATACACGGGGTAGACAGACGGACCTGGGGTACTGAGGAGGCCATCTGTACCCTCCCTTCATGTGGGATTTCTGGAGGACAACTCAGTATTTGTTGTTTACCTTTCTGCAGTTGTACTAGTTTTTCAGTTGTTTGTACTTTACTATTGGGATTGTATTTCCCGCCACTTTCCTTTCAGCAAATTATTTTGTATACAATATTACTTAGTGTTTACTTTCAATTGCGTACTCTGTTTGTGTTTGTTTCATTTTATAAAGGCAATGTCATCCCTGTTTATCGGTATTACGCCTTTGGTGATAGTCGCTAGCCCCTGGCCTATAGAAGGCGGGCTTGGGGTAGTCACGACATGGGCCCTGAGGATAGGTTGAAGCAATGATATAATTATTAGATATATTAATTATACATGATTTAATAGATATCCATAATATTTAAAGATATAAAATGAAATACATTGTTCATGGGAAAGTAAATTGTATTTATACATACATGTTGTTTCCATTTCATCACTGGATTAAAAGTATTAAAGTTCTCCAACATATTAAAATTAAATGATAATTTTTATGTAATGTATATCAAGTACTTGTATTAAACCCATCCTTGTTATCTTCCATGTAATGTTTGAATGAATCACATTACTTTGTGAGACGGTTATCCACTCTACACACGAGGGACGTTATCATATTGCCATAAAAAGGAATGCATAAAGGTACATTTTATATAATAGATCTAGAAATATATTAATTTAAAAACCCATATTTAAATTTTTTATCCATCATTATATCCATCTCTTAGAGGTGATGATTGAAAATTAATAACATTGGTACGTGAGGCGGTAGCTCGTTCTACACATGAATGAGGATTTCATATCCAATTTGATGAAATAAAATATGGTTGTTGGTCATTAAAATAACTTAAAAAATTATGAGGAATACAATGAGTATAATATATCATTAGGTTTTAATACTAACTTAAGGAGTTTTAGAGAGAAATAAAATAAAATGCTTGATTAGGGACTCTACCAATTTTTGTACAAATTCATTTGGTGTATAACAAAATTAATATTAGGTTTGATTTAAAAGAAAAATACATATTATTGGATGAGAAGCCAAAATTTTAGAATTTATGTGGGATGTAATTGGAAGAACCAATGTGTTTCTAATGTGTTATGAATAGAGGACAAGGGCGGCCTTTTGAATGTCAAGTGATTGGCACACTTGTAATTATAGAAAATAAAAAAGATTAATCATGTTTCTCATAGTCTAGAAGGATATAAAATTGTCCAATTCAGAAAATATAATATATACTATCAACATTTGGACATTAAATTTGTTATAGACAATTTTAGGTCATTTCTATCCCGTATAATTTTAGTTTAACCACCTATTAAACCCAGTTTTACTTTAACCACTGTAAATATGGTATTACACTTGTGACTATTAATTATGGTAAAAATTTTTACCATATTATATAATATAAATTATTATTATTCCTTATATGAAACACATTTTTCAACATTACATTGATATATGTTTCAAAATTAAATTTAACTATAATCATATAGACTCAACGAGAAAAGGGGTTTTCAAATAGAAAATGTTAAAAAGAATAAGAAGCTGTTCTATTAAAATTTATAATGAATTTTACTAAAATGAATTAAAATGTATTAATAGACACATTAATGAAATAATTTTTCTTTTAAATCCATTTTACATAATTTTATGTTTTTAAAAACGTTATAAATATTGATAATAATTAATAAAAACAAATATTTTTCACTATACATCAAAAAATTAATCGTTACATAAAATATATCAAAATTCCTAACAAGATAATTTTGATATGATGATCAATAAAATGAATTCACCTTCCAATTTTTTTCTGAAATTATAAGAGAAATTTTAAAATTAGTTCACAAAGGGTTATATATCTTCTTTTTATAAAAAAATTGTTTTTATGCCTAAAATTTGATCTATTTATATCAATTCAATAGAATATATCAATGATAAAAAATATATTTAATATTATATATAATTATTTTATTAAAATAATTACCGAAACTTTTTTATTTAAATAATTGTGATAAAAATTACTATAAAATATTTTATGTGTAAAATATTTCCTTTATTTTTTAATTTATATTTTATTTTCATTTCTTATTGATTGGACACTAAGGAATGAATATTATATACATGTGTAAAAAATATATTATCATAATTTAGTTAAAATTATTCTTGCCTACCATTCCTATGTCTTGGTGATAACTATCATATTAAATAATAATATTTTATAAGTATGTCGCATATCATTTATTCTCGGGGTTTCATGTAATAAAATCTACACCTAGTGTTTCATGTAAATCATGATAAAATCAATATTTTCTATAATTCTAGATATGGAAAATATTAAATTAATTTGAGAAAATATATTTCATAAATTTTTAGGATGATACATTTTAAAACCCTTAATTAAATTGTGCCATTTTAGTTTGAACCTGTGCTTAGAAAAAATGATTTTTAAATTTGTAATCTCTTTGTGGGAAACCTACATCGTAAAAAGGTTTCAAATTTTTTTTCCAATAAATGATCATATTTTTTTTGTGAAAGTCATCTAGAACAATTCATAAAATTTTTCCCAATATGATAACATAGTTGGTAATTGACGTCATGGACATGGATGTGGAAACTAAAATGAAATTACTGATTTTGAGTGATATAGAACATGGTCATAAAAAAGTTATAAACAACAAATCCATAAATATGTGATAGGTGAGCATACCATTCATTCATTAGAAATAAATGTAAATGTTTTACATTTAGTTTCAATATACTAATATTAATGTTGAAATTGTTTCCTGAGAATATATACATATTCCATTTCATTCCATTTCAAAAGACCAATCTCATCCATTGGTTGTTCCTTGATCAATTTTCACTTCATCTCCTACTTAATGAGAAGGATTTTTCTTGTCTAAAGTCATAACAAAATATTGGATTCATATTATAATAATAATTAAATATTCAATCCATATTTATCATCATAAAATGATTTACACATGTTTTCTAATACACATATTTCTTCATATAGTGAATTAAAACATTAATCATTAAAATCACATAAAATGTTAATATTAATCCATTTCATAAATGGATAAACATATGTAACGCCCCGACCCCAACTACCCAGAGTCGGTGCATTACTTCGTAACATTGACATGATCACAAAAGATCAAGTCTCGAAAGACCGATTAGTTTAGTAGCCTTGGAAACACTAGATAAATTCATAAATCTTACATTACATCATAAGGTGAAAAACTACAACATCTTCTCTTCATATCCCCTTATATTATCCCTGCAGGTCATTCATATTATACTTCTTCACATCCTGAAAAATATTAAAACATTGAAAGGGGTGAGCTCAGATGCTCAGTAGGGATAACAATATTGCGGAAGCTTTCATAAATAAACATTAACATTTAAGGCAATGTATAAATAAAACAAAAGCCTTTTAAACATGAACTTCAACATAATATGGAAAAAGTAAAATGAGATAATGTCATTTACTTATTCACATGGATATTCTACTGGTCGAATAATAACATGCAATATCAATAACCACTTTCATAATGATGGAATGAATAATGCCAGACTATCATAACCACGTAGCCAAGGCCTCATGCCAAGACCACAAATAATATTTTGTCAAGGCCTCGTGGAAATATACTAGTTTGTCTCATGAGACCTGCCGATGCATCGAAAAGCTATAGCGGGCTCCACCCGTCACTTATTAAGTCCAATGCATTCCTCATATGAATAGATTTAAACATATCATAAACCATAACATAATCGTATCACATAAAACATGCATAAAGGAAACATAACATTTCCAAATTTCAATCACAAGATATAAATACAATGCATTGATATAATAAAAACACTTTCAAAACCATTTTCAATAACAAAATAAAAGAAATGTAAAATATGGTATTTATTTTTCTTTTAAAAAAAGGTATGGCTTGTAGAGGAAGCCGAAACTCAAATAATTTTCACGACGGCAGAGAAGTCGTTGTCGCTGCATACGTACGACAAAAACATCCCCTTTTGTCTATTAGTAAATGCTTTGTATAAAAAATTCCTTTTGAATAAACGTAAAAGTCAAAGGGGTTTATACACCGTATAAAAGAAAGTTGTGTATAAAACCAAATATGCCTCAATGAAAGGAGATTGAGGCGAAGTCCTTAAAAAGTTCATTTTTAAAATAAAATAGATCTATTATGTGTATTCACTAAAGGTACACATAATGAAATTAAAAATACAAAATAGGACAAAATAATATCATGACATAATTTGAAAGTAGAAGATTAACCCAAAGAATGGAAATTGGGTTAAGAAATTCCCTTACCTCATGTCCGACTTGACTCAACCGTTCTTTAGCCTCCTGAATAATAAACTAGAGTTAATATCTACCTTATTAAGAACCATTTTCAATTTCATTATCCTTTTTATATCACTTATTACAATGTTATGAACATTATGTAATTATTTAAGTTAATAACAGTCGTTTTGTCGATCTTTGGGACTTGAGTCAACAATAAACTTCTTATAATTACAAGTTGTTCATGTGGTGAAATATCCATTATATCCAGATTTATATTCATGATGTAGATATCATATATATCATATATATCCATTATATACATTCATTCATAATATTACGTAACATTTAGAGTTAAGAAATGAAATGCACCGTTCATGGAGACGGTAAGCCGTACGTACGCATGAACGCCACTTTCATTTCTATTTCGTATTTAATGGAATGAAATCATAATGATATAAATGTATAATATAATTCGAGCATAATATAGCATATAATACCATTTAATCCATCCTTTATACATCCCACATATGGTATTAACGATTCAAATCACTTTGAGGGGGCGGTAGTCCGCACTTCCTAAAATGAAAATATCGCGTTTACCCATAATGGAAACCATAAAGGTATGCCATAAATGAAAAATAAAAAATCATAAGGAAAGCAAAAACATAATATATATCATATATAAAAATAGTTTCATCATAATGGCCAACATTAGAGGTGTTATATGAGTGTTGAACAATCATCGTTTCGTGAGGCAGAAATTCGCCATCCACAGAAACAGTATGTTCATTAACCATTAGATGTAGGTGTGTGTAAGTTTAGCTCGAATCCTTATTATAAAAACATCCTAGTATATTTAGGATACTGGTTTTGTTACAAAAGAAATGAATAAAACGTTTTTAGGGGGTTGGAGAATAAAAATAAAACAAAACAACATTAGAGAAGACATTACCTTAAAATCGGGTAACTCTGTTTGATTTGAGCCGAAGGATTCCTTGGGAAGAGTTATGCCCAAAGTGAGGCTTCTAGGAGTAAGAGGGGGAAGTTGGGAGAGTATTTGGGCAGAGGTTGGCTGATCCAAATGGCTTGAAAGTGTGAATGAGGTGGAAGAGGTGGGGGCCATTTATAAGTGGAGAGGAGGGGCACTCTTGGAAAGTAAAGAAATGTCACTTTATTATAAAATGAGTTTCGAATTTTAGAAGTCCCACACTTATATAATTCGACGATAAGGTGACAAGGGTTCGAAATCTACTCATCCAATAGGTTTTTGACAAGTTTAAGCCTTATATTTTACATTATATTTTTATTTTATTTAAATCGTTAAATAACGAGGTCATCGCTGCATCATCATGATGTCATAAATAATTTAATTTATTTAATGTCTAAAAATTAGAAAAAAAATACTATGATGTAGGAAATCGTTTTAGATTTCCAATGACTATTTATAGTCAAAAATATGACTTGTATAACCCCGTGTAAAAATTGTTTTAGTAAAACATTTCATGTTTGTGTCATTTTTTACTTTAACATTAAATAAAAGGTATTTATGTCATTTTCCAACTAAAGTGGCACCATGGGGTCTCCAAGTTGACCCATGGATTGTCTTGGTCGTCCATGGCACATCCGATGAGGGTAGTACATGTTTCAAGCTCATCTCATATTATTAAAACATTATTTTTACCTTAAACTACACTAATTACCTCTAATCGCGATTAAGAACTTAAAAGTTACTATTCACCAAAAAATTATTTTAATCTCATTGAACCACATTTTACTTCTTAATGACAACCATGTATGTCGGATTTTTGAAAATCAAATCACAGAAGTGGTAAAATTTCATTTAAACGAAAAATCAGTTTTTATAAGTACCACTTAGTGGTTTCACTATTCATCAAAAATTGAAGTTTTTCAGAACAATGCCAAAATTTCACCCTAAGATATAATTGATATTCCGAATTCAAAAATGATTTCTATTTTAAAAAATTCCAAACATATATGTTTCATTAATTTATTTTATATTTAATTTCCGCTGTCACAACAAATAGCGTGTTTTTTAGAAACAATATATATCAAAAGATTGACAATTGTCTATGTCCAATTTCAGAGTGAAATTAATTATAATGACCCCCATTGGATATAATGGTAAAAATATATTCTAATTATACTTTAAAACCACTAAATTGTAGAATTTATCACAATAAATTTTTTTGATTTAAAAAGCTGTTTTAAGTTTTTTTCACTATTCATAAAAAATTAGAAGTTCTCAGAAAAATACCCAAAATTCAACATAAGCTAATTTCAATATTCCAAATCCAAAAATGAAGTCCATTTTGAAATATAAAATATATATAGTTTCAAAAAGTGGGTATTAATATTCATAACGGTTACTTTGATTGGTTGTGGTGTGTGTTAGAACTCGAAGTTGCGTACAACACACGCTACTGCATTACTGAAAGAGAAGCGTATCGTGGAAGATCGGGGTGTTACATTCTCCCCTCCTTCAATAAATTGCGTCCTTGCAATTTTAAATTTTTCTTTGAAAATAAAAGGTTGAAAATAGAAAATACCTTTGTGGAAAACCCACATCGGAAATAAGGTTAATAAAATTTAGCATTAATAAGAGGGAAAGGGAAATGAAAAAGTCACCCCCCAATTATGATCTCAATTAGGAGAACATTGGTGGAAATTAGAGACATAATTGGAGGAAAAACGTAAATATTTGTAGGGAGTGATTGTGGTCATCAATCACAAACAAGTGTCAAATTGAGGGCCTCAAAGCCTTCAATCTATGCTGATTTAAAATATCATCAGTTTAACAAGACATAAGGTATTAGGAGTACACATTTTTTTGTTTTAATATCCCTTTAATAAAGTTTAAGAATTAATTTATTCATAGAATAATATATAGGTATATATATATATTTATGCTTGACAAGTAAAGTTTCAACCTTCAACTAATTTCTACCACAAACTCATCTTTCACTAAAAAAGATAATAGAACTAAAAAATATTCTATTTATCCTAATTGTATAAGGTTCCAAATATTAACACATACCATTTAGATTAGTAAAACTATTTTGTAATAACCAGGGACTTCCTGTAGGCTTGAGGTAGGTAATAAAGGCCTGTCGCACTATGGTTGTGGGTTCGATTCCTGCAGGTTGTCCGACGTGACGGGTTATGCCCCACCCTGCAGGTTGTCCTTTTCCTAAAACTATAGTATTATAGTATTCCAAAAATAATCTTCAGAAATGTTTTAACCTTAAACAATACTATCCATGGTTCAACTTAATCCATTCAAACCTTAATAGTTATCAAAAATACCTCTGTCCAAACTTTCTCTAAAAAGTCTTTTAATTCCAAAATCAATTATATCATCAGATTCCTCAAACAAGGTAAAGCTTCTCTTATTGTCACATACAAAAAAATTATTACCTTCATCATATTAAAACCTTAATGAAATCAACATGTACTGTAGTACAATCCTTATATATATATCACATTATTCTAATAACCAGAATATAATCCTTGAGTCCAAAAGCACCAATACATTAATTATTCCGCTTCAACTGTAGTAACAACATAAGATTGTCCTTGATCCCTTGGCCTTTTCTGAGGTAAGTTTCCCTGATGCTTAGGATATTCATTTTCATAATGACCCATCTCTCTACAATTATAGCATTCCACATTCATAGCAACTTTCTTTCCCTTGCAATCATTATCTTGGTGGCCTTTTTCACCACACTTGTAACAGAATCCCATTCCTTTCAAGCAAGTACCAGGGTGTTTCTTCCTACATTTACTGGAGGACTGATATTCAACTCTTACCTTCTTCCCCTTATTTCGATTTCCATATTGATCAGAATATCTCTTCTTCTCTTGCTTTGCTTTAAATTCATAGGACTTAGAGAATTCCTTTTCCGTCTTGATTGAACACGAGACAATATCTTGATATGTTGAGAAATATTGTGATACTAAAGCTCGACGGAGAAATTGTTTTAACCCATCAAAGAAACGATCAATCTTACTTCTCGGGTTACATATATAATCTGCAGCATACCTCGCTAACCTTGTAAAGTTAGCCTCATACTTTGCGACATTCTCATCCTCCTTCTACCTCAGACTCAGAAATTGCCTTTCCATATCTGCTCGATGGTCATGAGGAAAGTATTTTTCTAAGAAAAGCTCTTTTAAATCCCTCCATTCCATAATCGATACGTCATCATCTTCCTTTGTGTTTTGAATCAGCGACCACCACTGATCGGCATCTCTAGTGAGGCGGTAAACTGCCATGACAACCTTCTCCCTTTCGCTACTCCCCATGGCATGGAATATTTTCTCTAAGGAGTTTATCCATTTCTAAGCTTCTAATGGATTTATACCCCCATTAAAAGTTGGCAGTTGTTACCTCATGAAGCGGTCTAACATTGATCCTCCATGTTGTGGATAAGGTGATCCATACGAGTAAGGTTATTATTAATAACATGAGTGAGTTGTCCCAGTATGGTAATAAGTTGATCAGCACCAGTTGTATCTCCAGATCCAGAATAATTATCTTGAGCAGGAGGGAAATCCCTACACGGAGTGCGTGCATTGATACAGTTTCCATTCCTTCCACTAGGCACCATTTCTATACAATGGCATAAACTAGATTAGTTTATGAATCAAAATACATAATTACATACTTATAAAATACTTAACATAAATTGAACTATTTATGGATATAGTCCATAATCATAAAAAGGTTTTCTTTGAGGAAGTATATATTCATAACCGTTCATAGTGGTTTGTAAAGAAAACTAGAATTATCCTAAGCATATCCCCCGGGAGTGTTGTAACCAAGAGTGCAGCAAGGCCTGTTGTCGTGCACCAGTTCCCGTTCAAGTATAGCTCAAAGCGGTGTTTTCAGGTTTTACCCCTAGGTACATCTGTGCCAGAGCCGCCTCTACCTGCTCGTATCCAGACAGGTATGTATTGCTCGGAAAACTCACAAAATCTCTACAATAACAAAATTCTAGGAAGTTATTCTATAATAATCCTCAAAGTCTATCTTTGGGCTATGTTCTCTAATCAGAGTTTATCTAAATCTAGCTTCCAAGGTTAGTACTAAACTGTCTCTGATACCAACTGTAACGCCCCGACCCCAGCTACCCAGAGTCGGTGCATTACTTCGTAACATTGGCATGATCACAAAAGATCAAGTCTCGAAAGACCGATTAGTTTAGTAGCCTTGGAAACACTAGATACATTCATAAATCTTACATTACATCATAAGGTAAAAAACTACAACATCTTCTCTTCATATCCCCTTATATTATCCCTGCAGGTCATTCATATTATACTTCTTCACATCCTGAAAAATACTAAAACATTGAAATGGGTGAGCTCAGATGCTCAGTAAGGATAACAATATTGCGGAAGCATTCATAAATAAACATTAACATTTAAGGCAATGTATAACTAAAACAAAAGCCTTTTAAACATGAACTTCAACATAATATGGAAAAAGTAAAATGAGATAAGGCCATTTACTTATTCAATGGATATTCTACTGGTCGAATAATCACATGCAATATCAATAACCACTTTCATAATGATGGAATGCATAATTCCAGACTATCATAACCACGTAGCCAAGGCCTCGTTCCAAGACCACAAATAAGATTTTGTCAAAGCCTCGTGCCAAGACACTAGTTTGTCTCATGAGACCTGCCGATGCATCGAGGAGCTATAGCGGGCTCCACCCGTCACTTATTAATTCCAATTCATTCCTCATATGAATAGGTTTAAACATATCATAAACCATAACGTAATCGTATCACATAAAACATGCATAAAAGAAACATAACATTTCCAAATTTCAATCACAAGATATAAATACAATGCATTGATATAATAAAAACACTTTCAAAACCATTTTCAATACCAAAATAAAAGAAAAGTAAAACATGGTATTTATTTTTCTTTTAAAAAAGGTATGGCTTGTAGAGGAATCCGAAACTCAAATAATGGTCACAGTGGCGGAGAAGTCGTTGTCGCCGAATACGTACGACAAAAACATCCCCATTTTTCGTTTAGTAAATGCTTCGTATAAAAAATTCCTTTTGAATAAACGTAAAAGTCAAAGGGGTTTATACACCGTATAAAAGAAAGTTGTGTGTAACACTAAATATGCCTCAATGAAAGGAGATTGAGACGAAGTCCTTAAAAAGATCATTTTTAAAATAAAATAGATCTATTCTGTGTATTCACTATAGGTACACATAAAGAAAGTAAAAATACAAAATAGGACATAATAATATCATGATATAATTTGAAAGTAGGAGATTAACCCAAAGAATAGAAATTGGGTTAAGAAATTCCCTTACCTCGTGTCCGACTTGACTCAACCATTCTTTAACCTCCTGAATAATAAACTAGAGTTAATATCTACCTTATTAATAACCATTTTAAATTTCATTATCCTTTTTATATCACTTATTACAATGTTATGAACATTATGTAATTATTTAAGTTAATAACGGTCGTTTTGTCGATCTTTGGGACTTGAGTCAACAATAAACTTCATATAATTACAAGTTGTTCATGTGGTGAAATATCCATTATATGCAGAATTATATTCATGATGTAGATATCATATATATCATATATATCCATTATATACATTCATTCATAATATTACGTAACATTTAGAGGTAAGAAATGAAATGCACCGTTCATGGAGACGGTAAGCCGTACGTACGCATGAACGCTACTTTCATTTATATTTCATATTTAATGGAATGAAATCATAATGATATAAATGTATAATATAATTCCATCATAATATAGCATATAATACCATTTACTCCATCCTTTATACATCCCACATATGGTATTAACGATTCAAATCACTTTGAGGGGGCGGTAGTCCGCACTTCCTAAAATGAAAATATCGCCTTTACCCATAATGGAAACCATAAAGGTATGACATAAATGAAAAATAAAAAATCATAAGGAAAACAAAAACATAATATATATCATATATAAAAATAGTGTCATCATAATGGCCACCATTACAGGTGTTATATGAGTGTTGAACAATCATCGTTTCGTGAGACAAAAATTCACCATCCACAGATACAATATGTTCTTTAACCATTAGATGTAGGTGTGTGTAAGTTTAGCTCGAATCCTTCTTATAAAAACATCCTAGTATATTTAGGATACTGGTGTTGTTACAAAAGAAATGAATAAAAAGTTTTTAGGGGGTTGGAGAAGAAAAATAAAACAAAACAACATTATAGAAGACATTACCTTAAAATCGGGTAACTCTTTTTGATTTGAGCCGAAGGATTCCTTGGGAAGAGTTCTGCCCAAAGTGAGGCTTCTAGGAGTAAGAGGGGGAAGTTGGGAGAGTATTTGGGCAGAGGTTGGATGATCCAAATGGCTTGAAAGTGTGAATGAGGTGGTAGAGGTGGGGGCCTTTTATAAGTGGAGAGGATGGGCACTCTTGGAAAGTAAAGAAAAGTCACTTTATTATAAAAAGAGTTTCGGATTTTAGAGGTCCCACACTTATATAATTCGAGGATAAGGTGATAAGGGTTCGAAATCTACTCATCCAATAGGTTTTTGACATGTTTAAGCCTTAGATTTTACATTATCATTTTATTTTATTTAAATCGTTAAATAACGAGGTCATCGCTGCATCATCATGATGTCATAAATAATTTAATTTATTTAATGTCTAAAAATTAGAAAAAAAATACTATGATGTAGGAAATTGTTTTATATTTCCAATGACTATTTATAGTCAAAAATATTACTTGTATAACCCCGTGTAAAAATTGTTTTAGTAAAACATTTCATGTTTGTGTCATTTTTTACTTTAACATTAAATAAAAGGTATTTATGTCATTTTCCAACTAAAGTGGCACCATGGGGTCCCCAAGTTGACCCATGGATTGTCTTGGTCGTCCATGGCACATCCGATGAGGTTAGGACATGTTTCAAGCTCATCTCATATTATTAAAACATTATTTTTACCTTAAACTACACTAATTACCTCTAATCGCGATTAAGAACTTAAAAGTTACTATTCACCAAAAAATTATTTTAATCTCATTTAACCACATTTTACTTCTTAATTACAACCATGTATGTCGGATTTTTGAAAATCAAATCACAGAAGTGGTAAAATTTCATTTAAACGAAAAATCAGTTTTTATAAGTACCACTTAGTGGTTTCACTATTCATCAAAAATTGAAGTTTTTCAGAACAATGCCAAAATTTCACCCTAAGCTATAATTGATATTCAGAATTCAAAAATGTTGTCTATTTTAAAAAATTCAAAACATATATGTTTCATTAATTTATTTTATAGTTAATTCCCGCTGTCACAACAAATAGCGTGTTTTTTAGAAACAATATATATCAAAAGATTGACAATTGTTTATGTCCAATTTCAAAGTGAAATTAATTCTAATGACCACCATTGGATATAATGGTAAAAATATATTCTAATTATACTTTAAAACCACTAAATATTATAATTTATCACAATAAATTATTTTGATTAAAAAAGATGTTTTATGTTTTTTTCACTATTCATAAAAAAATTAGAAGTTCTCAGAAAAATACCCAAAATTCAACATTGGATAATTTCGATATTCCGAATCCAAAAATGAAGTCCATTTTGAAATATAAAATATATATAGTTTCAAAAAGTGGGTATTACTATTCATAACAGCTACTTTGATTGGTTGTGGTGTGTGTTAGAACTCGAAGATGCGTACAACACACGCTACTGCATTATTGAAAGAGAAGCGTATCGTGGAAGATCGGGGTGTTACAAATATGTCCCTTAAAAATAATTAAAATACATGACATTAGAAAAAGGTCACTAAATTTCAAAAATTAGCATATCATTCATCCCACAAACAACATGAAGTGTCTCTTAATTATCACATACCAGTCATGTGAAGACATTAATCATCTATTCTCATGAAATATGTTAATAACATGAATCACCATAAAATCCTATTGAAAAAAAAATAATTCTTCATTATTAATTAAATAAAAGCATATATTATTGAATATATTCCTTAAATCCAAAAATATTGAAAATCCATTATTGATTCCCTGAACCACATTATCAAAAAATCATTAATTAGATTTAGGGTAATCATTATTATATAGTTTAAAATATCCATATAAATATTCTCACAATCAAAAAAAATATCAACATGAGGATTATATTAACTGTTATTTTCCCTTAATCATGTGTTCTTCTTTAAAATGACTCCCTTCCATAAACATTCTTCTATAGTTCATCATTACCATTCAATATACTTTTCATAATCTATAAAAAATAATATATAATGAATAACCATTATATATTTCACGATTAATATAACATAATTTATGAATTCTAACACATAAAAACATTAATAATTACACTTCATTCGAAAATCATTAACTAGTCTTATCATCTTTTTCCTTCACACTTCATTTATTTCACATATCATTTGTACTGTATTCATCATCAGTAACATAACTGTTACCCTGAAAAAACTCTTATTCTCTTCATGATATTTCCTCTTTGGAAATTTATTATCATAATTCAAATATTTCCCACACTTTCAAAGTTCAAAAAGTCAATGAAAACATGGGGAGTCCATTACTGTAATACATTTATTTAACAAAATTATTTATTTTCCATTGAAATTTATCTCTTTTTATCCTTAGTCTCAACCCTTAAAACATATTCATGATCCATTATGAAATAAATTCGGGTTCTTATAAAAAAATTCTCAATATATATGTAACTAAGTATTCTTACTCAATGGTCTCTACAACCTAAACTCTTGTTGAACCATATCAGTCTTTTATTTGGTGGGCCTGATTATTGGTTAAGGTAAATGTTGTTAATTATATATCATGATAATAGATTATAGAAAATAAAAATTTCCTTCACCCCATTTGGATTGTCATCAACCCATCATTTATCATATTATATGTTGATCAGGTTCCTTTTGTTTCCAACCATTCACTCAAACCGAAAACCATAGTTTGAGTAAAAAAATATAGCGAGGAACCACATAATTAATAAAAATAAATTATAATATATCTACATCATGATGCTTTTCTTTTAATCTATGACATTTTTTTATACTTGATCATTCATGTTATTTATTTAAATCCTTCATAATGGTTTTTAATGAGTTTTTTGATTTATAAACCATAACTGGTGAGAGTGTATGACCAGTTGTGTAGCAAGGATAGTTGTCATGCACAATTTGATGATCAATTCATGATCATCAGACCCATTTCATAATTATTACAACAAGGTACCTATATACCCGAGCTATATAACATTAAATTATCTAGAGATGGATGTAATTTCATAGAAACACCTAACTCTATCCGTTGAAAAAAAATTAGTACGTTTTTCTAAAAAAAATTTCATTCATATACATATCCTCCGACATATCCATAGAGATCTCAATATGGTTTTTATATCCTACATTCCAATTATAAACTAAACCAATCATATGATACAAAATGTTAAGGATCAGGCTTCTCACAGACAACTATTACAAATTATTAAATGAATACTCATTAAATTACAAAAATGCATGACTATGGACTATATTGGATTAGTTTTGTTTGGATATTAGATACACTATATTATTATTTCATGAAAAAATATATGTTTATCCCAAAAATATATTCCCATTAAGTAAAATTCATAAACATACCGAACATAAAAACATTAATCATAACCATGGGAAATAAAACAAAAGAATGGGTGAGCTCAAATGCTTAGTAAGTATTATTTTGGTAAATACATTGACATAACATGAGAATAACATATGGAAACCACACCCTATATATCAAAGATCAAAATCTAGATTCATAGTATATATATTAGTATTTTAAGAGACATGAGTCATAAGGAAATCAATGAATATCTTCCATGATATAATAACGTTGGAATAAGACATGAAATAGAGGAATAAGCATAAGTATATAAAATCCTCTTCGTACTAGACAAGTCTCACTTCCAAGGTTATAATATTAGATGGTATTACTCACTAAACCAAGATAGTAGTCAATTTTCACACTCAAGAACATCATTGTAGACAAAGTCCCTTACTAGACTGGGTTTAGCCCCCATTCTAGTCCTATATATCTCATGTGATATAAATTATTACCAAATGTATTGGAGGGAGAAAAATGTCCTACATGTCACATAATTGAAATCATATATATGTATTCCATAATATCATAAATAATTCATCATAACAAACCCCATAAAATAAAATGGATTTCATGAAAATTTCATCATATCATAAACTTTTGAAAATAAATAAGTTTCATAACCATTTCATCCATTCATTATAGCATAAACCGTTTAAAGAACCATGTTTCAAAAGTTTTTTCTCATGGTATTACCTAAGGAAGAGAAATATGTGTCATAAAATTCACCTCATCATAAAAACAACTATACAGAGAAAAAGTAAGAATGGAATCTTTGGATCATATACCCAGTAATGTATAAGTAGCATACACATATGTAAAAATATATGGAATATTATTTTCAATGATGTTTTAATACATTTCTTGATGGAAATAACTTTTCATTGAAAACAACATTAAAAAATATTAAATTATTTAGAAATCTATTTCATAATAAATAACTGTGAAAAATAAAATGGAATCCTTAAAAATAATTTAATAAATCACTAAGTAAAATATCATTTATACATTTAAAAATAATTTTTAAAAAATAATACATTTTGAGTATATATTTCATTGAAAATAACTCTGAAAATATATGATGGAATATTTTAAAATAATTTAAAACAATTAATGAGGAAATATCTTTTCCACTTTGAAAAAGAACATAAAACATTTTGAATATACTTTTCTTTGAATATATGTTTCAAAAAGATAATGGATTTTTCAAATAAAAATGGTCAAGATGTTTAGATATTACGATCATGTCAAACATGTTAAAACAAATAATTGTTTCTCACTTTGTAACAATCCAATCGAGCATTGCTTATAAAATGACTTGAATATTCCATAAAACAAATTACAAATTCAATCTTGTGTAAGAATATCATTAATAAAAAAATTATAGATTATTAAAATCATTTTTAGAAAACAATATTTTGAAATAAAAGGGTTTTTTGACTGAGGAGGTTTATAAATATTATTTTTCATAAAAACATAATTTTGACCTCAGTAGTACATAAAGAGAGGAAAATAAAGTGAAATAATTAAATTTAATGACATTAAAATAAGAAAATATTATTCAGGAGTTTCTTGAGGTATTAATCTTAATATTTTATCATTTGAAACATAATAATAAAAAATCCTAATAAACGATGTGATTTTAACATAAAATCATTACATATTTGGAAATAATGAATTGTATTCTCCCTGAAATAATATCATTAAATGAAATATAAAATATCATGATAAAAAATAAATTCATGATATTAAATTTCAATTTGGATGTATATAAACCTCAAAATAGATGATAGGTTTATAACATGTCATATATCTCAAGGATGGAAAATTGAAACAAAATCCCTTGACGATTTTGTATCTTTTGAATCCTAAACACCCTGAATGTTATATCAGAAAGTGTATATAATGTGATAGAATTTAAATGTAAGGGTTTTTTAAAATTATATGTGATAATTTTCAAACCAGGAACCGAGAAAAAACATGATTTCGAGCCCCGATAATCTGAGAACACATGTTTGAACTTTTTTTAAGTTACTCAAAATAACCCTATTGATGTGTTTTGATAACATTTAAACAAGTTCTTGGATATAAAATATGAGGGCATCATTGTGTTCATATAAATTATTTTTCTTTATGGATGACTTAACATGGATTGGCACAAGATGACTATAAAAAATCTTTTTTTTGGAATTTTTAATAAAAAATAAAATAATATTAAGAAAGTTTACTTTATTATTAAATGTTCTCTACAATTCAACAACCCAAAATATGTTTTATTTCATAAATTAAACTGTATAAAGACATAAAGAATCAAGGTAAGAGAAATGTTGAAGCACATTTCATCAATTAATGGAATAACATGAATGTGGGATCATATACATGATTATGCTTTTTTCTATGAGCATCTAGAGGGCTTGTTTTTGTGAGCGATGAATGTAGAATCAACCACGATGAAAAAACTCTTCGTTTAATTTCCCTTCAATGGGTCTCCAATGATAATGGAAAAATATGAATCAAAGAGATAGTATATATAAACGATGGCATGCAAATCTTTCCTTTAATGACGAAGGATCCAAAATTCCAGTAGGGGTTATTATTTTGAATCTCATCTTTCCCTATTCCTAAATTTAAATGATGAATGTGGATCAATGTATGAAGTGTTTGACTCGTAATTTAATCATTCTTATGTGAAGGTAGTTTTATTTGTGGGGACTTAATGAAGATTGTTCCTAGTTATCAAAGGTTGATTAATCCTATGTGATGGATTTTTGGTCTAATTCTTTATCAACTCAAATGGCGATGAACCATTATCGACACTATCAATGATTAAGGTCTATCACTTTTTATTGATTCATGGTTATCTTCCAACTATTCATTGTTCGCACGATAGTTATTTGTTTTTCCCATTACACAACTATTGTCGATCGATTTATCTTTACGCAAATTTACCTTGGTTAAATGATCTGGTGTCAGATGTTTGGGATGTACATTACACAATATTGGTGTGATGATGATTGTAGTGATCAAATAAAGGTGATGTGGGATATATCACACACAATAGGATTCACACTGTAAAGGGATTGTGGGTTTATTTTGAACCCCAGGTATGGAAGAACATGAGCCAAGGACTTCGGAACGTCTTCTAGATCGATGAATTAACCAGTAATGTCAATCTGATGGCCCACAGAACGGCCTACTGGTGTTCCGGTGAAAACTGTGGTGGTTGGGGGAAGCACATGGTAGATGATGGCGGAAACAAATGATGACAGCCATTTACTAGTGAGATTGATGTAGTGTACAACTGTTGTGGTAAAATTAATATGTACACAACTTCCCCTGAGGAGAACGGGTGAAAATTTTCAGCACACCGGGGTGCGCTGGACCCGCGGCTCTTAGTCATGGGATGATTAGGACAATGGTCCAACCATGTGGATGTGGTCTGGTCTTGTGCAAGCTTACCATGATGAATCCTCCTTTGGCACCATCATTGATTCTTAACCAGCTTGATTGTGCTGGGATGGACTGAATCGGATGGTCCCTCTCAACGGTACAACGGGTCGGGTCTGGTCAGACCAGACCAGGACCCAACCATACCCCATTACATTAAAACACCCATATCGTGGAAATTGTAATATGGATTGATGATCCTCCTATGACATTGAGACCCTTGCGATGAAGCATTACATTTGATATGTCCTAATATAGGTTTTGATGATCAATAAGGGGATAATGGTGTTCTATTTTACTTTATTATGAGGGATCAATGTAGGGTCACAATCCCATCATAGATGGTGACCGTATAGATTGAGACGATACCCTAGGTATTACAATAATGTTACAATAAAAGATCTCATTATTATCATGGAGAATGGAAAATTTTCCGAAGTGAGTTATCTTATAGAAGATCTTTTTTGACCCCACAGGACAAGGTGACCAATAGGTCTAGTCACCCAGTAGATCGAAATGACTATGTGGGTCTTAGTGCCCCAACGAGTCTATATGGAGCACATACCACACTGAGTGGCCCAATTAGTCCTCAATTATGTTTTTGGTACCATAGATATGGTTTTCGGCATTGGTGTGACCAACATTTACATGGGCGTCCATCCCCAATCAAAGATGACAATTATAGTAGGTCCAAGATGTCCCCTAGTGAGCCCATGGGTGTAGGACCCCCTATCTGTGTATCGAGAACTTTCCCTTAGTTGTGACATGACCTGACAAGTTTAATTCAAGTAGTTATAAATGATTCATATTTTTTCCGATTTTAATGAAGAGGGACCTCATTGTAAGGGTCTCTGATGACTTCATAGATCAAGGAGAGAGTTCTCCTAGAACGAGCACACATTGAGAATAATATTATGACCAAGGATAAAATGTGATATCGAGAGACCTTGTCTTAGTGAGACCAGACGTCATTGGGAATCATCATGTCCTATCATGGTTATATGTTCTCTCAGATACTTTTTGTATACTTGGATTGCATGTTTACATTCAGATAACTTGAGGTGTGGGACCACTCAAAATCGAGCAAGATATAAGTGGAACCAAATGGATGCAAGTGGGTGAGAAGTTTAATCTTGGAATCCATTAGGAGTATAGCTGATGATCTTGTTATATGTGTTGTTGACATACACTTGTGTTTAGCTAACTATAAATTCTTTGTGGTGTTTCCTTTGTGGTCAATTACCTTGTGTTTTGAGGTCCCCTACTAAGTATTATTTCATCACCCCTGCACGGGCTTTTCCATCACATGTCGTGTCTTGGGCAGATGACCAAATCATTGGCGGAGTCCTAGGTTTAGTAGGAAAAGGATGAGGAGTAGATGGTGCCTTGTGAGATTAAATTATTCAAGGTATTTTTTTATCTTCCTACAAAAACATCAGTAACCTTGTTTAAAGGGAAGAAATTATATTATCTTTTTTAGTGGGCTTCTGTTTCGAGCCCGATTGTAATTTACTTCATTATATTTTTCTATGCTCTATTGTTGGTCTGTAGTTGTATTAATGAATTTTCATTAATTACTATTTTTACTCTCCAACCCCTATGGCTTAGAGTAGGGTGCATCTCTACAAGCTCATGGGAAAAGGCCTCCCATTTATTGGATATGCATACTCTGTGCTAGTTGTCAGCCCATGACCATTCAGTGGTGGGCTTGGGGTTGTCATGGAACATGCCCTGAGGGATGGGTTGTGACAATGGATGTGTAAATAAAAATAATTTTTAAGATAATAATTCTAAAATACATTCATGGGTAGTATATACACCACATTAAAGAAATATTTATCGCATATCGCATTTGTCTCAACAAAATAAAAAGTTAGACCGAAATCCCTTTCCTTAAAATCACAACACACATCATAAACATTAAAAAATATATATAATATATCTATTTTTATTATAAATATATTAAATAACCATAAATATATAAAAAATCCCATATATTTTTTTTCTTATGGACTTTTATTAACTATTTATTTAATATTCCATGTTAAAGTATCATTTCAGAAAATAATTACTTTGTTTTTCATGTTTGATTTTATTGGTTATAGTTGGACGTATAAATTTTTTAATGGTTACAGAATATCAAAAATGGTAATCATAATATAGATATAATATATATTTATTATATATTGTTTTAGAGTAAAAATAATATTAAAATATAGAAAATGAAATACATTTTTCCTGGAGGCTGTAGGTCATACATATACATGAATGATGTTTCCATTTTATTTGATTGATAGAAAGAAAGAAATGTAAATAATATATTAAAAATAAGGAATATTTTTTATTTCATTTATATTACATATGTTTATTTAAATCATCCCCATTACCATCCTTGTACCGTGTGAATGAATCACTTCTCTTCGTGAGGTAGTAGTGTGCCAAACACAAGAGTGGCATTATCATATTCCCAAAGAGTGAAAATTATAAATATATATGTTATATAATAATTATAAAATTATAATAATATAATAAATATGATATAAAAATATCTAATCTATCATTATATCTGTCCGTCAGAGTTAGTTTTGAACGAAAACTGATCATTTTGTATCTCCCAAACACATGAATGATTATTCTGTATCCCATTTGATGGATGAGAATATAGCTGTTGGGAATCAACATAACATAACAACATATTAGTATATGTATTATATTTTTTATTATATAATAATGTTTCAAAATAATTTTACGAATGTTGAAGAAGAAATAAAATAAAATGATCGATTTGGGACATTACCTCTTCTTCAGAAAACATCATTTTGGTTTTCACCAAAAATAATTTTGGAATGGATTTATGAGCAACATGAGGATTCTAGGATGAGGTTTGGAAGTTAATAACATTTTTTGGGTATGTTTGGACTGATTCATTAGTATTTTCATGTTTTAAAATGATATGATAGGGGTGGCCTTTTATAAGTGAGGTGAGTGGCACATTTGTTATTTTTGAGAATCAAAAGGTGTACGTGTGTTTTTCACATGCAAAAGCTTAAAAATATTATTTTATAAACAATAGAAATGATATTGATTATATATGTGAATTAATTTGTTTTTTTTATTTTTTGGTTCCTTTTGTACCCTAAAATATTTGGTGTGAACCCATAGTAAACCAATTTTTATCATAACCGCGATAAATGTTTATTCCTCTTTTTTTATATTCATTATGGTAAAATATTATGTTTACTTTATTATTTAATATAAATTATAATGATTATAAATTTCTAATCCCTTTGGAAAAATTCATTAAAATATGTGGAAAATTTTAATTTTAAATTAATTCTCACATATGAGATGAGAAAGTGGGTTTTGATAAAGAAAATGTTCACACGATTAAGAAGGTTTATAAAAAAATTCAATAAGAAAATGATACCAATTACCTAAATTGGATTTATAAATATATTATATAAAAAAATCTATAAAAATAATTTTTAAATAAATTTATTTGTTTTTAAAAGTGTTAAAATTAATGATAATTTATAACAAACACCAGTAGTTTTCACAATTTATTGAATATTGCATCGTTCCAGAAAATTATAAATAATTCACACCAAGATAAAATTTAAATTATTATTTAAAAGTTTAAAATTTTTTATCAAATAAATTTTCTAAAAGTGTCAAAATTTAATTTTAAAATAGGTTCATAAAAAGTGACAAAACTACATTTTAGAAAAATCAGTTTGTAAGAATAGTTTTTTTTCTTACCTGTTACATAGAAAACACAAAATATTAATGTGAAAATTTTATTGAATATATAACATATAAATTTTTTAAAAATAATTCAAAATTGTTATTTTTTGTATTTATTGAGATAAAATAAGTTTTTTCACTTAAAAATTGTTTTTATACAAAGATTCACTTTATTTTAAATTTCGTTCAAATATTCAGTTCTAATTATATTTTCCCCAAGGAATTAATTATATATATATATAACTATGTATGTGACTATTTTTAATCAATATATATTCATAAAATATTTAATCCTATTCATACCCACTATTTTAATGTCTAAGAGATAAAAAAACATTAAAAAACAATATTGTATTAGAATGTCATGATTTTTAACTTGGCGTTGTGTGTAATTCTAGATACACTCAGTTTTGTGGGTAGTGAAAAATAAACCTAGCGATTCTGTTAATGATGAATATTGGAAAGAATAAATTTTTTTTTAAAAATATATTTCAAAAAAATATTGGGGTCTTATAGTGAAAATAATGGGTGATATATTGATTAAAACCTTGTAATTGGTTAATGGAGTTCTAAATTAATAATTAGATTATTAGTTTTAGTGAAATTATTTTTAGTGGAATACTCCCTGAAACCTTAGTAGGTGTCTAAAAAATTTAAAGGACACAGACAGGTTATGTAGCCTACTTCTTGTGATCTATAAAATTTGTATCATGAACATAACCACTCATTCCATCCCTGAGTGATCACCCACATGCTGAATCAACCAGTTTTTCAATCATGCATTGGGGGAGACTCATGAATTTATATAGTAATACATGGGTTCTTGATTTATTCGAATAGATTTGAAAGAAATTTCTCTTTTTTATCCCTTATTTTCAAATAAAATTACACTATCTTCCAATTTTTTCCATCATAGAACTCTAATAGAAACCCAAATAACCCCAAAGAGAATATATGTGCATTATTACACAAATAAACATTGAAAACACTCTGTCATGTAACTTTTTTACATTTAAAACAAGGATAATTGATGAATGATAGTTCTATTTCTATCAATTAGTGTTTGTACACATAATACCACATTAAAATATAACTCCACCAAAGAATTCATATAATTTAGGGTGATGGATACCTTAGTGGAATAACATCTAATCAACAATGTAGAATTACATCAGTCTTCCTGTTTTAATAAAATGATTAATACATTCCTTATAGGGTTTACTAAGGAAAAACATTTTCATATGTTTCTTATTAACATTAATTAATATCATTAAATACTAAAAAAACATATCTATTAGTTTTTTCAATTGAAAAAAATCGTTATAAACTTATTAATGGAAAATATGGGATAATAAATCACCCATGGAACATTAAAATGCTATTTTGAATGCTTTTATCATATTGAATTTTTGGGCCACGATAGACACCTTTTTTAAAGTACATACCTTAAAATACATACCTATGTTTGGATTATACATTATTCAATTTATAAACATTATTTGTTTCACTCTATATGTTTAGGAGGATAGTAATTTCATTTATTCAATAGAAAATTAGAGTCTCTTGGACAAAAAGAAATCTCCCCCAAATTGTTATCATTAACTAGTAGGTCCCTAAATATATATAAAATCTTTTATTCCATTTATAACATATATTCCTATGATAAGATAATTATTGGGAATATTCCTTGTTTAACATAAAAAATTCGGTCATAGAAATTTTGATCAGGTACCGTGTTCATAAAATATCTTTTAGGCCTCCTATGGTCTAACTAATGATCAAGAAGTAGGAATGGGTAATTAATTTTCTATACACCCCACTACAAAGTCACCTAATTTATCTCTCGAGTTACATGAAAACATAGTTAATAATGAGAATATACCACAACAAATTATTCACGGGTACCACTTTTCCAGAAGCCTATTTTTAATATATTTAAATAAAAAATAACGAGGTTTGGTTAAACAACCATAAACTACAAGTTTCAATTTTCTTTGATGCAGGAAATTAGAATATATAAAATGTTTCTTGATTCCGGAATTTATAGGAAACATCATTCAACATTGTTGTGAGACCATAAAAAACCCTAAAATATGGAAACAAAAAAATAAATGGTCCCACTATAGTGTTTATCACATCAACACAAAAGGAATGAGATGACATATTACATGGTGAAAATGTCATTAGTTTTTATTTATATCTTAATGATATGTAGGAATCCCATATCATGGTCCCAATCCGAACTATAAAATATCTTCACCTCCCCAAATGGTGATAAATTACCAACTTCCTGAATATATAGATTTAAAGTATAATATAACTAATCTAAAAGTAATTAGGGATAACGCCTCATGTATTTTTCTTATGAGTGAATTTTATCAAGCAATAACTTTTATAAAAACTATAATCATTATTTTCACTTGGATAAATTTTAAAAATACTATGTATTATATAATAATATCCAAAATTATGTCATAATATCTTCCAAAATATGTTCTTCCCTCAAGTAATATTGTTTCTGACATATATTACCATTGAAGTAAAACCAAATAGGTAGAACCCCTAGATTGAAGTATATAACCCTTATTCATGTATTTTTAAGTATATAAGGTGGTTATATGGAGTTTGGGAGATTTAGGGAAGGTTATGGAAATCATTGGAGGCCTTTTAATGTAACACAGTTTGATCATAGTTAACAAGGAACAGTGTGAGGTAACCATGTGGGAAATGGGGTTAGGCATGATTTGCACATAGTTTTTCTAACAGGGAAAGGATTCCATGAAATATTCCCCTTTAATAAGTAGTAGGTGAATAGTAAGACCAAGTTTTGACTAACAGTACAAGCCAACTATGTAGCCCTTTAAAAATGGTTTTTTCTAATGGGGATAGTAGGGATTTACCCTAACTAACGTAAATCTTATCCCATACAAACCCTATGTGTTATTTCTTCTTCTCATGGGTTAGGGGTGTTCTCCCACTGATTTTGTATGTGGATCGATGGGGTTTCAAGTTGGCTCCAGGGTGGATTCTCTTGGTTACATCTATCCTCTTGACTTCTTCTTGGATTTTATATATTTTTAATCTTCTCCCATTCTTGGTTTTCTAGATTTTCATCCATTTCATGTAGATATAAGGTGGTTTTTGTGTTAATGTGATGATATTTAGAAGTTTTATGGTAGTTAAGTATATCTAGATTGGTTTTTCTGGATCATTTCTCTGGATTTGTGGTTTGGTTACTTGTGGGTCGAGTTCACCGGAACCCTAAAGGTAGGTGTCTTCTCTATCAACTACACATTTCTAGATCTTGAATTCTAAATTTTTTTTGAATGGGTTTCAACAAAATCGATTATTTTTTAGATGTTATAATATTTGAATAAACCCATTTGGTGATGCTTTTGAAATTTTTGTGGGGAAATGGGTTAATATTGTGAAAGGGGTTTTGTTGATAAATTATAAAATGTTGAATTTAAAATAGGGACCTTCATTTAGTTATGGAAATGAATAAAAAAAATATGGTTTATGATAAAAATGATGTTTTATTGAAATGTGGATTGACATGAAAAATGGTTTGAGGGTGTATTCAATAAATATGTCATTTATTGAAGTAACATGGCATGTTATATTGAAATTTTGTTGGGAATAATTGGTTAATTTGCTATTGAAAATTGTTGGGTTATATGATTTTGGTAATTGTGCATCGAAATGTTTTGTTTATTTTGGTAAATGTTGATTGTAATGTGTTGGATTGATGGTGGTTCAGAATGTACCACCATATAAGTGATTATTGTGAATTTACCATCATCAAAACAAAGGGTGATTTGTGCGAAGTCCCACACCAGGTATGGGAGCGAAGTCCCACCCCATGGAGGAGACAGGTTGGTTGTGAAGGTACGACCATTAATATAGCCACATG
Source organism: Viscum album (assembly GCA_963277665.1). Taxonomy (NCBI): domain Eukaryota; kingdom Viridiplantae; phylum Streptophyta; class Magnoliopsida; order Santalales; family Viscaceae; genus Viscum; species Viscum album. The sequence goes on from OY728166.1 coordinate 206,778,859, forward strand.
ATTGAGTGAATTGTATTCATATTGGGACTTAAGTGTGTGTATAGTTTTGATATTTTTTTCGTATTTAAAAAATTTAATGGTATTTTTTCCCTGGTTATTCACTAAATTGGGTAAATTCCTTTGGATAATGATTTTTTTAGATTTTTTACTATTCTTTCACTAGTTCCGAAACAATATATAAAATTTTTTTTATAAATTTTTCTAACATGTTCTATCATAGTGGTTTGTCTAGGGAAGTCATTTGAGGAAATATTATTGAGTATCATTACTCACCCCTTCATTGCAATATAAGTTATTTTGTAGAAGTTGTGTTTAGGAACATAGGTAAAGGAAAATTATTTCTTTTGGATAGTGGTTCCTCATTATGCTTTAGTGATATAGTGGTGCATGTAGTGTAGATCATGGTGTGGATATGTGGATGGTGTTCATGTTATTTGGGGTCTTGTTATGTAGTCTTACTCTTGGTACTCTGATATTTTGATTGAATGTATTGGAATTAGGTATTTGGTATAGACTAGTTTGGTTGTCTTTTTGGTATTGTATGGGTTGGGTTTTTTTGGTTCACATGGATCATGTAGTTTGCTGATAACAGATTGTTTATTTGGTTTATCACAAGGGAAAATCATTCCTCAATTTATTATTTAATCCCTCAACATTTATTTCCAGCCTTTTGCACCTTGGAAATATCACTTAAGGTCATGTAGTATTCCTCCTCCATTTCAAGATGATGGGATGGAGGGAGATGTTATAAAACTAGTTATATAATGAAATAAATGAAAAAAAATGATAAACCAAATGTAAAATCCTTAACTTGTAAAAGTTATCAAATGACCATGAATTATCATTTATTGTGCTATATTGATTCATTTTCCTTCTTTTCTCCACTTAGTATCTAAATGGAATCTATAATTCATTGTCCATGAGTCATCAAGGAGTCTAACCAGGTCAAGGGAGATCCCATGATGGATTGAATTAACATGAATTAAGAACTAATAGAACCGAAAATATAATGGATTGATATTATGATCAGATCATACAAGGAATCATCCATAAAAATCACAAAATCCAGTTAATTCAACTAGAATACACTTATTATATTCCCAATGATATATTCAGTTTAGAGTGTTGGAGAATTGGTACATAATTCAAACATATAATCCCACAAGAACATAATATAGGTGATACTGAAATAGTATCAATTTCTTCCATAATAATTTTTTTAATAAAAAATGTAATATATTCAAGAAAAATCTTCACATCATTATTCTTGGATTATTTTTTTCTCTTACCCATCTATAAACCTTATGAAAAACATTTTAAAACATTGGATGATCACAAAAAAGTATAGTAAGGGAAATAAAAATAAGGAATGAAATATGTATTTCATGAATGATATCATTTTAATAAAGTTATATTTATCGACTATAAATAATCATTTACTTACTCTGTAAAATGGGATATTTTCATAAAATATAATAAAATAAACCATTTACGTAACATAGGGAATTACTTATTAATGATTATAATGATAATGGATACCATATGATTATAACCTACAAGACTACCTTACAATGTAACCCTATGGGATACCTTATGATGTAACCCTCACGGATACCTTCTGTTGAAACCCTTAATACTACCTTATGATGTAACCATTAGAGTTACACTTTGGAATAAACCCTATGGTCAACCTCCACCATTAACATACCCAATGTATTGAAGGGAGATAGAGGGCCATACCGTCAATACAATTAATTTCCACAACTACAAAACTGATGTTTAACAGCACTGGTATTTATTAGCACTACAAAAAAGCTTTCATGAGTGGCATCATTATAAGCGCTAATGAAAGAGCTGATAAATTTAACATTTTATTTGTTCTTTTTTTAGTGTTGATAAATTGAATATTTATCAGAGCTTTATTTTTATCGATGATAAATGGTTCCCTATATTAGCGCATTTTGGTTAGCCCTGATAAGGGGTACCCTTTATTAGTGCTTTATTTTTAGAGCTGACAAATAGAATTTTATCGTTACATTTATAGTGTAGATAATGGTCTGAAAAAATTAAATTAAATATTCAAAATATGAGTTTATTAAAATAAATATTAAAAATTTTATTAATTAAATAATTATTGATAAAAAATATTAAATTTAATATACAAGATTAAATATTTTATACTTTATTAATTAAATAACTATGATAATTAATGTTTATAAATCTTAAATATTAAATATATAGATATATATTGATCTATATAAATATGACTTCTATATTTCAATATATTTAGGCGCTTTACATTATATAGTCATATATTTTTTCAATAATTGTTTATAAATAAAAATTAATAAGAATTAAAAATACTAACTAATTGCATAGTGTAAGGGGTTACAATTGAATGTGTCATTCTCTTTTTTAAATTTCATATAGATAAAATGTTTATTATACTGGTTTCACATATATGTAATTAATGCATTTTTATTTACAATTTCCAAACACAAAACATATCTATTCTTTCAAAATTGTTAAAATTTACTGATTTTTATGTATTCAATTTCACTCATTTATATCATATATCAATATGCATGCCTTAAAATTAGATATATATATTATTTTAAAAAATATAAATATTTATAAATAAATAATTATAAAATTATTTTAAAAATATTTAAAAGGAAATATATTTACTATATTTTTATTTTTATATATTTGTTATGTATATATATATATATTCAATTTTAAATTTATGATTATAATTATAAATCCATTACTGGAGCTTAAGTAAAAAATATTGATAATGTTAGGTATTCATCAGCCCTTTTTTCACAATGATAATGATTAGGCTTTATCAATGCTAAATAAAGTGCAGATAAAATGACTGTTTTTTCCACACTAAAAGTTTAGTGCTGATATATATATGGATTTTATCATTTCCTTTTTATCACTAATAAATTCCTACAAATATTAGTTCTGATAAATATTCATTTTATTATTTCTTATTTCTTAAGCGCTGATAAAAAGACACTTTATCAATACTTATTTGTATGTGCTGATAAAAGTCTCCCAATCTATATAAAAACTCTATCTATTTGTAAACCTGTCAGAATATCAGAAGCATTCCCTAGAATTAATCCACTACTGGAACTCCTCCTCTATAAATTGAAGCTCGAATCACAGAACTCGACTTCCTGCAATAGCTTGAACATCATCGAACATCCGTTTTTCTATTGCAGTTAGGGTTTCAAAATTAGATTTTCTTAAAACAAGGGAGGTAGTCCTTGAGATAACATTTATGTATTTTTCATTTCATTTTTTTATTTCTTGTTTGATGATTTCCTGATAAATTAGGGTCATTCCCTCATATACTGTTTTATTTTAGATTAGGAATAGAATTATTTGTTTATGATTTATTTTATGATCGACCATCGATTTGGTTATCCTATTATGGACTTTTAGAATTGTTGTTCTCAATACATTTTCTTGACTGTCTAAATAAGTATTCTAGATTCTTCCTTAATCATAATTCCTGTTTTTTAATTTACATTGATCATTAGTTGATTGTAGTTAAATTTATTTCTTATCTATTTATATATGGCGATATTGGATGTTAATCTAGGATTATGATTTCATCAACTTCTTAATACTAATGGTATTATAATTACAGTTTCATTTTGAGTTAATATGATTGAATTTCATTCCATTGATGTTTTATTTATGGATCCCCAACATAGAATCTATAACATGATTTTTTTGGAATTTTCTGAAAAACAAAATGTGGTTTATTAATAATGGGTTAAATTCTTATGTTACCTTTATAAAACAATGAAAAAATACATTCATTATAAATAAAAAATAAAAAATTAATTATTTTTGTATAACAATACATTATATCATTTTATATCATCCTTCTTGTTGGTGCTTAAATTCACCCAAAAAATAACATGGGATAATCAATGGATGCAATTTAAATTGAAGTTAATGCTATTGTAATATTTTTATTTTGAAGAATAATTATTTTATTTTTGTTTTATCAATGTGGTAAATTAGTATTAGTAATAGGTAGTTATAGACTCTAAATAGAATATAAATATAAGAAATTGTTTATTACAAAAATTAAATCAAGTCCTCAATTCAAATATTTCATCATATTGAATAATTTAGGATTTCCTATTGAGACTAAGAGCTCTAACAATTGTAATGGATGAAAATTATAAATATTAATTATATCTGATGTTGAGGGATCATAATTTATGGAGTTGTTCTCAATGGATGGTGGAGTGGTTCTTATATGATTTACACGAAGTGTAATATTCTCAAATACCCATTCCTTAATGTGTGATAAATAACAATATACATTTAATGTGGATACAAATTGAATAAATAATATATATGTTTTTTTCATTACTTATAAGTATTAAGGGTGGGTATGCATCCTGGAAAATGAACTGAAGATGTATTTTTTATAACTTTCCCCATTGTATGAATTCATAAGATGACACCTTCAGAGTGAATTATTTCCTTTCATAAATCCAATGACTGATTTTCATCCACAAAAAGGAATTATTTAAAATAATAAAATATTGAGATTCCATTTTATAATTTTCTATAACATTAAACATAGATAATGAATATCTTAAGAGAATTTATTTTTAAATTATAGAAAATAAAATTTTTATGAAAGCAATATGATGTATATCAATTGAAAGTAGATACAAAATAATAATTTGACTAATGAAAATTAATATGGAGTTGAAGATTTTATCATCTTTGGAAGAGATCATGAAAACAACCCCGATAAAAACAAAAGTCATTTGAGAAGTTTTGGAATCATCTGCACCACATTCTAAATCATGTTGTGACAGGTATGACTCCAAGGGAAAATTTTTATTTAAAATTGAAATGAATTTTATTAAAATTAACACTTTTTGTTTATTTATTTATTTATATTATTACTAACATAAGAATTTTGTTTATACAAGTGTTTTATTTTTCATGATTATTGTTGTTTGTTTGACAATAACCTGAGTCCGGTCATGATTGAAAGACAAAGGTACATTAATGTTTTTTAGTGTATGTAATAATTTGTATTTATTTAATTTTAGAAACTAATGTTTGAAATGTCTATTATATAGTTTTTTTTGTTCTGTTTTTGTGGTGAATTTCATTTCATATAAATCTTGTATTGGGACTTGTTTTTTTAAACATCGGGTATATTTCTGGTGTTGTTGGGTGTTGTTACAGCACAATGAAGTTTTGTTGTTGTGTGATGTTATAGTATGAAGCAATATGACCCGTTATCAGTACTTTATTGAGTGCTAATAAAATTCTCTTTAACAATTATTTTAGAAGTGTTGATAATGGAATAATTTATCAATGATTATATATGCCCTAATAAAATAAAATTTATTAATGATTTTTTATCACTGATAAAAGACTAGGGTTTTCAACATCACCCATGTAGTGAACGCTTTTCTTGCATTGATAAAGGCCATTTTTAGAACTGTTTAAGGAATATTTTGTAGTAGTGTCCCAAGACCCATAAAATAATCATGAAACATAAATACATGAACCAAAAAACATTCCTTTTTAATTTTTAAAAAATTGAAATTTATAAGAGGATTTTTAACCAAATGTCAATTCCCTTAGTTTTGTCTTACATAAAATATGTTCAAATGTCATGTATGGTGGTTTAAAGAGTGTTATTAATATATTAAATATCTATATTCAAATATATAGTACCATATATGATAATTTTATAACATATTTTCATTGTTTTATTGATATTTGTTTTTATTTGTTCAAGTGTGTTTATTACGTAGTTTCCATGGTTGGTTAATTATAGGTTTTGTTGTCGAATATTAGAAACATTACGGGAGTGGAATAAAATGGTATTAACATATTTTTAGAATCCAAAATTAAATTATATTTCAATTTTTAATATGATCATTATTCTTTTGATAAAACATTGATGAAATTTTGTTAATTTTTTTTGTGATTTTGTGACAATCATGAACTTATATCATTTAATTTTATATCATGTTAAAATATTGGTTTTAAAATATTATACATATTATAATATGTATAATAACATATTATTTAACTATAACATTGGTTTTATTACCTTCCCTAATAGTGGTAATGGAAAATGAAAACGCATCATCCATGATGACGGTAAATCGACAAATCACATATGTAGGTTTCATTTTTTGTAATAAGAGGAGAAGAAGATGGGTTACATGATTGATATTCCATTAATAAAATAACATCATGTTATATTTATGATACTAGAGTTACCATGTCACTTGGATGAGGGGAGAAGAGGAGATAAAAAGAAAAGAAATTAAATTGAAAAGAAAATGAAAGAGAAATTTACCACTTAAATTATTCTCCTTGATAACTTCCCTACAAAAAATTGTTTTGGCCTTTTTTGAGACACAAAGGTCTTGGATGTGAGGAAGAGTCTTTGGAATGTAATTGGCAATAAATTAAACATTATACGAGTCTTTGATGTGTGAGGAGATGTTTTGGTGATGGGTTTTATTTATTATGGAGGAGAGTGGTGTTTTTTGATTAATTATTCTATAGTTTATTATTTTAGATCAAGACTATAAATAGATAGATAATTATCACTAAATATATTAAGATAATTAAGGGTAGTTATAGATTATTTTTATTACATCAAAAAAAAACTAAAGTAATTTCATATTTAACATATTATATATATATACTGCAAATTAACGTATTTCACTATTCACAAAAATTTTACAATTTCAGAAAAATCCCAAAAACACACCCTAAAAAATTTACAATATGTAGAATAACAAAAATAAAATTTATGTTATGAAAATAATTTTCTAAATATGTGAAATTTAATTTTAATTTAAAATCATTATTGAATTGAAAAATACTAATATTAAAATTATACTTAATTTTAATAACACATCAATAAATTAATTAATGTCAGATAAAATTAAATTCTAATCATTATATAACAAAATATAAATTTATGACTCTATTTTATGAAAAAAATGTTTATTTTTAATTTTTAAATTAATTATAATATTGTGATTAAATATTCAAGTTACAAAAAAATACCACCAATTAATTTATCACTTTAAAAACATTTAATTACTTATTACATGATATTAATATATCATCTTTCCACTAATAAGATATATGAATTTTATTTATACTTTCATAGGTGAGGTTACTATTCTATTATTATAGATTCCATAATTTCAACAAATATCACTTATAAAATTATAAATTTATAATGAATTTAACAATTTAATTTCCAAATGAAAACAGATTATTTTATATGTACCTGGTTTGTTATATTCCTCCCAGCATATAGAAATTACAGCCTCAGAATTATTATTCACTTATTATACAAGTGAGGGTACTTATCCCTAGTAGCATTTTTGTATTACCATGTTGCTTCTTCAACCATGTTGTTTCTCCACAGATCGTTATCCTGTGGAATGGAATTATTCTCTAATAAGTGATCTCTATGATAAAGAATATGAATCGATTTCCATGAATATGAATGGTTCTCTTAATGTTAAACAACATTTGGGATCAAAAAAAGAGATGAATTTGGAACATAATTTATTAACATCGATGAATGAAAAACAATATGTAACTAAGATAAAATTATAGGAAAATATACTCAATAAAAAAACATGACCAAATTTATTCTGGATATCATAATGTCTAATGAAATATGGAAAAATATTTCCTTTCTTTCCAAAATGCATAATACATTTCCAAGGATATTTTTTATGGGAAAAAATGATCATCTTCCTTGAAAGAAAATCATTTCTTCTTATTATCTACGATCATTTCTTCCTTCTATGAGTTGTCCTATAGTTTTGTTGGATCATCTTCACATTCTCAACAACCTACTCAACTAATTCAAGTCCCATCAACTTCCTTTCTTTGTCTTCATCCAAAAAATACGGGGTCCAACACGTTTTTCCATACAATTCATCAAAAGGTTCAATCTTTATACCGGAATTAAAATTATTATTTATAAAAACTCATCCAAAGAAATATGTTGGTCCAATCAACCCCAATAGTCTATTAAACAATAACTTAGAATTTATTTGAAGGTCTAAATTTTTCATTTGGCATGTTTATCAGATTTTGGATGCAAGGTTGTGTTGAAATTCAATTCTATTTCAAACAACTTTTTAAGGCAGTACAAAAGTAAGAAGTGAACCTAGGATCGCAGTAATCACAAGGAACACATAATATATTTAACTAATTGACATGTCCATCATTTCATGGTAAAATCTGTAATATCTATTTTCATTCAATACCGTAATTAATTATACCAATGGTCTCTATAAATCATAGTGATTCAATGTGGAACAGAAAAAATAGAACTATGAGCTTCACTTAACAATTATTTCTTCAACTACTAATCACAATGAACACATAATCTCTTTAAAATTGCACGAAACATTCATTATCAAAAATAAAATATTGAAAATCACCTTTCAAAACTAATTATACATTTTTAAATCATGGCGTTGCTAATGTTATTGATTAATTCAATTTGAAATAGATGATTTCCCTAAAACATAAACCAGAAGAGAGGAATTTACTAAATAAACAACTTCCAAGACAATATTCATCAAATAATTAATCAAGGGGTCATGCTACAATCATTACACGGTAAATGTAGCATGATGTTTGCATCTAAAATAATTTTTCACTTAGTTTTCTTTTCTATAATGTTAATTGATCAAGAAATCAATATCGTTTATCAGTTACAACTGTCTTTTATTCCTCATTTTCAATTCCTTCTAAGATATATATATACATAAAACCTTTATATTTAGAATATATTTCATAATTGGTTGTATTTAAGTGATATATCTAGATTTTTAATTCAAATTACAAAATTTTCTAATTGTATTTCATGTGTAGGATCCCTTAAATTATGAAGTTTCAATTTTCATGAAAAATAAGCAATTAACTTATCATTCTTCATCATTACAAAAAAATTTCCTTTTGTTGAAACATCACTCTGGATGAGAAATTTACAATTTCAGGAAGGCAGGTCCAAAACTGGAGCATTTACCAATATTTAGTTGTTTTCCTTAAAAAAGGTCAATGTATCTTATCCAATTAAAATTAACCCATTTTAATGTTAACATATTTATAAGGATATATAACCAAAAACATTTATAACAAACCATCTGCAATTTCATCCTAATATAATAAAACTAATAATCTTAGTAATATTTGTAGGTCTTGTTCATTCATCAATCAATTTATTTAGTAGTATGAATTTTTTTTAATCTAATATAAAATGATCCCATGAAAAGAAATTTGTTACAAAAAAAATCACATTTTTTAAATATCTTGTATAACATATTTTCTTTAACTGTTTGAAGAAAAATCCATAATTTATTTTCATGATTCTCATATCTATTTTTTTCAATCATCAATAAAAGAAATAAAAAACTTATCCTTATTTTCATGGAATTTTCACTTAATATGATATAAAAATATAGTGTTGGGGTTTTCAATACAAAGGGTATAACAAAAAACACATAATTCAAAAATATAAAATGGAATAGTGTTTTCATAATTTCATCCCCCTTCACCATCAGCTGATGGTACCCGGATCTCGTGTTAATATAGAAAAATACTAAAATCCCTCAATCAGATCAAACAAGTCATAGATATGAGGAAATAGATACATACTCATGACATTAAATTCATTGAAATATTTATAATAAATTTAAAGCCTCACAGAACAATTGTTAATTTTAATAAACAAAACATGATCACATTCAGATGTAGTGATACAATGAATATAGATAATCATGTATCTCCAACAACATCTTTTTAAATCCAATAAGTTCCACTTGAGCCATTTGATAATGGGGTTATGAAATTGGTTTTGATTGAGAAACTAATTCAATGATAAAATTCTACTTCCTAGTCAGTTATAACATTGTGCAACTCATAAAGAAATGATTCATGTATTCATTTACGATTGGTAGACCATTAATCTAAACAGTTCCCTTATTTTCAAAAATATGTTCAAGATAACTTTCATTTATATATTTTAATAGTTTCTTGAATTCATGATATGTTATTTATGGTTTAGTTTTATTCATGCAAAATAATTGAATCCCTTTCTAAAACACAACTTCTTTTCTCTATAATCAATTTTAGCATGATAAAAAGAAATTTATTCCATACCCTTGATAACATGGATTTATACTAAAGGGAAAAATAACAAGGTTTTAAGACAATTCGATTCCACACAAAACAACAGTAATATTCCTATAATGTATTTTTCCCTAAATATTTTCCATGATATTTTACACCTATTCTCTTGTTTCATTTAATGAGTTGAAATTTTTATTTTAATAAAAAAAATATTAAGAAATAAATGAATGTGAAGACTTCATATCAAATAAGATATTATCAAAATATATTTAAACAAAAAATGTACTTTATACCACATCATTATATGGATGAACATCAACTGATGAAGTCAAAAATTAGTTTACTTAACCATTATTTTTATTTTATTTTTTCTTTCAATCATTTAAAACATTATTTGAGAAGGTATTTTTATATGACTAAATCACCACATTTTATTGATTTCTTATCAGAATTAAACAAAATATCATTTTCATTAAAATATCAAGACATATTTCCAAAAGTTCATCTTTGATGACACTTCCTGGATTTGATAAGGAATTCACCAAGGTGATTTTTTCCACACATCCCACAAGATGAAAAATAAACTTTCTTTCCTTCAAATTTATTAATTAATTCTTTCCCATTTCATCCATATGGACCTTATCTTCTGCTTATTTTCAATGTACACATGATCTTCAGAAAACTCAATTTCTACCCTTTCAACACATTATAAAGGTTTCTCATAACATTTGAATTCATAGAAAGAAAATTACATTTAGTATCTTGGCTTCAATCCTAAGTATAAGCAATTGATTTTTCTATCAATATCCCAAAAAATATATATTGTGTAAATTGATAGTCGAGTCAAGTTTTTTGATACACGTACAATCAATATTCGTCATTTTGTATCATTTCATGGAATTTCATATCCATCATATGTCAAAACAACTTAGGAAAATATATTTTGACGAATAGATTTGTAAATTCATCCCATTCTAAGGCATCAATATCCTCTCTATCCCTGATATTCTGGGCCATTACCACCACTGATCCAATTCACCTTCAAAACTATAAATTAAAAGACTGACCATTTGATTATCTGAACTACTAATGACATAAAATATAATTTATGGTCTTTAATATACCATTAATCCACGATTGGGTAAGATGATCCACTGAAAGAAAGCGGTTTTTGCCTCATACAATGTACTATTATCGTCAAATTCATTTGTGGTATATATTTATTTTATCATTCATGAATTCCAATTCAAATTAAATCATGTGTCAAAAAATCACTTATAACCAAAAAATACATGGCTCCAATTCCCACCTTGCTAAGTTTCATATTTAAAATTATATCATTCCTTTGGTGCCTTCCTACTTCAACATTATTGTTTATTCTATGAAAAACCCATTCTAAATAAATGCATCTTAAATAAAGCATCATGGTAATAAGAAAATTTTATATAATTTTGAAAAAATGATAATGTAAATAATCATTTCTGGGTATTTTATAAACATCATAAAACCCTCAAAATATATATAAATTTATCTATCATACCTACTATAATCAATTATCCTTAATCATTAAATAATATAGTTAATTCAACTAAATTACACTTTTTACATTCCAAAATATCTTTTTAGATTATAGATTTAGATAATTAGTACATAATTCTAACATATAAACCCAAAAAAATAGAAAAAGGGTTCTACTAAAATAGTATATATTTCATCCTTAATACAAATTGTTTTAATAAAACATGAAATATTCTCCAAAAAAATCATCCCAACATTCTTCTTGGTTTATTCATTTATAATACCCATACTTAAACCCAATTAACATAATTATAAAACATTGTATGAGCACAAAATATCAACAATAGATATAAAAACAAGGAAAGAAAGTGTTTATCTTTGAATGATATTATATTTACAAAGGAATACTTCTCATCCATTACGTAATGTATACTTAATTTTTGAAAACAATAGATTTTCATAAAACATTGAAAATATAAATTAACAATTTTTTAAATTGGAGAATTACTTACTTATTACTATAACCCACATAGGTACCAAATATTTAATACCCTCATGACTACATTTCAATGTAACCCTAAAAGCTACATTATTATGTAATCCTCTCGTCAACTTTATAGTGTAACCATCACAGTTACACTTAGAATAACTCTTTCAATCAACTTAAAAAATAAACCTAACAAATATATTGGTGGGGGTATAGTTCCCAACATTCTTCATAATCAATTTCAATTAACCATAATACAATCATAAAACAGGAATAAATGGATCATTAAAACATCCCATTTTAATTTTTCAAATATATAAATTTTAAATTGGATTTTTAAGGATAATTCCCTTACCTTAGGTTCGTCTTACATAAAATAAGTTCTAAACACCATTTTAATTGATTAAATAGTGTTATTAATATATTAAAATAAGAATATTCATAACTAAAATACCTTATATGATCTTTTAATATCTTATTTCCTCCCATTTATTTATAATATTTTGTTTTTTATTATTTCAATTTTGTTTATTTCCCAGTTTCCATTGTTGGTTCACTACTAGATTTCTTGTCGAATGGTAGAAAAACATCATAAGTGGAATAAAATAGTTTTAAAATTTTTCTATATTCTAAAATGAAATCATATTTTATTTTTTTGTATGATGATGAATCATTAGATAAAACATTAAATAAAATGAGTAAATTTATTTTGGTAGTTCTACGACCATCACAATATTATGTCATTTTATTTATTATCAAGTTAGTATACTATATAAATTACATTATATAAATTATAATATGAATTATAATATTATATTTAACAGTAATATTTTTATTGTGACCAGTCTTTAATGAAGTAAATGAAAATTAAAATATATCGTCCACAGTGATAGTAAATTGACACATCACAGACAATGTGTTCATTTTTTATAATAATATGAGAAAATGATTGGTTTTATGTGGGATATTACATTAAAAAAATAAAATTTCAGTATATCTAAAATCAAGTAGATGTCATGTCACTTGGATGAGGGGCTGTGAGGAAAGAAAAAAAATGAAATGAAAGAGGATTTTACCTCTTGATTTCTTCTCATTGAGATCCCCTTAAGGCATTTGGTTTTGGCCTTTTAATTTGAAAATTAGGTCCTGGATGTGGGGAATATTGGTGGGAAGGGAATTGTCTTGTAATTATACTTGATAAAAGTTTTTGAGGTGTGAGGGGAATATGTGGTGATGTGTGGAATTTATTGTGGAGGAGAGGATTTTTTTTATTATTTTACTCATTAGTTTTTTATTTTGGCTCAAGACATTGAATAATTATAAACTTATGACAAAATGTATTAAAATAATGAAGGTTATTAAGATATTATAGTTATTTCATAATCAATTATGAAATTAATAGTGTATTTTAAATATAATGTATATATACTATAAATTATAATATTTCACTATAAACCAAAATTTCAACTATTTCAAAAAAATCCCAAAGAAATCACCCAAAACAATTTTTATGTGTAGAATTTTAAAATTACCTCTATTTTAGAAAAATAATTTTATTAATATAGGAAATTTAATATATAATAAAAAATATTATCTAATCATAAAATATAATTTCATATTATAACATGTATTATGAAACTTAAAAAAAGTAATGAAGGTCTCATAAAATAATCTTATAAAAATAAGACCAAAGAATATTAATTTATTTACATATTTTTAAAATATAAAATATTTATGAAATTATTATATTAATTATAAAATAGTGAATAAATATTTATGTTTCACTAAAATGCCAACATATAATTTATCGTTATGAAAACATTTATTTATTTATTCTGTTATATAACTATATCATACATTCACTTATAAGATACATAAATTTTATGTCTTCTTTAATAGGTGTGGTTACTATTATATTAGTGTAGATTCCTTAATTTCTATAAATATCACTTACTTCATTATAAATTTACACTGAATTTACCGATTTAATTATCGAATAAAAATAATATTTTATAATTACCATGGTTGTTACACCTCAACTCCAATACCTAATGAAAATTTTCACTCATTCAATTTCATTAGAAGTACATGATTAAATCTATGGTTTGAAATTTTTTATATAACGGAATTAACCCAATTCTAGAGGAAGTTCACACTATCTATAGAGAGATGAATCTGTAATGGTCATCACCACAATTATGGGTTAGTAAGGTGATGTGACCCCAATTAAAATCTCATGCCTATTTAGTATCATAACCATAGAGAAATTAAACACTAAACTCCATTATCTAAATAATATTTATTAGGAAATTTATTATGATTAAATAACCACATAGTATCATCCTATGTCAGAGATTACAAATAATTTTCCTTTTCATCATTGTAAAAACCCAGTCATTTATTAAATTTCATCAAATACTCTAACCATTATCCTTCAATGAAGATACTTGAACCTTTCATCACTAACATCCCCCCAAAACTAGAAAATAATCTTAATGGTATCCTGGGATCAATTTTTTGTCATCGTAAGCAAAAATCCTAAGGTTGCATATATGTAGTTACTAGTGAATGTTTCAACCAATCCCTCACTAGTGCGGGAGAATAAAAACCTCTATAGATATCATTCCCACATTGACAAATCCAAAAACACTAAAGCAGAACATCTAGATTCCCATCCATATAAGTAATATCTTTGGTGATATGAATACAAAACAAATAGGTTCTTCATATGAATGAATTCAATGATTTAATTACTACATAAGTACCCTATATGGTAATGTAATTCAATTGTTATGGTGGTCCACCCTATATCCCTTATAAAGGAGGTCCTACTTATAAAAATATGGTGTTCAACCATAGTGAATTATAATCTAATATCAAAGGAGGTTATCCCAGGGTATGGGTTTGATAATTCATTCCTATAACACAACATCCATAAAACATAGAGATCTTCACCCTTACTAATTACTTAATTGGAAATAACATTAGAGGTTATCTATTGTGTATCATTCATTAAGACCCTCCCATTTAATGAAATTTTATATATAATGAATGTCATCCTCATGATTATTATCAAACAATGATTGAGGGTTTATTTCCTCTCTAAGGCAGCTAATATAAAAGGACTCTTTGTAATGGGAGTCAATAATTTAGAAATCCAAAAGGTCTTCTATAGGATTCTCATTAAAAAGATATCCATAAGGAAATAAATAAGGAAGTAGTGATGGTCCATCATATTGTATAGTTAATAAAGGTCTTCCCCATAAAAAATATATATTTACAATTAATTACATTTCTATATTTTTAATTAATTAATAATCAAGCATAAATTTCACTCCAATTTAACCTACCATGATGTTCCACCTTATGACATTAAATATCAGTCAGATGGCAGTATACTTTTTGATATAATAATTTCAAATATTCCACCATATCAATGGGTGAATACGAAACAATCCTTATCTAAACCAAAAACATCACCATCAATTTGTACTGTCTTATCCCAAAAAATGGGTGAATTTAGGAAATGATCATAAAAAATCCACCATGTAATCTTGGATGTAGTTAATATTTTACATGATTATTCCACGTCACCCAAAATATTTCCATAGAGGAAAACTTTATATTCAAAACATCTTGAGACCCATTAATAAAATATAAAAAATGATCAAGATTCAAGTAGAAGGAATTATATGAAGAAAAAACAAAAATTATGTTTTAATACATTGCTACCTAACATTATGTTATTCTACTGATTATTAGGGAGTAAGGAATAACACACATTATATATAATGTCATGACGAGGTTCAACCATCCCAAATTCAAACATCCACCTAATGAATAGTTTGATTACTTCCAAATAGTATAAAAATAGTGCTTTAATATTGATCTATCTACCCTTAAGGATGACTAGTACCATAATTCCTCCAAACATTATATGATAATCGGTAAGTTATGTTTAAACATCCTTTAAATACTTCATTAAATTATTGAGCTTAACTCTCTTCAAGTACACATTATATGCTAGGGTGAGTTTTAGTAAATTTCACATTACCCCACTCGTTAGTCGAGATGGCCATTCAAATGATATATTTTTTTAATAATATTACCTCAACCCATAACCCTTTTCTATGGTTATAGTATACTAGTATCTCAATTCAGTGAATCCCAATTACCCATAGTGCATATAAGAGTTATAGTCGATGGGAATAAAAAATACATAGGACTACATTTCATCCCACCAAAAATTTTGAATAATTATTGAGAATATAAAGATATAATCCTATTAACAATAATATGCAATTTTTAATAAATATTTATCAAATAGACCCTAAAATAAGAAATTGTTCTTGTATCACACACTAGTTTGAGATATTTGAAATCAAACTTTATTCCATGACAATTTGAAATACACCATAGAAACCACAACCAACAATGTTGGAGGAATTTTTACCTCAAAACACCCTTTTTATCATCAATCATATAAGGTATTTAAAATATTAATAGTTCCCACTCATGGAATATTAATATTCTCATGGTTTGGGAAATTCAATATGATATCAAAAATTCTACATTAATTTTGGTTTCATTGTAAACTTCTCATCTAAGATCATGTTTGGTTGAAGTTATAATATTTTTAATTTTAATAAAAAAACCTTGAATAAGTTCATATTCCCTTTTAATATGAGTAATAAAAGGAAAAAATAAACACCACAAAGGGTCTACAAACATATGATATCATCAAAAAAATTAAGTAAATTAGGATTATAACCTTGAATTCAAAGAATATTATGAATCCATAGTGTATTTTTACATCTCTATAAAATGAAATACAGAGTCCTTGAAGTATTATTTTACATAATAAATTTTTTATATATCAACTATAGTAGTTTCATAGATCATTAAAATGATGATGAATGAGAAAAAAAGATGAATACATGGAGAGAATTATTAACATTGAATTAAATTAAATTTCAAATGAACTTGGAATCAAAGGAATGATTATGATTTTTGATATCCAATTGAAATATCATTACTAAACACTAGAAGTCATTGTTCCCATGAATAATGGTATGTTTTTGCTATAAAAATATTCCACCAACTTTTAATGACTCTTATTAAAACTAAATATAAAGAATATATGATCTGATTGAAATTTAAATTCAAAATATTAAAAAAATATTATTTTGCATCTTAATTGAAATATGTATAAGTGGTAATTATATATTGAAATAATAGTATTTCATATTATTTATATACCATAATAATAAGACAACACATGACCAATGAGATAAGAATCTAGTAAGTTAGATAAACAATTACTTTATATTCCTATTTGAATAGTTAATATACCAGTTGACTATATATAGCTCCCCTATTTCAATATATCTATCCAGATGCTCAGTTATGTAATTTTATTCCATATCGAGCGACATTTATAAATTATACTATAACACAGGTTGTGAAATCCCAATAATATGAACTAAAAGGTGTTACCTATATGTTGACAGCTATTAAATGAATAAATTCAGTAGTTCTAAAAAATAAACCATATTATAAGTAGGGGCTATTAATTTTCATCAACCAAACTCCTAGATTTATTGCTTATCATTACACTCTGGAATGGGATACCTTAATAAATTCCCCATGCACTATATATCTTAGTTTTTCATGATGTCTAGAATTTCAAAATATTAATATGTGGATATAATACTATACTTTGTCACGTTTTTAAAATGTACAATGCTTATCCAGTAGATCAAAAATTCCCCTGAGACCATTACAAATTAATAATATCTCAATTTTAAATTTATTTACATAATCAATTCCACTCCAATGAAGGCATGAAAATATGACCACTGTAAATATTAAAATAATAAGAGACTCATAGTCTATATTTTAATATATAATGATTAAATATATTATATATATAGATATAAATTCACTATTAACAATTGTTATAATCTATAAGATGATTGAGAATAAATTTAAATTTTGTAGAAACATCCCAGTTGATTTTTATAGTTTGTTTCAAAAACCCATTATTTTGAATATTTCCTTCGATCCACCAAAACCAAATCTTGGTAAATTCTATAATTATATACTATAAATTATAAGAATGTATAAATAACTAGTGAGACTCATACAATTGAATTATTCTATATTATAGCCCATTTCTCTGGTAGTTTTAATTATATTAATCCATCTAGGAAATTCAAACAATATCCAAAATCGTTTACAATCACATGGGATTTAAGAAATGTTATAAATTTATAAATATTTGACAAATAATAATAATTTTCATTATTCATTTTAAAAGGAACAACATAAAATATACATAATATTGAAATTAAAAAAATTAGTTAGTCATATTTCCAATGAAAAAAATGGATGATAAATAATTAAATGATTTACCAATTTATTATTTATACAATAAGAAGGAAGGGTATACAATCCCTCATTTCATTTTCTTTAAATACATACTTCAAAGGGTATTATAAAATGAGTGGTTTACCCTGGACTATATTCTTTGTCAAATGAGGTATGTGTTTATAACCCAATCAAATGAAGAAGAGGGGTGGGAAATATTGAAAGAAATGAATATTTGATAACTGAATCACCTAAAAATTAGAGCATTTTATTCAATAAATCGATAGTTCTAAGACTAATTCAATTAATTGGGGTATAAATGCCATTAAAAACTTTTTTGCATACCATTTACTCTCCAAAAGTCCTAAATAGGAATAATAATCCATAATAAAAAATAATAGGGAGATGAACCTACATAAGTACCCAAACTAGTTTAATCCATTATGTGCTCCATTCATCCATCATAGGAAGGATAGGAACTACCAAACCCAATTTAATTCCACATCAATAAAGTGTCCCAGAATGGATATTTCAACATCATTATTCTAATTGAACCATATTATAATGAACATAATTATCCTGAAATAGGGTTTCTTAGTCACAATCATTGATGAGGATACCAAATAATAGGATGACGTGTCAGAGGTAATCCTAAATTTTCAAATGACATCACTAACATAATTATACATATCAATGAAACAATGGTAAAATAACATTAATAATCTTAACAAGAACATAAATCCATCCCTATTCCCCTTTGGAATAATTTGAACCATTTTAGATTCATGGATCAATTTACTAGTGGGAAGTAATTTATCCCATAATATAACATAATAAAATATGTTCATTATGACCCAAAAAAAGAACCTTCTAATTTTTATCTGGAGACAGGATCATCATCATCCCATCTAAATTAGACATTGAAGACCTAAACATCAAAATAGAAGCATGTTAGGTAATACAATTCATAAAAATAGAATTATGATATGTTACAAAATCTCTTTATCACATAATAACTACTTTTTTATTTTATTTTATTATTATCACACAATTTATTTTATAAAAGACCATGTAAATGATATTTTATATAATTGTGGTTTTGATAGTAATGTGGATACTACTAAATATATATTAATTAAAATTTCATCCCACTGAATGTCACATTGTCAACTCATTAATAAAATAATATTAAAAAAATCATATAACAGAACACATTGGACCATTATATATTTAAAGAAAAATTAATTATTTTGGTGTTCAATATGTACAAGTGGATAATTCATTAAAAGTAAATCATAATCTATCTCAAAGTATTTATATTTTTGGATCTATGGAGTTTTATTTATCTCCTTTTATCCCAAAATCCATGTATTTAATAAAAGTGAAAAAAACCCCCTAAGAAATTTTAAATTAAAAGGAGAATTTAAGGATATCATGTTTGATTATTATTTCATGATTGTTTTTCAAAAAAATAATTAAAATACATAGAGGAGATATCAAGGATCAAATTTCAAATTATGGATTCATCTTTATGCCATAAATGAATAAAATACTCCATTCATAGTAAAATTGTGTTATTCATTCAAAATAAATCCCATTTTCATTCTTGTAAAGTCTTTTTCATTAAAATATGATTTTATAAGAAATAGGTGAAATAGTTTCAACTAAGGGTAGAAATCGAAATCACATCCCATAATGGATTTAATGTCTCTACCAGCTACCTTTATAAAAGTTGGATAGTTTGTTTTGTAAACCCTATTAATTAGATAGATATGATGACTCCCTATCTAGGAAATTACAATGCCCTAACTTTCAAATGGAATTATTTCTCAAATAAATTTTTATATTATTATTAGTAAAAGGATTCTTTTTTAAAGGAACCTATAATAGTATATATATATATATATGTACCTTTAAGAAATCCATACGCATTGATCCTATTTTAAGGAATACTTTTCAAAATATTTTCAAGAGAATAACACTGTTATCTTATCTTGGGATTTTAATTATATAAATTTAAATCATTAAAATAATATATATTAAAATTGTATAATAACATCTATTTACACAGTTTCATCCAAACCAATTGATCCTTTTCACAATTTAGATGGTCATAGTCTTTATATTGATGATAATTTATTTGTTGAATCTATTAGGTCTCATTAAAAAAGTTAATCCTTCACTATTGTAGATATCAAAAGAGAAGATCGTTGAGATTCCCCAAAGTCACATGACATGATCATTTCAACAACCTTTAATGAACATAATAAATGTGAATATTCATACTAAATATGACCCATGACCCCCACATATCAATGAATCCATATCATCAAATATGAAATTCATGTGAATTTAATTCTTGAAGAAAATAGGGAAATGTTTTTTTGGAGTTACACGGTGTTAAAATACTATAACATAATAGTTTTTTTCCTCATTATGGTTTATCACTTTTACATTTCATATAATGATTGGTAGTTAGTATTATAAAAGAGATCCATGATTCCAATTTGAAATATTAGGTTGAAAAATAATCATTGATATTTCTGTTGGGGTGATCAATATGAAAATGGTAGACTAATATCATCCTAAATAATAAAAAATTATAAAATAATAATTTACAAATAAATTATAATTTTGAATATTTATTTATAAAAATATGAATTCCATCTTACAATCGATGAACTCTTGGTTAATGCAGTGATATTTGTTTAGTATTTATTCTTCATGGATGGATGCTTTAAGTATAAGAAGATCGAAATGAATCGAAAAAATTAATAATCTACTATGTTCAATGTGTTAAAATTAATTGATTTTTATAATGAATTTTTTTTTCAAAATATTTGAATCCAATTATCAATAATAAATTATCCACTTCCTCAAAAAATTTATTATTATAACCATGTAATATTATGTGGATGATACAGTTTTTATGAAATTTTATGGACACAAAGTAGTATATAAAAAAATAGTAACATAAAAAAAGATAAAACAATTGAAATACACAATCATGGTAATAGAAAAAAAAATATCATAAAATTGTCCACCGTCATGACATAAAAACTACCCCTAAAAAATTACATCATTTCATTAAATTAACCCCTCTTTAATGCCTATGATTTGAGATGATTTTAGGGAAAACTCATTTACATTTGGAATTTCATTACAAAATTTATTTTAAAATATTTTCACTTTAAGACACTAATGATTAAAAGATAGGATTATAAGTGAGACGAGGATAACCAAAATGGATTATGATTTTTTCAAGGAATATTTATTACAGTATCCATTATTAATTTAATCCATAGAGGTAAATCCTATTTTACGTAATTTGGTTTATCTGGAGATATTACATAGTTCCTGTGTTGACTATAACTAATGTTAGAATGGAGAATGTTCTTTACCACCTTAGTGAAATAGTATTTTAGGATGATATAAAGAATAAAACTTTTTAGAAGACTTTATTTACATTTATAATTATGGTGCAGAATATAGGAAACATCTATAAAATAATGAGGTCAAACTAATCTCTTAAATTGAACGAATCAAATAAATCATTAGTTTTCTTAATTTTATTGGTTGATTTGATTTAATTTTCATCATTATAAAGATTTTTTTAATCATTTTCATGTACCATGAGGGGTATTGTTAGTATATGTCTTTTTTAAACCATTATTTCTAAAAATCACCTTAGGATATAAAAATTTCTAATAAATGGGTTATCTTAGTTATTTATGATTATAATACAAACAAAATTTACATTAATAGTGCTTCATAAATCAACTAGAAAGAGAATGGAAGACTAAAAAATCCTTAATATAGTTTTGGGTATAGTGTTTCTTTCTCAATAAAAATCATTTATTCCTCACTATTTTTTTATCTCAATTGAATATAAAAATAAAGAAATTGAGCACATCACCATCACCTAAGTTTGATACTAACCATATAAATAAAAAATATCCCAACATAAAACCAAATGAGATTTAGAACAAGATATCCAATAAATTGTTAGGATGTAAACCATCAAAAAAGAAGAATTTATACCCCTTCATGAATATATACGGGAGTTGATAGATTTTTTTATCTTAGGGATAATTATTTATAGCATTATAGAATCGTAAAATACTATAGAATATAGATTGGATAATCTATATATTACTCTTACTAATTAATATTATTATAAAACTACCAGATATATTTCACATAGTGGGGTTTTTATTTAATTTATCAATATTGAAATAATAAATTATAATGATTATGATATCTGTTTAGCATAATCAAGATTTCATTTCTCATTAACTGATATAATAAATAGTTGGATTTTTTAATTTGTAAAATCCAATAAAAGTGGAATGTTTTAATAATATCATCCACTAAATAACTATATTTACAAATATGTAATAAATATTTTTATTTTATGGACTGAATTCATTGAAATAATTTTATGAATGAGAATTTAATGGGGAATTCTGAAATACATTGAAGAGGCATAAACCCTTATTGTTATAATTTATGTTCATGGTTACAATTATAGTTCCAATCAAATGGTGAACAAAAAATTTCTAAAAATAATGAGGTTTGGATAAATATTTTAATATATGATGAAGCATTATATAGATTTAACAAGTAACAATCCTTTATATTAATAACATAATAATTTTTTTCCATTAACCTATACAGTAGTCTGCATGAACAAAATAACACATCCATTAATCATAAGGTTGATATATTCAATTTGTTCCACACACTACAACCAAATTCTGTTAATTTAAATTTATCATTACCAATAAAAAATTATTCGATATAAAAAACATAAATTTATTCCTCTAACATAAATTGTTAGATGGATATGATAATTGTTTAACTCTATTTTCATCATCTTATTTTAAGAGCCACATACAATTTTTACCCATTATTGTACCAATTTTTTTATTTTAGATTAAATAGATTTTCACATGAGTAAAATATCTTATATAATCATTCATACCACTACTATATAGAAAAGAATATATAAATAAAATAATTAAATAAGTATTAATCAAATATAATTTTTAAAATATTTGATAATGGTCGAATTTCATGGCCTAGTAAGTTTTTTAATGCATTGTGATCTTATCACCCCACTATTAGTACTTCTATACAAGAAACCCCCTATTAATTAATTTACGGGACAATGATAGTCATAACCATTAATGTTAAACTTATTTTTCTTCAATATAAATTATAACTAGATGAATAAATATTAATTATCATATATCAAGATGAATTTGTTATTATATAATGATGAGAATAGTAAACTTTCATTACATATGGTTGATTTTTACCACAGTTAAATTTCACTATAAATCAATAAGAACATATTCCTCTACTTTTTTATCAATTTAGATTTGGTTTTTTCCATAATGGAACTAATTATACCCACTGAAAACACCAAAAAAATGAAATAAAATACAAATTTATAATCTAAAATAGCCGAGTTACTAATAGAAATTTATATAGAGTATATCATGAAACCCACCAATATGAGATTTACTATTATGTAATTATCATGGAATCATTATAGTTTTAGGAAAATATTCACCTATAACACTAAAATACATGATATATTTACAATTGTTTATGAATTTAAATTTCATTATATATCTTTATTATCATATGTCCCAAAATAATACAATATATGTTCTTTGTAATATGTTACAAAAATATAACCAAATGATCTTCACCACATAACAATAAATTATATAGTTTATATAATATCTTGCAATACATTCAATTTCATATAGGGGACCATTTTCTATACACTAATCCACTAACATATAGTCTAAATATATATAAGAGTTCTTGATGTTTGGTCTCTAAGTTCACATCGACATTCATTCTTCATTAATACACTACAGTATAATACCACTACTATGAACTACATGTGTCTTAAATTATATTCATACAGGTAATCATGAAATACATTAACCACTTATCTTAAAGAAATCATAGATTATTTCTATTATATAATCCATATTAGTTTATATTCTTCTTATTAACATTGGTTTTACAACATTTGACTCACACTAGGACACCATATAATGATACTCCAATAAAACATTATCAATATCACCACAATGTTATCTTTTATACTATTTCCCCCAAAAAATATAGTATAATATAGGATCGGTAACTCATATTGGGTTTTTCTTCAATAAACCTTATTCAGAAAACAATTTTCCATTTGTAAGAAAATTAGATAGTGAGATTAATATTTTCATGGGATATATAGTTATACCCTCACCTCTTATTCATGGATTGGATTTAAATTTAAATCCTATAATCCATCTATATGTTTGGGATATTACATATTCATGTCATATATCCTTTAATAGTGTTGTACTATTATAAAACCATTACAATTTCTCATGTGCCTAATCTAGATCGGTATATAGAGATATTTTTTCTAATAATTATATATGCCTTGATTCCAATAATTATATTATATATTTTAATATCAATATAAAATAACCTAGATGAAGAGAAATTCTTTTACCCATTTTCATCAATCATCATCACATTATATAAACCATGTTTATTTATATTGAATCAAAATATAAAATCTACCGTTTGACATTCCTTTCTTATATACCATACTTTGTAAGTATAGTATTTGAATTAATTTGAAAATTTCAAGTTTATTAGTAATAAATATACCTAATCTCATGGTACTTTTTATGGTATGGTTATATCACATGTCCCATATATATGATCCATCTATTTCCACCCAAGTACATATACGCTCCTTAAGAAGAAAACTCATTATACATGGTTTTCATAAGATGCGTTACATAAGAACCTATTATATAGTCATGAAAAGATATCATCCTTTGTATGTGGGTTCAATGATACCACACTTGAAATGTCATTCGAACATGGTCTGTATCTAACCTAGATTATTATTTATCATATCATTATATCCAAATCCAAATATTTTATTGTACAATGTAGATTACCTATTATTATATACTAAATTTTATCCAAAATTGTGTTCCAATATCCTATAATTGGATAAAATAAATTTCTTACCCTCTTTAATCATATAAACTAAACTCACCCAGTCACATTAGTTTAATCATTTATTCTAGTTTAATGACATATTTTATTTCTACTTTTCAATATATCATGAGTAGAAATTACCAGACACGTGAATCTAAAATCAAGTACCTTAAACATTGTTCTAAATTTCATTCTAGCTAGTATAACCATAGATAAGATAAAATTATTACCCTTTTATGTATCTTATATCAGTTCCAGTATCTCAGAATTTTACCACAATTCAATTATTCCCTTACCTTTAATCATGATACTCCTTATCCAATTAAACTGGTATGAGCATAATTATTGACAACATTTAATCAATGTTATATATCATTAAACGTAATATCCTTTTTTAATATTTTATTTCTATAAATTATAATCACCAGAAATTGTAATGATTTTTAATACCAAAAACATTCAATAAAAAGTGACATAGTAGTCATTAGGTTGAAAAAAATAAGTGGAAAAATAAGAAACTTTTCAGTCTCCACCCTCTATTAATGATATTTCATGGAATATGAAAACATTATAGTGTAAAAATGGAAAATGGATGAAAATTTATTTTGTTGAATACCCATAAATTGTGACCTGAGAAATTTCAATGTTTATTCTACATAAAACTTAATTTATATGTATTATTAGTTATTTATAAAATAAATGAAAAAATTATTAAATCATTTTTAGACTAACATTTACACATTAAAAAGTTATTATATTCTCTCCAAGTATATGATTCTACTGAATAGTTATAGTATATTTACATTAATTATACATAGAATCATAGATAATTTTATAAAACAAATAACAAAGCAATCCCATGGGTCTCTACCACTTCATAAATATTAACTCATTAAAAATAACAACTTAGTTAAAATGAGATTTATTTTTTACTCTCCCTTATCCAAATAGAATAACTATTGCCTAATTTGAGGGAGTAAACACATATTAATATCCAATAACCATCCAATAACATAATCCCATGTTGAAAATTCGACTCCTTCTATCGTTTTTCAAATAATTTCTCCTGTTTTTATGTTGACAATGTATGTTCACACAGAATTTCAATACGTGTTTGAGACTACATACCATAAAAGATAAAGTGTTAATCCAATATTCAATAATTTAATCATTTTTAGAACATTATTTAATGTAAATTCATTTTTATCAAATGTTTATATTGATGAAACTACATTGATATTACTCATTATTTAATTTTATTAGCTTTCAAGAGTTAAGATTCAATATGGGATAAATTTGCAGTTATTATAAATAAATAAGAGATATATTTGAGAGAAAGTAATAGTATCATTTATAAAATAATTGGGGGTATCAAAATGTTAAATCCATTATATGAAAAATTATCAAGTTGTAAATGGAAAATAATAATAAAACATTTCTAAAACTGATTAGTATATTTCAAGAAATTTTTTATCATTAAGTAGAAATAAACAATGAGTCATTAATGATATACTTTCTATGTTTACTACACGTCATCTAAAATATTTATTTTCTTATCATTTTTAGGTAATTCCTAATAAGTGAATATAATATTTTCTATTTTAATTTCAATTTGTAATTTTTTTTAATTTCATATATATTATGTGATACTTCTATTTCTATATTCCATATGATTTAATTGTTATGAAACCTCTAACTATGATTTATTTTCTTCTCACTGATTCGTATCTATGGTAATTTGATCTATTAATCCTATATAACAATATGTAATTTTATATACATGAAGATATTTTTTCCTAGTTATTATTTTTTATTGGGAAATTATGGTTTGTTGGATGATGTCATATAATCTAAAATAATAAAAAATGAATACATTTAAATCAATAAATAGTTGTAAAATGTAGTTTGATTTTACACCAATTATAATCAGAGGGTTATATGAAATTACATTAGTTTTTTTATAATATTTCCTATAGTATTTTGTTTGTAATAATGGATTTATACCCAAAGTAATCTTCTTCTCTAAAGATCATAATATATTCTTAGATAGAGGAGTTTATTTAAAAGTCTAGTAAGACCAATTAGGAGAAGGAACTTTTTGATAAATATATTACCTTTTGTGGTGAGAAACTTGTTCTATATGGGCTCTGTTAGCATATGTCTTATGAGGGTTATGGATAGTATGGATACTTTAAAGTGATTTATGAAATCTTTCTTCAGAAAATTCATGACATATTTCACTATAGATTTTAAGGGATCGTGACTGAAATTAATTGATATACATAAAAAAAATTAACAGAATTACTAATATTACAGCATCAAAATTACAATAAATCATTATAGTATGATCAATTCCTCATAAAATGAATAATCTATGATGATAAAATAACCCACTAAATTTGATTCTCCACTCATCACATCCTATGATAATTAGATAGATTTTAAATAATGATCATGTATTGATGGAATATACAACATTAGTATTACACCCTGATAACATTGTATTCTAGATAAATCATATTTTTATGAAAACCAAAATAGATAATCAATTGGTTTAATGTTTTTTAAACACATTTGTATTCATGTGTCATCAAAAATCAGAATGAAATTATTATAATGGGGTGTTGATCATCAATTAACGAATAATAATGATATGGAATGAGTCCATTTAAATTTTTGAATTGTTTTTAAAATTAATATTATATATATAAATCAAGGAAATACCCATAATTAACTCTATGTGTTAAGAACCTCATCTATAAATGAAATTATCTTTGACTAATCATATATCATACCAATAGTATCACCTATCAACAGCCAAAATGAACTTCAAATAAAAAGAATGTTAATTGATATTTTTAAATAAATTCATTATTTATTTCTATGTAGTCCATGATCACTGTGTGTACACCTACAATACCTATAAATGTTGGTCGATACTAAATATAATAACACAATATAGTATTCCTAAACTCATAACTATAAAGATGTGTAATTATCCAATCATTTTGGGATTTCATTAGGTCACAAATATTATGTGGGATATTACCCTATTAAAAAAGAGCTAGTAATTGTTAAATCCTTCTTGTTATATCAACATAAATATAATGTTATATACCTAACAATAGATATAACATCATATTTAATGTGCTTACCCTAAATCTTGAAAGTGAATAAATGATAGAAATAAACATTCAACAAGAATCATTGATTTAATGAATATAATTTAAAGTTTTTCATATAATGTAACCCTTCCTTGGTATCCCCATTTTTGTAACACCCCATGCTTCCACGGTACGTTTCCCTTCGAATAATGCGATAGCGTGTGTTGTACGCAACCTCGAGTTCTAACACACACCACAACTAATTAAACTAGCCGTTGTGGATAGTAATACCTACTTTTTGAAATCATATATATTTTATATTTCAAAATGGACTTCATTTTTGTATTCGGAATATTGAAATTAGCCTAGGCTGAAATTTTGGTACTTTTCGGATAACTTTTATATTTTGATGAATAGTGAAAATTACTAAATTTTAATTAAAAACAACTTTTTTAATCAAAATAATTAATAGTGATAAATTATGAATTTGAATGGTTTTAAAGTATATTTAGAATATATTTTTACCATTTAATATAATGTTGATCATTGGGCATAATTTTACAATTAAACCGAACATAAACAAGTGTCAATCTTTTGATAGTTATTACCTCTTAAAAACACGCTTTTTGTTTTGACAGCGGGAATTAATTTTAAATTAATTTCTGCCACTTCTGTGTTTTGAATTTAGAAAAATGGATTCCATATTTGTAATCAGGATTTCCAAATTGTGTAAATAGGTAACTTTTATTTTTAGATATTTTGAATAATTACTGTGGTAAATATTTTATTTACCATGGTTAAGGGTAAATCCGGTAAATAAGGGTTAAAAAATAATATTATAATAATACTAAATTACCCTAAAACGTGTCTTAACCATATTGGTTGATACATGGTCGACCATGGGCATCTTTGGGTCAATTTTGGGACCCCATTGATCCACTTGTAAGTGATAATGACACTTTATTTTAATTAAGTTAAAATGAATACAAAAATATCATAAGCTTACATCTTTTAAAAGAACAATTTTTACATAGGGTTATACATGTTGGATTTTCGATTATAAATATTCATTAGAAAGATAAAAAGATATCCTACATAATTATATTTTATTTATAATTTTTAGACATCAAATAATATAAATTATTAATGACACAATAATGATGCAATATTTACCTCATTAATAAATCATTTAAATAAATAAGATTATAATGATTAAAATATTAACTAAAACCTGTCCAATTCTTATTGGTTGATGTTATTTAGAATATGAGTCATCTTATCTTCTACCTCAATGATTT
Organism: Viscum album; assembly: GCA_963277665.1. Taxonomy (NCBI): domain Eukaryota; kingdom Viridiplantae; phylum Streptophyta; class Magnoliopsida; order Santalales; family Viscaceae; genus Viscum; species Viscum album. Next base: position 206,808,861 of record OY728166.1, read on the forward strand.
TTGGACCATTATAAACCGAATATAATTATATTATAAAGTAATACATTCACTCTTTCCTAAAGAGCCCCTCCTCTCCCTTATAAAAGGAGACCACTTCTACTCATTCCTCACACCTCTCAAGCCACTTGGCTCGTCCAAACTCTGCCCAAATAAGCTCCCCACATCCCTCTACTACTCCTTGAAGCTTCCCCTTAGGCAGAAAGTATTTCAAGAAGTCCTTTGGTTCCAACCAAAGTGAGTTACCTAAATTAAAGGTAACATTTTCTCTTAAATTATTTTCAATTATTTTGCTTCTCCAACCCCCAAACTCTTTTTATTTCCTTTCTTTTGTAACAACACCAGTATCCACAATATACTAGGACGTTGTTATAAGAAGGATTAAAACTACACAAACACACAACTCCATCTAATGGATGATGAACATAATGTTTCTGTGGATGGCAAACTAACGCCTCACGAAACGATGATTGTTCAAATACATCTTACCGCCTCTCATGGTGGACATTATGATGGCACTGTAATTAAATATGATATTAATGATATATATTTTATATATAAGCTTCTGTAATTCCATTTTATTTCATATCCTTATTCGTTTCATGTTGTATATACATACGATAATTTCATTTGAGGAAGTGCGGACTACCGCCCCCTTAAAATGATATGACTCGTTCATACCACACATGGAACGTATAAAGGATGGTGTTAATGAACTTAAGTAACATATATAAAATATTATATTATACTGGAATAATAATATACCTATGTATCATTTGGATTCAATTCTTTTAAAATGAAAAATTAAATGGAAGTAGCGTTCGTGCGTACATGCGGACTACCGTCTCCACGAACGCGATGAGATTCATTGTCCATCATATCCATTCAAGTATAATTATAATTTGATGATTTAAAAATATTATCTAAGAACTTTATATCATTCTGTATATGAATAATATAAATCCCATTAATAACGAATATGGCTCACATAACAAAGAATATAAAGTAAAATGAATCCGTTAACACCCGAAATGACGATAATTCTAAGATATTATTAACAAATCAATGTTAAAAGATCATATATGATATCATATTAAAGTAAATGATTCTTGTATTATTCAATAACAATTATTTCACCATTATACAGGAGGTAAACCTACCATCGACCAAGGAAAAATTACAAAGTATGGGATTCTCTTATCTCACTTTCAATTCCGTGAGATTTCCATTGTTCGCTGCTAAATTATTGAAAGTGGTGTATTGTGTACTTCCATTTGATATATATTATCATGATTCACTTTATATTCATGTTATTCTATAAATCATTTGGTGGTTATTAACTTTTGGCCATGCGACTCAGTTGATTAACGTGGTAAGGGGTTTCTTGTCTCACTTTTAATTCCGTGAGAATTCCATTGATCACCACTTAATTATTGCATGTGGTGTATGTGTACTACCCATGATTGTATTCATTGTGTAATATACTTTATTTTATGGGTATTTACATCATCATGGTATGATCTTTCTTTCATGGGTGTTTGTTTCTTAAGTTACCTAATCAATAAGGGAATTTGAGATTTCAATTTCCACTCATTTGGATTTACGCATATTTCATTGATTATATTACCCCAAGATTATGTGTGGAATCACTATTCATTTGATTATGTCATAATTTCCACTCCCCTTCCTGTGGATATACTTTTGATACACATAATCACTCCATTGAAAATTCTCAAGTCATTGATATGAATTTGATAAGAGTAATTTTAACTCTTTCACCATTTGTTGAGTTAAACATCCAATTCGTTGGTGTTGTTTTTACAGGAATATGTGTGAATATACTTTGATTGTTTTACACCGAATATCCAATCATATTTAGTGTATTTATATTTTTCACACATAATTATGTTGTTGATTTATCCTTAACCTAAGGATATGGCCTTTATGAGAGATTTCATCTCAACTTACATTCCATTGAGACTTCTTTGTTGATATACACCAAATCACTTTTATGTGGTGTATATAATGTACTTTGACATAGTATGTCATGAATTCCCTTTATTCTCATGATATTACAATGTTTTGATTACCTCAATTATTTTCATTCAAGTGTCTCTCTTTTGGTTAGAATCTCTAACTAAAATACCATTTTTAAATGTTTTAAAGACTTATTCATCTAAATCTTTCTCATTAATGTCCATGTTTTAAAAATGGTTTTAGGGATTTATTTATATGGACATTAAAGTTTAGAAATTAAAAATCCTTTTAAAAAGTTTCAAAGTGGTATGGGACACTTTGATTCAAAAATCTATTTTTAAATGGCTTCTTGACAAATAGTGTGACTTTTAAATGATTTCAAGAAAAAGGGGGATATTTCTCTCAAATAGTTTTGATGATTATTTTCATCTATGTCAACATCCTTCATTATTCTTGATTGAGGTTAATGTGATACAATACAATCTTCCATATTGTATCGAATGAGTTATGTTTGACTATGTATGTGCTATTTTTATACCATTCATGGTTTGTGGTAGAAGTATTGACATTTCGTATGCTAGTTTTAATATGAATGTTTATGTTATGTTTAAACCTGTTCATATGAGGAATGCATTGGACTTAATAAGTGACGGGTGGAGCCCGTTATAGCTCCTCGATGCATCGGTAGGTCTCATGAGACAAACTAGTGTCTTGGCACAAGGCCTTGGCAAAATCTTATTTGTAGTCTTGGCACGAGGCCTTGGCTATGTGGTTATGATAGTCTGGCATTATGCATTCCATCATTATGAAAGTGGTTATTGATATTTCATGTGATCATTCGACTAGTAGAATATCCATGTGAGTAAGTAAATGGCATTATTTCATTTTTGCCATACCATGTTGAAAGTTCAAGTTTCAAATGCTTTTGTTTTAGTTATAAATTGCCTTATGTGTTTATGATTATTTATGAAAGCTTCTGCTATAATGTTATCCTTACTGAGCATCCGAGCTCACCCCTTTAAATGTTTTAATTTTTTTCCAGGGTTATGAAGAAGTAATTTATGAATGACCTGCAGGGATAGTATGAGGGGATATGAAGACAAGATGTTTTTTTTATGATGTAATGTAAAAATTTATGGATATATCTAGTTATTCCAAGGCTACTAAACTAATAGGTCTTTCGAGACTTGATCTTTCTCATGATCATGCCAATGTTACGAAGTAATGCACCGACTCTGGGTAGCTGGGGTCGGGGCGTTACAGTTGGTATCAGAGGAAGTTTAGTACAAACCTTGGAAGCTAGATTTAGATAAACTCTGATTACAGCACGTAAACCTAAGATGAACTTTGAGGATTAGTATAGAAGAACTTCTTAGAATTTTGGTATTGTAGATATTTTGTGAGTTTTCCGAGCAATACATCCCTGTCTGGATACGAGCAGGTAGAGGCGGCTCTGGCACAGATGTACCTAGGGGTAAAACCCGAAAACACCGCTTTGAGCTAGACTCGAACGGGAACTGGTGCACGACAACGGGCCTTCCTGCACTCTTGGTTACGACACTCCCGGGGGATATGCTTTGGTAAATTCACAAGATTAGTATAAACCATTATTAAGGGAATACAAAAAAAATGCCCCTAAGAATATATGTCGGCAAATAGATAGTGGATAACCTAGATTTTAACATAGGGTACCCCAAGTTAGGATATATTGTTCAATTACAAGATTATCCTATTATGTCTATTTTTTTTACATTGTTATTAGATAAGTATTCAAAAAACCCTAATTGTATTTTCTTTTGTTAGTTGAAACATGGAGGGAGCAAGATCACGAACAACTCTTCTCTCTCTTCCTGAAGAACTACTTACAATTATTATCCAGAAGTCATGCGCAGAAGATGTTGAAACTTTTTCAAATGTCCAAGTTACATGCAAACAACATTATGAGACATCCAATACCTCTAGCATTGCACGATTCTTTCAAGGATCAAGTACCGACTATGGGATAATATTGCGCTCTCAACTTTCTTACCACGCTAAGCGTGGGAAGTACCATCAGGGTCTTTTCAAATTATTCACTTTATCTCAAAATTATGATGCACTAAATGATTTTCTAGATGCTGCAGAAGAGGGAGACCTTCGAGCAGCCTATATGTATCAAATTATATATTTATGTCTTTTTGGATATACAAAAACTGATTTACCAAAACCTTATTTTGAAATATTTGAAGATGAATCAGTGAGAATTTTTCTAAAAAAACATGTTAAAGACGATGTCTCAAAATTATATATAAGAAATACCTATTTTTTTATGATGCATCAATGCTTCCATCGATATAATCCAAAATGGATGAGGAGTTTTTGGGTAAAGGAAGTAGATGATTTTGAAAAATTCCTAAGGTACCATTGTGACACATGAACGCATTCTACCAAAAGTCAAATCCGCCTAGTCTCTCCAGAGTTCATGTTGTGATCCACATACCTCTAGTGACAAAATACATGCCTGACCCAATGCATGTACTCACCTATGAAGAATTATGACTGGAACTCGATCTATCTTATTGTGAAGAGCCTATCAGAATTCTTCATACCAAAGATCAAGTGTTGAGAAACCGGATGACTTGTCTGGTAAAAGATATATGGAGAAATCATAAGATGGAAGAGGCAATGTGGGAACCCGAGGAACATATGATGAAGAACCTATGTGGAAATAAATGGATGGTGAAATGTTTAAAAGTGTTAGTGCTCTTTATTGATGGGATTACTTTGGAATAATTTTCTCTTGTATGTGTAAACCTGCAATTTATCATGTGAAAATGATATCTGAGGAAGAATTATCTTTTCTGTTGCGGATATAGTTATAAATAACCATTTGGTCTTATATGATCATTGGGTTTGAGGAAATTATAAGTTATTATAATTTGGGATGAAAATGCAAGGTATGATATAACATTTGTGGTTAAATTATGTTATTTTGAGGAATTTATCTCATTTTGGTAATATTATAAAATATATTTTTTGAAAAAGGACAACACGTAGACCGTGTGACAACCCGTCGCATCGGACAAAGCTGTGAGAATCGAACCCACAACCAAAGTGAGATTGGGATTTATCACCTACCACTTGACTACGTGAAGTCCCTGGTTAGTATGACTATTTTTTTTGTTAAATGATTTTATTGATCAATAATAAGATGATTTGGGTTCTTATGTCTTATCAAATGAATACCCTTGGTATAGGAAAATGATTTGGTGATTAAGTGATACATGTTATTTTGGAAGATGTTCGTTTTGTTAAGAACACTATATGCCCAAGGAAAATAGAATACAATGAGGTTTCATTTGTAGAGTAATGGTGGATTTTTATCTACATTTTTATTGTTGATTTATAGTGATTTGGGTTATTTATGGAAATGATTAGCCTATAACAGAGAATATGTGATGATGTTAATTACTTTTAAGTATGTGACTTTAATAGTATTTGATGTCATTTGGAGATACAATGTAACATGGGAGACTACATAATCAAATTCTTCTATGTTTTGGGTTTCAATATTAGTTTGGATTATATTAAAGGATTTAAGGACAATTGGTTATTGAATGGTATCTATTTAACTTTGGGGTATTGTTGGTTTAATTTTAGAAATTAAGATTAGTGCATATTTATCTCAATGAATATCCTTTTGGGGGATCATTAGATCATTCACTTACCATTTTGGTTTTGATTAATCTTCAAAGACAATGTAAATATATGGTTTATCCTGCATGGATCATGTGATTCTAAAGAAGTTTATTCTAGCTCTTCCAGTGTGACCAAGTCTTCTTGAATACTCATCGTTTAAAAAAAATTGAGTTAGTGGTGGAAATTTATTAAAGGGTGAAAATTCACTTAAAATGTAAGTATATCTCATAAATTTCTTAGTCAATATCATAAATGAATTCCTCTTCCTTATGTAATGTAACTTTAAAAAAAATGTTGTCCGTTTACTTTCCTACTAGGAGACTAATGGTCGTTTTTCCAACACAAGTTTGTGGTTTTCTCATTGTTAACTTTCTCCTGATCATGATTTCTATCCCTCTCCATCAGAACTTGACACTTAGTTTATCATCCATATCCATGTTTTCTTACATGGAATCCTAGTATGGGTTATCTTGGATGACCCTTATACCTCTCTTTCTTTCTTTTAAAGTGATAGTTTTATTGACTCTTTTTCCGATGTGGGACTTTCCATTATATTCCCAAGAAAAATTTTAAAAATTTCGAGGACGCAATTTATTGAAGGAGGGGAGAATGTAACACCCCAAGCTTCCACGGTAAGTTTCCCTTCGAATAATTCGATAGCGTGTGTTGTACGCAACCTCGAGTTCTAACACACACCACAACTAATTAAACTAGACGTTGTGGATAGTAATACCTACTTTTTGAAATCATATATATTTTATATTTCAAAATGGACTTCATTTTTGTATTCGGAATATTGAAATTAGCCTAGGCTGAAATTTTGGTACTTTTCGGATAACTTTTATATTTTGATGAATAGTGAAAATTACTAAATTTTAATTAAAAACAACTTTTTTAATCAAAATAATTAATAGTGATAATTTATGAATTTGAATTGTTTTAAGGTATATTTAGAATATATTTTTTCCATTTAATATAATGTTGATCATTGGGCATAATTTTACAATTAAACCGAACATAAACAAGTGTCAATCTTTTGATAGTTATTACCTCTTAACAACACGCTTTTTGTTTTGACAGCGGGAATTAATTTTAAATTAATTTCTGCCACTTCTGAGTTTTGAATTTAGAAAAATGGATTCCATATTTGGAATCAGGATGTCCGAATTGTGTAAATAGGTAACTTTTATTTTTAGACATTTTGAATAATTACTGTGGTAAATATTTTATTTACCATGGTTAAGGGTAAATCCGGTAAATAACGGTTAAAAAATAATATTATAATAATACTAAATTACCCTAAAACGTGTCTTAACCCTATTGGTTGATACATGGTCGACCATGGGAATCTTTGGGTCAATTTTGGGACCCCATTGATCCACTTGTAAGTGATAATGACACTTTATTTTAATTAAGTTAAAATGAATACAAAAATGGCATAAGCTTACATCTTTTAAAAGAACAATTTTTACATAGGGTTATACATGTTGGATTTTCGATTATAAATATTAATTAGAAAGCTAAACAGATTTCCTACATAATTATATTTTATTTATAATTTTTAGACATCAAATAATTTAAATTATTAATGACACAATAATGATGCAATATTTACCTCATTAATAAATCATTTAAATAAATAAGATTATAATGATTAAAATATTAACTAAAACCTGTCCAATTCTTATTGGATGATGTTATTTAGAATATTAGTCATCTTATCTTTGACCTCAATGATTTTTGGACCATTATAAACCGAATATAATTATATTATAAAGTAATACTTTCACTCTTTCCTAAAGAGCCCCTCCTCTCCCTTATAAAAGGAGACCACTTCTACTCATTCCTCACACCTCTCAAGCCACTTGGCTCGTCCAAACTCTACCCAACTAAGCTCCCCACATCCCTCTCCTCCTCCTTGAAGCTTCCCCTTAGGCAGAAAGCATTTAAAGAAGTCCTTTGGTTCCAACCAAAGTGAGTTACCTAAATTAAAGGTAACATTTTCTCTTAAATTATTTCAATTATTTTGCTTCTCCAACCCCCAAACACTTTTTATTTCCTTTATTTTGTAACAACACCAGTATCCACAATATACTAGGATGTTGTTATAAGACAGATTCAAACTACACATACACACAACTCCATCTAATGGATGATGAACATAATGTTTATGTGGATGGCAAACTAACGCCTCACGAAACGATGATTGTTCAAATACATCTTACCGCCTCTCATGGTGGCCATTATGATGGCATTGTAATTAAACATGATATTAATGATATATATTTTATATATAAGCTTCTGTAATTCCATTTTATTTCATATCCTTATTCGTTTCATGTTGTATATACATACGATAATTTCATTTGAGGAAGTGCGGACTACCGCCCCCTTAAAATGATATGACTCGTTCATACCACACATGGAACGTATAAAGGATGGTGTTAATGAAATTAAGTAACATATATAAAATATTATATTATACTGGAATAAAAATATACCTATGTATCATTTGGATTCAATTCTTTTAAAATGAAAAATTAAATGGAAGTATCATTCGTGCGTACGTGCGGACTACCGTCTCCACGAACGCGATGAGATTCATTGTCCATCATATCCATTCAAGTATAATTATAATTTTATGATTTAAAAATAGTATCTAAGGACTTTATATCATTCTGGATATGAATAATATACATATCATTAATAACGAATATGGCTCACATTACGAAGAATATAAAGTAAAATGAACCCGTTAACACCCGAAATGACGATAATTCTAAGATATTATTAACAAATCAATGTTAAAAGATTATATATGATATCATATTAAAGTAAATGATTCTTGTATTATTCAATAACAATTATTTCACCATTATACAGGAGGTAAACCTACCATCGACCAAGGAAAAATTACAAAGTAATGGATTCTCTTATCTCACTTTCAATTCCGTGAGATTTCCATTGTTCGCTACTAAATTATTGAACGTGGTGTATTGTGTACTTCCATTTGATATATATTATCATGATTCACTTTATATTCATGTTATTCTGTAAATCATTTGGTGGTTATTAACTTTTGGCCATGCGACTCAGTTGATTAACGTGGTAAGGGGTTTCTTGTCTCACTTTTAATTCTGTGAGAATTCAATTGATCACCACTTAATTATTGCATGTGGTGTATGTGTACTACCCATGATTGTATTCATTGTGTAATATAATTTATTTTATGGGTATTTACATCATCATGGTATGATCTTTCTTTCATGGGTGTTTGTTTCTTAAGTTACCTAATCAATAAGGGAATTTGAGATTTCAATTTCCACTCATTTGGCTTTACGCATATTTCATTGATTATATTACCCCAAGATTATGTGTGGAATCACTATTCATTTGATTATGTCATAATTTCCACTCCCCTTCCTATGGATATACTTTTGATACACATAATCACTCCATTTAAAATTCTCAAGTCATTGATATGAATTTGATAAGAGTAATTTTAACTCTTTCACCATTTGTTGAGTTAAACATCCAATTCGTTGGTGTTGTTTTTACAGGAATATGTGTGAATATACTTTGATTGTTTTACACTGAATATCCAATAATATTTAGTGTATTTATATTTTTCACACATAATTATGTTGTTGATTTATCCTTAACCTAAGGATATGGCCTTTATGAGAGATTTCATCTCAACTTACATTCCATTGAGACTTCTTTGTTGATATACACCAAATCACTTTTATGTGGTGTATATAATGTACTTTGACATAGTATGTCATGAATTCCCTTTATTCTCATGATATTACAAAGTTTTGATTACCTCAATTATTTTCATTCAAGTGTCTCTCTTTTGGTTAGAATCTCTAACTAAAATACCATTTTTAAATGTTTTAAAGACTTATTCATCTAAATCTTTCTCATTAATGTCCATGTTTTAAAAATGGTTTTAGGGATTTATTTATATGGACATTAAAGTTTAGAAATTAAAAATCCTTTTAAAAAGTTTCAAAGTGGTATGGGACACTTTGATTCAAAAATCTATTTTTAAATGGCTTCTTGACAAATAGTGTGACTTTTAAATGATTTCAAGAAAAAGGGGGATATTTCTCTCAAATAGTTTTGATGATTATTTTCATCTATGTCAACATCCTTCATTATTCTTGATTGAGGTTAATGTGATACAATAAAATCTTCCATATTGTATCGAATGAGTTATGTTTGAATATGGATGTGCTATTTTTATACCATTCATGGTTTGTGGTAGAAGTATTGACATTTCGTATGCTAGTTTTAATATGAATGTTTATGTTATGTTTAAACCTGTTCATATGAGGAATGCATTGGACTTAATAAGTGACGGGTGGAGCCCTCTATAGCTCCTCGATGCATCGGTAGGTCTCATGAGACAAACTAGTGTCTTGGCACAAGGCCTTGGAAAAATCTTATTTGTAGTCTTGGCACGAGGCCTTGGCTATGTGGTTATGATAGTCTGGCATTATGCATTCCATCATTATGAAAGTGGTTATTGATATTGCATGTTATCATTCGACTAGTAGAATATCCATGTGAGTAAGTAAATGGAATTATTTCATTTTTGCCATACCATGTTGAAAGTTCAAGTTTCAAAGGCTTTTGTTTTAGTTATAAATTGCCTTATGTGTTTATGATTATTTATGAAAGCTTCTGCTATAATGTTATCCTTACTGAGCATCCAAGCTCACCCCTTTCAATGTTTTAATTTTTTTTCCAGGATTATGAAGAAGTAATTTATGAATGACCTGCACGGATAGTATGAGGGGATATGAAGACAAGATGTTTTTTTTATGATGTAATGTAAAAATTTATGGATATATCTAGTTATTCCAAGGCTACTAAACTAATCGGTCTTTCGAGACTTGATCTTTCTCATGATCATGCCAATGTTATGTAATAATGCACCGACTCTGGGTAACTAGGGTCGGGGCGTTACAATTTTAGGATCTAAAATTAATAAAAAAATAAACTAATATGTTCTCTAGGTCCCATGGGTATGTTGGTTCATGAATTTCTTTAGACACTACATTTTTTTGGTTCTAACCATTAATTTATAAAATGATTTATATCTAGGTACCAAAAAGGGTGTTTAGAAGTGGGTAGACCATTATCATTAACTTCTTCTATAGAGATTTTAGAGAATACCTTACAAAATCATGAGTTTTTTTATCATTTAACCTTAAGTTAGTAGTTAGGAGGAACTCTTCCTATATTTCAAAATGTAAAGGAATCCAATTAATTTTATAAATTTTCTAGAGTTTGATTCCATTTTCCATGTGCACCAATTAAAAATTATTAGTTTTTAGCATCATATTATATTCAATTCAAGGATATGATAAGGATTTATATTAGATAGTAATTTTGATTCCAATTCCATATTATATAATTAAAATGCGTTTAATTAGGTTAAAAACTCAACAAAACTCTAGTTTACCCAAAATTTGTATAACCACTCTGTAAATAAAATCCATACACGATAAAGACCCCTTTGGATACATCATCCATTATTCTAAATATTTTTTAAGGATTTCCAATTGGTTAAATAATATAGAGTGACCGGTTTATGTATTTGATTCAATTTATAAATTTTCACTCGAGAGTATGATAAGTTTTATTTTTCATTATCATAAATTTTATAGAAAATTTTCTTGTTAAAACTGTTGTTCCACAAAATAGGAGACGATGATATTGAAAATTATGATAATGGATTGTTTATATATATTCCAAAATATGTGAATTTCTATTGATACCAAATTTAAAAATACTAATAATAATTAATGATGGATTATAAAGTTGGATATACACCAAAAATCAGGGCTGAACATGGTTTGGAGGAAGGATAAGGGATCCTGAAAAATGCATAATATCATTAAAAATTTCTTGGATATATACTACCATATATTCATTGAAAATTATATCATGGGAATAATTTTTTACTATAAAATATTGGGTACATAATTTTGAGAAATATGGAAATATAAATACAACTGGAGGGAGTTATTCAGTGAATATAATATAAGATATGGTATAAAATTGAGCGATAAATATTTAAAAAATGTGTTCATATTTTCTCAACTCATTTCACTCAGGTTGTTTAACTCATAACATTATACGAGCATACTCAACATAGTCCCCCAAGGTTAACATTACAATCATAGACCACTAATATTTTCACTTTTCTAAATATTTTATTAGTTTAAAAATATAGTAATTATCTGACCTGTAAGTTTATATTTTGTGCATAACATTAATAAGGATAATAAAGAATGATTAAATTTAAAACATTCACCAAAGTGATTTTTCACCCTAACCTAGATAGTTTTTTACTACTTATAGAATAAAATCACCACATTTCATGATTTCACATCGATGCTTGTTCCCAATGAAATAAATTACCAGGTATAAAAACATATGTGTGTTTCCTCATCCTAAAGTAAATTAACACACTGTACCTATTGAATTATGATCATTCACAATCCTAATTATTCTCAGAATTGGATCCTATTCATCCTAAACTTATCTTAATTTACGGTTTAATTTTTTAAAACTAAATTTTATTAAAATAAATTTATATAAATACAAAATAGATCTATGATTATTTTAATTGATATATACAGTATAAGAATCAATTTAAAAATACCATACCATACCTCTATTATGTGATATGTCACTTATTCCCTAACTGAGCATTGACAAACACATTCCATCATTAAAGAGTATACATAATAAACATAATATATCAACATGAACATAAATTAATAACATGGTACCTATTTTGGTAACATAAATAACTATGGTATGATAAAATCCCATGTCTCATTTACGTTTAAAAAAATATCAACCCCCCCCCCCCTCATTCTATTTTTTAGAAGACTCGAAAAAGACACCAGATGAAACCAAATATAATTTACTCACATTTATAATGACTTAAAAATTAAAAATATCTAGAAGATAAATGTTATTGTAAAATATGGTGGAATAGGTGTAAATTATGGTAAATTAGGTCATATTGTTTACTTTAACCATATAAAATCAATGAATAACAACTCTACCCAAACCATAATGTATTCTACCAAAGATATTCTTTCAATATAAAATATTGGGAAATATAAAATTATTATGTCTATTTGGAGGATTCTACAAATTAAGTTGTGCCCATATTCTTAAGGTGCATTAAAAACATAGTCTTATAGGGTTTGGAGTTGTGATTATACCTCTATGGCTCACCAATGTATTCCATTCACCCCTAACTCCAATTTGTAATAAAGCCATCCTTTAATGATGACCATGCATAGAACCCATGATTCATTTATAATTGGACCCTCACATGTAATATACATTGTCCACAAAGGATTCTCACTCAATCAAATAATAATCCTTGGATAAGTTTAACCATTTAATTCTATTGGATTTTAGGACTTCATTGATAACCATTCTACTAGTATCATTTCTTAAAATCATACATTGATAGGCTTATACAAAGCCCAAATTAAAAACATGATTGGGTAACCCTTAACATTTACATCTTCCTTATGAAATTATATTACATTTGAAATTATATACCCATATCCTTTCAGATATTTCTCATAAATTATTCTATTTTTTCTAAGAAAAGTCCTCATTTTATATTCAACTATGCATTCCTCTGATAATGTGGGTCTATCCTCCTGAAAGAATATTTATACATCTCTTAGACCATCATACCTAGATTTACAATATTGATTTTTTAGTGTGTAGTTTATCTTATTAGATCATTGGTCATAACTGATTTTGAGTTGTGAAAATTAAAAAAATTATATTTATTTATTTACTAATTCATTAATTATTGTTGTTTTATTTTATAATTTATAAATCTTTTAATATCATTTTTTAACATTTGTTTATGTATTTTTAGAATATACTATTTTATAAATTAAAAATTTTAGTTGTAATAGTTAATATTTTTACTAAAATATTTAAACATTGTAATGTTTTTCCTATGTATTAAAATTCATTAATCTTATACCTGATCCATGTTTTTTAACAATAATAATTTCTAAATTTAATAATTTTTGAATGGAATTAATCATTTGAATGTTGAATTTATACCATTAAATGTTTATTTTTGATAAACAATAGATCCTTAGAATGATAAACTTTAAAATTACTGATCAATCATAGAAAGACAATTACAGACCGTTAAGATATAAGAAACAATTTTTCATGTTTAGTTTCAAGATGATTTCATAGAGGTATAAAATAGGAATAATTTAATATTAAATTATTAAATTGTCACGACCCGACCCAACGGGGCTCAAGCCGCGACTCCCCAAGATCCCCTCTAATAGGCCAGAGGCTGTCGTCCAGCACCGAGTAGGCTATCACACACATGGGAGGCATTAGCCTAAGGTACCTGTACACACGCACCCATATACACCTCCATGAAACAGTGTAGAGATGTATAAAACTGAAAGAAAAATGCATGCATACACTATCCCACAACCAGAGTACAACAAAAGTACAAAAGGGCAAAATAGGGCCCACCAAAATAAAACTGCAATGTGTCCAACCTGCTCAGAAGGAGGGTAAGCACTGCCAAACAGCCACCAGTCAGCTCCTCTATCAAACCCGCTCACTAAGATATGCCTGCTCCGGGTCCTCCTGGGACTCCGTCGAAAGGCATGTGGTCTGCACAAGATACAAACATGTGCGGGAAAAGCCCGCGCATGGGTGAGTATAAACATACTCAGTAGGCACCCCAAAAACCAAAAACAAAAGAGAGAAACTAAAAGGAAACAATCCACTCATCCCAGACAGAGGGAACCCAGATGAGGGAGAAACTCCATCTCGTGTCCATCCTCGGCTAAACATAACCAGTCAGCTCAGCTTAGGTGTATGCCCATACATACACCATAAACAATCCAGATATACTCAGCTAACGCCACAAATCCACAAGACGTACCGACCTCATCACCAGCAACTATCCACAACCTGGAGAGTACACCACACGAACACTGTCATCCCAGATGATAGTCATCCGAGAGATACACTCCATCATGTTTCTCACAAACCTCTCAGACTCTCACCTGGTAGATCACGCTCATCAGATATCATCATTGAGTAAACCTTGCTGAAACAACAGAACCACCAAACCCCTCGGATAGGGGATCTCTCCTAGGTTCTGCTAGGGGATACCAGAACCCACTCTGGTATACGAAGCTCACAGATAGGGGACCACTCCCAGGGTCCGCTGGGGGATACCACAACCCGATCTGGTATACGTAGTTCTCACAGATAGGGGATCACACCCAGGATCCGCTGGGGGATGCCACAACCCGATCTGGCGCTCGACAGAAGCATATCACTCATATAGAGGATCATCGCCCATATAAAGGTGGTTACAATGATACCGGAACCCTACCTGGTATAACTCGCGATGTATGGGATCGAACTGATGATGCCACAACTCTACAGAAACCACATGCTGAGTAGGGGATCACATAACCAATGATACTACAACCCTACAATACACCTCATGCTGAGTAGGGGATCGTATACCCGGCGATGCCACAACCCTACTGAGTATGGCCCACCATGTAGGGGATCATAATCCCGATGATGCCATAACCCTATGGGGTTAACCAGCTGGATAGGGGATCACTGCCTGTGAATAAGCCTTCAGAGCGATACCAACAACCCGATCTAGGGAAAAGATGCTAGAGGCTCCCGCTTCGGGCCCACCGGAGGGATGTCACAACTCTAACAGTTTAAACATCCCATCGACAGGATCAAAAATATATACGGAGGTTGTGATGCCACATGAACCCTCGTGGGAATGATCCAAGGGAGTACCCTCAACCATTGCTGGTCCAAAACATCACAAACCCGAGCGACCCACAACAACGCTACACTGCGGACCTCCAAGGACAATAGCGAGGCCACCATCGCGCTCTACATGGAAAAACATGCAGGCTAGACTATTTACTTGCCCGAAATGGAGCACTGGTGAAAAAAGAACTTTTCACCGTATCTAGCTCATGCGGGGCCCACACAACGATCCTGAAACCCATCGAGCGGACCATACCACAGCGATCCCCTCGACAAAACAAGCAGAATCGACTACTCACTTGTATGAAACGGACACCCGGTGAAAAAGGTATTATTCACCGAAGCCATCTCGGGTGGGGCCCATGCCTTGATTCCGAATATCATCAAACGGATCACACCATTACGATCCACTCGTAAAAACACACCAGATCGACTAATCATCCGTCAAAATCGGTCTCCTGGTGAGAAAGCTGCGTTTCTCCGCAAACGCCACAACCCGGCCTCGTGGGGCCCACACACCATTCTCAGTCCCAACACCCGGAAACCATCCCAAAAAGTCTGTCTTACCATCAGGGTCTCAATTCCAATGACATCACATCATTCGGACGCTCCCTGTAGAAGTTACAACGGCCCGAAGTCGTAAAATAATAAATTAATATTAATTTGTTTGACTTTTCTAACTCCTGGGCCACGATCCCGAACCTTGAAACCCACGAACCCACACTGGAGGATTCTCCTCGTCTTCAGGGTTGAGTCACCACAAACGACACGCGAATCTGACTACCCGATTGCAAGATACGGCGGTTTAAAGACCCCCGTATGACAAAAAGAGTCTGGACTGGCCTCGACTGGCCGGTCCGGCCGGCCGGGACCGTCCGCCGCTGCCGGCCCGCCCTGGCCGACAGCCCTACACCACGAGGCGCACGGCGCTGCCGCACTGGGCGACCAGCCGCCAGGGGCACCCCAGTGGTCCGTTTTGTGATCTAGAGGCGTCTACACGACCCTCGGGACCCGATCTACACTGCTATGGCTTCAATTTGCAGGAAAATGCAGCAAAAACAGGATCAGGGGTTAAAACTCAAATCCACCAACCCCGCAGGCAAAACACCGACATTCTGCCTTAGATCCGCGCTCCCGAGCTTCCGTTGCATGCTCCTGGAATGTCCGCTGTCAAAATCCGAGCTCATGGGTGCTTCGTTTTCTCGATTCAGCACATCGGCGGTGAAGAAAGGCGAATAACGGTGAGAGGAATGAAAACGAGGGGGGTGCTGATATTTATATCAGCCGCCCGCCTGCGGCAAACCCACCTCATACCCAAAGCCCGATACGAACAAATTAAAGGACACCCCTAGGGTAAACATGTTGTTCTGAATGCAATGGAGGACTCACATTTTCTATCCTAGACTCCGTTCAGAAGTTATTCGAGCCGACGATCGCACACTAACTTCTCAAATTAATTACAAAAACACCCCTTGTGGCGTTTCTCACCGCAGGCCCGTGCCAGCAATTTTTACACCTCGCCTTGGGTAAACGTCATGTTCTAGACGCAACCAATCCCTCAGATTCCCATTCTGAGCTACATTTTAGTTGATATCACACCCCCGCCACGTGCATAGTATAAAAAAACATAATATTTTTATAAAATTAATTTCGGGAACACCGGGCCTCGGAATCGCACGTCGTCTTCGCGCCTAGCTCTGGACTTATTCTTAGAAACAATCCACAGTCTGACAGGGCTAAAAACCCAAGTCGATACATCCTACCCTGCTTAGAACTTTTCGTCCACGAAAATCCTGAAGCTCAAGGCGAGCGACTGGACTCTCAACTGGGTCTCTCATGCCAGCGAGTTTACGAAAAAACACCCATGCCCGAACGCATCAGTCAGAGGGACTCATCCACCACACCTCGATACTATCCGCTTTGGGTGGCACTGACTCCCCCACACAGTTTTCAATCGCGTCACATAAACGTGTCTTAGTGGGGGAAGGATCCATCTTCCTCATAGATTCGATGCACGTTGAACAACACCAACACAGGGTCTTACCAACGCCATGAACAAAACTCGAGAAAACAATAGAAAGGAAGGGTACCACTAAACAGTGTCTATCAAACTACTGTAGAAATTAGAAAGGAAATAAGGCGTACCTCTGTCCACCCACGGATCCTCCGGGTCAACAGCCTCTAGGGCATGCAGTTGTCCTCGCCCTCAGCCACCAGCTCCCTGAGCATGGCGTGGAAAACCTGGGGGTGGGGGTGGTGGCATCTGGTACCTCCTACCACCTCCCCCTACTGCACTTGCTCTGTGGCCACGTCTGCCTCTCTACGGACCTCCTTGATGAAGACGCTTCCTCTTCGAAGGTGGTCCATCAACCGGATCCCTCTCAGGAGCACGACGAGTCGGACAATCTCTAGCAAGATATCCCCGACCATCGCATGCATAACACCGCCTCTCCTGTAGCTAACCAAAACTTGCCTGCGAGCCCTGTGAGCGCTGAGACTCAGATCCTCCATCCTGGGGTTGCCTCCTGAAACGTCGGCCACTTCCAAACCCCTGAGTCTATCGTCGGCTACCAGATGACGACGTCTCAGCTCTCACGTTTCCAGCACTAACAGGGGGAATCTTCTCATCCATAAATCTCTCCACCACCAATGCATGCTACAACACTCCAGCATAGGTGGGCATGCACAAAGAAACCCCACCTACCCGGTTGTCCCTGTGTAAGCCCTACTCGATGGTCAGAGCCCTGTAGAATGGGCCTCGAACCATATCCAAGGACTAGCACGATAGGTCTGTAAAAATCGCTGAGTACTCCGACACAGACATGCCCTCCTGTCGAAGCTGCAGAATCTCCTGGATCTACACTGACCTCAGCTTCACTGGATAGAACACCTCCTTGAATATCCGCTCAAACTCTGCCCACGTGAGAATCTCCTAGTTGTGGGAGTGCATCACTAGTCTCCACCATCTGACGGAAGAACCATGCAGAAGGCTCGCCGCTAGGACCACCATATCATCTGGAGGTGTCCTCACTAGGCAGAAAACTTAGGTGACTACCTCAAGCCAGTCATCAGCTACATGGGGGTCTAGATCACCCAGGAACCTCAGAGGTCGCTGCCTCTAGAACTTGTGCGGCTCACTCAGCCTACGTGCAACCTCATCTTGCATTACCGGCACAACTAGCTTCTCAACATGTTGCAGTTCAATTGGCAGACCACCTGGAGGTGTAACCTCAGAACCCACACCCTGCTCCATATCCTCTGCATGGGGCGGATCATCACCACAATCCTGCTGTAGAACCCTCACTGGCTATCGTCGTGGAGGCATCCCGAAATACATTCAAGACGCCCCACAGTAAAAGAGTATATCTGGAGAGTTGACTCATGAAGGACAAGGAAAACCCAAAACCCAGTCCTATATGATGCATATACCATTATGTCTCTGCGACCAATGTATGAATGTACCGAGTCAAAAGGCATGTTATCAGAGTCCTGGTGTATAGATACGTCGGCCGCCACACCAACACTGGAGTCTCTGGCCTAGAAGTTGAGCTCGAAACACCCTAACACTATCTTTATGCAACCCAAACCAAACTCACAGATAGACCAGCTACGATCTGAGACCCCAAAGGTGGAACCTCCTCTGATACCACTCAATCATGACCCGACCCAATGGGGCTCGATCCGCGACTCCCCAATCCCACCTCCAATAGGCCAGGGGCTGGCGTCCAGCACCGAGTAGGCTATCACACACATGGGAGGCATTAGCCTAAGGTACATGTACACATGCACCCACATACACCTCCACGCAACATTTTAGAGATATATAGAGATGAAAAGAAAATTCATGCATACACTATCCCAAAACTAGATTACAGAAAAAGTAAAAAAGGGAAAAACATGGCCCACCAAAAAAAATGAAAAGTGTACAAATTTCTCAGAAGGAGGGTAAAAACTTCCAAACACCGGCCGGTTAACTCCTCAGTCAAACCCGCTCACTAAGCTCCGCCTGCTTCGGGTCCTCATGGGACTCCGTCGAAAGGCATGTGGTCTGCACAAGACACAACCATGTGCAGGCAAAGCCCATGCAGGGGTGAGTATAAGCATACTCAGTAGGCACCCCAAAAACCCAAAACAAAAGAGAGAAACTGAAAGGAAACCATCCTCTCATCCCAGTCAGAGGGAACCCATACGAGGGAGAAACTCCATCTCGTGACCATCCTCGGCTAAAGTCAACTAGTCTGCTCAGATCAGGTGTATGCCCATACATACCACTTAAACAATCCAGATATACTCAGCTCACGCCACAAAGCCACAAGATGTACAGACCCCATCACCATCAACTTTCCACAACCAGGAGAGTACACCACATGAACA
Source organism: Viscum album (assembly GCA_963277665.1). NCBI lineage: Eukaryota > Viridiplantae > Streptophyta > Magnoliopsida > Santalales > Viscaceae > Viscum > Viscum album. The sequence continues at coordinate 206,828,733 of OY728166.1, forward strand.
CGGTCATCCCAGATGACACTCATCCGAGAGATACACTCCATCAGGTTTCTCACAAACCTCTCAGATGATCACCCGAGAGATCACGCTAGTCAGATAGCATTACTAAGGGAAAGCTCGCTGAAATAACAGAACAACAAAACTCATCAGATAGGGGATTGCTCCTAGAGTCCACAAGGGGATACCAGAACCCACTCCAGTATACGAATCTCACAGACAAGGGTTCACTCCTAGGGTTCGCTGGGGGATACCACGACCTGATCTGGCATACGTAGTTCTCACAGATAGGGGATCACCCCCAGGATGCACTGGGGGATACCACATCTTGATCTGGCGCTCGACAGAAGCACATCACTCAGATAAAGGATCATCACCCATATAAAGGTTGTTACGACGATACCGGAACCCTGCCTGGTATAACTCACGATGTAGGGGATCGAACTAATGATGCCACAACCCTACAGAAACCACGCGCTGAGTAGAGGATCAAATAACCAACGATACCGCCACCCTACTATACACCTCATTCTGAGTAGGGGATCGTATACCCGACGATGTCAAAACCCTACTGATTATGGCCCACTGCGTAGGGGATCATAATCCTGATGATGCCACAACCCTACGTGGTTAACCAGGTAGATAGGGTCTCACTGCTCGTGAATAAATGGTCACAACGATACCAAGAACTCGATCTAGGGAAAAGATGCTAGAGGATCCCGCTCCGGGCCCACCGGAGAGATGCCACTACTCTAACAGTTTAAACATCCCATCGAGAGGATCACAAACCTATACGAAGGTTGTGATGCCACACGAACCCTTGTGGGAACAATCCAAGGGAGTACCCTCAACCACTGATGGTCCAAAACGTCGCTAACCTGAGTGACCCACAACAACGCCACACTATGCACCTCCAAGGCCAATACCGAGTCCACCATCACGCTCTACGCGAAAAAACACGCAGGATAGGCTGTTTACTCACCCGAAATGGACCACCGGGGAAAAAGGCATTATTCATCGTAGCTAGCTCATGCGGGGCCCACACAACGATCCTGATACACATCGAGCAGACCATACCACGACGATCCCCTCGAAAAAACAAGTGGAATCGACTACTCGCTCGTCCGAAACGGACACCCGGTGAAAAAGGTACTATTCACCGAAGCGAGATCGGGTGGGGCCCATGCCTCAATTCCGAATCTCATCGAACGGATCACACCATTGCGATCTTCTCAAAAAAAAACAGAGGATCGACTAATCATCCGTCAAAATCGGACTCCTGGTGTGAAAGCTGTGTTTCTCCTCAAACGCAAAAACCCAGACTGATGGGGCTCACACCCCGTTCTCAGTCCCAACACCCAGAAACCATCTCAAAATGTCCGTCGTACCATTAGAATCTCAAGGCCACTGACGACACGTCATTCGGATGCTCCGGGTAGAAGTTACAATGGCCCGCAGTCGTCAAATAATAAAATAATATTATGTTATACGACGTTTCTAACTCCCGGGCCAAGATCCCAACACTGAAATACTTGAACCCACACCGGAGGGTTCTCCTCATCGTCAGGGTCGCGTCGCCGCAAATGGCATGCGAATCCGACTCCCGGATTGCAGGATACGGGGGTTTAAAGACCCCTATATGACAAAAAGAGGCCGGACCAGCCGCTGCCGCCGCGCGGCGCCGGCGCCGCCGCGCCGACGGATCTTCCACGGACCGTCAGGGGCACCTCGGTGGTCTGTTTTGTGATCCAGAGGCGTCTACATGACCCTTGGGACCCGATCTACAATGCTACAGCTTTAATTTGCAGGAAAATGCAGCAAAAATGGGATCGGGGGTTAAAACTCAAATCTGCCTACCTCGCGGGTGAAACGCCGACGTTCTGCCTTAGATCTGCACTCCAGAGCTTCCGCTGCAAACTCCTGGAACATTCACCATCGAAATCCGAGCTCGTGGGTGCTTCATTTTCTTGATTTGGCGGATCAGCGGCAAAGAATGGCGAAGAATGGTGAGCGGAATGAAAAGGAGGGGGGTGCTGATATTTATATCAGCCGCCCGCCGGCGCCAAACCCGCCTCGAACCCAACACCCAATGCAAACAAATGTAAGGTCACCACTAGGGTAAACAGGTCATTCTGAACGCAACGGCGAACTCAGATTTTCCATCTGAGACTCCGTTCAGATGTTATTCGAGACGATGCTCGCACACTAACTTCTCCAATTAATGACGAAAACACCCCTGGTGGCGTTTCTCACCGCAAGCCCGCGCCAGCTAAGTTTACACCTCGCCTAGGGTAAAAAGCCACATTTTGGATGCAACCATGCACTCAGATTCCCGTTCTGAGCTATATTTTAGGATATATTATACCCCCACCACATTCATAGTATAAAAAAACTTCAATATTTTTATAAAATTAATTCCGGGCACACCAGGCCTCAGAATCACACGCCGCCTTTACGCCTAGCTCTGGAATTATTCGTAGAAATAATCCAAAGTCTGATAGGGACAAAAAACCAGGGAGCTACATAAATAAAACATATGATGTGAATACTATTATTTATAATATCTTAATTTTTTAGTATTTTCTAAACCGGATTACAGAAAGATTCTTACATGGATCGGAGAAAATAATTTTTAATACAAATTATCAATTTTTTATTCATTAGAAAATATTTTAAAAATATATTATTAATAATTTATATTTATTATCTATAATAATAGATATTATTATATTTCTATGTTAAATTTTTTGTGTAATATTTATAGAAATGTTGGAGCAACAATTAAGGTAATTAAATGATTATTTCATGAATATTTATATGGACATTAATTCATGGATTATTCTCTTGAAAATTAATGAAGTCTGGTTTTGAATATTTGAACATGTATTCGAAAAACATTGAAATGTTTTTTTATCATTGAATAAAGACTAAATTTATAAAAACATGATTTGGAATTGAAAAATTAAAAGTTCTATAATGATTCATTTTTTTAAATTTTAAAGATGATGATTATGATGAGTCACGAAATATATATATATATATATATAAGCATATATGTATGCAAAAACATGAAATGGTGAAGAGATGATATGGGATATATAGTGAAAATATTTTTTGCATGAAATTTATTGAATAATACAATAAAAAACTTCAAAAACAATAAGGCCAAAGCTAAACACAACATTCAAAAATTATTTTCACTAACTTTTGTCTTATGATGCTTTATTACTCTATTATTTGCTATGATTTTTAATGTTGGTTTATGGATTTGTTATTAGTGAATAAAATAAAAATTGTAAAATATAAATGATTGTTATCCTATTTCAATTTCTAATCACACAACAAACTATATTTTTTCTTGTCCCTAGAGAATAAATATCTCAAAAGGGTGAAAATTGAATTACAATTTACTAATAAATTTTAACATATAATATATTCCATTATCAAAACACATCAAAAAATATTGAACTCATAAAAATCAATTTAAAATTATATTCTTACAATAATATATCAATCCTATGCCAACTCTTTTTTTTAAATACATCGCTACCTTTCATCCAATCCCAATTCATCATTATGATGTGTTATATATCATAGAGGTCTTGGGAATAATATCTAATCATGGTAAAAAAGATAAATGTGTTGGGTGAGAGCCATTTTTAAATCCTAATATTGTTATCCATTTTTTATCCTTTTCCATTTTCCATTTTAATTATAATTATTATCAATCAATTCATTACCTATAGAGATTATTTTCTGATGAATCACAAAAATAATGAAATTGGGGAACCATGCAAAACTATTATACTTAAGTATTATGTTGGGTATTATGAATAAATAATAAATCGTATATTTTGAAAATATATTTCAAATTCATAGCTCTAGGAAATATAAACATTGATTATTTATCTCTACATTTGGAAATCCACACATTAAGTCAATCTATTTATCTTTAAACTAATTTTATAGTTTTTTTATTTTCATTTTTAAATTTTTTATTTAATTTTATTAAATTTCATTGAATACACTTTAAAAAAATAAAACAATCACCAAATAAATGAAATTATGTAGGGACCTAAATAACTCAAACTCATACCCAACACTCTGAAGAATGTGTATTGTGACATTCTTATTAATTGCATGAATGTTTAAACATTAAAAAATAACATCAATAAACCCAAATTTCTCAAATTTTTCAAAACGATGTAAAAGTTTATTAAAACTAGAATCCATTCATTAATAATTATTTGATATTGAATTTTAATGCTCATAATTTACATTATCACATACATTATTACATAAATTTTATTTTCCACTGATAATCCAGTTTTTTTTCTTCTCACACCACTGTTTTTTATGAAAAATGCCTCACTATTTAAAAAAATAAATTTCATAAGTTTATTACCTAGAGTAGTGAAGGTACAAAATGAAATTTAAAAGGAAAATATGGAGAAAGTAGTTGTAGTATATTGATGATGAATTTTTTCATGGAAATCATTTAAACATACAAGATCAATATCAATCACAGACTCTAAATAGAATATTCTGGAATGGGATTAAACAATAATATGTTTTTTATAAACCATTCAACCTTTAGTTTCCATTAATTTATCAAATAAATACAAATATAACACTTGAGAAACCCTAGGTGATTCGATTAATTAAATACAAATAAAAACATAAATAATGAAAAAAATTATACTTCTTTATTTTCTATCCACTAACATTGACTTGAGGTAAATGTTATAATAAAAATAAATAATCATAAAAATTCTTTACATATATAGATGAAGAAACTATGAAATATAATTATATATTTGAAAAATATGAAATATAGAATTAGGATATTATATAGGGTTGTGGTAATCAATGTTTCATTATATAGTTTTGGACGTACGATTAATCCACAAAACCTCTTCATTTATGATAGGATATCACTCCACATGCATGATTCCATTTTATAAAATTTAAACCTTTTCTTAATTAATTTAAATAATAATAATATTTAATTTTTTAAATTATTTTATTAACATAAAATTGAACACCTATATAAATAAATATAAAATAAAAATACTCTCAAATTTATTTTTTGTATTCAAGAATGTGCCTAGTTTAATGTAATTAAATTCAATTAGAACCCAAATTATTATTTGGTCTTATATATATATTATGATATATACTAACGGTCCATAAAATCATGATTTTGAAATAGTTTTATGAATGGTTTTATTCTATGACCATTTATCTTTAAGAGAAAACAACGGATGGGATCATAAATCTCTATTAACCCACGATGGTAAACATGATGCAAAACGTAAATCCATGGCCATGTAAACCTTATGTTCCCAATATATATATGAAGTATATAACATGCTATAAGAAATAATATTTTGGTATAATAATGATCTACATTATAATTCTAATATTGGTAGGCTTGAACTCAAAATTATTTTAACCATGAATATTCAAAATCCCGTATCCTATGTAGCTATTGTTTGGTAAGTTTTGTTTTATAGTTTCTTCTAACTAAGAAAATGATTAAATTAGTTTTTTGGATTTCCCAAATAGGATTTTTCTCAATTTTTGATAAATAATTGTAATTAATTCATTAAAATCCCTATTTGGTGACTTGACATTGATTATATTATATGAAACCTGATCTGGCCAATGTCAATCAATGATATTTATAGAATAATATTTTAAATATGGGTTGATAGTTGTTTCAATATGTTTCCAAAAATTATTATTTTCTAACTCAACATAAATACTATTTTAAGTGTGGTGGTCTATATAATATTTGTGAGATTTCCCATACTAATCATGAATTCAAATAATAGATTATTATAAAAATAGCTTCTATAGTACCAAATGATTTCTCAATAAATTCAAAATATAGATATAAGGTCATATTCAAGGATGTGTATCATAGAATTATTATCATCAGACAAAATAAGAAATTAGTCAACCCAATTAGAAAAATAATCAATAGTTATGAAAGATGTATATAAATATCATATAGTTTGGCTATGGTTCCATAAAATAAATTCTATAACAATAAAGTATTTCAATAATAAATATTATATTAAAGGGAATTTATTCATTTTATTAATGTATTAAAATTATTGAGACTTGAGACTACATTTAAAAAATTATATGAACCATATGAGGGGATATCAAGAATAACCTAAATTTTTGGACCATCACAATGGGTTTATTTAAGGAAAGGTTCCCTATACAAGACTCTCCATTGCTGAAATTCAGAATATATTTTTTCTTATCTTCTGTGACAAATATTTTAATGGATATATTGGTAAAAAATTATAGGTATTGATAATTTAAAACATAATTTTTAACATTAGAAATTAATTCCCTCTTATATTCAGTCCCTATGGATTTTAAAACGATTCCATTAACCAAATAACTTTCTATATCATCATCTCAAAGTAAATAACTCCTAGAATAGTGGTTATCATTATGAAATTAAATATAAAAAATAAATGGGATTGATTTCCATTGAATTACTACTTATAAATTTTGCTAGACACCTCATTTTCAATTTTAATTTTCAATTCATGGTTCTTTTAAAAAAAATTAGAATGAACCACCTAATAAATATATCAATGATTTTATAAAAAAGAATCTCAAAATTGAATTTCCTATGAATATAGTGATGTATAACCCTAAAATACAGCTTATATACGTCACTATAGTAAAAGTAAAATTAAGTATTCATTAATTAGTAGTGGTTTATTTAAATTTAGAATTATTTATTTTATCAAATATGAAATTATAACAGTTGTTTTATCATTTATTTTACTTTGATAGTTCCTAGAAAAAGTCTAATCAATTACACATCTGTTCAAATTTTTTTTCTAATTATAATATAGAAATATGGGTAGAGGGATAAGACATTACATGAGTGTCAAAAATGGTTCCTGAAAGTTTTTCATCTATAAAATTTGTGAATAATTTACAATTATATCACAAATCGTTCATGAAATGGATTTGAAATCATTATTTATCATCAATTGAAACAAAAATTTATGATGAATTATTTCACTTATTTGAATGTTTTTTACAGGTAAGGTAATTGTTAATATTTCAATTAGATTTATTAACCTCTTTCCTTCCACTAAAGATAAAATTTCCAATTTCCAATCATTATTTCACCATGAAATTCCATTTTTTACAATTTATGACATGATTATTATCCTAACATCTAGAAAAATACAACTCAATATTTCTCACGAATCCCTAAAATGTATCCCCATGTATGGGGAAGTCAACCATAATACTTCTACACACTACCACACCATGTTAGATAAAATTTACTTTATTTTAGAATGGAAGGTATCCGGATCATTTCAAAACCTGGAGGCCTTGATATTGATGAAAAACTACTTCCAAATTGATTTTTTAATATTTTATTCCACTGATCTTTTGTGGAATCCAAAATTATATTATACAACAAATTCCCTTTTAGAAATATTTTAATTAATGTCCCACCCCTCGTTCAAGCACATAAAAAAGTAAGGGAAAATGAAAATTATCTTTTTTAGTACCCAAGTTAATCTTCTGATAATCCATATGCACTATTTATATAATACACACCCTTGTAGGTATAGATCACCATCACCATTTCATAACATATTAAATTATAAATTCATGGGCACAACATGAATTATTATTATTCACTCATTCTATATAATGTGGTAGATAATACCTTATTTAAAAAACTTAAGTAGTTCCTTACCTACCCAAACCATTTATTAGGATTTATTCTCTACTAGGTTTAGTAACAAGGTTTAGAATCTGTTTTTAGAACAAAAATATGGGTTCGTGTGATTGGGATAATTCTATAAATTTTAGAGAGGTACTATCCAATTATTTTCTTATTCCTACTCTAGAGATCGAGAAGCATCTTATCATCATTGGATTCAATAGAATAATAAATAAAAATTGGATGGTTATAATTTTACAATAACAATACATAAGTAAGTAATTGAAACATGACATTCATCTTTAGTAGAGGTTTGATAAAATTTCATGATGTAGATTAGGAATTTAAAGAGAACTCAGTTTATTTATCAACATTTAAAAAATAATTGTTTCTTTAATAAATAATGTTTCAACCAAAAAATCATAAATATCAATGTTCTAATTGGGTGTAGACTAAAATTTCAGGATTTATCTTTATAGTTTATTTATTTGTGATACTAAACATTTTCAAAAGATCTATTTGAAATATATTCATGATAATTAGAACACTTCTATTATGTAAATAAATGAATTTGATGACCCAATAGGAAGCTGGGGTGGTAGGGGGGTTTTGGTTTGTGGTGATGATCATGGGGTTGATCCATGGGTCATCATTATTGTACAATGCGTGCAATAATATAAACTTTTAATAAAAGAAATTGATATCTTTTTTATTTAAAAATTCTTTAACAATTAATTGATGTTGATTAAGTTCACATTCACCACTACCTATATAATTCACCTCATTTAACTTCACATCATACATAATTTTATATCCTTCATTATTAATGTATAGATCAAATCACATGTTCTTAAATACTCTTTTTATATCCCCATTCCTAAATCAGGTGATTGAGTTGATTGATTTGAGGATGATATTTTCAAGGGGTTGGTATTAGGGAAAATAGAGAAATTATATGAGATGGTTATATTAATCAAATTCATCGTCAAAGTGATGAAACTTATATCCTTCGATGATTTGAGACTAGGTATTCTCTGAAAATCTCACTTGGATTATTCAAACCTCTAAAATAAAACTGAACACATTTCTTATCTGAAACATAATGTTATCAATAGTAGTTATTTTTTGAAAATAGTTTCATGAAGGATATTTAGTCGAACCGCTATATATAATTTGGAAATTATACATGAATTCACATGCTCACTGTTTAATTAATTTTGGGTGAAATTTCACAACTACAATGAATCCTTTGGCGTCTCAATAATGACTTATATCTCATGCCTTTGATTCATCAAATAAATTTTTGTATCGAAAACTAATAGAGTGAATTTATCCCTATTGGAAGAAGAAGAAGATAATAGCTATCATTTGAAGTAATTAAAAACACATGTAATGAGTGTCTATTTCCTTCTTATATAATGGGTGCTTCAAATACCCAGAAAGATTTCCATAACCTGAGAAATAATATTCCCACTAAATAAGAAATAAATAAATGATGATGCTGAAAAAAATTCATACTAAATATTATTTATATTTCATCACAAATTGGGAATATATATTAATTTTATTATATGATAATACTTATTCATTTGACAAGACTCGTAGTTCATTCTAATATTAAACAAACCCAAAATATTAAAATTATACATATTGTATAATATTTTATCATTTATTAAATAAATACGACATGATTAAATTTAATAGTTAACATCATCCTAATTCTTTTATAAATTAATATTAATGAATGTATTTATTCATTGTTGATTGATAATTTGGATAACTCTCAGAAACTATGTTCGGGTCCAACAATTCGTATATACAAATTGACATGAATTTGGTAGATTATTGAATAAGATATCTTATCTGACCCTATAGGACCATAACTCAATAACATTGAATACTATTTCTAGACCAAGAGGAGAATCTAGAAACATATTGAGTTCCCAAAAGAAATTTTCAATAGTTATAGTAAAGACAACCAACCTACGAACACACATTGTGTGACATTATCTTTTTGTATTTTATTATCATGTGAGGAGGGACAAAAAATTGTGTCACCTTCTATGAAAATGTTTTTTATCTATCGAAATAGACTCACTATCAACTATGTTGGACAAAGATTCATGATGGTACTACCATCCTGATCAACTATGCTTGAGATATTACTTCCTTAACTTGGAAGATAAAAAATATATCTTGATCATTAAACTAATGGCATTCCACCAATGATTCACCCAACAGAAGATACCTCACCACTATTTAGTTATCATGGATTTTTCTTCAATCAAGGATAACTATAAAATTGAATAGATTGATAATAATTTCATTTCAGGATACCAACACTAATGTCCATAGATATGAACATCCAATGACATTTAAAACATGTGGTGTTCCTCTTGGTAGGTTTTTCCTCATGATATCACCTACTGCATATCACCACGTCAAAACATCATGTGAATAAGTATCTATACTTATGATACATCGTAATGAGATACTCAAACATAAACTATGTCCACTCAGTATTATGTATTAAGACAATAGGGCCTAGATTTAACATTAATGTCATATTATCTTCAAGATATTATTATATGATGGGATCTTCTATAACCATTTGATAAAACATTTACTATATAGGAATTAACATTTAAATAGTAGATGTAGAAATATCAACATTTTACTTTTAAGTATATAATATTCATATCTAATAGTATAAATGATATGTAATTAAAAATTATTTTTTAGTTGGTTATTTGGAAGCAACTTTTACAACACTCCCACTTGAACAATAGAGAACATGATATCCATCCTAGTTATCTCTCACATGATAGATATCATCTTTTTATGAGTTAGGAATTTAATTAATTGGTCTTGAATGTATCTTCTTTTTGCCTATTTTTTATATGCAACTTCATCTCCTTGAGTAAGACCGCTAATGAGATTTAATCCCCAAGTGTATACAATTTGTTAAGTATCTAGAATTCAGAACATGGATTGTACTATTAATATAGTTATCATCTCGATAAAAACTTACATTCATTATGTGACTTGAATAATTAGAACAAATAATTCCATTTAATACTATGCTTCTGAGATTTGTTAGAAACTGAAACATACATGGTAATTATAGATATGAAAACCACATATTGAATGATCTTTTCTTTCTCATTGTCTTATCATATTTGTTGTATTGTATCACATTAAATCAAGGAATAAAATTTTGTTTCCCCTCAAAAATATTTTCCCCTCATCTATTCATACAAGGTATATATCCATTGTACTTCTTCAATTATAATTGGATAGTACTAAATTCATCACTTACAATTATCCTAGATATGAATTATATTTTACAAACATAAAATATATGTTTTTAATATAATATCAAGTATATATAATGAAATATATGACTGAAACTTCATATAAGTGTATAAAATTCAACTCACAACATCAATCTCTTCTAACGTTCTATACATGTATACTTCAGAGATTTATTTTATGTATCCTTGGTTATACTTTTTTCATCAATTATTCCATCAATTATCTTACAGTATATTGTTTATATATATTCTTTTACGTAGTATATGATGTAATTAGATCTAGATTAGTAGATAATAATTCCTAAAACATAGGTTGTAACATTATGTTATTCTCTATTGAGATACATTCAACATGGGATTAACTAACAGTAGGAAAAGTGGTTGTTTTCCATTTGTAACGAAAAATGTTTTACTTATAAAACCATTGTCTTCACACTAAAAACTGAAATACACATGGAAAAAAATTCATTCATATTGAATTTTATTTTATTTTGATACATAAATCTATATCAAATTGGATTTAAAAAATGGTTACCCTTTATTGGAATTTTATGGTGTCACTATCATAATTTGGTTTTGCTGAATAGACACAAACAATGATTGGTAGTCTTAACATTCAATTCCCCAAAAAATAATCGTAGAAATTAACTATGATAAGTAAAATTATAATGTATTTAGGAAGAAAGACTTGGTATAACCAATTGATCCATATTTTTACCTTTCTTGTTCCATCCGGGTATACTTTTCACTAAAACACCCACTGTATTATTCAAAATAATAAGACCCATCTAATTTGATATATGGAATCCATTATTCAAATTTAATAGGTAGTTTATGTTTTATCTAATTTCTATACACTTCATCATTTAAAATTTACTATTTTAAATGAATAATATATCACCAGCTATAGTGAATATAAAACCATCACTATGGTTTTATCCTTCCTATGCAGTATATGTCCCTAGAACATTCCTCCCCCACGTGATATTGTGAATCTTCTTTCAATGAAAACAATTTTTGAGTCACTAACACTGACTAAAACTATGTAAATCCTTCTCCCAAAATTTCATGTAGTCATGTACACTATTTAATAAAAATTTAGTCTTCCATATGACAAATTTTTTTATATCATAGGGATTTCTAAAATTTCTTATGAAACATTATGATAGTTACATTAAATGGAAATTTTTTTTCATTATGCATGTTTTTTTATATCATTAACAAACACATCACATTAAAACACATGTTATTATGAAATAATGGATTTAAATCACACTATAACTCTTATGATATGAATTTCTTCTGATAGGTGGCATATTTTTTTGGATAATTCCATTATTAGTGAATAAATTATTGAAAATAATGGATTCTTCTGAAATACTTATTATTCTTAACATTGAATACCCTTTTACTTACATCATGTATATGATTTCAACAAGAAAATGTGTGTTTAGTAATTTCTGCACAGAAATATTTTATTGATCAATGTTAACATTGATGTATCATCATCAACCTTATATATTAGAATCATATATTGGAGCTGAATAAGGTAATGTGTAGTTTTTAATTACTCCATCATACATTTTATTTATGGATTAATATTTGGTCTAGATATTTTTTATCATATCATCTCGATGAAAATTCAATCTTTGTCCATGAATAAACAATACATCACTTGTTTCAGAAAACAATATAACATTCATGACATTCACATTCCATAAAAATTTAATGGAATCTTATAAAATTTATTTACCTCTATATTACCTTTGGTATAGTTCATGCTCTCTAGAAGAACAAATTCAAAAATCTTTTTCGTGAACTTTTATCTATAAATGTTTTATTTCATAACTAAATAAGTATACATGAAGAAAATATATATATTTTTAAATATAACGAGTCAGAATATCATAAAGGTCATATAATTTATGTCCACTTTTAGTTTTTCATGAACATGAGTTATCTTGAAAAAAATATGTTTATAATATTTACATTTTATATTCATCTAGTATTTCCAATGGTTCATGTATTACTAAACTTTTAGTTATGTATTAAAACAATACAAAACATAAATTTATGAAATAGAATAATGTCTCATTGTTTCAAAAGGATGTGTGATAGAAATTTTTGGTTAATACATAATAAATTTCCTAACCATTTAGATGGAAATTAGAAGTTTTTTACTCCTCAATGCTTGAAAAGACACCGACCATTCTCCGCATCATGGATAGAACACATTACTTCTAATAATGTTTCTATACATTATTGGTTGATTTATTTAAATAATCCTACTTAATTGGTATATTTTATTGAATACATAAAATGTATTATAGATACACTACATAAATTTTATGAATATACCTGAAGAAGAAGATACTACAATATTCATCAATTCAGTTTATACCATTTAAACATACATAGAATTGTGTGAATCAGATAACTTCTTATTCAATACCACTTTTCTTTGAATTATTTTATGTTGGTTACTTTGGTGTGACACTTTCTACTAGCCATTTTTCCTTGTCTTTAAATCTTTTTTCTATAAGAACTAAATATCAATCTTTCATTAATGTTCTTATTACATGGAAACCTTACTTAGAATGTTATGAATCATTTTATACATTCTCTTTTGAATCTTAAAAAACTGAAGTATTTTGGAAAAAATAATATTTTCATGGGGTATATATAAATATCATGATTAGTATTTAAATTTACACATATTTATTTTAATGATCAATCTTTAATATACGTGCTTCTCTTTCTCCTCCCAATCTTCTTGAAGATATGACTATATGTATATTCATTAATGTTGTGATGTAGAATCCACATATTACATCTAAAAATGATGATAGAGATATGAAAAAGTATCGTATTCATAATATATGAGTCTTCGGTAAGCATATTTGTCTCCCATGCTTCCTGAGGAGGCTTAAGTGGTATTAGGGACATCAGCACATTGAATTTCTGATATCATAGTACATTATTCAAACACCTATAATAATCATTAAGAACTCATGATGGTAAGGAAATATAAATATTCAAAAATTAATAACAGTTTACTTGTGGACTTACATTCCATTTTCTAAAAATAAAAAATCTATCTGATTGGTAATTTTATTTTGATTAATTATTTATGCATTAATAACCATTTAAATCATTCAATACCTCCTTCTATTATATAAAAATCTAGAAACCCTCTATAATAGAATCATAATATTTTGTTTCTTGAGTATTCTAGTAGAAATGATCATTAAACAACGCTTCATTGTATAAAATCTATGCATATACCACTAGTTTAATAGTTTTAGGTATGTGTCTAACTACCCTACCACATTAATATATGACACATTGATCTGTTGAGTGAAGTCCTAGAATTTAAAATCATAAAAATTTATTACTAAATGATTTATTATGAAGTTGAAAAAATATAGTTATGACTACTTATTTATAGAAAATATCAGCTAATTAAACTCATCAGTTTCATAAGAAATCCCTAGTAGTATAAAGAACACTCAACTATGGATGATATAGAACCCCAGACTCTAGTTTTTTTTCAAATTAAAAACACAGATGGCATTTGCGACATACGATATATTTTATGGTTTTTATATTCTTTTCTCAATTAATTTAATCCATATTTATTATTTTTGTTATTATATGTTATATCTATCACAAATAAACAACAAAAGAAAAATAATTCATCCCATATTTCTAAATTTTATTGTTTATTATTTTTTGTGTTTCCCGCAGTCATGAAAATGCAGAAAATAATAAAAAAATCATAAAGGAAATAAAAACACCCATATTATCCTAATAATATAATATTGGTAGATACATTTAATCATAATGGATCAACCATGACTTAAGAAAATCATACTTGAGTCGTAGCTTGACTCATGTTTCATCTCTTCCATTTCTAGTGCCCACTTCTTCTCTAGATTTTCTATGATTTTTCATTGTTTGAGACTTATAATGGCCTCTTAATATGAAATATATACTAATGTATAGGTGATGGGGTATTGTGAGTAAACAATAAGGACTAATAAATCATACGCACATGAACTTGAACATATTAGATGAGAAAAATAATGATGTACAAACTATCTTATTTAAACTAATTAATTACCCAAATTCATTAGACATGAATAATAAATAAATAAATAAATCAAATGTACATGGTTATTGCTCATCCCTGGTATGTAGGTAGATGTAATGGTTTGATAAAATTAATTTTCTATAAATTTAATTTATAGAGGATAATTAAATAATTTAATTAAATTAATAAAATTAAAATATTTTATTAAAATATTGTATTCTAATTCAGTCTGATGATTCAATTAGTTTTTTAAATAAATAATTTAATTATTATTTAATTAGTTAATATATTTTCTTTATAAAATTAAATTATTAATTTTAAAAATAAAATTATTATTATTATTTTAAACCAAAAAATTAATTGAATAATATTTTTTTAGAAAATTATTAATTACACGGTCCTTGAAACCCCACCCTGACCCATTATATGTTGGTATTACCTCGTGGAATCCAATTGCAATCTAGAAACCCCCAATATATGGGTGTTCTGAGCTAGGCTGACCTACCCTGACCGGTATTGAGTTGGGAAGATCTTTCTAATCCCATAACAGGGTGGGTTGAACAAAACTCAACATGCAGGAAACAGAAGCAGGGGTAACCTTGTATTCGGCCTAACCAAAGTGGTTCTTGGGGTTCTGTCATTTATTAGAGGATGTACCCACTACCATAAAAATGAGTTTTGGTAGCGACAACCACAAACATCAACACAAAAAAAACTAATAAAGGTTTACCTTTATCAGCGCCTTTTTAGCGCTATTAAACGTGGGAATTATAAATGTTTTTTACTTGGACTGATAAAGGGTTTATTTTGAAAAATTAATATTTTAATAAATAAATATATAAATATATTTAAATTGATATATATATGATATATATATTTTAAATATATTTTGGATAGGTATAAATAGGCATTTACACTTAATATATAAGATATTTACTAAAATGGCGTATATAATATTTTAAAAAATATTAATAATTAATAATTTTCTAATTATTATTTATTATAAAACATTTGATTACAATTTTTAGAATAAAATAAACAAATTAATAAAAGATAAAAAATATGATAAAAACATAAGTCAAACATGAAATGACCATAATATTTGATCTGAATATCCATTTCAGCTAAAACATATATCAAATAGAATACTATGATGAGCTCTATGCAATAGTGTCATAGAAGAACCCTCTATCACATTGTTTAAGGGAAAAATGTATTATAAGGCCTTTGAAACTATGTTTTTAGTTTGGACACCCAAATGTTTTAACATTTGATGGAATTTTAGCCTCATTTAAGGGGGTATTTTATCCCTTTATCATTGGAGACTAAATTTACTGCTAGGTATTACATTCCTATTAATATTATAATTTTAAACTTTTTAGTTTTTCACAATATAATCATATTTATAATAAAATATATAATATTATATACATATTTTTTATATTTATATATAAAAATTTAAATATATAAATAAATAATTAAAAATATATACATATGAAATACATTTCTCAATATATAAGCCTCATATATATAAAAATTAATAACAATTTTATTTAAAATAAAAATATGTGAATATTTATATACATATATTGTTTGTGCGTGTGTATTACTGTGTGTCTGTATTAAGAAATCGATATAGATTATCTATACATTCTTACCTATGAATATACATATTAATATATATAAATATATATAAATATATATAATTATACTTATAGATACACACATATAATATATATATATATATATACATGTGGGTGTATATTGTATATATGTATATATGTTTATATGTATTTATTTATTTAAAAAAACACAAAATAACATATTTTATAAATTTATTTAAAGGTAATCTTATAAATATATATTAATATACAAATAAATGTATGAATAAAATAATATAACTGAATATATATTTAAATAAATAGATATATATATATTAATATATGAATAAATTTTTATATATAAATTATTCTAACTAAATATATATATATTTAAATCTATATTAATATATTAATAAATACAATTATAAATATTAATAGATATATCATTAAATTAAAAAAAGTAGATGTGCGAGTGGTAAAAGTGAAGGCGTGTTAGGGAATGGTCTCGAGTTTGAATCCATGCAGAGGAAGGGGTGTGATGGTTGGTGAAGGGGGAGTACACTGTTGAAGGGTGTGGGGTGTGCACCAAGAGCAGTTAAAGGGGTGGAGGGGGCACACATAGGTGGGGATTCTTAGTACTATTGGAATGGTTTCGAGCACTATTAAAATGGGGCCCTCTGATCTACATATTTTATATTCATTTTTTTAGCTTTTATTAGTTCTTTTTTAGCATTGATAAAATTGTCATTTATCTGTGCTATTTTTAGAACTGATAAAAGGACCCCCCCCCCCTTAATAGCTCATCAATTATGTGTTCTTTTTAGCACTGATAAAGGGTTTCTTAGTTTTGATAAAACCCTATTTTGTAGTAGTACTTGAAGGTGAAAGGGTTGAAACCCTGTTGTTGGGAGGGTCTTATGTAGTGGCGCATAAGGATTTTGGTGGTCAGGTAAACCAAGGTAGTGTGATAAAATGATAGTCTCAGCCACATAAAGCACTGAAATCTGGTGTAGTGAGGTGAATAGATTGGAGGAGACCAGAAGAACACAAATCTGTAAGGGGAGACCATGGGTTGGCCTCAGTGGGTTACGTTGAGTTAGTACGAGGGTAGATACTCCGAAGGTGGTCGAATGTTGTCATGATCAACCAAGGCTTGATGGAGGATGGAAACAACTGACTTAGGGATGGTTTTGTTTAGACCACAAGGTGGTGTAGTGATGTGGTGCTACTACCGGATAGGGAGGGAAGATCAGGTCCCCAAATTTCTAGTGGAGGTCTTGATCTAGCAGAGGAGGCCAGTGGCATCCATTCAAGTGGGTCTCCAGAAGGTGAACCAGGTGGTGCATTGGGCTAGGACATAGAGGTGTGTTTCTGAGTAATAATGTTCGGAGGAGGGAAGGGGATATACATGACCTACAGGCAGTGACGAGGAAGATAAACGGGAAAATAAGTGTGGAATGTGTGATTCTATATAGGAAGAAACAAATAGACCATCCTATTTAAAAAATTTATTCCACCCCATTACATTTTTATCTTCCCATTATGTTTGTATGGTGGATTCCTCCACACATTAACACCGATCTAGTTGTAGATTTTCTATAGCATTTCGTTATCAATTTTTTTATTAAACAATATTTCAATGTTAAACATATAACATTTTATATCATAATAATAATAATAATAATAATTATTTTTATTTTTATTATTATTTTCTAATATCCACAATATAATGGGAATTCAGATCCTGATGAAAAATAATATTCTAAATGGAAACATGTATTCACCATAATTATATTCTGTTAACATATATATGTAAAAATTGATATATATGTTATTAAATGTTAATAACCCAAAAAACAACCAGTTTCTATCCATAATTTATTTTATATATGTCTGTAACATGGACATATAATCTATGATCGATGAATGGTTGGTTCCTTTGGGACTAATTTAAATCCTACTACATAATTAAACTAAAATTAGTTATTCCTTGGATCCGAAAATTCAGGTGCTCCCCCAAATACTGGGGTGTGCAGTGGAAGATGGTGGGATCTTTATTTCAATATTTTTCATCTTCATAGAGATGGAACTTTTCATCTCCAGCAATAGATGAATCGTTATGGTCGAGGGATGTCACATGGAGTGTTCAATGGTAAAAAAGATTGAATTTCGTGTTATAAATAAAGAGGGATCGAATACATCTCATCACCATGGATCATTACTCAAAGTATACAACAACAAAAACCTCTATAAAATCCACACATAATCCATGAATCCATGTTCTCTCCATTCATCAAATTTTGGGGGCTAGTGTGGAGCTCCGACGAATCCATCTGCCTCACGGCAATCACCTCAATCACATGCCTCTGATCCGCTGAAGATATTCATTAATCAAATTCTTATAATGGGAGTATATATAACTATAAAGATATTGGAGGGATATGATCTCATTCTATTGAATAAAAATATCATGTATTTAGTGCCTCTCTCATGCTATATAGAGGGTGACTCAAATACCCGAAAGGGTTTCCCTAACCCCCGAAAATCAAATGCCTACAAAATAGTCAACAAATAAATAATTATGGTGAAATAATAATTTTCATAAATATTATTCAAATTTCATCACATACATGTTATATATATATAATATATTATTTTATAAAACAATTTAATTTTACTCTACTCCCAATTCATTCGAATATCAAACAAAAATTGAATATTAAAATAATATTCATTCATATGATATTTTCTCTTGAATTCACTAAATACCTTGTGGGTACTTTTAATAAAAAAATTCAACATTGGTTTTCTGTACTCTAATAATAATTAGTTTATTTATTCATTGATTATTGATTACATGAGAGACTATAAAACATTATAGTGTGTCCAACCATTTTTTATATACCTATTCACCATAATATTTCAGAATCATGAATACACTATTGTGTATGAACATATAGACACCAATCTTGATAGCATTGAATAGTATTCCTAGACCCATAGTAGAGTCTAGAAACCCATAATGAACCCTAAATAGATAAGTAATATTTAGAGTAACAACAACCAACCTATGAACTTGCATCGTGTAATACAATTTCTATTTTGTTCGATGTCTCATAAAGCATGATGTGGACTTGAATCAGCATTCATTCTTACCTTATTATTTATTGATCTAACTGGACATACAAACCATTTACTACATTGGTAAATGATTTAAAAAGATAACACAATCTTTACCAACATGTCTTTTGATATTTATTCATCAACTCATTAGAGAAAAATTATATCATTATTGTTCAATGAATTCCATACCACCAATGACCCACCCAAAACAGGCTATCATTCCCTATTTTCATTATCATGGTTTTTCCCTTGCCTCATAGTATGTGATGAAATGGCACACATTAGTAATGATATCATTTCAGTATACCAATAAACATTTTTTTATATAGGAACATACAATGGAAATTGAAACATGTGGTGTTTCTATTGGTGTGTCTGTGATCATGATCTCACCTACTAGAGATCACCATTTGTGAACATCATTAGAACATGTCTCAAAGCATATGAGACTCCGAAACCTGATAGTAATACATCAACTATATCTACACCATAGGACATATATTAAATATTAATTTCATAATATATCTAGGTTCTCATTATATATTTTGATCTACTTAGGCCTTTTGATATGTAAATTAGTCTATATCCATTACAATTTAAATAGTGGATGTAGAAATATCTACACTTTAATGCTAAAAGTACATCATTCATATCTAAATATATTCATGACATGGTAATAAAAAATTATTATTTATATGGGTATAGGTCACACAATTTTGTAATACAAGGATGACTATAATTTTTTCCCTAGCACATATTTATGGTTGATTTACAATGAAAATGATTTTTCTAGGGTAGATGATGCATTTAACTTTTACAAAAACATTATTTACAATACACTTATGTGACGAAAACTATGAGATATGAGTTTAAAAGTCACAGTGATATATTAGTGATCCTCAATCTGTAACTATAAAAACATGATTTATGGAACGAGTTAGACATTATATCCTACATCACATATAAACATTAAATCATTTTCTCTCCTAGTACAACATTATTATATTGAAAAATAGTTTATATAATTTTAATTAGTATTTTTTTTTGGATAGTTTGGATCTCATTAAAATCTAAAAGGTCCTTATTTTTTTGTGTATTGTTAAATCAATAGTGATTTTACCAAAACATTATTATTGTGTGTGTTTTCAATTGGGTATCTTTAGTGGTTTTTTTAATAGTGGAGATAATTTCATAGATTTTATTAACGACACTATGTATGAATAAATCATCATAAAATAATTAAAATTATGTCCTCATAAATGAACATAAATTTTTTAAGGTGGAATAGTTCCCTTTTGCTTTAAAAAAATTGGTTCAAATATTTCAGAGGAAGATAGTGAGATTTTGAAAGAAAGACCAAACATAATTTCAGCAAAAAAGGGGAAATTTTTACCCTACTAGGTCTGTTATACATAGACTAGTTGTGGATACTAGTATTAGGACACTAATCATCAGTTTTATATAGTTCTTGTTAAAAAATAGTATATTCATATTCATGTCTAGAAATTGTAGGAATTTTGAACTATGTGAGAGTAGATATAGGTAAGGAAGATTCATGTTATTCTGAAATTTCATAGAAGTGAGGGTTGGAATAATGACATTTCATCATTATTGGATCTTAAACATGAGGGAAAATGTGTATTTTTCATATAAATAACCAAACATCACCTTGTATGGGTTTAGTTAAATTTTATGTAGAGATTAAGGGAACCTCCCATCATTCTAGACATTCATGAGTGAAAATAACTATTAAAATTGGATGTCACGACCCATCCTCGGGGCACGTGCTGTGACTACCCCAAGCCCGCCTTCCATAGGTCAGGGGCTGGCGACTAGCACCAAAGGTGTGAATACTGATAAATTGGAAGGCATTGACTTCATATAAATAAAGAAACACAACAGAATATGCAAGCTATATTAAACAATAAGTAAACCGAGTACAAAAGTAAGTGATGAAAAGTAAATGGGACAGAATACATACCCAACTGAAAGTACTGTACAACTGAAAAGAAAGTACAACAGTAGTAAAGTAAATTAGAAACAACCGAGTCTTCCTCTAGATATTCCATCTAAATGGTGGGTGCAGATGGTCTCCTCAGCTCCTCGGGTCCAGCTGTCCACTCCGTGTACGTCCTGCTTGATAGTCCTCCTCCGGGTACCAAATTGTTCCACAAGCCTCAACCACAATCAGTGATTTCCATAATCTGCAACCAACACAACGTAGTGCGGGTATATCCCGTGCAGGGGTGAGTTTATGATACTCATTACGGACCCCGAGACCCCCGAAGGTTTCCCGGAATACACAATGGATAAACCACAAAGGAAAAGATACAAACACGAAGTAACAACCAACTCTACTTAGGTATATGCCCATAAATATACCTAAGTCATCAATTACTATTCATATCCAACTCATGAGCCCATGTAAAACCCAGTCCACACAGGAATGTACAACGCAATCCACACAGGAAAGCACAACCCAATCCCCACCGGAAAGTAAGTCAATCATATCGATGATAATGATTGAAAGTCAAGACTCATCTCACAAAGGTATACTACTCATGAAGAGGGTGTGGGGATGATTAGATGTAGCCTATGAATCATCTCCTCTGCCGAACCCACATAGGATCCAAGTACAGAAGTCGTCGCTTCCGAACCCACGAAGGATCCAAGTACAGTAACCATCACTGCCGAACCCACATAGGATCCAAGTACAGTCGTCATTACTACCAAACCCCTGAAGGATCAAAGTATAGTCATCCTCACTATCGAACCCACGTCAGATCCAAGTACATTAGTCATCGTTGTCGCAGTCACAGCAATCTCTAGGGTTCCCACACACAGGAATCTTGATTCCTAGAGGGTCTGCTCCTCGAGTCAATGGGGTGGATACATCAACTGTCACGAAGACCAGAAATGATATATCCCAACGTTCTGTCCCATGTCATAGTGGAAAAACCAATCAAAACATGCCCAAGTCATGGAGAAAAAGTCAACCAAGCAATTTTCCTAAAGTACACGGAGTGTAGGTAAGAAATACACGTTGTCTCATCAGACATCGGGAGCTTCCCGTGTGAAACGGTCCATGTCATGGGGATGGTCATTTAAAAAGTAAGTACACAACATGTGGTATGGTTAAATGTCGTGTCTTCAATCCACGGGTATTGTCTGTGTACCAAAGCCCGTGTCGAAGGGCTTTTTGTGTAAAATGTAAGTACACATCTTGTGGTATAGTTACACGTCGTGTCCAAACTTCTGGGTTCGGCTCAGTGTACGATGGACATGCCTGGCCGTGTGGTGGAGTACATGCCCGTGTACTCCACCCCGTGTCTGTGTATTCCCAGAATACACGCCGAGTCATCATGAAGTCGCTTCTTAAATGGTGAAGGTAGAACACGCCATGCCTCTTTTCCGTGTGGGTCTACCTGTGTCCGTGTATCTCCCAAATTACACTCCGAGCCTCACGAAGACGCTTCTTCCATTCTATGAAGTGTATACATGCCATGTTACATGGTCATGTATTGCTATCTGTGTCCATGTATTTTCCCTGAATACACACCATGTCCATCGAAGCCTCCTCTGATAAATATT
The DNA here is from genome assembly GCA_963277665.1 of Viscum album. NCBI lineage: Eukaryota > Viridiplantae > Streptophyta > Magnoliopsida > Santalales > Viscaceae > Viscum > Viscum album. Next base: position 206,852,169 of record OY728166.1, read on the forward strand.
GAGGAGAGTACACGCCATGTGTCTAGAGTCACACACCGTGTGTTACTTTTATAACGTCCAAAATAAAAGACACTATATGCTTTTACTACACGGCGTTTTCTTCTGAAGGACACACCATGTATTCTGGATTTTTCCAGAAATGATGCCTCTAGCCAGAACGCCTCCCGAGGCATCCATTCTTCATTCCGATGATCTGATTTCTTCAAAACATCCTCTTTTAGGTCGCCCCGATGATCTGAGGCCTTTTATGATGTTTTCGGGCCTCCGATCGGCTTTGAAAACATAACATGATTCACCGCTCAAGAACGCATGAAGAAATCCAAAAATTCATAAGAACGGTTGAGGAATCAGTCTGCGTTATTTTGGTCTGGTCCCTTTCGCATTAGTTCGACAACATGTGGTTTAAGAGGAACAACAACTTGGAAGGAAAACCAAATCATTACCCAATCCAAAACACACTCATACCTCAATAAACGATGAGGTTTGACGACGAAAAAGAAGATGGCGTCGCAGGTTGAGGTTTCAAAGACAGTGTTAGAGTGCATCCAAGGAGGGGACATCATCTCACACTAGCTTCAGAGAGAAGAAGGTATGGCATGTCATCTCTCCTTGTGGTTATAGCGTTCTTCATCGAAGGGTGACATTCTTCGCGGGAGGATGAAGTTATTCCAAGAGAGAATAGAGCTCTCTTCCAAAGTCTTCACAAAAAAATCTAACCCCAAAATAAAACAAGTCTTACTTTATTTTATTAATTCAAGCCATGCATTCAAATATTACCAATTAAATTTCCAAAACACGTAATTAATTAAACACTACTTGTATAATTAATTATGTGTTAAGTTGGCAAGCTATAAATAGAGAGAGAGGGGAGTTACTCAAATTAAGGTGGAGTTAGGGAGTTAGGGAATGTGAAGAGTTGGGGCTCGTGTGGGCCCCACCTCACCTTTATCCTCTCAAGGGTCTTTGTAACTAGTGGGTCCCACCCCAACTCCCACACCTAGGATATAACCCCTCAGAAAAAAAATTGTAACACAATTTTATTTTACTTTTCATTTAATCAATATTTTTTTACAACTCCTCCCGAGCAGACGCATCGTTGGTAAAGGTCATCTTAAGAAATTATCGGCATTGTGATTCCATCGGTGCCCTCAGATTTCAATTCCGAGAACCGGTTCAAAAGATAAAAAAACCCGCTCATTCGTTCCCTGAACGTACCCGAGCTAAACTTCGGAAATTGATTCCGGGCACACCGGACCTCGGAATCATGTGCCGTCAAAAACTGCGTACTCATAAAATCCCATAGAATTTAATTACGAGTCTTTACATTACTCCAACATAATGGATTTGTGTCCCCACAAAGCTACATCATCAACTAGGGAAACATATGAGGGTAGTATGTATGCATCTGAGCCTCCCACTCCCATGTGCTCTCCTAGAGGTTCCCGTGCTACCACTGGATGCGCACCAGAGGAATCGATCGTCCACGTAGGACCCGCTCCTGTCGATCCTCGATCTCCACTGGAACCTCCACCAAAGTTGCCCCGTCATCGATTTCCACCTCCCCATGGTCGATTATATGTGTCGGGTCGTGCACGGATCTCCTCAACTGAGATACGTGGAAGACGTCATGCACCTGGTGCAACTGAGGTGGAAGAGCCAGGAAATATGCTACCTCGCCTATCCTGCTGAGAACCTGGAATGGTCCGATGAAGTGCGGAGATAACTTTCCGCCCAAACCAAATCTCCGCAATCCACATCGAGGTGAGACCCATAAGAAAATGTGGTCACCATCCTCGAACTCTAGTGGTCTCCGCCTCCTATCAGCATAGGACTTCTGTCGGCTCTGGGAGTCCTCATCCACTCCTGGATGATCTGCACCTTCTCCGTCATGGCATGGACCATCTCTGGTCCTACAAGTGCTGACTCCCCAGGGTCTATCTAGCACAAAGGTGATTTTCATGGTCGTCCGTACAATGCCTCGTATGGTGCCATCCCTATGGTGGAGTTGTAGATATTATTGTACGCAAACTCCACCAAAGGTATGTGATCCTCCCAGCTGCGACCAAAGTCGAGGACACATGCATGGACCATGACCTCGAGAGTCTGAATGGTCCTCTCCATCTGGCCGTCCATCTGGGGTGAAAGGTGGTGCTTAGGCGTAGCTGCATCCCGAATGCCTCCTACAACCCCTTCCAAATCCAGGAAGTAAAGTGATCGTCTCGGTCAGAGACGATAGAAAATGGAACACCATGAAGTCGTATGATCATATGAATGTAAATGCATCACAATGTCTCCAATGAGCCCTACTCTCTGATAGTTAAGAAGTGGGCTGACTTGGTGAGTCGGTCCATGATCACCCAGATGGAGTCGAGTCCTCTGGAAGTACGTGAATGTCCCATCACGAAATCCCTAGATATCCCATCCCACATCCACTACAGGACCTATAAGGGTTGTACCAGGCCTTCTGGTACCTGGTGCTCCCCCTTCACCTACTAGAAGGTCAGGCATTGTGAAACGAATTCTGCCACATCCTTCTTCATACCTGTCCACCAGTGCCGTTTTCTGAGATCTGGGTACCTCTTCACTACTCCTGGATGTACCACCAAAGTTGAAGTGTGAAACTCCCTCAAAAACTCCTCTTTTAATGCAAATGGTACCATGGTACGTCCTCTGAAAAGGATGATGTGCTCTCATCCTACAGAAAATTCATCAGGTGCCTGTCCTGTGGATATCTGTGCACATCATGTCTCACAGTCAACGTCCCCACTTTGTGCCTCCTTGAACAACTGATTTAGTGGAGGAGTGACTGTGAGAGACTGTAGAAAGGCTTCCCAATCTCTATCCATGAAGGATGTCTGCAAAGCGGCTAACTGATCTGTCACCTCTCCAAGTAGCTGAAAGCCCGACCTCCTGGTGAGAGAATCAGCTACTACGTTCCCCTTCCCAAGAGTATATACTATCTTAAAGTCATAGTCTTGGAGGAAATCGAGCCATCGCCACTGTCTCAGGTTCATTTCCTTCTGTGAGAAGATTTACCTGAGACTCTGGTGGTCAGAGTAGACTACAATGTACTCGCCCATTAGATAGTGCCACCACATCTTCAAGACGAAGACCACTGCATCGAACTCCAGGTCTTGGGTAGCGTAGTTTTGCTCGTGCTACCTCAAATGTCGTGAACCATGGGTGATCACTACCCTCTTCTTCATCAGGACACACCCGAGTCTGGTCCCCAATGAATCGCAGTAAACTACGTACCCTACACCCTCCTCTGGTAGCCTCAATATGGGTCCACTGGTCAATCTCTGTCTCAGCTCCTGGAAGCTCTTCTGACATCTATCTGACCACACAAAGGGTTTCCCCTTCTTCATCAAAGATGAAAGTAGTGCTATAACTCTGGATAAGTCTGGCACAAATGTTCAATAGTATCCAGCTAGACCTAGGAAACTCTGCACCTCAGTCATGCTCCTAGGTGGCTCCCAAGCTAGTACTACCTTGATCTTCGCATGATCCTCCGCAACTCCTGCCTTAGAGATGACGTGCCCTAAGAAGTGGACCTCTCGAATCCATAACTGACACTTTGGGAGCTTACAATAAAGCTGGTGATCTCATAGTGTATCCAATACAACCCGTAAGTGGTAGGTGTGCTCCTCCTCAGTAGTCGAGTAAATCAGTATGTCGTCGATGGAGATTATGAAAAATTGATTGAGGTAATGATAGAATATCCTATTCATGAGACTCGTGAACACTACTGGAGCATTGTTTATGCCGAATGGAATAACCAAGAACTCATATTGTCCATTCCAACACCTGAAGGTCATCTTATGCACATCCTTGTCTCGAACTCTGATCTGATGATAGGCTGACCTTAGGTCTATCTTCGAGAACCATCGTGCTCCCATGAGCTGATCAAAGTGGTCGTCGATCCTTGAGAGTGGATACATATTCTTTATGGTCACCTGATTTAGGCGACGGTAGTCGACACATAGTCATAAGCTTCCATAATATTTCATGGAAAATAAAATCGGAGAAGCCCAGGGTGAAACACTGGGTCAGATGAATCCCTTTCCCTGCAAGTCCTCCAGCTATACCTGTAGCTCAAGAAGCTCAGCGGTAGCCATCCGATATTCTGGAGTAGATATTGGGGTTGTCCCAGGGTACATGTCAATGTAGAAATCTACCTCTCTGTGAGGAGGTAGTCCTGGAACGTCATGAGGAAAAACGTCCGCATACTGATCTACCACAACAGGAAAACTCGGACTCCGCACATAAACCGCTCTGAGGATGAGACTAGCCAACTGATGTGTGATCGGTTTCCCTCTCCTCTTCGTAAGTCCATCCTACGCTACAAACACTCCCTTCTCACCGGTGAAGATGAACATGCTCCCATCTGTACGGATACACCGCACTTTGCACATAACACAGTCGATCTGAGCATGGACTATAGATAACCAATCCATGCCCAAGATGACGTCGTAAGGCCTCGACGCTGCTACAAGAAAATCCCAGCCGAAGATCTCACCTCCTAGAGTTAGCTCACACTACCGGCACCAGTGCGTAATTGTCGAGTTTGCTCTTGTAGGAATCTCTACCCATAAGAATCGAGCCAACTGCTCTATCGGAATCGTCGAGCTCCGAACAAGGGAAGCTGCAATAAAAGAATGACTCGCTAATTTGCCTATAATAACTGCATAAAGGGTGGAGTAGACACAGATAGTACCTCGAATCATCTCAGGTGCGCTGTGGTCATAAGCCTCCACTGCCTGAAGCTGAGCATGCCTCTGTCCGCCAGCTCCCTGTGGTCGGGGTGGACCTCCTGGTGGTGGTGGTGGTAGAACCTCAAAGCGTCTTCCACCACCCGCTACTCGGACAACTCCTCTACCTCTTCCGCCTGCTCCCTACGGACCTCAACGGTCGAACCTCTACCTCTACATGGGCGGTCCCTCAACCGTTTGCTACTCTTCAGCATGGTAGGCAGGATAGTCACGAGCCATGTGGCCCTGCCCGCCGCATGCATATCACTATCTTCATCTCTTATGACTGGATCTGCTACATGTGCCCCGCACATCTGAACCAGTATCCTGAGGTTTCCCACCTGATTGCCTGATCCTATTAGACTTCTACTAGATCTGTCTACTGCAGGCTTCAGAAGACTTTGACATGTGTCACCTTCTGGTAGGCCTCGCTGCTGGCGTAAACTCATCAAGGAAGATCTCCACAAGTAGGTCTCACTCTAGTACTCCCGCCTTCTTCAGAATGCTAAAGGAGATCATCAAATCCCTGATCTCATGCCTCAGTCCCTGCTCGAAGGTCCAAGCCTGGAAGAATGGGTCTCGTACCATGTCCGTGGTGTCGCATGAGAGGTCGGTAAATCTTGCTGAGTACTGGGCTACTATCATGCTAGACTGCCGCAACTGTAGTAATTTATGGATGCGCACCACATGGAGGGTGGATGGAACGAACTCCGAGTGGAAGAGACTCTAGAAGTCCGTCCATAGAAGAGATTCCCAGTCGTGTACTTGGAGTATCAGGCTCCACCATCTACCTACTGCTGCGTGGTGGAGACCCGTTGCAAGGATCACCATGAGGTCAACTGGTGTGCCTTATAATCTGACATATCAGACAACAGCATCCAGCTAATCCTCAGCTACCTGAGGGTCCATCTCTCTGCAGAACCTGGGCATCCTCTGATGCTGAAACTCATGTAGTGCACCCAGGGGATGTGCACTCTTAGCTACTAGGGCTGGTGGCATTGGTGGCTCGGCGGGTAGAGGTATCGTCGGTGCCTCCGCTGTAATGGGGCCCTGCACCGAGGCCTCGTCCCTCGGTTTCCTGCCATCTCTCACAAAGATCAGATCCATAACTAGCTGCCATCGTGGGTCCATCCTAAAAGAAACAGGTGTTCCACTGTTGATACAGTATACCTGGTGAGCTGAAACGATGTAATCACAAAAAAACTTTTGAAACACGCATGCAATAAGTGTCTTCGAGCACTGAGTCAGAAATCAGAAGTCAGGGTCCTGGTGTATGGATACATTAGTCGCCACACCAACACTGGACTCCCTAGAATGATAACCACACTCAATATGCTTAACACTATTGCTTCACAGAAATAAATTATCAGATTTCTAAGTTTTACGGTAGAACCGACTCCTCTAAAACCGATTTGTCACGACCCATCCTCGGGGCCCGTGCCGTGACTACCCCAATCCCGCCTTCCATAGGGCAGGGGCTGGAAACTAGCACCAAATGCGTAAATCCCAATAAATGGGAAGGCATTGCCTTTATATAAGTAAAGAAACACAATAGAGTACACAAGTTGTAGTAGTCACTAAGTAAACTGAGTAAAAAATTAAGTGGTGAAAAGTAAATGGGCCAGAATACAAACCCAACTGCAAGTTCAGCACAACTGAAAAAGAATGTACAACAGAAATAAATTAAATCAGAAACCACCTAGTCTTCCTCCAGCTATCCCACCTGAAGGTTGGGTGCATATGGTCTCCTCAGCTCCTCAGGTCCCTCCGTCCGCTCCGTGTACGTCTCGCCTGATAGTCCACCTCCGGGTACTGCCCTGTTCCACAAGCCTCAACCTCAATCAGTGATGTCCATCGTCTGCAACCAACACAACATAGTGCGGGCATATCCCATGCAGGGGTGAGTATAGGACACTCATAAGAGAGCCCGAGACCCCTGAAGGTCTCCCAGAATCCACAAAGGATAAACCACAAAGAAAAAGATACAAAAACGAATTAACAACCAACTCTACTTAGTTATATGCCCATACATATACCTCTGTCATCAATTACTATTCAGCTCCAACTCACGATCCCATCTACAACCCAGTCCACCCAAGAAAGTACAACCCTGTCCACACAGGAAAGCACAACCCAATCCACACATGAAAGCAAGTCAATCATATCGATGATATTGATTGAAAGTCAAGACTCGGCTCACACAAGTATACTACTCACGATGAGAGGTGGTGATGATTAGATGTAGCCTCTGAATCATCTTCTCTGCTGAACCCACGTCGGATCCAAGTACAGAAGTCATCGCTGACGAACCCACATAGGATCCAAGTACAGTAACCATCACTGCTGAACCCACGTAGGATCCAAGTACAGTCATCATCACTGCCGAAACCACAGAGGATCCAAGTACAGTCATCCTCGGTGTCGAAACCATGTAGTATCCATGTACAATCGTCATCATCATCGTAGTCACAGCCAGCTCTAGGGTTCCTGCACACAACACGCTTGATTCCGGGAGGGTACACTCCTCGAGTAAATGGGGTGGATACATCAACCATCACGAAGACTAGAGTTGATTTATCCCAATTTTCCGTCCCACGTCATAGGGGAAAAACAAACAAGAATGTTCCAAAGCCACAGAGAACAAGAAAACCAAGCCATTTTCCTAAAGTACACAACATGTAGGTAGAGAATACATGTCGTGTCATCAGACACCGGGTACTGCCCGTGTGAAACGGCCCCTATCATGGGGCTGGTCATGTAAAAAGTAAGTACATAGCATATGGTATGGTTACATGCCATGTCTTCAGTCCACAGGTATTGTCCATGTACCACAACCTTTGTCGAAGGGCTGTTCATGTAAAAAGTAAGTACACGACGTGTGGTATGGTTACGAGCCATGTCCAAACTTCTGGGGTCATCTCCATGTGTGCTGGCCATGCCTAGACGTGTGGTGGATTATCTGCTTGTGTACTCCACCCCTTGTCCGTGTATTCCCAGAATAAATGCCGCGTTGTCATGAAGCCTTTTCTGCCATGGTGAAGGTAGTACACGCCGTTCCTCTTGGCCGTGCGGTTCTACCCATTTCCTTGTATCTCCCAAATTACACGCTGAGACTAGCGAATCTGCTTTTGACTTTCTATGAAGTGTATACACGCCATGTTACTTGGTCTTGTATTGCTTTCTGTGTCCGTGTATTTTCCTTGAATACACGCCATGTACATTGAAGCCTCCTATGACAAACAGTGAGGAGAGTACACGTCGGGTGTCTAGAGTAACACGACGTGTGTTACTTTTCTTACATCCGAAACGGAAGCCACACTACGCTTTTACTACATGGTGTGTGCTTCTGAAGTAGACGTCATGTATTTTGGAATTTTCCTAAAACCACGCCTCTGGCTAGTACGCCTCCCGAGGCGCCCGTTCTTCATTCTGATGATCCGATTTGTACAAAACGTCTGCTTCTAGGTCACCCCGATACATTGAGGCCATTTATGATGTTTTCATGCCTCTGATAGGCTCCGAAAACATAACTTGATTCACCAATCCAGAACACTTGATGAACCCCAAAAATTCACAAGAACGGCGGAGGAATCAGTCCGTGTTAGTTTGGTCTGGCCCCTTCCACATTAGTTCAATAACAAGTGGTTTAAGAGGAACAACAACATGGAAGGAAAATCAAATCATTACCCAATCCAAAACACACCCCTACCTCAATAAACGATGACGTTTTCCAGCGATGCGGAAGATGGCATCGCGGGGTGAGGTTTCGAAGATGGCGTTGGCGTGCGTCCAAGGAGGGGAAGGCATCTCACACTAGCTGTAGAGATAAGAAGGTATGTCACGTATTCTCTCCTTATAGTGAAGGCATTCTTTGTTGAAGGGTGACTTTCTTCACGGGAGGATGAAGTTCTTCCAAGAGATAACAGATCTCTCTTGCAAAGTCTTCACACAACAAGCTAACCCCAAAATAAAATAAGTCTATCCTTATTTTATTATTTCAAGCCATGCATTTAAATATTACGAATTCAAATTCCAAAACACTAAATTAATTAAACACGACTTCTCTAATTTATTATGTGTTAAGTTGGAAAGCTTTGAAGAGGGAGAGAGGGGAGTTATTAAAATTAAGGGAGAGTTAGGGAGTTAGGGAATGTGAAGAGTTGGGGCTTGTGTGGGCCCCACCTCACCTTTTTCCTCTCAAGGGTAGTTAGTAACTAGTGGGTCACACCCAAACATCCACACCTAGGATACAACCACACAAAAAAGAAATAATATTGTAACACAAATTTTTTTTACTTTTCATTTAATCCACATTTTTGAACTCCTCCTGAGAAGACGCATCTTCGGTAAAAGTACTCTTAAGAAATTATCGGCGCTGCGGTTCCATCAGTGCCCTCAGATTTCAATTACCAGCATCGCTTCAAAAGATAAGAAAACCCGCTCATTCGTTCACTAAAAATACCTGATCTAAACTTCGTAAATGGATTCTGGGCACACCAGCCCTCGAAATCATGTGTCGTCAGAAACTGCGTACACGTAAAATCCCAAAAAAAATTATGATTGTTTATTGAATTTTACGGGTCTTTAAAGTGTACATGAGAATGGGTATATTAAATTATTTACCAGTGTATGGGAAGTATGGGAATGAAGAAGGTTGAATATCGTATTAAAATCCATCTATGTTAATAGAGTTATACAAAAAAGGTTTTTAGATTAAGGATGAGAAAAGGTAGAAAAAATAAGGGGGTTTCATGATCACACATTGGTGAAATAGTCATAGGTGAATCTTCACTTGGTATAATGCAACGACAACTGTGATTAATACTCAGTTGTATCCATGGACAATGGTGAGTAATTTTTATGATAATTGATGGATTCAATGGCCTATAAACTAAAAAATTAATAAGTAATTTATCAAAAAAATAATTTGTATTTATAGATGGCCTTCAAGTCATTATGTTGAGGGAGGGTTCATCTAATTTAGTATTTTAGGAGGAGTTTATGGACTGATATCAAGGGATAATTTATTGTCACTAATTGTTTTAGGTAAAATATTCCTATAATACTGTGATGTAACCAAGTAAATTGTAATAAACTGAAACTATTAAATCTCATTCAATTATTGTTTGACCAACATTGTATTGGAATCTACTATTTGGACTAGCCCTTAATGGGGATCCAAGTAAATGTTTCTTGGTATTTTATTTTATTTCAATGATTCATATTTTTGTAAAATATGAACATTAATCAAATATAATTAATCAGATCCTTATAATTTGGGTAAAAGTTAAATTAATTTTAAAAGAAATATTTGATATCCTAATTCAACCCTCTCCTCTTAGGGTGACTTATTGGGAAATAAGTTATATTAATGTGAGGTTAAAAATGTTAATTCCATTATTTAAAGTTATTAATAATGGATAATATAGTCATTGTTTTAGGTTCTTTTATCATTTATTGGAATAGTTATAATATTTTAAAAAATATGACGAGGTCCCATCTTCATTAACTTGGACATAAAAATATCTCTGTTATATTTTATGGGATTCATGTATGAGATTCAAATAGATATTCTATAACTGAGGCTTATAGTAAAATGCATGATTTTGATGCTAAATACCTAAAGGCATTGTATGGAGCTTTATCATATTATATTTATATTAATGTTGTCAGTTTAACATATACTAACACAATGTGGTATAAACTAGCTAACATATATGAATGGGATAATAAGGTGAAATAAATTATTACTCAAGTGATATATAAAAATATTTCTAATTTTATGATTCATCCTGATGATAATTTTGACTGTTTCTATAATTGATTTATTTAATTAGTAGATGTTATTCATGTTATCATATAATATGTAAAAGATATTGATATATTTAAGAATATATAGTGTTGGATAAAACAGTTTAACATTGTAAAATTATAAACTCTTAATGAAAGGGATTTATCAAAATTATCTCATTATAATCTGTTAAGAATTTTTGTAAATGCAATGTATGTTATGGAACAATAAATATCATTTCAACAAGGTATAAATAAGGAATATAATGTAATGTAAAAACCTGAAATCCTTAATCTAGTTGTTGATGATGCATATGTCAGTGATTAATTCTTTTACATTATTATTATTAAATTAAAATCAAAATAAGTTGTATTTGAAGATATTGTCCCATTATATTTATTTGTTTTTGATATGGTAGGGAATATTTCTATAAGGTGTCTAAGGATGTTCAATGTTGAATAAAGTGTTGTAGAATACACCTAGAGTCATTGAAGGAGATTCCTAGTAATAATAAAATCCAAAACCATAATCCTTTTAGGAAAAACATTTCATATGAAGAGAATCATGTTCACTAAAGATGGGAAAGAGGAATACCTAGAGGAACCATAAATATAATTCTAATCAAATATAAATTATCCTTAAATGAAAATATTAAAAATATATGAATCTTGGTATAAAGATATACCGAACCATAAGGTTTTTTTGTTATAATGGTAGAACTAGAGGGATATATAGAAGAGATCAATTTTCAATGAAATTAAAGTATACATATAAATGTATCGGTGAAATAATATTCTATATATGTGGATATTCATGAAGTTTTAATTGGAAAGTTATAAGAGGATTAAAAAAATAATCATTTATACCATGAAGACCATAGAGGATAAATGTAATTTATAGTCAATAAAAGAACATGTTAAGTTAAATAAAGATAATAATTCTTATTTTGATGATATAGATAAGTAATTTGAAAATCATGAAGTAGAATTGGTTTCATAGAAAATGAAAACGGCGATAAAAGTTAAACCATGTGCTCTGAAAAAATTATTCAATTTAGAATTTTCTCAAATGTCAAAATTAATATTATATTTTAATGATTCTCGTATGAAATTGATCAAATAAAAATTGATCAAAGGCCCATATTCCCGTATAAATGTTTAGCTACATTAAATTCAAATTCATCAATGTTTATAAAAGTGAAAACATGGTTTTAATTAAGGGAAACCGTGTTTTATTTCTACACTAAGGTAGATTTATAATACTCTAACATGGTTCTAAATACATAGAATCAAACTCATCAGAAAATAAATAGTTTATGATTTTTATAATAGATGGATATATTTTCAATAAATTACTAAGAGAACATATTTTCTCTAATGATGTTTTATTTTGGTGTTTATCTAGGAACTACCATATACTAATTTTATGAGGTGATGATATATTTTTGGGGATAATATCCTTGAAGTAAAACAATGAAATTATTTATAAAAAACCTTTATAGCTTATAAGAAATTAATTTTATGGATTTTGTAATAATCACTCTATCATTTTACAGATGTCAATGTATTGTAGAAAAAAGATAATGAATTATATTATTAATGTCTGAGATAGAACAATAAAAAATCCCATAGAAACACCTTAATGAAGAAAAGACTTTCTTAATTTGAATAATATAATAGGTATTATTTAATTACCCATATAAAAGTATAAAAATATTGGCCTTATTTTTCATTAATACTTTTGGCAACCTCGTGAAAATAGAAGAAGAAGAGATAAAAGGAAAATCTTTGAGAATTGTGCTTATATCGAAAAATTATAGCCACATATATATTCATGATAATGGGTGCTCATCAAATATGACTCAGATTGCTAATATCTGGAAAAATGTAAATGTAATTGTTAGTGAAACTATATAATTTTAAATTAATGATGCTCTAAATATTAAATGAAGTGTAAATACTCATCATGTGTGTGTGAAGCATAAAATACTTGATGTTATCATTGTTAATATCGTAGGATAAAATTATTCAGTACTAGTTAACTCGTTTATTTCTACATTGGCGTATTGTTTAACCATACAATATAATTGATCTATATAAAATAAATGAACACTCATATAATAAGAATGAAAATTAAAAACTGTAACACCATGAGATTTTATGAGATATATTATTTTTAATTTCTTTTATGTCTCCTATTGTACACTACACCAAGATTATATTGTAATATACACAACATAGTATTAGATTTCAGTATACACAACACTATTCATGGATCGTGTTATACACAATTTCATGTTCGTTTTGTAGAAATTATTCTATGCAACATTAAGTATAGATTTTGTTTAATGTATAAATGAAATTAGTTTTGATTATGTTATATGTGGCACCAAAGGGATCTTCCACTACACATAGCCCTGACTTGGCTTGCATTACACACAACTGTGACCATCCTCGATATCATGTGTAGTACGCAATACCGGGTTTCACTAAACAACGATATGCTATTAAAATATTATATAAACTAACCGTTATGAATATTAATACCCACTTTTTTGAAATTTTATAAATTTTATCTTTAAAAATGGACTTCATTTTTTGATTCGTAATATCAAAATTAGCCTAGGGTGAATTTTTGGTATTTTCTTGAAAACATTCAATTTTTGTTGAATTGTGAAAAACACTGAGTTATAGTTTGAAAACAAATTTTTATTTAAATAATTATTTATTTTATTTAAATTTATTTTTTTTTCAAAATTGATACATAATACCTATTTAGTGCAAATTAATTCATTGGAGTCAATTTATAATAAGTTTTTATATATAAAAATTTTATTGAACTTTTCACCGTCTTTTACCCACCTCCTAGGAGAATTTTTCAAATTTACATAAAACATAATTTTACTGATTCTGTGGGTGGAATTTCAAAAAACCGAGAGACACAGTTAATATCAAGGAGTATTATGTGGTTCAATAAGATAAAAAAAATTTTTTGTGAATAGTAACTTTTTACTTTTATTTGCCAGGGTTAAAAGTAAATAGGGTAATTAAGGGTAATAATGATATTATTATTACCCTAACACATGTCCTAATTATATTGGATAATTGTAATTCCCCTGAAAATAACCTTATGAAAAAAATATGAACCTCTTTGGTCCACTGGATTAGATTAGGACACTTATTATTATTTTATTTAATGAAGTGTTAAAAGAGTTAAAAACAAAGTTTAATAACTAGCACATTTTTAATATAGGGTTATACATAAGATAAAATCGACTATAAATATTCATTATAAAGATGAAAATATTTCCCACATAATGGTATTATATTTGTATTCTTTAGACATTAAATAATTTAATTTATTTTTGACACAATGATGATGAAGTATGTACCTTATTAAAAAAATATTAACATAATTGATATTATAAACACCCAAATAAATGTAATTTGAGTCTTTTTGTGAATTAAAATAATTTTATAGGTCAATATATCATATTAGGGTTGGTTAGATGAATTTTAATCAATGTAATAATTCTGTTATAAATTTAGAGAAAATAAAATACCAAATAGTGTCAAAATTGACATAAAAGAGTTTTTAAAACATATATTATATTATTAATTGATATAATGGCTCTAAAAATATAATTTTATGCCAAAAGACTTATATAATAATATATATGACATTAATGAACAAATTGGGGTTCTATTGTCATCTTATAGTATGTTTATTAACCACATATTGTAAGAATACAAGAAGACATAGTAAAAGTTAAATTATTTAACATAGAGTTAAATCTAAATGATAAGGTTAAAATGGTAACCTAAACATGTCTAAAACCTATTGGTTAAGAGTATTTCGACCCATCCCCACCCTATCCTCTAATTAATTCACTTAAGAGCCATTATAAACCAAATATGAATTTATTATAAAATAATATTTTATGTTTTTCTTAAGGTGCCCCTATCCTCCCATATATAAGGGCACCTCCTCCCTCTCCTCTTTACACAATTTTGAGCCTTCATGCTCCGCCAACCCAAAAAAATTTCTCTTGTAAACCACTCTATATACATCATATAGGTTCTGGACTTCTCATAAGACCAACCCTAGTTTCATAAGAAGAAGTTAAAAAGAGGGACGTCGAAGAGGAGGTAATCTCTTCTACCGATTCTTTCAAGTTACATTCATCTTCCACTTCCTCCTTATTTATTTTTTCCATTATAAAATAATAACTACAGTATCTTCTATATACTATGATGTTATTATAAAAAATTTACAACCATAGTAGTTATTTTACCCATACCATGAATGAAAAAATCATCATGCGTGCGTACGTACGGCTTACAGTCTCCACGTCGTGGTGTAGTTTGTTATTCAAACATTTCATCATTTGGGTGGGTATAATAATGAGTATAAATGATATAAATAATAAATATAACATAATTATGATTCTTTATATATGATATACTATCCAATTATATACGATTTTAATATCAGACGAATGATATCATCGCTCGTGCGTATGTACGGACTGCCGTCTCCACGAACACGATGAGATTCATTTTCCATGATTAACCATTCCAGTATGATTATAAAGTATATATAATAAATAATAATGAAATATAATACATAATAATTATATTGGATTTATGTACACATATGTTTCATTTACTTAATTCCATTCAATTCAATAAGGAAATGAAAACAGTGTTCATCCGTACGTACAGGCTACCGTCTCCATGAACAGTGCATTTCATTCCGTTTATCAATCTATCATATATATTTATATTCTTAATATATATTATATATAAATCATGTTTTAAATTCTGGAATTAAGTAAATCAGGATATAAGTACTAATATCAAGAACAAAAAGTTGAAACACGTACGATAAATGAAACGCTTTTAGCCAAAACTCCGCTTTAACATTGAATTTAAAAAAGAACGGGTAATATAATGTCATACGTGAACCATATATGATATCATAACAATGTTTATGATTTTTTAATATGTCAATTAAATTATTTAAATCATTATACAGGAGGTTTGGATACGTACGAAGCATATCAGACCCAAGGTAAGGTATAATTTTGCAATCTCGTTTTTTTCTGAGATTGCTTATAAGTAAGTATTTACTAGGGTTATATTTTTCATCCATGTCCATATAAATATTTTTAATAAAGTGTTTAATATTCTTCAATGTATTTTTAAAGTCATGTTTACCCCTATTTGACTCTAACATAGTGTTATAGAAGGAATCTTTCTTTTGTTTACCATATAAGGTACGGTTTGACTTTTCCGGCAAAAGTACGAGAAGAATGTTTTTTTAACTTATACGGTATGAATGGATTTTTACGGTTTAATAATTACTTATTTCCATGAATATTGCTATAAAATATTTCATGATTATATTCCCCAAAATAATTTTCTTTTAAAATCGCCCGGAATTTTGAAAAAATAAAATGATTTTGAAGAAGGAAGTATATTTTCCTCAAGAATTCATTTGAAGTATTTAGAAAAAACTATTTTCCCTCTAAGATGGAATTATTTAGTATGTTTATGATTCAAGTATAATGAATCTATTATTTAAATGGTTTCATTCTTCTTATTATGAAATGATATTTGGTTGTTTTATATGGATTATGTTATGATTGGATGATGTTTATGAAACCCATTTTATTCTTTGGGTTATGATGAATGATTTATGTTTATTTTGTGGCATAGGAAAGAATGATTTCATTATGAGATGGGTGGGAACTATATATCCCTCTAATGAATTGGGTAAAGATTTATATCTCATTAGATATACATGGCTGGAATGGCATGTAAATCATATTCAGTGATATAGGACTGGAATGAGGAGTGAACTCGATTCAGTAAGGGGTTTTGTCCACTAGGATGTTCTTGGTAGCAATGCCTTGGATACTATGGAAATAATATCATGTTCTTAATGGTTTTTAACAATTACAAGTTTTATTACCATGCTATTTTATCATGTTTAATGTTCATTTATTATCTATGACTTACGCACTTCCAAGATTTATGTCATTACTCATGATTTGGATGTTTTATGTTCATGTTCTTACATTCAAATGTTTAGGGTTTGTTTTTTCTTCTCCATGTTAACCCTTACTGAGCATTCGAGCCCACTGTTTTTATGTTTTATTTTCCCTAGGATATAAAGAATGGTTTTAGGTAAAAAAAAATGGGAAGATCTTTATGGGTTATGTGGAAGATCTTTCACCATGATTAGAATATTTTGTTCCGAGTTTTCAAAGACACTAAACTAATACGGTCTTTGGGCATCTATTTTTTTCATGTATTAATTATTAATAAAATGTAATGTAATGTCTATATACTTCAAGTATGGGTCTCTACAATTGTTATCAGAGTGAAGGTTTAGTTAACCTTTGGAAACTAAGATGCGAAAACTTTAGTGAGATCCATAGAGATATTTCAATGGCATGTCTTGGGATGTCCCTAAGGTTACGTCTAAGTATAGGTTATAGTCCTAGAATTGAGGTAACGATCTTAGAATTAAACCTATGATGTTAGAGTTTGAAGGTACTCCCCCATTATTATTTTGTTTTCCTAGCATGATTTTTTCCTCTCAGACTATTCTTTTTGGGTTTTAGGAAATTGCTGGAAAGAGGAAGATTCACGATAATGGAGGATATGATGGATAATGGAATGATATTCTTCATGAGCATGAAAATAAAATGTAATTTGGAATTCCATACATCGTTATTATGCCTAATCAGAAATATCATAATATGATCTATAATCTCAACTTTGGTAAGTATCCCGACTCAACTAATAAGTGAAAGACGATGTTTCATGATGATCGTAGAAGAAATAAAGTTCAATTCCCCTCATGTAAATCATGTGGGAAGAGGCATCAGGGATAATGTTTCAAAGAAATTGGAGGATGTTTTGGGTGTGGAAAAGAAGGGCACAAAGCCAATAATTGCAAAGGAAAAGTTTTAGTTAACACCATGGACAATGATAATGGTATTGCTAAGACATCAACAATGGTAAAATGTTTTAAATGTGGAATTTATGGGCATTATGCAAAAAACTTACCTAAGGGAAAGTATCATAAAGAGAGTCATCATGGTCATATGGGTAGTATTTATATTGATGATGATGAAGAGACTACAAATGATATGTGAGATGAATGAATTATTGAATCTCAGTCAATGGTTTAAGAAGGTAGTGAAATTATTTATGTTTATCAAGAGTTATGTTGTATAGGTATTGGTACTATGGAATAGAGACACATGTAAGGATTGTTAAAATTTTGTTTGTCCTAAATTATATGAAAGAATATGTTGAATGGTATCAGTAACCATGAAAGGTTATTCTAATATTTTTTGAAAGAAGATGATATGCGCATAATGAATGGATAAGGAGCAAATAATATGTTGGATATTATTAATGTGCTCATGATTGATATAAGGACAAAGTGATATAATGGTTTGAGTATATAGTATATTTGGGATTTTGGTATGTTGAAAGAGTTAACTTTTAACCGCATTCATGTTTTCACTAAGGTTCAATGGGTATTCATTTTTTAAGAGAATACATTATTATGGAATTCATATGTTTGGAATGTGACCAACAAGATATATCTTCTCATATATGGGGGATAAATAATGGTATTCACATGCTTGGTATATGACCTTTCTAGTAGTCATTTTCTGTATACTATGAGAATGGACAGAAGTATTTCCGATTAGCCTAAAAGCTAGAATGCATTAAGTTGGACATCTAATAGTATTGTTTAAGGCTAGAAATTTTTGATATTATTTCTGGAATGTTGTAATAGTATAGTTTTACAAAAAGGAAAACCTGCAGGATGGGGGAAAACCCATCACGTCGGATAGGGATGCTGGAATCGAACCCACAACCGAAGTGGGATAGGTCTTTATCACCTAACACTGGCCTACAAGAAGTCCCTGGTTAGTAGAAATTATTTTTATTTTATTAAGAAGTATGATAGTTGATGTATAACTCCATTTTTGGAATCATATATGGTTAATCTCACCATAAGATGGACTTATGTATATAAATTTTTCTAACCTTATGTTTGAGATAGATGGAATGACCAATCATTCTCTCGTATGATCTTCTAACACATCATGGAAGACAAATTCAACTTCATTTCTTTAAGATATGAAGTATAAATTGTTCAAGGCACAAACAACAGTGAGATTGTACGAAAATAAAGTAAGTATTTCTTTTAATTATTCAAAATTAGTGAAATGATCTTGAAAACCAAAAACCTTGTCCATGCACCCTCATATTTGAGGAATCAGATGGTACCTTAGATCATCACAAACTTATGGATTTGTGATTGTTGTCTTTTTCATAGCCTTGTCCTCTACCACACTTCTTCAGAAATTGATTGATATATTTCTCTTCCATGTCTATATTTTCACCTATGTTCTCTTATGTGGAAACCCAGTGATGAGTTAATTTGGGTAACCGTTATGTTTCATACTTCACTTTTTCAAATTATGTTTTAGTATTCATTTTTAGGATGTGGGTTTCTATGAATGATACTTTCACGTAGTAAACGATTTATAACCCCGAAGAATTTCGAGGGAGAAATTCATCTTAAGGGAGGTAGAATGTAACACCCTGAGATTTTATGAGATATATTATTTTTAATTTCTTTGATGTCTCTTATTTTTAACTACACCAAGATTATCTTCTACTATACGCAACACCGTATTAGCTTTCAGTATACACAACACTATTCTTGGCTCGTGTTACACACAATTTCATCTTCTTTTTGTAGAAATTTTTCTATGAAAATTAAGTATAGATTTTTTTTAATGTATAAATGAAATTAGTTTGGATTATGTTATAAGGGAAACTAAAGGTAGCTTCCACTACACGTAGCCCTGACTTGGATTTCATTGCATGCAACTGTGACCTTCCTCGAAATTGTGTGTAGTACGCAAAACCGGGTTTCACTAAACAACGATATGTTATTAAAATATTATATAAACTAGCCATTATGCATATTAATACCCACTTTTTAATATTTTATAAATTTTATCTTTCAAAACAGACTTCATTTTTGGATTCGGAATATCAAAATTATCCTAAGGTGAATTTTTGGTATTTTTCTGAAAACTTTCAATTTTTGATGAATAGTGAAAAACACTAAGTTATAGTTTAAAAGAAATTTTTAATTTAAATAAGTATTTATTTTATTCAAATATATTTCAGGTAAAAATTTATACATAATACCTATATTATTTCAATGTAATTCATTGGAGTCATTTTATAAAAATTTTATTTAACTTTTTACCGTCTTTTACCCACCTCCTAGGAGAATTTACAAATTAACATAAAACGTAAGTTTACCGCTTCTGTTAGTGGAATTAAAAAAATCTGAGAGATATGTCTAATATCCAGGAGTAAAATGTGGTTCAATAAGATAAAAATAATTTTTTTTAATAGTAACTTTTTACTTGTATTTATCATGGTTAAAAGTAAATAGGGAAATTAAGGGTAAAAATGATATTATTATTACCCTAAAACATGTCCTAATTATATTGGATAATTTTAATTCGACCAAAAACAACCTTAGGAATAAAATTTGAACCTTTTTGGTCCACATGTATTACATTAGGAAACTTATTATTATAGTATTTAAAGAAGCGTTAAAATAGTAAAAATCAATGATAAATAACTAAAACATTTTAATATAGGGTTATAAATAAGATAAATTTGAATATAAATATTCATTAGACATATGAGAAGATTTTATACATAATGTTATTTTATTTATATTTTTTAGACATTTAATAATTTAATTTATTTATGACACAATGATGATGCAGTAATTAACTTATTAAATAAATATTAACATAATTGATATTATAAATACCCAAATAAATGTAATTGGAGACTTTATATATATTAAAGTAATTTTATAGGTTAATATAACATATTATGGTTGGTTAGATGATTTTTATTCGAAGTAATAATGCTGTTATGATTTTAGAGAAATCAAAATACCAAATAGTGTCAAAATTGATAGAAAAAAGTTTTTAAAAAAATATTATATTATTAATTGATATAATGGTCCTAAAAATATAAGGTTATGCCAAAAGACTTTTAAAATAATATATATGACATTAATGACCCAATTTTAGTTTGATTGGAATTTTATAGTATGTTTAGTAACCATATATTGTAGGAATACAAGAATACATGGTAAAAGTTAAATTATTAAACTTAGAGTTAAATCTAAATGATATAGTTAAAATGGTAACCTAAATTTGTCTAAAAACTATTGGTTGAAAGGATTTCTACCCATCCCCACCCTATCCTCGAAATAAGTCACTTTGGAGCCATTATAAACAGAATATGAAAATATTATAAAATATTATTTTATGTTTTTCCTAAGCTGCCTCTCTCCTCCCCTATAAAAGGGAACCACCTCCCTCTCCTCTTTACACAATATTGAGCCATTAAACTCATCCAAACCCTGAAAATTTAACTTCTAAAAATCTCTAGTTATATCATAGAGTTTATATCCTTCTTAAAAGACCAACCCTAGATCCTTAAGAGGATGTTTAAAAGAGGCATGTCGAAGAGGAGGTAATCTATTCTACCAATTCTTTCAAGTTCCTTTCTTCTTCCACTTCCTACTTATTTATTGTTTCCATTATAAAATAATAACTCTAGTGTCTTCTATATACTATTATGTTATTATAAAAATTGTACAACCATATTATTTATTTTATCCATCCTATGAATGAAAAAGTCACCACACGTGCGTACGTACGACTTATCGTCTCCACATCGTGGTGTAGTTTGTTATTCAAAAATTTCATCATTTGGATTGGTATAATAATGAGTATAAATGATATAAATAATAAATATAACATCATTATTATTCTTTATATATGATATACCATCAAATTATATACTATTTTAATATCAAAAGAATGATATCATCGCTCGTGAGTACGTACGGACTACCGTCTCCACGAAGGCGATGAGATTCATTTTCCATGATTAACCATTCAAGTATGATTATTAAGTATATATAATAAATAATCATGAAATATATTAAATAATAATAATACTTGATTTATTTAAAAATATGTTTCATTTACTTGATTCCATTCAATTCAGTAAGCAAATGAAAACAACATTCATTCGTACGTACGGCCTACTGTCTCCATGAACGGTGTATTTCATTCCGTTTATCGATCTATCATATATATTTATATGGTGAATATATATTATATATAAATCATGTTTTAAATTATGGAATTAAGTAAATCATAATATAAGTAATAATACCAAGATAAAAAAGTTTAAACACGTATGATAAATTAAATGATTTTAAAGAAAACAATGCTTTTACATGGAATTTACAAAAGAACGGGAAATATAAAGTCATAAGTGAACCATATATGATATAATAACAATGAATATGATTTTGTAATAAGTCAATGACATTATTTAAATTATTATATAGGAGGATCGGATACATATGAAGCAAATCTGACCTAAGGTAAGGGATAATTATACTATCTCATTTTTCTCCGAGATTGCTTATTCGTAAGTATTTACTGGGGTTATATTTTTCATCCATGTCCATAAAAATGTTTGTCATAAAGTTTTTAATAGTCATAAATGTATTTTTAAAGTCATGATTACCCCTCTTTGACTCTTACACTGTGTTATGGAAGGAATATTTCTTTTGTTTACCATATAAGGTACTTTTTGACTTTTCCGGTAAAAGTACGAGAAGAATGTTTTTTAACTTATATGGAGTGAATGAATTTTTACAGTTTAATAATGAATTATTTCCATGAAGCTTCCTATACAATATTTCATTATTATTTTCAACAAAATTATTTTCATTTAAAATCGCATGGTATTTTGAGAAAAGAAAATTATTTTGAAGAAGAAATAATATTTTCTTCAAGAATTCATTTCAAGTATTTTATCAAAACTATTTTCCATCTAAGATAGAATTATTTAGAATGTTTATATTTCAAGTATAATTTATCTATTAATTATATGGTTTGATTACTCTTATGATTAAATGATATCTATTTGTTTTATATGGATAATTTTATGATGAGATGATGTTTATGAAACCCATTTTATTCTTTGGGTTATGATGAATGATTTATGTTTATTTTTTTGAAAATGAAAGGACGATTTAATTTTGAGATGGGTGGGACTTAAATCTCCCTCCAATACATTGGGTAAATATTTATATCTCATTAGATAAACATGGCTGAATGGAATTTTAATCTGGTTCAATGATAAAGGACTAGAACGGGGAGTGAACTCGATTCAGTAAGGGACTTTGTCCACTAGGATGGTCTTGGCAGCAATGTCTTGGCTACTATGGAAATAATATCATGTGATTAATGGTTTTCCTCAATTACATGTATTATTATCATGCTATTTAATCATGGTTAATGTTCATTTATGATATATGCCTTACGCACATTCATGATTTATGTCATTACTCATTATTTTGATGTTTTATGATCAAGTTCTTACGTTCAAATGTTTATGGATTGTTTTATGTTCTCCATGTTTACTCTTACTAAGAATTTGAGCTGACCTTCTTTATGTTTTCTTTTCCACAGGATATGAATAATGGTTTTAGTAAGAAAACAAAAGGGGATGATCTTTATAGGAGATGTTTAAAATCTTACACTGTTATTAGAAGATTATGATCCGAATTTCCAAAGACACTAAAATAATATAGTCTTTGAGCATCTATTTTTTTCATGTATTAAGTACTCCACAAATGTAATGTAATGTCTATATACGTCAAGTATTTCTCTCTAAAAAAACAATCTACCAAATGGATAGTCAATGAAATATTTTTCCATATAATTATAAGATGATAAATTTTTTTGTCATTGGATGTTATTCTGTATTCACAAAAAAATAATAGTGAATCAATCTATGATGAATTATTTTATTTTCATTACAATTATGAATAAATATCAAATAAATTATTCATATTAATAAATTCTAATTAAATAATCTAGAATATTTTATGGATAAATAAAAAATTGAAAAACATTTTCATCTTGTTCACAGTAATATGTGTGGTCCAGTTATAACATCCTAACCCATGACCACTTAGTCATTCATTAGGTTGAGGATGATATTTGACCTCAGGAATAACTCAATGGTTTTCAAAGACTCTCAACTAGGTGTTATAAACTAAAACATATATTTGGTAGATCATGACAAAATGTTAGAGTGACACTATTGGATAATAATAATAATAAATACCAAATATATCTAAAAATAGAACATAATAGTTTTTATAAATAAATAAATCATCCAATAACATAATATGTTACATAAAAAAACATCTAACTGTTTTCCAAATAGAATGACCATATATAAGAGAATAAAAAAATTAAATAATATAATGTTGATGATATACTATCATCCTTAGGCCTATCCACATTCCAATAACTATATACCATTATTGTTTCCCACTAGTAATCTACCATATATCCTACTCTTGGACATGTAAATGTAAACATATGTTTAGTATATACATTGAGGTTCCCATATTGGGTGTTTTAAATTAACTCGGTAGAGTCTCACCATTTAACATGAATATACACCTCTATACTTATCTGTATTAATGTGTAGAAAAATTAATATTCACATATAAGAACCATAGAATTGGTTTTGAAAATAGGACACCATGACTATATGCGCCTCAATTCATCTGGTTCAAACTAGCTCACCCCAAAACACGATCATTATTACATTGGTTCATTGTAGGGATTACCAAAATTTTCATCCCTCGTCTCATCCCACTAGTACTGAACTATACTTGAGGACTCAGGGTGGTGTATAATCCAAATCCAGATAGAAACCAAATTCAAGATAGGGTCTTGAGTAAAATATTTACAATTTATTTATCAATCTTGTTAGACCTCAGTTCATGTCCTGTACCACCCCTTATCACTCATTGAAGGCTTTCAATGCATCAATGGCATCAACATTATCATTAAATATGGTCATAACATCAAAATATATTAATTGTATTCTCAATAATGGCGACTCCATGATAATCTAACAACCCTCTTTATCAATCGTTGCATGGTCACCCAAGCCTTATCCCTCAACAAAACACCCCTCTCACAACCACTACATCCTCACTCAATGGCTAGTCTATGATCACATCAATTTCACTACATTATAACTCAATTTAAGTATATAACCAAATCCCCCACCTTATCAACCAAGGTGAGGACCATTTCACATTACCATCACTACTTTATCACTTAAGGTAGATTTATAACAATAACTATAATCTTTATCACTTAATATGGGGCCTAGTACTCCATTTCCACTACTAAGTTATCACTCAATCTATTGTTATTCATTTAAAACCAAGGTAACACTATATCACTCATTTATACCTTGACATATTTACCACAAATAGGGTGATGGATCAACATCCAACCTAGTGGATCATCATACCATCAACATGGAGCTAGTCAATCATGAAATAGTCCCTAATATTGATTATTTATTTACATCAATATCATTCCCAACATGCATCACCTTGGTTCATGATACCCCACACAATATATGACCATCAAACTTTCTCATACCTATCACCCCTTAGTGACATCATAACTTGTAGGCTCTATCTAACCCAAACCTTTTTAGGGATCACCCAATTCCTTATAAACTTCAATTGGAATCAATTTTTCACATCCCAAGTGATTACCAGGATTCATCCCTGCGTCATTTATTTCATATCAAAAGGTTGAGTTTCAATACCTCACATGGATGAAACCACATTCAAAAATTAACATCATGTCCCATATAACTCATCTTACTCTTATGTAATCATCTATCTATGACACCCCTTGCCTAACATCTAACCTTACAAGACTCACCTAGGCTATACAAGTCATTTATCATGCATCACAAACTATTCTTGTCCACCCTATAACTCATACATTTGTTTTTCCATTGGAAACCTAGTCCTTTTGTGATCTATTATACCTAGATTGATAAAGAGAACATATCTAATTTTTTAGGGACTTAATGACTCATTTTATTATCAATAAAGTGATATAAGGGTACTAATTAATTCTACTCAAACCCATGTAGTTGTGTAGGATTACATTTTCAAGCATAAAAATAAATATGAAATTCTATTATACTTTAAACCTACCACAATACCAAAGTTAACACCATGCAATGATCTATCAAGACATGATCAATACTATTTGTTCCTTATAAAAAAATTTCATGATCTTGAGAACTTATCACAAGTCAAAAAAGACAAATAATTAATTATAATAAATATTAATATATTATTTATCCTAATATAATTATTTATAATCACAAACGAACTAATTGGGAATCACTTCTTCATTAAAACTATATTCAAAATCATGTATAAGACCTTATATGATTTCCTATTTCTATACCAAACAAGATAGAAATAATTAATGGATGATTTCAAAATGATCCTATGGAGAATTCCCAAACCACAGTTAATAATCCAACTAAAATTATTTTTTTATGAAGATGAAAAAATAAATGAAATAAAATAGATAATCTTATCATTAATTACCATTGCAACACACCTAGATCAATAATCTACCAAGTGTATTAAAAAAGAGGAAAATGGGCGGATAATTATTCTAAAATGGTCTTCCCATGACATCCATTTCCCCTCATTCAAGAAATACCCATGCCCTAGAAAAGTTATATTTTCACCTATCTAAAAACATTACCATTCAACATTCCTGGTGTTACCAACATGGTTTAAATTTTGAATTACCTTTGACTAGAAATTGTATGGGGTGAAACCCTAGTTCACATCTTTAATGTGATGAGGAAATAAGGCTCCCATAATAACCATTGACATTCCTAGATTCAATACACATTGGACAATTTGGTTCATAGCACGAACAGACCAAAAAAATGGAATTTCCTCACCAAATCCAACTCATGGGGTGAAACATTTTCTATTACTGACCATGTTCATAGAATAAACCAACCAAACAAAGGTTAATTGCACATTTAACCCTATTCATTCTATGAAAAAAATAGTTTACAGTGTGAATGGATCCAGGTAGGGGTTTTTCATTTTTCAAGAAACCTAGAATCTTACAATATTGTGAAGACCATGGGTGGATTGTACATAATCTATGTAGCACCATTAAGACCATGAAAACCCCATTCTTAGAATGAACCTCACATAATGTGATCGCTAGTCCCTTCATGAAATTAATTCCATAGATAATAGTTTTGAACCAATACAATGTAAGCATTCTTGACATGAAATACTGAAAAATATTAATATTTCAGTGTCATACCCCAAACCTTATCAAAAAAAAACATGATAACTTGTAACAAAACATGATCCTCAGACCACATACAAAAAATCATCAAATGTTGCTCCAATAGATGAGTTCCCGAACAAAATCTCAACTCATCCAAATACCTATGCTATAGGGTTAAAATTAATATTTTCACTATAAATAATAATACAAATAATTCAGTTTCATTAATAATTTGTCATCATATGGATTATAATCCTTGGTAATTCAGGGATTTACTTGATCTATGAGTCCTTACCTACCATGAATGTCAATTCACCACCTTCTATAAGTGTTCCATACCTAAAAATCAAATGTTATTTTTTAAAAACATCAGTCACCAAGAATAGGTACACTAAATTGTATGAATATGTCTTTTATAATCATAATATGACCTCATACGAACAATTAATAATGTTCCTAATTTAATTTATGCATCACAACATCCACTGGCCTACATACATAGGGTTCATTCACCGATGACCAATTTGATACTCTCCACCATAAGAGTATTCTTATCATCACAGTTGAAGAACACAGATTACCAAATCCATTACCCACATCCTAACTATTTGGAAACAGAACGACTACATGTTATCATCCCATGTTTATTCTAGATCCCATGAAATTCAATAATTTCCACACACTCTCAATAAGCATTGATACGCCCCCAATTTGACTCACTCCTGGATCTCACACCCAAAATTCAAGTTTTAATATGAAAACACATATAAAATCTAGAGCTATAAACATAATACATATTGATATATTAATTCAAAATTCATATATGAATAAATTTATAACCAATAAAAAAAATGAATAATTGAAATCCATTACACTTGGTAACCAAGGCTTTCCAATGGAATATTGATTGTGATGCATTAGTCTATGGTCCATCACAAGCTATCACACATTCCTAAAACACATTTTTACACTTTCTACAATTAATATAATACTATATTCTTTGATACCATCATTTAATTACCAAGCTCTTGACCGCTCGGAAATTCTTGGGTCTACAGATAGTACACGACCACAGGTGTACCTCCATGTATGTTAGAGGTTTTTGGCTAGTGGTGAAGTCTTAAAACATGAATTGGGGGGAATGTTACATAATTTATGAGTAACACCTAAAAATAATATTAAGAAATAATGAAACACATCTCCCCACAAAACATCATAATATGCATAAATAAAAGGCAAATGAAATAAAACAAGACGCAAAATTTTGAAAAATTCAGCAGGTTTCCCACATGGCCTTCCAAATTTACAAAACAAAAATATTTAATTAAATTATAGTTGGAGATATACTGCCATTCTCAATGTTAAACACATAAAAATCACAATATACTCACTGTGATGATCATTCATAATCTACTGTACATCTTGTGGTGTGACCTGAATGAAAAAACATGTGGTTTTATTTTACACAGAGATACCCATATATAGAATCAACATATAACATATTAGGGTCTCATCATGCACCTCAGATATAATTTACCATTAAAGTTAATATTCATGAGTAAAATTAATAAAATAAACAAGAATATACAAGCACCTTGGATGGATTTTTCTAACAAGGCCAACATGACTCCATGTGCATCAAATCATTGAGTGCTAACTAGGTCACCAAAAAACCATATCATAATTATCTTTTCTCATGACAAGTTACATGGGGTCTCCTGGATTTTTTTCATGCCACTAGTAATATCTCATAAAAATGACACATTTTTGGGAGTCATCCTAGACTAAACCACAATCCCCTTCAGGGCGTAGTCCTGTATTTAAGCTCTAGACTAATCATGTCACTCATTCGGAGACCATGTCTAACTCTTTGACCATCCCTTATAATCTATTAGAGGTTATCCAGACATTTGTTGGACACACCATTATCACTCCATTTATTCCTCACATCAAAGAACTATATTTATCTTCTCAATCAATGAAATACAGTATCCATCAACCAATGTGCCTTCTAATCAAAGGAGTGGGGGACTAAACCATCTCACAAAAGGAAAAGAATATCCAAGACCCACAACCATATCAGTGAAGGTATTATATGGTGCCTCATTACTGATGACACCTTTTCACTCATGGTAGGTCCCTAACTACAAACTTCACGTTATTACTCAATGTGAGGAAAAGGACATGTTAACTCAACTACCATCCCATTCAATGTAGGGTCTTAACCACAATACTCCACCTTGTCACTATTAGTGATCCACTATAAATCATTACCACCTATACATTACGACTAAAGCAAGGGTTATTAATAATATACCTAGGTACCACAATATCACTCATGGATGACCAACCATAAACACCAGAAATAGGGTTGTTACCCATTATCCTCCCAGATTGCTCCTCACTCAAAATAATATCCCTTATCTCGAACATTCCTCATCATATGTGCCTAACATAGTAGGAATCAACTAGGTTTCTAAAACTCATCCAAATCTATAAATATTTATATATCTCTTTCAAATCACCCTTATATGACACTATATCCCATGGAATCCATCCAACACAAGCCTCATAATGTGTGGCATTAATATTGTTAAGATCCCATTGGAATTTTAATGACCAGTCCCAATATATTACCCTAACCAGTATATTTTTCTTATCATTCATATAATAGGGTATATGTCTCTATGATACTTAGATATAAGCCATAGTAATCATGTAAATCGTTTCCCATTGTATTCATCTTACCCGTTAACAATTATCTGACCGCTAACCTCTCATACTTTCCCTCTATCCTAAGATGACTACCCTAGTCTATATGAGTCATGGTTCTTGATTAATGGCACAGTCATGAACACTCGTCATCTAAGAAATCACATTATTCCATTTTCATCCAAGTTGATGAGGGATCCTATAAATCCAAACTTCTAAAAAGAAATTATCCCACATCTTATAGGGTCAATGATACTCTTTCATCTATCTAATAGGCTCTAAAGGTTCCTGAAAATTCTACCCAAACCCATGAATATATGTACACATGCTTATTATTCATAAAAATACATTCAATATTTTATTATTTTGTATATATATATATATATATATATATGAGTTGACCCCTTGTCAAGATCTTTCCATCCTCATCCCAGTATGTCCATGCATCACCCAAGAATGCATATTCTCATGAGAACCAATATCATGTTTAGTGACTCGATTAATAAATTACCAAAAAAATAAAATTAATTATTTAGCCCAATCTAATGATTCGTAATATCCAATTAAATCATTATGAATAAACCGTTTATTGAATCCAAACCCAATGGAATTGATACGTCCTTAATGGGTATCCCATTTCGAAGACATGTGAATGATCAATCATTCTCAGATGATTTCACTGTGATCTAGTGGGATCCCAACCAAATTGTGGACCAAAAAAACTAAAACTAGAGGGATACAATATAGGAACATTAAAAAAATAAAATAGAGGAAATTACAAAAATACACTATCAAAACAAACTGTAATCCATTCCCTACCACTATGATTTTAAATAAAGATGATGGGAAGATAAAATTTTCATAATAGCCATCTCCCAGCAATTTTCACCCCTAAATCATGATAAATATGACCCTGAGAGGATATATTTTCATTTATCTACACAAAAATCCTAGAAACAATTCATTTAATTACCAACAAGGTTAAAAATGTGAATTCCAATTTTCTAAAACTTTTAGTGAATGAAATCGTAGTTTGTAGTCTGAAATTATCAAGGGTAAAAGGATATTTATATGGAATTTTTGATGTGTGGATGTGCCCGTAAGGGGCGCAGCAAGGATAGGGTTTCCCTTGTCACCGCCTTCCCCTCCCTTATCTCTAGCAGGCTACGTTTCCTTTTTATACGCTCTCCCGACATTCTCGTGTTGTGGTGGTTGTGTGGATTCATGCTCTAGATGTTCTGGATTGGATCTGGTGTCTTGGGAATCTTCTGTAGCATTGTGGATTTCCTATCTGTGGCTTTCAGGTCGGCTCAGATCTAGAAGCATGGGGTTCATCCTATAGTTTTGGGGTTTGATCTTCCTCGATGAGGACTCTAGTAGTAGCGTGGTCCTTACGGGGATCATCTCTCACATCGTGGTGGGGTGTGTTCTTCCTTGGAGAGTTTCTAAGTGGTGGTGTGCTTCGGTTGAGGTGTGGGTTTTGCGTCATGGAGGTTTCTACCATGGTGAAGCTTCCCGGTGGTGGCAGGGATTTTTCATGGTCTAGGGAAGGGGTTTTGGAGGGTCATGTTTCATTCAAGGTGTTATCTAAAGGCGGCGGCGGTTTGTTTGTTCCTTGGATGTGGTGCGGCGGGAGGTTGTGCTTCACCGGCGAAGGATACGAGCTTCCACAGTTTTGGGGGTCCATTCTACCATGGTGAAGGGGCCACGTTATATATCTTCTAGGGAAACGGTGGTCGGTACTTTCTTCCATGACGTCATTCTCTTCCATGAGTTGTTTGGATGGGTGGTGTGGCTTGTCTAGGAGGTGATCAGTAATTTGGCTGGCAGTGAAGGGATTTGAGTTTTTTTGTGCATCATTGTCACTGGGGTGACCTTATTTTCAGACTTCATGGATTCTTCTCATTATCTTCATGCATTCTCGTTTAGTACTATAGTGTGGGTGACTCCAAAGCATAGATTAGATTATATTCATGCCCTGAGCGGTGATTCTAATCTTGATCGGCATGGACCCCCTCTTCGGTGATGTTCATATAATGTAGTTGGTGGGCCTTCCAGCCCTGGGTGGCATTGGCCTGGAGTTTTCTTATTGGAGTGTCAGAACACATTGAGCTGATCGTCTATGTATATAGTTCAAAATGGAGTCATGTTGGTTTAGGTAGAGAGGAAGGCTTTTTTTGATGGCTCTGAAGTCCATGATGAAGTTTTTTTTGCATTGATGGTTTTTTGGTTTCCTTTTCATTATGTCTTGGTGAATGTCTTTCATTGTGGTTTTATGATGGTTGATGATGTGACATGTGGCCCATGCTCTAGGGTCTTTCCAACTAGACCTTCTACAAAGAGATGCTTCAGATGAGGTTCAGAGCATGATTTTTTTTCTTAATCTTTGCTTTTGGACTTGGATGTTTGAGATGGTACGCCTTTTGTCACCGGTACCAGGCCCGTGCAATTTCCCGGGATAGCTTGCCAACATCAATGAGAAGGTGAAAGATGGACTTAAATGTTTTTATGATGGGGAGGATCTTTTCATTATAGCATTTTTCTAGATGATGCTGGATTTTGGAATGATGTGGTTTAGTCTAATTCCTTATGTATATGAAGTCCTTTTGGTTCCCCCTTACCCATTAAATGGGGGTTTATGATATAATAAAAATAGTAATTTTTATTCATTGTATCTCCTATGCCCAACCTACATCATAATTTCATAAAAAATGGAAGAACATCCAACATCCACAAAAATTTATGTGGTGATTTTTTAAAAGGTTGGTGTCGAATCCACATTTTATTATTATTAAAGAAAAGTGAAAATCTCTTTTACTAGGTAGAGGGAGACCCATTACATAGTTGGAAGGCCCAGTTGGCATTTATCCCATAACATAGCCCGTAGGCCCAAGACAGATTTTGTGAATTGTAATTCTACAGTACCAACGCTTCTACAGTGCCGCAAAGTTCCTACCGCTGCTACAGTGCCCCTGCCACCACTACAGGCCCCCCTGCCGCCGCTAAAGTGTCTCTATTGCAACAATACCTCGGCTGCTACAGTAATTATACAGTGCTTTTATAGTGCCTGCGCCCAATGGGATTCATGTGGTGTTTTATTATTTACAGCTTGAAGGGATCTATGTTATCTAATTTTTTCATTTTCCAACAACCCAAATGATTTCAATTCCACATATCTC
This sequence comes from Viscum album, assembly GCA_963277665.1. NCBI lineage: Eukaryota > Viridiplantae > Streptophyta > Magnoliopsida > Santalales > Viscaceae > Viscum > Viscum album. Next base: position 206,884,938 of record OY728166.1, read on the forward strand.
ATTTGTGGAAAGTAATTTATATATATATCATTCATGTTATGAATTCCCCATTTATAGATTGAACCAACCAATCCATTCTATCATAAATCCGGGATTTTAAATTAATAAACACCCCCCTCCATTAAAATAATTCATAGATTAACCAGTTTGTTCATGGAGTGAACTGCATCAGGCACCTAAAAGATTAGTTTTCTGTCACCAGACCCTTCTCTATCTACCCCACAAGTACCTGACACACGATTTGATCCACAAACCAAGTCCATAAAAATAGTTTAATGATTTTAAAAAACTCTAGTTCTTGATCTGAATCCCAATGCACTAAAAATAGCATTTTCAAGAAAGAAAATTCAAAATCCCATGGAATATAATGTCCTAAATATTTATGGTTCATTATACCAATTAATGTAGCTGGATTTTATCCAAAATATTTTATTAATTTCATTTATAAATATTTCAAAATATATTATGCTATTTTAATGAAAATTAACATAGAATTCATGGGATTCTTAATGATTTATCTAGGAAGATTTTAATATATAAATTGACATATAATAAAAAAATTGGGGTTGAATGATGATAAAAAATATAAATCAATTGAGTTTTAGAATTATCTTTAAAAAAGGTGTCAAACATGAGGTATCATTGCTGAGAACCCCATCAAAGAATTAATTTGTTAATTATAGAAATATAATGATAAAAAATTGGTCCATGATTGCTAATAGAATGTGTAATATCTCAACAAAATTAGAAAGAGACAATTAAATTTGAAATTTACACTCTAAAATAAGAATCACTAATTCCTAGAGAGGAGTGAACTCTCTTTTGAGATTTAAAATGGATGAAAATCCTCAAAAATATTTTAATGTTTTCAGATGTAGATACTATATCTAAAATAAAAAAGTATATCAGGGTAAGTATAGAGGTGTGGCTAAATATGGGGTTTTCTGGGGATACATAATGAAGATAATGGCTTATATCGTCCTCAATAAGTGACTAAATTATATTATGTAGAGCAGATATACCAAATTCATCAAGGAAAATAATGTAACTTTTTTCCAAAATCCTATGCATTGATGGTTATTTAGAATATTAATAAAAATAAAATGATGTATGTATAAACTCAAAGGTTGTGAAAACTATTGGGAATTGTAAATACTATAATTTTAAATCAGATGAGGATGTCATAACTATTGAATGGAAATATGTACCCTATTTGATAAATATGGTAGTAAATGTATATCCAACCAAAATTATTGAAGATTGGTCTATAAAATCCTTGATAAAAAGAATGAGGAATATAGATCATGTTGATCCAATATACATAGTTAGTCCAAACTTATTTAAACACAAGACATTTACACATACTTTTGATTTGTTTTTAATATAAATATCTAATTAACCCAATAATAAATTTATGAAACCTAGAGTCTTTGTAAGGAATGGTCCATAATAAATTAAAAGAAAACAAAAATAGATACTTTTTATTTTAGTCTCCATAATGAGATCTCAATCCCTTTAAAATCATAAAACTATATAGGAAAATCTGAGGAATAAAAATAAAAATAAGGTGATAAAAAGAATTATATGTGGATGAAAATTATAATGATGTATATCATATGAATAAAAAGTATTAAAATGATTTCATTAACGAAAAGTATTATTGATAATAATGTTGGTGAAAAATATAAACCACGTGGAATTATAAAGTAATGGAAAAAAGGAATGTTTTAGTAACATAAAACATGATTTATAAATAAGTTAATGATTACTAGTAATAAAATATCACATTGTGGAAAGAGTCCCATCATGCATTATGTTTAATCCCTAATGTCATATGTCAAATATAATGAAGAAAAACACTTTACAATGAATTAGATAACTATCTGAAAACAATTATCATAAAATTTGGATTCCTATATGAGCCATAATAGAAAAACAATCATAAATAATAAATATAATAAATAACAATGGAAATAAATTGGTTCCATAATCATTCCCTATATATTAATCAAAGGATATTTCAAAAGTATTCGAATGAGAATAAGGAATTAAATATTTCATGAATCAAAATATGTTTAAATAATCATATGACCAAAAATATGGTGTTTATTTAGAGAACATTTCATGTAAAAAGGTTAATAATTTGAATAAAAATTAACATTCAAAGTAGTATTTTTAATAAATCAGTTAATGAAATTTTGGAAAAGAGTAAAATTTTCATTTTTAGAGAATCCTAGAAGTCAACTGCATTGATTATTCCTAGTCTATTTCTTCATTTAAGGAAATAATAAATGGGAATAAATATGGTAATATCTTTCTTCATAAAATGATTATGGGATAGAAATGATCCCCATAATCCGGTTTGATTCGAAAGAAGTTATTCAAGAAATGAAATGTTGTTACTTATTACCCCATAATATGAAGGGATAATAAGATAAGTTTATATTTAATAGATGTATTTTCATAATTTATATTCATTTATAACTTCAAAGGTAATGATAAAGTTATTTAGGTAGATAATTGCTATAATATAAAGAAAAAGTGTGGATCAATGAAATCCATTACCTTAGGCTACACTTGCACATAGTTTCTGTAATAATAAAAATAAACATGTTATTTAATTAATTTAGAAACGTTAACATATATTTTTTGTTTAATATAATTATATTATTCCTATTTTATAAATTTTCAATGAGATGTAATGTTTAACTTAATTTTTCTTGTGGTGTTTGTTTCACGATTCCATTGTGGGATAACTTGTAGAAAATTATTAATATTCTCATAAAATAGGACTATAATTATTGAAGTGAAATTAAATAGTATTCATGTACTCATAAAAATTGAAATGGTCCACAATATCCTTTTTTTGATATATGGATTACATATTTCTAGAAAATGTTAATGTTAAATTGTTTTTTTATTTAGGTTGTTTTACCGAACATAAAAAAATAATTCTGTTTTATTTACTATAAAGTCAATATATTCATTTCAAAACATGGAATATGTAACAATATACGAATTTGTATCTTAGTTACCCGAATAATATGTTTATTACCTTCTATGAAGTCAGTGGATAACAAAAAATATGTTATTTGTGTGGGAGGTGAACCAACCATATTGTAAACAACATTTACATTTCAGAATATAAATAAGGGATGGTAGAATATTGATATTAAAAAATAATAATTACATATATTTATATTTTGGATTATAATTTTACTTTTCATTGGTTGATTGAAAACTTATGTGTGTTGAAGAATAAGAATAAAATTGAAATATGTCCTTCAATAATTTGTCCTCCTGCTTTGGCTTCATGTTTTTACACTACACAATAAAGCTCTATCAAATGGTATTTAAATGGGAACAATATAGCATGTATTAGGGGAAGATATTTGGTAATGTAACAATGTAGAAATTTTTCATGTTCCAAGGCATAGATTTTTGGAATATATGGGGTAGTGATGAATGGTAATTATAAGGTAATTACATTGGTGTTTTTTGGATATTATATTCATTAATTTATTATTAGTGCTAAATAATAAAAATATGTTTGAATATTATGACTTAATATAGTAATTGTTTCATATTATTGAGAACTAATGAGTTATTAAATCATTAATGACTAAAAAATTATTTTAATTATCTTATAATGTCAAATATCATATTTTTCAGTATTTCAATATACTGAAAAAATCAACTATTTCTGAAAAAAATCCTAAAATTTTCCCTAACCATTTTTTAATGGTTAGATTCTAAAAATTTCAATATTATAATCAATATAATTTTCTATAATTGAGAAATATAATTTTTAAATATAATTCCCTTTATTTAAAAAATACCAATATTAGTATTGTTAGTAATTATCTCACCCCTTAAAATTTTTAAAAATGGTTCATAAAATTATATTACCATAAAATACTGAATAAAATTTTTTATTAACCTCTTTTCTGAAAATATATATTATTTAAAATGAATAAATTTTTAATAAAATGAAGAAAAATTTCTTTTATAAAAAATTAGATCCCTATTTAATCATTCTTGAAACATTTATTTAATTGTACAATGATATGAACATGTCATATTTTCATTTTATAAGATATTTTTATAATATTTTACAATTCCTTAGGTGATAATACAATCCTAATGGTATGTTTAGTACTTTTAAAATTAATATAACTGTTCAATGGGAAGGTTATTATTCTAACGGTCATATTATTATTTAAACTATTAGATTTCTAATCATCATATGGGTTCCCAATATTATAAAAATAACTCAAATTTCATAAACTAATCATTAATGTATATTATCAATAAATGTTATATTTTTTTATTGACAATTTATATTAAATTATTAATATTATGCACCATTTCTATAGTGTTTTTGGTGAGTGTGATTATTTTGGGTTATGGTTAATATCAAAAAAATTATAATTATTATCCATTTTAAATTTTTTAAATTTTTTAATTTCAATTTATATCTATATTTGTATTCTCTGAATGTTTTTTTTGAAATTTAAATAATAAAATTTTTATTCGTTCATCAATTAGTGCATTGTCATTATACTACATTACTTTATATGGAACATTTATAAAAAGGGAAATTTCATTGAAAAATTTCATGAATATTATATTATTCAATGTTATAGAATTTTTCCCAAAAAATTTCATATTCCAAACTAAAGTAAAAAATATGTGAAGGTAATTATTCTTTATACTTTACTCTGGTACCCATGTCACCTCTTTGTACTTATGGTTTCACCTTAATATAATGACTTGTTGGGTTACCTAGTTGCTTAGAACATTATCTCTATAGTCCAAGAACATCAATATATCCTTAACATAATATGGATCTTTCTATAGTTTCACCACCATTTAATTATTTACATGTTGGGTATTTTCCTTTTTTACATAATCAAGGGGGATATCTGGAATATTTTGAGTACATTAGAAAGGGTTTCTATGAGATTTAGTTGATATGACACAAATTATATGAAATCGAGAATCTCAACAGGGTCAATGAACCATTGAATATTCTTTCCATTATTTTGAAATATCATGACTCTCTTCATAGAAGATATATTAGGGAATAGTTTACCTCTAATTTAATACAAAATGTATCATTCGTGACTATCAGCATATCTATTTATTTGATTTGGAGGATCTTTGTTTTGTTATTGAATGACCTTGATGGTTTTTACCATTTCCAAAAATACTTAAGGTGTCATCATCTTGTTCTTACAAGTATTATCCTAGAACACATGTGTTCTATATCTTTTCCCATAATTGGATTTATATAGACCCATTTAGAATCTTTAGTGGAAACATTTATTTTTTTTAGAAATCAACAATAGAGATATATTGATCTCATCCTCAATTGAATTATATCGAGCATGATCTAAACATATCTTCTTGTTTCTATATAGTACAAAAATATTGGCCATCATTTTAGGGGTGATAAATTTTAATTATGTTCAAATCATTGTTCAAAAAATATTGGATACTCTTCTCAAACATTGGTATAAATAATGATATCAGTCTCATACAATGTATTGTTTTGTTCCATACAACCTCACCACTTCTCTAATATATATCCTTTAAATTTTATTGAGTGAGAAATATTCTGAAGTTTTAATGAAGTTATAGTACCCTTATATGAGAATCCAACATAACCCATATATCATTATTTACTCTATATGTCTTTGAAAGACCACTGGAAATGTCCATGGTGAAGCTTTTTAATCCCATGTTGGAAAGTGTAATTTATAAATAATCCCCCCAATAATTTTTCATTTTATCATTCTCTTTCTAACATACCGTAAGTTTTGATATATATTATATGATCATATTCTTCATATTGTCCTAAAAATAGTGTTCTTTGAGATCTCAATACATCTTCATACTCTCCAGGTGGATGAAGATGGTCTAGCAATGTGCATAATTGAACAAAAAATTATTTTTGTCAATTTAATATGGTGAAAATAGTATTCAACCAAATCATACAAAACCATATTTGTATATTTTTAACATTGTGCATATCCATTTTCTCATAGCTTATACCATCCCTTAAATTTCAGAATCATCTTCTCAAGAATCCATTATCTTTTATAAAAAAAGATGATTGAGAATTTATTTGAGATACCAATTATGATGTTACTTCTATTAGGAAAACCTTTTAAATACTTTTAAAGTCTTAGATGATTGGATCCCACTTAATTCTCATTATTAATAATGGTTTAGGTCCTTTCTAATAACTAATTTATTATTATCAGAAAAATGGTTTTGGAATTATAAGTCATAGTGATTGATCATATATTGCCATATTATTTGAATCATATTAGTCTCCTAGTTTGAAAATTTATATTATAGTCTCTTATTTTCTATAAATATCTTTCACATCTCCTCATATAAATAATTCCACCATATTTTGAAATTGAATATTGCTACAGCCACCTCAAAATCATACATATTATAGTTATAATCATGAAATATAATATACATTTATCTATATGATTTCACTTATTCATTGTTAATCAATACAAAAACTAATACTTTCATTGAAGCATCAATTTGTAAAATGAAAATTTCCTAGCATGAGAGATGCATAAGGAATGTTGTGGTGATATACCACTTTTTCAATTCCTTGGTTTTCTTTTAATATTAATTATTATATGAAAACATTAATCAATATTGAGTTAACTTTGTTGGTGGTTTTAAAAATAATGAGATGTCTTTCAAAAATCATCAGCAACAGCTAACTAGTCTATGGATTCATTGGATATCAATTATAGATGTTGATTTAAGATACCCCCCAAATTACCTTAACATCAAAGGGTTTATAGATATCTCTTTTTAGTGATGGTTTTTCCCAAGAATGATAGTTCCTCCATCCAGAACACATATTTAATATAATTTTATTATATATTGGCCTTTTGCAAATTCATTGGAAAGATATTTAGATACTTCTCATTATAATACTTAATTTTATAATTTATCACAATATCATATCTAAATACTACCACATAATTTTTATGGTAGTCTTTAATGCCTTTATTAGTTAGGACCATAAATTTTTCTACAGAATTAATGTGTCTGAACGGAATCCTTATGAAGTAATAGTGTCCAAACCATGTTCAAAGAGAAATATTATGAATATCTTTCTTATCCACCATTAATTGGTAATATCCCAACTGAAGGCCCACATTTGAGAAATATTGGGCCCCATAGTTTATCATACAATTCACATATTCATGGAATGGGATACTTGCTATTTATAAGTATTTTTTGAGTTAATGATAATAAATTTAGGGGTACATTGACCCCACCGTCTTCATAACAAGGAAATGAAATACGCCATATAGAGAAGCACCCGTTCAAATAAAACCCTTTTATAAAATCACATTTAATTGCTTAATCATTTCATGGAGATGTATGGTGGTCATTCTGCATGGTTTCTTTGATATGGGAAGATATCTATGTATTATTTTTTTGATAAATCAACCTCTTAGTAAGGTGTATGACTATGAAACACTTTAGGGAACGAATCTGTATAATCCCTCTAAATGTTCATTTTTTCAAGCATGATTTTCTCCATTGATTCAATTATTTATGTTAGATATTAATTATCAAAAGGAAATAATATTTTCACTTTATATGAATATTACAAAATATAGTCATCTTATTCATCAAAATTATATATAATTGGATGACGAATCAATATTTAATGATTTATCTCCCTCAAGATAGTTTATGTTTACTTTATATAAGGAGAATTAATTCATGCCAACTATAGAATCTAACTATAAAATATAATTAAGATGAATTATCCTTGATGATCCGATTAACAAACATTTATTAGGGAGGAGTTATAAAACTATGATTCAATAATTTTCCCACTTTATGTTCACAAAGATAACATAACCTCCATGTTTTTTGGTTGTTCATTAATAACTCTACTTTAAATGCTAGATATGAAAGAATGTGTAAAAGCATAATAAAAATGATTTTTTTGATATAATTGAATGAATTACCATCTTACATCTCACCACATCATTATAGGGACCCACTAAAACATTTGTGATATGTTATTCCTTTTATTTCTCTCTATTCCATGGATGTTTTATCATTGACTTTATATAGAAACCCTTGTCTTAGTGAATTGTGTTTCATAATGAATGTGTTCCTTGTAGATGAAAATCTATATATCATGTTCTATATTGATTTGAACGTTCCATTCCTCTATATGATTTTTTAATTCTTGAAACCCCTTATACCTTTATAATAACAATGTTCCTCTATTATAATCATGAATAATCTCGATACTTCCTACATACAGTTTACAATATTCTTTTTCACAAAGTTTTGACATGTGGAAAGTTGTTTTTTCATTATTTTATGGGATTTTCTCATTGATCATCTTGATTTTAAATTCATTTTATAATTTCATTCCCATATACCATGAGACCACTGAGAGGCTACATTATTTATTTTGACCTTGAGGTAACAACATTAAATGTCTTCAACATTTTGAAATTAAAAAATTTGTAAAAAATATAAAATCTTGTATTCAACACACTAAATACAAGATCCTCCTTATTTTCAGTGTTTTGAAAACATATGGAGTCATACCTCTAATGACTTGTAAGGTTTTCCTTACTTTCCTTGAGAGATTCGTATTCTCTTTTCATCCATATGAGGAAGTACCTTTCCATTTTAAGATTGGAATTTCAAGGAAAATGTTTATCAATAGATAATTTTATTCATTCAATTCAATCAATGTATGTTTTTACATAATGTTCATGTTTAGTTTAGAACGCTCATCTGATTCAACTTCAAAATGAATTATTTCCAACATGAATTTCATTTATTTCAATAATTAGAGGATAGATATATCTTATTAATGAATTTATTGAATTATTCTATGGTGAGGGAGTACAGAGATCCACTAAATTTACGATTCCAATTTCAAATAAATTAATCTACAAAATATATTTATTTATTAGGATAATAATTTAATTCCACATGAACCAAGTTATTATTTTTTACTTAATTTGGATAATTTAGTATTTCTATGATGATTTTGTCACTAAATATTGTCATGTTAGGCATATAATTAGGTAAATCATCACATTTTGTATCACATTGGGTGATGGAATTGTTCCTCCTATTTCATGGTATTAACTAAAATAAAAAAATGGTTGATAAGACTAAAACTAAAAATTATGTAAAAATTGAAACTATAAATATATAAGGAATAATTAATAAATTAAATTTATATCAAATCTTATGAGTTTATTGGTTTCCATCATGATTAACCATTTTAAATCATTCTATTATATATTTTAAACTAAAAGTCTATTTGTGTACATCATACTGTTTCTTAATGATTTGGTAAATTTTTTAATGAATTTCCTCTAAGAATATCTATCATGGTTTTCAATATGGCATATTCATCATGAAATTGTTGAATCTTGAGTGATAAACAAAAATAGCCTTTTCAGGGCTATTTCCCATTGGAAAAATGAATCCAAATACACATCTAATTATAATATCTATAAAGGGAATTGATTTCATAGAAACCATTCATCATATACTTCACATAAATTTCACGATATTTTTCTTGACATAGTCTCATCCACAGGGTTCTCTATAAAAAATAAATTTCATGATCCTGAAAAATAATTATAAATTCAATATGATACAAACTATGGGGACCTAATCTTTTTACAAAATTTGATACATGGTTTTAAACATAAATATCAAAAAAATACACCATAAGGAACAAGATTCATAGTTTCTTTGGAAGTATATGTTAAAAATTTATAGAAAATTATTTAAAATATAAAATATTTTTTTAATGTCTACTATATGATCATAAATCCATTTTATATACCATAACTACATTGTATATCCTTGTGAATAAAAAGTAAAAAAGTTGTGTGTTAAAAATCCATGTACGGGAATAAAAATGATAATGATCCATATCATATGAGTTATTATAAATAACATGATATCATAAATTACATGGCTTAGGGATAATCATATGGGAGCATAACTGGATGAACATAGAGTCAAAAGATCATGGAAATATAATTATGTGGTAGAAACATAAAAAATGAATTATGAATACGTCAATGATAACTTAATATACAACATCACATAGTAGACCATATGGATCAAACCTTACATTGACTATGATCCTGCTTATCTGACCCCCTAGGTCTCCCATTATACCTTCGTTGCCTTCCCATTTCAACATAGGAAATTACCCACTAGGGTCACTTATCTTAATAATGACTATCCCCATAGGCTGATACATGTTTATTATGGTTAATTTTCCCTCTATAAATGGTGTTGTTAATATTTTCATGACTTATTATATACTCCCTTTGCTTATTTTTTATTAAATGTGCATAATTTGCGTGAAATATTAATGTTTTAATACTAAGTTTAATTTTTCAGCATTTTTAGATGTAGTCCAATTGAGTCAGTTTACTATTTTTTTATAACTATCACCATAATTATTCAAATTGTGTGGTTCTTATTTTTTATTATTCATTATTCAACTTTTCACATATCATTAGAAGGAATCATGGGCCAATTCTCCCATTTGAAGGCTCATATAGACCACAAAAGATGACATAAAGAATTTGTGATGAAACTTGACCATCCATGATGATTGAGTTACTGGTCTCACTCTAGAAGCCCATATTTTTTGAAACTCCACCATATGTTCGTGATTATCCGAAATAATCAAGGATATAAATTTAGGGGCCCAACTCTAAGAACAAGGGGCCCAAATGAAGCTTTGAAGGCCATCCCACCATTCTAGAGAGGAATTAAAATCAGTATAGTATTAATGAAATATAATTTCATCTAATCATCAAAGAAAGATGATATTTTGTAGTGTGAAAGAGGAGATATAGCCGGCCTACATTGTTGAATAAACAATTATTAGTTGAAGGCATCTTACTATTTCGAAATCCATTCACATTTTGGACAACTAAAAAATGGATTGAAATGGACAATTTAACTTTGTTTAATCAAACGACCATAACTTTGGCTCCTTAAGTACAAATGAATACATATTTTGAGAGAGGTCAGCCAAAATTATTAAACTCAAATTTTAATAAGGAGATATCTTGATATTCAGATATCTAGATGTCTAAATCGTAGATCCATGTAGAGGGACAAATTGGGAATGCAAACAGTCCACTTCCTTGGGCTATAAATACATCCCCCTCGTCTCCTTGAAAGGGGTAGGCATTTCAGAAGAGAGGAGAACATATTGGCACGACCAAATCCTTTATAGAGGCTTGGAAGGACCTTCAATACTCATGTTTTCACATGATATACCCTTCCTCCTCTCTTTTTTCCTTTCACTTTTGTGTTGTTCTTCATTTTAAATCTTGTAAGTGTTTGTTTTGTAATTCTGTTTTAATGAATGTTTAATTTTCAATATCTCTTAATCTCACCCACCATATGTAGTTTAATATTAATGTTTTTAAAATAGCTTAAATCAAGTTTAAATTCATTCTATTATTTTTATTCCTCGTTCAATCTAAATTCTATATTTAGCAATTTCTTCATCGTTTGTGTGTGTGTTCAGCACACTACTCTTATCTTGTCCCTTTATTTTATTTCTCTTTATAATTCATCACCATAAACATATATTAACAGATTAATAACAATCATAATGGCTATGTAAATCTCTCATTGGGGTCAGTTTTAATTTAGGTATTTGAAGCAATTGAGAGCTTTTTCTCGATGAGTATTCGTTAATTTAAAATTGTGTATGTTGGACTTAACATGTCAGGGATTAATGACATATTTTATTTAACATGTGGTTTCCATGGATTATTGAAACCATAAATACACTACCATAATCAATTAATGGTAATTATTAGAACCCTATATTATGTTAAGACTTGGATTAAATCCTTAACACTTAGGAATTCCAATCAATGTTATCATATGAAGTGGGTGTTAATTTAAATGCAATATAAAGTAATGCTCAAGGATATCACAAGCTTAAATCCCTAATAATTAACTCACACCAATATTTAAAAATTTGTTAAATCAAACATCATACATAAATTATTTCATAAGATATTCAAACAAACCCCCCAATAAAAAAGAATCAACTAAAAACTAACGACTATTACAATGTATCATCACCGAGGATTCGACCCGAGTGATGCTATACACATTAGCAGAGCACTGAAACCTTGATCGGTCGATAGGCGACAATCGGTCATGTGTTTCACATGGCTTTGTTTCCGGGGATGGTGCTTTATGTATTCATTAGTTTTTGGTTATTTTAAAAAAATCCAAAAAAAATTTAAAAAAAACACAAAGGAAAACTCGTCTTCTCATAAAAATCAAAAACTGAATAAATACAAAGAAAAACACATCTTTCTCTTTCTTTAAAAATCTATCGGAATGCCTCATAGCCTTCAAAAAATCCCCCAGATTTGATTAACCCTAAAATTGAGTGAACACTTTGCCAAATTAAGAGGAACATAAGAGATAATAAAATAATTCAAGAACCAGTCCTTGTCCAACCAATTGAATTAGATATGGCCAATCCTAGGGAACAAAAAAAATAAAGAACTTGTTTCCACTGATATTAATTACCAACCTCTTGGTATTCTATATCCAATCATAGATGCTGACTTCGAACTCAAATCAGGTTTGATTCATCTTCTCCCTCATTTCCACAGGCAAGACGGTGATGATCCACATCTCCACCTTAAAGTGTTTCAGGTAGTGTGCTCTACCATGAAGCCTCATGGGGTTTCTGAGGAAAAAATAAAACTTCGAGAATTACCTTTCTCCCTAGATAACACAGCTAATTCATGGCATTACTACCTACCTCCAGGTTCCGTAACCACATGTAATGACATGAAGAAACTCTTCTTAGTAGAATTCTTTCATGCTTCTTGTACTACTTCAATCCGAAAGGAATTAAGTGGTATCTGACAGTTCCCAAGTGAATCACTCTGTAAATACTTGGAGAGGTTCAAAAACCTTGTTGCAAACTACCCACATCACCAAATACCTGATCAACTCTTTATCCAATACGTCTATGAGGGTTTATTGGTTATAGAGAGAACTCTTATTGATGCCACAAGTGTTGGTGCTTTGGTTGATAAAACTCTTACTGCTGCAAGAGATCTCATAAGTAACATGGCTGCAAACACACAACAATTCCATACTCGAGCACATGCTCAAGTCAAACAAGCCCAGGATAATCAATCAATTGAGCCGAAAAAGATGTCTAAGTGGATGAGTGAACTTAAAGGTCTTGTGTGAAAACATGTTTTGGAATCCAAAGCCCCAACCTCATCTTCTCCATGATCACTGTTTCCTGGACCTGTCAAAAATAGTGGAATCTGCAACTCTCCATCTCATCCAACAGACACATGTCCACAACTTCAAGAGGATCAATCTGATTCATCTAGACTAATGGAGTTTAATGCAGCATATCCTTAGTTGAACACCAAACCTCAACTATCAGGTCAGTTTGTTAAAAACTTCAACCAACCTCACTATGAGCCCTTCTCTTCTTCCTATAACAAAGGGCTTAGGTATGGTAATCCCATATCTCATCCCCCTCAATTCTCTCCTCAAAACCAAAAATCGGTTTCAATATGGTCAAGGTGTTGGTAACTTCCAACAACCTTATCATTTTCTGACTCAACCTCAAAGGAACAATCCTCCTCCTGGATTCCATTATCCTAGTGAGCCTTCCCAATTCTAAATCCAATACAATCGCATTCCCATGAACCAATATCAAGGAAATCCCAATCCGGGACAAGACTCTTCTTCCAATCAACCATGGGAAAGTGCAGTTGAATATCTTTCCACTTTCACTCGTTATAGCCTTAAAAATATTGAAAACCAAATAAGTCAACTGGAATCCCACCTTAATCAGTAGCAACCATCTAATTCATCCCAACTTCCATCTCAACCATTACCCATCCCAAATGGTAATGTAAGTGAAATTTCACTTAGATCGGGAAATAAAATTGATATGCCCCAAGATAAGTCCTTGAACCCACCTTTTAATGTTGACCTATAAAATGAAAAGGAAATTAAACTTGAAAAGGAATCGGAATCCATTCCCTCACCTCCTTCCATTCCACTTAGAATCCAATTTCTTTTTCCGCAAGCTGTTTCTAAGCCAAAGAAGACTTTTGAACCCGATCCTGAAATGATCGACATGTTTAGATGTGTTGAAGTCAACATTCCTCTCTTAGATTCCACAAAACAAATTCCTATGTATGCCAAGTTTCTCAAGGAGTTGTGTACCCACAAGAGGCAAATTAGGACCTTCGAAAATGTTTCCACCCAGTAGTCTATTCCCATAAAGTGCAACGATCTAGGGACCTTCACAGTCCCATGCCAAATTTGAAGTTTCAACATTGATGATGCACTCATAGACCAAGGAGAATCGATTAATTTCATGACAAAATCCATATTCCCCATCCTTGGTATAGGTACCTTACATCCAACGGGTGTTGTCATTCAATTAGCCAATCAAAGAAATACCAATCCTGAGGGAATAATTGAGGATGTCCTTGTCTGAGTCAATGATCTTGTCTTCCCTGATTATTTCTATGTCCTTGACATGAATGGTGATATGAAATATTCTAGATGTCCCCTAATTCTAGGAAGACCATTCCTCATGACTGCGAGAACCAATATTGTTGTCCATTCATGCATCTTATCCATGGAATTCGGTGACAAATTGGTCAAGTTCAATATGTTCCAAGTCATGCGATACCCATCTGAGGATCACTCTGTATTATCAATCCATGCTTCTTAGGACACTTCTAAGAGTCAATTTAACCCCATTCAATCATGTTCATCCTATTCTGATGAAAAAGGATCTTGTGTAATCTTCACCATGATTAACCAAGTCATAAATAGTGATATTGATGTGGACCTCTCATTCATAGACTCTATCAATCTAGATGAACATGAAAATTCTATTGAATCCCACATCAACTGTGATTTCTACTTCTCCACCTTGGAAAGTATTAAGGATAATGAATCTGAAGCAACTAAAGTCCATTCTTCCATTCCTGAGTTTTCTAACCCATAAATAAAAGATGATACTGATCAAAAACTTTTCTTGAACACCTAAAATAAGAATTCCTTTTCAATGATCTCTCTTATCCTGTCATTATCTCTTCTTCACTTGCTAAAACCGAAGAATCCAAAATTGTTCAGGTGTTAGAGGAAACAAAAGGCCATAGGTTGGACCCTAGATGTCATACCTAGAATCATCCCTCCTCTTTGCATTCATTACATCCATCTTGAGGAATCATCCAAACCAATTAGACAACTAAAAAGAAGACTCAATCCACTCATCCTTGAGGTAGTGAGGGAAGTGATAACCAATCTTCTTCAAGATGGTATTATCTACCCAATTTAAGATAGTGAATGGGTTAGTCCAATTAATGTTTTACCTAAGAAGGGTGGGATAACTGTTGTCACAAATGAACATGGAGAGGTAGTCACAACTCGAGTGAAGAAAAAATGGTGTGTGTGTATCGACTATAGGAAATTGAATGTTGAAACAAGAAAAGATCACTACCATCTTCCATTCCTTGATCAAATGCTGGAACAATTAGCCTGAATGTCGCACTATTGCTTTACTGATGGATACAAAAACTACTTCTAAATCCCAATCACACCTTAGGAAAAATAAAAGACTACTTTCAAATGCCCCTTTAGAACATATGCATATTAAAGAGTGCCTTTTGAACTTTGCAATGCTCCTGCAACATTTCAAAGGTGTATGATGAGTATCTTTTCCGAATTCATTGAACACTGCATGGAAGTATTCATGGATGACATCACCATTTATGGAGAGTCATTTGAATCTTGTTTGAATTCACTCTCTGTAGTCCTCCAAATGTTTGTCAAGTGCAACCTTCTATTAAATTTTGAAAAATGTCACTTCATCGTTGCAAATGGGATTGTTCTAGGGAACATAGTTTCAAAACATGGTATTGAAGACGATCCTGCCAAAATCAAAGTGATCCAATCACTTCCTCGACCCACTTCTATTCGAGACATCCGTTCATTCCTCAGACATGCTGGTTTCCATTGGCGATTCATCCATAACTTCAGTAAAATTTTCCCCCCACTCACTCGGTTTCTCCAAAATGATGCCACTTTCCATTTCGATGAGGTTTTCAAGATAGCCTTCAATGAACTCAAAACTACTCTTACATCTGCCCCGATAATACAAACCCTAGATTTGTCTTTAACCATTGAGTAGATGTGTGATGCTTCTGATAGAGCTGTTGCGGATATTCATGGTCAAAGAAGAGAAAATATTCCTCATGTCATCTATTATAACTAAAAAACATTAGATGAAACTCAATCTCACTACACTATCAGTGAAAAAGAACATTTAGTAGTTTTTTTGCCTTAGATAAATTCCGGACCGTATCTCTTAGGTTCCAAAATCATCATCTTCACATACCATTATTATATAATGTAATTAATCAAGAAAAGTGATTCCAAACCAAGGATAATAATATGGATCCAAATTCTCCAAGAGTTTGACCTTGAAATAAATGATAGACCAGGAATAGAAAACCCTATGGCTGATCACTTGAGTAGAATTTCTAATTCTTCTCATTATAAAATCATCAATCCTAAATCCCACACTGAGCACCTTTTATCTCTCACTCCAAAAATACCATGGTATGCCCAAATTTTAAATTACTTGTTTTCTGGTGTTTTTCCTGAAATTGTTTCAAAAGAACAGAAAATGAGGTTGAAAAGTGATTCAATACACTATTTTTTGGAAGAAAATAAACATTGGAAAACTATGGTTGAAATTGTAATTATGAGATGTGTTGATAAAGATGAACATTCATCTATCTTAGAATTTTTTCACTCAATGCCTAGTGGTGGCCACTTTGGACCACAAAGGACCTCCCAAAAATGTCCTGGACTCTAGATTCTTTTGGCTTTCACTCATCAAGGACTCACATGAGTTCTGTCAATCATGTCCCACATTCCAAAATTTTGGCACAATTTCCAAGAGAAATTAAAAGCCCTAAAAGCCTTTAATTTTTTGCGAGATCTTAGATGTTGGGGGAATCGATTTCATAGGAACATTTCCCCCTTCCAATGGATTCTCATACAACCTTCTTTCAGTTAATTATGTCTCTAGGTGGGTTGAGGCCAAACCCACTAGAAAGGATTATTCACATACTATTAGTGAGTTCCTAAATACATGCACCTTCCATAGATTTGGCACACCTCGTGCCTTGATCAGTGACTTAGAAACTCATTTTTGTAATAAAACCATTGAATCTCTTTTGAAAAAGAATGGGGTTGTACATTAAACATCAACTGCATATCAACCCCAAACAAATGGAATGGCTGAACATTCGAATAAATAAGTGAAAAAAGTGCATGAGAGAATTGTAAACACCACCAGAAAAGATGGTCCTGAAAGGCTTGGTGAAGAACATTGGGCTTATCAAACTGCCTATAAAACACCCATTGGGACGTCTCCTTTTAGGCTAGTTTTTGGAAAAGTATGTCATTTTCCAGTTCAAATCCAGCATAAGTCATTTTGTGTAATTAAAACATGTAATTTTGATCTTGAAAAATCTAGTGAAGAATGATTGTTGCAATTGGATGAACTGGAGGAGCATCGGATTGATTCTTATGAGAATTCTAATCTCTCGAAAGAAAAATCCAAGGAACTCTATGATAAACACATCCTATGACAGGTATTTCAGGAAGGTGAAAAGGTAATGCTCTTCAATTCTCAATTTCAGATTCACCTAGGTAAGCTTAATTCTAATTGGTAAGGTCTGTTTGTTATTAATAATGTTTACCCATTTGGTGTAGTACAAGTCCAAGACCCCTCTTCCAAAAGGAAATTCATGGTTAATGGACATCGGTTAAAGAATCACCATAAGAGGACACAAAATCATGGATCATCATTGACTTACACTGGATCCTCAACTTCTCCATTCTACCTACCACTAGATGGATATGGAAACCCGCCAAATCCAATCCAGGGGAACCTATTTCACTTTAACTCTCTTTATATATTCCTCTCTCTTTCTTCTCCTTCCTCTCTCTTTCATTTTTTATGACTTCCTTTTTCAAACCCTTTCTTTTTCTCTTTCTCTTTTGTGCGGGTGTGTATTTTAAAGAACACTAAAAAAACAAAAAAAATATACAAAAATTTAAAACAAAAACAAAAATTGTCATACTTACTCATGATAAGTTTTCCAATTTTTCCAACCAATTTGGGGACTCAACAAACAAGTTTTCATCTCAAAAAATTTGTATTATCATCATGACTTTAGATATAGAATTTTGTTTCAAAATTAAAAAATTTTTAATGAACAATTTTTGATTTGGAAAATGATTTTCCCAAACCATGAGGAACAACATTTTCTTTCATTCCAAGGCCACCTATGGCCATCTTTTCAAAATGTGTGTTTTCACCCCCATTTATTATTCTTGAGTTTGTGGACCTTCTAGCTGAATTTCCTACCTTAGTGTGCATTAATATGATAGAGGAATTTTCTGAACCACATGAGAATCACAATATCCAAATAGCCTCCCATTTCCCTTACATTAATCCTCATTTTGATAGTCCCTTTATGTCTATGAAAACCTTTTCTTTGATAGCCACATTACAAGACCAATACCTTTTCCCACCCAATATCAACATGGATTTTCATTGCATATTTTTTTTTTTAAATTTATGTGTGGGGGGAATTGATTTCATTGTTTGGGTACCCTATTATTGATTTTCAACAATTTATCATCTTCATGAGGAAAATCATCCATTTCAGTGTGGGGAGAGGTTTCCATTAAGTGTGTTTTGGGGAATGTAATGTACTTCCATTTATGTAATTTTGTAAATGTTATTGACTAGTGTTCAAAAAAATCAAAAATGAAAAAAAAAACAAAAAAATTGAAAAAATGGGTTGTGTCTTGGGTATGTCAAAAATAACTCTTCCTCATCCTTTGATCTTGTTATAAATATTACAATTAGGGTCGTGAGGAGATCAAACATGGGTTGGGATATGAGTGTGAGATTTGTTTCAAGGTCAACTTTCGAAAAAATAAATAAAAAAGGAAAAAAAAGAACACTTGAATTATATTATTATTGGGAGAAGTTATGTGTTTTGTAAATATTACAACTTCTCATTACCATCATATATTCTTCCTCTATTGTGTCTTTCTTCACAAAATCATTCTCTTGTAAATATGTTTCTTCATTTCCTTACATGTTTTATTTCAAAAAATGTGCATTTCTTATTCTATGTTGGTGTTTTAACCCTCTTCTTCTCTCTTTTGGACATTATATTCCTACCATCCTATAGACACAAAAAAACCCCTTAAAAGACCTCTTTATTCTTATGCACTTTGTATCAGAATTGGAAGCTGAGAGATATTTCAAACTATAACATTTTCACTTTTGGTTGGTGAAAGAGTGCGCCTCTACAAATAAATTTTATCATCTTGAGAGGGGTGAGTTTTGAGTGTCTACATTTTCTATTAATAAATTTGGGCATGAAAAAATGAATTAGTTTTGGAACAATTTTTCTGTAAAAACTTGTGGTGGAATTAAAAATGGATAAGTGAAATTGTCTAAACCTCCCCTGATTGAAGAAATCAAAATTTTTATATTTGTTGGTGAGTGAAAATAATTTTGTCATGTTTTTATATATCTTCCACATGAGGACATGCACAAAACTAAGTGTGGGGGAGTTGATGTTATTAATATTTTCATGACTTATTATATACTCCATTTACTTATATTATATGTATTGTGCAATTTTTTTTTGAAATATTAATGTTTTAATACTAAGTTTAATTTTTGAGCATTTTTAGAAGTAGTCCAATTGAGTCAGTTTACTATTTTTTAATAACACTCACCCTACTTATTCATATTGTGTGGTTCTTGTTTTTCAGGATTTATTATTTAATTTTTTACATATCATTAGAAAAAATCATGGACCAATTCATCCATTTGAAGGCTCATATGGACCACAAAATATGACCAAAATAATATGCGAAGAAACTGGACCATCCATGATGATTGAGTTACTGGTCTGACTCCCAAATCCCATATTTTATGAAACTCCACCATTTGTTCGTGATTATCCAAAAAAACATGGATAAAAATTTCAGTGCCCAACTCTAAGAAAAAGGGGCCCAAATGAAGCTTTGAAATCCATCCCACCATTCTGGATGAGAATTAAAATCAGTATAGTATTAATGAAATATCCCCAGTTCTATTCCTCACATCAAGCTGAAATTTATCACTATGAAAGTAGAGATATAGGTGGCCTAATTTTTTTAAAAATAATTCATATTTTAAGGCATATTTCTATTCCAAAACCCATTCACATTTTGGACATCGAAAAAGAATGGATTGAAATAGAGAATTTGACTATGTTTAATCATCCGACCATACTTTTGGGTACTTAAGTCCAAATGAATCAAAATGTTGAAAGAGGTTGACCAAAATTATTATCTTAAACTTTGAATCAGGATATATCTCGAGATTCAGCTGTCTAGATGTCCAAATTGTCGAGGCAACTGGAGGGACAGATTGGGACTGCAAATAGTCCACTTCCTTGGGATATAAATACATCCCCCCCTTATCCTTGCAAGGGGTTGGCATTTCAGAAGATAAGAGAACATATTGGAATGAACAAAGACTTTCCAAAGGCATGGTATGACCTTCCATACTCAAGTTTTCACTTGATATACCCTTCCCCCTCTCTTTTCTTCCTTTCACATTTGTGTTGTTATTCATTTTAAATCTTGTAAGTGTTTGTTTTATAATTCTGTTTTCATGAGTGTATATTCTTCAATATCACTTACTCTAACAAACCTTTTGTAGTTTAATATTAATTTTGTCAAAATATCCTAAAACAAGTTAAAATCCATTCTCTTATTTTGCTTCCTCATTCATTCTAAATTCTATATATAACAATTTCTTCATCGTTTGTGTGTTTGTTCGGCGCACTACTCTTATCTTGTCCCTTTCTTTTTCTTCTCTTTATAATTCATCACCATAAACAGATATTACCAGATTAATAACCATCATAATGGATTATGAAATATCTCATTTGGGTGAGTTTTAATTTTGGTATGTTATGCCATTGAGAGCTTTTGCTCGATGAGTATTCTTTAATTTAACATTGTGTATATTGGACTTAACATGTGTTGGATTAATGACATATTTTTTTTAACATGTGGTTTCCATGGATTATTGGAACTATAAATACACTATCATAAATATGTAATGGTAATTATTAGAACCCTATGTTACGTTAAGTCTTTTATTAAATCCTTAATACATAGGAATTCCAAATCAACATTATCTTGTGAAGTGGGTGTAAATTTAAATGCAATATAAAGAAAAGCTCAAGGATATCACAAGCTTAACTCCCTAATAATGAACTCACCCAAATATTTATCAATATTTTAAATCAAAAATCATACATAAATTATTTCTTAAGCTCTGCAAACAAACCCCCCAAACAAGAAAACAATCAACCCAAAACAAACTACTATTACAAAGTATCATCACCGAGGATTCGACCCAAGTGATGCTATACACATTAGCAGAGCACCGGAACCATGACTGGTCGATAGGTGACAATAAGACGTGAATTTCACTCATACACACCCTCAAAATCATCCCATTAGGTATCCCATCTTTATCACTAATCTAGGCCAAGAATGCTTAAATATGGAGTTCTAATTTGGTGGTTTCCCAAAAAAAGGAGCACCTTTTTTACATGGGTATAATAAAATTTATTGCATTAAGTCACTCTTTTCAATTATTATTACACTCACCTTCAACCCTCTTTAATGAATAATGACCTCATTATTGACCCCACATTCCAAACCTAGGCTCTTCCTCAACACATTAAATCAGGTGTTTGATATGATACAATTATTCTAAAACTGACTTTCCCCGGACTAAGAAACATGTAATCTTACCACCTAGGTCTCCTAAAATACATTGGATTCCTTCCCAGAACACTATAGGACATGGCCCACTAGGGTTAGTTATCTGAATAATTTCTATCACCACATATTGACACATGTTGTTTTGGAATGCTATTTAATCAGTTTCACACAAATTAGGAAACTTCCAAAGAATTCACCCATATTAACCACTACTCCCCGGTAAACATTCTTAATTATAGAGTTCTATTCATTAGGCTCACGAAATTAATGGTTCCCCATATTAAAATGGTTAGTAACTATTACTCATTTAGGACTCACTTTTCTAGGGGTATTACATTGGTATATAACCATTATATATTAGGATTACCCACTAATCCCACACATATCATCTCATGAGATTAAAATAATACCTTGTTTTTATAGAACTATTTGGGATCACCCATCATAACATTTCTATAATTATGTAATCCACATAGGTAAATCAATCAGGAGGGATAAACATAAAAATATTAGATATAAATAAATTGGATTCATTATCTTAACTCATATAATAATATTAATATATTTCATAAAGTAATCACCCAAACCCTAGTAGACCAAAACTGGAAGTTACATTATAACATTGGAAATAGATTCATGGAATATCACATTTAAAGACTGAATAGTTTAGTAGTTTTCATAATTGAATTTCACGTACATTTGAAAACATAAAAACAATAATTATTTCAATTGATAAGAACATTATTATTTCAGTAATACCCATCCATGTCAATCATAACAGACTTACTAGAATCCTTGGGAAAGGAAAAAAATAATGTTTGAGATTGGTTTCTCAGAAATGGTTACATATTATGGAATCAACCATGACTAAAAAAATGAATAATCAATAGGGAATGGTAAATAACATGAAACTTATTCCATTTAATTAGTGACTAGCACACGAAGAATAATATTGGAGGACTAAATGAAGATAAAATGATATGATATAAATAGTGACATGATCATAAAAAATATCCATTGAAAATATTAACCATAATCACATAGATATTAGTAATATATTTTAGAGTGATGTAATGAATAATTCCAAATATCTAAAACATACCTTCATGGACATGTTCCCATAGTGTTTAAAACATTTTTAAGAATACACTGATTAACCTTTTAATAATGCTATACAATTGGTTTGTCTCACCATACCAATAGATGCATCAATGGACTATATAATTTAGGGCACCACCCAAAACTACAATATATGAATAAATTATAAAATATAATCAAAATTTCTTTTTAAAAAATTGACCTTATAGAAAAAACTAAAATATGTATTGTAAATAATATCCCAGCTAAAACTGATTAGAAAACATCATTATAAATAATACGGATGGTACTATTACCACATATCCCTAGGGGATAATAAAAAGGTTTTGTCATTAATGAATAAAAATACCACAAAAAATATTTATAAACCTTCTAGAGTAAAAAAACCATTACACATTAAAATACAATTTTAAAAACTAAAACATGTTGGAATGTGCGAACATATTTATTATTTGAAAAAACCATATAAACATGTAGAGAACTCTTCAAATCAATGACTAGTCATAAAAATGTAATTTTTTACTTGTTTGTTAAAAAAATAACTCCTTTCGCATTTTCTACAGAAATTTTAAATTACTTATTTAATAAAAAAACATGAATATTACTTTTAAAGAATTTTTTAAAATGTAAATCAAGGGGGAAATGAATTTAAAAAATAAAATGTTAATATTAGAACCATTATTGAATTATTTTAAGTAAAATATGTATATTGAATTAATGTTTTTCCATCCTGAGATAGAAATAAAAGCTGTTTTCCATCACCAATGATTTTAGTGTTTTGACAAAATAAAGATTGGAAAAAAACACATAATTTAAAAAAATTGGGAGAATAAAATGAAATTGTGTTATTGTAAAATGATCAAATAATTTACATCAATGGAAATCTAATCATAAAAAATTTCATTTTGAATGTGATTTTTTTATAAACCCTTACTACTTTGTATCATTTGAAATGTTACCCCATAAAACAGTAATTTTAAAATGAAACATTAAATAACATGAATTTTAATGGGATCATGATATACTATAACAAGAAATAATTTTATACATAAAATTAATTAAATATGTAATGAATAATATATATGTCTCACATAAAAAAATTGAAATGAGAAACCCTTACCAATGTTATATCGTTAATGTGAGAATTATTAAATAAATTTTTATGAGAGAAAAATGTATAACCACAAAAAATAATATATCATTTCACAAATAATGACTGGATAACATAGTCAATGAAGAATATGTATAACTAAATATGTTGATATTGAGTTTTGAAACTCTTTAACACTGTAAATATGATGTCAAATAATTTTGGATTAAATAATTAAAATTGAAATTTAAAAAACCTTGAACGATGAATTATTCATTATATGACTTGTAAATGTGGTCTTATGTAAACCATTTAAATTAAGTTCTGTTCATAACAGTAATATTAGTGTGAATAGAAGAAAATTGAGATGAAATCCCTTAACTCAAGTCAGAATAATCATATAAATTTTTTATATTGAAAAATAATATGATTATGTAAAATACTAAAATTTTAAAAAACTAATTCCTATTTGATATATCTTTTATTTTATTTATCACCATGTTATATTGAATTTTTTGATGATATTCGGTTCATATTACCAAAATGTATTATATATACTATTAATAGAAAAAGAGTTCATCATTAAATCATATATAGATTAATATTCAGTAAATAGTAATCATTAAATTGATAAATTATAATTTTGAAAATAAACATTAAATATGTTTGTGAAAAGTGAAATACATTACAATCATGGATATGATCATTCATACATACACATGAGTAATGTTTCCATTTTTCAATGACCTTTATTGAAATAATATTAGTATTTTATCTTCCCAAAATGATCATTATACCATATATACCATATTATTTTTTTTATACAAACTTATTTATATCATCCATGTGATATGTTGGTGGAAAAAAACCTCATTACATCATCGAGGTGGTAATCTAAAAATACACATGGATGACGTTATCATTTCTCAGTGAAAGATAAGTTATGAAACTATACAATATAATATATTTATAGAATTATAAATATTTATTTAATATCATATATATATATTAAATATTTCATCATAAAAATCTGTGAGTTGAAATTATTTAAAATTAATTACATCATTTCGCGAGGTGGTAGTCCACCATACACATGAATACTAATTTCATTTCCTGTTAGATTGATGAGGATACTAATGTAAGTTATAGAAATTAATTCAATATATCTTTTTATGTGATATATATTGATAATATTATATTTACTATATTGAATAATATTTTATGGAGGTGGAAGATTATATGAAAAATTTTGTTTAATAATGATACCTCTTTTTCTTAAAACCACTATAGTTTTACATCAAATTACTTCCAAAAAGTGTTTTACAATAAAAAAAGGATGCTAGGATGTTGTAATGTAAGTAAGGAACAAATTTTTTTAGGTATTTTCATAACAAAAAGGATTTGTATGTATAAATAAAACTATACATGAGGTGACCATTTATAAGTGAGGGGAGGGGAGCTTTTCGAATATCAAAATATATTAAATTCATAGAAATTATCGGTCATTGAAAAAATACTCTAAAGATATACAACTAATTTGTAGGATGATAATGGTTCAAAATATTAACATTAAATAAAATTTTAACGTGTTTGTATTATGTTTTTATCCTTATCTCTTTAATTTAACTCGAGTTAACCCATTTTAGTAACTGCCATGATAACAATATTATCAATATTTTGATGTCAATATAAGAACCAGAAAACATAAATGGTTGAATAAATGAACCATGAATTATATACTAAATAATATTTAAATCAATTTTCTCAAAAAAAAAATATTATTACTAATATTAAATCATTTAATAAATTAGTAACTTTTTAGAAATATTATTAATTTCTTTTTTAAAAATATTCATTTAATTTGAATTTCAATACAACAGGAATGCAATAGAATTTTAATATAATCATGGAAAAATCATGAAAATATTATATTTATCGGAAAAATTATTAGATCACCATAAGTCTATCAAATTATATATCTTTTATATTTATAAAATAATTTATTTTGTTTTTTTATTAATTAAATAGATGTTGTGCTTCCATTATGCAAGCATTTAAGTTAATTACATCATCACAAAAAATGTGAAATTAATTATAAGGATAAAAAATAATTTATATTTAAAATTAATAATAATGACCAAACATATTTTTTATCTTTGTCACTAAATATTAAAGATACTAAAAGCATGAAGGTGACATTTTTGTCATTATATTTTAATTTATTATTATATAGGGAAAAATTAATGAAATATTGACCCATGTGACCATATATTCAAGTCGTGTATGTAAAGGGTCGAACTCCACTCTTCCAATAGGTTAAAATAATGTGATAGGTTCAATTTTTAGTCCTTATCATATTATAATTGACATTAATTACCCGATATACCTTTACTATTGTGATAATAATTTACTGTAGTTAGTAATAATAATGACTAAAAAACATGGAACATTAAAAAAATATACACCTCATATTTATAAATATGGGATCAAATTTTAATTATACATTTCACTGATGTAGAATAATTTAGTTTAAAAATTAGACCATTATGACGTTGTGAATAGAATTTTTTCATAAAATTTTTTTTAACTACAAAATGATTTTCTACTATATCAAATTATATTATTCATTTTGATTTCCATAATTTGACTATATTTAATAAATAAGAAATAATTATAATTTATAAACTATCCTAAATATAATATTACTTTTTTAAAAAATGAAAAAAATGAAACTTCTTAATAAGAATTAGTAATTTCACTAGTTATTGAAAAAACACACTTTTCTGAAAAATTACAAAATTTCATCACAATATAATTTTGATATTTTGATTTCAACAAAAAATTTTACTTTATCAAATAAAATTTAATAAATTTCCTGAAATTAATTATCATATTTTCATTTGAAAATAAATAAATTCTATTTTTTAAAAAAATGATTTCAAAGAAAATAGTGACTTTACTAAAATTTATTATATATTGAATAATAATTTATAAATATATTTCCATTGAGTATAGAGTTTATATATATTTATTAAAGTGGTTAATCTTATTATTATCCTCTAATATAATGTCTAGTAATAATTGTCATATTTAAATAGTAATACTTTTTCATTTGTTTATGGTCTGTGTTTTGGGTGGTATATGCAATCAAACAACGGGTTATTGTAATTTATAATGCTGTTAAATTCACCCCCCACACCATCAATAAATTTTCCAAAAATTTTAAACTTATTACTTATAATAAAGTGTCCTTCATTTTAAAATTCCTTTGTGGAAATCACACATCATAAATAAGGATAATAAAACATCTTCTTAAAAAGTAGAAATGTGAAATATGATGGCCCAATAGAATACTACAAGGCATGTATTCCAAATAAAAAAAATAAGACGTGATAATATGGACATAGAGTATAAAAATAAAATAGAAATATAAATATATAGGGATAGAAAACATGGTTATGAGAAATTTAGTGACCATAAAACCAAAAATATATGTTTTGATATAATATCATTTTTTGATTCAATATCTTTTTCCAATATTTAAATTTTAAATTTCCTATATAAACTAATAACACAATCAAATATAATTACATGTAATTATAAATCATCCTTTAATCATTTTCCATTATAATACCATGTTTTTATTTAAATAATAAGTATTCTGGATTAATTTTATAGGCATGGGGAACTAAAATAAAATTATAATAGATCACATGATTCCACAAAATAATATAAATATATTCCTCTAGTCTTTATAAGTTATCCAAAAAATATTAATCAGAATAAGGGAACATAATTACAAAAATTAATACTCCTTTATCTTAATCTCTAAATCCAAATATCAACAAAAACACATTCCATAAATAAGTAACCCAACATAAAAAATAACCTAAATATTCAAAGAAATTATTGTATTATTCAAAAAAAATTCATATTAAATCACATATGAGTCTTATGTTATATATATATATATATAGAGAGACCTAATGAAACATTTCTCAAAATACCATTCTTCAACTAAAAATCCAGAAATTTACAAAATATTTAATATTGTAATATGTTTCCCAAGATCAATATAAAATTTATCTAAAAAAATAATTTATGGAAATAAAATGTCATATTGCCCTGGAAATAACATAGGCTAGTGTTAGGAACTAAACTCTTATCACCCTTTATTGTGGGTTTAAGCCCAAAGTCCTTACCGTATATGACAGGTTGTCACCTAGAATGTTCGTTATTCATTTTTCTAAAATAATGTAAATATAATTCCTATTATTTCCTAAATAATATTATTAATATCTTCAAAATTTGAATCAATAATCAAATCAGTTTTTAACAAGTGATGTTTTCTATATTCCTTATTTTTTACACATATTCTTATAATATTAATTTACTATTATTTCCTTAAAATCAAGGAGCATATTAATTATAAAAGTTATCAAAACCTTTTAACTAATTCCCATAAAATATTAAAACTTCATTCTTTAAATAACAATTTCACTAACACAAAAACTAAACCCAATTTTTTTATTACCATAAATGTCTCCCATAATAACCATATTCATGTTAAAATCTCAATGGATAATGTCAAAAAATGTGTATCCATGATTTTAAAATAATGAATAACCTTAGAATTATCATCTCAGTGATGTTTTGATTTATCCCATATGACTATGGAAAATAACAGATTTCCATCAGTTCTATTCATTAATTCATCATAATTGATCATAGATAATGTTTGAACTAAACCAAGAATATACCCGTTGAGTTTCAAAATCGATGTGATGTATGACCACACTATCAATACAAAATAATTATGTCCAAAATATACTCGACTAACACTTTTTGGGTTTTTTACCCCCATTTTCATATGTTTAATAAGAACTACTACATGTGGTAACAAAAAATGGTATGTATTTCCATGATAACAAATATAATATTTACCTTACCAAAATGCGAGGATGTTATCATATACATAGTTTTACACTCAAATTCATTCAAAAGGATAGGTTCACTAATCTATGTATTCTTAAATCTAGTTCCCCTGGTTTTTACAAATTATTATCTAACACACAATTTAATTTCCCTCACCATAGTATCACATATCCAATAGTTAAATTATTACATTGGAACAAGATTCAAAGAATCACATACATATAGTATGAATAGTTTAATAGTTGTAGTTCCCAGATAAATAATTTTAACTCACATACATTTGAAAACCTAAATAAAAAATGTATTACATTTGAGAAAAATTATTTTTATTTTCTTCGTATCCTTACATTTTAATCATAGTACACATCCTGGTATCTTGAGGAAAGTAAATTAAATAAAGGGTAATCTCATGCTATTTCTAGTATATATATAAATATATAAAGTGGATTATATCATGAGTACATGACAAATTATCATTATACAATTGTAAATAACTTGAAACACATACCATTTAATTAATAACTTTTATATTAATAATAATATTGGAGTCAATTAATATCAAATGGTTCAATATAAATAATGACATGATCTTTAATCATATCAATGGATAATATTCAAAATAATCCCATGAACATTAAAAATTGATTTGATAATGATGGAATGCATAATATTGGACATCTGAAACTTACTGTTAAGCCCTTGATCTGTGAAATTTTAAACAATGGTTAGGAATACACAAGTAATATATTTAATAAAGCTATCCGACTAGTTTGTCTAATGATATTTTCTAATGAAAAAATGACTTATATAGTTCTATGACCTTCCTATCACTTAATAAATCCAATGCATTCCTTATATGAATAAACAATAAAACATAATCCACATTCATTATTATAAAACTATACATATTGTAAAAAGTATCATGAATTTTTTTAGTTATTTCCCCTATCAATATGATTATAAATTATAATGATAAATAATAATGTTGGCATCATTATAGTATATCCTTAGTGGAGAATAAAATGTTTGTTTTCATTTATAAATATAAATACCTCAAAAATATCATTAAAAATATTTTGTATAAAAATACCCTTATCACTTTGAAATCCACTTTTAAAAGGTAATTTTTTTTGAATATTATTATATGTATTTCATTGATAAAAACATGTAATATTGAAATTTAATCTTATTTTAAATGTGTTTTCATGAATCCAATAAATATTTTTCAATATATCATCATTTAAACGAATATTCCTTTCACATTTTATGTAAAAATTCAATAATACATATTTTTGAAAAAAACTAGAAGATTCAATTATATTTTTTGTTAAAAAGATAATCATGGAAAAAATGAATTTAAAATATCATATGTTAAAATTAAAAAACGTCATGAAAAAATTTTCAAAAACATTGTTATGGGTGAACATATTTTTTTATGTGAAGAGATAAATAAAGCATGTTTTACTTAAAAACATGATTTTTATATTTTTATTACATAAACAGAGGAAATGGAAAAAGAAAACATTTAATTTCCCAAAATATATGTAGGATATTAAAATTAAATTTTTTTAATAAAATAATTAAATATTTTCCTTCAATTGAAATTCAATCATAAATAATCTCAATTAAAAGGATATTTTTTTAATAAACACTTACCACCATAGAACCTTTTGAATCATATTCCACCTAAAAGAGATTAAAACAAATGAAATATTAATTTCCACTAATGAAAAATTAATCATTATATATGATATTATAGGATTATTGTATATACCAGATGAAATAAATAAGAGGTAAATACAGAATATTCTTTAAAATTCAAAACTGAGATAAGAAACCCATACAAAAGTTCTATGATTGAATTTACAATTAATTAATGAAGTATTTTTGTTTGAAAAATGTAAATACGAAAATAATGGGAAATTAAAAAAATTATTATAATTTCATTTCACATATAATCATAGATAACCATTGTCAATTAAGTAGAAGCATAACCCAATAAATGGATATTTTGTTAAGAAATCCTTAACCAAATAGTTACATTCATGTCAAATACCGATTGTTAAAATAATTAAAATATAAAAATAAAATACCAATAATTAAATTTAATTAAGATATTTTATATAATAGGGGATGTATTTATAGTATATAAAATAATTTTGGAGAAAAATATTAAAATATGAGTCAAAAAAAGAAAATTGTGATTGATTACTCTACCATAGTTTCTAATAAGCATATATTTGATTTATATTCATTGATAGTAAATTTATTTTACTTAATGAATTGATTAATATAATTATAAAACATTATTATTAATTTTAAATTATTTATAACAATTTATATTTAATTATTTAAACAATTATGTTCAGATCAGATGTTTTGATGTTATTAAGTTCCAATGTCCGAAATGACGTAGGTAGGATGAGTATAGTATAGTAGGTTATTATTACACCATATAGAAAATAATTTTCATGAAATAATTATCATTTTTATACAAATATTATAAATTTAGAAACAATCCGGAAATATTGTTATGAAAAATATAGTTTGTTAAAATCAAAGAGATTGGTAGTCGTACATCTGCATGAGAAACGTTTCTATTTTTCAGTTATCTAGATGGAAATAACATAAATATAACTATGTCTTTATGAAATTATCATCATCTAATAGACAAAATAATTTTTATTTAAATAAAATTATATATATCATCTATGTAATGTGGATGTGGAAAAAAATTACATCACTTTTTGGAGGTCGTAGTCCACATGTATGCACGAATGTTTTTATAATTATTCAATGGATGGTAAGGCATGAAAATATAGGATTTATTAATTTTATTTAATGATATATATTTCATGAATGTCAAATAAATAAATTAAATCCATCCCAATTAACAACTTTGAGTGGTGATGATAATCTGTAACAGTGGTTTTGTTTCTAATTTGAGGGAATATGAGATGGGTAAAGGTCTTTACTTTAAAATAATCATATAAAAATATATTTAATCTAATGATGTTATAATAATTCCACATTTTAATAATATTTTAATGATTTGTATTATTCAATAAAATAAAAATGCTTAACGAAGAATGATACATGTTCATCAGACAACCTATTTTTGTTGACACAAAAATCAATCCTAGGTGTGTTATATAACCAAAATCATACATATTAGATAGGTTAATGTATGTGAGTAAATTTTTTTGTTATTTAATAGATTAAAAATGGATTTTAAAGTGTGAATAAAGTTCAGAGGTAGTGAACATTTATAAGTGATTAGAGGGGAACTTTTATAATTTCATAAAATAATTAATCAATATAAATGGTTTTTAATTTCAAAATGGTCCTAAAAAGGTATAATTATAATATTAGATGATTATGTATAAAAAAAATTTATTTAATAAAAATTTTAAGGGTTTATATAAGGTTGTTTGACTTAACACTTTGTTTTAACTTGCATTAATCCTTTTTTATTAGTACCATGTTAACCAAGGTATTACTCATTAAGTGTCTAGACAGTTACTATAAAATACCTATTAGGGAATAAATATAAAAACATATATTTTAAACTATTTATCGATCACCTGGATGATGGGATGAATTTTATGAATCCTAAGTAATTTAAGAAAATATCATTAATGTCATTTTTTGAACAATTCAATAATATTTTATTTAAAAAACATGGTAGAAATGTAATTATACTATAATACATTAACACACCACAAAAAATTATATTTATCTAAATGAAATTTGGAACACAATAATTTTTTACAATTATATTATTTTATGTTCTTTTAAAATCATTAATTTTATTTATCTATTAAATCGGTTATTATTGTTTCAGCATTTCAAAAGAATTTAAGGTAATTTTTTCATTACAAAAAATTATAAATAAATTTACATAATAAGAAAATAATTTATATTTTAAATTAATATTTATAACTGAAAATTTATATTTTTATCTAGATCAAAAAATATATAAGTTATGAAGTGCAGGAAAGTGACATTTTTATATTATCTTTTCTTTAATAAATATAAAGGAAAAATATAAAACATATATAGAACAAGATGGACATATATTCAAGACTTGGATGAAAATGTATAAAATCCACTTATAAAATATGATAAAGGTAAGTGTTAGGGTCAATATTCAGTCCTTATCATATTATAATTAACAAAAATTACCAGATTTACAATTACTATGGTGATAATTAGTACTGTAAATTATTTTAATAATGAATAAGAATAAAATTGTACTATTTACCAAATTTTTGGATCATGATTGTAAATAAATAATTCATTTTTCATGACTAGATTCACTTATCTTTCAAAATTAAAATTAAAATTAGTCAAATGAGATTTGATGATAAAAAAAATTTTTTAAAAAAATCTATTTTCATTATAAGGTTTTTTATACTATAACCAGGTATTAAATTAATTAAAAAAGGATTCATTATTATATATTTTAAAAAAATATCTCATTAAATTTTAAAATTGATAAAAATTCACATTACGTTGTAAATGATTTAAATGAAAATACAGTTTTCAATTAAAATAATAATATTTTTTACTATTCATTAAAAAAATAAACATTTGAGAAATAATATCCAAATATTAGCTTAGAATTATTTTTATATTTTGGTTTAATGAATGATAAAATTAATATAAAATTAAATTTATAAATGTTCAAATAGTAATAATTATATTTTCTCATAAAAAATATCTTTTTTTAAGGAAACAATTTTTTGAAAAATAAGGTGTCTTTTAAAACAAATGGGTAATAATTTACTAATTCTTATTAAATAAATTTATTTGGAGTAAGACCATTATAAATAATTAATAAATAGGATAATAATATATATACCTTGAAATTTAATTCTGAGGTTATAATATTTATATATAAATGATAATATTTTTTTTGGTTTTTTGAAGTCGGGGTTCTTTATTGTATATGTAATCATGCATAGTGTTATTTTAATATCTTATAGTGTTAACAATAAATATTGAAAAGAGAATATAGAATTGAATATTTCAGTAGTACATATATAATTATATATTAATATCACTCAAAATATGGTTCTCATTTCAATAAATATTTTATTAGATATTGTAGAGAATTGTGTATAGAAATAAACATTCCAAATGTCATTTAATGAATTGGTTAATGAAAATAGAAGAAAGAAAATGTATGGAATTGTATTTGAAAAATATATATAAAAAAATTAACTATTTATAAACAATTCCATGATTTAACAAAATATTTAAAGGTAGAAATGACTTTAGGTCTCTTTTTAATAAAAGGTTCAAGGGATAGTTATGTTCCCCTTAATAAGATAGGATTTTAAAAAATACATTTGAGAAATAAAAAAATATTTGTATTGGCCTATAAAAATAAGGTATAATAGGATAGGTATACATGTACTAAAAATAATTATATTATTTATAATCATTTCAAAACATTAATTATAGTAATAATTTTATTATGCGAAAAACTGGTCATAATCCAAATAAAAATGGTGGTTTTGAAAGATACCTTACCTTAGGTTCCAAAGTAATTCATCACTTTCACTTAATTTATAGGATAATCACTTTAGATTAATTAATTACATAACAAAATACCTTTTAAATCTAAATTTTATTTACTATAATTATAGTTTTTCATTTGAAACCAATTTAATAATATATAATGTTTAAATTAGTTCTTATAAGGGCATTTGTTTCATGATTATATGGTCGGACCTATTGTGGAAATTTTTTGATGTTCTTTTCAAAAAGGACTAAAAATTTAGAACTAAATTGAAATTTTATACATTTAATTCTGAAAAGATAAATTTTCCCAAATATCCTTTTGTTTTTAAATATAGGTATGATTTATTAAGTAAAAATATTAATCGTAAAGAGTTAGTTCAAATAGGATGTTTTACCATCCATAATGAACTAGTTTTATTTTATATAATGTTCACTAGATATATAAATTAATGAAAATTTGATAAATTAAAATATAATTTTTTTAATATTATTTAAAAATAAAAATATTTTTATGAACCACCATGAAGTCAGTGGAAAAAAACATTGTAAAATGTTTATAGAGGTGGTGAACCGACCATATTGTAATCAACATTTTAATTTTATAATATAAATAAGGGATAATATAATATAGATAATCCCAAATAAAAATAACATATAAATATATATATGATACATTTTATAATATTTATAACTCTCTGTAAATCAAATGTGAGTGTTAGAATAAGTATAAAATTGAACAAGGTAAGTCAATAATTTTAACTCTTGGTTTGGGTGTCTCTTCATAGGATACCCATAAGGCACATCAAATTGTCTTCAGATGAGAATAGAATAAATATTACATTTAGAATAGGATTGGTAATATAATTGTGTTGAAATTTGGAAATAAAAACGACTATTAAGTTGTGAATAGAAGAGGTGGTGAGTATAGGTATTTATATAGGATGGACATAGTTTTTTTTTAATATTATATTTATTAGTTTATTATTTTGTCTCAAGATTTCCAGTAGTGTTTATTAATATTAATATATATTATCACAGATTAATTTGAGTACAAAATAATTAATTATTACGTCATTCATGACACAAAAATTTATGTACTTATTATATAATGTTAAAATTTTCATTTTAGCATATTTCACTATTCCCAGACATGAAAATAATTTTGAAAAATTCCAAAAAATTGACCCTTATAAAATTTTTAGATGGTTATATTCGAAAAATGTATCCAATTTTATTAAAAATATTTTAATTATGAGAAATTTAATTTTTCAATGATATTTTTATTTATTTGAAAAATAAAATTTTTATAATTATGATCAATTCTCTTCCCCATTGAAAAGAAAATTAAGGTCTAATAAAATTATATCATCATTATAATAAAACATAATATTATTTCAAAAACAAATATTTATGAAACTAAAATTAATTTTAAATAATTTTACTATTTATAAAATTGAAAAATATATAAATTTGTTTTAAAAATATATGAAAACTTATTTAATAATTTTTAATATTTTATCTACCTGCTTCATGATTGAAATATGTAATATTTTAAATTTATTGGATATCTAAATATTATTTTATTGTGACATAAGTAACATACTATACTAATGGTCAATATATTATTCCTAACGGTTAGATTACTTTTCTAATGGTCAAGTAACTATTCTAAATATCATATTACTATTCCAATGGTTATATTTGTAATGGTTATATGGGTTATCTAATTTTTATAGATACCTAACATTTCATTCATTTTCTATTCACATCTATTTTCCCACATAGAAAAAAATATTTTTTATTTTCAAATACTTTTTTCATTACTTATATTTTGTTTTATTTATTCATTTTTTTCGTGAGTGTGATTATTATAGACGATCAAGAAGATCATGCTTTTCTTAATATTGTTATATTTTTTTTTTGTCTCATGATAATAATAATGATTCATATGGCCATTTTTATTTTTATAAATATAATTTTCCAATTAATATAATGAAATGGTGTGATATCATCATGTGGTGCATGTTCTTTATAAAATACTGCTAAATATGAAATTATTATATGAATAAGGATTCCAACGAAAAAATTTGGCCAATTACATTCCCCCACCCACATTGATTAATTTCACCCTTGATATTTAATTTCACATACTATGGTGAAAAAACTTATGTAATTCTACTTTTTAGCTTCCTTTAGTTCATATTCATCATCCTTATACTTATGGTTTTTTCATATAACAAGGACCATGTGAGTTTCCTAGTTGTGTTAGATATTCATCTATATCATCCAAGATCTTCACCAGTTAATCCTCGTATGAGAGATCATTTTCATGTTTTACCAACTTTGATATTATTACTCCTTATAGATCATCTATTTACTTTCTCAATTGGGATATGTGGAAAACATCTTATACTTGATAGAGCATTTGTAAAAGTTCTAGTTGATAAGAAATACCTTTGATGTGGTTAATAATCTAAAAAATTTCATTGAACCTAGTATGTATCTTTCCCTTCTTCCCAAATATCATGGCTCATTTCCTTGGAGTTTTGTTGAGGAATTATTTTTCCATACCCTCAAAATCTAGGTATCAATGATGACTCTTAGCGTAGAACTATACTGAATGGTCATGAAAATTTATATCATTACCTTGAAAATTTTAAATCCAATAATCATGTGTTATTAAACATTATACCATCATGAATGTGTTTTATATCTCAAACCATTAATGGATTCATATATTGAAATTTGGATTCTTGTGTAGAAAATATTAATGTATTCTAACCCAAACATAAGAATATATTGGTCTCATACTCATTTCAAGTCCATTGAGGATACTCTCATTAATTCATCATATTTATAAATAGTATTCCATGGTTTTATATCATTTTGTGGAAGAATATCCTTACTGATATTCAACTCAATGATTAGAGCATGTTGCAGACTCTTGTAGAAATTAAAGGAACATCTATGATCACAGTCAGACACAAATGAAAGTGGTGTTTTATCCACCCTCAACACTTCTCATATGTATATCATTGAAATTTTATTGATTGAAAGGTATTCTCAAATTGAAATTTAGTGATTAGTATCGTTGACATGATCCACCATAACATATATATAATTATTTTTTTTGGAAATATTTGGATGACTATTAAAAAATACCTTGGTGAGGTTTTACAATTTCTATATAGGTATAGGTAATGGTTATATCATCTCTTTACAATTTTTCTTTTAATACATGACTTGTAATCATGACAAAAATATTCATGTTAATTTTGTGTTCTCTTTGTTCCAATTGTCCCACCAATAGTACTATATGATATCTCTATACGTCTTCATGCACCATTTATTGATGGAGAAGGTTGGTCCATATGGATCATTCCTAAACTACTTATTTATCCAAATATTTTATGGTACACATTGTAATTACCCAATTTATAGAAGACTTTCATAATCAATTCCAAACTCTAATGATCTTTCTCTTCATATAATTTATACCTATTCTTGAATATCATCATTATCAATCTAAGAATAATTAGGGATGGTTGATAAATCATTTGATATTGAAATGATGATGTCCGTTTCAAAATAATATCCATGTCCATCCTTTTTATCTATAATAAGATAAAATACCTCCAAATTATCATAATTGATAAGGATTCAAGATCTTTTCTACGTAGAGGTTTTTCCACATTATTTTCCTTCCTAGGGTTATATGGGATTGAGTTGTCATATCCATTGATCATGTCTAACCAGATTATTTGGGGTATATTAAGATCATTCTGTGAAAAAATATATTTTATTTTCTTATGATCAGTATATATCTCACATATATCCCCATATAGATAATTCTGATGTATTTTCTATATAAGTCCAATTGTAGCTAATTATATATCATGAATTGTGTTGTTCGT
Organism: Viscum album; assembly: GCA_963277665.1. Classification (NCBI taxonomy): domain Eukaryota; kingdom Viridiplantae; phylum Streptophyta; class Magnoliopsida; order Santalales; family Viscaceae; genus Viscum; species Viscum album. The sequence continues at coordinate 206,923,494 of OY728166.1, forward strand.
CATGTAAAATTTTAACTTCCTTGAGGAATAGGCCATTAATTTTTCATTTACATCTATATATATCATAATATATTATTTAACAAAATCACTATATATAAGTAATCCCCCCTAGAGGGAAGCATGGGAACTAGTGTAGTGAAAAGCCTCTTTTTTAATTCATTGATGATTTATTTATATTCATTAGTTAATAATTTTATTATCCCATATGAGTCTTATTATATAGAGGATTCAAAATTAATGATAAAATTCTCACAAATAATCGGTAATATAGAGATACATTATGGAAATAATGGATATCTATTAGAGATATTTATTTAGTACACACCTCTATTTTCATTATCTTATAATAGACCACTAATATCCCTTTCCTGGTGATAAAATTAATAATGAAAGATAGAACCTAAATATAGAACTCACATTTTTTGTACTTTGAATATATATTCACATTTTTAAAGGCCTTTAGTATAGTATTAAAATAATAGTCATTCTTCACATTTTATTTACATTATATCAGAATATCATTTATAAATTCAAAAAATAATTTATTGAGGAAATATCTAAAGACGAAATTCATTAAGTAAGTAAATATTTTTCGACCATTATTGAGTCTGAAGGGAATTAAGAGGAACTCATACTCTACATACCTTGTTCGGAAGGCAATATTTGGTATATAATTCTTCTTATCCATTAATTGATAATATCCAAACAAAAATTACATCTTAATTAAATACTAGGCCCCACATAGCTGATCAAACATGTTATCTATATATGGTAAGGGATACTTGTTATTTATCTTGATTTGTTTGAGTTGATGATAATAAATGTATAGGTTCTTTTACTCATCCTTCTCCTTGATGAAGAGGGTTGGTACACCCCATGGAGAAGAACTCAGTCATATAAAATCTCTTTATAGGTTATCTTGGAATTTCATATTTAGTTTTTCATAATATATTATGGAAATTCTATATGGATTATAGGATATGGGTATAGGTCCAAGAATAAGTTTGATTGAGAACTCATCCTCTCATTCAAGAGGAAGACCATGAAAATTTTCAGGGAATATATCAGTTTAATCCCTCATAGTAGGCATGTTACCAAGCCCAATTTTCAACATTGTTTCAACAATTCCTTCTAGATATTATTTATTATAAGTCAATATTATCCACACATGGTATGAAGATTCTAAAAGAGATTAATCCACCTATTTACAGTTTTTTAGAATTATAGATTGACTTAATATATGAAGAGTTATATCTATCAACCAAAATATGATGTTTGAATTATATAAGCATACCCAATCATTTCCCAATATTGCATCAAGATCCACTAAATGATGTACGATGTGACTTATTGGAAGATTCAGTCCACAAAAATTTATTTGAGGGGAGTTATACACATGATATTAAATATGTTCCCCATTTTCTATTTCCATAGATTACACAGCCTATATATTTTTAGGTGGTTCATGAATATCTCTCTAAAACGTTAAATATAATAATTTTTTTTGGGTAAGAAATCATAAAAGTATGTAACCTATTGATGAATTAATTACTAGTGTACCTATCACCACATCATTTTTTGGATCATGATCAGTATTACAGATGGAATATTTCCTTACATGTCTCAAGAACATAGAGGTTATTTTCATTTATTTTCTATGAAAATCATTGTATTAGAGAAATGGTGTAAAACATGTTCTTATTCTTTAATTTATAAATACTATAATGAATCTCTGGTGTTGGTCTAAAAATTATTTTCCCATATCTAATTAGTGTAATTCTTAATATACCTTTGGAAATAATGATTATAGTGACTCTTTTTTCCACACATGAATAATCTATCGGTTCCCTTTAGATATTTTCTGAAATTCTTCTTCCCACACTTTTGACATGTAATAGGTTGAGTTATCTTTCCTTTCTTGGATTTAACTATTAATACTCCCAAATTAAAATCATTTTTGTTCTTTTAATCTCCATACCCATTAAACCAATAAGAGACTATATTCTATAAATCATACTTAAGGGGAAAAAATATTCATTGTTTTCAATCTTATGAATTTATAATTATTTTCATATAATCATCATTAACCTAATAAAGAAATTATCCACTTTACTTTCAGTGTTGATCAGGAATCCATATTTATAACATCATAACCTTGTGATTTTTGTCTCATACACATTGATATACTCGTATCATTTTTATTCAATATGAAGAACTCCCTCCCCATTTTAATATAGAGTTTTCAAAGAAAAACATTATTAAAAAACATTTATATGAATCCTTCTCATTCCATGGAATTTGTTTCCTATTTTGACTTCATGTTCTTTATTAGTGTCCACCACTAATCATTTTCTCCTTCATTATGATAAAAACCCCATGGAATTTTTTTCCTCATATTTAGATCATAGAGAATTTCTTCTTAATATAATGATTCTATTTCCTCTCAATGAGGTGATTTGAAGATCCAAAAAATTTTGGATAATTTTTTATTATAAGGTACTTCACCACAAAATTATCTTTTTTTGGGTAATGAGAGAATTATATATGATTCAATATATTAATCATAACATGATTTAGTGGAGACAATACATATATGAAGTTCTGAACTCCCAATATCATAATTTTAGTCCTATAATTTGAGAAATCATCACATTAAATATAACATTTGTTGTTGGAAGGGTTTATACTATTTACAACTGTTAACTAAAATAAAAACTAGATTATAATAATCAATGAAAAAATTACATAAAAAATTTATTCTATGAAGGAGATGTAATAGATTATAAATGGATTGTAAAAAATAAATTATTATTCTCTAGTATTTAATATAGGTTATAAATGGTTATTTGTCTTTTTAAATCTTATATATTAATAATATATTCAAGTCCATCAAATTATTTTTTACAGATTTTGTGAAATTTATAAATAATATAAAATGGGAGTGTCAAACCTTGTGTTACTAAGTCCTCTTGTAGATGAATTAGTTGATACTCATATTAATAAAAATTAATCCCAATTTATGGTTATTATCCCTAGGTAAAACAATACTATATTGAAATCCAATTATAATATATAGAAAAGTATTTAATTCATTGAATACCAATCACACTATACATCACCATAATCCGAGGATATTTTCCAGTACATAGACTTATTCAGAGGGTTATTAATAATTTATTCTAGTCAGAATTCCAAAAAAAACTATAACCTCTATATGAAACCCACAATTATGACCATGACCTTTTAAACATATATATACATCATTTTTAACATAAATATAATATAAACATAATGAAATGGTAAGGATTCCTAGTTTCTATGAAAGACTATTTAAAATTCATCAAAAAGATACACAAATAAAAAGTTTTTTGTCTAATTTTTTCCACTTAAATATCTTTGTGCTCCTAAAACTATGTTGGAAAATTGGGGAAATACATTGTAAATATTTTGAGATAAAAATGATTTGTTTGAGAATAAACATGATAATGATGCATATCATATAAGTAAGAAAGGAATATCATTATATTAAATATGAAAAGGATTATGTATAATCATATGTGAGAATAATATAAATAACATATAATCATAAGACCCTATAAATAATAAATTTTGGAAGCAATATAAAACCTGACATAATCATATGTCAAGGTTAGCAGTAACGTCAACATCACATAGTAGATAGAGTCCCATAATGGATTTTGATTAATCTCTAATTCAATACACAATTTCTCATGAGGAAAAAAACTTCACTTGAAAAATAGAGTGATATATGTGTTTGACCATCATAATATGTACATTATTATGAGTTTCATAATCTTGCATCATATTATATCAGAAATAATTTTTTTCCTGGCATAGCCCAAAGGAAATCCACCCACAACAACCCCATGCCCACCACAATAGGCAGGGTGTTGGACAGAAGCCCTAAAAATTATAAACTCAATTGTAGGAAATTACGTAACATACTTGTACACACACACCTATCCATATCAATTCATAAGTATAGAAAAATAAAAATAAAAAACATGAAATATCTAGAATATAACCATTCATGTGAAAACTTGTTGGGAGTGTTAGAGTACAATAATGTAAACTAAAAACTAATGGGTAAAAATACATGCCCAACTCAAAAATATATCCCATCCTGAAAAAACAAGATACCGGAATTTACGAAATACACCACCTCTTGATCCCCAATATCTAACATCCTTAAGAAATCCAATACACCTTATTTCTTGAAGTTTCACTATAATCACTGCCGACCTATCCAACTATTTCTTATTAAATTATAGGTGTGGGAAAACCACATGAATGGGTGAGTTTATTCATTTCTTGTAAGAAACCCCAAAATAGTAAAATGGGGTAGTAATAGTCACCATAGAAATAGATAGATAAACATCTCAAACAATAGAAATAATGTAAAAGGTGCAACAAAAATGGGCTTAACATAATGAGTTGGGGGACTACACATCATGTCTCATTCACCCACTACAAAAGAGTATCCAAATCCATCCACATGGATATATATATATATATATATATATATATATTCTCAAACCAAAAAAATCCAAAATGAGATAGAAGGGGATCTCCATCTCATAGGTCATCCTATTAAAGTGTTCCATATATTCTATAAGTCCATCTTTGGGGCCCAACATCTCAAATATCAGTCCAAAGAAGTACATTTATTGTGGGACCAAAACCTCTATTGTGTCGCATAATTGAGGAGGAATAATATCCATGTAAAAGAAATGTTCCCCATTTTATCAGTGGAGTTCCACTTAGTGTAATAGGGATATTGTCCATATTATTTCAGTGGGGAACCGCATAATAAATTTATGACATGTGCCCAGATTATTTGGGGATGTTACCACTCTGTAGATCAAGGAACTATGCCCTATGTACATATGGAGATATAACACTATGTAATGGGATTTTGAACCTTTTCTGGTAGGTTATTACCATTATGTATGTAGATAGAGTAATGCTCCCTAATTCTATAGGGGTGAAAATTAGTGGAAAGATATAGGAAATATTTCCTTGGCCATTAGTGGATACCTCTCAGTAGATAGAGGACCCACAACATATTATTTCATCGGGAACCACTCAGTAGATAGTGGAAATGATACCTGGTCCATCATTGGGACCCGCTCATTACATAGAGGACTTATTCTCTAGTCGATCATGGGTACAAATAAGTTTGATGGAGTAATTTTTCCCTAATCCATCATGTGGTACGGCACATTATATACAGGACATGCACCCTAGACCATTAACGGGTACCACTCTATTGATCCTTCCCAAACACTATCATCGTTGAGCACTGAAAAATGATAATAATGTATAAAACATGCCACATTATATCTCAAAATCCACTAAAGTGTCAAACATCATGTTCTACATGAAAAAAAAACTGAGAATGGGATACTCGCGGGACAAAATCAAAGACAAAATGAAAGAGATATGAAATATTAATGTATCCAAAAAAGGATGTTGGGGGTTCATGGAAAATAAGAGACCCACACAATGTGTGGTATCACTATTTCCATTGGTTATTTCCTCTCTATCACACTGCACTTGGGTCAGGTATATGTACAAAATGTGAAGATGGAAAACAAAGTGTGTCCAAGCTATTAGGGGTCGAGCCTTGTTCTCGTTGTTATACCCTTCAAATCATATCCATGTATTGTGGCCATGTTCCTAGCCATTCCCCAGCTCATGTACTCCAAATGCACTTTTTAGTTCACCCACATAGTACCACAAATTGCGAGGGTATCCCACTCAGTTTGTAATATATAACTCGTCTTGAAACCCTAGCTGATGTAGCAATCTCCAGACATGTCATGTGTTATTCAGACTAGACAACATGTTGTCAGAGTTTTCATAAAAACATATATCTATTCTCTATAATTCGTATTCTCCTCCACCATGACTATCTACACTTCTGGGCGTTCTAAAATTTATTCTAATGAATCAAGTATTCATTTTTGTCCATCCCTTTTCTATTAATCGGATGTTGATTAGTCATGATGGTTCGTTGTATGAAAAATATGCCTCTTGATGCTCCTCAGTTGTTCAGGATCCTAAATCCATGAAACCAACACCCTTTATTCCATTATTTTCAGCAAATTCAATCCTTGATTATTGATCTATTGATCTCATGAAAAATCGTCACAAATTTGGGGGTTTGATCGGTCATGGGAACACTAGTAAATTTTGAATTCTCACAGCATGGTCTAATAATGACTAACACTGAGAATTTATGGGAGAACAAGAATAATAGAATAAAAACCATTGGTCCTATTTTCTAGGCTTACAGATACATTTGGGATTTTCTAGGTTAAAAAAATTGTATAATCTCTTAAATATTTACAAATAAGCATTAATAGTCATTAAAATGGAACATACAAGACAAAAAGAAAATAATATTCAATAGTTTAATAAAATTTGGGAGTATCCAAAAATTAGGGTACCTACCAATTTTTGGATCATTCATCCTCTAATAAAACTCTCATCGATGATGAATAGAATTTGTTGTTTTTACTATGAATTTATCTTCTGTTATTCAGCTGTTTGTTGTCTTCTAATTCTAGTCTTCCAAAAACAAGAGGGAGATGTTTATATGAAATGAACCTATTGTTGGGTGGATAAATCTTATGTTCATACAATAAAAATATATTTATATACATTATTATAATTAGTTAAATAAATTAAATGAACTTATTTATTTATTTAAGTAAATGAACTAACCCACAACTACTTTTATCTGAACACCACACACATATCTATTTTATGTATTACTTAGGGTAAAAAATAAATTTTAGGATCAACCTAGGTATCACATTTTTTATATGATATTCCATTTTATCATTATCCCATTCTCCTTAAAAACATCATAATCATATTTTGAAATATACATAATATTTTTATAAAATAATTTCAGGCACACTAGGCCTCAGAATCGCACCTCATCTCATTGTTTGGCTAGAAAAATTTATAAAAAAAATATTCTATATAATTATAAGGGAAAAATAGGGTCTCTACTTTATTCCCTCTTTTAGGATTTTAATCCTTGAAAATAAAAACTAAAAATATTGTGATAATGAGCTCACATCTAGCTCTCCCACTACTGAAATCCTTTTAACATGCTCTTATACTACCACAACACATGAACTAAAGTGATGGTCTAGTCATGCATTTTCATATCTTATTGACACTCAATCACCACATGGTTCTCAGAAAAATTGCATTTATCTGAAATGTTCAGACCAACCTAGTATAAAACATGTGTGGGTTCATGCATGTATCTCTTAAGATGCTACACGTGAAAGAAATCGTGTAACAACTCCAATAATGGAGACATGGTAAAGGATTGGATCAACCACTCTAACACTATAAAAGATCATTAATAGCCTGATGGATCTCAGGTCCAACATTCCTCCCCTACCTAATATCATAAATCCACATTGTGGGGAGAATCTCAGGGATATTTTGTATCCTAACTCAAAATCGAAGGGCCTATGACATATATCTATGTAATATTTTGGCCTTCTCTAAGTTTCCCTCATCCAATCATGGATGACTTGGACCTTCTACATCATCACCTACACCATATTTAAACCCATAATGGATTCCTTAATGATCTATGTCCCTCACATGGGTGACGAGGAGGGTCTCTCATATAGGGCCTATAATGTTTTCATGTTGATAGTTTAGTGGTATCAACTGTTATAAAATAACACTAACTAGTTGAATGAGAATATGAACTTGAGAAAGTGAAACTTTATGAATGGTTTGGTGTGATTAATGATGATCAAGATTATATTTAGATTAAATTACATGGGAACATGTTCCCAAAGTAGAAAATAAATATTTCATTGAAACAAAATAGGTGTACATAATAATGATAAATGAGCGTTGAAAATACTTAGGAAACTATGAAATACTTATTTTAAAAGGGAATTAACACGTGTATGGTGTTCATTTTGAAGAAATAATTTCCCATGTTACATGATTAGAATATATTATAATGTTTTTGTAATGGATGAATATCGACATTTTAAATTTTTTATATAGATGTAAAGACATCTTCTCTAAATGGTGAAATTAATGAATAGTTTTTACATTGATCAGCCGTATGGTTTTTCACATGAATAATTTGAAAGAAAAGTATGTAAATATGAGATCTATTTGTATGGTTGGTAACAATCAATGTGTTCTTGGTATTCAAAGAAGGGAAATTATTTTATAATGTTGAATATTTTTGATGAAAAAGTTAATAGAATTATATATGTAAATGATTTCAACTCTATCCCCCTAAATGTAATTATTTATGTGGTTGAAAAAAAAATTTATTGGGGTTGAATAAAAATTTTATAAAAAATTTACTGAGGAAATGAAAAAGAATTTTGAAATGTCAATGTTGGGATAATTAACTTTCATCCTTGGTTTACAAGTTGGAAAAAAGTAAAAATACATTACCAAATATCAAGAAAGATATGATAAGTAATTTTAACAAAATTTTTGAATGGAATAATCTAAATAATATTCTTCTCCTATTTCATTTGGAATAAATAAGTGAAAATATGAATCTTGGAAAAGTGTGAATCAGAATGATTATTGATAACTGATATGAATGTTTCTTTCTCTAACTCCTTTAAGATATGATATTATTTATGTTGAAACATTATTTTCCAGACATCAAATTTTTATGAAAGAATCTCATATTTTGGCTTTATAAGTAATTATGAAATATTTCAAAGTAACAACATAAATGGATATTTTATATGAAATAGGATGTGAAATGATCTTTCATAGTTATACTAATTATAATTGATATAGAGACTTTATTGATAAAAAATATACGTATGGTAGAAAATTTTTATTGGTTGAATGCTTTTTGTGTCTGAATAAAAAAATAGTGTTTAGGGACATTTATAATATTAGAGTCTGAATATATTGTGGCTACATAGTCTTGTACAAATATATTGTTGATGAAAGATCAATTGGATTATTTGAAATTGGAATTTCTAAACCATCTAAATTATATTGTGTTAAATAGTTTAATTGATCCTTCTAACAATACTATCCAATACTCAATGCCAAAAAAACCATGATATAAATTTTATCATTATACAATATAAATGATGTTGGGGATGTTTTTCTGGAATATATTTCAATTATGTTACAAGTTTAAGGTATATTTAAAAGAGAAGTTTCCAATGAAATTGTTTTGTAATTGAGGCTAAAACTACATATTCATCCTCTAGCAAATATTTCCAATACGTCGTATGTAAATACACCATAATTAATTTGATTATGTTTAAAAATAGAGGTAATTTTAATAACATTGTCCTATATGGGAGAGGAAATTTATTTTCTTATTAAATAAATTTTATGTTATGGTTATCATAAAATGGGTAAGAGAAAAAGAAAATTGAGAGGAAAAGATGAATGTGTGGGGAGTTTATCATAAAATGGGTGAAAATATATCTTTATATAATGGGATGGAGTTCCATCATATACATTAGTTTATCTATTTTTGTGATTTTAGGACACTCTGGTTTGAGAATTGATATTTTGTTTCTAAAAGTTAAAAACCAATGTTGTGAAAAAGTATGAACATTTGGAAAATGGTGAGTTAAAAAAGTTGTTGGCATATATTTTCGAAAAATATAATAGAGGATATTTAAGATCCTTTGTTATGGTTTTCTTTTCAATAATTCATATTTTTTTACCACTAATGTTTTAAAAAAAGAAAGGTTTCTTAAATAATAGGAAATATATGTTTCAAAATGTTTATATTTTTTATTCCTATACATTGTAAGAATTTTGGATGAAGAATTTATTTTACATGATGTAGGTTGGCACACCTGATTATACCCAATTCATTAGAGTGACATTTTTTATGATTGTAATATGTAGTTAAAATGATTAAAGTTACGAAGTTTTATAAGATCATATTATGAATGATTTTTTTGAGTCATAATGATAGGATATATGTTAAGAAAACTTTTATTGGGGATTTATATAACTTCAAAAAACGATATCAGAAGAATAATTTTTATTACATCATGTCTCTAAAATATCATGGAGTATTCATGACATAATAATGTGTTAGAAAAAAGAGTTTTAGAAATTAGAACATTTGAAGGATGCAGACACCAATAAATTAAATTTAGAGTCTATAAGAAAATAAAATCAAATAATGATGAGTAAGAAATTATAATAATACATAGCCGAGGATGAATGATGAATCAGACTGAGAAGAGGAAGAAATTCTGATCCAACTGTGCTAAGGGAGAAAGCCAGATTAGACTGATCTTAAGAAGAAGGTATGATTAGACTGAGCTAAAGATGTAAGTCGGATGGGACTGAGCTGAGGAAGAAAGTTACATCAGATTGAGGAGAGGAAGAAAGAAATATTATAAATAGTTGAGGAAAAAAGTTAGATCAGACTGAGATGAGGAAGATTTTAACATCAAACTATACTAAAGAAGAAATTCAAATTATATTAATATGAGGAATAACGTCTGAAGGGAATGAGTATAGGAATAATATTAGATTAGACTTAGCTGAGGAATAAATTCATAATATACTGAGCTGAGTAATAATTCCAGATCACACTATGTAAATGAGGTATTTCATATCAGACTATGGAGAGAATGAAATTCATATCAATCTTATCTAAGGAAGAAAGTAAAATCAGAATAAAAAATTATAACAAACTTATTTTAAAGAATTTTTTTCTCATATTTTTTTTGGAGAATTCAAGAAGTTGTTATATAGAATTCAAGATGTTTCGAGAAGACACCAAAATTTATGAGAAGTTTTAAATTGGTCAAATATGAAGTTAAATTTGAGATAAAATTCATGTTTTTTAATTTTTGTGAACGAGGATGGTTGTTCAGTTAACTACCTTTTCTTATTATGGTATCCATATAACTAAATGAAGAGTACATATGTACTTTTAAACAATTAATATATATAAATAGAAGATGTGTTATAGATTTCAATCCATATAGAATAACTGGACCAAGATATTATCTGATGATTGGGCAATTGAATTTATATGTACATGATTGAGGGAAATTGGGAAGAGGAAGATTGGATGGATTAGATTAGCAGACTTTTTCAGGAAATTTTTTTTATTAATAAAACAGAAAATTTATTCAGGCGTGGATTAAGAAACTTGGAATTGGGATGAGTTTATAATACTGATCCTATCAGACTCGGTTCATCAGACTAATAGTAATCGAACATAGGGATTTTTTTGGTGAAAAATTGAAAAAATTATTTATAATTTTTCGGTATAATTTTTGTACGAAAAAATTGTGAAATAATGGGAGTCTATATAATAATTAATATCAGGAGATAGATGGTCTCTAATGGGAGATGGTATAAGTTTTATTCAATTCGTAATTATAAAGAATAAACAAAGAATTATTGTAGTGGATTTAGATAGGATGTAGGTTATCAAACTAAGTCCAATATTTATAAATCTCAAGTGATTTACTTACATTCATACATTATCATGATTTCTATTTTTACTAAATATTATAAGTTAATTAACATTAATATGTTTTAGGGGTTATGTTTCTATCATTTTGAAACATATAACAAATTTACAACTGATTCATCCCCCAAGACCTTCTTAGTTATTTCTAGATCTTATAAAACATGAATAATAATTACGAAGATCATTAAAATTATCAAAATACAAAAAAACCTTCAATTTACATCATTAAACCCTAAAAAATATTCTTGAGGAAAATAACCATTACATTTTGAAATTATGTATTTCCAAAAATAACAGATGTGATATTAAAAACAAAATATGAAAGGAACTAATTAATATATTAAAGGAATATTAAAAGAAAATATTTTTCATGATGGTGTAAAAATCATCAATTGTTATATAAGTTAATGAAAAAATTCTTTCGCACTATTGATGAAAATGTTAAAAAGCACAAAATTTAAAAAACAACAAAATTGTTCCTTTTAAAATGTAGGGAAAAAAATAATACATGGGTAAAATATAATAAAAAACAACACATTATATTAGTTATAATATTTAGTAAAACATATTTTTTAATATGGTTAGGGAAGAAGAAGCAAGTATCATGGGAAACATAAAAAGATTATTCTTAAAATAAATCCTCATACCTTGAGTTCAAATCATCACATATGTTATTTATATTTTAGAATAAAAAAATTATTTTAATTTTATAATTTTTTAATAAACATTTTAAATTTATATATTCCTTTATTTCATTTAATAACATTTTATATACAATTACTTGATCAAATAAATTCACATCATGCATTTTGATGATATTCTGCAATTATATATGAAATAAATTCGGTAGATTGACTATAATAAATAAGGTAATTATTTAATCATATATAGAATAATAAAAATAATAATTATTATCATTAAAATTAAATTATAATATTAAATTAAACAACGCAATATTTTTATGGAAAATGAACTATGTAACAATAATGAAGATAGTTGGTCGTACGTACGCATAAGTAATATTTCAATTTTTCAATAATTATTATGGAGAGATGGTAAGTATTATCTTATCATCTCATAATGATAATAATATAATAAATATAATATTACCTCTTTATTTATAATTATTAATATCATTCATGGGATGTGGTGATGAAAAATGAATCACATCGCTTCCTGGAGGTGATAGTCAAAACGTACGCAAGACTGACATTATCATGTTTTCAAGTGTATTGAAATGTAAGAAAATATATGTTATATTATATTTATATAATGATTATTATTTCATTAATATAATATATATATATAATTCAAATATATCATTAATACTCATCTTGAGTGACAGTAATGGAAAAAAATTACAACGGTTCGCTTGGTAGTCGGGCACCATACACACGTATGATGAATTCCTTTCCCATTTGATTGACCATGGAGATATATATAGTTAATAAAATTATCTTCATATGATATAGGTATATGTAGAATAATTGTTTAATTATTTTTATACTAATTAATCATATTTCATGGAGGTAGATGAAAAAATAAAACAAAAATATATGGTTAAAAACAATATATCTTCTTTAGAAAGTCTCCATTTATTATCAAATTAGTCCTTCTAATGTTTGTATTATACATAGTATAACACCTATTTAATTAGGGTAAGGATTATTTTAATGTATTTTGGTATTTATTTTCTGAAAAACTAGGATTTGATGTGCGTAGGAGTGATAATAAGTGTTGTCATTTTGCAAGATATGGGAGGGGTACTCTAGGAATTTCTCATAATATTAAATTTGAATAAATTTATTTTTAATTAAAATTTCCTCCACACTGATTCATTTCCAATATATCCGGTGGTTGGGTCAAATTAATCTCATATAAGATAAATAATTTTGGTTTTTATCACATTTGTAAAGTTATAATTTTGTTTTAGCATCACCTTAACCCCTATAAAACATTCAATGACAACACTTGTTTTTACTCATTGAAGGTAAATTTTTTTTACTATAAATAGAAAAATAACCCATAAATGTACCATGGATGATATTATCAACCATATTATAATTAAATAGAAAATCCAAGAATTTTATGGATTTTATATAATTTAATTATATTTTATTTGTTATAAAATATCATTAATATCGATTTTTAAACTATTCATTACATTGATTTTAATAACTTTCCTCAAAAACGTATGATTCAAAAAAAATATTTCCTTATGTACCAAAGATTTGATGGTCATCTATAAAATCCATGTATTTCCTTATTTATCCAAAAATATATTAATTTTGTATATTTTTACTAGCATTTAACTGATTTTTACATAAATTCAATAATTACCACATCAGTGTTTTGTGAGAATTTGAGTTATGTATATCATCAGTAAAAAATAAAACTAAATTTACATGATAAATATAAATCATTTATAATTCTAGATAACATTTATAACTAAACAAATAATATGTTAATCTCCATGTTAAAAATATAACAATTTATAAAATCAAGAGTGTCACATTTTAAACTTTTCATTAAAAACAATATTGTAATGTTCATAATCACATCCAAATAAAAAAAAGGCTATATACTTGACATTTATATTATTATGGACAATATATAATAATCCAATATAATTCGTGGATGTGTTTTTTAAATTTTATGGAACTTATAATTTTTTATTTAACATTCTTTACACATTTACCCTTTATCATGGAAGAAAAAATTAGTAAGGGTACTTTTCTATTGAATATAAACTAAAAGGTTTCAATTTATAAAATTAAGACCTCATGACTAAAAATATAGAATCAATATTTTTAAATTTAAATCATTTTGGTATAAAATAGTAATTTAAAATCTAAAAAGAAAAACGAGATAAAATATTTGTTGTCATAAAAATGTCTTTTAAGTATAAAATCTTTTAATAAGAAATTAAATGATAAAATTAATTCTAATGAAAAAAATTGGATTTTTTTATAAAAATTAAATAATAAATTTTTAAAACTAATCTGAATTATAATATTACTTTCATAATAATTAAAATAAAAATATAAAACTCAATTAAATTTATTATTTCACTATTTATTTGAAAAAAAATATTATCAAAAAAATTATCCAAATTTCACCCGATGTTAATTTTGATATGATGATTTAAAAACTTGATATTTACATTGTCATTTCAAATTTCTAAAAGTTTCCTAAATTAATTATAATATTACCTCACATGTAGGAATCAAAAATCATGTTTAATGAAAACATATCATTGAGGAATAAAATGGTTTCCCTTATAATTTTCTTCATAAATTCCTAGGAATTGTTCAATAAATTTATATTTCTTAGAATAATTATATATATTGACAAAAAGACCTATTAATACCATAAAATTTAATTCTCGGCCTATAATGGTCATATTTAAAAAATAATATTTTGAGGTTCATCTAAAATAAGTGTTACACATCGTTTACACTATTTAATATAGTCTCCCTTATCTAAAAAAAGATATTATAAGACTATTTATGAAATGGATAAATGTAAATTAGATGAGTATACTTTATCCAAGTATATTTTTAAACTATTAAAATATTTCATTACATTTCTAATTTAATCCTTTTTAGAACAATTTTTTAGAATATCCCTTTTGAATTATAGAAAGGTGAGAAACCAATAGTCAAATATTTTAGATTATTTAGATATAAATTTTTATAAGGAAATATCATGATTGTTTGGATAACATTGAATCTAAATATCTTGAATGCTTTTTATATTAGAAATAAAATATAAGTAAATATTATTATGCTTATAATAACAAACTATGGTTTCTCACAAATAAGTTTATATTAATTATGATGTATAATATTTAAATGAATATAATTAATATAATGATAAAATTGAAGAATAATTATGATTATTTAATTTTAGACTACATGAATCCCAAAAGTTGAAATCATCTATTGTGGGGGAGAATAAACCAGATCAACTAAATATTAGTGTTCAAAAATAGCATTTTGATCACA
Organism: Viscum album; assembly: GCA_963277665.1. Lineage (NCBI taxonomy): Eukaryota > Viridiplantae > Streptophyta > Magnoliopsida > Santalales > Viscaceae > Viscum > Viscum album. The sequence goes on from OY728166.1 coordinate 206,939,019, forward strand.
CTATTGATAATTTAACTATATATGTTAATTATAGAATTAATACTAATATATTTTTTATTTCTTTTTTAAATATATTAATTTTATTTTTAAATCATTAAAATCAGTGAATTTTATCTTTCATAAGGAAGATAATCATAATAAACATTCTATTAGTGAAGACTCATAATTGGGTTTTTAATATTAATATTATTAGATTAATTTTAATTACATGATTATAATAATTAAGACTAATGAATATGGTTACATTATATATAATAATTTTTTATTATATTCAAAATAATTATTTGAAAAATAATTAATTTATTTTTAATATTATTTTATGTCTATTTATATATTAAAAAATATAAAAATATTGTTAAATTATATTAATCATCATGATTATAGGATTTATAAAATTAACGTGAAAAGTTATTCTCATAGTCAAATTATTTGAAAAGATGTTTATGTTTTAAAACCATCAGGTTTTGAACACGAGAAGTATTGTGATATTATTTTAAATCATTATAAATAATTTTTTCGGAATTTAAAATCTCATCCCGCATAGTGTGATAGATCATCTTAGTTTTTATTGAAGAATTGTTTTATTGATGGTAAATTGAATCTCAAATTATTTATTATTGTGTATTTTTAAAATATTTTTATTTTTTATATTTATATAGATCATTGAATTTTATAATCATCCAGTGAATATTTTTATATAGATTTTTAAATTTTAGGACCACTAAATTTCACTTTAGTATTTTGCGATAATTATAATTATTTTTAAGACATTATATTTTTCAAATAGATGATAGAATATTTCTAAATTAGAATAATTATTCTATGTAATTTTTTATGATAATTGGTCATGATACGTATAATAGTATGAGTATCTATATAAGTATTATTTGCATATTGGATATTGAAAAAATCAGTAATTCTATTAAAATTATTTTTTAGGGGAATGGTAAGATGATCACATTTTTTGGAAACATATATTCATAATTTTATGTTCATTGTATGAATGTGTGATAGATTTTAATATGACCAATAATAAATTCATTTTAAATCTACTAATAAGAATAATAAGTTTGTTAAAGAAACTAAAAAACATGGTTTTTTCTATTTAGGAAGAACATCATTTAATATAATCATTCTTTTTTATACTGATTATGGAAGATGTACTATTGATAACAATTGTACCTCTAGTACTTTTCATTCTCATGGTATGATTATAGTTTGTTTAAGCTAAAGGATGTACGATTAATTTTATTTATCTACATCTATAGAAAAGTATATTGCTACTAGTTGTTATTATTCATACTCGTTATAATGTCAATATATTTTTTTATTTTGGATCACATTTTAATAAGATAACTATTTTTATGAGTATTTATATTCTTATGTCAATTTTTAATAATCCTATGTTGCATTTCAGAGGTAATAATAATGAATTTGGAAATCACTTTATTCATTATTATGTTAATAAATTATGTACTAGTATGGATTTTGTTTTTATATATATTATCAGTTATCTAACATTTCTAAAAAACATTCAATTTCTTATAATTTTGTTATGATTATATTTTTTGTTAAAATTTTATATTTTGAAATAATTTTCCTAATTAAATTAACTTAGAATTATTTTATAATAGTTTTGAATATTTTTATATCTAGATGACTTTTTTGAATCCTTGAAGTTCCATTTTGTTATTATACAAGAATAGTTTCATATATTGAACATATATTTAGTTTCTACTTCGAATTTTATTATTTACTTATCTGGGTAGGTTCTATATATTTCTATATTCACTTATTTAATAATTTATTTATTTATTGGATTTAATTATTTTTTTCTAACATTGATCTAGTTTATTATTTATTTTGATAAAAGAAAATAAATATCTTTATTTCCATATTTATTCTTTATTTATTAATACTTATTTATAATATATTCTTATTTTATTTGTTTTTTATAATTTCATAACATTTTTTAAGATTTTATTTTTTTCAAAATTAATTAATACATTATTTTTGATATTTTTATCGAACTGTTGTATTTTTGTGAAGTGTTTCCTTAGACTATGTGTTGAACATTATAGATAATGGTATTGAATTGTGTGGTTTTTTTACCTTACTAAGTAATAGATATAAGAATTTTTGAAAAATATTCAACCACTTGAAGTTTTTATTATTCCTAAAAATTTAGTTTCCTATAAAATATTAAAATTTAAGTGGATGAAACCTTGAAAATATTGATCAGTGTTATGAGGATAAAGAGGAACCATACATGAAAATTTATGAAAATGTTTTGAAATGATTACTTTCAATTTTTTACACAAGGAGAAATAAATAATGTAGAAATCATCGAACATTATGAGGTTAAGATAAAATCATATAAAGATCTAGTTATTTATAATCTTTTCAAATTTTTTATAGATTTAACCATACACAAATTGGATATAAATGTACAGACATTTAAAATTTTATAATTCATCAAATAATTATTTTATTTATTTATTTCTAACAATTAATATTTATTTATTGTAATCAAAATAATTATTAAATTCTGTTGTTTAATTTTTTGCATCATATTTATATTTTTGGAGGAACAAGATTTATTGTAATTATATGTTAATTTCAAACATTTTTATTTAGATGCTAATTCATTATTTTTTTCTAGGTTATCAACAAAGTTAAATTATGAATATTTAAAAACTAATTCAAGAATCCTAATTAAGTTAGTTTCCAGTATAATGATACTACATTTATTACTATATTATTTGGAAAATAAGAATTATAATTTATTTTAGTATTAAAATATTAATAATATAAATCCATGGATGATAAAGAGCCTCTGTAAATAGATTTAACAAGACTAGAACCTATAAGATTACCAGAAAATGAAATAGGGAGGTTGTGAAGTTTGATACACTATTAACATACTATTTTCGTACATTTCACTGAACTTTCTTATTATGAACTACAATACCAATGATTTCAAATCTATTTCGTTGTCAAAATTCCTATGATCATTTATTTTAATATTATTTTGTGGTGTTATATTGTTTTTTTATTTTATATGTTTATTAATGTTATATTATTCATTTTAATTCACAACAAGGACATGGTTTATTGTAGTTTTATTAAAAGATACATTATAGTGTTATGACCCATATATTCAAAATTAATTCTATGTTATAACTTCTTTAAATGGTATGTGTTGTAATGGGTTGTATCCACTCTATAAAATTTAGGTTCCATTTTTCACATAAATTTACAATATTGGTGGAATCTATTATTTTTATCAAATAATTGGTTATAAAGTCCTCATATATCTATGAAACAACCTATGATACACTTTCATTATTTAAAAATAATTACTATAATGTGCCTAACATTTGAGTTGATTTTATTTGGATTACTATAAAACAATAATATCTTAGTGAACTTGATTAATAATTTTGGTTTAATCTTAGGGTATGTCATTGGATATATTGAATTGTTTTTTGAAAATTTCACTTCCTTTATTTTTAGAATGGTCATTTCAAAGGTATCATAACTACCCAAAATATTAACTAATTTAGAACCATTAAATCTTGTTTTTATCTCCTATACACACGGAGGATCAATTTAATAATCACTAAAAGGTATCAGATTGTGTTTGCAATTGAAATAAATGGTATTAAAATTTAGTAATGAATGGGAAGAAATTAAATATGTAATTCCAAAATAATCTAAAAGAAATGATTTAAAATTAATGGGATTAAAAATAATTCTCATTATATGTAGACACCCAAGATTTAAATACATGTAAATTACATTAATTTTGAGGAATACTTAATACACCAAACACACAAAAATTCCCAAATTCCCTATTAGATTAGTGACTTTGGAAACCCGGAACATAAACTTCTATTCATGGTGAAAGATTCTCAACATATCCCATAAATATATCGCCCTTTTTTCCTACATAAAACCATTCTTTATATCCTGGGTTAAATAAACATAAAAATGGTGAGGTGAAATGCTCCGTAAAGGTAAAACAAGGAAATACCAATCATATGTAACATTTTAAAATATAATCCTTCATATGAGAGCACATAATATCATGTCATGGGATAAATCCTAGAAGTAAAATATAATCCAAATAATCATAACATAAGACATGAAATTTTGTGGCTTTAACTCTTAAGAATAGAAAATAATTTCATATAAGTCAAGGCTCATTTCCAAGACCATCATAGAGGATAAAGTCCATTACAGAATCGAGATTACTCCTCATTCTAGTCCTAAAATACTGAATCAGAATTACTTGGCATTCTAGAAATGTCTATTTCATGAGATAAAAACCATTACACAATTATTTATAGGGATATATAGGTCTCACCTATCTCATAATGAATCCATTCTTTTGTGTTTCACAAAAACTTAAAACTTACATCATATCAGAACCCATGTAAAAAAATGGGATTCATAAACATCATTCTATAATAACCAAATCCATATAAGATAAAAGGACTTTATAAAAAATAATTCTATCATAATGTAATCAAATTAAAGTAATAATAGGAATAGAAACATAACCTCATATCATCTAAGATGTAAAAATATTTTGATAAAACACTTGAACTAAGTTCTTGTGGAAAATATCATTTCTTTTACGAAAACATTTTCTTTCCATAATATGTCGTGATATTTTAAAATAAAATCTATTAATTGAAAATGAAAACTAAAATTTGTAATGTATGCTTCATGGAAAAAATACTATGTGAAAGTGTAAAAATCCATTAATGCGATATAAGTTAAAAAAACAGTATCTGTGTACATTTTCTGGAAAAGTCAAAAAGTACTTCCAATGGTAAACAAAAGAAAGATTCCATCTTTACCGTGTGGTAAAATTGAAAAAAGGATAAGAATGAATTTAAATTTACAACGAATAATATTAATAATTTTTTGAAAATATTTTTTGAAAACAAGGACATAGATGATAAATATAACCCCAGTAAATACTTATGAATAAACAATCTCAGATAAAAATGAGATTGGAATGTTTTCCCTTACCTTAGGTATGATATGCATTGTATGTATTCCAACCTTCTATATAATTATTTAAATAATGTAATGGATTTATTAATTAATCGTAATCATTTTTATGATAACATTTTTTTTCATACTTTCATACTTTTTTAGTAACATTTAATTGTTACTCTTTATCCGGGTATTATCTACTTTATGTTCTTATATATATTTTGTCAGATAAATTCTTGTTCCTATTTTTAGTTTATAGTTATATAATTTACATAAAGGTATTAGTATAATATATATCATATTTATTCATTGTATTCATTTATATAACCACGGTTTAATGAATATCATGTAGAATGAATCACATCACTCTGTGGGGATGGTGAGCCGTACGTACGCACGAGTGATGATATCGTTCTGATAAATGTTTAATGGTATTGAAGTGGATGGTGTATAGTATCTCAGATATAGTATAATGTTATATTATTCACATATTTTTATTATTTACACTATTATACACATCGCTGTAAGGTGGTGGTGAAAATCAGATTACACCATGGCATGGAGACGGTAAGCCGTATGTACATAGGTGCGATAATTCTGTTATTTTTTGTAGGATTGATAGAAGGTGAAATAGGGTTGTTTCATATTTATAATAACATATCCTATATTATTGATTCTGAAGTTATTATTTTATAATGAAACAACTATATAATAGGTTGTATAAGAAGAAAGAAACATGAAATAATCGATTGAAGAGATTGCCTCTTCCTTGACGTGCCTCCATTTAATTTCCATATAGGGCATTAGAGTAGGTCTTCTGAGAAGCCCAACACCTCAATGTTTCCCTAATTCTAATATGAGATGATATAGGGTTGTAATTTAATCAACCAATAATTTTTTTACAACTTATTGTTTCACTTTAAATCTTATTTTTTTAATTGACCCTTAGTTATTATATTAAAGTTTAATTTTGGTAATAACATTATAAATATTTAAAGGTAATGAATATTTACTTATGTGGTGTTAATTGGACATAAATGTATACATTATAAAATTTTAGACCTTATAATAATCACATTGAAATTTCTAAATGTTTTTATGATTTTTAAACGATCTAATAAAATATTATCTTTAAAAAATATCGATTGTGTCAATTTTGACACAATCCATTTATTAGGCTTTACATTAAATTTACAAAGATGATAAATTCGAAACAAATTATTAAATACACTGCTAAAATTCCATATTCACCTTTTAAATTCATCTATAACATTAATTAGTTCATATATAATTCCTTTTAACATTTTTAAAACCATTTATTTGACATATCTTATAATCAAATAATTTCTACATCTATATTTTGTCATCATTAATTGTAATTATTTAATCTATAAAAATTATAAATAAATATTTATGATGTGGGAAATTATTCTATATTTATATAGACTATCTATATAATATTTTATATCCTTTTAATCCATATATTAAAGTTAATACCCATATTTAAATAGAGATTGTGACACTTTGACCATTTCGTTATTTTTTTATTAGATTCATGTAATTTTAATACGTAAGAGGAAATAAAATAAATTAATATAGGAACTTATATGATAAGGGTCTAATTTAATAATCTAATAGGATTTTTACAGGTGTTGACGTAATTTTATAATATTATTTTTACCCCTAATTACCTCATTGACCTTTAACCATGGTAATAAAAATAATTACCAATGTTACTATTCATAATGCCCAAAAATAAAAGTAGCCTCTAAACATAATTTGGAACTAATGATTACATATATGTAATCCATTTTAAAATATTCAAAAAATAGAATATGAAATAATTAATTTAAAAATAATCTCTTTGTTGTTAAAATGAATTTTAAAAGATAAAACACTGCAAAAGATTCAAATGCTTTTACCGATGAATTCAATGTAAAATTTTTGATAATGAAATAAATTATATTAATTGGTAAAATTATATTATATTTATACATTAAAACCATTAAATATTATAATTTAACCATATAATGTTTCTTTATGAAAAAGATATTTTTAATTATTTTTTTTATTATTAATATTTATCAAAATATGAAAATTATCAGAAAAATATCAAAAGATTATCCAAATAAAATTATTTTATACTTATTTAAAATAAGAATTATTTTTTTCAAATTTAACTTTAAAACATGTAAAACCTAGATTTAAAATGGGTTCTTCATCAAACTTCGGCCAAACTGCATTTTTTGAAAAATATTTCTTTTATCCAAAAAAATTATTAATTTTCTCAAGCCATGATCTAAAAAATTAGTAACATGAATGATAATTTTATAAAATTCAAAATTAGGTTAATACTATTCATAACGGTTATTTTATATAACATTTTAATAATATATCCTTGTTTATTTATACTCATTTTTGCATACCACACAAGTTATCGAGGACAGTCGCTCTTACATGTAACGTAAGCCATGCCAGGGTTGTGTGTAGTGAAATATTCCTTTGGTATTACATATAACATAATACAGACATATTTCATTTATACATTGATCAAAATCTATACTCAGTGATGAATTCAATTAAATGAACTTGATATTGTGTTCAACAGAATACAAGAATAGTGTTGCTTATATTGCAAGCTAATACTCTGTTGCATATTGTGAAAGCTAATCCAGGTGTAGTGTACCACACTAGACATCAATGAAATTAAAAAGATAAATCTCATAGAATCATTGGATTTCACATTCTACCACCCTTAAAATGTGTTTCTCCCTCGAAATTCATTGGGGTTTTAATGATTTACTAGTTGAAAGTTACATTCATGGAAACCCACATTGTAAAAAGGGATACTAAGACATCAATTTAAAAAGGATTGTTAGAATTGTAATTAATACACAAAGTAACTCATCATTGGGTTTCCATATATGAGAACAAAGGTTGGATGTGAAAACATGGATATGGAAATACAAATCTAATGATCATGTTCTGATGAATAATGATAGATAATAAGGTTTGGAGATAGTTATCTACCAGAAATCCCTAAATCTTTGATGATTTAGGGGACCATCTGATTCATCAGATAAGAATGTACTAGGAAAAAAATTTTGTTTTTAATATCCTTTACCTAAAGTTGAATAATTTTTCTTAAAAACTTATCTAATTTTGGAACAATTTCAATGTTGTTCGTTCCTTGAACAATTTCAACTTCATCTCTTATTTAATGAAATAAAGTTGAATTTTTCATTACTGATGTATTAGATAATCATGCAATATAATGATAGGTCATTATACTTTTCAATATCAAAAAAAGGATCAAACAAGTTATAAAAGGTACATATGTCAATCTATGGTGATATTAATTGTTTATGGATCCAAAATGATCTTAAACTTCATCTATCATACCGCTTAATAAAATAAAACAAATTTTTACGAAACAAGGACTTCCTCTAGGCCAGTGGTAGGTGATATAGTCATGTCACACTTCGGTTGTGGGTTTTATTCACGCAGCCTTGTCTAATGTGACTTGTTTTCACACATCCTACGGGTTGTCATTTTTCTAAAACTATACTATTATAATATTCCAAAACTAATATAAAAAAATTTCATGCCTTAAACAATATTATCTGATGCCATCTTAATCCATTCTGACCATTATTCTTATCCAAAATACTTCTATCCAATATCACAGTACAAATAAAACTATTACCAAAAAGGTCATATAACAAGCATGTGAATACCATCATTTATTCACCATATATCACAAGATATATCTTCTTAGTCACATTCCAAACATTTAAAAAACTATATCCTGCATTCCCTTTAAATAATATACTAACATAAAATACCATATAACCTTAGTGACAACATGTATTATATCAAAATTAACTCTTTCCATACACCAAAGCATCTATATACTCCAACCCTGATATCACTTTTTCCTTTTATCAATCATGAGCTCATTAATGCCATCAATCGTATTGTTTTCTCTATATTCCATCATTATTTGTTTAACATTTTCTTTCCAAAAAAAATTCAATCACTTTTCATTGTTACCGGTACCATATAATTATGAAAAACCATAATATACCAATACATAGATATTTTAACATCCCGTAATACTATTAATGAGATTCCACAACACTATTTTGAAATCCCATTTCATAAACACTTAATCACACAATTACTTCATTGTCATACTCTACATTGCTAATAGTGATCGCATGTTACTTCCCTTTTTCTTTTTCCTTTAGAGTTTTTTGGATGTCGATCATCATTAAACCTTGGATTAGGGAATTGGTTAGCATAATGACCCATTTCCATGTACTTATAGCATTGATGTGTTGGTGGTGTGTTCTATATATTATTTTCTCCATTCACATCATTAGTATACTTTTTCCCATTACATCAGTACTCAACTACTCGGTGAACTTCTTTTACACACAAGAAACTTTTTCTAATCCCTATAAAACAATCTCCACCATACTTCATTCCACACTATGAGCATAAGAAAACATTTATTTTATTTTCACCATTATTTTGAGATTTTGTTTTGGTCTTCATCTTTCGTTTCTTGTCAAAACCATGAGATGAATCTTTAAAAAGAACATCCAATTATACTATGACAACACAATAAAAAATCTCCTCATAGATATAGAATTCCCTTATAGATAATTCCCATTGAAGTCTTGGTTTTAATCCATTGATGAATCGATCAACTTTACCATTTTGTTGGATGATAAAGCCATAAGCATATCTTGTAAGTCTTGTAATATTTTTTTCATATGTACCGAAAAATTCATCATCCTTTTTCTTATACTCATGAAACTCCTTTTCCATATTTTTTCAAAGAATATTACTGAATTACTTATTGAAAAATTAGTTCTTGAACTCATTCCATTCCATGGATTCAATTTCATCTTGCTACCTAGTATTCTTAATTAGAGTCCACCACTGGTTTTCTTCACCTTCCAAATGATAGACAACAAAAATGACCTTTTTATGTTTTGAACAACGAATGATGGAAAACATATTTTCAATGGTACTGATCCATTGTTTAGCAACAAGTAGATCAGAAGACCCACTGAAAGAAGGTGGAAATTGCCTCATGAAGGACTCAACAGAATGTTGTTCCCTTTTCAGTTCATTTGGGAGTCTAGAATGATTCATTTCTAGTGTAAATATAGAAATATAATTTTTCATTAAATATCCCATAACATTATATTATTCAAGAATACAATCATGGAATTTCTCAGTGCATTGATCTTTAACACGGTTCATTTGGGTTCCATTCATCATCAAAAAACACAAAAATAATAGTATGAGAGGTAAAAATCATTCTTGAAAAATAACATTATCATGGGAGAGTAAATTCAATATCTAACAACTTAGGATTAATCACTGGCTAATCATGATAGTTATCACAATTGTAAAACTATAACTTATATTTATTCCTAATCATAGGGACATCCCTAGACAAATCATTTGAAATATTTCTAGGGATCTCCCTAAAATTTTAACATACTAGTTTCCAAAGTTTGAATAAACCTTAAATCTGATACCAACTATAGAGACCCAAGCTTAAGGTACATTTACAATACATTACATCTTAGGAGTAATTAATACACGGCACAAACAAATTCTCAAAGACTCTATTAGTTATGTGTCTTTGGAAACTCAGAACATAAACTTCTATTCATGGTGAAAGATCTTCAACATCTCTTATAAAGATCATCCATTTGGTTTTCCTACCTAAACACTTGATTTATAACCTAGGAAAAATAAAACATAAAAATAGTGATCTCAAATGCTCAGTAAGCGTAAAAAGAGGAAATACCAATCATATGTAACATTTAAAAATTTTATCCCGCATATGAGAGATCATAATATCATGTCATGGGATAAATAATAGAAGTAAATATAATCCCAATAATATTATAATAATACGTCAAACTTTGTTTCATACACATATAAGCATATAAAATCATTTCATATTAGTCAAGGATATTTTCCACGACTATTATAGAAAAAAATCCATTTTTGAACTATGTTCACTCCTCGTTTCGGTCCTGTAATTCTGAAAAGTATTTACATGTTGTTCTAACCATGTCTATCTCATGAGATATAAATCATTACTCAATGAATTTGAGTGAGATATAGGTCCCACCAATCTCATAATTAATCCATTCATATGTGTACCAAAAAAACATAAATCATCATTTATAGTATAACCAATGTAATAAAATGGGATTTTTTAGCATCATGTCATCATTACACAATCCATATATGATAAGAGGAATTCATAAAAATAATTCCATCATAAAATAATCAAATAAAAGTAAAAATATGTATAGAAACAAAATCCTACATCATCATAGATGGAAAATAATTTTGATAAAACACTTGTACTTAGTTCTAGAGGAAAATATTATTTCTTCTTCAAAAACATTTTTTTCAATATGTCATTAAATTTTAACTTAAAGATGTTAATTGAAAATATAAATAGAAACTATTAAATTAAGCTTCATGGAAATAATTATCTATGAATGTGTAAAAATAGTTTTATGTTGTATATCTTAAAAAACATTCTCCTCGTACCATTGTCAGAAAATATAAAAAGCACCTTGTATGGTAAACAAAAGAATGATTGCATCCATACCATGTTGTAAAAGTCAAACAAGGGTAAAAATTACTTTAAACATGCGTGGAAGAATATTAAATTGTTTATGAAAATATTTTTAGGAATTATGGAAATGGAGGATAAATATAACCCTAGTAAATGCTTACGAATAAAAAATCTCAGAAAAAAATGAGATTGGAAAAGTTATCCCTTAACATAGTTCTGATATACGTTTTTTGTATCCAAACCTCTGGTATAATGTTTTAAATAATGTTATAGATTTATTCCTGAATCATAATTATTTTAATGATAACATTTATGATCATATTTTCATCTGTTTGTTAGCAACATTTCATTGTGACTCGTTATTCAGGTATGAATTGCTTTATGTTCTTACGAATGTTTTGTCAAATAAATTCTAGTTCCTCATTATATGTTATAATTATATCATTTAAAACATTATATTTTCATAATATATATCATATTTATTAATTCAATTCATTTATATAATCCCGGTGTAATGAAGACCATGTCAAACGAATCACATCGCATTGTGGAGACGGTAAGTCGTACGTACGCTCGTGCGACGATATCATTCCCATAATTATTGAATGGTATTGATTTAGATGGTGTAAAGTATCTCAGATTTAGTATAATGTTATATTATTCATATATAGGTTTTATTTACACCATTATTCCCATCCAAGTAAGGGGGTGGTGAAAAACAGATTACCCCACTGTGTGGAGACAATAAGTCGTACGTACGCACATGTGGTGATTTGGTTTTTTCGTAGGATGGATAGAATGTGAAATAGGGTTTTTTCATATTTATTATAACTTATAAGTATATTATTGATACTTCCTTTATTATTTTATAATGAAACAACTATATAATAGGAAGTATAATAAGAAAGGTACTTGAAATAATCGGTTGAAGAGATTACCTCTTCCTCGACATGCCTCCTTTGAATTTCCACATAGGGTACTAGATTTTGCCTTTTGAGAATCCCAACTCGTCTTTAATCTTTATAGGTATGTTTATAAGTGTAATTGGATGGTTTTGGATGAGATTTAAGTCTTAAAATGCAGTTAATAGGAGAGGGAGGAGGTTTATATTTATAAGAGATGAGTGGGGAAGTTTAAAAAATACTCAAAAATATTAACTTATAATAAAATCAAAACCTACCCCAAAAACTGCCAAAGTTCCCCTAATTCGAATATTAGATGATATACGGTCGTAATATCCTCAAAAAATAAATTTTGGAAAACTTATTTGGTCAATTTAAAGCTTATCGTTTTAATTGACCCTTAGTTATTCTATTAAAGATTAATTTTGGTAATAACATTCTAGATATTTAATGGTAATGAATATTTATTCATGTGGTGTTAATTGACCTTAAATAGTTACTTTATGATATTTTGGACATTATAATTATCACTTTTTAATTTATAAATATTTTTATGATTCTTATATTATTTAATTAAATGATATGTTTATAAAATATCAATAGTGTCAATTTTGACACTATTCATTTATTAGACATTAAATAAAAATCTATCTGAAGATAAATTCGAAAAATATATTAACTACACTTCTAATATGTTATAGTTACCTAAAAAACTCATAGAGAGAATTAATTAGTTCATATTATATTTCTTTTAAAATTTTTAAAACCATTTATTTGATATTTCTATTAATCATATTATTTCTACATCACTATTGTGTCATAATTAATGGTAATTATTTAATCTCTAAAAATTATAAATAAATTTTTACGATGTGGGTAATTAGTTTATATTTCCAAAAAATATTTATAGTTGATTTTATCTCCAATTTATACATATATAAAAATTAATACCCTTATATAAAAAGAGATTGCGACAGTTGGTCTATTTCATTAGTTTTTATTACATTCATCTCTTTTTCATAGGTAAGTGGTAATAAATTGATTCCATTTCGAAAAATATATTATAAAAGTTTAATTTAATAATCCAATAGTATTTTTACATGTGTTAGATAATTTTATAATATAATATTACCCTTAATTACCTGATTCACCTTTAACCATGTAAATAAAACTAATTACCAAAGATATTATTCATAATACACAAAAATAAAATTTTACTATTAAAATAATTTGAACCTAATGATTCAAAATATGGAATCCATTTTTCAAAATTCAAAACAATGAAGTTGTAGTAATTAATTTAAAATCAATCCCATCGTTGAAAAAATTTGTTTTAAATGTTAAAACTTTTAAAAGGATTGAATTGTTCTTACCTATGAATTAAAATTAAAATTAATGATAATTACATATACTAAATTAAATTGAAACAATATATTATATTTATACATTAAAAAAATTCAATATTATAATTTAACCATATAAACTATCTTGATAATAAAAGTTGTTTTTAATTAAAATTTAGCGATCTTTTTTCTATTAATCGAAAAATAAATGTTATTAGAATCATATCAAAAAACTATCCAATGTAAATTTGTATATACTGATTGTAAAGACTAAGTTTATTTTTTCAAATTTAACTTAAAAACATGTAAAAACTATATTTTAAATTGGTTCACCATCAGAAAGGGGAAAAAATACATTTAAAAAAAATACTTATTTCATCTGAAAGAATTATTTTGTTCTCATACCATGTTCTTGAAAATGTATAAGATGAACGATAATGTTATAAAATTAAGAATTTTTTTAATAATATTAATAAATTCTAGTTTTTATACTATTTTAATAATATATTTTTTTTAGTTAAACTCAGTATTGCATACCACGCAAGTAATCGTGGAAGGTCACTCTTGCATGTAACGCAGGCAAAGTCAGTGTTGTGTGTAGTGAAATATTCCTTTGGTGTTGCATATAACATAATCCAAACATATTTCATTTATAAATTGAACAAAATCTATACTTAGTTTTGAATTCTATTAAAAGATCTTGAAATTTTGTGAAACAAAACCCAATAATTATGTTGTATATATTGCAAGCTAATATAGTGTGGTATATAGCGCAAGCTAATCTTGGTGTAGTGTACAACATAAGACATAAATGAAATTTAAAATAATATATCTAATAAAATATCAGGGTGTTATAATATATACTGATGAAACTTAATTTCATCAATACATTAATGTTTTACATCACCATTGATTCAATTCTAAAAATAAAAGGCAACCACTTACTCATTGAAGCTTGTATTGAAAAATAGAAAATAACGAAAAATAACGAAATTTCCACCATTATGTGAAGGATTTCATAACTTTTTGGGTGAATAATATCATAAATTCATAAATTTTAATCTATATATTATTTATAAGTGAATTATATTAAATAATTAAATTATGTAAAAATTTGTTATAGTTGATCACCTTCAAATTGAAGAAATGAGCTTACAAAGGGAAATTTTATGATTAATATCATGTTTAAAATTATAATATTAATAAGATAATTTTCACTCAATATCAATAAATTATAAATTTTTTGTCCTTGGGTTGAGGCCCCAACATTCCCAATCATCCTAATTGATTCAGGTTTTCATAGGTTGTTGGAATGTTAATGGAGAGTGTAGTTTTCCACCCTTGATTCAAAAATCATTTTAATTTTATTCTCTCCACTTGACATGCCAAAACAAGCGTCTAGATTCATGAAATTTGGTTGATAATGGAATAATAATATTTTTCAAATGAGTTACCATAATGTTTGGGGAAATTAAATAATATTTGAATCACTATTTGACATTTTTGATCAAATTGATAGGAGCTCATTATATCTATTGAATCGATCCTAGAATTTCCTAATCATATTGAACCACAAAGATCTATCTTAAAACAAATATCACTATAAATAGTATAATTAAATGTTATTTTGGTTTAATATATCAATAGAATAAATATTTAGTATAATTGGACTTGTATCGTGATCACTAAATAAATTATGGTGGACTAGTTTCTAGTTCACATTGCTTGGAAAAGTATATAGTAAAGGTCTAAAATAATTATCTCATAAATGAATCCCTATTTGGTATAGATTGAAAAATAATACCAATAAATTGGGTAATTTGATCATAAATTTTAAATTTCAAATCGTAACCAATTATTTTATATATGGTTTTAACAAAAATATCATGTATTCAAACATTCTAATCAAGTATTAAAAACATGATGAGAAGTTATTTATAAATTATAAAATGTTCTACTGAAAGTGTTTTTGATCAGTGAATAATTGTAAAAATATATAATATAAAATTATTATAATCCTTTTTATGTGGATAATAACGTTTCTCAACTATATTTTTTCTAGTACCTAGAAAATAAAAATCCCAAAAAAATCCCCTTTTTAAAAACCATTTTAGCATAAATTTTTCACCATTAACATATCTCATCAAATATTCATAAACCCATAAAAATAATTTATAAAATTCTAGGTTAACTTATATATAAAAAATTCATACTCATTCCTTCCGTAAAACGCATCATAACCTTTCATATAATTCTTTTTAATTATGAATATGTCATGTTCATTAGGGAATATTTCATTTTTCAGTTCTATTTAATGGGAATATTTTGAATCTCTATGTGTGTATCTCATTTCCATGATAAAATTGTTATTTAATTTTTTTCATTTTTTTAAATTTTGATTGAAATTTAATTTTTTATGAATCAATTCGACCCACTTAGTGAGACTTTTCATATGATTCATTAGGAAATAACTACAATTAGGCAAAATAATCATATATACTCGGGCATAATCATTGGTTTAATCAAAAAATAAATAAATAAACAATTCCATAAATTAGGATAAGATGGTTGATTATGTGATAAATAAATACAAAGTCTCTAATCATAAGTGTCTGAAGACACACATTATGTGAACCCATTGATTTAAATGAATATTTAAATATTTAATTATTATTTATTATTGATGATTAATTATTTTATTTTTGTTTTATGGTTTCACTTATTTAACATAATATGAATGGAAAACATATTTTTTTATGTAAGGACACCATGAAATCAATATCACACCCAAAAATATGACTGATGTGTATTGTTTAAGTTTTATTAAATGGGTTTGAGGTGTATTGGATTGGGTTCACTACTAAAAAATACACCTTTAATAGCACTGACCATTATCAACGCTATAATACAAGGATGATAAAGGCTCCCTTTTTCAATGATATAATAATTAGTAGTAAATTTTTTATTTTATCAGTGCTTTTTAGTACTGATAAAAGACAACCTTTATTAGTGCCTTATTTTTATCACTAATAAAGGTTCAAATTATCATCACATCATTTTTAGTACTGATAAATAATACCCTTTATTATAGTTTTAATTTTATCACCCATAAAGGGATATTTTATCATTAATATTTTAGCACTCATAAAGGTTTGAAATATTTTATAATTATGAAAATAAAAAATTAAAATTTGATTGCAAAAATAATATGAAATTTTTATTAATTAAATAAATGTTGAAAAAAATGAATAAATTTATTATACAATAGTTAAATAAGAATTAAAAATAAAATTTAAATATTATATATATATAATTAAAATTACATAAATAAAAAATATATTTATTATATATATATTTATATATTTATATATTTATATTTATTAAATATATATATATATAATTATAAAAATATATTTTAAAAATTAATTTGAAATTATAACTATAACCCAATTATTAACACTTCAGTTATAAGTGATGATAACTAAAATCTATATCAAGACTTTTTTACCGCTGATAAGGATAGTTATTTTTTGCGCTAAGAAATCAATCATAAATATGCCTTTTATCAGAATATATTAACTTAGAACTCATAAAATGGATATTTATCATTACTTTTTTAGAAGTGTGGATAAAACTGGCTCAGTGTATTTTAAGAACTATAACCATCTTGAACTATTTTATGATATTTTATGCTCTCTGCAGAAGCTATCTATTTTTGGAACTCATCATTGTCGAATCCAAACTCAAATCTAGGATAGAATGAACGCTCCAACTATTATAAGGATCGAAGCCAAGGCCCCAATAATTCAAGGGTAAAATTAAACCAATACTCAAAAAAAATATTTATTTTTTTTATCTCTACATTCCTTCGGTTATCCACTGAACCTTCGCATCCCACATCAGTGTATCCCAAAAACTCCGACTACACTATCCTATAATAAAATAGTCTAAAATTTATAAATTTTTTGGATATATTGATTTATCATTTCCCCTAATATATTTTGGATCTCTTCAGTACCACATTTGTACTGTGAGACTTCAAATATATTGACACCAATGGTAGTTGATATTGTTGTTTAGATTAATAGGCTCATAGTACCAAAATTCTATGACATCTACCTCTTTGCAATCATCTTCTTTTGAAAACATCATCGGTAATATGGTTGGTGTTATCATTGGTTTGGAATATTTCATTGAAAATCACACGGGAACCTATTTTCCTAAATTTTTTATAAAAATTAATTTGATATTATTTCCTTCATTCACCAATAATCCAAGTAAAATGTTTAACTCACTAATCATAGACATCTTGATATTATACCTCATATGATCCTCAAAAAATTTCATTATGATTTTTCTAATACGTAAATATTATTTCATCAAAATATATGAGTACCAACATCATTTTATCAATATCATTCATGAGATATAGGTTGTGATCAACTCACCTTCATAAAAACAAATATTTTGGGTAATTCATCTAAAAACAAATAACATGTCCTCATACAAAGATTTATTTTAAGTGGCACATATTTATCTTTTTTTCATCCATAATAAAACCATAGAGTTTCTCATTGTATACTCCCCCTTAAGAACTCCATAGAGGAACATAGATTTGATATCCATTTGGAACACTTCTAAATAAATTTTCACTGAATCAAAAATGAAAATGAAAATTGTTTTCTACTAGGTTATGGAAGTTAATTTATCCTAAATATAAATAAATATTATATTATAATTCCTATTTAATATTATCCCATTATTATTTTTACCCACTTTTCCATAGTCAATGAGTTATGTACATAACATCAACATAGATGTGATTATATTTTTCTCCTTCCATCCGTGGAAAAATTTCCCCTGTCAAATTGTCCTTAATTTTTTCTAGTCCATCATTGGAAAATTTGATCAAATTATCATCCCTTTCTACCTCTCCAAATGATTTAGGATATACATGGGAAAAAATTTGTTTTTATAGAGTATAACTACTATAATTTTTCATTAAAACTATCATATCACTAATGAAATTTTATTTATCGATTTCATCCATTCTTGAATTTCTTACAGTTGATGATCCTTAATCATTTTCCTCACTATAAATGACTTATTTTGAGTCTAACCCATCCCAATATTCTTCTTCCAATTATAATCAATTCATACTTAATTTCCTATAAGGTTTCACCGTTTTTATAATTATTAAAAATCTCCCATTTCTAATTAGTAATAAATATATAAAAATTTAATCTTATCATTATAAATAAATCTAAAACAACTGTTTTTATGTCTATATTTAATTGTCTCATTATCTAATATGATCAAATTTTCACTACCAAAAATCAATTTTCTCTGTCAAAAAATTGCTATAATAATTTTCAAACCCCAAATCCAAAATTGGTTCATCTATTTTTCTATTTTTTGGTAATAATATTGCCATGATTGATATGTTATCCCACTCATTAAAAATTCTTAAAAGATAACATCAATTATTTCATAAAAATCTAATAAAAACATTATATGGTTTACTTTAATACATCTAAAAACATGTCTTTAATTAAAAAAAATTGGTTTCACCATTAAGAATCTATGGCTTCCATCCATGAAATTCCCACAAATGAGAGGAATTACCCCTATTAGAGAACACAATAGAGTACAATTTTCATCCTCATCTACATCTTCTTCCGAATAATTATTACTCCAAATATTTTATTAGGACTCATCCCCATGTACTGTTTGTTATTTTTACTACTCTGAGAAGTATTCACCATATAGATGGATAATAATTATATTATTTAATGAACAAAATGTTGATGTACACATGATATGGATAATATATGCCAAATAACAAAATTAAATGATAACTCTTCAGGATATGATCTTATAAGGATAATATTTCTCTAAAACCTTCCCCTTTGGACTAATTTACTAGAAAAACCTACCATAGTGATGTAATTATATTATTAACTCATTTACAAATTTTCTTCAAATAATATTGAAATTATTTGAGATAATCAAATGTTGGGTTTCCCTTATTTGAAATATCTATAATTTTCAACTTTGGTAATGAATCTATTATGTGAATTTATTTATTAACTGTACAAAATTAATATTTCATGTACCCAATATGGGGGATATGAATCAAACAATGGATGAAATATAATCATTTCACCAAATATTATAAATATGGAGTTAAATAGTTCATCAATTTTTCAATAGAGAATGTATATAAACCTTGTCAAATCCTTTTTCCATTTTTACATTTTGTCATTCAAGAAAATTTGTCTAAAAGAGGTGGATGAACGTTTGATTTTTTATATAATATATAAGAACTATAAATGTTGGACTAAATGACACTAAAAATGAACATGTGCACCCATTAAAATCATTATGTAGTTTATGAATCATTTGATATGAATAACAGTAAAAATGATGAGGGACAACTCATGTAAGAAATGTCAATGACAAATAAATACGACCTTTGTGATTGTAAAACGTTTTTTGAGAAGGTAAATAGTTTTCCTAGGAGACCATTGTAAATATTTTTACTAAATACACACTATTTTAACCTATATTTAAGTTATATAATTTTAATTTTGGTAATAGATGGAGTGTAACTGGCTTTACAGAACTACTTTGTCTCTTGAATGATATACTACTAAAATAAAATTAACTATCGAACATATGATTCTAAAATAATTCTACATTCAATTGTAATGATATCTAAAAAATTAATTCTTGTTAAAATAATTTCATATTGTTTCTCAAGGGCCATGTATCACTCCTAAATTTCCCTATATATGTCATATATCAATACAAGATAAATGAATAAAGTAATTCAAATTTATATAGTACATTCCTTTAATTCCATGATTTAGAAAAATGTATGGAAGTTAGGAAACCGCGATGAAATATACATGGTATGAAGATATAATAATAAAACATCGAAAACTATAACATTTATAAGATTATCCTGAGTGGAAGAAAATTGATTATGAGTATCCTGAATTTATAAATGAGTTGATAAAATTCAATATTTCATTAACTAAAAATGGAATAAATTCTTATTGTGTATAGAGTAGTACCTAGAGTACATGGTAGTTCATGTTATTAAATTATATCATTCCTTTTTGGTAATGAATGAATAATAATTAATTCACATTGTCTCTAATTATATCTATAAAATAAAAAAGTGGTAATGATATAAATTTATTTTAGGCTCCATTGATCGATGATCCGAAATTTAGGTGGGATAATGGTGTTATAATGGTTGATACTCATAAATGTGAAGAATACACATTGAGATCCATGTTGTATGAGATGATAAATGAATTAAATAGTTATGAAAATTTATCAGGATATAGAATTAATATAATTTTGGGGTGTCCCATTTGTGAAAAATTCACACAGTTAGTTCATTGAAAAATTCCCCAAATATTTTTTTAGGACATCCAAAAATTTTCTATATCAATATAAATACTGATCATGGATGACAATATTCGATGGGAATATCAAAAAAGGTACAACACCATCTCCAATATTGGGTGATAAACTATCCACTACTAAAACTTTTATAGACACATTTTTGGTAAAAAAATTTCAAAAAAACATTATGAAATCTGATTTTAAGAATAGATCCATTTTCCTTGAATTACTATATTGGAAATATTTTTATTTCATAGATTTTCTTGATGTTATGCATATAGAAAAAATTTATTTGACGTTATTCTTGGCATGTTACTAAATGTTCTTGGAAAAATTAAATATTGCATAAAAGCTATGTTAGACATGATTGAAATGGGGATAAGAGAATATTTGGAACTTGTGAAGGGTAAAAGATGGAATTTGTTTTCCTCAAATAGATTACACTATATCCAGATAGAAAAAACTAAATTTTTTTATTTTCCTTAATATTATAAAACGTACATATATATAGTCATAAAATATCATGAATTTTGTTTCAGTGACTAATTTCTATTTTCAATTATTAAAATCACAAAAATATCATTTTCGGATAAAAAATTTGATGTTTTTTTATTTCTATTTCAATATTCCTTGAAATATATGACGTACATTTACCAGACACTACTTATTTTTCAAAGCCATATGAAGTAAAGTTATTGACTCGGGGATATTTCCAATCATGAATATGGTAGTTTCATTCATATTTTTTTGTATTAAATATTTTATTCCCACTATAATGGTTTGATATAATGGTCCACCTGAGGGTTCACTTGGATAGAGAGGTTCAACTATATGGTACTTTCTATTACATATGTGTTGTTACTAGAAAACGCGTCCACAAAATACTCCAAATTCTTCTACATATGATCATTTTTTATATAACATTTTTCAAGATTCAATTTCATAGGTCGTAGGTCCTAAACAGAGTTATGTATTAGGAGTTATGGACAATTTAAGATGGGATAAAAAACCGGTTCACGGATCCCATTCATGAAGCTCCCTCTGCAATCGCAGAGCATATGGAACTTGATCGGGGCCTTCACGAGCACCGCGTAAATTGAAGAGTGTAGACTCTATAGTATCATAGAACATGAGGGAACTTGACCAGTGCCTTCGTGAGCTCCGCGAATGTCTATAATGATCGACTCTATGGTTACAGTAAACTTGAGTGAACTCCCTCCACTAGTAGAGCGTGATTTCCTTCGCGGTGTGATTTTCTCTTCGCAACACGTATTTTTGCTATGAAGTGTGCTACAACAACCTCCATTGCCAATATATTTCTGGATCACCCCCCCCCCCCCCCCTTTATAACCACGACCACTCTACCCCTTGGGCGGCAGATCTCCCATTTCGTGGGGCTCTAGAGGACCGCAAATGATACCCTTAACAACGGCCTCTGCCCTTTGCGATGAAGGGAGCTCATTTGGGTTGCTCAAGCCTCTACGAGACTCTTTTATCCACGAGCATCTTTGCTCCGTGAGTCCCTTTGCTTCGTGAGTCCCTTTGCTCTGTGAGACCCTTTTCTATTTGATCCCCATTTCTCCATGAGGCCACATGCTTCCTGATACCGCATGCTCCGCGAATAGCTTTCCTTCGTAAAGAGGATTTTCTTGTCCCCATGCTCTATGAGAATCTTTCCATTGTGAAGCTACTTCATGAAATCAAGTCCTTTGTGATGCTCTTTCCTTTGCACCCACCAGTCCATACCGTGGCGGCTGCGGCCTCGCACCCCCACTCGGGTTCAGTGCCTAGCTGTGGTCCTGGCCCTCTATGTCTATACATTCCATACTGTCACTCACCCCCATGAAAAATGGAGAGTTGTTCCATAACATTTTTGGTCTTGGATGTCATAATTTTCTAATCAACCCTTATGTGAACCCAACTTATACCTATGGAATACTATAATTAGAGATTCTCCTCTGTACACCAAGAAACACCTTGAGTTGAAATATTCTTCTTGGTTCATTTCTCATGTCCTGAGTTTAGATTCACATCATCAATTCCCTGAGTACGTTGAGTTGAACCATTCCTCGAGTAACTCATCCAAACCCTATCACCCGACTCTTTAATCAGGATCCACTAGAATGGAATGCTCTTGTGTATGTCCCAACACCATCCACTGTTAGGAACCTTACACCTAATAGTCCAATATATATGACCTTAAATTTATTACCCTCTATCTGATAAATGTAGGATTCCTCTAGCTCCAAACAACAGATTCCTTACTCTCTAAGCATAAGACTCTAATATTCATCTCTATACTACTATAAACTATAGTACTACCTATGTGACCAATATAGGATGCCTCTTTCTCTAAATAAGAGATGCCTTGTATTCCTAGCATAGGATGCCAATAGACCACTCTACATGACTATACACCATAGTACACCCTATGTGCCAAACATAGTATACCACTTTCTCTAAATAAGATATGACTTATGCTCCAAGATTAAGATTCCAATAGTCCTATCTAAATTACCTTAAAATATAGTACACCCTGTTTTACTGAAAAAGGGTGCCTTTTTCTCTAAATAGGATATTCCTTATACGCCTATCATATTACTCCAATTGTCCTCTCTACGTGACTATAAACTATAGTACTCCCTATGTGATAATAAAAGGATTCCTATTGCTCCAAACAAGTGATGCCTTATGCACCAATATTAATATTCCAATGGTCCTCACTACAAGACTATAAATTATTGAATTCCCTGTCATTCAATAATATAATTCCTCTTGTTTCAAATAATAGATGGCTTATATGACAAGCATAAGATACCACATGATTACAGTGGCATAATTTCTAGAGTTTTGGAATCCATTCAAACATTAAATCACTCCACCTAATGATTTCTGTGTCTTTCATTAGGATATTCATCCTATTTCATGTCTGAAGGGATCCCCTCATGGCTTGGTCCCATGCTGCCTCGGCTTACCTACCATCTTAGGAAAATTCCCCAGATGACATTGGATAACAGTTCGAGTCAGGTCCTGAGTTTCGAGCATTGTCAACAGTAGACCCTTATTTTTTATCCCCATTTTAGGCTAATGTGATATGGATGTTGTGTTTTGAACACATTCAATAGTTATCCTTTATTTTCACACAACTTTCATTTCTTTCTAGATGTTAGGCATGTGATTCATACTTTTTGACTCCCTTTGTTTGGATTTACTCCAATTCACATGGCGTTATCCCACTTGTACACAAGCACATAGTTGTAGGCCACAATTATATTCCTCAACCACCAGTGGGTTGGGATGCACTCATGGCCATACAAGAGGATGGAACCTATGAAGCTTCCATGCATAAGTCCCATCCACCATTGTATCTCCTTAGTGGCACCCGTTATGCTTCCATGTGTATGCCCCATACACCTTTTCCGCTCCTTATCAGCACCCATGTAGCATCCATGTGTATGACCCATCCTCTTTTTTCACTCCCTAGCAGCACCCAGGCAGCTTCACTACATAATCTCCATCACCCTTTTCAGCTCTATAGTGGCTCTCAGGTAGCTTCCCACCATAATCCACGTCCATCATTGTCGCTATTTTGCGGCACCCAGGCAATTTCAATGCATAATCCCCATTAACCACCCTTTATGGGTGCACCTTTGTGACATGATCGTAAGGTCCTTTCTGCCTCTTGTTTCTCACACAGAGCATGACTCACGTGGGATTTGAGTAATCATCGACCAAAGACATCCTTTCTGGGATGCCTTAATGCGTAAGCCCCAAATGCTATCTAACTACATGGACATTTATCCATGCGAAGGCATGGTACATTGGAAACCTCCTTGAGGTTCATTCCCAATACCTACTGGTCCTAAACCCTTCACTTCGGTTCACTAAACCCTTCCAAAATATGTGGAAATTGATCCTTGTCTACTAGGAATGATATGTAGGAAGCCTCCCTGAGGTTCTAGCCCAACACCCATCGGTTCTAACCACTCCACATCGATCCACCTTCATCCCACAAGATGATAAATTGTAACCAATAAAACTATTTTTTCATAGATCCATGTTTATGTGAAAGGTTAAAAAGGAAACATCCATGAGGTTTAACCCCATCTGACAGTATGTTGTTGTAATCCCCATTCGACGGTATGTCGTTGTGATCTGCATCTTGCGGTAAGTTGTTGGAATCTCAATAGATGGTATGCCATTATAAACACCAACCAACAGTAAGTCGTTGGAATCCCAATTGATAGTAAGATGTTGTAAAGCCCTACCTATGGTATTTTTTTATAACCCACAATCGAAAATAAGTCGTTCTGGTTCCCCTCATTTGGGCCCACACCTCTGGTCCGCCCCTCAAGTGTCAGACCATCCCTGGGATGAAAACCATGTGTATGCACCAACTTTCCATTGGGTTACTGTCCTCTATGCACACCATGATTCCATGCCCCATCCTAAAATACGCATACATTGATTCCATAACCCGAGGATACATAAGAAATATATTCGAGGCTCAATCCCTACAATATTGTAACCATCACGACGATTCCATCTCATTCCCTCTCTACATCATTCAACTCTCCATCATCCATCCTGATTCCTACCCAGGCCGCCACATCTCGGTGAGATCGTGTAATCTAACCCAACGGTGTTCCATGAGGAACACGGGATGCTGGCCATTCTTAATCCCCACACAATCCATAACCATCCAACCAAGAGTATCCCTCTTGTGATGGGCCGTTATCCACAAGTAATCCCCCACATTTCTCTGGGTCATTTTCATTTGTGTACACCGTGATTCATCGCCTCTTCAAACTACATGGGTTTTTATCTTTTTCATCTACCAAGGGTCCATAGGAAACCTCCATGAGATTCAATAATAGGCAATGGTAAAACATGGTATCCCCTATTTTGGGGTGCACTCTCCCTGATCCTCCCTCAGTGGTGTCTATACCATCCTTTTTGGGGTGACATCTTCCAATCATTTGACACATCACCCTGGGTTTCCTATCATTGTTAATTCTAACCAATCCATTATGTGATCCCCATTCTATGGTTCACTCTTTATAATCCTCCCTCAGTGGTGTCCATATCATCCTCCACGGTGTAATATATTCTCTCTATGGGAAACACCACCTTGGATCTGTCCTCATTGGGAATTCTGATCTATCCATATGGTAAACCATTTAGGTACTAGCTCCTATACATGTAACAATCTAATCCTTCTCTATGGGACATTCAGATCAATCACATTCTGTCTCCTCAAGACGTTAAACTTGTTGTGTACCACATGTTAAACATGAGATGCCTGAGGAAAACCTCTCAACACCCTCCTTTGTTGTAACCATCTCTACAAGTCGTTAAACTCGTGGAGTACCCTATGTTAAAGATGGGAAGATGAGGAAAACCTCATAGACATGCCTCCATCATAAGATATCCCATGACTAATGTGGAATACCATGGGTTCTACTCCCTTTAGATTACCTCTTATGAGGGAAAATATAGGTTCCCCAATGTCCACGCATCGATAGATTCCCATACATTCTTGATGTTTTCATATACTCCAACTGAAGGTTTCTATGATGTCAAGACCCCATGGATTGTCCAAACCAATGTACTATAATTAACCGACATCCACAAAGATATGGAACCAGTAACGAGATTAATGAACCACGACTCAAATCTATGACGGAGACTCGTACTTCGTAACAACTTCCAAGGTGGAATCCACGGAAGGAGAAACCAATATCCCATCATATAGTATCGATCAAGGAGAAAACATCCCAGAATAAGTGACAGATGCTGCCCACCTTTGAAAAGAGGGATCATTGGGAAACAATCAGTGTGTCCTCAAATGACAGATTTGTGCCTCAGTGAAAGCTTCAAAAACCAAAATGGTGAACCCAAAGTGAATCTATTCTCCTTCAACAATGAGTCGACCAAATATTTTGGGAAAATTGAGTCATCACCCATCTGAATCCCTTCTCTGTTATTTCTCATAGGATGAGTACCATTGGGTGCATGATGACTACAGTCCATCAGCTCCTCACCGACCCTACTTCCTTATGTGGCCATTCTGAGGGCATCTTACCCTGACGCCATCAGCTCTTCACCAAATTTTCCACCTTAAGAGGCCGCACATGTGGCAGTTAGCCCCAAATCCATCAGTTCCTCACCGACTCTACCGCCTTAAGAGGTCGTGTAGTGGGCACCCTCCCCCAACTCTATCGGCTCCTCTTCGCAGCCACAGACATAAACGGTCGCATAGGGGGAATCCAACCCTGACTCCATCAGATCATCGCCAACCCAGCCAACATAATATGACATGCAGGGGGAATCTGCCACCAACTCCATCGGCTCCTCACCGACTCTACTTCCTTAAGAGGCCACGCCGGGGGCATCCGTCCCCGACTCCATTGGGTCCCCGCCAACTCCAATTCTTTAAGAGGTCATGTCGGGTAATACTCCCCTAACACCATCGGTTCCTCACTTACTCTTCCACCTTAAGAGGATTCACTTTGTGCATCTTCCCCAAACTCCATCGGCTCCTCCCCGACGTTTCTGCCTTAAGAGGCTATGAAAGGGGCATCCTCCCCTGACCCCATCGGCTCCTCACCGACCCCTACACCATAAGAGGCTGGGAAGGGGGCAACCGCCCCCGACCCCTTCTACTCCTTGTTGATTCGTCTGTATTAAGAGGTTGTAAGAGATACATCCTCCCTATAATCCATCAGCTTCATGACGACTCCACCAACTAAAGAGGCTACGTAGGGGGAATCTACCCCTGAATCCATCATCTCATCGCTAACTCTTACGCCTTAAGAGGACGCACCAGGGGCATCTGTCCTCGACACCATAGGCTCAACACTAAAGACTCTACATTTAGAGGGTTCACTGGGGGCATCGGCACCCCGACTCCATCATCTCTTCTTCGACATTTATTCCTTAAGTGGATGAGAAGGGGAAATCCCTCCCAGACTCCATCGAATCCTCGCCGACCCCACAACCATAAGAGGCCATGCAAGGGGCCCCAATGACTCCAATGGCTCCCCACTGACCCATCTTCCTTAAGAGGCCACACAAGGGGCATCTTCCCCCAACTCCATCGGCTCCTCGCTGTCTCTGACAACTTAAGAGGTTGCAAAGTGGTAATCCACCACCACCACCCCCCCCAAATCCATCAGCTCCTCGCAGACCCTGACACCTTAAGATGACACGCTGGTGGCATCCTCCCCTGAATCCATCAGCTCCTCACCGACCCATCCACCTTAAGAGGCCATGTAGGGGGAATCCAACACTGAATCCATCGGCTCCTCACCGACTCCGCCACCCAAATAGGTCATGTCAGGGGCATCCACCCCTAACTTCATTGGCTCTTCCCTGACTCATACTCCTTAAGAGGCCATGTCGGGGGAATCTACCCCCAACTCCATCAGATCCTCTTTGAATCTGCCGCCTTAAGATGACACACTGAGGGAATCCCCCCCCCCCCCGCCAACTCCATCAATTCCTCACCGACACTTCCACATTAAGAGGTCATGCATGGGGAATCCTCTCCCTGAATCCATCGGCTCCTCACTGACCCCACGGCCATAAGAGGTAGTGCGGGGGGCATCCACCCCAAAATCCATCAGTTCCACCCCTACCCTTTCACATAAGAGGACGTGCTAGGGTCATTCTCCCCCTTCTCCAATGTCTCCTAGCTGACGCCACCACCTTAAGAGGCCACGTAGGGGGTATCCTCCCCCAAACTCTATCGTCTCCTCACCAACCCCACTACCTTAAGAGGCCACAGAAGAGGCATCGGCCCCCTGGCTCCATTGGCTCCTCACCATCCAAGCTCCATTAAGTGGCTACTTTAGGGGAATCCACTACCCCAACTCCATCGACTCCTTGCCGACCCTACCTCCTTAAGAGGTTGCGTATAGGGAATACATTCCCCAAAACTATATCGACTCCTCACCACCCTTTCCTCCTTAAGAGGCCTCCCTGGTGGCATCCTACCCCAACTCCATTGGCTCCTCACTAACGCCAATTCCTTAAGAGGCTGTGTAGGGGGATCCGCTCCCCGAATCCAATAGCTCCTCAAAAGCCATGTCGCCTTAAGAGGTTGCTCAAAAGGCTTCCAACCCCTGACCCCATTGGCTTCTTGCCGACCCTGCCACCTTAAGAGGTTGCCTGGGGGGATCATCCCCAGACTCCACCCAGCTCCACACCAAACTCGTCTCCTTAAGAGGCTCTTCCAGGGTACCCCCCTAACTCCATCGGCTCCTTGCGGACCTCGTGAAATTAAGAGGCCTCGTAGGGGGAATTCTCCCCCAACTACATCAGCTCCTCTTCGACTCTATCGCCATAATAAGTTGCACATGGGACATCCTTTCCCAACTACATCAGATCCTCGCCGACCTCGCCACCTTAAGAGGATACGCAGGGGGAATCTGTCCCCAACTCCATCAGCTCCTCTCCTCCCCGCCACCTTAAGATGTCAGGCAGCGGGCATCCGCCCCAAACTCCCTCAGCTCATCACCGACCATGTTACCTTAATAGGCCATACAGAGGGCATCCACCCCCGACACCAATGACACTTCTCTGACCCCACCAACTTAAGAGGCTACACAGGGGGCATCTGCCCCCTAACTCCACTGGATCCTCACCATCACCACCACCTTAAGAGGCTACACAGGGGGATTACTCTCCTTTAATCCATCATCTCCTCGCCAACCCTTCCGCCATAAGAGTCTATATAGGGAGCATCTGTCCCTGACTCCATCGACTCCATGTAAAACCCACCTCCTTAAAAGACCATGCAAGAGGAATAAACACCAACTCCATTGGCTTCTTGCTGACCCTACCGCCTTGAGAGGTCAAGTAGAGGGAATCCGCCCCCAACTCCACTGGCTCCTCGCAGACTCTGCCGCCTTAAGAGGTCACACAAGGGGAAACTGTCCCCGAATCCAATGGATCCTCGATGACTTTTTCTCCATAAGAGGCTGTGTAGGGGGAATCCTCCCCCCAACTCCATCGGCTCCTCACATACCACGCCACCTTAAGATGCCATGCAGGAGGCATCCACCCCCCAACTCTATCAGATCTTCATCATCCCCTTCGCCACTAAAACCCACTGTGGTAGACGTCCCTGAACTGCTACCATCGTGAAAGGGTTCCCCTTGTTACTTCCAACAGCCACTGTGAAGGTCCTCCCTGCACCTTTATCATTAGGCATGGAAGTCCTCCCTATCACCATCACCATCTACTATGGAGGTGCTCCCCACACCACCACTGTTAGGAAAAATAGTTCTCCTCATCCCCAACATCAACCATCCTAGTGGTCATCCCCATCCATCTACACAGTTTCCATACCGTATGAGATGATGTTCCAAGATTCTATAACTTTTGGGCTCAACCACCGCTTATCATACTAACGTTGTAAACACCCATGCCTTCTAGGCTCCATCACTCCCGTTGTATCGACGTTGTCGGCTTCCACACCTTACGGGATCCATTGCCCCCATAGTACCGATGGTGTAGGCTTCCATGCCTTTTGGGATATGTCTCCCACATCGTATCAAAGCTCCAGGATTCTATGCCTTCCGGGATCCTTCATCTCATCATACCAATGCTCCAGGCATCCAGGCCATTCTGGATCCTCCACCCCCTCATATCAATGCTCCACGATTCCATGCCTTCTGGGCTCCATCAGCCCTTCGTACTGACATTCAAGGAATCCACGCCCTCTAGGATCCATCGCCCTGTTGTACTGAAGATCCGAGTTTCTATGCCTTCTGGGCTCCATCTCCCTCATTGTACCGACAATCTAGGCTTCTGTGCATTCTGGGCTCCATCTCCCCCGTCTTAACGATAATCAAGGCCTCCATGACTTCTGGGCGGAATCTCTCCCGTCGTAACAATGCTACAGGCTACCATTCCTTTTAGGATCCATCCCCCCCCCCAAAAAATCAAAGATACGCTCGAAGATTACATTCATTTCACGCTCCATCGCCCCCACCATACTGACTCTATAGTCTTCCACACCATCCGGGCTACATCGTTGCCGTCATAACGATGCTCCAGGGTTCCATGACTTTCCGTCACCATGGCCCCCATCATACCGATGTTCCAATAATTCACACCTTTTAGGATCCATCACCCATATCATACAGATATTCTAGGATTCCATGCCTTCTGGGCTCTATCTCCACCATCGTACCGACATTCCAGGCTTCCACGCATTCCAGGATCCTTCACCCCATTGTAAATATGATCCCTGATTCGATTCCATTTGGGATCGATCTACCACATCGTACAAATGCTCCAGGAATCCATAACTTTTGTGATCCATCACCCCTACCGTACTAATGCAGTAGTCTTCTAGGCCTTTCAGGCTCCATCACCCCAATCATTCTGATGTTATAGGCTTCCACGCCTTCCGGGCTCTGTCTCCCTTGTCATACCGAGCCTTTAGGATTCCACACCTTTCTGTCTCCATCTCCCCACTATTATAAGAGAATTTTTTCATCCCTACCACCCTTAAAACACTCTTTGTCCACCCCACTACCATAATGCATCAACCGCAAAGGCCCTCTTTGTATTCCCGACAACAGCTTCTAGAATGTTCATTATGAGGTAGCCCAGCTCATGCATGGAAAACATCCATGTTTACACATGGGAAATTTTATGGAAATCCCATCATATATATTCCCGCCTTATCGAAACCATCATAATTTGGTAGAGATGATTTTCCCTATAGTAACACAATCTTTGTGGTTCAACGTCCTCTTTGTAGCATGTTAAACAGCACAACAACCATTATCTTTGTTGCTTGACGTTAAACCATGGGACAACATCTTGGTCACATGGAATTCAACTAGAAAAAGAATCTTTCCAATGCAACATGCCCTAAAACCATATCAACCATTGTCGAAGCTATGTGACCCTAAACGTCATACATCACTCATCCTAGCTACACAAAATGAAACTATGAACTCAGTTCAAAATCGATGACTGTAAATTAAGGGTCATTGGTCTATGAAATAAGACCTTAAACTACTTGAAACACTATGGTCTGTTACTCTATGTTTAGCTACGTCTTCCCACTAACACACATAGATGCAATGTGGTGTAGAACCCAGAGTGTCGGAATCCAAATAGACATAATTTCAATCTATATCTATGCTTCATAGAAAACCATTTATTTGGATCCACACCTTTTTTCATGTATGAAGGGGCCCCCTAATGGCCTGGTCTCATGCTGCATTCACCCAACTACTATCTTGGGAAAACACTTCGGAACACGTTAGATGACATTTTGAAATAGGTCCTATGTTTCGAACATTTTCAGTGGTCAACCCTCACTTGTCTATCCTCATCCCCAATAACACGACATGGATACTATGTTCGGAACACGGTCAACAGATATCCTCCATCATTACACCACCATCATTATGATCCAAGTATCAAATTCTATGATTCACCCCTTTTACCTCTTGATGTTTAGGTGGAACTCCAACACTCTTGATCTTACCCTGCCATGCATCATTGCTCATTGAGTGAGAGGGCCAGTATTGTTGGGAAATTCCCAACTTGACACCTCAATTCTAATTTTTATGTGCCTCAATGTGTTAGGAAAATCCCACCATTACTCCTTGTTTCCCACACAGATTATGAATCTTGTGGGATTAGTAGTTTTGATAGGATTTGTACTGATATAGTTGAGCGACAAAGACATCCTCATTCATCATTACGTTAAACTCCATTATCATCCTACATGACGTTAAACTGTTCATATTTGTCCCGCATGATATTAAATTGTATTATCATCTTGCATGACATTAAACTACTCATCTACATCTATTATGAAGTCAAACATGTCGTTATCATCCTACATGGATTTGAAGTTTTCATATTTTTTCATCATGACGTTTAACTGCATTATCGTCTTGCATGAAGTTAAACTATTCTTCTTCATCTTTCATGACATTAAACTGCTCATTTTCATCTAGAATGACGTTAAACTACTCATCTGTATCTTTCATGATGTTAAACTGCTCATTATCATCATGAATGATGTTAAACTATTCATCTTCATCTCTCATGATGTAAAAATTATCATTATTATCTTGCATTATGTTAAACTATTCATATTCACCCATCTTGATGTTAAACTACTCAATATCGTCATGCATGACATTAAACTGCTCATCTTCATCTCGTATGATGTTAAAATGCATTATGGGTCCAAAATGACCTTATACAGTCATGTCCCACATGACATTAAACTATATGTCATCCCATAGGATGTTAAATTATATCTTGGCCTACATGACCATAAAATATTATGTCTTGCATGACATTAAATTGTATGTCATTCCGCATAACATTAAAATATAGAAATTTTCACCCGACCTTGAAATGTCGAATGTCCTTGGTGCATGATGTTAAACAACACAACACCTTCAAGAACTACATATGGCTTGATTCACAACCTCATGGGATACTTTGGAATGCACGGACACCTCGCCTTGAATCCATCCCTAGAATATTCTTTGATTCTTCCCCCTGGGTATATTTCTCTTAGAGGATCCTACATGGTGTGGTTTAGGATTCTTTGGCCCCACTCATGTAATGATTATGATGATCACACCATATTCCCCTCCTTATTTATCAATTCTTGCATGTCCTCACTGCATGATGGTAAACATCATGGCATTCAAGAAGAATGTGTGGCTTTATTCCCATAATCACAGGATATGTAGGAACGCCAAAACATTTTGACTATCGGCCTATCCCCAAACATTAGGATATGCCCTCTAGTCGGAAAAAAGTTTGTGGTGCCATCTTTTTCCCTCATTTATGTTAGGTCCATCATGTCCACTCCATAAATTCCTCTCCCTGGAGATGTCAACCAATTTATTCATCCTTTATTACGTTAAATTGCATGTGCACATTTATGTATCACACACTCACTTTACATAGGACATTATCATCATTCACACCCAAATGTTCTCCATAACATTACAGATACATAGCCTAAGGGTCATCCTATCATTTTGGGCCATCCCCCCCGAGGACCTCGAATAAAAAATTGATACAAGTCCCACATTAGTGAATATGGTTAGCCATAAACACTCTTTTTTTCTTCTATTTTAGTCCACATGATGTGGATGTTGTGTTTAGAATGCGGTAAATAGTCATCCTTCATCATTTACACCACCCCTGTATGTCCAATGTATTGGGTGTAGTGATTCATTTTGTCATGATATCCCTTCAAAAATCTTTCTGCCTCGGGCAGGAGTTTTAGTCTGGTTGTTTTAACCTTATATGTTTGGGAGATCCTGGTCCTATTCCTCGTTTCCCGAACTGAGCATTTCTCACATTGGATTAAGAGCTTGGTTAAAGTAATACCTGGGTAAAGGGTCATGTATCTACAATTCAAGCTCTATCACATTAAACTAAGATCACTATCATCCTCACTGCAAGACATTAAACTACAAAATGGTCTGGACTTCCAATCTCAGGTTCCTCGGCCTTCCCAATCCCCTCACCCATGTTCCCATTAAGTACTTTGTGGTGTGGTATGATATTATGTCCTCATTCACATCGGGGTATGGTTTCCACATAGCATACATCCCCTTTAGACACCCCTCCATCTTTTTCCTTACCCTTAGAAGTTAAACTCCATTGGTCCCAACATTCTTCATTTGTCCCATTATTTGCGTTTCAACCAGCATTCACATACAAAAGGATCCTCGAATAGCTTATATGTTTCGCCTATGGGATCTCCTACCATTTCGGGCCAAATTCCACGAGGATCTTGGGTGAAAAATTGATACAAGTCCCATGTTAAAAATATGGTCAAGGGTGGATGCTCAATTGTTTTCCCCAATCCCTGGTTACTCAATAGTGATATTATGTTGCAATCATGGTCAACAGTTATCCTCGATCATTGTTTTCTTTCTTTGTTCTTCTACATAATAGGCACAATGATTCATCCATTCTACCCATCTTTCCCATGCACCTGAAATGAAATGGGGCGTATTTGGTCCGAGCTCTATGACCATAAACTAAGACCACCAGCCTCAACACTACAAGTTGTTAAGATTGAAAAGTTGTCAAGACATACCATCTTAGGTCCCTCATATATTTAAGACCCCTTTCCCAAGTTCTCACTTAGGATTGTACAATATGGCATGGGATTATGTCCTCACTCGCATCGGGTTACTCACCATACTGTACACATCGCTCGCTAAGATACTTTTCCCCTATCTTCATCCTTCCAGCCTGACATAAAACTACCCATAATCCTCCAAAACTATCTTTGGATTCATTCCCATCCTTAATAGATACATAGGACTACCCGAAAATTTATCCTTCAGGTCAAGCCACACTTATTAAGAACTACTTACCTTCTTGGCCCCCTGAGATGAGTTCTCTTGGTATAGGGGCATGCATTTTTTTATGGGATTACATCCTCATTCACAAAGAGCTTTTAATAGCCACACCACATACCTCTCCATCCTATGATCCCTTACTCCCCCAGTTTTAAACTAATCTCTTTGAACTGGAATCTCTAGAATTGGGCCCCTATCTTCTTTATCAGTTCACCCATGTTCCGAAGTGCACTCTAGTTCAGGACCTAGAGTGTTGAATCCTATATGGACATGTTATCATCCATCTTCAGTCTTTATCCTTAACTTATTTTGGTATTCCTTCATCATTCACATCCAAAAGGGCACACGAGCAATATGTATAATTAGCCTAAGGGCATTCCTATCATTTTGGGCCAATGTCCTCAAGGATCTCAAATGAAAAATTGATACAAGTCCCACATTTTGAATATGTTCAGTGGTCGACACTAATTTTTATTGCCATTTCAGGACACCTGATATGGATGTTGGGTTTCGAACATGGTAAATAGTTATCCTCCATTGTCAAACCAACCCCACCAATCCCTAAGAGTTGGTTTCCTATTTCTCATCAATTTCCACTCCATCATGGCTAAGTGGATATTGATACTCTTGGTACTATCCCTCAGGGCACATTTGCATGTTAGGAGGAAAAATCCAGAGTGAGGTGTTATTTGGGTCCCCACACCAATTTTCCCTTCGCACGCATTCCATGTGTTTAAAAGACATTATGCTTTTTTATTTCCCACATCGAGCATAGTTCGCATGGGCTAAGGGATTCCGTCGAGGATTGAACCCATTTGGACGATTCATGATTCTCTATTGTCCGAGATCTAATACCTTAAACATAGATTTATCTATGTCCTTATAGCAAGATGTAAAACTACATGACATTCCTAGAACTACGTACGGCTTGATTCATATCCTCATGGGATACATAGGAACATCTAGAAGTCTCATAATTGGGTCCAGCCACATGAATCTTAAATCATTCCTCGATTTCATCCCTTGACCTAAAATCCTTTGGATGTATATGGATTGGTGAGTACCAATTGGGATTTCATTTAAGGTGGGTTTTACAATAGTTTCACCATGTCCCTCCCTTGTTTTTTCGAAACCTAGTCTGGGTTCTAATACCTTAATACTAAGATCTCTTCACATCCTTTTTTCATGACTTTAAACTGCAAAAAATCTCCCAGAACTACATGTGGATAGATTCTTATCCTCATGGGAAATATAAGAATGCCCGGACATTTCAATTGCAAGTCCATCCCCATGAATTTTAAATCCCGCCCTGTTTTCAACCCCATTCCACGAACTCCATTAAAAGTATATGGTATGGTGAGTAACTGTTCGGCACTTATTCACATCTGGTTTTCCTAAATTTTCACCATGTGAATCTCTTTCCTTTTTCCCAACCCAGTCTGAGTTCTATGACCCTAAACAATGATCATTCTATGGGAAATCTACATCAAGTTTTGCTACATTTCTGCACTACGCACAATCCATCAAACTAGGTACCCTCAAAAAGGTCCAATCTACATCCTTAAGTTAAGAGTTTGCGACCCTAGGACCATTTTCCTCAGAAAATTATTTGAATTCTTATATCTTACATGTCTCATTGGTGTACTCAAAGGTGGCATGGTAAAGAGCCCATGGTGTAGAGTTTTTAGGGAAGCATCCCCTCATTTCATGTCCATGCTTCATGAACCCTTTATTTGGATCCCATACTATTCCACATATGAAAGGGACTCAATTTACGGCCTTGTCACATGCCACATTGGCTTAAATACCTTCTAGGCCCAACATCCCTAAAGACCACAGACAACATTCGAGCCAGGTCATGTGTTTCGAACACGGTCAATAGTTTACCTTCATTTGTCTATACCCATTTAAAAAAAATAGATACTTTGTTTCGAACATGGTCAACAGTTATCCTCTATCATCATGCCACTATCATTGTTTTCCAGATCTCAAGAATCATGAATCCCATATTTCCAATCACTTATGTTCAAATGGAATTCCAACATACTCGACTTTACCCCTTCACGCATCAAGGTTCATTAAGTAGGATGGTCGGTATTATTGGTATTTCATTCACCTAGTGTCTCATTGCCCCTAATGTGTGCCTCCTTGTACTAGGAAAGCCCCAATACTACTTTTGGTTTACAACATCGAGAACAACTCACTTGGGCTTAGTGGTATTGGTGGGATGTTTAATGTTGTAGCCAAACTACACATTCCCTTCATCTTGAAAGATGATAAAAAACACTCTTATAACTACATGTGGCTTGATTCCCTCCCTTATGGGATACTTAGGAATGCCCTGAAAACCTGTCTTAGGCTGAGACCAGTTTTCACCTTTAGTCCCATGACCTAAATATTCTCCCAAGAGCTTGTGTTGTTGCATTGGATCTTATGGTCTGCATTCACATCGGGGTATGTACCGCACCACTCATTTCCTTTCTGGGTATCCATGTCCTCGACACATGACCTTAAACTATGCCCCCTAACCTAAACATGTTCAGGATTTCCCATGATAATTATTGGATGCATCAGCTACCTTGCTAGAGAGGATTCCCCCTACAAGTGTTGGTATTTGACCACACTGTTCCCAGAACAACGTGCATCTTGATTCCCATTCTGATGGGATACGTAAGAATGCCTGACCACTTTTCCTTGGACCCAACCAAACTCTCACATTTGGTCTCTTGACCTAAAAAAATTCTTCTGGGGATACAAGGTGTGTTGCCGACTCATAATGTCCCTATTCACATCGGTTTTATAGCTACCACATCACACACTCCCTTATTGGTATCTCCCCTTGCACTCATTTTCCAATCATATGATGTTAAACTGCAAGTGTTCATATGTCATATACCTATGACACTAAACTATGGTTCTACCCTAAACAAGTTCAAGATTTCCCATGTTAATCGTGGGATGCATTAGTTTCCTCACCAGAGAAGATGTTCCCTACCATCGTTGGTCTCTGACCACGTCATGGTTCATGAACTATGTTTGTATTGATTCTCATCCTTATGGGATATGTATTGATGCCCAGTCATTTCACCTTGAGCCCAGCCCCAGGGTCAATAACTATTTTGGCCCCTCATCCCCATTCACGGTCCAATTCCTATAACCTTAAACTAGGAGCCTATATTTCATGTAACATGATATTAAACTGTTAACCTTGGTCCATGGAGTATGAAAATAAAACTGTGTGCAACGTCCTGGTTATATGACACTAAACTATTCCATGAATCATCCATATTCGTATGATGTAAAATAGCAATGCATTCTAGGTCCTCGCGATAGAGTTACTGTCAAAAAATATGTTTGATCCCTAATCAGACTGATGTGTCTACCTAACTTATTTCCACCATAGTGGAATAAATTCAAGAGTATTGGACTCCATTTGAACAATCCATCAATCCACCCTCTACACTTTACATAACCATTATTTGGACCCTCGTTCTCTTTCACATCTAAAGGAACCCCCTAACAGTTTAGATTCTCGTGCAATGGCTCACCTAATGTCTTCTGATAATGTTATGGAAGACTAATGGATGAAATTTCATGTTAGGCCCCATATTTTGATCATGGTCATCATTCGGCCCTCATTTTTTATCCCTATTTCAGGAAAATGCAATATGGAAACTGTGTTTCAACACGGTCAACTGGAATCCTTCATTATCTCACCATCCCTACAGTGTTCTGAATTTTTGGTATGGTGATTCACACTTTCAACTCTCTTATGTTTAGATTTATTCCAACTCCCCTCGTGTTACCTAGCTTGTTCTCTAGATCACACCGGGAAAACGGTAATTTGAATTTTCTGAGAGCTTCTTTCTCTAGTGATGGCTCCCTCTTTCTTCTTAGAAATCCTGATCAGTTGTTCAGAGATCCCCATTATCCGACAAAAATACCTTTTTAGGATGCTCCAAATGGTCATCAATGTCCCATTCCAATCCCCCCACACCATCTTTTGTTTATCACTCCCGTACAGGTGAATGACCTCTTATTATCTATTATTTCCCACACTGATCACGGATTACATGGGCATATAGATTTAGTCAGCTATTTCCTTAAAGATATTGAGATACAATAGACACCATGGATTTCAATTTAATTAGATGTTTCCTCAAAATATGGTCCACCTCACACTCCTCATCCTCATTAGACCCCATTCTTTTGGTGGAAATTTTTGGCACTAGAAAACACATCCAAAAAATATTCCAAATGCTTCCATACATGATCTTATATCATAGACCGTTTTTCAAGAATCTATTTTACAGATCACAACACCCAAAAAGGGTACCAAAGTAGGAGTTATAGAGATTTGATGTTGGGCTAGAAAACTGGTTCACAGAGCCCATTCACAAAGCTCCCACCATGATCACGGAGCAGAGTGAACTTGACAGGAGCCTCCGCGAGTGTCACGATGGTCGATAAAGATCGAATCTGTGGTTAAGAAAAACATGGGGAACTTGACCGGAGCCTCTGAGAGCACCGTGAAGGTCGATGACAATCAACTCCATGGTTAAAAAAACATGAGGGAACTCCCTTCGGTTTCAGAGTGCGATTTCCTTCACGGTGTGATTTTCTCATCGAGGTGTGCATTTGGGCTCTGCATCATGCTCTGGAAAACTCCATTGCCTATAAATAGCAAGCTCACCCCCCTTCATATGAATAGCCATGCCACCCCTTGGGTGGCCAATATCCCATTTTGCAGGGCTCTAGAGCACTACGAACCGATTCACTTCTCAAGGGGTGAAGCCCTTTGCGAATGAGGGCGCTCCTTCAGGTTGATCGAGGATCTGCAAGCATCTTTTGAATGACAGAAACTTTTATCCACAAGCCCCTTTGATCCAAGAGCCCCATTTCTCCACGATTCCCTTTTCTCCATGAGCCCCGTTGCTCTACGAGCCCCCTTTCTCCATCAGGATCCATGCATTGCGAGATCCCATGCTCCGCAAATAGGTTTCCTTCATAAAGCTACTTTGTGAGACCCCATGCTCCGCAAGAACCTTTCCAATGTGGAACTACATTGAGAATTCCTATACTTCATGAAGCTTTTACATTTTCGCCCACTGATATATACCTTGTGGGACACGCCCCCGCACCCTGCTCCAATTCACTGTCTAGTTGTGGTCTCAGCCCTCTGCTACCGTCACTGACCACATTGAAAAATAGTGAGTCATACCGTGAAATTTTCGGGCTAGGATATCAGCATTTTCCATTGCACCTTTATGTACACCCACATTTTTACTATGCAATACAATAATTAGAGGTACTCCTCTGCAAACCATGAAACACCTTGAGTTTACATATTCTTGTTGGTTCATTTCCCATTTTGTGAGTGGAGATTCTAATCATCAATTCCCAGTTTACCAGGATTCAAACCATTCCTCAAGTTACACATCAAAACCGAATCACTTGGCTCATATGTCAGGATCCAATAGATATGGATGCTCTTGTGTAAGTCCCAACATTATCCATTGTTAGGTGCCTCATTCATAATAGTTCAATCTATATGACTTTAAATTGTAGTACTACCTATGTGATAAATGTAAGATTCCTCTTTCTCCAAAAAAGAGATTCCTTATGCTCTAAGCATAAGATTCCAATAGTCCTCTCTACATGACTATAAAATGTAGTACTCCATATGTGACAAACATAGGATACCACTTTCCCTAAATGATAGATTCCTTATGCTCCATTCATACGATGCCAACAGTCCTCTAGGCATGACATTAAATTTTATTACAACTTATGTACATAACATAGGATTCCTTTTTCTCTAAACGTGATATGCCTTTTGCTCCAAGAATAAAATGTCAATAGTCCTCTCAACATGAATTTAAAATGTAGTACACCCTATGTTACAAACATTTGGTGTCTCCTGATACAAACAAAATATTCCTTATGTTCCAAGTGTAGGATACCAATAGTCCTCTCTACATTACTATAAACTATAGTAATCCCTATGTGAAAAACATAGGATGCCTCTTACTCCAAAAAAGAGATTCCTTATGCGCTAATCATAAGATTACAATAGTTCCCACTACATGACTTTAAACTATAACATTACCTTTCATTAAAAAATATGATTCCTATTGTTCCATTTAATAGATGGATTATGTGACAAGCATAATATACCTCATGCCATGATTACAAAGGAATATTATCAAGAGTGTTGGAATCCATTCAAACATTACATCACTCTACCACATGCTTTGTCTGTCTTTCATTCAGATCTTTATCATTTTCATGTCTAAAAGGACCCCCTAATGACTTTCCCCCATGCCACCTCGACTCACCTGCCGTCTTGGTCCAACACATTAGATGACTTTGGATAAAACATAGAGTCATGTCCTGTGTTTCAAAAATGGTCATTAGTCGAACCAGATTTTTTTGTCCCCATTTCCGACTAACATGATTTGGATGATATCTTTCGAACACGTTCAATAGTTATCCTCCATCATCATGCCACTCACACCACTTTCTAGATGTTAGGTATGTGATTCAAATTTTTCATCTCCATTTTCTCATACTGATTCCAATGCCCACGGAATTATCCCGCTTGTGCACTAGCGCATAGGTGTATTCCATAATTATATGACTCAGACCACTAGTGATTTGGGATGAACTCATGGCCATACAAGAGGAAGGAACTCGGGTAGCTTCTATGCATAATCCCCATCCACCATTTCCGCTCTTTAGCGGCGCTCAAGCAACTTCATTGCGTATTCCCCATCCACCATTGTCTCTCCATAGCGCCACTCGAGAAGCTTCCATGTGTAAGCCCAATCATCCTTTTCCGCTCCATAGAAGAACACAGGAAGATTCCCTACATAAGCCCCATCCCCCTTTGCTACTCCTTAGCATCTCTCGGGCAGCATCCCTATGTAAGACCCATCCACTATTGTCTCTCCTTAACAGAACCCAATAAACATCCATGAATATACCCCATTCACCACCCTTTATGGATGCACCTTTTCTCTATTATTGTTATGTCTTTTCATCCTCTTGTTTCTCACACTGAGCATGAATCACGTGGGATTAGAGTAAGCATCGACCAGGAAATCCTCTCTGGGCCTCCATAGAGTGTAAGCCCCAAATTCTTCCAAACAACATGGAATTTGATTCCTGACAAGGCAAGGTACGTAGGAAGTCTTGTAGAGTTTCAAGACCAACACCTACAGGTCCCAAGAACCTCATGCCGTTTCACCAAAAACATCTGAACTATGTTGAATTTGATCCTTGTCTACCAGGCAAGGTATGTAGGATTCCTCCTTGAGGTTCAATCCCAACACCCATCAGTTCTGACCACTCCACATCAGTCAACCTTCATCCCACAAGACACAAAACTATACCCAATCAAACTACGTGGTCTATGATCCCTATCTCCGAGGAAGTGTATATAGGAAGATTCCATGAGGTTCAACCCCATCCGACGGTAATCCATTGTGATCCCTATCTGACTATAAGCTGTTGTGATCGACATATAGTGGTAAGCCATTGGAATCTCAATCGACAGTAAGCTGTTGTAAACCCCAACTGGCGGTAAGCTGTTGGAATCCCAATCGACAGTAAGATGTTGTAAACCCCAATCATAGGTAATCTATTGTAACCTGAAATAAATGGTAATCTATTATGGTCCCCCTCATCAGGACCAACATCTCTATTCCACCCCTCGAGCATCAGACCAACATCAGGCTGCTAACCATGTGTAAGCCCCAGCATGCCTTTGGGTCTCTATCCCCTATGAACACAGTGCTTCCATGCCCCATCCTAAACTATACAGACATTGATTCCCTTCCACAAGGATACATAGGAAGTCTCTTCCTGGATGAAACATAACACTACTATCACCTTCACGATGGTTCCATCTCATTACCTTTCAACTTTATTCAACTCTCCATCATCCATTATGATTCATACTTTGGCTGCTACATCCTTGTGAGATTATGTCATCCTGCCCACCGTTGTTCCTTGGGTAACATAAGAAGCTAACAATGCGTAAGTCCCACACAATCCATAAAAATCCATCCAATATTATCCCCCTTGTGATGGGCCATTATCCATGTGTAATCCCCAGCATATATTCGTGTCATTTTCCTTTGTGTACACCCTGATTCATCACCCCTTTTAACTATGTGGGTTTTGATCTCTGTTATCTACATAGGATACATAAGAAACCTCTATGAGGTTCAATCCCAGCCAATGGTAAATCATAATTTCCCACATTCAGGGGTTCACTCTCTTGTATGCACCCTCAGTGGTGTCCAGACCAGCCTTCATGGTGTGACATCTTCCATTTATGGGACACGCCACCCTGGGTCTTCTCTCATTGGGAATTATTACCTATCCATCCAGTGTTCCCTATTCTGGGGTGAACACTTTTTGATCCGCCCTCAGTGGGGTCCAGATCATCCTTCACGGTGTCATATGTTTTCTCTCTGGGACACACCACCTCGGATCCATCCCCATTGGGCCTTCTGATCCATCCATATGGTAAACCATTCAGATTATCCCTTCAAGGGATATACCACTATGATCCGTCTCTATAGGAAATTCTGATCAATCTCATTCTGTCTCCACCAGACATTAATCTGATGCCATACATCATGTTAATCATGAGATGCCAAAGGAAAACATCAGAACACATGCCTTTGGAGTAACCATCTCTACAAGATGTTAGGCTCATAGAATACACCTTGTTAAGTATGGGATGCTGAGGAAAACCATAGAGACATGCCGCTGGAATGAGATACCATACGACTGATATGAGATGACTCAATTTATATGCCCTATATATTCTTTATTATTAGGATGAATACAGGTTCCCCAACGTCCACTAATACTGATATTCCCTAACATGCCTAATGTTGTCATATACTCCAACCGAAGGTTGCTACCATATCAAGAACTCATGGAATGTCTTGACAGATGTAGTGTAATTAACTGTCGTCCACAATGATATTGAATTAGGAACGAGATTCATGAACCACGACTCAAATATATGAGGGAGACCCAAACTAGGTAATGAGTTCCGAGGAGGAATCCATAGAAGGAGA
This sequence comes from Viscum album, assembly GCA_963277665.1. Lineage (NCBI taxonomy): Eukaryota > Viridiplantae > Streptophyta > Magnoliopsida > Santalales > Viscaceae > Viscum > Viscum album. Next base: position 206,983,794 of record OY728166.1, read on the forward strand.
AACTGACATCACATCATCCCATTTTAATCAAGGAGAAAACATCCCTGAATAAGCGACAGATGTCACCCTGCTTTGGAATGTGGGAATGCAGGGAAAAAATTGGTGCATCATCAAATGATGGATTTGTGCTCAGGAGAAAGAATCGAAAACAATATGTATATGCCTCATTGAATGGTACATGAAAATTTGAAAATGGATGGACAAGAATCAATGTCATCCAGAGAATTGTATTTTAGAATGATGTATTGTTGAAGAGTCAATTCTATTCAATAAAGATTAAATATCAGATTTCGACATCATCGATCCCCTAAAGTCAAATCACAAAGTTCATCTTATGGTTTAAGGGATTTATTGAAGAGAGGTTTTTACAATTACCATGATAGATCGGGAAGAAGTTGACATTTATATTTTACACAATTGAGAATATGTTGATCCATATATTGAATCCCACAAATAAATTCATATATATTTGAATCCCTCAAGGGTAAAATAATGGATAAAATATACATAAAATCAATAATTTATAGTATGGTTCCAATATCAAATTTATAATTTGTTATATAAAAATATGAATTCAATTGTTGGAAAATTTTAATTACCAACTAGGATACTGAATGAAATGTTCTATCTTACATTGGTTTTGTAATAAATGCTTATAAGTTCTATATATACAAACATGATGACAATATAATAATGCAAACATGCGTGTACACTTATGGTTGACGCCTTTTCTTCACATCCAAGATACCAAGGATGAAATATTGGTGAGGGTGAATTTCCGAGTTAATATAGAAGGTATAGATTGTTACTATAGTAAATGACACTATTCATCTGATTTGGGCCTTCGGGCCACCAGTTTTGGCCTATGGGTATTAGGGCCTTCAGGCCACAATGGCCTTCGGGCCATAGGTCCTTCGAGATGTAAGGTCTTTCAAGCCAGCATTGGCCTTTGGTCTACAGGGTTTTCGGGCTACATAAATGAAATAAAAGTAGGGAAGACCACACAACAATAGACCTATATAAGGATTGAGTGAAAAATAGAATCGATTATAGGAGAGATAATTTTATTGGAAGAATGAGAGTGTTTGAAAATAGCCATAGGTACCATGCATCATGTAGCTCTGGATAGGGCAATGCTAGAAAACTAGCCATGTGATGTGGGGAGCTAGCCGCCTTCATGAGGCATATGCAGAGGAGGGTTTGTTTCAAGTGATTCAAGTCTCATGCCTTTAGGTTCATATATTGGGTTGTGTGTGGGCCTTGTACCTTGGTCCTATGGGTCATGTAAGGGTTACCCTTCAACCCTTAAATGGGGAATTATCCAAAAAATATATAAAAACGAATTCATTCATACCATTCGTGTAACAGTATGATGAAAAATAGTGGGGTTTCACTTTTAGAGGAAGTGAAGAACATATATGGTTCCATGGATAGAAATCCAATTTATGAAAATACTTCATATTCTTGAATTATCGAACTAATATAAGAGGTGTATTACAAAACATTTCAAGTGCTTATTTTCCATTACAAATAGGATGAAAATATGACTTTATGGAAGGTTGATAAAATGAGCTTCATGAAGGTGAATTTTAGTGTGGAAGGGGAAAAAGAAGATACATTCATATGGGCATCACAAGAAGAAAATTATTTTTTGTCTGAGATCATACAAATAAGTATTGGTTGATTTTCATGTTGGTCAAAAAAAATTGAGGTTAGATGCTAAATTAATCAAGGTTTACCCTTTCATTAAGAGGTCACAATTAGTTCATGTCGGTCACAATGTAGAAAATTTCTTAAAAATTATAGGGTACCAAATAGAAGGGATTTGGATTCATGATAGAAGAATCAAATCCCTAAATAATTTGAAAAAAAATTGATACAGTACAATGATAGGATAAAAGTATTTTTTAAATATATTATTTTTTTTCTATAATATTATATGTTCTATACTAAATTAACATAATCTAAATTTAATATTTTTCTAATCATTCCGAAAGTGTATTCAGTGTGTGATGATGTTAAAGATCACTCAGAAGAACAAAATATTACAAAGTAAAACCTTTGGAATGATTTGAAGGTATTGTTATAATATAAATTCTGAATTTTACCAAAAAATTATATAATGAAAATTGATTTAATATTGATTACTCATTATAGAGTTTGATTATTTTTTAATATTTCATTTAATATTTTATGCCTTTCTAAATCAAACCATCCATAAATATCTTCTACCTTAAAACCATTTCACCCCTACAACGTTTTATTTACCACATTCCGTCATGTATGCTCCCCTCCCATGATAGGAAGAGAAAAATGATTCCTTTTCCCCATCATAGAGGTACTCTGGATGATTTAATAGTATATTAATTGTCTATATATTTAATATATTTTTACATATTTTTGTTTAATTTATTTATTTTTATTATTGCTGTCATAATAAAAGTTTTCCTATACATGTTGGTTATTTTTTTCAATTTGGGGTGGCCTTTCCATTTTTCATGTCTTTCTGCCCCAAAACATCTATAGAATTCTTCTCCGTGAAAAACTTTTCACCCCTAAAGTGTTGTCATTTATAAATTTACTTCATGTTCCCTACACTATTGAATCATTGAGATAATCATAATGTTTAAAAAGAAAAATCATTGTCCATAAAATTAAGGTATTGTTTTGTGTTTATGTTTAATTTATTTCTCTTTATTATTACTCACATAAGATTTTTTTCATTTACATGTGGATTTTATTTTGATTTGGGGTGGTATAACCATCTTTCATGCCTTTCTACACCAAATAATCTGCAAAATTAGTCTCCCTCAAAATCGTTTCACCCCTGTAGTGTTGGAATTTATCACATCCCTTTATGTACCCTCCAATACTTAATCATAGAGGTAATATTAATGTCTGAATAGTAAAATCATTTTCCATCGAATTAATTATTTTCATATTTATGTGTAATCTATTTTTTTCAATATTACTCAAATAATAATTGTTTTATTATAACGGTGGATTCTTTTGATCCATTCTATAATAGATATAATGAAAAAAATCATTCCATCAATAATTCATATAACAATCACGAAGAGTTGAGTTCCAAATAAATTTTTAAATAATTTTTTCATCATTTTATATATTTCATTATGTTAATTTCATTAAAAAAATTATTAATACATAATTATATTATTTAACATTTCATTTTGGAAGACGTATTTTTATTTCAATAATCTTCAAAAATCCAAAAAAAAGTGTAAAATGTTCCTAACTTCCAATATTACCATGATTTTCATTGGATTTCATTAAAAAAAATACCAAAACTGCATATTGAATCAATGTTCTTATCTTAAAATTGTCTCATTGTTGAAATACTAAAGAGTCGAGGAATATTGTGTTCCCATTATGGTGACTTATCATGATATAATGGGAATTTGAGATTCCTTTACTCTTCTAGATTTCAAAAATGAGAAAGGTTTGTCATCTTGGAACATCGAGTCAATATGTAGTGTTGGTAGTTCAAAAATGAATGGAATAAAATATCATGGTAACATTGGCTGTTATTATTGACATTGTGATTTTGGTACATATAGGAATCAACCACACATCAATCTGACAAATGGTGTGATCGTTATGACTCTAACTGCTTCTTTTTATTTAAAATTGACATTAATTTTAGTATAAATATATAAATTGATATACTCAAAACTGAGTAAACATATTATTATTATATTGATACATTAATACAATGATTCATAAGCCATTTTTCACTTATTTCAATCCACCATGCCTCAGTCCAACACATGATGTACCTAGTATTACTCATGGTGTATGTTATGAGTTAAATATAAGCTTCTTAGTTCATAAAAGTGTAAGTCACTAAAAAATGAGAAAAACAACTAATTTTATCTTGATAATTTAGTAAATTTATTCATAAAACTTTTGCGACATTTATTAATTGTTCTCACATCATACGGATACACTATGTGATTGGTAGGAGTCAATGTGTGTGTTTCTAGTTTGAAATGACATTTTAGTAAAAAATGACAAGTGACACACTCAAAACTATGAAAAAAATTAATATTGTTTTTATACATTAGTAAACTGTTACATATGTCATTGTATATGTATAAGAATAATCATAACCTCAATCTAACACACAAAGTGATTGGAATTACTACAAGTCCTTCTTTTTATATAAAATTAACATCCATTTTATTAAAAACGACAACTGAACTACTCCAAAACATCCAAATGCATTGGAATTGATTTTATACTTTAGTTATAAGATCCATGAGTCATATTATGTGTATAATATTTCAAACCTCAATCTGATACACTATGTCCCAGGTCTCACTCAATGTGTCTACTAGCAGTTTGAAATCGAAATATTAGTTCAATAACAGAGACTCACTGAAAACTGATCTATCAAACTCATATTGTCATAATAAATTTAGAAATTTATCATAATTCATTTTTAATGTGTATTAATTTGACTCATGTAAAACTGAAACATGATGTGATCGATATGATTCAAGGTGCAAGTTTCCTGTTTAGATTTATATTATAGTAAAAAAAGACAAGTGACATGCTCAAAATTGATCAAACACATTCAAATTGTTCTTATACCTTACTAAAAATGATTAATAATTCTTTTGAGTAATGTAAGAACATTTGAACCTCAATACGATTCATGGTGTGACCTGTATGACTCCAACTGTGTATTTCTATTTAAAATTTACATCAATTTTAGTAAAAAGGAAAACTTCGCAACTGAAAACTGATAAAAATAATTTATATTGGTTTGATACTTTAGTGAAATGATCCATAATTAATTTGGGATGTTTTTGAATCAACCTCACCTAAATCTGACCCATGGTGTGAACAGTATGACTCAAGGTATCTGTTATCAATTTAAAATCGACATTTTCATTCAAAAAGTGTCTCTCACTAAAAACCAATGGAACACAGTATTATTATATTGAAATTTTAGGATGTAAATTTATAAATCCTTTATTATGTGTAGGAATTATTTTCAAATAAATATAATACACGATGTGATTGGTATGAGTCAATGTTTATATTTCATGTTGGAAATGAAATTTTAATAAAAAATAAATTCGACATACTCTAATATGCTTAAATTCTTTCGAATTGTTTTTATACATTAAAAAATGATCCATAATTCATTTGAGATGTGTAGGAATCAGATTTAGATAAATCCAACACACAGTGTGTCTGATATGACTCAATGTGGATTTTTTATTTAAAATTGACATAAAGTTTAGTTATAAGAAAACTGACCAACACAAAACCAAGAAATATAATTCATATTTTTTTGATACCTCAATAAAATGGTCCATAATTCATTTGGTACATGTAGTGATAACTTTCAACTAAATGTAATGCATGGTGTGAATGATATGACTCAATGTGTTCGTTATCAGTTCAATATAAACATTTTTGTTCAAAAAATCCCCTTATTAGAAACAGAAAAAACACCATTTTATTGAATAGATAATTTAATAAAAATATTAATATGTAATTTTTGACATATAGTCATTGGTCTCACCTTAAATTGACTCATGATGTGATCGATATGTGTCAAAATGAAGGTTTGCAGTTTAAAATGACATTATAGTAAAAAAATGTAACATACAAAAAACAATGAAAATATATTTGGATTGTGTTGATACTTTAGTTAAATGATACATATATAATTTGAGATATATAGTAATTAGACACACCTTAATATGACCATGGTGTGATAGGTATAATTCCAAGTGTGCCTTTTCAATAAATAAGTGTCAATTTAGTTTAGAATGTGCATTCCATCATCAAAATTAAGAAAACAAGCCTTTATTATTTTATAATAATTATATATTCTATTAATTAATTAATTTCATTATCATTTTTTAAACTTATTTAGTTATTTATCCAAGAGATAATTCATGAATATGACTAAAAAATTTTGTGACGTGCAAGAATCAACCTCAACTCAATCTGATACAGAATGTTCTTTATATGAATCAAATTTTAGTTTAAAATCAACAGTTTCTGTTAATTTTTTTATAATATTTTTTAACATAAATATTATTTTCATATATAGTTAAAAAATTTCTATAGCTAGGTTTAGGATCAAATGGCCAATGAACATTCATTTTTTTAATGTATGTAATGTTTTTACTTATAAAATTGTATAAACCAATGGTTGAAATGTATATAATATAGTGTTTTCTTTTTCTATTTTGGTGGTAAATTATATTTCATTTAAATTCTCTATTGGTAAATTATTTTTCTATTTAATTGTTGTTTTTAGTGTCATGGGGTGTTGTTATAGCACATTGTACTAGTGTTTTAGTGTGCAGTTACAACACACTAAAACATTCCCCTCCATCACCTCTTTCAGATTCAATAATAAAGTGATCTTTTGTAATAAATTAAAGAAAAACCGATAATTATATACATAATAAATCTAAAATAAAAACGTTTCTAACTATTTTCCTTTATAAGAACATTTAAATGCGCTAATAAAAGACCCATTTATGGGCACTTTGTTTCCACGGATAAAGGAATCCTTAATATATACTTTTTTAGGGATTGTAAAAGACATGGCTTTTTAATATTTCATAGGTGGTTAGTACTTATATGGTGCTAATAATGGACATTTTAGCACTGTTAAAGTCTTTTTTGTTATAGTGGTTTTCCCAAATAAATGTTTAGAGGAATTAGTAGATGCTAATTAATTAAATTTTATTCCTCATTTCATATAAACATTATGTGACTTCTTATTGTATGATCCACTCAAATATAATATCTCATCCACATATTAACATGTATAAAATAAGTTAATACATAACTATTGAAAGCATTCCCCTTTATCACCTCTATCACATGATTTCTCTATTTTATATTTAACTATCTAAATTCTCAATTTAAGTCAGTTATAACTGATGTCTTCAAAACATTACCTTCAAGACCTCTTCTGCACTCTTTATTTCCATGATACAATTTTTTTATAATAATAATATTTTTTCACTCTTTGAAAACCTTATATATATATATTCGAAGCCCCAATTATAAAAAATTAAAATAATTTAAGAACATATGTTTTTAGATCATCCCTTAAAAAATGACTCCCAACATAATCATACCTTGATTTCATCCATTTCCTCATTCTGTTAATCATAGTTTAAATCCCACTAATCTCATAATATCATTCCCTTCAAAATAAATACATGTCCCTTACTAGATTCCACAAATACCCTTTAATTCATTCATTTAAAATTACAATAAATAAATTAATTGATAAAAACTAAAAAAATCCTATATTCAAAAATATAATTTACAGGTAATGCATGTATGAATTCTTAGAATACTCGAATTCCTGTTTGACACACCCATATTTATACTAATATCATTCAATATTCCCCTAAAATGAGTCACTAATTCATAATTAAAATGAGATGAACCTAGTATCTCTATCATCAACACACTAGTAAAATCATCTTGGTTCACTACTAAACTAGTTGAAATTGATTTTTTGAATATAATGATTTTAGAAAATTATCTCACTAATTTTCTAGATTGAACTACAATATTAACTCTATGAAAATATTTACCATTGGAAATAAATTCATTATCAACTTGTCTCACCCAAGAATTAATATTTTTATCATATAATGATGATTATTAGCTCACTATTCAGTTTCACCAGTTTTAATAAATCAGCAATATAAACAATTCTAAGAACACAATAATAAAAACTGGTTTTTTACCAAGTATAGAAACCCCACACTAACTAGGATAAACCTTATATAAACCTATATAAACAATAAATTTTTATTTAATGAACCCCATATAAATTTTGTAAACTCTATGATGACTGAGCTAAACTCTACAACTACCAGGATAATCTCTATATAAAATAGAATGAACTCTATGACATCTTTTTTTATTTTCATCAAAGACTCACTAAACATATATTTCACCAAATAAGATCTGAATAACATAATTATACATTATAAACATATCAATTACTCTAAATCACCTTTCAAACATTTCCAAATTGTTATTGAAAACAATGAAAATGAAAAAAATCATTTTAAAATCCCTAAAAACCCATGTTGATCTTTTGTATCCCCTTTTTTTATTAATCATTATTTAAACTATTTCCAAAACTTATAAATATCATTACTAATCACATTCACACTTCATAAGAATTATTAAATAATATCATATCTCATATACATGAATTCTAACACTATACTATATTATAATATTTTGTTTTGAAGAAAAAAATTTCCCATAATGATTAGTAGACTTTTTCCAAGTGGTTGAAATGATTTGTCTACTTAATTCAACTCAAAAACCTCTCTAAACTCCCACTTTATTTCATTAATCATATTAATTTATTATCTTATCCAAAATAATTCATTATCTGTTTTGTATAATTTTTATCCTCCTTTAAAAACTTATCAAACCAATGACTTATGCACTATTTCCCCCCCCCCCCATTAAAAAAATATATAAATCCCTATGGGTCTATTCTTCTATAAAATATCTTGTTAAAGGATATTAATTAACATTAAGAATTAGTGTTAATTAAATAATGTATGTCAATGTAAAGAGTATCTAATGATATTTATGATTCCATTTTCCAATAAAAATGTATTCTAATTTTGTGTCTCTATTAGACAATATATAATGAAAAAATGTAACTTTATTTCAATATTATTTGACAAATAATGTGGTATAGGGTTATTTGAAAGATCAATATCACTTTGGTTACCAAAAAGAATATTTTATGGATTCATATGTAATGACCTGACCCTTGTCAGGGTTCGAGCCGCATCAACCCCAATCGTTCCTCCATAGGCCAATGGGTGGTGACAATCATAGAATGGAAAACTAAAATTGGGTAGGCCTTCGCCTATGTACCTATACAGACACAGACAACTAACTCAATGAAAAGGTGTAGAGGGAAATAAATAAAAGTTGAAATGAAAAGGGTTATAACAATGATTTTATATAAAAAAATTAATACAATATTACAATAGTGTAAGATGAAAGGAAAAATGGAAAAAATACACAACCAAGAAGAAATATGTTCCAAAAAGACAAAAAGAAGGAAATGTAACACATATGAGAGAGCCTGGCTCATGAAATCCAAGCTACGACAACCATACGAGGTCCAAGAACCATGTAACACTAAGATACTATGATGTCAAGAATTCCCTTTACACCATCTAAAAAGACATGAAACATGTTGGGAAAATCCCATGTAGAGGTGAGTATATACATACCCAGTACAATTCCCCAAAATTTTTAAGGGGAGAGGTAAGAGATTCACTGAAGAAAAAAGTAGTGAACAAGGTACGATAAAAAAAGAGTATAGCTCAACCAAATAAGAGAGTGAAATGAAACTCATACGAACACTAGGATCATGAAATGGTGACATGATGAACATATTTCTGATTCTTCAATACCTAAGGTATGAGAGTAGAATCATCAAACAACGATAATCTACACACAGAAAACACGTGTCATACCCCGTGAGGCTTTTCCTCTCCTAGAAAATGTGTAACCAAAACCCAAGTAGTGGATACTTCAGAAGGAAATATATATATATATATATATATATATATATATATTCTTAGTCAAATAATCCAAAACGAGAATGTAAGGGTATCTCCATAGCATATCTCAGCCTAAGAAAAAGAGTATCAAACAGTTCCAAAGTAATGTATACCGTTGATGCCATCATCTAATGCATCTGCCTTGGGCACACAACTCAATGAGACACAATCACCACAACATGAAATTATCCTATTTGGGAGGGACTCACTCGCTTGCACCGATTCAGGTCATGTAACAAAGGTGTGTCTCAGTTTTGAAAGATTCCATCTTTTTCATGAGTCCAATGGTATGTAAATCCACATCTCTTTAGTATGTATTATAGTTGAGTGGGTACAAACTCTATGTAGAGGACGCATTCCCCTAGTGCATCAGGGAGGTTTAAATTAGATTACATCAAAGACCCTCAACCAAGTGTGTTATAGGGTTTACACTCTAATGGTAGTTGTAGAGGAATCATTTCCACACTGATGGGGGATCCAGTATACTATAATGGGGGAACTGCGCCATAGTACAATCAGGTGTTCCACCATAGTCATCGAGGAATTGTGCCCTATGCTGATATGGGGTTTCCACTCATATGTTAGAGGAACCCTACCCATGATGATGGGGTCCTCCAATCTAATGGTTGAGGACCCATACCTTGGTATCATAAGTGGGTTCCACTCTTGGGCATCAATGACCAGTGCCCCACCCGAGAGGGGGATTCACTTAGATGCAACAGTAGAGGACACACGCCCACACCAATGGGGGGGGGGGGGTTCCACTCTAGAGAAAGTCTTTTGTGATATTTTATAATCACAACCATCATTCAAAATTTCCTCATCTTTGTACAATGCTAATAGTCTCTGACATCATATATCTAAGGGCACTATAGAGGGAACCATCATTTTCTATATGAAAAATACTTAAGATAGGCTACCCTCGGGCCAAAATATGAGTTCAAAAAAAGGAAATATTATAGCTATATGATTCAAAATAAGGTACATGATGTGTATAGGGACCACACCATGTGTGACCCTGCTCCGTCGCCTGGCCTTTCTCTTAGCCATACTCGGGTACTAAACTGAAAATATGTACCCCTAGGTGTGTTAGTGTCCTCTTAGAGTGCATGAAATATCTGGCCACAAGGATGATGAGTGTATGATGATCATCATTGGTCTTAAGGTAAAATACATAATTTTACTAACCTTCTTCCTCTAATGGCCTCAGATAACCAAACACATCACACTATTGCGATCAATGTTGAAAAATTCACATGTTCAATTATTCATTTTCCCAAATTAGATAATCATTTAAGGAGCTACATTTCACACCATTTTTCACAAATAAATTCAAATGACGCCCACATTTGGATACCGAAAAAAATCGTATGGATTGTACTATTGCGATCTTCATGAATAAATGTGCATAATTGACTATTCATTTGTCTTAATCATACAATCGATGAAAATTTCATATTTCACCACATTACAGTCAAAAGGTATCTCATGTGCCTGAGCCACGAGTCTAAATTAAATATATCAAATTGATCATGAAATGTCTACCTTAATTTAAGGGTCATTTTTTCATATATGGTTCATCAATTTTATATCGTATTATGGAGATATGTTGGATAAAAGATCCTGTAAGAGTAATAATTTTATTATTATTGCGTGTTTCATTAACCTAATTCTCAAGAATGAAAAAGGAATCCAACATCATTCATAAAATTAACTTCTCAAAGGCAGGTTCATGTACCCACTAGTAGTGCATTAATTTGATATCACATGTAGAAGTTAGAATATTAATTAGATTTCATGGCCATATTTTTATTAGTATAAATTTATAATAATATTTTTATTACTCATTAATTCAAATTTATGAGGATCCACCTAACTCATCTTCACCCTTGGTGTACATGCTACACTATCTCCCCTCCAAACCCCATGCAACTAAAATATCACCATTATATCTAATTAAAAATATGAAATTTTATCCCCTAAAACAAGGAAGGTCACGTGCCCCCTCCAATATCCAGCAAAGCTCTGCCAACACTCTTTATTCAAACTCTCTATTAATTTATTATATTTCACATTTACTATTAATATTAATAATAAATTTCATTGAAATTATTATAATTAATAATTATAATAATAAGAACATCTAATTGTGTTAACCATGTCTAATCAAAAAGAATTCACCTATTGTACTGATTTGATCCTTTCACCAATCACCATTCCACACGGTTATCAATTTTTCCTAAAACAATAAATCTAAATGTTGTTCATTCTACTGCAATGAGTCATGGGTTTCATTGCACTAGAACCCGACCTAACAATATCGAATTGTTACCCCATAGTCTAATGTTGAAGAATGAGAAGAATGGTTTCATGGAGAACCAATAACCATTGTTAATTAATCAAGGCCCTGAGTTCTTGTCTAATCAACCAAGAACAGAGATCCTAGGGATAAATAATCAATTTAAATAAATGAGATTCCTGAACATATGCACAAGAAAGGGGTGAAATAGAGTGAAGATTAAAGAATAATGAATAATCCACTCAATGAATGTAATTATTACACTAGAAACACACAAATAAGTTGTCCTGCATTGATTAGGGGTTGATCATTGGTGAAGAACACATTTGCCAATAATTCAAGATTTGTTGATGTGTTCACCGCATCCTGATCTACTCTAGTATATAGTTTCATCATCTTTCATCGTGATTCACTAATGGAAGGAAGAAGAGAGCTCTTGGAAAATTATCAAGATAGTGTGGATAACCATAGGTTAATTTTCAAAGCGATATATTCATATATTTTATATATAGGTCTAAAATGAATGAATTAATTAATTCACTGACTGAATGTACCACCCATGACTATCTCATACGAACACCCTGCACCAACAAAATTTTGGTCACTCCAAGGAAAATCACAATATTACAAACACAACAATGGACTCATATCGACAATCTAGCTCCCCATTCATGAGTTATTTAGAATAACAATAATGTTAAAATAATTTTATTTAATTAATTAATTTACAATTACATCCTCAGTGAGTTTTCCTATAGATGATATGCGTCAATAAAATTTATGTCACACCTAGGGTAAATTCTTTGTTACTGAATCAAATGTGCACTCTGATTTCTGAAAAGATCTTCTTTTTAGGATATATTAAATTAATTAAATAAAACTCTATGTGTGAAATAAAAATTTATTACATATTTTCATAAAATTAGTTATAGGAACACCGAGTCTCTGAATCATGCTCTATCTCAGATCTTGGATCCAAAAATATTCCGATGAATATTCCAAAGTTTTACATGAAAAAACCCGAATCTCTACATAATTCCATTCTTCAAATATTTTCATCCATGAAAAAAAATATGGGGAACTAAGCCTACTCTAGTTTTTTCCAAACACAAGGATATATATCCAAATGAGAAGACTGAAAATCCATTATCACCTCCTCTAAGAACATGACCAGAATCATTTTCCATCCCTAAAAATAATGAAATTATTCTCTTCTTTAAAAAATCCATCATGCGAAACAGCTAAGGATATCTAAAACTGAATGAGTACCAACGAAAAAGGTACGCGAGTAATCTCATCCAACCATGAGAAGGTAGACATGAAAAACATGTGGCATGCCATACAAATATTGGCTTCTTGGGTATGGAAAAAACCACATTCCAAAAACTCATCCACACACACTAGTTCCATCCCACGATAAAAAAAGGTCAAGCATAAAAACTCCACTAGAAATGAGAAGAACTGCTTCAACACACCATCAGATGACACCAATTTAGGGTTATACTGAAGACCCATGTCACCCCAATTGATCCTCGATGATAGAAAGGAATGAAAAAAGCACCTCAAAAAAAAAGTCTAAACATTTATACCACAAAAGTCAGAAATGACATACAATGTACCATTAATCACCTTGTTTGTTGTGGGATCGTGAAAATACAAATATTGTAACTGTTTGCGGCCCTGAATTATAGCTGAAAGAGCCTGATGTGGGCTACCTAGTGGTGGGGGTGGTGCAAGGATCTCATAGAAGTTTCCACCACCCATAGCTCCTCCTGCTCCTCTACCATCACTACCTCCCTACGGTTAACCATGTCACTTCCTAGAAGATACCAGATCATGGCACAATCGCTATTGTGGAAGTTCATCATCTATATGATTACGCTCATTGGCATATCTGGTTTGGAAGTCGTGTTCCATGTAACCTCACTTGTCACATGTGTAGCACCACCCCTCTCTAAGATGTCCTAGTCCTTTATGTTGTCCCTGGCCATGTGTCTATGTCTGATCAAGGGGAAGCCTCCAGCATTGAGATCATGTCGACTGACATCTTATAGAATCCATAGATATCTCAACTATTCTACAACCACTTCCAAATCTTGAAATATGGAATCCCTAATATAGAATTCTCTTTTTCATAATTTCCATATCTAAACACCTAACTTGGGTGTGGATGCAATAGGAAACAAATATTTCTTGTATCTCTCTATGGAGTCCCTACTCAATCTTTTTTTTTTTGAGATAGTCATCCCGAATCATGTTGGGACTGTACCGTGTATTGTTTTTGAACCTAGTTGTGTAATTACCCATATTCATACCTCTCTACATTATCTCTATATGATCCTAGATCAGGGCTGAGCGTAAGGAGGGGTAGCACTTCTCATGAAACACCTGTTGGATGTCCTTCCATGAGAGTATTGAATCTTCGTGCATCTATGTAATAAGGCTACAACAATTTTCATCTACTCTAAGGAAAATACTAGCTTCCAAATCGACCATATTATCTTTTGTAGTGAAAACAAGCCTGATGATAAAGACCACTGACTCTAGCAAATCCCCTAATGCCCGGGGATCTGGATTGCCATGGAACCTCAGCAGTCTCTGATGCTGGAACTAATTGAGTGCGCTCATCATGCATACGTCACCATCCTACACCACTAGATAAATATGTTGCTAAATAAGTGTATGTAATACTACCTTCCAACCTGTATAAAGTGGATCATGAGATGGATATTTTTCTGAGGTCTTTTTGCTCGTTAGATAATTGTCTTGAACTGGAGTTGGTATCCTAGCTTGCTGTCACCACCGAGGCTTCTCAAAAGTGGATGAGACATACCATGGTAATCTGAGAATATATATTTATATAAATATGGGTATATGGATCAAAAAGGAAACTCTATGGCTCAATACAATTTGCTACATGTACCATTGATCCCTACAACAAATGTCTCAGCATGCTGAGTTGACAAGTTTATTGTCAAGGTCCTGGTGAATGATTACATTGAAAGTCGCACCATAACTATAGTTTTAGGCTTGAGGGCTGTACTAGAGACACATTGAAACTATTACATGAAACCCAACCAATCCACTTAGTTTAATATGTCTGAGCAAGGTACCAAGGAATAATGTTGATCTGATAACAATTTCTATTGACCCGACCCATAATTGGGTCAAGCCGCAACTACCCCATGACCACCTCTATAGACTAGGGAGTGGCGAGAAGCACCAAGGGAACAACTAAACACATGGAGGCCTTTTCCTAAGTACATTAAACACACACACAAAAAACTCAATGGAATGGTGGAGAGGGAAATAATTAAAAGATGCAATAACAAGGGTGATAAAAAATGAATGTATATAACCACTATATAATACAAGATAAAAATAGAATATACGGAATGGAAAATGGGGAGAATACATGACCAATAAGAATTATGTCCTAAAAAGACAAAAATATAGATATATAAAATAGCTAAGATATCCCCGCTCATGAATCCCATGCTGCAACCACCATGTGCGGTCCAGGAACCATGTTTCCCTAAGCTTCTCTGAAGTCACGATCGACATTTCTTCAATCTCCACAAGATACAAATTGTGTTGTGAAAACCATACATGGGTTTGTGTACATAAATACCTAGTATAATTCCATAAAAAGGTAATGGGGGCAGTAAGAGATACACTAAAAAGGAAAAAAGTGGTGAATAAGGTACGACAAAAAAGACTATTACTCAACCCTAATATAGAGGGAAATGAGACTCATACAAACACAAGGAGCTCGAAATGGTGAGAAGATAAAATTATTTTTCGATTCTTCGCTGCATATAGTATGAGAGAAGGCTCATCCAACCAAGAGAATCTATACAGTGATAACACTTGGAATTCCTCGTGCGACTTCACCTCTCCTGGGAGGAGAGTAACCAAAACCCGAGGTATGGATACTAAAGGTATATATATATATATTCTAAGTTAGTGAATCCCAAATGATAAATTAAATGGATATCCATCTCACAGTTCCTCCCTAGAAATAGAGTCCCCAATAGTTCTAAGGTAAAGACCATCTTCGATGCCCAGAACCTCATGGGTCTTCCCAGGGCATAGAAGTCGAAGGGAATCAATCACCACACCTTGATACAATCCAATTTTGGTGGAACTAACTTTCCCTAACATTTTTTGGCCGCATCATAAGGTTGCATCACGGTGGGGAAGATTTCCCCCTTTCACCTGAGTCCAAGGGTATGTCAAACCACATATTGAAAATATGTCTCATAGTTAAGTGGTCCCAATCTATAAGTAGAGGAACTATGACCTAGTGTGTCAGGGGGGTTCCCATCTGATTTCGTTGAGGAACCATGCCCTGATGCACCCTGGGGTTGCCCACTCATGGAAAATATAGAGGTCCCACACCCATATGAAAGGGGTGTTCCAATATAGTATCACAAGGACCTGCATCTTGATACAATGGGGGGGGGGGTTCCCCCATAGTCATCGAGGATCCTGACCCATGTTGATAGGGGATTCCACTAGGATGGTAGAGGACCCATATCTATGCCAATTGGGGGGTTTCACTCATATGGTCGAGGACATGAACCTGGGTATCACAAGGGGTTCCACTCTAATTCATTGAGGACCCACGTCCTACCAAGTAGAGGGGATCCACTATGATGTAACTGTACATGAACCACTCCCACACAAATTGGGGGGGTTCCACTCCCAAATATGCCTAGTGATCATGTTTGTTCACATCATTAATCAATAATTTCCTTATAGAGGAGTAACACCTAGAACATCTCACATCGTATCATGAAAGCCACTATGGAGGGAACAATCACATTCTACGCTGAAAAAACTCAGGATAGTCTACTCTCTGGAAAGAATCTGAGTCCAGAAGAAGGAGATATGAGATTCATAATGGGGTGCACATTGCATATGGGTCTCACACGATGTGTGGCCCCTCCCCACCACCTAGCCTTGTATGTAGCCATACTCATGTACTAAACTATGTACATGTACCCCTAGGGGTTCCATTATACTCCTAGAGTACATGGAATATCCGACCAAAAAGATGAGGAGTGCACGATTCTTTTCATTGGCCAGAGTGGGAAAATGTGTAATTTCCCAAAAATTCCCCCTCAAATAGCCCGGGATATCAAAACAAATCACAAAATTTTGAAATTTATGGAATAGTTAACATGGTGGACTATTCATTCGGCCAAATCAGATACTCGGTAAAGAGATGCATTTAACAACATTTCACATAAATAAATCCTTTTGGGTTCCACACCTCTATGATGAATTAAAATATAATGATTGAACCATTGCAATCCTCATTGTAAAATGAATAAAATCAACTATTCATTTTCCACAGTTGGAAAGCTAATAAAAAATTCATATTTCATTGTATTATGCTCGAATGAAATATCATTGGTTTAACCCATTAGTCTGAATTAAATACTCAATATTAACCTAGAAATGTCTGCATTAATATTAGGGTTGTATATTCACATATGATTCATCATTATAGAAGCATATAAGTGAGATATGTCAGATACAAGATCCCATTATAATAAAATAAAATTATTATTGTTTGTTTCTTTGACCTCAGGCACGAGTCTAAATAAGGTATCCAACATTGGTTTTAAAATGAACATCTCAAATAAAGGGTAACGTCGTCCCTAACAACACATCAATTGGATTCCACACATTGAAGTTATGGTAAAAATTTGACTACATTAACATAATATTAATATAATAACAATATTATTATTAATATTTAATTCAAATTGGAATGGAGAATCCTCTCAACTCATATTTACCCACACTTAATGGGTTGCACTATTTACCCTCCAAGTCTTATGTGTATCAAATAGACCATTAGTTCCAATTTACAAAAACAAAATATTATCCCCTCCAACAAGGCAGGTCATGTGCCCTATCCTATATACAATCAAGACCAGCTACCCATTAAAAATTAAAAATATGTTTAAATTTATTTTAATTCACATTTATTATTAACATTTATAATAAATTTCATTATAGTTAATATACTTATTAACAATGAAAATAACGTCCAATCATGTTGACCACAACTATTATCAAACATGCACTAGTGGTAAAGATGTGACCCATTCACCAATCACCATCCCACTAACAAATAACTCCATCCCCAAAACAATGATTTGCATGTCATTCGGGCCACCAAAAATAGTATAGTGGTTGATCACACTCGAACCCGCCCTGATAATGTCGAATCGTGACCCCATAATCCAACGATAAATAACATGAAGAACAGTGGGTTGGGGATAACCAGTAACAATGGTTAACTGATTGTGGTCAACCATTTGTAGAAAATCAATCAATAATTTATAGCCCATGGTTAAATAAAATATTTAAAAAAATTAGATTCTACTACAAAGGATCAAGCCAAGGCTACAATAGGTCATAAATCGAAGAATAATTAATGATCTACTCAATAAATTTAATTTTTATTACAGAATACCACATATAATATGTTTCGCGTCGATTATGGATCGATAATTGATGTAGAAGGATTTCGTCAACAATTCATGATATGTCGCTACGTTCGTTGCGTCCTGATCTACTCTGATATAGAGTTCTATCATCCTTCTTCATGATTCGCCAATGGAAGGAATGAGAGAGATCTTGGAAAATTATTATGATTATGAGGCTATCCTGAAGCAACTTGTCATGGTGATATATTTATATATTTCCCACTAAGGAAAAAAATGAATTAATGAAATAATTAAATTAATTAATTGACTCACTGAACGTACCGCCAATGACTGTGTAACTACCTAATTCTCTTATTAATATTTTTTAACTTCCATTGAGATCTATTTCATGATATACTAGATCACCAAAAATCATTAATAAAGAAGTTAAAACATTAATTTATAATATAGCCAATCATTATAAAATTTATAATAATTTTATTTTAAATGAAAAAATCACCATTTCATTAATATATGTCAAAAAATTTATTTCATAAATATTATGTCACACCAATAGTTCACTCTGAAAATTAGTACAAAATATTCTAAAATATTTTATTCTATGTCTTAAAGGATACAATATAAAAATCTTCCAAAAACTCTTCAAAATTATTTTTAATCATCCATTCTTCCACTATCATCCTTATATGGTTTTATTGTGATTGAAATTGGATATGGAACCTATATTTATTATTTCATTCAAAACATATTCAATAATTCCAAATATTATCTTTATTGGGATTAAATTATATAATAAAATTTATAATTAACTTATTGTCCTTGGAAGTATGAAATATTTCCTAACAAATACATCTTAAATTTAAATTTCATATGCCTATTAAATTTTTTACATAGCTGCACATTTTCACTAGATAATATTATATAATAAAAATATACTATAATAATTAATGTAAATATGAATAGATACATAATATTGAAATTTCCATAAAATTTGAGTTTTATGAACTTAATTATTCTTAAGAAGCCATTATTTTTTGACCACCAATCCCTATAATAATAATTTAATCCATAAATTTTCCTTTAAGACATATATTAAGTGTTTAAATTAGGATATATCATTAATCCTTTTGGAATATTATTAAACAATTCTTCCTCTGCATCACCATTTAAAAAGGATGATTTTACATTCATTTGATTGATTTTTAGTTCTTATATATAGCCTCTGCAAAAAATATCTATAATTTTGCAAGTATTTTGATAAGAGAAAAAGAATCTTCAAATTATATACCTTCCATATGGTAATAAACCATTCATAAGAGTCTTTATTTGTTCCTTATATTCTCACCATTTTTGTTAATTTTTTTTCTAAACATCATCTGTGTTCCAATTACATTAGTCTATTTTCATTATGGGAAAATATCCCATGTATTATTTTCTCAATTTGATTCATATGATCATTCATAAATATTATCAACTCAATATATTAAATACCAGCAACGACTATTTAAGGATTTACCTGTTATATTAAGGTTTTTTAATTCACGATTCACAATATTTTTGATGTCTGAACAAGATCTTCATGTTTGATGATAATTTTTTTCGTTTCATCATCCTATTTTAACCAAAAAATTGTAATATATCATTATCAATACCTCTTATTCAACCCTAGTTTGTTTGTAGATAATATACACAATATTTTTATTTTCTTTTAACATCATTGTTAGCTTCATTTTTTAAAATATTCTTGACGTTTCCTCTTTATGTTTCAAAGAATATATTGATATATTGATTTTATTTACACATATTTTCATAAATTTTGACACCATAATGGTCAAAAATATTGAAAAATAAATTATTCCAGTACCTATACCTAATACCAAGGAAAATATAACCCCTAAAGATCTCGTACTTGAACATTTCTTCAAACATTCCCATCATATTGTATTTTATCATTATACATAACAGACTATGAAAAATCGTGATGTATATGAATGTAATATTTTTATGCTACCATATATCATATAAGATTCTATGTTTCTTAGATCTCAAAATGAATTTATTTTGTATGTGTCCAATATTACACACAACCTCTATCAAAAAATATTTTATTATCATATTTTTATCCATTATTTTCTTCTAATTTCAACAATAATTTTATTATTTCTCACAGAGTTACCATTTTATGGTGAATATAGTGTTCAATATTAATTATTCATTCCATTTTTAGAAATATATAATTCAAATAAATCCCACATACATTCCATCCATATATGATATCTCAATTTCTAGATAAATATCCCCAAAGATTTCCCATCATGCCTTTAATAACATTTAAATTTAAAAATATATAAAAACATTCAAATAATTAAAATCACATTGGTCATTCAAGTAGATTCATCAATAAATTCGAATAAATAAAATTCAAAATTGTTATAATTTTGTCTCATGAGTCCATATAAATTAGTTTGGGTGTTCTCTAGTGGTATTTTGTAAATAATATTCATCATTTTGTTAGATTTATGAGTTATCATCCCTTTTTCATTTTTATTCAAACATCATTTCTCTAGCCTTTTATTTAGTAATGATATTTTATAACATTATGCATCACAAATTTACTAAGGCTCCTTTGGAAAGGATGACCATGAAATTTATACTACAAATTAATATCAAGTTTTCCACCCATGTAATATTAATTGTCTATATTTCCAATAAAAATATATTATTTTTCTTGATCTGTCATGTGAAATAATCCTTCTACCTTTCATATTTTAATTATAGATAAGTGTTTCCTAAAAAATTACATCATTATAATCATCACAACGTTTTACAGCACTCAAACAATTGTTCTTCGGCCATTTGATATATAAAACAATATTGGAATTTAGACTATATGATTTAATTTTAGTAGATTTAACATAAATGTTATTTTATTAATTATCATTTCAAAATATGAATGATTCCCTATCATACTTCCCAATATAGTTTATAATATATTTATTTTATTTAATTTTGGGAGACAATCCATATTCAACACTGCATAGAAATGTTGTATTACTAGAGTTCAATGATACTTTTTAAAAACTATCATTTTCTTCCTTCCGATATTGAATTTTAATTCCATTATTAGAATAAGGAAAATATAATGGAAGTGTTACCATGATCATTTTTTCCAAATTCTCTTGTTATTCAAACATGAAATATATTTCTTGAATACATTAAAATATATTTTCACTTGGTAACATGTAGTATATTTATCTAAACACCATTAATTTTCATGTAAAATGATTTCATATATTTGGATTGACTACCCTTGACAATTGCATCTATTTGGGTTAATCCATGTTATAACTAGATGTGTATACATTACGAACAAACACCAAATAACACCTAAAATACCATTGAAATAATAATTATCATAAAAACCAATTTTATTTTTCAAAATATGTTTTCTATATTTCAATTTATTATAAAATTACTAGGTTTATTATTGATTTTGAATTGAATTAATTGAGCCTTATGAGTTCATACATTCTCCCGCTGAATTGGCAGAATGTTTCTCCTCATTCTTTGTAGTTTATATTTGAACTTATATAGAATTTTAAACATTATAATTAGTAAAAAAATATATACAAATAGTGTCATTAAATAAATATTTAAATTTAATTAATTTTCATGTTTTTTCACCTGTTATAGAGGATTTATCGATGATTTAAAAAAATCATCTTATATCCTCTTTAGGACATCCTCATCATTATGAAATTGGGATTGAGTGTTAGATAACTGATCTTATTTTTGAACAATTCTATCTTGATAATATTTTCAAATTCTTTTCCTCATAATGCATGTTTTAAAAATAATTTTTTGATCTTATCAAGATGTGTTATTTTTTCTTAGTATACAAATTCCTCATTTCAGTTAACTTCTTATTTTATTTCAACTATTAAAGAACATTATTTAAAAACTTTTATTTTAATCAATTAAATCGTCAATTTCCACATTCAATATGTCTTACAAATTAGTTAATTTTGGATAATCATTCCCAGATATTCAATAATTAAATTTTTTTCCACATAAGACATGAAATTAACAATTTCTCACCAAATTCATTTTGTAGATTCACTACTTGAAGAATTGAAATATTTTTATTCTCTTTTAAAATTAGTTATTTTTTAGTTATTGAAAACCTATTATTAATTTCACTATATTTATAAATATCTATTGATCAATTACACCACATCTATCATTATGGGTTTTCATTAAATTCCAATACAAAATTTTATGGCTAATTATTGGGATAGTTAATGGGAAACTTTTCATACACATTAATTTTATAACATATAAAAGGGTGTATGTAATTTTTGTTATTCCTTTCTTTCTTATAATTAATTAAAATGTGTTAAATAATATTTTAGTTATACTCATATTCTTATTCATTTTATGATACACATTATCCCATAACATCATCATCATCATTAATTTTATTCATATATAAGGACTTCAAATCATTTTCATCATTAACATTAATCTTATAAGTGGGGAGTTTTATAATCTCATAGGGTATGAGAGTTTTATGTTTCTATTATAGTGATAGGACTTATCTATACTTAATATATAATATATTTGGGTCTAACATGTTTGGAAAATTTCTCACAAGATTCTTATAAATTATATAATCATCTAGATTCTATCTAAACCGATTATATTGCTTACAATTTAACAAATCATCATAAAATAGTCATTAATGATATATTCCTCATTAATTTGTACTTATTAAACTATAATTACTTATATTTTTAAAATATACTCCTTGATATACACATTTCATTAATATCATCTTCCCAATTTTCCCCACATCTATTATATAGTCATACGTCTCATCACATTACTATAAAATATTTTATAATGAAATCAAAATTAAACTATGATACTTCCCACAAATATATATGTTTCTATTATAAGGGTAATAAATTTTATTTTTCTTACCAAAGGATAGAAAACCCACTATAATAGAACCTCTTCCATCTGGTCCATGAGATAAGAGATGAGATATCATCATTTTTATTTAACTATAATAATTATAGCCATAAAATATTGGTACACCCAGGATGATAATCGAATTTTTGCTCACTTTTTTCTTCAAATAATGTATATAATATAGGAACCCACACTATAATACAATTTTAAGTACTTATTATGAGGTTGAACAACTGCTACTGGAGGGATGAATTATTAGAGAATAGTTATTACATTTATTTACTTTTTTTGTAACCATTATATATAACCAATTAAATCATAATACACTAATATAAAGTATGTCATCCTGGAACCCATTTCTAGAAAATAAATACAGAAGGAAAGTATACTTTTTTACACGTTTGGAATGACTTATCCTTGTTATACAATTTAGTAACAACTATTTTGGATTCATCACTTCATAAACAAGATTATATAACCTTTCAACATGATATTAGTATCATGATAAGCCTATCAAAATTCAAATTGGTCAAATAATATTTAATAAACTATAAAAATTATTTTTAAAATATACAGACAAAGTTCAATTTTGATTCTAGGGTTTTCAACATAAGAGATGATGATTTTCATAGATGATAATCAAGTATATTAAAGTACACTATTATCACTTTGTATTATCACTTATAACAATTTTCTAATCGATTTCTCAAAGAAAATGTTAATTTCATAAATGTTTTATTTAAATTATATATTGGTGATGTCTTTATAACATTATATTTAAGATCTCTACGATTATCGCTTTATCTTGGATAAACAGTTATTCTCTTAACACACATTTCTCACAGTTCAAAACCCCGATATATTTTCCCCTAAAATTTTGTACAATTAAAAAAATTTAAATCTCATACTTTGAAATAATTACTCATCAAAATAATAGCATGATTTTTTCTATTTCCTCATTTTGATAAGATCAAGTGAAAGCCCAACAATTTTGTAATGTTATTCTCTTATAATTAATTTGTTTTCACCATAAAACAAAAAAATATCATATTTTCATTGATCAAAACTAATTTAAAATAAAATTATTTAAGGAAATATTATACACCTTAAATTATGGAAAAATTATTTAAAAAATAAAGTATTTTTAGATTCTTAGAATACATATATTTTTATTTCACACACTATGATTCAAACTAATCTCATTAAACATTCTCATAACATTAGTCACTACATCATCGTATAACTAAAATTAAATATGTACATTGGTTATGAGTCATATATAAAATTATCTTGAATCACTGTTAAACTAATTGAAATAGATTACTTGAATTTAATAACAACACAACCTCCCCCAAATAGTTTTCGATATTTTATTTTTGGATCATATACAATGGCATATATAATGTTTTAGAAAAATTAAAACAAAAATATATGTTTTTTCAATGAATAAATATCTTTATCATTGAATATATACCATAATTCAAATATCCATCTTAAATAATAATAATTTTTTAATGTTTGAATAATTAACGATTAGTTCATGCATCATCTTGTTTAACAACTATTCAGAATAAATAATTCTAGGAACATGGAGATATTAATAGGTTTTACACTATGGTAACTTTTTGTTGACCGAATAACAATATGTTGAATCAAAATCATATTCCATCCATAAATGAACTATATTTTTGTTTGAATGAACTCTTCATTGAATATGATTCACTTTATATTGACATAGATAAAATTTACAACAGCTGAGAAGAAAACTATATTGGCTAAAATAAACTCTTCATTGAATGATATTAATTCTACATTGATATATATTAAGACTATGGTATAAGTGATGAACTCTACATCGACATAAATTTTAGAATTTTTTTCCATAGATCATGAAAAAAATATTTCACAAATTTATATCATAATCACATCAGTCCACATTTTCAATATATCAAAAATTTATAATAACCACAACACATTTGAGAATATTGATAGAAAATAAATACATCAATTGAAATAATTGGAAAATTATCACAAACAATTGGTATTCTTCAAGATAAAAATATTAATGGTGTATAATGAAATTGAACAACATAATTCTCAAAAACATTAATATTTTCAAATTTAGATTCCTCTAAATTTTGAATCAGGTCTTGGATAATTATTTTATATATATATTTATTTATCACAGTGTACATTCTTAAAAGAAATTTTGAATAAACTTAATTATCAATTGACCCATGTAATTTTTTATTCCATTCACCATCAAACATAGAATTACGCGACACTTAGTGTTTAAAAAACAAAATTCAAAATGGGGGAGAAGTGGAGGAGTGGTGTTCAAAAATAAAAATTAAAATAAAATGCTGAAATTTATAACTTATTTCCTTGATTGTAAATGTATTTGAACAAATATAATTTTTAATAAATATCTATTTCAATTGTTAAATCATTATATATGAATAAAAAATGGGATTTCTTATGACCAATGGGGGCCTAGATACCCTGAGAGGGTGGTGAATCAGGGTACGGTTATTGTTTTTCAAAGTTCTTCGTGCCCCAATGGATCTTGACCTCTTTATTACAAGGGGAACTTTGTTTGATCTTGTGTGTTTATTGTGATTACTTATTTTCATATTTATCTGTTGATGAATCTTTAAGTACAATGCAGGGAAGTAAGTAGGAAGACACATAGATTTTTACTTGGTTCACCCTCACTGGGCTACGTCCAATGAGCATACGGTGACAAGTTGCAGGTTGTACCAAATTCTACTATTCTTCACTAGATGTGGATACAAAGCTTCAGGATAGATAACTTCTATTCCCAGGCTCACTCCTTTTACAAAGTTTAGGGTCAGCTCACTGCTTTCCCAAGGGTCACTCCCTGTTTCTCTCTCTCTGGCTTACTGCCGGTGGATAGGATCACCTTCTTCCTCTTCCTTTGCTCACTGCTCCGGAAAGAATCCACCCACATTTTATAGTCCTTCAAGCCTCTTAATTTTTAGGAAGTAATGCATCTTCTTCTATATGTAGATGCTATGTTGAAGTCCAACATTCACCCATAGATAAATCTCTCTTTTCACCGAAGGTATCGGGCAAACATCCAGCTTCCACGCAGCCTGAAAACACTGCTGGAAAAAGAACCTTACTTGGCATGCAAGTCTATTCTGGTGCGCAAGTATCTACGTGGAAGTCACAACTGGTGCACGAGTCTACCTTAGACACTTGTGCGACACAAGATTCTGCAACTCCAAACTTGCGCGACTCACTTCCTTTTACGCCCAAACCAATAATGGTGCGCAACTACCAACCGGTGCGCAACTTCAAACACCGGCGCACAGCTTCAACCGCGTGACCACACACCAATTTTGTGGCCACTAAACCTGCGTGACGAGAGCTTTGAATCTTCAAATTGTTGAACTCTGGTGAAAAAAGAGGAGGTATTGTCCACTATTTATAGGCATTTTGGACACCCTCCGCAATGACGCGCAAGTCAACCATCGGCACACAAGTCTCGGTGCGCAGGTCTCTTCCCCTACAAGTCACTTGTGTGACCCACTTCCAATCCTATGAGAACCTCTTTCCTTTTCCATATTTTGATCTACTGATCTTCAAAAACAATAGGTGTTCAAGTTCTCAAGCTTCCAAGGCATCAGCACGCAAGTCTCTTTCACGGCGCGCAAGTCACTTGCGCGACCTCACCAATACTTGCACGACCCTTATCCCTTTGCCATATTTTGATGATATGGTCTTCAAAAACATATGGCGTGCAAGTTTTATATCCTCCAAGACCTCAACGCGCAAGTCCCTTTTCCAAAAATACTTTTCTTCATTTTTCGATTTTCAGGCCCAGAAATTTGGCAGACACTGGAAAACGGCTCCACCTTGTATCTTTTCTTTTTGTGCCGCCTCCAAATCATCCATTCCTTTTTCGATGTTCATGAATCAAACATGGATCGTTGACCACAACTTTTGAACTCGACATTCCACCATGAAATCCCCTTTGTAATCAAATTTTTATTTCATGGTTTTCATTGTTAACAATCACAGTACAGTTGTCCACTTTGTCAACAAACACAATCACCTCAAAAATTATTCAATGATAACTTGAGGGATTGTTTCCCAAAAATCTCCCCCTTTGGGTTTGTTGACAACTTTTTCATAACAAGATACACCATTAATTCTTTAGCCACCATTCGCCTTTGCGATTCCGGATAGCGATCAAGGATTTACTGAACACATACTCTATGGACACATGAGCAATGATTGGCGTGAGAAACAAGAGTAAATGAAAAGTTAATAAATGAATCACTTTATCTCTGACAACCAATATTTACACAAAATTAATATCAATTTTTACCAAACTGATACCAATTGTGGGAAATCTTCTTACCGCATTCCAAAATTTCTCTTTTTCTTTTACCACGATCATCAGTTGTCATGATATCTATTCTTTGATTGATCACTTCTAGCATCATCTAATTTAATATGCTCCCCATTTCTGTTCACATCTTCAACACTTGTCAACTTCAAAACCTCTTTAGCCCTATTTCCTGTGTTGTCCAAGCTAAGCTCCGGCTAAGCACGTTCAACTAGCTTTAACTCCCCCTATCTGGATACTCCACTAATGTGCTTCTCCCCATATCATTCATGATTTATCAAATCTCCACACTGTCATCAAATCTCCACACTGTCTCCCCCTTGAACAATCACTATTTTCCCCCTTTTTCAATGAACCCAATGTTCACTCCTTTGTAGTCTGTAATAGAATTGAAAACTCATCAGCACTTTAAGGAAAAAAACATCATACCTCGGGGAGAGGGGGGGATTCCACATCCACACCATTTCAAGTGCAGGGAGTCGACTGAACTCCCAGAGCCAGTCAATGCCTCTCATAATCATCCTTGGATAAGGCCTTTGTCAGAATTTCTAAAACCTATAGATTTGTAGGCACATACTCCAACTTCACGATTCCCTGCTCAACCTTCTCCTTGATAAAATGATATTTTATATCAATGTGATTTTTCCATGAGTTATGGACGGGATTTTTACTGAGATTTATATCACTTGAGTTATCACACTAGATTCCGATCGGAGACTTCACTTCAACTCCCATATCTTCAAGCTACTAATTCATCCCCAATAACGATGTGCATGCTTGAGTGGCCGTAATATACTCAGCTTCTGTAGTGCTCAATGAAATGCAATTTTGTTTCTTTCTAAGCAAAGAAATAAACAATCCACCAAGATAGAATGCACCACTGGATGTTGATTTTCTATCATCCGCTGAACTGGCCCAGTCTGCATCAGTATATGCCAATAACTCTGTCTGAGATTTGTTAGTATATGTCAAGATCAAATCCATTGTTCCATGGATATACCGATGTATTCTTTTCACTACAAGCATATGGCTTTACTTGGGATTACTCTGATATCTCACTTCTTGGCATGTGGTGAAAACAATATCAGGCCTTTTTGCAGTAAATTACAACAAGCTACCAATAATTTTCTTGTATTCGGTAATATTAACTTCCTTGACATCCTCATATTTTGATAATTTCATTCGGGTAACAACCGGAGTCTTCATATCCTTGGAATTTTCCATTAAAAACCTTCTCAGAACTTCCTTGGCATATTTGGATTGAGAAATGAAAGTTCCATTACTTCTTCGTGTCACCTCTAAGCCAAGGAAAAATGTTATCTCTCCAATCATTGACACCTAAAACTCATTTTTCATTAATTCATAAAACTTTCTGCACTGAGATTCATCTGATCTGCATAAAATTATTTCATTGACATACACCAGCACCATAATCCTTTGATTACTGTCATTGCTGAAATAGATATTGTAATCAACTCCTCCACGTTGGAAACCAATATTCTTCAAGTACTTATCAAGTCGTGAGTACCATGCCCTTAGTGCTTGTTTCAGCCCACACAACACCTTCTTCAGCCTGTAAACTTTGTTCTCATCCTCATGAATGAGAAAACCATCTGGCTGCTCAATATACACCTCCTCTTCCTAATCACCATTCAAGAATGCGGATTTGATATCCATCTGGTACACTTTGAACTTTCTTTGCATAGCTATGGCCAAAAATAATCTGATTGTCTTCATCCTTGCAACCAGTGAAAATGTTCATCAACATATATTCCCTCTATCTGGTAGTACCCTTTGCACACTAGTCGTTCTTTGTTTTGAACCAATACACCATATTTATTCATCTTGTTGTGATAGACCCATTTAGTCCCGATGACGTTCTTATCTGCTGGCCTCGAAAAAATCTCCCACGTCTGATTCTTCTCAATCTGATTTTGCTCTTCATTCATTGCCTGAACCCAGTTTTCATCTTCAGCTGCATCAGCAAGGCATTTTGACTCAACCTGTGATAGTAATGATATCTGATGCAGTGATTTCATTCTTCTTGATTGAACTGGAGCTCACTGATCACATCAGCATCCCTCTCTAAATCATCTTCAGTCACATCTACTCTCCCTGAGTCTCTTACCACTTCCTCACTTTTAACAGAAAACTTTTCACTATTTCAATGTTCAATGACATCATTTCTTTGAACATATTCTCTCAAATTTTTTAGACACACCTTTGACTTTCTCTCGCCGTGTCTTGGTATCCTGAAAGCAGTTAGTTGATACCACATTTGTTAGAACAAAATAGATAAGCATGAGATGAATGATTTTTTCTTCTTCTTCGACAATGTTTTTTCTCCCAATAAAAAACACCAGAGCAGGGTCATCCAATTGTTTCATTGGTAGATCATGAATCTGATTATGATATTCAGTTCTCTCTCAATGTTATGCAGTACTTCCCAGGATTAGGCCCACCTTTTAGACCCATAAACATTCTTATTCTTCTTCTGCATCATCTATTCTCATCTTCCACTCGGAATTGATTGATTAACAAAATATCTAAGCCTATTGAGTTGGAACTCAGTGTAGGAAACAAGAGATAAAGTTAATAACACAATCACTATCTATTGTGCTCTATTTCTCCCTTTCTTTTCCAACTCTGGTACCTTATTTGAGTTAATTGAAACTCTAGATCATATCACTTCTCCACATAGAATACTATGATTCCACTTCCCATTAGATCGTATCTCCCTAAAACAATAAATATTTGAATCATAAGTTAATAGAATTTATATACATATGGAGAGGGGTTCTTCTAGAATCCTCAATAAGAGGATTGTGGTTGATCCTGAGAGGTCAACACTTTTATTCTTTCTTGCAGAGAATCACACTCTTTATTTTCTTCTATTATCATCCTATCCAACTTCAACTGCTCTGGCCATATGACTATGCATTAATTATCCACATGCTGAGCCTTTTTCTGATATGTAGATTCTGCGGGCTTGGATTTTTTCACCATTTGGGGCATAAACCCAATAGTACATATCTCATTCTTGGATGTTCCACCAAAATTCCATTTCCCTTGATTCCTTCTCTGTGTAGAAATCTCTATACTTTTCATCTTCCCCTTCTTATTCCACCATTGTAAGGATCTTACACCTTACTCCAATTTTCTTTGCAGGACATGACCTGCGAATTTTTCAATACATTCTCTGTTAATCATTCTTTTATCAGATGTCTGAGTCACCACACTCTATTTCACTGGTGGTGAGTCCTCTCTTGAACGTTCATTCTTCTTTATCACAGCTGGAGTAGATCTCCCCTTAATCTTCTAGGATTGTTCACATTCTCTCCATGAGAGCTGTTGTGAGTATGATAGAGGAGGTGAATGATACACCTTTCTTTCACCTCCATGTGATTCCTCTGAGGCTCTAGGCCTATTCTTCTCTTTACCACGTTGTCTCCTAGTGTATAATCTCTTATTTTGCATCAATGGAGTCGAGAATCTCCTTTCGAGATCCTTTTCCTTTCTTGCATTCTTCTTTCTACAATTTCTTGAAAAATGTACATGATTAGAATATATGAAACATATTCTATTAAAGACATACCTCATTGCATCATCTATTTGCCAATATGTTGATGCAGCTTCAGTTCTTCCTCTGACATTGAACTCTTGATCTTCCTGATACATATTCATGGAGTGTCCCATTCTTCCACAGTAATAATATCTTATGAATTCTTTCCTCTAAGAGACTCTTATCTCTAATTTTACATGATGGATCATCTTATTCTCATATTTATCAAAGTTTATATTTTCACAACCTGAAATATATTCACAAGCCTCTAAACAGAAGCTTGATCTGTGGCCATGAATCCCATAGAAATAGCACATGTCATCACTACTTTTTGTAACTTTCCTCTGAGGCCTCTCTTCAGCACTGTTGGTGCTAAAATATTAAACGAATGGAAGGGATAGAAAATAATGTCGTCCCGCTGCCTCGTGAAGCACTGACGTGAAGCTCGGGAGGCGGTAACTCTCAGTGAACGAGTTTTATGTTCGCAAGCCCGCCGCGAAGCTCCGGAGGCGGTACCTCTTCGCGAACGACGTTTAAGTTCGCGAGCGCACCGCGAAGCACCTGAGGCGGCGCGCGAGTTCTGCTTCGCGGTGCCCCTTCCCTGTAAATACTGGATTCCCCTGAGTCCCGGAGGACGGAAAATATGACCTTTCGGCTTATCCTCTCCCGAATCGTGAAGCACTCTTTGCCCCCAGAAATCATGAGCTCCGCGAGGTACTTCTACTTCGCGTGACGCCTTCGCTTTGTCTCGTTTTGATCCCCTCTTCCGAGAGGGATGCCCTTCATGAAGCTAAAAGGAATTCGTGAAGGAAGGGGATTCCCAAGGGAACCCGGGCAGCCATGGAGCATTTATGATTCGCCAAACACCCAACCTGTACTAGTGATCTCTATGCTAAGGCAGGATCGCTACACATCGTGAAGCACACTACTTCGCAGCACCCTGCTTCGCGAGACACCTCTTCTTTGCGAGGCAGTGCTCCGCGAATATTGTTCCACTTCGTGAAGCACCCTCCACTCACACCTATTCCCTATGCTAAGGCTAAGTCACCCCTCTTCGCGAAGAAAACTCCTTTGCTTGGCAATTCCTCTTCCCGTGCGACCCTCCAGGTCTGCACGATGTGATTTCAAAGTCCCACAGACAATACTACTCGTAGAGTTGCTTCGCCTAATGCTTCTTCGCATAGGCATGCTAACGGCTATTGCTTCTTCACATAGCCATGCTAACATGGACCCCTTGATGGTTCACTTTACAACCCCCATTGACCATGGCCTTACTGGTACCTTCCCTCCCCCAAGGAGCAAAGGGTACCAGTTAAGTTAGTCCTAGGGGTGTGGAGTGAACCCACCTCGTCCGAGTTGTAGGACGTTAAACTTCCAAGCACCATGTCCTCAACACATGACGTTAAATTTTGACCCGACCTCGTGCCTCTCACGAAGGGTCCCCCCAGCTCGAACATTTTTTATGCCACTCGTCTCCACAGGAGTGGAATCACCCATCCACAAGGGATTATATCCTCCTTATTGGAGTAGTGTATGTTCTCAGGAGAAGGGAAACCCTAGTTCCCCAACGGATGGCTACACCCCTGCATCTCCGTACTTCCCCACTGCCAAGGTCAGTTGAGGGCATGATTGGGTACGAGGAACCTCCCATAATTGGTCACAAATCCCTCTTTCACCACACTTTGTCGCACTCCGGGCCTCCATCCTAGAGTATGCCCCAGCACCATGGGCCGCCTAATGCGTAAGCCCCTCTTTGCTTCACACGGACACACCCTTCGCGGCGTTATTATCATGTCCTTGCTGTCTCTTGTTTCTCACACCGAGCATGACCCACGTGGGCTTAGAGTTGGCATTGTCCATGACAATACTTCGTCCAACATGACGTTAAACTGCACACCCTCGTCCAGCATGACGTTAAACTGCATGCCCTCGTCTAGCATGACGTTAAACTGTATGCCCTTGTCTTGCATGACATTAAACTGCACACCCATTTGAACTACGAGGTCTTTGATCCATGTCAAGGCATGGTACGTAGGAAGCCTCCACAAGGTTCAAGCCCACCCGTCACCCAATTCACGTCGAGTTCTACCTGCGTCCAGAATGACGTAAAACTGCATTCCATCCCGACGGTAAGCCGTTGTCACAACCTGAACTACGAGGACTTTGATCCATGTCAAGGCATGGTACATAGGAATCCTCCCAGAGGTTCAATCCATTATCCCATCAGACCAAGGTCCCTCATTTACGTCGGTTCGCCGACACCCACCGCCATTCCGAACTATAGGGACTTTAATCCATGTCATGGCATGGTACGTAGGAAGCCTACATGAGGTTCAAGCCCAACACCCGTCGTTTATTCACGTCAAGGTTCACTACCATCTCGCATGACGTTAAACTGTATTCCATCAATCCTTTGAACTACGAGGACTTTGATCCATGTCAAGGCATGGTACGTAGGAAACCTTTCCAAGGGTCAAGACCACCACTAGTGGACCCTTGGGTCTACTTTCACATCGGTTCGCTGACGAATTCCATCATCCGAACTACGAGGTCTTTGATCCATGTCAAGGCATGGTATGTAGGAAGCCTCCCCGAGGTAAAATCCCACCACTCGTCGGACCAAGGTCCACCTTCTCGCCGGTTCGCCGACGGAGCCCCTCTGAACTACGTTGTCATTGATCCATGTCATGACATGGTACATAGGAAGCCTCCATGAGGTTCAAGCCCACCACCTCTAAGACCCTCCTGGTCCTCCCCATTCATGTCAGTTCGCTAATGATTCCCATCAGACCAAGGTCCACCCTCATGCCGGTTCACCGGCACCATCCCGAACTACGAAGACTTTGATTCCCTACCACGTGGATACGTAGGAAGCCCCTTCAAGGCTCAAGCCCAACTTCATCGTTGCCCTTGCAACTGTTCCATGCCATTCCCCCCTCCACATCATTCATCTATCCATCATCCACCCTGATTCTTGCCCGGACCGTCATATCCCGGTGAGACCATGTCGGCACGCTCCTCTTCGCAGCCGCCCATGGGCTGGTCCCGGTATCGGCACCCCTTCACGGGAAATCCCTCTATCCGATCCATTCTAGCTAATGCTCTGATCGGGCTGATCCGTCTCTGCTGGACGTTAAACTCGCGGAATACCCTGTGTTAAACATAGGAAGCTAAGGAAAACCTCAGATATGTGTCTATGGCATATAATTCCCCACGCTCGATGTGGGATGCCTCGGGCTTCCATGCCCTCGAGAAGCCCTGTGACTAGGGATAATAGATAGACATGTCGGTTCCCCAGCATCCAGACACGCTACTGATGTCTCAATGTGACTACTCCCTCGACTGAAGGTTTCTGCCCTGACCGGACCCTTTGGAATGTCCCGACAGAAGCAGTGTAATTAACCGACTTCCATGGAAACATGGCACTGGGAATAGTTTCACGAACAATGTATTAAATCTATGAGGGAGACCCGGACTAGGTGACGAGTTCTGAGGAGAAATCCACAGAAGGAAGAACCGACATCCCATCATCCCGTTTCGATCAAGGAGCAGACATCCTTGAATAAGGAGCGAATGCCGCCGACCTTTGGAAAGTGGGAACGCAGGGCAACATCGCAGCCCGTCCTCCTCCGCAGACGGACGGATGCGCGCGCCCCGGCGAAAGCGTCGGAAACAGAAATGGTGAACCCGACGGGAAATTCTTCTCCTCAATGTGGAGATTAGTAGCATTCGAGACACTAGTAGATTGACGTGTCACCAGATCCAGATATCTGGCACCTGGTCCTGCCAAGAAAATAGTGGGCCTGTCGTGAAACTCACCAAAAGTCGGGGCAATAGAACGTGGGGCACTCCGTTCTGTATCATGTTGGTGTGGATCCTTCTTACAAACGTGGAGAATGGAAGGGTGATGGGGCACTAGTTGTAAATCCCTTTCCTCGTAGTGTTGATGAGTTGATCCATTCGTTTCTCAAGAACTAGGTTGTTATTACAGAGACACGATCACCGCCTGCTCGCCTATGCAGGGGCAGGGGAAACACCGCCACAGCCACCCCGCATGGCGCCACTACCGCCACAAAGGCCGCCACATTGCGGAATACGGGGCACCCACGTCCCCTTTCCCCATCAGAGGTCATCCAGTGAAGGGTGATCAACAACCTCGTACGCAGGTACGAGGAAGAAGGGGTCATCCCAACTCGGGATATGGCCTGCCTGGACCTGGAGGCATCCAGGACCTGCCGTCAACGCCACCCTAACAGGCCGCGCAGGGATCCCCTGCTCCCCACCCCAACGTTCAACCGTTTCAGGAGCCTGTCCCCGGAACGCCTTGGCGAATCCTCGCCTTATGCTGATGAGGCGGGCGCCGTCCAGCTCGGCCCGCTCGGGGTCCCGACCCAAGGGCTCCAGGAAAGGGCTCCCGTTCTTCTGCGTCAGCGCCACCGTCCGACTCCGCAGGAAGAGTAGGCAGGCCATGCCCCTGCACCACCTGCATCAGCTCGTCTGACCCGACGTCAGCGCCGGGACCGGGTTGAGGACGCTTTCCCAGATGCGTCGACCTCAACAGCTACAGTGGCCCAAGCCACCGCCGACGTGCATCATGGAGTCCCTGCATACACTGAGCAGGGGCACTCTTTCACCCAACCAGGATCGAGACCCCAACCGCCCCACGGGCAGGCTGGGTTGAATCTCCGGGTTGCAGGCCCGAGTGGTGATCACCGTGAACTAACCCGCGGTGATGTCCCCCCATACGGAGGCCCTCCCCATACCATTAATCCGCAGAGCGTGGGCCTTCCCTGCTCCGAAGATCATCATGGAGGAATGCCTCGTGCTACCCCCATCCTGAAGGAAGACCAGCCCAACGGCAGTGACGCTCGGCGCGGAAACCATTCCTGCGCCCACTATACAGGGTATGGAATCCATCCTCCTTCCCCCGACCACCGATCTGAAGGCACTGTCCATTCGGTCCTTCTCCAATATGGGGGCCCTCCCTACGTCCTCTCTACAATGGGCGAAGGTCCCCTCGCCCCAGCAACTCGAGGAGTGAAGGTCAGCCCCGCTCCGCCCACATCGACCATGGAGGTCCTCCCCATGCTCTTGCCGATTCCAACAGAGGCTCCGCCCACATGGGTGATGTCCATGGAGGTCTTCCCCATGTACCCTTCGACATTTGCCCTGGTGCCCCTCACACCTCGGCTATCTCGAGCGGGGGGGGCCTCTCCGCGACGGTGCCAGTGTCTCCCCCGAGGCTACCTATTAGGGATCAACCGTGTCCCGAAGGGCCACCCCGGTGTAGGAGAGTGGGTCGTCGCCACCACAAGAAGTGTCCTGTGAAGGCCCAGGTGGAGATCAAACTGGCCCGTTTCTCGGATTCTGAAGTGGAATGCGACTCAGCGATGGAACCATCTCCCCGCTCCTTCGAATCAAGGACTGGGGCAGGAACCAGGCGAGTTAGCCTCATTCTCCCAGAATGCGAGGTCCACCAGATTCCCATATCCCTCTGCAGGTACATCCAGGGGGAAGAAATCATGGAAATTCTACAGGTCTCGACCATGAAATCACCACCATTGTCACCAGAAGCGCCCTCTACCTCTACCAGAGATCACATAGAGCTATTTTGGGGGCCAACGGTGGTAGAGCGACGACATGATCTATCGCCGATAGCCGCGACTCCTATTCCGGAAGCTGTGGCTATCAGCCCATCGTATCATGACATCGTGGCCAGGTCACCTCACTCTTCAGAGGATGGACCGGAATTCGGTGGCCAGTCTGCTCGTTCGCCGTTTTCTCCACCGTCGAGTTTACTATCCTAGAGGTCTGCCTCGGTACAGCTACTGGTCCCTCAGCCACCCCCGGTTGACGAGTGGGGCAATACAGGGCCAAACCCCGAGTTCGAACCCAGGAGCTTCTGGAGTATTCTCGCAGCGGATCACTTCCCAGAGAAATTCTGGCTGACGGCGGCACTGAACTTTTGCGCACCAGAGTCCCTTACCCCTGAAAAAAGTGGGGTGATTTTGTAGAACCCTATGGGAGACACACTTCCGCCTTCATTACGAGCGGGTGGTGTAACCCAAAAGTCAAGAGAACTTTGAAGAAATTGGTGAGCAATGTCACGGGATCGATTTGGACGCACTCCTTGTGGCCTAGCACCCTGAGTCGCCAGGCCGTCAGAGCGCCCTTCAACGAAAATGTGTTCACAGTTTCAAAGTACTCCGTAGAGTCGTCAGGGAAGTTACCCCCCATGTGCAAGTCCGTGGTTGGGGACACTATGTCTCTCTCCTCTTTGACCCTATCCGACGGCAGCCCGATTCGTTATCCGACATTGAGGACATGCCCTCGAGAGGGGTCGCAGTCCACATGGTTGACGTAGTGGACAAGGAAGATGAGCTTGAATTCCTTGATGGAGACTTACCCCCTGAGGGCGTACCACCACTGCTGGATCCATCAAGGAGGGTTACCCGTCAGCAGAGGAACCTACTAGGCCTCCCCGTACCCACCAAGTCGTTGGTACTCGGTCGAAATACTGGCAATGGTAAAGAGCATGTCAGATCTGTCAAGCACTCTGACCCATCTGTCTCTGTGCAGAAAACAGACGAAGATCCCGAGAAGGCCACGTTACGCTAGCAGCTTGCTGAGAAGAAGAGGCTGGTTGACGAACACTTGGCTGAGCGCGCCGTAGAGTGGAGACCCGACTATGGTAATCCCAGGCCGGGGCAGGAACAATTTCGCTCTGGTAAGATGCCTCTAGGCAACCCGGATCATGCTACTTCCACAGACAGGGAAGAATCCGGAACTTACGAAAAGGGGGCGTGATACGTATCTCCACCCCCCCCCCCCCTGAACAATGGGGAAATCTAAAGAATCCAGTCCAGGTTCCCCCAGTCGCCCCGCAGGTTGTTCTACCAGTCGATCCACGAACTGTTGAAGCCATCTACCGTGTTGAAGAACCTGGAAATGCAGATGTGGTTAGGTATCCCCGTCAAGACAAGGACCCCCCACCCGGATGATCTTATAGCGGCACTCACAGCCCGCCTCGAAGCGTTGGAAACACGGTAGGTGGCGGTCCCACCGGATGGCAAGCCGTATCCCGCGTGGGTGGATGATATGCCCCCACCCCCGGGTTTTGGGAACCCCACTTTCTCACCCTTCAACATGACAGGGGACCCGCCGCAACACTTGGCTCATTTTTTTTCCAAGTGTGGCCCCATGCTGGGGACCCCAGCTCAGCAAGAAGCCGCCAAGCTCTGATGTTTCGTACAGACATTGGAAGGTCTAGCATTCGTCTGGTATAGC
This sequence comes from Viscum album, assembly GCA_963277665.1. Lineage (NCBI taxonomy): Eukaryota > Viridiplantae > Streptophyta > Magnoliopsida > Santalales > Viscaceae > Viscum > Viscum album. The sequence goes on from OY728166.1 coordinate 207,022,384, forward strand.
CAGCTCCCTATCGGATCGGTGACCGGTTAGGAGGATCTCCTCCGGCAGTTCCTATACCAGTTTAGCTCCACCACGCGGAAGACCAGCATTGCAGACCTCTTCAAGTGCAAGCAAAGGCCTGATGAGAGAGTCATAGATTTCATCGCCCGGTGGAAGGGACTTACGTATTCCCTCGATATGCCACTAACTCAGGAGAAATTACTGACAATGTGTGTGGGGAATGTCAAAATAGAGCTAGTACCCTCCCTGATTACCCAGAACTACCCTGGAGGGTTTAGAGATTTCTCAGATAAGGATCAGCGCCATGAGGAGGCTCTGCAACTGGCTAGTCAGGCACGTTCGTTGCCCCCTATGATCCCATCCAGGAGGACCGCCAGAGCAGAACCCACTGCGGTGGCCCAAGTAGAAGCCCCTAGGAAGCTGGAATTACTTCTAGTGGAACCATCCATGCAACACCGCAGAGGTCCCCCACCTCATGCACAGGCTCCTGCCCAGCAGCGACTCCCTCAGAATCGACAGGTTCCCCCGCGCAATGCGCCACCTCCACCTAGGTGAGACAATAGGGCGCCGCCTCCTCGACAGGACCCTCTGGCCCCTCGTCAGGGCCAATCCCCCAGGGCCCCCTATCCGGAAATAAGGCACCATAATTATTCGTTCAACAAAAATCAGGTCCCTGGCTTTTTTGGAAGTGCTCTGGAGCAAGGGTTTGTGCGCCTGCCCGAGTGCAGAAGGCCGACAGAGGCGAATCTCACCGATCACCCCAACTATTGTCGTTATCATTGGATTCTGGGCACACCCTCAAGCAATGCTATGTGTTTAAAGACTGGCTTCAAGTCCAGGTCAACAACAACATAGTCAAGTTGGGCCCGACATGTAACACCCCGAGATTTTATGAAAAATATTCTTTTTAATTTAATTAATGTCTTGTGTCGTACGCTACACAAAAAAGAGCTTGTACAACACACATCCTTGATTTTCCTTTCATTACGCGCAATCGTGACCTTCCTTGATAGCATGTGTAGTACATAATACCGAGTTTCACTAAACAACGATATGCTATTAAAATATTATTAAAACTAGCAGTTATGAATAGTAATAACCACTTTTTGAAATTTGGTAAATTTTATTTTTTAAAATGGACTTCATTTTTGGATTCGGAATATCGAAATTAGCTTAGGGTGATATTTTGGTAATTTTCGGATAAATTTCATATTTTGATGAATAGTGGAAATTACTAAATTTTAATTAAAAACAACTTTTTCAATCGAAATAATTAATAGTGATAAATTGTTAATTTTAGTGGATTTAAAGTATATTTAGAATATATTTTTACAATTTAATACAATGTTGGTCATTGGATGTAATTTCACATTTAAACCAGTTATAAACAAGTGTCAATATTTTGATAGTTATTATCTCTGAAAAACACGCCTTTTGTTTTGACGACGGGAATTAATTTTTAAATTAATTAATGCAATTGATATGTTTTGAATTTGGTAAAATATAAATAATTTTTGAGTTCATAATATCAAATATATCTTAGGCCTTATTTTTGGTATTTTTCTGAAAACTTTCAATTTTTGATGAATAGTGAAACCACTAAGTGGTAATTAAAAAAACTGAATTTTTCATAAAACTTAATTTTACCGCTTCTGTGAGTGGAATTTCAAAAATCCGAGAGACACGGTTGATGTCAGTAATTAAAATGTGGTTCAATGAGATAAAAATAATTTTTGGTGAATAGTAACTTTTTACTTTTATTTACCACAGTTAAAAGTAAATAGGGTAATTAAGGGTAGAAATGATATTATTATTACCCTAACACATGTCCTAATTATATTGGACAAGTGTTATTAGACCAAAAAAAAACTTAGGAATAAAATATGACCATTTAGGCCCACTTGTATTAGATTAGGACATTTATTATTAATTTATTTAAAGAAGGGTTAAAAGAGTTAAAATCAATGTTTATTTACTAAAACATTTTTAATATAGGGTTATACATAAGATAAATTCGATTGTAAATATTAATTATAAATATAAAAAGATTTCCTACATAATGGTATTTTATTTGTAATTTTTAGACATCAAATAATATAATTTATTTATTATACAAAGATGATGCAGTAATTATCTTATTAATGAAATATTGACATAAATGATGTTATAAATACCAAAATAAATTTAATGTAAAACTTTTTATGAATTACACTAATTTTCTAGGTTAATATGACATGTTAGTATTTATTTAATTAACTTTTTTTGAACTTATCATTCTGTTATGATTTTCACAAAAATCAATTACTAAATTGTGACAAAATTGAGACAAAATAGTTTTTAAATCAAAAATTATATTAGTAATTGTTATTTTATTCCTAAAAATCTAAGGTTAGGACAAATGACTTAGATAAGGTTATATATATTAATAATAAACAATTTGGGGTTCGTTTGGATTCTTATAGTATGTTTATTAACCTTATAGTGTAAGAACACAAGAAGACACGGTAAAAGTAAAATTATTTAACTTAATGTTAAATCTAAATGATAAGGTTAAAATAGGAACCTAAACTTGTATAAATTATATTGGATGAGAGGATATAGACCCATACCCACCTTAGACTCAAAATAAATCAATTTGGAGCTATTTAAAACCGAAATTTACTTTATAATAAAATAATATTTTTAGTTATTCCAAAGGTGCCCCTCTCCTCCCTTATAAAAGGGCACCTCCTCCCTCTCTTCCTCACACAACTTTGAGCCTTCATGTTCAGCCAACCCCTGCCAAATTCTATTCTCCACTTCCCTAGAAACATCCTAGAGGTTCTGGTCTTCCTCAAAGACCACTTTTAGTTCCCTAAGAGGAGTTCTCAAAGAGGCGCTTCAAAGAAGAGGTAATTTCCGTCACCGATTCTTTCACCTTTATTTCTTCTTCCACTTATTCTTCTTAGGTTGTTTCATTATGAAGTAATAACATCAGTATCACTCATATACTGATATGTTATTATAAGTATGAAACAATCCTATTTCACCATCTATCCATCCTACGGAAAACGAAATCACCGCGCGTGCGTACGTACGGAATACCGTCTCCACGCCGTGGTGATAACTATTTTCCACCACCACCTTACATGGATGGGTATAATGGTGTAAAGAATAACTATACGTAGTTATTAGAACATCATATTGATTCGGATATATTGTATCATCAACTCCAATTCAATTCAATAATTATTGAAACGATATCATCGCTCGTGCGTACGTACGGACTACCGTCTCCACAACGCGATGAGATTCATTCCCCATGTTATCCAATTAAGAGTGATTATAAAGTATATATAAGAAATAATAATGAAATATATGACATTATAAAGCTACTGGATTTATTTATATATGTATATCATCTACTTAATTCCGTTCAACTCAATATAGAAACGAAAACAACGTTCATGCGTACGTACGGCCTACCGTCTCCATGAACGGTGTATTTCTTTCCATTTACTGATTTATTATATATATGTATATTCTGAATATATATATATATATATATATCATGTTTTATATTCTGGAATTAAGTAATCATGATCTAAGTAATCATATGAATAATTACAAGTCAAAACAAGGACGACAAATGAAACAATTTTACCCAAAACGCTCTTTAATATGGAATTTACCAAAGAACGGGTAATATAAAGTTATAAGTGAACAATATATGATATCATAACAATGAATATGATTCTGTAATAAGTCAATGACATTATTTAAATCATTATACAGGAGGTTCAGACACTTACGAAGCAAATCGGACCTAAGGTAAGGGAAATATCACAATCTCACTTTTATTCGAGATTGTTTATACTTTGGTATTTACTGGGGTGTATTTTATCATCCACATCCATGTTTCCTCAATATGTAATATTATTTCCATCCACCTACAATTGTTTAAATCCAATTTTACCCTTCGGTGAGTTTTTAGTAATATATATGAAAGGAATCTTTTGTCGCTTTTCGTACGAGTTACTTTTTGACTTTTCTGAAAAAAGTACGAGAAGAATGTTTTCTTTTAACTTATACGGTATGAATGGATTTTTAAAACATTATTTCCAAGAAGGTTTCTTTACAATTTTTCAATTATATTTTTAATCAACTTCTTTTAGTTTAAAATTTTATGACATGTTTAGAAAGGAAAAGTGTTTTTGAAGTAGAAAGGATATTTTCCTCAAGAATGAAGTTCAAGTGTTTTATCAAAATTATTTTCCATATAAGATAATAAAGGGTTCTGTTTTTATCCCTATTATTACATTGATTTGATTATTTTGTGATGAAAATATTTTTTATGAATTTTTTTATCTTATATGAATTGTCTTATGATGTCATGTTGTTTAAGAATCCCATTTTTATTACATGGGTTATGCAATGATGTATGATTTATGAATTTGTGGAACACATAAGAATGGTATCATTATGAGATGGTTGGGACCTATATCTCCCTCCAATGCATTGGGTAAAGATTTTATATCTCATTAGATAGACATGGCTGGAATGGTAGGTTATACCGGTTCAGTGAAACAGGACTGAAACGAGGGTGACTCAGTTCAGAAAGGGACTTTGTCCACTAAGATAGTCTTGGAAATGAGTCTTAACTAACAAGAAATGATTCTATATGATTATATGTTTATGCCACAATGTTTAATGTTTTATGTTATGATTATTGTGATTACATTTCACTACCATGAGTTACTACAAGTTATGAAATTATGATCTCTTTTACAGGTTAAGATTTCCAAAAGTTATGTGCTTATGTATATAATGTGATTGATATTTCTTTTGTTCACCCTTACTGAGCATTTGAGCTCACCCTTTAATGTTTTCTTTTCCCCAGGATATAAAGAAAGGTTTTAGGTATAAAAAAAGGAAGATCTTTTTGGGAGATATTGAAGATCTTTCGCCAGGATTAGAAGATTATATTCCGAGTTTCCAAAGACACTAAACTATTACGATCCTTGTGTGTGTGTTTATGTTATGTACTAAGTATTCCGCAAAAGTAATGTAATGTCAATGTATTTCAAGCTTCGGGTCTCTACACGACACCAGCACAAGTGGCGGGTGTCTTTGCAGGGTCAGAGATCGGTATCGATAGCGAAGGCGTGTGGCAGCAGGTCCCTAGCCGCGGATCTTGGAAATATGACGACTGGATGGCTTGAAAAACCGTCGTCTGTGCCCATGGTATCATCTGGGCGCTCCTAAAGCAGCCGTAACCTTCAGAAGAAGTAGCCAGTACCTCCGCATCGGCTTCATGGTCGAACTCTTCCCAAAAGGGCAAGCAGAGGCGACACAAGAAGAAGCAATGCGCTCCACTGGTGTCGTCATCATCCCGCACTCTCGACGACTTTATGCCCCTTGAAATGGGGATTCCTCCCAGAATCCGCCCTGTGGTGGATGGCTCCTCGAGTGACAGTTAGGGGTACGCTTTGGTTAACACCGTGGAGCTGGTAAATCCCTATATGACTCCAAACGAGGGGGAACGCTAGGCGAACCTCCCCAACATTTCCAGACGACTTCAACGTCAGCAGAAGTGAAACCGCGCCGGTCATCGAGGTACGTCAGTGGGAACTTTTAGCCAAGTTGTGCACGCTACTGAGACCAGACAGTAGGCTCAACGCAGATCTCAGTATGCACAACCCTATCTAACACCCTCAGATCTACCTCCACCGCCGTTTGTGCTACTAGATCAGGGAGAGCTGCCTCGTTCGTATCACCGTCAGTCTTGCCCGGCTACAGGCCAGCCTCCGCTGTCTGATCCTTGTCCGGAGACTACTCTCCAGGCATCAACTAGTAGGTAGAAGGATGTACCCAGTACTAGCCGATCTCCTGTTCAACCGACAGGACCTGCTATGCCTCCAAATGCCGAACGACCTCCTCTAGGAAGAGGTTCGCGTTTGGAATGAAATTATGATGTCCTGAAGCACCTGGTCGACATTCCATCAAGGCTTTCTATCCTTGAGGCCCTTCTCCTGTCATCCGAAATGCGCGAGGCACTTGCCGAGGCCCTAAGGAGCCCCCTACAGTTTTAGGTGGAGGTAGCAGCTGTAGAAGCCTTCCATACCGAGACAATTGGGAACGCCGAATGTCCGGCGGTTATCTCGTTCTCTGGTGAAGATGAGGACCCTCCTATATAGTGGCATATTCGCCCGCTGTATATCACTGGCCACTTAAATGGTGTGGAAGTCTGCCGCTACCTCGTTGACACGGGTTCCAGAATCAACCTAATTCTGACTCGGACATTGTGAATTCTGGGTCTATCTGAAAGAGATTTAACTCCCTCTGACCACAGAATCTAGGGGTACGACAGGACTGAGGAAACCCCAGCAAGATCCACATAAAGACTCAGTTCGGTGGCTTAATTGCCAGAACTGAGTTCATGGTCGTCTCTCAGGACACCGCCTACAACACGTTGATGGGTAGGCCATGGTTCCATCTACATGCAGCGGTCCCTTCGTCGTATCATCAGTGCCACAAATACTCACTCAACGGTCGAGTAGGCGTGCTCCAAGGAGATGCGTCTCCTTTTGCCTCTTGTGAGGCCCGCTATCTGGATGCTAGTTATTACAAAATTAAGGATAAGAAAATCCTAGTAAGTGAGGATGAATCTGCCCTGGGCACAAGTGATCCCTGGGCAAGCATGGATGACACCTACATCATCCCGATCCACCGATTGGAGGCCACGACCCCTGACATGGGGAAATGTTTTGTTGTTTTGGGTACACAAGGAAGGCATGTTCCCATATCCAAGCGACGGTGGAAAATCACATCGTACTCCTACATCAACCAGGCTCAGGTGATCCCGGAACCTCCTACCCCTGTACGGTACTGGAATGTCAAGCTTATGACAACGGCGGTACGCCATACGTGTCTCTTTCTCCGGGCTGGAATCCACCGACTCAGGCCGACACGTCACCGCTGCTTTGATATCATCAAACGTGGCCCCTTAGGCCGAAGGCCAGATGGGATAGGGTCGACTGCCTTCATTTCTATAGTCTCAATTGCGAGTGAGTCTCCTGATATGATGACCACTACCACCCAAGTCGGCACCAGCTGCCCCTCAGGTTTTGATAGCCCAGAAGTATCTCCCGTCGTGGGAAATCCCCCCACGGGTGGGGAGGAAGACCTGGAAGATGCTCCCCCTGCCTATGAAGAAGTCATCTCTACCACGGTTGATGAACTGGTACAGGTGAACCTTGGTAGCGAGGAAGATCTGAAACCCACATTGATCTATGCAGCCATGTCCCCTGAGGAGCGGAAGTAGTACGTAGACTTCCTCAAACAACATCGTGACGTGTTTGCCTGGAGTTACAACGAGATGCCAGGACTAGATCCCCAGGTAGCCGTTCACCGTCTGGGCCTCCCCGCAAAACATCGTGGGTTTATGCAGCCTCCCAGGAAGATGCACACTTCTCATCGTGTTATGGTTTAGGCCGAAGTTGACAGGCTTATCAAAGCCAACGTCGTTAAGGAAGTCCAGTACCCCAAGTGGCTTGCCAGCATTTTGCCAGTCAGGAAGAAGAATGGCCAGATCAGAGTCTGCATCGACTTCCACGATCTTAATCTCCACTGCCCAAAGGATGACTTCACACTCCCGGTGACAGAGTTATTGATTGATGCCACGGCCGGGTTCCAAGCTCTCTCTTTCATGGATGGGTATTTTGGGTACAACCAGATCCGAATGGCCCCCAAGGACGAGGAGTCCACCGCCCTCAGGGCTCCCCAAGGCACCTTTTGCTACCAGGTTATGCCATTCAGCTTGAAAAACGCAGGTTCCACTTATCAGAGGTCCATGCATCACATATTCAAGCCGATTCTCGGAACATTGGTGGAATTCTATGTAGATGACCTAGTGGTCAAATCATGTCAGCTTTAGGACCATATCATAGACCTCGAGAAGGTGTTCGGTTTCCTCCGTTCCCGTCACCTGAAGATGAACTCGTTGAAGTGTGCCTTCGGGGTCACCTCTAGGAAGTTTTTGGGCTTTTGTGTTAGATACTGAGGTATTGAGATCGACCCAGAGAAGATCAAGGTCATAGGTCTAATGCCTCCCCCGAGCAACATTTGGGAACATCGAGGCCTCCAAGGCCACTTAACCTATATATGCCGATTCATCGCGAATCTGGCCGGCAAGTGTAAGCCCTTTTCCCGGCTCATGAATAAGGGTGCCGCCTACGAGTGGGATGAGGAGTGTCAGACTGCCTTCGAGGAAATCAAGCAGTATCAGCTCCAACCTCCGGTTTTGATGCCACCCATCTCCAGAAAGCCGCTGGTCCTTTACATGACCGCCTTGGAATGATCCTTGGGTGTATTTCTCGCACAGAAGAATAACGAGTGTACCGAGAACAGTCTCCACTATCTCAGCCGCATGCTTCTCGATACGGAGGTCAGATACTCTCCTATCGAAAGGACCCTCCTTGCGCTCTTCTTTGCCGTGCAGAAGTTGTAACATTACCTACAGCACCATGAGGTGCAATTGGTCTCCCGGGTAGACCCACTGATGTAAATCCTGAACCGCCCCATGCTGACTGGCCAACTAGCACAGTGGGAGGTAATTCTTCAGTAGTTTGATATCAGGTTCATACCACAGAAGGCCATTAAGGGACAGGCGTTGCCGGACTTTTTAGCTGCCCATCCAACCTCCGCAGATCAATCCCTGGACCTAGATTTTCCTGATGAGACGATCCTCCCAGTCGATCATGCCATCCCGTGTTGGAAAATGCATTTTGACGGTGCCTCCTGGAGCCCCCCGGTAGGCAGCTCAATGATCCTAAGCTCAACAGAGTGGGCCTGGGTATTGTCTTCACTACACTGGCGCAAGCCGTCCTGCCATACTCGTTCCCGTTGTCAGAAGGCTGTACGAACAATGAGGCAGAGTACCAGGCTCTCATCACCGGTCTCGAGTTGGCCCTTGAGATCAATGTGCCCCATCTACATGTGAAGGGAGATTCCAAGCTGGTAATCAAACAGATTAATGGCGACTATGCCATCAGGAATTCGGATCTTGTACCGTTGCTAGAGTACACCCTCCACCTAATGGCCCAGTTCTCTTCTCGACTAGAGATTACCCACGTCCCACAGTCACAGAACGGTCGAGCAGACGCCTTGGCTGGCTTGGCCGCGTCTCTCATAGAACCCGAGCAAGATGATTTGATCATACATGTGGCACACCGGAGAGTCATTGCCCCCATCACCCAAGAGGACAATGATGGCCTGCGGGTAAGTAATCTCACCGCCGGACCCTCCACGTCAGGGGTCCCGGGTTCGTCAGACACAGTGGTTGAAGCCACTCCCGACTGGAGGGCACCTTTTGTCGAGTATCTCCAGAATGGTCGTCTCCCGGATGATCGGGCCGAGAGAGAGAGAATCCGACGTCGCGCACTGCAATTTACCCTTCAGAGTGGCCCCAATCTTGAACAGATACTTTATAAGAAGAGCTTCGATGGCGTCCTCCTCTGTTTCATTCAAGGAGTAGAGATTCCTCAAGTTATGCAAGATGTAACACCCCGAGCTTCCATGATACGCTTCTCATTCAATAATGCAATAGCTTGCATTGTACGCAAGTTCGAGTTCTAACACACCGCAACTAATCAAAGTAGCCGTTATGAATAGTAATAACCACCTTTTAAATTTATAGAAATTTTATATTTCAAAATGGACTTCATTTTTGTATTCCTAATATTGAAATTAGCCTATGTTGAATTTTTTGTAATTTTCCGAGAACTTCCAAATTATTATGAATAGTGAAAAATACTTAAACCAACTTTTTTAATAAAAATAATTAATAGTGATAATTTATACTATTTAGTGGTTTTAAAGTATAATTGGAATATATTTTTATCATTTTATCCAATGGTGATCTTTAGAATTAAATTGACATTGAAATTGGACATAAACAATTGCCAATCATTTGATATAAATTGTTTCTTAAAAACACGCTATTTGTTGTAACAGCGGGAATTAATTATAAAATTAATTAATACAACTTATATGTTTGGAATTTTGTAAAATAGACATCATTTTTGAATTCGGAATATCAATTATATCTTAGGGTGAAATTTTGGCCTCATTCTGAAAAACTTCAATTTTTGATGAATAGTGAAACCACTAAGTGGTAGTTAAATAACTGATTTTTCGTTTAAATGAAATATTACCACTTCTGTGATTTGATTTTCAAAAATCCGACATACATGGTTGTCATTAAGAAGTAAAATGTGGTTCAATGAGATTAAAATAATTTTTTGGTGAATAGTATCTTTTAAGTTCTTAATCGCGATTAGAGGTAATTAGTGTAGTTTAAGGTACAAATAATGTTTTTATAATATGAGATGAGCATGACACTTGTCCTACTCCTATTGGATGAGTCATGGCCGACCAAGACAACCCATGGGTCAACTTGGGGACCCCATGGAGCCACTTTAGTTAGAAAATGACATAAATACCTTTTATTTAATGTTAAAGTAAAAAATGACACAAACATAAAATGTTTTACTAAAACAATTTTTACGTGGGGTTACACAAGTCCAAATTTTGATTATAAATATTAATTAGAAAGATAAAAAGATTTCCTACATCATAGTATTTGTTTTATAATTTTTAGACATTAAATAAATTAAATTATTTATGACATAATTATGATGTGGCGATGACCTCATTATTTAACGATTTAAATAAAATGAGAAGATAATGCAACATCCAAGGCTTACACTTGTCCAAAGCCTATTGGATGAAGATATTTCGAAACCTTATCACCTTAGCCTCGAATTATATAAGTGTGGGACCTTTAGAATCCGAAAAGCATTATGAAATAATGTAACATTTCAATCTTTCCAAAAGTGCCCCTCCTCTCCACTTATAAAAGGCCCCCACCTCTCCCACCTCATTTACACTTTCAAGCCATTTGGCTCGGCCAACCTCTGCCCAAATACTCTCCCAACATTCCTCCCTTACTCATAGAAGCCTCACTTTGGGCATAACTCTTCCCAAGGAAGCCTTTGGCTCAAATCAAAAAGAGTTACCCGATTTTGAGGTAATGTCTTTTCTAATGTTGTTTTGTTTTATTTTTCTTCTCCAACCCCCTAAACTCTTTTTATTCAATTCTTTTGTAACAACACCAGTATCCTCAATATACTAGTATATTGTTATAAGAATTATTCGAGCTACACTTACACACACCTACATCTAATGGTTAAAGAACATACGGTTTCTGTGGATGGCGGATTTCTGCCTCACGAAATGATGATTGTTCAACACTCATATAACACCTTCAAAGGTGGCCATTAAGATGTCACTATATTTATATATGATATATAATATTTTTATGTTTTACTTATGATTCTGTATTTCTCATTTATGGCATACTTTATGATTTCCATTATGGGTAAAACGTGATAATTTCATTTTAGGAAGTGCGGACTACCGCCCCCTCAAAGTGATTTGAATCGTTAATGCCATATGTGGGATGTATAAAGGATGGAGTAAATGGTATTATACACTATATTATACTGGAATTATATTATACATTTATATCATCATGAATTAGTTCCATTAAATATGAAATTGAAATGAAAGTAGCGTTCATGCGTACGTACGGCTTACCGTCTCCATGAACGGTGCATTTCATTTCTTACCTCTAAATGTTACGTAATATTACAAATGAATGTATATACTGGATATATAAGATATATATGACATCTAAATCATTAATATAATTCTGGATATAATGGATATTTCACCACATAAACAACTTGTAATTATAAGAAGCTTATTGTTGACTCAAGTTCCAAAGATCGACAAAACGACCGTTATTAACTTAAATAATTACATAATGTTCATATCATTGTAATAAGTGATATAATAAGGATAATGAAATTGAAAATGGTTCTTAATAAGGTATATATTAACTCTAGTTTATTATTCAGGAGGTTAAAGAACGGTTGAGTCAAGTCAGACAAGAGGTAAGGGAACTTCTTAACCCAATTTCCATTCTTTGGGTTAATCTCCTACTTTCAAATTATGTCATGATGTTATTATGTCCTATTTTGTATTTTTACTTTCTTTATGTGTACATATAGTGAATACACATAATATATCTATTTTATTTTAAAAATGATCTTTTTAAGGACTTCGTCTCAATCTCCTTTCATTGAGGCATATTTTGTTTTATACACAAATTTCTTTTATACGGTGTATAAACCCCTTTGACTTTTACGTTTATTCAAAAGGAATCTTTTTATACGAAGCCTTTTTCTAAACGACAAAAGGGAATGTTTTTCTTTCCGTACTTATGCGGCGACAATGACTTCTCCGCCACCGTGACCATTATTTGAGTTTCGGCTTCCTCTACAAGCCATCATTTTTTTTAATGAAAAATAAATACAAAGTTTTAACTTTCTTTTATTTTGGTATTGAAAATGGTTTTGAAAGCGTTTTTATCATATCAAAGTGTTGTATTGATATCTTGTGATTGAAATGTGTAAATGTTATGTTTCCTTTATGCATGTTTTATGTGATACGATTATGTTATGGTTTATGATATGTTTAAACCTATTCATATGAGGAATGTATTGGACTTAATAAGTGACGGGTGGAGCCCGCTATAGCTCCTCGATGCATCGGTAGGTCTCATGAGACAACTAGACGTGGAATTGGCCGAGGCCCTTTCCCAATTTGATTTATGGTTTTGGCCGAGGCCTTAATCATTTTAGACGTCTTGGCCGAGGCCTTGACAAAATGTTTCAGAATGTACGGCATTATACATTCCCTCATTATGAAAGTGGTTATTGATATTGCATGTGATTATTCGACCAGTAGAATATCCATGTGAAGAAGTAAATGGCATTATCTCATTTTATTTTTGCCATATTATGTTGATGTTCAAGTTTAAAAGGCTCTTGTTTTAGTTATACATTTCCTTAAATGTTTATGTTTATTTATGAAAGCTTCCGCAATATTGTTATCCTTACTGAGCATCTGAGCTCACCCCTTTCAATGTTTTAATATTTTCCAGGATGTGAAGAAGTATTTTATGAATGACCTGCAGGGATAGTCAGAAGAGGATATGAGTGTGGAATATGGAGACTTTGTTATTGTAGTTTTTCACTTTATGATGTAATGTAACGTTTACGAATGTATCTAGTGTTTCCAAGGCTACTAAACTAATCGGTCTTTCGAGACTTGATCTTTCATGATCATGCCAATGTTACGAAGTAATGCACCGACTCTGGGTAGCTGGGGTCGGGGCGTTACAGTTGGTATCAGAGGCAGTTTAGTACTAACCTTGGAAGCTAGATTTAGATAAACTCTGATTAGAGCACATAGCCCAAAGATAGACTTTGAGGATTAGTATAGAAGAAATTCCTAGAATTTTGGTATTATAGAGATGTTATGACTTTTCCGAGCAATACATCCCTGTCTGGATACGAGCAGGTAGAGGCGGCTCTGGCACAGATGTACCTAGGGGTAAAACCCGAAAACACCGCTTTGAGCTAGACTCGAACGGGAACTGGTGCACGACAACGGGCCTTGCTGCACTCTTGGTTACGACACTCCCGGGGGATATGCTTAGGATAATTCTCATTTTATTTACAAACCACTATGAAGGGTTATGAGTATATACTTTCTCAAAGAAAACATTTCTTTTTATGATTATGGATTATATCCATAAATAGTTCAATTTATGTTAAGTATTTTATAAGTATGGAATTATGTATTTTGATTCATAAACTAATCTAGTTTATGCCATTGTTTAGAAATGGCGCCTAGTGGAAGGAATGGAAACCGTATCAATGCACGAACTCCGTGTAGGGATTGCCCTCCTGATCAAGATAATTATTGTGGATCTGGAGATACAACTGGTGCTGATCAACTTATTACCATACTGGGACAACTCACTCAGGTTATGAATAATAACCTTACTCGTATGGAGCACCCTGATCCGCAACGTGGAGGATTAATGCAAGATCGTTTCATGAGGCAACAACCACCAACCTTTAATGGGAGTACAAATCCTATAGTAGCTGAGCAATGGATAAATTCCTTAGAGAAAATATTCCATGCCTTGGGGAGTAGTGAAAGGGAGAAGGTTGTCATGGCAGTTTACCACCTCACTGGAGATGCCGATCAGTGGTGGTCTCTGATTCAAAACACAAAGGAAGATGATGACGTATCGAATATGGAATGGAGGGAGTTCAAAGATCTTTTCTTAGAAAAATACTTTCCTCGTGACCATCGAGCAGATATGGAAAGGCAATTTCTGAGTCTGAGGCAGAAGGAGGATGAGAATGTCGCAAAGTATGAGGCTAACTTTACAAAGTTAGCGAGGCATGCTGCCGATTATATACGTAACCCAAGGAGTAAGATTGATCGTTTCTTTGATGGGTTAAAACCATTTCTCCGTCGAGCTTTGGTATCACAATCCTTCTCATCATACGAAGATATTGTCTCGTGTGCTATCAAGACAGAAAAGGAATTCTCTAAGTCTTATGACAACAAAGTAAAGCAAGAGAAGAAGAGAACGGTGGAACAAGAGACAGATAAAGGGAAAAAGGGAAAGAAGGATTTTCCATTATGTGAGAATTGTGGGAAGAATCACCCTGGTACTTGCCTAAAAGGAATGGGAGTTTGTTATAAATGTGGAGAAAAGGGTCACCAGGCTCGTGATTGTAAGGGAAAGAAAGAGGCTGTCAAAGTTGAATGCTACAATTGTAGAGAAATGGGTCATTATGCAAATGAATGTCCTAAGCGTCAGGGAAACTTACCTCAGAAAAGGCCAAGGGATCAAGGACAATCTTATGCTGTTACTACGGTTGAAGCAGAATAACTAATGTATTGGTGCTTTTGGACTCAAGGATTATATTCTGGTTATAAGAATAATGTAGTATATATATATGGATTGTACTGCAATACTTTTTGATTTCAGTAAGGTTTTAATATGATTAAGGTAATCATATTTTTAGTATGTGACAATAACAGAAACTTTTCTTTGTTTGGGGAATCTGATGTTACAATTGATTTTGGAATTTAGAGACCTTTTAGAGAAAGTCTGGATGAAGTTATTTTGGATAACTATATATGTTGGAGTGGATTAAGTTGAACTGTGGATAGTATTGTTTAAGGTTAAAACATTTATGAAGATTATTTTTGGAATAGTATAGTACTATATTTTTAGGAAAAGGACAACCTGCAGGGTGGGGAATAACCCGTCGCGTCGGACAAAGCAGCAGGAATCGAACCCACAACCATAGTGCGACAAGCCTTTATTTCCTACCACTAGCCTACAGGAAGTCCCTGGTTATTACAAAATAGTTTTACTAATCTAAATGGTATGTGTTAACATTTTGAACCTTATACAATTAGGATAAATAGAATATTTTTGAGTTCTGTTACCATTTGGAGTAAAAGTTGGGTTTGTGGTAAAAATTTATTAACGAATGAAAGTATACATAACAAGTATGTATATTCCCTTACGTTCTTAGTAAATCTCATAAATAAATTCCTCAACATTATAAAAGGTAACATAAAACAAAAATGTTGTCGGTTAACTTTTCCAACTGGGGATTCAATGACCGTTTAACCAATCACAAGTTTGTGATTTTCTTATGGTTAAACTTTCTCCTAATCCTGTTTTCTATAACTCTCCATCAGACCTTTATGGTTTGTTTTTCTTCCATATCCATATTTTCACAGAATCCTAGAATGGGCTATATCGAGTGACCTTTGTACTTATCCTGCTTTCTTTTAATGTTATATATTTATTAACCTTATTTCCGATGTGGGTTTTCCACAAAGGTATTTTCTATTTTCAACCTTTTATTATCAAAGAAAAATTTCAAATTGCGAGGACGCAATTTATTGAAGGAGGGTAGAATGTAACACCCCGAGCTTCCACGATACGCTTCTCATTCAATATTGCAATAGCTTGCATTGTACGCAAGTTCGAGTTCTAACACACCGCAACTAATCAATGTAGCCGTTATGAATAGTAATAACCACCTTTTAAATTTATAGAAATATTATATTTCAAAATGGACTTCATTTTTGTATTCCTAATATTGAAATTAGCCTATGATGAATTTTTTGTAATTTTCCGAGAACTTCCAAATTATTATGAATAGTGAAAAATACTTAAAACCAATTTTTTAATAAAAATAATTAATAGTGATAAATTATACTATTTAGTGGTTTTAAAGTATAATTGGAATATATTTTTATCATTTTATCCAATGGTGGTCATTAGAATTAATTTGACATTGAAATTGGACATAAACAATTGCCAATCTTTTGATATAAATTGTTTCTAAAAAACACGCTATTTGTTGTAACAGCGGGAATTAATTATAAAATTAATTAATACAACTTATATGTTTGGAATTTTTTAAAATAGACATCATTTTTGAATTCGGAATATCAATTATATCTTAGGGTGAAATTTTGGCCTTATTCTGAAAAACTTCAATTTTTGATGAATAGTGAAACCACTAAGTGGTAGTTAAATAACTGATTTTTCGTTTAAATGAAATATTACCACTTCTGTGATTTGATTTTCAAAAATCCGACATACATGGTTGTCATTAAGAAGTAAAATGTGGTTCAATGAGATTAAAATAATTTTTTGGTGAATAGTAACTTTTAAGTTCTTAATCGCGATTAGAGGTAATTAGTGTAGTTTAAGGTACAAATAATGTTTTTATAATATGAGATGAGCATGAAACTTGTCCTACTCCTATTGGATGAGTCATGGCCGACCAAGACAACCCATGGGTCAACTTGGGGACCCCATGGAGCCACTTTAGTTAGAAAATGACATAAATACCTTTTATTTAATGTTAAAGTAAAAAATGACACAAACATAAAATGTTTTACTAAAACAATTTTTACGTGGGGTTACACAAGTCCAAATTTTGATTATAAATATTAATTAGAAAGATAAAAAGATTTCCTACATCATAGTATTTGTTTTATAATTTTTAGACATTATATAAATAATATTATTTATGACATAATTATGATGTGACGATGACCTCATTATTTAACGATTTAAATAAAATGAGAAGATAATGCAAAATCCAAGGCTTAAACTTGTCCAAAGCTTATTGGATGAAGATATTTAGAAACCTTATCACCTTAGCCTAGAATTATATAAGTGTGGGACCTTTAGAATCCGAAAATCATTGTGAAATAATGTAACATTTCAATCTTTCCAAAAGTGCCCCTCCTCTCCACTTATAAAAGGCCCCCACCTCTCCCACCTCATTTACACTTTCAAGCCATTTGGCTCGGCCAACCTCTGCCCAAATACTCTCCCAACATTCCTCCCTTACTCATAGAAGCCTCACTTTGGGCAGAACTCTTCCCAAGGAAGCCTTTGGCTCAAATCAAAAAGAGTTACCCGATTTTGAGGCAATGTCTTTTCTAATGTTGTTTTGTTTTATTTTTCTTCTCCAACCCCCTAAACTCTTTTTATTCAATTCTTTTGTAACAACACCAGTATACTCAATATACTAGTATGTTGTTATAAGAATTATTCGAGCTACACTTACACACACCTACATCTAATGGTTAAAGAACATACGGTTTCTGTGGATGGCGAATTTCTGCCTCACGAAACGATGATTGTTCAACACTCATATAACACCTTTAAAGGTGGCCATTAAGATGTCACTATATTTATATATGATATATAATATGTTTATGTTTTACTTATGCTTCTGTATTTCTCATTTATGGCATACTTTATGATTTCTATTATGGGTAAAACGTGATAATTTCATTTTAGGAAGTGCGGACTACCGCCCCCTCAAAGTGATTTGAATCGTCTATGCCATATATGGGATGTATAAAGGATGGAGTAAATGGTATTATACACTATATTATACTGGAATTATATTATACATTTATATCATTATGAATTAGTTCCATTAAATATGAAATTGAAATGAAATTAGCGTTCATGCGTACGTACGGCTTACCGTCTCCATGAACGGTGCATTTCATTTCTTACCTCTAAATGTTACGTAATATTACAAATGAATGTATATACTGGATATATAAGATATATATGACATCTAAATCATTAATATAATTCTGGATATAATGGATATTTCACCACATAAACAACTTGTAATTATAAGAAGCTTATTGTTGACTCAAGTTCCAAAGATCGACAAAACGACCGTTATTAACTTAAATAATTACATAATGTTCATATCATTGTAATAAGTGATATAATAAGGATAATGAAATTGAAAATGGTTCCTAATAAGGTATATATTAACTCTAGTTTATTATTCAGGAGGTTAAAGAACGGTTGAGTCAAGTCAGACAAGAGGTAAGGGAACTTCTTAACCCAATTTCCATTCTTTGGGTTAATCTCCTACTTTCAAATTATGTCATGATGTTATTATGTCCTATTTTGTATTTTTACTTTCTTTATGTGTACATATAGTGAATACACATAATATATCTATTTTATTTTAAAAATGATCTTTTTAAGGACTTCGTCTCAATCTCCTTTCATTGAGGCATATTTTGTTTTATACACAAATTTCTTTTATACGGTGTATAAACCCCTTTGACTTTTACGTTTATTCAAAAGGAATCTTTTTATACGAAGCATTTTTCTAAACGACAAAAGGGAATGTTTTTCTTTCCGTACTTATGCGGCGACAATGACTTCTCCGCCGCCGTGACCATTATTTGAGTTTCGGCTTCCTCTACAAGCCATCATTTTTTTTAATGAAAAATAAATACAAAGTTTTAACTTTCTTTTATTTTGGTATTGAAAATGGTTTTGAAAGCGTTTTTATCATATCAAAGTGTTGTATTGATATCTTGTGATTGAAATGTGGAAATGTTATGTTTCCTTTATGCATGTTTTATGTGATACGATTATGTTATGGTTTATGATATGTTTAAACCTATTCATATGAGGAATGTATTGGACTTAATAAGTGACGGGTGGAGCCCGCTATAGCTCCTCGATGCATCGGTAGGTCTCATGAGACAACTAGACGTGGAATTGGCCGAGGCCCTTTCCCAATTTGATTTATGGTTTTGGCCGAGGCCTTAATCATTTTAGACGTCTTGGCCGAGGCCTTGACAAAATGTTTCAGAATGTCCGGCATTATACATTCCCTCATTATGAAAGTGGTTATTGATATTGCATGTGATTATTCGACTAGTAGAATATCCATGTGAAGAAGTAAATGGCATTATCTCATTTTATTTTTGCCATATTATGTTGATGTTCAAGTTTAAAAGGCTTTTGTTTTAGTTATACATTGCCTTAAATGTTTATGTTTATTTATGAAAGCTTCCGCAATATTGTTATCCTTACTGAGCATCTGAGCTCACCCCTTTCAATGTTTTAATATTTTCCAGGATGTGAAGAAGTATTTTATGAATGACCTACAGGGATAGTCAGAAGAGGATATGAGTGTGGACTATGGAGACTTTGTTATTGTAGTTTTTCACTTTATGATGTAATGTAACGTTTACGAATGTATCTAGTGTTTCCAAGGCTACTAAACTAATCGGTCTTTCGAGACTTGATCTTTTGTGATCATGCCAATGTTACGAAGTAATGCACCGACTCTGGGTAGCTGGGGTCGGGGCGTTACACAAGAGGTTCAAGCCGGTTCCTGTGGCACCCATCAAGCTGGGCCGAAGCTGTCCCATCAAATCCAGTGGTTGGGGTACTTCTGGCCCTCTACGATCCACGACTATAATGGGTATGCTAAGAGATTCCACACGTTCCAAGTTCATGCCAACTTCCTGAATCGGCCGCCAGAGCCCCTCCACCCCACAAAGTACTCTTGGCCGTTTGCAGTGTGGGGACTTGATGTAGTGGGACCGTATCCACCAGCAATATCCCTCCAATGTAGGTTCATCCTGACTACTACAGATTTCTTCTCCAAGTGGGGAAAGGCAGTTCCACTCAAAGAGGTCAAGGACCATTCCATCGTTGACTTTGTGAGCTCCAATATTATCCAACGGTTTGGGGTCCCTCACGCCATCCTCACCAATAATGGCACCAACTTCCGAGTGACTGAACTAAAGAAATTGTACGCCAAGTATGATATTTGTTCGAACCATACCTCCCACTACCACGCACAGGAAAACAAACAGATTGAGGCGTTCAACAAAACCCTCTATGACATTCTTCAGAAGATGGTTGGTCAGAACAAGAAAAGTTGGCCGGAAAAGCTCCCCAACTCCCTCTGGGCTTATCGGACGAGGACTCACAACTCTACCCATGTGACCCCATATTCCCTGGTGTATGGAGCTGAGGCCGTCCTACCCATTGAGATCCATCTACCATAGTTACGCACTGCAATCCATGATCACCAGACCTCAGATGAGGTAGCTGAAATCCATCTAGCTGAATTAGAAGCACTGGACGAGAACCGGCTTCATGCCCTACACAATCTGAAAAGGCATCAGGATAAGATAGAGAGGGCCTTCAATAAGAAGGTTCGTCTCCGCTCTTTTCTACAGGGAAACCTAGTACTGTCCCTTCGAGCACCAATGATTCCCGGTAGGAAACCGCCCAAGTTAGAACCCAAATGGGAAGGGCCTTATATCATCCATAAGGTTTACCCCAATGGAGCGTACTCCTTGGTGACCACTGATTGAGAATGCATAACCCCTCCCACCAATGCCAGGTTCCTCAAGTGGTACTTCGCCTGATCCTGGAGGGTCCTGCACGACCTTAAACTGCATCTTCATCCTCCAAGACGATAAACTGCAAAATGGTCCCACATGACCTTAAACAGCACGTTATGGTCCAACACAACCTTAACTGTAAGGTCCTGCATGACCTTAAACTGCATCTTCGTCCTGAAAAATGATAAACTGCAGAATGGTCCGAGCTCTATGACCATAAACTAAGATCTCCTCCCTTTCTTACTATATGATGTTAAACTATAGGCCAGTCAGGTCTTCCTGACCGAGACTCAGCCACATGCCCCTTGGCCTCCTCGGGCCCACGACCCCCTGTCTTTACTGCGAGACATTAAACCACAAGCCAGTCAGTACTTCTTGACCGTGGCTCACCCTTAGGCCCCTTGGCCTCCTTGGGCCCAGGGCCCCTATCTTCACCGCGAGACGTTAGAACCGCAAGCTGGTCAGGTCTCCCTGACCGTGGTCCGGCCTCAGGACCCTTGGTTTTACCCAACATACCCTCTTGCGGGATTGTACGGTATGTGTTGGGACTACGTCCTCATTCACGTCGGATTACTTTCCGTACCTTACATATCCCCAAATGAGATGCATCCTCATCCTGCATGACATTAAAATGCATCTCAAGAACTACGTGTGGATTGATTCCCATCTTAATGGGATACGTAGGAACTCCCGGACGCCTCGTCTCGAGCCCATCCCCAAGCTTTTCTCTTCCACTATCCCCCCTGGGAATAGTTTCCTTGGAGGATCTTTGTGTAAAGAGGAGTAGTCTTTCTTAACCCTGCTCATACAAGGGTTGTAAGGGTTTCACCAAGTGCCCAATCCCGTTCTTCTATTCTCCCACGTCCTCAACGCATGGCGCTAAACTACATGGCCTTCAAGAACTACGTATGGCTTGATTCTCATCCTAATGGGATACGTAGGAACGCCCGAACATTTTGTCTGTTGGCCCAGCCCAAAAGCCAAAATCATCCCCTCGGGTCAAGACATATGGCAGGGTGCACACTATTTCCCCAACTCACATTGAGCAAGCCTCGACCCGGCTGCACATCCCCCCTAGAAATGTTTTCCTCTTTCATGGATGGATACAACTATGCTACACCCACTCCTTGACTGGGATTCCATCATCTTTCACACCTGGATGGACCCCCAAGAATGGCCTGGATACTATGCCCAAGGTCTCTCCTACCGATACGGGCCAATGCCCCCGATGGTTTTCAAGCAACAAGCTGATACAAGTCCCGCATTGTGAATTTGGTCAACGGTCGATGCTCATTTGGTTCTCCCATATCAGGTCACCATAGGAATCTTGTGATTCGAACACGGTCAACAGTGTCCTGGATCTTCGAGTCCACCTCGAGATGTTCCAAACATCGAGTGTAGTGATTCATTCTACCCCATACCGAAGTGACAAACTTTCCTCCCGGTGGTTCTAGCAGTCGGGCCCACGGCCCCGATTCCCCTATAAGGGGCGTACAGTGTGGTGTGGGACTACGTCCTCATTCACGTTGGGATCATGTACCATGTCGTACGCCTTGTCTTACGAGGCCCAGCCTCTGGCCCCTTTTCCTCCTCGGGTCCCTGGCCCCCGTCCTCATGTAAGAAGTAAAACTGCAAACCAGTCAGGCCTTCCTGACTAATGCCTAACCATCAGGCCCCTTGGCCTTTCCGGGCCCCGACCCAGGTCCTCTCTTATAGGAGTGTATGGTGTGGTGCGGGATTATGTCCTCATTCACATCGGTCTCGTAATGACCACGCCATGTACCTCTCCCTCCTGGGCTGTTTCTTCGATCCCTTTTCGGCGGTTCACTAATGTTCCTAAGAGTACTCTAGTTTATTACCTGGAATGCCAAGCTTTACTCAGACACGTCTATACCTGCTTTCCAGGCTTTGTGCATCCCAGCATCAGGGCTTCCATCATCTATCACAACCGGAGGGACCCCCAAGAATGGCCTGGATACTACACCCAAGGTCTCTCCTACCATTATGGGCCAACGCCCCCGAGGGTTTCAGACAACAAATTGATAAAATCCCACATTGCGAATATGGTCAGCGGTCGATGCTCGTTTGTTGTTCCCACCTCAGGCTAACGCGATACGGACGCTGCGTTTCCACCATGGTTTATAGTTTTCCTCTATCGCCACTCTAATCCATTAAGCCCAAAATGGCGTGTACACAATTCACACCCTTTATCACCTCACCGTATCCAAGTAGAGTCTCGGAACTCTTGGTACTTTTCCTCCGTGCACGTCTGTGGGTTGGGGAAACAAGCCGCGTCAAAGGTGTCCTTCGGGGCTCTCTGCCAACTCCCCTCTGATGGACGCCCCCAGTATTGCGATAAGGATCTCCCCCCCTTATTTCCCACACCAAGTTTAACTCACGTGGGCTTAGGGATCGGGTTGACGTCTGCGCTAACTTGGGAGGTTGTTACCATTCATGGTCCGAGCTCTAAGACCATAAACTAAGATCCATCCGGAACTACGTTCAGCTTGATTCTCATCCTCATGGGATACGTAGGACCGCTCGGACACCCTGTCTTCGGGTACATCCCATTTAGGGAGCTAGTCTCTCCCCCCTGTTTCACCTCTTACCTCTATATAGCCCCCTCAGCCTAAGGTCTCCCTCTCCGAGTGGCATACAATGTGATGTGGGATCATGTATCCATCAGTTGTGTTTTATAACACTACGCACATTCCCCTCCTAGCATCATCTCTGCTATGTCTGCGCTGCATGACGATAAAATGCATGCTTGGTCCTATCATACGTCCCTAAAGTGTGACATTTTCGTCCTGGCTGCACGACGAAAAACGACACTGCATTGTGGTGACCTCGTAGTAGAGGACATCACATTGTGTATTGGTCACGTGCCATGCCATTTGTCAATGCCCATCACAGCTTGATCCTCATGGCGACACCATGGCCTACTACTCTAGGCATGTCGCTTAACAAAAAAAACAACTCACCTTAAAAGACAAACAAAATTTATCAAATTCCGCTTCTTTTAGTGCAAGGTCCACGACAGCACTCCCCTTTTCCCCTGGCACTGGTATCTTACCTTGTCACCTTTAAGAACTATGCGTGGCTTGATTCTCATCCTCGTGAGATACGTAGGAGCGCCCAGACACTTCCTCGCGGGCCCAGACTAACCTTTGTGTTCGATCCCTCGACTCAAGCATTTCCCCAGAGAACGCATGGTATGTAGGGCTTAGGTCCTCCTTCACGTCGGGTTTTGCTGCCATGTGTCCCCTGCTCCCTTTACCCATTTATGGTCTAAGGTCCATCCAGAACTATGTGAGGCTTGATTCTCATCCTTATGAGATACGTAGAAGCGCCCTGGCACTTCCCCGTGGGCCCACCCTAACTTTCGCTTTTGGACCCTTGACCTAAAACCTCTCCCAAGGGGGTCGTGCGGTGTGATATGTGATTACGTCCTAATTTACGTCAGGTTGTTCACCACACCGTACACACCCCGTATTCCCATTCATGCCAGGTGCTTGAGTTACTCCACCATGTGACTCTTATGTCTCCTCCCATCTATGGTCTGAATTCTATGACCCTAAACTAAGATCTCCCTACGGGAAAGGAATCTGCTCCCTCTATCTAATACGTCTCGTTGTCGTATTCAGATGTGTTTTGACAAAGAGCCCAAAGTGTGGGATTTTCATAGGGACATCCTCCTCATCCCATGACCATGCTTCGTGAGCTTGCTATTTGGATCCTCATCCTCTTCCACATCCAAAAGGACCCTCAGACAACATGGATACTAAGCTTAAGGGATCTCCATGAATGCTAGACCTAAGGGTCCTCCAATCATTTCGGGCCAACGTCCCTACGGATATCTGACAACATCTATTACATGGTCCCACGTTTCGAACATGGTCAATGGTCTACACTCATTTGTTTGTCCCCATTCTTGGCTAACGTGATATGGATGCTGGGTTTCCACCACGGTAAAGAGTTATCCTCCATCGTCACGCCGCCATCATCGTGATCTGAATCTCGAGCGCCATGATTCACACATTTCCACTTCCTCATGTTCAAGTGGAATTCCATCATACTCGACTCTTTCTCTTCGCGAATCTAGGTGCGCTAAATGATCGTGTTAGTGTCATTAGGCTGGTATTCACTGAGCGTCCCTTTGCCCAAACCTGCCCCTTTTTGGGTTGGTAAATTCCCACCACTACTACTTGTTTCCCACACCGATCACGACTCACGTGGGCTTAGTAGTTTTGGCGGCATGTGTACCAACACAACCAGGTTTCTCATCACCCCGCATGACATTAAACTGCGCTTTCAGAAAGACGTATGGCTTGATTCCCATCCTCATGGGGTACGTAGGAATTCCTGACCACTCTGCTTCAGGCCCAGCCTAATCCTCACTACTGGTCCCTCGACCTGAAGAGTTTCCTCTGGGGGTACGTGGTGTGATTTGGACTCCAAGTCCTCATTCACGTCGGTTTCATATCTACCACACCACACGCTCCCTGAGATCTTCCCTTTTATTCCACGTCCTATCGTATGACGTTAAAATACATGAGTCCATGTGTCCTCAACGCATGACACTAAATTGCGGTTCTACCCTGAACAAGTTCAGGATACCCCATGTTAATCATGGGATGCACCAGAGCCTCTGCCAGAGAGGATTTCACTTGTCAGTGTTGATCTATGACTACATTGTGCTTCCAGAACTACGTACGGCTTGATTCCCATTCTCATGGGATACGTAGAGAAACCCAAGAATTTCACCTAGGGTCCAGCCCCAGGAATCGCAAAATCCTATTCCTCCCCATTTCCGGACCTCTGGCCTGACCCCTCGGTGGGAGCTATGTAGCTGCAATTTTTCCCATAAACAAGTTCAGGATGCCCCAAGATCCCATTGGGAAGTGACAGACCCCCTTGCCAGAGAGGCCCTGTCTGAAAGAAGGAATGATCCATGATCAAACCAATGCACCCATATGGTGTACTCCCACCACAGTGGTGTAACTACCTAAGTGTTGAATTCTATTCGGACAAACCACAACTCCATATTCCATTCTTTGCGTGCCCCTTATTCGGACCCTCGTCCCTTCTCATGTCTCACGGGACCCCCTAACGGCCTGGTCTCATGCCGCATCGGCTTACCTACCATCTCGGGCCAACGTTCCGGAATACTGGTCATGTTTGGAAGGACCCCCTAACAGTATGGATGTTTGACCTATGATCCGCCAACTTTCCTGGGTAAATGTCCCGAAAGATTGACCGACAATATTTGTGACATGGTCCCATGTTTCAAACATGGTCAACGGTTGACCCTCATTTTTGTCACCATTACAGGCTAACGCAGAAAGGATACCGCTTCTCATCCATGATTAACGACTGTCCATTATTGTCACACCATCCCAACAGTGCTCCGAATCTTGGGCATCGTAATTCACGCTTCCCGTTTCTATCTGTTCGGACTGATTCCAGTGTCCCTAGTGTTGAACCATTCATGCATGAGGGCACGCTGAAGAAACGGTAATTCAGCTGTCCTGAAAAGTTCCTTCCCGGTCAGGCCCCACCCATCTTTCAAGAATCCGGACTGGTAATCCAAATCCCGGATGCCCGGAGCATGGTCTCCACTCCTATGTTAGGTGGGATGAGATGGTAACTGTCTCCTGTTTCTCACATCGGGCTCAACCCACGTGGGCTTGGGGAATTATCAACGAACGTCCCATAAACATTGTAGGGGTGTAATGAGGTGATTCAAACAGTGGAAATCGTGTGTGCTACGACATTAAAAACTATGAAAGAAGAAATTGAAGCATGAAAGTACCAATAAAAGGTTTTTGGTTTGTTACAATACCCGGGGGTCGACTCCCCCCATGGACGGGTTGACCCTATCAAATGAGCTTTGTAGCTCTGCTACCCGTTGGCTTGTGGCATCCAAGGCTTGCTGCCGCTGACTCAGCTCCCGCTCCTCCTCAACAGCGGCGGGGCGCAGTTCGTCAGCCTTGGCTTTGGCCCTCTCTACGCCAGCTTGAACGACAACCATCTTTCTGGAGGCCTGCCCCATATGCTCTTCTGCCTCCGCCAGCTGGGCCTTCAACCATGAGATCAGCTCTGATTGTGCATTAAGAGCGGCTGAAATCTCATCTGTCCAGGTCTACATCTGTTGGACCTCGCTTTCCTCCTCCTTGAGCATCTTGATGTTGGTCTCCTTCTTCCGCTGCCAGCCCACACTGATCCCATGATCATGCTCCCAGATCTACTCGTCCATAAGATCCCAGATGAGTGCATGAGGAAGTTGGGAATCCACTCCCCCAGCACACAGTTCGTGCAACCGCGAGTATAGACTATCCATTTTGGCCAGCAATTGCACTTGGGGGTGTCCTTGATGAAGCGCGTGATTAGCTTCCACGACCAGCGGCGGACTATGCTGCTGTCTTCCTTGTCGGAGGCTGTTTTGTCCCAGTCTGTGTGATTGGCAGGCTCGTACGCAGGATACGCCTGCAAGAAATCCTTGGAAGGATCTATATCTAGTGTTGAATCCAGTACGACATCTATCGTCGAAGCAGGCATGACAGGACTGGGACCGGCCGATTGATCCTCTTCATCGGAGTCCACCTCAATGACTTCGGGCACGACCCTACTGGTTGTCCCACTAGTGATGATGTGTGTTGCAGATTGAGTAGATGGGGGGACTATCACCACCATCATCGGAATTCCCCTAGGAGGGATGCCACCAGACATCCCGACTAGTCTTGCCGCAGCAGCCCATGCCAGTCGGATAACTGTACAACAGAGAGGGACATAAATGTTAGTTGGAATAGTCTACATATGACGACAAAGAAACCGGTAGAGGAAACTTACGGAGATCGACCTCCTGGCGCTTCACATGAGCTGGTACTGACGGGACCCCGAGGCGAGGCCCTCCGTATACTGTTGGTAGGTCTGGAGATTCCAGAGGAGCCACCTCAGGTGGTCTGGTCCCACCAGATGCGGAACTGGATGCAGCCATAGGCACGGGTTCTGAAGGTCCCGCATCATCACCCGCTGAGTGCCGAGAACAAGGCTTGCAAACAAGTTTCTCCTGCATGGCTCAAACATCGGTGAGAAGTCCATAGTGGCCCGAGAACAGACCATAAGGAAAGATGTTCGAAATGATACCTCAAGAGCCTCTCTGAAATAGTCAGAATCTGAGCCTTGATCTCCGACCTCGCCCTCCTCCAATGGGCTCCCTCCTCCAGCCTCATCCTCCCGAGAGGAGTCCTCTGATTCTTTCGGTAGGGGGAAGCGCTCCCTCAGATCGGCAGCTGATGACTATGGGGGGACAGTTTGATTCAACAGTACCCTCACCCAGTCTGTCATTGGGTGAGGGACACTACTGGAGTGGACGTAATCCTCCAGCTCATCCAAGTATTGCTCTGCCTCCACCGGAGACGCCATGAATGCAGCCCAGACTGGGCCTATGCCTGATAATTCCTTCCCGAGGCGATTCAGGTGGGCCCATATCTCGGGTGGGCTGAGGAATTGCTAGTTGACATCCCAAATTTCCCAGGATTCCAGGAAGACGACATCCTCTTCCATGTCGATAAGACGCAGACGCTTCCCCGGAGCCTTAGTGGATATCCTATGAAATCCGCTCAGTGGCTGCCCCTCCGGATGGCCCTGCTCTTCCAGAATCACCGGATCTGCCGCTTCTGCCACACCCTCGGCTGGTGCGGGTCTCGCCGCCATGGCAGCACCGCTACCGCGAGAGGCCCTAGCTGCCCTCCGACCCCGACCTCGAGATGGAGGAGGCTCGCCGTCACCGACCCGAATAGTTGGTTGCTTCAACATGTCCCATGGATAAGCAGCTTCTCAACTAATGGTATACTCCCTTAAAAATCCGAAAGCGGCTGTGTATGGAGGAAATGCAATTCGCATCTTCCCATCTTCCCGTGTGAACATGAGCCACAGCTGCCTCATCACACACGGGTACTCCTCGTGACGCACCTCCCAGTAGACCTGCGGGGTCAGGGGATGGAGGCACCGAAACTGCCTCGCAAACCGATATGGGGTTTACGGTTCACAGAGTGGCTCACAATCTACTCATGCCACAAAAACCCCACCTCAAAAGGCCAGAAGGTAAGACCGATGTTCTTCCGTTCCCCGCCCGTCGTCAGTAAGTATCCCTATCGGCAATGGGAAGGGGTGGAAATTAAGCTCATCCGCCCTCCACACCCGATTCAACACCATCAGCACAACTAGTTTGAACGGGAATCTCCCGACCGCATTCAGGATAGAGGGGCGGAAATTTGATCCCGGTGGCGAAATAGGGTTTGGATAATCATAAATCCCCCTGATGTGTGCTGCGATCTACCCATACAGGAGGTGGAAGGGCCCACATATCCTTGGCGGCTTCTTGCCCTCGCTAATGTGCCGCATCATTCTATAAAGTTTGGCGAGCATTGGAATCCCCAGATTGATCCGCTGACCCATGGCCAACATGGACGCCATAATAAAAGAGCTGGGTCGCGCCCCAATGCTTGTATCCCTCACCAGTAGAATCCAACCGCATATGAGAGCCGCAATGAACGCCGCCAGCCTGACTATCGGCTGTTGTTCAGTGCTGACACTGAAACCCCAAGTCTTCCATTGGTTGTCCTCCAAGACCCGCCAATACAAGTTCCCCTTACCCCATTGGGCCACCCTCGGACAAGTTCGAGGCCTCAGAGGGAACTCTCGATTCTCTGGGAAATTCTGGAAGCACTTGAACCATCTCTTAAAGTGTACATCCCTCACTGCCTCCTTGTCCTCTCCAGGGGCGAGTGCCATCAGTGCTGGTTCCAGTCGCAGAATTTGATCTGTATCCTCCCATGCGCTCATGATGGTGCGGAACTCATCATACATGGCCACCAAGATCGGAACCCTATAAATATGGTGGACATCCCATAGGCTGATTCCCACCTCCCCGTGATGCAAGTGAAATGTATTGGTCCTAGAAGACCAAATTCACAGCAATTCCAGCATCAGTTGTTTCGGTTGGTAAATGTGGAATTAGGAGGCCCATGCCACCTCATATAACCCCACTCTCCTCAGCTCGGCCCCATACTCCTCGTATGAGGTGCCTACCCAGTAGGCCCAGGCCCAGTCATCAGTGAAGTTGCCACCTTGGCATAGGTCCCACCCATCGGACCATCGTTTTTTCGAATCCTGCAGAGCCGCCTTCATCATGGTACGGTAGAGAGGAGGGGATGTCCCCGGTTGTAGTGGCCTCCCATCAATATCATTAACATTATTGTAGAGACAGTCAGTGGTGACAGGTGTGAAGTCCTCCTACGCATGACCATCGGCCGCCCTGAACCATTGGTGCTGACATGGTGTTCTCCTGAACTAGAAAGCATGTTCGTCCCTACTCGCCTCAGGGATGAAGACTCATCCCTCAACCCGAAGCCGTACAATGGCAGCTTCTTACACTGCGGATAATTCTTATGACCCTCTGATAGAAGATCTGTCAAAGAAGCGTGGTCCGAATGGCTTCGGACCATCTCCCCAAGGCCTGGACAGTTGGCCATCTCATCTCGACGGGCGGCATCTGCAAGCACCCCCAATACAGCTTCTTGATGGGCCATTTCAATTCCGGCACTCAGAAAAGAATTTTTCAGAATGGATCGCAAAGACGGATCGTGAAGCCGGATCGTGAAGGTCAATCGCGAGACCAAGCCGCGAAGTCTATCCTAGGCCGGCAAACAGGAGTTCGCTTAGCGCGGTCGCGGAGTCAGAGACCCGCGGTTCACCGAGAAGCTCGATTCGTAGAGAGAAGGCGTGGAGTACGCGGAGCTTCGCGAAATCGAGCGCACAAGAAGACAAATAAATCGTGTAAAGACAAAAGAGGTTGACCCCCTATTTATAAGCGGTGACCCCGGAGCATTGCGGCACGCCTCACCCACATGGAGCATCGCGGCGCGTCCGGATCCGTGGCCCCGGTCAGCACCGCGGGCCCTCTTCACGAAGAGGTACCACCTCTGGAGCTTCTCGGCGGTCTCACAAATGTCAAACTCGTTCGCGGAGAGTTACAGCCTCCCGAGCTTCGCGTCGGGGCTTCGTGAGGCAGCAGGCCGGCCTTCTTTTCCGTCCCTTACTTTCGTGCAATATTTTGGCACCAAAAAATGCCCCCCCCCTCAGACTTGGAGCCTCGAAGGGTGAAGGGTCGAGGTCTGAGGGAAAATCTCCAAAATTGTCTGCGGTTTCGCGAAGCGGCTTCGTGAAGAGGGCCCGCGGTGCTGACGGGGGCCACGAATCCGGACGCGCCGCGATGCTCCGTGCGGGTGAGGCGCGCCGCGATACTCCGGGGTCGCCGCCTATTAATAGGGGTTGACCCCTTTTGTCTTTATGTGATTTCTTTGTCTTCTTGTGTGATCGATTTCGCGAAGCTCCGCGTACTCCGTGCCTTCTCTCTACGAATCAAGCTTCGCGGCGAACCGCGGGTCCCTGACTCTGCGACCACGCCAAGCGAACTCCTATTTGTCGGCCTAGGCCAGACATCACGGCTTCGTCTCGCGACCAACCCTCCCGATCCGGCTTCGCAATCCGTCTTCGCGATCCGTTCTGAAAAATTCTTTTATGAGTGCCGGAATTGGAATGGCCCATCAAGAAGCTGTATTGGGGGGTGCTTGCAGATGCCGCCCGTCGAGATGAGATGGCCAACTGTCCAGGCCTTGGGGAGATGGTCTGAAGCCATTCAGACCATGCTTCTTTGACAGATCTACTATCGGAGGGTCAGAAGAACTATCCGCAGTGTAAGAAGCTACCATTGTACAGCATTGGGTTGAGGGATGACGTCTTCATCCCTAAGGCGAGTAGGGACAAACCAGCTTGCTGTTTCAGGAGCACACCATGTCAGCACCAATGGTTCAGGGCAGCCGATGGTCATGCGCAGGAGGACTTCACACCCATCACCGTTGAATTTCTCTACAACCATGTTAACGATATTGACGGGAGGCCACTGCAACCAGAGACATCCCCTCCTCTCTACCGTACCATGATGAAAGCGGCTTTGCAGGATTCGAAGAAAGGATGGTCCGATGAGTGGGACCTGTGCCAAGGTGGCCACTTCACTAATGACTAGGCCTGGGCCTACTGGGTAGGCGCCTCATGCGAGGAGTTTGGGGCCGAGCTGAGGCGATTGGGGTTATATGAGATGGAATGGGCCTCCCAATTACACATTTACCAACCAAAACAACTGATGCCGGAATTGCTGAGAAGATGGTCGTCTAGGACCAATACCTTTCACCTGCATCATGGGGAGGTGGGCATCGGCCTGTGGGATGTCCACCAGATTTCTGGGGTTCCGATCTTGGGGGCCATGTATGATGAGTTCCTCCCCGTCATGAGCCCATTGGATGATATAGAGAAAATGCTGCGAGTGGCGTCAGCGCTGATGGCACTCGTCCCTGGAGAGGGAAAGGAGGCAGTGAGGGATGTCCACTTTAGGAGATGGTTCAAGTGCTTCCTGAATTTTGCAGAGAATCGAGAGTTCCCTCCGAGGCCTCAAACTTGTCCGAGAGCGGCCCAACGGGGTAAGGGCACTTGTATTGGCGGGTCTTGGAGGACGGCCAATGGAAGACTTGGGGTTTCAGTGTCAGCGCTGAACAACAACCGATAGTCAGGATGGCGGCATTCATCGTGGCTCTCATCTGCGGTTGGATTCTACCAGTGAGGGATACAAGCATGGGGGTGCGGCCCAGCTCGTTTATTATGGCGTCTATGTTGGCCATGGGGCAGCGGATCAATCTGGGGATTCCAAAGCTCACCAAACTGTACAGAATGCTACGGCATATTTGCGAGGGAAAGAAGCTGCCAAGGATATACGGGCCCTTCCACCTCCTGTATGGATGGATCGCAGTGTACATCAGGGGGATTTATGAGTATACAAGCCCTATTTCACCGCCGGGATAAAATTTACACCCCTCTATCTTGAATTCAGTCGGGAGCTTCCTATTCAAACTCGTCGTGCCGTATGTGTTGATTCGGGTGTGGAGGGCGGATGAGTTTAATTTCCACCCCTTTCCATTACCGACGGGGATACTTACCGACGACGGGCGGGGAACATAATAACATCCATCTTAACTCTTGGCCTTTCGAGGTTGAGTTTTGGTGGCACGAGTAGATCGTGATCCACTCTGTGAACCGTACTCCCCACATCCGTTTTCGAGGCAGTTCTGATGCCTCTAGCGGTTGACCCCGCAGGTCTACTGGGTGGTGCATCACGAGGAGCACCCGTGTGTGATGAGGCAGCTGTGGCTCATGTTCACACGGGAAGATGGGAAGATGCGAATTGCATTGCCTCCATCCACCACTGCTTTCGGATTGGTGAGGGAGTAAGCCATTAGTTGGGAAGCTGCTTATCTAGGGGAGATGCTGAAGCAACCAACTATTCGGGTCGGTAACGGTGAGCCTCCTCTATCTCGAGGTCGGGGTCGGAGGGCAGCTAGGGACTCTCGCGGTAGAGGGGATGCCATGGAGGCGAGACCCGCACCTGCTGAGGGTGTGGCAGCACTGGCGGATCTGGTGATTCCGGAAGAGCAGGGCCATCCGGAGGGGCAGCCATCGATGGTATTTCGTCGGATATCAACTCAGGCTCCAGGGAAGCGCCTGTATCATATCGACATGGTAGAAGATGTCATCTTCCCGGAAGCCTGGGACATTTGGGATGTCAACCGGCAATTCCTCAGCCCACCCGAGATATGGGGCCACCTGAATCGCCTCATGATGGAATTACCAGGAATAGGCCCAGTCCGCCTTCGAGGAAATCAAGCAGTATCTACTCCAACCTCTGGTTTTGATGCCACCCATCTCCGCAAAGCTGCTGGTCCTTTACGTGACCGCCTTGGAAAGATCCCTCGGTGCATTTCTCACCCAGAAGAATAACGAGGGTACCGAGAACAGTCTCTACTATCTCAGCCGCATGTTTCTCGATACGGAGTTCAAATACTCCTTTATCGAAAAGAGCTGCCTTGTGCTCGTCTTTGCCGTGCAGAAGATGCGACATTACATATAGCACCATGAGGTGAAATTGGTCTCCCGAGTAGACCCACTGAAGTACATCCTGAACAACCCCATGCTGACTGGCCGACTAGCACGGTGGGCTGTAATTCTCCAGCAGTTTGATATCAGGTTCGTACCTCAGAAGGCCATTAATGGACAGGCATTGGCAGACTTTTTAGCTGCCCATCCAAACTCCACGGATCAATCACTGGACCTGGATTTTTCCTGATGAGACGATCATCTCAGTCGATCATGCCATCCCGTGTTGGCAAATGCATTTTGACGGTGCCTCCCGGAGCCCCATCAGTAGGCGGCTCAATGATCCTAATCTCAATAGAGTGGGCCTGTGTATTGTCTTCAATACCCCGGCGCAAGCCGCCCTCCCATATTCGTTCCTGTTGTCAGAAAGCTGTACGAACAACGAGGCAGAGTACCAGGCTCTCATCACCGGTCTCGAGTTGGCCCTTGAGATCAATGTGCCACATCTACATGTGAAGGGAGATTCCGAGCTGGTAATCAAACAGGTTAATGGCGACTACGTCATCAGGAAGTCGGAGCTTGTACTTTTGCTGGAGTACTATGACAACGCTGCTTTTTATTACAACTTAAGCATGCTTTATTACATAAAACTTCACTTGATACAACAAAGAAGATCGAGAGGTTTAGTGTCTTTGAGGCTTAGGATCATTACATAAAAACTTTAAACTTGAAATACAACATCTTTATTGAAAACTTCCTTTACATGACCACTACATTCCTTCGTACTTAGCATTGCATGAGATAACCTGAGGACATGCATAAGAAAAGGGTGAGCTATAAAGCCCAGTAAGGGAGTACACAATGAATAACATGAGGAGTACAATACATGTTAGGCAATAGGAACATCAATAGAGCATTATAGTAACATGAACATAAAGGCATGATAAAGCATGATAACCATAACATGGAAATGTGGCAACAACACTTAACATTGAATTAGCATGAGCCAAGGCTCATTGCACATGGAGCATGAGTAAACCCTCATTGCACTTGAAGCACGAGTAAACCCTCGTTGCACTTGAATTAGCATGAGTCAACACTCATTGCACATGACGTATCATGATACTATACTTTACCCAATGCATTGGAGCGCTATAAGGGCGCACACTTCTTAAACATTTCATTTCATGCATAAGTGTGCCACATGGATCATAAAACATGGATTCATAAAACATAATCATTTATTCAATGATAAAGGGATGTGGAATTCATACATGAAACTTTATAATCAATAAGTAAATGTGTATAAAGGTGAATACCCTTGATGGAGAAATGGGCATGGTATTCACTACACAATGATATTGTCATAGAAAATCGGTGTGATTTCGACAGCGTAACGACGTGACATAAGAATTCATAAAAAAAGTTTGATGAGAGAGAAATGGGTTAATCATCATATTTACATGTAATGGACAATAAGGAGGTCATATATATACATTTCCCAACAATTGAAATGGAATTTAAATTCATGATACAAAATTATTGCTTGAATGTAAAAGAAGAGAGAGAAGTTCCTTTCGAAATTTCGGCATAGTAACGGGTGTACATGGGAGGCATTTAATGAGAGAGAAAGGGTTCTCCCATCATTAAAACAATAAGAGAGAAGTATGGGGGAGGTGCGAAACCATACCCCAACATTCATAATTGAAATTAAAAGGGGAATACAACTTAATGAAAATTGAAAAAAATGAGAAAGGAAGAAAAAACCCTTACTTGAAAGTGTGCTTCCAAAGGCTAGAGAGAGGCTTGTGAGAGGCTTCTTGGGAGCTTGGGGAACTTGGGAGGATTCTATAGAGAGTAGGGCAGAGGTTGGACGAACTCCAAGGGCTTTGAATGAGGAGGAAGTGGGAGCTTGGGTGGGTTTATATAGGAAAGGTGAGGGAATTCTTTATTATTTAGGTTTGGGACCCCTTATATTGAAATAATCCAAACCACAAACCATCCCATGGTATTTGCCCATGGTTTCTGGAAAAGGAAACAGGAAAACAATATTTTACAAGGCCAAGGTTCGAACTTATTAAAAAATTAGGGTTTCCTATGTGGAGGTGAGTCACACTCCCATGGAAATTAATTTAAAAAGGCAAAGTGTTGAATAAGTCTCGAGGGCTCCATTAATGCTTTGAAAAGTAAGTCAAACAAACCCAAAACCTCATTATTTTAATGATAAAACACATATTGGCCGAACATAAGGATTATGGTATTTTATTACATCACCATTGGGTCATTATGATGTCATAAAACACATTATATATTTAAATGGTATTTAATTTTTACCCAAAAATTTGACTGCCTCAGAAAATTATGAAAAATTCACCATTGGATAATTTCGACATCCTGATTCCAAAAATAATATTTATTTTATCTAAATAATTTTCTAAATATGTGAATTTTTACTTTTAAAATAAAAACCGACATTTATAAAAAAATTCACTGGTTTTGACAGAAATGACTTTCAAACCTTAATAAAAATTTTAATTGCATTCATAAAATTATAAGATCATTTATATTTAATAAAAATTAATGTAATATTAATAATAATATTTTATTAAAATATTATTTAATTAAAAAATCCTTTACTTTAATAAAATATAATTCTTAATTAAATACTAACTAAAAACACCATTTGTACTTTAAAAACTAATTACAATGTATCAAAAATGACTAGAAATTATATTCATTATTATATAAAAAAAATAATGTACATGAACATGGTGCTACTTATTTGTTACATAACCCCTTAAAATAGCCGCATAAGACCTAAGGGTATGGTGTGCGATGGTGACAGACTCTTGGGGCGGCTCGGATAACATCGCTCGAGTGGTAATTTCAATCAACTTCCACTTTTCCCATAGATGATCACGTTCGAGCTTGACTTGATGAAGCTCAGCTTGGGATTGGTCAAGGGCAAAGCCCAAAGACGCCACCTCTTTTCCGAGCTCTGACAAATGGGCTTTATAAGGGGAAATTCTACTGGATGAGGCCATCGCTTCCTTTGTCTGAGTAGAAATGGGTTCGTTAAAGCCTTATATTTATACTAGTCAGATGATCACTGTTCAACGGCTATAAAAGTAACGGTCACAAATATTAACGTAAAACTAATAAAGTTGACATCTTATAAAAACATTTTTCATAAATTAAAATTTAACTGGATCAAGAGGGATTTTCTATTAATGAAACTTTGGGTCGTTACAATATTCCCCCCTTAAGAAATTTCGCCCTCGAAATTTTCCTTTTCCCACACTAAAACAAATGTGGGTAACTTAGCTTCATCATATACTCCAACTCCCAAGTTGCTTCTTCAAACATGTGGTTTCTCCACAACACCTTGACGAGGGGCATTGTCTTATTTCGTAGAACATTTTCTCTACAATCTAATATCTTCACTGGTTTCTCCTCATAAGAAAGATCATCTTCTAATTGTACCACCTCGGAAGAGAGTACATGTGAAGGGTCTGGTATGTACTTCCATAAGAGGGATACATGGAAGACATCATGCACCTTGGCCATAGAAGGTGGAAGTGCTAGTCGATATGCCACAACCCCAACACGATCAAGAATCTCGAAGGGGCCGATGTACCTTGGACTTCACTTCCCTTTCTTTCCAAACCTCATGACCTTCTCCACGGAGATATGCATAAAAACACCATGTCTTAGACTTTAAAGTCAAGGTCTCATCGACGATTATCTGCATAACTCTTCTGTCGACTTTGGGCTGCCTTGATATGCTGCTGAATGGTTTTCACCTTCTCCACCATTTCTTTGACCAATTCTGGTCCAAGCAGCGTACGTTCACCGACCTCATCCCAACATGCTGGTGTTCTACACCTTTTCCCATACAGGGCTTCATATGGTTCCATTTGGATGCTCGAGTGGAAACTATTATTATAAGAGAACTCAACTAGAGGAAGATGTTGATCCCATCCTCCTTTAATGCCCATTGAGCACGCTCTCAACATATCCTCAAGTGTTTGGATAGTCCGCTCGGATTAGCCATCAGTTTGAGGATGATAGTCCGTACTGAAGTTCAGTTCAGTATTCAGAGCATGTTGAAGACTCTTCCAAAACATAGAGGTAAATCTTGGATCTCGTTCAGACACAATAGATAGTGGTACTCCATGCAACCGTACCACTTCCCTGATATTTATCTGTGCCAGTTGATCCAAAGAGAAATCTTCTCGAATAGCAATGAAGTGTGAAGTCTTTGTAAGACGATCCACAACAACCCAGATTGCATTGTTGCATTTGGATGTCCTTGGAAGTCCAGTGACGAAGTCCATGGTGATGTTCTCCCATTTCCATTCTGGTATGGGCAATGGTTGCATCATCCCCTTTGACTTCTGCCTCTCTTCCTTCACTTTCTGACACACCAGGCACTTTGATGTATATTCAGCGATCTCCTTTTTCATATTATCCCACCAAAAGTATTCTTGGAAATCTCGATACATCTTTGTTCTCCCTGGGTGAATAGAGAAATTTGAACTATGTTCATCATCCAAAAGTTCCTTCTTCAGCTCCGAACATGATGGAACACATATTCTTTTCCCAAAACTCACAATTCCTTATTCATTAACATTAAACTCTGAGGATTTTCCCTTTTTGATAGCTTCCACTTTTTCTTGGATTCTCGCATCATCCTTTTGAGAATCCTTTAACCTTTCCAAAAGAGATGGTTGAGAAATAATTTGTGAAAGGATTGATGAGGTTCCCTTCTTTATTATTCCCACGTCCATCTTCATCAAGTCTAAGAAGATTGGATCCTTCTCAATTCTCATCATTGATAGAATCGCTGGATCCTTTCTACATAGGGCATCCACCACCTTGTTCGCCTTCCCATGGTGGTAATGTATTGAACAGTCATAATCATTGATGAGCTCTATCCATCTTCTCTGGCGCATATTAAGCTCTTTCTGTGTGAATATATATTTAAGACTCTTGTGGTCAGTATATATCTCACATTTCTCTCCATAGAGATAATGCCGCCAGATTTTCAAGGCAAAGATCACTGCCGCCAACTCCAGATCATGCGTTGGATAGTTTCGATCATGGATTTTCAACTGCCTTGAGGCATAGGATATCACTTTATCATTCTGCATCAGCACACATCCTAAGCCCTTCTTCGAAGCATTACTGAATACCACAAAAAGCTCCCCACTTGTGGGTAAAGTGAGCACGGGTGCAGTGATAAGCCTCCTTTTCAACTCCATGAAGCCTTATTCGCATTCATCACTCCAGGAAAACTTTACTCCCTTTCGAGTTATCTTGGTAAGAGGGTTGGAAAATCGTGAGAAATTTCTCACAAATCGTCGATAATATCCAGCTAACCCAAAGAAGCTACAGATATCAGTTACCGATGATGGCCTCGACCATCCCTCAATTGAATCTGTTTTGGAGGGGTCCACAGATATCCCATTGCTTGTGATGATATGGCCCAAGAATAAGACTCCTTCAACCAGAACTCACACTTGCTTTACATGGCATAGAGCTTCTCCTTGCACAAAGTCTCCAGTACAGTTGTTAAATTCTCCTCATGGTCCTCCTTGGTTTTGGAGTCTATTAGAATATCATCTATAAATACTACCACAAATTTGTCTAGGTAATCTCTAAAGACTCTATTCATCAAGTCCATGAATATTTCTGGAGCATTGGTGAGTCCAAAAGGCATTACTATGAATTTATAGTGCCCGTACCTTGTACGAAAAGCAGTCTTGGGGATATCTTCCTTCTTCACCCTTACTTGATAATATCCCGACCACAAGTCCACCTTGGAGAAGTATTGTGCTCCACGCAGCTGATCAAACAAGTCATCGATTCTTGGGAGAGGATACTTGTTCTTTATCATTATTTTTTTAAGTTCACGATAATCGATGCAAATCCGCATTGACCCATCCTTCTTCTTGACGAAGAGGACTGGTGCACCCCCTGGTGATGCACTTGGGCGTATAAACCCTTTATCCAGATTCTATTGTAGTTGTTTCTTCATCTATTCAAGCTCAACAACAACCATTCTATATAGAGTCGTGGATATTGGTAGAACCCCAGGTATAAGTTCAATTGAGAAATCAACATCTCTTCTTGGAGGAAGACCTGGAAGTTCCTCGGGAAATACTTCAGCGAATTCCCTCACAATAGGAATTTCTTCAAGGGTGGTTTCTTCCTTGGACTCAATCATCTGAGCCAGATATGCATGCTCATAAGGCAGTAATATCCATGCTTGAGATGATGGAGCTAAAGGAGATTCATCTTCCTCCTGACACTTGTAAAGAATTGGGGGTTGATTTTCCATATGGAGTGTGATTTCCCTCTCCTGGAAATTTATGTTGACTCTATATAAGGAAAGCCAATCCATGCCAAGAATTTCATCAAATTCCACCAAAGGGAGTATGACGAGGTTTGCCGGGAAATTCAATCCACAGATTATAACAGGGGAGGACTTATACTCATGGGATGCAATGATTGCCCCATTTTCCGTACTCACCGAAAACTTTACTTCCATGATTTGTTGTGGTGCAGGGATTGTTCTACTAAACTTTTGAGATATAAAAGAATGCGTAGAACCTGAATCAAAACGTATGTTCGCTATTCTTGATTGAATAACTAGCGTACCTGTCACCACTTCGTTTTCGGGGTTCACTTCAGCAGAAGTGATGGCAAAAGCTCTTCCTTGCTGTCTTGGAGGTTGTTGATTGCCTCCGATAACCCTTGGATTAGGGAACTGATTCGCAAAATGACTCGGTTCTTTGCATTTGAAGCATTGAACAACGTGTTGAGGTTCGAACGGAGCGTTCTTCTCCTCTGTCGCAGCCACGGGTCCTTCTTGCTGACAGTTAATATCTAGGTGCCCTTCTCTTCCACACTTGAAGCATTTTCTTGTCCCCCTAAGGCAATTTCCAGGGTGCTTCTTTCCACACTTTTGGCAAGTGGGGTGCTGGAATTTCTTAGCGCCGTTGGATTTATCCATTAGACCACCAGCATTGAAGTCCACCTTACGCTTCTTGTCCCCATGATACCCCTGTGATTCTCCGATCTCCATTTCAACCTTGAGGGCACATCAGACAATTACCTCATAGCTGTCGAAGTCACAGATCGCTAATGCTTTCCGCAAGCTAGGCTTCAGCCCACCAAAGAAGCAGTAAACCTTGCATTCGGGGGTAACGACAAAGCCGGAAGCGTATCGTGCATGCCTTGTGATGTTTGCCTCGTACGCTCCCACAGATTCTTCATCTTTCTGTTTGAGGGAATGGAATTCCCTTTCCATCTTAAGACGTAGGGTGCATGGAAAATATTTATCGAAAAACATCTTCCGGAATTACTTCCATTCCAAAGCCTCGATCTCCTCCTCAGGCTTCGTATTATTGATCAACGTCCACCATTGATCAGCTTCACCCTCCATACGATAAGCCTCCAGGAGAACCTTCTCTTTTTCAGAGCATTGGAGGATGGATAATATCTTTTCAATGGAGTTGATCCATTGTTCAGCGATCGTGGGATCAGATGATCCACTAAAAGTAGGAGGCCTTTGT
Source organism: Viscum album (assembly GCA_963277665.1). Taxonomy (NCBI): domain Eukaryota; kingdom Viridiplantae; phylum Streptophyta; class Magnoliopsida; order Santalales; family Viscaceae; genus Viscum; species Viscum album. The sequence goes on from OY728166.1 coordinate 207,063,654, forward strand.
CTCATGAAGCTTTCAATAGAGACTTGTTCTTTCTTAGGGGGGGGTTGAACGTTCCTCTTGACCAGTGTTTCTATTCAAAACTTGAGTTAGCTGAGAGAGAAGCGTGACAAAGTTCGCGATTCCCGCTCCCATTGGATTGGGCATCTCATAAGTACAATCATCACACTGATCTTTAAAACGGTTGTTAGCCCGAGTTCTCCTATTACCAGCCATTGGCTGGAATAAAAGGAATTTTAGGGGTAACACATAAAGGGTAATCCAAAGACAAAAGTTGATGACTTATAAATAAACATTAATCTCTTTAACTCATGAGTCTGTAGGATTCAATCAAGGCTTTTCATGATCTTCCTTATAACATATATTCTTAGGGGAATTTTTCCCTTAATAAGGGTTCATACTAAGATTGTTAATTTATCAAAACATATCCCCCGGGAGTGTCATAACCAAGAGTGCAGCAAGGCCCGTTGTCGTGCACCAGTTCCCGTTCGAGTCTAGCTCAAAGCGGTGTTTTCAGGTTTTACCCCTAGGATACATCTGTGCCAGAGCCGCCTCTACCTGCTCGTATCCAGACAGGGATGTATTTGTTTGATAAACCACTTACATAGTATTTACCAAAACATAGGGATGCTTTTATTATACATAGTCTTGTATCTAAGGCTTTACTAGGGTTTCCTAATCCCAAAAATAACTAAACCAACCCTTTGATACCAACTATGACAACCCTGCTTTTTATTACAACTTAAGCATGATTTATTACATAAAACTTCACTTGATACAACAAAAAAGATCAAGAGGTTTAGTGTCTTTGGGGCTTAGGATCATTACATAAAAACTTTAAACTTGAAATACAACATCTTTATTGAAAACTTCCTTTACATGACCACTACATTCCTTCGTACTTAGCATTGCATGGGATAACCTGAGGACATTCATAAGAAAAGGGTGAGCTATAAAGCCCAGTAAGGGAGTACACAATGAATAACATGAGGAGTAAAATACATGTTAGGAAATAGGAACACCAATAGAGCATTATAGTAACATGAACTTAAAGGCATGATAAAGCATGATAACCATAACATGGAAATGTGGAAACAATACTTAACATTGAATTAGCATGAGCCAAGGCTCATTGCACATGGAGCATGAGTAAACCCTCATTGCACTTGAAGCACGAGTAAACCCTCGTTGCACTTGAATTAGTATGAGTCAACACTCATTGCACATGACGTATCATGATACTATACCTTACCCAATGCATTGGAGCGCTATAAGGGAACACCCTTCTTAAACATTTCATTTCATTCATAAGTGTGCCACATGGATCATAAAACATGGATTTATAAAACATAATCATTTATTCCACGATAAAGGAATGTGGAATTCATACATGAAACTTTATAATTAATAAGTAAATGTGCATAAAGGTGAATACCCTTGATGGAGAAATGGGCATGGTATTCACTACACAATGATATTGTCTTAGAAAATCGGTGTGATTTCGGCAGCGTAACGGCGTGACATAAGAATTCAAAAAAAAAGTTTGATGAGAGAGAAAGGGGTTACTCATCATATTTACATGTAATGGACAGTAAGGAGGTAATATATATACATGTCCCAACAATTGAAATGGAATTTAAATTCATGATACAAAAGTATTGCTTGAATGTAAAAGAAGAGAGAGAAGTTCCTTTCGGAATTTCGGCATAGTAACGGGTGTACATGGGAGGCATTTAATGAGAGAGAAAGGGTTCTCACATCATTCAAACAATAAGAGGGCAGTATGGGGGAGGTGTGAAACCATACCCCAATATTCATAATTGAAATTCAAAGGGAAATACAACTTAAAAAAATTGAAAAAAATGAGAAAGGAAGAAAAAAACCCTTACTTGGAAATGTGCTTCCAAAGGCTAGAGAGAGGCTTGTGAGAGGCTTCTTGGGAGATTGGGGCACCTTGGGAGGATTCTAGAGAGAGTGGGTAAGAGGTTGGACGAACTCCAAGGGCTTTGAGTGAGGAGGAAGTGGGATCTTGGGTGGGTTTATATAGGAAAGGTGAGGGAATTCTTTATTATTTAGGTTTGGGACCCCTTATATTGAAATAATCCAAACCACAGACCATCCCATGGTATTTACCCATGGTTTCTGGAAAAGGAAAAAGGAAAACAATATTTTACAAGGCCAAGGTCCGAACGTATTAAAAAATTAGGGTTGCATATGTGGAGGTGAGTCACACTCCCATGAAAATTAATTTAAAAAGGCAAAGCGTTGAATAAGTCTTAAGGGCTCCATTAATGCTTTGAAAAGTAAGTCAAACAAACCCAAAACCTCATTATTTTAATGATAAAACCCATATTGGCCGAACATAAGGATTATGGTATTTTATTACATCACCATTGGGTCATTATGATGTCATAAAACACATTATATATTTAAATGGTATTTAATTTTTACCCAAAAATTTGACTGCCTCAGAAAATTATGAAAAATTCACCGTTGGATAATTTCGACATCCTGATTCCAAAAATAATATTTATTTTATCTAAATAATTTTCTAAATATGTGAATTTTCACTTTTAAAATAGAAACCAACATTTATAAAAAAATTCACGGGTTTTGACAGAAATGGCTTTCAAACCTTAATAAAAATTTTAATTGCATTCATAAAATTATATGATCATTTATATTTAATAAAAATTAATGTAATATTAATAATAATATTTTATTAAAATAATATTTCATTAAAAAATCCTTTAATTTAATAAAATATAATTCTTAATTAAATAATAACTAAATACACCATTTGTACTTTAAAAACTAATTACAATGTATCAAAAATGACTAGAAATTATATTCATTATTATATAAAAAAATAATGTACATGAACATGGTGCTACTTATTTGTTACATAACCCCTTAAAATAGCCGCATAAGACCTAAGGGTAAGGTGTGCGATGGTGACAGACTCTTGGGGCGGCTCGGATAACATCGCTCGAGTGGTAATTTCAATCAACTTCCACTTTTCCCATAGACGATCACGTTCGAGCTTGACTTGATAAAGCTCAGCTTGGGCTTGGTCAAGGGAAAATCCCAAAGACGCCTCCTCTTTTCCGAGCTCCGACAAATGGGCTTCGTATGGGGCAATTCTACTGGATGAGGCCATCGCTTCCTTTGTCTGAGTAGAAATGGGTTCGTTAAAGCCTTATATTTATACTACTCAGATGATCACTATTCAACGGCTATAAAAGTAACGGTCACAAATATTAACGTAAAACTAATGAAGTTGACATCTTCTAAAAAATATTTCATAAAGAAACATCTAACTGGATCAAGATGGATTTTCTATTAATGAAACTTTGGGTCGTTACAAGTACATGCTCCGCCTAATGGCCCAGTTCTCTTCTCAACCAGAGATTACCCATGTCCCACGGTCACAGAACGGTCAAGAAGATGCCATGGCAGGCTTGGCCGCGTCGCTCGCTGAACCCAAGCAAGATGATTTGATCATACATGTGGAACACCGGAGATTCATTTCCCTCATCACCCAAGAGGAAAATGATGGCCTGTGGTTAAGTCATCTCACCGCAGGACCCTCCACGTAAGGGGTCCCGGGTTCGTCAGACACAGTGGTTGAAGCCACTCCCGACTGGAGGGCACCTTTTGTCGAGTATCTCCAAAATGGTCGCCTCCCGGACGACCAGGCCGAGCGCGAGCGAATCCGACGCCGCACGCTGCAATTTACCCTCCAGAGCGGCCCCAGTCATGAACAGATCCTTTATAAGAGGAGCTTCGATGGCGTCCTCCTTCGTTGCATTCAAGGTGTAGAGATTCTTCAATTTATGAAAGAGGTTCACGCCGGTTCCTGTGGCACCAATCAAGCTGGGCCGAAGCTGTCCCATCAAATCCGGAGGTTGGGGTACTTCTGGTCCTCTATGATCCACGATTGTATTGGGTATGCCAAGAGATGCCACGCGTTCCATGTTCACGCCAACTTCCTGCATCGGCCGTCGGAGCCTCTCCACCCCACAAAGTACTCTTGGCCGTTCGCGGTATGGGGACTTGATGTAGAGGGACCGTATCCACCGACAACAGCCCGCCAGTGTAGGTTCATCCTGACTGCTACAGATTTCTTCTCCAAGTGGGAAGAGGCAGTTCCACTCAATGTTGTCAAGGCCCGTTCCATCATTGACTTTGTGAGCTCCAATATTATCCACCGGTTTGGGGTCCCTCACGCCGTCCTCACTGATAACGGTACCAACTTCCGAGCGACTGAACTGAATAAATCGTACGCCAAGTACGACATCTGTTTGAACCATACCTCCTGCTACCACGCGCAGGCAAACAGACAGATCAAGGCATTCAACAAAACCCTCTCTAACATTCTGCAGAAGATGGTTGGTCAGAATAAGAAAAGTTGGTCGGAGAAGCTCCCCAACGCCCTCTGGGATTATCGGACGATGACTTGCAACTCTACCCAGGTGACCCCATATTCCCTGGTTTATGGAGATGAGGCCGTCCTACCCATTGAGATCCAGATGCCATCGTTACGCACTGCAGTCTATGATCACAAGACATCGGATGAGGTAGCTGAAATACGTCTAGATGAATTAGAAGAACTGGATGAGAACCGGCTTCGTGCCCTGCAAAATCTGGAAAGGCATCAGGATAAGATAGCAAGGGCCTTCAACAAGAAGGACCATCACCTCTATTTTCTACAGGGCGACCTAGTACTGGCCCTTCGAGCACCAATGATTCCCGGTAGGAAACCGCCCAAGTTAGAACCCAAATTGGAAGGGCCTTATATCATCCATAAGGTTTACCCCAATGGAGCATACTCCTTGGTGACCACGGATGGAGAACGCATAACCCCTCCCACTAATGCCATGTTCCTCAAGTGGTACTTCGCCTGATCTTAGAGGGTCCTGCATGACCTTAAACTGCATCTTCGTCCTGCAAGATGATAAACTACAAAATGGTCCCACATTATCTTAAACTACACATTATGGTCCAACACGACCTTAAACTGTAAGGTCCTACATGACCTTAAACTGCATCTTCGTCCTGCAAGAAGATAAACTGCTGAATGGTCCGAGCTTTATGACCTTAAACTAAGATATCCACCCGTCCTGACTGTAAGATGTTAAACTATAGGACAGTCAGGTCTTCCTGACCGAGACTCATCCACAGGCCCCTTGGCCTCCTCGGGCCCACGACCCCCTGTCTTCACTGCAAGACGTTAAACCGCAAGCCAGTTAGGCCTTCCTGACCATGGCTCAACCTCAGGACCCTTGGCCTCCTCGGGCCCACAACCCCCATCTTCACCGCAAGATGTTAAAACCGCAAGATGGTCAGGTCTCCCTGACCGCGGTCTGGCCTCAGGCCCCTTGGTTTTCCCCGACTTACCCTCTTGCGGGATTGTATGGTATGTGGTGGGACTACGTCCTCATTCACGTCGGATTACTTTCCGTACCTTACATATCCCCAAATGAGATGCATCCTCATCCCGCATGACGTTAAACTGCATATCAGGAACTACGTGTGGCTTGATTCCCATCTTAATGGGATACGTAGGAACGCCGGACGCCTCGTCTCAAGCCCAGCCCCAAGCTTTTCTCTTCCACTATCCCCCCTGGGAATAGTTTCCTTGGAGGATCTTTGTGTAGTGGGGAGTAGGCTTTCTTAACCCCACTCATACAAGGTTTGTAAGGGTTGCACCATGTGACCACTCCCATTCTTCTATCCTCCCACGTCCTCACAGCATGGCGCTAAACTGCATGGCCTTCAAGAACTACGTATGGCTTGATTCCCATCCTAATAGAATACGTCGGAACGCCCAGACATTTTTTCTGTTGCCCCAGCCCAAAAGCCAAAATCTTCCCCTTGGGTCAAGTCATATTGCAGGGTGCACACTTTTTCCCCAACTCACATCGAGCAAGCCTCGACCCGGCTGCACATCCCCCCTGGAGATGTTTGCCTCTTTCGTGGATGGATACATCTATGCTTCACCCACTCCTTGACTGGGATTCCATCATCTTTCACACCCGGAGGAACCCCCAAGAACGGCCTGGATACTACGCCCAAGGGCTCTCCTACCGATACGGTCCAACGCCCCCGAGGGTTTTCAAGCAACAAGCCGATACAAGTCCCGCGTTGTGAATTTGGTCAACGGTCGATGCTCATTTGTTGCTCCCATATCAGGTCACCACAGAAATGCTGTGTTTCGAACACGGTCAACAGTGTCCTGGATCTTCGAGTCCACCCCAAGATGTCCCAAACATCGAGTGCGGTGATTCGTTCTACCCCATCCTGAAGTGACAATCTTCCCTCCAGGTGGTGCTAGCAGTCGGGCCCATGGCCCTGATTCCCCTATAAGGTGCGTACGGTGTGGTGTGGGACTACATCCTCATTCACGTTTGGATCATGTACCATGTCATACGCCTTCTCTTACAAGGCCCAGCCTCAGGCCCCTTGGCCTCCTCTGGTCCCCGACCCCCATCCTCATGTAAGATGTTAAACTGCAAACCAGTCAGGCCTTCCTGACCAATGCCTAACCATCAGGCCCCTCGGCCTTTTCAGGCCCTGGCCTAGGTCCTCTCTTATAGGAGTGTATGGAGTGGTGTGGGATTATGTCCTCATTCACATAGGTCTCGTAATGACCAGGCCATGTACCTCTCCCTCCTGGGATGTTTCGTCGATCCCTTTTCGGCGGTTCACCAATGTGCCTAAGAGTACTCTGGTTTATTACCTGGAATTCCAAGCTTTACTCGGACACATCTGCACCCGCTTTCCAGGCTTTGTGTATCCCTGCATCAGGGCTTCCATCATATTTCACATTCGAAGGGACCCCCATGAACGGCCTGGATACTACGGCCAAGGGCTCTCCTACCATTACAGACCAACGCCCCTGAGGGTTTCAGACAACAAATCGATAAAATCCCGCGATGTGAATATGGTCAGCGGTCGATGCTCGTTTTTTGTTCCCACCTCAGGCTAACGTGATATGGAAGCTGCGTTTCCACCATGGTTAACAGTTTTCTTCTATCGCCAGGCCAATCCATTATGCCCAAAATTTCGGGTACACAATTCACACCCTTCATCACTTCATCATGTCCATGTAGAGTCTCAGAACTCTTGGTACTTTTCCTCTGTGCACGTCTATGCGTTGGGGAAACAAGCCGCATCAAAGGTGTCCTTCGGGGCTCTCTGCCGACTCCCCTCTGATGGACGCCCCTAGTATTGCGATAAGAATATCCCCCTTTGTTTCCCACACCTAGTTTAACTCACGTGGGCTTAGGGATCGGGTTGACGTCTGTGCTAACTTGGGAGGTTTTTACCATTCATGGTCCGAGCTCTAAGACCATAAACTGAGATCCATCCGGAACTACGTTCAGCTTGATTCCCATCCTCATGGGATACGTAGGACCGCCCGGACGCCCAGTCTTCGGGTACAGCCCATTTAGGGAGCTAGTCTCTCCCCCCTGTTTCACCTCTTACCTCTATATAGGCCCCTCGGCCTAAGGTCTCCCTCTCCGAGTGGCATAAAATGTGATGTGGGATCATGTCTCCATCAATTGTGTTTTATAACACTATGCACGTTCCCCGCCTAGCATCGTCTCTGCTATGTCTGCGCTGCATGACAATAAAATGTATGCTTGGTCCTATCATACGACCCTAAACTATGACATTATCGTCCTGGACACACGACAAAAAACAGCACTATATTGTGGTGACCTCATTGTAGAGGACATCACGTTGGGTATTGGTCACGTGCCATGCCATTTTTCTACGCCCATCACAGCTTGATCCTTGTGGCGACACCACAGCCTACTACTCTAGGCATGTCCCTTCACACACAAAAAAACCACTCACCTTAAAGGACAAATAGGATTTATCAAATTCTTCTTCTTTTAGTGCAAGGGCCACGACCGCACTCCCCTTTTCCCATGGAACGGGTGTCTTACCATGTCACATTTAAGAACTACGTGTGGATTGATTCTCATTCTCGTGAGATACGTAGAAGCACCCGAACACTTCCCCGCGGGCCCAGCTTAACCTTTGTGTTCGGTCCCTCGACTCGATCATTTCCCCAGAGAACGCATGGTAAGTAGGGCTTCGGTCCTCCTTCACGCCGGGTTTTGTTTCCATGTGTCCCCTGCTCCCTTTACCCATTTATGGTCTAAGGTCCATCAATAACTACGTGAGGCTTGATTCTCATCCTTATGAGATACGTAGGAGCACCCGGGCACTTCCCCGCGGGCCCAGCCTAACTTTCGCTTTTGGTCCCTTGACCTAAAACCTCTCCCAAGGGGGTCTTGCGGTGTGATATGGGATTACGTCCTCATTCACGTCAGGTTGTTCACCGCACCATACACACCCCCTATTCCAATTCATGCCAGGTGCTTGAGTTACTCCACCATGTGCCTCTTATGTCTCCTCCCATCTATGGTCTGAGTTCTACGACCCTAAACTAAGATCTCCCTATGGGAAAGGAATCTGATCCCTCTATATAATACGTCTCATTGTCGTATTCAGATGTGTTTTGAAAAAGATCCCAAAGTGTGGGATTTTCAAAGGGACATCCTCCTCATCCCATGACCATGCTTCGTGAGCTCACTATTTGGATCCTCATCCTCTTCCACATCCAAAAGGACCCTCGGATGACATGGATACTAGGCTTAAGGGCTTTCCATGAATGCTGGACCTAAGGGTCCTCCAATCGTTTCAGGCCAACGTTCCTATAGATATCTGACAACATCTGTGACATGGTCCTGTGTTTCGAACATGGTCAACGGTCAACCCTCATTTGTTTGTCCCCATTCTAGGATAACGCGATATGGATGCTGGGTTTTTGCCATGGTAAACAGCTACCCTCCATCGTCACACCGCCATCATCATGATCTGAATCTCAAGCGCCATGATTCACACATTTCCACTTTCTTATGTTCAAGTGGAATTACATCATACTTGGATCTTTCTCTTCGCGCATCTAGGAGCGCTAAATGATCGTGTTTGTGTCATTAGACCGGTATTCACCGAGGTTACCTTTTCCCTAACCTGCCCCTTTTTGTGTCGGGAATTTCCCACCACTACTGCTTGTTTCCCACACCGAGCATGACTCACGTGGGATTAGTAGTTTTGGTGGGATGTGTACCAACACGGCCAGGTTTCTCATCGTCCCGCATGACGTTAAACTGCGCTTTCAGTACTACGCATGGCTTGATTCCCATCCTTATTGTGTACGTAGGAACGCCCAACCACTCTGCTTCGAGCCCAGCCTAATCCTCACTATTGGTCCCTCGACCTGAAGAGTTTCCTCCGGGGGTACGTGGTGTGATTTGGACTCCAAGTCCACATTCACGTCGGTTTCATATCTACCGCACCACACGCTCCCTGGGATCTTCCCTTTTATTCCACGTCCTATCATATGACGTTAAACTACAGGAGTCCATGTGTCCTCAACGCATGACACTAAACTACGGTTCTACCCTCATCAAGTTCAGGATGCCCCATGTTAATCATGGGATGCACCAGAGCCTCTGCCAGAGAGGATTTAACTTGTCAGTGTTGGTCTATGACTACACTGTGCTTCCAGAACTATGTACGGATTGATTCCCATCCTCACGGGATACGTAGAGACACCCAGGCATTTCACCTAGGGTCCAGCCCCAGGAATCGCAAAATCATGTTCCTCCCCATTTCTAGCCCTCTAGCCTGACCCCTTGGGGGGAACTATGTAGTTGCAATTTTTCCCTGAACAAGTACAGGATGCCCCAAGATCCCATTGGGATGTGACAGACCCCCTAGCCAGAGAGGCCCTGTCTGTAAGAAAGAATTATCCATGATCAAACCAATGCGACCATATGGTGTACTCCCACCACGGTGGTGTAACTACCTAAGTGTTAGATTATGTTCGGACAAACCATCACTCCATATTCCACGCTTTGCGTGCCCCTTATTCGTACCATCGTCCCCTTTCATGTCTCATGGGACCCCCTAACGGCCTGGTCTCATGCCGTATCGGCTTACCTACCTTCCTGGGCCAACGTTCCGGAAGACTGGTCATGTTTGGAAGGACCCCCTAACAGTATGGATGTTTGACCTATGGTCCGCCAACTATCCTGGGTCAATGTCCCGAAAGATTGACCGACAATAATTGTGACATGGTCCCGAGTTTCGAACATGGTCAACGGTTGACCCTCATTTTTGTCCCCATTATAGGCTAACGCAGTAAGGATAATGCTTCTCTGCCATGATTAACGGTTGTCCTTTATTGTCACGCCATCCTCACAGTGCTCCGAATCATGGGCATCGTAATTCACACTTCCTGTTTCCGTCTGTTTGGACTGATTCCAGTGTCCCAGGTGTTGCACCATTCATGCATGAGGGAAAGCTGAAGAAACGGTAATTCGGATGTCCTGAAAAGTTCCTTCCCGCTCAGGCCCCACCCATCTTTCGGAAATCCGAACTGGTAATCCAAATCCTGGATGCCCGGAGCATGGTCTCCACTCCTATGTTAGGTGGGACGAGAATGTAACTGTCTCCTGTTTCTCACATCAGGCTCGACCCACGTGGGATTGAGGAATTGTTGACGAACGTCCCATAAACATTGTAGGGATGTAACAAGGCGATTAAAACAGTGGAAATCGTGCGCGCTACGACATTTCTTTGAATCATCAGTTTTAACAGAAAACTTTTCACTGTTTCAATGTTCAATGACATCATTTCTTTGAACATATTCTCTCAGATTTTTGTAGACTCACCTTTGACTTTATCTCTCTGCTTCTTGGTATCCTGAAAGTAGTTAGCTGATACCACATTTGTTAGAACAAAATAGATAAGCATGAGATGCATGATTTTTTCTTCTTCTTCGACAATGTTTTTTCTCCCAATAGAAAACACCAGAGCAGGGTCATCCAATTATTTCTTTGGTAGATCATGAATCTGGTTATGATATTCAGTTCTCTCTCAATGTTATGTAGCACTTCCCAGGATTTGGCCCACCTTTTAGACCCATAAACATTCTTCTTCTTCTTCTGCATCATCTATTCTCATCTTCCACTAGGAATTGATCGATTAACAAAATATCTAAGCCTACTGAGTTGGAACTCGGTGTAGGAAACAAGAGATAAAGTTAACAACAAAATCACTTTCTATTGTGCTCTGTTTCTCCCTTTCTTTTCCAACTCTGGTACCATATTTGAGTCAATTTAAACTCTAGATCATATCACTTCTCCACATAGAATACATAGATGCCACTTCCCATTGGATCGTATCTCCTTAAAACAAGAAACATATGAATCATCAGTTAATAGAATTTATATACATATGGAGAGGGGTTCTTCTAGAATCCCCAATAAGAGGATTGAGGTTGATCCTGAGAGGTCAACCCTTTTATTCATTCTTGCAGAGAATCACACTCTTTCTTTGCTTCTTTTAGCTTCCTAGCCAACTTCAACTGCTCTGGCCATATGACTAGGCATTCATTATCCACATGCTGAGCCTTTTTCTGATATGTAGATTCTGAAGGCTTGGATTTTCTCACCATTTGGGGATTAAACCCACTAGTACATATCTCATTCTTTGATGTTCCAACAAAATTCTATTTCCCTTGATTCCTTCTCTAGGTAGAAATCTCTCTACTTGTCATCTTCCCTTCCTTATTCCACCATTGCAAGGATCTTTCACCTTACTCCACTTTTCTTTGCGGAACATGACATGTGAATTTTTCAATACATTATTTGGTCATCTTTCTTTTATTAGATGTCTGAGTCACCACACTCTATTTCACTAGTGGTGAGTCCTCTCCTAAACGTTCATTCTTCTTTATCACAGATGGAGTAGATCTCCCCTTAATCTTCTAGGATTGTTCACATTTTCTCCTTGAGAGCTGTTGTGAGTATGATAGAGGAGGGGAATGATACACCTTTCTTTCAGCTCCATGTGATTCCCCTGAGGCTCTAGGCCTATTATTCTCCTTACCACGTTGTCTCCTAGTGTAGAATCTCTTATTATGCAACACTGGAGTCGAGAATCTCCTTTCGAGATCCTTTTTCTTTCTTGCATTCTTCTTTCTACAATTTCTTGAAAAATGTACATGATTAGAACATATGAAACATATTCTATTAAAGACATACCTCATTTCATCATCTATTAGACAAGATGTTGATGCAGCTTGAGTTTTTTCTCTGACATTGATCTCTTGAGCTTCCTGATACATATTCATGGAGTGACCCATTCTTCCACAGTAATAGAATCTTATGAACTCTTTCCTATGAGAGACTCTTCTCTCTAATTTTACATGATGGTTCTTCTTATTCACATATTTAACAAATTTTATATTTTCACAACCTAAAATATATTCCCGAGCCTTTAAAAAGAAGCTTGATCTGTTACCATGAATCCCACAGAAATAGCACATGTCATCACTACTTTTTGTAACTTTCCTCTTAGGCCACTCTCCAGCACTGTTGGCGCCAAAATATTCCACGAAAGGAAGGTACGGAAAAGAAGGCCGGCCCGCTGCCTCGCGAAGCACCGATGCGAAGCTCAGGAGGCGGTAACTCTCTAAGAACGAGTTTGATGTTCGCGAGACTGCCGCGAAGCTCTGTAGGCGGTACCTCTTCGCGAACGACGTTGACATTCGCGAGCGCGTCGCGAAGCACGTGAGGTGGCGCGCGAGTTCTGCTTCGTGGTGCCCCTTGCCTATAAATACTGGACTCCCCCTGAGTCCCAGAGGATGGAAAATCCGACCTTTCGGCTTCTCCTCTCCCGAATCGCAAAGCACTCTTTTCCCCCAGGAATCATGAGCTCCGCAAGGTACTTCTACTTCGTGTGACGCCTTCGCTTTGTCTCGTTTTGAGCCCCTCTTCTGAGAGGGATTCCCTTCGCAAAGCTCAACGACATTCACGATGGAAGGGGATTCCCAAGGGAACCCGAGCAGCCGCAGAGCGTTTATGCTTCGCGAAACACCCAACCTGTACTAGTGATCCCTATGCTAAGGCAGGATCGCTACACATCGCGAAGCACACTGCTTCGCAGCACCCTGCTTCGCGAGACACCTCTTCTTCGCGAGGCAGTGCTCCGTGAATATTCTTCCACTTTGCGAAGCACCCTCCACTCACACCTATTCCCTATGCTAAGGCTAAGGCACCCCGCTTCGCGAAGCACACTCCTTTTCTTGGAAATTCCTCTTCCCGTGCGACCCTCCAGGTTTGCACAGTGTGATTTCAAAGTCCCATGGACAATACTACTCGTAAAGTTGCTTCGCCTAATGCTTCTTCTTATAGGCACGCTAACGACTATTTCTTCTTCGCATAGCCATGCTAACGTGGACCCCTTGATGGTTCACTTTACAACCCCCATTGACCATGGCCTTACTGGTACCTTCCCTCCCCCAAGGAGCAAAGGGTACCAGTTATGTTAGTCCTAGGGGTGTGGAGTGAACCCACCTCGTCCGAGCTGCAGGACGTTAAACTTCCAAGCACCACGTCCTCAACACATGACGTTAAACTGTGACCCGACCTCTTGCCTCTCACAAAGGGTCCCCCCAGCTCGAACATTTTTTACGCCACTCGTCTCCAAAGGAGTGGAATCACCCATCCACAAGGGACGATATACTCTTTATTGGAGTAGCGTATGTTCTCAGGAGAAGGGAAACCCTAGTTCCCCAACGGATGGTTGCACCCCTGCATCTCCGTACTTCCCCACTGCCAAGGTCAGTGGAGGGCATGATATGGAATGAGGCACCTCCCATCATTGGTCCCAAATCCCTCTTTCGCTGTGATTTGTCGCACTCCAGGCCTCCATCCTGGAGTAAGTCCCAGCACCATAGGCCGCCTAATGCATAAGCCCCTCTTCGCTTCACACGGACGCACCCTTCGCGGCATGATCGTCAGGTCCTTGATGTCTCTTGTTTCTCACATCGAGAATGACTCACATGGGCTTAGAGTTGGCATTGTCCATGACAATACTGCGTCCAACATGACGTTAAACTGCACACCCTCGTCCAACATGACGTTAAACTGCATTCCCTCATCCAGCATGACGATAAACTGTATGCCCTTGTCCTGCATGACATTAAACTGCACACCCATTTGAACTATGAAGTCTTTGATCCATGTCAAGGCATGGTACGTAGGAATCCTCCACGAGGTTCAGGCCTACCTGTCACCCAATTCACATCGTGTTCTACTTGCGTCCAGCACAACGTTAAACTGCATTCCAGCCCGACGGCAAGCCGTTGTCACAACCCGAACTACGAGGACTTTGATCTATGTCAAGGCATGGTACGTAGGAAGCCCCCAGAGGTTCAAGCCCATCTCCCATTGACCACGGTCCCTCATTTACGTCGGTTCTCCGACACCCACCGCCATTCCGAACTATGGGGACTTTGATCCAGGTCATGGCATGGTATGTAGGAAGCCTCCAGGAGGTTAAAGCCCAACGCCTGTCGTTTATTCACGTCAGGGTTCACTACCATCCCACATGACGTTAAACTGTATTCCATCAATCCTTTGAACTACGAGGACTTTGATCCATGTCAAGGAATGGTACATAGGAAACCTTCCGAAGGTTCAAGCCCACCACTAGTGGACCCCTGGGTCTACTTTCACGTCGGTTCGCTGAAGAATTCCATCATCCGAACTATGAGTTCTTTGATCCATGTCAAGGCATGGTACGTAGGAAGCCTCCCCGGGGTTTAAGCCCACCACCCGTCAGACAAAGCTCCACCTTCACATCGGTTCGCCGTTGAATCCCCTCTGAACTACGTGGTCATTGATCCATGTCACGACATGGTACGTAGGAAGCCTCCACGAGGTTCAAGCCCACCACCGCTAAGACCCTCCTGGTCCTCCCCATTCACGTCAGTTCGCTGATGATTCCCATCGGACCAAGGTCCACCCTCATGCCGGTTCACCGGCACCATCCCAAACTACGCGGACTTTGATTCCCTGCCACGGGGATACGTAGGAAGCCCCATCAAGGCTCCAGCCCAACTTCACCTTTGCCCTTGCGACTGTTCCTTGCCATTCCCCCCTCCACTTAATTTGTCTATCCATCATCCACCCTGATTCTCGCTCGAACCGTCATATCCCAGTGAGACCATGTCGGTACGCTCCTCTTCGCAGCCGCCCATGGGCTGGTCCCGGTATCGTCACCCCTTCAAGGGAAATCCCTCAATCCGATCCATTCTAGCTAATGCTCTGATCGGGCTGATCCGTCTCCGCTAGATGTTAAACTCATGGCATACCCTGTGTTAAACACAGGAAGCTGTGGAAAACCTCAGATATGTGTCTATGGCATATAATTCCCCATGGTCGATGTGGGATGCCTCGGGCTTCCACACCCTCGAGAAGCCCTATGACCAGGGATAATAGACAGACATGTTGGTTCCCCAGCATCCAGACACGCTACTGATGTCTCAACGTGACTACTCCCCCCGACTGAAGGATGCTGCCCTGACTGGACCCTTTGGAATGTCCCGACAGAAGCAGTGTAATTAGCCGACGTCCATGGAAACATGGCACTGGGAAGAGTTTCACGAACAACGTATTAAATATATGAGGGAGACCCGGACTAGGTGACGAGTTCTGAGGAGGAATCCACAGAAGGAAGAACCAACATCCCATCATCCCGTTTCGATCAAGGAGCATACGTCCCTGAATAAGGAGTGAATGCCGCCTGCCTTTGGAAAGCGGGAACGCGGGGCAACAGCACAGCGCGTCCTCTTCCGCGGACGGACGGATGTGCGCGCCCCATCGAAAGAGTCAGAAACAAGCACCTATATGATTTCTTTCACATCTCAAACTGTTCACAGATCTCTTTTTATCTTGCACAAGAGGAAATTCATCACATCCGATAGCTATTGTTCCCAGACTATATGGTCTATGAGGTGAGAAAATTTGTTCTTGCCTCTTTTCAGAAATAGAAAATTTTCTTTTGATTTCATCATCACCTGCCGAAGGATAATCAAATAGAATGTTTAAGACATCATTCATTTTGGGATTTCCTTTAGCATTGGATTTAACCACTTCTTTCTTCACTGATTCTAGATCTTCTTCCATCTTTTCATTCATCATATGCCTTGATTAAATTTGGGTATTGAGTTCTCTTCTGATATTCTTTCCACAACTCATCTCATCTTCCAGTTTTCGTGTGAGCTTTTCTACCATGTTACTTTGCTTCACTACTTTTAATTTTTCCTCAGAAATAGTTTTAGAGATAGATTCATTCTCTTGTTTAGCCTTTGATTTTTCTGAACATCTACAGACAAATGTGTTGCTAGATCATTATTTCTAGCTTTATGATTCTGAACTTCATCTAACTTTTGATCCACTTCATAATCACCAGCCTTTTGTTTTCCTTTCATTTTAGCCATCTTTTGTAGTTATTCACTTTGAGAATCATTCCTCTCCTTTAGGTCATAAGCCACATCAATAAGCCTTTTATTTATGCCTCATAGCTTGTTGACCTCAATATCCAATACATTGATCTGGATATCTTTAGATTTGACTTCTTTATCCAACTTTTGGTCCACTTCCTTTTTCATGTTGACAACATCTACTAGTGGCCTCCTTCTTGAAACTTCATTATCATCAGTTGTTTCAGAATCACATTGATGTTCAAGTACATCGATCATTCCAACATCATGATTGAGTGAACCAATCTTTTCCCTATCAATTTCATCCAAGACTTCTTTCAGTAAGCTGTTTGATTCTTTTAATTGAATCAATCTTTTTTCCATACACACATCCACACTGAGGAATACCACTTGTCTTCTGATTCTGCTTTGATGTTTTCCCCTTTTCCATTGCACAATGAGATAAGAGAAGACTTATTATTTGACCACAATGATCGACTACACCAAGTCGGAGAAAAAAAATTTGATAACAAAAACCTTCCCTCTGATACCAATTGTTAGGAACAATAGGGGCCTAGATACCCTGAGAGGGGGGGGGGGGGGTGAATCAGGGTATTGATATTCTTTTTCAAAGTTTTTCTTGCCCCAATGGATCATGACATCTTTATTACAAGGGTAACTTTGTTTTCACTTGTGTGTTTATTGTGATTACTTATTTTCTTATTTATTTGATGATGAAGCTTTAAATGCAATGCAGGGAAGTAAGTAGGAAGAGAAAGAGATTTTTACTTGGTTCACCCTCACTGGGCTACTTCCAAGGAGAATACGCTGACAAGTTGCAGGTGGTACCAAATTCCACTATTCTTCAATAGATGTGGATACAATGGTTATGGATTGATCACTTCTATTCCCAGGCTTACTGCCTATACAATGTTTAGTGTCAGCTCATTACTTTCCCAAGGGTCACTCCCTGTTTCTCTCTCTCTAGCTCACTACCGGTGGAGAGGATCACCTTCTTCCTCTTCCTTTTCTCACTGCTTCGGAAAGGATCAACACACAGTTTATAGACATGTAGGTATCTTCATTTTCATGAAGTAATGCATCATCTTCTGTTTTTAGATGCACTATTGAAGTCCAACTTACACACATAGATGAATCTCTCTTTGCACTAAAGGTATCGGGCAAACTTCCATCTTCCACGCAGCCTGAAAACACTGTTGGAAAAACTACCTTACTTGGCGCGCAAGTCTAATCTGGTGTGCATGTATAGGCATGCAATTCACAACTGGCGTGCAAGTCTACCTTAGAAACTTGCATGGCACAAGCTTCTACAACTCCAAACTTGCACGACTCACTTCCTTTTACGCCCAAACAAATAATGGCGTGCAACTACCAACTGGAGCGCATCTTCAAACACTGGCGCTCAACTTCACCTGCGTGACCACACACCACTTGTGCGACCACCACACTTTCCCGACAGGAGCTATGAATCTTCAAAGTGTTGAACTCTAGTGAGAAATGAGGAGGGGTGGTCCACTATTAATAGGAATCTTGGACAACCTGCATGACGGCACGCAAGTCAACCCTCAGCGCACAAGTCTCGGTGCGCAGGTCTCTTCCCCTGCAAGTCACTTGCGCGACCCACTTCCAAACCTGCGCGAACCTTTTTCCTTTTAAATATTTTGATCTTCTGATCTTGAAAAACCTTAGTCGCTCATGTTTTCAGGCATCAAAGGCATCGGCGCGCAAGTCTCTTTCACGACGCGCAAGTCACTTGCGCGACCTCACCAATACTTGCGCGACCATTATCCCTTTTCCATATTTTGATGATCTGATCTTCAAAAACATATGGTGCGCATGTTTCCTATCCGCCAAGACCTCGGCGTGCAAGTCCCTTTTCCAAAAACACTTTTCTTCCATTGTCGATTTTCAGGCCCAGAAATTTGGTAAACACTAGAAAACGGTGCCACCATGTATATTTTCTTTTTTTGTGCCGCCTCCAGATCATTCATTCCTTTGTCGATGTTCTTGAATCAAACATGGATCGTTGACCACAACTTTTGAACTCGAAATTCCACCATGAAATCCCCTTTGTCATCAAATTTGTATGTCATGGTTTTCTTTGTCAACAATCATAACACAATTGTCCACTTTGTCAACAAACACAATCACCTCAAAAATGCTTCAATAATACCTTGAGGGATTTTTTCCCAACAGGATTTGACTTTAGTAAGTATGTGATTTGGATATAAATCCATCCACCTTAGGTACGCATAAATCATAAACATAAAACATATTTGAACAAAATTGAAATACTAAGGGGTTATCATAAGTTAAATTAAATCAAAATTAATTAAAAAACAAAATTCTTTATTTTTGAACCCCAAACATCAACTCAACATATAGGCCACTTCCAATACTATTATATTTATTAATAAAAGAAAAAAATTGGGAGATAAGGTCAAGGGTGTAAAACCTGTAGCCTAAATGTTTATGAAATTTTTATTTTCAAAATTATTAAATAATGTTTTTTTGAATTTTTAATTACTTTTATATAAAATTAAACCTAAAAAAATAAAAAAAATTAATGGTTGTGTTCCACACTAAAATCACATAGTAGAATGTCATTAGATCAACGTAAACCCTAATATTATGAAGAGTTGTTTTGATCTTATGGTGGATCTTTCAAATATTATTTTTTAATGTTTTTAGAAAGATTTTATAGAATATTGTTTTCTTATGTTCATTAAAAATGAATATATTACCATTATTGGAATATTTAATGTTGATTATCCCAAGATGGGGCACATTACTAAAATTTTTGTTCCTTGACCATCTTAACCATAACATTGCCATGTGAAAACAAATTTTATAAATATTTAGGGTAATATATTTTACTAAATAAATAATTCTCACATTAATATTACAATATTGGGATTCTTAATGTCTATATTTTTTTGCATGAATTTTTATATGCCTCCATCATAAATTACACGTGATTATTATTATATAATCTATTTTATTCCTCTGTAAATTTCAATATTTAATCACTTGAATAATCAAAAATCCATTTATAATAATTAAAATTATTAAAAAGAAATATTTTTTTTATAAACAAGCATATATGGTGAAATTCCTCAGATTGTTTCTCTTGTATTATGAAATGACCAAAGGGAATCCAAAAGTATCATAGAACAATCTATAATTTAGTGTTTAGAATGTTTTTCAATCTTCTTCATTATTCTTCTATTTTTTTCCCTAATTGAACATTAGTTTGTTGGTGGTAAGATATGGAGACCTTTTTAAAGATACCATACTAGGAAATAAATGATAACATTCTGATATTATATTTTTTTTCCGATCTATGATGATAACAATAAAAATTCCAAATCTGGGAAATATTTTTCCTTTATATAAATTAATTATATTCCAACCACTTCTAAACATTTTTGGATTTTTTCAACCCATTTAGATATGTAATCAATTCTCTGGATGATGTATAAATATAATATAGAGTCTTAGATTGGACTAAGAAAACAATTAGTGTATAAATAATTATTTCAATAATTAGAATATATTTAAGGGACATTGTATTCATTATAATTATTGATCCTAATTTTTGACCTATAGGAACTTTTTTAAGAAATAGAAATTCTCCAAGAGAGTAATCTAGAATAAATCACTATAATAAAACATTCTATTTTTTTTGTGTTAAAGAAGCTTATGTAATCCTTTCAATGGAAGAAATTGAAAAATTCCACTTTCTTGTCCTCTAGGAAATATTTTATAGTTTCCTTATCATGAAAAAACTTGTAGAGGTTTATATCTTTGAAAAAATAGTGCTTTCAATTAAAAATTAATTTCCTCTAAAAATGGGTCCCTAATATTCTTATAATGATGACTATATGAAAATAGTTTTCAATATCACCATATAATGGGTAATTTCTCATAAAATATAGGTTCTCACCACGAAAATAATTAAAAATTTAATTCATGCATAAATTATCCAATAATTACATCCAAAAAATTTAATATACTACAACATATTCAAATCCCTTTATAACATTAAATTTTAGTTAAAATTATTTCAAGAGAATAACCTCCCTAATTAATCTATCCTAATAATATACTTAGTGGGATATGTATTCCAATATTGAATCATCAAAAAAAATAATGACGGTGAATCCTAAGAGATAATGTCTAACATTATCTATGGAAAATAATGTAGGAAAAAATTCTTTCCCATTGGTGGTGTTGTTTATTTGATCATTAATCAATGAATTCCCATGTAAGTAATTAATTTTTTGTTTTATCATGTCCCTATCCTAAGAATAAAATTATATTAAAGTTACTCACATAAAAAAGAAATTCAAAAGAATGTTTGTAATTAGGATATATTAATATTGATTAAATAGGTAAGTCATATATTGAGAGTAGAGATGGATTACTATGAAGATTAAATCCATCCAAATTGATTATATTTCATAGGTAGTGTACAAAGATTACATTTATTGGGGATGATGTTCCTAATTTACACTCTATAAAAACCACCATGACTTAAGAAGAAGCACAATTATTTTAACTTTCTTGGAAAGTAAATGTTATGAATGATATCAACTTTATATCTATCAACCTTGATACTTATACTACAGAAAACATATTCAAAGACCATCTATCCTTTTACAATGAAGTTGAATATTCAAAAATTTAAGATAATATTATTATCAATACATCTCCAAAAACACTCTTACTGTTTTTAGTAATCCTTCAATATTATCTATAAATTTAAACAAGTCATTCAAAAAGACATCTAGAAACTCCTCTGTCATGTTTGTAATTGATATCATCAAATATCAGTGGAAGGTGATAGTGTAATAACATAATCTAAAGAGTTTACTCTTGATGGAAAATAAACTAAATTAATATATTCATATTATTTTCTATGATCTTGGAGAGAAACTTAAATTTTATTATACCTTAAATAACCATATATGATATTGGGTAACTCATTTCACTCCATGATCCGGAGTGCTTAATCAGTGAAGGGAACAAAAAAATGATCATTCTTAGTACAAAAATTTAGTTTCCTATTCTCAATTTCCATTATTCATCCACCACACAGCCATTTGGTAATAATATCACATTCTTCATTGGTTATCTAAATAATTCCATACTTCATATGTACCACACTAATTTTGATAACCCTCGTAATCTCAACAATGGTGTAGGGAATACCTACATTCAACTACATGAAGAGTATATTTCAAAACACATCAATTATATTATGATTGTGTCTTTATTGGGAATTGAGATGAATTAGACTCTAGAAAAAGCTTGTAGTTTTTGATGAGTGGTTAATTCATGGGGTATCATAAAGGGTCAATGTAATTACATTCACGTGCCTTCTCAAAACAACCTGAATAGTTATCACATGGTTGTATTTGAGATAAAATGAAATTAAAATAAGAAGTGTTTTGTTTTAAATTAATAATTCATTTTTGAGTAAGGTGGGAAAGACCATAAATTTGATCTTAGTTTGGCTAAAATTTCAAAAATATTGGGAATTTGAATCAAACTCATATTCTTTTTTTATAATTATAGATGGAGTTAGTTCACAAGGAATAGATTTTTTAGCAACCAAATTATCGATATTTGTGTTGTAAATCATTATAAACATAATTTTTAGTATTTAATATATTGGTTCATTGAGTGTTTATCATAGAAAAAGCATATAAAATCAATATGAATGATATTCAAGGTGTGTTGAAAAATTTCCCTCCTGTGCACATTGAAAATTGATAACTTATTAATAGAAAATAACTTTTGTAACTCATCGGTATAACTTGGGTTTACATTCAACAGAACATATCAAATTTACCTCATATTCATTCTTTTCATCCTAGATTTTAGAGCATTAATTTGGATTTTTTAGAGCAATTACCTTTTTCCTGAAGGATATTTTCATTCTCCATTTCTTAACAAGGATAACTAACCTGAATATTATGAGGAATGAAGAACCATATATGTTAGGGGTTTATACCCATGAACTGAGGATTAAATTATTTTGATGGTAAATAAAAATATTAGGGTATATAAAATACATATAACTTACTAGAACCAAAATTATGATACCCTTAAAGACCCAAATACTATAAATAAAGTTTCAATGTAAAAGATTTGGGTTATTTCTTCTTAATCCCTAACAAGCAATACATGGAATATGGAATGAGGTTAATGAAATTACATTAAAATATTGATACCTCTAGGGGGATTAAATCAATGATATTTGGTTTTCAAATTATTTCCTCAATTAATACTGTATGGATTTTTTAGATCAATATTCACTAAAAAAACTCTCACCCAACATAAATGTAGTTTAATGAAACATTACCAATATATGTGGGTTTTCATTAATTAGCATCACTGTGAGAGAATAATACTTAATAGGTGTAGATCACATTCCAAAACCTATAATATCTCAAAAAATATATTGATTATAAGATATGAGAAGTATTATTCCTTTAATTTTTCGATAATATATGTGGAAAATTCAAAATTTGGAATAATTAATCCTTGAACATACAAAACAATAGAATGGTATATGTTATTTTTTATCCTAGTTATAGTTTCCTTTAAATTATATTTCTCACTCTTGAATTTCAGTGTTATGTTTCATAAAATTCATGATGCTTTAGTGTTAAATATGAAATCTTCTTCTAGAGAAATATTTAACTTATAGTATGTTATTGAAAAGTAACATTTACATTGATCTCCCTATTCTATTTTTTGGAAGTATAATCTCATGCATGAGTTCATGCAAGTATTAAACGATATCCTTTATACATTTTAGAATATGACTAGATGATCTTCAAAAAAAAGTAAATTACCATAACCTATTTAAGAAACATATAAATACTTTTGGTTGATGTTCTTCAATTCATTATCACATAGATACTATAGATCACTAATAGATTCCACCTTTACCAATCATGATTACATTATCATCATTTTTTTCATTAATACATCGATCAAGGTTTTAAATAAATATTTTCTGAAATTTTTACAAATATTCCCATGTTGTTTGGTCAATATAATATATAGGAAAAATAACAGTCTGAATCATAAATAATGACTGTTTAATGTTTTAATTTTTTAAAAAACATATAATCTAAATTTTCAATACAAATTTTCAAATAAATTTTCAAATAAACAAAAAAAAAAAATTAAATCTCTATAATTATTCTCTTTAAAATATTAGTTGTCTACATCCAAATATATTTTATTAAATAAATCTTAATAAGGAATCATCTGGTTTGAATAATTATTTTCAATATATATCATCTACATAAGGATTTTGAATCTGTACATTGTTTAGGGTGTAGTTTTAATTTATAAAATTCTCGCCAAAAGTATAATCATAAAGAAAATGATATATATGAAAATGTTAGTTATTATTATATACCAATGGGAATCATATTTTTAAGATAAATGATCATTATAAATGTTATTCCCAATAAATAAGGGGTTATGCTTATATACAAAAACGTTATACTTATAAACACAAGAGTAATACTTCAATTACATAAAATGATCATTATATTATCTCAATATATGTATAAATGATCTTAGATTCTCTATTATCATCATCATAATGTTATAACATATGGATAATATATCCTTACACACATGTGGATCTATTTTCATTTTATATGGTTTTAGTCACCTCCACCATGATAAGGATAAAATAATCCTTTTGGAAATAAGATATAGTCATTTACATCAAAAAATGATTTAGTATGCTTTAAATGGGAATAAAGTCTTCTAAATTCATTTATGGATTACCTAAATAATAATAAAAATAATTCTCTAACATTATTAAACATTCAAACTCAAGTTACAGTAAAAATACAACATCATCAATAATTCCAATGAATAGTTCAATATCCTGCATTGGATTTTAATCGACCATACTGAAATATTTCTAAAAAATAACTCATATGATATATATCAGATAATAACTATTATCATATGAGAAATATTTTGGCACTATAACTTAGAATAGGGAAAGGTTATTGAGAGAAATATATATATTTTTGACAACAAATAATTATCTAACCGAAAATTTTTATCTCACACTCCATAAAAGAACTAAAAAATTGTGATTTTACCCCATTTTAATAATAAGAAAACCAAAAATATGGTTGATATATAATAATAGAAAATGAAACTAACACCCATTGATAATAAATTGTATACATCCTCTAGGATAGTAATTTCAAACCATTATTCCCCCTTTGAAGAGAAAATCCATGGTTTAGTGGGGGTGTTTTCATGATTCTATTAAAATAGATGGAAGATTGGAACATTGATGTCCATAATAATATCTTAAAATAATTCTTTAGGTATGGAATTAGTGAATATTTCAACCTGATGGTCTTGGGATGGTATAGATTTTTTCATTATATCACTATTTGAAACACTCTCTTTGAAAAAGTAATATTGTATATCAATGATATTAGACCATTAGTATTGTATAATATTTTTAAAAAAGTTAAGATACTCAAATTATCTGAAATATTTATGAGGTGTTTTTAAATATTTAACATATGGTCATCAATCACCTATGTAATCTATATCATCTTAGTTCAAGAACATGAAGAAACAATATATTCATCTTATATTGTTCATAAATTGATAGAGTTTTTATTAGTATAGTGTTATGTAACATTAAATTATTATAGGTAAAAAATTTACTAAAAATTGGATCTCATGTCTTCACAATCTCCATCACAACATACATCAGTATAACAACATAGGTTTATCCTCTTTTTCTTATTATGTAGAATCCAACAATATATTTCTATTTTTATGTATTTAAGAAAACTTTTGGATTATATAAGATTATGTTCTATAATGTTATCTTGATACCTTACTCATAGAATCACAACATAGAATATATTAGGTCAGGATACAGTGACATAGAGTAGGTTCCCAATAAAGTTCTTTTACTAACCTTGATCAACACATTCACCTTCAATTTCTTTAAAAAAATTCTTTTCTAATTGAATATATATATGCATTACTATTGGGTAATCTATATCAAAAATTTTCAATAATTCATTATAATACTTCATTTAGAATAAGAAAACACAAATTTCTATTTCCATAACTTATAAATAGAATATGTATCCAATATAAATTATCATTCACATCTCAAATTTTAAATTTTTATTATTTGAAAACACTTTGTAATTATTTTATTGATCAGATGATAAAATTATTTCATCAACATATACAATTAAAATAAGTATATCTTACACCATATCCTTAACATAAAAGTTATTATCCACATTTCAATTTTCGAATATCAAAACTGCCAAGAAGTTATCCAAAATTCAATACTTGTACCGTGTGGGTATTTTAATACATATAAATATCTCTCTAGTTTGAACACTATAGATTGGTCACTTTGAAGTGCAAAACCATAAATATTCTGAAAATTCATCCTCTGGACTCCTTTTAAAAAGAAATATTTGATATTTGTATAATATATTTTTTATTTACATTGATATAAATATTATAACAACATTCTGATGTCCTCTAATTTAAAAACAAATGAGAATGACTTCTCCAAATAAACACTTTAAACATGAGAGAATCCATTTAATATAAGTTTGGTCTTTTTCCAAGAGAATCTACCAATGATATATAATTTTATTTAATACCAATTTTCTGCCAATATATTTTTCATATTAACCGTGGGAAAGATATCCCTAGAGGCATTATTTTCTATTTTAACTATCTCTTAATTCATAGATTCATTGTATTCCTTGTTCTTCATTACCTCAACCACTGATTATGGTTCTATTTGGGTTATAGTAGTTGTGCGACTGCCACATCATAATTTTATTATCATTCTAATAGGAACATTGTGATTCCCAGTGATGTTATCTACCTAAAAATTCATCTTCATCCTATGGTACTTCTGTTTTTAATTATCAACAATATCCTATTCATTAATCATTTCATTATAATTAATTTTATTAGATAATGGTTCTTCTATATCTAGTTTATTAATTCAATTTCCAAACACATACTCATTTTATTCATTTATATCATAAAACATTGATACTTTTATAACACTAATATTGTGTATATATTTAAATATTTTCATATTATTATAGTGAAACACTTTGGGAAATATCATTTTCCAATATTTATACCCCTATAAACATGATAGGTATCCCAAAATGATATCATCCTCTACCTTTTCATTGAGCTTTCCCTGCAACAAATTTGTAATTGATCTTAGGAAAGGACTACTGAACATTAATAAGTATTATAAAATGGATTTATTTTTATACAAAAACTCATAGGAATTCATCATAATGTTTTTTTATTAATTTGTACCTATTTTAAATATTAATAACCAAGTAAATATATTCACAATAATAGAATATTTATAGATTGTGTTATACCAACATAGTCCTCCCTCTCTCAAAAAAACATCCAATTTCCTCTCTGGTACACCATTTTATTGGGGTGTGTAATGAGTATTTTATGAGTGATAATTAACATTTTTCTGAGTAATATTTAAATAATAATATTATGAACTCTTCATAATTTTGAAAAATATGATTCTTTATATGAATCCATATTTCTATCTCAACATCTCTGAAAACATTAAACATGTAAAATTCCACTAATTATATTTATTAGGAATGTGTTTTTCTTAAAATATACACATTTCCATAGAAACAAAAATGACTAGCACTTAAAAGTTTTCCTTTAATCCCATTTAAAAGTTAAATATCTCATAACATTAATTTTTGGGTTTCAATCTCAAAAATTCAAACACCATTATTTTAAATGATCATTCATTTAAAAATGATTCATCACCACCATCATATTATTTTATGTTATCTAATATCCAAGTATCCTCAGTCATATGTTATGATCATCCACTACCTAGTATCTATGCCATTCCCCATATATCTTATGTTGATAACTACATTAATAATGATTCAATTCTTACAGTTGACCTAATTTTAGTGAAATTTTCCCCTAAAATATTATTTTAACCTGAAATCATGTTAATTTTCCATTATGAATAGTAAAATGGCTTGCCATATCATACATATAATTCCTCAATGAAATTGATGTAGGACCCCGGGACACCCTGAGAGGGGAGGGGTGAATCAGGGTGCCAAATTTTTCTTTTAAAGTATAGGATCTTGTTCCCACGTTGGTCGGAACTTGTAAAACCTGTACGATGGATAAGATTAGAAATTAAGAATTCACATTCATAGAGAAGACACAACACTTTTTACTTGGTTCACCACTAAGGGCTACATCTAAGGAGCATACGCCTACAGGTTGTCGGCCGTACCAAATTCCACTATTCTTCACTATTTGTGGATTACAATGGTCCGGGAACAATCACTATGTCCCAGGATAAATGCCTTTAAAACGTTCAGGGATAGCTCACTGCTTCCCTTGGGTCACTCCTGCTGACTACCCCTGGCTCACTGCCCTTGGTGAAGTCCCACTCAGTTTATAGATATTAAGGTCTCTTCAATAGATTTTCATTGAAGTCTTTGCCTCTGCTCAGCACGAGACTCTTCCTGCATCGAAGTTCGGAATAGATGCACTAGAACGCACAGAACCAGTGAACCAGATAACCATAATGTGTAGACAAACTTCACTGACAATTGCGCGCAACACCAACCCTTTGCACGCAAATCCACCCTATTGCGCGCAAACATTACTTTTTGCATGGAAAAATATTTCGCTCAGAAACCCCCTTTTTCGTGCAACTGAATCTTTTATATGTGAAACAAATTTTTACACGCAACTCTTCATTTTTTCACGCATCCCAAAATTTTCTACCGAATTCCGAAAATTTCGGGAAAGCCCATTTACGCGATCCTTTCCGCGCATCAGACCTCAGATCTTCTCTAAGTATTCAACTATATCATAATGAAGGGGGTCAACTCATATTTGTAGGCGTCTGAGACCCCCACGTGCGAAAATCCCCTTCGGCGTGAAAACCTCTCATCTGGCGCGTAATATTTCGCACAGGTATCGTTTTCCGCGCACCTCTCCAGATATTCCGCGCAGCCCAGGCCTTTTCCATTTTTTGACGTTTTGATTCCGAAACACTATTTGCATGAAAAACTTCACTCCGCTATTTCATGCACCATGCTATTTTTCACGTCGAGCTCAAGTATTTCGTGCACAACCCTTATTTTCCGCGCACCACTTCCTCTTTGTGCGCACCTCCTTTTTCAGACAATCCATGTCTTCATTTTCCGATTTTGAGGCCCAAAAAAATTGGCAAACACTGGGAAATAACACCATCTTCAATACTGTTGTCTACCTAAACTATAAGATCACTTTTCTGGCACACATTCGGAACTTCCACCGAGGATTGACAAAAAAACCCAAACCAAACGCAAATTCTTGAATAGAACAGGCATGGTTCCAAAAATCTCCCCCTTTGGGTTTGTTGGAAATCACCAAATAAATTCAATAAGATCACCATCCCCATGAAATCTAAAAATGCAAGGATCAACTTAGCCAACACTCTAAGTCTACGTGAGCAATGCTCGGTGTATAAAACAAGAGAGGAATCATGAATTGGGTTCCTGTTTTTTGGAATTCTAAATGACGCCTATGAAAATTTCTTACAGTGTCACAGAAGCATTATATGTCCAATGAATTCCTTCTAATCCATCTCATCCTATCACTAACACTGAATTCTTTACATGACTGAATATGCCTGAATTTATTCC
Source organism: Viscum album (assembly GCA_963277665.1). Lineage (NCBI taxonomy): Eukaryota > Viridiplantae > Streptophyta > Magnoliopsida > Santalales > Viscaceae > Viscum > Viscum album. Next base: position 207,092,802 of record OY728166.1, read on the forward strand.
TTTCTCCCCCATTGACAATAAACCCAATTACCGGTAATTTATTCAATTCTATGCTCAAACCATACTCCCCCGGGATAGTATCTCCACCATAAACCTGTATGACATCCATAAAAAGATATAAACAGTTATCATAATCGGGGAGAGGGGAATTTCAGAACCTCCTTATGCAGTAGGAGGTGGTTGAACACCAAGGTTCAACCGATGCTTTTCAAGAACATCAGCTGACAGTGGCTTCGTCAGGATATCAACTACTTGCTCATCAGTTCCCACGTGATCCATTCAACTCACCCCTTGCTCAACTTTTTCTTTGATAAAGTGATACATGATTTCAATATGTTTTGTACGAGAATACTGAACATGATTTTTTGTAAGATCAATTGCACTCTTGTTATCACAATAAATCACCATTGGTTGCTTTACCTCATCAACAATATCTGTTAATTATTGCTTCATCCATAGCAGATGAGTGCATTCCTTTGTGGAGGATATATACTCAGCTTCAGCAGTACTGAGAGAAGTACTTTCTTATTTCTTGATCAACTATCCAACACAGTTATTACTAATAAAGAATGCTCCACCACAGGTGGAATTTCTGTCCACAACATCGCCAGCCCAGTCAACATCAGAAAATTCTGATAAATCACTGTCCCTTCCTAGAGCAAGGTATAGTCCACAATTATGAGTACCTTGAATATACCTCATGAATCTTTTTACTGCTGCCATATGTTCCTCCTTTGGATTACTCTGAAAGCTGACTGAAAGACATGTAGAAAAGACAATATCAGGCCATGTCACTGTCAGGTACAGTAGGCTCCCAATAACTCTCTTGTACATGGTGGGATCTACAGATTTCTCATCCTCATGCTTCCCATGTTTGGTTCCAACTGCAATCAGATTTGACATTGGTTTGGAGTCTTGCATATTAAACTTTTTTATGAGATCTCTGCATAATTTTATTGAGAGATAAAAGTTTATTCTTTCTTTTGAGTCACCTGTAGTCCCATGAAATATGTGAGCTCCCCAATCATTGACATTTCCAATTCTGATTTCATATGATTGGAAAATTCATCCACTGATTTCTGTCTGCTGCCACCAAATATAATGTCATCGACGTAAACAAGAACCATGAACTGATCTTTTGGAGAATTCTTCAAATAGATATTGTGATCTACTCCTCCTATTTTGAATTCCAGCTTCTTGAGATAAGAATCTAGTCTGGAGTACCATGCCCGTGGTGCCTGTTTCAAGACATAAAGTGCTTTCTTCAGCTTGCAGACCTTTGATTCATCGGCACCAAGAAAAAAACCCACTGGTTGTTCAATGTAGACATCTTCTTCGAGAACACCATTTATGAATGTTTTCTTGACATTCATTTGATATACTTTATATCCTCTTCGGAGAGCCATGGAAAGGAATAGCCTGATTGACTTCAGTCTAGCCACCGGAGCAAAGGTTTCTTCAACATCAACACCTTCAATTTGAGAATACCCTTTACATACCAGTCGAGCCTTGTTTCTAATAACACTTCCATGCTCATAAATATTGTTCTTGAATATGCATTTTGTTCCAATCACATTTTGACCTTTGGGTCTCTGGAATAAATCCCATATCTGATTCTTGTCAATCTGATCTAACTCATCATTCATGGCTTTCACCGAGGATTCATCCTTTGCAGCTTCTTCAAATGAGGATGGCTCCACAACTGACAGAAATGCATAAGGTGTGTTATTCCTCATCCTCCTTGTCTGTGTGGGTGCATTCCTATCTCTAATTATGTTAGATGGATCAATCTATACTCTTCGATTTCTCCTGTCTGGTTCAGTCGCATTCTCACCATCCAAGATTTCATCTTCAGATTCTTCATCTGAGTCAACATCATGATGTGACCCCTGAGTGTTTTTTACACCTTCCTCTATTTCTGTATTTGTATTTATTCCATGTTCACATTCATTCTCATCTTCTATCTCATCAGTATAGGTACTATTTGAAGAATTTTGGGTTTTTCCATCAATGATTTTAAAATCGTTTCTTTCCACAATCCTCGCCATGCATTTATTGAAACACTTGTAAGCTTTGCTGTTCATTGGATACCCAAGAAAAATTCCTTCATCAGCATTGTCACCAAACTTTCCATGGTTTCCTTCTTTATTCCAGATGAAACATTTACTTTCGAAAAAATGAAAGTATTTCAAAGAAGGCTTCCTTCCATGCCATATTTCAAATGGTGTCTTTGTTTCTCCCATATAGAGCCTTGTTCGATTCTAAAAGTGCATTGCAGCTTCAACAGCCTCCTTCCAGTAATGGCGAGAGATACCACTCTCAATCAACATAGTCCTTTCCATATTTTTGACATGTCGATTTCGACACTCAACAAATCCATTTTGTTGTGGAGTTCTCATATAAGCTACCTCATGTTGTATTCCATGTTTTTCTAGGTAATTTTCAAACTCAATCGACGTGTATTACCATCCATTGTCAGACCGCGGGACTTTTATTGTCCGTCTAGTCTCATTCTCTGCAATCCAACGATATGATTTCATGAAATCAGGCACATGTCGCTTCCTGTGAATCACCATTACCCAATCCATTCTTCTATAATCATCAATAAAAAGGACAATGTACCTTTCTCCATGGGTTCCAAAAACATTTATCGGGCCACATACGTCTATATGAATGAGATTAAGAAGATGTGATGTCCTTTTCTTCTTTGGCCGATATGAACTACAGACCAGCTTCCCATGAATACAAGCATCACAATACTTTTCCCATTCACGTTTTAGAATGGGAATATCTATGACTATCTTCATCATAGATATCTTATCCATTTATTTTCCGTTAATGTGCCCCATCCTTCGATGGCACAAATTGTTTTCTTCTTCAACAGACAAATAGCAGGAGTTCACTTTGCTGCCAACCTGATATAAGTTTCCATCTGTTCTACAGCCTTTCATAAGAGAATTCCATGTTTTTCCTTTTATAGTGTCGCCCTTTTGATTGAAGGTTACTATGAGCCCTAAGTCACAGAGTTGACTTACACTGAGGATATTGTGGCGTAGACCGTCCACATAAAGAACTTCAGTCTTCTTCATCTCCCCGATGGTGAGAGAAGTATTCCCACTGCCTTTAATCTTCAAAGCACCATCATTACCAAACTGTACTGTTCCATCAACCTTCATTTCAATGTTCTTCAACAGGTCAACATTTCCTGTCATATGGGATGAGAATCCACTATAAAGGATCCTGGTGCTACTGCTCTTTGTATCTTTGAGGACAACTTCTGCAAGATTGGATTTGTCGATCTTCTTCTTCTCTTTCCATGAGATATTGGATTGAACATCGGATACTGATGGACTTTTAATACTTTATTCCACATAATCTGAGTCTTCATACCCATAATCTTCTTTCAGATGGGAAAAACTTTTTGTGAGAGTAACATCATCAGGAGGATGAAAACTGGCACGTCTTTGAGTGTGGTATGAATTTCTCCTGTCGTACCACTTCATGCAATACATAGCTTTATGGCCAAAGTTAGAATAATTAAAACAGTAACCATAGAATCTATTTCTTCTATAAGATGGAGGAAATGAAATCGGTATCCTTTGTTGACTTCCCAGATCTTCCCTATTCATGTAGATCCTTGCATATTCGCAGTATGACAAGGTATCGCCTAGATAACCATAAAACTGACACTTCATGAGAGGAAATGTCTTTTCACTTAAATTTATCCTCATGCCTTCTTCCTTGGGAGAATAGTTGAACTGCCTGTCATTTCTGAAAGATTGAGGATAATTTTCAGTTCTTCTTTTAGTTTGGATTGCGGGTTCCTTTTTCAGCATTTCAGGTAATGATTCAGCATGTCCAACATTCATCTTTTCGTCCTTTTGGCTCTCTTTACTTCCAGCAGTTTATGTCTCATCTTCACATCCTATTCCACTCATTCCCATGTAAGTGGGTCTTTGATCACTTAATATTTTTCCAACCCCATCTGAACCACACTTGGCTCTTGCTAGTAATTCTGCATCTGGGAATCTTCCGAAATGAATTTTCTTCTTTCCCTCATTTTTCGTTGATTGACATTCAATTTTACTTCTAAGATTAACAACCCCTTCTTCACGTCCCTCAACAGTCTTGGACTTATCTTCTATTCTAGATGAAAGTTCATTTATGACCTTTGATTGTTCTTCAATTTTAAGCTTTAGTTCCACTACATCATATGTGTTTTCAAGGATTGAAGACTGAACTCTCACTTATTCATCTAGTCGTTCAATATCTGCTTCAAGCTCATCAACATATTCAGATGATTATTCCACCATTTCCTTCAACTTATTATATCTATTACATTTATTCTAAATCATGGAAATCGCATCCTTAATTTGAGTCTTTGAATCACCATTAGAAATAATTTGAATATCTCTGTCTTTATTGATCAAGGGTTATGACTTTTCGATGGTAGCCATCATGGAAGGATGGTTTCCTGTTTCGAATTCTGGTTCTTCTTCTTCACACAATTCAGTATCATCATCTTTCTCTTCACAGACAAAACTCTTCCTTTGTATTTTCTTTCCAGATTTGAAGTCTCTCTTTTTGAAAAACCTTCTCTGAGGCTTCATGATTTCTTCTGCTTCACTTTCATCATCATCAATCTTTCTTTGGAACTGAGAGGCAATGTGTCCGAATCTTCAACAAAAAAACATGCAAGAGGTAGCTTGCCTTTAAATTTACCTTTTCCCTTCTTCAGCTTCTTGGTGATGAGTGAAAGAATTTCCTTTTACTCTTCATCTTCACCACCACTATCTTCTGAAATTTTCAGTTTGTCCAGGGCTTTGAATGCCATTTCCTTTCTTACACGAGTTGTGGAATCTTCGGGTTTGACTCTCATCTCATATGCCACTAGGAATCTTAAAAGATCATCCAGAGATAGTTTGGATAGATCTATTTCTTCAAGGGATGACACCTTTTCATTGTACATAGAAGGAATTCTTCTCAGTATCTTTTTAACGATATCAATGACTTTGATTTCATCTCCAAGACCTCTAATTGCTCCTTCTACTTCAGTAATTCGATTGAAGAATGAATCTGCATTCTCATTAGGATGCATCTTTAAATAGTCAAACCTATTGTGTAAGACTTGAAGCTTCGCCTCCTTCACTTTGCTGTCTCCTTCATATATGTTTTCAAGTTTATCCCACATAAACTTTGCTGAGGTGAAAATTATCACCTTTAGATAGATCTGATCTGAAAGAGCTGTAGTGAGAGCATTCTGCGCTTTTGCATCAGCATCAGGAATTTTCATATCGGCATCTGACATAGCCAGCCCTGTTGGATCAGTAACATGTATACCTTGGATAGTGGAAAATAGGACTTCCATTCCAAGGGATCTTAGATGAGATTTCATTCTATTCTTCCAAATCTGTAAATTACCTCCATCGAAGAGAGGGACTCCCCTGACATTGACTAGATTCTCCATTACGACAGAGGATAGATTTAACACCAGCAACCTCCCTCTGATACAACTTGTAGGACCCCAGGACACCCTGATAGGGGAGGGGTGAATCAGGGTGACAAATGTTTCTTTTAAAGTATAGGATCATATTCCCACGTTGGTAGGAACTTGTAAAACCTTTATGATGGATAAGATTAGAGAGCAGCCATTCACATGTAGAGAGAAGACACAACACTTTTTACTTGGTTCACCACTAAGGGCTACGTCCAAGGAGCATACGCCGACAGGTTTTCGGTCATACCAAATGCCACTAATCTTCACTATTTTTGGACTACAATGGTTCAGGATCAATCACTATGTCCCAGGATCACTACCTTTACAAAGGTTCAGGGATAGCTCACTGATTCCCTTGGGTCACTCCCGTTGACTCCCCCTGGCTCACTGCCCTTGGTGAAGTTCCACTCAGTTTGTAGACGTGAAGGTCTCTTTAATAGATTTGCATTGAAGTCTTTGCCTCTAATTAGCACGAGACTCTGCTTACATTGTAGTCCGGAATATATGCACTATAACGCACAGAACCACTGAACCGGATATCCAGAACGTGCTGTCAAACTTCACTGACAATTGTACGCAACACCATCCCTTTGTGCGCAAAACCTCCCTATTGCGCGCAAAATTTACTTTTCGCGCAGAGAAATATTTCGCACAGAAACCCCCTTTTTCGCGCAACTGAATATTTTATGTGCGAACCCAATTTTTATGGGCAAATCTTCATTTTTTCGCGTATCTCGAAATTTTCCGCGCAATTCAGAAAATTTCGCGCAAGCCCATTTACGTGATCCTTTTCACGCATCAGACCTCAGATCTTCTCTATGTCTTCAACTATATCGGAATGAAGGGGGTCACCTCATATTTATAGGCGTCTGAGACCCCCGCTTGCAAAAATCCCCTTCGGCGCGAAATCCTCACATCTGGCGCATAATATTTCACGCACGTATCGTTTTCCACACACCTCTCCAGATATTTCGCGCAGCCCATGCCTTTTCCATTTTTTGACGTTTTGATTCTGAAACACTACTTGCACGAAAAACTTCGCTCCACTATTTCGCGCACCAAGATGTTTTTCGTGCCCAACTCATGTATTTCGCGCACAACCCTTATTTTCCGCGCACCACTTCCTCTTTGTGCGCACCTCCTTTTGCAGACAATCCATGTCTTCATTTTCCGATTTTGAGGCCCAAAAAAATTGGCAAACACTGGGAAACAGCGCCACCTTCAATACTATTGTCTGGTTGAACTGTAAGATCACTTTGCCGGCACAAATTCGGAACTTCCACTGAGGATTGACAACAAACACAAACCAAACACCAATTCCTGCATAGAATATCCATGGTTCCTACAATTGAACCTATTCTAAATTGGTACTATTGACGGTTTTTCCTTCACTGTATTCTTCCTCGCAGTCTTGTTTCTTTAATTTCATAAAGAGATCCCAATTTAATTATGCAATATTTAATTCAGTAGATGTAAATTTATAACATAAAATATAATTTTTATTTTATTTTACTTGAAAACAAGCATAATAATTAATAATCCCTATTTTTGAGTACCTATTGTGTTTATTTCTATTAATCTGTTTTTCTTTTGGACACGGTTCCAGGATCATTCAACCTTGATTCCTAGAAAACTTGATTCTTATAATTATTTTCAAATCCATTTTATATATTAAAATTTTTATAATTTATTTATGTTGCCCATGATTTCCATGATTGAAACATAATCCATATATTTTTAGCTAAAAGAGTCTTGAAATTTTCATATATTACTGGGGAAAATGTTTACTTAATTTTAGGACATAATTTCTTAGCTCATTGAGATGCATTTTGCTTAGATTATATTATTTATTATATTACTTGCTCGTTTTTTCTTCTATTTTTATTATACTAAAAACTACTTGATTTTGATATGTTAATTACTTCTTCCTTTGTAGTATACATCTCTTCATGTTTATTAATATTTATTTCTTACTTATCCACCTTCATATTGAGAATCTTGATCTATATAATGTCACCATTTTATTAAATTTGATATTAATATATATATATATATCTTTTATCTTTTATCCTTCATTTTTAGAGATTTAACTTCCCTTTTCAATATCGTCTTTCACTAAAGATACACCTCTAACTCAGTTATTGACATGTAATCCATATGGGTTCTTCCTCTTATTCATCATCAATACCTAAGTAAAATTCTATCCCATAAAAATTTTATATTAATCAGATAGGTTTCCCATCATATTATCTATAAATATCACTATATTATGAATGAAAATTTTCATTGTCTTTAACAAATATACTTATTTTATTTATTCTCATTATTATTTTATCATTAATAAGGATTTATATATTCTTTTGATCATTTTACTTCTGAACATATTTAATTATTTTCCTTATCTTCTTTTTATTTAAAATTTACACTTTTATTTTTATTATAAAAGATTTTAAAGAGTTTTTAATACCCCAAAATTTAAATTTTCAGTTGTAGTATTTAATTGTATTTTCCTTTACATTGTTTCTAGTTTTTTAGATAAAAATATAAACACTTTTATGATTCTCAGCACCCTTATAATATTTAAATAGATAACTTTAGGATTAAACACCATCAACATAATAATTAAATGTTTTAATAGATTTAAATTATATTTATTGCATAACCTTTTTTGTAAAAATAGAAGCATTTATCATCTAATAATTTATAAGAGTATTTTTTATCTCATCATGAGAAATATACTAAAATTTATTTAAATACAATATCACTAGATAGAATCAATCTATAATGTTCATCATAATTTTTTTAATCATTAGAATCTTCCAGAGTATCTCATTAACCTCAAATATATCTAAATTTAATTTACCCAAGTAAAATAATCATCTTGTATATCAACATAAACCACTATAATATATCAACATTTTATCCATAAAATTATAGATTAGATTTATTGATTTTTATATTTTGAACCTCAAAAAATGGGCACATTAGAGGGGGTTATTTTTTACTTTATAAGGGGTTATATCCCCATGTAATGACATTAGTGGCAGTTGTGAGGAACCCCCGCTAATGTGGACACCTACTTCTTTTAGTGGCTGTTTTGAGTAAGTACTACTAAAGTATTGATGACTTTAGCAGTGGTTACATTAGAGTGGGTCGAAACTCCCACTAATTTTTAAATAAACTCACCTACCCCACAACTGCCACAAGTTGAAATGCTTTAGGAACTATTTGAACTACACCTAATAAAGGGGTTACTTAAAGGGCAGTTTTCACAACTGCCCCTAAATAATTTTTTAATTTCTTTTTCAGTGGCCCTCCCATCCCCTGTTTACTCCCCCTCTCACCTCATCCCCTCTCCCTATGGTTCCCACCCCATCCCTCTGGTTAATTCCTCCCACACCATGCCCCCATTTTGCCTCAGTTTCCCACCTTATGAAGGTCTTAAGTTCCCCACCTCCACCGCGATTCTCTCCTCCCGAAAGCCTCCGGTTCCTGCCTCCTGAACTACATTCCAAAACCATTCCCACCTCCCGAACCACACCCCTAGATTTATTTCTCTATAAATTTGATTCCCATAGAAAAATATAGTCTACTGGGATTCAAACCCGCACCGCCCTCGCATATCCTTCACCAGAATTCTCCTCCGCACCCCTACAAAAAATGATTTCTCCAATATATATTACACATTATAGTATTTATATATATTTTACTTTTCATTATAATTAATTTTATTATCATAATATATTAACATACATTTAAATAAATAAACTTATTATTTACTATATTTATTATTATATGATATTATATATATTATGTATTATATATTTATATATCACATAAATATATCACACAATTATATAAATATATATTGTACTTATATGTGTGTTTCTGTGCGCATGTGATTACAATAATATTATTAATTATTATTATTCTTATACAATCTATTTTTGGTAATTTATAAAAATTATATATTGGTTTAATAAATACTTTACACTTATTTAATGATTTATATCAAATATATATTATATTAAATACATTTATATTATATATTTATGTAGATTATTTATATACTTGAATACCTATTTATAATATATATATATACAAAGAATATATATAAGTATTTTCCTATTATATTTATATAAGGTCTTTAAATATATATTTATATAATTCCATTCAATATATATACTTATTATTATTTATATTGATAATTATATTTAGTTTTATGAACTTTATAATATTATATAAAATTAATATATTATTATTATAATTTAAAATAATGTTTATAAAAATACTAATATTATTTGTAATAAAAATTTATATTATATTTAATCAATATTATATGAAATACAATTTTATATTATATATAATTAATATTTATATTATATATAATCAATATTATATGAAATAAACATTATACAAAAATATACTTAAAATTATATGAAATACAATTTTATATTATATACAATTAATATTACAAGAAATATAATTCATAAAAATATTTATATAATGTATTTAAATATATATATATTTATTATTATGTGCATTAATATATATTACTGTTTTAATAAATATATATTTATATAAATTTATTTCTATAAATTCGATCTCAGATAAAATTAATTATATGTATTATATAAATGCGTAAACCTATTAGATAAAAATATATTTATTATTATTATAATAAAATTTATGAAAACTACAAGCGTGGGTTTTTATATGATATATTTTTTAGTTAAATTATATTTATGTATATATTTATTTAATATGTTTATTATTTTATTTTATAACTAATTAATATTATATAAAATATAATTTATTCAAATCATTATATATTAATTTACATAATAATATACAATTATATTTATGTATATATATAAATACAATTAAATACAATTATATAAATAATTTATATAATATGTTCACATAATGTATTTAAATACATTTATATATTGTGTTTTAAATTTATATTTATTTATTATGGAACTTTCAATTTTTAAATAGTGGGGGTAGACAACCCCTTTAATTTCATAAATTAGATGGTGTTTTGAACGCTCTCTAAATTAATGATCTAATAGGGGGGTTTGAACCCCTTCTAAATTAATGAAATTGGAGAGGCTTTTGAACTGCCTCTAATTTGAAGACATCAGTTGTGGGTTTTTCACACCCTCTCATTTAATGATATTAAAGGTTGTTTTGAACCCCATCTATTTTTGGATATTAGAGGGGGTTTTAACACCTATAAAATCCAACTAGATATTAAAAAATGAATTAATAATATAGAGGGGGTTTAAAACCCCCTCTAATTTAAAAAATTAAGGGGCTCCATAACCCCTATAAATTTGATGATTATCTATGGTTTAATATAATCCCTCTCTAATTTTTAGAGAAAATAAATTTAGAGGGGGTTCATAACCACCTCTAAATTCAATTTTTAGAGGGTGTCGTATAGAACACCCTCTAATGTTACAGAAAATGAATTTAGAGGGGGTTCTGCATAACCCCCTCCAAATATCTGCCTCTAATGTACTTTTTTCTGTAGTTTCCCCTCATATATGTTTTCATTATTAACCCATATTCCATTATAAGTACAGATATCCATTACTTTTTCATATACATTATTGAACAAGAAATATGGTATTGAATCATTGGCCATCCATCAACTTTTTTCCCAATAAATTTTATAGAATAATTAAACATAAATGGTTGAAATCCTAGAGAAAAAACATCACTAATCCTCAAAACCTTTGATAGTAGAAGAGGAAGAATTATATTCTTAAATACATGAATGTTATTTACATAAAAAAACTCAAATATTATTTACTAAATTATTTCTCATCATTCCATGTAATTATAGTATCTCATAGGGAACATGGTTTTATATGATACCGATTAAAATTCACCAGGCTATAAAAATACCCATGAGAGGGATGATTCAATTGTAATAGTTTTATAAATTATTTATTAAATTAAACCAATGTAACAATTTAAGGTATAGATACACGAAAATTAGTTACATTTCTTTTCATATGAAATTTAATTAAATAATGTATATTATTCAAAATATTATAAGGTATGTTCTTCATATAAGAGACCACTCAATTCTTGGTTCATGCTGACTTCTAAGACCCCAATTATCACTAAAATAAAATGCATTAAAAGATAGTGGTAGTGTTATTTCATGGATATTAAACAGTTATATGATATAATTAATATTTTAGAGTATAATGAAACCTGGAACATTAATGATAAAATAAAATGATGTGGATTTTTTATCTTAGTACCATCGGCCTTAAATTTTTATTCATCGCACTTCAATATAAATTTGATCTCAAATGCACCAATGGATTATTCAACATCATACATGAGAGAATATTCTTGATAAATCGTCACATGTTAGTTTGTTATCAAGAAATTACAAGTATGTAGGTCTCCCACTTGATTTTTTATAACAATAATCTCATTCATGGGAGAATGCTTTCATGGAATAATTTCCTTCCTCCATAGTAAAAATTAAGTTGATGATTATAAATAGAATCATCATTCATTGACCTCTTTAGTAATAATAACATAGTTTTTGTTTATGATCTTCAATTTTATATCTCTTTGATACTAAAGAGTAATGTAATATTCATAAAATTCACAATAACACTACTATTATCTTCACTTATACATTTTATACCTACATTATAGTTTTGGATAATTATTTCAATAATTTTTTTATGGAAATTAAAGTGAAATTTATTCCCCATAACATGCCTCAGAAATATATGTTTGAATCAAGGATAATGGATATTTAATATTATATTCATATTGAAAATAATTTATTTAACATTTTGAATTTAAATTATTCTAATAATTTAAACTACAAATAATTATATTTTATCTCCAATCATATCTCTATAATTGTAAGATATAATATAATCATTTTCCTAGGACAAATATATTCATAGAAATAAGGAATTTCGATATATTTTCTAGTTAAAAATATTTGTAGTAATTTTAATTATCTTTAACATTATAATGTTATATTATCATTAGGTTTCTTAGGGTGAGGTTTTGGTTTAGAACAAAATTATATAATGATTCATGACTAAGAAATTTATCAATATATAAAATTGAGTTTTCCTGACATTCCTTAGTGAACATATTTATAAGTACGAGTGATCCTAATTAAGTTTATCATTGTGAACTCATGGTGTATCCTAAAGAAATTAATATTTATTCTTTTTATCTTAATATTTATCCCTATGATCTACCGAATGATCCTTTAATTTTCTCAACATAAGGATAAATGATCCTTACTTTTTCCAATATAATATTTATGAAGAAACAACATGCTGGATGGACATCCTAACATCTAAATGTTTCTATTTTAACATTTTTAGTTTTTAATTTTCTCCACAAACATATGAAAAAATATCCTTTTAGAAATAAAACACAATCAAATATTGAAAAAACTACTTAATAATAATACAGTAAATTGTTAGATAATTTTCCAAATTTGTTTTTTAAACTCATATTAACATTAAAACATTTCAATATAATTATCAATCATTGAAACACATGGTTCAAAAGAATGAAAATGAATTATAAAATTAAAAAAAGAATTATAGTTTACAATATATCTTAGATCATAATTTTTTAAAAAAAAAATCACTACTAATTAAACGTTGATGTATAGAGAACCATGGTCATCCACTTTATAAAGAAATGTAACCTGGATTTTGGTGCTCTCACTAACAATAGAAGGAAATGATTTTTATTAGAAAATATTATTCCGTAATAATTAATTTCATTAAGTTACTTGGTGTATGTAGGTATGGTTTATATTTTATTGAGAAGGTGAATTTTGATATAACAATTTGATAATATTTCTTATAATATTTCATTTTTCTTAGGTTTGAATTTTATTCTCATTTATTTGTGGGAAAATAGAATTGTATTGGGTTATTTGTGGTGGTTTTGATTTAACACATTTTTATTTAATATATTATATTCTAAGGGCATTTATTCTGAATTATCATGAGATATTATATCATTATATTGTTTTTGAATGGTTGGTTGAGGTTTTTCTGTTGTTTTTAAACTTCTCAATATGTTCACTTCTTCAAGTAGTTTAAGAGAGGATTATATTTAACTAAATCATCCCTTTATTATTGAGGAAGGGTTAGCATGAGTGGGAGTGGGTGACAATTCAAAGGGCCGAAACAACATAACCCATTTTCTTCATTTTCATGAAATGTTTCTCATATAATGGGAGAAGAACAAATTGAACAATGTTTTGAACTAATTGGTTTATCCCTAGATGTTAGATAAATTGTTTGATATGTAATTGGATTTGGGAAAGATGGTGTTGGAATTAGATAAGTTGGGATTGAAATTTGTTGTGGGTTAAATTTTTTTTGGAGGATTGGTATTTAGGCATTGTTATTGATTGAGATCTTGGTTATCTATCCATGGGACTCATTGACGGTCAATATGCCTTAGATTGAAAATGTAATTGTAATATGTGTTCTGAAAAATAATAACATGGTACAATAAAATTTGTCCTCCTAGAATAAAAACATATATAGATGAAATAGATGTTGATTTTACTGTAATATGAGTAATTTTTTCTCAAATTGTTCAGAGAGTTTCAAAATATTAAATTTCATAGATATTTATAATAATGATCTTTTAATATTTCATAGTGAGGTCTATATGTGTTTCCAAGAGTATTTTTTCATCTCTAGGAGTGATTTCGTAACTATGTCTAGGAGGCTTCTTACAAAAGGTTATGGTTTTTTATGTTTGGTTTTATTTTGAAATACATTATAGATACTAATAAGAATCATTTAGGGATTTGTTTTTAAAAATTTAGCAAAACATCATGATAATAAATTGTATTTTTTATGGTACTAAAATTTTAAAATGGATTATCACGAGTTCAAAGATTAAAAAACCATAGTGAGGTGTCATATTTAGGATATCATTGAACATTTCCCATGTTTTATAAGTGAAACTCCCCCTTTTGCGTAAAATAATTATATAATCTTTTATGTATAATTTTTGTGGGATAAGTATTTATTAAAACATATATTATTAATTAGCCCAAATAATGGATGTATGGTGGTATAAAATTACAGTAACGAATAATTTTCTGAATCATTATGGAAAATTGAATGATTTTATTCTTAGTTGGCTAATTTTTATTGTTAAAAATGGAATCCAAAATTTCATTAAAATACATAACATAAATGGATGCAATTTCAGAATCCATTCTATAAAATATTAGGAGGATTTGAAAATGGGGTTTTAATAAATAGTGGTAATTTCTATTGGTCGAATATCTGATGCAAGATGGTTCATTATTCAAAGAGATCATATAATTATCACATTGTAAAGATTTTAAAATTTACAATTTCATATACGATAAATCCCATAAATTGAATGAACCAATTTAGGTGGAGATTCATCATAAAAAAATGTTATTATTGTTTTGAAAACACAAAGAGTTAACCATATTCAAAAATAATTTTTAGATATAATATCATGATTACAGACTTGAAGATAACTTATAAATTCTCTTCTTATTGTTATTTTATGTATATAAATATTTCAAAAGATATTTTATAATAATTAAATGATCATAATTATATTCTAAATATGGAATAACATAATTAGTAATTTTCTATAAATAATATTTTATAATATGTTGTTACACCAAAAGATTCACATATTTTGTTTACTAAGAGGATTTCCAAAATATGCTTGATAAATTGGGCCACATTAAAAGAAATAAATATAGAATTGTTAACTAAGGATTTTATAGAAAAATAAATTGAATATGATGAATATATTAACCATATTAATATATTGAAATATCTAAAAATATAGTTTTATTATGTTTATCCCTGATGATTTATGATTTTTCATATACATCTGAAAATTAATTTTCTAAATAGCCATATTTTAAAAGATTATTTTTTCATTCAACCACAATGTATCAAGCATAGGATTTATTTTAATAAATTTTTAATTATATTTTTATATTTCTATGGTAAATAGTGTGTACTTAAATCTACGTATAACATATTTTCCATGTTCTATCATGATGAATAATATTTTAAAAGGTAAATTGGATTCCACATAATTTATTAGGAAGTATCATTTAGATATTTGAATTATTGAGATTTAGCAAGTAAAGATATTAGTGAAGAGTATTTATATTTAGATAATACTATATTTTACATGAGTATTGTAAAAGAGTAACAAATTATTTTTCTAGATTCATTTTTTAAAATAGATTTTGAAATAAAATTTTGTGTCTTTTTAAAGGAATAGTAAAGAGATTTTGTGTTGGTTCATGTAAAAGTATGAGTACACTATGAGTATTTCATGTATATTGGATACGAATTATGCTGGTAAATATATTGATATTAATGTTTTTAGAAGAATGTTTTTATGTTTTATTTATTCCACCACCACTTGTCCTTATTTTATGTTATGTGTATGTATACATGATAATTTTTAATTTGGAACAAAATAATGGAATTTTAATTTTTAATGGTTAATTAAGTATATTAAAAAAATTCCTTTTTTATCTAGAAGGAAAATATTTCTGTTTATTCAATTATTATGATAATTATTATAATGGATGTAAGATTTATTAGAAATGTACCACCGGTAACAATCATTTTCATTATAATATTTTAGTTTATTAGTTTTCAAATAAATTGGATTTGGTTGAATTATCATTATCCACTAGAGTGTATATTTCTATTTATAATTGTATTCATTTTTATTTATGAAAAAAACATTATATTAAAAGAAATTTTTATTAGATGAAATTTTTATATTATAAATCCTTTGTTATATCTATTTTAAAGAAAAAATTACAACATTATATAACCATGAATATTGATTTTTGATATCAATTTATTACACAACATGTTCTGAATAATGAAATAAGTTAAGAATATTTCATTACAGAGGATCAGTTTAGTGACATTTCTATAAAGTCATTATATTCTACTATGTTTGAACATATTAGATTTGATCGTGACATATTGGAAAGTTAATATAGTATTTTAATTTTTATAACATGTAATTTGTTAGAAGAATTATTAGATTTTAATATATCTAATTAACTTTCATAGCACCTTGATGTTTATTTTTATTTTTATACTATAATATTTTTGTATATAAAATATCCTTTTAATTTAAATTTCAAATTTTAAAATATATATTTTTTAGAATGATTATGTAGATTTCTATTATATAATTCTTTTATTTAGTGTATATATTTTCTATTTTAATTATTTTAAGGGTTATTTATTAGTTATTATTATATTTCATTAATAAAATAATCACTTTTTTAAATTTTGGTTCTATTTTTTAATTTTTAAAAAATGGAGAGTTTGACAGTGCAGAATATTTTAAAGGTTTTCATTGATTTAAATTTATACTAATTTATTTGTAATTATAAATACCTATCTTTTTTTGTTATTTTTTATTTATTTATATTTGTTTTATTTGGTTATTTATTATTATATTAGTATATTTCTAAAATAATATTTATGATTTTGAAGTATAAAATATTTATATTTTTATTATTTCATTTTATATTTTTATATTATTTTAAGTTACTTTTCCCTTATAAGTTTTTTTATAATTTCACGTTTTTATGAAGCTTTTATGTCAACCTTACAGATTTTGGTTTTAACTAACCAATGTACTATATTTTATAAATTTGATAAATTATTCATCCTTGTGATGTTTTAGTTGTACCTTATAATTCCATTTCCTTATAAATAGTTTAACCTTGTGAATATAAAAATTATGAACATTGGTCATCCATATAATGAAAAAGATGATCCTTATAAAGAAGAGAAAAACTTTTGAATTTTTGTTGATATAAATATTTCCCAAAAGTTATTAAAAAGGGGGAATTTAACCTTATATAATTTATTAGACCATTAATAGTGATGAATTAACTTAATGATGTTTTAGATTTTATGAATGTTCATATAGATATTATATAATCAACCATATTTAGCTCATCGATACCCTTACATAATTTTATTTTTTATTTTTATTATTCATTAAAAAATTATTTTCTTAATTTATTTTTAGAATTTAATATAAATTTATATTATTCATGGATATTATTTTTTGGTTATTTATTAGATATAAATTTATAGAGTTGAAAGATAACGATTTAATGAAATTAAATCTGGATGTCCTATTCAATTATTTTGAGATGAATTCATAGATTACTTTATAGTAAATCATTGTAGTAATTTTATGAATATATAAATGAAGATTTTAAAAACATTAAATTATTTCATTACTGTTTTATAAATACGTCATCTACCTCTTCTTGTATTGGAAAATAAAAATAAAAATGGCTATGAGTATTTGATATTTAATATTTTAAATCGACTTATTATAAATAATATCATTAAATAGATATTCAGAGAACCCGAACAACTTACCCTAATAAAAAATGAAATAATTATTTCAAAAAGAATGATACACAAGGAATTTATTATTATGTTAGTGTTGAAAAAATTTATCTTGAAGAAATGAATTACCAATACGGTCAAATATTCCTCAACCTCAACATTATGAAATTTATAGTTTTATTATTTTTTCAACTGATGAATTTTTTATAATATTCAATGTGTGATAATGTTGGTTAATTCTTTTGTATTCAAAAATCAAGACCTCATTGATTATACAAAATCTGAATGGTACATTTAAGGGTTGTGGCCACAAGATTCCAAAATCACGGTAGGTTATACCATCCTCAAAACATACAATTTTTAATTAGTTATGCATTTAGTTTAATTGATATATGTTTGGTTTTCTTTTCCTCAAATAAAAATGATTGGATGAAGACTTTTTTAAAATTCCTTTAAAATCCATTAAAATTAATGTGTGTTAATTCTCTTGAAGATAATGACAAGTGATGAGTAGATGAAATATAACTATTATCCAAAATACTGTGAAAATATCTTGTTGCATCATTATTATTCTATATCAACTTCTTCTATTTTTACATTGATTTTTCCTAAAACTGGAAATTGTTCAATTCAAAACCACATTCCCCCCCCCCAGTACATGAAATTTTGTCACCATATCACCTAGGAATAATATTTTACAGTACATCAATTTAAACCAAATTGACTGAATTATAATTAGTTTTCATTATATCATAGACCCCCTTTAAGGGCTAAAGGGGATCTCAACATGACATCAAAGACGTAAGACATTAAAATGCACCCCAAAGAATAAAAATCCATAAAAAATCAAATTAATAACAGAAACCCCTACCTAGCACAAAACAATCATTCTAGATTCCACCTTCTCATCCCTAATCGGCTAGTTGTCTTGTGTAGTGACGCCTGGTCCTGGTACTAATGAAAAAATACATACTCTCTCGAACATCATATTCCAAATAGCCATGATCTAATGAAAACACACAACTGTAAACCTCATCTGGAGCATCCCCTGAAGCCAAAATGGATGTGTAGATCCTGGACCTCTGACCACACAACATAACATACCACCCAAATAGAACCAACCATATTTGCACAGTAGATTCAACGAAAGAAGAAGAATGAAAACAATAAGTTGATCCAAGAAAATGTGACAACAATGGGTAAAGCATGTCACCACCAGACTAGCCGAAAATCCTCCATCGATGAAACTTTCTCCATAATCCTAATCATTAGATGAATCCCGAGACCCCCGCTTCCTCCATAAGACTTGATACAGGGAACCTCAGTGATGGCGACAACCAAAATTCGAAACCGTAAACATCAAATACTCAAAATCTCACCTTGAGCAATGAATACCATCGTATTTGACTGAAAATGGATCAAAAAATTGTCACCACCATATAACCTCACATGAATACCACAACGGACCTCCCCTTATGCTCCTTGCCAATAAAAAATGAAGCTGCACCCTCAGACAGTAGATCCTGAATGCAATATCATCACAGTACCACTGGAAAAAGTTCTAGAAATCAAAGGGGGTAGGATGGGAATTGGGTAAGAAAATGATGAGATGTGTCAAATGGCCAAGCCAAAGGACATTGATGACACAAGGATTCCAAGCATAAGAGCCATGAAAAAAAGCTGTAGTCGAAATGTGGTGGAGGAAGAAGGGTTGCGATAGGGGATAACATAGTACTGCGCCGCCCCTTATGGGACAATAGTCCCTTCTTACGCCAAATATTTGGATGGTCTCTTTGGGTCTAAACATTAATATATTTGTCAAAATATTCAAAAACATTGGTGTAATCCCCTCCATCCTTCCACTTAACTCATCAATTAGGTTTTTCCAGAAATGGATAATCATATATAAGTCGCCCGCAAAAATAAAGATAGGTAATATTAATATAGTATCTAATTCTAAATTTATTTAAACTACTTAGAATAAATTAAACTCCATAAAATTACTTTTAATAAATACTAGGCTTTATAGTTTCATAGCATGAAACACTAGAATTTAAAAAAATGTGTTATACTTTAAAATTATTTTATTTTAGAAGTGACCATTATAACATGAAAATTAAATAAGAACGTATGAATAGTAATAAACCTATTATAAAAAATTATAATTTTTTAAATTAATAAAATGTATTTATTAATTCATAATGAATAAGTATTCAATTTTTAGTATTGGCATTTTATGATTCCAAAAAATGTTTTCTTCAAAAATATATTTTATTTCATTTTTTGTATAAATGTTATAATTCATTTATAAAATTTTTATAAATTTATTTTATTGGAATTAATATTAAATTTGAATTCATCATGTCAATCTTATATTATGGTGAATTTTATGGATTTATCTAGAAATATTTATATTTTATAATAAGTGAAAATACTTATTTTTTTTAAAATTTTCATTTTTTTCGTTAAATAAAGTATTATAAATGTATCACTAGATTATTAATTTTATTTTAGAGTAACATAAAATCAATTTTATAAAAAATAATATATATTTAATTCAAATTTAATTAAAATTATATTTTATTTCGTTATAAGTTCATTTTTATTTATATTATAGTTTTCGAAAACCTGTTTCCATTATGATTTAAATATTAATAAAAAATTAATTTATTCCATTATTATAAATGAAATATTAAAAAACGTACTAAATATTTTGGATAAATTGATAAATATTTTTAAATAGGTCCTTTTATTTTTTGTCATAGTAAATAGTGATCAAGTTAAATATTTTTCACATTATTAAGGGTAATACAGGGATAAAACATTGAGATAAAACCTAAAAATATCACTAACACATTAATTTGGAATATTGGATAGGGTTTTACAGGTAATAATTCATACTATATATTAATATATTTCACTTTATTTAAACTTTTCTTTTACTATAACATTTGTATTATTTTAAAAAGATGATAAATAAAAAATATCACTATGTTAATTTAAATTTATTTTATTTGTTTTAATAGCGATAAAAAGAAGTTATAAATTGATACTAAAGGTTCATTTAAACATAAATAATTTTTATTATGTAAATTTATTCTTATTTTGGGGATCTGATATAATTACCATAAATTCTTACACAATATCGGCATAGTGCCTCTGAGAGCAATAACAAATAAAGTTTAATAATTTATAAATTATAAAATTTATTTTTTACATGACTTGTAGAATTAATATAATTTTATAAGTAATTATAAAGTATAAATTATTTTAAATCTATTTATATATTATTTAAATTGAATTATTGATTTTTTTGATGTCAAAATAAGTATATTGTCTTAAAAATGACATTAAAGATATTTTATAGGATTTTATTGAAGGGATTAAAAATAAAAACAAATATTGTGAGAGTATATGTCGAATATTAAATTCTAAAAAATTCCATTCATGGGTCATTTATGATACACGTTTCCCCATATAAGTAAATATATTAACCTTAATGGAAAATAATGTCTTAACGTGGTTGAGGTAAAAAAAATGGATATTGAGGAGGCTAAACCAAATGATAATGTTTAAAATAAAACATAAAAAAGTATAAATTTTATTGGATGAAGTTATTTACATCTTATAATATCATTCCATATTAATAATGGATATTTGGTTCCACATTACATGATTATTATATATATTATATTAAAAAAATTAGGTAATTTTATGAGTTATTTCCCTCAATTATAAAAGCAAACCTCATCCAATCCATTATTATAAATTTATTATCTAAAAATCATATATAATAATATAAAATAACACCTTACTCAATTAATTCTCATAATCCTATGTCCCATAGTCTTCTATTAATTTTAATCATTCAAGAAATATTGTGTACGATAAAAGAGGTATCTCAATGAAGAGGTATAAATCTTATCAGAGCTCATTTAATTTGATTTCTTATGCCACCTCATTTGAACCTATTATATCCCCCATAAACTGCATAATATTTTATAAAAAATAAACCATGATGTTATTTTGTTTATTTAAAAATTCTTTGTCCCCTCTTTTCCAGAAAATTATTAATGAAATTATCTCTCTAGTGTACGCCTTGACTACCACCTCTAAGTAGTGATATGATTCATTTACCATCATGAACTCACATTTATGGGTATAATTAGGGAATTAATATATATATATATATCAATTTTATGACATTATTATTATCATATAATGATAATATATTATTTATCTTCTTTTACTTCATTTTTTAGAATATAAAAATTATGTTCTTGCGTTAGTACAAACTACTATCTCCATGAATGGTGTGATTATTTTTAATATCTCAACCATTTCGGATGCTTTTAAATGTAAATATAATTAATAAATATGATATTTATATCATTATTAATATTATATATATTATAAAACTATGAAAATGATTCAAGGACTGTAACAACTAAAAAAAGACATGAATAATGAAGTAGTGTACACCAAAAATGACAATGTTAATAAATTAGTATTAGTAAATAGGCATTGAAAAGTTATTACTGTAAAATATATGATATTTTAATAACATATATTTTTATGTAATTTTAATAAATATAAATTTATTATATATTAGGATAGAGTACTTCTAAATAAATTTAGACAGAAGGTAAGGGTTCTCCATCTCAATATTTTTTCATTGTGACATGTTTGATGTTATAATCCTATTTATATTTTTTAGGCGAGTACAATTTCATTTTGAAATTTATTATCATGGATAACTCTCAACTCATTTTATTTAAATTTATAATTTAAATTATTTCAACCAAGGGGTTTTTATTTAAATGTTACGAATGTGGTAAAGGTTTATTGCCTCAAATTGTCTTTTTAGCACATATGTTATTGTAGAAAACTATCTTCTTTTAGGAGTTTTATCTACATCACCTTTGAAATTTCGAGTCATTAATATACTTATCTTAATTCTATTCAGTTTTTCATTCGATTTTTTTCACCAAACTTAAGAATAAAAATTTTTCAATGTTTTATGAGGTTTATGTTTCAATCTGAATATTTTAGAATGTTTTTTTATGAATAAAACATTTTTTATGGTCAGGATATATGATATATCTATATATAATCTTTTGTATTTTTTCCACCCAGTTATATATCTATAGAATAAAATTATTCCTTTATTTTTTATCTTTATTTACTCAAAATTTTGAAATACTATTTTAAGGAGAATAAACATTATTTCTTTCTTTGATTGGGAATCATTTCATCAAGGTCCAAATTTTCAATAAAATTTATTAAATAATGTTTTTACTGTTATACAATGATCTTTTAAATTAATTATTTAACATATTTATCAATATATTAAAAAAATGAAATGTATTATTATTATTGTTTTACAAACAATGTACCTGTTTTCAAAGGGGTGAATGTAATATTTATTTTAAAGTATATTACATGAATGGATTTTCTCACCACCATAAATAATATTTTATTTTAATATTCCATTATAATATTATATTATTATTTTAAACAAAAAAATACCTAATATTACATAAATGATTATAGTTTTAATTTTTTATTTCAAAGGGAAAAGGGTGTTTTACTCAATAAATTTTTTGGCGATATTTTAAAAGTGCTTTAATTTATAAAACATTATATTGATGTTACTTATGATTCCCTGGGTATGTTGGCCAATGATAACATTTCAATTCATTCTATAGGTTTTTTATTATTATGATTAATAAATATTTTGGAAACCCATTATATTTTATATTTGTTAAGTTACAAGTAAATGATAAATTTTTTTTGATCTTTCCGCATATATATGGATTCATTATGTTTTTGCGATGGGTGGGTCTGTTACAGAATTCCAATTAATTGGAGAATGATTAATGTTTATGTGCTCAAAGGGTACATTATGGGTTATCCAAATCTAAATATTGGGTAACCGAGAGTTTATCAAATCCAAAAAGAGGGTACATTTGAGGCTATCCCAATCCTATAACTGGTAAACAGGTGGTCATCTCAGTACTATCATGTGATGAATGTATTGTTTGTTAAAATTATCATATTATTTCTTTAATTATTATTATGTTACATAGTCTATTCTACACTCTATGATAGGGTCTTATAATTATGATATTATCTCAAGGCCCATTATATTGGTTTATTCTATGGTTGATGTCTTATGATCTACCAAATCCTTATGTTATGATTCTGATATATACATTTTTAAGTATGAATATATAATGTTGTGATATTATTATAATACCAAAAATGGTAAATAAGCTTTTCCAATAGTTTAAAACCATTGATATATTCCAAATAAATGTTTTTATTAGATATACCAATGGTTCTATGAACCCTAAGAATGATATTTGTTGTTATAGATCCCTTTATAATTTGAATGACCATGGTTTAACTCAAACCATGGGTATTGATGTATTCAAATAGTTTTTGGGAAATATTGGTATTGAATCCTATGAAAATTGATTTATAAACCTATTTATGTGAACCATAGGTGTATATTCCAACCCAATGTATAACAACAACACCCTCCAATACCTCTAAGAAAATTTGAAAATAAATTTCAAACCCTAGAACACATTGAATGTAGTAAAATTATGATATAATTTTCATTTAACCATAAGGTTATCAATAGTTTTAAAAACACTTACAATAATATAACATATATATATATATATAATCGATGACATCAATATTTTTTAGGAATTAATCATCATCCAAAAATAAATATTAACTCTAATCTCAAAAATAGAGGGGGTTCAATTTCTCTCTCATCACAAGCAGTTTCATCGTAATCATCGCCACCATTATCATCTGGAGCACCACCACCATCATAATAATTAATATCAGCAGTGGTATGATCATATCAACCACCACTAGGACCCTTACTGACATCTCTTAGTGCATCATATATAGAGAACATTGTTTCCATAGAGGAATCAGAAACATTAGTAGTCTACGATGGAATTATTGGTCATATAACTAACATAGCTTTTAGGAATGATTTGGTGAACTACATAACACTTCTATATTCTTGTATAGATATTTTTTCGTCTTATATTTGTTTTTACAATTGATTTTTATCTCGGTGGTGTGATCTTTTCTAGAGGCATTCTATGTGGACCAATACCTAGTGGGGATAATGTTTTTTCATGTTTGATATTGGACTCACACCTAGTTATCTACACTTAATTTCAATATCTAATCATTATTTGTGCTAAAGTTTTCATCTTCTTTATCATTTAGTTCCTCTAGATGAAACAATTGATAATATAAATAACATATTTAATTATTAATTATGCATCTAAATTTGAAATATGAATTAAATTACATACAATATTTTCTTATGTATATGTATTTATAGAACATCCATCCTTTCCCCCATACATGAAAATCGTTTTTTCTTGAGATACCCAATCCTTGATGACTAATTTCAGTTAAAAAAATTGACATTTATTTCTACAGTAGTTCATTTTAAAATAATATGATATTTATAATGGAAAAAAATAAAAAATCAGTTTTGACTACATATGAGATTATGAATATAATCATATCATGTATTAAATTTCCTAAATTAGATTAAATTTTTCTAGTGAATCACTATGTGGTATTATCTTCCATTTTATCTATATATTATTATGTGAGGGAATGGATCTATATGTTATCAGGTGAAATTCAAAATCGAATTTAATGTTTTATCGGATTAATAATATAGTGATAAGATCATTTTAGAGTAAACAATTTAATATACATTGGAGATCAACACAACATAGAATGAATTAAAATTTTTGTTATTAAAGAAATCCATAAAATGAAGAATCATATAATTATACAATTAATTAAATATTTAATACTAGTGTCATAACATAATCAATATATACTAACTAGCATGCTAAACATGGGTATGATACAAATTCCTCTTGTACATTCATTTCAATCCTATTTTATTTGTGTTACATTATTTGGTTATTTCTTCAATTGGTTATTTCATTAATTTGGTAATTCGATTCATTTTTTAGGTAGTTTCCAAATTTGACATTTTTGAATTAGGTTATTCTATTATTATATTTCTCATTTTTTTCATTTGATTTAATTTAGGTGGTGGTGATTCTTTCATTAATTTGTTATTTCATTTGGTCTATTTTGTGGGATAGATATTTGGGAATATTTTTTCATTGGTCATTTGTATAGATCATTTGGTACATTTTATGTATGGTAATTTTCATTGATTTAGGTTATGAAAATTGATTCATTTTTTAATTGATTATTGAGTAATATAATCTAATTTTTGTTTGGGACATGTTATTTTTTCACATTATTTTAGGTTATTTTGGTTTTATACATATATTTCATCTTTATGATATGTAATATTTGAGATAGGTCATTTGGTTAATTTTGGGATTAGTGGTTTTTTTCATTTCAGGCTTTTGTAGTTTTTTAATTCATTTGGTCATTTGATCATTTTTTGGTTAGATCATTGGTTTACATGGGTTTAGGTTATTTGGTTTATTTTTTGTTATGTCATTTTGTTCAAATTGTGTTATTTATTTTAGCAATGGGTTTTTTTGTTAAATTTGGGTTATCTCTTTTTTATGTAAATTTAATTATTTTATTTTGGGTGAGTTTATTTAGTTTATGTATTTTTTGGTTATGTAATTTTTTTAATTTTTGTTCTTTTTCACTATGTTGTGTTGGATAAGTTCACTTGATCAATTTTTTGGGGTTATGTTAAATAGTTTATTTTGCGTTAGGTAATTTATTTTTCATTGGGTTTGGTTGTTTACTTCATTTTTCATTAGGTAGTTCTCTTCATCTTTTATTATTTAAATTGGTTAATTTTGGGTTAGGTTATTTGATTTAAAATGTCATTTTTGAAATGATAAATTCGTAAATGTATCCCTTGAGGGATGATACATTAATCTAAGAGTTGTTTATAAACCAGAAGTAATATATTGAAATGTCATTGATGAGTAAAATTATAATCAATAATGAATTTATTTCTATATTTCAACTAAACATTCAAAATGTTTAGAGAAGTAATATTAGTACATCTTAGAGGGAGCAGGAGGACTTCATTCAATAAATAAATTTTACAATATAGAAGAATTTATAGCCTTATATTAAATGTATTCATAAGAATAAATATTAAATTTCATCATTAAAATATAATTAAATTGAGATTTTCTAGCCTTCTCTATTAATGAAGAATTTATGGACTTCAGTATTTGGACTGTGAGAGTTTTTTTAAAACTATTTTATTGATTTATATTGATGTTTACTTTTTTAATATTTATGTTTTCATATTTCTTAAAAATATATATAAAATAAATAACCAATTTTGGTTGGTTTTATTATACTATATTTTTATTTGGTTATTTTAAATGGACTATATGAAATGATATGTAATAAGATTTTATAGTTTACCTGACAAATATTTATTTTAAGTAGTTTAAAGTTTATAAAATTAAATAAAAATAAAGATATTTGAATATGAATATCATGAATGACGAATGTTGAGTTAAGATGAATTAAATAAGAAAATATAATGATGGACTAATAAAATAATTTATAAAGGTGGTTGAACCCCAAATTATATGCAAATTATTGTTTATAACAACTTAGAACAACTAGCATCTTGTTTCTAAAAAAACTATGTAATAAATAATCCAAATAAAAAAAATTATTTGATGGAAATTGGTTGAACTATTATATGTTTTTGAATAAAGAACTCAATTTCTTAGATCATTATTCAATAGTAAATAAAATATAAAATATTGCATTTTAGTTTACGCTTGATATAAAAATTCTAGAAGACTATCTAATTTAGATGTCCACCCACATTTTATCTTCAATAAATAATTAAATTTTAACTAACTAACAATAAAAATATATATATTATTTATATTCATATAAAATTAAATGGATCCTATCATGCCATAAAATTGAAGTGTATCCAAAAGTGGTCAAATACATTATATCATTCCTGTTCTTTTTTTTGAGAAATACTAGAAAAAAATATCCAATACAATTAATATGAGTTATGTTTTCAATAAAAACCTATAAAGATTAAGAATACCTTAAACTCATTACTCTTATAATATATGATCATCTCATGTTATTATATTTGTGGATAGTCAGTGAATATTGATACAACCTCTAAATCAAAACATTCTTTACTCTTACAATAGATATATATATAACTCAGGATTATATGATTTCAACAACTCCCCATGATCCATCAGTCATGAGATCCTATCAGCTTTACTACTGGGAAAGTAAAAATGATGATCCAGAAAATAATTTAATTAAAATAAATAAAATGACAATATAGATATAAATTTAACAAAAATACTTACCTATATCTCTTCCCATTCTTTCTTCTTTATCTCATTACTGATATTCCTCTATGATATATGTTTCACATGAATGATATAATTGTACATGGATAATGTTTCCATTAAAAATCTAGTCTGTCTATAATTTTTAACTTTAATTTTATTTTCATTATTGTAATATACCATTTTTTTATGATTCTAGGATTCAAACATATGGGTGATCCCATGTGACATATTAGAAGATCCCACAGAATAAGAAAAATGAATAAAATAATTAATTCATAATACAACAAGAAAAAAATGATGTGATATAATTTCATAAGATTATAAAAACAAAACCTAATAATAATTTTTCATTAGGTTTTGATGGATCTATGATTCATTATGGATCAAAAACCTCTAAATTATGTTTCACTTCCAATGCATGCACCAAGCCATCTTCATGCGGTGGAGTTTATATTGAAGGAGTAGATTAATCTAATCCTAGATAAATATTAGGAAATTGGGGTGGTTCATAAAGGGTAGGATAATGATAAACAACGTGGCATACATCATATGATATGTATATGATATAGGTGAGAACATACATGGAGGTGTCATAAATAGGGTATAATAAATAGAGTATAAATAAGATATTGATGATGGAGGCATGGGTGGGAACATTGATGGAGGGTCATGTGGAGGATAAATATGTGTGGTAGTTTGAATGTATTTTTTGGGTTAGGGTGTGAACAGGTATGATGAGTGCTTTTTATAGCTATTAAAGCACCAAAACTTAGACCCATGCTTGTAGGAGTTAGAGATGATAGCTTTGGTTTTTTTACTATCCACAAAAATTTTTATAAAGATTAAGAACATGACAGAAAATCTAATGAAGAAGAAAAATGTTATAATTATTATACTCACTAAGGGAACCAGAGGAAGCAACCCTAGCTCACGCGTTCATCGATCATTATCAAATAAAATATTCCTTCAAATTTCATCAAAATCATTCTTAATCTTCATAATAATGAAATTTAAAATTTTAAGATATAGTTTTTAAAAATTATACATAATGCTTAGAAGTCAAAGAAGAAATAAAAAATATCATAACATGTCTCAAAAACTATAATTCTATAAAAAGGTTATATAATTTTTAAATCCTATTTAAAAATAATTTTTTCTAAATAAAAATTAATCTAATTAAATAAATTGAAAAAAATAATCATAAAATTAACATAGCATCCCAAACTAAACCTAAATTAATGTAACAATATTTGTACCAACATGTGAAACATTCATAATGGTATACTGAGTGAACTATGAATATATAAGGATACTTATATATATTACCCACTACTATATCATGTTCAACAATAATTATCACAATTTGATATTATGAGTCATGAAATAAAATTTTTGGGTCATCACTAATGTGGGCATCAATAGTGTGAGTTTTATCCCCACCATAATGAAAAATATTTCTTCAAATTACTTCAATAATGAAATTGTAATCAGGTCCCAAATAAAATTTCACATAAAATACCTATTTCCCATTGATACCAAAATATATGGTCCATCGGTATCTAGATTTAAAGATATGTCAATAACATTGAATCTAAATTTTTCAATAAATGTAAAATGTTTCATCACTGAATGAAACCGTTTACACTTCATAATTGTGACTTGATCATGATCGTGGTAAGCCAATAACACTATTTTCTTAAAAATTACATAATAATACACAATTACATATCAAAGTCTACTGTCTAATAAATTTTCATAATAGTATGTTGTTGTAGTAAACGTTACTACATAATTTTGTTTCCTCGTATTCACCGCTCGATTAGTTTTAACAAATTTATACACATTGATTATAAAATATTTTCATTCATGAACCAAAAAATTGTGACCAAAAGCCAACACTCTTAATTACAGAGATATATAGTAAAAAGATAAAATCAATAAATTAAATATATAAGAATGATAAAATGAAATTAATATTTATATTATAATTTAATTGATATAATCCTCACACCATTGATTTCAACCAAACATGATGCTCTTTGCTCTGCAAATCCCCCCACCTTCTCAAAGGCAATGATCAATGAACTCTACCATTAAATTTTTTTGTTCCCTACATAAAAATATAAAAAAAATTAATTTGTATGAAAAATTGTATAGCATGATATAACATATAAAAATTTAATTTAGCTACTTTATATAGTCATCGAGAAATTCATAGTTAAATAAGATTAATTGATGTGCCATATCTTGCACTTCATGGATATATGTAGCCATTGTATATGACCCATGAATACACCATTCTTCGGGAAGAGATGTGTAAGATCCCAGAAATCATGAAGGAATTTCCAAATTTAAATTTTTATTTAAATCCATTAAATCTAGTAAATGTAATGTTTACATATTGTATGAGGAGACTTGGGGTGTCTCAGGGGTTTTTGACACTGGATAAAGTAGAAGTTGGCCATCTTGTTCATGTTTGATGGTTGGAATATGGTTACAAGAAAACATTCCCATGAACCATGATAGTCAGAAGGATGGGTTCGTGGTTTTGTTTACTGTGCTAGGGGGAATCCATACCCTATGTATTTGGACAGTGGTATTTAACATGGTCATCACACAATTTTTAAAATTTTGTAGATTCCCCAGGTAACCATTTGACAAGGACCCCTCTTGGATAGTGGAATGTGCAATGTTGGAGCACATTTTTTAAACATGTGTATCCAAACCATATAACCCATTAAAATAGGGTTTTTACCATCCCCACCCCTCATTATTTTAAGCATTTCACAATATTTTACATCCCATTCTTCTTCCTCCAGTCCTAGTGATGTTCCAAAATTACCAAGGATTCCAAAGTGTCGATCTACAATGATTCTTGGAATTTTTAATATCTTTAGAGGTAGATCAAGGACCAGATTATGTATAACACTTCTCTTGATTCACTTTTCTATATTAGAGACTGTGGTTTTGTTAATCTTCTTTATGAGTCCCTAAAGTAGCATTTTTTGTGTGAATCTTAATTTGGTGCTTTCGAAGGGTTCAGGAATCTGAAGGTAAGTCTATGGTTAAGGGATCGTTTGTCTATGGATTGAATATAGGTGGTCTATAAGATATATCCCATAGTCTTTATGTTAATTTTTGAATGTCTAGTTTGTTTAATGGTTCTATCGTGTTGTTAATTTTGGAATTTAAATGGATTTGGTAAAATAGTTGGACAAATGATGAATTGAACCCCTCATGATCCAACTATCATTCATTAAGTTTTAATATACTGCTTTAGGGACACTCATGGGGTGTTCGAACATTTCCAAACATGAAAAAAAATTAATTCCAAGAATATAATTAAATCATTAAAAATCAGTTACCATTTTGAACATGTTGATATGTTAGTTGAGATAATAAATGAAAATTGATAGTTGATTCTAGAAATTTATTATGTCTTAGGAGATTGTCTTGCTTAATATAGAATGGGTTGGATGAAATTTATAGATTTTTCTAAATTAATTATGAATTATACATGAATTGAATATGTGGGATAATTTTTGTGATAATATGTAAATATCAAATTTGTAATTTATTGGTGATGATTCATATGTTGTATGAAATGTGAATTGTATGTGTTATGTGTAAGGATTATGTAGGTATTTTTAAATGGTATATGTGGTAAATGTATAAATAAGAATCCACACAAGGCATGTTATATGAGGGGTATTGGACATGAGGATCTATGACCATGAGTTCGGTTAGACTGGCTCTTTAAACCCCTCCCCTATAATTCATGGGTTAGGGAATGTAATTGAGAAACAATGCTCCTAATAGTTTCATTTGATGAGATTACCTAGACTGAGGGTCCACGATAAGTTTAATGTAGTGGTTTGTGAAATTGTTATCCCTATTAAGATATAGTACATAACATATTCCCATATTCATAGTAATTTACTAGCTTATGTCATTATGTAAATGACCTAAAAACCACACCCATTAAATAATTGAAGAATATGGATTATTTTATTAAAATTGTTATAGTGAATATTTTTATGTAATATCACTAGAGAAATATTTTTTAAATTTTACTTTTTTTATATTTTTATGCACAATATGTTTAGACTATATATTATGAAGACACTGTAGGTGGTGGCCTACTAGGTTGTACTCACACCCTACTCATTCAACCATTGGGTACCTAATAATATTTATTGGTTGTAGGTTAGTAAAAGAGGAGAGGAATTACTCTTTGTAGTTTATTTGGGCTTGGGTTGTGCATGGATTTGTATCTGGACATGGATTTTGGATAGGTTTTGGGGATTCATCTATTTGACTTATTTTGGGTTATCTCCACTTTTGGAACTGCTCTGATGACTTGGTATAATTATTTTTTTTCTATCCTATTTGGGAATGGTTTATAATTCATTTTTCTGTTTTATTATTTATTATTACATTCATTTCATATGTTGTTTATTATGTATTACTTTGGTATTGTGGTTTTAGTCTTCCCACATGATCTATTATAACCTAGTTGAAAGTTTACAACCTATGGAATATTGGCAGGAGCACTTGAGGTCATATGGAAACCTGTCCCATGGCACCATTTAGTGGCATCTCGATCAAGGACACTAGAAAGTTGTATCAGAATATTTTTTATTATTACATACTATTTGGTGATGGTAAACATGATATTTGTTGTTGTAGAGCCTTATAAATGAGGTTATTCATGGGGGAAACTAACCTATATATGATGGAAACCTCAAGAACTCAGGGCGGGGATTGTTGTCCTTGATATCTATTCATATAGTTGAATGAAATCTAACAATTGTGTGTTGCCCTTGTTTTGTGATGATAATATTTTATGATATTTTTCATGGTCAAAACATCATGAGGTTTTTCATTAAAGCATAAATATAAGTACATATGAATATTTTTGTCTTGCATCAAGACATTAACACAACATATGGGTGTGCGAGACAAGTTGGGTACAATGAAATTTACTTCCTTGAAAATTTGAAGAGAATAGTGACTAATATATACGATTAATATGAGAAAATGTAATGAATGTTAAATAGTTGTGAAATAATTCACATGATTATTATTTTAAATGAGATGACCTATTGTTTTTAATGACTATTGAAATAGTAAATGTTGCTATGAAGAAGGATTTACATTGTGAGTGTGTAAGTGGTTTTAAAAATGTTTATAATGAAAAACCTATGACTATGTTTGTTGGATTATCCCATGTTATTCATGACCCAATGTTGGGATGATTGAGGGTGGTGTTCAAGTTGTGAGGATATAGGTGGGAATAGTTGATTTGAGATGTGTTTTTATGACTACTGATTATCATTCTTTTATGTAAATGGTGGAAGTTTTATGATATGTTTTCTATAACTTGTGTATGTAATTGTAAAGGAATAACACCACAATGAATTTTGTTTGTTGGGTGATAAGAGGGTGTCACCAAGAATGATCTCCAGGAAATGGAGAAAGAGAACCTAATGATATGGGGTACAAAGAGGAGAGGACCAATTATGTGAGAACTTTTCTTATTTTATGCAGATGAAGGAACATGACTTAGGGTGGGTCGGGCATAGTATGTTTGATCTGACCAGAGAGTTTCAGTTAAAATACCGTCCAATTTTTTCTAGAGGGTGTAACTGAGGCTATAGAGTTATGGATATTTTCCATCCAGTTGATTTTGGATTACTTGGATACTCATGTAGAGAAGATATTTAGTTAGGAAGAATATATGTTGTGGGGAAAAGTGAAGTGGTGGAGGGAGATCTTGGTTCAAACACAGAAGGATGATGGTATGCTATTAAAGGACGTCAAGAATATGTTTTTGGAACACAACTAGCTTGAGGCTTTGAGATAGGATCAGACTATAGAGTATATGAGGATGATGTAGGGAACAAAATTAGGGATGGATTACACAGGCCCCTTTACGAAGAATAAATTATTTTTCCTTGCATTATCATGGTGCCAGGACACTACAATAAGATGGTTTAATAATGAAATTAGACATGAGATTATCTACTACGAGAATATTTTCTATTTAAATAGATTTTTAGAACATTTTGATTATACCATTTTTTAAAAATATAACTTGATGGCGGATTCAGGTGGGTGACATGAAGTTATTATTTGGTTGACCAGTGGTGAATCTTCTAAAGGATGGAGGCATTCTTTTAGAATTCTTCACAATGGTTTTAGCGTGTAGAGTAGATTTATGGGAGGATTTTCCTCTCAAAGTGGTGAATAATTTTTTTCCAATTAGTGTGTCAAGATGGGAAACATGCAGAGTCAGTGCCCCTTTCCCTGAGTTTAGTGTCATGCATGTAGTGAAATGGGTCATGTGTATAGATTATGTAGGAACCGTCAATAGATCATCATGGAATGAGGATTTATGTAGATGTTGGTTGAAGGAAATGGTTTGGTTACCCCATATTAGGAATGCAGTTGGAGCTCTACTGACTACTATAGTAGAGTAGAGAGGTGTAGTGCTATGTGATGACAACATCCATCCTAGTAGCATAGTGTAGCAGCACGGATTCATACATGGGCTTGGGGTTAAGGGGTAGGTCCAATCCATATAGTTCTGTCTATACCTTGATGTGGGGAGGCTGTTCTATTAATAGATTGAGGTATAATTATTCTTTCTTACATGTTATATAGTTCTTTATTAAATATAGGTGGAAAACACTCTTTTATACTACCTCATCTTGTGGTTGTGTTCTATCTAGATTTTGAACTTGTGTGTGAGTTCATGTTGATTAATACCCCATTAGGGGTTCCAAAAGAACATATCAGGCAATGTAAGGGGTGTGGGCTCATGGTTTTTGGTATTGTTTCTTATGGGACATCTTTGTGCTTGAGATGTTGGGTTTTTAAATAATTTTTGGTTATGGACTAGTTATTGATATAACAAGTCGTTATTAACTATTATTGACATAAGGTAATTCTTTAACCTATGGGGAGAGAAATGTATGTCCATCGTAATTAATGGGATGTCTAGGCAGGTCATGCGAAGTTAGTTTCACATAAGTTTGTTGAACGTAAGACCCAAGTTTCTTGTCTCATGATTTATGATGATGGAGTGGGTAATCTTGTCTTTCCACCAGTGGTGGATTAGTTCCATGTTGTTTTTACAGAGTAATTCTTAGTTCTTCCAGCTAATAGGGATATTGAGTTCACAATATAATTGTTTTCAGTAGATGAACTAGTTTCCATTATTCCATATAGAATGGTAATGACTGAAATCAAGGAACGTAATGATCAAATGAAGGAACTAGAGAACATGGGGTTTGTTCATTTGAGTGCATCCCATTAGGGATAAATTTTTTCTTTTAAGATATTTGAAGGATCCTTGTGACTATGTGACTATTATAGAAAGATGAATTAGATGGTGGTTAATAATTGATACATGCAACGTCAAATCAATGATCTTTTTGACTAGCCGATAGGTGCATTAATGTTCTCTAATATTGATTTGAGTTCAACGTTTCATTAAATGAGGTTGATAACTTCTAATATACTTTTTAGAACCATCAGGGGTAGGTATGGGTTGTATGAGATTTTTTACACCATTCAGGTTATCCAATGTGTTTGTATTGTTCATGTCCTGGATGAACCAAATATTTCACCAGTACCTAGACTAGTTTGTAGTATTCTCTGAGGAAGACATATTATTTCTAATACAATATTCATAAGTATAATTCAAAAAATCCATTCATAATCTTGAGTAGGATGAGAGATAATAGGATATAGGTAAATATATCCAAATGTAATTTCTGGATTTACCTGGAGAATTAATTAGGGAACTTCACCTTAGATGAAGGTGTGTTCGTTGACCGAAATAATGTTCTTGATGTTTTTTCCAGGGAGCATCCCAAGGATATTTTTGATGTTTGAAGTATTCTAGGTTTGGTTGTCAATTACCTAAGGCTTATTATAGAATTTTCTCTTTTGGAACAAGCACTGTCACTCCTACCAAATAAGGGAATCAGGTTTGAGTGGTCTGGGTCATGTGAGAATTCTTTTTCATAATTAAAGAGGCAGATGAAAACTGCACCAATACTAATCTTACCAAAGCCATGTAAGATGTATAATTTGTTTTGTGATGTATATAGTGTTGGTATTAGGGTGGTTATGGTGATGGGTGATCAATTTGTGGCATATGGGTCACTGCCTTTGTGGCCATATGAATAAAATTACCTTACATTTGATCTTGAATTGGATGTGTGGGTTCAATCCATTAAATGTTAGTGGTATTACATGTTGGGGGAACCTTATACAATGTATATAGATCATAATAACCTAAAGTTCATCTTCTATCATAATGATTTGAATCATCATATGGGAAGAAGGTTTGAATACATGATATACATTGACTTTTAGCTGGTTTACACACTCAGAAATAGAAACAGTGTTTCATATTCATTGAGGTGAAATTCTAAAAATTAGGTGGTTCAAGAATCAAGTTTAGAGTGGAATATGATTTCTTTGTTTGCTGAGATGCATCTGGAATGTTTTAATGGTGGGAAATCATCTTTTAGGTAGACCATTGTAGATGGTGGGATCATTTATATTTGAGTCCATGTGTTTGGGCCAATGTATATATGATAAGATTATAGGTATGTGTTTCAGGAGTTGATGTAGGAAGTACATCCGTTTTTTACCAAAATCAATCATGATCTTCATAGGAGGTATTGGTTCAAAAGGATGAAGAAAGAGGTCACATGTTTCAGGGATCGATTCCCTACCTACTGTCATAAGAAGAATGAGTATCAACAGTTGTGTTGCTTTTTGTAGCCATTCCCCATTTCTAAATGGAAATGTGATGATGTTGTTATTGATGTTGTGGTTGGTCTTATGTTAACTCCATAGATGATTGATGTGATCTGGTGGTTGTGAATCAGTTGACTAATGTGATCATTTATTTCATTTTGATGGTACATTCACTGTAAATCAGTTGCGTGAGTTTTATGTTCGATGGGTAGTGGGGTTTCATGGGGTACTATGAACTGTAATTTTGGATTGTGATCCATGCTTAATGTCTTGATTCTACAAGGGATTATATAGGTTTCTTGGTTCCTAAAAGATTTTTTAGTACAATATTTCATCTTTAGAAGGATGAGAAATCAGATAATTCTATTTAGGTACTTGAATATATTTTGAGTTATTGTATACTAGTGTATTGTGGATCGTGGAAAAAGAATAAATAATTGGTTTGGTTTTCATATGAAAATATTTACCAAGATATGATTTAGATAAAACCATGTAATGAACTCTATGGTAGACTATGAATATTTCAGTTATCTTGGGTGGAATATGGAGAAATAGAATTGTTTGGATTGAGTCTCATGCAGAATATTTTAGAACATGTTTAGTTTATTTGGAAACATATGACAATTGATCTAAGTATATAGAATTCATATGTGTATCGAGGTCGTAGAACTCTTGAATTTTTGTTGGGTTATCGTTTGTTTCGCCAATTTTGACAAAGTAGGGTCACTATCGAATTCAAAAATTATGAAATTTGGCATGAGGGTATGTGGGATCGTTTGTGATTTTATAGAGGTTCAGACTGGTGTTGTATCAATTGGATTATCCATATAGGAATAATGGTATGCATGATCTTTTTCATGTGTCAAATATTGGATATTATCTCCCTGACACATCCCACATGATTTATTTTAAGGATGTTGAGCTTTCTTATGATGTGTCCTTTGAGCAGCATCCAAATCTTATTATAGATCAGAGTGGTAATATATTGTGGGGAAGGATTATACCCTTGGTTCAATTTTTCTGGCATCATGGTATAGGAAGAAACATGGGAGAGTGAGTCTGATATGTGAGCTCATTGGACTAATTTCATTTCATCAGATGCCCAGGGAGGCTTTGAAGTGTGTCTGAAGGTTGATCCATCATAATGTTGGTAAGTATTGAAATGCAGGAATTTGGGAAGGTTTTTACCTATTTAAATTTTCAATTAAATCCCTTAAATTTGGTAAATAGAATGTTTTCTGGTTGAATGAGGAGGCTTGAGGGTGTCCTGGGGGTTTATCACATGAAATGAAGAGTATTTTTCCATCCTGTGCATTTTTCATAGTTTCCACATGGATATAAATAACCATGCACCCAAACCATGCTATCCAGGTGGAGAGGTGCACGGTTTTGTAAACCGTGTAATGGGGAAATCCAAACTATGCAGATTTGAATAGAGGCATTCTTCATGATTTTTGAATAGTTTGTAAAAACATTTATAATCACTATGTAACCATGAAACATGGACCCCCTTGGATAGAGGTAGGTGCATAATTGGAGCATGGTTTGGAATACTATTCAGCCAAACCATGTGTCCCCTTTAATGTGATTATTTTCCATTTCCCCCGTAAATATTTTAAATTTATCATTCTATTTTATTAATCATTCATCCTCCTCTAGACATTGTGGCTTTCCAAAACGACCATGGCTTCCCAAGAGTAAATTTTATTCAATTACAGTCCATTTGGAGTGTCTTTGGGAGTGGATCTACGCTCTGGGTATGTCTAACACTTATCTTAAATATCTTTTCTAGATTAGGTCTCGTTATTTTGTTCATCTTCTTTTGAATCAATAATAAACTCTTTTCCATAGGATCTTAGGTTGGCCCATAAAAGGATTCTTGATTAACGACCAATCAAATTCTAGGGCTCGAGCCGCAATTATGCCAAGACTGCCTCCATAGTCTAGAGGATAGAGACCAATGTTGAAGGAATAACCAACCTGGGAAAGGCTTTTCCTATGTACCAATACACACACTTGTAGACAACTGAATGAAAAAGTTTAGAAGGAATGGAAAACTAGATAAACCAATACTATATATATAAACCAAAAATATACATCAACCTCTAAACAATACAAG
Source organism: Viscum album (assembly GCA_963277665.1). NCBI lineage: Eukaryota > Viridiplantae > Streptophyta > Magnoliopsida > Santalales > Viscaceae > Viscum > Viscum album. Next base: position 207,131,997 of record OY728166.1, read on the forward strand.
TATAAATAATTTAACTGATAGGGAAATGGTAGAAATAAACACCCAACCAAAATAGATATACAAATAGAAAAAATGTGGAAATTTAAAATATCTAAGAGATCCCCACTCTTGGATCCCAATCACCAACTACAATACACAGTTCCAACACCTTGTATCCCTCTGATTTTATGAATTAACGATCAACATGTCTATCATCTACAAGGGAACAAAGTGTGGGGGAAAATCCCAAGCAGCTGTGAGTATAAAAATACTCAGTAGGATTCCCCATATGCTCAAAGGATCAGCAATAGAGGTACTATAGAGGGAATAAATAGATAGAAAAATTTATAGTAAAAGAGTATAGCTCAACCCAGAAATGAAGTGAAGTAATCTTTTCCAAACATGAGGAGTTATAAACAATGATAAGATGGAGTTCTCATTGAGTCTTTTCTATCTGTAGTAGGAGAGTATACTTGCCTAACCCTGAGAAGCTAGACATGTAAAGAACGTAGCATACCTTGTGCCTCTCTGCCTCTATAGGAAGGAAGGTATTGAAAGCCCATGGAGTGGGTACCTCAATATGATATATATATATATACACACAACCAAAGAAACCCAAATGAGAGTGTAAGGGGATCTCTATATTACTAGATTAGCCTAAAAAATACTCTCCCACATTACCAAATGTAACACCCCAATCATCCACGGTATGCTTCTCTTTGAATAATACAATAGGGTGTGTTGTACGCAACTTCGAGTTCTAACACACCACAACCAATCAAACTAGCTGTTAACAATAGTAATACTCACTTTTTGAAATTATATAAATTTTATATTTTAATATGGACTTCATTCTTGGATTCAGAATATCGAAATTATCCTAAGGTGAAATTTTGGTTTTTTGTTTGAAAACTTTAAATTTTTGATGAATAGTGAAAAACACTGAGTTATAGTTTAAAACCGATTTTTTATTTAATTAATTAAATGTTTTATTTAAATTTATTTTTGGTCAAAATAGATACCTAATACCTATATAAGTTCAATTTAATCCATTGGAGTCCATTTATATTAATTTTGGATATATAAAAAATTTATCGAACTTTTACCATCTTTTACCCACCTCCTAGGAGCATTTGCAAATTTAAATAAAACATAATTTTACCGCTTCTTTGAGTTGAATTTCTAAAATCTGAGAGACACAATTAATATCAAGGAGTAAAATGTGGTTCAATAATATAAAAATAATTTTTGGTGAATAATTACTTTTTACTTTTATTTACCATGGTTAAAAGTAAATAGGGTAATTAAGGGTAAAAATGATATTAATATTACCCTAACACATGTCCTAATTATATTGGTCAAATTTATATCGACCAAAAACAACCTTATGAATAAAATATTTTCATTTAGGCCCACTTTGATTTGATTAGGACATTTATTATTATTTAATTCAAAGAAGAGTTAAAAGAGCTAAAATCAATGTTTAATAACGAAAGAATTTTTAATATAGGGTTATACATAAGATAAATTCTATTAGAAATATTAATTAGAAAGATAAAAAGATTTAATAAATAATTTTATTTTATTTATAATTTTTAAAAATCAAATAATTTAATTTATTTATGAAACAATGATGATGTAGTAATTACTGTATTAATGAAAGTATAAGATAATTCATATTAGAAATACCCAAATAATTATAATTTTAGACTTTTTGTGAATTAAAATAATTTTATAAGTAACTATGACATATTATTATGGGTTATATGAATTATTTTCTAACTAATAATTCTTTTATGAATTTATCAAAAATAAAATACCCAATAGTGTCAAAATTGACATAAAAGTGTTTCTAAAACTAATATTATATTATAAATTGATATTCTATTCCTAAAAATATAAGGTTCAACCAAATAACATATATAATGATAGTTGTCTCATTAATGAACCAATTTAGGTTCTATTGGAAGTTTATAGTATGTTTGTTAACCATATAATATATAAATACAAAGAGGCATGGTAAATGTCAAACTAATTAACTAAGAGTTAAAACTAAATAATAAGGTTAATAAAGTGCCCCAAAGCTGTCTAAAACCAACTGGTTGAGTGGATTTCGACCCATCCCTACCTTAGCCTCGAAATTAATCAATTTTTAGCAATTATAAACCGAATATGAATTTATTATAAAATAATATTTTATGTTTTTTCTATAGTGCCCCTCACCCCTCTTATAAAAGGGAACTCCCCCTTCACTCTAATTCACACCTTCAAAGCCATTTGGATCAGCCAAAACATGCCTAAGTACCCTCTCAACTATCCTCCCTTCAACCTAGATGCCTTATTTTGATCAGAAAGAAAACCTATGGGGCCCTTTTGATCAAATCAAAAGGAAGAACCCGAAGAAGAGGTAATAATTTCACCTCCCTCTTTCAAGTTTTTTTCTTCTTCCACTCTCTTTTTCTTTGTTGTTTCCGTTCTAAAATAATAACTCCATTATCTTCTATATATTGTTATGTTATTATAATTACGGTACAACCCGATTCATTATTATATCCACACTTTTAATGATATTTCGCCATATGTGCATACGTACGGCTTACCGTCTCCACATCGTGGTGTAATTTTTATTCAATACATTATTATTTGGATGGGTATAATAATGATATCTATTTTATGTAAATTCTAAGGACCCGGCCTTATAATATTACATAATCATGAATTATAATGAATAATTCACATAGAGGATATTTTTAGGTTTAGAGTTTTAGAGAATTAGGACATAACTATTACATCTCAAAAGATTACAGAGTAGACACTTCAACTAAGTTTACACAAAATAAAAACTCTTAAAAAGAAACAAGTCTAGTTACATGTTTTAGATAGCATGTCTTTCCATGATCCCATCATTGACCCTATTCATCTTTAATTCCTGTGGAAAAACATTTAAAAAACCTAGGATGAGCATAAAAAATCCCAGTAAAGGATACACAAAGAAGGAAAACTATTAGTTTTTCAAAACAACAAGTAAACCATGAATAATTTATCAAAGTAATACTTTTCACCTTTACAAAGTAGTAAATACTCTTCACCGAATAAAAGATCACCACTTATCCTTTGTAACCAAAAGATTGCCATAAACCCATATAAAGAACAAATAAAATATAAAGGTAACTTGGGACATAAAAATACTTAAATTGAATAACCATATTGTTGACTTCCACACATATCACTACATGGAATATCCATACGGCCGACTTCCATACCCAATGCATTGGAGGTTATAACGTAACCACTCGTCCGGGTATTCACGACACCACCCTTCATATGGTTTATCATGTAACCACCCATCAAATGTCCATGTAACACCATTACAAATAAAATATTTCAAATATAACCATTTAGATAACAACATTTCATTTTCCATCATAAGAAATAATTTAATGATATTGAAATAACCAATCCATTTTCAAAAACCAATAAAAAATTGATTTTTGAATCAAAGTGTCCCATACAACATTGAAGCTTTTAAAATAATTATAATTTTAAAACATTAATTTATATATAAAAAAATCCTTGAAAACTATTTTCAAGACATGGAAATTAAAGAGAAATAATTAGAATAAAAAAAATTAAAACATTAAAAACTATATTTTGGTTAAAGAGTTTCTAAAAACATGATGAGACTCTAGAATAAAAATAATTGAGGAGTAAAATATGATCATAATATTATAATATCATTAGAATAAGGGGATTCATGATATAATATGTCAAAGGGTAATATATACACCATATAAGAGTGAATTTGTGCATAATAACAATGATGTCTCAATAGTAATGTAAAATGAGATGAAATCCCTTATAAAGAAGGTGTCCTTAAATTAAGGATAAATCAATCTCATAGTTATGTGTGAAAAATATAAATAAACCCAATATAAGTGGATATTAAGTGTAAAACAATCAGATTTTATTCACACATATTCATAGAACGACATATTCAAGGACTATGAGTTTAACCCAAAGAATTAAAATTGGGTTAAGAAGTTCCCTTGTAAATATTCGACATCCTAACGACGTCACTTCAAAATTCATAAAATGAGTTGATGAGAGATAAAATGGGTAAATCATTACTTGTTCATTAAATTTACAGCAATAAGGATATATGATAACATATCCCAACATAAGAAGATGTAAATTAAAAGACATAACAAAAAGAAGTCTTTTTAAAGAAGAGGAGGGTGAAAGATCCCCTTACCGATTTGGGTAACTTTCGAAACGTACACCCCATGGATGAAGGGTCATAAAATGAAGATTTAAATACCCATAAATGAAATTATATTACACAAATAGTATAATAATGGGAAGTACATACACAACTCAAAGGAAATGTTGGAAAATGTAGCATAAATCTCATGGGAATAAAAGTGAGATGAAAAATCCCCTTATGAAAATTCGACAGCCTATCAGTGCCACTTAAAACATCAAAAAATGGATTGATGAGATCAAATAGGGTCTCTAAGTATATTAAAATAAAAGTACAGAAAGAGGAATATAAAATAACATCCCCCAACATAATAAAGATGAGCTTAATGTAAGTGACATAAAAGAGAGTACTTAAAAAGAAAGAGAGAGGTAGGACCCCTTACCTCAAGTCTGACTTGCCTTGTTCGTTTCATTATATTCCTGAATAATAAACATTGGTAAATTTATAATTTTTAAGGACCTCATTTAAAGATTATTATTCTGTTCATATCACATATTACAATTTTATAATAATTGGTTAGTAATGTGAGTTCATATCAGATGTTTATGTCGATGTTTGGTACATGAGTCAAAGATGAACTTGTTTGAATATAATTGTCCATGTAGTTAAAATTAAATCATCTACAGAATAGTATTAATGATTTAAATATCATATATATCTAGTACATATTCATTTTATACTATTCCATAACATTTGGAGATAAAAATAAATGAAGTGCACCGTTCATGGAGAGGGTATGTCGTACGTACGCATGAACGCTACTTTCATTTATTTGTCATATTAATGGAATTAAAAATAAATGAGAGAGAGATATATATATATTATAATTATAGTATAATATATATTTTTGATAAGTCACATATGTTCATTAATTTCATTCTTTATACATTCCATGTATTTCATGAACAAGTCACGTAACTTGAGGGGGCGGTAGTCCACACTTCATCGTATGAAATTATCGCATTTGCATAACATGAAAATCATAATGGCATGTTTTAAATATAAAATAAAGAAGCATATAGAAAACATAAATACCATATATATTCTATATAAAATATAGTGACATCATAATGGCCACCATGAAAGGTGTTAAGAGAAGATTGAACAATCATCGTTTCGTGAGGCAGCAATTCGCCATCCACAGAAACAATATGTTCTTTAACCATTAGACAACGGTGTGTGTAAGTGTGGCTGGAATATTTCTCATAAAAAAATCCTAGTATATTTATGATACTGTTATTGTTACAAAATAAACGAATAAAAAGAGTTAGGGGGTTGGAGAAGAAAAATAAAACAAAAGAACACAAGTGAAGACATTACCTTTAAATCGGGTAACTCCTCTTGGTTTGAACCAAAAGGTTTTTTTGAAGAGATTTATGCATACATTATGGCTTCTAGGATGAGTATAGGGATATGGAGAGATAAAATGAGCATATCTTGGATTATTCAATGGATTGAGAGGTGTGGGTAAGGTGGTAGTGGTGGGGGCATTTTATAAGAGGGAGGAGGGGCACTCTTGGAAAGTTATAAAATGTTACTTTATTATATAATGAGTTTCAGATTTTAAAGGTCCCAAAATTATATATTTCTAGGATAAGGTGATAAGAGTTCTAAATCCACCCATCCAATTGGTTTGTGACAAGTATAGTTGTTATATTTTACATTATCTTTTCATTTTATTTAAATCGTAAAATAATGAGGTAATCACTACATCGTCATGGTGTCATAAATAATTTAATTTATTTAAAGTATAAAAATTATAAAAAATATAATTATGTAGGAAATATTTTTATCTTAATAATGGGTATTTATAGTTAAAAATATTACTTGTATAACCCCATTTAAAAATTGATTTAGTAAAACAATACATGTTTGTGACATTTTTATTTTAACTTAAAATAAAAAGTTATTAATGTCATTTTCATACCCAAGTGGATCTATGGGGCCCCCAAGTTGACCCTTGGATTGTCTTGGTCGTCCATAACTCATTAAACAATGGTAGGACATGTTTCATGGTCATTTAATATTATTATAACATTATCTGTTCCTTAAATTACACTAATTACCTTTAATAGCGATTTATAAAACTTAAAAGTTACTACTCACCAAAAAATATTTTCATCCCATAGAACCACATTTTACATTCTAATGAAAACCATGTAGGTCTGATTTTTTAAATTCAAATCACAGAGGTGGAAAAATTTCATTTAAACGAAAAATCAGTTTTTTAACTACCACTTAGTGGTTTCACTATTCTTCAAAAATTGAAGTTTTTAAGAAAAATACCAAAAGTTCACCCTAAGATATATTTGATATTCCAAATTCAAAAATGATTTCTATTTTAAAAAAGTCAAAAAATATAAGTTTCATTAATTAATTTAATAATTAAATCCCGTTGTCAGAACAAATAGTGTGTTTTTATGAAACAATATATATCAAAAGATTGACACTAGTTTAAGTCCAATTTCATAGTAAAATTAATTCCAAAGACCACTATTGGATTAAATAATAAAAATATATTATAATTTCACTTTAAAAGCAATTCAAAAGATAATCTAATCATGTAAATAAATTATATTAGAAAGAGGTTTTCAATTAAAATACAACATTTTTCACAATTCATTAAAAATGAACTTTATCCGAAAAATACCAAAAACTTACACACAGTAAATTTTGATGTCCTGATTCTAAAGAAGAATTTTATTTGGTCCAATAGAATTTATAAGAGAGACCAAAACTATATTTAAAGAGTTTAAGAACACGGATCTTCATTTAAGGCACACTTTTCCTTTTTCTGGAGTTTTTAAGAAAAATGGAGTTTCTAGAAAATTTCAAAGTACACGCTGTGTACTTTCTAAGTACGGGTCATTTACATTCTGAGTACACACGATGTACTCTTCTCTAGAACGAAGCCGTGTGCTGGCCATGCCTAGGCCACACACATGGGGTGTAGGGGTGGCGTGGAGGCCGTTTTTGGCGGAGTACAGAAAAACCCACTACACGCCGTGTACCTTTCTTTTTTTCACTAAACGGACTGGAGTCATGCCTCATCACCATATTTGTCTTCTTCTACGTCTGTCTCGTCCGAGATCGACCCGTACGGCTGGATATTCCCCGCGCTCTCGCCTCTCCATACGTTCACCGATTCAAGCACGGTAAAATGCGTTGGAAGCACAATGGTGAGTTATTCCTTCTGGTTGAGCCTTGTTTTCAAATTCTTCCTCTTTCTCAATTTATCTAAGGTTGAAAGTTTGGTGCATTTTATCAGATCTACGACGTTCTAGGGATAATTAGACGTCGTGGTTCATGTATATCTTTCACCTAGGATCGAGGTAGGTGGTTTGTGCCATACCGTTCAATGTCTCTGAGATTTATGTGAAAATTCCACCAATACCTGTGAACGGGGTATTGCGTGTTTACCTTTTTTCCCTCGTTGTTTTCCTGCCCTAGTTGTGTGAATTTATAGAGGTAAATTGACCTTGTTAGAGGATAATTTTTTTTGCTTGGATGTTTTTCCCTTGCATTGTTCTGTTTACGACCTTTGGGTCTCGTTTTCCTTTTGCTGCAGCACCTGTTTCTTGCCTTGCAGTTATAGGATGAAGTGAATTTAGGAAATGCTTGTTGCCTTGTAGACTATTTAGCTATGTATCGCTATAGGTGTACTTTGGTTATCCAAGTAGCTCCAGAGGTGTACTTTGTCCTTATAGCATTATTTTTCACAGACTAGGATGGGGCTGAGAGAACCTGGTGCTGTAGACTATAAGGGATAGACCGAGTGAGCTTCCCAGAGATTCTTAGATATTATAGACTACAGAGTGGATGGACCAAGTGATCTCCCAGAGATTCTTGGATTTTATAGACTACAGGAGGGTAGATCGAGTGCGCTTCCTCAAAGAGTCTTACCTTGTTTGAATCTCTTAATGAACCTTCTCAGGCTAGAGGAGGAATTGACCGAGTGAGCTTCCTGAGAGAGTCTGTGGTATACCTAAGGTTATAAGAGTAATTGACCATGATAGCTTCCTCCTAGAGTCTCTAGACCTTGGGGATAAGAGGGTTAGACTACGTGATCTTCCTCAAGAGATCCCCTGACTACCCTAGATTATGAGGGGAATTGATCGAGTGAGCATCCCTAGAGAGTCTCATAAATTCGTATCACTAAGCCAGAGGGGTTAGGATGAGTGCACTGCCCAGAGGGTTGTGGTAATTCTTGGATAGGACCAGAGGGAATGGCTGTGAGTACTTCCTAGAGGGTTTCTGTCTTTTAGCTGTTTTTTTATGTTGATTGGTTGTGGATTGATTACTGATATGTATCATCCTATTTTACTACTTGCTGTTTACTGCTTACTACTTTCTTTTGTTGTTTACTGCTTATTGTACTTTTACCTGCCATATCCTCATTGACTGTTAGGCACAAATCTTCGGGTGAATGCCTACTAGGATTTTATCCCACACCCTGTTTGGGCCATGATTTTGGGCCCAAGAAGACTATGTTGTTGCATGTATAGAAAAGGGAAAGCACCCTTCGTCTTTTGGAACCTGATTACTTGGGGAAGGGGAGCATGGTACCAATATTTGGCTTGCGATGATTAGGATCTATTTATAGTTCTTTTGTACTTGTTTTGGTACTGTAATGCTTTCCAGAATTGTGACCTGTTTGGCTGCTTTCCTAGTTATGTATCATGAATCATTTCATATATACATATGTGCTCCAGTTTTTTGATTTAGCCTTCCATTGTTATATTGTTGGTAATTACTGCTTCTGATATTGCATGTTTATTCTTCTTCCGCTGTGTACTCTACCAATGAGGGCATAGTTTCCCAACTATCACACCCAAGGCCCTTGCTGCTAGTTGGCAGCCTATGGCATTTTCGGAAATGCGCTTTAGGCCATGTGACCAACCAGGTACGGGGGGCCTCTGGGTGGCTTCCGGAACCGGGACATTACAAAGTGATATCAGATGAATTTTTTTCTCTTTCATTACTATATGGAGACTTTAGCCAGGGATAGGATGGATTTGGTACTTGGTAATATGTTGTTCCTGGGAGTAGCTAACCCATGAATAGGGAAAATCCATACCACCTCTTTTATTACAGTTTTCTGGTTTTGAGATTATACGATTGATACGATTTCACCTAGAGTGATTCACATGTTTTGTACTGTTATTGTTTTGATATTACGGTTCTATTTCTGTCACAACCCGATGAGATGAGGGTATGCCATCTCATGCATCATATAGGCACCTATAGAAATCACATGACATGCATTCTTGCCATTCTATTTAGGGAGAATTGGGGGTTGCATGTTGTTGTGATAGACGTTGTGTAGATTATGCATGCTATTGTGATAGGTTCTTGATAGAATCTCTACTGCTTTTTAGAGAATTTTTTGTATTGTACCTTGTTTAAATTAGAGCCACATTTTGATTCTTGGGGTGTTATGGGCCCCATTGAATTGGAAATTGGTGGATCAGGATCTTGTTTCCTCTTGTACATGACTGTAGGAGATGCCAAGCTTTGATTCGTTATGAGAATGGGCCCTCACAGATCAGAATTTGGCACCTCTTTATCTTGTTTTCAGTGTTTTTGGGTTTCTGTGCAGTTTCTGAGCTACTGCCTAGAAAAACCCAGAATAAACCACGTGTACTTTCTGGTTACACACCGTGTAGTTTTTAGGCCGTGTTACTGACTGTGTGTGTGCAGGAACACGGTGTTGTGAAAATAATGGCAGGAACATTCCGTGTACATTATGTACACGCCGTGTAGTATAGAGCCTTGTACCCGGCCGTGTCACTAACAACACGGGTCGGGGAATCTCGAGAAGAACATGCCGTGCTATAAGGGAACACGACGTGTAGTTCTGTCCAGGTACCCGACCGTGTCACGAACAACACGGGTCGGTGTGACCTTCTTTAAGACACGCCGTGTTGCTTTTGGAACACGTCGTGTAGTCTTGACCAGGTACCCAGCCGTGTCACGAAAAACATGGGATGATTTCACCTTCTCCTATACACGATGTGTTTTTTTGGAACACGCCTTGTAAAGGCCAACCGTGTAGACGACCGTGTAACTAAAAACACGGGCTGCCAAGTCTGTGTCTAGTACATGCCGTGTCCCTAGAGAACACGCCGTGTAGTGTGAGGTTAGTTTGAACCAGGTGAGTTAGCCGTGTAAAGAGACTGGGGAAGGGGAATAGTCTTCAAGTACACGCCGTGTGTTGGGTCAAAACACCATGTAGTTTGAGGTTTTACATGACCTGTAGGGCAGGGTTACACACCCATGTTAGTGGCTTAAGAAGACACGCAGTGTAGTTTTTATACACGCCGTGTAGTCTTGTTATGTAAACTTGTGTGTATTTCTTCCCCTGTTCCTGTTTTGTACTCTTGTGTTCTTTGTCCTTGTTTTTATGATCTAAGGTATACTTGTAATTTTTCAGAGCTATGCCTCCGAGACGTCCTCCAGTTGTACGTCTGTCGTCATGAAATGATTAAATGCCATTAATGGCTAATCAGGGACTTCCTGCCAATCCTCCAGTCGAGCCAGCCTTGGCACTGGCTGTCATACCAGTCGCAGGTGCCGATTTGCATTTTAGGGAGGACTTCATAAGGATGATGCAGACCTTCTAGGGAGCGCCGCCTCCTGCCCCGTCGATGGCTGAATTGACGCGGGTTTTCCAGGAGTAGCATCCTCCTACTTTTTCAGGGGATGGAGTACCTCAGGATGCAGAGTCGTGGATAGAGGCCACACTGACCATATTTGAGCACCTAGAGATGCCTCCGTAGAAAATGGTAAAGTTGGATACTTATATGCTCCGGGATACCACCAACAGGTGGTGGGAGGTGATCTCACGGTCAGGGCGTTAGCAGGATATGTCTTGGGGCGAGTTTCGATGCACCTTCTACGACTACTTCTATCCAGAGACCCTCAGGGCCGATCGATCCTGGGAGATTATGAGTCTGCAATAGGGTACTCATTCTGTTATGGAGTACTCGTCTCACTTCACTGAGCTGCAGCGTTTCACACCGATCCCAGTAGGTGATGAGTTGTTCTTTTCTAGGAAGTTGGAGGATGGTCTCAGGCAGGAGATCCATTCCCATGTGAATATATTCCAGTTGACTTCGATATCCTGCATGATCAACCAGGTGATGATCACTAAGCGCAATCTGAGGGATTCTGGAGCAGTGAGATAGGGCGGTTCATCATCCAGAGCTGGTGTTCCTCCTATGGATAGTAGGATGTGTCGCACAGAGTCTTCTCAAGGAGATAGAGGTTCTCGGGATGCATCTTTTAGAAGCCAGGTTTTATGCTACCAGTGCGGTAGGAGTGGGAATACTAGGCCTCAGTGCCAGAGGGATCCGATGGAGTGCCGGTCCTGTGGCAAGATGGGCCATCTTCAGTGTTTCTGTCACATCTTCTCACCTGCAGCTAGTGGTAGGGGTTCCTCTATGACCCCTCATTCTGTAATGCTTCACCAGTTTCCCACCAGTCAGGAAACTGGAGTTCTTCTGGCCGTTCCGACTGAGGTGGAGGTCGCGGTCGTGGTGGTCAGTCACCAGGTCATCAGCGACAACAGAGCGGATCAGCTCAGAGCGGCTAGCCAGGGGCACATGTTTGCGGTGCAGGCCAATCTTTTTCTGTGGAGCAGACCTATCAGGAGCAGGGTCCTAGACCTTCTACAGTTCGAGGTACGATCATAGTATCCTCAGTTTTATCTTCAGCCCTTTTAGATTCTGTTGATTCCCATAGCTATATATCTATTGTGTTTGTGGAGAGCCTTGGGCTCTGTATCGTTTCATCTACCTTCTTGTTGACTCTTGACAAACTATTAGGAACGATGACATCTAGCATACATTAGTGAAGAGAGTGCCCTCTTGAGGTTGTGGGGTGTCATTTCATATGTGACCTATATGTCCTAGAGATGACGAGCTATGACGTCCTTCTCGGGATGGACTGGTTAGTTCCTTCCAAGCCAGTAGTCGATTTCTTTCACCACAGGGTGAGACTTATATCACCAGAGAGCGGACCTTTCCTCCATTGAGGCGAGTGGGATGTCCAGGCGGGTAGAGCTGGACCGGAGCATCATGGGCTAAGGGAAGTGACAACCCAGATTTCCAGTCATTTTCTGGATGACCAGGGGACTTCATAGTTAGTATTTCCTCTAGTGGTGGATCATTTTAGGGATGTCTTTCCAGAATAATTTTCAGGTTTACCTCTGGAGCATGAGGTAGACTTCTCGATTGAGCTCGTGCCAGGAGCGGCACCGGTGTCCATTCCTCCTTATAGGATGGCTACACCTAAGTTGCAGGAGCTCATGAAGTAGTTGCAGGAGTTGCAGGAAAAGGGTTTCATCCGACCTAGTACTTCTCCTTGGGGTTCGCCTGTTCATTTTTTGAAGAAGGTAGATGGTACCCTTAGGCTCTGTGTGGATTATCGGAATCTGAAACATTTGATGGTCAAGAACCGACATCCCTTTCCGAGGATCGATGATCTCCTTGATCAGCTTCGAGGAGCCTGAGTGTTCTCGAAGATCGACATGAGGTCCGGTTATCATCAGTTGCGTGTTAGACCATCAGATATACCTCTAAAAGCCTTCAGAAGTAGGTATGGTCTTTTCGAGTATACAGTCATGTTGTTCAGTCTCACAAATGCTCCTCCAGTTTTCATGGAACTAATTAATCGAGTGTTCCATCCGTACATGGACACTTTTGTCATGGTCTTCGTGGAAAATATATTGGTGTACTATCACAGTCGACACGACCATGTCACACATCTTGAGATTGTTCTGGGTGCACTGAGAGAGCATCAGCTTTATGATAAACTTTCGAAGTGCCACTTTTGGATGGATCAGATTCACTTCCTGTGTCATGTTATCTCAAAGACAGGAGTGTCAGTGGACCCAGAGAAAGTGAGAGCTGTAGTTTCTAGGGAGCACCCGAAGAAAGTCATTGAGGTGTATAGTTTCCTAGGGCTGGCTAGATACTATATATGCTTCATTCAGGACTTCTCACTCCTATCATCACCATTGACAGGTCTGACGAAGAAGGGGTGAAGTTTTTATGTTTCGATTATTTTGAGTCAGCCTTTCAAGAGCTAAAAGGTAGATTGATGTCAGCACCGATACTAGTCCTGCCAGAGCCAGGAAGTGGATAAACTGTTTACTGTGATGCTCTGGTATCAGGCTGGGGACTATGTTCATAAAGGGAGATGGAGTCGTTGTGTATGGGTCTTGGCAGTTGCTGCCACATGGGAGGAACTACCCTACACACGATCTAGAGTTGGCAGCTGTTGTTCATGCCTATGCTGTTGGAGAGACTATCTTCTGAGAGAGCACTTTGTGGTTTTCCCCAACCACAAGAGTCTCATGTATATCTTCACATAGCATGATCTGAATCTGAGACAAAGCATGTGGGTCGAGTATCATCAGTCCTTTCACTTCGAGCTCTCCTATACGCCAGGAAAGGGCAATGCAGTGGAAGATGCATTGAGCTGACAAACTCAGAGTTAGGCAGCTCAGGAGGCTAGGAGTGAGTGGTAGATTATGGCTCTGTTCTCTGAGATGTATCTGGAGGTACAGGACATGCAAGGATAGACCTTTCATTAGTCCGTGGTTGTTACCTCTACACTTCTTGATCAGGTACGAATGAGGCAGCTATCAGACTCTGAGGTCTTGGTCCTGCGGGATAGTGTGTCAGGAGAGGACCCTCTTCCTGGATGGAAAGTTGGCGAGGATGAGATCCTGCATTTCCAGGGATGCGTATGGGTGCCAGAAGACATACTCGAGGAGCTGATGCGGGATTTTCACTCCTCAGTTTGGGCAGTTCATCCAGACATCACCAATATGTATCGTGATCTTCATCGCCAATACTGGTGGCCAGGTATGAAGAGGGATGTTGCTGGTTTTTTCATGAGATGTTCTACCTGTGTGCAACTGAAATGAGAGCATCAGAGACCAGTAGGGATTTTACAGCATTTATCCATTCCGGAGTGTATGTGGAATGATGTCGTGATGGATTTAGTGACCGGTTTTCAAAGGTCACCTCGGGGAAGTGATACTTTTTGGGTCATCGTCGACTAGCTTACGAAGGTTTCACACTTATTTCTAGTCAAGGAGACCTTCATTGTTGATGAACCAGGACAACTGTACAACCGAGAGATTTTACGTCTACATAGAGTTTGACACTCCATTGTTTCAGACAGGGACGAACGATTTACCACTCAGTTCTGGCAGGGACTTCTGAAGGATTTGGGTACCCAGGTGCTTTTGAGTATACCGTACCATCCTCAGACTGATGTCCAGTCCGAGCGCATGAGCCAGGTGCTTGAGGATATGCTCCAAGCTTACATTCTAGACTTCGGCAGTTCTTGGGAGAAGCATATACCTCTTGTGGAGTTCTCCTATAACAATAGTTTTCAGGCGACCATTTAGATGTCACCATATGAGGCTCTGTACGGTAGGCCATGTCGATCACCCTTATGCTGGCAGGAGGCAAGAGAGGCAGCTTTTCTAGGACCTCGTCTTGTTCAGGAGACCTCTGACTAGATATAGTTGATTAGGAATAGGATGGCTACCACATGGTCTTGATAGAAGTCTTATGATGATCAGTGGATGCGACCTCCGGAGTTTGAGGTCGGAGATTAGGATTTCCTGCGTGTCGAACCGAGGTTGGGACACATGAGGATTCAGAGATAGGGTAAGCTTTCACCATGGTACGTTAGGTCGTTTGAGGTTTTGGAGAGATTTTTTCTTGTCTCCTATCGGTTGTAGCTACCATAGAGGTACCGGGCTATACACGACGTCTTCCACGTCTCTTAGCTCCAACATTACTTTTCAGACCCGTCTCATGTCTTTCAGCCCGAGTAGGTTGACCTCAAAGCAGATGCGTCGTTTAAAGAGCATCCTATCTGGATTTTCGATCGTAGTACAAAGGTTCTCTGAGGCCAGTCTGTTCCTCTGTTACAAGTGCTATGGTAGCATGGGTGAGTACAGGATGAGACTTCGGAGAGGGAGGCCAAGGTTCGATCATTGTGGCCAGAACTGTTCGATAATCTTTTTTCTACGCCCACCTAAGGAAATTCGGGGATGAATTTTTTTATGGGGGGAAGTTTGTAAGAAACCAGATCTTCATTTAAGGTACACTTTTCCTTTTTCTGGAGTTTTAAAGAAAAATGGAGTTTTTGGAAAATTTCGAAGTATACGTCGTGTACTCTTCTCCGGCTTGAAGCCGTGTGTTGGTCGTGCCTGGGCCACACACACGAGGTGTAGGGGTGGCGTGGAGGCCATTTTTGGCAGAGTATGGAAAAACCCACTACACACCGTGTACTTTAAAAATACACGCCGTGTTTTTTTCACTAAACAGACCGGGGGACCATGGGGAATAATGAATGCTGAAAATGTGATCCTTAATTATTTAAATGTGTTAAAAGGTCAAGTATGTTTGAATTTGGAAGTTGGTTGCTGATGTAATAGTTAATGGGGTTGTACACGGAACTAATCAACTAAAATTTAGTATTTTTTTAATGACACTCCAAATCATTTATTGGGATTTTTATACACGATGCTTTAACTGCTATGGTTTATGATATTATTCATGGAAGTCTACATCGTTGATTGTGATTGTGTAAAACTATTCTCTATATCACTATTTTAGATATTTTGACTAATTATCCTAATTAAAAATGTGTAATCCCTATGGTATATGGTTTCAATGACAAATATAACTTGAAAGAAGGTTTGGTTGGCCAAAGTATTACTCTGTAACCTTTGGTACAAATAGGTTTAGGGGTAACCATTTCATTATAAAACATGTTTTCTCTTATTTCCCATTGTATGTTTCACTAGAAATCATTATACAATATTATTTGAACTTCTATATTCTTTATACACCATTGTTGGTGTCCTGCTGAGCTATACTCATGACATACATTGACCTCTAGGGATCATGGGTACCTGAGCATATGCTATTTGTTTTCAACAATATGTTTAGAGTAGTGACATAGAACTTTTTTTCTATTGGAACTAATAGGTTGGGGCCTATGATGATAGGAATAGTCCTAGACATGGGGTCGTGTTTTGGGATTTTCATAGTTTCAACATTTGGGATTTTTGTTTTATGACTTATTAACATGAATTGTATACATCTAATTATTATCACATGATTCTTATCGAATATTATTATCACATACCACATGTTGTTCCATTTATTTTTTATCATGGTTGTTTTATCTATTTGGTATTAGTAATGATTATTTTCTTCTCTTATAAATAAGGTATAGTTTCCCAAAATATCTCATTATACGCTCACCTATAGTCAAAATCCTTTGGTGTATGAGGAGGTGCAGCTGAGGTCAAGTGGAAATGTAGGTTGTAACAACATTTTAGTGTATCTAGAGTTGATGAGTTGAATTTCATACAAAAATAATTTGATAAATATTTGGTTCTCGATATATTCCTCATGAATTTTTTCATTGTAGATAAGGTGATATTCTGGTGTATTAGAAATCTAGAAACATCTCTAATTAATTATACATGAATTCCACTTGGGGTACCATATTAATAACCTCATCCTTTTAAATAATTATTTACTATGGAGTTCTTTTTTGTCCATTATATTGAATGACACAACTTAAAAATTTATCTAATATCTCTTATGAAATGAATGGTATCATTTTTGTTAGGGATACATTAATTATAACATCCCCAACCACTTATTAATAAGGTTTAAATATAAATTATAATTACAATAATTGTATGAAAATGATATCCCATGACATGGTAACATTCTCATGATTTACACAATGTGTTCCCATGCTTAAAATGTTGACTCTCCTCTATATTGAGTAAAATATTGAATATCATTATAAAGATTCATTATCATCAAGGGTAGAAAATACTTTTCCAAAAATATTATTAGTAGTTAATATGATGTGGTTATATAGATAAATGGTAGTCCTTTTTGATAATATTTGGATACTTACATTAGTGAAAAATGCTAAATAATCTTTATTGAATTTTATGATACATCATTTGTATTGAAGTTATAATAAATTATCTAAATAATGGAATCTTTTTCATGTGTATTCATATTTTTTATGATACTAATCCTCCCAAAAATTTGAATTATTTATAGGAGAATATGTTTAATCATAAATATATATTATTTCATGGGTGGTATTATAATTATTGTGGAAACTCCCTCGATTGAATGAAATCTAAAATCCATTATTGTCATCTCTTCCTACATTTGTGGAACATCATCATTAAGCTATCCAATAATTATATTGTTTATACTGGGGAAATTTCATTCAATCATCAAAAATAATCTATAGATAATTACCTCTTGATCATGGTTTTAATCTAAATGTAATCAAAATAATATATACTTTTTAATCATGTAATTGGAAACATGTTAATGTACCTATAACCCATTAGTGAAAAAATAAACCCTAGAAATGTAAAAAGGAAAAAATTGTTAAATAGAAAAGTGGAACATGTGGAATAAACCACCAACTAATCTCTATTACATGAATTATCATGGTGTATTTGGGTGAGATCCCTCACAACTATACTAAAATCAAGACATATCAGAAGGATTCATAAATTCCACTATATAGTGATAATGTTTCAATATTTATATATCTTAGTATCCAAAACATAATTTAAATGGACTAATATAATATAGAGTATTACCTCATTCTATTTTTCAGTCATCCACAATAAATCATTGAATATAATTTATTATTATTATTTATTATTTAATTTTTAATGAAATTAATTGTAATGAAAATAAAATAATTTTTCAATAACTAATATTTTTTATTAAAAAAATATATTAAATATTTATTTAAAAGTTTAAAAAATATATTATTTCATTCTCTTGTGAAAAAATGAATTAATTAATTATAGTCAATTATATTGAAATCTTGTAAAATCCCCAATACGAAAGGAACATACTCCAACTAATATGCATTAAAATATATGATAAATTTTTTTAAAAAAATATAAGGATATATTCATACCTGAAATACATATGTATCATATTTTCTATCCACCCCTAATAAACCATTTCTCAAAGATTTAATATATAATCTAATTAAATAATTAATCTAAATAAAATTATGAAAATTCAATCCATAATAAAACTAAATATTAAATTTTTTAATATACGTACATTCTTAATTTGAAATACATTAAGGTGAATAATGAATCATGTTTAATAGAGAATCATTTATAAATGTATATTTCCAATTAAAGTATCTATAAAACATTATATAATATGATTAATTCAAAGAATGTAGTCAACATAATTAATGGTATTATATTGTTATAAATATTTCATAAAATTATTCCACCCCTTTGTTATAGAACCCCAATCTCTCACTATAAAATTAAAATTATTAAAAACTATTCTTATTTATAAATAAAAAAATTATACTATAAAATAAATCTAGGAAATATGATATCCCAAACAGTTTAATGAATGTATCTCCATGGTTCCTCTTATTTTTTATACATTGATATTCATTTATTAGTTTTTAAAAATTACATTCCTCGTACGTTATTTCATTCATCATTTTTCTATTCCATAATACTTATATATATCTATAAAAATAATATAAAAGCTATATCTCATATATATTTATTCTCATTTGAAATTTTATATATCATCGATCATTACACAAAAATTGATTATGCATTACAATATGATTTATTTTTATTTATTCTATCCATTATTATTTATTTAATTATATCATACTGATCATGATGGTATGTTTAATTTTTATGATTTGAAAACATCATAGTTCAATTATCACTTTTTCCTGACACAAGTAATCCTTCTTCAATTCGTGAAATCCTAACTCATTAAAGTATTACAGTGTTGTCACTTCACTATTATACTACAATAAAATCATCATCATCCTTTCACTCTAAATTGTAGATGATCATTTTATTGTAATATTTATGTATTATTCCATGATTCAATTATTAGGTTCCCAACTTCAATCTTAGAAATTACCATGCTTCAATGTAATGTGTTATGGCATTATTTTACCTCTCTTTAATTTCAATATTTCATTAAACTACTTCAAATTATTAAAAATATTATTCCAAAAAATAAAAATAAAAATCATATTAAATAAGTAACTATTGAGATTAACTAAAAATTTAAATGATGTTCAATATGTATATAGAAATTATGGTTATATAATATCAACCATGATAAATTTTTTCTTGTTTATTTCATTCTAACTAATTCCTGTTCAAGTTGAAACTAAAGTGAGTCTACACTCATTACATAAAACATGATCAATGAAGAAATATTATTTATCTAAAAGTGGAGTGGATTTATTCATTAGTGTAATGATGTTTATGGATCACCTTTCACCTCTTATTTGTTCAATAAATGAATTTATTTTCATCTATCCTTTAAGAATAATAAAAAAATTATATAATGTTATCAAAATGAAAACAATATCCATAAAAATATTATTTTCATCATCCTAATTTATATTTTCTCATACAACATTTCATTCTTTATATAACACCACTATATAAGTGGCTTCATAAATTAATACAATAAATCATGGTATTAATTGAGAGTCTAAGAATATAGAATTTTATAATTTTTAATTTCTTCTCACATCTCCTACCATAACATCTAAATTGTTTTAATGATTTTAGAAAAATTTCAATTATTTTCATCAAAAATTTCCTCCCACTATTTTTTTCATTTGACATTTCATTTATTTGGATCAAATTCACTACATATGTATTTATTGTCCCAGCTACATGAAAAAATATAATATTACATATAATATTAGATTTTATCATTAATTCTTAAATTTCATTTTTTCTTTCTTGAATATTTGTTTGAATAGTGCACAATAAAATATTCTAAATTGTAGATTATTTCTAGAATTAAAGGAAATTAATTTAAAATAAATTTTTGTGTTAATGTGATAACTTATTCTTTAAATTGTTTTTTAATTCCACAAATTCATTAGTAAAAGAATTTGGTTAATAAATTTCATTTTCTTATTCCTCAATTTTATTCTTCTAATTAACCACTTCACATGGTTTTTATCACATAAATGTTTATTATTTTACAACCTTCATTAGTAGATTAATTGTTTTTGATCTGATCAGTACAATTTAGGTATTCCTTAATCAATCTACAAATATTCTAATTATTCGTTCTTCAAATATCGAAATCTTCAAGACATTATTTAAATTCAATTTTGATAATGGTTATTCTTTTAGTTTGATGTCCTGTTAATTTATGTTCTACGAATTTACATTAATTCTATCACAAAATATTTAATAAAAATTTAATTCTTCTTTATAAATTAATTTGAAGATCATCATTACATTCCTCCATATAAATATTTTATGTTCAAAATTTATTCCTAATTGATTTTTTAGTTTTATTATCCATAATGATGAAAAATTTCTTAATTGTTTTCTTGAAATTAGTCCCACTATGTTATCAATATATCTATTTAATATCATAGTACTATATAATTAAATTTTCTATATATAAAACATTGTGATATTTTTCCACTTTAAAATTACCCGTAATAATTGTTAATTTTATATCTATATGAAAAATAAATTCATTACTCACATCTTATTCAGAAAAATTTTTAATATGGTCAAGGATCTATATTTCCTTAATATTCAAAGTTTTATTTCGGTGAGGATATAATTGTTTTGGGTTCACCATAATACCATATTCACTAAACAACTCCATAATTCAACAATACATATTTTAAAAATATTGTATTCATCGAGAATCAAAATATTTTTATTGTAAAAATGAGGAATCAAATAAATATAACTGTTATGGTTTAAAAATATTTGATATCTTCTCAAAGTTCATGTATGGATGCAATAACCCCAAATAAATTGATAAAGAGGTCATAAATGTATTCAAGTTTATATATATCCAAATATACAACTTTATTATAAAAATCATGATATTTATCATCATTATACCTATTATTCCCTTTATAGATATAATAACATTTCCCCAAATTGTATTTTAAAAACTAAAACACCAAAAATCCATGTGGGTTTGATTTCATAGTGCTTATTATATAATACTTTGTTCCTTTTAATCAATATTCAATTGATTATTAACAGATTCATCCATTGGATTGCTAACATGAACCCCATGGATTACATCATAAAAAATAGATTGCCTAAGAATTAATAGATTCAACATCACATTATTGTTCTATATTTATTAATTACACCATTAAAATATCAAAAATCACTTCATGTTGAAAAAATTCTCCATGTTAAATATTTTAAATAGAAAAATCTTCTATATATAACCTTTAAACTTCAATACATTTTTTTTCAACTATCATAGTTATTAATTTTATGAGAAAAATTTTATTGAGAATATTTCAACCATGAAGGTTTTTTTTTGTGTTAATAATAAATTTTATTCATATAGAACACTCCAAGAGAACCATCCAATAAAAATAAAATCTTGAGGTCATTATATATTTTACTTGGTCTATTGAGAAGTGATATGAAAAATGAGTATAAAATGAAATTGTGTAGATGTTTAAAAAATTACATTATTTGAAATATGCACTAAAGATAAAAATAGATTATATTAGTTTTAAACATTACATAGTGAATTCCATCCCATCAATGTTTCATGTATTAATGTTTATACATTATGAAATAATGTGTGACTATACCACCTTATATTACTATATTCTCCCATATTTGGTTATATTGTTATATGATGATGAATTGGTGATTTTAAATGAATAAATAATTTAATTAAAACTGGAATGTTGATAAAATTATTAAATAATATTTTTAATGATTGTAACTTATTAAATTATTATTATTGTGATCCTTTAGAGTACCATAGGAAAAGGAACATAATTTTTGAATTATGTGTGACATATATATGTGTTAAAGTAAGACAAAATAATTATAATTACTCTAAACAAAAGCTATATCTCTATATCCCACAATATTTAATGTGGTTAAATGAAACTATGAGGAAGTGAGGATGCTTCCAAAGCATTCTAGAATTTATCAATTCCATGGGTACCTTAAGAGAAATTTTTTTATTGATTACTTACTATTGATATATTCTATAACACCATGTTACCTTGATCAGGTATGTTTTTCCATTTATCTAAGATCTCATCTTTTTTGAAGTCCTTATATGTGGTATTTTGGATTTTATGTATACTCTAGAGTAGGTAATCTTCATGTATTGGAGGTATACATTGTGTACTAGCTCTTTGGTACATGTCGTGATAAGCGATATCATACTATGAACCGCTACACAATGTGAATGGTGGGTACACATTGTGTAGGGTATAAATGATAGATTTTAATCTAATTCCATGGGTTTTTCTGCTTACTAATCTAGCATGGCCTTTAGAATTTTACTAGGGGTTACAAGTCATGACCCATCCATTATCAAGGTTTAAATTACACTTTTTGTAGTTTTACACTGTCTTTTTTTTTCGAGACTCCATAACTCTTAAACATAGGCTCTTCTTAAGAAATTTTCAAAGTCACCCCTCCATTCGAATCAATTCGATCATCTTGGAGACTCATTGCTTCTGGGTTAAGTCTTTCTAAGTAAGTGTTCATTCATGTTATTCATTGTGTTTGATGGAGATAGAACCCTATATTTTTGGTACCATATCCATTGATCTATGTTGGTTTCTTCCTCTTGGTTTCTTATATATTTGTAGTGAGATCCCATTTCAGAGGCCTTTTCCATCATTGGATGTGGTGTGGATGTCATTTATCTTTGAATTATGTGGGTTTCCTCTCTTCCTCCTTCCTATTGTGTTTATATTTGAATCAATCGATAAATGTTTGGGTTTGATCCTAGGGCCTTCAATTTTTTTCTGGATTTCATTGTTGGTGGATTCTGTTGTGGGAATGTGCGAATCGAGTTTTAAGGTAGGTGGTTTTATCTCTATCTAATGATAATAAGACTAAATTGTTTTCTATATAAACTGATTTATCAATTCTGCATGATTGGTTGTGTGTGTTGAAAGAGGGTTTTAAAATAGAAAATTTCATACCTAGTTTTTGATAAATGGTTTTTGAAATAGTTTTGAATGATTTTTGAAGCATTGACATTGGGATGGGGAATGGAGCACATGGGTAACCTTGGGTACTTAGGTAGAAGGTTTATCTTGAGTCCATATTCTATTTTTGTGTGTGATTATCATAGAGGTTTTTCTTGGTCATTTATTTGTTTTCTAGGAATATTTTCCTAGGGGACTGATAAATACATTTTATGGGGTTTTATTAATGGGGCATTACTATGCTTCCTATACATGTGTTCTATGATCTATTTTTGGGACCATGATTATTTTTTATGTGTATTCTGCGGTCCTGTCTAGTAGTATTCCTCAATGTTGTGATACCAATTCTTCTTGTTTTCACTACTTGTATTTCTAGGTCATACATGATATGAATTTTATTCTTGTAAAAAATAATATGGAAAATATGCTTGAAAAATGATATATCTTTTTTTCATTAGAACTGTGGAAAAGGGAAATGGAAACCATGCTATCTATTAAACATCATTAATACATATCATGTGATTTATTTATTCAAAATGAGAATGCAGAAATTTTTATACATAGACATCATATGGAACAACTGGGTGGGATCCTACTGATCTTGTTAGTTCAAACCCTGCGCACCTCTTCAGTGAGGTAAAACA
The DNA here is from genome assembly GCA_963277665.1 of Viscum album. Taxonomy (NCBI): domain Eukaryota; kingdom Viridiplantae; phylum Streptophyta; class Magnoliopsida; order Santalales; family Viscaceae; genus Viscum; species Viscum album. The sequence goes on from OY728166.1 coordinate 207,155,958, forward strand.
TTTATTGTCTTCTAGTTTACGGAAAGGCAAGGTTCCATATTGAAGTAGTGATGTTAATGTTTGCTAGGATGGGTATCTAGTGGAGAGATAGTGGGGGTTTGTCTATGCCATCACTTTGAGTATCCATTTTTGGTTTTCCTTTATAGTTGGAGTTGTCCTTTAGAGTTTTTTCTAATATTACTGTTTTTATTTTTCCATTTCATTCCTTACAGTTATGACATATATATATTTTTGTCTTTTTTTGTTTCTTTATTTTTATGTATATGAATTCCATGTGGTTATTCAGGTTGGTAAAAACTTTTCCCTTGGCTTTGTTGTTCGACGCCTAAGTGCCTATCATCAGCCTTTGGGGATCAGGAATTCCCTTCAGGTGAGTGACAGATCAGGCCGGGTGCCAGGATTGAGGGAAACCCAGGCAGGTTAATCATAGTTTGATATCAAAGTAGGTATAGACTAAATAGTTCTTGTCTTGGGACATATGTTAGATTGGGGATATGATTTTCGGGACTTGAGAAGTATGTTGCGATATGTTTCTAGATAGATCTTATAATAACATGACACAAGTTTCTATATTATGTGTGGATTTGTGCCTCAATCATTGGTTTTGTTTTAAAAACTATGCTTTTTATTATGGGATTTTTAGTTTGAAATAATATTTGTTCAATTGTATGATCATTCTTGTGTTTTAGTGTGCATTAGTGTGACTTTGAGACATCTTGAAAGTGTTCATTAGGAAGGTGAAATTGATTCTCTTCAAGGGAACCCACCTATATATCATAACCTCATTGAGACTATCATACCAGAAATTTGTGCTATATATTATGGTGTACCATGAGTTTAGAACGAAGTGGTTGAGATACAAACAGGAGTTGGGGGAGAGAAATATCTATCGCATGAGTTCTTACATGAGAAGCTGCCATTCATTAAAGGAACAACTAAACCTTAAGAGGTGGAGGATTGGAAGTACAAGATCAATCAAATCTTTAACATCCTATAGGAACATGAGAATATTTGTGTGATGTGTATAGTGTTCAGACTCGAGGGATCTAACACGCGATGGTTGTATTGTATGGTCTTGGCAGACAAACATGTGGGATTGGAATTGAAGGGTTTCAAAACCCTATTCTTTCTACAGTTTTTCCTATAGTATAAGATGTTGGAAAAGTATATGTAGCTCCTTTCATTGCAGCAGGGAGAGAGTTTGTTTTAGACACACCTCAACCAATTTGCTGAGCTTGTCCATTTTTTCTCTAGATGTGGTAAAGAATAACCAGCTGAAGATGGAAAAGTAAATTAAAGGGTTACGACTAGATATTATATCCTATGTTTTTATGCAGAGAAATTATACATATTTGGCGAAGGTAGATTGAGATAATGTGGAAGAAATTAATATATATGGAAAGTTTGGATTTTCCACCTCTTCTCTACCTATTGGTGAAAGCTACATTAGCATGAATGTGGAGAAGAGGAAGTGGATGGTCCATCATGGAAGTGGTGGAGGTGAGTCTTTGTAGTTATCCTCCTCTGCACCATCCACTACAGCAGGTAGTGTTACCCTAACTTTCTATTAGTATGGAAGGGGAGGACACACTGGATGTTCTTTTCTTATGCATGCGAAGACATTAAATAGTTGTGTATGTGCAACAGTTATGGATGTGTTGGTCACATAAAACATTTTTTTTCAAGATATAAATACGACTCATTATGCTCAGCGTTCGTTGGCTCAAAAGGATACTGCTATATATTCATAAGCTTCGTAGACTATAGGGATCCATCCCCAAGCCTCAACAGTGATGAATTTACACATAGTATATGAGTGTCCACTAGAACTTGATGTGGGTATTTCAATAGTAATAGGAATTCTTCTTATTTTATCTTCAGTATAAATTTCTTTGTTTGATTATTGTTCTTCTCATTTATTTATATATTCGCATTCTTTTTATGTACTTAAATGTCTAATGGAACTTAGTAATTTTACAATGGAGTTAGAGACTCCTATTCAAAAGAGGAAAGAGAAGGGTTTTTTAGTGTACTTCTTTTTCATTAATGATAACTGATATAGATTCGGTCTATGATTTTCTCATTCTTGATCGGCTCATTTCTGACATCATCATCTGAATGGATTGCTTGTCACTCATTGAGTTGAGGTCAACAGTTATCATCAGTGTGTTTCATTTTTTACTACTGAGAGGATATCAACTGTGTTTCAGGGACGATGGTACAAAAGGTCTGGTTGGGCAAGACCTTCCCGCATAGAGCTCATGAGAATGTTGGTTGCTTGTACATTTGATCTTGATGAAGTTTCTTCTTTTTATGACCTTTCTGTTGTTTTTTAAGATTACGGGGATGTTTTCCCCACACTTTATCTTATTTTCCTCAATATATGTTAGAATATTTTATTATTTAATTTGTTCTAGGTATGTAACTGATATAAATTCCTTCATATCTCATTCCACTAGAAGGGTTTAAAGAACTCATGATTCAGTTGGACGACCAATTATAGAAATATATCATTTTCCCTAGTGTCTCTCTATGAGAAGCCCCTGTTCTCTTTCTGAAGAAAGAAGATGGTTCACTATGGTTATGTGTGTACTATAAAAAGTTTAACTGTGTAATTTTTATGAAAATATGTCCTTTTCCTCTTGTGGAGTATTTTTTTTGATTAGATGAGGGTTAAAAAGTTGTTCATGAGGATTGATCTTTAGTTGGGTTATCAACATCTCAGAGTTCGAGAGTCTGACATACCAAAGTCCACCTTCAGGATTAGGTATGGACAATATGAATATCTTGGGATGCCTTTCTTTGTTAATAATGCTCTAAATTTTTTTATTTACTTGAAAAATTAGATATTCCACAATATATTGAAAATTTTGTTGTAGTATTAATGGATGATATTTTTTTATTCAAAATATGATCATTAACATGAGCACCATATGAGTTTCATTTTGGAAATTCTATGAAATCACCATATGTATAAAATTCTTTTGAAATGTAGTTTCTTGATTCATGAATTAAGGTTATTGGGGCATAGAATTTCGGAGCATGGTTTATTAGTTGATCCGGAGAAGGTAAAGTCTGTTTTTTCTTGGAAGAAACCGTAGAACGTATTTGAAATTTGAAACTTCCTTGGTCTTACAGGGTAATACCGATGGTTCATTAATGATTTCTCAATGATAGGGTCACCTTTTACTTCTATTACAAAGAATGTGGTAAAATTAACATGGTATTTTTAGTCTTAGTCTTATTTTGATGAACTGATGTGAATTCTAACATCATCTCCTATTCTAATCATACCTTAGCCAGATATGGGATATGTGGTGTTTTTTGATGCATCTAGGGCTGGTTTGAGATTTGTGTCCTTTGTAGGATGACCATGTGGTAGTTTACAGATATCATCATCACTAAAATCATGAGAAGAACTTCCCCACACTTAATTTAGAGATTTATATATTTATGCATTCCTTAAATGTTGGCTGTAATATATATTTGAGGATATGTTCATGGTATTCAATGATCGTAGGAGTATGATCTATACATTATCTTAGATAGACTTGAATATCATATAGTGACGATGGATAGAATACCATCAGATGATTTAATTCGATATCCCCAACACCTAAGGGATGAGAAATGTTGTTGTAGATTCTCTTAGTATAAATGTACCATCACATGTTTTCACGGAATCGAAGGAGGAGTGGAGCCTTATGATCCATTTCCCTCAGTTTCACTTGGATGCTCATGAGGATGTTTTAGGTATGAATCTGATCAATGATCATTTATCATCATCTATTCTAAAGCCTATTTTTCAAATTCAGTTCTAGGATGATGAGTTTCTGAATACTCAATAATTTCTTTATGATAGGGTGAGTATTTTAGGTTGGTCTCTTTCTTTAGATGGTATACATCACCTTTGGAAAAGAATTTTCATACCAGAATCTATGAAGAGTTCAATCATTTTTATTATCAAAACTCTTTGCGAGATATTTATCCATGCACAATGAAGATGTATTATTACAAAAGGTGATGATTCTACTGGATAGGTATGAAGCGTGATATAACGGAGTTTGTGTCCTGCTATAAAACCTTCTAATTGTTAAAGGTAATACACTTGAACCCTTTTGGTATACTTCATCCTCTTCTGAAGCTGGTTTTAAAATTGGATAAGGTAGTAATGTTTTTCATTGTTGGTTTTCATGGAAACCTAGAAGAAAAATTGATAACTAGGTGGTTGTTGATAAGTTGAAAAAGTATTCTCATTTCATTTTGATTAAATACCCTTCTAAATCCAATGATCTGGGTAATCTGTACATGTAATAGATTTTGTGGTTACATGGGAGTCCTTCCATTTTTCTACATTGGGATCCTAGATGTACCTCAAAGTTCTGGAGGATTCTTCAGGAGGTAATGTTAACTCAGATCATGTTGGGCATATCTTACCATCCACAGACTGAAAATTAGATAGATTAAATAATTCAGATCTTGAAATAAATAATTCATGCATGTATCTTGGATTTCTGTGAATCATGGGATAATTATCTGGGACTGGTTATATTTGTTTATAATAATTGTTATAATTTGTTAATCTGTATGGCTTCCTTTGAGTTATTTTATGGCTGCCCGTGCTGATAATATATTTGATGGGTAGAGGCGGTTGAAGTTTCATTGGTTGGACCATGTTTGGTTCAAGATACTTCTATGATGATTTATGATGTGCGATGATGTCTGGTTATAGTCTTAAATAAAAAAAATCTAATAAAGATCAGTGGATATATGACGGTTTGGATAATTGGTGATGTTTCCATAGGTTTCTCTATTTTCTTGAATGTTTCTCGTCGTTTGGGTCACAATTGGCTTGGAAAACTACAAAATTTTGCTCTGAGATATGTTATACCATTAGAGATCACATAATAGCTCAGAAAAGTTTCTTATCGGTATGAGTTTCTTATTTAGTTGATGGGAATCCAAGATATTTTCCACATGTCTCTTCATAGGAAGTATCACCGAGATCCAACTCACATTTTTTGTGGGGAAGAAATTGAGTTAGAGACTGATGCTTATATTTTAGAGAAACCATTTCAGATCATTGACTCTCATATGAAATTCATTCATGGGAAATTGATTTTGTTGGTCAGAGTTAAATGGATATAAGGATCATATTCAAATGAGACTTGGGAAGGAGACTTATGGATAAAGGAGCAGTGGCCTCGTCTTTTTCTAGGAGTTACAAATCCCACATGAATTCCCATGGACAGAAAGTCTTTATGGTGGGGAGTTTGTAAAATATCATTACCTTTATCCAGTTTTCCATTTCTCTACATTATCTGTTAGTTTAATGTACATACAGGTGGTTTTCTGGATTTTTTCTGGCTGTACAGAAGGTACCTGTCATGTACTATCTTCTATTTACATGTTGTGATAAGGGAGATCATGATATGTACCGGTACACATCATTGATGGGGTACACATCATGTAGTGTTTAAATGATGGATTTTTAATATGAATCGATGGGTTTTATGTGTACTTATCCATCATAGAATTCACGACATGACCAATGGTTAAAAATCCAGACCAAGCCTATGTCCATATTTAAATCATGTGTTAAAAATATTTTCTCTGTCATTCCTATCCAAACTCTTTCACTCTAAAATAGAATCTCTACATAGGAAATTTTCAAGGCCTCCTCTCATTTTGGATCGATCCGATTAGCTTTGGATCTTTGTTTCTTCTGTGATCCATCTCTCTAGGTATGTGTTATTTTCAGTTCTTTATTAAATTTGAACATAATATAACCCTATATTTACAGTAATGGATCTATCAATCTATGTTGAACGCTTCTTTATATTTTCTTCTTGATCTATTGTGAGATCTCATTTGGGAGGCATTTTGAATCATTGTATGTGGTGTGGCAAGCATTCTTTATTTGAGTTATGTGGGCTTCCTCTCATCCACTGACCTCTGTTGTTTATATTTGAATCATTCTGAAGATATCTAGGTTTGATTATAGGGCCTTCATTGTTGTCATTGGATTTTATTGTTGGTGGATTATGTTACGGGTGTGTGTGACCCGAGTTTTAAGATAGGTGGTTTATTCTCGATCCTATGATAATAAAACTAATTTTTCTTTATAAATATATTTATTAAATATATATGATTTTTTTTCAAGTTGAAAAATTCTTTTAAATAGAAATGGGTTTTCCAATGTTTTTTATAAATGTTTTTTGAAATGGTTATGATTAGTTTCCAATGAATTGAAATTGGTTTGAGAAGTCAAGCACATGGATCACCTTGTGTACTTAGGCGAATGGTTAATCTTTAGGACAATATCAATTGTTTTATGACTATCAAGGAGGTTTGTCTTGGTTATTGCCTCTATTTCCTGTGCTTGTAGATCTAGGGTACCGATATTGACTTTATAAGGGGTTTACTCAAGGGGTATTCCTCTACTTCCTAGACCTGTATTCTATGAACAGTTTTTGTGCACTCAATTATTGTGGTACAAATAGTCTCCATTCTAAACCTTTGGTATCCCTTGGAGTTGATATACCAGTGATTTTGTTTTGTACTGCTTGGATTTCTTGGTTAGCCTCGATATTCATGCTTATGCATGTGAAAAATGATATGGAAAATATGGTGTGAAACTAATATCCCTGATTTTGTTTAGGACTATCAAAAAGGTAAATGGTTACTATTTTTTAAATAAAACTACCTTACTACTAATCATTCAATGTCTTTATATAAAATTAGAATATAGATATTTTAATAAATAGAATTAATATGGATCACCTGTGCAGGATCCTACTTATCATGTTAGCTTACAACCTGTGAAACTCATCGAGGGCGTGTAGAACTTTGTTTATCATCCAGTGCATGGAACGTCAAGGAAACATAGTGAGGTGGTGAGTTTAATGACAACTGGGATAGGTATCTTGTTTTTAAATGGCAGGGGTGGTTGTCTATGCCATCACTTGGAGTAACCATATTTTGTAGTCTATTGCAGTTAGAATTGTCTTTCGGAGGTTTTTATACAATTACAGTTGTTATGTTTCCACTATCTTCTCTACAGTTATAGAATATATATTTTTTAATATTCAATTCTTTCTTTCATGCTTTATATATATAAATAAGTATTCCATGTGGTTATTCAGGCTGGGATAAATCATTCCTTCTATTTTTCCATTCGATGCCTGGGTGATGGTCCCTAGCTTGTAGGGATCGGGAACGTCGTTCGGATATGTGACAGATCTGGTTGGGTGATATGTTTGAGGGTAACCTGGGTTGGTTTGTCACATTATCAAATATTTTGTAACGTTTATTTAAAATATATTATTCCATAGAGGAAGGTCACATTATATATTTATTTTATTCATTCCAATTAAAATGGAGGGATTATATGTCATGAATTTTTTTTTACTTTCTTACACTATATTTGAAAAGTTGTTTTCCATTTAAAAACCCTTCAGTGGCATCATATATTCATCTCTATCAATAAGATAAATGTTTTATAAAGACAAGAAACTAATAAACTGGTTTTTCCTAGAACCATGTTGTGTTTTTTATAAATTAATCACGTTTATTAGAGTTTTCAAAGAAAAATTTTTATATAGATTAAAAAAACAATGGTTTGGTAAATTTCATAAAACTATATTCTAGTGTGATAAAAATAATTATGTAAAAGTTTGAATAAAAAATAGTGCATCATAAATATGATTACACTATATCATGGTATACCTGGTAAAAAATTCGTTGTTAGTACATAAATATGTTTCCATAACATAACCATAAAATATATAGGTGAAACCAAATTTTGTTTTAACTAGTGGGACTTTTGAAGGCTCAAAATAAAGAAATAAAACCTTATGAAACTATTAATGGGTTTCCATTGTAAATATTCATCATCAAAAATTAAACATATCATGGTTTAAATAAAAAATATTATGATCTAATGATTTTTACCAATAAATTATTTTTCCTAAAAGAGTTAAAAAATAGCATAAGTGGTGGAAAAAAGGTTTTAAAATGAGAATTTTTTTGTGGATGTGATCATGGTTTGAAGTGTATTTACATAATTGAATGAGTTTTAATTTTTTTATAAATTATTAAATATATATAAATAATATAGTTTTGATATTGATTTGTAAAATTTTAAAAAATAAGAACATGGAATGTTCATACTTAAGGAATTTTTTTGAATATTATTTAAATCATGTCAAAAATTTAATTAAAGGATTTATTTATGGTATAAATATTGTTAAATGTGTGATATTTAGTTTATATAAAGTGAAAATATAAAATATGAAATATTTAAATTATTATAATTGTTTTTATAAATATGATATAATTTAAAATATAAATTAAGTCAAATTATATTCCATATAAATGATGAAACATATACTGTTACTTTTCTTGATATATATATAATTATGAATATATATATTATGGAATACAATTAAATACCTTTTAGATATAAATTATTCATAAATTATTTATTTTTTAATTGTTTATAAATGTTTATCCAATGTTTAAATTTTTGAATTATTCATATATTTAATTTATTATTTGATTTATTATTCATAACAAAAATATAGACACATTGTCAATGAGAAAACACCGAAGGAATGTATTATTATTTATAATTATTCTTATGTATCTTTATGAAAAATATTTCACCACCAATTAGAGTCTTGAGATGACACTATCACACACATTTAGGTTCACAAACACACAAAGGCACATCAAATTTATAAGGTTCACCTCTCTAAATTGGAATAATAATCCATAGTATGTACCGCGTTCATCTTAGAACATAAAAACAACTAATATTATCCTATGGATATAATGACTAGGTTTTATCCTTTTTCTATGGTTAAAAAGGACTCTTGACCTTGTGAGTTTCTCCCGCACTATTATAATAACTAATATATTTTTTCAAAATTTTTTTAGTCATCCCATGATGTGTAATTCTATAAAATTATAAAATTGTTTGTTTTTTTCTTCTACCTATTATAGTTGTATACTAACATGATCATTTCTCCAAAAACATCCTCCTCTCTATCTCCTTTCATAAGTATATAATGTTTTATAGTATAATAAAATGTATTATTTTTATTCTTTCAATATTTTCAATATAATTCCATTCCAAATAAATTAATCTTACATATTGTATTTTTAATTTTTTCCATTTTATAATAATAATATTTTTTTGGAGTAGAATTTTCAGAAATTAATTTCAAGAATTACTATAAGATTTTACCAACTTATTAATATCGATCAACTATTCAAAAAATTCTCTCCAATTTTAAAAAATTTAAATTTAAAATATTTTATTTTAAAATTACATCTAATATGTCTCTTGATATTCTACTACAAAACATCCATAATTCTCACAAACGTTTTTTATATCTAAAACACCCAGAATCCTATAACAGTTAATTCATTTCCACCGTCTATGTTTGTAAAGCACTATATAGCTTCATGACATAGAATATTTCCATGCCATGTTGAGTAATAATATAAAAACTTCAATTGAAATATTTTATTTTAATCTTTTTTCAATTAGAAGTAGTATTGAAATTATTTTCAATTTTAATGTCTGAGATATCAGTTAATTTTTAAAGTAATTATTCAAAAAAATCATCAAAATATTTCCCCAAAATTACTAAAATGATAAAGTGATCTTAAATCGAAAAATTAAGGATATATTTAATATTGAGAGGAAAAATTATATAGAAAAGAATTGTGTCATATTTTCGAATAATCACTTATTTATTAGTGGTTTTCTTTTGTTTTATTCATACATATTATGTAAGTGAAAAACACTTATCTCTCATAGGAAACTCTAATACATCAAAATAATTCCTTATTTATCTATGAGATCTCTTATGTATTATAAAACCTCTTATATATCAAAAGAAAATATTATGCATCAATATAACCATATGCGTACCAAAAGAAGCTATTATGTATACTATAACATTATCAAATTACATTATTTTCCAAATTTTTAAACATCAATATCTTAAACTATAAAAATTAGAAGAATAATTTGAAATAAATCCAAATTAATTCCAATCACAATAAAACATCCCAAATAAATTTAAATAACTTTCATATAATTATATTAAGTTATTATGAATATGATTATTTAATTTATAAAAAATAAAACATAATAAACATATTCAATTAAAATATATCCCATTATTTTTATATGTATCAACACCACATTCTAGAGAAAATTTGTTTAGTCTTATAATAAAAATCCTTATATAATAAATTTAACCATCTTCAAAAAAACGTCAACATATTCATGAAATATCCCCCGATCATAATAATACTCCTTTTAAATTTCATCATCTACTAATAAAAATAAATGACTATCAAACTCATAAAATGGATCAATGAATCAATAATAAATAATTTTAAGCCTATGCGAGTGTACTAAATATATGAAAAATAATTTGGAATACTAATATGACACTCTCCATGAAAACTTATATTTGCAATTACATTCTTCAAAAATCGATACTCTTGATTCCATTTGTTAAAAAAATACCACATGATGTTAAACTGATAATAAATACTACTTCAAATAATAAATATATATTTATCTTAAAAAACCAACCATGGAACCTATGAAAAATAAATTTGAACACATATCCCCAATAAACTCAATTAATAGATCTATATTCACAATAAAAAAATCCCAGTGAATCAATGATGAAAAAATTGTCACATACATCATCAAAAAAAACTATTAAAATATTTCATACACATGTTTAATTAATCTATTATCATTCTTAATAACTCTCCCTAAATACATAATTTCACTAAATAATATATATCTTCACTCTCATAAATAGGTATACACATATCTTTGGAATACCTTAAAGTAGTTTTATAATCCTTTGTGAATAATGTTTATATAATTGAATGAAAAAATGGGATTTATGTTTTTATTTCTAAATATTGGATAAAAAATTCACAAAATAATTATTTGAGAGGGTCCATAATGATATATATTATCATTTGGATGTGTGCGGCTGAACACCCAACGTCAAACTTAGTATTTCAAAAGAATTCATTGTAATGGATTAGTGATCATGTGTACTATTTTCTCCACTATAGAAACAAATTACAGCCTCATTTACATTTCCTACAATATGTTCGTTCATGAAGTGATTTCTTATATAAATTTACTTTAGACATGAATAATATATGTTATTCCTCAACTAGTTTATAACACTTTTATTATAACATCTAACAATTATTGTAGCTTCTATTCAACCTTTAAATCACCTAAACAACACATCCTCTATATCGAATGAGTTTTTGAATGAGTTATAACAACAAATTACACTTCATAATCTCTCAAAGTCATTGATATCTTCTTATTTGTGTGACAAAAAACAAACCTTTCATCAAGGGAGAAAAATTTACTAGATTTATATCTTTTTTCATCTACATTACCTCCTAAATATTTATTTATTTAACCAAACAAGTCTAGTATTCTATTTATATAATATTTTAATATAGAATAAATTTTTACATAACTGTATATTATAAAACTCTTTATATAGTATTTTTAATTGTGTTTATGAAAATTTAATCCTAGTAAAATTTGTAAAAACATAGAGTATATCCACCATTGAATTATTCTAAGATAACAAACATCAAATAAAACTTTTCAATCCTATTGGATTATCTTCCATTCATTGTTCTTATTTTGATAGTTTGGTTTCCACTGATACTTGAGTAGAAACCATCATTAAATTATCCACTAAAAACTCTTTATGTAGTACACATGTATACTTATTAGATAAGTAATTATATGATAAATATCTAAAGAAATTTATAAGAACAAAATATATACCATTTCATTAATCATATACATTTAAAATATATTTCCTCATATTAGTAGAAAACTCTTAAATGTAATATTCATTATTTTTTACAAATATTATAACATTTACATAATAAATAAAATTTATAGAGGCCATGATTTCAACTTGTATGTAGAAAATGTTTTCCTCACTTCATCGTATAAATATTTACTTATTTAAACATGTATCATGTAAAATAACATTACATACTCAAATATTTTTGAATCCTGCTTAAATTTCCATTATTGTCTTGGTATGTTTTGATATTTTAAGGGATACAGAGATATTATAAGGGAATATGACCGAATGTTCTAGGATGATCTTTTGCTTGAATTAATATAGTCTGGGTATCATTGTTTCATTAGCTACTGCACTATGGTATAAGTGTTGTTGCGTGGAGAGTCCCGGTGGCACTGCAGACCACTAGGATGTGCCATAATGGAGATTGGGTTCGGAAATGGATGCGAGGTGTGTTGTTGGATATTAAGTGGAGATCGAGATGTTGTCTTTTAGAGATAATACAAACTTTATCATTGTTGTATAATAGAGGGATGGTTGTACCATGCATCTTTGGTTGGTACATTTCAGTTCAACTACCTATTTGGGGACAACTACAGTGTGGTACGTGTTTTGTTATATACCTTTACCCATGGTGATGAAATTTTGAGTGAGGTATGTTGTGTGTTTTTAAAAGGTAGTTCAAACAGGGGAAGCTATAGTGTGTTCTGAGTAGGTTATACTATGGTTTGGTTGTTTTTATCCATTCTACACCATGTCAAAGGGGGATACAGTGTGGACTATGTTTTTAAAAACATAAATATATGAAGACATTTTTTTTCTTTTCCACCTAATCAAATATAATTTAATGTTTTAGAACTTGATGTCTCCCAGAAATACTTTCTACACATCCAAACTCTATTGTACTTAGATTAATGATATGAAGAAAAAATTTGATTCCCCTCTAGTAAGTGATCTCTCATCGTTTAGGGTTTTCCATTTTTACTCTATTCTCTCATTTTAGAGTAATGAGTCATCATGATGATGATATATTGGATATGTGTATTGATGGTTTGTGTTTATAGGTATTTCGTCTTGTTCTTCCATGCCTTCAACTCTCTATTGGAGTTCCTTTTCTAGTTGTTTTATCATCAGAGTGCTAATTAAATAGAGGTGGTTCTAAAATATTTCTTCCATTCAATTAATACCCTGTTTTATTCATTTATTAAACATTCATTAGGAAATGATTTTATATTATTTTGAATTAAATTATATTTTATGTGTTATTCTAAATTGATGTGTTTTGAAATAAAACTCTATTTTGTATATTTTAGAGAAATGTGCGAAAAAAATCATTTAATGGAAGTTTATTTGTAAAAAGATATTCCTTTATTTGAGAAATGTGGTTTTAATTTAGATATGATTTGAAAATGGAATGAATTGATTAAAACCATTGATTTTGTTTTGAAATGATAAATGAAATTTGTAAATAGAAAGTGGGAAATGATATTTTTTAACCGATATAAAATGATTGAAATTACCATGACTGATTCATTGATTGACTAAACAACTTTTGATGCATGGTATTTAGTGGTAACTAAGAAAAACATGTTAGGATATTCCACGTATCACTGAATTGATGATGAAAACAATGAATGAAACATACAGTGACATGATTTTTCCATAGTGGGTAGTTGATTCCAAAAAGTATGATTTAGGGGATGTTTGTACACATTGATTCAAGATCACTAATCACATAGTGTGATGATCCTATTACCATAAAACTAACATACCATAGGGATTAATACATGTTTCTTTGAAATAATTGATTTTATGATTACATGGAATTTATTTATGAAACTATTTTATTCATTTCAATTGATTTATCATAATTTGTTTTATAAAATGTTCATATAAGCTTGTTTTGAAATCCCTAACATCTCCTTTAATAACATAAGATTGTTTTTTAAATATGTAAATTACATTCCATGACTTTTTTATATAAATTGAAAACATTTTGGGTATAATTATTATGGAATTGATTATAGAACACTTAGTGAGACCCCATAGGGTTTTATGGCTTACAACTTTCCATATCATTTTGGCGTCTGCAGATTTTCATATGCCAGGTCCAATCCAAATAAATGTTGCATTTGGATGTGGTGGTTATTCTTAATCCTTGGGACCTATAGTGATGTATGTGACAAGTGGAAATAGGGTATTCTTTTTATATGAGTTTATTTTAGATCTATGTCTTGGTAGATGTTGTGTAAGAACCCGGGGCTTCGGTTTCAGGTACGGATCTCTTTTATGGGATTTTTATGAAAAAATGGAGAATTTGGAAATTTTTATAGTACATTCCATGTAAAAGAGGAGTACACGCCATGTACTCCTCTGCCACTCGAAGCCGTGTGATGGCCGTGTCCGGACTACACACACGGTGTGTAGGGATGATGTGGAGGCTGCTTAAAGCGGAGTATGGAAAACCCAAGTACATGCCATGCACTTTATTTTTTATTTCATTAATTAGACTGGGGTCGCGCATAATTATCATAAACATCTTCTTCTCCAGCTAATTCTGTACAGAGAATCCGAGGAGGTCGATTATTCTCCGAGCCACTGATCTGTCACCAGTTGTCCGAATTGAACTCTGTCGATTGTAGAAGAATCACAGCGGTGAGTTCTTGGTTCTTCTTTAACCTCGTTTGATAATTATTCCTCTCGTAATGGTTATATAAGGTTGAAAGTTTTAGGCGTTTTTGTAGATCTACTCTGTTCTAGGACGATTCACGGGCCAAGGTTCAAGTATATCGATCTTCGAGGATCGTGGTAGGTGGTTTGTTACCCTTTTTTGAAGTTCTATGAGTTTTGGTTGCAAAAGTGTCGGATACCCATGTATCGGGTATCCCAGGATTAAGATTTTGATCATATTGTTTATTTTCCCTAGATTTCCAGTTATCTTATGATTATTTATTGCTAATATATGTTTTGTTGCATGTTTGAGGATCACCCACGGGTGTTTCTCCCTATTTGGCTTTTTATCACCGTTTGACACCGTTTTCTTGTAAGGCAACCCCTATGGAAATTTCTAGTTTACTTGTTATAAATGTTTTCATGTGTTTCCTACTGTTTGAATGATTTTGGTGCATGGTAGCTATTAGCCAAGTAGTTGCTAATTTTACTTAGGGCTGCTGACAGTCGATTACGCACGAATGGACTGCTCAGGGATATGAGAACAAGGTGCGGGGGATCAAAGAGGGAATAGATGATTATGTGCTTCCCTAGATGGTCTGTTGGTTTTAGTTTCGTACACAAGACCTACTGGAATATGACTTTGTGCTTCCCAAGAGTGTTCTTGGTTTATACATGGATCAAGACCACATGAGTAATTAGACGTAAGTGCTTCCTCAGAGAGTTTGTAACTATCATTGTAAGACCATAGGGGAAATGACATGTGAGATTCCTAGAGTGTCTACGCCTTGTTTGATTTCTGGACTATAGGGGTCTGCTAGTTTGATCCACCCAGAGGGTCAGTGTGAATTTTGATGGTTGGTTGTGACGATTCCACAAAGCCAAAGAACAAGCTTGGGTTTTGTACTTCTTGTGTTTCGGTAGTCTTTTGAGATACCTACTGTGTTACTTGCTTACCTTCGAATAGAATGCTTTTCTAAGTTTTCCCTGGTTGTTTAATTAAATTAATGTGAGTGGTAATTGGCAGGATTATTTACTGGTGTACTCTTAGTCCATTATTCTACTTTTTTCCCTTTATTTTTTCTATATCACTCCCTGATAGTAGGGAACAAATCTTGTGGTGGTTGCCTATTGGGATTAGTCAGACACTCTGTTTGGGTCCTGCTTTTCAGACCAAATAGATTATATGGTTGCAGGTGTAGATAGGGATTGTGTTCATTCTACCTCAGGTACCTGATTCCTGGTTGGAGCAGGAGAGCATGGGATCGGGATTTGGCTCGTGATGCTGCTAAAGTTGCTGTTTAAGTTTATTACTTTGGTTTCAGTTGTATTTCAGCACGTTGTTGTGCTTACTGCTTTCCATAGATACATGTCTCAGGATGCATCATTATTATATTATACATTGCTTCCGCTGTTTAGTTTTAGTTGTCGTGTGCGGTTTCTTGCTTCCGCTATTGTTATTTTATTTTCCTTCCGCTGCATACATTCCCACATGAGGGCATAGTTTCCCCACTGACTCACCTAATCCCTCGCTGCTAGTTGGCAGCCTCTGGCATTTGGGGAAATGCGCATTATGTCATGTGGAGAACTGGGTATGGGGCGCCAGTTATGTGGCTCCTGGTTCAGGTCGTTACGAAGTGGTATCAGAGGAGTTTTCTTATTTTCTATTGACTAACTATTTTGCAACAATAGACATGGATAGGGAGAAATGGGTAGTTAGTACTCAAATGTGCCCGGGAGCAATTAACCCGTGTACAGGGAAAATCTATATTACCTCATAATTGCAATTTTCTGTTTTTGCAAGTGTTACAGTTTATTATATTTCACCATTGGGTGATGCACATGTTCTTTGCTGTTACAGTTTATATGATTGTGGTTCTATTTTTTTTGCAACCCAATGAGATGAGGGTGTGCCATCTCATGTATCATATAGGCACTGGGTAGGAAATCACATTTTATGCATTTTACCATGCCATCTAGGGTGCATTAGAAATTCATGATGTTGTGATAGTTGTCATGATAAATTATGCATGTTCTTGTGATAGTTGATGTGACGGGTATACTTTTTATGATTTTTTACATGATATTTGCTTTGTTATGATTCCAATATTTGATTCTCATGGAGTATTGGAACCCAAGGATCGGAATTTGGCACATAGATGTTTGTTTTTCAGTGTTTCTGGCATTCTGTGTATTTTCTGAGCTACTGCCCTGAAAAATCCAGAATACACGGTGTGTGCATTATTAATATAGGATGTGTAGTTTTTAAACTGTGTTAGTAACTGTGTGAACAGAGACACGGGGTGGTGGAGAGACTTCGGGGACACGCCGTGTACCATAAGTACACATCGTGTAGTATTCAATTGTGTACCCTGTCGTGTCACTGAAAACATGGGTCAGGGAAACTTGTGTAGTACACGCTGTGTGTTATAAGAACATGCAATGTAGTTTTCTTCTGGGTACCCAGCCTTGTCACTAACAACATAGTTCAGGGAAACTAGTGTAGTACACGCCGTGTGTTATAAGAATGCTCCATGTAGCTTTGTTCTCGGCGCCCGACCGTGTCAAGAACAACACGGGATGGTGTTATCTTCTCTTATACAAGCTGTGTTTTTTCAGAACACGCCGTGTAAGTGTCAGCCGTGTAGCTGACCGTGTAACCTGTTACACGGGTCGCCAAACCTATCTAGTACATGTTGTGTCTTTAGTGAACACTCCAAGTAGTTTTGAATTAGGAGGACAGTGTAGGTTATCCTTGTAAAGAGACTCGGGCGGGGGAGTGGAGTTCAAGTACATACCATGTGTTGGAACAACATGCCCTGTAGTCTGGGGTGTTACATGACCAGTAGTGGCAGAAGTACATGCCCATGTGAATGGATTTAACAAACACGCTGTGTAGTTTAAATACACGTCGTGTAGTCGTATTTTGGAAAACATAAGTGTTTCTCTCACATGTTCTTGTTTTGTACACTTGTGTTTCTGTCCTTTTTAATCCTAAATATTAGTGTGATTTTGTTCTCTCAGAGCTATGGCACCAAGACGTCCTCCCATTGCACGCCAGGAACCAGGTCATGACTATATGCCTGTTACGGCAGACCAGGGACTACCAGTAGTTCCGCCGATCGTTCCGGACATGGCACCTGAAGTGATTCTAGACATTGGTGTCGATGCTCAGTTCAGAGAGAGCTTCATGAGGTTCATACAGACCTTCCAGGGAGCTCAGCATCATGTCCAATCTATGGAAGAGCTGACGCGAGCCTTCCAACAGCAGTATCCTCCCACCTTCGTAGGGGATAGAGGACCTCAGGCTGCAGAGTCATGGCAAGAAACCATGATTTCCTTCTTCGAGAATTTGTAGACACCCCTAGACAGAAGGGTGAAGCTCGCGACTTACGTGATGTGAGATTCTGCCAAGAGGTGGTGGGATGTGGTCTCACAGGCAGGGTGCTAATAGACTATAGCTTGGGACGGGTTCCAGCATACGTTCTATGACTACTTCTATACCGTGGCGTTGAGGGCCGACAGAGCCAGAGTGTTCATGAATCTATAGTAGGGTACTCTTTCAGTTATGGAGTATTCTTCCCGTTTCACTGAGTTACAGCTTTTTGCTCCCGTTATGGGAAATGACGAGCTATTTTTGGAAATTAAGTTTGAGGAAGGCCTCAAACCAGAGATCAGATCGCAGGTGAACATCTTCCAGTTGAGTTTTATTACCCTAATAGTCAACCAGGCACTGATCACCGAACAGAACTTGAGGGAGACTATAGCTGTTGACCAGGGCGGTTCGGTATCCAAGACTAATTCATTGCATACTGGCATTAGGAAACGCCACCAAGATTCTACTCGAGGTGACTCGAGGAAGAGATGTAATTCTTCTGGAAGACGTGATCTTCCTTCAGGAAACCATGTGGGGTGCTATCAGTGTAGATAGAGAGTTCATAAGAATCCTCAGTTCCTGAGAGATCTAGTGGAGTTCCGAGCTTGCGACAAGATGGGTCATCTATAGAATTTTTACAGGGTTCTTCTTCCAGCTGCTAGTGAAGGAATATCGCTTTCTACTCCTCGTACAGGAGATGTATTACCAGTTCCAAAGTATAATGTGGGCTAGAGTTCTTAGGTCGTTCAGGACATTGTAGAGGTCATGGATACGGTGTTCAAGATCAGGGAGTATCAGCTCAGGGATATCAGGCTGCTACACAGGGCCGCAGTACTGGCCAGATGTTTGCGTTAGAGCAGATCCATCGGGAACAGGATCCTAGACCTTCTACAGTTCGAGGTACGTTCTTAGTAGCCTTAGTTTAATCTTCTTTAATTTATGATACCGGAGCTTCTCGTAGCTTTATTTCTGTGCACACTGTAGAGATCCTTAGACTTACTGTCCTTGCTTCTGAGGATATGTTGGCACTAGACACTCTTTTGGGACATAGAAAAATTAGTGTGCGTTAGTGCAAGGAGTGCCCCCTTGAGGTTAGTGGGTGTCACTTCATGCGGTATCTTTATGTCCTTGAGATGATAGGTTGTGATGTCATTCTTGGAATGGACTGGCTAGTTTCTTTTCATGCCTTTTTTGATTGTTATCTCCATAGAGTGAGTTTTAAATCACTAGAGGGAGGGTCCTTTCTTTAGAAGGGTGAATGGGATGTCCAAAAAAGCAGAGCTAGAATAGATAATCATGGGTTGGGTAGTGTTATAGCCCATATTTCTAGTTTATATCTAGATGATCAGGGAACTTCTCAGATGGAGTTCCCTCCAGTAGTTGACCGTTTTCTGGATATCTTTCTAAAAGACTTTTCAGGGTTTCCTAAGAAGCGTGAGGTAGATTCCTCTATTGAGCTTGTTCTAGGATCAGCACTGGTATCCATACCTCCTTATAGGATGGCAACGTCTGAGTTACAAAAACTCAAGAATCAGTTGGAGGAGTTGCAGGAAAAGGGTTTTATCTGACCCAGTACATCCCCTTATGGTTCTGCTGTGTTGTTTGCGAAGAAGGAGGATGGTACCTTACGGCTTTGTGTGGACTATCGAAAGCTGAACCAGTTGACGGTCAAGAACTGATATCCATTTCCGAGGATTGATGATATTTTTGACCAGCTTCGAGGAGCCAGGGTATTCTCGAAGATCGACTTGAGATCCGGCTATCATCAGTTGTCGGTCAGACCATCTGATATACCTTTCACAGCTTTCTGAAGAAGGTATGGTCTATACGAGTATCTAGTTATGTTGTTCAGTCTCAAGAACGCACCGACATTTTTCATGGTGCTGATGAACATAGTTTTCCATCCTTACTTGGACTGTTTCATCATTGTCTTTGTGGATGATATATTGGAGTACTCTCACACTCGACTCGACCATGCTACCGATCTTGAGATCCTATTGAGTTCACTGAGAGAGAATCAGTTATATGCTAATATCTCAAAGTGCCACTTCTGGATGGACGAGATTCACTTCCTGGGCCATGTCATCTCAGAGACAAGAGTATCATTAGACCTAGAGAAGGTGAGAGCAGTAGTTACCTAGGATCAGCCGAAGAATGTATTCGAGGTACGGAGTTTCTGGGGATTGGATGGTTATTACAGGCAGTTTATATAGGACTTATCATGCTTAGCGGTGCCTTTAATGGGCTTGAATAAGAAAGGTGTGATGTACCTTTGGTCAGAAGCTTGTGACTCATCCTTCCAGGAGATGAAGGGGAGATTGACTTCAGCACTGATTCTAGTTTTTCCAGAGATGTGCAAGAGTTATAAAGTAATTTGTGATGCATCTGGCATCGGGATTCGAGCAGTGCTTATGTAGGAAGACCGTGTTATTGCGTACAGATCTCGGCAGTTGAGGCCCCATGAGAAGAACTATTCTACGCACGACCTGGAGTTGGTTGCGGTTGTTCATGCTTTGCGTTGTTGAAGGCACTATATCATGGGAGATAATTTTTTGGTATATACTGACCACAAGAGCCCCATGTATATATTCACGCAGCGTGACTTGAATCTGAGATAGCAGAGGTGGGTTGAGTACCTTCAGTATTTCGACTTCGAGCTTGATTTAATGCCTAGAAAAGGCAATGTTGTGGCTGACACACTGAGAAGGAGGACTCAGTTGTAGTCAGCTTAGGAGGCCAACAGCGAGGGGCAGCTTATGGCTCTGTTCTCTGGGATTCATTTAGAGGTGCATGACCGATAGGGGAAGATAGTTCTTTCTTCTGTACCTGTTACCTCTACTCTTTTAGATCAAGTTCAAATGAGACAGGTATCAGGCCCAGAAGGCCTAGTCCTACGGGAGGGTGTGTCAGATGGAGACCCTAATCTAGGGTGGACAGTGGGCGATGATGACGTTCTACGTTTTCATGTTCATGTATGGGTTTTAGCGGACATACATGAGGAGATGATACGGGAGTTTCATGCTTCATCTTGGGAAGTTCATCCTAGTGTCACCAAGATGTACCAAGACTTACACCATCAGTATTGGTGACTGGGTATGAAGAAGGATGTGGCTGGTTTTGTTATGTGGTGTTCCACCAGTCTGCAGGTGAAGGCAGAGCATCGACGACCAATAGGGCTTTTACTGTAGTTTCCCATTCCTAAGTGGAAATGGAATGATGTCATGATGGACTTTGTGATAGGTTTACTGAGATCGCCTTGAGGAAATGAAGCGGTTTGGGTTGTAGTGGACAAGATCATGAAGGTTTCACACTTCTTGCCGATCAAGGAGATCATTAGTGTTGATGATTGTGGATGGTTGTACATCATAGAGATTGTATGTTTGTACGGAGTTCCACACTCCATTGTTTTAGATAGGGATGCACATTTTACATCGCACTTCAGAGGGATTTGGTTACAAAGGTACTTTTGCTTACAACATACCATCCCCAAAATGATGGCCAGTCCGAGCGTACAATCCATGTTCTTGAAGATATTATCCAAGCTTGAATTCTATAATTTGGCAGTACTTGGGAGAAGCATATCCCTCTGATGGAGTTCTCCTACAACAACAGTTTTCAGGAAACTATTCAGATGGAACCTTAAGATGCTTCGTACGGTAGGCCATGCCGATCGCCAATATGCTAGCTAGAGGTAGGAGAGGCAGCCTTGCTTGGACCTCGTCTCGTTAAGGAGACCACATAGTAGGTGGAGTTGATTCAGAAGAGGATGGATACTGCACAGTCTCGGCAGAAATCTTATGCCGATCAGCAAAGATGACCTTTGGAGTTCATGGTTGGAGACCATGTTTTCCTGTGTATTACACCAAGGTTGGGACATAAGAGGATTATGAGATAGGGGAAACACTCCCGAGATACGTTGAGCCATTTGAGATTCTGGAGAATGTTGGGCTGGTTGCTTACAGGTTACAGTTACCTCAGAGGTACCAGGCCATGCATGAAGTCTATCATTTTTCTCAGCTTCGACGGTATTTCCCAGACCCATCTCATGTTTTTCAACCCATGGAGGTTGAGCTAGAGCAGGATGCATCTTTCGAGGAGCATCCTATCAGGATTGTTGATCATAGTGCAATGGTACTCTGTGGCTGGTCTGTTCCTCTGGTACGGGTGTTATGGAAGCATGACCATATACAGGACAAGACTTGGGAGAGAGAGGTTGATATGTGATCACAGTGGACAATGTTTTTCATGGTTTCTTCTTCTACACCTTGATAGGGAAATTCAGGGACGAATTTCTTTAAGGGGGGAAGTTTGTAAGAACCTGGGGCTTCGGTTTCCGGTACATATCTCTTTTATGGGATTTTTAAGGAAAAATGGAGAATCTGGAAATTTTCAGAGTACATGTCATGTACTCCTCTACCACTTGAAGCCACGTGATTGGCCTTGTCTGGGCCACACACACGGTGTGTAGGGATGATGTGGCGTCCGCTTAAAGCGGAGCACGGAAAACCCATGTACACGCTGTGTACTTTCTTTTTTATTTCATTAATTGGACCGGGGTCACACCTAATGCTCATAAACATATTCTTCTCCGACTAATTCCGTCTAGAGCATCTGAGGACGTCGATTCTTATCTTAGACACCGATCCATTGCCGGTTGTTCGAATCGAACTCTGTCGATTGAAGAAGAATCGCAGCGGTGAGTTCTTGGTTCTTCTTTGACCTCATTTCTTGATTCTTCCTCTCGTATGGGTTATCTGAGGTTGAACCTTTTAGACTTTTTTGCAGATCTAAACTGTTATAGGCCAATTCATGGGCCAAGGTTCAAGTATATCGATATTCGAGGATCAAGGTAGGTGGTTTTTCCCCTATGTTGAAGTTATTTGAGTTTTGGTTGAAAAAGTGTCGGATACCCATGTATCGGGTATCCCGGGTTTTGGATTTTGATCCTATTGTTTGTTTTCCCAAGATTGACTGTTAGTTTATGATTAATGGTTGCTATTATAAGCTTGGTTGCATGTTTGTGGAACACACATGAGTTTTTCTCCCTATTTGGTTGTTTATCATCGTTCAACACCGTTTGCCTGTAAGGCAACCCCTATTTCAATTGCTAGTCTACTTGTTATAAATATTTGCATGTGTTGACTACTGTTTAAATGTTTTTTATGGATGGTAACTATTATCCAAGTAGTTTCTGATTTTACTTAGGCCTGGTGACAGTCAATTACGCACGACTGGACTACTCAGGGCTATGAGAACCTGGTACGGGAGATCAAAGGGGTAATGGACGATTAAGTGCTTCCTTAGAGGGTCTGTTGGTTTTAGTTTCATACGCAGGACCTATGGGAATAGGACTTTGTGCTTCCCAAGAGTGTTCTTAGTTTATACACCCATCGATACCATATGAGGAATTAGACTTAAGCGCTTCCTCATAGAGTCTGTAGCTATCTTTGCAAGACCATAAGGGAATTGACGTGAGAGTTTCCCAGAGTGTCTATGACTTGTTTGATTTCTGGACTATAGGGGTCTGATAGTTTGATCCCCCCAGAGGGTTAGTGTGAATTTTGATGGTTGGTTGTGATGAGTCCACCAAGACAAAGAAAAAGCTTGGGTTTTGTGCTGCTTGTGTTTCAGTCGTCTTTTGAGATACCTACTGTATTACTTTATTACCTAGGACTAGAATTCTTTGCTAGTTTTTCCCTAGTTTTTTAATTAAATGAAAGTGAATGGTAATTGGCAGGATTATTTACTGGTGTACTATTAGTCCATCACTGTACTTATTTCCCTTTATTTTTTCTATATCACTCACTGACAGTAGGGCACAAATCTGGTGGTGGTTCCCTATTAGGATTAGTCTCACACCCTATTTCGGTCATGATTTTCAGCCCAAACAGATTATATGGTTGCAGGTGTAGATAAGGATTGTGGTCCTTCTTCCCGAGGTACTTGATTTCCGGTTGGACCAGGTGAGCATGGGACCGGGATTTGGCTCGCGATGCTGCTGGAGTTTCTGTTTACATTTAGTACTTTGGTTTCAGTTGTATTTCAGCACTTTTTTTTTCTTACTGCTTTCCCTAGATACATGTGTCATGCTGCATCTTTATTATATTATACATTGCTTCTGTTGTTTAGTTTCAATTGTCGTGTGCTGTTTGTTATTACTGCTATTGTTATGTTATTTTTATTTATCTACATACTTTCCCAAATGAGGGCATTGTTTTCCCCACTGAGCCACCTAGGCCCTCGCTGCTAATCGGTATCCTCTGGCGTTCGGGGAAACGCACTTGAGGTCATGTGGTGAACCGGGTATAGGGCGCCAGTTATGTGGCTCCGGGTTCGCGTTGTTACATGTTGAGTTTTTTAATGATGTACTATTTGGGTACTATTTTACTTATTTGTTTTGATACATTCCACCTATGGAGTGTAGAGTATACTTACTTTTATATTCTGTCTTCTAAATTTTATAGAAAATATTATTTCCTTTTTATTATTGTATGATTCCAGATGCCATTCGCCAACCAATGCGGATCAAGAATTCTATATCGACCATGTTGAGGATGGATTGTGTATCAATTTTCTAGGGTATCCAAGAAGGTTCATAAAAATTCGGCATCAAAGAAGTAGGATTTGCATCTTTCGTTGAATTTGGTATATAGTTGGGTTTTGTTGGTATAAGGATGTAGGTTTAATTGGAATTAGGAAGTAGTTGTGAGTGAGTGACAAAACATCTCTCATTGTAATGATCTAAAAGTTTCCATTGGTGTTTCAGAAAAGTGTCTGAGAGTATTAGTTTTATATGATTTATTAACATTGAAATAATTTTGATCTGGGTGTGTTGAAATCCAAATACATAATTATTCTTTACCAAATTTATATTCTAGTAAAATTTCATTTTTTGGTGATCTGTGTACCCATACTGATACTTTTAGTGTTTTTAATTGAGGTTTTATAACATTATTACTATGAGAAGATGTATGAATATGCTATAGGTGGAGGTCACTAGTGAGTTATATTGGGATAATCCTCCGATTAACTTGAATCTAATTGAGATAATAGTGTATGATTTCTATTCTTTTGGAATGGCAGCTACCCTTGTTGTTTTTTAGGCTCTAGTAATGGAAACATGAATGAAAAAATCTAGAGATAGTTCCAAAGAGTATATTTATCAATAACCACTAGATTTCAATGGTTCCAATGATCCTCCAGAGGCTGATGGTTTTTTGCAAATATTGATCTACATTTCTAAATTCTTGGAAATGCTTTATTTGAAAAATGTAAAGTGTGATACATTTAAGCAAGATCTTCCTAATTGGATATGTGGAGATTTTATGGTGATAAAATGTATGAATGAGGTATTGGGGTGGTAATACCATTAGTGTTATTTTCACACATCAATTATATCCAGAATTGATGGTATTGGGAAATTCCATGGAGTTTCTGAACCTCCAACAATGTAACCAGAGAATGAAACTATAAGAAAAACATTTTGCTGAGAATTTTTAGTTTTCTACCAAGGTAGTGAGTAGTGATATAATCAAGGAATGGATATTTGATATGGGAATTCATGATGATATCTGATCTTAGGTTTCCATGGAGATTCTTACTTCTTATGATGATGTTCTTGATATAGAATTGATGGTTGATCTTGATATAGATAGTAAGTTAGGGTTAAAGCGGGTTCATTTCCCCCCCCCTCTGAAATTTCAGTGAATTACATTAATGTAAAAAGAAACCATGATGAGTATCCTCAAAGTTATAGACTATAAGAATCATCCAAAATAACTACAGTTCCTTGAAAATCCATTTTCTACATGCTTCTAGTGTGGCATGTTTGAATATTATAGATGGGTTTTAACTAAGGGACCCAATATATGTAGTTCTCATGGTGTCATAGACCACATAGAAAACTTCTAAAATTTCATTTCTCACATACAAAATGAAAAAAATAAATTTTCACCAAAAAGTACTATGGTAAAATTAGAATATCTAAGAATAAATTGGATCAAACCACAAGATTTTGGAGCGAAGATTCTTCATTATGTAGAAGTGTTTCCATTAGATGCAGATACAGGTCCTGTGACCATGATATGAACCATCAATGTAGGTTTGTCTTCTATGAATGAATTATTTGATACTATTAAATATCAATCATTTATATCAACCTATTTTGGGATTTTTTAAGTCTTCATAAGAGGTTTTTTTGTGTGATAGATATTACAAAACCCCTCAGAACAAAGATACAGAAGGGTCTTGGGAGTCCTTCTTGTTTTTTCTCTTTATTTGAGTTTAATATTACATGGAGTTTTTTAGTTCTCAATATGAATCCTATAGACATCATTTTCAAGATGGATTAGATGATTCATCATAAGGACCAAATTGATTTCTACATTCAACAGTTCTTCTTTTCTATTCCAAAAGGGTGTTTCATATTTTTTAGAGAGAATGATACTCGAGGATTAGTAGATATGAACCAAATTTTCCAAATATGTGTGTTATAGTATCAATGTTTTATTTATAATTAGAGTAAAAATATTAAACTGATAATCTCATTATGGGTTTTATCTAATTTCATAATGTTTTTTATTTTGACTACTTTATCTTAAGACTAGTAAGACAGGTGAATTTTCTATTGATTTGGTACCTAGTACCTAGATAGTGTTTATTACTTCTTACAGTATAGTGCCAGTGGATCTCAGAGAGTTAAAATTTTAGTTTGGTGATTTTATTGTGAAATATTTTATACACTCGAGTATGTATCATTGGATTGTTCCTCTTGGTTTTAAAAACAATGTTGATGGGATACTTAAACTATGTAGTTGTTATAGGAAACTAAATTATGTTACTATGGATAATAAGTATCTATTAAAATTTATTGATGATATTCTTAACCTACTAAAATTGGGGATGTGGTTCTAGAAAATTAATCAGTAATAAAGTTATCAAAAATTGAGAATAAATGAATCTATCATTCTGAAGAAAAAAATCACTAGTAGGTATATCCATTATGAGTCTCTTACTATGCCTTTTTTATAACCAATACTCCTGCAATTTTCATTGAATTCATTAAAGAGATATTCCACATGTACCATAACACGTTTATAGTGGTATTTGTGGATGAAATCATAGTTTACTGTAAAACCATGTAGGACTATGTATGTTATTTGAGAGATGATATGGAGAACATAATGAATCATTGACTTTACAAATAGATTTAAAAATGTAATTTAGTGATTTGAAAGTGATGTTATTTGGAAACAAGGTCTCATAACATGGTAGTTTAGTTGATATAAAAAATTTAATATCTATTATGAGATGAGAAAAAAATTTAATGTCTTTGAGATTAATAGATTCTTGGGTTTGGAAGGATATTAACTTTGATTCATTAGATATTTATTGAAGATAGATTATCCAATGAAATCTCTAACTCAGAAACCATTGACTTTAATTTGGGATGATAAATATTAGATTTATTCAATTAAGATGAAATGAATTTTAACTCGTACATCAATGTTCACTCTTCAAGAGTATGAGTATATCTATGTCATCTTCTGAAATTCATCGGGTTTGGGTTTTAGTTGTGTTATTATATAGGGTGATCATGTAGTAGTATATGAATCTATATTTATTAGGATATATTATATGAATTATCAGATATAAGATCTCAAACTTACATTAGTGATGTATGAACATAAGATTTGATGGCTTTGCCTTTCCAATTAAAGGTTTAACATTGTTTTTCTTATCGAAAAAATCATGTCATATATTCTCTCAAAAAAATTTGAACCTTTGATATATCTATTTGGTTTAATACCTATAGAAATTTTATTTTGAAATTGCCAACACCCATAGGAATGGGTAATGTCAATTTTGACTATTTTAGAAGGAAACTATAAACACATGATGTTATAGATTCATCAAAAAATTAGAACATGATATCTTTTTTCATATCTTTATTTGGGAGTCTGGGATGATTAGGTTGAAGTTTTACTAGATTTTTTTACTTCCCCTCTTCTATTCTTGAAGTGATTATTCTAGAGATGAAAATTGAAAATGAATTTTATTGAATTAGGGAGTCTCTATATAGAGGAGGGACTATTAATGAGTACAATTTCCTTTCATAAATTATCTTCTGCATATATAAATCATTCATTGTGCTTTAACCTGTGAGAATTGCTCAAAATGGGGGATTTCCGCAATTCCTGTTAGGTGGTGCTCACTAAATCCACAATGATGTTTCATGATGTGTAGTGATTATTTAGTGGATTTATATGTGCTAAGAAATCATTGAATTTTTTTTTCTATTTTTTATAATAGTAAGAAGGTCAAATATGAGCACCAAATACCTTTGGGTTTTATCATCCACTTCCATTGATGACTGAAATATGGGATTAGATCTCCATGGACGTTTTCATTGGGTTTCAGTGTACACATTTGGGAAATAATGTGATATGTGTTGTGATAAATAGGTTGAACCAATTTTTCCACTTTAAAAAAATTTGAGATACCCCTAAAGGAGAATACTTGGGACATATATATATATATATAGGAGATGGTAATATTATACGATGTTACTTGTCTGATAGTTTCAGATAGGGATCCCTATTCAATATCTCTCTTTTGGGATGGCCTCTAAGGGCACTAGGATCTCAATCATATTTTTGTATGGATTATCATCCATAGATGGATGGTTAGATTGAGTGATCTGTATAAATTTTTAGGAATATTTTATGTTATTTTTACACGACTTTGGTTGAGTTTAGGACATAAAATTGGGACAAGTTGATTATTCCTGTAAAAAGGTTTTCAATATGCAATTTAGATGGGTCCTTTTGAGTCCTTGTATATCCTACTATGTAAATATATGTTTTCTTTGTTATAGATTAGTGAAGTATTATTGGTTGGACCATGTTTTTCCCAATATTTGATAGTGAATATTTAGTTGATTATCTATAGAATGGGTATGGCACCAAGATGGTTTAAATTCTTGGAATATTGTTCTCAACTACTATATAAGTATTCAGTTGGTGACCAACTGTTTTTAATATTTTCACCTTAGTTGGGTCACTAAATTCCTGGGAAATAAGAAAATATTACTCCTTGTTTTTTATGGTATTTTTAGATTTTTGAGTGAGTTGCGAAGGTGGACTAGCAATTGGTATTTCAACAATAGTTGACTTTGATTCAAAACATGTTTCATCCCACCGGTGGGATTAATTTTAAATTAATATCTATGACATATGTGACTTAAATTACGAAAATTGGATTCTATATTCTGAATTTGAATTATAATTCATTTTTTATAAGGTAAAATAAATTTTTACAAAGGTACGAATTGAATGTAATTAAAATTAATTACAATGATTAAGGTTCAAATGAGTTTACCTAGTGGTTGAACATTATTTTAAGGGGACAAATAATGTAGAAACATGTTCAAAATCTCTATTTGGAAAAATTTAGACCACGTACCCTCTTGGATCTAAAAGGGAAAATTATTTGAGGAAATATTTATAAGGGAGAATTCTCAACAGTGTTTACCTTTTTATATTTACCACAATGTCACTCCTCTAATAAAAAAGGTAACTCACCCCCCTCACTTTTCACAACTTTCAAAAAACATTAGAATAGACCAAACCTACCAAAATATCCTAATAAATTACCTCAATTAATCCTAAAATCCAACCTTTGGGGTCAAATCCAACAAAGGAATCCCATTGGTGAAAGCAAAAATTAGTTACCAAAAGAATAGGTAATGCCCTTCAACAAGATCATTTGTTTTATTTCTATCAAAAACACCTAAATTATTCTTATTAAATGATTATATAATAAAATAAGTATCCAAATTATTCTGAGATGTTTTTATGTTAATTTTATCACCTAAAAACACACACACTACCATGAAATGGGAAACACAATCAATATTTCTCTATACAATAGACTACTGCCTCATGAACCGATGTCATTCGTTCCTCCATTAACAATTTAAATGGTTGATAATTATGATGGAATCAATGTTTTCATAGGATATATTTGATATTTATGATTTATTTATTTTTCATCAATTATTATATAACTTATACATTCAATATATCCATTTTGGGGAATCATGATAACTTCGTTTGTGTATGTGTGTATTACCGACTACTCAATGGGACATGATTCTTTCACACTATACATGGAATGTATTAAGGATGTGTTTAATGAATGTATATGATATATATGAAATAAAAATCTTAATTTAATGATATTATAAACAGATATATATATATATATATATTTCATTTTATTTCTTTAGTTAAATACTAAAATAAAACAGAAACATTATTTTTCTGTACATACGACCTAACATCTCTAGGAATAGTGTACTTCATTTTATATTTATATAATTCATAGATTTTTAAAAATACATATATATATAGAATATATAAGGTATTAATTTCATGTTTATTATTTTTTATATGACAACATCATGATATATGTAATAGTAAAAAATATAATAAATCAAAACACATGTGAAAAACATTGTTGCAATTATTCGAAACGTAACATTAACATGATAGTGTTAATAAATGAGTAATAAAATTCATAAGAAAATAATATATGTTGTGATATAATTAAATATCATTATATAATATATTGATAATAAACTTATATTTATCATACAATAGTTTGGAATGACCATGATGAGATTTAAGAGATAAGGTAAGTTAATTTCTAGTCTCACTTTATTTATGCATGAATTATGCCTTAATCCCCACTCAATTCTTTTCTTTGTAGTGTATATATACTTAAAATGAATTTATTTTATGTTATATATACGTAAATTTATTCTTATTTAAATATCCATTTTATGATATCAATTTCATGGGGTTTTATGGTTCAAAAGTTACCAAATCAGAAACGTGATTTCGTCTCAATTTTACTTCTTCGAGACACATGTTTCGTTATGAACCAATATTATTTCACATGAAGTATTTATTGACATTTGATATGTTATGTATTGAATATAATTATTTTTATTATATTTTATTCTTCATGAAATTTTATTCTTTCCTGGTGATTTTGAATCCATGTTACCAAAGTGGTAAGAGTTTATTTCTACAATCTCGTAATTTATTGGGATTGATTATGGTTATTTGTAATGACCCAAAAACTAATCAATAAAATTACTTTTAATCATGTAATTAAATTTATTATGGATATTGAAAAAAATGAACATTTTTATTGGGTTTAAATAACCGTTATGTAACATTACCATTGATAATATAGTCATTGAACAGTGAACACGTGACTAGTATATATATAGTGTTTTAACAATTCCTTCGAACATAGACCATGGAAGTGATATCCCTAACCAATAGGATAATTAACTTTTATTCCCAATTACTAGATCATTCATGGGAGATATATTTCTGGGATTTTCTCAAGACTAAGCACAACCTGATATCCAACAACCTATGCCTATGTGAAACCGTTTATGGGAGATGTTCAAACTCATCAAGATCAATACCCAAACCATGTTCACCGAATGACCACAAGAAAACCTCACAATCGCACACCATACTCTTAGATAATATTCTGGTGTAATACAAGGTTATGTAATAAGACCCTATAATTATGATTATTTGCATTATTTTTTCATAGAATAAATTATATACATTAATTTTATAGTTTTCACTTTGTAAATGGGTTTTAAATCTCAAATAGTACATTTATATATTATTTAAATTCAATTAAGAAATATATTTTGTTGAATTAATGGATTTTTTATTAAATTTTATTTTAATAAAATATTATTAGTAAATTAATTTTTATGAAATATAAATGATCATAAAATTATTATGAAAACAATTTTAATTTTTATTAAGGTTTAAAAAATGTTTTTTTCAAAACCCGTCAATTTTTAGTAAATGTCATTTTCTATTTTAAAAGAAAAAATTCACATATTTAGAAAATTATTTAGATAAAATAAATATTATTTTTCCAAGTAGGATTTCAAAATTATCCAATGGTGAATTTTTCATAATTATCTGAGATAGTTAAATTTTTGGGTAAAAATTAAATATTGAATAAATATATAATGTGTTTTATGACATTATAATGACCCAATAGGGATGTAATAAAATAAAAGAAAAGGAATATTCAGACATTATATGTTTTAACTTTAAAATATTGTGATTATAGATTTTTTATTAATTTTATAATGCTGTAGTGGACACTCCAAGACATAGTAAATATTTTATTAGTTTTAAATGATTTCCTTGAGAGTGTGACTCATCGCCACATAAGAAAGCCTAATATTTTAATATGTTCAGCCCTTAGGCTAATAAAATATTTTCAACTAATCCCCTTTGTGAGAAAATATTGGAAAAAAATATGGGACGGTTTTTTTATTAGTTTAATGTGTAGTGTCCAAAACCTAAATAATAAAGAATTCATCTCATTTACTATATAAACCCACAAAATCATCCATTACTATTCACTAAAACCATTTGGAGCATGACAAAACTCTACTATAATCATTCTATAATCCTCCTAAGGCACCCTAATATCCCAAGAATAATATCAAAAGCCACTCCCATTCCTATGGGATCACATATCCATGTAAGGGATCCTCACATTCCCCTCATAATTTCAAATTCAAGTATCTTATTTGAAAGTAGTTCCTATAATTTCAAATTATTATAATGTGATTATTTTATAATAATTATATTAATTTACATTTTATGATATTTGAATTAGATATTATTTATCCTCCCACATTTTTAACCTTACCTAAGCTGTTTCTATACCAAATTTTTTTTAAGGGATTTCACTCTTCTCATTTCTATTCGATCTACTCTTTTACATTATGCTTCTTATGTTATATATTTATATTTTGGGTTATGATGTTACACGATACCCATAATGTCCATTTTATGTATATATGATGTCATATTCCATTCACTCTCACCATTCCCCCCATTGATCCTTTTAGCACACCCGTTACATGGCTGAAATTTCATAAGGGATCTTCCACCCTCCACTTTTATCAAGAATTCATTTCATGTTATGTCATGGAATTTTATTTATTCATATATTGGGATATGTTGTTATATATCATCATTGCTTGCAACATGATTTGTAAGTTATTAGTTCCCCATTCACTCTCATTTATCTCTCTTATGAACACTTATGTATACTCGTTACCATATCTAATTTTCGTAAGGGATGTCTTCCTTTATATTTTTTATCCAAGATGACTTTGGTTGTTATAACATTTTTTCGTCAATTACAAATTCAATGGAATTATTTAGTACCTCCCCCACACTACCACCTTATAGTTTAAGGATGAGATACCTCTTTATCTATCACTAATCACTCACATGTACACCCGTTGCCGTGCAACAATTTCATAATAGTTCTTCCATTTCTCCTCTTTCTTTAAGTTTCTTTATAATGTTACACCATATATTAACAAATTACAAGTGTCTATATTACACCATTAAAATAATTTCTTTTAGATATTATGATATACCCATTTATCTCTATTTAACCATTTTTATTAATATTATGCCACGTTGTTAGGCTGCTGGAAATTGCAACATAAATTTCCATTCAAAAATCATCATGTAGTGAATTCCATGACCATTTATCTATCAAGTGTATTATCCATTATACACATATACTTATTAGTCATATAATTTAATTTATATATTACACATTACTTTATTGTGGAATAAATTATGATGTTCAATGAGTCCATATTTTATGATCCATGTGGCACAATTATGCATGAAATGAAAATTTTATAAAGGGTGCACCCTAATAGCACTCCAATGCATTGGGTAATGGTTAGTATCATGATACGACATGTGAAATTAGGGTTTACTCATGATAATTCATTTGAAATAATGTTTTACTCATGCTAATCCATGTGAAATGATCATTGGCTCATGAAAATATCATGTTGTATGTCATTGCCACATCTCCATGTTATGATAATCATTCTATATCATGCCTTTAAATTCATGTTTCTCTTATTCATAATTGTTATGCATATTTCCTATCATGTATATTATTATTCTTGTTATGCCTAGTTTATTCCATTTCTGGGATTTATATCTCACCATTCTTTTCTGTATGTCCTTAAGTTGTCCCATGCTATGCTATGTATAATGGAATGTTGTGGTCCTTTAAAAGCAGTTTTTAATAAATATGTTGTATTTTATGTAATAAGTTTTCATGTAATGTTCCTAATTTCCCAATACACTACACCTCTTAATCATCAGAGTTTTATTAAGTGGAATTTTATGTAATAAATCATTTTTATATGTGAATGAAAGTGATTGGTTGTTATAGTTTGTATTAGATGATAGGTATAGTTATTTTTGGGATTAGGATAAGAAAACTCTAGTGAGATACTTTGGGATAAGAATAAGTATAAAAAAAACATCCCTAATTTTTTGTGAATATAGATTAAGTGGTTAATCAAGAAAATACATCACACTCTGGATACGAACAAATAGAGGTTGCTCTGGCACAAATGTATATAGGGGTAAAGCCTGAAAACATCGCATTGAGCAAGACTCAAATAAGAACAGGTGCACAAAAACAGGACTAACTGCACTTTTGGTTCGACACACCCAGGTGATACTATGTATTAAATTCACAAGTATAGTATGAACCATTTTTAAGGGGGTAAAAATTCCCCTATGAATATTTTTTTGTGAAATAGATCATGGATAACCTATATTGAAAACTAGGGTATCACAAGATAGGATATTTTATTCAATTACATGTTTATCCTTCTATGTACAAGGTTTTTGTACTTTCTCATTATCTAAATTTTTGAACCCCCAAATTTTTTTTCATAGTTAAAACATAGAAGGAGGAAGATCATGCACAACTCTTCTCTCTCTTTTGGAAGAACTACTTGCAATGATTATCCTGAAGTCAGGGGTAGACGGCCTCAAAAAAATTTCTGTTATCAAAGTTACATGAGAAAAACATTACGAGGCATCTGACACCTCTATAATTTCATGATTCTGTCAAGGATCAAGTGCGGCCTATTGGAGAATCTTTCACTCTCAACTTTCTTACTACCCTAAGCGTGGGAAGTACCATTAGGGGAATTTCAAATTCTTCACTTTATTTCATAATTATGATGCACTAAATGATTTTATAGATGATTTGAAAGAGGGAGAACTTTGATATGCCTATATGTATCAGATTATAGATTTATTGGTTTTATTATATATAAAAACTAATTTACAAAAACCCTATTTTGAAATATTTGACGATGAATTTGTTTGAAACTTTTATAAAGAACATGTTTAAGATTATGACTCATAATTATATATTAGAAATACCTTTTTAAGATGTATCTATGCTTCCACAAATATAATCTAAGAAGGATGAGGAGTTTTTGGGAAAAGGAAGAATATGGTTTTGAAAAAATCCTGAGGTAACATTGTTATAAATGAACACATTCTACCTAAAAATATTCTATTAGGAATGGATAATGACCTCATTGAATAGATGAATGAGATGTACCCTCACATTTTTTTCCATAATATGTTAAATGAAAAAATTTTGGGAGAAATTTATGAATAGGGGAAGTTTGTAACATCTTGAACATTCATGAATAAAATTCCATTTATTTTATTTAATTAAAAATCTTATGGAGATAGAAAACACATGAACATTTTTTATTTTGTTTAAATAACTATTAATTATCATTATCATTGATAATATAACCATTGAATAGTGATAACTTGAATAATATATATATAGTGTTAAATGCTTTTAATACAGACAATGAAAGTGATGACCTCAACCTATAGGATTGTTCACTTTAAATCCCACTTATTGGACCTTTAGAGGGAGATAACATTTCTCAGAATTTCCCTAGACCAAGCCTAAGCCATGATCCAATAACTTAAGCATGAGAAAACCCGTTTGTGGGAGAAGTTCAATCTCATCGAGATCACGAAACAAACCATGTTCAACGAACGGCCACAAGAAAGCCCCACCATCACACACCATACTCTTAGAGAATACGATGGTGTAATAAATGGTTATTTAACAAGACCCTATAATTATGATTATATGAATTTTTTTTTCATAGAATAAATAATATACAATAATTTTATTATTGTCACTTTGTAAATGGTTATTTAAAAGAAAAAATAGTATTTTAGTTAATATATAAATAAAATTAAGAAATCAATTTTCATGAATTAATAGATTTTATAATTAAATAATGTTTTAATTAAATGTTATTATAAAATTACTTTTTATTAAATAAAAATGATCGTATAAATTTTATGAATACAATCGAAATTTTTATTAAGGTTTAAGTACTATTTTTTTTAAAACATTTAAATTTTTAGTAAATGTTAGTTTTTATTTTAATAGTGATTATTAAAATATTTAGAAAAATATTTATATAAAATAAATATTTTTTTGAAATAATGTCTTCAAATTTACCCAGTGGTGATGCTTTCGTAATTTTCTAAGATAATGGATTTCTTTGGGTAAAAACTAAATACTCAATAAATATATAATGTGTTTTATGACATCATAATGACCCAATAAGGTTGTAATAAAATAATATAAAAAGTATATTCGGTTTATATATGTTTTAATGTTAAAATATTGTGATTTTAATTTTGATTGAATAATTTCATTATGCCGTAGTGGACCCTCCAACACTTATAAAATATTTTAACATTTTAAAATGAATTTTTTGAGAGTGTGACTCACCTTCATATAATCAAGCCAAATATTTTAATTTGTTCATCCCTCGAAATTATAAAATATTTTATACCACTCCCCTATGATAGAAACCATTTGAAAAAACCATGGTATGGTTTGTTGTTTTGATTAGTTTAATGTGTTGTATCCAAAACCTAAACAATAAATAATTCCCTTTCATTTTCTATATAAACCCACACAATATTCCATTTATTTTCACTAAAAACAATTTAAACTCAAACAAACTATGAATTCATCTATCTAGAATCCTCACACGACATCCCATTCTTCTTAATAAGACTCTCTCAAGACTCTCCCAAACCATTAGATCACACATCCAAGTAAGGGATCATCACTTTCCTCTCCTCCTTTCAAATTCAAGAATCTTATTTGAAATTAGTTATTCTAATTTCAGATTTTATTAATTTAATTATATTATAATAATTCAATTAAAGTCCATTTTATGATATTTTTGAGAGTAATTATTTATCCTCCCTCATTTTGACCCTTACCTAAGTCGTTACTATGCAAAAATTTCGTAAGGGATTTCACTCTTCTAATTCCAATTCTAGCTACTATAATATATTATGCTTCTCAAGATCCATATTTATGTGATGTGTTATGATTTTCCACGACCCCATAAATTCCATTTTATGTATATATGATTATATATTCCTTTCACTCTCACAAACCCCCCTTACGATCGTTTAAGCACACCCGTTACTTGGCCGAAATTTCATAAGGGTTCTTCCACCCTCTAATTTTATCAAGCCTTATTTTCATGTTATATCATTAAATTTATTTTATTCATTTTTTAGGATATGTTATTATATATCCTCTTTACTTCCCATTTGATGTATAATTCGGTAGATTCAAATTTACCCTCAATTATCCCTCGTATGAACCCTTATGTATACTCATTACCATATCAAATTTCCGTATGGGATTTATTCATTTCCCATTTTTTGTATATGTTTCATTATGTTGTTATACCCTTATATTTTCAATTAAAAATTTTCAGGTCTGATTTCTCAGCTCCACCATACTGACCTTCTAATGGTTGCATAGTGATATGCATATTTCTCTCTCATTAATCTGTCACATGTACACCCCTTACCATGCTGAAATTTCATAATAGTTATTCAATTTATCCACTTTCTTCATGTTTCTTTATTATGTCACACCTTCTATTTAAAAATTATTTATGTTGGTATATTTTTCTATATTAACCCCTTATTGTAAATTTCATGTAAATATTATGATATAGCCATTTTTCTCTCATCAACAATTTTTATAAATTTTATGTCACATCATTAGGTTGTGGGAAATTTAACCACAATTTCCCATGCAAAAATTATCATATAGTAAATACTATGCCCATTTATCTATAAACTGTATTCACCTTTATCCACATATACATAATGATTATAAAATTTCTTGTATGTATTCCACATCCCTTTATCGTGGAATAAATGATTATGTTGAACGATTCCATGTTATATGATCCATGGGGCACACTTATGCATGAAATGAAATGTTTATAATGTGTGCTCCCAGATAGTTCTCCAATGCATTGGGTAATATTTAGTATCATGATACACCATGTGTAATGAGGGTTTACTCATGATAATTAATGGGTAATGAGGGATTTCTGATTCTAATCCATGTTCAATGAGCCTTGGATCATGCTAATATCACATTGTATGTCATTTCCACATCTCCAAGTTATGAAACTCATGTTATATCAAGCATTTATGTTCATGTTTCTCTAATGATCCGTTGATATTCCTTTTTCCAAACATGTATTTTATTATTCATTTTATTAATTGTTTATTCCCTTATTGGGATTTATATCTCACGCTTTTTTAATATGTCATCAGAATATCCTATGGAATGCTATGTTTGAAAGAATGTTGTGGTAAAGTAAAACAAGTTTTCAATAATGTTGTTTTATTTTATGTTTTAAGTTGGTATGTAATTTTCATAATTTCTCAAGACCATAAACCTCTTAATCATGAGAGTTGTCTTAAGTGAGTGTTTATGTAATAAATCACGTTTATGTGTGTAATAAAATGAAGGGTTGTTATATTATTCTTCTATTGATTAAATATTATTATCCATATCTCAATAATTCCATTATAATTTCTTATTCTATGATTCTTATTGAAATATTTAGTTATTGGTACCATTCTATACTATTTTTTACCAAATATAATAAAGAATTTTTTATGATAATATGACATCATTCACTTATTTGGCCATAAATCTGTTTTGTTCTAAAAATATTTTCACAGAAAATTTTGTAAAAAAATTTTATTAACTAATATTTTAATTTTATTTCTAAATAAAAATTACATCAATAATTTTTAAATGTTCCTTTATATGTTTCAAAATCTATATTCAATGAAAAATGGTTTTAAAAATGTTTGTTGTTTTAAAAAGACTTTTTTAAAGAATAAACTATATTTTTACTGTTTTTAAAATAACTTTGAAAATTATTTTCTGTCTAATATTACATCTATTTATGTCACCTGTGTCTTAATGGGATTCTAAACCAAGTATACCATTCTTATTATTTCTATAAGTGGTTATTATTTCGATGAAATATTGTTTCTGAATCTCGTTTCTCTTCTATGTATTATACCTTGATAGACATTTATGAAACCTGCTTCTTTTTGTACGATATTATATGATGAAATGATTTGTGAACATGTCTTTTTTCAATAGGATATTATGTAAAGACATATTTGTGATACCTATTTCATTTCATGGGCTATGATATATTGATTTTTTATGATCCCATGGCACACATATGTATGATTTTATTATGAGATGTCTGGAAACTATATCACCCTCTAATAAATTGGATAATGATTTAGTTCTAATGATATATATATGAATAGAACACAAAGTAAAATTTGTTCTATAAATTATTTTTTTCTATTATTGTATTGGGAGTGATCCTTGGCTAAAATTATTTTTTAGGGAGTGAACCCATTTTACTAATATGGCCTTGGAGGTGATGAATTAACTCATGTTGAAATGATTTTATATTCTTATGTGAAGGAAAAAATTCTATTTCATATTCCAATATTATGATTTCCTAGATTATGCTATTGATTCCCTTATGATTAATGTCTTAATAACTGATAATATTTTTTCCATTATTTATGTTTATGATTTTTTATTGTAATTTTTAGATCTACTAATCTTATAGTAACATTATAATACCATTATATACATGATTATGCTTACATATCTCACTATTTGTACCATTAATGAGCATATGATATCACACCATTTTATGTTCATATTTCCCAAATGATGAAGATGTGTATAATTTATGATGTGTATAAGAAGATTTATAATCATGAAGAACCTAGTGGGAGATCACAATATTCATTTTGTGTAATGTATTATGCTTTCCCCAAAAATTATGTAATGACTATGTATAAGAAGAAATGGTCTATATAGTTGGTATTAGAGTAAATTTTTAATTAACCATTAGAAACATGAATGATAAAACCCTATTGATATCCCTATGTAATGTCTTTAATGATATGTCTATTGTTGATTCAATGTATTGGAGAATGCTGTGGAATTTTGGCAAAGGATTGAGTGAGTGGTGTCCTAGAAATAAATCTATGTATGGATAATAAAAGTTGATGTGTATCTAGAATACTTGTACAAAGGGGTAATAACCATAGAAACACCGTATTGATCTAGACTTGACCGAGAACTGGTGCATGAAAACGGGCATTGATACACACTTGGTATGACACACCTGGAAGTATTGTTTGTACATTCAAAAACATCTCACCAAATAACATGAAGTATTTAAATGGAATTGGGATATGAAAGACCAACAATAAAAACACTCTTTTCATAATTAAAAATGTTTCATAATTTAGATATCCTATAAGTGGTATTTTGTGATTATGTGGTTTTCCATAATGATAATTGTTTCACACTCTATGTTTTTTTGTTATATTCAATGGATGGAAGCAGAAGGAACCACTTTAAAATAAAGTGTGAAAGAAAATGAAATTATTTTTCTCTGGAGAATCTGAATGTGATGGGATATGGAATAAAACATATCATTTCTATTCTAACCCAAATTTCTAAAGATATAAATCTTGTTGGACTTCCCAATGAGAATATAAGGGAACAACATTCCATTGATTCCTTCACGAGGAAACATCCACCTTCTTTCTATAGATCCCCTGATCCCCCAGTTTCTGAAAAATTGATCAGTACCACTGAATATATATTCATCTCTATATATAATTCCGATAATGCGAATATCATTATAGCTATTTATCGATTAAATGTTTAAGAAGGTAAATAGTGGAATATAATCAATAATATAAGTAAAAAAGATAAAATTGAATCCTGGGGCTGGTATGGGTTCATAAAATTATTTTAAATATGTACATTCCTCTAATTTATTTTGAAATATGGATAAATATTTACTTGAGTTAATGAGAATATGTGATGAATATGTTTTTACCTATGAGGATAATTATACAAGACATGTGATGAATAATTTTGGTATTATCATCAAACCTGACAGTAAAGTTGATAGATTATTCAGTTACATAAATACAAGTCTCATAAGGGTGTTATCCATAACAGAACTTAGTTTTGATGAAGGGACTATGGGTTGTGATATCATGGTTATAATGGAGGTTGTATTTACGTATCAATATCATGGTTTTGATAGAAAAATTAATATAGGGTTCAATAGTAAAACTAAAAACCCGGGAGAAATGAATATGAAAATTCCTTTAAGATTTATGTATTAGAAGAGGGATTTATGTAGTTTTTTTAAGGGGTATAATAAATTGTAATGTGGGTAAGTGAAGGTTATCAAGAAATTGATTTCTGAAGTGATGAGAAGAAGTATGATACATATATTAATGGATATAATTCTATACCGAATACACATCCCCCACTTCAGTGCTATAGGTGTAAAGTGAATGTGAATTATGACAACCAATTCCAAAACTAGAAGGTTAATGATGATAGTCGAAGTAATTAACCTTAAAACTGATGGAATCATGGAAATCTGTAGAAATAACTATTTTTAATGAGGGGTGTGATATTTACATGGTTTAAGGTTCAATTACCATCCACTCTAGTACTTTTAATGTCATATTTGATTATAGATATACCTAATCATTCATATATAATGAATTTTATTTGGTAATTAAGATTTCACTGAAACCCATAATAGTACAATGATTTAATCTTAGATATTTGATTCATATATGGTTAATGTATGTGGGAATCATCTTTCTACAATTCTTTTCCTTCATCATTTGGTAGAATTTGATGTCATCTCAGGAATGGATTATATTTACATACATAAATACCACATCAATTTTAATGAAATTGTTGTTAGATTTGATATTTCAATCCAAAATATGATTTTATATAAATGTTATAATACGTATGAACTTCCTTTTCAAATTACATATAGTGTATGGGTCTTAATTCCAATTCATATGGTGTGTTTATCTCAAATGGTTTGGGAGAAAATAAACATCGATGATATGATTATCGATTGAGAATTTTTGGAAATATTTCCATACATATATCATAGAAATCCCAAAAACATGAAGTAGATTTATCAATATAACTCATATCTAGTTCAATACCTATTTCAAAGGCTCCCTATTGATTGGCCCTGATTGAGTTATACGAATTAAAGAAGAAAATCCTTGAAAACCATGATAAGGTATTCATTCGGACTAGTGTGTCACCTTGAGGTGAACATATTCTTTTTTTAAAATAATGATGGATCAATGACAATCTTCATGGATTATCGAGAGTTGAAGAATATCATGATAAAAAAACAAGTATAATTTTCCCTATATTGATGAATTGTTTCATATTGTGTGAGGAGCTAAATACATATCTAATGTTGACCTTTATTTTGTTTATTACAAATTTTGGGTTTAGAATGAGGATATAGCCAATATGAAATTTTTGACACGGTATAGACACTTTGAATATATTTTTATTCCTTTTGGTATTATTAATTCCCCAACTATATTCCAGGACTTAACGAATAGAATCATTTGGTTTTGTATTGATTATTTTGTGGTAGTATTTATAGTTGATATTTTCATCTATTAAACAATAAATTAAGATAATGGAGAACACTTGAGAATTTTACTAAAGTCCCAATGGAAAGAGGAGGTGTATAAAAAATTTACAAAGTGAAAATTTAATCAATAAATGGGGTCATTATTGGGTCATATAATCTCATGAGTGGGTGTGGTAGTATATCCATCCAAGAATAAAGCTATTGAATATTAGCCTAGACCAACTACGATGACTGAGATACGTACTTTTCCTGGATTAGATGGATAATTTTTATGTTTTATTGGTTATTTCTCACATGTATCCAATCATCTGACCAAGTTAACTTGAAAGGGTTCCTTGGTTCATTAGAATGACTAATGTGAGGGAAATTTCATGGAATTGAAGATAAGGATAGTTAGAGAATCAATATTTACATTACCCTAGAGTGTAGAAGGGTTTAAATCTATAGTGATGCATCCAAGAATAGATTGGGTTTTTTATTATGTAGAATAACATGGTTATAGCCTATATATCATGACCAAGTAAAATTCATGACAACAATTACCCAACTCGTGATTTTGAGTTTGCTATGCTAATTTTTTATTTAATGAAACATATGTATTGAAATTATGGATTGATGTGAGATAAATATACCAATCATAAAATTATGAATTATATATTCAGATAGAAGGAGATGAACATGAACCATAGAAAATGTTTACAAAAAATAATGTATTATGATTACTAAATACATTACCACCCTGGGAAAGCAAATAAGGTGACCAATGATTTGATTCAAAATGATCGTTCTAGATTATCTAATATTAAGATCAGAAAAGATCCAATATTTGTAGATTTCCAAAGGATGGATCAGGAAATATAAAAGGAACTTGAAAAACCATATCTTTCTTAATTCGATGTTCAACCCTTTATACAAGTGAAGACTAA
Organism: Viscum album; assembly: GCA_963277665.1. Lineage (NCBI taxonomy): Eukaryota > Viridiplantae > Streptophyta > Magnoliopsida > Santalales > Viscaceae > Viscum > Viscum album. Next base: position 207,199,668 of record OY728166.1, read on the forward strand.
ATAGGCAATGAAGGAAGATGTAGAATTATAAAAGAATATTACAAATGTTCATAAGTTTAGCCCTGATTGGAATATATTGATATTGTTTGGGAAAAATTTATGTGTTCCATTAATATTGGATTTGATAAAGTAGTTACCTGAAAAATATCATATCTCTTCATTCTATATTCAACCTGAAAGTATGATGGTGTACTGATATTTGTAAGAAACCTTATATGAGGATTGAATGAAGAGAGGTATCACAGATTTTTTATATCTATGATTGGTATATCAGCAAGTTATGGATGAAAGGAATAATACAAATGGGATGTTGCATCCATTATCCTTAAAAAATGGAAATGGTATTACATCAATATAGATTTTTTTGTTGGACTGCCTATAATATTTAAAGGGATTAATTTTATATGAGTGTTAGTAGATCATCATTGAAATTCATCACACTTCATTTCTATTAGTGAAAAATTCTCAATGGATCATCTTGTTCGGATACACATTAAAAAGTGGTAAGGTTTCTTGGAGTACCATATTCCATTGTATCTGATTTCGATATTAGGTTTACCTCAAGGTTCTTGGGATTTCATCAATAAGCACATGATGTGGAATTGAGTTTTAACACTTCTTATTATCCTTAGATGGATTTTCCATTTTGAATAAAAACTTAACCTATAGAAGATATATTGAGATATTGTTAATTTGATTTCAAAGGTTTTGGGATCAACATCTTACTATATTTGAGTTTTCATACAACAATATATTTCAATCAAGAATTCCAACAGTTCATTATTAATTCCTCCATGGAAATAAATCTTTAGCTCTAACTTATTATAATGATGTTGAAGAAATAAAGATATCGGTACCTGAGATCTCTGAAAAAATATTAAAAAAGTTTAAAACTGTTTACTAGTATATCAAATCACCTCAAAGATAGAAAACAAGTAATGAAGATAACGATCGAGTTGACCTAGAATTTTATGTTAGTGAGAATATATTTTGATTAATCTCTCCCATTAAGAAGGTTATGAGATTTAGGATGAAATGGAATCTACACCCTCGGTATATCAGTCTCTTTCATATTCTTAATTATATTAGGATGGTATCATATTGATGGTAAGAACCTCTAAATATCTATCACATTGATTATTTTTTCCATGTATCTCTCATTATTATTTACATACCTTTCCCTTCATATGTAATAAACTCATAGGTTATACGACTGGACCAAGATCATTCTTCTGCAGAACAAAAAGTTAAAATCTAGGATCATACATAGAAACTTCTATGAAGCAAGACCACTCACCTTGTCAATTTTTTAGAGAAAAAACTAATTTGGGGAAGATATATGGGAACTTTAGGATTTGATGAGGTATGAGTATCCTCAATTTTTTGTATCATCGTAATGAATTTCAATGGAGAAATTCATTTTTAAATTGGTAGAATGTAACACCCTATGTATTTATTAACATTTTCCTGAATAAATTAAGTTTATTTATTATATTTTGTCACATTCTAAACTAATTAAATATTTTTATATGCTATAATAAGTTAATCTTTCACTACACACAACATCATCTTGTATTTCCTTATTCGCGACCTCGAGTTTCTAAGAAACAACATTTTATTATTATAAATTTTTAAACAAGAGAGTTATAACCTAGCCATTAAACTTAGTAATATGAATAGTAATAAGTAATTTAGAAATATTATTTATAAGAAATCTATATAAATAAAATATATTTATCATTAAATATATAATTTTTAGCAAAGCGTGTATGTTTTGAAAAATATTATTTTCTCAAATGAATTGTTTATTTTATTTCCTTATATGAAAATAAATAAAATTGAATTTATAAACTTTTAGAAATTTAATTTTATACAATAAACATCATTTAGGAATTCATAATTTCAAATTTAACTTATGGTTATTTTTTGGGATTTTTCTAAAAACATCATTTTTTGATGAATAATGGAAAATACTAAATGTTAATTGAAAAATACAATTTTGAATATTTTATTTATATAGATAAATTATATTTTAATTTTTTTTTAATGTATAATTATATAAATTATATATATATTTATTTAATTTAGTTCATTTTTATCTAATTTCACAATGAAATTACACATAAAAAATTTAAAACTCTTGAGCTTGTCCCCTTTAAAAAGATGTCATCTCATCTCATAAAAATGATTAATTTTAAATGAAATTATACCAATTATGTGATTATAATTTAGAAAAATTGATTCCATATTTGAAATCATAATACTATATAATTTATAACAAGATCAACATAATATTAACACAAATTAATTAGTAAAAGTGACTAAAATTTATTATAGTGGTAAGTTAAAAACGGGTTTACTTAGGGGTTAAACATAAATTTAAGGGGCCATATAACCTATAAGAATTTTAATAAGACTTTTTATTTATATAATTAAATAAAATTAACTATTTTATTAATAAAAGGATAGTTATTAGATGCACATGATGTAAGGGATACCTCTTTATAGTGTTTACATTTTTATATTTTCAATAATGCCACTCCTCCTCCACTATAAAAAGCGAACTCACCCCCACCCATTTCTTCACACATATCAATACCATTTAGAGAATACAAAACCAAACTGGATATCCACCCAAATTTCAGCCATTAATCATACAATCATCACTTTTGGTTGAAATCCAACCATGGAATCCCTTCGGTGCAAGACGAAAGGTGTTTCTGAAACAATAGTTAATATCTTTCAATAATCACTTTTGTTTTATTTATTTCTATACCCCTAAATGATTCTATTACAATGATTATATAATATCCCCAGTATCCAAAATATAGTGAGACATTATTCTGTTAAGGTTTTGACCACCAGTAACACACAGTTCCACAAAATGGGAAACAAAATCATCCTTTGTGTGTACGGCAGACTACCACCTCACAAAATGTCACGAACCATGCTGGGTCGTCATCCGACCTGGTGCCCGACCCGGTCTGCGGCATGGCCCGAAGGGCATTCCTGATCCCCACGGGCTGGCAACTGGTGTCGGGAATCAAAATAAACCAGTTGGGAACAGTTTGGCCCATTACAAAGATAAATAAACATAAACTGAACAAGTAGATAAATAATGAAAATTGAAATAACAACGTGGCAGCAGAAAAATAAATAAACAAAATGTGACATACCTCAGGTGACCCCATGGATCACCACGGTACGTCAACTACACTCACTCCCAAATGCAGTCCAAGATGGAAACCTATAACTGAAAAGTAAAGTCGTCATGAGCACCAAGATGCTCAATAGGAATGCCAAAATATAACCACGTCCTATGCTTCCGCCATTAATAAGAAATCAAATTATTACAATGTGAAAATAAGATATAATGAAATAATGTTTCTCCTTTTCAAATTCAAGTAACATGTTTTCATTTTCAGGTAAAGCATTTTACTCCTACAACATTTTCAAAATAGGTTTCAAGCATGCATTAACATTTTAAAAATGAAAAGAAACCAGTTTGGATTATAAATGTGGTTTTCACAAACAAGACATCAGGTATGAAACAACTAAAATGAAAGTTACATCACTAGAATCATGTCACAAATGAGCACTATGGGTAATCCTTATAGGTAACTAGAACAAGTGGGAACCTAGTGACCTCGTACCTCAGTGAAACGTGGCTTAGAAAACCACAACCCTCCGAAAACGTGGCTTAGAAGGCCACGACCCTCATAAATTCATATGTTTAGTTAGTGTGGTTGCATCAATCCTTCTAGAAAAACCGGAATGAACCACTGATGTGTCATCTAGCGTACTAGTCCTGGTCTCCCACCTAGATACCTTGGTTTCCCATTGTGCTCTATTTCAAGTGGTGGTGAGTATTTCTTTATCATGCAAACATATATTAACATAACATTTTATTTATCAAAAACTCATTCTACCTCTCACCATTGTTCTTACTCCTTAAGTGCATTCCCCCTATTTCATGTCACACAACGCATAAACTTCAACATTAAGAACATCATAACACTTTCAACATACAAATCATTTTCTAAAACCAAGGGGGCGTGCCTCAAGAGAGGTTTATCGTTTTCATAAAACAGTCTTAAGGATCCAAATGGGATGTATTACATAAAGGGAATAATTTTTACAATTAACTGGACAAAAGTCCAAACACCTTTGGAAATACACATTACCAATTCAAAACCACTTTAGGAAATCAATTTTTCATGAAAAGGTCACTTAAGACCGATGGCATTAAAAATACATTTCAATTTCCAAAGCAAAGGCATAATCATTTCTAGCAACCGTAACCTGATTTCCCATCATGTTTATATAGCGTAAATGTAAAACATATTTTTAAAACAAGCAAGCAATTATGAATCTCAAATCAAAGTCATAGGCATAGAGGACCTACCTCAAACTTGTTGCTATTTGTCGACGACCACTCGAACCCACGTTTGATGCATACACGCACATGAATTTATACACATATATATATACACCCCTAGCTACATTGCACATATTCCCCGTGATATGAGGGAATATGTACAAGGAGGGAATATATATATATATTCCTTACCCTATGCATGTACAAGTAGGATACCTCGAACCCGCGGCCCCAAACCACATTAGTAAGGCCCAACGCACTACACAAATAATTTAATATAGAAATTAAAAACTTAAATGATCCATAAAACGTTTCAAAATAACACATCAAGGATTTTCACAAACGAAACACCACCTACATTACTCATAAAACCCCTTTAAAATATTAAAATAAAAATACATAATCAATTAAACCATTTTCAATGCCCTTTTTTAAATCGTCACTTAAACCATAACCAATTCCAAAACATGCTTTTCATTTTTTAAACCATTTACGATTTACATTTAGAAGTACAAAAGAACTGAAACATTCCAAATTATGCATTTACCTTTTAAAAACCTACACCCAAACCCATTTTACCATTGGAAACGGGATTCACACCACCTGAAAAATTAAATAAACCATTTATATAATTTATAAAACACCTAAAACTGGAAAACAAGGTTTTTCATGAAAAGTACACCCAAAGTGACATTTAAAAATACCTTCCATCTTTTAAAAGAACTTGTAAAACATGTTGACAAATAAACCAGAAGTAAAACAATTAGACAATTTATTAAACACTTTAAAATTTGCACTATAAATAAAATTACACCAAAAACACTCTCTAAACCACAAATGCACACTAAAAGCATACTAAAATTTAATCTGCAGCCCTTGCATAATCTAATAATGAAAACTCACAAGTCATAAAACAAAACCAAGCATTACTGAAATCATTTATATACGAAACAGACCCTATTTCACACAATCATTCCATATAAAAATAATGCACAAGCTAATCTACTGCAAAAAAATGCTTTCACCCCCAACACAAAATACCAGCAACACAAAAATCCCAAAACACATAAATTATAATTAAACCACATGGAAGAAGATGATGACTCCTCACCTGAAGACAACGACGAACCCACTCCCCTTGATGGAAGTGGCTAAAATTGGCCTTGATGGAACCCGACAAAACCTAAAAACATGATTCAATCAAAATTCAGAACCCCAAAAACATTAGGGTTCAGCCAAAAATCAGTAGGGTGACAGGGAGACCTCAAACCATCCAAGGATGGAAGGAGAAGAGGGAAGAAACCCATACCCTAAAAAATCGTACCAAAATCCAGTGGAAACAGATAGAAATCCAAGAAGAAGAGGGAGCTCGGGAGTTAGCCTCGCGAGCGGAAAGTGCTCGCCCAGGGGAGGGTCTCACAGAGGTGAGGACTCCCGGTGGGAGGCTTGTCCAAGGGAGCCCGCGTAGAGGGAAGATGGTGCACAGGAGAGGGAGGGACTACCGGCGGGTCGTGCGACTGGGTCAGGGGAAAGGGGGGGTTTCCGCGACCAGGGAGAGGGGAAGAATGTAGCTCAGCACAGGGGGGGGACGATCGCGTCTCAAGGGGGGCACTGTGTGTGACGCCCTGGGTGGAAGAACAGCAAGGGAAAAACAAGAAATGAAATGTAAAGAAGGGAAAAAAAGAGAAAAGAAATAAATAAGATAGGAAATAAAATAAAATAAATAAAACTTTAAATAATAATAATAATAATAAACTTAATAAGGATTTTAATAAACTCCAATAATAATAATAATAACTTAATAATAATTATTAAAAACTAAACAATAATATTATTGTTATTATTAACCATAAAAAAATAATAATAAACATAGTATGATATTAATAAACTTAATATACTTAACAAAATTAATAGAAAGTTAATAATAATAACTTAATTATAACAAACCAATTTTAATAAACTTGGTGAACATAATAATAATAATAAAAAAAATAATTTCCATAATTATAATTTTAAAATACATCATTAAAACTCATTTAATTTATTTGCCTTGAGGCAGGCTGCATGGTGACCCGGGAAAAGTCGCGTAGCTTTGAATATGCCATGGCATGCACCAGATAATGTCAAGGGTGAAGCATTCATTCATCAACAAAATGAAAAAATATAAATTAGTCTTGGTCACATCTTGATAGAAAGTTTCAAAATCTGTTGAAATTGTATAATAATATTATCTTAAAAGTTATGGTGGGACAATTCTGCCCACCATAAAAACATTCTACCCCCAGAAAGTTACCCAACCAAATGAGGAAACAACTCATGTTCGAAACTGAATGAGGCTAACAAAAACACGAACTCGGTGTGCCTTTTCACTCCATCAGTCACACCTTATGAAATCTAAGGGAAAACGCGATGAGAAAATCCATAAAGAAATGGTAAGGGTTCTCCCCACCACAATAACCAAACTAGCACAACAAACATTGAGACTCACAGCACGGGCCAACTCTGGAAAGACTAAATTGATCCAAGATGGAACTGCCACACAGACCAAACCATGAAGAAGTCAAGACAAGATTCATGGGGGGGCCCCCACCATTTAAGAACTGGCCAGCTTAAGCTAATTAGCACTGACCAATACGAGAAACCCATCACAAACCGACCAATGAACTCTCTGCTTAACCTAGACCCCCACCACATGGGGTCATCGATGAAAGAGCCCAAACTGAGTAGTGGACCAAACAACTATTCATTATTTCCCAAGATGCATATGTCTCCAAAACGAGAACATCCTAAAACAAGAACGGGTCACCCATAGAGCTAGCCACATGAGAGGGATAATCATTTTGAGACTCACTTCCATAAAGAGCCAACCTTCAAAACTCACACATGAGGAGGAACAACTACTAGAATTTCAAGAAAACGATATCACCACGCCTCCTTGTAACCAATGTGGGGTATTCTAATAAAAAATACCACAACATGAAAATGAGACCTTTATTCCATTTACATCAAAACATAACCTTCAAAGATGAGGGATCTTGAATAGAGAAATTTAAACCATCCCTATTTTAGCTCTAGAGACAAAATTTAGACCAAGGAGCCCCACACCCAACGATTCCTGACTGCGTGAAGAGCTTCACTCTGAGACCTGTGGCTCGAGCTCTGATGTCTTGAAGCATCTTCTGCCCGTAGTTAGGAGCTGAAATACTTCGGTTGGGACTCCTGCTGATGGTGACGCTAGCGGAAGCTCTCCAATTTTCCCAAATGGCCACACTGACGACAAGCCTTTGGAGGATGATGACAAGGCGACTTAAAGTACCCAAACCGAGCAAACTAGAAGAAAACAAAAGTTTGGACCAACTAATAGAGGATGGGATTGACAAGATGAATTTTCTGAGACAGGTTCCTCCGATTCGCTCTCGTCGCCAGATTGGAAACCTTCTCGAACACCGAAAAGAAAGGGTACTGGAACCCTGGACGAAGACCCCACAAAAGAGAGACTTTAATTGATTCCACGATGCTACCTTAAGAGAAAAGGGAATCAACCCCTCCAAATTTCCAACATAACCCTTTATTGACCGTTGGCTTTGTTGGACACTCACTAGTTCTCCCATTTTCCTCGCCTTCACTTCCTCAGGCATAAACCATCGGACGAGAGTTGCCTTAAACACCTTCCAAGACATACCATCATGCAACGACGCTGGGAATATTTCCTACACCAATCCAAAGTTGCACCTTCAAACGGACCCGAACCAACACAGACTCTCATAGCTTCGGGGGATCCCAATAACCTGAAAACACCAATGATTTCACGAAGCTAGTCCGCTACCTTTGATAGATCATGATCACCACGAAAGATGGACATCGAATGAAAAGAACTCAATTCCAACACTCCGTTAAGAGTCTGGGTAGAACAAACAACTAGAAGAGGTCCTCTAAAAACTTATGGGACTTTTCTGGGCAGCACGCTCAAAAACAAGAGGCACAAATCTGAATCAAAACTCATCATAAATCAAAATTCCACACATCAATCACAAACATATTCTAAAACTCAAATAACTATTCCAACCACAAGCAAGTATGTCAAAACCATGAACCCACAAAAATGAATACTCATCATGAAAAGAGAACGTTAAACAATTTCTCACTCACTTTTCAAAACATTTAAATTACCTTTTTGGAAACTGTTTTTTTTTCAGCAAACAGACCAACTTAAATATCGATCATTGGTATTCCATTAAGTCTCACACATACATATCCATGAGCTAGCTCAAGAACCCATCCACTCACATAGTCAATTTCTTCACTTTCCATATTCACACCTCAATTTATGTCATCCCTCATATGAATACCAAGGGTCAATTCAAGATATGTCTCATTTTCAAAACAGATCATTCAGCATAAAGCACAAATTCCCAACCAATTTGAAAAGGTAGCTTATCATTAAAGCATTATATTTCCAATTTCCAAAACATTTTCCAAATTCACATTCAAAAAAGTGCTACTGAGATCCCAAATCAACTTCTAAAACACCTCCCATTTTCCCTTTTGAAACCACTCATCCGTTAAAAGAAAAAAATTTCCATTGCAAAACCACTTTTCCACTCTAACACCTCATTCCAATTTGAATAAACCTTCAAAAAAATCCATTTTCATTTTTGAGATCTACTCATACCAACCAAAATTAAGGTCAAACATAACTCACATTAAAATTTACAAAAATAAGGAACTAGTGGCTATGCCAACCCGGTAACATGTCTTAGCAGACCATGCTCTGAGAGAGCATTAACCACAAGAAGCGTCTTGAACAGTGCACTCAGGTTGTACATGGGTCGCTACTCTATGAAAGTCCGTCTCGTGAAATTGGCTCACCTCCTTGTTCATCCACCATCCACACATACCAATCCAAAGAAGAAAATTCAAATCCTAGACTACCCCTGGAAAGTCGAGTCTCGGGACGGGAAAGGGTTCATGACGTCCTTCTCGCACCTACCTCTCGAGTACCAACACACCTGATCATTAAGATACTGGACACCCCAAATAACAAGGGCAGCTCTACTACCATTTTACCACGAACTAGGATGAGTCGTCATCCGACTCGACGCCCGACCCTGTCCGCGACATGGCCTGAAGGGCATTCCTGATCCCCACGGGCTGGCAACTAGTGTCGAACATCAAAATAAACCAGTGTGGAATGGTTTGGCCCATATCAAAGATAAATAAACATAAACTGATCAAGGAGATGAATAAATAAAAATGAACTAAACAATGTAGCAGTAGAAAATTAAATAAAAAAAATGTGACATACCTCAGGTGACCCTGTGGATCACCACGGTACGTCAAAAACACTCTCTCCCAAAAGCGATCCAAGACTGAAACTTGCAACTGAAAAGTAAAGTAGGCATGAGCACCAAGATGCTCAGTAGTAATGCCAAGATATAAACACGTCCTATGCCTCCACCTTTAATATGAAATCCAATTATGCCAATTTGAAAATACGATATAATAAAATAATGTTTCTCCTTTTCAAATTCAAGTAACAAGTTTGCATTTTCAGGTAAATCATTTTACTCCCACAACATTTTCAAAATAGTTTTCAAGCATGCATTAACATTTCAAAATGAAAAGAAACCAGTTTAGATTATAAATATTATTTTCGCAAACAAGACATCATGTATGAAACAACTGAAATTAATGTTACATCACCAGAAGCATGTCACAAATGAGCACTATGGGTAATCCCTATAGGTAACTAGAACTAGTGGGAACATAGAGACCTCGTACCTCGGTGAAACGTTTCTTAGAAGACCATGACCCTTAGAAAAAATGTCTTAGAAGGACACAACCCTTAAAAATTCATATGTTTAGTTAGTGTTGTTGTGTCAATCCTTATAGACAAACCCGGATGAACCCCTACCGTGTCATCTAGCATACTAGTCCTGGTCACCCACCTAGATACCTGGGCTTCCCATTGTAACCTACTTCTTGTTTTGGTGAGTATTTCTTTATCATGAAAACATATATGAACATCACATTTACTTTATCAAAAACTCATTCAACCTATCACCACTGTTATTCCTCCTTAAGAACATTCCCCCTCTTTCACGTCACACAAAGCATAAACTTCAATGTTAGGCACATCATAACACTTTCAACATACAACTCATTTTCTAAAACCAAGGGGGCATGCCTCAAGAGAGGTTTTTCTTTTTCATAAAACTCTCTTAAGGTTTTATACTGGTTGTATTACATAAAGGGAATAAATTTTACAATTAACTGGACAAAAAGGCCAAACACCTTTGGAAATACACATTACCAATTCAAAACAACTTTAGGAAAAAAAAATTTCCAAGAAAATGTCACTTAAGACTGATGGCATTAAAAATACATTTCAATTTCCAAGCAAAGGAATAATCATTTCTAGCAACCATAACCTGATTTTACAGCATGTGTATATAGCGTAAATGTATAACATATTTTTAAAACAATAAAGAAATTATGAATCTCAAATCAAAGGAATAGGCATAGAGGACCTACCTCAAACTTGTCTCTATATGTCAAGGACCACTCCAACCCACGTTTGATGCATACACACACATGAATTTATAAATATATATATATACACCTTTAGTTGCATTGCCCATATTCCCTGCTCCATGAAGGAATATGTACAAACAGGGCATATATATATATATATATATATATGCCTTACCCTATGCATGTACATGTAGGATACCACGAACCGCGGCCCCAAACCACCGTAGCGAGGCCCAACGCACTACACAAATATTTTAATAAAGCAATTAAACACTTAAACGATCCATAAAACGTTTCAAAATAACACATCAAAGATTTGAAGCAAAGAAACGCCACTTACATAATGCATAAAACCCTTTGAAATTATTAAAAGAAAAACACATAATCAATTTAACCATTTTCAATGCCCTTTTCAAATCGTCACATAAACCAGAACCAATTCCAAAACATGCATTTCAATGTTTAAGCCATTTACAGTTTACATTTCGAAACACACAACAACCCCAATATGCCAAATTATGCATATACATTTTAAAAACCTACACCCAAACCCATTTTACCATTGGAAATGGGATTCACAGCACCTGAAAAATTGAATAAACCATTTATACAATTTATAAAACACGTAAAAGAGGCAAAACATGGTTTTACATGAAAAGTAAACCCAAAGTGACATTAAAACATACTTTACATCTTTTAAAAGAACTTACAAAACATGTTGACAAATGTACCACATGTAAAACAATTAGATAATTTATCAAACACTTTAAAATTAGCACTAGAAAATTACACCAAAAACACTCTATAAAACAAAAAGGCACACTAAAAACATACTAAAATTTAATATGCAGCCCTTGTATAATCTAATAAAGCAATCTCACAAGTCATAAAACATAACCAAGAATTACCAAAATCATTTATATCCGAAACAGACCCCATTTCACACAAGCATTCAATATTAAAATCAAGCACAAGTTAATCTACTGCAAAAACAGCTTTCACCCCCAACACAAAATACCAACAACAAAAAAATCACAAAACTCCTCAATTATAATTAAACCACAAGGAAGAAGATGATGAATCCTCACCTGAAGACCATGGAGAACCCACTTCCCTTGATGGAAGTGGATAAAACTGTCCATGATGGAACCCGAAAAAACCTTAAAACAAGATTCAATCAAAAATAAAAACCCCAAAAACATTAGGGTTCAACAAAAAATTAGTAGGGCGACGGGGAGACCTCAAATCAACCAAGGATGGAAGGAGAAGAGGGAAGAAACCCATACCCTGAAAAATTGAACCAAAATCTGGTGGAAATGAATTGAGATCCAAGCCGAAGATGGAGTTAAGGGGGTAGTGTCGCGAGCGGAAAGGGCTTGGCCAGGGGAGGGTCGCGCAGAGGTTAGGTTGCCCGATGAGAGGCTTGTCCGAGGGAGCCCACGTAGAGGGAAGATGGTGCACCAGAGAGGGAGGGACCGATGGCCGGTCGTGTGACTAGGTTAGGGGAAAGGGGGGGGGGGCGTTCGCCGCGACAAGGGAGAGGGGATGAATGGGGCTCGGTGTAGGGGGGCGATCGCGACTCAAGGGGGCGTTGTGCGTGACGCCCTGGGAGGAAGAACAACAAGTGTTAAAACAAGAAAAGAAATGGAAAGCAAAGAAAAAAAAGTGAAAATAAATAAATAAGATAGGAAATAAAATAAAAGAAAATATAATAAAATAAAGAAAACATTAATAAATAATAATAATAATAATAAAATTAAGAATGATTTTAATAAACTCCATTAATAATAATAATAACTTAATAATAATTATTATAAACTAAAAAATATTATTATTATTATTAATCATAATAAAAATTATAATAAACTTAGTATGATATTAATAAACTTAGTATACTTAAAAAAATTAATAGAAATTTAATAATAATAACTTAATTATAACAACTCTATTTTAATGAAATTGGTGGACATAATAATAAAAATAATTACAATAATTACCATAATTATAATTTTCAAATACATCATTAAAACTCATTTTATTTCTTTGTCTTGAGGCAGGCTGCACGGTGACCCGGGAAAAGTCACGTAGCTTTGAATACGCCATGTCATGCACTGGATGATGTCATGGGAGAAGCATTCATTAATCCAGAAAATGCAAAAATTTAAAATAGGCTTGGTCACATCTCGATAGAAAGTTTCAAAATCTGTTGAAATCATAAAATAATATTATCTTAAAAGTTCTAGTGTGACTCAAACTGATGTAGTTCATTTATCCATTACCACCATTAATGGAAAGGAATAATGATGGACCTACTATTTTAATATTATATACATATGATATTTATGATTAATTTTGGCTTCTGGAACTATTATATAACATATACCTTCATGATTTCCATTTTTTTAAAATATAATAATACATTTTGTTGATTTTTAGACTACCACCTCCTCAAAGTGATGTGATTCACTCACACATTGCATAAAATGTATTAAGGATGGGTTTAAAGAATTTATATGATATTTAGGACATTATAATTGTACTATATTTATATTTTTTATATATACATATATTTTATTTATTTTATTTATTTCAATATAAAATAAATTGAAACAACATTCATGCATACGTATGACCTACCATATCCATGAATGATGTATTTAATTATATATATATATATTATAGAATATTATAAATAAATATACACTGAATATATATGGTATTTATTTTAAGTTTATCATTTTATATATTATTAAATGAAAATATAAGTAAGAGTAAAAAATATAACAAATTGAAACATGTGAGAAAACAAATATGTTGTTACCTAAAATGTAACATTAATGTATAAGTGTTAATAAATAGGTTATACAATCTCTAAATAAAATCATATATGGTATGATATAACTTAATATGATTATTTAATGGTTTTACTGTAACATCCGAGGTTAATAAAAAATATTACATTTTAATATTTATTAATATATTTGAATTAAATATTAAATTTACTTTTAAGAGGATGCTATGTTGGATAGATTACTCAACACAAAACAACATATTTCTTTGAAATTATAGGTTGCACGCATCATTGAGTTATACCAAAAAAAATATAATATTATTATTTTTGAAATGATAGTTAACGCCTAGCCATTATATTGGCGGGAATGAACATAACTAGATACAAAATTAGTAAACATCCTTGTGAATTGGTTTTAACTTTTATTTGATAAATTTTAGAGAATTAAAATAAGAACGAATCTGATTTTAAGCATAAAACACTCTAATATTCTTTATAAGGTCTTTTTACCAACTTTTGATGGCGAATCATTTTTAAATCTAGTTTTTTCACTTTTATATATATTTTATTTGACAAACTAAACTTCTTCTTTAGAATAGGGACATCAAAATTTACTTTGGGTAAAATTTTGGTTTTTTTTCTAACAAATTTCACTTTTTGATGAAAAGTCAAAAATACGACGTTTTAATTCAAACTTGCCTTTTAAAATTTTATTTTTATATGGTTAGATTATATTTTTAATTGATAATAATGTTGAATTAGATTATGGTTTTATGATTTAATCCAATATTGGTCATTGGAAGTAATTTCACTTTTTAATTAGACATAAAAACATGTCAATCCTTTGATAGTTATTATTTCATAAAACAAATTTTTTGGTTTTGATAATTTGAATTAATTTTAAATTTATTTGTAAAAATTATGTGTTTTGAGTTTGTAAAAATGGATCCCATATTTCTAATCAAGAGTTCCAAATTGTGTAATTAAGTATTTTTTATTTTTAGACATTATGAATAGTAACTTGAGTAAATATTTTATTAACCATGGTAAAGGGGTAAATCTAGTAAATTAGTGTAAAAAATAATATTATAATAATATAAAATTACCTTAACATGTTTCCTTACCCTATTTACTGATACATGTCTTACCATTTTCATTCGTTGGTTGATTTTGGGATCCCATGTTTTTACTTGTATGTGAAAATGACACTTTATAAAAATTATTTTAAAGTTAATGAAAATATAAGATAAACAAAAATCTTTTAGAAAAAAATATTTTGTATCAGGTTTTATAAAATATATCTTCAGTTATAAAAGGTCATTAAAAATTTAAAAATATTTCCTAAATCATGCTATTTTATAAATAATTTTTTAGACATCAATTAAATAAATTTATTTATGACACAATGATGATGTTGTGATTTCCTATTTAGTGAATATTTTAAATAAATGAGATTATAAATAATAAAATAATTTTATTTTCAAAATTTTTAAGCCATAAAAAAATTTGAGAAAATAATGAATTTTTATCTTTTAATTAATGATGTTTTTTTGATTGAATCAAGATGTTATAGATTTATTAAAAGTCTTGATATGAATAGTTTTTAAATTTACATAGATGAGTTTTTAGAACAATTAATAATTTATTAAATGAAAAAATAATATTTAAACTCTATTATTCATAAAAATTATATATATGATGTTAAAAATGTCATTAATGATCTATTTTTGGTCCCAAGGGATTTTATAGTAAATATATTAACCATATAGTATGAATATAAAAGAAGAAATGGTAAAAGATAAATTAGTTATCTAAGGGTTAAAGCTAAACGATAAGGTTATGTTCATGACCTAAACTTTTCTAAAACCCATTGGATGACAGTATTTGGAAGACTAATCACCTTATATTCTAATAAAATGATGCAGGGACCTTTGAAAAACGAAATTCAGTTAATAATAAAAAAATATTTTCAAACCTTCTTAAAGAGCCCCTCCCCCCTTACAAAAATCCATCACATTTCACAATTACTCACACCTCTTAATATCCCATGGATCATCCAAAATATGCCCAAATAAGCTCCCAAAATACCTATCTTCTACCTATAAGTCTTTACTTAGGAGTAAGGCACTTCAATATATCCTTCTGGTTCAAACCAAAGGGAGTTACCCGATTTAAAGGTAATGTCTTCTCTCATGTTCTTTTCATTTATTTTTCTTCTCCAACCCACTAAACAATATTTATTAAATTATATTAAAAAAAATAGTATCATAAAAATATTAAGATGTTTTTATGAAAATTATTTGATCAAAACTTCCACACACCTCCATCTAATGGATACGAACATGTTGTTTATGTGGACGACGGACTACTACCTCACAAAACGAAGATTGTTGAATTATATCATACTGACTCTCATGGTGGCAATTATGATGGCACTTTATATTTATGTGATATATAATACATTTATATTGTCTCTATGATTCAGTATTTTTCATTTATGGCATACCTTTATGGTTTCCATAATGGTAAATACGATAAAAGCATTTGAGGAAGTGTTGAATACCACCCCCTAAAAGTTATAGGACTCCTTCATGTCATAATTGGAACATATGAAAGATGGAGTTAATAAAATTATATATGATATTATACTGAAACTATAATATACCTTTGTATCATTTAGTTTTCATTCCATTAAAAATTTAATAGAAACGAAATTAGTGTTCATGCGTACGTATGACTTACAGTCTCCCTCAATTGTGCATTTCATTTCTTATCTCCAAATATTATGTACTATTATAAATAAATAAATATATGTATATATAATGGATATAAATTATATATATGATATCTAAATCATGAATATATTTCTATAGATAATGTAATCTTGACCACATATAAAACTATTAATTATAAGATGTTCATTTTTTACTCAAGTACCAAATATCAGAAAAATGATCATTATTAACACAAATTATTGCGTAATGTTTATAACATTGTAATAAGTGATATATTAAGGAAAATAAACTTGAAAACGGTTCTGAATCAAGTTTAAATTAACTTTATTTGATTATTCAGGAGAATAAATATTGAACAAGTCAAGTTAGACATGAGGTAAGGGAACTTATTAACCCAATTTCCATTCTATGGGTTGATCTTCTCTTGCTTGTTTATTTCATTCTGTGATTATGTGAGAAATGAATTTTTATATCTTATCATGTACCTATACATTCATTATGTGTTATTATAGTGAATACACATTATTTATCTATTTAATTTACAAAATGATCTTCATAAAGGACTTCATCTCAATATCTTTTCATTGAGGGATACATTGATTTATACAAGACACTGTTTTATAGGTGTATAAACCATTTTGACTATTAATTTCATTCAAATAGAATATTTTCTCTATGAATCATTTTACAAAATGACAAAAAGAATGTTTCATTTTAACATATCCTATGATAATGATCATTTTACCACTGCGACCATTATTTGATATTCGGATTCATTAACAAGATGTAAAGTTTTTAAAATAAAAATAAATACCATATTCTCTTTTTATTTATTTTTGTTTTGAAAATGCTTTTGAGAATGGATTGATTACATCAATATATTTTAATGATATATTATTATTTCAATCTGGAAATGTTATATTTCCTTTATGATTGTTCTTGTGTTATGATAATGTTATGGTTGTTGGGAATTTTTTACGTATATGGGTTGTTCTGTGATAAAATAAGGGTGGGTGAGCCCGAGATGGCTCTCCAATAAGTTGGTTAACATGACAGATGTAAAAGTTTATGTTTCTCCAAAAATATTTAGGAAATATACCATGATGGGTATTCCAAATGTAACTGTCTATGTAGCTGTGAAATCTTTAATGTATGTATGTTATGGATGGTACATGTTACCTTTATGATTTATGATTTCAATGTGTTATTCATAAAACCTATGATTTTGTTTAGTATGTTAACTATCGATAATTATTACTTCATTGATTTGTATGTATTGATGGAATTATGTTTTCTTTCCATGTTTTATAACCCTTACTGAGATGTTTATGCTCATCCAATGGTTTTGAAATGATTTTCACAGGGTATAAGGTAGGGTAAAAGAAAAGAATAATTCAAGAAGATTTATATCAAGAAGATAACTCTTGAATTATTAAAGGAGTTTTATTAATGTGAATTTTTTTTGATAGAGTAGAAGTGTTTATATAGTAATTTTTTAAATGTAATGTAATAGTTATGACCTAATTCGATAAAAATCTAAACCTAAAAAGATCCTCAATGTGAATTATACACTTAATTCAAGATTATGTAATGATTAAGGATGAGGACTTAATGTTGGTATCAGAGGGTCGGTCTAGATATCATTAGAGGTTAGGGTGTTATTTTAATATAAGTGATATAACCATAATGTTTATCATATTATAAAGAGTCATAGTTATTTTTGATAAATTTAATGGGTTTATGATAACATTAATAAGTATATCTTAGTGTTTACCATCCTCATAAGATATTATATGCCGATTTTACCGATATAGTCAGACTGACCGGTTAGGGTTTTTTAATTGTCTGGATCTAGGAGGAAGTAAAGTAACAATGGATGTTAAAAAAACAGTGATAGTATTATGAATATGCAACTAAATGAAATGGGGCATTCAATGTGAACTCTTGTGGTTATTCTTAACAAACTGTCTCGTGTCATGATTGCACACCTGAACCATGGTTATTTTTAAGGCATCGTATATGCGAGAAACAAATCCCTACAGAACTACAGGTAATAATCATAAAGGTATGTATATTAAAAAAACTATGTGTCTAGGATGTGAAAATAAACACATAGGAAAATACTTCAAAGGGTCAACAAGATGCTATAAATGTATAAATGATGGTCATAAAGCAGGAACCTTCTATAAAAAAAGAAAGCATCAAATTGACTCTAGGAAAGGTAAAGAATTTCATTCCAAGGGATCAAAAGAATGTTTTAAATGTGGTTTTAGGGTAAATATACAAATTGATTTCCTAAAAAGACGGTTTGGGAAAGGGATCAACGAGACCGTACAAATATATATTTACCAATACCTAATTCCATTACAATTGAGGATGAGGAAACTGAGAATGACCAATGAAAGTTTTGAATTATTTCGTAGCTAATTATTTGACATCATTGAATCTTAGGATATGATTCATGAATTTTTTTGTTGGAAAGAAGTATTACGAAATATGTTATGAAAGAATTATTAATGGATCCTGAAGAAAACTGACTGATTATGAAGTTTACATTCAAGAGATTCAAGTGTTATGCAAGATTTTAGGATGATGAAATGGATAAAAGTATTAAGGATCTTTTGATGATTGGATTAATTTTGAAGATGTTTTCTAGTATGTGTAAAACTGATGTTCGATATGTGAAATTTTTTTCAAGGAATAATTATCTATTTTTTTCTGATATATTTATAAAACACCATTTGAGTTTATTTGATCCTAGAATTTGATGTAATTATAGGCCATTACTTTTTGGGATGAATATGTGAGGTATGAGATACCGTTTGTGGTTAAAATATGTTATGGTTATTTTAAAGGAATATATCTTATTTTTGGGAATTTTATAAAATTACATAGTTTTTTAAATTGGAAAACACAGAGACTATGTGACAACTTATCACATCAGACAATGTTACGGGAATTAAACCACCAACCAAATAGTGATTGGGAGTTATCACATACCACTATACTACGTGAAGTCCCTGGTTCGTATGACTAACACATTATATTTAGATGATTTTATGGATCAAGAATAAGTTGATTTTGGGAACTTATGTTATATCAAATGCATATCCTTAGTATATGAAAATTATATACTCAATAAGTGATAAAGGATATCTTGGAAGATGTTTGATCTTTTGAGAACACTATATGGTTAAGGAGAATATAATACTATGGGATATCATTTGTGAAGTAGTTGTTTAAATTTAATTATGAAAGAATCTATGTTTTTATTGTTAAAATATAGAAATTTGGGCTTTTTATGAAATGAGTATCCTTTCCTAGAGAATATGTGATTTGGTTAATTACTTTTTAGTACGATACATTATGTGTAGTCGATGTTATTTGTAGATAAATGTTAATATTTATTGAGGAAGACTATGTGATTAAATCCTTCTGAGTTTTGGGTTTCAAGCCTAGTTTGGGTAACTTTAAATTATTTAATGGATATTTGTTTATTGAATATTCCTTGCTGATCTTTGGTATTATTTGTCAAATTTTGGGGATTGAGAGTAATATTTATTTTTTATAAATTAGTATTTCTTTGGGATTATATGACCTAGTAATGAAAATTTTTGTTTTGGTTAATTTCTAAAGTCAAGGGAAATATATATTTCATATTTTGTGGATTATGGGATTCTCTAGTTGGTGATTCTAGTACTTCAAGTTCGACCAAGTCATTTTGAATACTCATCATTTGGAGAAAAGATGAGTTTGTGGTAGAAATTTATTTAAGGATGAAACTATACTTGAAAAGTAAGTATATTTCTCAATTTCCATATTAAATCTCTTTAATAAATTCTCTAAATTTACTAAATGAAACTTCAATGAAAATGTAGTCCGTTTAATTTTACAACAGGGAAAACAAATACCATTTAACCTATCACATATTTGTGGTTTTATGGTGGTTAACTTTCTCTAGATCATGTTTTCCATTGCTCTCTATTAGAACATGACACATAGTTTCTCCTCCATATCCATGTTTTCATGGAATACTAGTATGTGTTATCCCGGGTGACCATTCTACTTATCTTTCTTTCTTTTAAAGTGATATTTTTATTGACTATTTTTATGATATGGAACTTTTAATGATGTTTCTGATCCCAATTTTAATATTATGAGGATGAAATTCCCCAAAACGGGTAAGGATGTAACATTGCGGGTAAATAAAGAATATGAAATTTTAATATTTATTAATATTTTTCAATTAAATAATAATTTTACTTTAAAGGGGATTCTATTTTTGATATATTACAAAACTTATAAAATGGGATTCTTTTAAATCGTACATTTCAGACAACATTGAGGTATACTAAAAAATAATATAATAATAATATTATTTACATAGTATTTAATGCCTAGCCATTGTATTAGTGGGAATGAATAGAACTAACTATAATATGATAACACATGTTTGTAAATTTTTTTACTTTTATCCAATAAATTTTAGACGATTAAAATTAGAATGAATATTAATTTAAGCATTAAATACTCTAATATTCTTTAAAAAGTCGATTTACCACCTTTTGATGGAGAAACAATTTTATACATTGTTTCAGTCAATTTTATATGTTCTATATGAAAAAATAAACATCTTGTTTATAAGTGGGACATCAAAATTTACTTTTGGTAAAATTTTGGTATTTTCTAATAAAGTACATTTCTGATGAATAGTGAAAAACACAACATATTAATATAAAACTACCTTTTAATATAATTTATATATATGATTAAATTATATTTTTAATTGGGTTTAAAGATTAATTATTTTAATTTTTTTACCATTTAATCCAATATTGGTTATTAGAAGTAATTTCACTTTATAATTAGACATAACAACTTTTCAATCTTTTAATAGTTATTATTTATTAAAAACACTATTTGGTTTTGACAATGGGAATTAATTTTAAACCAAAGGGAGTTACCCGATTTAATCTCCCAACATCCCAACCTTCCACCTAGAAGGAAATTCATGAAATACTTTTGGATCAAACCAAAGGGAGTTACCCGATTTAACGGCATCATCTTCTCTCAAGTTATTTTATTTTATTTTTTTCTCCAACTCACTAAAATATATTTATTCCATTATTTTATAACAAAAACATTATCCTAAATATATTATGATGTTGTTATGATAATTATTAGAACTAAACATCCACACACCTTCATCTAATGGATACGAACATACTGTTTCTGTGGGTGATGAACTATTGCCTCACGAAAATATGATTGTTCGATAATCTCCAAACTCCCCTCATGGTGGCCATTATGATGGAACTATATTTTTATGTTATATATATTAAATTTATATTTTATCTATTCATCTGTATTTTTCATTAATATCATACCATTATGGTTTCTATAATTAGTAAATATGATAATTTCATATGAGGAAGTGCGGAAAACCGCCCCCTTAAAGTGATATAACTTGTTCTTTCCATACGTGGAATATATAAAGGATGGAGTTAATTAAATTATATATGATATTATATTGGAATTATAATATAACTATGTATCATTATGTTTTCATTCCATTAAGTATTAAATAGAAATAAAAGTAGCAGTCATGTATATGTACGGCATACCATCTCCATGAACGGTGCATTTCATATCTTATCTCCAAATGTTATATACTGTTATAAATATATATATATATATAATGAATTTATATGATATATATGATATCTAAATCATAAATATCATTATGTAGATAACATAATTGTGACCACATGGACCACCTTTAATTATAAGATGTTCATTTTTGATTCAAGTACCAAATATCGACAAAACGACCGTTATTTACTCAAATGATTATGTAATGTTTATAACGTGGTAATAAGTTATATAAAAAGAATAATAAACTTGAAAATGGTTATGAATCAATTAGAAATTAACTTTAGTTTATTATTCTGTAGATTAAATAACGAACGATTCAAGTTGGACATAAGGGAAGGGAACTTCTTTACCTAATTTACATTCATTGGGTTGATCTTCTCTTTCTAGTTTATGTCATTATTTGATTATGTGAGAAATGAATTTTATATCTTATCATGTATTTATAATTGATTTATGTGCTCCTATAGTGAATACACATAATCCATCGATTTTTTTACAAAATTATCTTTAAAAGGGACTTCGTCTCAATTTCTTTATATTGAGGCATACTTTGATTTATACACGATTTATTTTATATGGTGTATAAACCCCTTTGAATTTTAATTTCATTCAAATGAAATATTTTCCCTATAAAGCGATTTACTAAAAGGAAAAAATTAATTTTTCTTTTTAACTAATGTGGTGACAATGACCTTTCCATCACTACAACCATTATTTGATATTTCGATTCCTTAACAAGGATTAATGTTTTTAAAAGGAAAATAAATACAATACACTATTTTTTACATATTTTTGGTTTTGAAAATGGCTTTGATAATGGATTGATTATTTCAATATATTATAATGATATATAATTATTTCATGGTGAGAAATTAATCATTACATTATTCTTTTTCATGTATTATGATTATGTTATAGTTCTTGGGAATTATTTATGTGTATGGGTTGTTTCTTGATAATCCAAGGGCAAGTGATCCCAATATATCTCTTCAATGAATTGGGTAATGTGATATAGGTAAATGTAGATTTTTGTCCTAAGAGATTTTAGGAATATACCATAATGGGTATTCCAAACATAATTCCCTATGTAGGTGTGAAAGATACGATGTATGTATATTATGGATGCCATAAGATACCATTAAGGGGTCTTTGTGGCGGCCTCTGAGCGGCGTGGGTCTTTGAGTGACTAGCTTCTAGAGTTTCTTTGCGGTGGCATCACCTCCCCCCTCCTCTGACGTTCCTCTATAGCGCAACATCACTTCCTTGATCCCGCTTTGGAGGCGGTGTGGCTCGGGTCCATGCACGCCTCGATAGCGATTTCGGGGTGGCTTGGCAGTGTTGTCGGCTTATGCATAGATCAGGGATATCTGTGTTCAGGTGCGGCTCGAGTTCGATTTGGAGTGTTTTGATAGAGTGGACCCAGTGTGGCTCGGTGACTTCAGCACGGTTCGACGGTCTTAGTGTGCTTCCAATGCGGATGGGGTCGGGTGATAGCACGAACCAACATCTTCTCTTTCGTGGTCTTTTGAGGTGGCATGCCGCTAGCTTCCGAGTGCTTTGGAGGGGGGAGGGATTTCTTTTCCTCCGGCTTCTACACATCTCTAGATGGTTTTCTGGTTGTTTTTTGAATTGTTGATGAATCTTGTGAGTTTTTGGATGTCTTTTTCATCTTCACTTGCTGGTATCGCTCCCTGCTAGCCGAACATGGTAGAGCTTGGTGGTATCTCCGGTGGAGATGAAGATTCATGAAGGTTTCATGGTTGATTTGAAGGTTTGCAACTTTATGGTGATGAAGTTTTGTATTTTTGAAATGGGTTTTCTTTGGTGTTTTTTGAAGTCCTTCAGTTCGTGGTTTAAGGCCTTTATAATATGTTCATCTACTTGGGACTACTCCAGATGAGGTTTAGAGCGAGATTTTCATCAGGTCATTTCTATATAGATTAGGTTGTTTAAGAGAATATGGCTCTGCCATCAGTATCGGGCCCATGAATTTTTTGCACGGGATAGATAGTTGTGTAGTGATGGGTTGGTGGAAATGGTCTTCAAGCTTCTGATGCTGGTTAGAGGGATTTTCTCTATAGTCATGAATTTTTTGTTTGGTTTTTCATTTTGACCATGGAGACATGATAGTTGGTATTGTCTTTGATGTCATTTTGGGTTCCCACTTACCACATAAATGGGGATTATGATAATAAAAAAAGTAATTTTTAGTCTTAAGATATGATTATGATTTATAAAACATATTATTTTGTGTGGTATGATAAATATTGAAAAGTATGACTTCATTTATTTTAATGTATTAATGGAATCATGTTTTCATTCCTATTTTTATTACTCTTACAGATATTTTTATACACATCCCATGATTTTGAAATGTTTTTCACATGGTATAAGGAAGGGTAAGAGAAAAGAATAAATATAGAATTTTTATATCACGAAAAGAACTATTTTTATGGAGTTTTTTTTGTTGAAAAATTTGGATAGAGTATAAGTGTCTACTTTTTAATTTTTGAAATGTAATATAACAGTTATGACCTAATTATTAAATAAATTAACCCCAAAAAGATCGTCAATGTGAATTACTAACTTAATTCAATATTATGTAATGTTTAATACTAGGTCTTTATAGATGGTATTAGATGGTCTGTTTAGATAACATTAGAGATTGGGGTGTTTTTAAGCATTTGTGACATAACTATAATGGTTAGCATATTATAAAGAGTCATAAACATTTTGGATAAATTTAATAGGTTTATGATAACATGAATAAGTATATCTTAGTGTTTAACCTCCACATATGATATTTTATGATGATTTTTCTGATATACTCAGACTGTAAATTTTTTTAGTAAATGGCTGGATTTAATAGGCACGAAAGTAAAAATGGATGCGAATAAAATTGTGACGGTATTTAGAATAAGTGACCAAATGAAATGTGAGTTTCAATGAGAACTCTTGTAGATTTTGTCAATCAACTATTTGGGGTCATGATTAACCACCTAAACCATGGTGAATTTTTTAATGCATCATATATGTGAGAAACAAATCCCTATAGAAGTTCTAGTAATAATCAAAAAAGTAAGTATATTCAAAAACATATGTGTCAAGGCTGTAAAAAGAAACCCTAGTAAAATCATTCAATGGGAAAATAATATTCAATTGATGTGGTAATGATGTTCATAAATCAAGAACCATTCATGTAAAAAGGAAGCATCCAATTGACTCCATGAAAGGAAAATAAGTTCTTTCCAAGGGAACAATTAAATACTTTAAATGTTGTGTGCATGGTTGTTATAAAAATAGATATCCCACAAAGAGGGTTCAGGAATGGGACTATTAGGACCATAAAAAAATATTTTTACCAATACCTGATTTCATTCTAATTGAGGACGAGATAACTAACAATGACCAATGAAAGTTATGGATTATTTCTTAGATAATGTTTTGACATTATTGAATATAAGGATATGATTCATGATTTTTTTGTAGGAAATACGTATTATGGAATAATTTAGGAATTAATGGTTAGTGGATCATGAATAATGTTGAATGAGTAAGAAGTATACATATAAGGGATTCAAGAGTTATGCTAGATTTTAAGACTATGAAATGCATAAAATTATCAGGGATCTTTTTATGATGGGATTACTTTGGAAGTATTTTTATAGTATGTGTAAAATTGAAGTTTGATATGTGAAAATTATATTCAAGGAAGATCTATCTTTTCATTTTTTGATATAGTTATAAAAACCCATTAGGGTTTATATTAATCTTGGATTTGAGGTAATTATAGGTTAATACTTTTTGGGATGAAAATATGGGGTATGAGATGACATTTAGGGTTAAAATATGTTATGGTTATTTTTGAAGACTTTTTCTCATTTTTTTGAATTTTTAAAAATTACATATTTTTTGAAAAAGGATAACATGAAGACCGTGTGAAAACCCATAATGTCGGACAATGATATGAGAATCGAACCCACAACCAAAATGTGATTGGGATTTATTTCCTAACACTAAACTATATGAATTCCCTGGTTAGTATGACTAACAAATTTTAGTTAGATTATTTTACGGATCAACAATAAGTTGATTTTTGGAAATTGTTTTTTATCAAATGTATATACATAATATAGAAATATTATTTGGTGATTAATTTATAATTTTTATTTTGGAAGACATTTGCTCTTTTGGGAACACTATATTCTTACGGAAAATAGAATACTATGAGATCTCATTTATGGAGTAATGGATGAAATTTTATTTTGGATGAATCAATGTTTTTATTATATACATATTAAAATTTTGGAATATTTGTAGAAATAAATATCCTTTCATAAAGAATATTTGATTAGGTTAATTAATCTTTAGTATGAGAATTTAAGAGTAGTTGATGTTATTTGGAGATAAATTTTAAGATTTACTATGGAAGACTAAGTGATTAAATCCTTCGGAGTTTTGGGATTCAATCTTTGTTTGGGTTACATTGAGGAATTTTAAGGAATGTTGTTTGTTAAATGTTATTTTCTAGAACATTGGGAATTTTTTGTCTATTATTGGGGATAAAGAGTTGTATTTCTTTTTATAAATTATTATCCTTTTGGGTGATTATCTAATATTGTACTAAATTTTTTGGTTTTGGTTAATGTATAAAAATAGGGGAAATATATATTTCATCTTTTATGGATTATTTTATTCTCTAGATGTTGATTCTAGTGCTTCAGGTGTGACCAAGTCATTTTGAATACTCATTGTTTGGAGAAAAGATGAGTTTGTGGTAAAAATTTATTAAAGGATAAAACTCAACATGAATAGTATGTATAATTCCTTATGACCTTAGTTAGTCACATAAATAAATTCTTCAAAGTTATTAAATTAAACTTAAAAAAACATTCTCCGTTTACTTTTCTTACTAGGAAACAAGAGGCTATTTAACCTATATCATGTTTGTGGTTTTTTGAAGGTTAACTTTCTCCTAATCATGTTTTCTATCACTCTCCATCAGAATTTGACACTTAGTTTCTTCTATATATCCATGTTTTCATGGAATCCTATTATGTGTTATCTCGGGTGACCTTTTTGATTATCTTTATTTATTTTAATGTGATAGTTTTATAGACTATTTTTCAGATGATGGAATTTCAATGAGGTTTCTTAGCCAAATTTTATCATTGCGAGGATGCAATTCCCATAATGGGGAAGGATGCAACATCCCAGGTAAATAAAAAATATGAAATTTTCATATTTATTAATATTTTTCAATTAAATATTATGTTCACTTTCATGGGGATTCTATTTTCGATAGTATACTCAACACACAACAATGGGTTTCTTTGAAATATTACATTGCACACAACAATGAGTTATTCAGAAAAATAATATCATAATATCATTATTTAAATGGTATTTAATGCCTATCCATTTTATTAGAGATAATGAGTAGAACTAACTATAATATGATTAAACATGTTTGTTAAATGATTTTACTTTTATCATATAAATTTTAGAAGATTAAAATAAGGATGAATCTTATTTTAAGCATGAAATACTCTAAATTAATTAAAAAGACAATTTACCACCTTTTGAGGGATAATACTTCTTAAATCTTCTTTTATCACTCTTATATGTTCTATTTGAAATGATAAAGTTCTTCTTTAGAAATTGGAAATCAAAATTTACATTGGGTATAATTTTTTTCTTTTAATAATGTTCATAATTTTTTTTGAAATGTGTAAAAATACCGCATTTTAATTCAAAAATGCATTTTAATATAATTTAATTATCATGTTAGATTATCATTTTAATTAGTTTTAAATTTTAATTAGATTATATTTTAAAAATTTAATCTAATTTGGTCATTGTAAGTAATTTAAATTTTTAATTAGACATAAACACATGTCAATCTTTTTATAGTTATTATTTCTTAAAAACACATTTTTTGGTTTTAACAAACAGAATTCATTTTAAATTAATTTTTGAAAATTATTTGTTTTGAATTTCAAAAAGTGGAATTTATATATTTAATGAAGAGGTAAAAATTGCGTAAACATGTAACTTTTAATTTTAGACATATTGAATAGTAACATCAGTAAATATTTTATTTACCATAGTTAGTGGGTAAAACTAGTAAATAAGTGTAAAAATATTATAATAATAATATTAAATTATCCTAACACATCAACTAATCCTATTTTTTAATTCATTTCCGACCATGGGAATCCTTGGGGGGATTTGGGTACCCCATAGAGCCACTTGTATGTGAAAATTACACTTTATAAAAATTAATTTAATGTTATGGAAAATGTAACACAATCAAATAGCTTTTAGTAAAACAATTTTTGTATGGGGTTATATAAAAGAAATATTTTACTATAAATTATAATTGTAATGCTTACATGATTTCATAAATCTTGGTATTTTATTGTTAATTTTTAGACAATAAATAAATAAATTTATTTATGACATAATGATGATGTAGTGAATTTATTTTTAATGAATATTTTAAATAAATGAGATTATAAATATTAAAATAAAATTATTTTGAAACTATTTTTTCCATAAACGAATTTTAGGGATAATAATGATTTTTTTTTCTATAAATAATGATGTGTTTTTTGAAATAATAAAGTTATTATAGTTTTCATAAAATTCATGATATGAATAGTTTATAAATTGACAAAAATGAGTTTTTAAAACAATTATTATTTAATTAAAAGATAAAAAAAACTAAAAATATAAGATTCATCCAAATGAAATATATGACGTTATAAATTTTATTAATGATCTATTTTGGGTTTTTTGGCATTTTATAGTAAATATATTAACAATATAGTAAGAATATACAAGAGGATATGGTAAAAGTTAAATTAGTTAACTAAGGCTTAATACTAAAAATAAAATGTAAATTTTATGCACAAAACATGTCTGAAACCCTTTGGATGAGAGGATTTCGTACAATACTCCCCGTATCTTTGAATTAAATGAGTTGGGTACCTTTTGAAAATGATATTCTTTTTTAATAAAATAATATTTTCAAACATTCAAAAAGAGCCCCTCCCCCCATTATAAAATCCAACACCACTAACCAAACTCACACCTCTCAAGACACATTGGGTTGCCCAAATTATACCCAAATAAGTTCCCAAAATCTCTCTCTTAAACCTATAAGCCTTAAATTAGGCATAAGGCACTTCAAGGAAGCCTCTTTGTTCCAAGCAATGGGAGTTAACCGATTTAGAGGTAATGTCTTCTCCCATGTTTTTTTCATTTATTTTCCTTCTCCAACCCCATAAAATATCTTTATTTAATTATTTTATAAAAATAAATGTATCCTAAATAAAATATTATTTTTTATGATAATTTTTCTAATGGAACTTCCCCAAACCTCCATGTAATGTATATGAACATACTGTTTCTGTGGGCAGCAAACTACTGCCTCACAAAACAATGATTGTTTAATTATCTCCGACCACCTCTCAGGGTGGCCATAATGATGGAACTATATTTATATCTGATATATAAAACATTTATATTTTTTCTATGCTTCTTTATTTTTCCTTTATAACATACCTTTATGGTTTCTATAATTGTTTAGTATGATAATTTCATTTGAGAAAGTGCGGAATACCACTCCCTCAAAGTGATAGGACTTGTTAGTACCATACATGGAACATTTAAAAGATGGAGTTAATAAAATTATATATGATATTATATTTTAATTATAATATACCTCTGTATCATTAATTTTTCATTCCCATTAATATGAAATATAAATGAAAGTACCGTTCATGCGTATGTACAACTTACCATATCCTTGAACGTTATATTTCATTTCTTATTTCCAATTGTTATGTACTATTATAAATATAAATATATATATACTGGATATATATTATATATATGATAACTAAATCATGAATATAATTATGGATATAATTGAATTTTTACAACATGGACAACATGTAATTATAAGAAGTTCATTTTTGACTCAAGTACCAAATATCGACAAAACGACCATTATTAATTCAAATGAATATAAAATGTTTATCAGGTGTTAATAAGTGATATAAAAGGAAGAATAAACATGAAAATGATTATTAATGAAGTATAAATTTACTTTAGATTATTATTCATTAGATTAATGAATGAACTAGTCAATTCGAACATGAGGTATGATAACTTCATATCCCAAATTTCCATTCATTAGGTTGATAATCTCTTTCTTATTTATGACATTATTTGATTATGTGAGAAATGAATATTTATATCTTATCAATTATTTATACGTTCTTTATGAGTTATTATAGTGAATACACATAATTGATCTATTTTAATTACAAAATTATCTTTGTAAGGGACTTTGTCTCAATCTCCTTTCATTGAAGCATACTTTTATTTATACATGACTTTATTTATATGGTGTATAAAACCCCATTGACTTTTAAATTAATTTAATTTGAATATTTTCACTATGAAGAATTTTACTAAATGACAAAAATAATGTTTCTTTTTAACGTACATGGTGGCAATGACCTTTCTAGCACCGCAAACATTATTTGATATTTGGCTTCATTGACAAGCCATAATGTTTTTAAAAGGAAAATAAATACCATTTACTCAATGTACATACTTTGGTTTTGAAAATGGTTTTCAAAATAGATTTATTATGTCAATATATTTTAATTATAAGTAATTATTCAAATGTGGAAATGTAATATTTATTTTATACATTTTCTGTGTTATCATTATGTTATAGTTCTTGGGCATTGTTTAGGTATACGGGAGGTTCCTTGATAATCCAAGGGTGGTTGAGCCCTAGATGAATCTCAAATGAATAGGGTAATGTGAAAGAGGTAAATGATGATGTTTCCCCTAAGAGATTTTGGGAATATACTGTTATGGGTATTCAAAACATAACACCCTATGTAGCTGTGAAAGGTACAGTGTAAGTATGTTATAGATTCCACAAGTTACCTTTATGATTTGTGATTTCCATGTGTTATTCATAAAAATTATGATTTTCTGTGGTATGTTAATTATTTAAGAGTATATTTTCATTGATTTTCATGTATTTATGTCTAAGGTTTTCTTTCCTTATTTTATAACCCATACTGAGCTTTTTAGGCTCATCCCATGTTTTTGAAATGTTTTCATAGTGTGTAAGGATGGGTAAGAGAAATGATGAAATCAAGAATATTTAATTCCAAAAAGTAACTCTCGTTTTATTTAAGGAGTTTAATTTTTTTTAAATTTATTTGATACAGTAGATGTGTCTACTTTGTAATTTATGAAATGTAATGTAATAATTACAGCCTAATTCATTAAAACTCTAAACCAGAAAAGATACTCAATTTAAATTATTAACTTAATTCAATATTATGTAATTTTTATGGCTAGGGACTTATATTTATAATAAAATTATACTTATTTTAAATTAGGTTTTAATCAGTATGATGAGATTCAAGACTTAAGGTAAGAGGATTTCCAGACCCAATTTCATTTCTACAAGACTTATAACTTATTCACAACATGTTTATTTTGTGTGGTTTATATAGTACCCATGAATGTATTATATTTTTATCATCCTCAATGTCATGGGTATTTATGTATCCATTTTATTACTTCTAACTCATTAGGTCTTACGATACAAAATTTACTATATCAGTAATGAAATTTTGTCTCAATTTTTTTTCATTGAAACATATGTTTTTCAATGCACTTACATTATTTTCAAAGGTATATATTCTTCCATTTAACATGTTATATAATGAATATATTATTTTTAGTGATATTTTAATTGTCATGTAATTTTATTATTACATTGGTATTTTGATTCAATTTTACCAATGTGGTAATAGTTTATCACTACACTCTCATCGTTTATCAGAATTATTTATGATTATGATTCCATTGATTAAATCTTATGTTCCATATCTCAATAATTAACATGAATTTTATTATCTTTTGGATATTTTGGAAATATTAATTTATTAGTACAATTTTTATACTATTTTCTATCTATGATAATTAATAAAATGTTTTTCATAAAATCTGACATCATTTATCTCTTATACAAGAAAACTATTTTCTTCATAAATCAGGTTTTTTAAAAATGTTTTCATTTTTTTAGATTATCATTGAATAAAATTTATAAATATTACTTATTTAAGTGATTTTAATATAATATATTATATGCTTTAAAATATATTTTCAATGAAAATAGTTTTCAAACATGTAACCTATTTTAAAAAGGGTTTCTCAAAGTAGAAACAATATTTTCCTCATCATATTTTTTAATGTATTTTTAAAAATTAGTTTCCATATAATATGACATAATTTGATATCACTTATATATTACTATGTTTATAATCTAAGTATACCATTCGTATTTTTTATGTAATTAGTTATGCTTTTGATGAAATGTTATTTATGAAACCAATTTATCTTCTATAGGTCATACGAAGATAAACACATATGAAACCATCTTCTTTTCATGGTTTATTGAATGATAAGATGATTATAAAACTAGTATATTTTGAAAATGATATGATATAATGAAAAGATTATGATATTGATTTCATTTCATGGGTTATGATATGATTATTTTTTATGATATTGTGTAATATGTTTTGTTGATTTTGTTTTTAGATGGATGGAACCAATATCTCCCTCTAATTAATTGGGTAATGATTTATATATCTTTAGATATACATGTATGGAATGGAGATTGAAATTTTTTCAAAAAATGAATTTTTATGCTAAGACGGTCTTGGGAGGGAACCCATTCAACTAAAATAGCCTTGGAAGTGATGCCTTGACTAAAATGGTAATCATTTTATATTATTATAAATCTACCAAAATTTAATATATAATTCTTATGTTTTTGTTTAATGGACTATTGTATTGATCCCATTACGATTCCAGCCATATGAATTACCAAAATTTATTCCATGATTCTTGTTGTTTATCTTTGACATGCAGCGTGTGATCTTTTAATGTAATGATCACTTTACCATACCCTTAGGTCCATGAATGTTCAAGCATTTCTCCCTTATTTACCATAACTGATCATCTAATATCAAAACTGTTTATGTTGCCTTTCCCCAGGTTATGGAGATATTTATTATGTATAATGTATCTTATAAGTGTTGTAGTCAAGATCAACCCAGTGGGATATAATGTCACTTATTTGGGTTCCAATGTTTATCTTTTGATGTTTCCAATGGAATTAAATTAATACTATCATTGGGTGTCTATTTTTGTAACATTTTATTTTTTCTACAAAAAATTATTTATTTTATATCTATGATAAGGAAGGGTCTATATAAATTCCATTACCCAATTACAATCATCAAACTCTAATATATATAGGGTTACATATAAGGGACAACTAGAGAACATCATTCCTCTTAATAAAAATATTACTCAACATCACAACCCACTTCCCAAAATATACTCTCTTTAAATAATTTCTTTTAAATAGAAAATAATTCATGAAAAATGTATCAAATAACTCCTAAAATATCAAAAATCAGTTCTGAATACCTTAAAAGTCCATTTAATACTCCTCCCAAAGTTAGACACCATATGTTGATTCAATATTTAATTATAGTATGTGACATCCCAAACCTTAAATATTCATTATTTCATGATTTAATTCATAATGTTATAGATAATATAATTCTAAATATTTTCATTCATTTTTTCTTTGGGATGTTTTTTACATAGGTCATTGAATTGAAATATGGATAAAAAAACATTAATGAAAACTCCCATAACATTATCCTAAAATTCAATCTCTCTTCTAATATTGGCCAAGATTACATAAAGAGTTATATAAGAATGGGGTGAGATAGAAATCCTAAAAAGGAAATAAAAAAGTAATAGAACAAATTAAATCCACACATGTGGAAAAATAAGAATGTATTATTTACATAAGAGGGTGTAGAATCTTAATACATAACAACGAGACATGATATAACATGATAACATAAAGACAACATTGTAATGTGGAGACAATGTAAATCATGTCATAATAATTGGTCAGGTCTAATATACTGAAAAATATTATAAGGTTGAAAGTGTTTCATAATGGATTGGGTTTACTCGCTAATCACATACATGACGTCTCATGAGATAAAAACACTTAATAGTGCATTGAAGTTCTATATGGGTGCATCCACCACAATATCTACAAATTCATGTGTGCCACATAGATCATCCGAATAAAAAATACCTCATCATGATTAATACCATTAATAAGAAATTTGGGTAAATTTCAGGGAAGTAAAAAAAATGAATTATAGTATTATCTAGGTGAATACCCTTAAGCTGAAATGGGTATGGTTATTCACTAAAAAACGGTTTTTCATAAATAAAAATAGGATAGTACTTAAATTATAACATGGTTATATAAAGGTTCCTATGAGGGATTATTCATAAGAAAAGAGGTATATAAACATATGTAAATAATAATTGTTTTAATAGTGATGTGTGATATCATATGTCAACATGAAAAATGGAAAAAACAGGGGATAACATAATGTAGGTTCTTGAATAAAGTAATGAAATGGATTATCACTTAAATTAAGAGGTTGTTACCAAAATCATGGGAGGAGATTTTTGGGTTATGGGAGGTGCCTTAGGTGGGATTTAGAGATTGATGGTAAGAATAATTTTATGATATAATGGTTTTTATTGAATATAAATTGGAGTATATGTGGGTTCATATAGAAAAAGAGAGGAGAGTTCTTTATTATTTTAGAAACCAATGTTTTTAATTCAATGTGATATATTTGTAGAAACCATAAATGGTACAAATTTTTTTCCATGCTTTATACCATTTTGGAGTGTTTTTCATTATTTTAAATTTTTAATAATAGATATCTTTAAAATAATAACCTTGGTGATGTTGACACGAGTCATGTTTACAAAGAATTGTGTTTAAATCCTTAAAATATAATATAGGAATTGAAGGATTCATTTATGGTTTATAATGTAATCAAATAAACGAAAAAAGTAAAAATTTTCAAGGATAAAAAATTATTTTGTATTGGATACATTTTATGGAATATATTGAATCTATTGTGTATCATTATGACATCAGAATACTAAATATATATTTGAGTCGTATTTAATTTGGACCCCAAATTTATCTATATCCAAAAAATCATGAAAAGATGAATATTGGATATTTTTTGATTTGATTTTTTAAAAAATAATATTTACATTACTTAAATAATTCTCTATATATGAAGATTTATATTTTTAACTAAAAATCCAAATATATTGACAAACACATGCTTTTTTATAATAACATTTTACAAAACCAAATAAAAATTATTTTTGAATCCATAAAATTATATTATCATTTATATTTAATAAAATGAACATTATAACAAAAAAATTATTTAAATATTATTTAATTCAAAATTTGTTTTCGTCATTAAAATATATAAACTCTACTAAGACTTTACATTTCTAGAAAATTCATTTTGTGCACAATCATATACCAATATTACATTCATCAAACTGATTATCTAGTAATTCTAAAAAGTCATAATAATAATGACAGATAAATCTAATAAATTTGTTATTAAAAATACAATATAAAAAATTAAAACTATTAAGGTCAATATACATAACCCCTTATTATACTTGTGAATTCCCAAAGGGTAAGGTGCATGATGGTGAGATTTACATGGGGTGGTTCGACAAACATAGTCTAGTTCATGATCATAATAAGCTATAAATTCTCTTATAAATAGTTTTTCCCATGAATTAGTTGTTTAATTTAAAAATTTTCTTGAAAAGGTAAAACCCCAGTGATTATACCTCCATTAGAAGCTCTAATAAATGTGATTTATAGGGTATCCTATTGTTGGTTGAGGATATTTATTATTTTGATTGTGTAAATTTTATTTATCATAACCCTTAATATTTAATAATCATATTACCACTATAAAAAAGAATATATTAAAAAATTAATAATTATTAAATGAATTTAAAATTATAAATTCTAAATAATCTTATTAACTAACCAAACAAGTTCGTGTGTTTTCAATAACTGCATTACTTAATATGGAATTTAACTTATTTAAAAGGAAATTTCATTTATTAATGTTTGATTCCTTACATTGTTCAACATTTAAAAATATTACCCTATAAATTAACATTTCATACAGTAAAATGGATGAAGGTATTTCTATTTCATTGCATCATACGGTTCTGAAGTCACATTTTTAAACATCTAGTTACAACACATCACTTTGACTAGGTGAGTTGTATTGTTTACTAGAAAGCCATCTCTATGATACTATATCTTCACTAACTGATCCTCATTTGAAATATCACTCTATAACAATACCAAAAATATATTTTCAACATGTGAGGGGTCTTTTAAATACTCTATCAATAGGAATAAAAGGAAAAAATCATGTATATGAGATTGGTTTGGTGGGAGGGATAGTCAATACACCATAATGTCGATGTGATCAATGATCTAAAAGAAAAAATGTATCTAGGACTAAGATTTCTCTACTTCACAAACCTCATGATCATATTCCATGGTGATATAAAATGAAATGAATTATCTCAAAATATAATCATTAGGTACCATCAACGATTATTTTCATTACTTTTCTGTTTACTTTAAGAAGATTCCATATGATGCTGAATTTTTTTAACATTCTATATCATTTATTAGAAAATATTTGGCCTATTAGCTTCTACTCTCTAAATTCATCAGAACATATAGGATTATGACTCCTATTAATATATAAATCTTCATAAGTATCCATTTTAAAGATAGAATGAAAAATATTTTTATAGGATAAATCCACTAGGGTAGGTATTAATCCCATAATCCTTGGAAATACCTTAAAATTGTCCTCATAATATCCTCAAGAGTATTAATGGTCCATTAATATTGACTATCCATATGTGGGTGATAAGATGTTTTGAACATCAGTTTTTATTCAGTCATTGCTGAAGTCTTATATAAAACCATAATCTAAACATCATATCTCAATAAAGTACAATAGAGAGTGGACCATCATACAGTCTTACCACTTACCTTATGTATATCTTGGTGAGTTGTGGAGGAGAGAAATATTTACTAATATTGATTAAAATCACTAACTTGGTAAGGCAACCGACTACCCCCAGATATAATTACTTAATTTAGGAGTCCAAGTTTGTCATATGATGAAATTATGGGTTATTTTTTCCCATTTCAAAACTATTATGGGAAATTGTTTCATCATTCCCTTATAACTTTGTCATTCGACCATGAATTATTGGTATACCGATCATCAAGATACAAAATATGAAATTTCTCTCTTAATTTTACCCAACTAGATTTTTTTCTACAAATCTTTATACATATTATTTATTCCAAGATTTATAGTGAAGTATGAGTTATGCATGTCTTCCAGATGATCTCTCTACAGTTATAATTTTTACGGGACATAAATTTGGTATCCAAAACATATAACTCCATTTTTACAAAATTAGAAATCTAAAATATTGTATACTATCTTCTATATAACCACATAATATTTTAAGGCATATCTAATCCTCTAATTAGTTAATAGTTAAATTTTTATTTGAAAAATGTACGATAAATTATTATTTTTTATTTCTATATCCATTATCTGTGTACCCATAATGTTTAGATCCCATGAAATCATCATCATGGATAGGGTTGTTGGATCCATTGCTCCAAGGGAATATGCCACTTTATTTTGATTCAAAGGATTGTAATTCCTCAAATAATAATACTCCTTGATTATCTCTATCCACCTCCATAAGTTCATATTAAGATCATTTTGTGTGAATATATAATTGAAATTTTTAGGATCTGTATATACATCACACCTCTCCCCATAGAGACAATTTTTAAAAACCATTATTGTGATGATCATTACACAAATCTAAAGAGAATTATTTGGAAAAGTTATAATAATTTATTTTTAATTGTAGAGAGGCATATTCTATCACTATTTCACATTACATTAATACAAACCAAATCTATTTTTGTATTAATCACTGTAGATCACAAATTATTCCCTACAAGTGGGTAATTTGAGAATATGATTAGTGATTAACCCATCTTTATCACTTTTAATATTTCCACATTTTTATCATTATTGAAAAATGTGTATCTCTTCTTGAGTATGATTTGGAAGTGAGATTAAAAATTCTATGTAGTTTCTCAAAAATCGATGATAGTTCTTATCTAGTCCAAGGAATTTATAGATATCTATCATAGATGTTGGTCTAATCCATCATTTAATTTCAACTTTTTTTGAAGGGTCCAAAATATCA
Organism: Viscum album; assembly: GCA_963277665.1. Lineage (NCBI taxonomy): Eukaryota > Viridiplantae > Streptophyta > Magnoliopsida > Santalales > Viscaceae > Viscum > Viscum album. The sequence continues at coordinate 207,238,087 of OY728166.1, forward strand.
CTTCATGGGAGATTACATTCCCCAGAAATGTTAATTTCCCCAAGACGAATTATCATTTTATGTACTTATCAGACATTATTTCTTTCCTAAATGACATCAGTATATTATGAAAATTCTCTACATTTTACTCCTAGTTTTGGAGTAGATGATAAAATAATCAATATAATCTACAAAAATATTTTCCTATTAATTTATAAAGACACATTTCCATAATTTCATGATGATTGTTGAATAATTATTTAGTCTAAATAAAATATATATGAACTCATAGTTCATGTACCTTATATGAAAAAAATTAGTTGGGGTATCCACCTTCTTCCAATTTATATGATAATATCCTGATAGAAGATCGACATTAGAGAAATAAATTGATCTATTCTGCTGATCAAACAAGTCATAAATATTTAGAATCAGGTAATTGTCATTTATCACGATCATGTTGAGTTCAAGATAATAAATTTTGACGATCATTGAACCATCCTACTTTTTGATAAATAAAATAAGATAATCCCTTGGTGTGGAACATGGGAGTATAACCCCTTTATCACAATTATCTAGTATCTTCTTCTTCAGCTACTTGAGTTCAAAAACATCCATTATATATAGAGTATTGGATACTATAAAATCCATTAGTATAATCTTCATTGATAATTCCACCTCTCAGCTAGGAGAGATACCAAAAAAATATTCAGGAAACACATCAGTATATTCCCTCACAATAGAATTTCATTAAAGATGATATTTTTCTCAGTCTCAATTATTTGAAATTGAAAATATTTATTATAAATAAATTATATTCATTATTTAGAGGACGATTAAAAAATATATTCATCCTCATCCATACACTTGTATAGAATCAAAGTTTGATTCACTATACATAGAGAGATTTAATTATCTATGAAATTTATATGATAATTATAAAAGTAAATACAATTCATTCCTATAGTAGAATATAATTCAACAAAAGGGAGTATCAAATGGTTTATATGGAAGGTTTAACCACAAATTCTGACAAGTAATGAGTTATATACTTTGAATGAAATAATTTATCAACTTTCCATTTTAATAAATAGTTATCATTCCATGTTTTTCAGTGGCATTTTATTAGTTTTACTAAACATGTGTGACATGAAGGAATTAATATAACCTTAATAAAAAAGTTAATTTTTTATTCTGAAATTATTAATTAGTGTATCTATCCCCAATTAATTGTCAATATTTACCTCAATACTTGTGATGTTATAAGACATAACTTTCTACTATAGAGGTTATTTGTGATGATTCTTTTTGAAAACCCTTTTCTAAAATGATTACATTACATAATTAACATGTTACTATAATTGAATGAATACACTTATACCTAAGGGTATAATATTGCATATCTTTATTTCATCACATTTTTTGGGTTTATGCCCTAGGAAATAGATAGCTAATTACCCTTCCATCCTACATCAAAAGCATTTCCTCTCACCCTTCAAAAAATTTTCTACATGAAAAATTCCACACATTTAACAAGTGAAATTACAATAATTATTTTCACCATTATATTTCTAAAGCATACCCTTATAATTAATTCCCATTATCCACCTATTATAAATGTGAGAATATTGAGATTCACTTATACTCATTTACAATTTGAGGGAACATCATATTATTTCTTAATATCTATCAAAGACCCAAATCCCCAAGGATTTTATAGAATTTTTTTATGACCACTAAATAAATGGTCACTATTAAGTTTAGTGGTATTTAAAAAGAAAGAGGTTTATTATGAAATTCATGTGATGTGTTAATTATATAACTTTATGGATTCATCATTATTTTTCTTAAGGCAAAGCAGATAACACCCCATTTTTTGAAAAGAGTGTGAGGAAAGTATTTGAGGATTTGTTTTCCAAATAATTCATTCAAAAACATTTATTTGATATCCTCCATGGGAGTCATATTTTTTACCAACAAACACCATTGAATTTATTATCCTTCTATATGATAAATATTGCTCACAACATTCTCTTACTTAGTGCATTTAAGCACAAATAATACATTTTAAGGGAATTTATCTACTGTTATGCGATTAAAGGATCCAAATACCCATTGAATGTTGGAGGCCCTTGATACATACTAGTCCCAATTGAGACTTTATCTTTCGTGTATTTGGGTATTCTTCCTGATATATGTTTTTTTTCAAAACATGACTTACTTATGTAATTATTTTAATGATTTTCAAGATTCCTCTCCACATATGAGTGGGCATATTATTTAGGAAGTCCGAAAATCACCCCTCAAATTGGTTTTTCAGTTTGTTCCTCAAATTTTTATCCATTGACTAAAATAAAAAAATAGGGATGATTAATTTTAAATTGTTAAATGAATAAAAATAAAACCATAGAGATTAAAGGGATAACTAAATAATAACATATATTCATTAACATATGAATTTATATGCATCAGTCTATATTATCAATGATATATTTCCTAACATAAAATATTATAAGAATTTTTAACTTATTAACAGTTTTTAACGAGTTTACAAATTTAGAGTGAATATCCTCTAGGATTTTCCTACTACATGTGTAACATGAACCATTATCATGCATTATTTTTGGAATGATTCTTGATCAATTTACCTTTTTCTAGGTTATGACCCCAAGGTAAATCTATTCCATATCCACATCCACTTGTAGTATTGAAATATGGATGCAATATATATAATAAAAACTTAATCTATAGACAATAAAAAATTTGAACTGTTTCCTATATTTATACTTGTCCTTATGTATTTTTTCAATATTTTTCTAAAACTAATTCTAAAAACTATTCGAATTTTCTATGATACCAATTATTGAAACCCATATCTTAAACACAATTTATTTCATTTATTATTACAAAAAGAAACACATAATAAAATCCAAAAATTTGATGATGCCTCTTATAATTTTTAAATTTTGTACATACCACATCAAAAGGAAATATGGACAGAAATAAAATTATGAAAACTTCCTTACCGTGTTCCTGAAATTACATTAGTCTTTTAAATCTTCCTGGGATTACTTGAGTACATACATAAGAAAGGGGTGAGATATAAAGTCTACAAAGGTAATATAAAAAGCATTGAATAGGGTTAAAAAAGTTCATGTTATCCAATATTCATATACTTGTAATTTAAACGTATTGATAATCATAATATTGAACAGTGAGGCATGATATAAAAAATAATATAATGGATACATGGGAATGTCGTGAAAAAATAAATCATTCCACAAACATAAGTCACAACTAATTTAAAATAAGAAAATAAAATGGTGGAATTACTTCCATAATGGATTAGGTTTACTCTATAATCTAATACATTATAGCTTATTAGACTAAAATATTTCCAAATGTATTGGAGCACTATCTAGTCACACATGTCATAAAATGTACATGCTCATGTGTGCCACATAGTTCTTTCAACATAAGGATATATTTCATCACATTTAATCCCTTGATTAAGGTGCATGGGTTATATATATATAATTCCCCAATAAATGAATTCTAGGTACATGTTGGTTAATAACCTTGAGTGGAAATGGTTACAATTATAAACTACACAAATGTTTGGTATGGAAAATCATAAGATAATTTTGAAAAAATAATGGGGGTATGAAAAGGGTTAGTTGGATGGATTAATGATATAAGGGGGTCATATTACATGTAATTAATAATTTAATTAAGTGGGAGGTGTGATATCATATCCATAAACTAATAAATTGAAGCAAAAGGCATACCAAGAAAGGAGGTTCTTGAATTAAAAGGAGAAGTATAGGATCATATACCTTGAAAGGGTGTTTCCAAAAGATTTATAAGATCTTCATGAGATCATAGGAGAAATATATGGGGGATATAGAGAATTAATAATAGAGTAATATCATGATATAAGGGATTTTATGAAGATATATGGGATATCAATTTGGTTTATATTGAAAAAGAAATGAGTGTTCTTTATTATTTTCAAAACATATGTTTTATACACTATATTATAATTTAATCCAAAACACAATCCGTCAAATGGATTTTTATCATGGTTTCTAAATAATCGGAGTGATATTAACTATTCTAAAAATATTGGAACATATATTAAAAATATAATACCATTTTTGATGGGGAATTGAGTCATGATTATAAAGAATTAATTTTAATATCATGAAATATAACATAGGTTTTGGAGGATTCATTAAATGTTTATATAATTAATCAAATCACCTAAAAAATGAAATTAAAGGGTTAATAGTATTTTTACATCTATTCGTTTTATGTAATATATTACATAACATTTTAGTCATTATGATGTCATTATAAAAACAATATATTTATACAATATTTAATTTTATCCCCAAAAATTGATTGCCTCCAAAAAATATTAAAAATAGCTATTGGATAAATTCTTATTTATGTTATAAAAATAATATTAATTTTATCCAATTAATTTTTATTTTATGTGAATTTATAACTTCTAAACAAAAATCTAAATTTATTAAAAATATACTTGTTTTTTGACAATAACAGTTCTTTGTCCACAAAAAAAATTATTTTCCACTTAGTAAAAAAAGTTTATCATTTATATTAAATAAAAATTATTTAATAATTATATTATATTAAAATAAGTTGTTAAAAAATTTTAATTCATTAAAATAGTTCATCTTGATTTAATCTACACATTTCCTAAAAAGAAAATTCTTATTTCATTCTTTAATAATATAATTTTTATCAAAAAAACCAAGTAACAATTATTAAACAATTAATAATAATAATATCTCAATGTAGTTATTATTTTATTGAAAATAAAATATAAAATTTCATTGTGTTATGATCAAGATACATAACACCATATGAAAACAGTGAACTCCCTAAGGGTAAGGTGTATGATGATGAGATTTTCATGGTTGGTTTGACAAACAAATTTTGGGGCATGATCATAATGAGCTTGAACTTACACAATTAAGGATTGAATTCATGCTTTAGTTTATTAAATCTCATAATTTTCTTCTTTAAGATAAAATCATATCGATGTTATCTCCCATTGAAGCTTCAATAAGCAACCTATGGTGTTATCTTATTGATCGAGACCAACTATTATTTTTCTTTCTTCAATAGGATTTATCATCCCATTAACATATAGTAATCATAAAATCACAAATAATGGAAATAATTTCAATGGTTATGATGAATTGTAGTATTTTAAATTATATATACTTTTTAATAGTGTAGAATAATAAAAAAAATATTCATTTGTTTTCTATAACTAAATTACATAATAAGGTATTTAATTTCTTTTAAAAGGGAATTTAATTTAAAATTTTTTGGGTCATTCCATAGTTGATACCCTCACTGCTACAAAAACGGGAAATGGATCCACTTCACTTTTATTAGCGCTAAAAAAATCCCTGATAAAGTCCCCCCCTATATCAGCACTTTTTTAGCGCTGATAAAGGGGACCCCTTTATCATCGCTTCTTTTAGTTGTGCTGATAAAGCTGTGATTTATGAGAGCTTTTCCCGAGCGCTGATAAATGTTAAGCTTAAAAAATATATTTTTTCCTGAAAAATAATGTTTTGTTATATATGTATATTTATATTAATATAAATAAAATATATATTTTTTAAATATGATATAGATACATATAAATAGACTATTACATTTAATATATTAGAAATTTAGTAAAAATGGCTTCAAAATATTTTTAAAAAATATTATTAATTAATAATTTTCTAATTATTATCAATTAAAAGTCATTTAAAAACAATTTGAGGACACAAAAAATCATAAAAATTAATAAAAGATCTAAAATATCATGAAAATGTAACTCAAACTTCAAACAGCCGTAACTTTTTATCCGGGTGTCCATTTGAGCTCTACAGCAAATCAAATCAAATCATGCAACGAGATCTATGCACTAGTGACCACAGAAACGCCTTTTTCACATTTGTAAAGCCCAAAAATGGCCCATAAGGCATCCAAAACTGAGGTTTTAGTCAGGATACCCTGATTTTTTAACATTCAAACAAGTATAACTTTTGATCTGGATGTCCGTTAGGCCTGTAACACATATCATATCAAAGATTGTTTCATTTTCTTCTATTTGGATGGTTGTGGTGTTGAAACAGAATTCTAGATTATATGTTATGGTCATTTGAACATTCTATGGCTTTTCAAATACACATATATATGTATTTATTCATAAATATATATGTGTCTGTGTGTGTGTGGGTGTCTATGTGTGTGTCGGTGTGTTGTATATATGTATATATGTATTTATTTATTTATTTACTTATAATCACACATGAATTTTTTTTTCTTAAAATGTATTTAAAACTAATCTTATAATTACATTCTATTGCTTTTCAAATACACATATATATGTATTTATTCGTAAATATATATGTGTTTGTGTGTGTGTGTCTCTCTTTGTGTGTGTCTGTGTGTTGTATATATCTATGTATGTATTTATGTATTTATTTATTTATAAACACACATAAAAAACATATTTTTCATAAATATATTTAAAACTAGTCTTATAAGTATATATTAATATACATATAAATATTCATATAAAAATTATAACTAAAAATATATATAAAAATATATTAATATAAGAATTAATATATATATACTAATATATGAATAAATATATTTATATTAATACGAATCTATATCAATATATGAATATATATAACTATATATATATATCATTAAATAGGGAACAAAACGAAATGGCTTAGTGGTAATGGTGCAACCGTGAAATGGAGGAGGTCCCGGGTTTGAGTTTGGGTGGATGCAAAGGGGGTGCGCACGTATGAAGATGCATGGGAAGGGTAGCACGCAAGAGACCTCATAGCACTGATAAAGGGGGTGTGAAGCACTGATAAAAGCACTCCCTACATTACTTGTAATTTTTTTCTTAATTTTTTTGACCTTTATCAGCGCTTTTTAAAAAGCGCTGATATGGTCCCCTTTTATCAGCTCTAAATAAAGATCTGATAAAGGGGTCTTTTATCATTGCTTTTTTTAGTGCTGATAAAATCGGCCTTTATCAGCGATTTTTGGAGCGCTGATAATAGGGACCCCCTATATAAGCGCTGATATTTACAGTGCTTTTTTACTACTGTTAATGCCCGTTTTGAGCACTGATATAGGCCGTTTTTTAGTAGTTCCTTCCTTAAACATAATCAATGGAAATTTCTAAAAATGTGATACCACAAATGTGGTCATGCTTCATGATATTAAAAATCTATATTAATCTTCATAAAAGCACTGGAAGAATTATTATCTTAGTTTCAAGTCACTCACACCCACTTCCCCAAGATTGGGATTATAATAAAAATTAAAGCACATATAAACTATTTGAAATTTAAAAAACCACAAATATAGTATGATTATGATAATACCAATCCATCTTCATAGATTAATTCACCTCAAATAAATTTAAATCAATAATAATGATGAAAAACAGAAAAAAAAATTATTTATAGTGAAACAGTAATTAAAAATGAATGAAATAATGAAGGATATGAGATCTTTATTTTTATTAACACTATGATTACAATACCATAGAGGGATAACTGATCAATGTAGTATAAGGGGTTATGGAATATGTAAAAAGGGAGATAGAGGGAGGACTTGATATCTCTATGTATTGGATCAGCATAACAATATTGTGGGGATATGTGATGATTAATTTTTATTGTAAATTTTTTTAAAAACATCATGAGGACACCATGTAGCTATTTTCATAACTGGGTATCCAAATTCCACTAGACCCCTAATGTGTGTGCACAAAAACTCTGATGGATTCATAAGGTTTAAATCCTCTATTGATCCCTCACCAATTCTAGTGAGCCATAACTGGGTACTCAGTGGCCTCTAATTTCATTTTCTATAAGTTAAATTCTAAAAAACATTTCCCAAGATTATTTGTTAACAATCAAACATCAAACATACTAGAAAACATACACAAAAAAAGTCCAAATGAATTAACAATCATATACAAACCACATATTTCAAAATAATACACACTCTCATTCCACATTAGAATTATTTTATACAGTTACAAAAACATGAATGGGCATGCGTCATTAAAAAATGCATTGTTTATGTTCTAATCAATGATAAGTAGTCTTCAACATTATTTGGATTAAAATTTTCTTCTTGAATTAATTAAAAAATCAATTTTTTATCCTCCTTGTGACATAATACTGCCACACCACTGATCCTAATATCCAATTTTTCTAAAAAAAATATTCCCCAAACAATAAATTGACATTAATTATCTTTTGAATGTCACAGGTAATTATATAACCATTTAATCACGTATATGTACATACTAAAATAAAAAATTGACAATCCATTATATTTATTTTCTTAAATTTATTGAAAACTCAATCCCTAAGATTACAATGGATTTAATTTTTCAATATTAATGATTCATCAATCTTAGAGGCTTTTTTAGAAAACCTATTTATTATCATCAAATTAATACTTGTTAATATTTACAGTATGATCAAGATCAACACTTTAGAATCTCTAAAATATCGATACTCGATTCCTAATTCAATAATGAGATTTGGTACACTTTAAATCTTATAAATTTAATGAGAACACTTTTATACTCCCCAAGTATTCACTGAAATTAACTATCCTAGGCTCAACACTTAATTGATTCTCCAATTATATGCAAATTAATTTCCAATTATACCCACCTTCTATCAAGAATTATATAACATTATCCAAGTTTAAGTATTATTAATGATTCAAGAATTTACTCTAAGTACATAGTAGGTATATACTTTATTCATGAAGTTCTACCATAGAGAGAATCATATTACTATCTAATATTTTATATGCTTTCATGACAAGAATTTTTTATTTGTTTTCATGGAGAATATTAGTCAAAATCAAGATGAAAAAGGCTAAATCATTCCACATATAGGATTAATTTTAGTTCTCCAGACCTAGTAGGCTGTATCCAGTAGTATCATTATTAAATTGTAATAAGATTTATGAAATCAAATATCATAGGATAGAATAGTTTAGTCTTATTAGAAAACTATATATACAAATGAAATTGAAAATAAATTAAAAAAATGAAATAAAAAAATTATTTCATTTTAGATGACTATTATTACCTTTAGTATATTCATTCATACTAATCTCAAAGCACTTCGCCATATACAAGTGAAAAACCCATAAATAAGGGTGATCATATATTCCTATTAAGGATTACAATACAAGAAGTAAATATAAATAAATTATAAATAATCAACATGGAAAGGTAAATAACAGAAACACATTCCATTTTATAAATAACCCGATAATAATATGGAAGGAGTAGACATTGATCAAATAATTACATATAAAAAATTACATGATCAGGAACATAACAAATAGGTATTATATATAATTGAATAGTCACATAGAATATCAATAACTAAATCCATAATGATGGAATTAACAAATATGGATATCCAAAATATACCATTGAGGCCTTGTTCTATGAAAAATAATACTATCAAGCCCTTGTTCCTTGACATCTATGTAAATGGGAAAGGTGTTGGAGAAAACCCAATATAGTTTGGATCATGATATCTACTGATGTATCTAGGTGATATAATGATCCCAACCATCAAATTACTAAGTCCAATTAATTCCTCATATGAAATGGGTGAAACAAAATGCACATAAACAATCCTATTTAAAATAGCATTATAAATTTAAATACATTCACAATCAATAAACAAAATCAAAAAATATATCTGAATTAAAATTAATTGATTTAATATAGTACATCCCTGGTCGAATTGATCATAAAAAAACTAAAGAAATAATGAGAATGGTATCATTATATATTAACACCATTAAAAATAATTAAAATAAAATGTTGTCTTCTAATATGGAAAATTATTTTCAAAGATAACATTGAACATTCATATAGGAAAATAACATTTCCTTAAATATAACCATTTCTATTTTAAAACTAAAAAATTCATATAATATTGTCGAAATTCTTTTCATTGAAAAATAAATTTAAAAACTAAAACATTTCAGAATATTATGAGAAAAAATTCATTAAAAATAATCTTTTAAACATGAAAATCTTGTTTCAAATAAATGATAGTCACTATAGAAGGTGATTGCCTAAATTCCATATATGTTAAAAATAAAATTCATTCATCACAGTAAAAAAGATCATAAAGTACCAGGTTCAAAAAATGAAATGAAGATTCATATCATACCAATTTTAAAAATTAAATCATTGGAAAAATATTTTTTAATGATTCATTTTCGGAATTTTAAGGTATTTTTCAAAACATTTTTACAAATATAAAGTTTTGGATGAAAAATTTTTGTTGATCGAAAGGAGAAATAAAGATATTATTTATTGAAACAAATTTCTTAATTATATTTAGTACCATAGAGGTAAAATGGTATTATTACTTGATAGAGTTCCTAAATAACAATAATATAATAAAATATTTTGTGATTATGATATAAATATCAAACAATTCTCCTAAGGGATACGTAAAGAAAAGCAATGCGGAATAATGATGAGATTGTGAAATAAAACATTACCACATTATTAAATTCTGGGTCATAATCCCCTTGAATGAAATAACATTAAATGATCCTTTATATTCTATAAAAATAAATTAATTCTTGATATAACATAAAATAGTGTAGAATATATACAGCATAAAAAATTAGAGGTCAATATGGAATATGTCTCACAAGAAATAAAAATGAAATGAGAAAACCTTACCTTGAGTTCAAATCATCACATACCTTCTTTATGATACTAAATAATGAATTTATGTTAATCAATTACTTTTTTTATGTACCTTTATCAATTTTATTATTTATTTTATTCCAATTATTAACTTTTTATATATGATCAGTTAATCAAATATTTTTATATCATATGTTTCAATGATATTTGGTTTATGTGTCAAAAAGAAATTTGGTTGGTTGACTATGGTCAAATAGATAATTTTTTAAGAAAATAAAACATATTAATTGTGAATTAAAATAATAACTATTCATAAATTATACATTGAAAATCAATCATAAAATATTATGATTAAAAAAGAACAATGTTACAGTCATGGAGATGGTAGGTCGTACGTATGCATGAGTAATTATTCCAGTTTTTCAATGGTCATTATGAAAAGATGGTATGTAATATTTTGTATTTATGTAATGTTCTTAATAAAATATATAATATATTATTTAATTAAATATACTTATATTTATCAACTATGTTGTGAGGTGATGAAGATAGATTCATATAGCTTTGTAAAGGTGGTAGTACACACACACAAAAACAACATTATCACTTCCCTATGTAAGAATTAAATGATAGATTATATTTTTAGAACAAAAAAATGACATTAATATAATAATTTTTTCATTTATATATCATATATTAATTAACATTATCCTCATTTCCGTCTATATAAAATTTTCATGAAAAAAAAATCACATCGTCTCGCGAGACTGTAGTTTTTTGAACACACGAACAACATTATTGTATCCCCTAAAAAATATAAAAATGTTATATGTATTATATAATAAATATAAATTTATACTAATGTTATAAATATCATATGTATATACACTTTGTATCCCCCATTATTCCCAACAATTAGAGGTATTGATGAAAAATGTAGTCACATTAGTTTGTGATGTAATAGTTTTCTATATACATGTGTGACACTATCGTTTCACATTTGAGGGAAGAAGAGATGGGTATAAGTGATTACCCTAATATAAAAAAAATATTTTTATTGGAGAAATTGGTGTTATTATATAATCATAAATGAATAATATTTGATGAAGGTGAAATAACAAATAAAAAAAATCATACTTAGGAATTTTACATCTTCTTTGAACACCACATTATGTTTATACCTAAAGTATTACTATAATGAATTTATGTACAAAAAATTATTTTTGGATAATTGAATAAGTTTTAATGTGTTTTTTGGTTAGGTATTTTCCAAATCAAAATTGGTTTAATGTGTGAAAAAGAGAGGAGATGTGTGGCCATTAATACTTGTACTGATTGGCACACTTGTAATTATTTAAAATTAAAATGGTTACACGCATAATTCACATGAAAAAGGATAAAAAAGATTGTTATTAGTATTTATATATGTAATGGTATAAATTGTTTCCATAAAATAAATTTTAGAAACGTTTTTGTTTTCATTTGGCCTTTATTATATTGTTTGAGCCCTCGGTAAATCAATTTTTCCATAACAATGATAAATCTTTTTAATTGCTTTTTCTATTTATTATGATAAAAAACTAATTTTAACTTATTTTATAAATTAATTTTTTTTTTCTTTTATTGAATCAATATTTCTAAACTGTATTCATATAAAAAAATAATTTAAATTAAAAATAATCGTATAGATGTGACAAGAAAGCGAGTTTTCAAGGAGAAAATGTTCAAAAGATTACAATGTTTTAATATCAAAATGAAATATAAAAACGAATAAAATTTATTAAAATTTATTAATCTATATATAATTTAACTAAATTTATTTTAATATAAATTTAAAATATATTTTATCTTTATAAATTATTAAATAAAAATGCAGTTTTCAATTAAAATTTCATATTTTGATCAATTCATTAAAAATGAATCATTTCAGAAAATTCCCAAAAACTCATCCCAAGATAATTTTATATATAAATTCAAAATATGAAGTTAATATTTAAAAATAAATTATCTAAAAATGGTTAAAATTAATTATAATTATCTGTGAAAATCAAAACTAATCCATCTTTTAGAAAAAACTACATTTTTCTAAAAACAATTATTTTTATCTTAAAATGGTGCAATTTTTTCGCAAAGAAATAGATGACCATTTTATTTATTTTATTAATATTTTAACCATATAATATAATTAATTTAAATATTAATATTCATACTCAATAATTAAACAGATATGTGATAATGATATCATTTAAATAATAATATTTTTATAGAGTATCACATTTTGTTCAAACATGCTATTTCAAGAATTTAAATTTATATAAGTGGATGAATTTATTAAAAAAATTAATATATCATAATGTATTAGTATGTTATATTCCCATATAATAATGGTTTTTTATGTCATATAGGATATAAAATAAAATGTTATTATTTTTGAAATCTGTGTTGTTAACTTCTGTCGAAAAAAATAAACGTTGTCCTAAAAATTTATATTGAACTCAGAAATGTAGGGTTTAATATTTTAGAATTTAATTTTTTTAACCAAAACCATAAATAAAATTTAATAAATTACTATCCAAATACTATAGAAATGGTAGTACAATGATTATCTAGAATAACACATTACAAGGTTTCTATGAAAGTGAATGTTGGTGGGAAATGAAAACATAGACATTGAAGAGATTAATAACACAAATATATTAATAAAGAGTGATTGAGATTATTAATCACAAGAATTCCGATGTTCTAGATAAGTTTAATTATCAAAAAACCATAGATATGTGTTGAGTTAACTGATCGTTTTATTAATTAAATATAAAGGTAATAGGATAACATTTTCTGCCTCAAGAAACTCTTTCCTAAAGTTGAGGAATTATTTTAGTATCTAAGAATATATAGAAATATATTATATTTATATATTTCTATTTCATAAGAAAAAATAATACTTTTGTTATGGTTAGATAAATTTATATATTACCTCTAACTCAAAAAAATTAATTTCAAAAAATTTGTCTTTTATGAGTCATGAACTACAATTATCTTTTAACAAAGTATAAAAACCATAATTGAATTATAATTCATTATTTCAATATCTATTTTTTATTATAAAAAATGGTTATTATTAGTTTTCAAATGTTCCTAAGTCTTCATTTGGAAAATTAATAAATTTATCTCTAAAACCTCGTCCAAATTTCAAATTAAACCATTTCATAAATTGTTAACCAATAAAAATTCCAAAATATTAAGATCCAAATATTTAGAATGATGGTCACTAAATTTCCAAAATGGACTTATAAATAATCTCTAAAAAATTAATTATCTCTTAATCATCACATATCGAACATGATAAGACCTTCATCATTTATTCCCTTGAAACATGGATATACCCTAAATAACCATAAAACATTATTTAAAAAATCATGATTCTTTATTACTAAAATAAAATGCATATTATTGTACATATTCACTAAATGATTTTTATTTGTTAAGTCCATAAATTTTAAAATAAACCACTTTATAAAGAAATCATTAATCAGTTCTAAGGTAGATAAAACTATCCAATTTAAATTATCCCTATTAATAATCTCTTTATCCCAACATAATTATCTTAGTATCAAGAACATATTAAGGGTTTTGCTTCCCTAAATCATGTGTTAAAAAATCATCTTACAATTAAATCATTTTTCTTGGTCATTGGTATAGCTCAATATATGATTTTAAATCCTTAATGGAAATTTACTACAATAGAACCCTTATAAATTTAATAATTAATATAATTAAGATATCCAGGAAAAATACTAAAATTTCATAATTCATGAATCCATACACAATAAAATTAATCATTCCACTTATTATATGTAAATAAAAAAATCTATACCATGAATCACTAGTAAATCTTGAGGTTCATTAATTTGAGACTTTGGGAATTCATTTTCATATTACCCCATATCCTTATAGTTGATAAATTTAACAATGGAATCATTTTTCTTTACCTTGAAATCATAATTATTATGGAAATTTTCTCCACAGTAGTAGAAAATCACATTCCCTTTAAGCTGTCACCGTGGTGTTTCTTTCAAAAACTATCAGATGTGGGAACATCATTATTTCCCATATTATATTTATTCAAATTTTTCTCTTCTGTAGTCTTCTTCTGTTTATTACCATAGAATCCATGTAACATACAAAATTCGTTATACCTAATGTTATCACAAGATAATGTGTCTTAATATGATGTGAATGTTTGGATGATAATTTATCTTCTAAATATTAGCTTATTACCATCAAACAAATGATCATTCTTACTCCTTGGATTACGTACATTAATGTGGTTTACATTCCTTAATCTAGGTTTCATTTATAAATGATAGAATACACTATATTAGATAATAGCATTACAAAAAAGAATGTATAATCCCAAAAATATTAAAATAATAAAAAAAAATAAAAATATATATGCATAGATTATATAATAATCATAAAAATGGTTTCTTTGGGTATAACATTATTTTTAAAATCCTTCATGATGGTTTGTATAAAAGTGGTAATTATAAAAATAATTACCCCTATGAATGACAAACCAGGTACACAGTTAGTCCAATTTTCAGGTACCAAGTGACGATTGGGTGATGACTAATGAATCATTTTTAGAGTTATACCCATAGGTACATCCATTCTAGAATAATAAACTATTTTATTATATCTCTATGGATCTATTTCTATGAACGAACACATAATCTCTTTCTCCCTAAATAACTAGGACGTTCTTATATACTTCTCCTCAAATTAGATAATAGGTTTATGTTCCCTAATATGTGTTTCCTAAATCCAGGTCCCACGGCTTCTACTAAAAATAATTTGATACCAATTATATAACCCATTAACCTAGTAACCTGAATCTGATGGTTTATTTAATACATTGTACCATGAAACAATGAACCATATCCTGATGGACCTAATATTCCAATAGTCTGGTTTAACATGATATACACTTGAAATAGACAATATAGTTAAAACATGAAACGAAAACTGGATTTTCACTGATAATTCCATTATTGACCTTATTGTATCCATTAATATAATTAAAAAAACAATTCTTCATATCCTAGAGAAAATAAATCAAAAAAAGGGTGATATTTTATACTCTGAATGGTTAGAGCACATCAAAATGTATGAATAAATAATGAATAATTAATATGAAACTTAAAAAAACAGAAACACATTACCTTTAATGAAAAACATTAGAATAATATCGAAAGAATAAATTTTGATAAAATAATTCCATATAAATAATCATATGTCCATGAAACATAACCATAGATATTATAACAAATCAATCAATCATATAGAATATCAATAGTTGAATTAGTAATGATGTTATGAATTATACTAGACATATAAAACATGCCATCTATTAATTTTTCCAATACATCTAATATCATTGAGTTATATTTCCAAGACATCCATATAAATTTGTAAGGCTATGTCCAAAATACAATTTAGCTTGCACATGAATCCTTTTGGTGCATTAAGGGGTTATGGTGGGCCTCGACCATCACTTAATAAGACCAATGTATTCATAATATGGAATGGGTGAAAAAAAATAAATAGAATATTCATTTTTAATCTATCATAATAAATTTAAATAATTTCTATAATTAATAATCATAATCATAAGCCACACAGAGTATGATAAAAAGTCCATTCCTTTGGCACTATAAATAGGATTTAAAAGATAATTTTATGAAAAATATCAAGAATATTCTATTAAAACAAGTTTAAAAATATATAAAACATGTGTAAAAATGTTTTTAATTAATCATTTGACAAATTTTAAATTCTTCTTGAATGTTTTTATAAATAATGTTTTTTTAAGAAAAATAATTTTTGACCAATAATATAAATAATGTCTGATATTCTAAAAAATATTTTCTTAAATATATTAAGTACCAAAGAGTAAAAAATGGTACTATTAAATGAAAAATTTCATAAATAACCTCTGTAGAATAAAACATATTGAGTTTATGTGAGATATATAAAATAATAATGCCATGGGAGACTTAAACAAAAATATTCACGATTAATAATTTTAATGTAAAACAAACCATTACCACTTTGGTAAATATTGTATGATAATACCCATGAACGAAAAAATATTTAATGTAACATTAAGTATTATAAATAAAAATTAATTCATTATAAAACATACAAAACTTTTAGTATATACACAACCCAAATTAATAAGTGGTGATATAGTTAATGTCTCATTGAAGTAAATGTGAGACAACTATTCCTTAACATGAATCAGACTCATCACATGCAATATTTATATTCCTAAATAATAAAATTATTTTAATCATATAGTTTCTTAAGAATGATTTTAAATTTTATTATTCCATTTATTTCAGTTATTAAAATGTGTTATATGATTATATTATCAATTAAGTTAATTTCATATGGTTCAATGATATTTGGATTATATGTTAAAAATGACATTGCCAGGCTAACAATAGAGAAAGAGGTAATTATTTAAAAATATAATAAATTATAATCATTAAATAATAACCATATTTAAACATAAATTATACATTTAAGACCAATAAAAATATGTGTTTATTAAAAATGAACTATGTTACCATCATGGAGATGGTAGGCTATACAAACACAATAGTAACATTTCTATTTTTCAATGATCATCAGGGAATAAAGGTAATAAATATTTTGACATTATATAATGATATTAATAACATATATATGATATTATTTATATAAATATACTTATATATATCATTCATGTGTAGTGGTATTCAATGGACAAACGCATCACTTCGTAAATGTGAATGTCTATACATACAGAAACAACATCATCCTTTTTTAGTGTTAGAAAGGAAAGTGTATATTAAATTTTTATAATGATAAAATTGTAAGGAATATAATAATTATTTCATTTATACCACATTTATTCATTAAAAATATTCTTATTATGCTGCATTTAATGTGTAAGCGAAACAAATACATCGGTTTGTGAGGCCGTAGTCCATCGTACATGTGAGTGACGTTATTAAATCCCACACTATATGTAAAACTAAAATGTTATATATGAAATAATGACTAGAAGTGTATAATTATGTTATAAATTAAATATATATACTTTGTATCTATAATCATACCCAACTATGGGAGGTGTTGATGGAAACCTTTTCAAATACATTCGCGAGCCTCTTGTCCACCATATTCATTGGTGACATTATCATTTCACATTTCACGGAAGAGGAGATGGATATAGATCATGAACGTAACATAATAATATATCATTATATGATATATATAATGATGTTATTATATAATCATAAAATAATAATATTCAAAGGATGTCAGTTAAAAAATAAAAAAAATTCATTGTTTGGAATTTTATCTCTTATTAGACAACTTGCTTATAACTATACATAATGTATTACTAGAATAGATTTATGAAAAAATGTATTTCAGTATGAGGGAATTGACGTTTTTAAGTTATTTTTTAGATTTTGGATATCACAAAATGTTATGAATGTGTGGACACGTGAGGATAAGGGTGTTTATTTATAAATGATGTAAGTGGAAAACAAGTACTTTTTAAAATGAAAAAGGTGTACCCACATTTTTCACAATACAAATGGGTAGAAAATGGTCTATTATATAGAAATATAATTATATGGTCTAAATATGTCTATATAATAGATTTTAGGCATTTCCTGGGTCACTTAACCCTTAAAATTTTAGTTTAATCACTAAGTAAATCCAATTTTACCGTAACAGTAAGAAATAATTTTTATTCATTTTAATATTCATTAAAGTTAAAAAATATTTTACTTTTTATTTAATCTAAAATATTATTATTAAAAATATTTAATTTATTTTTTAAAATTTCCTCCAAATTAGTGGAAAAATGTAATGTAAAATTAATCATTCATTTGTGATGGGAAAAGAGGTATTGAAATAGAAAATGTAAAAAGGATTACAATGTTTTTATTTCCAAATTCAGTATGAGAATTTTTAATATAACAGAATTTTTATTATTATAAATATATCATAACAGATTTTAATTTATATATAAATTATAATATAATTTTACTTGATAAATAATTTAAACAAGAAAGGTAGTTTTTATTTAAAATTCAGTTTTTCACTATTCATCAAAAAATGTATCTTTTCAGAAATATCCAAAAAAATTCACCATCATATAATTTTAAAATTAATATATAAAAAATTATGTATATTTTTTCAAATAGAGTCTCTAAATGTGGTATAAATTAATTATAAATTACGTGTTTAGAGCGCAACTAACTCATTTTTTTTAAATAATTTTTTTTGAAAAAAAATTATTTTTCTTTTAAAATGGTAATATTTTTTTACCTCTAATAAATATATATCAATATTATTTATTTATCAATATACAAAATATATATATTTTTCATGATTTAGTTAGTATTACTCGTACCTCCCAATTTAAAGGAAATGTTATAATTGTAATGATTAAATAATAGTATTTTAATACAGTATAATGTTTTTTTTCAAATCTGATGCTCCGTGCATTACAATAAATCAAAACGATTAAATTTATCAAAATTTTAATTCATCATATGGTCTTAGGGTGTTATATTTCCTTCTACAATTTATGTTCCATGTCATACCCACAATAAAAGAAAACTTTCTTCATTTATAATATTTTGGTGTTGCATTATTGTCTAGATTGAGAATATCATAATGATTTATTATTATTTTTTGAAATACATCGGAATAACAGTACTAGATACACTTACTATCAAAGCGATTGATAGATACATTGAATTATTTTTCATAATATATCATAGATTATCCATAATCTATTTTAAATTAATCATACTCTATATTAAATATGTATAGTCTGGAATGCCATAATTTATCACCACATAAGGATGAGAATACGTTTTTTGAATTTAGTTTAGTCTTGTGAGAGAAAAATATTTTATATACTTATGAGGTTTATCAAATCCTAGATATTTTGGAGTTGTATAATGAGGTATCTCGTACATTTTATGATTATGGGACACAGAATATTACAATTACCTTAATGGCGATATATCCATAGCTTTATATTATACATTTTAATATAAAGAAACCTAGTAAAAGGATATTCTATTTAATTTTATTCGCCATAGATATTTATGTACATTTTTATGATATAAAATAGAACCATTTTGTATAGTAGTTTAATTTCATATATCTAGGAAAAAATTTCAAGTGACCTATACATTCATACATAAATTTTAAAAATATTTTCAAGAATATTAAATATTTATCATAATAATAAAGACCCAAGAAACATAAAGGGTTAGTGTCCAACGAATATAGATACATAATCATCAAAATTTCTGAATGATATACATTATATCTCATAAATCACATCTCACATGTAATACTTCATAGTCATACCATAATTACACAATTATTTATAACTAAGGAAATTGAAACATAAGAAAGGATGAGATCATATTCTTAGCAAGGAAAAAATGGGAGATATGAATCAATTATTATATATAATAGTATTTTGAAAATAAAGGTATGAGAACATAAGCCTAATATTTTAATTTCATACCCAATAATTACTAGATCATAAGGAAGACATAAGGATTTAGAAAATCATAAGACATGAATCATAAAAGAATCAAAGAATATAATCCAAGAAATTATATATTAATCATAAGAACATTTCAGAGATAGTGTCATAGTAAGTGTGACATAATAATAATATTAATAATAATATTTTTTTGGGCTACTCAGCATGGCATTCATCACATGTTAGGCTTTAGATAACCACCCACATACCTACATTTTTATTATTATAACCTCCCATGTTGTAACTTTAATGTTTGGGATAAAATATAATGTATCATATTTTAGGCTTCAAATAACATCCCATAAACCATTTATGATCGTAAATATTAATGGTTAAACGATACATCAAAGGTATTTATAGACCCACTTATCATATAATCAAAATACATTCAAAAATATGTCACATGATCCTTAAAATATTTAACATTTCATCTAGGATTAACCCATAGAACATAAAATGAGATTTATAAATATCAAATAATCATAATAATAAACAATCCATCGAATGAATAACGGTGATATTAGTGGACCTTAACCCCATAGAATCATAATTAACATCAATGGATGTTGTCACAGACAAAAATACAATTAAAATATCACTGGATAATTTCATGAAGAAAATTCCCTTTTTATTATGGAAATCACTAATTTAAAATATAATAATATAAAAAATTGATTATTTTCATTAATGTTACCAATGGGTAAATTAAATTTTAATAACAATGAAAAGAGATACCGTGATGGTGGTAAAAGTTATTCCTGATATTTTTGATATAGAAAATATTTCATTCACACCATTTGAAAAAAGCACCTCATTCAAAAAATGAAAGGAATATTTTTTAAATCATTTAATAAAAATTCAAACATCTATAAAATTAATATAATAAATCATTGTTAAATTGTAAAAACATTCTTGAAAATATTTTAAATAAAATATGTACTTTGAGGAAAATATTTCTGGTTAAAGAGAGAAATATAGTATGATTTCCATAAAAAATTATCTCAAAATTTTATGTGCCTAGAGAGTGAAACAATAATTTAAAAAAATTAAATAAATAAATAAATATAGTATATGAAATACATAGGATATTTTAGATATTTATTTACTATTTTTACTATTATAAAATTTGATCATAAATAATCCCAATAAAAATTTTTGTTTGTAACATAAATCCCTTTTTGAGTTGGTAACTTTAGAGTCATAAGTCCCAGGAAAAAAAATTAAAATTAAACATTAAATAAAATAAAAATTAGGATATTCATTCTAAAAATCATGAATGTATTAGTAGATACAAATATTACGATAATTAATATTAATAACTTAACATATGTCCTAGTGAAGATTATTTGAAACAATAAACCCTTACCACTTTGGTAGCATTCGAATCAAAACCCATTGAGTGAAATAATTTGAATTAAAAATATAAACTACATTATTTATGAAGGATAAATAATATAATATTTAAACTAAGAAGCATATATACATCATAAACATAAATAGGTGCGTAACATAAAATATGTCTAAACAAAATAGTATTAAGATGGAAAACTCTTTGTTTAAGTCTGACTTAATTCGTAACTTATATAACCCTTTTTATAATAAAATTATTTTTATTATAATTATATAATAGAAAAATATAAATACGTAAAATCTATTATAAGGTCCACTGATAGTATTTCAACAAAAATTTATTATCAATTCTTTATTAATTTTTTTATTTTAGGTGTTAACTAATGAGTTTCACATATATGTTTTGTTTCAATAGTTATGGTACATAAATATTGGTCATGGTTTCATCATTTATTCATAAAATTTTTAGGATATAAATGTAATATATATTAATTATATATATGTATATATATTTTATCCATGTATAAAATGTAGCAGTTGAAAAATGAATTGAAACATTTATGGAGATGGTAGTCCATACATACATATAAACATTCTTTTCAATTTATCACGAATAGATGTATATAAATATTAATTATATTTTATCATTATAGAACCATATTTATATAATAAATATCTTATTTATTCTTTAAATCTATGTTTCTACACATTAATGTGAGTCGGCGATTGAAAATAAAATAATATTTTATGTGGAGGTGGTAGTCCTTATTTATGCAAGAGTGATACATTTATTTCTCATTCGAATTATAAGAGGTTGAAAAGAATTATGGAATCATTATAAAAAATATAATTATATTTCTTATACGATATTTATCATGTTATATTTGATACAATAGGTTTATAGATAGTGTAAGTATAAATAAAATTTAAAGAGATCAATTAATATTTACACATTTTATCTAAGAGAAATCATTTGGATTATGCCTTATTCCATAAAATATTGGTTTTAGGATAAGATCATATGAGTTTTGATATTGTTAAGTAATATAGGGATGTATTATGGTATATATTTCCCTATTTTGAGGGCTCAATATTTGTTAATGAAGGAGAAGAGGAAGTTACTTTTTTTAAATTAAGGAAATGACACCCCCAGAATTACATAAAATATTTAAAAATAATATATATATAATAATCATGTAAAGTGGAACCAAATATCCATAATTGATAAGTTATTACATTTAAAAATATAACAATAGTGGAAATAAATATACATTTTTCATAGAAATTTAATTTATTTTGTAGGAAAAAACGCATCTAAAATAAATAATTTATACGTGAGGGACTTTATTAGTCCTTATCTTAATGTTTTAACCACGTTTTACCCTTAGTGAGGGGATAAATATTCACCACAGTTATTATTCATAATGAAAAAAATAAATGGGTCATATTTACCAAATATAAAAATCTTGATTGAGTATGTTTAATTAAATGTTTGAGTTTAAATTTATATAATTGGTAGAAAATAATTTTAATATATAAATATATATATCTTAATTATTTTTTAGGAAAATGTGTTTTAGGAATAAAAATTAACTTATAGCTAATTCGAATATAATTTTGATTACTATTGAACTATCTAAATTATTTTTAATAAAATTAATATCATATTAATTTTAAAAATAATAAAAAATATATTGGTACTTATAGATGACTTGATTCAAATAAATGAAAAGATGGTTTTATAAAAATTAATAGTTTTCACTAATAACTGAATTTTTTTTAGAAAATTAGCAAAAAATAACTCCAAAATAATAATTACCTAACAATTTAAAAAATTATATTAATTCCCTCAAATAATATTTATATAAATACCTTATGTAAATTTTTATATCCCAATAAAAAATGAAATAAGAACAATTTTTTAGGAAAATATATTCTTTAAGAAAAATCAAAATACAGAATATAATTGAAATTGTATACGTATTTATTATGAGTTAATAAATTCAATTTCATTGTTTGAAATTTTATTAATATTTAGCTTTATTTTTATTACAATTATACCATCTAATTTAAAGGATATGTTGTAAAATTCATATTTATATTGTAATATTTTTATATTATATTTGTGTTCTCACAAAGCTCAATGATATCTGTTATGAAATATCTTGAGGATATTATTCTATTAGACTATATTTTTTGGGTGTTAAATTATTGCTCATAAATTAATAGCATATTGGTAATTTTTTGTCACAGAAATTAAGGGTTCAATATTGGAAAATATCTTCATTTAATTTCACATCATAGAGAAAGACAATAAAACATTAATTAAATTGGAAAGTGGTTAAGATAATGGATACCTGAAATAACATATAACCAGGTTTCTAGAGAAGGAGAATGTTACCGAGACCTCATTATATAAACATGGTTGTGAAGGATAATGTGAATAGAATAATATATGTTGGTAGTGATCATAGTACTAAGAATTTTAAAGCAAAAAGACCAAAAAACCGGTAAGGGATAAAGAAGTCCATAAATTCATTTGAAATAAAGGTATATGGATTACAATTTTATATCAATAATCATTTCCTAGAGTTTATAGATTATTTTAATATCATGATATAGAACATGAGAACATATATATACTTTATTTATAATTATTTTATAATCACAATTTATTCATTATCTTGTGCTTTGATAAATTAATAACCACACATCACATCATGCTCCATGAAATGAATATTCAAGATGAATTATTCTTTAAGAAGTCAATAAAATTAACATTTAATGGATCATAATGTTTAAAAAATAATGATTAGTCATTCCTTTCTTCTCCAGATATGTATAAAAACCAACATGGTTATCAGATGTTCTCCAATATGGGTAAAAACTACACATGGTGAAATAATTAATTAATCTATAAATCCTAAAAAATATCACCAAATTTCCATCATAAATGATTCCATAAATAGTTTTTCATAATAATCACCAAAAATATGTTTGACCTAATTAAAAACCGAAAATTTTAAATTATTTGATCATATTTTTTTCGTGATCAATATAAATAATTATCCTCATACAACATAATATATCACATAAAGTTTCATAAAAAACACAGAGATTCCATAATCATATATTCTGTGAAAAGATTATAATAATTTCCCAAAATAAACTAAATCACCATAAAATATCAATGAAAACGTAATTTATTCTAATAATTTAGTCTAGAAAATCTTTTTAATATATTATATAAATCAAAAAAAATCATTATAAACAACATTTTCATCAAATAACTAATCAATTTCACAGTCCCTATTAATTTCCAATTCACAATAACAAAACCAATTTACTCTTTATCTTGAATAAACATTGTTATCTAAATATTTGGCACATATTAAGGGTTATTTATAAAATAATAATATTTTTTTCAAAACATATCACTTTATCACTAAATCTCTTTCAGGGTTATTGGTACGATTAAACATATTCTTGAAATCTGTAAATGAAAATTAATATAGAATAATACATATATTTTTCATGATTCATTTTACTAGAATATCATTAATAAAACACATAAATAATATAATTCACAAATACCAATACATGAACACATAAATAATTAAACATAAATGATTAGAATAACATAAGACCATATTTTGTCTTGGATTTAGCCACTGGATTGGGGAATTGAGTCGAATGATAGCTATGTACCCCACACCCAAGACACCATATTATAAATGGTACATTAAAATGTAATTCATTCCCCTCTACTAAACCCTTCTTTTTCCTCCATAATTATTTTCTTCATTCTATTATTTAATAAACATAAAACATATTCTTGTTCCTTTGAGACATTTTCTTAGAAAATTATTCCCACATTATTGATATCTATGAATCCAAATCAGGTTTCCTCTATAATCATCATGATAATTTATTTTTATTTTATTCATTACATTGAGAAACTGAATTTTATCTAGTTTTTAAATCTTATATTGAGATATCTCGTTAGAAATAATCCCACCCATTTAGTTTTCATCTCTAATTTAATTATATTTATCATGAGTATAATCACTACATCATCCACCATATTCAACATTTACACAATTTTTCTTGGTTCAATTAATTGACTAAAACTAAATAACATAATATGAGAAATAATAAAAATAGTGGGAAACAATATAATAATATAAACCATTTTATATTTTTCTATATCATGAAACGTTATTTTTTAGTATATAGAGCATAAGGTTATACACATTACATAAATGGTGATTATCTATTCAAATACATCATAATGGTTCACAAATGAAATTTTAATTAACCCAAGAATAAACATTTAGTATGCCTTTCTAGGTGATTCATATTAGGCCCAATTAGTATGCATCAGTAATGATTTCTTAAGTTAACAATGAAATAATTTTAGATCAACTACTCATAGGTGAATCGGTTTTATAGTTGTATCCAGTTTATAACGACCCAAAAATTCATCAATACAATTTATCCCATCCTATAACAATTTCATATATAAAATAAATCACATAAAATCACTTATAGACCCCCGAAAAAGCTTTTTAAAGGAACAATTAATTACATAAGTAGTATTTATAGAAATTAAGGAACCAATGAAAATGAAATAATATCATGTCCTTGGGAATAGTAGTATGATCGTTATGAATAGTAAACTAGAAAACATAATATAAACCACACCCATGAATGTATATATAAAATTTTCTCATATTATTAAAAAAAATTATGGTATAATTATATCATAGTTTAAGTAAATAAATTTATTAAAATTTATTAATTAATTGTTAGTACATTTATAAGTCAAAAATAATTAATTTTAATTTTATGATTTATTTAATAACTTCAATGAAAATTTAATTCCATAAAATGTATTCATATATTAATAATTTGATGTATTATTATTATAATATGATTTTATGCGACATAAGGTAATCTTTCAATTTCTTATAAATCAGTTATAATTTTAAAATATGTGTTTTCTAACTAAATGATGATTTGAATTAAAATTTTAATTACTCATATTTAGAAAATTATTATCATAAAATTGAGTTAATATTTTAAAATCTACATCTCAATAAATAGTATTGGTGAATTTTTGGGATTTTTCTGAAATACAGAAAAAATTTCAAGAATAGTAAAATACGGTAATTTTTTATAAATACTAAATAAATGAATTTTTTTATTCATTCTTGATGTAAGGATGATGTGATGACATTAATCTCAAACCATCCATAATTAAAATAATATATTTAGCGATAATTCTCAATCTATTTATTGTCTTGAGCCCAAATAATAATCTACTGAATATAATATTGCGAAAAAACTCCTCTCCTCCACTATAAATATCACCCATGACACCCTATTCACATCAAACATATAATGCTTTGATAATTTCTTAAATTATACCAAATAATCTTCCCTTAAAACTTTCCTATAACAGCCCGTTATGTTTTAATGTACTTTTTGATGTTTCTATGTACCTCTGTTTTGGGGCAATGGCTTGGGGTTGCATTTGGGTGATTTTTTTAAAAAACAAAAAGGAAATGGCTTGTTCACGTTTAGCAGACGGTTTGATAAACCGTGCGATCAAACTGTGCCAACTGATTAGCATTGGGTAGTGGGGTACGCATTGTGTGCACATGGTATGGTAAACCATGCGACTAAACCATGTAGACCAGAAACCCTGGATAGTGGGATCCGCTGGGTGTGCGCACGGTTTGACAAACCGTGTGGTCACTTAAATTTAGATCCTTTAATTGTGGATCTCATCCATTTTGCCTCTAAATGGTTTGTTTTCCTCCTAAGTGGGCTTAACTTGGGTTTTGTCTTCTCTTGGGATCAGAGAAGGTTCTCCCTTTGTTCTGGAGGCAATCCAATGGCTCCTTTTGGTGAATCTAAGTGGGATTTTCAGGGTATGTGATCGTTCTCCTTCTTTCATGATCGGTTTCTTAAATCTACATAGATCTACATCCCCTATTCCCTTTATTTCTTATATCTATGGCCGTTATGGGTAGATCTATATGTGTAAATGCCAAAATGATGAATTATGGTCTTGGTCGTACTAAAGGAAGGGATGTAGGATGGGGTTTTAGAGAATCAACCGGGATTCTTGAGTGTTCATCACCTATTGTGTTTTTGGTCAAAACCTTCAAGTTAGGTGGTTTTGTCCGGACTTGATAAATTGTTTATCATTTTTTTGCATGGTTTATTTCAATTATTGATTTAAATTCAATTGCTCATGTTTCTTTCAATTAATTGATAAAAAATCGATTCCATTGAATTGAGATATTTGAAATGGTTTTGGCATATAAATTTGGGAAAACCCCAATTCAATTGAATTGTGTGTGTTTATGGAAATTGGCCGATTTAAATTGGTTGATTTAAATTGTGGATTTGATGGAAATGTTTTCCATTAAATTGTTGAATTTAATTGTCGAAATTAAATGTGTAATGATGGAATTGGTTTTGAATGGATTTCAAACTTATGAAAATGGCTTAGAATGATTTGATAGAAACCCATGGGTTTTATCTTGTGAAAAAGGCGTGTTTTGAATAAAACTTGTTTTGGTTTTAAATGGAATGAAATTAGAAATTTATAAATGGAATAATGGGATTGATCGTATTTTAAGAATTCTTAAAATAGTTCTCCCATCATTTAAGAGCGCATTCAAGCCTTAGGTAGTTAGTGAGTTATTTGGATACACTCTACGCTACGCCAATGTTCTAAAACATACATGCAGCGGATCACATCCCCGATGTGTGGGTGACGAGTCTATTTTGGAAATTG
The DNA here is from genome assembly GCA_963277665.1 of Viscum album. NCBI lineage: Eukaryota > Viridiplantae > Streptophyta > Magnoliopsida > Santalales > Viscaceae > Viscum > Viscum album. Next base: position 207,266,641 of record OY728166.1, read on the forward strand.
TTATAGGGATGTGTGTATACACATCTTGTTGAGTTCACATAGAGAGTGTGGAATCCTATAACTAGTTAATACTATCATAACTTTTGGTAGATGACCATGTTGCTCGGTTCTTTTTTTATATTTGTGATATAAATGTATGCCAATTCTTGTGAACTACTTTACATGCCTGCTGAATTTATATAAACTATTTTATATAATTGTTTTTTCTTAAGCCATTATTTTAGAAATATTCCATCATTTTTAAAGCCTTTTCTTAAAACTATTTATTTCCATCATTTGAAAATGAATATCATGTTTTGTTAAAATATGCTTTTGAATTGCAAAACCTATTTATTTGAAAATTGAAATCCTTTTTTTGGATAATATATTTTTGGAATCTATTATGAAATATTTGGTGGTATCCTACTAGACTTAGGCTCACAACCTACTTTTTCCTTTGGGTGTTTGTAGATTTTCTTCTCCCAGGATCATGGAAAGGGAAGGGACCTCTTATAGGTGGAACCAGTTGTTGATCTCTGGATATAGAGAGTTGTGTCCTTTGGGACCATGGGATTATTTCTCCCTTTTTGGTACTTGGGTTGTAGTACTTTGGCTTTTTACACCTCTTTGTTTTCTGGTACATCTCTCCCAGTGGAGTTTCTTTTGATATGCATACTGTTTTGTTTTACTCTTTCTTCCGCATCCTTGTGGAAAAATCGTTCCCACTTCTATTTTGTATGATGCCAGGTGATAGTCACCAACCCTTGGGGATTGGGAACTCCCTTAGGGCTATCTTAGGGCCAGCTCGGTTACTGGGTTACCAAGGTGCCTGGGATGGTTCATGAAAAATTGGTATCAGAGGAAGGTTGAGGTTGTTAATGCATCTTTCCTTGATGACAATATGAATTTGAGTATTCCTTTCCGGACATAGGAGGTAGTTGTGATTGATTGTCTGGCCAGCTCTCACCACAATGAACCTTATGTTTCTAGGGGTGGTTAGGGAAAGGCGACTTGTGGATTAGTTCTAGTCTTTTCCCTATTTTGATTTGGATAGAGTGGAATCCAAATCTTGTTATCCATTATATTAAGATTAGTTTTCCTCGTTACTCAGGTTGAGTGTTAATCTAATGTCTTATTTATTGTATACTGATGTTAGGTAGCATCATGCCTCCGAGAGGATGTGGAAATCAATTTCAAAAAGAGGTTGCTGCTGAATCTCAGCAAGCAAGTCCTGTTATGCATCCACATTTGGTAGAGGTGATTTTTCACACTATCCAAGAACTAGGACTGGCACCACCTCCAATTCCTGTTCAGGCTCTAGTTATAGATCCTCATAGTGTCATTCTCTGAAATTGTTCTCAAGAGTTGCTACGCCAGAATCCACCAGTCTTCAAAGGCTCCACTGATCCTCAACAATCTAGGGAATGGCGAAGCAAGATTGAACGTCTGTTTTGGTTTTTGGAGACACCTGATGTGATCATGGTGAAGTGTTCCACCTTCGTGATGGAGGGACCAAGTAGGAGATGGTGGTACACGATGGTGACGGCTGGGAAACATGAGGGTTTTGATTGGAAAGACATTATGGTTATTTTCACTGATCAGTTCTATCCCGAATCAATGGTGTTAGCCAAGGCTGTGGAGTTTTTCACACTTGAGCAGGCAAACAAAATCGTGACTGAATACACAAATCACATTGCTGAGTTGGTATAGTTTTCTCTTGAAATTATATCTAATGAGAGGATGAAAGCTCGAAGATTTGAGTTAGGGATTCGATCAGATATCCATTCTCAAGTTTTCTTGCTATAGTTGACCACTTATGCCAATGTTCTGGATAGGGAGATGATGGTTGAGATGGATTTGGCATGAAAGTCAGGGTTGCAGGAAGTTCCTTTTTCTTCTAGTGGCAGTTTTGGTTCTTTTAAAGGAAAACAGAAGCACGATGTTACTCATAGTGGTTATCAGCAATAGAGTCATTACAGACCTCCGGTATCACTAGGAGAGACTTCCATGTCATGTTATCAGTTTGGGAGGCCATGAAATTCTAATAGGGTTTGCACTGAGCCACCCAAGAACTATAGCTCATGCGGACGTATAGGGCACCTACAGAGATTCTTCCATCACTTATCTACTCCGTGTAGTGGAACAGGATCATCATCACCTCAAAATAATGTGGGGAAATCAAATTATTCATGCACGAAAGGGTTCTAGCCACATGCATCTTGAACGAAGCTTCTTCACGGAGTGGAAGAGTCACCAGAGGTAGCTGATACAGGTCATGAGACTGTGAAAGGTACCATTACTATAGCTTCATCTTTAGTGACAACTCTTTATGATACTGGTGCATCTCACTCTTCTATTTCAACCCATCTTGTTAATTTGATTAATCTGCCTATGGAGTTTTTATCTTGTTCAATGGATATTACAGGACCGCTTGGTGTAATGAGAGAGAAGGGTCTCCTTAGACCTTCTTCTGTGTTCTCTCTATCAGATGTTGATCATGTTTGGAGTTTCTTGGTTCTCGACATGAAATGTTTTGACGTCATATTTGGGATGGATTGGATCATTTATAATAATGCCCAGATAGATTGATATCTTCGATGGGTCTACCTTATGACACCCTATGATGTGCCTCTTGTTTTTCAAGGAGAATGGGACCCAAGGTCAAGCAGAGCTGGACCCTCTTATCCAGAGTTAGGAAAAGTTGTATTAGTGTTTTCCTTTGATCTGGAGAGAGACTCAATGTGTGGTGATCCTCCTCCAGTCATCGCTGAGTTTCCCGACATGTTTCCTTCTGACTTCTCTAGTTTTCCACTAGTAAGAGAGGTTGAATTTTCTATAGACTTAATGCCTGGTACTCAACCGGTTTCTATTCCCTCTTACCGAATGGATACAGCTGAACTAAAAGAACATGAGTCTCAATTAGATGATCTTCTTGTGAAAGGTTTTATATGCCCGAGTGTGTCACCTTGGGCGGCACCAGTTATCTTCCCCAAGAAGGCTGATGGTTCTCTTCGATTATGTGTTGATTATCAAAAGGTCAATCGAGTTACGATAAAGAAAAAATATATGTTACCAGGAATTGATGATTTGTTTGATCAAATGAAAGGGGAAAAGTGGTTTTCAGAAATTGATCTTCGATCTAGTTATCATCAGTTGAGGATAATGGAATCTAACATTCCTAAGACCGCTTTGCAGAGTAGGTATGGCCATTATGAGTACCTTGTTATGACCTTCAGCCTAAAAAATGTGTAACACCCCGAGATTTTATGAAAAATATTATTTTAATTTCATTAATGTCTTGTGTTGTATTCTACACCAAGATTACCTTGCGCTATACTCAACACCGTATTAGCTTGCAGTATACGCAACACTATTCTTTGACCGTGTTACACAAAATTTTGATAAGAGTTATTCTACGCAACATTGAGTATATATATATATATATATATATTAAATGTATAAATGAAATATGGTTGGATTCTGTTATACGAAACAACGAAGGATTGTTTCACAACACGCAACCCTGACTTGGCTTGCATTACACGCAATCGCGACCTTCCTCGATAGCGTGTGTTGTACGCAATACCGGGTTTTAATAAACAATGATATATTATTATAATATTGTCATGAACTAGCCGTTATGAATAGTATTAACTAAATTTTGAATTTTATAACATTATTATTCATCTTACACATTTTCTAGAACATGGTATAAGAACAAAATAAATTTTTCGGGTAAAATAAGTATTTTTAAAAAAATGCAGTTTTGCCGCCTTTTGATGGCGCACCCACTTTGAATCTAGTATTTGACATGTTTATATGTTCAATTTGACAAAATAAAATTCTTATTTTGAATCAAGATGTAAAAATTTACATTAGATAATGTTTTGATATTTTTCCGATAACTTTCATATTTTAATGAATAGTAAAAACACGCTATATTTTAATTAAAAACAATTTTTTTCATCATAATATCTTATGTGGTTAAATTATAATATTGACTGGTTTTAAAGTATAAATAGAATATATTTTTACCATTTAATATAATGTATGTCATTAGCATTGATTTTACGTTTAATTCGTAGGTTAAATCAATTCAATCTTTTGCAATGTTTTAAACAAAAACCTGTTTTTATTCGACAACGAGATTAATTTTAATTTAATTTCTGCAAATTCTGTGTATTGAATTTTAAAAAATAGATTCCATATTTGGAATAAGTGGGTCCAAATTATATTAATAGGCTACTTTTTATTTTTTGGAATTATGAATAGTAACTACGGTAAATTTTATTTACCCAAGTTAAAGGTAAATCGGGTAATTAATGGTAAATATAATATTATAAAATTACCCTAACACATGCCAAAATTCTATTTTATGGTTAAAAGTAAACCCATATCAACTAAGGGTCGTATTAGATTCATTTCATGGTCTTTTGACCATGAAAATAATTTAATTATTATTAAAACCAAAGAAAGTGACAACATGTCACTTTCTTAAATCTTATAAGTATAATAATTATAACATAGTGATAAACATCATAAAACTTAGAACATGAATAGTATCCAGAAATCTAACAAAATTATCTAAATCATGAGAATTTATTTAGAATTTTTTTGGGATTAAATAGTTATCATTAATTGTGACTCAATAGTGATGCAAAAATTATTTATCTAGTGAAAAATCAAGAATAAAGTTTTTATTAAACTAATAGTGACCATAAAAGGCACAAAACCCTGACCAAAACTTATTGGTCATGTACATTGAAACTATAATAATCCAAGAGTCGAATATTTGACCATTTGGAGTCTTATACAAGCAATTATGACACTTATATGATATTATTTTAAATGATGCCAAAGTTGTCACCTTCATAATTTAATAAATATAACAATTTAAATATTGTGATTTTAAGATTCTAAATTCGAGTAAAAGTATTATTGGTATAGTTAATATATTTATCTTCATCATAGGTGTTTATTTAAAATTTTATGCAACAAATAAGTGTATTAAATAATTATACAAAAATTATGTAGTAATTATTTTATTAAGAGATAAACCAAATAAATGGTTTTAAAAATAATAAAATAAATATTTTATGAACTATTTAATGTGATCCACTAATTTTATAGATACATATGACCTTTTATTAATATATTAAAGCTTTTAGTTCGAACATATCTTCTGTATATATTTTATTTAAATTCAAATAAATGAATAGTGTCAAAATTGACACTATTGTTATTTTATAAAAATAACATATTATAAAATTGTTTAAAAATCACAAAAATATTTAAAAATTATAAATTTAAATTTATATGGTCTATAATGTTATAAATTAAACAATTATGGAAAATTCACAACAAATAAGTAATTATTTGTTATAATTTAAAATTTAGAATTTCATTACAACAAATAAACTTAAATAGATTAAATAAGGATAAATCAAAATGATAACGTTAAAAATAAGATCCAAACATGTCTAAATTCGATTGGTTGATGATATTACAACCCTATGTCATCTAATATTCGAATATGAGTCATTTTTGGAGGTTTTTATATGGAGTTAGATTTATTATAAATTAATATTTTTAAGAATTCCAAAGGTGCCCCTCTCATCCCTTATAAAAGGGCACCTCCTCCCTCTCTTCCTCACACAACTTTGAGCCTTCAAGCTCGGCCAACCCCTGCCAAATTCTCCTCTCCACTTCCCTAGAAACATCCTAGAGGTTCTGGTCTTCCTCAAAGACGAATTTTAGTGCCCTAAAATGAGTTCTCAAAGAAGCACTTCAGAGAACAGGAGGTTCGGACACTTACGAAGAAAATCGGACCTAAGGTAAGGGAAATTATCACAATCTCATTTTTATCCGAGATTTCTTATACTTTGCTATTTACTGGGGTGTATTTTATCATCCACATACATGTTACCTCAATATGTATTATTATTTACATCCACCTACAATTGTTTAAAACCTATTTTACCCTTTGGTGAGTTTTTAGTAAATGATATGAAAGGAATCTTTTGTCGTTTTTCGTACGAGGTACTTTTTGACTTTTCTGACAAAAGTACGAGAAGAATGTTTTTTAACTTATACGACATGAATGGATTTTTAAAACATTTTTTCCAAGAAGCATAATTTACAAGTTTTAAAGTTTATTTTTAATCAACTTCTTTTAGTTTAAAATTGTATGACATGTTAAGAAAGGAAAAAATGTTTTTGAAGAAGAAATGATATTTTCCTCAAGAATGGAGTTCAAGCATTTTATCAAAATTATTTTCAATCTAAGATAATAAAGGGTTCTATTTCTATCCCTATTTTTACATTGATTTGACTATGTTGTGATGGAATTATTTTTGTGAATTCCTTTATCTTATATGAATTGTTTTATGATGTCACGATGTTTAAGATTCCCATTTTTATTACATGGGTTATGCTATGATGTATGGTTTATGATTTTGTGGCACACATAAGAATGGTATCATTATGAGATGGGTGGAACATATATCTCCCTCCAATGCATTGGGTAAAGATTTTATATCTCATTAGATAGACATGGCTGGGATGGTAGGTTATACCGGTTCAGTGAAACAGGACTGAAACGAGGGTGACTCAGTTCCGAAAGGGACTTTCTCCACTAAGATAGTCTTGGAAATGAGTCTTGACTAACAAGAAATGATTCTCTATGATTATGTGTGTATGCCACAAAGTTTCATGTTTTAAGTTATGATTATTTTGATTACATTTCACCGCCATGATTTATCCCATGTTATGAAATTATGATCTCTTTTGCAGGTTAAGATGTGATTGATATTTCTTTTGTTTACCCTTACTGAGCATTTGAGCTCACCCTTTTATGTTTTCTTTTCCCCAGGATACAAAGAAAGGTTTTAGGCATAAAAAAAAGGAAGATCTTTATGGGAGATGTTGAAAATATTTCACCAGTATTAGAAGATTATATTCCGAGTTTCCAAAGACACTAAACTATTACGATCCTTGTGTGTGTGTTTTTGTAATGTACTAAGTATTCCACAAAAGTAATGTAATGTCCATGTACGTCAGGCTTCGGGTCTCTACAGTTGGTATTAGAGGAAAAGTTTAGTCAACCTTTGGAAACTAGGATGCGAAAGCGTTAGTGAGATCCCTAGAGATATTTCTAGGGTATGTCTAGGGATGTCCCTAAGGATAAGTATACGTATAGGATATAGTCCTAAAACTGTGGTAACGATATTAGATTAAACCAAAGATGTTAGATATTGAAGTTACTCCCCCTTTATTATGATTTTTTCCTCTCACACGATTCTTTTTGGGTTTTAGACGATGGCTGGAACCCGAAGGAACCGTGTTGATAAATACAATGGACAATGCAATGATTTCCCTCATGAACAAATAAATGTTATGGGAGATGGAGTGCAAAATCTTATTGTTATACATACACAAGATATGAATCATTCTGGACTTCCAAATGAGCAGAGAAGGGAACAATATTCTATTGAGTCCTTCATGACGCAACGTCCACCTTCTTTCAATGGGTCTTCCGATCCACTTGTTGCTGAACAATGGATCAGTACCACTGAAAAGATATTTTCAGTTCTTCAATGTTCTGAACATGATAAAGTCATCTTAGCAGTATATCGTTTGGAAGGTGAAGCTGATCAATGGTGGAATATTATCAGGAATACGAGGCCAAGAGATGAAATTGAGTCCATGGAATGGGACGAGTTCAAGAACTTGTTTTTCAGTAAGTACTTCCCTTGTATTCTTCGAACAAAGATGGAAAAGGAGTTTCTTGAGCTGAAACAGAAGGATAATGAATCTGTTGGTATATATGAAGCGAATTTTACAAGACTTGCAAGGTATTCATTTGGCATTATCATCCAACCTAAAAGTAAAGTTGATCGATTTTTCAGTGGCTTAAAACCATGTCTTCTAAGGGCATAATCTATAAAAGACTTCAGTAGCTATGAAGAAAATGTGCGTTGTGCTATCAAGGTAGAAATGGAAGTTGGTGTTACATATCCATCTCATGGTTTTGACAAGAAACTAATGATGGAGTTCAATGAGAAATCTCAGAATAATGGTGAAAAGAAGATGAATGTTTTCTTATGCACAAAGTGTGGAAAGAAGCATGGTGGAGATTGTCTTAAAGGGACAAGAAAATGTTTTTAGTGTGGAAAAGAAGGTCATCGAGCAGCTGAGTGTCGAAGTAATGGAAAAAGGGTTTCTAATGATGTGAATAAAGTAAACACTGCAGAGAACGCACCACCAACACTTCAATGCTTCAAGTGCAAGGAAATGGGGCATTATTCTAATAAATTCCATAATCCAAGGGTTAGTGATGATCAACATGAGCAACCACATAAGGCAAAGGAAAAAGGGAAGTCACATGCGATCACTATTGGCGATGTTGAATATGACAACGATGTGGTGGAATGATTAAGTGTTTATGTAATGGGATTCCAAAATAATGTTGTATCATGGAGTATTGGAATATTTATGTATTGGTCTAATGTGGTATTCAAAGTGATTGAGATATTTTTAGAAATAAGATGGTATGCACATAATGAATGGAAAACGAGAAAATGAAATGTTTAATAGTATTCATGAGCTCATGATTGATATAAGGACTAAGTGATATCATGGTTTGAGTATATAAAATTTTGAGGATTTTTGTATGTGGAAAGAGTTAACTTTTAACAGCACTCATGTTTTCAATAAGGTTCAACGGGTATTCAAGAGAATACATGATTAAGGCCTTTGAATGTTTGGAATGTGACCAACAAGACATATCTTATGATATATGGGGATCAATGATGGTATTAAATCTCTGGTAGTCGTTTTCACTATATTATGAGAGTGGACTGCAGTATTATAGATAAGCCTAAAGATTGGAATGGATTATGTTGGACATAAGTTAGTATTGTTTAAGGATAGAATTTTTTTCCGATATTATTGATGGGATATTATAGTAGTATAGTTTTAGAAAAAGGACAACCTGTAGGACGGACGACAGCCCATCACGTCGGACAAGGTTGTGGGAATCAAACCCACAACTGAAGTGTGACTGGCCTTTATCACCTACCACTGGCCTACAGGAAGTCCCTGTTTAGTAGAAACTAGTTTTATTTTATTAAGAGGTATGATATATGAAGTATAAGTTCAACCTCACAAAAGACGGACTTATGAATATTTGATAACTATTGCTAACCTTTTGTTTGAAACAGATGGAATGACCCATCATTCTATCACATGATCTTTTAACACTTCATTTCTTTAAGAGATGAAGTGGAAACTGTTCAAAGAAGGAACAACAATGAGATTGTACCAAAATCAAGTAAGTATTTCTTCTAATTCAAAAATTTCAACTTTAGGGAAATGATATTGAAAACCAAAAATGTTTTCCTAGTGATCTTATATCTGATGAATCAGATGGTACCCTAGATCATCACAAATTTATGGCTTTGTGATTGTTGGATTTTTCATAGCCATGTCCTCTACCACTCTCCATCAGAACATGATGGTTAGATTTCTCTTCCATGACCATATTTTCAACTATGTTCTCCTATGTGGATAACCAGTGATTAGTTAACTTGGGTAACCATTACATTTTATACTTTAGTTTTTAATGATAAGTATTGGTATTACTTTTTACGATGTGGGTTTTTATCAAAGAAACTTTCAAATAGTAAACCATTTATAACCCCGACGAATTTCGAGGGCGAAATTCATTCTATGGGGGGTAGATTATAACACCCCAAGATTTTATGAAAAATATTATTTTAATTTAATTAATTTCTTGTGTTGTATTCTACAACAAGATTACCTTGCGCTATACGCAACACCGTATAATTTGCAGTATATGCAACACTATTCTTTGACCGTGTTACACACAATTTTTATAAGAGTTATTCTACGCAACATTGAGTATATATATATATATATATATTAAATGTATAAATGAAATATGGTTGGATTCTATTATACGAAACAACGAAGGATTCTTTCACAACATGCAACCTTGACTTGGCTTGCATTACACGCAATCACGACCTTCCTCGATAGCGTGTGTTGTACGCAATACCAAGTTTTAATAAACAATGATATATTATTATAATATTGTCATGAACTAGACGTTATGAATAGTATTAACTATATTTCGAATTTTATAACATTATTATTCATCTTACACATTTTTTTGAACATGGTATAAGAACAAAATAAATTTTTTGGGTAAAATAAGTATTTTTCAAAAAATGCAGTTTTGCCGCCTTTTGATGGTGCACCCACTTTAAATCTAGTTATTGACATGATTATATGTTCAATTTGAAAAAATAAAATTCTTCTTTTGAATCAGGATGTAAAAATTTACATTAGATAAAGTTTTGATATTTTTCCGATAACTTTCATATTTTAATGAATAGTAAAAACACGCTATATTTTAATTAAAAACAAATTTTTTCATCATAATATCTTATGTGGTTAAATTATAATATTTAATGGTTTTAAAGTATAAATAGAATATATTTTTACCATTTAATATAATGCATGTCATTATCATTGATTTTACCTTGAATTCGTAGGTTAAATCAATTCAATCTTTTGCAATGTTTTAAACAAAAACCTGTTTTTATTCAACAACGGGATTAATTTTAATTTAATTTCTGCAACTTTTGTGTAATTAATTTTAAAAAATGGATTCCATATTTGGAATCAGTGGGTCCAAATTATATTAATAGGCTACTTTTTATTTTTGGGAATTATGAATAGTAACTACGGTAAATTTTATTTACCATAGTTAAAGGTAAATCGGGTAATTAAGGGTAAATATAATATTATAAACTTACCCTAACACATGACAAAATTATATTTTATGGTTAAGAGTAAATCCATATCAACTAAGGGTCGGATTAGATTCATTTTATGGTCTTTGGACCATGAAAATAATTTAATTATTATTAAAACCAATGAAAGTTACAACATGTCACTTTCTTAAATCTTATAAGTATAATAATTTTAACTTAGTGATAAACATCATAAAACATCGAACATGAATAGTATCCAGAAATCTAACAAAATTATCTAAATCATGAGAATTTATTTAGAATTTTTTTGGGATTAAATAGTTATCATTAATTGTGATTCAACAGTGATGCAGAAATTATTTATCTAGTAAAAAATCAAGAATATAGTTTTTATTAAACTAATAGTGACCATAAAAGGCGCAAAACCCTGACCAAAAATTATTGGTCATGTAAATTGAAACTATAATAATCCAACGGTCGAATATTTGACCATTTGGAGTCTTATACAAGAAATTATGACACTTATATTATATTATTTTAAATGATGCCAAAGTTGTCACCTTCATAATTTAATAAATATAACAATTTAAATATTGTGATTTTAAGATTCTAAATTCGAGTAAAAGTATTATTGGTAAAGGTAATATATTTATCTTCATCATAGGAGTTTATTTAAAATTTTATGCAACAAATAAGTGTATTAAATAATTATACAAAAATTATGTAGTAATTATTTTATTAAGAGATAAACCAAATAAATGGTTTTAAAAATAATAAAATAAATATTATATGAACTATTTAATGTGATCCACTAATTTTATAGATACATATGACCTTTTATTAATATATTAAAGCTCTTAGTTCGAACATATCTTCTGTATATACTTTATTTAAATTCAAATAAATGAATAGTGTCAAAATTGACACTATTGTTATTTTATAAAAATAACATATTATAAAATTGTTTAAAAATCACAAAAATATTTAAAAATTATAAATTTAAATTTATATGGTCTATAATGTTATAAATTAAACAATTATGGAAAATTCACAACAAATAAGTAATTATATGTTATAATTTAAAATTTAGAATTTTATTACAACAAATAAACTTAAATAGATTAAATCAGGATAAATCAAAATGATAAGGTTTAAAATAAGATCCAAACATGTCTAAATTTTATTGGTTGATGATATTACAACCCTATCTCATCTAGTATTCGAATATGAGTCATTTTTGGAGGTTTTTAAGTGGGGTTAGATTTATTATAAATTAATATTTTTAAGAATTCCAAAGGTGCCCCTCTCCTCCTTATAAAAGGGAACCTCCTCCCTCTCTTCATCACACAACTTTGTGCCTTCAAGCTCGGCCAACCCCTGCCAAATTCTCCTCTCCACTTCCCTAGAAACATCCTATAGGTTCTGGTCTTCCTCAAAGACCAATTTTAGTGCCCTAAAAGGAGGTCTCAAAGAAGCACTTCAAAGAAGAGGAGGTTCGGACACTTACGAAGCAAATCAGACCTAAGGTAAGGGAAAATATCAAAATCTCATTTTTATCCAAGATTGCTTATACTTTGGAATTTACGGGGGTGTATTTTATCATCCACATACATGTTACCTCAATATGTATTATTATTTCCATCCACCTACAATTGTTTAAAACCTATTTTACCCTTTGGTGAGTTTTTAGTAAATGATATGAAAGGAATATTTTGTCGTTTTTCGTACGAGGTACTTTTTGACTTTTCCGACAAAAGTACGAGAAGAATGTTTTTTAACTTATACGGCATGAATGGATTTTTAAAACATTATTTCCAAGAAGCATCCTTTACATGTTTTCAAGTTTATTTTTAATCAACTTATTTTAGTTTAAAATTGTATGACATGTTAAGAAAGGAAAAAATGTTTTTGAAGAAGAAAGGATATTTTCCTCAAGAATGGAGTTCAAGCATTTTATCAAAATTATTTTCAATCTAAGATAATAAAGGGTTCTGTTTCTATCCCTATTTTTACATTGATTTGACTATGTTGTGATGGAATTATTTTTATGAATTCCTTTATCTTATATGAATTGTTTTATGATGTCATGATATTTATGATTCCCATTTTTATTACATGGGTTATGCTATGATGTATGGTTTATGATTTTGTGGCACACATAAGAATGGTATCATTATGAGATGGGTGGGACCTATATCTCCCTCCAATGCATTGGGTAAAGATTTTATATCTCATGATATAGACAAGGCTGGAACGGTAGGTTATACCGGTTCAGTGAAACAGGACTGAAACAAGGGTGACTCGGTTCAGAAAGGGACTTTGTCCACTAAGATAGTCTTGGCAATGAGTCTTGACTAACAAGAAATGATTCTCAATGATTATGTGTGTATGCCACAAAGTTTCATGTTTTAAGTTATGATTATTGTGATTACATTTCACCGCCATGATTTATCCCATGTTATGAAATTATGATCTCTTTTGCAGGTTAAGATGTGATTGATATTTCTTTTGTTTACCCTTACTGATCATTTGAGCACACCCTTTTATGTTTTCATTTCCCCAGGATATAAAGAAAGGTTTTAGGCATAAAAAAAAGGAAGATCTTTATGGGAGATGTTGAAGATATTTCACCAGGATTAGAAGATTATATTCCGAGTTTCCAAAGACACTAAACTATTATGATCCTTGTGTGTTTATTTTTGTAATGTAATAAGTATTCCGCAAACGTAATGTAATGTCCATGTACGTCAGGCTTCGGGTCTCTACAAAATGCTCCTGCAGTTTTCGTGGCTTTGATGGACACTGTTTCTCGTGAGTATCTAGATGCTTTCGTGGTGGTCTTTGTGGATGAAATTATTGTCTACTCCAAGGCTGAGGAGGATCATGTGCATCATCTGAGAACAGTTCTGGGTCTTCTAAGGAATCACCAACATTATTCCAAGCTTTTAAAGTGTGATTTCTGGATTCAGGATGTGAAATTCATGGGAAATGTCGTGTCAGAACAAGGAACATCAGTTGATCCTGAGAAGGTGAAAGCTGTTATGACTTGGGAAAAACCACAAAAAGTTTTTGAGATTCGGATCTTCTTGGGAATATCAGGATATTATCACCAATTTGTTAAAGACTTCTCAAAGTTATCTTCTCCAATGACTTCTCTGACTAAAAAGGAAGTGAATTTTTCTTAGAATGATAAATGTCAGAGTTCATTTGTTGAGCTAAAGCGTGTTTTTAATACTGCGCCGGTGTTAACTCTTCCTGAGGCTGGTATAGGTTATGTGGCCTTCTGTGATGCACCGGGTTCAGGTTTGGGATGTGTCCTTATGCAAGGAGATCATGTTGTTGCCTATGGATATCAGCAGCTTAAGCCTCAGGAGAAGAAATATCCTACCAATGACCTTAAACGTGCAGGTTTATTTCATTCACTTAAGTGTTGGAGACATTACCTTTATCGAGAAAGGTTTACTGTGTATTCAGACGACATGATCTAGAGTTATATCTTCTCTCAAAAATATTTGAATCTTCGCCAAAGGCATTGGGTGGAGTACCTGAAATCTTTCGACTTTGACATTTCTTATACCCTAGGGAAAGGGAATGTAGTTAAAGATGCATTAAATAGGAAACTTCCATCTCAGGCTGTGAAAGAATCTTCAGAAGAGTGGTGTTTGATAGATATTTTTGCTCAGTTGCATATTGGAGTTTAGTGGTAGGGGAATGAAGTTTCTTTTTCCAGATTTCAGTTGACTTCTTCTCTCCTCTTCTTCAAAAACAACAACTGGATGATGAATTCCATAGCACTAGGGACTCCCTTTATTGTGGGAAGTCCGACACCCAGTGGTCGTTCTCCAAAGAGGGTGTTCTGTGTTATCGAAACTGTTACGTTGTGCCGTTATTGGAAAGGAAGAATGTGATGGGGGGTTTTCCATAACTCTTAGTGGGCGGTACACCCAGGAACCATGAAGATGTTTTATGACATGAAACAACAGTTCTTGTGGCCAGGTATGAGACGAGACGTTTCTGAGTTTGTATCTCATTGTTATACATGCCAGTAGGTGAAATCCCCACACCAGAAACCTTCAGGTTTGCTTCTACCACTTTCAGTCCCTACATGGAAGTGGGATAAAATCTCAATGGAATTTGTGGTTGGGTTACCTCAAAACCAGAGGAAGAATAATGCGATATGGGTTGTGATCGACAGAATGGCCATGTCAGCTCACTTTATACCTATTTGAGATACAACCAATGTTGAGGAGTTGGGAAATATATTTGTGAAAGTAGTTGTTCGTTTGTACGGAGTTCCGTCTGCTATAGTCCCTGATAGGGATCATCGATTTACTTTTCTCTTTTGGAGGGGCCTTCAAGGGGCACTGGGATCTCAAGTTCGTTTTAGCACAACCTACTATTCACAGTCAGATGACCAGACAGAAAGGGAAATTTAGATCCTTGAGGATATGCTCCGCGCTTGTGTTCTTGAATTTGGTGGTTCTTGGGATGATCATCTGGGGCTAGTTGAGTTCTCTTATAACAAAGATTATCAATCTACGATCAAGATGGATTATTTTGAGGCTTTGTATGGTCTTCCTTGTAAATCTCTTTTATGTTGGTCGGAGATTGGTGAAAGTTCCTTAGTCGGACCGAGATTTGTCAAAGAGATGATAGCTAAGATCCAGTTGATTCATCAAATGATGTTGACAGCTCAGAGTCGGTACAAGTCTTATGCTGGTATTCGATGTAAACCTTAGAGTTCTCAGTTGGTGACCATGTGTTCTTGAAAGTTTCACCCCGATTAGGTTGTCGACGGCTTGGGAGGCAATGGAAGCTTGGTCCTCATTTTGTGGGACCTTTCGAGGTTGTTGTTCTTGGGTGGAATGTTGCTTACCATTTAGCTCTACCAGCACAACTGATGTCGATACATAACATGTTCCATGTATCACAACTGCGAAGGTATCTCTCTGATCCATCTCATGTTGTGAGATGGAGTGATCTTGAGATTGAACCAGATTTATCTGTGACTGAACAACCTATCAAGGTTGTTGATTCAAATACGAAGGTACTTCGTGGGAGAACGATACCTCTGGTCCGTTTACTTTGGCATCATGGTTCTGATTCTCATGAGAAGTGGGAAAGGGAGGCTCTAATGACAGAGAAGTGGCCTCAGCTTTTTGTAGAGGAGGTTTCTTCATAGGCTTTCTGGGGATAGAAAGGTATTATGGTGGAGAGGTTGTATCATCCCGTTACGTTTTCGGGTACTTTTTGATGTTTCTAAGTACCTCTGTTTTGGAGCAGTGGATTGGGGGTGCGTTTGGGTGATTTTTTTAAGAAAAAAAAGGAAATGCCTTGTGGATGGTTAGCGCACGGTTTGATAAACCATGCGATCAGACTGTTCCAACCTAGTAGAACTGGGCAGTGGGGTACGCAGGGCGTGTGCATGGTTTGTTAAACTGTGTGACTAAACCATGCGGACCAGCAACCCTGGACAGTGGGATCCGCATGGTGTGCGCACAGTTTGACAAACTGTGCATACAAATCGTGTGATCACTTAAATTTAGATCCTTAAATTGTGGATCTCGGCTGTTTTTCCTCTAAATGCTTCGTTTTTTCTTTATAAATGGCCCTCACTCGGGATTTGTCTACTCCTGGGGTCAGAAAAGCTTATCCCTTTGTTCTGGAGGCGATCCAAAGACACCTTTTAGTGAATTGAAGTGGGGTTCTCATGGTATGTTATTGTTCTTCTTCTTTCATGATCGGTTTCTTAGATCTACATAGATCTACTTCCCCTCTTCCCTTGATTTCTTATATCTATGACCGTTATGGGCAGATCTAAGTGTGTAAATTCCAAAATGATGAATTTTGGTCTTGGTATTGCTAAGGGAAGGGATCTATGATGGGTTTCTTGGAGAATCGATCGGGATTCTTGAGTGTTCTTCAAACGTTGTGGTTTTGGTCAAATCCTTCGAGGTAGGTGGTTCTGTCCCGACTTTCCAAATTGTTTATCATTGTATTTTCTTGGTTTATTTCAATAATTGATTTAAATTCAATTTCTGAAGTTTCTTTAAATTAATTGATAAAAACTTGATTCCATTTAATTGAGATATTGGAAATGGTTTTGGCATAAAAATTTGGGAAAATCCCAATTCCATTGAATTGGGTGTGTTTATGGAAGTTGGCCGATTTAAATTTGTGGATTTAAAATGTGGATTTGATGGAAATGTTTTCAATTAAAGTGATGAATTTAATTGTGGAAATAAAATGTGTAATTATGGGATTGGTTTTGAATGGATTTCAAACATATGAAAATGGCTTAGAATGATTTGATAGAAACCCTTTGGTTTTATCTTGTGAAAAAGGAATGTTTTGAATAAAACCTGTATTGGTTCTAAATGGAATGAAATTGTCACTTTTGAAATGGAAGAATGGGATTGATCATATTTTAAGAATTCTAAAAATAGTTCTCCCATCATTTAAGAGTGCATGAAAGCCTTAGGTAGTTAGTGATTTATTTGGATACACTCTACACTACGACAAAATTCTAAAACATACATGCAGTGGATCACATCACTAAAGAGTTGGTGACGAGTCTCCTTTGGCCATTTTCATAGGGACGTGTGTATACACATCTTGCTGAGTTCACATAGAGAGTGTGGAATCCTATAACTAGTTACGACTATCGTACCTTTTGGTAGATGACCATGTTTCTCGCTTGTTTATTTATATTTCAGATATAAATGTATGCCAATGCTTGTGAACTACTTTACATACCTGCTGAATTTATATAAACTGTTTTATATAAATTTTTTTGCTTAACCCAATTTTTTAGAAATATTCCATCATTTTTAAAGCCTTTTCTTAAAAATATTTATTTCCGTCATTTAAAAATGTATAGCATGTTTTGTTAACATATTCTTTTGAATTTCCAAACCTTTTTATTTGAAAATGGAAAGCCTTTCTGTGGTTGATATTTTTTTTTTGGAATCTGTTATGGTATCTTTAGTGGTATCCTACTAGGATTATGCTCACACCATACATTTTCCTTCGAGTGTTTGAAGATTTTCTTCTCCTAGGATCATGCAATGGGAAGGGTCCTCTTTGAGGTGGAACTAGTTTTTGATCTCTGGACTTGGAGAGTTGTGTCCTTTTGGACCTTGGGACTGTTTTTTCCCTTTGGGGTACTTGGGTTGTACTACTTTGGCATTTTATGCCTCTTTGTTTTCTAGTACATATCTCTTACTAGAGTTTCCTTTGATATGAATACTGTTTTGTTTTACTCTTTCTTCCACATCCTTGTGGAAAAATCATTCCCACTTGTATGTTGTACGATGCTAGGAACTAGTCACTGGCCTGTGGGGATCAGGAATGCCCTTCGGGCTATGTCAGGGTTGGCTCGGTTATCGGGTTACCAGGGTGGTCGGGTTGGTTTGTGACATTTTCCATGTATACGATCTCTCGGTGTCATGAAAATACTATGCCTAGTTTCTGTGAGAACGATATTAAGAGGAGAATTTGAGAGGTAAATCCTCTCTCGTTTCATTAAATTTTATTTCAATTTCAATATATTTTCTTATTCTCTCTTCAACTCACTTAATACAACTATAATAATAACTCTAGTAAATAATATATAATATAATAATATCATATTAATGTATGTTCAAACATTAAAATCCTCTCACACTCTCTTTTATCTTAAAAATGGAATCATCGACCATGATATGTAAATTTACTGACATCATGGGTAATGGAAATTCATTTTACAAAAAAACCATCATGGAAATTATTATGATGATTAATTGGTTTAAAATAGATATTAATGTGTATTTTATAACCCATTTTATGTTATGGAAATAACTTATACTAAAACTACCTATTGATAAAACAAAATGAGTTCATTGCAATAAAAAAACAGCAAAATTTACTTAAAACGAATATCATTAACATCTATCAGATGAATCGTCATAATTTTATATAACCAACTTCATTAGAAGATCATTTAAGATTATTTATTATCCATAATAACTTAAAATAAAAATTATGTATGTTTATCCTCATTATAGATGAACTTCCATTCATGTATACAAACTAACCAACCATGAAAACATTGAAAATGAACACACCCGAATGACAAAATTGAACACTAAACTCATACAAAGGACTATAAAGAACTTAATAAAACCATAACGACTCAGACTCGTGTATAAAAGTTTTATTAATTGTTAATTAATGAATCAAATGTAATTAAGGTGGACATTAAATTGAAGAATGTGTTTGGACACTAGGTAAGGGGATTTCTCAAACCCAACTCTCTTTCTTTTGGTTTTCCACTTTCACCACATTTTCAGCATGGTTATTCTAGAAAAATAATTTATTCATAAATTTATTACCTTTTTAAGGATATACTTTTTTTATACATGAGTTTTTGAAAAACAAAAATGTTTTCTTGAATCACTATTCTTTTAAAGAAAAAAACAACTTTTACTTCACGAGATTTTTTCTTATTCACTCATGTTTGATGAATATTATATCAAGTATATTATTCCCATATTCATTTGGGAACCCAATATTTACAAATTTATTATTTATTAAATGAATTCCATTTTTTCAATGGTTTATTTTGTGTTCATGATTGATATAAGTTATATTGACATGTATGATAATGTAAACACTATGATGTGACTGGTCCACCTGGTATTATATAATAAAAAGTAAAAGTTAAGATGTGATGGGTGTGATTGATATTACTTATCCATCCAATGAATTGGTTAATTTTATTTTTCTCATTATAAATATGAAATATGTGTGAACATGATTCAAGATTTGTTCACAACTATGTGTGGTAGTTAACCACTAAGACATGAGATTTCATTTTTATGCATTGTCACATTTTATGCCATTATATAATGAAACCCATCATGATTATGATCCTTTTACTATGTTATGATGATATTTATTATGATCACCTCATGTCTTATTGTTTAATGTTATTATCTATCCTCTTACAAAGATTTTTTCTCACCCCTTTTTTATGTATATCCTCATGTGACTATGGATAATTCGAGGGCCAATAAGAAGAAATAGATGAAGTAATTAAATAAATATTTATGTTTTTTTGTAAATATTATGTATGGTCCTAATTTTTCCAAGGCACTAATATTTTGGATCCTCTTTATGTAAAAATTTTATGTTGTTTTTCTTTAAACTGTTTTAATAAGATATGTAAGAAAAATCAGGGTCGCTATAGTTGTTATCGAGGGGGAGTTTAATTAATTTTGGAATTTGGATTAGAGAACCTTAGTGAAATATCTTAGTATTTGACTAAGTATAAGTTAGTATGAAAGAATATTTGTTTTTAAAAATTCTAAACCTAGGGATACCATATGATATTACATTAGATTAAATTTTATAAAGAGATAAATGATTAATTACTTATTGAATTATATTTTGTTCAAATCAGTTTTATTTTAAAAAATGTTGAGAAACATGGGAAATTAGGCCAATAACCCATGTGAGGGTCAATACAACGATTGGCTGAATGACATCACAAATTCAGAAGGAGGTGGAGTTCATAATTTAATGTATATTATTGTCCAACTATTTTAGGTTACGAAAAATAACTAAAATAATGGGAAACATTCTCCTACACCTAAGAGGGAGAAACAATTGATTGAGTGTTTTATGGAGCAATAAACAGTGATGTTTAGTAGATCATCTGATACACTAGCTGTGGAGAAGTGGGTAAACTCAATGGAGAAGATATTTTATATGAATCACAATTTTAAGGCGAAGAAGGTGAATCTGGCTGTTTATCATCTAGATGGAGAGGACAACAAATTGTGGGCATTGATTAAGTACACCAAGCTGAGGGAAAAATTAAAGAGATGGAGTGGGAATAAATTAAGATACTGTTTTTAATGAGTATTTCCCGCATACTCCTTGTACAAATAAAGAGAAAGAATTCATACATATAAATAAAAAGTAAGGATAATCTATCAAATCCTAAGAAGAATATTTCCTAGGGCATGAAAGTTATACTTTAATTTTAGTTATCATCAATGATAGAAAAAATGATAGATTGTTAAGTTGTTTAAAACAACCCCTTCAAAAGGAACATAAAATCTGAAAATTTTCGAGTTATAAATAGTTGTTTTATGAGCTCAAAATGAGGACATGGAGTTTAGATAATGGTCCCATAGATAAGGTGATATGAAAAGAACGATAGAGCTTCATCCTAGAGGATCTAATGAGAAACGGGGAAAGAAAACCAACAACCCACAAGTCTAAAATGTAGAGAATAATCATAATTGGCACAAACTCAAAGGGATGTGGATATTTTTTATGTGTGGGATAAAAGGACGTCAGGATCATGAATTCCAAAAATACATGAAAAGGCACGACAATATAGTGGAGGAAAGGAGAGCACCACCCTTGTTCCAATTCTATAACTATAGTGATCAAGGGCACTATGAAAACCAGTGCACCAAACCTCAAGTCCTGAAACTTAATCAGTATCATCAACCACCAAAACAAAAGGATTATGGGAAGTATTATTCCATTACTACTACATATATGGATCAGGAGAATGATTTCATACAAAGTAAGCTTACTATTCACTCAATAATAGAAAAATTATTATTTTATTTAGGTTCTACACATTCATTTATATCTTGCATATTTTCTATAACTATTGAATTGAAACCTAGAGACCATGAAGTAATGATATAATTAAAAACGCTTAGTGGTTCAATAATTGACACCCAAGAGTGATACTCTTCTCATGTCGGCATATGTGGGATGACACTTTGAGAAAATCATATAATAGTTCCCTTGGTGGAATTCGAAACTATATTGGGAATGGATTGGATCCCATTATAAAGATAACATATAAACTACTGGGAAAAGAAAATATATTTTCTTATTTGGAACCATCCCATTCTCCTATAAAAATGCAAGGAAGATAATGAGTCTCATTTTTAATATACTTAAATGGTGTGACTGTTGATTTTTTTGTGAAGAATAATACCTCCCTCAAATGGTTATGTGAAAGGAATATACGAGCCTTGGGTAAATTCTCATTATATTGGAGCACAATGAAATAATTCCTAAAGAGTTACCCATATTACCCTTGTATCATGATGTTGTTTTCTCAATAGAACTCATATATGGATCTAATACTATCTCCAAGTGTCTCTATAGGATGGATCCTGTCGAACTCGAGGAGTTAAAGAAGAATTTGTAAGAGAAAATTTAAAAATGGTTCGTACACCATAGTGAATCACCATGAGGTGCTCTAGTTCTCTATTTAAAGAATAATTATGGACTAATATGGCTATGTATATAATATAGGGAAGTCAAAAAGATCACCATAACTAATAATTATCCTCTTCCAAGGATTTATGAATTGTTCGATCTGTATCGATGAGCTCAGTACATCTCAAAGGTGGATCTCTATTATCAATATCACTAGATAAAGATAATGAAGGAATACATTGAGAAGAATTCATTCCATAAAATTTATGTGCACTATGTGTTTTCGGTGATTCCCTTTGGACTTACTATTTCCCCAACATTTTTCATTCATTTGATGAATAGAGTATTTAAACAATACCTCATCAAATTTGTGGCAGTTTTTATTGATGACATTATTATATACTACATGGGAAAGGAGGAACATGAATAAAATATATTTCTTATGTTGGTGAAACAGAGGAAAGAGAAGTGTATTCCATGTTTAGTAAGTGTGACTTTTGGATGCAGCAAGTCACATTCGTGAGACATGTGATCCCATGTAAGGTAATTCTTATAGACCCTTCAAAATCAAAGGCATTTGAACAATGGGCCGGACTATCTAGTTTCATAGAAATATGTATTTTTCTAGGATTAGTAGGGTAATATCGACATTTTTAAAACATTTATCATGAATTTCAAGACAACTAACTAAGTTAACATGAAAAGGGGTAATGTATGTCTGGATGGTAGAATGTGAGGAATGCTTCAAGGAGCTAATGAAAACGATAGTCGCTACACCAATACTCACATTACTGAATTGTGGAGAATGTTTTGGGTTATATAGTTATTATTCCTGGAATGTATTTGGTTGAGTACTCATGAGAAATGATAATGTGATAGCCTAAACCTCACAGAAATTGATGATCCATGAGTTGAACAACCCAACACATGATCTGGAGATATCAACTATTTTTTTCTTTGAAAATCAAGATTCAATACCTCTATGGTAATAAGTTTGACATATATACCAATATTAAGAGCCTTAATTCAATATTAACTCAAAATGATATCAATATTCATCAATGGAGATGGTTAAAAAACCATAGACTTTGATTTCCCTATTAAATATCGACCTATAAAGGATAACTATTTAGCTAATTATCTAACCAGAAAGAACCTTCTACTCAATCCATGTTACAGATTGAGAATGACCCAATATCCAAGGATATTAAATAGATAGATTTGGAAATTGTAAGGGAAATAAATAAATCCTACCTTGCCAAAATATTTTTCCAACCATCTATCAAAGAGAAGAATAAGAAGGAATAAAGGGATGTAACATAGTTTCAAAAAAGGGTGAATGAATTAAATGAAGGGGAGATGCAAGTTTACCATATCAAGGATGATAGGGTTATTTGGTTTTGAATGGTGCTTTGTGTGCCTCCGTCACTCGGGATAAAGAAGGAGTCATTGGAAAATGCACATACCTCCATAATATCTATCCATCATGGTAGCACTAATATGTATCATGATGTCCACGAACCCTCCTTGCGGCATAACATGAAAAAGGATATTACATTGTATATATCATGGTTCTTGATATGTCAATAAGTTAAATATGAGTGACATAAGTCAAATGGTATGTTGAAAACATTGACTATACCCATGTGGAAATGAGATAATTTCACTATGGGCTTCTTCACTGGTCTCTTGAAGATATCCAATGGAAACAATGTGATATGTGTTGTCGTGGACCATCTCACCCAGACTACCCACTTTATCTTTATTCAGAAAGATCACTCACTTAAATAACATGATATGATATTTGTGAATGATGATGTGATATTTTATGGAGTTTCACTCTCAATTGTCTGTGATCATCATCACATGATGACATTTAAATTTTTGTGGAGTCTTTATCATGCCTCGAGTATTGAATTCAATTTCAGCACAACCTATCACCCATAAATTAATGTAAAATCTGAAATGACTATTCAAATCCTCAAATATATTCTATGATCCTACTAGTTATATTTCAATGGAGGATGGGATCAACATCTTACATTTGTCGAGTTCTCATACAACAATAGATTCCACTTGAGTATTCAGATGGCTCTGTATGAAGCTCTATATGAAAAATGATGTAGAACTCCTACATTATGGGTTGAATATGGAGAATAAAAGCTACTTCGACCTGATCTTGTACAAGAGATGTCAGAGAAGGTTCAATCCATCCAAAAACATATCAAAGCTGACCAGAGTTGAAAAAATATCTATGCTAACAATGATTGTGGGGACTTGGAGTCAAAAATTGTAGAAGCTGCCTTCTGTCGAATATAACCATGGAAGAGTTTCATGTGGTTTGTAATGAAATGTATGTTAAGATAAAGGTACATTAACCACTTTGAGATCCTTGATTTCTTAGGATCCATGGACTACCAGATTTCACATCCACCGAAAATGGATCAAGTTTATGATGTGTTCCACATATCACTCCCAAGGATGTATATACTGGATTCCTCACATGCACAAAACTCAGAGGAGTTACAACTGGAGGATGATCTCCCATGTGAGGAGCATCCAATAAATATTCTGAACAATAGAGATAAGGTTCTTTGCAAAAAGGCTACCATCCTTTTAAAAGTGTTGTGGAGGAACCATAAGTACGAAGAAGAAACTTCAAAACAATAGGAGGTGATTAAGGAGGAGTACCCTCACCTATTCATGTATAAATAAATTTTTAAGGGGAAAATTTAAAAGGGTGTAAGAATGTAATGACCCAAAATTTCATCAATGGAATTTCTTCATTCCAATATTCATTTCATATATAGTATACATCATATAAAATCACCTAGAGACAATATTAAATGATTTATAAATGAAGTATTAATGAAATAATAAGTATTTCTAGATGTTAAAGAACCACTGCCTATGAAATAGAAACATGACCTTATGAATAATAATATGACCCTTATGAATACTAAACTAGAAAAATAATTAGTAACCACACCCATGAATTTATAAATAAAATTTAGTCATCTTATAAATAAAATTTTGGTATAATTCTATTAAATTTTATATAAATAAATGTTTTAAAGCTTATAAATTAAGTGTTGGTATTTTTATAAGTCATAAAAAATTAATTACAACTTTATGAATAATTTAACGATTTTAATGAACATTTAGTATTCATAAATTAAAATTTTTATGTCTTATAATTTAATGATTATTTTATGAGACCTTGATTGATTTTTCAAAGTGTTATAAAATCAGTTATATTTTTAAAATCTTTATTTTCCAAGTAAATGATGATTATAATTAAAAAACAAATTACTCAAACTTAGTAAATTATTTTCATAAAATTGTGTTCATTTTTTATCTCTATACGTCGAAAAATGTTTTGCAAGATATTATTATATTTTTCGAAAATAATTGAATTTTTTAAGAATAATAAAATACTATAATTTCTTATAAATGTTAAATACATGAATTTTGGAGTCATTTTTGATGTAAGGATTATGTAAGAACCTTAATCTAAAAAATCATTCATTATATTAATATAATGAGAGATAAGTCTAAAACTATTAACAGTGTATATCGTAATTAATAATCTAAATAATATAATATTGAAAAAACACCCCTCTCCTCCACTATAAATACCACCGCTCACACCCTCTTCTCCTTACATTTCTCAAGACTGGAGTCATGCCTAAATTATATCCAATACTCTTCCCTAGACCCATCACAAAATCTGTGAGCTCTTGGTATAATAAAAAGACCAATCATGTGGGACTTGAGGAGGATCTCAAGAGTAGATTTCAAGTGATAAATCCTCTTTCTTTTTCATTGAATTTCCTTTAATTTTCTAATTATTTTCTTATTCTCCCCCAAACTCCATTCATCCAAAAAAATGATAACACTAGGACCTTTCATATACTATAATTATATCATGTTAATTTATGATCCAATATTAAATCCTCTATCTATATCGTTTATCTTAAAAATGGAATTGTCACCCATGATATGTCAATTTATCAACATCGTGGGTAATGCACATTCATTTTCCATAAACACATTATTGGATATTAATATGATAATTAAATGGTTTACAAAATATGTTAAATATTATTTTATAAAAAAAATTGTCATGGAAATAAATTACACTCATTATACTAAATTATAAAATAAAACATGTTCATTATGTTTGAAAACTCGCCAAAGCTAACCTAAAACGATCATAATTACGTTAT
The DNA here is from genome assembly GCA_963277665.1 of Viscum album. Lineage (NCBI taxonomy): Eukaryota > Viridiplantae > Streptophyta > Magnoliopsida > Santalales > Viscaceae > Viscum > Viscum album. The sequence goes on from OY728166.1 coordinate 207,292,883, forward strand.
ATCTAATGATTCATCATCATAGTATATAACCAACACCTTTTTTAAGATCATTTAATATTATCAGGGATCATTATATACATATAATAAGAGTTTTTAAGTTCATCCCCATTATAAACAAACAATCATTCATGTATAAAAATGACCTGATCATGAAAACTATGAAAATGAACACTCTGGAACGATGAAATTAAACTCTCTAACTCATCCATAGGCCTGTAAAAGAACTCAATAAAACCATAATGTATTTGATTCATTTATAAAATGGTTTGAAAGGTTAATTAATAAAAATAAAGTGATTATACTAGATATTAATGTGAATAAAGTGTTCGGATCCAAGGTAAGGGGATTTCTTGAACCCAGCTATATTTCTTTGTGATTTCCCCATTTCACCACATTTTATGTATGGTTATTTCTAAAAATAATTACTTAAAAATTATCTTATTTTTTTTGGGATATAAATGTTCTATAATTTATTTTTACACTAACAAAAAAAATTTCTAAAAGAACTATTATATCAAAGAAAACACGCCTTTTACTTTTGGATATTGTTTATTCTTCACTAATGGTTAATGATTCTTATATCATATATGTTATTACCACTTTAATTTGGAGACCCAAGGTTTATGAATTTATTTTTTAAGAAATGAATTCCATCCCTCCCCATGAGTTATATTATGTTCAATATTGATATGGGTTCTATATGGTGTTCATGATGAGGGATATGTTATGATGTGTCAGGTGCACCCAAAATTATATTGAACAAAGTAAATGTTTTGATGTGAAAAGTTCATATAGAATTATATAGTTCTCTAATTCATTGGATAATGTGATGTAACTCAAAAGAAAAGTGAAATATGTGTGAGCATGATAATATCTGTGTTCCCAACTATCTGTTCAAGTTAACCACTAAGACATGTTGTTTAATTTTTATGCATTTCCACATTTCATGCCTTTATGTAATTTTTCGTCTCATGGTTATTATCATTTTAATACGTTATGATGATATTGATTATGATCACCCCATGTTTTACTATTTCTTGTTCCTATATATCCTCTTACTAGGATTTTAGATCACCCATTTTGATGTATATCTTCAAGTGACAACATGCACTACGGATAATTTAATGGCCAATAAGAATATAAAGAAAAATAAATAAATAAATATTCATGTTCTATTTTTTAAATGTTATGTATTGTCCTATTTTTACCAAGACTCTAACCCTTTTGATCATATTTGTGTAATTATTTTTTTATTTAAAATTATGTAATAAGATATTTAATAAAAACCAAGGTCATTATACACATTCCAGTATCTAGATAAGGATTTAATTTCTAGGAAAAAAAGATTTGTTTATGTAGAAAGACATCAGGTTATTAACCTATAAAAAGAATGATACAATGGGTTTTCAATAATTTTCTCTATTATTAATGACCAAAAATATCTAAATCATTCTCTAATAACAACTAAGGGAAACCAAAAATCATACACAAAAATTTTACATCCCTTTATATGATTATTAAATACTTATCATAAGAATAAAATCCTTGGAACCATAAAATATTATTTTCATTTCTGACTAGATATGTAATACTCTTATTTTTTATATATCTTCAACATATCTCATGATGTTCCTCTCACAAAGTAGACTCCTTATTTATACAATTCTCAAAACCATTATTTATAAGAGTGGAAAAACAAATACAGGATATGTTGAAATTAATTTCTGAGTAATAGTTATCATGAGAGATATCAATCAATGATCATTTGTAAGAATATCAATATCATATGGTTACACCAAAAGAAAATGGGGTAATAAATATGTCTCTATACAAATTGTTTATATGTACCATTGGTATGGAGTTCATAGATCCAGTTTATAAAAATTATTTTTTTAAATAGTTTCTATTGTTTGGGATATAAAAATGGTTTTTAAAAACTTTTAGTATATCTTTTACACAAATACATTGAAATCCTAGCCTCCCACCATTGACCCAAGATCGCAACCTAAATCCACTCACCTGAGAAGGAGGAAACTTCCATTTTACCCCATCATTATCTATATATTCCGTAATTTTTAATACATATATTTTTCAACATATGATTATTTAATTAATAATCCTTCTTCTCATATAGGCATCATTGTTTTTAAATTTTATACATTTTATCGTGAAATTGATCATATATATTCATGTACATATACTACTTTAATATAGATTTAGTGATTTTTGGTTCATGGTTTCAATTTATAGACATTAAGTGTTTTCTCTCATGCAATGAAGTAAATATATGCATCTCGAATAACATATATCCATGCATTCATCCTGAAATAGATTATGTTCATGTCATAAAGCACTAATCAACATGAAAACAAACACAAAATCATGGTGAATTTATTGGGAGAATTTCTTATCCACTTAAAATTATATCCATGTTCAAATTGGAATAGTTATTTTGGGAAAGAGAATTCATGCCCACAAAGAATTATTTCCTATTAATAATGGGGGATGGATAGATGTGAAGGGAGAAGAGGACCAGAATGAGGTGAGATTGGGGATCCAATCATAGAGGGGCTCAAAAAGTTATACAATCACTGATTGTATATTTGTATTTCATTTTATTCATCAACAAAACATAAATATAAATATATAGTGAAATTTACTTTATATTAACATGTAATTAAATGGTGATTATACTATTGTGTTTGTGGATTGTTATTTAATTTAGTTTGGGTTTAAAATTCAATTTTTCCCTCCATACCTACCTTATTTTTCACTATGTGACCATTGTGTTTTTAAATTAAAGGATTTATAATGAAGTTACTAGTATAATAATTTCCCTAAAACCACTGGGTATAATGGTATCTATACTAGAAATATGTATTTTATTACCATTATCAGTAATGAAGTAAACTACATTTCTATTAAAAAGTGAAATTTACAAGAAATTGAGAGTGATATATTGGATGGGGGGTTACATAGACCTCATTGAAATTAAAATAAGCAGATAATTAGTTTTTACAATCACTAAAACATATTACTAGGAATTATATGTATCATAACATTTTTCTATTTTATTATATCATTTTTTCAATTTGTCATAAATAGTTATTCATTTAATATTCATGTAGTTTTTTCTTTCTATCATTAGTTCAATGTTTTAATTATTGAATAAATTATTATATATCCTTTTCATTAAGGGATCATCCTCATACATTCATGATCCTATAATACATCATTTTAGATTTATTGATTTGGGGTTTGTGTTTTTAACATAAAAAATAGTTGATCACAAGGATAATTAATGAATCTCTATGGGTTTTTCAAAACCCACACTAGTTTGAAGCTCTATTGCTTTCATATATAGTAAAGGATCACTATTTAGTGAAGGGAAAAACCTGGAGGAACCTAAATCATGTAACACATCTTTTGAAATTGAAACTCCTAATGAATGAAAAAAAATCTTTATTGTCATTATAATGTGGATAGTTTGGTCATTATAATACATATTTCTTAAAAGTTACATTGAATTCTAATTTTCTTGATTTTTTGAGATATCTAAAAAAATAAATTATAGATTACATTATACAAAGTAGAAAATTTACCTACCATCTTCTAGATTTAAATGTTGAATAAGTAGATATTATAAGGCATTTATTATTATCCCATATTAGTTATATAAATAATTTTTGTCCTTTTATTATAGTATTGATATCATGACTGTGTCTTGATATGTTCATATTATTTTGAACATTTTTAATATAAGAATTTTTATTCATGAAATTATTATTTTTCATTTGTTCCATCGTGTTGATTGCATCTTCATAGTTATAACCTTGGATAGAACATTATAGTATCTCAAATTTAATCTATTTATCCACTATGATAGTTAATTTCTAACTGTATAGTATACCCACCTTGGTTCATTATTTGATGTTATCACTTATAGCACATGTTATCACTCTTAATCTATGCTATCCTAGCTACTACTATGCGTTGATAACTTTAATATTAAAATTGGTTATAACAAACCTTTAAACAATGGTTTAGATTGAAGATTTGTATATAGCTATTTTCCAGGTAATATAATGGATGAAATTCAGATGTATCATACTGATAATATTTCAACATTGTTTCTATAGTATTCATATACATTTTTTAGATTTTTATTTTTACTATGCTTAAGATGGATGATGTATGTACTTTATAGGTCGTAGTTTTTTTGGAAGACCATGTTTATGTCCAATATAATATTTCTACCATATAAAAAAGATATATTTAAAAAAAACTATTGTGTATGGTATCCCAAAATAGAGACAATACAATATTTTATATTTCATTAATAGAATCAAAGATGTGGTAGAGAGAATAATATAGTTGATCTATTTCCATTTGTCTGTCATCATAAGAGAGGTAGTATGAAAGTACAAGAATAAAATGATATCTCTACTCATGTGGAAAATAATTAATATTATGATGTTGAGATAGTGGTAAAAATATATATAATTCCATAATTTCTTTATATCATTAATATACTAAAATGGAAAAGTTTGAAATTTTAATGCATATATATCATAAATAAACCATGAATGAATTTTTTTTAATACCTCCATTGATTATATTATTACAATTGTAATGGTATTTATTGTATATGGTGTATATATTCACTCAAATCATAGTATGTTATGGATGTTAATTAAGCAAATCAGATTTTATACTATTAAAATCCATACTAGTTTGAAAGATTGAAATTTATTTTGGGTCGAAACAATATTCCATAATGACTGTATTGAATGTGATACATCTCTGTTGAAGGTAAATATAGATAAAACACCATCCTGGTTTTTAAACAATATCATGTGGTACATTCCATTGATTCATAGTCTTCAAAATCTATTGATCTTTAAAGAAATATCAACAAATATGAAATTGAATGATGGTGAGATAATTAAAGATAATGATGAGTTGTTTATTCCTATAGTTTTATTTTCCTGTTGAAAATTTGATTCAAAATATCATGATTTTTTATATGAGGATCATAATTTCATGTTATGTTTATCTTATGATTGTTTTACTCCATTTGGTACGATGCATACTTCTCACAACACATGTATATTTTTTTCACGATTAAAATTTCTCTATGAGGATTTGTATGAGAAAACCATTCAATTTCATGAGTGTAAAAATATTTGGAAATATTGATCCTATAAATGGTATATAAAAAATGTTACAACATTTAATAATAGAGCTTAGGAATATTTTTCATATGGGTGTGAACACATTCTATTATTCATAAAAAATATATTAAAGGTGAGTTATTCTCATCTAAGAAATATAAATGATTTACCAACTTATGAAATTATTTATAGTTAGAATAAAAGGATAAAATTAATGTTCTTTATATTTGAAGAATACAAGATCAAATAAAATTGAATAAAATCATAGTTTTAGTATCAAGGGGCATCCAAAATTCATTCTAATAGATCATCAATACTTGAATAATCATTGGATGTATGATAATATTGTTGACACTGAACATCCACCCTATTTTATTTCATCAACTGATGTGATTAGTTAATTGAAATATTTCAATTTTTCATTAGTTAAATATTCGAAGAATTGTAAAGAGAAGAATAATGTAGACATTAAATCCACTTATAATTGGAAAAAGAAAAGTATTTTTTTGGTTTCCATATTTTTCAAAATATTTGTTACATCATTATTTGGACATAATTAGCATTGAGAAAAAAATTTGAGAAATGATTTTTTCAATTATTTTAAATATCAAGGGGAAGACGAAATATATCTTATTATCTTGTTAGGACTTGTTGTATTGGGGTATTCAACAAAAACACTATCCTTTGTTTATGAGTGAAAACAAATGATAAGTTTGTTGTACTTCTTATGTGATGACATCATTAGAGGAAAACAAATTTCATGAGGTATTGGATAATATCAAGTTTATAGATGGATTTTCAAGAAATATACATAAAAATTTCAATATAAGGGAGTTGTAATGAAATCTCTAAAATATCTTGATTATGACATATTTATTAAAGAATGGATTCCAATAGAAATTTGGCATTTACTATCCCATAATATAAAGGTGATGAATCTTTTCTTTCTCCATTATTATAGATACCATTTTGCAAAAATGATCCAAAAGTTTTTCTTTATAGAATATCAGAAAGAGGTACCATTTAATATTTTGTGAGTAGAATAAAAATTCCCCCTATAATTTTTACCTTCCTGTTAAATTTAATAGTTCACCTTCAAACTTATTCACTTATTCAAGGACCTATTGATTTTCAATGGACATATCTGACTAAAATAAATATGTTCTTAATGAATCCTTTTATATGAAACCAGAATCATTTTGAAACATCTATTATGAGTTGTTCTTTGGATCATGAATGTATGGATTTCGGTACAATGTATTTTTTTGATTTGAGACCAAGATATAATTGACCCATGAAGAAAGAATATGAGAAATATGGGAAAATATAGCACTTGTTGCCATCTTGTACCATTCTCGACCAAGAAACCAGTAACAAGGGCCCTGATCCATGCCACCAAAAGACCAAAATGCACCTCCCTGTAAGATAGAGGTTTTTGACTAGTAGTGATGGTATACAATATCATGTGGGGAGATTATATCCTCTTTAATATATTAATATCCAACAATCAACACATTAAATAATTAGAACAATAAACAACAATATGGAAATATGAATTACCCACTATTCCCAAATAGGGTACAAAACACAACCTACAATAATTATACATTATCACGATGATAAAGAAAAAAGTTAAGAAAACCTAAAATAAGACAATCAATTAAATCCCCAAAATGGGTCCCAACTCCATGTCTGGATCCTCATCCATGAAAAAACCAAGCTGAAATCAACTCCATATCATAGGGAATTTACCCTTATCCTGACATACGACCAAGAATATTCATGGGTACCCAACATTGTCCTGAACATGGTCTGAAGACAACTCAGTATGCCACCACCAATAGTGCCTAAAAATTATCTTTTCTAAAAAGATAGAGCATGCATAAACATAATAAATGGGAAGAAAAACAATACATAAATTGAGTTCAATTAGTTAAAATTTTCACATTAACCATTTCAATCAATGAATTAATATTCTTCAGTTGTTCCATGGGTTCGAAATTTACATTATTTAAAAAATGACCTATTCCATTCAATTACTATGCATAAGAAAATAAGTTATGTTCCATATCTCACTAGGGATAAAAATTTCCCAATCCATAAAATTACACTTACCTTAGATCCTTGGACCACATAGTATCATCAAATAAAATAGTAATGGGAATAGAGACTCAGTCTCATTGTCTATCATGTGCATTATAAGTATAGTGTTTACAGCCTCAGTCTAACTTGGCCCATGGGAATAGATCCTAAACTCCAATACCCCACAACTACCAATCCATGTTCACATTCTTATTTATCCATTTACCATATATACCATATCACAAACCTTACCCCACAAATTCAAATAACATATATAATTCACATTTCATAGAACATATTATTTAGCATCAATCCCTAACCCAGGAGCGTATTTACCATCTATATAGCATGGTCAATTTAACATGTCTCCCTTTCTATACCTTATCCCATTTACCATAATAAAAAACTCACAAAAATTATCCCATATAACATATTAATCAATTCCATGTATTAAACCATTTAAAAATGTCAACAATTTAAAAGAATTTACCAAATAAACATGGTCATCATTTTACATGCATTTACCCACATACTCAATTCAAGTAATATTCTTATGTCATTTAGCACAATCACTAAATTTCACCTAACCCATTCCAAATTAATCCAAACAATCCTTTTGGACAATATCGAAATCTAGAGACAACAATCTATATACCCTTTTTAGGTCAACTAACATATCAATATGATCACCATTTTGTCTACTTTATCACAAGTCAATTATATGATTAACATAATAATTTTCCATGATTTGGAATGTTGGCACATCCTAGGGGTGGCCTTAAAGTGTTCTAGTCAACCCCAATGCATCCAACATGGCTCATAAGGGGTTAAATGCCTCTTTTATCCATCCATTTTACCAAATAATTTTAAAGGAATAAAATATAAAATAATAGATATCAATTAACCCAACCAAGGATGCACAAATGAACTTTAATACTATGGTATATAACATCTTGACCAATAACCTTGAATCCAGAGATGAACACTCTCCTAAAAATAATATTATATCAGAAATCAAGTGGAAGAGATCAGGTTTTCACCATATAAGACATTGGAATATTTCTAAATTATTTATAGAGCTAGGTGCTGAGATGACATGCAATCCTGAGGCCTGATGTGCCTGAAAAAAATTGTACAGAGATATTATGTGTTTTTTTTTCTATTCACAGGACAAAAATGGGATATCTCATAAATATTGGATCAGATTATGAAATCTGAAACAACAGTTGGGTTCAAAATGTGGAGTTTACCCTAGGCATGACATAAAATATTTTTGAACAAGATGTTCATACCCCTCACATGTTATTGGTACATTAAATAGGTGAATTAATATATTAATTAATTCATTTAATATCCCAAACCCAAATAAATCTTAACATGTAACATAGAAAATAAATATGAGTCCACTGTGGTGTTTGGAGTGTTTCATTTAAACTTGGAAGTGTATAAGTTTTTTCGATGAAATCCCTTTGTACAAATACTTCATAGAAGAAAAAACCATAAATAAAATAACTAAATTATTTTATATTATTCCAAATGCTACTTTGAATACCTTCAAATTGGGGATTCAGATAGTAAATCTGACAGCATTGTTGAGTTTGTAGTATGGTGTTTACAATAGCAGTGACCACAGTTGAGAAGGAGTGAGATATTATAATTTCGCATAGGCTGCCATTTTACTATTAATAGGATGTTAGGGGAATGATCCAGTGTTGACTCATTTATCTATCAGACGAAGAAGCTCTGGCCGATGGCGATTGGACGTCTGAACATCATCCAATCGTGATGAAACTTTAGATGCTGACAGATCAGAGCACATAAAACACAATGGTGGATCTGTATTTGAGGTTTTATTTCAATTTTGGATTTTATAGCACCCCAATTGAAATTTTGTTGTTGGGAATCCATTTTTTATTTTTCGATGATTTATAATCCTTTTCTTATGGCTGAAAAACAACGACCGTCATCTGTTTCAATTTTTGGATGCTCGATCTTCTCCATTATATTTTTTCATAATTTTTTAACTATTAAACATGAACAAAAAGCCTCGAATCGTAGATCTGGACCAATTTCCTTGAAGCCCTCAACCCGAGGAGTCTCGGTCTGTGATCATGTTCACAATTTTGGTGCCGGAGGAGCCGCATCAGTGTGCGGAATATCAGCAAACTTTTTGTCACATAAAAAAGATGAAAATACTTTGAATGGAGGACATCACATTGATGAATGTGTCCCGATGATCCCATATATTGTTTCAGATCGTATATTAGACCCCCCGAGCAGATCTTGGCGGTCTGCGGATGACTGAACAGTGCAGCGACGTCGTGGGAAGGATATGACCGTTGCAGCCCCAAGACGGTCTATTGTTTTGGAAGAAACCTGTAAGTGGGTGGGGGGGATACATGGGATCATGGTAGCATGGAGCTCCCCCGGCCATGGTGGACGATGATTATAGTGGCCAGTTCGGGCTGGTCCGGTCTTTTCGGGTCTAGGGGTTCATTATACCCTTGTATCTTCTTCATGGGAAGTCTGTTTTGCGTGATTTCTTTGGCTACATGATCCTTGTTTCATAAAGGAACTTTTGAGTCCATTTTGATATTTTTTTTCTCAGTCTTGAGGCTCAGTGATATGAAACTTTTGTTTTTCATAATAATTATATAATGATTATTACATGATGATCCTTATACAAGTCGTAGCTTCTACGCTTGAGGTCCGATTAACGTGCCATCAGAGGAGTTGTGACCCAAGAGTTGCGGCGTATGTTTCAAGGATGATTTCAAGAATTTAAACTAAAATAGTATTGAGAGACCAATGATTTCCATTTTGGGAATCATTTATGGAATTGGAATTTTTTATAGGGTAACTATTTTTGATGATCGAGTTGTTTATCTTGTGTGTTTTCCATGATGATCGCAATAACATGATCTAACCGACTAAATTTGGGGTTGAGGAACAGGAACCACAGGATGCCATTCGAGTGTAAAGTATTTCTTTATAACGTCTACATCATAAATCTATTTGGGGAATGTGAATAATATACCTTGTATTTTTTTCTGAAATCATCACAATGGTGTGATTAGTTTGGATCTGCGAATCCTTTTTGTGATAGTAAAGATTTAGCACCGATCGAGTGTTTCTGGAGAAAAGCACCATTTTCACTAGCGTTCCATTTTGGATGATGGATATAAGATTCCATGTGATTTTTGAGGTTATCACAATGGCGTGATCTGTGTGTTGTGTTTTAGGATTGAGGTGGGGGCCCCACATGGAACTATTTGTGCACAACACAGTGGTGTACAGTTTCTTCACCATGAGACCGTTTCAGGTGAATGAACAGTCGATCTATTTTGATTTTCCATAAGTATCACAATGATGTAATATTTTTGGTTATTGGAGGCCATTTTCAATAGTCATGTGCGTAGATTTATGTTTTCACCCTTCGGATAGGTAACGAGCAACACATGCTCCTCGTCCTTTTGGATAGATGTTCCACGTACTATGGGAGTACACTAACAAGCCTTATGGGTAATTGTTTATAGTTTATTATCCATGTATAGATAGGTACATAAATGGATTATGAGGAGAGGTCACACATATTCTAGGCCCCACACATATAGTGTACCACATTACGAATCTTCTACCTCATATCAATCCTTCTTCTGAACATGGATTTTGGCCTACGACTATCTTATCCTAAGTGTTTTTTCAGGAAGAGTGATATGGTACCCACTATAGTGGAGTTCTAGGTTTTATGCGAGATGTTATGATTGTGAAGCCTATCCTAGGTGACGCTCGATGTTCTGGGCACAACAGTATTCCAGAGGTGATGCTTGATGACGATAATTATGGAAGTGATGTTTCCAAAATCAACAGAGTAGTACAGGACATACCCTCCATTGGGGTTGGGCAGTGAGGTTCATTGGTTACTATTTTATGTCTTACCCACTAGCGCGGTAGGGCAGTGAGGTTCGCTGGTTACTCTTTCAGGGATTTCCCTCCAGCACGCTTGGGTAGTGAGGTTCGTCGGTTACTCTTTTAGGGAATAGCGTCCACTCTGGCTGGGCAGTGAGGTTTGTTGGTTACTCATACACTACATAACCAATAGCGGAGCTGGGAAGGGAGGTTCATCATTTCTCTTTCGATCTTACCATCCAATTATGTTGGGTGGTGGGTTCGCTGATGACTCTTCAGAGCATATCCTCTTGTGGGGCAAGATAGTGGGTGCACGACATTGTGACACGATCACTCAAATGTGTGGCATAACGATGAGATGTACTTGAAATGAATTTGGTCTTTCATGATAGATATGATCTTTTCCCACCATGATGCATCCTTATGATGACATTATAACTGTATGGGTGAGACAGACCCCCCAAAACTTGATTGTATCACGAAGCGGTGATTGATCCTCATTGACATGATGTTTAGAAAATTCATTTGGGATATAAAGAATCAATGGTGGTTACTTATGGAACTGTTGGCGTCACTTATCATGGGTTGAGAAAGTGATATAGATATCCCATTAATAAATCATTTCAGCTTATTCGATTGAGAATAAATATATCTTATTACAGTACCCACTCCTCGGTCTTTGGTTACACTCCTACATGAGAGGAGAAGACACGCGGGGGTCTTCCACATGCTTTCTGTGTCTAACGTGTCATGGTTGGACACATCTACCATCCAACTATAGGTAGTGAAGACTCTATGAGAAGTACATATTCTCACTTTTTTCGAGATCCTTGTGTTTGGATAATCTTACATCACTTCATTATTGGGTTGATCTATACACTTTTATGATACATTGTTCCCATCTATTACTTCCCTCTTCAGTATATCTCTATCTATTCCCTTGACCCTTCGAGGAATCCTACTGAGTATTTTTATACTCAAAACTTCTTATTCTTTTCCCTTACTCGGTGAGCCCTTGAGGATGATGTATAGGTTGATCGTGACTTCATAAGCGCATTGGGATACATGGTTCATGGACCGCCTGTGGTGGTAGTATCTTGGGATCACAGAGAGCAGCTCTCTCATCCATTTTACTTTTCCACCAATTTCCAGGTTATGTCCTTTTTTTGGTTGGGCGTGTATTTTTCCACATTCCCTTTTATATTACTTTTCTTAACTTGTACTATTGAGAGGTCGATGAATATTTGTGGCCTATATATATAGCATTGTTGTATATATTTTTCCATTACCACTTCAATTTTTCATTGAGTTTTATAGGTGTGTGGGTACATCAATATAGGAAATGTCCTCCCATATTTTGTTATGCCTTCAGCATTGGTCTCCAACCCCTAGCCTATGGAGGTGGGCTTGGAGTAGTTTCAGATGGAGCCTCAGTATGGGTCAGGTTGTGATAATATGGTATCAGAGGTGGTTCATTCCTCGGGAAATTGTTTAGAAGATCCCTAAAATTGAATTGGTTGGGTTTTAGTGGAAAAATTTCTATGTTTCTTAAGAGAGAATCTCAGTCCAAGGAGTCCAGTGATGATGGGACAACTGACGTATCCATTCACAGGGACCCCGATTACACATTGGTTGACTCGGTGTGCAGATACATTTGTTATAGGAAAAAATGGAACTTGAATCATATAGAATAGAGTCTTTGATTTTCTTTCTTAGGTCAGCTCCACACCATTTTTGATATATATAAATATATATATATATATATATATGCTCATTTGACCACTGTACTCGTTGAACAGATTCAGGATGCCTCCGCGAAGACCGTCAACCATCATATTAGATTTGGTTCATGATGAAAATACAATGAGCGATGAGGCCCAATTTCAGGATCAATTATTCGATTCCCCTTTATTTCAGAGGGAAGAGAAAAGAACAACTACCTGTGGAGCAATAGTTAGTATTAGAAGTGCAGTCTGAGGGCCTTCATAGGTTGAGTGACCTCTGCAATTTCGAGAATCAGGGACCACTGAGGGTCTGCGGTGGACCATACCCTTATGTAGTGGAGGTTCAGCTAGATTCGGTGGTTAATCTCTTCAGGCTTGGTCAGACACCAATAGATCAGATGGAAACATTGACAGCCTCTCTTTTTCCATGGAGCATCTTGGCATTGGTAGAGTCAAGTAACTCATATGCATAATGAGACAACACTCTCATTAGAAGAGTTATAGAAGCTATTTTTGAGACCTACTACATGTACTTCTTACACTCAATACAATTTTAAGAGCTATTAGAGATTCAGCGGGGAAGGATTATTATAGATTAGTATGTTACTAGGTTGACAGAACTTACATGGTACTCATTAGACGTGATCCATGACAGCAACATCCAGGAATATAAGTTTAAGAAAGGTCTCTATAGAGGAGACTCATGACAACGCGGTTCCCTTATGCATCATCACCTATCTTGGGGTGCTGGATCAAATACTGGTGATATAGAGAATTCTCTCAGAGGTGCGCTAGTTCACCTATTTTGGTAGTGGGTGAAATAGAGTTGGGAATACATCCAAAACTAGCATAATTCAGTTGGATGGAACTCAAAATAAGATTCTGACCCTTTATACGACTCAAGAACATGGTGGGGGACAACTTATATCACCAGGAAAGCCCAGGGAGGGCTAGTGCTTTGCTTGTTAATGGTGATGCCACATGTCATGAGAATACCCGACCAAATGTGATGAGAATTATAGGATGTTGGTAGATGCACCTCCATGGTAGAGGAAATTATATGACTAGGGATCTCCGAGATGAAGATAGTGTCATCCCCAGGTAGGAAGTGTTTGAAGAAGAGTAAGAAGAAATGTTGTTGGTGGAAGACGTTATGAGGTCCTTCTACAACCACTAGGTGGCATGTGTCATGCTCCGGGAGCTAGCGGACAAGGCCATGGGTAACTGCATGCTATTAATGTCTATATCTCATAGAACTTGAGAAAATAAGTGGTACACTATGTGACTTTTCTATCTTTTTTCAGTAGAACATGTTATACATTGCGTGAGGCACTCTTTTATCTGAACTCCTAGATCATGGAGTTATCGATGGTGACGTGGGGAATCGGTTTAACCCTGTGTAAGTGTTGTTCGACATAACATTGAATGCATGAGAAATTGAGGTTCTCCCCCCCCCACTGATACAAATTTTGTGACGTGATAAAAACCATATTGGTGATTCAGTTACCCCCAAAGTAGATAATATCAAGGTGTGGTGGATGAGTCCCTCTGACTTGTGTGTTTCCGGCAGGGTGGTGTAGTCGAGTGTTAGATCAGTTCACTACCACAAAACTGGGCAAGGCATGCGCCTGCCTTTATCAGCGCTAACAGAAAAGCACTGATAAAGGGCCGGACCATTATCAGCGCTAACAAAAGCGCTGATAAAGGTTTTATTTATCAGCGCTTTTCATTTTAGCGCTGATAAATACACCCTTTATCAGCGCTTTTTTCTAGCGCTGATAAAGGGTCCCGCGGATTTGTTAAAAACCTGCGGGTCCTCTTCCTCCTCCCTGCACACAATAAAGCTCTCAAGGAAGCCCTCATCTGCGCCACTGTCGCCGCCTCCTCCTCCTCCACCGCGGATGCCTCCTCCTCCTCTACTTCTGCTCCTCCTCCTCCTCCTCCACCGGCCTCATCCTCCTCCTCCTTTGGTGCCTCCAGTGCCTCCGCCCTGCCTCAGCCCTGCCTCTGTGCCGCTGTCGCCGGTGCCTCCTCCTCCACCGCGGCCTCCTCCTCCTCCGCCGGTGCCTCCCCCTCCTCCGCCGGTGCCTCCTCCTCTACCGCGGCCTCCTCCTCCACTGTGGCCTCCTCCTCCTCCGTCGGTGCCTCCGCGGCCTCCTCCTCCTCCATTGTGCGGTATGCTATGCCCAAAAATTGTAATTTGCTTTGTTTTTTGTTTTTGTTCTATATTTCAACTATCATTATTTGTGTGAATCTCTTTTATTTGAATTGGGGGGGGGGGGTGCAGGTGCTGCGGGGGTGTAGTGGGTGGGGGGGTGTGTAGGTGGGGGTTTTTAGGTGGGGGAGATGTGCAGTGGGTGAACATGTGTAGGTGGGGCGTATAATGGGGGGTCTATTGGGTGTGTGGTGGGGGTGTGTACAGGTTGGGGGTGGGGGTGGGGGTGGGCTGTGCAGGTGGGGGTGGGTGGGATATGCAAGTGGGAGGGGGGGTTGTTCAAGTGGGTGGTGGGGAAGAGAGTGTTCTAGTTGGGGGGGGGTCTAGGTAGGTGGGAGTCTGTTGCTGGGTGAGGTCGGGGGGTGTACAAGTGGGGTGGGTGTGAAGGTGGGGGTGGGGGAGGGGGGTTGTGCAAGTGTGGGGGTGTAGTGGGTGGATGGGAGGGGGATGTGCAGGAGTCTGCTGAGGGAGATATGGGGAGGGGGGATGTGCATGTGGGAAGTCGACACTTCCATAGTTTTCCAATAAGAACTGGGAAGTCATCACTTCTAGAGATTTGGATAGTCCTGAGGCCTCTTAGGTTTTGGTTCTTGTCTATTTATCTTGATGAGTAAGGAATCATATGATCTAAAAGTGACATCAACTATATATGATTAATTCTTTCTCCCAAAAAACAATTTTCTAGAAATAATATATCTTTGGAAGGTGAGGGAGCCTTTTAGAATTCTTTCATATAGAGACCAGTCAAGGAAATTATCCATATATATCCACCTAGAGTAGGGACCTCTGCAGCCGCCGCCGCCTCCTCCTCCGCCGCGGCCGCCGCCGCCTCCTCTGCTCCTGCTCCTCCTCCTCCTCCCCCACCGGCCTCATCCTCCTCCTCTTCCGCTGCCTCCGCTGATTCCTCGTCCTCCTCCGCCAGTGCCACCAGTGCCTCCGCAGCCTCCTCATCCTCCGCCGGTGCCTCCGCGGCCTCCTCTTCCTCCGCCGTCACGTCGCGGTCAAGCCGCGGTCACGCCGCGGTCACACCGCGGTCACGCCGGTGCCTCTGCGGCCGCCGCCTCCTCCTCCTCCGCCGCGGCCACCGCCTCCTCCTCTGCTCCTTCTCCTCCTCCTCCTCCTCCACCGGCCTCATCCTCCTCCTCCTCTGCTGCCTCCGCTGCCTCCGCCCTGCCTCCACCCTGCCTCTGCGCTGCCGCCGGTGCCTCCTCCTCCACCGCGGCCTCCTCCTCCTCCACCGCGGCCTCCTCCTCCTCCACCGCGGCCTCCTCCTCCTCCTCCGCTGCCTCCGCTGCCTCCTCCTCCTCTGCCACGGCCGCCGCCTCCTCCTCTGCTCCTGCTCCTCCTCCCCTCCACCGGCCTCATCCTCCTCCTCCTCTGCTGCCTTCACTGCCTCCGCCCTGCCTTCGCCCTGCCTCCGCGCTGCCGTCGGTGCCTCCGGTGCCTCCTCCTTCACCGCTGCCTCCTCCTCCTCCGTCGATGCCTCTTCCTCCTCCTCTGGTGCCGCCAGTGCCTCCACATCTCCTCCTCCTCTGCGGTCACACCGCGGTGATGCTGCGGTCACACTACGGTCACACCGCGGTCACGTCGCGGTCACGCCGCGGTCACGCCGGTGCCTCCACGTCCGCCGCCTCCTCCTACTCCGCTATAGCCGCCACCTCCTCCTCCTCCTCCTCCACCGGCCTCATCCTACTCCTCCTCCGCTTCCTCCGCTACCTCCGCTGCCTCCGCTGCTTCCGCTGTCTCCGCCCTGCCTCTGCCCTGCCTCTGCACTGCCGCCAGTGCCTCCTCCTCAACCGCGGCCTCCTCCTCCTCCGCCGATGCCTCCTCCTCCTCCGCCGGTGCCGCCGGTGCCTCCGAGGCCGCCTCCTCCTCCGGGGTCACGCCACTGTCACGCCGCGGTCACGCCGCGGTCACGATGGTGCCTCTGCCGTCACCTCCTCCTCCATCGCGGCCTCCTCCTCCTCCTCTGCTCCTGCTCTTCCTCCTCCTCCTCCACCGGCCTCATCCTCCTCCTCCTCTGCTGCCTCCGCTGCCTCCACCCTGCCTCCGCCCTTCCTCTACGCTGTCGCCGGTGCCTCCTCCTCCACCGCGGCCTCCTCCTCCTCCACCGCGGCCTCCTCCTCCTCCTCCTCTGCTTCCTCTGCTGCCTCCTCCTCCTCCGCCATGGCCTCCTCCTCCTCCTCTTCTCCTGCTCCTCCTACCCTCCACCGGCCTCATCCTCCTCTTCCTCCGCTGCCTTCACTGCCTCCGCCTCCTCCTCCTCCTTTGCTCCTCCTCCTCCTCCTCCTTCTCCTCCACCGCAGCCTCGTCCTCCTCCTCCTCCACCGGTGCTTCCTCCTCCTCCTCTTAGTCCACTGCCTCATCCTCCTCCTCCACCGGAACCTCCTCCTCCTCCTCCTCTGCCTACTCTGCTGCCTCCTCCTCCACCGTGGTTTGAGAGGTGCCTCAAGTACTCAGGGGAGTCTCACAAGATTTATTTTAGTTTTATATGATGTTTTTAGAGATTTTTCAAATGAAACATGGTTTTGTGTTCATATGTTTTGAGAAACAATGTAGAACCTTGATGATGAGGAGGTTTTCAGTCCTCTTTCTAAATCACATAGTTGACTTTCATGGTTAGTGAAGGTTAACCATGAGGATATCTTAGAGGAAACCATGTGAGGTGGATTTTAGTTATGGAATAACATACCATTTTTTCATGATTTCATACAAAACATGTGAAATTTTGAAGACTGAGGTAGTTTCAATTTACATAATTAATGCATAGTCTGGTAAACTATGTTGACAAAATATTTGAAGGGGTTTTCTTGTACAGTTCCACCACATTATTAATATATGGTTTGGAAAATTGTGTAGAACATTATAATTATATTTTCATCTTTTTCCCTCTGAAATTCCAATAAGGGAAGCCCCCATTTCTCATCCTCCCTCTTATACAATGCCCAATCGACCCACCCCCTTATTCCTCTTTGATTATCCTTTCCATGGGGAGTTTTTTAGTGGATTTATTCAACAATTCTATGTGATTTCACCATCTTCCTTACCATTTTATTCTTTATATATAGTTTCTATTGATTTTTGATTTATCTAGATTAGGTTTTATGGGTGATTCAACTGGAGCACGGTGGTATCATATTGATTTGATGGGGGTGTTTTCCTACCTCATGTATAAGAGGCATCATGATGGTATCTGCAAGTCACCAATCATTATGAAGGATTTCTGTTTCCTTTTGTAGTTTTCATGGATATTGGATCCAATTATATAATGTTGTCTATGGATTTGGTTTGGTTGGGTATTTTTCCTAAGATGGCACTAAGATCCCACTTCAGATCTTATATGGATTTTTGGTCTTGGTTCTAACATGAAAATTCCAAAAGATGAGTTTCTAGTGAATATAACAAGTTTAAATTGATTTGGATAATTAATTATAAATGTTATAATTTAATAATTTTGGTTTTTTAGAGAGAGGAAGGATCTATATTCATGAGTTGATCTTGGGGTAGACAAATGGACGAGGCTTAGCAAGCCTAGGAAAAGTTATCAACTTGGAATTAAAATAGTAGAAACATATAAAATAGGTATGTGGTCCTGGTAATTTCTTTATGGATTTATAAATTCCTTAATGGGTGTTATTAGAGTGAGTGTGACTTAGAGGACCTTGTTAGGGGGAATCCGGAGACCTCTTGGAATACATTCTGTGACTTTTATGTATTTGTTCCCATAGGCCACACATGGAACTAGTGATACATCAGAGCCCTTGGCCTTATTGAATTGAACCTAAAGTGTGTGAACATCCCCCTTGTGGATATGACTACTTGGGTGGGTATAACTTTGTATGGTTGTTGATAGGCTGGATGTGTATACTGACCCAGAACAAACCTATATATTGAAATGGGACATGAGCCATCTCTTGAGACTATTTATAGTATGGAATATTACCATGTAAATATTATGAGGCTATACCATGTAAGACACTGATAAATAATATGATGCTCTCATGCGATGACTGTTTCACTACATCATGTGCTTCTGTTGGATGGTGATGTTGCAATGATGGTCTTTATTCTTAATAGATTATTGAACCAAACCTTTAATGGTTTTCCTTTCTAAACATTGGTTTTATTGTATTAAGGTCTTTCTCAGGTTTCATTTCTGCCCTTCATTTTAAAATAAAAACTGTATAACAGCATGAATAACATAACTCAAGTTGATAGAGAAGAAAATTTCTGAAGGCATTGGATTCCCTTCGAGTCAGATGGATTCGTGTTGTCCCCATGGATAGTAAAACCCCTTTTGGAGATCATGGAATAGTTGATAATAGTTTGTTTGGATCATTCATTGATTCTAGATATTTGTCCATATTTTCCTTGGTGTTTTTGGTTTATACTTATCTCTATCCCTACTGGTGTAAGTTATTTTCACCTTGTGTTTGTACTTATACTCTTTTTTTTAATTGAGTCCTTTGGGGCATGAATTAGGTGACCAATTCATGTCACCACTTTTATTAAGAAAATGACCTTGAGGTGTTATTTTATTGAAATGGAAAAAAATACATAGTAGTGAGGTCTATGATACTACTAATAGGGACATTGATTTTGAGTAGTGATTATATTTGTTATGAAAAGTGGATTGGTGAGAGATTTCAGTCCTTATTGTGTATTTGGCCTGTTTGGTTGAGTTTCCTGCACTACTGGGTTTTAGAGATCTAGATGATGTGAGGCTTGGGGATTGTAGTGGTTCCCAATATATTTTTTATTTTGGTATTTATTTATTCCTTTATTTCCTTGAAGAATATAGTTTTTTATCTAAATTATACTCATAATCCTTCTCCTTTAACCTATATACTTATCCTATGGATTTTAAATAGGATGAATATAAATAATGAATGGATGAATTCCAATCGGTTGACAAAACAGTATGAAGAAGGCGTGAAAGAATTTATCAAGTTTGCAATAGATCATGCATGTGACTGTTCTCAAATCCTTTGTCCGTGTTTACGCTGTTGTTATTCAAAACAAATTAGTCCATATGAGTTGGAAGTACACTTGATATGTCACGGAATAGATCAAAGTTATACATGTTGGAATAAACACGGGGAAACAACGAATGTAGGTAGTGACTGGGGTGACACTGCGTTTTATGGATCATCTGATATGATTAAAAACATGAAAAATGAAGATGATCGTATGGAGGATGTGATTACAGATGTGAATGATGATGAATATCGTATTGAGAAAATGACGAGGACCTTCGAAGATGAACTTCGTGATTGCCCAAAATTGTTTGAGAAGTTAAAAAGTTGTGCAAAGATGCCATTGTATGCTGGTTGCACTAAATATACAGCATTGCCAGCCGTACTGAAGCTGTATAATTTGAAAGCAGATAACGGGTGGAGTGACGACAGTTTTACGAAACAAATTTCCCTCTTGAATAACATGCTCCCGGAAGACAATTAGCTCCCGAGACGAACCTACGATGCCAAAAGAATGCTACGCTCTATGGGTATGATCTCTGAAAGAATACACGCCTGCCCGAATGACTGTATACTGTTTCGCAAGGACCAAAAATCACTTAAAGAATGCCCAATGTGTGGTGCTTCTCAATACAAGAAAGATGAATCCAGTCCTACTAAAGTTGTATGGTACTTTCCAATCATTACAAGGTTTATACGCCTATATGGAAGTGAGGAGACTGGAAAACAATTAACATGGCATGCCGATACAAGAATTAAAGATGGGATACTACGTCACCCGGCAGACTCTTCTCAATGGAAGAGAATCGATCAGGAGTATCCTGAATTTGGAAATGAGTCGAGAAACCTTCGTTATGCGTTTTCTACAGATGGAGTGAATCCTTTTGGTTTTCAAATCAGCAGTCACAGTACATAGCCGGTTATGTTGATAAATTATAACATATCATCATGGTTATGCATGAAACAAAAATACATCATGTCATCTATGCTTATATCAGGACCAAAACAACCGGGTAATGATGTTGATGTTTATTTAGCTTCATTGATCGAAGATTTTAAATTATAGTGGGATTCAGGTGTTACATTGTATGATGCTTACAGAAAAGAAGATTTCACTTTGAGAGTCATGTTGTATGGGACAATAAATGACTTCCCATCTTATGGAAATTTGTCAGGATATAGCATTAATGGAACTCAAGGTTGTCCCGTTTTCGAAGAAGGTACACAATCAATTAGGTTGAAACAGTCATCGAAAACCGTGTTTCAAGGACATCGCAGATTTCTACCGCGACGACATAAGTACCGTTCTTGGAAGACATCATTCGATGGATGTTCAGAAGAAAGTACAACACCGTCTCCACTAACAGGCGATCAATTGTTTGAGAATGTTAAAAATTTGGACACTACTTTTAGTAAACTGGCTTCGAAAAACCTTACGAAAATCGGTTGGAAAAAGAGATCAATTGTTTTTGAATTACAATACTGGAATTGTCTGTATGTATGACATTTTATTGATGTTATTCATGTAGAAAAAATGTATTTGACAGTGTTATCGGAACGTTGCTAAATACATCTGGCAAAACAAAATATGGAATTAAGGCTAGGTTAGACATGGTTGAGATGGGGATACAAGAAGAGTTGGCACCAGTAAAGGGAGAAAAATAAAAATTTCTTCCTCCTACTGCTTACACTCTTTCCAGACAGGAGAGATATCAGTTTTGCAACTTATTTAATGACGTAAAGGTTCCAGAGGGGTATTCGTCAAATATCAGTAACCTTGTGTCAATGAGCGACTTGAAGTTAAAAGGTCTGAAATCACATGACTGTCATGTTTTGATTCAAAATCTCCTTCCAATTTCTTTACGTTGCATTTTTCTCAAGAATGTCCGCCATACATTAACGAAACTGTGTTTCTTCTTCAAAGCTATATGAAGCAAAGTTATAGACCCGGCGAAATTGCCAGCTATGGAAAAAGAAATTGCCGTTATATTATGTGAATTAGAAATGTTCTTCCCGTCTTCATTTTTTGATATGATGGTTCATTTGATGGTCCACTTGGTGAGAGAGATTCGACTATGTGGTCCTGTACATTACAGATGGATGTATCCCATTGAACGGTATATGAAGATTTTGAAAGGGTATGTCAAAAATCGAAGTCATCCAGAGGGTTGTATTGCAGAGCGATATATTGTTGAGGAAGCCGTTGAATTCTGTACCGAATACTTGTCTGGTGTGGAAAGCATTGGCTTACCGAAATCTTGTCACACTGGGCGGTTAGAGGGTGAAGGAATTTCTGGAATAAAGGTTGTCACAATCAATATTATAGATCGGGAGCATGCCCACCTTTATGTTTTGCATAACAGTTTGGACGTTGACCCATATGTTGAAATCCACAAAGAAATTATTAGGCAATTGAATCCATCAAGGGCTGAAAAATGGATATCAAATACACATAGTAGACAGTTTATAAGATGGTTTCGAGATCATATTTTTAAGAAGTCAGATGAAAATCCAAAGTCTATTTCGGAACGACTTTGATGGCTAGCCGGAGGACCAAGTGTGTATGCATTATCTTACAATGCTTATGTAGTTAATGGTTATACATTTTATACTAATGAACATGATGAAGACAGTACCATGCAGAATAGTGGGGTTACACTTGTGGCTGAAGCGATGCATGTTTCAGGTGCTAAGGACAGAAATCCAATTTATGCGAATATGTCATACTTTGGCATCATCAAACAAATATGGGAGTTGGATTATACGGAATTTCAAGTTCTGATATTTCAATGCAAGTGGGTTGATAACAGGAGTGCTGTTAAAGTAGATGATTTGTGATTTGTGAAAGTTGATTTCAGTATGGAAGGGGAGAAAGATGAACCATTTATAATGGCATCACATGCAGTGCAAGTATTTTATGTTCCCGATCTCGCAAACCGAAACTGGTCAATTGTTCTGTTATCAACCAAAACAGCTGAAGGGTCAGATGAAAATTCAACGGAAGATGATCCTTTCATTGGGATTTCGCAATCATTTCACAGTGGTCCCAATGTAGACAACATTTTGTATGTCATAGGAGACCACAATGAAGGGATATGGATATTTGATAGAGGGGTCAAATCCCTTCATCCTTTTAAAAAAATGGAGTTCAATAATCAGGTTATTGATTTTTATTGTAATATAGATTGTGTTACATTATATTATTATATGTTCGCTGCTGCTTTTATGTGATCTAACTTAAATTTTAAACCAGATCTGCAGATAATGACTTCTTCACCTGCTGATGCACCCAATCCCGAGACACAACACGTCTCTCAACCTGTTGCAGCTGGTCCCATTGCTGAGAGACAACAGGTCTCTCAACCTGTTGCAGCTGGTCCCACTACTTACGTACAACAGGCCTCTCAACCTGTTGCAGCTGGTCCCATTGCTGAGAGAAAACAGGTCTCTCAACTTGTTGCAGCTGGTCCCACTACTGACGTACAACAGGTCTCTCAACCTGTTGCAGCTGGTGTCAGTGCCGAAGCTAGTGCTTCAGAGAATCATAATGATGATGCAGAAACTGAGAAAATGGTAGGCGATGAAACCCCAGTGACACAAAAAAACAGGTGCGTCGTAGTTTGACAGTTTTAGAAAAAATCCTTAAGGCAAAAGCAAAGGGCATCAAATATGAGGTGGGATGGAATATGCTAGGCCAGCATGTAAACCCCAACAAAACCATGTTTAGTAGCTACATTGGAATCGTCACTCGACAATGCGTGCCGATTGACGTAGAGTCGTGGCACCATGTTGTCAGTGGGTTGAAAACATTAATGTGGGAAGAGATTACGGTAACATTACGATATCATCTATTTAATTTATTAAAATAAAATAAAATATTGAAATATTGACTAACCCTTCATCATCTCTTGTAGAGTGCATTTATAGTAGATGTTTCGCACAAATAATATGTTTTCAGACTGGCAGGAAAGATTCATAGAGGCTTTCGCACCATTTTAACGAAAAATCATCTGAAAGATGCCGAAGGGAAAATCAAGCCGCAACCGCCTCCTCTTTATGCACACTTGATATCTCAAGGAACGTGGGATGCGTTTTGCAACCGTCGTGCGGAAAATAATTTTCAGGTACATTGAGTTTGGTTACATGTTGTGTAACGTTGCTTGTATTCATCACATTGATTGATAGGTTTTTATTTATGAAACAGCAACTGAGTGCTGAAAATAAAGAACGGGCAGCAAAACCAGCGTACCCCTACCGTAAAGCAAGGTTGGGGTACGCTGCAATTGAAAAACAATTGGTATGTATTTTAAAAGTACTGTAATAATTTTTTGTGACATAAAACAACACTGTAACCACGTTTCTCTGTTTTTAAGCAGATTGATGAAGCAAAATCTCAAGTCACATCCATTCCACACCATGTGCTATGGATGGAGGCTTGTGTTAATAAAGAGGGGAAACTGATAGATTAAAACATACAAAAAGTGTGGGAAAAATGTGTAAGTATGACAAAATATAAACTTGTTTTTCTTTAAATCACTATTACATAAGGATGCTTACTTATTTTTTCATATTTTATATTTGACATAGTCACAGGAAACATCAACACCCGCACCGGATGCAGACATACTTTCAACAGCCTTGAAACAACCCGAACAGTATGGCCGCGTCAGAGGTGTGGGTTTTGGGGTGTCACCCAAGACATATTTTAAGAAAAAAAACAAGAGGATGAACAAACTAAAGAATTGCATGTAATGAGAGATAGAGTAGCTACCCTTGAAGAACTAATCCATACTCAGGGAGAGATGCTAAAGAGTTTGATGGAGGAGAGGTGAAGAGAACAAACAACTCAAGAACAACCCCCGCGAGAAGATCCACCCCTTACCAGCTTTGAGGTGAGACATTCCCCTCAAAGACCGGACTTAACCGAGGTAATCAATGTTATAATATTCGTTTTTGTGAGATGTGAATCACATAGACACTGATACCTTTCATTTAATGATATTCTGCAGGGTGAAAATGACGGTGATTAATATCTGTCAACTCCCACCCATCACCTTGTAGCGAGGGCTACGGTGTTCAATATGCAGAATGACACGCTACACTCTAGACCACTTCCAACTGGTCATTTCAAAGTGTCGATTAACGTAGCTCATGAGCCGAGCGTCGAGCTACCCGTGCCAAATGACGATGACGACATTCATATGGTGGAAAAAGCTATTGGAACATTCATTGCATGGCCATCGAATCATGTAAATAAACACATCGAGCATGAGGTATTCATTTCCAGTTAATTTTTCAAGCAAAACCTTTAACATTAAATTAGAAAATGGCTGAACTGATGAATGTTATTACAGAAGGATAAAATGGAGAAGCTAAAACGAAAGAGCGGCTCCAAGATTGGATCAACCAACCGATCAAAACAATATACTGAGAGCACGTTCACCCCGCCCGTTCTATATCCACATTTAATATCATTGCAAGCTCATGTGGATACGAAAATGAAAGACGGAATGAATAATACAATTGTTTGTGAAAAAGATATGTACGGAGAGGAAACAATGGATTTTGTTAGTGCAGACACTGTTTCTGAGATCATCACAGCGAGCCATTCCCCTCAAAGACCTGACTTAACCGAGGTAATCAATGTTATAATATTTGTTTTTGTGAGATGTGAATCACATAGACACTGATAACTTTCATTTAATGATATTATTCAGGGTGAAAATGACTGTGATTTATATCTGTCAACTCCCACCCATCGCCTTGTAGCGAGGGCTACGGTGTTCAATATGCAGAATGACACGCTACACTCCAGACCACTTCCAACCGGTCATGTCAAAGTGTCGATTAACGTATCTCATGAGCCAAGCGCCGAGATACCCATGCCAAATGATGATGAAGACATTCATATGGTGGAAAAAGATATTTGAACATTCGTTGCATGGCCGTCGAATCTTGTAAAAAACACATCGAGCAGTAGGTATTCATTTCCAGTTCATTTTTCAAGAAGAACCTTTAACATTAAATTAGAAAATGGCTGAACTGATGAATGTTATTATCGAAGGATAAAATGGAGAAGCTAAAACTACAGAGCGGCTCCAAGATTGGATCAACCAACCGATCAAAATGATCTACTGAGAGAACGTTCACCCCGCCCGTTCTATATCCACATTTAATATCATTGCAAGCTCATGTGGATACGAAAATGAAAGACGGAAAGAATCATACAATTGTTTGTGAAAAAGATATGTACGGAGAGGAAACAATGGATTTCATTAGTGCAGATGTTGTTTCTAAGATCATCACATACGACTGGCTAGGCACCTCAGTTATAAATTTATACATGAGGTATGTTTTCATGATTTGATTTTACAGAAGCTGATATACTTTGATAATTATGTATAAATACATCTCATATTTTTCACAGGCATATATATGAAAAAAAATTGAAGGGATTTTCCCATGAATACAAATTTGGACTCGTTAGTCCTCACACCATTTCTACACAATGAACAGAAATAGATTCTAATTTTCAGGCTGAATTGATGTCAAATCTGCTCAGAACATTTCAAAGAAGAATTACGACTGACAGGATCTTTTTAATACCAACGATGCAAGGGTAAAACTCTACATTTTAATCATATCAATTATATTTTAATTTATATCAGTACTTATATCTTTTTGTGTTTTTAGGGAACATTGGATGCTCATTGCAGTCAATTTGGATACTCCAAAGATTTATTTTCTGGATTCACTGCATGGATATCCAACTAACCAACCACACATGATGGAGATTGTCAATTTTTAATACACTAGATCCATCATTTTAGAACTAAATATCTAGTTATAAAATTTATATTATCTTTTAATGAGGATTTTTTTATGATAGGGCGGTGTATGAATATCATCTAAAGGCTGGAATGAATCCATGGTGTAAGGAAGAAAATTCCCACAAGATCTAAAAATGGAGAATTATCTGGGTATATATAATTATATTTCACTATCCAAATACATATCAAAACAAATTACTTATTTTTCTCGATGTTTCTGCAGTGTCTGAAACAAACAAATGACAAGGACTGCGGTTATTATGTTTGTAAATTTATGAAAGAGATCGTATTTCATTGACAAACTAGCATCCCTGAAGAGGTATTTTTGAAAATAATTACTACTTTATTTAAAATAATTATTAATCCTTTGTTTATTTATATTTTTTCAGTACTACTATGATTGTCGCAAAAAATCCTATTCAGAAGAAGATATAAATGTCTTTAGAAAAGAATGGGCAGCGTACCTGATCGAAGAATGTAAACAAATATGACAATGAAGGTGAATTCCTAATACTTATGTTATCTTTATATGGTAATTGATATCTCCCTTTACACTTATTGAGCATCTATGATCTCCCTTTCTTATGTTTCATATCCTTAGATTAGTGAATTCCTACTACTTAGTTTGAAAATGACATAAACTTTGGAAAACAACAACAATGAAATACACCAAACCAAGAAAACGCCTTCAGATTGTTTTGATACATTAGGACAACGATCCAAGAGTCATTTTTGACATGTACGAATCGACCACACCTCAATCCGACACACGGTGTGACCGGTATGGCTAAAAGTGTCTGATCTCAGTTTCAAATTGAGATAAACTTTGGAAAATAACACCAATGACATACTCCAAACCGAGCAAACGCCTTCTGATTGTTTTGATACTTTAGGACAACGATCCACAAGCCATTTTTGACGTGTACGAATTGACCGCACCTCAATCCGACGCACGGTGTGACCGGTATGGCTAAAATTGTCTAATATCAGTTTGAAAATGACATAAACATTGGAAAACAACACCAATGACATACGCCAAACCAAGAAAACGCCTTCGGATTGTTTTGATACTTTAGGACAACGATCCAAGAGTCATTTTTGATGTGTACGAATCGACCGAACCTCAATCCGATGCACGGTGTGACCGGTATGGCTAAAATTGTCTGATATCAGTTTGAAAATGAGAAAAACTTTGGAAAACAACAACAATTACATACACCAAACCGAGAAAATGCCTTCGGATTGTTTTGATACTTTAGGAAAGCGATCCACGAGTCATTTGTGACGTGTACGAATCGACTGCACCTCAATCCGATGCACGATGTGACCGGTATGGCTAAAAGTGTCTGATATCAGTTTTAAATTGAGATAAACGTTGGAAATCAACACCAATGACATACTCTAAACCGAGCAAATGCCTTCGGATTGTTTTGATACTTTAGGAAAACGATCCATGAGTCATTTGTGACGTTTACGAATTGACCGTACCTCAATCTAATGCACGTTGTTACCAGTATGGCTAAAATTGTCTGATATCTGTTTGAAAATGACATAAACATTGGAAAACAACACCAATGACATATGCCAAACCGAGAAAACGCCTTCAGATTGTTTTGATACTTTAGGAAAATGATCCACAATTCATTTGTGACGTGTACGAATCGACCTCACCTCAATCCGACGCAGGGTGTGACCGGAATGGCTAAAATAGTCTGATATCAGTTTGAAAATGACATAAACTTTGGAAAACAACACCAATGACATACACCAAATCGAGCAAATGAGTTCGTATTGTTTTGATAATTTAGGACAACGATCCACGAGTCATTTGTGACTTGTACGAATTGACCGCACCTCAATCCGACGCACTGTGTGACCGGTATGGCTAAAATTGTCTGATATCAGTTTGAAAATGACATAAACTTTGGAAAACAACAACAATGACAAACGCCAAACTGAGCAAATGCCTTCGGATTGTTTTGATACTTTAGGAAAACGATCCAAGAGTCATTTGTGACATGTACGAATCAACCGAACCTCAATTCGATGCACGGTGTGACCGGTATGGCTAAAATTGTCTGATATCAGTTTGAAAATGACATAAACTTTGGAAAACAACACCAATGACATACGCCAAACTGAGAAAACACCTTTGTATTGTTTTCATACATCAGGAAAAAGATCCAAGAGTCATTTGTGACGCGTACAAATTTACCTCACCTCAATCCGACACACAGTGTGACCGGTATGGCTAAAAGTGTCTGATATCAGTTTCAAATTGAGATAAACTTTGGAAAACAACACCAATGACATATTACAAACCGAGAAAACGCGTTCGGATTGTTTTGATACTTTAGGAAAACGATCCACGAGTCATTTTGATGTTTACGAATCGACCGCCCCTCAATCCGACGCACGGTGTGACCGGTATGGCTAAAATTGTCTGATATCAGTTTGAAAATGACATAAAATATGGAAAACAACACCAATGACATACGCCAAACCGAGAAAACGCCTTCGGATTGTTTAGATACATTAGGAAAACGATCCACGAGTCATATGTGACATGTACGAATTGACCACACCTCAATCCGATTCACGGTGTGACCGGTATGGATAAAATTGTCCGATATCAGTTTGAAAATGACATAAACTTTCGAAAACAACACCAATGACATAAGCCAAACCGAGCAAACGCCTTCGGATTGTTTTGATACTTTAGGAAAACAATCCATGAGTCATTTGTGACATGTAAAAATCAACCGTACCTCAATCCAACGCATGGTGTGACCGGTATGGCTAAAAGTGTCTGATATCAGTTTCAAATTGAGATAAACTTTTGGAAAACAACACCAATGACATATGCCAAACCGAGCAAACACCTTCGTATTGTTTTGATACATTAGGAAAACGATCCATGAGTCATTTGTGACGTGTAAGAATTGACCGCACCTCAATCCGACGCACGGTGTGACCGGTATGGCTAAAATTGTCTGATATCAGTTTGAAAATGACATAAACTTTGGAAAACAACAACAATGACATATGCCAAACCGAGAAAACGCCTTTGGATTGTTTTGATACTTTAGGAAAATGATCCACGAGTCATTTGTGATGTGTACGAATCAACTGCACCTCAATCCGACGCACGGTGTGACCGGTATGGCTAAAATTGTTTGATATAAGTTTGAAAATGAGATAAACTTTGGAAAACAACAACAATGACATACGCCAAACCGAGAAAACGCCTTCGAATTGTTTTGATACTTTATGAAAACGATCCAAGAGTCATTTTTGACGTGTACAAATCGACCGCACCTCAATCTGACGCACGGTGTGACCGGTATGGCTAAAAGTGTCTGATATCAGTTTCAAATTGAGATAAACATTGGAAAACAACACCAATGACATACACCAAACTGAGCAAACACCTTCGTATTATTTTGATACTTTCGGACAACGATCCACTAGTCATTTGTGACGTGTACAAATTGACCTCATCTCAATCTGACGCACGGTGTGACCGGTATGGCTAAAATTGTCTGATATCAGTTTGAAAATGACATAAACTTTGGAAAACAATACCAATGACATACGCAAAACTGAGAAAGCGCCTTCGGATTGTTTTGATACTTTAGGAAAACGATCCACGAGTCATTTTTGACGTGTATGAATCGACCGCACCTCAATCCTATGCATGGTGTGACCGGTATGGCTAAAATTGTTTGATATCAGTTTGAAAATGACATAACCTTTGGAAAACAACACAAATGACATACGCCAAACCGAGAAAACACGTTCGGATTGTTTTTATACTTTAGGACAACGATCCAAGAGACATTTTTGACGTGTAAAAATCGACCGCACCTCAATCCGACGCACGGTGTGACCGGTATGGCTAAAATTATCTGATATCAGTTTGACATTGACATAAACTTTCGAAAAAAACAACAATGACATACACCAAAACGAGCAAACACATTCGGATTGTTTTGATAATTTAGGACAACGATCCATGAGTCATTCGTGACGTGTACGAATCAACCGCACCTCAATTCGATGCACGGTGTGACCAGTATGGCTAAAATTGTCTGATATTAGTTTGAAAATGACATAAACTTTGGAAAACAACACCAATGACATACGCCAAACCGAGCAAATGCATCCGGATTGTTTTTATACATTAGGACAATGATCCACGATTCATTTGTGACGTGTACGAATCGACCACACCTCAATCCGACGCACGGTGTGACCAGTATGGCTAAAAGTGTCTGATATCAGTTTCAAATTGAGATAAACTTTGGAAAACAACACTAATGACATACGCCAAACCAAGAAAACGCATTCATATTGTTTTGATACTTTAGGAAAACGATACACGAGTCATTTGTGACGTGTAAGAATCGACCACACCTCAATCCGATGCATGGTGTGACCGGTATGGCTAAAATTGTCTGATATCAGTTTGAAAATGACATAAAAATTGGAAAACAACACCAATGACAAATGCCAAACCGAGCAAATGTATTCGGATTGTTTTGATACATTAGGACAACGATCCACGAGTCATTTGTGACATGTAAGAATCAACCGCACCTCAATATGATGCACAGTGTGACTGTATGGCTAAAATTGTCTGATATCAGTTTGAAAATGACATAAACTTTGGAAAACAACACCAATGACATACGCCAAACTGAGAAAACACCTTCGGATTGTTATGATACTTTAGGAAAACGATCCACGAGTCATTTGTGACGTGTACGAATCGACCGCACCTCAATCCGACGCACGGTGTGACCGGTATGGCTAAAAGTGTCTGATATCAGTTTCATATTGAGATAAACTTTGGAAAACAACACCAATGACATACGCCAAACTGAGAAAACGCCTTCGGATTGTTTTGATACTTAAGGAAAATGATCCATGAGTCATTTTTGACGTGTACGAATCGACCGCACCTCAATCCGATGCACGGTGTGACCGGTATGGCTAAAATTGTCTAATATCAGTTTGAAAATGACATAAACTTTGGAAAACAACACCAATGACATACGCCAAACCGAGAAAACGCCTTCGGATTGTTTTGATACTTTAGGACAACGATCCACAAGTCATTTGTGACGTGTACGAATCGACTGCACCTCAATCCGACGCATGGTGTGACCGGTAAATATTTTCATTAGATAAAGAATCAGTATTTATTAAATGAGATAAATCAATCGAAAACATATTGATTTTACATTATTCACTTTTATTGTTATGAAAATGAAAACTTTTGAGTTTAAAATTTAATATTTTAGTTTCACATTTCCATATTAATGTATTCTTTCATATTACTGTTTTAATTTCTTTTATTATTGCATTACTAACATATTATTTGTTTTCTTATATAGGTGAATTTTTTTTCCTTAAGTTCGGATGCTTTGTTCGGCAACAAATACCATCGAGAGCGGATCACGGATATCAAAGAATGAAACATGAATGTTTATAACTGTTGTTGAATAATTGTAAATGTAACCATGTAAAACAATGTTTGAAATGTATATATCAATGCGTTTTTTTGTATTCATGATGTTAAGTAAATGTATATACCATTGTCAGTCAAAATATTGGGTGCAGGTGCTATGGTGTGCAGGTGTGCATGTGCTACTTTGTGTAGGTATTCTGGTGTGCAGGTGTACAGGTACTGTTTTTTAGGTGCAGGCGCTGGGGCCTTTATCAGCGCTTTTTTAGCGCTGATAAAGGACACCTTTAACAGTGCTAGAGGAGCGATGATAAAGGGACCCTGTATCAGCGCTCCGAGTAGCACTGATATAGTTGACCTTTATCAGCGCTCCACCACGCGCTGATAATGGGGACCCCCCCTTTATCTACACTGGAATTAACAGCGCTTTTCTAGTGCTGTTAATGCTGGTTTTTAGCGTTGATAAAGGGGCAGGTTGTAGTAGTGGTTCCAGGCTTTTTCGGTGGGGATTTTCTGGTCAATACCCTTTTATTGAGGATCCACTAGTGTGTTTGGTATATTTCTTGTTTTGGGGATTAATCACCTTTCATTTGTGAAAAATACATGTGGGGTATGCCACATGATTTTTGTGTCTATCCTCTTGTGGCTGGATGGGTTTTCTCACCTTCCATGTTTGTTGGTACCTGGAGTGATCAATGTAAAACGTTTTACTAATATAAAGTATTGGTAGAGGTGATGGAAACACCATAAATATTACTAAGTGACTCACTATGTGGTTCTTGAAGAAAAATTCTTCATCATATGAATATGGAGACATTGCCTTCTAAGAGAGTGCTTTTTGGTCTTCTCAGACCACCGGTGACTCAGGTGCGTCTTAACCAAGAGAGTCTTGAACATGAGACAAAAATTATGGAAAAACTTCTTATATGAATATGACTTCATGGTAGTATATTCCATTGAAAGGTGCAGAGTTGTAGAATATACCATTACCATGAAATCCCAAGCTCACCAGATGTGAGAATTTTCAGAGTATTTAGCTTCCTTGGAGTTGACCCTAGTTGAGAAGTAAGGTACACCTTTTCATTAGTTGATGGAATTGACTCATTTTTTTCGTGATCATTTAGAGAGTCTCAGTTTTGATGTAGAGTTTGTAAAATCATTCATGACCTGATATCCTTGGGTGTTTTATTGTATGGATATTCTAAAGGGTGGAATTATGAGACACTATTCTTGGGAGATATCTTAATTCTAGTCTCGACCTAGAATGTAGTGTTTTGGATGGGAAAGTAAACTATCTCCCGATTTTCTTCATGCCATTTGAAATTGTACATGATACGGAGAATTTTCCTACCACCTTGACCTAACCCCCAATTTCTAGTGTCAACACATGATGCCTTCAATGTGTCACAGACGATGATATTCATGCATGTTCTTATGCAGGTCATCTAAAGTAGTAGACCTTATGATGATGGACCATCCCTTTAGTTTGTGTGTTGTTCTATCTTGATAACATGTATGTTTTCTTAAGATCGGGAGATCTAGGAGTGAGCTCAGTGTCCTATGTTTTTTTCCTAGTTTATCTTGTCATGGATGAAAATATTAATGTATGGAAGGATGTAGAGACCCATTTTCACTTTTTAAGACATTGGAATATTTCTATATAAATTTCAAGAGCATGGAGCTAAGATGACATGCATTTTTAGTACTATAGTTCCCCGAATAAATTATACAATGATATTATTTGTTTTTGTAATATTCACACAAAAAATAGAATATCTCTTAAACGGTTGACCAGATCATAAATTGGTGAAAATGGTTGGGTCCAGAACATGGTGTTTACCCTTGGCGCGACATAAAATATGTCGGCGTCGGACGTTTGGACCCATCTATATTTAGCGATTCGTTAAATGGATGAATTAATTAATTAAATAATTCTTTTAATAGGTCAATTAAAAATAACTCTTCATTTGTAACTTAATTGGTAATCTATTGCCACCGTTGAGTCAAGAGTGTTCTCTTTACCGTAGGAAGAGTATATGTTTATTCAGCACATTGTAAAATTAGTAAATAAATTAAGTAAATTATATTGATTGATTTAAAACAATAATTTAAATAAAATTTAAATGGGAAATCAGATTTGAAATCTAGGACAACTGTTTAGTCAGTATCCTAGTGTTTAACCTAGGGGTGCCATCAGTTTAAAGGGTACAGGAGATTCAGATTTTGTGTCCGCCGATATTTTCCCACAAATAGGATGTTAGATGAATGAGCTAGGGTTGGATCATTTCTATCTCAAATGGAGATGCTCTGTCCAACGGTGATTCGACATCCGAACATTGTCAGATCGTGATGAAACTCCTTATGCAGATAGATCAGAGTGTAGTGAACACAACTGCCTATACAGATTCAATGTAATATTTTTATTTTGGATTCTACATCACCCCAATTTAAATTTCATTGTCGGAAATCCTTTCTGTTTGTATTTGTTTCTTTAGAATCCTTTTCTTGATGGCCATGAAGATAATGGTCATGATATGTATTAATTTTCAATGGATCGTTCATCACCATTCTTTATGTTCTTCATCTGTTAACTTTTAATCTTTCACAAACAACCATTGCTAGTGGATCTAGACACATATTTGTAGAGCCCACTACATGATGAGTATCGATCTATGAAATGTTTTGGGTTTTAGGCACCAGAGGAGTCGCGACGGAGATCAGAATATCCTCTAAATTTTCATTATGTGAAAATGATGAAAATTCTTTGAATGAAGTCCATCGCAGTGAAGTGCGCATCCCGGGTATCCCATATTTGGTCCGGTATCGCCAATCGGACCACCAGGGTGATACCAACTGTATGCGGATGACTGAACGGCTTGGCGATTCCATAGAAAGGAGAGGGTTGTCGTGGCCCCGAGGTTTTGGTGGTGGCCCGGTAGTGGCCAGGGTGGTTGGGCCAGACCAGGATGGGGTGAATTGGCTACTTTGGGTTGGCCTAGTCTTTTGGGGTTGGAGGGATCATTAAACCCCTCATATCTTCTTCATTGTAAGTCTGTTTTTCATGCCATCTATGGCCACACAATCCTTGTTTCGTGATGGACCATTTGAGGCCATTTTGTGATAGTTTTTTACTCATTCCCAAAGCATGGTGTTATGAAGCATCCATTTATAATAATAATAATATAATTATAATTAATTAATGATCTTTGGATCGAGCATAACTTATGCATCTGAGGAACAATTGACATGTCATTAGAGGATTTGTGACCCTGGAGTTAAGGTGGACAATTTATGTCCAATTGTAAGCATTTAAATAGAAATTGTGGTGTGGGCCCCATGAGCCCCGTTTCAGGAGTTTGGGGTGGAATGTGAGTTTTCCATTGGGTATCCATTTTAGATGATCAATTAGTCTAACTTGTGAGTTTTCCCATGAGGATTGTAATTTCATGATCATAACAACTAAATTCGGTGTTGAGGCATCGACCCAATGGGACGCCTTTCCAGAAAAAAATACAGTTTTAAAAATTATATATCATGTGTACATTTTTTGGAATTTGAGTAGTTTACCTTGGATGTTATTCCACAAGTATTTCAATGGTGGGATCCATTTGGATGTGTAAAGCATTTTTGAGATCGATAGAGATCCAGCCCCGATCTGGCGTTTGTAGTGAAAAGCACCCTTTTCACTGATTTTCCATTTTAGATGAATGAATAGATGATCCGGTGTGTTTTTCTGAGGGGATCTCAATGAAATGGTCCATGTTATGTGTTTCAGGATTAGGGGATGGGCCCCATAGGGAACTATGTTCGCACAAACAGAATGGAATACAGTTTCTTCACTAGGAGTCTGGTTTGGGCTAATAAACAGTCTATCATGTGCACTTTTCATAAAGGATTACAACGGTGTGATCCATTTGGTTATTAGAGACCATTAAAAAGAGGCATGTGGGTAGAATTATGTTTTTACCTTCAGATATGAAAAGATAAACATGTGCTAGTTGTCCTTTTGTCTAGAGGTTCCTTGAACTCTGGGATTAAACTAGCATTCATTGTGGGCACTAGTTCATAGTTTAGTACCCAAGTATGGAAAGGTACCCATCCAGATGATGAGGTGGGGTCACACGTCATGTGGGACCCACACATGTCGTGTATCACTTTATAAATCTTCTACCTCTCATATCTCCTTCATATGTACTTTGATTTTGTCATGTGTGTAGCCTATCCTAAGTGTTTTTCATTGTAGAACCTGAATGTTCACTCCATTGTGTCTTTTAAGGTA
This sequence comes from Viscum album, assembly GCA_963277665.1. Lineage (NCBI taxonomy): Eukaryota > Viridiplantae > Streptophyta > Magnoliopsida > Santalales > Viscaceae > Viscum > Viscum album. The sequence goes on from OY728166.1 coordinate 207,329,542, forward strand.
TGATGAAATATGTTTCAGGTGATATACATATTTGAGGAGATGATTGATATTCTAGGAATGATGTGTTTCTGATGCGATGCTTGATAATGAAAATGATGAAATTGATGTTTCAAAAATCACCAGAGTAGTACAAGACATACCCTCTAGTAGGGCTGGGCAGTGAGGTTCATCGTTTAATATTTTGGGTCTTACCCTCTATCGTGGCTAGGAAGTGAGGTTTTTTTGTTACTCTTTTAGGGCATACCCTCTAGCAGGGATGGGAAGTGAGGTTCTCCAGAAACTCTTTTAGGGCATACCATCCAGCATGATTGGGTAGTGATGTTCATTGGTTACACTTCTAGGACATACCCTCTAGCTGGGTTGGGTAATTAGGTTCATCATTTACTCTTTCGGGATTACCCTTCAACTGGGTTTGGTAGTGGGTTCAATGGTGACTCATTGTAGCATATCCTTCAATTGAGATGGATGGTTGGTTGACCACATTGTGAAAAAATATCTCAACTTCGTGGAATGGTGATGAGAAGTACATGTTGTGACTTTGGATTCCCAAGAATAAGGGTCACTTTTCCCACCAAGATGCATCCTTGTGATGTGATTAAAACCAATTAGGAAATATAAAACTACACAAAGAAGATAGAATCAAGATGTTGTGATTGAGCCCCATTTACATGGGGTTCAAGGAAGACATGTGGGATAGTGGGCATCGATGGTGGTTACTTTTGTTGTAACGCCTCGACCCCAGTTACCTAGAGTTAGTGCATCATTTTAATACATTGGCATGATTACAAGGAATCATGTCCCGAACGACCGATCAGTTTAGCAGTCTTGGAAAATAGATTACATATATGAATGTAACATTACACATCATAACATAAAAAACAACATAAATAATCCTTTATTAATTCCATTATTCCCTTGGCATAACCCATCATATCAATCACAATACGTTTCTTGGAATCCTAGGAAAAATAAAACATAGAAAGGGTTGAGCTCAGATGCTCATTAAGGATAACAATATTGCATAACCTTTCATAAATAAGCATAAAAATTTAATGCAATGTACAACTAAAACAAAAGCCTTTTAAACTTGAACTTAAGCATAATATGGAAAAATAAAATGAATTAATGCCATTTACTTAATCACATTGATATTCTAATAGTCTAATAATCACATGCAATATCACTAACCACATTCATAATGATGGAATGTATAATTCCAGACTATCATAACCACATAGTCAAGGCCTTGTGACAAGTATAAAAATAAGATTTTGTCAATGCCTTTTTCCAAGACACTAGTTTGTCTCATGAGACCTACCGATGCATCGAGAAGCTATAGCAGGCTCCACCCGTCACTTACTAAGACCAATTAATTCCTCATATGAAAAGGTTTAAACATAACATAAACATTAATATTAAAACTGGCATACAAAATGTCAATTGTTTACCCATAAACCATGAATTCTATAAAAATAACACATCCACTGTCAAACATATCACAAACCTATAATACAATATGGCAGATTTGTATCATAATAAATCAAATTCAAAAAAATTTAAAATCCATTAAAGTATTTTGACATAGTTAATACTGATTTGTAAAAATCATTTAGATAAATATCCATTTTTAATGAAAACATTCAAAAGTCACACAATTTGGGAAAGAAGGCATTTAAATACATTTTTGAATCAAAGTGTCCCATACCACTTGAATATTATTAAGGTAATTAACATTTTAAAACATTCATATCCATTTAAATAAATCCTTAAAACCATTTTGAAAACATGGACATTAATGAGAATGGTTTAAAAGAATAAATATTTAAAACATTTAAAATGATGTTTCATTAAAAAATACATTAATATAATACCGTTGAAAGATATTTTATGAAACATGGAGATGGATAATAAACATGTCCCAGTAGATACTTACGTAAAATAAAAACCTTGGATAATAAAGAGATTGTGAAATTAACACTTAACAATTTGGTAACTTACGAAACATACATACCAGGAAAGAGATATCATAAAATGAATATTTAAATACACATAAATTAAATTTTATTACACAAATAATACAATTATGGGAATTACATACACCAATCAAAAGGTAATAGTGGCAATATGGCATGAATCTCACGGGAATAAGGAGTGAGATGAAAACCACTTACCTTGCACTTTCCTTTAGTCACGAGTACGTTTAACTTCTTATATGAAGACTATAGTATGTTATTAAATTATACCATAATCATATTAATATTTATTATATCATACATTATTCATTTATGACTTTATACTGCCCATTTAATAATAATTTCCATATTGTATTAATATTTCGGGTAATAATCGCTTTCTTTATCGTACATGTTTTAACTTGTTACTCTTGATTGTATCACATTGATCATGATTTAAATACTTCCACAATATAAAACATGATTTATATATCATATATATTTAGAATATAAATATGTATAATAGACATATATATGAAATGGAAAACACCGTTTATGGAGATGGTAGTCCATATGTACGCATAAATGTTGTTTCCGTTTTCATATAGTATTGAATGGATATAAGGGAATAAGATATATTTAAGTACATAAATACATATATATATAATTCTATAAATTCCTAGTAACATTATTATTTCATTTATTACATAATTATTAGTAATATATATTTTTATAATCGTCTATGAATGGTGAACTTGGAAATGAATCCCATCGCATCGTGGAGATTGTAATCTGTACGTACGCACAAGGGAAAATATCATTCTTTTGATATTAAAATAATATATAATTGGATATTATATCATATATATATACAGAATAATTATCATGTTATATTTATTATTTACATCAAATACACATCATTATTATAACCTTCCAAATAATAATCTATTGAATAACAATTACACTACGACGTGGAGACAGTAAGCCGTACGTACGCACATATGGTGACATGTCATTCAAAAGGTGGATAGAATAATGAATTTGGTTGTACCTTAATTATAATAACATCACATTATATAGAAGATACTAGAGATATTATTTTTGAATGGAAACAACAAAGAAAAAGGAAGTGGAAGAAGAAAGAACTTGAAAAAGGGTGGTGAAATCATTACCTCTTCTTTGGGTTCTTCCTTTTTATTTGATCAAAAGGGATCCCTAGGTTGGATTTCTGATCAATCTAAGGCCTCTAGGTTTAAGGGAGGATAGTCGAGAGGGTATTTGGGTAGGTTTTGGCCGAGACAAATGTTTTAGAAGGTGTCAATTAGAGTGAAGGGGTAGTTCCCTTTTATAAGAGGGGTGAGGGGGACCTTAGGAAATTCATAAAATATTATTTTATAATAAATTAATATTCGGCTTATAATGGTTAAAATTTGATTTATTTGTAGGATAAGGTGGGGATGGGACTAAATCCACTCAATCAGTAGGTTTTAGATAGGTTTGGGTCACTTTATTAACCATATATTTTAGTTTTAACTCTTAGTTAATGAGTTTGACATTTACCATGCCTCTCTGTATTTTTATATTATATGGTTAATAAATTTATGATAAACTTCCAAGAGATCCTGAAGTGGTTAATTAATGATACACCTATCATTATATAAGTTCTTTTACAGAACCTTAGATTTTTAGGAATAGAATATCATTTAATAATATATTATTTGTTTTAAAAACACTTTTATGTCAATTTTGACACTATTGGGTATTTTGTTTTTGATAAATTCATTAAATCATTATTACTTCGAAAACAATTCATATAACCAATCCTAATATGTCATATTAACCTAGAAAATTATTTTAATTCATAAAAACTCTCAAATTACATTTATTTGGGTATTTATGATATCAATTATCTTAATCTTTCATTAATATACTAATTACAACATCATCATTGTGTCATAAATAAATTAAATTAATTAAGGTATAAAAATTATTAATGAAAACCCATTATATAAGAAATATTTTTAGATTTCTAATTAATATTTATAATCGAATTTATCTTATGTATAACCCTATATTAAAAATGTTTTAGTTATTAAACTTGGATTTTATCTCTTTTAACTATTCTTTGAGTAAAATAATAAAAAATTTCATAATCTAATCCATGTGGACCTATATGATAATATATTATTCCTAACTTTTATTTTGGTCGAGATAAAATTTTCCCAAAGAATTAGGACATGTGTTAGGGTAATATTATTATCGTTTTTACCCTTAATTACCCTATTTACTTTTAACTGTGGTAAATAAAAGTAAAAATTTATTATTCAACAAATTTTTTTTATCTTATTGAACCAAATTTTACTTATTGATATTAACCATGTCTCTCGTATTTTTGAAATTCAACTCATAGAAGCCGTAAAATTATGTTTTATGTAAATTTGCAAATGCTCCTAAGAGGTGGGTAAAAGACGGTAAAAGTTCGATAATATTTTTATATATCTAAAATTATTATAAACTGACTCCATTGAATTAAATTGAAAATATATAGGTATTATTTATATCTTTTGACCAAAAAAAAATTTAAATAAAATAAATAATTATTTAAATAAAAATGCTGTTTTAAACTATAACTCAGTGTTTTTCACTATTAATCAAAAATTGAAAGTTTTCAGAAAAAAAACAAAATTTCACCCTAGGATAATTTCGATATTCCAAATCCAAAAAGGAAGTCCATTTTAAAAGATAAAATTTATATATTTTTAAAAATTGGGTATTACTATTGATAACGGTTTGTTTGATTGGTTGTGGTGTGTTAGAACTCGATGTTGCGTAGAACACACGCTACTGTATTATTCAAAGAGAAGCGTACCGTGGAATCTTGGGGTGTTACATTCTCCCCTCCTTCAATAAATTACGTCCTCACAATTTCAAATTATTTTTAAAAAATAAATGATTGAAAATAGAAAATTCATTTGGGAAAATCCACATCAGAAATTAGGTTAATAATATATAGTCTTAATAAGAGGAAAAAGGAAATAAAGGGTCAACACCAAATTTTGATCTCGATTATGGGAACATTCGTGGAAATTAGAGACATATAATTGGAGTAAAAACGTAAATATTTATAGGTAGTGATTGAGGTCATCAATCACAATCAAGTGTAAAATTGAGGGCCTTAAATTAATCAATATATGATGATTTAAAATAACATTGGTTCAACAAAACATATGGTATTAGGATAAAAAAATTTTCTTTTTAAGATCCCTTCACTAAAGTATAAGAATAAATTTCTTCATAGAATAAGAGAAGAAGAAAAATATATACTTCACAATTAGAGTCCCATCCTTTAACTAATTTCTACCACAAACTCATATTTCACTCTAAAAGATAATGGAACTTATAAATAATATTCTATTTATCCTACTCATATAGGGTTCAAAAAAATGAAATTATAATTCATCTACCATGATTTTTTTAAATGAAAAGACTACATTATTAAATCTTGGACAACACATGGGATAGTGGTAGGTGATACACCCTTGCCTCCCTTCAGTTGCGGGTTCAAGTCTCATGGCCTTGCCAGACGTAATGGGTTGCTGCCCGAACTCCATGTTTTTCTTTTTATGGAAATACAAAAATAACCTTAACAATAGTATCTAATTTAAAAACTTATTCCATTCCAACATTTATAATTATCCAAAATACTTATATCCAAACACTCATTCCAATGTTTATAAAGAAGTTAAACATAATGAGGATCCTTTTTTCTAGGTATTAACATGTGAACGCCTTCATCGTGTATTCTTTTACAACACCACAACATCTTAAATTACCAAAATCAACCATCTCTTATTCCACAATTAATATATTAGTATCACTATCATATAATCTCAAATTTCCATTGAAATAGTATTGCAGTTAATCCTTATTTATCTCCATAATTCATGTAACCAGTTTACTGTTGATACAAAACTCAAATGAAACAATTCTATAATAACAACAAAAGAACACTAGTCATTCTTCTTCATATGAGGTAGAATCATAACATGATTATTGTTTATTAAAACCATTTCTGTAATACTCTTTTTAATGGTAAATTGATTCTCGTAGTGTCTCAATGCCTTGAAGATGACGCATTTTACATTTGAAAACATTTTCTTACCCTTGCAATCATGTACTTCGTGTCCTTTTTATCAAAACTTATAACAAACTCCAATTCCATTAAAGCATTTACAAAGGTGATTCATTCCAAATTTATCACATATTGGAAAATCCTTCTTTCCATTTATCCATCTTTCTTTGTACCATCCTTTTCTTCTCTGGAATCCCTTCAAAGCCATAGGATTCAGAGAATTATTTACCTATCTTATTGACACAAGATACTATTTCTTCATATATTGAGAATACATGGGAGACTATTTACCTTCTAAATTTTGGCTTATTACCATGAATGATATTATCCTTCTTACTCTTTGGATCATATGTATTGTCGGAGTTCTCATTCCTTCTACTAGGCACCATTTCTAAACAATGGCATACACTAGGTAAGTTTATGAATCAAAATTCATAATTCCAAACATGTAAAATACCTAGCGTAAATTGAACAGTTTATGGATATAATCTATAATCACAAAAAAAATCATTGATGAAGAATATACTCATAAACCTTTCATAGTGGTTTGTAAATAATACAAGAATTATTCTAAGCATATCCCCCAAGAGTGTCATAACAAAGAGTGCAGCAAGGCCCGTTTTTGTGCACCAGTTCCCATTTGAGTCTTGTTCAAAGCGGTGTTTTTGGGGTTTACACCTTGGTACCTCTTTTCCAGAGCCACCTCTACCTGGTCGTATCCAGACATGGATGTATATTCTTGGAAAACACACAAAATCTCTACATTACCAATATTCTAGGAAGTCATTCTATACTAATCCTCAAAGTCTATATTAGGTCTATGTGATCTAATCAATGTTTATCTAAACCTAGATTCCAAGGTTATTTCTAATCCTCTTCTAATACCAATTGTAATGCCCCGACCCCAGTTACCCAGAGTTGGTGCATTATTTTAATACATTTTCATGATTACAATGAATCAATCCCCAAAGGACCGATCTGTTTAGTAGTCTTGGAAAATAGATTACATATATGAATGATACATTACAATTGATAACATACAAAAAAACATAAATAATCCTTTATGAATGCCATTATTACCTTCGATTAACCATGCATATCAATCATAATACACTTTTTGGAATCTGGGGAAAAATAAAACATAGAAAGGGGTGAGCTCAGATGCTCAGTAAGGATAAAAATATAGCAGAAACTTTCATAAATAAGAATAAACATTTAAGGCAATGTATAACTAAAACAAAAGAATTTTGAACATGAACTTTAGCATAATATGGAAAAATAAAATGAAGTAATTCCGTTTACATATTCACATGGATATTATACTAGTCGAATAATCACATGCAATATCACTAACCACTTTCATAATGGTGGAATGCATAATGCCAGACTATCATAATCACATAGTGAAGGCCTTATGCCAAGACTACAAATAAAATTTTGTCAAGGCATTTTTCCAAGAGTGTAGTTTGTCTCATGAGACCTACCGATGCATCGAGGAGCTAGAGCAGGCTCCACCCATCACTTACTAAGACAAATGAATTCCTCATAAGAAAAGTTTTAAACATAACATAAACATTAATATTAAAACTGGCATACGGAATGACAATAGTTTACCCATAATCCATGAATGGTATAAAAATAAAACATCCACAGTAAAACATACCAAAAAACAATCAATACAATATGGATGATTTGTATCATAATAAATCAACTTTCAAACAAGTTTAAAATCCAATAAAAGATTTTGACTAGATGAAACTGATTAATAAAACTATTTTAGAGAAATATCCTTTCTTCATTAAAACATTTAAAAGAAACAAAATTTAGAAAAGAAGACATTTAAATACATTTTTTAATAAAAGTGTCCCAAACCACTTTGAAACTTTTGAATGTTATTAACATTTTAAAACATTCATGTCCATTTAAATAAATCGTTAAAACCATTTTGAAAACATGGAAATTAATGAGAATGGTTTAGAAAAAAAATCTTTAAAACATTTAAAATGATTTTTTATTAAAAATTCCCTTAAAATAATCCCTTTGAAAATTATTTTATGAAATAAGGACATGGATAATAAATATGTCCCAGTAGATACTTACGTAAAAAACAACCTTGGATAATAAGGAAATTGTGAAATTAACCATTACCATTTTGGTAACATACGAAACATACACCTCATGAAAGAGATATCATACAATGAATATGTAAATACACATAAATTAATGTGTATTACACAAAGAATACAATTACGGTCATTACATTCACCACACAAAAGGTAATAGTGGAAATATGGCACGAATCTCACGGGAATAAGGTGTGAGATGAAAACCCCTTACTTGCACTTTCCTTTAGTCGAGGGTACGTTTAACCTCATGTATGAGGACTATAGTATGTTATTAAATTATAAAAGAACCATATTAATATTTATTATATCATACATTATTCATTTATGACTTTATACTACACATTTAATAATAATTTATTTGTTATATTAATATTTTGGGTAATAATCTCTTTCTTTATCGTAGATGTTTTAACTTGTTACATTTGATTGTATCACTTAGACCATGATTTAAATACTTCAAGAATATAAAACATGATTTATATATCATATATATTTAGAATATAAATAGGTATAATAGACATATATATTAAATGGAATACACCATTTATTGAGATGGTAGTCCGTACGTACGCATACATGCTATTTCTATTTTCATATAGTATTAAACGGAAGTATGTGAATAAGATATATGCAAGTACATAAATACTTATATATATAAATATATATATCTCCAGTAGCATTATTATGTCATATAATACATACTTATTAGTAATATATATTTTTATAGTCATCTATGAATGGTGAACTTGGAAATTAATCTCATCGCGTCGTGGAGACAGTAATCCGTACATACGCACGAGTGAAAATATCATTCTTTTGAGATTAAAATAATATATAATTTGATGTTATATAATATATAAATAATCTGTTGTATTTATTATTTATATAACATCCAAGCTAAAAAAGAATATTACATTTTCATATTTATTAATATTTTTGAATAAAATATTAATTTTACTTTAAAGGGGTTGCTATGTTCGATAGCATACCCGATACGCAACAACGAGTTTCTTTGAAATCATATGTTGCACTCTAGTAATATAATAATATTATTTTAAATGGTAGTTATCATGTAGCCGTTGTATTGGCGGGAATGAATAGAAATACGTAAATTATGATTATATATGTTTGTTAAATGTTTTTACATTTATCCAATAAAAGATAAAGTCTTAAAATAAGAAAAGAATTCAATTTTAGGCATAGATACTCTAATATTCACTAAAACGTCGACTTATCCCCTTTTGATGGAAAAACAACTTTAAATATAGTTTTGGTCACAATAATACATTATATTGGAACAAATAAAATTCTAATTTAGAATCAGGACATCAAAATTTACTTTGTGTGAATTTTTGGTATTTTTCGGATAAAGTTCATTTTTTTAATTAATAATGAAAAATGTTGTACTTTAATTCAAATCCTCTTTTTAATCTAATTTATTTATATGATTATATTATATTTTAATTGTTTTTAAAGTTCAATTATAATATATTTTTACCATCTAATATAATAGTGGTCATTTGAATTAATTTCACTTTGAAATTTGACTTAAACTAGTGTCAATCCTTTGATATATATTGTTTCATAAAAACACGCTTTTTGTTCTGAAAAAGGGAATTAATTATACATTTAATTAATTCAACTTATATGTTTTCAATTTTTTATAATAGACATCATTTTTGAATTTTGAATATCAAATATAGCTTAGGGTGATTTTTTGGTATTTTTCTGAAAACATCAATTTTTGATGAATAGTGAAACCACTAAGTGGTAGTTAAAAAACTGATTTTTCATTTAAATGAAATTTTACCACCTCTATGATTTGAATTACACAAATCCAGAATACATGGTTGTCATTAGGATGTAAAATTTGGTTCAATGGGATGAAAATATTTTTTTGGAGAATAGTAACTTTTATGTTTTATTAATCGTGATTAAAGGTAATTAGTGTAATTTAAGGTAAAGATAATGTTATAATAATATGAAATGACCATGAAACATGTCCTGCCCTTATTTTATGATTCATTTCCAACCCATAAAATCCATTTGTCATCTTGGGGACCCCATGGAGCCACATGTGTAAGAAAATGACTTTAATAATTTTTTATGTAAAGTTAAAATAAAAATTTCACAAACATGTATTGTTTTACTAAAACAATTTTTACATGGAGTTATAGAGGTCATATTTTTAACTATAAATATTCATTAGAAAGATAAAAATATCTCCTAAATCATGAAATATTTTTTTATAATTTTTAGATATTAAATAAATTAAATTATCTATGACACCATTATGATGCAGCAATTATCTCATTATTTAACGATTTAATTAAAATGAAAAGATAATGTAAAATATAAGAGCTAAACTTGTAAAAAAACTATTGTATGGATGGATTTCTAAATCTTGTCACATTATCCTAGATATATATAATTTTGGGTCCTTTAAAATCCGAAACTCATTATATAATAAAGTACCATGTTATAACATTCCAAAAGTGCCCCGCCTCCCTCTTATAAAAGGCCCCCACCACTACAACCTTACCCACACCTCTCAATCCATTGTAATGCCCAAGATCAACTCATATTATCTCTCCACATCCCTATACCCATCCTAAAATCCTTATCTTGGGCAGAAATCTCTTCAAGAAACTCTTTTCGTTCAAACCAAGAGGAGTTACCCGATTAAAAGGTAATGTCTTCACTTGTGTTCTTTTGTTTTATTTTGCTTCTACAACCCCCTAAACTCATTTTATTCATTTATATTGTAACAACACCAGTATATTAAATTTACTAGGATGTTTTTATGATAAATATTCTAGCTACACTTACACACACCTCCGTCTAATGGTTAATGAACATATTATTTATGTGGATGGCGAATTACTACCTCACGAAACGATGATTGTTCAATATTCTCTTAACACCGTTCATGGTGGCCATTATGATATCACTGTATTTTATATATGATATATATGGTATTTATTATTTCTATATTATTTGGTATTTTATATTTAAAACATACCTTTATGTTTTTCATGTTGTGCAAATGCGATAATTTCATATGAGGAAGTGTGGACTACCACCCCCTCAACTGATGTGACTCGTTCATGCAATAAATGGAATGTATAAAGAATGAAATTAATGAACATATGTGACCTATAGAACATATATATTATGATGGAATTATAATATATATATATCTCCCATTTATTTTTAATTCCATTAATATGACAATGAAATGAAAGTAGCGTTCATGCATACGTACGGCCTACTGTCTCCATGAACGATGCACTTAATTTATTTTTATCTCCAAATTTTATTCAATATTATAAAATTAATATTTACTGGATATATATGATATTTAATTCATTAATACTATTCTGGATATGATTTACTTATAACTATACGGAGAATCATTTTCAAACATGTTCATTTTTTACTCATGTACCAAACATCGACAGAAATATCTGATATGAAATCACATTATTAACATATTATTATATCATTATAATATGTGATATCAATTGAATAATAATCTTCAAAGGATTTACTTAAGAAATTATAAATTGACCAATGTTTATTATTCAGGAATATAAATAAACGAACAAGACAAGTCGGACTTGATGTAAGGGACCCTACCTCTCTCTTTCTTTTTAAGTACTCTCTTTTATGTCACTTACTTTAAGCTCATATTTATTAGGTTGGGGGATGTTATTTTATATATCTCTTTATGTAATTTTATGTTAATATGATTAGAGATCCTATTTGATCTCATTAATCCATTTTTGGATGTTTTAAGGGGCGTTATTAGGCTGCCGAATTTTCATAAGGGGATTTTTCATCTAACTTTTATTTTCGTGTGATTTATGCTACATTTTCCACCATTTCCTTTGAGTGGTGTATGTACTTCCCATTATTGTACTCTTTGTGTAATATAATTTCATTTATGGGTATTTACATCTTCATTCTGTGACCCTTCTTCCATGGGGTGTACGTTTTGAAAGTTACCCAAATCGGTAAGGGGACCTTTCACCCTCCTCTTGATTAAAATGACTTCTTTTTGTTATGTTTTTTAATTTACATATTCTTATGTTGGGATATGTTCTCATGTATCCTTATTTCTGTAAATTTAATTAACAAGTTATGAGATACCCTTTTTATCTCTCATCAACTCATTTTCTGAATTTTGAAGTGACGTCGTTAGGCTGTCAAATTTTTGCAAGGGAACTTCTTAACCCAATTTTGATTCTTTGGGTTAAACTTAACTCTTTGAATATGTCATTCTATGAATATTTATGAATGAACTCTGATTGTTTTACACTTAATATCCACTTATATTGGGTGTGTTTATATTTTTCACACATAACTCTGAGATTGAATTATCCTTAATTTAAGGACACCTTCTTTATAAGGGATTTCATATCATTTTACATTACTATTGAGACTTCATTATTGGTATGAAACAATTCACACTTATATGGTCTATATACTACCCTTTGACATATTATATCATGAATCCCTTTATTATAATAATATTATAATATTCTTATTATATTTTACTCCTCAATTTTTTGTATTCAAGAGTCTCATCAATTTTTTAGAAACTCTTTAACTAAAATATAGTTTTAAATGTTTTAAAAATTTATTATTCTAATTATTTCTCTTTAATGTCCTTGTTTTGAAAATGGTTATCAAGGAATTTTTTATATAGACATTAATTTTTTAAAATTATAATTCTTCTAAAAGCTTCAAAGTGGTACGTGACACTTTGATTAAAAAATCTATTTTTTATTAGTTTTTGAAAATGGATAGGTTATTTCAATAACTTGAAATCATTTCTTATGATTGAAAATGAAATGTTTTTATTGAAATGTTTATATTTGCAATATTTTATGTGTAATGATGGTACTTGTACATTTGATGGGTGGTTACGTGATAAACCATATGATGGGTAGTGTCATGAATACCAGGACGGGTGGTTACGTTATAACCTCCAATTCATTAGGTATGGAAGTCAGCCGTATGGCTATTCCATGTAGTGATATGTGTGGAAGTCGACCGTATGGTTATTCCATTAAATATGTTTATGTCCCAAGTTACCTTTATATGTTATGTGTTCTTTATATTGGTTTATGGTAATCTTTGGGTTATAAAGGATAAGTGGTGATATTTTATTCAGTGAAGAGTATTTACTACTTCGTAAAGGTGAAAAGTATTACTTTGATAAATTATTCATGGTTTACTTGTTGTTTTGAAAAACTAACAGTTTTCCTTCTTTGTGTATCCTTTAATGAGATTTTTATGCTCATCCCAAGTTTTTGAAATGTTTTTCCCCCAGACTTAAAGATGAATAGGGTCATGGATGGGATCAAGAAAAGACATTCTATCTGAAACATGGAATTAGACATGTTTATTTTTAAAAGTTTTTGTTTTATGTAAACTTAGTAGAAGTGTCTACTCTGTAATATTTTGAGATGAAATATTTCTGTCCTAATTCTCTAAAACTCTAAACCTGAAAGGATCCTTTGTGTGAATTATTCATATTAATTCATGATTATGTAATGTTATATGTCTGAGACCTTATAGTTGGTATCAAAGGTCAGTTTAGATAACTTTAGAGGTTAGGGTATTCTTTAAGCACAAGTGAAATTACCATAATGGTTAGGATTTCCGAAAGAGTCATAGTTTTAGATAAAGTGAATGAGTAAGTATATCTTAGTGTTTAGCTTCCTCATTAGTACATGATTATTTTTTTGATATACCCACACTAACATTCTTGGTTTTAGTAAATGGATGGATCTAGCAGGCACCAAAGTGACAATGGGTTTAAAGGAAACTTTTGTGGTTCTCTGATTAAGAGACTGGATGAAATGGGGGATTCAAGGAGGAATCTCATGGTTATTCTATACCAACTATCAACGAGTCTTGATTTACCACTTGAACCTTGGTGAGTTCTCTGATGCATCATGTACAAGAGAACCAACTCGATGTGGATGTTAAGGTAATAACTATAATGGTAACCATTAGGGTTTATATGATCCGTAATTTTGAGGTAATTATGGGTTACTATATGATGGAAGATTAAAGGCATGAGGTGAAATTGAGGTTAAATTATGTTATGGTTATTTTTGAATATTTTATCTCTTTTTGGGGAATGTTTTAAGAATTATATTGTTTTGTAAAAAGGATAACACGAATACCATGTGAAAAATTGTCGTGTCGAACAAAGATGTGGGAATCGAACCTACAACCAAAGTGTGACTGGTATTTAACTCCTACCACTGGACTACATGAAGTCCCTTGTTAGTATGAAAAATTCATTTTAGTTATATAGATTTATGAATCAAGAATAAGTTTATTTTGGGTTATCTAGGAAAATATTGACCTATCATGGAGGATATATGATTAGGTTAATTACTTTTCAATATGATACTTTAAGAGCAACTGATGTCATTTGGAGATAAATGTTAATTTATCCTTGGAAGACTATGTGATTAAATCCTTCAAATATTTGGTTTTCAATCTTATTTTGGTTTACATTGAGGAATTTTGTGGACAAATTTTTTATTGAATGGTCGTCATTGACCTTTGGGTTGTGTTGGACAAATTTTGGAGATTAAGAATAGATTTTCTTTTTATAAAGGATTATCCCTTTGTGGATTATCTAATCTTGTTCTAACAATTTTTTGTTCTGGTTAAGGTATAAATACATTGGAAATATATTGTTCTCTTTTGTGGATTAGTTGATTTTCTAAAAGTTGATTATATCGCTCTTAATGTGAACAAGTCATCCTAAATACTCGTCTTTTGGACGTAAAAATGATTTTGTGTAAGAAATATAGTAAGATATGAAATTATAAATGACAAGAAAGTAAGTTTCCTTGTGATTTAGTTAAGCTCATAAATAAATTCCTCAATGAAAAGTAACATAAAACTAAAATGTTTTCTGTTAACATTTCCTACAGGGGAATCAGATACTATTTAACCCATCAAAAGTTTGTGATTTTATGGTGGTGAACTTTCTTTTAAACATGTTTCTATCACACTGCATCAAAACATAACCCTTTTTTTTCTTCCATATCCATGTTTTCATGGAATCCTAGTACCTGTTGTCTCGGGTGACCTTGGTACGTTTATTTCTTTCTTTTAATGTGATAGTTTAATTTACTATCTTTCTTATGTGGGGATTTCAATTCAGTTTCCAAGCCCAATTTTAAAATTGAGAGGATATAATTCCTAAAAGGGTGGAAGGATTTAACATCCCAGGTAAATAAAGAATATTACTTTTTCATATTTATTAATATTTTCGAATAAAATATTAATTTTACTTTAATGGGGTTGCTATGTTCGATAGCGTTCCCAATACACAACAACGAGTTTCTTTGAAATCTTACGTTGCACACTAGTAATATAATAATATTGTTTTAAATGGTTGTTAGCACGTAGCCGGTGTATTGGTGGGAATGAATATAAATAACTAAAATATGATTATATATGTTTGTTTAATGTTTTTACATTTATCCAATAACAGGTAAACGCTTAAAATAAAAAAAAATTCAATTTCAGGCATAGATACTATAATATTCACTAAAAGGTCATCCTATCGCCATTTGATGGCGAACCCACTTTGTAACATCCCGGTTCTGGAGGCCACCCAGAGGCGCCCCGTACCCGGTTGGTCACATGGCCTCAAGTGCATTTCCCCAAATGTCAGAGGCTGCCGACTAGAAGCGGGGGCCTTGGGTGTGATAGTGGGGAAACTATGCCCTCATTGGAAGAGTACACAGCAGAAGAAGAATAAAAATCCAATAGTAGAAGCAGTAATAACCAACAATATAACAGCGGAAGGCTAAATCAATAAACTGGAGCACATATGTATATATGAAATGATACATGATACATAAATTGGAAATAAGCCAGCAAGTCACAATGCAGGAAAAAACTATAGTACCAAAACAAGTACAAAATAAAAGTAAACACCTCATCAGCATCGCAAGCCAAAGCTTGGTCCCACGCTCCCCTTCCCCAAGCAATCATGTTCCAGAAGTCGAAGGGCAGTTTACCTTGTCTATACCTGCAACAATATAGTCTTCTTGGGCCCAAAAGCATGGCCCAAAGAGAGTGTGAGATAAAATCCCAGTAGGCATTCACCCGAAGATCTGTGCCTAACTGTCAGTGTGTATATGGCAGGTAAAAGTAAAATAAGCAGTAAACAGAAACAACAAGTAGTAGGCAGTAAATAGTAAGCAGTAAAACAGGATGATACATAGCAGCAATCAATCCGCAACCAATCAACAGAAACAAATAACAAAAAGCCGGAAACCCTCTGGGAAGTACTCACAGCCATTCCCTCTGGTCTTATCCAAGAAGTACCACAACCCTCTGGGCAGTGCACTCAGCCTAACCCCTCTGGCTTGGTCATACGAATTTATGAGACTCTCTGGGGAAGCTCATTTGGTCAATTTCCCATGTAGTCTAGTGTAGTCAGGGGCTCTCTTGAGGAAGATCATGCTGTCTAACCCTCTTATCCCCAAGGTCTAGAGTCTATCATAAGAAGCTATCTCGGTCAATTCCTCCTATAGCCTCAGGTATACCACAAACTCTCTGAGGAAGCTCACTCGGACAATTCCTCCTCTAGCCTGGGATGGTTCTTTAAGAGATTCAAACAAGGTAAGACTCTCTGAGGAAGCGCACTCGGTCTACCCTCCTATAGTATATAAAATCAAAGACTATCTAGGAGCTCACTTCGTCCATCCCCTCTATAGTCTGTAATATCTATGACTCACTGGGAATCTCACTCGGTCTATCCCTTATAGTCTACAGCACCTGGTGTTCTTAGCCCCGTGCTAGTCTGTGCATAATAATTCTATAAGGCCTTAGTAAACCTATAGATATACTTTGATAACCAAAGTACACATATAGGGCTACTTAGCTAAACAGTCTACAATGCAACAAGCATGTCTTGAATTCACTTCATCCTATAACTGCAAGGCAAGAAACAGGTGTAGCAGCCAAAGGAAAACAAGACCCAAGTCTCATAAACAGAACAAAGAAAGGGAAATACATCTAAGAACAATAGATTATCCTATAACAAGGTCAATTTACCTCTACACAAGAACACAAGCAGGGAAGGAAAACAACGAGGGAAAAAAGATAAACACGCAATACCCCGTTCACAGGTATTTGTGGAATTTGCACATAAAACTCAGAGACTTTGAATGGTAAGGAACAAACCACCTACCTCAATCCTAAGAGATTGATCTACTTGAACCACGATGGCTAATTCTTCATATAAGGTCGTAGATCTGAGAAAACTCACAAAATGTTCAGCCTTAGATAACTTGAGAAAGAGGAAGAATTGGAAAACAATGATCAAGAAGAAGGAAGAACTCACCGCTATGCTTCCAACGCAATCGACCATGCTCGAATCGGAGAACGGATGGAGAGGATAGAGCTCAGGGAAGATCTGGCAGTATGGGACGCTCTCGGACTATCCAGACCTAGAAGAAGACAAATATGGCGATAAGGCGTATACCCAAATCCTTTAACTCAGTCTCATATTTAAACAGTTTCACTATTTATTCATATATATAATCTATTCAATGTTATTAAAACTAATTTAACCACATACACTTTTCCACTAAATCATTTACCATGTATTCTATGTATCATGTCATAAAATATTTTGTTAGCATGTCAAACCATACAAACCTCTATTCCAATCCCACAAGACCAAAAATTATAATCAAGTTAAACTCATAAACCCAATATTTCACCTTCTACAACCCCATTATATAATTTAAATGTAAATCAACACACCCCATTGGTAGTCGTAGGTATGAACACTTAGTCATCAACGAGCCAGATTGGGTCTGTGAAGAGTTAAATACATCATTTAGATGACCCTAATATACTTTTCTTAAACATGGGATAAAACATAAAAATATAAAATTTTATCATTTCAAACTCCCTTCTTATAACTATTACATATAGAATAAATCACATAAAATATTTTATCTAATAATATAAAACATTATAAATCATGAATGAATAAAATATTAGGTATTTCTAGAAGTTAAGGAATCAATATCGATGAAATAGTAACTTCACCCATGGAATGGTAACATGAACATTCATAATAGTAATATGGAAATTATAAAAGTAACATAACCTAGTAATGAATATCTAAAATCTTGAAATCCCATAACTTAAAATATGATAAAATTATATCATAGTATATGTAAATAAATGTTTTAAAAATGATAAATTAAGTGTGTGGTATATATGTAAAACATAAATGTTTATTTGAAAATTTATAATTAAGTTAATTATTTAAAACAAATATTATTTTTATAAAATGTATTCATAAATTAATTTTTTTAATGATAATAATATATTTTTATGAGACCATAATTTCTTTTTCAACGTGTCAGTAAATCTGTTATAATTTTAGAAATGATATTTTCCAAATAAATGATGATGATAATTTAAAATTAAGTTTATAAAATTTAGAAAATTTCATTCATTAAATGGAATTCATTTTGGAATTATAAACATTGTAAATTTGTTAGAGAATTTTTTTTGGATTTTTCTAAAATAGTTGATTTGTTTTGTGAATAGTTAAATAACATAATTTATGGTATTTTACAAATACATGAATTATTAAGTCATAAATGATGAATGTATAATATAATCCCATAATATGAAATTTTCCTTAATTGGTTTAATATATCTAGTGATAAGGATCAAAAAATTCATAGTGAGGAGCCAAAATAGTAAACTAATGAATAAATTAATCAAAAAACACTCATCTCCTCCCATATAAATACAACCCCTTACCACCTCTTCTTCTTACACCATTAAAACCTAGTATCTTTTCCAATTTCTTTAAAATTCATTTCCCAATCCTCTTACCTACATCTAGGAGACTTTGGTATCAACAAATTAAAAAATCCATTGTTTCTATGGAGGTTTTCATGGAGAATAAGTTCAAGTGGAAAACTAGTTTTCCGTTTTCTTTTAATTTATTTTTAATTTTTTTTATTTTTGGGTTCTCTCATAACATACCATAATAAATGTGTAATGGTAAATCTTGTATCACATATATATTATGATTTTATTATTTAAATGGAATAATCCATTATCATACCACGTATCCTCATCCTTTTATTCAAAAAATGAAAATATTTACTATGAGGTGTTGATTTATCACATTCAAGGATGAAAAGTTTTCTTTTTTCTTTTTTTCATTAAAGGATAATCATAAAACAATTAAAACAGCTGATAAATATTTTAAAATTAATTTTTTGTACCTTTTATATGTTCTGTAACTAAAATATATACATAATAAATAATAAAACAAATTGAGTTTGTTTTGATCAAAAATAGCTGAAATTAATCTAAACCATTATCATTAACATTTTATCTAATGAATTAATCTAATAGATTGTCAAACGAAATATTTTAGACCAATTAAACTATTTTACATGAAATAATAATATATAATTTCCATTATAGACAATTATTTCATTTCACATGATCTTTCATACATGTATACTAGTAAACTGATCACGAAAACCAAGAAAATAGGCACTCTTGAATGATGAAATTAAACCATATAACTCATCATAATGACCATAAATGAAATTAACAAAGATATAATAAATAAAAAACATGTATAACAGTTTCTAGATTTATTAATTAATTAATGTAATTTGATTATCTATAATATTAAAGTTAATAAATCATCCGTACAAAAGGATAGGGTATTCTAGAACTTAATTTCTTTTCATTGGGTTATTCCACTTTCATGAAAAATTTCAATGTGTATGTTCATTTAATAATCCTAAAAAATAAATTTACTATTATTACATTTTATTTTCTATAATAAACATGTTTCTAATCTTGTTTTATGAATGATTAAAATATTTTCCATAAGAACACGTTTTTTTTCAAAATCACATATATTACTTCTCTTGAGAATGTTTCCTCTTCACTCATGATTAATTTTTCCTATACCATCATGTTATTCCCTATTTGTAACACCATATTATTTCCATGTATATATTTTTTATTAAAGTAAACCCATTCCGTTACATTTTTTTGAGATTGATATATGATATATGTGGCATGATTGATAATGTAAATGTTTTGGAATGAAGGGTGTGACCAGAATTATATATTTATCAAACACATGGGTTAAGGTGATATATATCTTGAGGTAATGTGAAACATGGGTAAAAATGATGTTATCATTATTCACAATGATTATTTTATGATTATTCCCAAATTTTTTGTCTGAACATGATAGTAACTTTGTTCATAACTATGTTTGGTATTTGACCACTAAGACATGATTTTTTATTTATATAAATATCTATATTATAGTCATCCATAAAAATGTTACTCTCATGATTATGATTTTGATCTGATTCAAATGTTATGTGGATGGTGATTATTCCCACCCATGTTATTTTTATTTAGGTTCTTATCTATCATCATACATGGATTTTAGCTCAACCCTTTCATTGATGTACATCCTCAGTTTACTACATATAATTAAGAGTACATTAGAAGAACTAATAATCCAGAGAAGAAGAAATTAAATATTTTTTGTGTTTTATTATATAAATTTTTTGTTTGGACCTAATTTTCCCAATACATTAAACCTTTGGATCCTGGTTTTGTAACATTACTATATTTTATATCATTAAAATGATGTAATAGTAATGTATTAAAAATCTGGGTCACAATATAAAATGTTAAAGTTATCAGCACTATATAACATATCATATATACATGAAATACAATTAAAACTATGGAAATAGTTTTTAGACCACCTGACACATCAAGAACTTTAACATTTTAACTCAAAGGATCGGGAACATTCCAATTTTTGTCAAAACTCACTTCATCAATTTGGTACCAATCTCAAGACACACTATCATTGAAAATAATTTATAAATATAGATCATGCTTAATTTAAAATCAACTCTAAGTATTTATAAGTTATTAGAACCTACCAAAGGACCTTTTTACATTATAATTAAGGCATATCACCTAAAAAATATCATATCATACTTTATACCAGATTCTAGACCAAACCCTAAGAGGCAACACCATTTCTATGGTTAATTGGAAACCAATAAATTTGAAACCATAAAAAACATCCATTTTCTCATTCATTAATTAAAACCATGATAAATCATGTTGGAGTCTTCTCAGGATCTCCACTATGAAAGACCACCCAAATCCACATCATTCATATTGATTCCATAGTGACCGGATGGTACTAGAAACAAATCCACATATCTAGAAGTAAGAAAATTCAAACAAACCATGGGAAAGGATTAAGGAAAAGGGAAGGAAGAGAAAACTCACCTGATTCACTAAATAAATCCACTAAGAACACATCCTTGGTGTGGATTATAGAATGTAGGATGGGAGGAGGACCCCTTCTCTATTTTATCATGTGTGGGGAAGATAAAGTGATGGAGTGGGTTAAAATTCTATTGGTAAAATAGTAAAATCATGGTTCCAATAATATTATATGTATTCACACTATTTTGATGCACTTTTAGACAAACCATGAACCAACCTTATGCCCTACACTACCCAAGGATTGTAATGACACATTGTTATAACACATAGTTATATAGAATATACACTAACTATCAACACTCCATTGGTTGAGGCCTACAATACAGAATAGTTCTATCACATAATTCTAGAAATTGTGTGACAATCATGAATCGACTTCTAGATCACCCATTTCTCGCATGGTTTTCCCTTAATACCCACATAGTTACTACATATCTATGTGTTAAATTTTCCACATAACCAATATAAATTAAAATTAAAATGAAAACACCCTGATCATTAGGGTGGTGCATGGTTTCCCATTATTGGTATTCAACAGAATAGGTACCTAGGAAAAATAGGAAAAAAAAAATCCAAAAACATGAACAAAATTCTCCAAATCTCCCCCAAATACCTCTCCTACCACTCGAGTCTCATTACAATTACAATAATAGTAATTTGAGGAATTAAAACACTCAGAATGTTATTTTGAGTCTCAATCAATAAAATGTTCAATTAATCGAAAAAAATAAAACTAATTCTAAATTTAAACAACTCATACAAACATAAGATCTTAAAATATCCCCATAATAATAATTATCATCCATAAGAAGTCCTAGTGTTCATTCAACCACATCATATGACCTATTTCATTCTCTTCAATATCAAAAAAATTTGTAAATCCATTCTACACTCCCAAATAACTACCAAGGAATAACCCATATGTCAAACTGGTAAAATCGCCTAAACCTAGCCAATGTGTGTTATCAAAACTGAAACTCCAAGAATAAACATACTTGAGACAATAAAACCTAAATAATAATGGTATATTTTTTGGTTACCTATTCAGATTATAGTTCTCCCCACCATAATCAGTTATTACCACCACTAATGTTAAATTTCTAAAAGATACAACATCACAAAAGACCACTAAAACCTCAAATATGGGGTCCCACAACACTCCCATCATGGTTCCCAACTTTTCTCTCCAAAATACAAGTGAGATTTAGATTAAAAATTGTTGTGAATCCTCATTAATTAAAACTTACTATAATGTAACAATACCCACCATCCATTCATGAACTGAAAAAAATATATCATTTCCTCAAAATATCAGTTTTATTCCAAAAGCACATCTGTAATTTCAAAGATTAAAAGTTATATTTTGTTGGAAACATGCTACATTTGTTCCATTTTTTATCCCAAGATGAATTATATGGTCTACACATCAAGAAAATTCTTAGCTCCCACCATCTACACATTTTTACCTCATCTGGTATCATTACGTTCATTCCGATATGCATTTCATTATCACCTAAACACACTCACTACAATCCATACTCAACTCCTAGTGATATTCCATAATCAAAAAATCCCCAATACCAAAACTGAATTTGTTCCCTACCACACTGATTGACTCACCTCTGAAACAAACACCTCATATTTTGTTTAGAACCACCGCGATCTTGGATCCATCACCATGTTCGATCAGCTGAAACGTTCTATTTTTTGATACCATTCCAAACATAATGCAATAGTTAACCTCATTATATTCTCATTGTCATCCTAGTGCCACCATTACTGACCCAATATTATATCCACATTTCATTTATCATTCCAAGATGAGGGTTGTAACCCTATGAGAAACATGTCACTTCCATGCATAAAAGTTTCAAAGTCACCACCTCACTCAAGCATCATCAATAGCTACAACCCATGATCTGACCAATTATGAACCAAGAAAGTGAAACATTATTTATCGCTCTGTCCTCAGTGGAAAAATGTATTTTTTACTGTTATTCATTGTTTTATTCCATGAAAAACGATCATGGAATTCACTAACATCAAGTCCATTATAATGATTATTCCCCTAAATGACCAATGGTGCACTTGTCAATATATTGATTCACCTACAAAACTATATGAGTGAATCCTATAAGGAGTCCATTCATCATATGAAAAATTACGTTTACATAGATTTTTATATAGTATATTCTCTCTCATCATACTCAATATGATTTCAAGATGTTGGGAATGATCATATCTAGACAGGGTATACACTACGGTGCCATCGATGATTACTTTCTCAAGATATCCACACTTTTTATCACCTCTCTTTATGAACACATCAAACAATTCAATGACCTTAGACTTCCATTCATATAATTGACTTATTATAAGTCCCTAGCCTTAAACCTTACTTAATCTTGAGTTATTACAAGATTACACATTGAAGATCTTTTTAGGTTTAGAGTTTTAGAGAATTAGATCATAAAACTTGCATTATATTCCACATTTAAACAAAGTGGTTACATAAATATAGTATGCATTTTTTTCCATCAACGGAAACATATTTAAAATAAAACATGTAGTCCTTCTTGACACTTCCTTGACAATATCATCATTTCGTGTACCTTTCCCTTGCCCTATGAAAAACATTTAAAAAAACTTTGGATGAGCATAAAAAGCTCAGTAAGGGTTATGAAAAAATGGAAAGGAAACAAGAGTTCATATATACATAAGAATGAAATCATACTTTACCCATAAAAAATAGGCACTTTAACATACCTCATCAAGTCATGAATAAATCAGAGAAATCATAAGACATAAAAGGTAACTTGAGGCATTCATAACATTCTTATGTAGGGAGTAACCCTCTTGGTTACGTTTGGAATGCCCATCACAGTATATTCCCTAAATATCTTCGGAGAAACCTTAATGTTTCACTCCTTCGCTTTACACACTGCATTGGAGAGCTATATCGGGCTCACCCGCCCTTAGTTTATCATGGAACCACCCGTCTTCATAACAATTCCCAAGAACCATAACATAATCGTATCACATAAAACACGAATAAAGGAAACATAACATCTCCACATTTCAATCACAAGATATCAATAAAACACATTGATATAAAAAACCTTATGAAAACCATTTTCAATTCCAAAATAAAATAAAAGTAAAACATGGTATTTATTTTTCTTTTAAAAATAAGGTATGGCTTGTAGAGGAAGCTGAAACCCAAATAATGTCATGGCGGTGGAGAAGTCGTTGTCGCCGCATACGTACGACAAAAACATTCCCTTTTTTTGTTTAGTAAAACTCTTTCTATAAAAAATATTCCTTTCGGATAAACGTAAAAGTCAAAGGGGTTTATACAACGTATAAAAGAAGGTTGTTTATAAAACAAAATATGCCTCAATGGAAAGAGATTGAGATGAAGTCCCTTACAAAGACGGTATCCTTGGTTTAAGGATAAATCAATTACATAATTATGTGTGACAAACGAATACACTAAATATAAGTGGATATTAAGTGTAAAAAAATCAGAGGTTATTCACACATATTCATAGAATGAAATATTCAAGGATTACAAGTTTCTCCCAAAGAATCAAATTTGGGTTAAGAAGTTCCCTTGCAAAAATTTGACAGCATAACGACGTCACTACAAAATTTAGAAAATGAGTTGATGAGAGATAAAAAGGGTATCTCATCACATGGACATAAAATTTAAATCAATAAGGACATAGAAGAACATATCCCAAAATAGTAGTATGTTAATTAAAAGATATTACAAAATAAGTCTTTTAAAAAGAGGAGGGTGAAAGGTTCCCTTACTGACATGTGTATCTTTCGAGACATGCACCTCGTGAAATAAGGACAATACAACATTTATGTAAATACTCATAAATGAATTTATATTACACAATGAGTAAAATAATGGGCAGTACATACACCACTAAAAGGAAATTGTGGCAAATGTATCATAAATCTCACGGGAATAAAAGTGAGATGAAAAATCCCTTATGAAGACTCAGCAGCCTAACGGCACCACTTAAAACGTCCAAAAAAATGGATTGATGAGATCAAATAGGGTCTCTCATCATATTAACATAAAGTTTAAAGAAATATGAATATAAAAGAACATCCCCCAACATAACAAAGAGGATCTTAAAAGAAGTGACATAAAGGAGATTACTTAAAAAGAAAGAGAGAGGATAGATCTCTTATGAAAATTCGGCAGCCTAATGGCGCCACTCCAAACTTCCAAAATGGATTGATGAGAGATAATAGGGTCTCTCATCATATGAACATAAAAATTAAAGTATGAGTAATATAAAAGAACATCCCAATCACAAGAAATACGAGCTTAAAAGGGATGACATAAAAGAGTGTACTTAAAAATAAAGAGAGGAGTATGATCCCTTACCTCAAGTCCAACTTGTCTTGTTCGTTTATTTATATTCCTGAATAATAAACTTTTATTCAATTTATAATTTCTTAAGGACCTACTATAAAGATTATTATTCAGTTCATATCACATATTTTAATTTTATAATAATTGGTTAATAATATGAGTTCATATCAGACGTTTTTGTCGATGTTTGGTACAAGTGTAAAAAATTGAACTTGTTGGAAAATAATTTTCCATGTAGTTATAGGTACATAATATCCAGAATAGTATTGATGTTTTAAATATCATATATATCCAGTATATATTCATTTTATACTATTCCATATCATTTGGAGATATAATTTAAAAGCACTGTTCATGGAGACGATAGGCCGTACGTACGCATGAACGCTACTTTCATTTTTTGTCATGTCAATGGAATTAAAAAAAAGAGATATGTATATATATATGTTATAATTACAGAATTATATTCATCATTTATATTTAACATAAATCATATATAATAACATTAAATAAAACATTTATACATCCCACATATGGCATTAACGAATCAAATCACTTTGAGGGGGCGGTAGTCCGCACTTCCTAAAATGAAATTATCATGTTTAACCACAATGGAATCCATAAAGGTATTCCACAAAAGATAAATACAGAAGCTTATGTAAAACATAAAAATATAATATATCATACATAAATATAGTGACATCTTAATGGCCACCTTTTAAGGTGTTATATGAGTGTTGAACAATCA
The DNA here is from genome assembly GCA_963277665.1 of Viscum album. Classification (NCBI taxonomy): domain Eukaryota; kingdom Viridiplantae; phylum Streptophyta; class Magnoliopsida; order Santalales; family Viscaceae; genus Viscum; species Viscum album. The sequence goes on from OY728166.1 coordinate 207,356,276, forward strand.
TCGTTTCGTGAGGCAGAAATTCACCATCCACAGAAACAGTATGTTCTTTAACCATTTTATGTAGGTGTGTATAAGTGTAGCTAGAATTATTCTTATAACAACATCCTAGTATATTTATGATACTATAGGTGTTACAAAAGAAATGAATAAAAATAGTTTAGGGGGTTGGAGAAGCAAATTAAAACAAAAGAACACAAGTGAAGACATTACCTTAAAATCGGGTAACTCTTTTGGATTTGAGCCCAAAGGCTTCCTTGGGAAGACTTCTGCCCAAAGTGAGGCTACTAGGAGAAAAATAGGGATGTGGAGAGGAAAAATGAGCAGGGGTTGGCCGAGCCAAATGCTTTGGAATTGTGGGTAAGGAGGTAGAGGTGGGGTCCTTTTATAAGAGTAGAGGAGGGGCACTATTGGAAAGTAAAGAAATGTTACTTTATTTTAGAATGATTTTCGGATTTTAATGGTCCCACATTGATGTGTTTCGAGGATAAGGTGATAAGGGATTGAAATCCACCCATCCAATAGGTTTTGGACATGTGTAGGTCTTATATTTTACATTATCTTTCCATTTTATTTAAATCGTTAAATAATGAGGTCATCGCTGCATCATCATGATGTCATAAATAATTTAATTTATATAATGTCTAAAAATTATAAAAAAAATACCATGATGTAGGAAATATTTTTATATTTCCATTTATTTTTTATAGTAAAAAATATGACTTGTATAACCCCATTTAAAAATTGTTTTAGTAAAACATATCATGCTTGTGTCATTTTTACTTTAACATTAAATAAAAAGATATTTATGTCATTTTCCAACCAAAGTGGCTCCATGGGGTCCCCAAGTTTACCCATGGATTTTCTTGGTCGCCCATGACACATAAAATGAGTGTAGGACATGTTTCTAGGTCATTTCATTTTATTAAAACATTATTTTTACCTTAAACTACACTAATTACCTCTAATCGCGATTAAAAACTTAATAAGTCACTATTCACCAAAAAATTATTTTAATCCCATTGAACCACATTTTACTTCTTAATGACAACCATGTATGTCGGATTTTTGAAATTAAAAACACAAAGATGGGAAATTTTCATTTAAACGGAAAAATCAGTTTTTATAAGTACCACTTAGTGGTTTCACTATTCATCAAACATAGAAGTTTTTCAGAAAATTACCAAAAGTTCACCCTAAGCTATAATTGATATTCCGAATTCAAAAATGATTTCTATTTTAAAAAATTAAAAACATATTATTTTCATTAATTAATTTAATAATTAATTCCCACTGTCAAAACAAATAGTGTGTTTTTATGAAACAAAATGTATTAAAAGATTGACACTAGTTTAAGTCCAATTTCAAAGTGAAATTAATTCCAAAGACCACTATTGGATTAAATAGTAAACATATATTCTAATTTCACTTTAAAACCAATTAAAAAGATAATCAATCATATAAATAAATTAGATTAAAAGAGGTTTTGAATTAAAATACAACATTTTTCACTATTCATTAAAAATTGAACATTTTCGGAAAAATACCAAAAATTTACACAATGTAAATTTTGATGTCCCGATTCTAAAGAAGAATTTTATTTTGTCAAATATAACACATAAAATTTTCAAAAAGGGGATTTAAAAGAGGTTCGCCATCAAAAGGCGGTTAATCGACTTTTTAAAGAATATTAGAATGTTTACGCATAAAATTGGATTCTTTTCCATTTTTAATCCTCTAACATTTATTGTAAAAAGTAAAAATATTTTACAAACATATATAATCATTTTTTAGTTAGTTCTGTTCATTCCCGCCATTACAACGGCTAGGCGTTAACTACTATTTAAAATAATATTATTTTATTATTAGAGTGCAACGTAAGATTCCCAAGAAACTCGTTGTTGCGTGTTGGGTACGCCATCGAGCATAGCATACCCTTTAAAGTAATATTAATATTTTATTCACAAATATTGATAAATATAAAAATTTCATATTCTTTATTTACCTGGGGTGTTACATCCTTCCCCCTTTTGGAAATTGCGTCCTCGCAATTTTAAAATTGATCTTGGAAACACCCTTGAAAGTCCTACATCGGAACAAGAGTCGGTAAAACAATCACTTTAAAATAAAGAAAGATAAGTACAGAGGTCACCCGAGTTAACCCATACTAGGATTCCATGTATGAAAACATGGACATGGAGGAGAAAACATAGGATCATGTTCTGATGGAAAGTGATAGAAAACATATTTAGGAGAATGTTAACCACAAGAAAATCACAAACTTGTGATGGGATAAACGGTATTCGATTCCCCAGTAAGAAAAGTTAATAGAAAAATTTTTTGTTTTAAGTTACTTTTTATTGAGGAATTTATTCATAAGGAAACATAATCACTTTTCATGTTGACTTTCAACTTTTATTATATTCCTTACACAAACTCATATTTTCTGCAAAAGACGAGTATTTAGGAAGACTTGTTCACATTAAGAGTATTATAATCTACTTCTAGAGGATCACCTAATCCACAAAAGAAAACTATATACTTACTATATCTTTAGACCTTTACCAAAACCAAAACCAAAATGGTTACTACATGATCAGATAATACCCAAAAAGGATAATCCTTTTAAAAAAAATATATATTCTTAATCTCCAAAATTTATCAAACAATACCCGAAGTTCAACAAAGACCATTCAATAAACAAATTGTCCATAAAATACTTCAAAGTAAACTAAACTAATATTGAAACCCAAATATTTGAAGGATTTAGTCAAATAGTCTTCCAAGTTAAATCGTAACATTTTTCTCCAAACAACATCAGTTGCTCCTAAAGTCTCTTATTGAGAAGTAATTAACCTAATCACATATCTTCCATGATGGGTTAATAAATTTCCATAGATAACCCAAAATAAACTTACTCTTAATTCATAAAATCATCTAACTAAAAAGAATCAATCAAACTATCCAGGGACTTCATGTAGTCCAGTGGTAGGTGATAAATACCAGTCGCACTTTGGTTGTGGGTTCTATTCCCTTAGCTTTGTCCGATGTGACGGGTTGTCACACGGTCTGCGTGTTGTTCTTTTTCCAAAACTGCATAATTCTTAAAACATTCAAAAAAACAAGATAAAATCTTTAAAAATGATCATAACATATTTTATCTGCAATTTTATCTCATTCCTGTCATTTTCCATCATATCATAGAGTAACCCATAATTAATTAAAAAGTAAGGATCATATAAACCCTAATGGTTACCTTAATAATTATTACATGAACTTCCACATCGAGTTGGCCATCTCGTACATGATGCATTACAGAACATACCAAGGTACAAGTAGTTGATCATGACTCCTTGATAGTCGGTTTAGAACAACCACGAATTTCCTTATTGAAAACCCCATTTCATCCAGTATCTTAATCAGAGAACCACCACAGTTTCCTTCAAACCTATTGTCACTTTGGTGCCTGTTAGATCAATCCATTCACTAAAAACAGAAATGTCAGTGTGAGTATATCAAAAAAACCATCATGTACTAATGAGGAAGGTAAACACTAAGATATACTTACTCATTCACTTTATCTAAAACTTGGACTCTTTCTGAAATCCTAACCATTATGGTAATGTCACTTGTGCTTAAAGAATACCCTAACCTCTAAAGTTATCTAAACCGACCTTTGATACCAACTATAAGGCCCCAGCCTTAAACCTTACTTAATCATGAGTTATTAAAATATTACACATTGAGGATCTTTTCAGGTTTAGTGTTTTAGAGAATTAGATCATAAAACTTGCATTACATTCCACATTTAAACAAAGTGGTTACATAAAGATAGTATTCATTTTTTCCCATCAACGGAAACATATTTAAAATAAAACATGTAGTATTTCTTGACACTTCTTTGACACTATCATCATATCATGTACCTTTCCCTTGACCTATCAAAAACATTTCAAAAAACTTGTGATGAGCATAAAAATCTCAGTAAGGGTTATAAAAAAAATTGAAAGGAAACATGAGTTCATATATACATAAGAATGAAATAATACTTTACCCATAAAACATAGGCACTTTAACATACATCATCAAATCATGAATAAATTATAGAAATAATAAGACATAAAAGGTAACTTGAGGCATTCATAACATTCTTACATAGGGTGTAACCCTCTTGGTTACGTTTGGAATACCCATCACAGTATATTCCCTAAATCTCTTCGGAGAAACCTTAATGTTTCACTCCTTCGTGTTACCCAATGCATTGGAGAGCTATATCGGGCTCACCCGCCCATAGTTTTTCATGGAACCACCCATCTTCATAACAATTCCCAAGAACCATAACATAACCGTATCACATAAAGCACAAATAAAGGAAACATAACATTTCCACATTTCAATCACAAGATATCAATAAAACACATTGATATAAAAAACCTTATAAAACCATTTTCAATACCAAAATAAAATAAAAGTAAAACATGGTATTTATTTTTTCTTTTAAAAAGAAGGTATGGCTTGTAGAGGAAGCCGAAACAAAAATAATGGTCACGGTGGCGGAGAAGTCGTTGTTGCCGCATACGTACGACAAAAACATTCCCTTTTGTCGTTTAGTAAAACGCTTTGTATAAAAAAGATTCCTTTCCGATAAACGTAAAAGTCAAAGGGTTTTATACAACGTATAAAATAAGGTTTTGTATAAAACAAAATATGCCTCAATGAATGGAGATTGAGACGAAGTCCCTTAAAAAGACGGTATCCTTGGTTTACGGATCAATCAATTACATAATTATGTGTGACAAATTAATACACTAAATATAAGTGGATATTAAGTGTAAAAAAATCAGAGGTTTTTCACACATATTCATAGAATCAAATATTCAATGAGTACAAGTTTATCACAAAGAATCAAATTTGGGTTAAGAAGTTCCCTTGCAAAAATTTGACAGCCTAACGACGTCACTACAAAATTCAGAAAATGAGTTGATGAGAGATAAAAAGGGTATCTCATCACATGGACATAAAATATAAATCAATAAGGATATAGAAGAACATATCCCAACATAATAGTATGTTAATTTAAATACATAACAAAATAAGTCTTTTAAAAAGAGGAGGGTGAAAGGTTCCCTTACCGACATGGGTATCTTTTGAGACATGATCCTCATGAAATAAGGACAATACAACATTGATGTAAATACTAATAAATGAAATTATATTACACAATGAGTAAAATAATCGGTAGTACATACACCACTAAAAGGAAATTGTGGAAAATGTAGCATAAATCTCACGGGAATAAAAGTTAGATGAAAAATCCCTTATGAAGACTCGGCAGCCTAACGACGCCACTTAAAACTTCCAAAACATTGATTGATGAGATCAAATAGTGTCTCTAATCATATTAACATAATGTTTACAGAAATAGAATATAAAATAAAATCCCCCAACATAACAAAGAGGAGCTTAAAAGAAGTGACATAAAGGAGAGTACTTAAAAAGAAAGAGAGATGATAGATCTCTTACGAAAATTCGGCAGCCTAACGGTGCCACTCAAAACATCCAAAATGGATTGATGAGAGAGAATATAGTCTCTCATCATATGAAAATAAAAATTAAAGTAATATTAATATAAAATAACATCCCAATCACAAGAAATATGAGCTTAAAAGGGATGACATAAAAGAGTGTACTTAAAAAGAAAGAGAGGAGTAGGATCCCTTACCTCAAGTCCAACTTGTCTTGTTTGTTTCTTTATATTCCTGAATAATAATCTTTGGCCAGTTTATAATTTCTTAAGGAACTCCTATAAAGATTATTATTAAGTTTATATCACATATTTTAATGTTATAATAATTTGTTAATAATATAAGTTCATATCAGACGTTTTTGTCGATGTTTGGTACATGTGTCAAAAATTGAACTTGTTGGAAAATAATTTTCCTTGTAGTTATAGGTACATCATATCCAGAATAGTATTGATGTTTTAAATATCATATATATCCATTATATATTCATTTTATACTATTCTATATCATTTGGAGATAAAAATTAAAAGCACCATTCATGGAGACGGTAGGCCGTACGTACGAATGAACGCTACTTTCATTTTTTGTCATATTAATGGAATTAAAACAAAATGAGATATATATATATAGGTTATAATTACAGAATTATATTCATAATTTATATGTAACATACATCATATATAATAAATTTAAATACATCCTTTATACATCCCACATATGGCATTAACGAATCAAATCACTTTTAGGGGGCGGTAGTCCGCACTGCCTAAAATGAAATTATCGTGTTTAACCACAATGGAAACCATAAAGGTATTCCACAAAATAAAAATACATAAGATTAAGTAAAACATAAAAATATTATATATCATATATAAATATAGTGACATCTTAATGGACACCTTTTAAGGGGTTATATGAGTGTTGAACAATCATCATTTCGTGAGGCAGAAATTCGCCATCCACAGAAACAGTATGTTCTTTAACCATTTTGTGTAGGTGTGTGTAAGTGTATCTAGAATTATTCTTATAAAAACATCCTAGTATATTGAATATACTGTATTTGTTACAAAAGAAATGAATAAAAAGAGTTTATGGGGTTGGAGAACCAAAATAAAACAAAATAACACAAGTGAAGACATTACCTTAAAATCAGGTAACTCTTTTTGATTTGAGATCAAAGGATTCTTTGGGAAGACTTCTGCCCAAATTTAGGATTCTAGGAGTACGAGAGGGATGTGGAGAGGCAAAATGAGCAGGGGTTGGCCGAGCCAAAGGCTTTGAAAGTGTGGGTAAGGAGGTAGAGGTGGGGGCCTTTTATAAGAGGAGAGGAGGGGCACTCTTGGAAAGTAAAGAAATGTTACTTTATTTTAGAATGAGATTCGTATTTTAATAGTCCCACATTGATGTGTTTCGAGGATAATGTGATAAGGGTTCTAAATCCACCCATACAATAGGTTTTGGACATGTTTAGGTCTCAGATTTTACATTATCTTTCCATTTTATTTAAATCGATATATAATGAGGTCATCACTACATCATCATGATGTCATAAATAATTTAATTTATTTAATGTCTAAAAATTATAAAAAAAATACTATGATGTAGGAAACATTTTTAGCTTTACATTTATTATTTATAGTCATAATTCTGACTTTTATAACCCCATGTAAAAATTGTTTTAGTAAAACATCTCATGTTTGTGTCATTTTTACTTTAACATTAAATAAAAAGATATTTATGTCATTTTCCAACGAAAGTGGCTCCATGGGGTCCCCAAGTTTACCCATGGATTTTCTTGGTCGTCCATGACACATACCATGAGGTTAGGACATGTTTATAGGTAATTTCATTTTATTAAAACATTATTTTTACCTTAAACTACACTAATTACCTCTAATCGCGATAAAAAACTTAATAAGTTACTATTCACCAAAATATTATTTTAATCCCATTGAACCAAATTTTACTTCTTAATGACAACCATGTATGTCAGATTTTTGAAATTCAAAACATAAAGATGTAAAATTTTCATTTAAATGGAAAAATCAATTTTTATAAGTACCACCTAGTGGTTTCACTATTCATCAAAAATTGAAGTTTTTCAAAAAATTACCAAAATTTCACCCTAAGCTATATTTGATATTTCAAATTCAACAATGATGTCTATTTTAAAAAATTCAAAACATATAAGTTGCATTAATTAATTTAATAATTAATTCCCGCTGTCAAAACAAATAGCGTGTTTTTATGAAACAAAATGTATCAAAAGATTGACACTAGTTTATGTCCGATTTCAAAATGAAATTAATTACAACAACCACTATTGGATTAAATGGTAAAAATATATTCTAATTTCACTTAAAAACCAATTCAAAAAATAATCTAATCATATAAATAAATTATATTAAAAGAGGTTTTGAATTAAAATACATCATTTTTCACTATTCCATAAAAATTGAACTTTTTCAGAAAAATACCAAAAATTTACAAAAAGTAAATTTTGATGTCCCGATTCTAAAGAAGAATTTTATTTTGTAATATATAACAAATAAAATTTTCAAAAAGTGGATTAAAATGAGGTTCGCCATCAAAAGGTGGTTAATCGACCTTTTAATGAATATTAGAATGTTTACGCTTAAAATTGGATTCATTTTCATTTTTAATCCTCTAACATTTATTGTAAAAAGTAAAAATATTTGAAAAACATATATAATAATTTTGTAGTTAGTTCTACTCATTCCCTCCATTACAACGGCTAGGCGTTAACTACTATTTAAAATAATATTATTTTATTATTAGAGTGCAACGTAAGATTCCTAAGAAACTCGTTGTTGCATGTTGGGTACGCCATCGAGCATAGCATCCCCTTTAAAGTAATATTAATATTTTATTCAAAAATATGGATAAATATAAAAATTTCATATTCTTTATTTACCTGGGGTGTTACACTTATCATCTCACATTCACTTTTATTCAAGAGGGAATTATTATCTTAAACTCATTAGTACCTCACAACTCTCTTTCAAGAATATATGAACTAATGTTTTTTTGTGGAACTACCACCACAAAACCACTCAATATGTTCTTCCATATCCCAAACAATTCTTAATGGTAACACAAAAAATCAATTTCATCATTATAAAATCATCCATTCTTATATTTATCTAAAATAAATAACCTTGATTCCCAATAAAACAAATGTTTCTTACTCTTGATACACATGTTCACATATCCTAAATGGAATCTCGCACCTCCCGAACATTTCTATCATCTTAACCTCACCAAAAACCATAGCTTCACACGAATCCTTGTGACTACTAACTAAATCCGACATAAAATCCATGATTCTAAAGTTTCTATATGTAACGGCCCAGTCATAACCATAATCATGAAATTGTCCTCTTTGGTCCTTGCCCACATGGTTTTTCATTACCAAGGCTTTGGCCCTCAGGCATCCCCCTAGAAGAGGCCTCATCATGGGAGAGGTATCCACACCACCTTATAAAGGGGTGCTTTTTAATCCACCTTCTTTGATTTTGAATAGCCATAATTCAACCCTATAAGTGCCCAACGTCCTTGATGTCACATCAAATGGACAATGTCTCTGATACTATTCTTTATAGAGTTTTGATCCCTGGTGTCGCCTAATGGTTCCCCATACCTAGTTGGCCACATGGACACAAGAACATTTCCCCAAATTCTAGAGGCTATAGACTAGCATTGAGGGCCTTGGGTGTTATAGTGGTGAAACAATGTAATCATTGGAAGATTATATATAGTATAATAACATGTAGTAATAATAGTGGAAGCAGTAATACCAACAAAAGAAGTAATCCTCAAAAGATTCATATAAATATAACAAGTAGAGAATATATAAATGATGCAGGTCACATGTGGCTAGGAATGTATCCAAACTTTTCAAAATGTAGGAAAACAATACTGAAACCATTGTACAATAGAAAAACATGTAATCATTAGCAAAACCACTAGCCACAACATTGTATCATGCTCTCTAGCTCCAACAGTAATCAAGTACCTGCTGAGAAGGGTTCTTTAACTTATCTATAACAGAAATCCAATAATATATTTGGGTCCAAAAGCATGACCCAAAACGGGTGTGAGGCGAATCCCTGTAGAAAACCACCAAATGATATTTTCCTAACTGTAAGGGAATATATATAGTAGTTAATGTGAATAAAATAAGCAGTAAACAAGGATATACTCAAAAGTAAATAATCCTCCATTTTCAATTACATTCATTTAGAGTTTTCAATTATTGTATCCATTAGATAATTTAATATCGAAATCTAGCCTCTTCTCTATAACCACATGTGTAATGGTAACAAAACATATGTCTTAGAAGACCATCTGACCAATCAAGTAAGACTGAGTCCATGCTTTCTCTTTTCATGGAAAATCATCACAATCATTCAATTATCCAGAAACAACCCTCTATGAATGATCTCACGATCTAAACCATAAAGTCCCAGATAGCATAGAGTAATGATAAAAAGCTTCTTGGTATCTCTCACGGTCAATACCACTGGCTCTATATAGCATAAAAAATTTATAAACAACCTTCAGGTAGCTCTAACAGTCAATACCCCCGATCTCAACGTATAATCAAAAATTTATAAAAGAGCCCATTGGTAGCATTCATGGTCAATACCCCAAGTTCAAGGTCAACAACAATTCTCTCACTGTCCTGTGTAAATAAAAATGGAGGACCTTATAGTTTTCATGATTCGAGGATCTCATAGTCCATTGGGAAAACATCACACCTACCATAACAAGGTGGTACATGTAATATATAACAACTACATGGATAACATTCACAATCATAACAAATGAAATTCATATAATCAATAAAACTCCATCCCAATCAACACAAGGCCTGAAAACAAGGTACGCCATGTAGGAAACCATGGAAAAACGACCATAAATAGTCAAACTAGGGGAACACACCCATGGGTGTCCCATAAAAAATGCATCTAACCTCACGCATATGTAACAACTCATATTTTAATCAATAAAACCATATCAGGTAAATAATATGGTTAATTTCATAATCAATAAATACCCCAAATGTGGGTATGTGGAAATTTTATCATATAAAATCCAAATAATAACAATGAAAGGATCAAACCACCTATCATGATGTCGCACGATCAATAATGTTGAACGTCGGCCCATGAATCAGCCTAGAATTATTTAGATCTAAAACGGGTAAGAATGATCATCCTTTAAATAATCGTGAGAGAGGATGAAGCATAAAGAAAGGCTCTTGGGAAAGAGGTAACACCATGGTGGGAATCCAATGCACCTGGAGGCATCTCACTCGGATCAGAAAAAGAATTGGGAGGGGTTTTGAAATTATTCAGCATTCTGTCACTCTCCTATTCAAATAAAGGGGAGAAAAAATGGGTTCTGTAGATGAGATGTGACCCCACACCGATTGATCAAATACAAAGAAATGTACAATGTGTTTTCATTTAATGTACACACCATGCATTAGCCTCAACCGGACCCCACTTTTGGTTCTCTTCCAGGTCTCCTACATGGCGTTTTTCTTAGATGTTAAATGGCCAGTACACGATTGTATGCAGTACCCTAATACACATCATGTAATCTTAATTACATGGTGTGTACATAGAAAATTCCCAACACATCTTTTTTACACAATAGAAACTTGAAATAAAGAACAATACCTAAAATGAATATTTGGGTTCTTGGAAACTTCCCCCTTAAATAAATTCTTCCCTGAATTTCTCTTCCATGTTTATTAAAGAAAAAACATCAAACATCTCCCGCCATTGTGATCGTACATCATCCACCCTCTCCCAAGTCTCGTCTGGTACATGTCTATGGTGCAATAGCACATGTACCAGTGGAACAGACTAGCCATGGAGAACCTTCGTTCTTCATTCCATAATCTGAATAAGGTTCTCCTCGAAGGATTCATCAACTTCCAACTCAACCTCCTCGGGTCGAAAAATATGAGATGTGTCTGAAAATTATCATCGTAGTAGAGAAACATGAAAGATGTCATTCATATCCTTGTACCTCTAAGGTAGCTGCAACCGATAGGTAACCGGCCCGACTCTCTCCAAAACCGCAAAAAACCAGATTTATCTTGGTGAATGCTTCCCCTATCTACTAATGCTTCTATTTCCCAACCTCTTTGTTATACATAAAAAAAATATGATCTTGGACCTCAAAAAACCATAGGACATATTCATTGATCAACCTAAGATTTCTGATGAGACTATGCTGTAGGCATCCTCTTTCATATCAACTCCACCTACTCTATCATCTCTTACACAAGATAAGGTCCCAGCATAGCTGCCTCTCATGCCTCCATCCAATATAGGGGTGCTCAACATGGACTATGGTACAAAGACTCATAATTTTCCATCTTAATCATTTCCATAAAACTTTTATTGTTGGAAAACTCTACTTTGGGTATGTGCCACTCCCAAGAGACCCTTAAATCTAGGATGCATGCTCATAGAAAGTTCTCCAAAACCTTAATCATGTGCTCAGACTAGCCCTCTGTCTAGGGATAGTAAGTTGTACTCAGATTTTCCTGTGTACCTATAGCCGTTTGTAGTAAATACTAGACATGAGAAGTAAACAGGGAATCCCTATCTAAAACTATAGAGTGTGTAACCCCTAAAAACATATTATCTCTCATATATAAAACAATCCAAGATCATCAATGATGAAGGTTCTACTGATTGGTAGGAAATGTGAAACTTTCATGAGTCTGTCAACAACAACCCAAAGTGCATTATTTCCTCGAGTCATCCTTGGTAAACCCATTAAAAAATTCATCACAAAAATATTCTACTTCCACTCAGGAATGGTTAACTACTATAAAATTACTAACAGTCACTAATGCTCCACCTTCACCTGCTGACATGTCTATCATCTCATGAACAAACCATCTACATCCCTCTTCATACCTGGCCAACAATACTGATGTTGTAGATCTTGATAATTTTTGGGGAGGGTAGGATGAACATCCAAAACTAAGGAATTAAAATCTTGCATCAACTCATCATGTATGTCTACAGACACCCATATGAGTCCATGAAAACGCAAGATCTCATCATCTCCTATGTTCCAACCTGGAGTAGGGTCCTCTCTTGGAAAACTATCCCATAGGACTAGGCCTTCGAAATATGGTATCTTCCTCATTCATACTATATCTATTAGAGTAGAGGTAATAGCTATAAAAGATAGAAAAATCATACCATGCCTATGGTGAGCCTCCAAATGCATCTCATAGAACAGATCCATAAGAATCCACTCACTATTGGCCTCATGAATTGTCTGTATCTATGTCCTCATTTTCAATTCATTAGCTAATGCGTTGCCTTTCCAAGGAATGTAGGAAAGATCAGAGTCAAAAGAATAAAGGCAATCAACCCACCTTTGCTGTCATAAATAATGATATTGTTGAGTAAAGATATACATTATACTTTTTTGTTAAATGTATACCAAAAAATTATCTCCTAAAAGATAATTTCTCCAATAGAAAAAAGCATTCCCAACTGTAGTTAAATCTAGACTTTGCATCAGTTAATTCCTCTCATGTGGCATAATGTACTTCTCTCAATTTTTCTAGGTTTACGAATTCTCTAGTCTCTAAGATAACATAACCCAAGATGTGTATCTGGCCTATCCAAAAGTGGCACTTTGAAAGATTAGTATATAACTAATTCTCTCTCAGTGTACTCAATATGATCTCAATATTGGTTGAATGGTTATGTAGATTATGAGATTTCACCAAGATTTCATCCATGAAGACTACCATAAATGAATCTATGTAATGATGGAAAACATAGTTTATCAGTGCCATGAAAACTGTAAGTGATTTTGTGAGACCTAACAACATAAATAAATACTCCTATAGACCATACATGCTCTGAAAGGCTGTAATAGGTATATCTGATGGTCTAACACGCAACATATGATAACTCGATTTCAATTCAATAATTTAGAACATCCAGGCTTCTCGAAGGTGATCATAGTGATCATCAACCCTAGGTGAGGGATATAAGTTGTTGATCATCACCTAGTTCAGCTCTCGATAGTCCACTTAATTATTGAGGGTATTGTCCTCCTTCTTCAGAAAAAAGGACAGGAAAACCCCAAGGATAAGTAATTGGTTAGATGAAACCCTTTTTCTATAATTCCCCTAACTACTTCTCAATCTCTTGTAAATATGGTGTAGCAATCCTATAAGGAGGAATATACATTTGTGTCTTTCCTAGCACAAGCTCAATAGAGAAATCAATCTCTCTCTCTAGAGGTAAAGCTGAAAATTTATCTAGATAGAAATCTCTGAAACAATACACCACTGTAGTAATGTCCATATGTGATGTCACCTGGTCATATATATATAAACTAACAATATTGGTTGTAATTTCTCTGAACCCATGATGCTCGAGTCTAGCTCTTCTCACTCGGACATCACATTCTCCCTATTATAGAAATGACTCACCCTCTGGTGATGTGAGACTCACCCTACAGAGATAACAGCCAACAGAGGCCTAAAAGGAGACTAACCATTCAATTATGAGAATTAAATCGAATCATGTCATCCCTACGACATAGAGGTCCCTTCTAAAGTAACACCCACCAACCTCAAGAGGGAACTCCTTGCACTAATGTACACAAGTTTTACTAAAACCCAATAGTGTGTCTAGCATCATAATATCATCAGAAATGAAGATATAGAGCCCAAGGCGCTCCACAATGGAAACAGATATAAAACTATGTGAATAACTTATATCAAAAAGATAATAAGCTAAAAGTGAGGAAACTAGAATCATAACTCAAACCATATAGTGTCCAGGATCTTTCTCATGTTGCGTCTACTCCACGGAAAAAGTCTGACCTGTACCATGACCCTACAACACTGCCTGACTGCCCGGAGTTTATCCGCCCTACTATCAATGAAAAACTATCGTATGGATACCACGAATAGGTCCACAACCTCATCCTAACTAGCTTGAAAAACTCCAGTTACCTGAATGAGGAGAAACTAATAGTCCTAATCCTGAATGTGATGTCATAACAGATCACCTCTCACCAACTTCTGGTGAGAAAAACTAGAAAAAATACTAAAGATGGCCCATATTGCTGCAGTATCGGAACTCAACTAGGTCCCTTGGGAACTGATGTCTCGTGTGACCACTATTCCCGCACTGTTAGCACCTCACCTAGCTACCTCTAGATACATTCCTGCTACTAGAATCACCGCGTGAAGGCTCCCTAGGGTGATTCTTTCTATCAAACAAAGGAAACCATCCTAGGATACTGAACCACCCTGGCTCGCATTTCCCAACTCCCTCATATTTTTCACTTTAATAAATATGTGGTTTCCTATAGTAGCCACTGAAGTTAGCCTAAAGACATTCACTTGCGGTCAGATGTCATACCTCAGACCATCCTCAAGTTAAAACTTGTCACCTCCCAAACCATGTTTGAAGTGTTGAAGCACTGTGAAATGATATGAGTAATCTATCACTAAAAGATATCCCTAAACCAAATTCCTGAACTCCTAGGTTCGGTCGGCCCTAAGCATTTTGAGGTAGAATAAATCATTGAAGGTCCTCTGAAACTCTTCCCAATCCATATCTTGATGATGTCCTAATTGTGAGAAAACATCAACCCATATCTTGGAAGAATCACTTATCATGTACATCACAAGCTCCAACTTCCTCCTTGGAGGTATCTCCATATGCTTGATATGGAAAAAATGGCCTACAACTATGAATCTACATACTGTAGTCCCCCATCACATGTAAAAGTGTGAGGTTGTTACTATCATGTCAACACTGCCATAGTCAGGGAAGGATGTGGTGCTTCATGGAATGTCTAAATCATCCTTATAAATAATTCACTGATGTCTTCATCAGCACCTTCATCTGTTAAAACAGCTGGTTCCAAGACGGGCATGACGGGAGGATCAGTTGGTAGTCCCTGATCTTCAATTTTTGGTGTCTGGTCATCACCCTGCACTTGGCATAAAACCAAAGGATGTCTTGACAGCATGACTCTACATGGTCAAGAACACCCCTCAGTACAATATTTATCAAGGAAAGTAACGTAGAAGTGAAAGTAAGGAACACGAGAAGAGGACCTTCATGTTTTACAAAATAAGGTTACACAGTGTGTAGAACTATTACATGGTGCGTTCCCTTTAAGCCTTAACATGGGTGTGTACCTCTACTAACGTTGTTCGGTAACACCACATACACAGGGTGTGTTTGTCCTTCAAAATGTCTTAAACAAGGATATTCATTTTTTACTTTGGTTATTCTACATGGAAAGAACTACACGGTTTTGCTGGTGTGACAATAAAGGTTGTGTTCCCCTTGACATGACATGTACCTGTTATATCCCATCTACCCTTGTCATTGGTCACATGTCTAGATACATGGTTGATAACTACACAATAAGCATAAAAAATAAAAGTCGTGTAGTACCAAAGTTCCATCCAACCATATTGTTGGTCAGACTACTAGACACATGGTTCATCACAACATGACGTGTAAAATCTAAACCTTGAATGTTCTACCAAAAGTTTCCCAACCCCGTGTCTCTACTCACACAGTCAGTAACACGGTCAACAATACACAATGTGTACTCTTATTACACAGGGAGTACATAAGAAAAGGTATTCCCTCTATAATAGAAGAACACAAGGTGTGTGTTTACAACAACACAGGTTTTATTTTCGGTGTTTCTAGATAGTATGCCTCTAAATAATCTATGAAACAACTAAAAACATATAATTTTGTCCATGTAATGAAAAATCCGGACTTGTGGGTTGTCATACAATCTACTAATCTATGTTTGGAATCATTTTTCACATAATAATTTGAAAAAATTCAATTAAAGGTCAAACACCATCCACCAAAGCTTGATCCCTTAGGGCCCTTAACCCCTTAGGGACCAATGTTTGGAATATATCCAAATGAAAAATTACATTTACCAATACACAATAAAACATATTATATATTCTATCATGGAATCTATCACAATAGCATGCATATCAAGCCCAACATCTATCACAACAACAAGCAATCAGTAATGATCCCTAAATGGCATGACAAGAATGCATAACATGTGATCTGTAGAAAGTGAATATATGATGCATGAGATGGAATAACCCCATACTATCGATTTTCAATAGAAATACAACCAGAATGTCATAAAACATAACTATACAAAATAAGTAAACCACCCAACATTGAAATGAAATCAACTGTAACAATTGAAAAAAATAGAAAAATTGCAATATTCGAGGTAACATTGCTTTTCCATATACACAGGTTAGATACTCCAAGGAATAGATTATTACCTACCACCTATTCCATCCAATATCTATCTATAGGCTCAAAAAATTAAATCAAATTGAAGAAGAAATCCTCTGATACCACAATGTAACATCCTAGTTTTGGGTGCCTCCCAAAGGTGCTTCATACCTGGTTGGCCACATTGCCTCAAGCACATTTCCTCAAATTCCAGAGATGGCTGACTAGTAGTGAGGGCCTTGGGTGTGATATTCGGAAAACTATCCCTTCATTTGAAGAGTATACATACTGGAATAACAAATAATAACAATAGAGGATGTAGTAATACTAAAAAAAGTAAACAATAGAAGACTGCTAGGAATATAACAATTTGTGCATATCTAAATGATGCATGCCACATGTGTCTAGGAAATCATCCAAACAAGTCACAATGACGGAAAACAATACTGAAACCAAAGCAAAAAAGAAATAACAAGTAAACTAAAATATCATCACAAGCCTCATCTTGGTCCCATGCTCTCCATCTCCAACAGAAATCCAGTACCTGCTGAAGAAGGGTGTTTTCCCACATTAATACCTATAAACAGATAATCTATTTAGGTTCAAATGAATGAAACAAATAGGGTGTGAGACAAATCCTAGTATGCATCCACAAAAATATCAATTCCTAACTATCATTGAATATATATAGTATGAAAAGTGAAAAAATATTCTGTAGACTAAGAAGTACTCAAAAGTAAATAATTTTATAGCTTCAATTACATTAAATTACATTTTTAAAGAATTCAATCCATTGGATAATGTAATCTAGGTATCTTGCCTAATATCTATACCCCCCGTGTAATGGAAATAAAATAGATGTTTCAGAAGACTATCTAACCAATCAAGTAAGACCATGTATGTGCTTGTTCAATGGCATGAAAACTCGTAATATTCATTCAATTATTCACAAACGACCCTATGGGAAAACTCTCACGGTCTATACCCTACAATCCCACATAGCATAGAGTAATTATAAACAACCTCCTGTGTAGCTCTCATGGTCAATACCACTAGCTCTATATAGCATTGAAATTTTATAAATGACTTTCTGGTAGCTCTCACAGTCAATACCCCCTGGTTTTACATATCATCAATAATTTTTAAATGACCTCCTGGGTTTCTCTCACAGTTAATACCACTTGGAAAAATTATACCCCAAGGCTCTCATGGTCCTGTGTAAATAAACATGGAATCCCCCATAGTTTTCTTAGTCCAGGGCTCCCACATTACATTGAAAAAATAGGACACATATCATAACAAGAAAGCACATGTAATATATAACTACTACATGGAAACAATTCACAATAATGACACATGAAATTCATATAACCAATAATAAAATCCAAAAAAATAATGGGATAGAAACATAGTATGCCTCATAGTCCACCTAGGTTAAATGACCATAAACAATCATACTAGGGAAATGAACCCTTATGGTGTCCCGTAAATAAGATATATAATCTTACACATTTGAAACAACCCATTTTTAATCATTTAAACCATTGAAGCAAAATAAAAGGGTTTATTTCCAAATAATGTAATACCCCTAACAAGGTTATGCATCACTTACGGTATATATGATTCAAATGCGATCCATTAATGTCACAACCCACCTACCTTGATGTCACACAATCAACACTCTTGAACGTGAACCCTTGAATTGGCCTAGAATGACATAGATCTTTAAAAAGGGTAAAAATGATCTTACTTGAAATACACATGACAGAGGTGGAATAATGAATTAAGTATCATGGAAAACAGAGTACTCACTGGTGGTAATCCATTGCACCTGATGATGACTCAATTAGAGTTGGGACGAAGTACAATCAGTCTAAATATGTAAAAATGGGATACATAAAACCATGTAAAAATCGCAATCAATGATGTGGATTTCTATATCAAACACCCCAATCGATGGAACGTGGAGATTCATGTCTAGAAGTCCCAATCACTATTTTTGATCTCCATTTCCTCTATATAAAACTGTCGGTACAGAGAACCATGTCAAAAACCCTTAACCATTCCATCGACAACCAATTTCCATTGTCCAACTTACCTGACCGTTCAACACATTAAAATCACTATGATATACATTTTAAAAATTTATTATTCACTAAATTCTACTATACCCAACACATTTAACCCAATTTCGCATTTAAACCATTTTTTCATTTAGTTATATATAAAAAAACATTAAATATAATTAAAAATAGTTTATATATATAATCCTTCCCTTTAACCATTTACCTTTTCTTCATTTTATTAAGTTACAAAAAATTTAATTAGCTTTTCAATCTATACACCCCTTATGTCATGGAAACAAGCCAATTAAATAGTCTAAATTGGTTAAACTCATTAAATCCCTATTCTACCATTTAAAACCCCATTGTATCATTTTAATGGAAATTTAGACACTCCATGAGTGATCTTAGATCAAATCACTTAGTCATCAACTGACCTGACGAGGTCCATTAGGAGTCAAATACATCAATAAATTTACCTAATACATTTATCTTAATTAGGGAATCAAATTCCCAACATTTATGTTCTATAGAAAATATCAGATACACATGAAAAAATATCCATACTATGGTAAATATTTTGTAGACCAACTACCTCATTAAACACTTCAACACTTTATTTCCAAGGGTTGAAATAATTTCCAAGGCCTGTCGATGATCACATCACCAAATGTGTTCTAATATCAAGCCACACTAACATGGAAATTTAATCATAAAAATAAATTAAAATAAATTTAAATAATTGATACAAAGTGGAATAAGAAAGGAAATTAAATTAGAATCCCATTCAACATTGGAACAAAGGTTAGTCACCTATCATAACATTCATGGAATACCCATGGCCACATTCTATGCTAAACCCAAAAGATCTAACACCATTTCCAATATTTATTAGAAAAATACATTATTAAATTCTTAATAAAAATACACAATAGTATGATAACATAATGGAAATAAAAGCAATGGTGTTGGGAAGTCATCTCATGATCTCAACAATGCAAGCCAAATAAAAGCCCCATATTTCATGGCTGATTCCACTATACTCCAGTGTTATTGGGACCGAAAACCTAAATCTAAATAATTAGAAATTAAAATAAAACAAGGTAATGGAGAAATTTAAGTATTAGGAAGAGAAAAATAACCTCACATTCTAATGAAACCCATCAAGAATGCCACTATGGTATGGATTAAAGAAGGAATGACGGTTAAAGGATCCCTCCTTTGTTTTTTGAATGTATGGGGATGAGAAATAGAGGTAGTGTATTAAAAACTATATGGAAAAATGGAAAAATAAATATTTTAATGATATTATATGAAACCATTAGTTTTTGGAAAATGGTTTCCAAAACAATACACCCACCACTACCTAAGGTCTGGAATTCCAAATAGTTATAGAAAATTGTTATAGAGACCATGAAAGAATTATGTGACACCTTATATATTACCCCTTATCTCACACATGTTTTCCTATATCTATAGAAACTATTTCATTAACAATGTAATAACTAGGCCGGATAACCATGATCATTTTAAAATGAACTTAAAACAACCCATGTATCAATATTTTTCATAGTTATCATATGCCATTCACACCAAACCATGAATCAAGATAAAACAAACAAAAACATCCTGAAACATGACCCAAAGCCTTCAAAGATCACCCAAGAACCTGAAATACCTCTCAAGTCACGTTACTCTTTGAAAAAAAAATCATTGATACATTATAACTCTTATGATTTCATTTCAATTCTTCATAAAAATATAGCCCATCCATCGAACCAAAAAAATCCTTTTGTATCTAAACTAGTCATATGTACACGGGTTCAAAAAGGAAACAAGGATTATAAAATAACTTAATTATTATTGTTTAGTTAATAATGGTCTCAATAGTTATTTCAAAATAAATATGGACAACATATAAGGATTGTAACCCAAAACATAATATCAAGAAAATAATGAGGAGGGAAAATGTTCACTCATGGGTAGTGATTTTTAGGGGTTCTATAAAGACTACACAAATCCCACTGTATTATAATCAAATTCCCTAAAACCCCAAGTGATTAAAAAAAACCCCAAATATAAAAATTTCCATTACAGTCCAAAGAGGATTATTATTCTTTTGAATTAATGATAACTCAAAAACTCAAAAAAAAAATAGAGTTTTTTTTTCAAATATATAAATGAATATTTTGAACCATGAAACATTATTTAACCACCACCAATGTTCCCTTTGGATAATTAAGAATAATTTTTAATAGATTTAATAAAATATTTCTTAGAGAAAATCTAGTAAACTACTATATAAAATCACAGTTTTGAGGGAGGAGGCCAAGGATAAGACATTGCAGAGTGGAAACAAATTAAATAAAAATTAATATTTTAATGAGAATACAATAGAGGAATTTTTTAATTAAAAGGTCTAACAAAATGAATTAATCCCTGAGTATGGCATGGATGAAACAATGACTGGTAATGGCACTGAAACAAAGCATGATATATAGTTATACTAGTTACCCATTCCCTTTCCTGAGGTTATGCACTAATATAAATATAATGTTCAATATAATAAATTCAATCAAATGTTAATATATCTACATAATATCATTTATTTCATTAATTAAATTTTTATATATATTGAAATATATTAAAATATTTCCAGAAATTATTTTTAATAAGAAGAAGATATATGATATCAGATTGATATCTATTACAAATAAATGATTAGATGTAACTTAATGGAATATGCTTATAAAGATTTGATATTTTGGTAGCTTCTCTTTCCAATTTATAATTTTTTATTTCAGATTTGGTAATTTTTTTATGATCAAGAGGAAAATTTATGCCTAATAACATTGGGTGTAATTAATAATATTCTTTTTATTTAATTAAATCCAACTAGGGTACAACTAAAAAATACTCATAAAACAACAAAATAAATAAATAAAATATTAGAATATGTGTTATTAAAAGTTGAAAAATACTTGTCACCATTTGTTTTTAAATTCTTGAAATTGATGAAGAGATAAATTCCCCACTAATTTTGATATGAGTATAGCCACAATTAATATACCTAATTATAAACTTTTTTTTTAATATTATTAAATTATGTATCAAATTCAACCTCGCTTATAATGTTGATAGAAAAAATATAAAAATAAAACTCTCAAGGAAATACTATAATTATATATTAATATGTAATGAGAAATCATGAGAATGAGTATAAATATTTGTATTTTTTAGTGGATAGTATATGTTCTATATAAATTTAGATGTTACTTATAATATATAAAAAGATGTAAAATTCTCATTAAGTGGATTGAAAACAAACAAGAATGAATAATACCAAGGTAATTGACTGATAAATTTACAATATTGTTGGTTTTTACATGGATTTTTTAGATCTTGTTTGAAACAGATTGATGGATTTATCTATTTACTAGAAATGGATACACAATGATGAAACATTTTCCAAATAACCAAAGAAAGGATGGAATATAAAAATATATAATTATAAAATATTTAATGTTTTTCAAATTCAAGAAGAGGAAACTTTTTTTAAACCTCAGAAACTTGGTAATAAATTTGAGTAAAATAATATAATGAATTTAAATAATATTAATATGGTAGAAAAGTATATTTTATCTTTTAGGTTTGAAATTCATTTATTTTTCTTTTATTTATGAGAATTTGTTTGAAAATTGTGGCTATATTTATAATTTTTAGTGGATAATTAATGAGTGCCTCAAACTCCATAATAAACCATTTTATGTAATGTAAAATGGAATAGGATAATTGTAATAATATTTGGGATCATTATGTATAGAAAAAATAATGTTTTCTAAAAGTATTTAAAATTAATATTCAATTAAATGTTTTTCCATATTTATATTTTTTTCAAGATACCCAAAATACCATTACATGTTAGAAGAGTTGATTAGGTTTTAATTCTTAAAGGAGAAGGGTCATCTTTGAAATTAGAAAATTATGTGGTCATAACATGTCATTAATCCAATATGGAATGAAAAATAATATAAAGAAATTAAAATTATTCGATCCAATCTTGGAATAATATTGAATGTATAAGGTAAACACCAATATAAATGAAATCAGAGGGTACTCATCACATTGAAACATATCTTATAAATTATGAGGGAATTTACTTAATAAAAATTATGGAGTTAAACTATTGTGTAGTAAAGGATCCACTAGAAATAACCATGATCATAAGAAATTATTTGGCATGTAACACACCACAGCAGAGCCTTGTAATAGATTTGTAGTTGAAAAATAGGAATTATAGATTGTTATTACACTATAATTAGTAAGGAATAATTAATATCATTATATCAAAATTTCATAGAAGCATATCATTGCACTATGATAATTTACTTAAAAATTACATTGGATTTCACATATATAATTCAATTTTTTAACAATGATACAATAAAGAATGATTATTGTATTTGTAAAATAGAATTATTATAAAAAAATTAAAAAATTATATTGATTAATAGAAACCATATTGAAATGGGTAGATTTATATCATAATTTCAAGTAACCCATAAAATTTTTAAAGAGATCATTTTAATTTGTTATATTAGATTTTTATAATATCATAAATGTTCTCTCCACTCCCCCCAAAACACCAAAATCCTTACATATAATTGTGTCCCCTAAAGAACATGGTAAAAATTCATTAGCACAATTTTTTTGAATCAATATCATTTATTATCTTGATTCATACCCCATTTGGCACTTATTTCACAAACCCACAAAACAATTCCCCAATTTTACTAAAACATAAACCTTATTTATCAAATTAATAAAAAATCACATTAAAAAACCCACCCCAATCCTAAAAACATATGCATTTATACCTTAACAAAATAGATCCATATAATTAATAATTTCATTACTCATAAATGAGGAATCTTGATATGAAATATCCACAATTAATCATCCCCACCCTAAATATATGTAGGATTGACTCTACCTTACAAAATACTCTACCAACTGACCAAACTATGAATAAAACCAATAGACTAACCACCACCACTCCAATTATGATATAGTTACAATAAGAGTTAACAATACCTATTTTCATCCCTTTATTACAAAATAAGCATAAAAATAAAGGATAAATAAACTAGTTCACAAAATGATGGAATTTTGTAAATTGTTGGACATAGATCAAATAGTGAAAACCCAATATTGATGGGTCCATACAAAAAACCCTCAAATTCATGTAATTTGAGGACATTTTTTTGTTATATGAGAATATAATTGAGGGATATCCAAATATTTTTCTTTAAAATTGGAATATTTTCTTAAATTTTTTAATGTAAAATTTGATTAATAATATTTATACCTCATTTAAACTACTTTTTAAATAGGGTTATGTGTTACAACCATGATTTTTTAAATAAAAAAAATATATTTTTCAATGTTTTTTTTAAAAACCTAATGATATATCACATTTTTAAGTGGATAATTTTATCATACTTCTCTTTTGTGACCCATTAATTGATATTGAAAAAACATACATAACTCAATATAACTCTACTTTATATCATTCATAAGGTTTTGAATCATTAGTGGATGGAAAAAAGATAGAGATAAGGATGTGTTGGACATATTAATAACATAATTTTACACTAAAAAATTAAGGGTGCATCACTAAACATAAAAATATAAATTTATACATTTTTATAAGGGGATGGAAAATAATAAAATTGAACAATAATGGGTGAAAATCTTATTACATACTTGACAAAAAAATATTGAATATTTTTCCCTCAAATAACCAAACCACAAATGGAAATGTTTAGTTTACTAATATTTTGATACTGTATAAAAATTAATGCTAATATTTTTTTATTAGTTTGATTATATGAATATATATAGGGCGGAGTTGATGTTGATGAGGCCCACTCACTTTACACCTCTCATGACCAATACAAAATAACATAAAGAGCTAGACCTACCCTTATATAAACTCCATCATTACATTCAGTACCCTTGTAAATGAGGAATTAGATCATTAAAAATTATCATGTTTGTATTATAGACCTTAAACTATGATTTATGATAAGTTAGATGTTTCCATTAACCCATGACCTTTACCACCTCACACTCTAAACCTTATCCCACCATCATCCCTGAAATATATCCAACACAATATAGACTAGACGCATGTCACATTCTCCCATAATTACCAACCAATATAGATTGTCATTGAAATAGTCCTTCAGAAACCCCAAGTTACTAGTTTAGTGGGAGTCTCTTATATTATACAACTTGTTCTGGATACACCACCCATGGAGGCATTAAATTTCAATTTGCACTATGGATTATTTAGATGAAAACCATGAGAAATAAACAAAAAAATTAAATAAGGGATATAGAAAAATCTATGGAAGCCTTGAATAATATCTCATTCATTAACATGAAATCCCAACACATATTCTTCCACATGATCAAGTAAACAACAACGACAGACGAGACACATTTTCTTGTTAACTTGAATGAGCTACCTAAAGTTGAGTCCTTCTAGATAGTCCCTATATCTAATATTAACCCTTCGGTGTGTCTTGTGTCATTGCTTATTTATTTTTCTTATGAGAGCATCACTTCCATTTTCATTAAGAAAGTAGATCGCTCATATCCCATTAACACTCTAGATCAGAAATAGACACAAATTATGGATATTAATAATGTTTTAACCTCCAAGGATGAGAAAATTTAATTATATAGGGGTTTGATTTGGTTGAATCCACATTAATAACAACAATTATTGGGTAGATGATTGAGGAATAGTATATTGGATACAATGAGGTAGACCCTAAGGAGTAAATGTTTTTCTTCAATTTATTTTCAAAACACATTTCTTTTCAAAAATAGTATAAATAATTTATTTTATTATTTTTTAGATTACTATATATTACATTTTATAGTCTCTTAATGAAATATATGGGATAATAATGATTTTGTAATATAAAATTTCTTATTTCTAAAAATAGATACAAATTATTGATATTTAATTGATGAATTCTTCCAAAGATATAGATATTTTGTTTATAAATAATAAAAAAACACTAATCATACACAGGAACATAAAAACATCAATTTATTCAATCCCATAATAATGGAATATTTAAATTATTAAAAGGTAATATATTATAAATTTACTTCAATTATATTAGATATATTACTTTATAGAGTTTCATTATGCATTGAAAATTGTGGAATCTCATCCACCTTGGAAACAACTTGAGGACATTTTTTAGTTCAATTAGGGGGATGAATCTTCAAAACCTACTCAAAATATATTCCCTGATTATCCTAGAAGATATCATTAGTTAAGAGTTTTTTTTTCCATATTGATAAATTTTAAACAAAAATGAGAATAAATATTTAAATATATAAGTGATAATTATAAAAATTCTTTTTCTAATTTCAATTTGAGTTTTTTAAACTGAATCTTAATTCAATATATATATATATATTCATTATTTCATATAAATTTACATTTTTTAAATGATTATTTTACTCATTTAATGAATTATTAGATAATTTCGAAATTTCCATTCTTGAGTGGTTATAAAACTTCTTAACAAACTCTTCCACATATTTAAATATATAAGGGAATATGATTTAAAGTCAAATTATTATTTAATTTTTTTTTCATTTAAATTGATTTTTGATTTTATATTTATTTCCATGATATTCAATTTTTTAATGTTTATTTTATTTATTCCATGAGTGAGTTTCCATTGTTTATATTTTCCTTCCGAATAGGTTCTAATACTTATTGGAATACTTTTTTCAAATACACTAATTATTGCATTTAGAAACTCTGAATAAATTAAATTGTAATACGGGGTTTTATTTCAGGGGTTTCATAGTGCTATGAGTGTCGTAGTACAATAACATGGATAAATTTAAAATATTTATATCCTACAAATATGATTTTCGGAAATAATAGAATTGTATTGAATGAAATACCAAATGCGGAAACAAATATTACAGATGAATGTGAAATACCATTTTACCCTCTTAATTATGTAAGTATTATTCACATCATGTCCTGAGTTTAGATCAGTTGTTTGGAAATTATTTATAATAAAATTATAATAATAAATGAAATTTTAGCTAACTCCCCGACCTAAATCCTACTTTTTATAATCATCATTATGGAAAATCAATATGGATTGTATAATAACCCAGGAAAATTGAGGGAGATGTAGATCAGCACCACTAGGAGAGCCTCAGATGACTGAATGAGGGAAATACTTGGAATGATGATCAGATTGAGCAGAACTTATCATTAGTTATAGAAATATCATGTATCACCAATGACATGATAACATACTCATTATTAATTTTCAATAAATTTGATGATGAGGTAAGGGTCTTTTTAACTCCATATTAATTCAATGTTGTTTCCAATTCCTAGAATGTATCATGGTTCTTCTTCCAATCCTTCAATTTTTCCTATTTGGAATGGCCATGTAAATTTATTTATTTTTTCATTGTCCAGAAAACCTATCCATTTCACTGATTCTATAATATATTTATGTGAATCTCATAATATTTTTGGGTTGTATGTAACACCCTAGGATTTTTGGATTATTTTTTCAAATTATTTTATACTATTTTATTTTCCTCGTTTTACACAACACTGAAGATAGATTATTTTATATTAAATCACTATGTTTCGATTTCATTACACACACCACCAAGTTAATCATGCACAAAACAAAAAATAATTTCCTTGATCTACATGGAACACCAAGATTACCTTTCATTATACGCAATAATGACTTTCCTCAATGGCGTGCGTAACATGCAAGACCGATTTTTACTGCTAAATATTATATCATTAAAATTTTATTACTTAATATAATAACATTAAACCAACCTGTTAAATTTTATTTTTTTAATATTATTTAGAAATTTATAAAGATATATTTTTCACATAATATAATATTAATTCATATGTTACCGATTAATTATAATTTAATATGAAAATTGATTAAAATATAAAAAGAAATATTTTTATTTTTATGGACACAAAGCATTTTTTACCCAATAAATTAAATTTAATAAAATTAAAGAGTGATTTAAATTTCATATGTATGTTATATATTCAATCAAATATTTTCTATATTCATACAATATATTTTATAGAAGTAAGATAAGATTAAACCCAATTTTATGATTAAAACATAATTTTTTATAAATGATGTTTTACGGACTTTTAATGGGTAACCAATGTTAAATCAAATTTTGGAAACTTTTATAGGTTTAATATGTCAAAAAATCTATATCAAGGTAATATAAACATAATAATTAGGTTATGATTTTTTTTACTTTTCTATAAGGGTTCATTTTTTAATAAATTGTTAAAAATACTAGATTATAATTCTAAACTGCTAATTCATTTAATTTATTTGCAAGGATAAATAATATTATAAATTGGATTAAAAGTTTAATTAAATTATATTTTTATAAATTTATCGAATTTTAGAAATTATGATAAATTTCACATTGAACATGGATATAAATACATAGTAATCTTTGGATCATTTTTTCTTTAAAAACTCACATTTTCCACCCAACTGTGAGATTAATATTAAATAAATTTCTTCCACTTATATGTTTTGAATTTGAAAAAATGGATTACATATTTGGAATCATTATAAATTATAATTTATAATAATTTTAATGCATTTTTTACCAAAAATATTAGTGAAAGTATTTAAATTTAATTACATCGATTAATGTAAAATTAAGCACAACTAAGGACAAAACAATACAATTAAGACCAAAAAAAACATATAAACTTTTCCAAGACCTGTTTTTTGTATATTATTCATACATTATCATTCCATTATTGTGTTTTTTATCTTTATGACATTTTTTAGGTACAAGTGTGGGTACACCTAGCTTGTTTTCAAAAACACAATGTGTGTACTTTCCCTTCCCCTATAAAAGTCCACCACCTCTCCCTATACCTAAAAAAACCAAACCATATAGATTTGGTCAATAACTTTACAATAAATATCCCCAAATACCGCCCTTAATCCTATATTTATACCCTTTGGCATAATACAATTGAAGGAATACTTTTTTTCACTAACAAAAAAGAGTTACCTGATTTATAGGTAATGCCTTTCTCTCACGATCATTGCTTTATTTTCTATCTCCACCCCTAAACTCAATTTATTCATTATTTTATAACAAAAAAAGTATCATAAATATATTAGGATATTTGTATGTTAATATTTACACCTATACTTACACATACCTCCATCTAATGGGTAACGAATATACTTTTTACATGTCCGGTGAACTACTACCTCACTATATGATGATTGTTCATTGTTCCTTTAACAACTCTCACGGTAGAAATTATTATAGAAAATCTTTTTAAACTTTTAATATATTAAATTTATTATTTATTTAAGATTATGTGTTTGTTTTTTAACACATATCTTTTTTTACTTTCCATTTAGTGTTAATACCAAAATTTTGTTTTAGAAAGTGTGGACTACTGTTCATCAAACAAATTTGATATATTCATACACAGAATGGAATGTATTATGGATTGTTTTATTGAATATATATGATATAAAATATATAATAAATGTAATTTCAAAATGATATATTTTTATATATATATATTTCATTTTATTTCATTAATTCAACATGATAATTAAACCAAAATAGCATTAATGTGTATGTACGACCTACCGTCGCCATGAATGGTGTATTCTATTTCATACATATATATCATATGGATTATTATAATACCAATATAATTAATAATTATTATATTTAAATCATGTTCTACATTCTATAAATCATGATATAAATACAATGATTAAAGATATAACAAATTAAGACACATATGAAAAATAAAGTGGATATTATCCAAAGTGAAACCTTAACATAGAATTGATAACTAGAGAGTAATATAAATACATAATAAAAGCATATATGTCATTATAATTAATAATATGGTTATTTGGTAGATTTATAATAAATTTAAATTTATTATATATGAGTTTTTTATTTGTATTAAGTCTTCAAGACACTACGTGAGGGGATTTCATCTCACTTTTTATTTCTGTGAGATACATGATTTATTCACCACCCATTAATCTGGTGTAGTGTGTATAATCACCATGAATGTATTCAATTTATATTATATTTAAATTTATATTTATTTACATAACCATTCAGTGATCTTTGTTTTATGGGGTTTGTGTTTCAAATGTAAACAAATTGGTAAAATAGTTTTGCTTCAATTTTCATTATTTGAGAATAATTTTTTAATGCACATAAATTCATTTTGAGGTGTATATACTTTAATATTACATAAAATTTCATGAATATCAATATTTTAGTGATATTATAAGCTTTATGAAATTTCTTTTTCTTATATGGTTAGAATGATCCCAAGATACCATGTTAAAAGAGTTTATTGTAAAAATCTCATCACTTTTCAATATTATTTATGTTTATTAATACATTAATGTAATATTATAACCAATATCTCAAGAAAATTCCTCTATTTTATTCACCTATGATTATTCATTATATAT
Source organism: Viscum album (assembly GCA_963277665.1). NCBI lineage: Eukaryota > Viridiplantae > Streptophyta > Magnoliopsida > Santalales > Viscaceae > Viscum > Viscum album. The sequence continues at coordinate 207,386,800 of OY728166.1, forward strand.
TCACTTATTAGTACCAATTTGAAACTCATTGTTACACAGTTTTGTTAATAAAATCTTTTCAAGAAATTCAGACTCTGCCCTCTCTTCGGTTGGAAACCTATGTTCCATTGAAAATATTCCTTATAAAAAGGCTTTATAAGAATATTTTACCATTATCGTATAAAAATTAAAGTAAATTATTGTCCTTTTTCCTTTTACCAACATCTCCTAAAACATAACCTTTTTTCTTTCAGTATAAGGCATTTTATTGAAACTTTTAACTATAAAAAAGAATGTTCATTCTACCTCATATGACATCTACGGATTTACCCACCATTATTTCATTAAAGATTACTTTTAATTTATAAAGAGATAATTTTTAAGAAAATGTTTTTAAAAGTAATTTTCATGGAAATGTGTTTTAAAATTTTTTTGAATCCTATTTTTTATTTTTTTCATGGAAAATTGTTTTCAAAATATTTTCAAGATTTATTTATATGTTTCCAAATTATTTTCAAAGGAAATTTTTTCAAAACATTTTCAAGATTCTTTCATATGTTTTCATGTAAATAGTTTTTAAAACATTTTCATGTTTCCATTATATGTTTTCAAACTGTTTTCAATGAAAATGGGTTTTAAAATGTTTTGATCATTATTTTATATCCTTTCAGGGTAAAATGTTTTCAAAATTATTTAAGTCTTCTTCAAATGTTTTAATGTTATTTAAAAAAATGATTTTAAAATGGTTTTATGTATTAAAAAAATTTTCAAGGAAGTAATGTTATTTTCCTAAAGAAATGTTTTTGATTGATATTTCAAAATTATTTTACATCTATGATTTAATATATTTATGTCACTTACTCTATTATAAGAAATATTTTTAATGTTATATTCATATTATTTCTATGAATGGGCTCTGCTTAATGGCATTATCGTTATAAAAACTATTTCACTTTTATGGGTTATATGTTTATGAAATTTTTTTCTCTTTAACAGGTTATATGTTTTTTAAATACATTTCACTTCCACAGGTTATTGTTTTGATTAAATGATTATGAATCCTGTATATTTTTCCACATGATGTGATATGTTTGAATGTTTATAATACCCATTTAATTTCACGGGATATGATATGATTATTTATTATCTTGTGTCACATATACCTATGAATACATTATGATATGGTTGGGACTTATATCTCTCTCCAATGCAATAGGTAAATATTTATATCTCATGAAATAGACTAAGATGGTCAATAGAGTGAACCTATACTACTAATATGGCCATGGGAGTGAACTATGACTACCAAGATGAAATGAGAAGTGAAATCATGCTACTAATATGTCCATGGAAGTGAACCATGACTACCAATATGGTGTGGGGAGTGGACCCATAATACTAATATGGTCTTAGCAGTGATGTCTTGGCTATTATGGAAGTCATATAATATGATTATGTTTTTTCACAATTCCATGTCTTATTTCAAAGTTATTGTTTCATTAATTATGATCATAATTATATTATGATCTATATGTTAAGAACAAAAAATCTTTATTATGATCTCTAATAAGAATTTTTTGATCCTCAAATGTTATTCTCATGTTCTATACCAATTTTTCTTGTTATAATTACGAATTTCCTTTATTTAACCATACTGATTATCTGAGTTCACCTCATTCTTAGGTTTCCTTTTTTCCAGTTTATGAAGAATGGTTTTAGGTAGAGATAATAATTATAGATATATTTTTTGGGAGGTTGAATATCTTGAATTAGGATAAATTATTTTGTTACCAAATATCCAATGACACTAAACTTTTATAGTCCTTGAAAATGTATTTTTCTAATGTACCAATTATTCATTTATAATGATGTAATATCCATGTATATTATGCATAGTTCTCTATAGTTTAGTATCATATTAAACTATAAAACCATTCACTTTGTTGATTGTATATTTCACCCCTAATTCATTTCATTTTTATCAACTACGGTGGGCCAGGGATTCGACTGTGTATCAAAATCAAATAGTTATAAATCCTTGGATCCATGATGATTTTCTGATAATGGTTGGAGATGAGGATTGTGGGAGTATTTATGATCTACGAAGTGATTATAGGATATGGATGAGATCAAATTCACCTTATGTGTCATGTTAGATGTGATGGATAGTGTATTGATCAATTAATAATATAATTTACAATAAAAAAGCTTTTATAATGATGATTAACTATGATACCTTTAAGATCAAGGCCTTATATGGAGACTCATATAATAGTGAAACTGAAGAGGCATAATGAATATGATGAGTTGGTTTGAGATACTAGACTACAAATTTTTTAGATAAAAGAACAAATTTTTCCCCTCATTGATGTGGTTGTTAGGGTTTCAGATCGAGTGAAATATTACATGTCCTATTTCCTACCCCCACATTCTATATATACCCAACATGGATAGGTTATTATAAAATAAATTTTTATTCCCAGGAACCCAAGTGATCTTACATTCCTTGTGGACTAGCCCTTACATCGTGTTTCACTATGATGACTACGATTTAATATACATGGAGTGAATTCCCAATAACCTAGGTAGTGCTACATGCCATGTGCCATTGGCCACACATCATATACCTGTAAAGGATTATGATATAACCATTTGGGTACACATCGAGTTAAACATATAATCTAACACATTGTTTATATTAACATACCATCCATTAATGTTAGGTATACATGTTTTATGAACCATTAGAAGAACTCTAAGCAGATACATGGTAATATATATTGTATACGCATGAAAGTCATTTTTATACTATACCATGTTTGATTTGACCACTATATCCCTTCAATTTTCCACATAAATAGACATGTGATAAATCTATATATATTATAATTCTACCTAGGATATGGAGAAGGAATTTCTATAAATATCAATTTTATGAAACATGTTGGTATAAGTGAGTTTTTTTATCAGTGATGCTTAATTGATTGAAGGGATCATGTACTATCATCATAATTGATACTGGGCCTAGAAAACCTATGAAAATAAAACTAAATTAGTCTGTAGGACCCCTGTATCCTATATACAGGTAAGGTCGGTACTCCCCCATTCACATATAGGGAATTTTTCTTCTATTATTGAATTTTTAATCACCCATTTGTTAGCTTTGATATAGTATAGGACCGCCACTGGAGTTAGCACTCACTCTACTGGGTTATCCATTAATGGGGTGAGAGTCCTCCATTATGATTCTTGTGAGGTTATGTGGGTCTTTATTGTTGACTATAAAATTTATAGATCTATGCCCAAACTCGTTATTTATATATTATTAGGGATATGATTACTTCACTTTCTATCTCTATCTATTCACATATAATTTATATTTTATCGTACATGACGATGGACATTCCTTTATCCGTTTTTGTGTTATTTTTTGATCTGGATTTTAATTTCATTTCTCTTTTTTATTCAGGTTTTCATATTTGGAAAAAATATACTCACCCTTTTGGGATTTCCACACACATTTCATGTCTTATACAAGAAACAAATAGGTTATCACTGATCTTGGAGGACCTCATATTGGTGGATCATAATAAGGTTGATAGTTGTTAAAACATGCTAGTGGTAAAACCTAGAGATTATGAGATAAAATATCCCACCCAAATTTGGTTTCTAGATTATGAATCTTTATTTTTTTGGTTTTGTTTTTTACCTACTATATATGCTTAAGTTGTACTATTTCACTCTAATTTGTACTTCTAGGTTGTTGCATGAATTTCTTTATGAGCCCGTCCCCCATTGGAACCCCTATAGTGTCAAAAATGGTTGAATTGAGATAATGAAATGAAAATCTCGCCTCCAATAGGCCACAATTTTTTGACAAACATTGAGTGAATATCATACACACAAATGAAATACATTTCCCTCTACGATTTATAAAATGTGAGTGATTAGATAGAAGAACCCAACAAATATTGATCAAGATAAAAGTAATTAAATAACCCATGTAAATGCATGTAATGTCATAAAAATCTAATATAATTGAAAAGAATCTACAATTAGTAAAAATAAAAAACACGGCAATTTCCTCAAATCCCAATCATATCTTGATTATCTCCCCAAGATAGTTGTACCCATCTTGATTTCCCACTATATAATACTATCTTGAAAAATAGTTTATATATATGTAGAGTAAATATAACATGTATACTCAATAGGATCCTCCCTAGAGACACTTATGAAAAAGATATGGAATGCATGCTAAATCCCGATAAACAAAAATAGTGAAAACATCACATCACCTAAATATGTTTGATATGTTCATAGCATCCCCATGGATAACTCTCAATAAGTATCTCATAAAAGTAATCATATAATCAAAATATATAAAAAAGGTACCCCTCTACCACTTTAATAATTGTTTTCTACTCTACCCCAATGTCACAAGTCCTAATCCATCTATCTTGAAAAATAATCCATCTCAAATACAAGAGGTATAAAGAATCATCTCATGCATCATGTGAATAAAATAATCACATAATCCAATCTACACATCTGAATAGTAACTCGGTAGTTTTTATGAACCATATATCCCATATTTCGAGTATTATATGAGAATCCAACACATCCCATGAAATATATACATATAATAATCCAAACGATACTATATCTAGGGATCCATGTCTGTGAAATAACCACATGAAATTAAATCCGTATAAACACTTATATGGGAATGATATCAATCCTACATAATAGAAAATATATCTCCTAAGAGAAGATATAGCAATAATGGGGGATATTTTGTAATTTTTTCATCACCAACCAATATTTTTAGGGAATACACCATCCTAGATTCCACTAGGTGTTAGTCTCACAACTATCGTGGATGTGGTTACATATGAAGAATACATAACATACATTAGTTATATCTCAGAACAACATTATGGGATTTTACGTAGACATAATGCCAACTATAAATATCATCTCTCAAACAGATGAATGCCACTGCTATATACTAGATATCCTATAAGCGTACAAGAATTCATGATAGTTCATTTAATTGTCCATTTCCTTTCAATTTTTCCAAATTTCATTAATTATTTAAATTATACATTACCATTTATTTAACATTACATAGAAGTATATCTAACTAAATTACATTCATTCTAGGAATAATCCAACCAATTATATAGTTACTTGTGATTATCATCCTTTCAATATTTCAAAAATAACCAACCCCATATGTTAAACAATTTATTTAATATTATCATTCAAAAATTCATAGTATTCTATGAGACATCCTAAGCTCCATAAGACTGATTAAAATTAAGAATAAAAAACATCTTCAAGAAATGATTTAAAGAATTTAGAAAAAAAATCCAAGCCATATCACCTTTAAAGAAGATTAATAATCTAGGAAGGATCACATCATTCTTCAAAATAAAGTTATATCCCATCTTCAACTTCTTTAATATGACATAGTGTTATCCCTAACACCACTATACATATCACTATGTATCAATATCTTTATCATGGGCCTTATCTTCTTTCAAAACCCTAATCCTTTATTCATATATTTAATAAAATCATTATCCATCCTATAATCACATCATTTCAAATAAAAAATATTACATCCAAAGAAAAAAAGGTATCTATCAACATAGGTAGTTATCTGGGATTCATGGCCATAACAAAAAGACATATGAATTTCACATTCAAATGGTCTCACTCAGATATGAAAATATAGTTTTATTAAAAAAGTATTTCTTTACCATTATGGATTAACAGACTCAATTAGCATTAGTTGCATCTAAGGTTAACAGAAGGCATCAGATATCAAAAACTAAGATTTATTTTAACATGCTTTCAAGAATAACTCACAATTTCATTAAACATTATGGAAGAGCATTTAATTAGACATGATATTAATCATTCATAATAATTATCACCTCTTTATTTATTTTCATTAGAAAATTACATTAACATATGGATTAAAAAATTAATTATTCATACTTTAAGAATTTTTTATATCCCATCACATGTAAGAAAAATTATTTATTAAAACATGACTCTTTGAGAAATTATCTATCCAAAATTTCCATCATTATATTCTATAACCATTTTCAAAGAAATTTGACATGTTATAACATAAATAAACATAGATACTACACTATCCAGTAAAAATAAAATTTAAACAATTATCATGGTTTAAAAACAAGAAATCAGTGAAAAACATAAAAAATTTATTTCATTAATCCACTTTATTAATTATTATGGTTAACTACACCACCATATAAATAATTAAAGTACGATAGCCTACGATTCACATAAAATTATAAGAGATACATTAAATTCTCTACTTGGTATTTTCTCCTTTTAAAAATGTTGTAGTTATTTAATATATAAGAGAGAACGTTATACCACACTTGGAAATTGAAAATGAAAATTTATGAATATATAGATAATATAATCATTTATAGCCTATTAGGGTCATCGGTAATAGAAGATAAATAATATAGAATGGATTATGTATTACCAAATAGTATGAATGTGTTTTCAGAAAATATAGTGTGTAAACTCCCATTTTATTTTCCCAACAATTCTTATAATGATAGGAAATTAATTTTATATCAATTAAAATATTTTAAGAATTATTTAAAAATAATTATATCAATACAATACAATTAATTCCCTGATTTTACTAATTAAAATATATTTAAAATGCATTCATTGTGTTATAAGTCGTATGGGAAGATTAAAACTAGAAGAAAAAAGATCAAAATGCTACCCATATGCGAGTTAAGGGGTGGGAAAAAGGTTGACGTGATTTTACCCTTAAAAACTATAGAATATCTCACATATGGGTATATTGATATTACCCTTATGCATGCATTATAAATTCCCCTACACCCTTACGCAAGGTATTTGGTCTACATGAGGGTAACCTGATTTACCCTTAAGTAGTGTTATTATAAAGCTCAAATAATGATAGCTTGATCTTACACTTATGAAGATATTATTAAAATAAGATAGCACTTGTATATGAAGTAAGTACTACATAATGGTATGGTTTTAGATAAAAAATATTTTTTATGAAAAATAAGTACTAATTAAAGGAAAATGGTTTATTATAAACATAATAATTATTTTCCAAATTAAAAAACATCATTTAATTATTCCAAAACATTTTAAATCCTATAAATAAATTTAAAAACATAAAAAACTTATTCTTTCCCAATCCATATTTTTAAATAATGTCAAGAAAATTCTAAAACCACCAAATCATTGAAACCACTACAAAAGATTCTTGAAATACACAGTGAATGACAGAGGAAAACTATAACTTAATAGAAAATACCTCTAAAATAATTCACATAATCATGAATTAAAACTAAAATAAGAGAGAATAATTGGAAAAGAGGACATCTGAGCTGACTTCTCATGATATACCTAACAGTATAACTATCATGTATTGTGGGAGAAAAAAATTTATTTTCCATAGTGTTGAATAGTAACTAAATAGGGTTTTCTCACATTAGGAGCTTCATAGTTCACCTAATAATTCAAAATCACTTCATAATAATTATTTTTTGAATTTTTTTATTTTATTAAAACAATAATATTTTTGGTTTTTTAAATATTTCAGAATGAAAAATTTAATGATCATTATATGTTCATACAAACAGAATGTAGGTTTGAAGGAAATAACATGGAATTATGTATTGATTTATTAGTTACATATTGATTAATCCTTGTTTTTTTAATTTATGTTTGATAATTCAGTTTGAAAATATGATATTTGAATTGTTTTTCTTTAATTTATTAACATTATAATCCTGAATTTCTATGAGAACAAGATTTCACCTCCTCTTATAATCATGTTTCATGGATCACCTCAATCGAGAGGGTGGAATATTCTTAGAACCAACTCCATAATATTCCATTTCATCCATTTAATGGATTAACTCTACTATATGAAGAGTTAGTATTCAACAGATGGTATGATTTTTTTTTCAATTAATGAATATAAGTAAAAATTAATTTCATACCATGGTGTAAAATTTTAAAAAAATGTTCTTGTCATTATTATTCACCACAAACAAAAATGAATCTTTCGGAATTTATGCACATAATTCAAGAAACACCACATACCTACCCCATGAAAATCCTTATGTTAGCCCATCATTATCAATCGAAAGAGTCCATTATGGAATAAAATATAAATTTATATTTACTAGATGAAAATTAAAATAAAATGAAGAAAGTGATTAATAGTAACAGTTAATGAGAAAGAGAAGCACTAAAAAAGAAAATAAGAGGGATGTGGAAGAACAAATGGTGGAAAAAAATTGCATATAAGAGGAATAATACTTAATCATTTATTTAAATTTAAGGAACTAAAATAAATTACATTGGAAATAAATAAAAACAAATATAAAGGAAATAAATAATATTAATAAAGATGATGGAAGCTTCAACCTCATCTAACATGTGTTCTCTATTCACTATTAAACTTCCTTCCATTAGAATCAAACTATTACTTTTATAAACAAAATATATATTCTTTCTAAACTTAGTAAAATTCTCCAAATATATTTTGAAATTGGAAAGTCATAATTTTTAATATGTAATTATTTTATATCTTCAAATCATCCCCAATACACATGGTTAATTATTTATTATCATCTAAAAATATTTGGTGTTTATGATAACACTAGGTAGAACCAAGATTCAAAGTGGGTACCCTCAAAAGTGAATGGAATGCATGGACATAGTGACATATAGAATCATGGTAGTTACTCCACACTCAACTAAATCAACCCCATTCGGCCTTCCCAATGGTCCTTTGGGTTAAACTCCACTTAATCAGTGGTGATGGTGTTTATCCATGGTCTTAGAGGGGATATTATTTTGTTTGTATCCCTGAACGTGGTGGTTATCCCAATCATATATGGCAGCATCCATGGAATCACTAATGTGTTTTAGTGGTCATTGGCAACATCAAGTGGTAGAGCATGTGGTGAGGAGCCTAAATGGGTTATATCTGAGTGGGGGTGTGCATGACCGAAGCATTAATGGTACAATTCTGTTAGTGATAAACAATATAACCAAGACTGAGTTTAACATTGAAAATCATCCCATTATATGTGTTCATTTATAATGAATTTTTTTTCATTTTATGTCCACAAGCTTGTAATAGTGATGGGCTTCCATAACATCATCACAAACATATGATCAGGTCACGCCAACACATGTAGCCCATGTGGGCTTAATCCAAAACAATAAACCTATGGGACGAAACTATATAAACATGTATATTGAAACTAATGGCCATAATGACCACCTTCCACTAGAAGGATATCCCTTAGGAGCTTCTTGACCATCTAGTCCACTAGGTCTAGTTATGTTTCTTGTGGATCCCTTAATATTGAGGGATAAATAGGTAGCCATTATTTAAAATAAATACATTCTAAAATCATAATTTAATTCCAAAAAAATATTCAATAAAATATATCTTTAAATTCCAACATTTAAGTTCATTTTATTTAATAAATTTCAATTTTCCACATTTTCAATAATCAATCAATATTAAGGTCTTATTCATTAAAATCCACATAAATATTAATGAAAAATATATATATTTTCTATAAAAATATGTTTGCATAAAATATCCCCATAATTAAACTATTCTTGTCCTCAAGCATTAAATATCAACATTTAATTTATGATGGCACCAATTATACCAATATATAAATTTTAATGTAATAAAATAATGTTTTTTATCAATGTAAAAACAAATTTTTTTGTTCGACTTAAAACATTAATTCAATTTCCCACTTTTCTAATAAGAAACCAATCCATTAATTTTACTTTCTACCTTTTGAATATAGTTGATCCTTTATTTTGATTCCTTCATATTCTTCAATTTATTATTATTAAATATGACAAGTTATAATTTACATCATTTTTCAATATTTCCCCATCTTCAATCATGATACAATTTCAATTAGATTCTTTATCATATATTGAATACATTTTCCATATTCATAAGCATCTAAAGGAAATAATTTATTTACTTTTTAAATACAATAGAAACAAAAAAAACATGGGGACTATAAAATCAAGGTTCAAATTACTCTGAGGATTAAGGTTAGTGTTAATTAATGTTTAAAAATTAATTCTCAAATTATTTTTTTATCTTAATCAATTTGTATGATATAGAATATTTAAAATTCCATGAAATTATCCCCTTCAAAATTAAAAAACACCCACTTCCAAATATCAATTTAATTTTCATTATTTTCAAAATCATAATTAAAGATTATATCTTTCTTAACTTTCTTTTATAATATTTTTTTACTTTTTAAACTACTTTTTATGTTTAATTTTTTACTCTTTTGAAACTCGTGCATGAAATTAAACTCACATCTACCACCTTAACACGTATAAAAAATAAATAATCAGTCTAGTAATAGTGATTTTTATTCTCGAAGTCATCACTCATTCATATTTTTTCATTTACTTTTTCATTTCCATTTCATCAAGAAGTGTAAACGATAAATGTCTAATATATGAATGAAAACCCATTCGCATAGCCCAAAGTTAAGCACACCCACACTTTTACATGAAATGTTTTGAATCCTCTAAACATGACTTCCCCCATCCCAACACATCAAATTTAATGAAAATATAAAAAGGGTGGTGGAAATGGAACAAAATAGAATGAAATATGGCTCATGACAAACAAGTTCATTTGTAGACATTGTGGGATAAACAAGTATTAATGTATAGGGGGTATCATGGATATCGTCTATTCAATAAATATTAATAAGTCATTTTAAATTTGGTTTTTTGAAATCATTTCTTTGAAAATAACCAATACATGCTCTAGTTAGTGTCATTCCACAATATCACTCAAGAAATATGATCAAAACAAAATATGATATATTTATTATAGTAATCATCATGAGAATGGATAATTTGACATAAGACAATAAATCAAGGCCTAAATAGTAATAAAAAACCACGTCACATGAATTTCATAAATTCAAATTACAAAAAATGTGTAGGAGAAATTCATTTACATGAATCAACCAATTCCCTCAAATCAAGAGTCATCATTTCAATATTCATGATTCATTAAAATAATTCAATTTACCACCATACTCATTCAATATTATTATCATTGAAATCTAAAACATATAATTAAAGGGTTCCTAAGAAACTCATTTCTTCTAGATATTCCAAGTAAAGAAATAAGTCAAATGTCTGAATGAAATTTATATTTTGGAATCACAAAATTATTTGTTGGAAAAACTAAGGGAGTTTAAAAGATAAAAATTAAACATTAATTCTCTATTCACATGAACATTTATTTTTATGCCTACACTATTTGGGGGATTCCCTATTCCATCGTGGACCTACAAAAGATAATGAATAATTAAAACTCAAGGACCATGTCATTAAAGCTCAAAATGATATAGGGAGTTTAACATATCTAATTATAAAGAATGAATTTCAAATATAAATTCCAAAAATAAAAATAAAAAAATAAGACTTAATTTAGTCCCACAAGTAGTACATGGGTTGTTTTCTATGTAGAAAAGGTAATTTACACCTATCATCCATAATTTAATGGTTGGATAGGGTTCTTGGATTTCAACCACCACATTTATATTTTTACAACATACACATGTCCATTGTTTGGGAGGAATAATCCATGGATTTAGTACACCAAATTCATCCCCATCATAATAAGGTATATATTCCATGGTTGGTGTAAGAGAAAGTATAATTCATCCTCCTTGTTTTCTACTTTTTCAACCTCCATTCATTTTTTTATTTCTTTCTCACGATGGGTTACATCAATTGTGTGATTAAAGGGAGACTTGGATGTCACTAATAATTAGAAACAATTGAAACATGTAGAATCAAAAAAAAATCATCTCTTTAAATGTGAATAGTTTTTACCTAGTTTTTTATCTAGCTCATGTACATGTAATCAATTATTGAGCTCAAAAAACTAATGTTCAATAAGTGATAGATGTTAAATATGTTACTTAGTAGATGCATTTACAACCGTTTATTACTCCACTAAAACAAAAAATTAGTTACACAAATTTAAAATTTCAAAATAGTGTGGGTAAGTACTCAATTTATATTGATTAAAATAAAATGAGAGATATTTTAAGATATGATCAACTCCATGAGTTGGTTTATATTCTATTTACTTCTCAATGGTAAGTTCCTGGTGGGGTTGGTTGATAGAATGTAAAGGTAGGTAGTATGGATCCCCCATCTTCTCTTTAAATTACACCACATAAGTAGTGTCTTCTTTGATTTCTAGAGGTATATGAAATGGTTCTTTATCATATATTTCTTAAGGAATGTGTAGGTCATGTTTCACCTTATACACATTCTAGATGTTATGCAGTTCTTGTGGATATCACAAAAGTAGCTCGACATGCATGTCTTCTTAATTATAAATACACTCCATATCTTCATGTTTAGTATTAATCTGGATCAAAATATGGTATAAATGTTTATGTTCATGAAGTTGGTCCTCATCCTTCTATATTTAAAATTAGAAAGAATAAATGAATAAGGGATCATCCTCTAGTTTAGGTTCATATTGTTTGAAGTTGTCATGATTTTTCATATCTGTTTCCCCCCTCACTAACTCTGCCCTTCTTTCAATAGTTTGAATTTGATCATTAAAAACATTTTCATCCACATATTTTTCTTTTTTCTACACCTGAGAGTGATTTTTCTACCCATAAATTTCTAACAAAAATTATACATCGTGGAAAATAATATTTTTATAGTATTTTTATAATATCAATAAAAAAATATCTACAATGTGAAAAGAAAAATACAAGTGAAAAATGATTGGATTGCATGAAGTGATTCTATTTTTAGATTGTAGACATGTTTGGTGGTGGTCTGGAGGAATTTGTTAATATTGCCAAGTGTTGTAAAATGGTTGACCTACGTTTTCTCATGTGAGGAGCTTTATAGTTATTCACCATCTTATTCAAATAAACCTAAAACTAGATTCCTTTTTAGTTTTTATTATTTTCATAATACAATAATATATTTAGGATGTTGAAAAGTATTTTATAATAAATATTCAATATATATTAACATTCAGATGCAAATACAATGTGCGTTAGAAAAAAAACTATGCCTTGTATTTGGTTTACGGGTTCCATAATTATTCTTCATTATTTTATTAAATTTTATTTTGACAATTCAGTTAAAAAATCTCACATGTGAATTAATATTCCATCATTTATTTATTGGGAAACCATGAATGCCTATGAAAACTAGATTCCATCTTCCACTATAATCTAGGTTAACAACACAATCAAATCTAGAGTGTAGCATCTTAAAAGACAAATATTCATTGCATGTTATTTCATTCAGTTAATGGCTCAACTCAATCATATAAAGATCTTTTATTTAATAAACAGTATGGAAAATTTTATTATTAATGACTATAATATAACATGAATTTCATGTAATAGTGTACAATATTCACACCCATGCATGTCATCCTCATTCACCATAATAAAATATAAAACATGTGTAATATAAGTGTAGAATTCAAGAAATACCACATATATCCCTTTGTAAAATCCTTATTTAATCCCCTCATTACTGAGGGTAAGAGTTTACTATTAAAAAGATATAAAACGGGAATAAGAATAATATAAAAATAAAATAATGAAATAGAAGATAATAAATAGTGAATGAGAAATAGAAAAATAAATTAAAATTGAATAGAAGAGGACATTGAAAGAACAATTTGTGGAAAACACTTGAATAAAATAATAATTACAATAATGTATGTATTGTTTTTATTGATGAAACTAAATTATAATTAAATAGAAAATTAAACAAATGAAAAAAATAAAATAAAATAATAATAATGATAAATACGACAAAATGTTTGGCCTCATCCAGTGTGTGTCCTCCCTTCATTATCGTACTCCATTCCATAGGTAAAACCCTCATTGTTTTATAAAGAAAAGAAATAAATTTCATAAAATAACCCATCTATCTTTTGAAATTGCACCATTGTATATTCTAGGATTTATTTATCTTTTTATTATATTAAAATCAACCCCTATATGTGGGATTCTTTATTTGGAAGTAATCGAAGATATTGAGTATTCCATATACTCTTGTGTAGAACCAAGATTTGGTGTGGGTGATCATGTAAATGCAAGGTGTAGATGAAAAATATATTATGTGGATGTGGTGGTGTCCCTACTCGTGTAGCTCTATCAACCCCATATATCCTTTATATTTCTCAGATGCATAAAAATCCACTTTCTTAATGCTGATGGTTGGTCATTTGGTGTCCCATAGGTGATCTCTGGTGTGTTGCAATAGAAGTATGTGACGTTCAGTATAAGGGAACATAAAAAAAGCATTAATGGGTCATATATTAGTGAGGGTGTGCATGACTGAAGTGTGAACAACCCATTTTTTTATAGTGTTTAATAGTAATTGTGATAATGATCCCCATATTATAAATATGACAACACTATTCAATCATTTATAATGAATCACATTTCATTTGATACCCAGAAACATGCAATAGGGACAGGTTCTTGTAACACCATCACAAACATATCATAAGTCCATATAAAACACATGACCCATTCAAGATTTGGCACAACCTATGCCCCCCATGGGTTGCGAGCTTAAGAAACCATGATTTTCCTCCCATGGGATAGAACCAGGCCTACCACTGGAAGATATTCACATTTGATCATCTTTTCTGATCAGTACACTAGGGATAGATATGTGGAATACGAGACCCTTGATGTTGAGGTATATCTAACCAACCATTTTTACTTAAAAAAATAAAAAACCTTATTAGATTCCAACAAACTTTTATTTGATAAAATAAATCTTTAACACCCAACATTTTAACTCATTTTAATTCTTCAATTGATGCATCAAATGTTTTGAATAAATAATAAATTATATAGGCATGTTCATTAGAATATAATTGTATATCATTAAAAATAATTAATATTTTTCATCAAAATAGGGGTGAATAAAATATCATAATAGATAAACAATGATTTTCCTCAAGCATTAAATACCAACACTGAATTTTATTAGGGAAGCAATGTTAAGAATATTAAATTTCAAAGTAATAAAACAAAATTATTATCAATATAAAACAAAATTTTCATGTTCCACCTAAAATAATAAATCAATTTATTATTTTTCAAATAAAAACGCAATCCATGTATTTTACTTTATTGCATTTGAAAATGGTTTATCATTTCCTTGTGTTCATTCAAGTTCCAAAATTTATTATTATGAAAAAAACAAGGTCATTGTTTACCTCACATTTTAATATTTTCCACTCACTACTCAGGATGAAAAATCAAGTATATTTATGCTCATATCATGGATACATTATCATTATCAATAAAATTTAATATGAACTACATTCTAAACTACTTTAAAAAAAGGCACATAATATCATTATAAAAATATAATCAAGGATAAAATAGATCTGAGGATTAAGTTTGGTAGGAATTAATGATTAAAAATTATGGCTAAAAGTAGGCGGATTGTCTCTTAATCATATGAAATGACTTCTAAAGAAATCTCAATTGAATTATCCCCTTCAAAAATGACAACACCCACTTCTAATACTTAATGTGAAGGTCATGACATATGAAAGCATAATGAACAATTTTCTCCTTCTTTAATTACCTCTATATGTGTTTACTTTTTTAGACTAATTTGTCATTTTTTTACTTTTTAAAAAGTCATTCTTCGAATAAAACTCACATCCACCACCTAACATCATATGATTAAAATCAATGTTTTTGTAATTGTGATTTTTGATTCTCCATGTCACAACCCATCTTATTTTTTCATTTTTTTCATTTTTCATTTTTTCAATAATTGAAAACAAGAAATTTTCAATGTATACATCAAAATAATTTCTTAGTACCCAAAATTAAGCACCCACACACTTTTTTCATGAAATTTTGTGCATAACCCAAACTTGACTTTATGCACCCACACACTTCAACATTAAAATATCCTAAAAAAATACTAGGAGTTATGTAGAAATGGATATAAATGGATTGAAATATGGATCATCCCAACTGAGGTTATAAATGGTCTCTATGGGACAAATAAGGATTAATTTATAATTTCGTATCATTAAAAAGTTTTTATTCATAATAATTCCTCAAAGGTTTTAACTGTGGTATTGAATAATCATAGATTTGACATCTTCTAGTGAATGTTAAAGTAGGTGGCACTCACTTAGATCAGTAACGAAATAAAATGAATCTGAAAAAGGAAATATTTGGCCTATAAATCCTCTCATTAATGGAATATTTTTCATTGGATAATTAAACATATAATAACTAATAATAACAAATCAATTCATAAGAATTATAGAAATTCAATGTATGAAAATGGGTAAGAAATTTTCATTAACATGATTCTACCATTTCCCTCATATCCCGAGTCATCATTTAAATATTCATGCTTCACAATAATAATTCAATTCAACACCATCATAATTCAATATCATTATCATTAAAATATAAAACATGGAATTAATGGGTTCCTAAGAAACCCATGTCTCCTAGAAAAGTAAAGTAACGAAATAAATAAAATTTGGTCATGTAAATTTTTTTCATGCTTCAGAATGTTTTTTAAATAAAAAATTATTCAGTATAAAAGATGAACATTAAAAGTAAAATCCATTTTCTCATTAATCTTTAGTCTGCTTCCTCTACTATTTGGGAACATCCTTATGCAACATGTACCTAAAAAAGATAATTTTCTTTTAAAACTAAAGGACCATGTCACTGGTAATCAAAATGATAGAGGGGGCGGGACTCATCAGGATGTTTGTGGTAATAGGTAGTTATTTTTTCCATTGGTCTCCTCAAAATATCTATATTTATTTAAATCCATTAAATATGATCATTTAAATCATTGTTAATTTTCTTTTTTGTTTTTGTTTCACCTTAGAGTAAGTGTTCCATGCATTAATAAATAGAGAGTTTTGATACATGATGAAAAATTTATTTTTTATTTTTTTTATAAATGAAATAAAAAGATCTAGAATTTGAAAAGGAAGAAAGATAATTTGACAACTCATTAGATCCTTGAAAGTGGTTCCATTTTCGATATCATTCCTTTCACGCTATGTGGAAAATGAAAATTTATTTTATCATATTATTGAATAGTGGTTTAATAGTGTTGTATTACATGGGGAGCTACATAGTTATTTATCTACTAATTTAAATTCACCTAAAACAACTTGTTTTTTTGTTTTTATTATTTTATTAAAAAAATTATATTTTTGGGAATTTATAATGTTCTGATGAATGAAAATTTTTACAATCCTAACATGCAGATGAAAATAGAATGTAGGTTATAATTAAAGAACATTACCCTAAGGTTTGGTTTTTTGGTTCCATCTTTATTGTTATTCATTTTTTTAAATTTTAGTTTCATAATTAAGTTATAAAATCTCAGACTTGAATTAGTATTATTTAATTTATTTATTATAAAATCATCAATTACTAAGGAAAATATATTCCACCACCTCGTATATCAACGATGATTCCACACCTCCATTGAGAGTTTGGAATATTCCAGTCTCGTTCTCCATTGTATGTTATTTCGTCAATTGAACAGAACAACACTAACATATTAAGAACATGAGTTCAATTGACTGGAGGGAACAATTTAGAATTAATGAATAGAAGTGAACTTGAATTTATTTTTGTGGTGGAAAATATCCTCACTCATAAATGTCAACCTCATTCACAACAAAAAATGCAATTCATGCATAGAATTCAAGAAACTCCAATTACCTCCCCCATGAAAAGCCTCTGGTCGATAACTCATTGTCAAGGGTTAGAGGTCACTGTGGAAGAAAAGTGAAAATCTGAATATATTTTTTATTTTATTGGTTTTATAACATCAAGAAAATCTATAAAATAATAAATAAAAAAATTAATAAAGAACATTTTTTTTTCTGTTAATGATTATTTTTGGGAGATTAAACATAGATGAACAATATTTATATAAATATATTACCTTCGTAGAGATAAAAACAAAAAAATCAATCAGAAAAATATTAATTCTTTTTCATTTTCTATCATTCAGAGTTGAACAAAGCCGAGTGTTTTGGGTGCTTGTAATGCCAAAGGTGAGGGTGCCTCTTGCAACTGGGGATTTTCATATGAGATTGGTGGGTTTAATTAACTAATGTCATAGTAAGAATTATAAAATGAAAACATGATAACATTTTAACAGCCATTGTTGAGTAAATCAAGTTATTAGTTTAGAAGAGAAGAAACCACTCAAAAGATCAAAGAACTACGAGTTAATGATATTGGAAACCAAACGCCAACCTTGAACCCTCCGAGCAGTGGTTTATCCAAATCTTATACACAAGGAGGGGCGGATCAATTATTCATTCCACTATAATACTAAATCTATAGAGTATAATAATTCAAGTATAGAGGCTTCCTATAATTCGATAAAATAGTGGGTGACGTTTAATGATTAATTAACCAATTATGTCAAATTGGTAATCAATATAAAAGTACTAATCTCCAAGTTTTATTTTTTTTAGAAAATGGAATGTAATAACATATAAAAATAAACTATGATAATATTAGAAATATTTGGCGTCAAAGCCTGCATGAATTTCAATGTTTAGTATAAGTTCTTACGCGGATTACTATGATACTAGAAATTCAAGGTGATGGTGTCTCAAAACCTTCTATTCCTCCTCAGGAATAGAAAGTTAAAAATTGATTATAGGAAACACATTAATAGAGCATATGATGGTTATGTAATATTGTTTTTGACAACACTGATTTTTTTGTGGTTACAAAATCGGGAAATGGGGGATTAAACATGTTTTCTTATCTCTGATAAGATTGTGAGGAAAATATAAATAGAAATATAGATGTGTTATAATTAAATTAGAATTGGGTAAATATGAAATAAGAATCATGATCACTAAAGTAACATCAATCTTACATATTTTATACCCACAAACTCATGTTTCTTTTAAGGCTACAAAATGAACAAGATGGAGAAAACACTTAATTTCCTTTTAGGTAAGGTTATCTATGAAATAATAATATTAAATATATATTAATATTTAATTTTTATAGGGAAAAATGAAAGGAAAATAAAAAATACGAATGTAAAATGTAACACCAAAAGTTATATTCATGATGTCCTTCAATGAAATGTGGTTAGTTATTAAATAGAATGTTATTCGGTTCACATAACATGAATTTAATTTACAGAAGTTGAGAGAAAGGAATTAAATTATATAAGAAAATACCATTTTATTCTTTAGTGAATATTCATCAATTAATCTTTCTAAAATACTTTTGGGTATTTAATACATTATTACATTCACATATATTTTTTTAATTCAATGATCATATATTTATAGAAATGTTAAAAGAAGTAAGGTGTATTCTCTGAGCTGCTGAGAATGGGTGATTCCATTGTTAGTGGTGAGAAACACATAACATATCATTTCCATGTAAATTATTTAAGTAAAAATATTATTGAGTATTACCAAAATATTTATCTTACATTTCTTTTTAACATAAGGATACATTATTCCAGGTTCAAAATTAAATGTTGTTTGTGCGGTTTCACACTCAACCAATAGTTAAATTAAACTTGAATCATAGGAAAAACAAGGATGAATATAAACTATAAGAATTTTACCCAGTTTTGGAAAGATAATTCTTGGTCAAGGAATAACTAAAATTTCACATCAAGTATATACCCAATTTGGTATTTAGGATCCATATAACTAAACACATTTGGTATTATTTGCGTATTTATTTTGGAAAAAAACCATTAGCAATAAAGGCATGCTATAACGATTTTAGAATTAGTTCACCATGAACTATTCTACGGTTAAGCACATGGTAATAATTTATAATATTCCTTTATGTTATTACATATTTTGATTGTGAAATATATGCATGGTCAAAAGATATGAGTTTCTTTGTACCAGCATGCTGAAGAATATCTCAAACAAGCATTTATCGGTAATCATAATATAACGGGGAGAAATTCTTAAATGCACATTACCGTATCTACATCACCACATTAATTTTAATAAGGAAGATAAATGATGAGTATTAGATGTTAACCTTGATAAAAAATATATATATTGGAGTAATTCCACGATGTAATTTTTATACATCATAGTTTTGATTTAAGTAGTATCAATGATTCAACTTTTAGAAAATTCAATTATATTTCATGATGAGAATTGAAAATAATTGAAATATATTATAACTATATGAAAACTGTCATCATAATATGATTAAAATATATTAGTTTTTTATGCAATGAGTTTCTTAGGATATAGAAAAACTTACATAAAGACAAACACAATGTGCATATAATTAATTATCCTAATAGTTTCTTAAGATATTACCTAAATACCTAAAATAGAAATGGTGTATTCAAGTGATAAACTACGTATTCAATAAAAGGATAAATATCTCTAATTTATGTATAGGGACAAATATTAAATTGGGTTGAGTCTATGCTAAGGATACACAAGTAGTTGTCATAAGAACATGTTCAAAAAGTAAATGTTAAACAAGAATTTTCTAGAGACACATACCATGATGGAAGGATAAATCTATATTAATGGTTTTATATTCATCATGGATGGGGATATATTATTTTCTAAGAATAATATGTCCTACAATTAATCTCTATATGGTAATTATTAAATATTTACATGTTCAATTAAAATTAAAATATGAGTTCCATGTATCACAATGCAAATGGGACTGTTATTATTATTTTGAATATTACGATGGGAATTAAAGTGGAATGGTACATGGATGGTACAAGTGTTGTTCCAATAATGATTGATTAGTTATACAAAGTTGTTATGGATTAATCCCTTAGAAGTTTACATTCCATTTCTAATTTATATGATCATATTTTTAGCATTGTATATCATGAACACCAAACATGCAAGGTGTCTATACAACACACATAGAAATGGGTGGTCACATCACAGAATAATACTAAAGGTCACAAGTTACCAAAATATTTTTTAGGATTAATTTTTGGAATAGGATCATAGTACGTTCATTTGGAATGAATCTTTTCCATGCATCTACCAGTGATTAGTGGGACCACCATTATTTTCCAAGTGAAATATGTTCGACAATATATGGAAAATATATGTTTTTCTTAATGTAAGTAAAGTCTTGGATGATTGTTATTCTAAAATTATTGACATAAATTAGCATCGTTCGTTCTAGGTAATTTTATTTACTGAATTAAATATAATGGTTATTTGGATTTAGTCAATAAATCATATACCTACATGGTATTGAAAAATACAAGTAGGAACAATCAAAGAGAAGAATTATTTCTAGTGTCACATAAAATAAATCGATCTAAGTAGACATGTAATAGAATAAGAAGAGATTAAGTGGAGGGTTGAGTTCTATACTCTTCAGTGATGGATCAGTCATGTATTTCATGAAATATATAAGATATGATTTTTCCAACATATACTTTATGGTAAAAAATATCAATTATATCTATGAGGACTGCTAGTGATGAACTCAAAACTATATTATTATACTTCAAAAAGTTTAAAATATATGAACCTAGTAAGTGAAGAGGAAAAGATACTAGTATTTGTGGGACACAAACTAGACTTCCCATGGATCAATTTGATCTGGTACCATAGTTAGGATATGTTGTGGAGTGAGACCAGCTCATATAATCTAGAGGTAACCATACCTATAAAACCTGAGTATGTTGTAGCTTCTGAGGTAGCTACGAAAATGTTATTTAAAATCAATGATTTTTTCATGTTAATGGAATCACACCTACCATAGTAATGTTTTACCATAAAGATAATTTGGTTACTATTACAAGACAAGATTCCATGTTTTGATTGTAGACAAAAGGGATGTACATATGGATCTATTCTCTAGAGATGTTTTTCTCAATGACATGAGGTCGCATATAGCATAATATCCACACTATGGAAATGTGACAGCCATGTAATGAAAATATGGAAGACCCATAAAAGAAATCCATTACTATTAAGAAAGAAGATCTTTATCATGTGTGAATATTGTAAGGTACCATAGCATGTCAGCTCTAGTGAAAGTCGGAGTGTCATAATAGTGGGTTCCCTAGACCCAACTTTTCAGTACTTTTGATTACCAAATCATGTTTAAGGTTTATAATGGATGATTGTTACTTACCATTATATTGTATACATTTTTTCCACTATAGAAATGGTAATGTACACATATTAATTATCATATCAAAATGTTATAGAAGATCTCAATCTTTAATGATAACATCAAGATACTATGATATGAATCTTAAATAGAGGTCATATGGTCTAAATACATATTACTAATAGGACACAGTAGGTTTTTGACTATCAAGTGCTAGGGGATCATAATCATTGTGACATATTCTCATAAATTTCACACATGGTGATGTCTATTAGTGATATAATGAGGATCGGCTCCCTAATAGGAACACCACTTGTTTTGGGTGCCATTGGTTGTTTCTATCTACTAACATGTGTATTTATCTCAAGACTTGAGATCATTACTAGTGTGTTCCATTTGATCACCTGATTTGACATAATCAAATAACCTTGATATTGAAATCGTAGAGAGGTATCATGTGTTGGGTGCATCATTTGTGGTATGGAATTGATAAAATTGTAAAGAAAGTATTTGTCACTTCTATGTTAAGGAATTTATATATATCTACTGTAGTCGATCACAATGTTGTTACTTTGTAAGTCTTAGTCCAAAATAGTCAAAAGGTAAATCCCTCTAATGAGATCAAAAAATAATAAATCATGAAAGGAGTGATAACACATGTGTGCATCAAGGTTTAAGAGATATCTAAAGAAAAAGGTATTTTATTACACAGTATGTGTTCGCAGGTAGGTTTTCGTTGTTATGAGAATCCATATCTCTTTAGAGTAATTGATAGGTTACTTGACTCCACTATTTGTTTGTGTATTTTATTCACTACTATCGTGATAATTGTCTAGAGGGTCACACACAATAGCGTATTCAAGTATCCTCCCTATTTGGTGGAATATGTATTTTGGACATGGTGGGCCCCACAATAGGGTCTGAGTGTTTTTCAAGTTATCGATGACCATAGAAATTAATAAAATAAATATTCTTATATTTAAAATAATTGGGATGAAGTTTTTAAATATATAAACATGTTATGTAAATATGATAAAAATATTAATCGAATGAATATTATTTTAACATTCTAGGTTTGATTAATATTAAGAGAAAATTATGAGTCGAGTTAATGAATCAGGATTTTCAAATAATATATATTTAAGTATATTACTGGTATGTGATAAAATTATAAATAATATTAAAAAAATTAGTTCGTCTTAATTATTTATTTAATTGATGTAAAATAAATGGGGGTTAGTAAAACTACCGGGTATTCTATACATCCACTATATATAAGAGGAAAGAGGCTTTTTCCATGCACTATTCATAGTCATAAATATAGAGCCTCTCTATCCTATAGATACATAGACTCTCGATCTAGTCACTCGGATGAAGATCAATCATAGGCATTTAAGGTATATTTGTGCAGTGATTGTCGATTCATCGAATCCATCATCAAATCATCGTGCTAGAAACTAAAATTCATCATATGATGCTTCATCTAGTTTTTGAAGAACTTTTAGATAATCTAGAGGTATCCTGATATGGATCTTTCCTGAAACTGTCAGAGGCGATGGGTCTCACTCAATCACGGATTCAGATCTGAAGAACTATGTTTTCCAATATTAATTTTTTCGATCTTTTAATTTACACTAGATCCTCAGACTATATTGGGCTATGAATTTTTAGTGACGATATGTTTTTTTGTCCAAAAAATGATATTTTTTAAAATACATGGCCCAATAGATTCAACTATTCACCTCATTACCTTTATCTAAAATAGAAGTACCAATTATCTACATAATTTGATGGAGGGTAGAGCTTCTTGGATTTGGACCTCCACATTCGGCTTTTCAAAACTATTACTTCTTATTTTTGGGTGAGGAAGAATACATTGATGTACTAAACCAATTACATACACTTCAGAATAAGTTATAGCTTACCTGGAGAGGGTAGGGTGAAGTATGGACCATCCTCCATCTTGGATTATACTTGTGCAACCTCCTCTTGTATTTCTAGTGATTGATCAATATGGAATGCATGAATTTTGTGACCAAAGGTAGAGTAAGAAAGTAATTCTACATTGATATAATTTAAACTTATAGAGTCTATAATAAAACTCTATCTTTCAATGTGAATATATTTTTCCTTAATTTCCTTTGCCTCATCAAGTAGAGGAAGTTGGAATCCTCATTATACTCAAATTCAACTACAGGGGTGATGTCATCTTACATGGATAGAGAGATTTGAAATAGTGTTGAATATTCTACATTGTAAGAAATCAGAAGTTCATGGTGTACCTCATACCCATTCCAAAAAAATTTAAGATCATTTTGATCACTTATACAAACCTCTACAAAAAATCCATCATCACCATAAATACAGTCCAACTCTTCATGATTAGTTTGAATCTAGCTCTTGAGATTTTTGAGTTGTGGATGTTCTTGATGTTTTTCCTCATCCATTTTGACTTTTTTCAAAAAGAATCTGGAAAAAATAAGTGTTGATCTCCCGGTTCATGTTCAGATTGTTGTTAGTAATCATGAGTTTTTTTCTCTATTTTGTGCCTGAAATATTCCATATTTCATTCAATCAACTGAATAAGATCATTTATATAACTTTTAACAAATACTTATTCTACTGGATGCATTTGAGAGTAATATTTCCTATCAAAAATTGAAGTAAATTTGTGATAAATTGGGTATAAATATTAATTTTTGTATGGTTATTTTATAAAATCAATAAAAAATTATCTACATTGTTAAAAATAAAAATATACTTAAAAAAATATTACCTATTTTGTTAGTGGAACTAGTTTTTATAGAACACTATTTATAGGTTATATAAAAATAAAATTTCTATTTCTTCTAATTCAGCACAGTGGCTGAATAGGGCCATCTAAATTGCGTAGATTCACATCTATTAACCTACTAATTCTAATTTATATAAAATTAATTTTTTTTGTTTTCATTATTTTCTTGAAGTAGTCATATTTTTTTGAAAATTACTCTAGAATGAAAATTTAAACTATCCTAACATGAAGATTAAAATAGAATACAGTTTAGAAAGAAAGAACATTACCTTAACATTTGGTTAATGAGTTCCACCATTATTCTTCTTTATTTTTTTAAAATTTTATTTTGGTAATTCATTTATGAAATCTCCCACAAGAACTAATATTATTTAATTTATTTATTTTGAAACATTGAATTTATAAAAAATATAGATTCTACCTCCTCCTATAATAATCATTTTTGACACACCCTAATCAAGAGTGTGTAATCATCTCGGACCTGACTCAATCGTGTGTTTCTTCATCCATTGAATAGCTCAACTCTTCCATATGAAGTGATTTTTTTCTATAAAAGGGATTGAATGTTTAGAATTAAATAATATAAGTGACCATTAATTTCATGGAATTGTTTAAAATTACCACCCATATGCATGTTATCCTCATTCACTATAAAAAATGATTCATTTCAAATTTAAGTGTAAAAGTCATGAAACACCACAAACCTCTTTCAGTCAATTCTTCAAGTTAACCCCTCATTATCGAGGTTAATAGGTCATTATGAATTAATATAGGAAAAAATAAGAAGAATAAAATTAAAATTATATAAATATATAGAATGATATAAACATTAATAGATAAGGAGAAAAATAAAATAAAATAAAAGATATGAGAATTATCGATGAACACTTAGTGAAAGACAATTGAATAGAAGAAAGAAGATGAATTATTAAGTTATTTTAATTTAATAAACTAACTTATAACATCATAAAAAACATAACTAATGAAAAAAAACATAATATCATTAAATAATAACAATAAATCAGATAGTAGCTCCTGCCTCATTCAATATGTGGCCTCCCTTCACTTTCAAACTACTATCCAAATGAATCACCATCTAACTTTTATATAATAAATAAATAACCCTATTGGCCTTCATAAAATTGACCAACTCTCTTTTGAAATATAAAACCCATATCTTCCATGATTTATTTATATTTTTTATGATCTTCAATTAATCCCCAATACATGAGGTTATTTATTTGAAAACCCTGGACGATATTGAGTGTTCATTATGTTGTTGTGTGGACCCATGATTTGGTGATGGTCATCTTGTACATGTATGGAAACAGGTATATATTAAAGTGATTATATTCCTCCTCACAAAGTTACATTAACCACATCCTTTACTATGGTTTAATGGATGGAACTCAACTTTATAAGTGGTATAGGGTGGTCTAATGGGGTCTCGGAGGTGATCCTGGGTGGTTTGGATCCTTTCCAATGGTGTTTTCCTAGATATTAAATTTCTATGGTGGATAACATTGTTTCAACATTGTATTTCAATAGTTTCTAGTGATATTTAATAGACAAGTATATTGTAGTGACCTATGGAAGGTTTTATTCAATCAGGGGTGCATGTGACAGATGTGAAAACAACATTGTTTTTGTCAGTGATAAAAATTACCACAAAGAAAGAGTCTCAAATTGGAAATGAGATTGTGCTGCAGGTTTTCATATAAGAAATATTGTGTCATTTTTTCACATAATCTTCTGATAATGTTGGTCACATAGAACACTATTTTAGACATATTATTGTTCCATTAAATAACATTTAGCCAATATGGGTTGATCCCAACGTATAAACCTATAGTTTTGAACCCTAAGAACCTTGGGGTTTCAACCCATGTTCCTGACCACCCCCTACTACTGGAAGGCTTTCCATTTGACTCTGTTTATCCAGTCAGCACACTGGAGCTGGTTATGTGGCATCAGCAAACATTAAGGTTATGGGATAGCAAGCTGTCCATTTTTAACTGAAAAATATTGAAAAATTATAATATGATTCCCAATAAAATATTTTTAATAAATCAAAAAAATGAAATATTTAAATTCATTTTAATTTATCTATTTCAATTTCCAACATTTTCAATAAATATTCAATTATTAATATTGATTAAATTCCATTTATATTTCATTTAATTATTTTATTATTTTTCATGAAAAATGTGTGCATAAAATTCCTACACAATTAAAATATTATTTTCCATAAGAATTAAATATCAACATTGAATTTAATAGGTCCTCACTCTTACCAATATTTAAATTTCAATGTAATAAAAATTAGTATCAATGTAAAACCAAATTTTTATGATCCATTTATAAAATTAATTCAATTTCCAAATTTTCAATGAAACATCCAATAAATTTATTTTACTTTCTCTATTTTTCAAATATTGGATCCTATCCTTTCATTCATTCATGTTAAATAATTTTTTATTATCAAACATGAAAATTCATGGTTTATCACACTTTTGAACTTTTTCCTCTCAAAAACCATGATGAAAATTCAGGTAAATTTATGCTCATATCAGGAAAACATGATCCATATATATAGGCCTATAAAGGAGATATATTATCAAATTTATAAATAAAACATATCATAAATCGTGATTAATTTACAATAAAATTTCAAATGACTTTGAGGCTTAAGGATGGTAGTAATAAATGTTTAAAAATTAAGGCTTCATGGGTGAAGTTTTCCCCTAAAGAATATTGCCTGACATAAAAATGCTAAATATTAATGGAATTAGCCCCTTAAAAATTAACAACACCCCCCTTCCCTAGATCATGGTTAATGTGATTAAATATGAAATCATAATTAATTATTGGATCCTTCATGAATATTCACGTTTTTAAAAATATTCTCAAACTCGTTTTTTTTTACTTTTTTGAAAATCATGCTTAGAATAAACCTCACATACTCCACCTAAACACATATGATAAAAATAATCAGTATAGTAATGGTTATATTTTATTCTACATGTCACAAATCATTCTTATTATTTTTTCATTTTTTCATATTTCTTTTTTTTAAATGGAAAACAATGATAGTTTAATTTGAAAATAAAAACGATTCTTGGTTACCAAAATCATGCACCCCTTCAAATTTTAATTACAGTGCATCCCCCAACCATGAATTCCTCCACCCCCAAACAAAAAATGTAATATATCATTAAGATACTAAGAGGATGGTTAAAATTGATATATATGGATTGAAACATGTCTCATCCCAAACTATGTCATTCATGGACTCTATTGGAGAAATAGGGATTAATGTATAATTTGGTATCAAGGATAAGATATTATCATTAAAAATTTCTCAATAATTTTAAATTTTGATCATAAATTTGACAAGTTTCAATGAATGTTTTTGTAGATGGAATGAATTAAGATCACTCAATAAATATGCTCAATATATAATGGAAAATATTCAATCTAGAAATACTATGAGGAATAGAAAATTTGACATTGGATAATAATTAACATCATGAAAAAATAACATATCAATTTACATGAGATTTTGTAATTCAGTGTCTAAAAAGTGGGAAGTGATTTTTTTTAACATGAATCAACCAATTCAATCAAATCATGAGTCATTATTTCAATATTCATGATTCAATATAATAATTCATTTCTCTAACATACTCATTCAATATCAATATCATTGAAATGTAAATCATATAATTAATGGGATTGTAAGAAACTCATGTCTCTTAGATATGTCAAGTAATGTATGAATTCAAATGTTGTCAGAAATTTATAGTTTTAAATATAAAAAAAAATTAGATGAAATTTATATAGTTTGCATTAAAATCATTAAAATTGAAATCCTATTTATTATGAATCTTTAGTATTCTTCCACCATATATTGGGGTTTACCTTGTGCCATAATGGACCTAAAATTAATAGTAAATCATTGAAACACAAGGAAAATTTCAATAATGTTACAAATGTTAGAGGGAGTGGGATGAATCTAATTTCTATGAATTAAATTGAAATATAAATTCACAAAAACAAATATAATGATAATACATTGTTTAATCCCACATCTAGGCCATGGGTT
Source organism: Viscum album (assembly GCA_963277665.1). Lineage (NCBI taxonomy): Eukaryota > Viridiplantae > Streptophyta > Magnoliopsida > Santalales > Viscaceae > Viscum > Viscum album. Next base: position 207,415,958 of record OY728166.1, read on the forward strand.
TTTTGAATGCATCTAGAAGGTATATACTAATTATCACTCATAATTAGATGGTTGGTGGAGTTTCTTGGGTTTAATTCACCACATGGGTATTTTCCCATCATTCCATTATTATTTTTAAGAGGAAAAGTACACCAAATCTATCTCCTTCACAATAAGGTATAGCTTGTATGGTTGGGGTAAGACGAAGTATGGATCGTCCTTCATATTGGTTCCTACTTGTGAAACATCTTATTTTTTCTAGTTCTTTATCAATATATTCTACATTAATTGTGTTAAAAAAGACATAGTTATATGTAAATTCTATTTGTATAGAATATAAATAGGTATAATAAATTAAAAAATTATACCTTGGAATGTGATCTGTTTATATCTTGGTTTTATGAAGATCAGCTACTTTTATCTACTCATGTACGTTCTCTAAATCATATTCAATAAGATCTTAATGTTTTATATATTCCCCAGTATGTACAATAACATATCCTTCTTCCTCATACAGGTCAAAAATTGATTAATTCGAATATTAAAATTCAAAAAATTGGGTATTAATACTCAATTTAAATTTACAAAAATCCAATGATATATATTTTTATATAATATAAACTCCTTGGGTTGGTTCATCTTTAATAACATTCTTAGTGGTAAATGGATCTTGGATATGGATGGTAGAAAGGAGAGGTAGGAAGTCATTCTCCTCAATATTCTCTTGAAATTCAACAATATGGGTGGTGTCTTCTTCTATGACTAGAGATATATGAAATGGTTTTGGATCTCCAAATTTTTTAAGGAATGGGACGGTCATGTAGTACCTCATACTAATTCCAGAATATTTCTAGATCTTGTTGATCTCCCACATTTAGATCAATGGGAAAGTCTTCCTCAACCTGAATCCACCCTAGCCTTTTATGGTTTGTTTTCTAATGGATCTTGAGATATATTGGGTTGTGTATGTTCATCATGTTTTTTCTCATCCTTCTACATTTCATCCAAAAAATTATGAAATACTAAGGGTCCATCATCTTGTTTAGGTTCATTTTTTTGAGGTAATCATGATCTATTTACTTTATTTGGATCCTCACCAAATAAATATTTTATTCAATCCATCGAATCTAATCATTTAAATAAATTTTAACTATATATTTTCTTGTTGATTAATCATATAGTAATTTTTTTAAACATAAATTAATGGAATGTTTTGATATATCAAATAAAATTAATAATTCATTTATTTTTTTTATAAAAAAAATAAAAAAACTATATGCATTGTAAAAAAGTAAAATATTAGTGTACAATTAATTGGTTACCCATCATCTAATCTAGTTTTGATAGAACCCATATCATGGGGAGCTGAAAACTAAAATTTATATGTTTCCTTGTGATGTAAAATTCCTGAATAGTATTTCTAAAAATGAGGTGCTTCATGATTATTCACCTACTAATCTAAATACAACTAAAACTACATTTTTTTGTTATTATTTTCATCAAATAATGATACTTTTGGGTTTTTGGAATTTATTGATGAATGGAAATTTAAACTATAATATCATGAATATATAAAAAAATTTGAGTTAGAAATAATGAACTTTGACTTAACATTTGGTGTATGGGTTCCATCACTATTCATCATTATTTGTATAAATTTTTGTTATATAATTTATTAACGAAATTCCAAACCGGGAATAATATTCTTTACTTTAAATATTTATAAATCTTAAATGCATAGGAAAATTATATTACACCTTCTCATATAATCAAGTTTGATGATACACCTCAATCGAGAGTGTGGCATATTCTACGACCCGACTCCATCATATGTCATTTATTTAATATAATAGCTCAAATACACTATATGAAGAGATTAGGTAAAATATAAAGGAGGTAGAATTTTACAATTAAATGTTATAAGTAAACTTGAATTTAATTTCACAGTGTAAAATATCTACAAAGATTAATTTCATCATTATTCACTACAATAAAAAATAAATCATATTTAATTAAATCATGGAATTATAGAAACACCACATACCCTCCCCCCAGGCCAAGTCTTAGGCCATCCATATATAATCAAGGGTAAGAGGTCACTATGAATGAAAGTAGAAAAATAGATGAAGAATAATATTAAATAAAATGAATAAAGAGATGAATATAAATAGTGAGATAGAAAGAGAAAAATAAAATATAATACAATAAAAAAGGAACTTGAAATAACACTTGGTGGAAAAAAATAAATATAAGAGGAATACTAATAATGAATTTTTAATTTTTGTTTAAGAAACTAACGTAAAATTACATAACTAATAAAAAATAAAAAAAAGGGAAAGAGCTTCGGCTTCATTCTGTATGTTTCCTCTCTTCATTATCGATCTCCATTCTATCCTCTTCTTTTTATAGAAAAAATAAACAACCCCCTTAGACTTCATAAAATATTCAAAATATATTTTGAAATTTAAAACTAATATATTTAAAAATTTATTTCTATTTTTTAATTGTCTTTAAATCATATCTAATATGTGGGGTGCAGTATTGGGAAACATTCAATGATATCAGATGTCCATGATTCTATTTTGTAGACTCGAGCTTTGGTGTGGGTCATCTAGTATGTGTTTGGTGTGAATAGTCACTAGAAAACATGGAAGTGGAGAAATTAATCCTCACATAGCTCTAACAACCACATTTTGTCTTCAATGTTACTATATGTATTGAAATCCAATTCATTAGTTGTGTAATGTGGTTGTCATGGGTCCCTAAGTGGATATTAGGGGGTTTAGTGCTTTTGTAGTGGTGGTCAAAATAGGATCGAGCTTCTATAGAGGTTTTCATAGTGTCTAAATGTATTGTAGAGGTGTTAAGTGATGTTTTGTAGTGGATCATGCAGTGAGGAGTGGTGGAGGGTTCTATCTATGTAGGGGTCCATGTGACCAAATTGAATACGACACCATATTTCTTAGTGTTGCACAGTGTTGTGGGGAATGAATCCCACATTTGAAATGATATTAAGCTCTGTGTTTATTTATAGTGAAAAATATGTCATTCAATGTGTATAATCTTTCAATTGGGATGCGATCTTGTAACAGCCTCACAAAAATATGATAAGTTTCCACCAATATGTGAATCATGTTTGGGATTAGGCCTAACCTATGCACCATTGATAAATACCCTCTACACATGTGGGTTGAAACCCGCATTCTTGATCACCACCTATCACTATTAGGCTTTCCATTGGGATTTTATTGGTGGGTCGACCCACTATGGATAGATATGTACCTCGTCAATCACTTGATCTTGAGTTCTACCCAACTAGAAATTTTTAAATAAAAAACATTACAAAACCATGATAAAAATGCCACAAAATATTCTTCAATAAGATAAATAATTAAAATACCAGATTTATATTAATTTTATCTCCACAATTACAATTTCATACATTTCAATTAATAATCAATTATGAGAGAATATTTATTAAAATATATACAAATATCATTAAAAATTGTTTATATTTTGCATGAAAAAATTTCGGCATTGAATACCCCCAAAATTAATCTATGTTTTTCATTAGGCATTAAATATCAACATTGAATTTAATAGGGCACCAATTTTACCCGTATTGATATTTAAATATAATAAGAGAAAATGATTTTCTGTTTTAAAAAAAATTTCATATTCCATACACAATATTAATTCAATTTCCCAATATTCCAAGAAACAACCAATACTTGTATTTTTCTTTCTCCCCTCTTAAAATAGTGGATCCTTTCCTTTTATTATTTCAATTTCATCTATTTAGTATTATTTAAAATTAAACATCATGATTTAACTCACTTTTTAATGTTTTCCTATCACCACTAATGATGTAAATTCAAGTAGAGTTATGATCATATCATTAATGTATGCTTCTTATCCATAAACATTGAAAGGAAAAAATTTCTACACATTATAATGAAAAAATGAACCTAAAATCAAAGAGATGTTACAATGAAGGTTCAAATTACATTGATGGTTATGGTTGGATGGAATAAATGTTTAAAAATTAAGGCTCAATGGAGGGTGATTATATCGTAAGCATATTGCATGATATCAAAATAAAAATCTCAATAAAAATATGCCATTTAAAATTGAAATCGCTAACTTACCAATCTCAAATTAGAGGTTATGACATGTGAAAGCATAAGAATTGATTTTATCATTCATAAATTTAATTTATATTTTTCCCCTATTATCAAAATAAAAAATTCAATTTTTTATACTTTTTAAAATGGAATTCTTCGAATAATCCCCACATCCACCACCTAAAGACATATGGAAAAAAATCCTTGGTCTATTAATGATGATTTTTTATTTTCTAAGTAACAAACCATTGATATTTTTTCCATTTATTTTTTAATTTTTCATTTTTTTCCTCAAGGGGAAATAAAAAAAATTCAATGTGTGAATCTAAAACCATTGAAAATACCCAAAATAAAAAACCCCCACAACTTTTACATTAAATTTATAGAATTTCCAGACCATGACTTCCTCCACCCACACAAATCAACCTAAAAATATCATGAGAAATACTAAGATGATGGTAGAAATGGATATAAATTGATTGAAATATTGATCATCCCAAATGAGGTAATTCATGGTGTCTATGGAAAAGACAATGATTAATGTATAATGCGGTCTCAAGGTAATTGTCTTATAAATAAAAAATTTCAATCATTTCAAATGCGTTTTTTATGCAATCATTGATTTATAATGTTATAATGAATGATCTAGTATCCAAGATCACTAGAGGAATTTTATGAAGAAAAAAATAAGAAATATTTGGGCTATAAATCCTCTTCCGAATAGAAAATTTTTATTTTTTAAATCACTCATGGAATTAAAAATAATAAAAAAATAAATGCAAATGAATTTTAAAATTTAAATGTTTGAATTTTTTTTAGGGAATTTTCATTTACAATAATCAATAAATTCCATCAAATAACGATTCATAATTTCAATATTATGGATTCACCATAATAATTCAATCCATCGCCATAGTCATTTAATTTCATTATCATTGAAATATAAAACTTCAAATTAAATGGATCTCAAGAAACTCAATACTCTTTGATAATTGAAGCACATAAACATTTCTAACGCGGGAAAGAAATTTCTGGTTTTAATGCTCAAAATAGGTTTTGAGAAAAAAATATATGGATTTTAAAAGATAATCATTAAAATTTAACTCCCTTTTATCTAAAAGATTTCTTCCACTTCATCCACTTTTTTAGGGATTCTTTAGGCTATCCTGGAAAAACAAAATATAATCTATCATTAAAACTCAAGGATTGTCTCATTAAATATCAAAATGATAGAGTGAGTGGTATTAATCTCATTTTTAATAAGCAAATTGAAATCTATATTCATAAAAATAAAATAGAATGATAAGATAGGGTTTCATCCCACATGTCAGCACTCGATTTATTACTTCCTCTAGAAAGAAATAACCATATATCATCTATAATTAGATGGTGGATGGAGCTTCCTGTTTTTAAACCACCACATGTGCTTTTCCCCACATTAACATCCCCTTTATGGGAGTAATAATCAATTGATAGAGTACACCAAATACATTCCTTTCATAGTAGGGTATAGATTTCGTGGAGGGTATAGGATGAAGAATGGATTGTCCGCCCATCTTGGTTTCTACATGTTAAACCTATTCTTCTATTTCAATTTCTTTCTCAATATAGGTTGTATGTATTGTGTTATAAAAGGTATATTTATAGATAAATTATAATTGGTGATAATATAATCATGTTGAATCTCTAAAAAGTATTTCTTTTAATGTTATATGTATCTACATTGGTTTCCTTATGCTCAACTACTCATATCTCTTCAAGTGCCTCATTTAATGTATGTTCAATAAAAAATGTAAGTCCAATGTAATTTTATTTAGGTTCATTTATTTGTTATTATTCCTTCTCAAAGAAAAAAAGATCTATTGAAATCAAAAAATTCAAAAAACAAGATTTAATACTCAATTTATAATGAAAAAATCAATTGATAATGGTTTTAATACAATATCAAACTCATTCATTTAGTTCATGTTCAATATCCTTATCAATGGTAAGTACCATTAATATTTCGATGGTAGATAGTGAGTGTAGGTAGTCGGGTTCATCAATATTCTCTTCAAATTATACAACATGGGTAGTGTCTTCATCCATGGCTAGAGTGATACGCAATGGTACTAGCTCTTCTAATTTTTATGGATTTGGGAGTACATGTTTAAACTCTTACTCATTTTATAATTTTTCCAAATAATATTGATCTCTCACATGTATCTTATCAGCAATGTCTTTATAATCAGGAATTCACTCTATATCTTCTTAGTAAATTTGAATATAGATCTTGAAATAATTGGGTTGTGGATGTTCCTTAAGTTGGGATTCAATGTTCTGTATTTCCCATGAAAAAATCTGGAAAACTAATGGTTCATCCTCTAGTACAGTTTCAGGTTTTCTATTGTAATAATGAGTTAATTTCTCCATTTTGTTCCTCAAAAACTCAATTATTATTCCAATACTTTGAATATGATCATTTAAATCCTTATTAACCACTTCAGGTTCTTGTTTTTTCACCTAAGTGTAATTTTTATATGTATAAATGTATGGAACATTTTGAGAAATCATGGAAAATTTATAATTTTTTGGTTTTTTATAATGTAAATAAAAACTATATATTATACGAAAATAAAAAAAATAAGTGAACAACTTATTTTTTTACAGGAAAATGTACTATTTTTGACAGCACACCTATTGTAGTGTGTGGGAAATGACATTTTTTTCAATAATGCAATACATTGGATATCATGGGTCATATCACATGAGGAGCTTCAAGGTTATTCATTAACTAGTTTTCTTTAACATAAAAATACTTATTTTTGTTGTTTTTAATATTTTTTTAATGAAATAATATTATTGGTTTTTTATATTGTAGTTGAGAATGAAAATTTAAAGAGTCCTAACAGAAAAAATGATAATATAATATAGGTTATAAATGAATAGCATAGTCTTATGGTTTGGTCTATGGTTCCATAATTCTTATTCTTTATATCTCTAGATTTTATTCTAACAATTCAGTTATGAAATCACATACATGAATTAATATTATTTATTTTAGTAATTATGAAACTAAAAATGCCAAGGAAAACTATATTACACTTCCTCCTATAATCAAGGTTGATGAACATATCAATCAAAAGAGTGGAATCATTCAGGACACAACTCCATTGTATTTCATTTAATCCATTGAATAAATCAACTCTGATGTATGAAGATATTATGTTTAATAGAAGGGAGGAAAAAGAGTAGAATTAAAAAATTAATGAAAATATGAATTTCATGTTTAGGTGTACAATCAAAAAACCCATTAATTTAATCATTATTCAATATAAAAAAATAAAACATATTATATTTAAGGGAATATTTGAAGAAAAACCACGTACCTCCTCCAAGAAAATCCTTGAGCCATCCCCACATTGTCGAGGATAAGATGTTACAGTACAAGAAAAAGGGAAAATAGAAAAATAAAATCAAACTGAAAATAAAATAGTGAAATAGGATAATAAATAGTGATAAATAAAGAGAAAAATAAAATAAAATAAAATAGAAGAGGACAGTGGAAGAACGCATGGTGGGAAACCATGAAAACCCGACTCTTTATTACACATTAATTTATAATTTTTTATATAATATTTCATATAATAAAATCCATATAATTGAGTTTTATAGTGTCTTTGGTAATTAGGTACATTTCATAACTACATAAAATTGTGTATATATCATATTTACTGAAAAATTCCTTAACAATCTCATATTATTCCTTCGTACTTAAAACTGTATGGGATACCTTAGAGATATACATAATAAAGGGGTGATATATATAAATCCCAGAAGGGGAATAAAGATAAAATAACATGAAAAAATTAATACATGTTATAAAATAGGTATATAAATGGGAAATAAATGGAGTAAAAATCATAAACATGAATAATGAACCATGATATTACTAGGTAATCGTAAATGCAATATGGGATGTGTGGAAACAACGTAAAACATTGAATAATAAACTATGGTCAAGTATAAATGCCAAGAAATCAATATGGAAAAAAATCCATTGATGGATTATTTCCACTACCAAATCCCTTGAATGATGCCTCATGAGACTAAAACATTTCCCAATGCATTAGAGAGTTATATAATTCTTGGTGCACCTGTCACTTTCATTTTATTCGCATGATTATGTAATCCATATAAGTCAAAAAACTAGGATTCAAAAATCATAATATTTTATTCAATGATAATGTGGTGTGTTATACAAAAATTTAAATCCTAAATAAAATAATTTTAATTTCATGTAGATTAACACCCTTGATAGGAAATGGGTAAGGGTATTCACTACATAATTGTTTGGCATGGAAAATCATGGAAATATTTTGACAACACAACAAGGACATATAAATGATCATGGAAGGCCATAATAAGAGTAAAATGTGTATCTCATTATTTATAAATAAAATTAAAAGTAACGAGCATATGAAAAAATATATCACATCATTATGAATTTGAAATAAAAGACATAAGATAATAAAGAAACTTGAACAATGTGTAGAACGACAGTATCCCTTACCTTGAGAGTGTGATTTTAAATTATAGGGGGGAGATTCATAAGGTATATGGGGATACATTGGAGGAATATTGAGTAGGGAGTTCATATTAAAGACAATTTCATAGGATTATTAGTGAAGAGTAATGGGATCATTGGTGGGTTTATAATGAAAATTTATGGGTAATTCTTTATTATTTCTCAAACATGGGTTTTGGAATCTATTTAATAAAATAACCAAAACCAAAATTATTTAAATGGATTTTTCCAATGGTTTTTGAAAAATAATAAATTTTTAATTATTTTATAAGTTTAATGGACGAAATTATTAAATAACACCCTTCCTGATGTGGAAGTAAGTCTTGTATTTAAAGAAATGATTTTACACTCTTAAAATATATTATATGTTTTGGCGGATTCATAAAAGATTTATAAAATTAATGAAATAAATTTAATAAATTTATTTTTAAGTGGAAATGAATATTTTTTAGTAGATAACTTTAATAGTATTTATTAAATAATATTTTGCTCATTATGATATCATAAAACACACAGTATATTTATACTATATTTATATTTTACCTGAAAATTTGAATGTCTCAGAAAATAATGAAAAATTCACAATTATATAATTTTGAAATTATTATTCCAAAAATAATATTTATTATTCAAAATAAATTTCTTATATATATATATTAATTTTCACTTTTAGTATTAATAATTTGAATTTATAAAAAAATTAGGTTTTTTATAATAAAAGTTTTTAAAACCTTATCAAATTTACATTTTATTGTATAAAAATTATTTGAACATTTATATTTTATAGAGAATATTTATTAATAATATTTTATAAAATGTTATTTACTTCAAAAATCTATTTAATCATAAATTCCTTAGTAAAATTTTAAAATTACCGAAAATTATAATTTTTTTATTGTACCAAAATCGAAAATAATTTATGTAATAACATAAATAAAAGTAAAATATGTTCATTATTATAAAAAATAAATATATTCATATTATTAGTGTCTTAATACATATCCCTTTAATAAACTAGAAGATGACCAAAGATTATGGTGTGCAATGGTGAGACTCTCATAGAGATGTTTGGAAAACATCATTTAGGATGGGATCTCGATGAGGTTAAACTTATCTCATTAATGGTTTCACTCATTCGTAATTTATTGTATCTATTCATGGTATTGGATAATTGAAATTTCTAGAGATTCTATCTCCATGGGAAGCACTGATAAATGGGATTCGTATTGTATGATCGTACTAGTTTAGTCCACCAATTCCTTTTTCTGTGTAAAATAGATATGTTAAAACCATTTATTTATACTAATCATATGATCATTTTTCAAAGGCTATATTTTCAATGGTAATGATTCTTTCATGTATTTTAAACTTTATTGGATATAATAAAACCAAATAAGTGCATGTGGTTTCTATATCCATAAAATATAATAAGAACATTAATTAAATTACAACAGGAATTTTATTTATAAATGTTTGGGTCGTTACAATAATCCCTCACTAATTCATTTATCCCATGAAATTTACATTTCCCGCTCTAAAATAGATCATGGTAATTTTTTTCATACCTTCCTATGGTTAAATCATTGCTTCATAAATCTTTTGGTTTCTCTAAAATAATTTGACCAGGTGCATTGTCTTATTCCGTATAACAGTTTATCTATGTTCTAAGATATTTTTCACCTACCCCTCATAGGAAATATCATTATCAAATAGTTCCACCAATGAATTTTGTACATGTGAGGGGTCTATTATATACTTTTTCAATTGTGATAGGTGGAATTCCCCATGTACTTGAGATAGGTTAGGTGTTAGTGCTTGTCAATAGGTCACTACTCCAATGCAATCAATGATCTAAAAGAGGCATGTGTATCTTGGACAAATCTTCCCCATAATCCAAAATCTCATTAATTTATTCCATGAATATATGTGGATGAATACCACGTCTCCAACCTAAAACTCTAGGTCTCAACAATGATTTATGCATAGAACTTCTGTCAACTCTGATCATCTATGAAGTGATGATGAATGGTCTTACCCTTTTCCACCATCTCCTCAACCATTTAAATTCCTAGAAGTTTGAATTCCACAACATCATCCCAGTATGTATGGGTTATATAAAACTTCCCATAAAAGGATTCATAGGGATACATTTAGAGTATTGGGTGGAAAGTTGTTCTGTATGAGAATGCAACAAGAGAAATATATTGATCCAATCCTCCTTTGATGTCAATTGATTATGATCTCGACATATATACATGTTTCTTGATAGTCCACTCATATTTGGAATAATTTTGAGTGTACTAATTCCTGTTAATGTTAAAATAAGTATTTAGAGCATATTAAATACTCTTCCAGCAAATGGAGGTAAATCTTGGATCTTGATCATATACAATTGATAGTGGTGTTCCGTGTACCCTCACCACTTCTCTAATGTATATCTTTAAAATTTGATCTAGTGATAAGTCGTATTGAATTGAAATGAAGTGATAATAATTTGTAACAAGATCCACCACAACCCATATAGCATTATTTCTACTTGATGTCTTTGAAAGACCAATGAAAATTTTGATGGTACTTTTTCCCATTTCCATGTAGGTATGATTAGGGCTTGTATCATCCCCATTGATTTTTTCTTTTCTACCTTAAATTTCTAACATACAAGGCATATTTATGTATATTCTATAATCTCAACCTCCATATTTTCCCTCCAATAGTTTTCGTAGATATATAAATACATCTTTGGTCTTCCTATATGGATAGAGAAGGTCGATCTATGTGTACCATCCAAAAACTCTTTAAACTTATGATTTGTTGGTACACATAGTCTTTCTTGGAATATCACAATTCATTATTCATTATCATTGAACATCAAGGATTTACCTTTTTCTATAGATTCCACTTTCATCTCAATTCCCACATCATCTCTTTTGTAATTTTATATTCTATCCAGAAGGGGTGGTTGGGAAATCATTAACAAATGTATTGGTGATTTTTATTTCTTTATTATTCCCATGTCTATCCTTTTTATGTCTATGAATATAATATCCTTAACGATTTTCATAAAAGTTAAAATTATTGGATCCTTTCTATATAGATTTTTTGGCACTTTATTTCCATTCCTAGGATGGTACTGGATTGAACTGTCATGGTCCATGATCAACTCTGACAGTCATTGTTGTTCATATTCAACTCTTTCTCTCCAAAAATGTACTTGTAGGCTCTATGATCCATATATATTTCATAATTATCCCTAAAGAGACAATATTTCCCGATTTCCAATATAAATATCGCTATAGCTAACTCCATATCATGAATTAGGTAGTTCTATGCATAAGACAAAAATTTTATTGAATCATAGGCTATCAATTTTTCATTATTCATTAACAGACTTCCCAAGACCTTCTTCTAAGCATCATTATAATCCACAATAGTTCTCCACTTGTGGGTAGTCTAAGTATAGGATTCGAAAAGATCATCTTCTTCGACTCCATACATTTCTCTTCATATTAATCATTGCAAGAAAAACATTACTTCCTTTCAAGTTATCTTGATTAAAGGGTTGTAAAATTGTGATAAATTTATCAAAAATCAATGATAATAGATAGAAAATCCAAGGGAAATATGGGTATCTTCCCTATATATTAGCCTCATTCATCCTTCAATTTATTTTGATTTTGAAGGGTCTATATATAACCAATATCTAGGGATAATTTTTCCCATGAATGATACTTTATTTAACCCGGACTCACATTTATCATGATCCATATAAAGCTTCACCTTTTCTCCAGTAATTACAATAGTTATCATATTCTCTTCATGATCCTCCTTTAATTTTTAGTATATTAGAATATCACCTTTAAATACTTCTATAAATTTTTCAATGTAAACATTAAATATTCTATTTATCATGCCCATGAAGATTGATGGATCATTAGTGAGTTCGAATGAAATTACAATGAAATCATAGTTCCTATAACTTGATGAAAATCATCCTTGGGGATATCATCTTTATTCGACCTTCCTTGATAACATCTCAACCAAAGATCCATCTTGGAGAAATATTTCCCAGTGTATAATTGTTCAAACAATTCATCAATCCATGGAAAATGATACTTGTTCTTTATTGCGATATTTTTAATATCACGATAATCATTGCAAAGGTTTGTTTAACCATCCATATTCTTTATGAAGAGGACCGATATACCCTAAGGTAAAGCACTTTGGTATATGAACCCTTTCTTCATATTCTCTTTTATTGGACTATTAATCACCTTAAATTCCAAAACATTGTTTATATATGGATTCATAGATATTGGAAATTCCCCATGTATATGATCGATTAATGATTAAACCAATCATCCTAGACGAAGACTATGTAATTCTTTATGAAACACTTCAGCATATTCTGTCACAATGAGAATTACTTCAAGGATGATTATTTCTTTAGAATCAATAATTTCAGATAGATATGATTTATCCAAGTGAAATAATATACATTATTTACATTTTTGTGTTAAATAAAACTCATACTCCTCATTAAACTTATACAGAATCTAAGGTCAATTTATGATTTGAATACTGATTTCATTATCATGGTGATTTTCGATTTACCTCTATAAGGAAGTCAATCCATGAATTAAATTGCATCAAATTCCATTTAAAGGAGTATCTCAATGTTTGATGGGATGTTCTTCCCACAAATTTTAATAGGTCAGGATTTAGCTACATAGGAAAAAATATTTTACCCATTTTCCATTTTCTACAACAGTACAACATCAATGATTTGTATTTGTGATTGAATATTTCTACTAAACATACATGATATGAAAAAATTCATATAATAAAAATAAAAATATGAAAACCACTATTATTTAATATATAAATATTGTACATGTAACCACTTAATTATCAGGATCCACCTTAGTGGTTTTGACAGATAAAATCTCCCTTGCTTCCTTGGAGGTTATGGGTATTCTCTGAAAACCCTTATCATAGTGCATTGGTTTGAAAATTGACCTTGTTACTTGTTGTTATAGAAATGAACAATATTCTAATGTTTCATCGGACCATTTTATTCCTTAATCGAATTAGTGGTCTCTCTCATTGATAACAACTAACTAGCTTCCCTTCCTTCCCATATAGAAAATATTTCCTTATCCCCTATATACCATTTTTGAGGACATACTTTCCAAAAATTTTACAAGCTTTATGTTGATATTTCATAGAACTATTATATTTCTTCATTGAACTGCAATAATTTAACTCCACATTATGATTCTTATCTCTATGATACCCATGAGATTATCTGAACTCTATTTATACATTAAGGAAAAATCTTAAAATTTCCTCATAGTTATCAATGTCTTGAATCACTAGATATTTTTTTAATCTAGGTTTTATCCCAAAAAATAAGCTCTCATACTTGAATTTTGGGGTAAAGAAAAAGTGAGATCCATATCATGAAATACTAGTGACGTTTTCCTCATATTCCCCAAAAGATTCATTTTCATTTTTATTAAGGGAATGAAAATCCATTTCTAATTTAAATGAGATAGTGTGAGGAAAATATTTATCAAAAAACATTTTTCGAATTTCCTTCCACCCCATCAGTTTGATATATTAATTAGTCTTCGTTTTCTTGATCAACGCAAACCACTGATCAGCTTCTCCCACTATATAATAAACACCCAGTAGAACCATATCTTATTCTGAACACTAAAGGAAAAAAGATGATATTCTTAATGGAGTTGATATGTTGTTCATTGATTAATGGATGAGATGATCCATCAAAAGTCAAAGACCTTTTTCTTATAAAGGTCTCAATTTCAGATTTCACTTTATTAGTGGTATTTGGGCTCTTCTCCAGATTTAGGTATCTATTCAAAACCTGATTCATCGTAGAGAGTATCATTACAAAATTTTCTATTCCTTATCCCATTAGGTTGGACATCTCATTTGATAAGTTATCACATTTCTATTCACATTTGTTGCTAACCTGATTCCTCATATTCACAACAACTAGATAGAATAAAAGAAAAATTAGGGATGAGTATTTTTATACTATTTAATATATAAATGGGGATCCAATGACATTAAAATTATAACCTATAATTAATTTTTATTCTTTAACTTATTAATTTCTAGGATTTAATCAATGTTATTCCTGATCTATTTCATAACATATACTCTTATGGGAATTTTTGTTCCCTTAATAATTTTTTCGACTGAGATTGCAAATTTACCATGGAATATACCCTATGAGTGTAAAACTATGTGTGAAGCGAGGCCCATTTTCATGCACCATTTCACAGTTCAATCTGGCTCAACACGGTGCTTTCAGATTGTACCCCTATGTATATATGTTCCAAATCCACACCCACTTTTAGTATCTATGAAGGGATTTTTTTTTGATAAACCACTAAATCTATAGTTTACCAAAAATCAGGGATGTTTTCTTTTACAAAGTATAATCTTTATGGATTTCAATATAGTTATTTAATCCTAAACACAAAAATAAACAAACATTTCCTTTGATAACAATGATGACAACACTACTCTTTATTACACATTAATAAATGATTTATTACATAAAATTTCCCATAATACAGCCTAGAAGATCAACAATTCTAATATATTTTTGAATTTGTTACATTACATACAAAATTTAAATAGGTAATACATCAAATTTTTTGAAAAATTCATTAACATTATCATATTATTCCTTCGTAACTAAAACTGCATGTGGTAACCTAGGGTCATAAATAAGAAAGGGGTGAGATATAAAGCTTGCTAAGGTTATGAAAATTGTATAACATGAAGAATTTAATGCATGTTAGATAATAGGAATATAAATGAGTAATAGAAGGAGTGGAAAAAATAAACATTAACAATGAGGCATGATATAACGTGATAATCACATATAAAACATGGGAAATGTGGCAACACCGTAAAACACTACATCATAAACATAGGTCAAGGATAACAACCAAAAAATAATGATGGTAAAATTATCATGATAAATTAGGTTCACACCCTAATCCATTTAATGTTTTATTATGAGTCTAAAACATTACCCAATTCATTAGAGTGCTATAAAATTCTAGGCACACCTGTCACTCTCATTTCATTCTCATGCTAATGTGTTCCACATATATCATACAACATTGATTCATTCAAAATAATATTTTATCCCATGATCAAAGAGTTTTGAATACATACATGTATTTCCCCAATGAAATAATTATATGTGCCTGTAGGTGAGAATCCTTGATTGGAAATGGGGGATAGGTATTCACTACACAATTATTTGGCATGAAAAATCACTTCGAAATTTTAGCAGCATAATAGGGGAATATAAATGTTCATTTAAGGGATTAATTAGAGTGAAATAGGGAATTTAATTATTTATACATAACATCTAATGTAAGTGTGATATTTAATAAAATTTACTATCATTAGTAATATGATATAAAAGACATAAGATAATGAAGAAGCTTTAAAAAAGAGTAGAATGAGGGGATCACTTACATTGAGAGTGTGATTCCAAATACCTTGGATGAGCATCATGAGATCATAAAGGAATCATTGGAGGACTATATATTTGGAAGTAAATATTAATAACATTATCCAATTTATTTTACTGATGATAAATGGGAGCTTGTGTGTGATAATGTAGAAAATGAGTGGATAATTCTTTATTATGTCTCGAACATATGTTTTGGACTCTATATAATAAAATAACCAAATCTAAAAACTATTCCATCAGTTTTTCCCATTTATTCGGCCAAATAGTTTTTTATTTCGTTATTTTCTATGTATAAGGGCCGAAATTATTATATTAAAACCCTTTCTAATGTGTAAGTGAGTCATATCCTTAAAGAAATGCTTCTAAAACATTTAAATATATTATAGGTTTTGAAGGATTCATAAATGATTTATGAAATTAATCAAATAAACTTAAAATAAAAATATTTTAAAGGAAAAATATATATTCTATTGTGAATACCATTAATACTATTTATTACATATTTTTTGGTTCATTATTAGGTTATAATACCCACAGTATATTTATACCATATTTAAATTTTACTTGAAAATTAAACTGTCTTATATAAATATGAATAATTCTCTATTGAATTTTTTTTATTTAATGACTCATATAATAATATTTTTTTTCTCAGAATAATTCCCTAAATATGTGACTTTTAACTTTTAAATATAATAATCTACTTTTATTGAGAAATGTAGAGTTTTATGACAATAATAGTTTTCAATCCCTTATAAAATTAAATTTGACTTCATAAAAATTATACGATATTTTATATTTAATAAAAATGATTTAATAATAATAATTTTAATGAAATATTTTATATTTCTAAATACCATACATACATACATTAATTAAAGTTTAATATTACCCAAAAATATATTTTTTGTTTTATTGTATCAAAATCAAAAAATCATTAATAAAGTAACAATAATATAATGAGAATAAGTTCATTATTATATAGAATAAAAATATTCATATAATTATGGTATTAATACATATCCCTTTAATACACCAACAAACTCCATAAGAGTAAAATGTGTGATGGTGTGACTTTTTGGTGTAGTTTGACGTACATGGTCAGTCCCATGATCTCGTCGAGATTGAACTTCTCTCATAATTTTTTTCACTCATTATAAAGTGTTTGGATCTCACCAAGGGATTGGTCATAATAAAATCCCAAATATTATACCTACCTTATCATCTTTTATAAATTGGATTTATAGGGTATGATCCAACTGGTTGAGTTTATCACTTCCTTTGTCTATGTAAACATGATTTTTTAAAACCAAATATTTATAATTATCATGTGATCATTGTTCAATGGAAATATTATCAACTTTAATTTTACCTAATGGTATTTTAAATATGACATGATATAATAAAATCAAATAATTTCATGTTTTATTTATATCCATAATATGTAATAATACATTTAATTAAACATCAAGGCTGTCTAATTTATAAATTTCTGGGTCATTATAAATTTTTTTAATAGAATAAGAAGAAGAATGTATGAGTTGTTTTAATTTAGAAAAATAGCTTAAAATTGCATCCAAAATAAAAATAAATCAAAAGGAAAGTGTATAGTTAGAAACTCAATTTTCTAATGAAGAAAAATGAATAGGACAATAGCTTTGGCCTCATCTAGCATGTGTCCTCTCTTAACTGTCAAACTCTCTTAAATAGTAATCATCCTATTCCTTTTATTAGGAAAATAAATAACCCTCTAGGACTTCCTAAATTCATCAAAATATTTATTAAAATTTAAACTTAATGTTTGACAATATTTATATATCTATTTTTTATTATCTTAAAATTACCCATCATACATAGGGTGCATTATTTGGAAACACTTAATGATAACTATTGTTCAAGATACTTCTTTGTATACCCATGCTTCAATTTGAGTCCCCTCGTTTGTTCACGGTGTGCATGGATGCATAGAAATGTGGTAGAGAGACATTTCCTCCCATCACAACTCCACTAACCCTAGTAGGACTTTGTAGTGGCTAGATGGATAGAAATACATGGTTTATGGTGTTTGTTAAGGGTCCAAGATGAGTTATGGGGTGGTTTGGAGCCTTGGAAGTGGTTTTCAACTTGATCCTGAGCTTTCACAGTGATTTATATGGAATTGATGTTGTGTTCCAATGGTGGATGGTGATGAAAAGTAGTGGATCTTGTGTTGAGGAGTGGTGTAGAGTTCTATTAGTGCATACGTGTGTGTGACTAAAGTATGAATGGTGATATTTTTATTATTCATGAATGGTATCATGGATAATAAGTCCCACATTGGTTATGATACTGTGGTATTTCAACATTTATAATTAATCCATATTCATTCTATACCATAAATATTTCAACTGGTATGATTCTCATAACACCGTCACACACATATGACCAGCCCACACTGACACACGCAGGCCGACGATCCTAGGCCCATCCTTTTAACCCATGGGTTGAAACCCATGGGAATTATTACAACATGATAGTTGAATTTTTTCCATTGGGATCTTATTTAATGACTGGACCACTGGGGATAGCTATTTGTCTTGTTCAACCATTCAGGTTCAGTTCTATCCAGCTATAAATTTCTTATATAAAAACTTTCAAAAATCATAATATGATTCCCATAATGTATTATTCAATAAAATTAATCATTAATACTAAGATGTAATTTCATTTTAATTATTCAATTTAAATTTCCCATGTTTTCAATAAACAATAAATTATAATGGAATATATATTCAAATCCATTTAAATATCATTAAATATTGGTTATATTTTATTTGAAATTATATGTGCATCAATACCTCTCATGAATCTCACCATTATATGGGCTCAACCATCTTACATAGAGGAACATGGTTCCAAATTACACAACACCAACAACTAAATCTATGCCACGTTCTTGGGGAAGATGCCCCTAAAACAAGGGAAAGGCTATAAAATGGTATTTAATAAGGGAATACTTTTATAAACTATAGAAAGGTAAATATCCAAAAAAAAATTGATAAATAGATATAAACATCAAACTGATCAGGATACTGAGTTTGTATCCTCAAATCACATTCCCATGTATTCTTATCTAGGCCACAGTATTTCCATACAACATGAACCAATGGAATGACACCGCCGTGCATCACCTTCCATTGGCGGTCTGAGATCTCCACAGGCCACTCCTCAACGGTCGCATCATCATAAATATTAATCTCTCAATAATCAATGATATGAGAGTCTTTATGAGGATATAATAAAATCTACTAAACATGTAATACATCATGTTTCCTACTTATTTTTTGGGGAATTTTTAAGTGATATTCCAAAACTCCAATGTGAGCCAATGCCTCAAAAGGTCCAACAAACCATGGAGAAATATTACCACCATAACCAATAATTTTTTCCCATGAAAATGAGTTACCTTTATGTACACATCATCTTTGATGCCAAACACTATAAGTCTCATCCTTCGATTGGAATAGTAATACTGATAATCATGAACTACCTATAGCCTCTCACGAATCAATTAGACAATATATTTCATGTTCTATGCTAGTTCCAACCAAATAATTACATACTCTTTGACTTTAGATTATCAAAATGGATACTGTAAAGGTCAATTATATAAAGAATCAAATAGTTCCAAACCAATGGTTGAGTGAACAATACTATTTTAATGAAAAATCAAACAATGGTATGAGCTACCTCCACGAACCTCAAAAATACGGGAGACAAGAATGAAATATATCCTAAAGTGTCTAGATAGTGCTTTGTCTATCTATCCATCTATGGATGAAAGAAACTGCTAATAAAAAACTATGATCCTAAATAATATTGGTTAACTATCCATATAAAGGATGTGAAATTATAATTACAATTAGATAAAATCATCCATGAAACTCCATGGAGGTTCATCCCCTCCTACGGATAATACCTTCAAAAAACCTCTACTGATCTCAACTCTTTCATCAATATGATGTGATTATATTTCATCAAACATCCCTATATCACCCATATATCATCATAGATTCCCTAACCTTAAGGTAAACTAGTAATTATTTTCCTTAATGTATTGTATGAAATCCAGTTAGGAACATATAATGGATAGTGAAACCCATAGGGAACACGATGTTCAACCTTTACGTTATGGTAGACTAAGAATCTAGACACAAACTCTACACTAGAAGGCTTAAACTTAGGACACCAAAACATCCCTCTATGGTAATGGCACATATTCGTCACATTAATATGTACTAATAATGGTGAGTGATGGAAGTAATAGAGAAAAAACTCACAAATCACCAAAGGGATGTACACTCTCCCTTATAATAACACTCTATGCTAATAATCTATAGACCAATCATTTAGGGAACCACCATATAGAACTCTATCTCTCTATAACTCTACTATAAAATCCCATATCTAGGAATATTTAACTTTATATACCTAATATGATTGAACTAATATTTGAATAAGGAATCCCCTTCCACCAACCTCAACCATATCCAAATTCATTGTGTAGTTTTCTTTCAACACTCTCTATTAATATCTAGATTTAATCAAAGACTCACTATGTGTCTATCATCGTCAAAATCACCCTATATGAGTGTATATGAAATATCAAAAAAATATTCATATAAAAATTCCATCCACCATCATTCTAACAAGTTCATATCATGCTAGTAGAAGACATACATTGACCTACAATGATCAATGAAAACCAAATAGTTTTCACTGATGAGTTAATGACTCTGCAACTTCAAATAAAATATAATACCAACTCAAGATAATGGGTGGAATATTTATATTAATGGGGATGTAATTATTGTAAGCATAATGAAATATTGATATCAACTGCTTCCTAATATATTCCACATTAATATATGAATTGTCATAAAGAAACTCAAGTTTTACTATTTCCTATGGTAAACAAAGAAGATGAGAACTGACCAGATTCTATATAAAATACTAAAAAAAATTGACATGGTATGTACATTAGAATGTCCAATACTTTATAGTTATAGATACCAGAAGAGTCTTAATCTGAGAGAAGCTGGTAAAAACCTCCTATAAAATCTTGTATGATGAATGATACTTCGCACCTCTACAACTCTCTTATAGTCGGCCCAAGAAATGACTACCTGGGTCATTGATGGATACAGGGATACCCCAAACTAAGAAAACAATATCCCATGAAATTAAATTTACAATATTATAGAAATCACTTGAAAATATTCTTTAACAGCTACTAATAGACAACACAGTTGAAAAATGCCCATATATACCCCATATTCACTTTCTTGGATGCAGAGTACAAAAGGATATGTTTGATGAAAACTCAGATGAACTGATATATGAACTCTATACACATTTTGTTTATAAAACCCATGAACATAGATATAATATTAACTATTCTATAAATATAAAAATGAACTAGTAATTAGAATAAGAACATAGAAAAGGCATTATTACGTATATACTTATCTATCACCTACATCTGATGATAATATTCTCCTAAATTAATCATTGAGAACCAACTAGATCTTTATAGTTTATTGAATAAATCATTAACCCACATGAGTGGATGGAGATTATTTAATGTCACATGATTAAACTAAAAAATTGATACAAAGAGGAATACTATCATAATCCTTCTTCAAAAATAAAACAAGTACACCCTAAGGTTACATTCTTGGCTGATCAAAACATTACTATAAAAATCATCGAGTTAAATTCACCTATCTCACAATTCATAAGGTGTCATACTATCTGGATTCATTGATATTAGTGAATCTCATAGAAATATCTCTATCAAGGATTTGATCTCTCATGGAGGGATTTATACCACAAACACCTCAGGAAATTCATCATGCTACTATTCATAAACATAGAAAGCCTCCTTAAGAGCCGTGATACCCCAAAACCAAATGACAGACTCTGTATATTTCATACATAAAGGATCGACCTGAAACTATCATGAAAAATTAAAAGGTAATTGGAAACCTCTCTTACTCAAGTGAAAAATCATATACTAGGGAAGGTGATATAAAAGAGTGTGTAGCCCAAAATCAAAGAAGGCAGACATCCATGTGAAAAAACTGGAAAATGGTAACCTAAATTGATGTCTAGTTCTCCAGAAACTGGTTACTATAGGAAATGAATCTTTCCATGGCCTACTCCATGACCTCTTTAACCCGAATATTGACTTACTTTATTGTAGTTTTCTATTATCTAGGGATGAGGAGAATCTTGGGGCTATCATCTTCCATTCATATATCCTCAATTCAGATCGGTATCTGGAGAACACTAGTTTCCCTGCCTTATATAAGTTTATTTCAAAGGAGGAACCTGAAGTAGATCACCCACTACACACTACCTTTTAAAAGGTTTTAGGCACTCTCCCTTCTAATGGAAACATACACCAGAATAATAACACACATATGATTAATTAGTTAAGACTAGAGATACCCCTGTATAACTGAGATGATGAGGGATTAGACCAACCCCCAACTATCTGGGATATTTTTTTTAGAAAAACGGGAACCCTAGACAATTTTTCCTCTATATGTGGAATCCGGATTACTCACATCACAGGATGAACATTTTCTATCCAGCATATTATTAATGACCTCTACCCCTGATAGCACCTCGAGATACATCGATATCATAAATAGGGTGACCTTGTGATAGATATTTGGATACAAAGAATCCTTACATTGAAACTCATTATCCTTATTGTATAAATATAGGTCAAAATCATACTGAATATGGATTTATAAATGGATCCCAAAATCCAAAAAAAATAGAGATCCCTTATTAAAGGTCAAGAATCTAATAGTAACTAGATGCTTTCATGTTTGACGAAATAAAATATTCATTGGACTAATCACAAAATTTCTCTTGTGAGACTATCGAATCTCCAAGATCCAAAAGGAACAAAAACTACAACTTCCTCATAGACCCATATAACAAAACATAAACTAATAAAACCCAATTATACTTTCAACCATATACTAATCTAAACTGAATCTCCACATCCATAAACCAATCACGATTCACTGAGATAGGAATTGATCCCTCATAAATTTCCATACTCTAGCATTGAAACTCCCAAATTATCCTCTTTGAAGTTCCATCCTCTTCAACCATGATCCGGAAGTGATATTTTAACATGTCCTACCAAACAACCATGACCTAAAACTGATTGATATATCAACATCAGGCCATACCCACAAAAGAACAAACTATTAGTGACACTTAAACCTGGAATATTGAATATTAAAGATTTATTTTATTTATTTATTTATTATGGTACAACCTAATCCCATTTTTCCCCATTTCAGACATAGGTTCATAAGTGAAACATGTATGATCTAATTTATATCTCCAACCAAAAAATAGAATTAAATCAGTTAGTTGGATCAGTAATCATAAAATTATATTGAAAAGATCATAAGGGGACCTATAATAATATTTCATTATCATTATCCCTTATTTAGAACACTTTTTAAACTTAGCTAACAATGTTTCCTTGTCACCCCATGTATTCCTAACATGTTTCTACCATCGAACTACATCATTTCATTGAACATGAACCTCTAAAATCACTCTATCATAACACTCACACCCTAGATGTCCCCTTCTCGGTTGGTAATGAGATAAGGAATATAGTGATTTCAATGTTGTTCCTTCAATTAGCCATGGGTTTCTAACGAGAAAAGTGGGTCTATCATACACATAAGTGGAAGGAATTATGTTTAACAATGTGATAATAAATTGAAAAACACAATAATTATTTCTCAATATACATGTAAATAATAATCTCATTAACATACTTAAAAACTCATAAAAATTTACAAAACAAAAAAAGAAACAAAATGTACCAAAAAAAGGATCGACCAAAACTTCAAAAGCCAAACATCTAATGAAAAACTACTCAAGATAGAAGTGATTATCTTAATCTCTAACCAGAACCTGTGGTCCTAAAAAATATATTATATATATTTTGGGTGCAAGTAACATGTATACTTTGTAGGATTCCTCCCTTGATTGACTCATACAAGAGATATAAAAATCATATTAAATCCTAGTGAACATCAAGTGAAACCAACACAACACCTAAATATGTATGATATGTTCTTGGCCTCAAAATTGACAGCTCTTACCAAGTATCTAATATAGGTAATCATATAATCAATATATATCAAAAAATTTCCCCACTACAACATTTCAATTTGATTTCCACTATTCTGAAATAACACACATCTTGAATTATCTCTCTCTAAAAGTAAGTCGTCCCAGAGATACCTAGGATATAGTTTTATCTCAAGAATCATGTGAATAAAACATCTAATAATCCCATCCACTTATCAAAATAGTAACCAAGTAATTTTTGGGAGCCATCATATCCCATTTTTCGAGTATTAATCCTCAATCTATTACAATCCATCTATGGAATACCTATAATAATCCATAGGATATGATATCTAAATATACATCTGTGTGAAATTACCACAATACAATAAAAACATCTGCACACTTATATGAGAAATATATCCACCATGTATACCCGAACATATATCTACTAGAATAAGAGACTAGGGAGAGATGGAGTAGTCAACCATCTATTCCTCACCAATCTAGTTTTTAGGGAAACAAATTTCCCATATTCGATTGGGTGTGAGTCACCCAACAAAAATAGGTGGGATAGAATATGGAAAACACATAATATAAAATTTATATATATCACAAATGCACTATGGGATTTAACTATTGTTAGGTTCAACTATATCTAACATATATCGAACACCTTTTTGTGAATAATATAGATTAGATATCATATAAGAATATTCAAATTCCAGGGACACAATTTAATTATTTCATTCCTTTAAACTATTTTTAGTTTCGTTAGTTCTTTAATTTAAGCATTAATTTTTTTTTTAAAAAAATACTTAATAGTATCTTAAACGAATGTTCATGCCATACATGTATAATTCATCTCATTCCATCATTTTTCAATATTTTCATCTTTTCATCATTCCAAAGATAACCATCCAAAAGTGTTAAATCATTTTTTAATCATAATCATCCTTTAATTTGATGTACCCTTGGAAACATCGTAAGCTACCATAAGATAGATTAAAAACAAGTCAAAACCTTTAATTTATGTAGTGGGGAAAGGAATTGTGAACAAACTACCTAACCATAAAACCTTTTAATAATATAATTTATCAAGAAATTATCCCATATTTCATCATAATGATGATAAATTCCATCTTCAACATGTTTCATATATCTTTATTCCATCACCAAACCCGCCATTAATATCAGCAAGAATTCATCAATTCATTACAAGCATCAATTACAGCCCCAAAATTTTACATTTGACCCATTTCTCATCAAATAATTAGTCATCCAACACTCAAATAATCTAATATATAAAATGTCACATCTATTGAAAACTAAGAATATAGAAAAAAAATTAAAAATTACCATATGGAATCTGGGAACTCAAAAAAATAATCTATCATATACATGAATATGATCTCACTTATCCACAAATATCTATATTTATTAAATGATTTGTTATTTTACCATATTGGATTAATAGATTAATTTATCACAAGATAAAACCATAGTTAAACAAAGGAATTAGGTATCAAAATATTATAATGATTCTAAATTTAATTCATTAATAACTCCTGATTTAATTAAATTAGAAGGGAAAAATTTATTGGCATGAATTCATTCATTTCAAACAACATGAACATCTAACTTCATGTTTTTTATCTAATTTAATTAACATATGGTATATAAAATTTACTAAACATGCATTATGCAATAAAATTAAATTTCCATAAAAATAGAATATGATTTATTAAAACATACATATCTAATCCTTTATTAAAAATAATTACTAGTTATATACACATTTTCATCAAATTATACTTTCTAATCAAAGGATAAACAATGGTGGAACAGTATCTTGTAAAAATCTGATCCAAATATTTATCACATCGAAAAAACATGTGATCACTAAAATATATAAACGAGTTCTTTTATTATCCATGTTTAATATTTATTTTGGTTAATTTCACTTACCTAAAAAGGATTATATTATGATATCCTTAGGATTGGACATAAAATAATAGGAAAATATTTGAATCCCATACCTTGTATTTTCTGATTACAAAAACATTGTTTCCAAAAAAATTATGAAAGAGAAGGTTTGGCCTAGCCTTGAAATTCCAATGTAAGAGTTCTGAAAATCTGTTGAAGGTCATTGAATTCATGGGAAGGTATTTTGGGCATCCGTATGAAAGAAAAAAAGGAAATTGTAACAGAAAAGTTTAAGGGGATTTCAAAATAGAAAAAATATGTATTCCTAAAATATTTCATTGAAACTCCAATTTAAATTTACAAACAATTCATTTAAAGATTTTAATTTAATTGATGATCTCCTTAAATCATTCTAAATTACTTAAAAGTTATTAAATGAGTCAAAAATAGTTAATTCAATAATTTTATTAATTTTAAAATGTTGAAAAGGAATTTGGGGGATTATAGGTCAAAGAGGAATCAGAAAATTGGGAAAACAACTAATAATTTATTACCCATATACAGGTTATGGTGTCTATATAACGGTAACATGTTTTACCATTATATAGTGATATCTAATTGCTCTGATAAGGGTATCTTCATCTTACCCTTATAAAAAATTTAAATATTATACCTTACCCTTAGGCACGGTAGGTAGTCCATGTATGGGTAACTTGTTTTACCCTTACACAACATTATTACAAGGATCACTTAATGGTATATTTATCTTAACCATAAGCAACATTAATAATAAATATTTACCCTTTTGTATATTTATTTCCAACATAATTCTATGTTCTTCCATAAAAAAATTAATGAAAAAAATTATTAATAAAGTGAAAAACAATTTATTAGTGACATATAAACTATAATCCACAATCCAAAATATTTTATTTTTATTTCAAAAAAATTAAATTCCACCATTTAAATTTTAAAAAAACTAAAACACTTATTTTTTACAAAAACACAATTTTTAAACAATCATAAAAATAAATTACTAAAAACCACCCAAGCATTGAAATCACTTAGAAATATAATTGAAAGAAAAAGGGAAGAGTCATGTAAAACAGGTTTGTTTACACATTTCATTTCCTCTATGATATTACATTATTTATTATAACGTATTGATGTGATGTTCATTGAGGTGTGAGTGTGTGTGTCTCTAGGTTTAATAGACTCATACCTCCCATATTTTGATATATGACTTCTTGATGCTAGTCATTAACCTCTATCCTACAAGAGGCAGGCTTGGGGTGCCACACATGGCTTACTATTGGCTTAGGAGGTCTTTAGTGGGTTGGGCCATGCCATCAATATTATACCACCTACCTTGAGATTCACATAGTATTTTTCAAAAAATTATAAATATTTTAGTTTCTTTAGTGAAACTATATATTTCCATTCACATTAATTCTAACCTTTAATTTGTTATTATTTTAAGCCTTAATGGTCGTTGATTGCTTGTTAGAATAGTTATATTAATCCTAATTTCTTTTAACTCTCTAATCATGTTATATTTCATAATTATTAAATAAATAATAATTGAGGGAAAAAATTCCCTTTTTCCCTTGGGAAGATGAATATTGAAAAAAATTATGAATAAAGCTCATTTTATTTGGCAGAGAGGGTTATATATCTTATATAATTATTATTGAATAATTTTCATAAAAATAATGATAAAAATATAATGAAAATAGGTAAAATATTCCATTGTCTTAGTTTTTTTCATGATCCTATGAGATTGAAAAATATGTTCAGAGTTGTGATAAGTGATTTCATATCAAAAAGCTGCAGGATAGGTGATTTTAATTAAACAATGTATTAAATATCCTGAATTATATTAAGTGTTAAACAATCCTAATTTATCATCTTTTAATTTCCCAATCAAAACCTATAAATCATTTATTTTATAGTTAACACTATTGAACGTCCTCATTATTATTATGATTTTTTATTTGAAATCAATGATCTATAAAAATTACAAGCCTTACGGTTAGAATAAACATACATATGGATTGATTATAAATATGCTAAAATGGAATTTTCATGGTGAGTGAAATGATTTCTAGTAAGGTGTATCATAATAGTTTATTTATTTTTTTGAAAAGTATAGTGAGTGAAAAGGTAGAGAAGTTTCAAGTTAATGTCATAAATGAGGCTTGATTTGGCACTCCAATAGGATGATTTTTATAACTTTTAAATTTTCATATATGAATTTATATTTATTGGAATAATAAATTGGTTGTTTACCCTAATAAAATATATTTTCTCTATTATTTGATGTTTGAATATTTCTTGAGGGTAAGAACAGTTCATGTATTGGGTACTTTAGTAACCTTATTTTATCTATGCATTTTTACCATGATTTACTTTAGGTTTAGTATTTTTTCCCAAATATGAAATGAAAATTAAAAAATTATATATTTTTTATTTATTTATTTTATTAAATTTAATTTATAATATTTAATTTATAAGAATTATAATAACATTGGAGAATTTATGGTGATGGAGTGAAAAAAACCACATTATAGTAAATTTAATTACAAAATAGTCATTTTGAATATTAATTTTGGAAATTGAGGGATAGAATTATGTTATTATTCATAAATATAAAACCATGATTCTCATTTATTATCATAATTTAAAAGAATGTGAAGGTTTTTTTAGATTCTTAGTTATGATAATATGCTCTAACACTCTAATAAGCTAAGATTTGTAGAACACAAGAAGGATCTATTTCATTACGAAGATCAAAATCATTGAACCATGAATTTTGAAAATTATATAACATGATGATAATAAGGATATCGTATTTCCATAATGAATAAGGATGAATGGAAAATATAAAAGAAAATAAATCATATCACAATACATCATCAATTACAACACATAATTTAAATATAATTAAAATATCAAAGGATAATAAATAACTAAAATATGAGGTATAATACATATTTTTATGGTTATTTTCATTTTTTATGGAATAAAATTCTATATTAGGTTATAAAAATTGAGACTTGGAATTTTAAAATAAAAAATAAGTTATTTATTATGGAAAAAGGATAAGAATATCCCTGAAGATACATCCACTACTGCGTAACGAGTATCATTGCATCAAATTTTCATTAATAGTATATTTTATTTATTTTCAAGTTAGGATATTTCTTTAAATATTTTACTTTTATATAAAGATAAAATTTATCTAAAACATTGGTATATATTACATGGATTGAATATTTATGAATAGAAAATTTCTTCAATTCACATAATTTTTTTCCTTAATATTTACTTCTTTATTCATGATTTCCTAATACATTAAAACGATTCATTCATTGATGATTGATTCCAAATTATTTGGTAGTAGGTATTGACCTTAATGGAAAATAAAATAAGAGAATGAGACTTCATACATAATAAAATATTTGATAGTGTTATAGGTGATTTATTTTTGTTTGGAAAATATTTAGAGTAATTAAGTGATTTTATCCATTATTGATTCATTGATAAATAAAATACTTGGGGAACAAATATTATTAAAAAATGATTGATTATTAAATTATCTTTTAAACTTATTTTCTTTTTTAAAAGTAAATTTTGAATTATCTTAGCTTAATAATTCTATTTTGGTTGAAATGAATTTAATGATTTTTGATATTATTTATTGAAATTGATCTAATATATACAGGATACTTTGGAATCATAAACAAAATTAATTTAACTTTATTTATAAGTGATGTAATTTATCCCATTAGAAAAAACATCCAATGAAACAAATTATCTTTATATTCTTTCCCAAAATAATATTTAGTTATTGAAAAAAAAACATTTCATTCTTTTATTCCAATATTTAAAATCAATGACTTATATTTTTTTTTTATTTTTTTAGTTATGGTGGTTAATAAGATATTTGAATAAAACCATTACTCTAAACTATAATAAAAAATTACAATTATAGTAATGTTTTGGAAAAATAATATAAATATCTAAATTTTAACACCAACCATTATAATTGATGATGCCTTTGGATGGGTAAAGATTGCACTCCAAGACTAAAATAATAGAGGACAAAAATAATTGATTGTGATTGTTAAAATAACATGATATACAATGAGATAATGTTCAGGAACATGAAAAATATTATAGATAACACAATTTTGTTTGGAAATGCTGGTGCATTGAAAATAAGGGGTAGTTTAAATACAAGGTTGGTCATTGTTACTAGGTGATTGAAGTTACATTAAATCATAAGGTATGTTTTATCAGTGGTTTTGAAGATAGTTTATTTATTAAAATAAAAAAGACAATTACAATATTTATCTTGTTGATTTAAAATTAATCATACATTTATTAATTGGGGAAAATGAAAATTATTTATACCATTGATGAATTCCGTACATATATCAAGATAGCATGGAAAATATGTTGAATATTAATATAGAAATGGATAATAATAATCTAAAAATGTATAGATAAAATATTCATGATACAAGAATGTTAGGAAAGATAGTTTGACATCCCTACCAACGGCTGATGAAGAGGGTTCCCACTTTCATTATAATATCCCCAAAATTATAAATAGAAATTTCCATTATAAATATATATTTGTGTCGTATAAGGTAATATATGAATGAATTTCACTTTATCATTACTTCAGAACATAATATTTCTATAATATTACAATTTGGATTAATATATATTATTTGGTATGGTAATAAAATAGATATATTTCATGATTTGAAATGTATTTTAAAAAATATATTTTTAATACATTTTAAGAACCTATATCTAAAACTAAATTTTTTATATACAATTAATATAATTAAATGTGTTCAAATTCTAAATTCATCAGGGGAAAAAGATCATAGCATTAAGTTTTTGGATTTTTTTCAAAAAAATATTTTATAGATGAATAATGAAAAAATATACTTTTTTTCTAAATAGTTACTTTTATTACTTAATAAATATATAAGGGAGACATAAAATTTTATAAAACCTATTAATTGATAATATATATATATAATGAATAATGTATTTTATTATAAATATAATTAATTAAATTTATATAATCTATGCTTAACCTTATAAAAAGAAATATTTTAATTCTAAAATGTTTATTTTGGTCATTTTATTTAATTAAACATTATTTAGGTAAAATTAATTTTATGTTGATTGTCAATACAAATAAAATTTATAGGTTTTATAACAGAGAAATTTCTATATTCAAAATAAATAACATTGATAATTTTATCCCATAGATATATTTTGATCAAAAATGAACTTTTTCTAAGATATGATTTTTGCACGTTATATGCCCTAATACTAAAATTAATTTCTCTAACTATTAGAAATATATTTTATATAATTATTTCAATATTTTAAATCATAAATTTTTATTTATTAAATAATGTCAATTTTAATATTTCCATTAAAATTAATTACTGAGTTTGAAACTTGATTCACTATGGTATTGGTAAATTAGGTAAAATGTGGTTTATCATTTTCCAAAATGATTATACAAGTCAAAAAACATGTATTTTTTGGATGTATATGGGAGGATCAACCAAATATATTTCTCCAAGACATTATTGGTGACATTAAGGTTCTTTTTCCTTAAATAGTGAAACGACATTGTGGAAAAGTAATGATAAATTACAAAATTCCACTCTTTTTACTTATAGAATGTACACAGTTCTGCCCCATTTATACATCAATTAAAAAAAAATTTATGAACCAAAACGTTTTTCTAGTATCTCTTAAACGCAAAACCTATTCCATTTAAGTTATGGTATTACCAAAATTTCTATAAAAGAACCCTAATGAGTTACCCATGGGAGAACTACCAGGGGAGTGATAATACTCCCAACCTAACTTTTATAGTTTATTTCTTATTATACACCTTTAAAGTACGTATATACAAGAAGTTATGATAAAGAATCATTTTTTATATTCTAAAATTATATAATACAAATTTAATATCAATTTTATATTTTATAATAAAAGCATTGTGAATACTAAAATATCATCATGTGTACATACAAACTACTACCTCAAGGGGATGAAAAATTTTGTTTTTACATAACCACCAAACATGAATGGTTTTAAATAATAATATATTGTATAATAATTTTATTAATAAAACATTGAATATTCCTTAATGAAAATTTAGGATGATATAAATGTAATAATAATAATAATAAAATATTGTAAATTTAACTGTCGTAAATAAACATATCAAGTTAGATTTCATGATTGGGGTCTATTTTGGGAAATAAATTGAAATGATAAAAGTATTTTTTTGATAGAATAATAAAGGAAATGAACCTATCTAGTTTTTTATATAATGAATTTTTTTTAAAACAACTTTGACAATTATCCACAAACCAAAAGTGTTACAAATAAAATATCGAAACAACCCTGAGTAACCATCTTAAGTTGAAAATTATTAAAAATAAATATCAAAATATAATAAATAGTATTCATAAAATTAAATATATATTTATATGGTTCATTGGTATATATTTAATTAAAATAAGTTTAATATATATGAAGTTTTGGGAAAGTGACTAAAACATTCTATCATGAGGTAAGGGATCTTTCATGCCACTCTAATTACTTATCGGTGGCACATTCTCTATTTTTATGACACTTTTACACAATATTATTCTAATAATGATCATATTTTTGTATATATTTATACTAAATATATTCCTAGAAAAATATAATTTTTTTTCTTTGGTTTTACATGTTCTTAGTCCCCTTCAAAATTCCAGCTTTTAAGAAAACTCAATTTAAGTGAACCCTTTTATTTCTAGTATCATGTCATACATGAAACATATAAAATGTTTTTAAACCATGAATAATTTTTTAATAACATACTTTTCTTATAATAAACATGTTAAATTATTTTATTATGAAAAACAATAATCTATTTCTTTTTTTAAATATATACTCTACTTATTTCCCAAAGCATCTCATAAGTGGTTCAAAACATTCATTCTTCTAATAGATCCATAAATTGAATTTTCATCATTGAACTCCATGTGCATTATATATGTAAGTTTTTAAATTATAAAATATAAAATTTATTAATTCCTTATTCTCTAGTGAATTATAATAATTTAGCCTATAAGTATGCATTGAACTAGAATTACGAAACGTGCATCCCTCTCATGGGTTTGATCATTATTTTGATTTATGTATGGTTTATTTTTTCTCATATGGACAGGATATGAAGGATATTAATTATGTGATGAGTGTTACAATAATTATATATCCATACAATTCATTCTATAATGATTTATATCTCACATGATTCTATGTAAGGGATTAGGGAGTGAAACTAATCCACCCTGGGACTTTTTACTCTATGAATTGATGGTCTTGAGAGTGACCCTTAACATATGTTTATGATTTCATGTATTTTTTTTCATATAATCAATGATTCTATGATCCTAATATTTCATCTAATTATCCCATTTCCCAATTATTATGATCACTCTATTTATTATATCATTCTATGTCTCTCAACTCCCATGATGCAATTTATCTCCATGTTTATTCCCTTATAGACATTATAACTCACACTATTCATCATGTATTGTCCCCAGGGTACCTCATTTGGTTTTTAAATATTTATGGTAGTCAATAGAAATGTATATATTTATAAATAATTATTATTTTTTAAATTATGATATGTATATATGTCTATAATCTTCCAAAGACACTACACCTCTAAATCCATGCTTTTATTTATTTTAAAAGTATGTGACTATTTTTTTTAAAAAGTGTGTCTAATGATTGGGTTGTTATAGTATGTATCTGAGAAAGGTATATTTATTTTTGGAGATAATGAATAAATAACAATACTAAAACCACTAGGGTATAAGCCTATGTATAGTATAACAATCTACGATTTTGGAAATGTTTTGAGTTTGTAGTTTTTTGAGCAATGACATACATGTATAGATAATATATATTGTTGTAAGATCTAGCACAGATATACCAAGTGGTAATAAATCCTAAATTTTTCGATTGTGTATTTAATCGATCATCACCGTGTGCATGACAAAGAGACCTAACTAGACACTTGGTTTGGCACACTTGGGGGATATGCATTGGATAATTTACATAATCATTAAAAATCATTATAAATGATTTGAATGTTTTTTGTAACTTAATTAGGTTAGGTTATGTAATACAACATTTTAAATAAATAAATTAGATTTAAAATAACAGATTCATATGTTATATAAAACTAATCTTGTATGATTTAATACTTCTATGATTATAGACAACATTTTTTAAACTTATTAATAAAGGTATTCAATCCCAATATATCCTTTATTTTAGAAATGGTTGGATATTGGAGGAATATTGTTAATGAAATATGAAATGAGAAATGTGATTACTATCCTATAATAATTATTTTCATAAAAGAATCAAGAGATAATAACCTCTATGAATTACAATAAAATTTTACTTAATTTATGAATAATAAATCAAATTTAATGGAACACCCTCTAATATTGAAATTTTTAGTGGAATCCTTTACGACAAAAAGTCCCCCAACATTTAGATTATATTTTAATCCCATGATTATGGAATAATGGATTATCTAAATTGAGAATATATTCTTTTGAATCAATTTTATTAGAATTATATAGCCATATTGGTTGTTTATCAACATGAGGGATAAGTAGATTTATGGTGGACGTTGATCAATAATATAAATCTCATAGAAGAAATAGATTATATGTAGTGGGTAGAATTAAAAAATATTTATCAATAAATATTTCCCTTTCAAATCTCCATATTCAAACAGAAATTTAATTCATTCTACTCAAGAATTTGAATGAAAAATCTATCAAATCTTAAGAGGTAAACATCAAAAAGAAGTCAAGATACACCACTAGTTATCTTATTAACATAGAAAAAAAAAGTTTGAATAATTATCTTGGGGGATAAAGTCGAGTCTATGATGATATTTGGAAAATCATCACTTTTACATTTATCAATATTTTTTCCAATGTCCACTAAAATTTGAGATAGAAATTGGTGATTCTGATTGGTCTTATGAGACTGGAGATATGAAGAATATGCTGGAGTTTATCTCTGGGGGTCACCAGAAATAACTCATAGTGGAATGAAAATACAACACCCCAAATGTCAATTAATTATATTAAATCATCCTAGAAACTATATGAAAGGGATCAGGAAATCATTCAAGTGTATAAATTAGGGAAATCAACCAAATACTTGTAAAATTGAGATAATGAATCATAAAATCTGATTGAATACAAGAATTCCCATATCAGTTCTCATCCTATTATCCACTGTTTAAATTTTAATGAATTTGGAATCTATGAAAACTATTTTACTAAGACTTAGTTTTTATAAAATAACCAAAACAATATCCCGCAATACCAATAGAGTAAGGTTGGGATTATTCTATCACTACTATAGAGCTGGTTCAAGAAAATAATGTGGTGACATGTATTCTAGTTATTCATTCATGAATAGAGAACCCATTATTTTATTCTGGTTCTATGAATTCATTCACATATTCAATGTTTCTGTAAAACTATTAGAAACCAAAAAAGTCATACAGGTTAAATTAAATATAAAAAATTTAAAATGGTGAAATTTTGTCCTCTTAATTATATAAATCCTCCCTGATAAATATCTATTGGATGAATCTTCTAGTAAACCTTTTCTTACAACCAATATAATAATTCGATGGTTTAGTGGGAATGGATTGAATCTCTTTATATAAACCATAAATTAATAATTAGGATAAGGAAATCAATTTCCATGTCTAAAATTATCCAATAATTCTATAAAATGTTTAAAATAAGATTTAAAATCTATTGGAAACTTCATCATAACCATGACTATTGTTTCCTTTTGAGAAATTATATTTAACTCAAATGACTGAAACAATGTATATTATCACACTTGAATACATGACCATTACAATGGATTAAATTGATGTATTACATGAATAATTTTCTTTTCCTAATCATGATCAAGTGTTTCAGTTCAAAATTTAACTTATACATACATTTATGCTAATATCAATGTATCCATATTGAATGTACACCATTGAATTGGATGAAAAGAAGTGTAAATTTCATGAATATCTGGACGTGGGTGTTATATTCTTGAGTGCTTCACCATGTGGTTCCCCAGATCTCCAAGTCAATAAGAAGGATAGGCCAATTCATCTATGTATTGATTATTGTTAACTCAATAATATCATATTAAAGAACATGTTTCTCCTACCATGGTTGATGACTTATTTATTTAGTTATGTGTCGTTCAATAATTAACTAATTTTGACTCTTGATCAGTATAACATTAGTTAAAGGTAATGAATGAGGATATAATCAAGGAATCCATTCATACATGGTATGGGGAGTATGGTTTCATAGTCATGATATTTAGACTCATAAATTCTCTTACATCCATTATGAATTTAATGAATACAATCCTTAGATATTACGTAGAAACATTTTTGGTAGTATTTATTAAATATATTATTATATACTATAATACAAATGAGGAAAAAGTATAATTTAATAAATGTGATGATGAAATTAAGAGAAGGGTAATTTATATGAAACATATAGTACATGTTACTTATGAATTGTGGAATTATCAATATTAGGGTATATTATCACAAGAAAAGTGACATGTGTGGAATCTTCAATGGAAAAAGTGATTACGGACTGTACTAGACTAATATTGGATTCATAGATTCATGGTTTCCTTAGATTGGATAGGTATTATCGATTATTTTTATGAATGTATATAGAATTTCAAAGATGTAAATCAAGATAATGTAGAATGGAGTGAAGTAAATCTGGGTATATGAATGTTAAAAGAGCTTCATAGTGAACAAAAGAGGCTAACTACATAACCTATACCCACACTACCCAAAATTTTTGAATTATTTTTTATTTATAATGGTTCTTTAATGAATAGTTTGGGATGTGTAATCATGTAATATGAAAAATTTATAGCTTATTACTCAAGATAGTTGGACTTTCATGAGACAAATTATCTTATTCATGGTCTAGGTTAGTTTTAGTAATATTTTCATATAATATATAGAGTTATTTTTTCTTAGGATATAAGTGTGATATATATACAAACCAAAAGAACCTAAAATATATATTTATTTATAAGGAGATCAATATGAATCAATACAGATGGTTAGATCTAACCAACAATTATGACTACTCATTCCCCTACTATGAGAAGAAGGATAATAAATTGGCCAATTCACTATGTAAGAATGTTCTTGTAAAATTATCTATGATGATGATTGAGAATTATGAAATATTCATGTATATTTAAAGGATATATTAGAAAATAATAAAGAAAGGAACACCATCCTACCTTTCTCAATAGATTTCTCAACCATCCCTTGTGGAGAAAATTAGTAAAAGGAGTTATGTAGAGATACCAAATATGTTGGTTGTTATGAGGATGGGAAAATATTCTAAATTTAATATTTATGATGAAGGATTTATTATATTTTTTATATTACCATGTGTTCCCTAAAATCTAGAGATAAGAAAGATGTTATTCGGTGATTCTAGCTCATAATTATCAATCCACATTGGAAAAATAAATAAATATAGATATCGCTATGAACACTATTGATGGAATAATATGAAGAATGAGATTATAGAATATACCTCATTTTTTCTGGTGTGTTTTTATTTGAATTTTGAGAAGAAAAAATCCAAAGGGATAATGCCACAATTTCATATAATTACATTAAAATGGTAAAACATAAATAAGGATTTTATCAGGGATCTGAAAAATATATCAAAATGTATTAATTTTATATGGGTTGTGTTGGACTATATTATGAATAATTACCACATAATGTTCATTAAAAATGATATATAAATAGTTCACTAGGAAATGATATACATTATAGAGGTGGTAATTCTTCAAGTAAAACTGATATAAATTATATTTAATCAAGATCAAAGGTTCACCGTAATGTTTTGGAATAGTATTTCACATGTTTTAAACATAGATATAAACAATAGTGTAGACTATAACCCCTAGACTAATTCCTAGTCTAAATGAATTATATAGACACTAGATAATATTTAAAGAGATCTCTATATAGACATCATGGGATGCTAGGAACAACATATTCCATTGGTTGGTTCTTTTATAATAAAAGTTTCCACTCGAGAATTAAAATGAAACTATATGAATCCCTCAACATAAAGAGATGTATAGAACCTATATGTTTGGATGTATTTGGTGAAAAAAGTTTACAGGACCTGAGATAATCAAATAAATGTTATAAATATTCAATACTATTTAGTAACACATAATGAATGCTAAATGTTGAAAGATGATTTATATTAATAACCATAGATGAGTCATTGAGTTCAAGGTAGGGTGTAAAGTGTTCATATTCATATCTCCAAGGAATATATTTGTGATATTTGGAAAGAAGGGGAATATATGTCCCAGATACATGAACCCCTATGAGATTCTTGATTATATCATAATAGTGAAGAATCAACTTGAACATCCTCCAAAACCTATCTAAAGTATATGATGTGTTACATATATCCATCTTGAAGATATACATACAAGATAACTCCCATGTACTAAATCTAGAGGTGGTACAGTTAGATGATGATCTATCTTAAGAGCAGCATCTAGTAAGGATCTTTGACCATAGAGAAAATGATTTGAAAATCATAATGACTCTCTAGGTCAAGGTAAATTAGAACAAATCATTTGTGTAAATAGAGTACAAGGAATGAGAAAATAATTTGTTTGAGGATCTATGTACCCACATCTTTTCAACCGTGTGTATTGAATGAAATTTGGAGGGATAAATTTCTTAAGGGGGAAAATGTAACGACCCATAATTTATATATATATATTTACCTTATCAATATATATGTTTTTAGTATGGGTTAATATAAGAACTAAAATTACCTTATAATTAATTAAAAACATAACATATATACAATATTACCATTTGGATAAAAATATAACTTTTGGTACAATAATAATATAGATAAATATAATTCTTTAAAAAAATTAAAATAAATGTTTTTATTACTTTTATATAAATTATATATAAAAATATATTTTTATATATAATATTAATATCATAAAATTAATTCCATTGTTCAATTCATCATTTTATGCTTTTTATAGGCTTAATTTTGTAGATTTTTATAAAAAAATTATTTTTTCAGAAGATTAGTGAAAGAAAATTTCAAAATAGTGACTTTTATTACATTATCAACATAAAAGGATGGTGTTGAATTTTATAAAGCCTTCTCATTGATCAAATGTTTATTTAAATAATAATTTTATTAACTCTAATGGAATTTTTTAAAATTTATAAAACATATTTTTATCCTTATAAAATAATGTAATATTATATTTCTAATAAAAAAGGAAATTTTGTAATTTCATTTAATTAAAAATAATTTTGGTAAGATTATTTTTTCATTGATTTGAATGTTAAATAAAAATAAATTTTTTATAATAATGAAATTTATGTAATGAAAATAAAAAACATTAACATTGTTATTCCATGCATAAATTTTAAGCTTAAAATAAACTTTTTGAAAGAAACTATTTTTACATGTCCTTTGCGATAATACTAAATTTATTTTCCCTAATAATAAAATATTTATTTTTTAAAATTATATAAATTTTTAAATAAAATGATTCAAATTATTAAATAATTTATATATTAATTTTTGAGATTAAAGGTTTTTAATTAGAGAGAATGTAGAGTTACCATGGTAAGGGTAAATTATGGTAAATGTGTCTTAACATTGTGAAAAGGTTTAATAAAGTGAAAAAAATATATCATTTTTGGATTTTGGAGGTATTAAAAACCTTATCAATTTTCATACACCATTACTTTCCATTTTTGTATCCTTTTTCGTAGAAAAATGTATGGATATTGTTGAAATTAAATAGACATTACAAAATTATCACTCTCTTTTTGTATTAAAGGAGCTCACCTACTTCCTATTTCTCCACACATTCCATGGATTTGAATGAAAAATTAATTAAATTTGAACTAATCAACAATCATACCATTTCATTTAAACATTGGTCTCGCCGAAATACCCTAAAAAGGAACAGTAAGGTGTTCCCTTAGGGAGAACATCAGAGAGAATTGAAATACTCTCAACCTAACTTTTGTAGTTCTTTTCATCGTATACACACATTAATTCCCATCTATCCATGATGTTATGATTACATGATATTTTTAAATGTGAATAAATATTATTATGCTAATTTAATATCTATTTTATACCTTCCTCCAAAATAATTGAGAAAATAAAAACATCATCACATGTATGTGCAGTCTATTGCAACCATGTAACGATGTATTTTTTTCCCATAACCACCAAACATTAAATAATTTGAAAATTCATAAATGGTTAAAAATTAAATTTATGAAACCATTAATATTATTTGATGGTAATATATTATATTTTATAATTAATAGTAATAATAAATGGTTATATCAACTTTAACCACTTAAAATGAACATATTAGTGAACCTTTATTAATATAGGTATATTTTTAAATAACCTTTCAAACTATATAATTATTGTTATAATATAATAATAAATTACTTGAACAGAAACAAATTTAGAGACCCTGATTTTATTTTATAAGACCCTTGACCACAGTTAACAAACTGAATGTGTTAAAATGAAATTACCAAAACAACCCTATATAACATAAATAGAGGGATAATATATCGAAAAAAGTAACAAAACACATTAAACTATCATTAAGAAAAATATATATTATTATTGGGTATATATTTAATGAACTTAATTTAATTATATATGAAGTTATGTGAATGTTGTTAATGCATCCAGATGCTGGTTAAAAGATATTTCATACCAACCTTG
Source organism: Viscum album (assembly GCA_963277665.1). Classification (NCBI taxonomy): domain Eukaryota; kingdom Viridiplantae; phylum Streptophyta; class Magnoliopsida; order Santalales; family Viscaceae; genus Viscum; species Viscum album. The sequence goes on from OY728166.1 coordinate 207,457,214, forward strand.
TTACATATAGAATACATTCTCTCTCTTTTTCTCCATTTTATATAATATTATTCTCAATAATTATATATATATGTGTGTCCCATGAATATATACATATTAATATATACATTTATTTCTATGGTTACACATTTTTTAGTTCCCTTTGAAATTTTCAATTTGAAGTAAACCCAATTTATGGAAGACTTATTATTTCATATCTTATGTTAATAATAACCCACATAAAATGTTTTTAAATAATTAATAAATTAAAAATGTAATTACATTATGGAGAAAACTATTAGATAAATTTTTCTTTTTTGGAAAAAAAATATATAATTCATTTAAAAATTTCTTTAACTTCAATCATGAGGCATCACCCGTGTGGTTTTTTATTCATTCTTCTCCTAGATCATTATCATTAATTTTATACATGGTAACTCTATGTTCATTATATATTTAATTTTTCCAATTATGATTGTTAAAAAATTTATAATTCATTATTCTAATAGTAATATTTATTATTAATACATTTTTATGTCCCTGATTCGGAGTAATGAAACCCACTTCCTTCTCATGGGTTTAATCATTATAATGCTTTATGTATGGTTTCTTTTTCATATTTAAAACTCATATTTATTATTTCAATTATTTTATGGGTGTTCCTGAAATTATATAAACATCCAATTCATTGGGTAAATATATATATCTCATGAGATTCTATGTAGTTGATTTCAGAGTGAACTTAATCCATCATAGTACTTTTTTCACTATGTGATGATTGTATTTAAAGAGACCATTGACATAACTTTATGATGTCATATCATATTTTATTGTCACAAATTCACTTATTCCATGATATTGTTATTAAATTCCCATATATCATGTTTCAAATATTATTAAAATTGTATTTTTGATATCATGTTGTGAATCATAAATGTATTTTTATACTTTATTTCCATGTTTTTTCCATTACCAGACTTTATAGATTATAATTTTCCTTATTTTATTTTGCCAAGGGTATCCTATAAATTTTTTGATGATTTAGGGGAGTATGTATTATAATGTGGAGTTTTAAAATATGATATTGTTTTTATATTTAATATTATTAATAATGATACAATATTCCACAGACACTAGACCTCTAGATTATTGGTTGTAGTTTTTGGAAATTAATGTGGTTTATTAAAAATGTGTCCTAAAAGAATGGGTTATTGTATTCTTGGTTTAATTATCACTCATGTATATGGAAATATGACACATAAATGAGAGAAATTATGATAATATTTTTCAATTATTCATGATTATTATAGAAATATAAAATTTTATATATTTATATAAATAATTAATGAGGGCTTTGGTTGTTTCAAAAGGTATTTTAGTTGACATAAAAAATTGAAGGATGATGAAAATTATATGATCAAAAAAATCATCTAATTCACTTTGGTTGATATGGAGTACTAATTATTGAATCATAGAATTAAACATTAATTGTTTTTAGTGAGAACTCTATAATAGAATATAATAATTATAAAGGGGAACTACATGTGGAACAATATGAAATAAAATAATCATCAATAGTGGCATATCAATGAGTTATTGTAATTAGGTGATACATGTTTTTATCTACCATAAAAAAGGATTTATTTTGTTTTATAAAAAAGATAAATTTAAATAATATGTGTAATGAAAATAAACCATCTCTAAACCATTAAATTGAATTTTGAAGAACTTTTTATATAAATAATATATAATGAACTACAGATAAATACAATGATGTAACAAATAAAGGTATATTTTTTGGTAATTCAAACAATGAGTGCTTTCTTAAGAGAATTAACATGATTTTTTATATTAGTAATGTGATGGTTATCAAATAAGAATCCAAAAGTAAAATAAAAAGTAAGAAATTTAGAGAAACTGAAGAAGAATAATTCAATCATGAATGAGTTTCTAATGAAATTTAATTACCATTACCTGATAGAGACTCTAAGGGTGAAAGTGGAAGGGTAGTTGAGATCATTCAATCACCAACTCAAAGGTTTTGAAGAAGGGTTATGATTAATTAATCTAATATCATTGGTGAAACAAAATCTCTAAAATTAAATACATAAAAAAAGGAATGTCAAGGAATATGTTTTCCTATCATAAGTGGAGATAATATTTTATGAAAAAGTATCAAATAATAAATCATGGAGGAAATACATGGATGAAGTGCATGAACAATTTATAAAGAAAAAAAGTTGGATCCTACAAAAAAATAGGCTATAAAATACTTGCATGAAGGATATGAGAAGGATATCTAAAAAAAATAATCTTTAGTTTACGAAGTGCTTTCTTATATTAAGGATATTTATTTTTAGGATATATTTTCACTAATGGGATTCATGAATCGATCTGATTGTTTTTTGGGATGGAAATAAAAATAAGATAAATGATATTGCAATTAGATATATGGGTGATATTTTTTAATGTAGTTCACTAATAAGAGTTATATATTTAATAAATTATTGTTTATAAATTTTAAAATAATGAAATAGAAGATGTTTACCTCATAAACTAGCTATATTGGTTTGATGAAAGGGCTATAAGATCAATTTTCCAATTTTTATTCACACTTTAAAAACCTATATTTTTTGATATGTAGATTTAAGAAAAACACTATGTAAAAAATTAAAAGAATGATAAATTCATAGTACACATTAATTTAAATAATATTTTATTTAGAAGATATTGTTTGTTAATAATCTTGTAAATTTAATGAGTTTGGGATTTGAAATATTCATTATGTTATAACTTTATTACTTTATTGGTATATAAGTGATATAAAAAAGTGATTATAAATTTATTTTTTATGATTGAAAAAAATTATTAAAAACGTTCCATATAAAATAATGTATGCCAGTTTGTAGTCTAAATACTATTAGAAACAAAATTATAAACCATAAAGATGAAAAATTCGTTAATATAACTCTATATTAGAAAAATATTATAATTATACATTATTTTGTCACTACATAGATAGAATTTATTTTTCTGAAAATCTTTGTACCAAGGTTTGAATATAACCCAATAGAGGAGTATATTATGGAAGTCAAATGGATCATGACGTATGTATAGGGATCCCATGATATGGGTTTAATGTATAATGTAAAACAATAATTAGAAAAGGAGGAATATTCAAATATGGGTTTAAATATAGATATTACTTAATAAAAATATATATTTGGAATAAAACACTTTATATCAATAAAGTGAATTGGTTGGATTAGTAAAATCTAAGGAAGTGTTTCACTCTATAAAAATGAATCAAAGTATATCTCGGTGACCAAGACATGTACCAACAAATTTGGATATGGAAAAAGTTGAGATATCCTTTTGATGAAGTAAAGACATAAAAGTTTATATTCTGTGTTAAAAATGTTGTACTTATTCTATAAATAATACATTATAGTATTGAAACATTATAGATAACTAAATTTAGTGCCAAATTACCAATTAAAAGATAACATATTTTTGTAAAATTCATTCATGATGGAAAGTGTCAAATTATTACCAATATTTTCACCAAATCATTATCGAGAATGTTGTTTAAGAATGGATTGTTAAATATTGGAGTTTTACCATTTCTTAATTATTATGGGGGTTTATAAAATCCATTCTTCAAATATTATTTTTGTTATTAAGCATATTTTTTTATTTTTCATAATAATAATAACATTGTTTTTATTGTCAAATGGGTAAAATTGATAATTTAAGTTGCTACACTATAATTTAAGGTGTTAAATTCTCATTAATATATGGAAACATTATATCATTAATTAGAAAATATGATTCATATGGAAAAACATCAAATATATTTTTGTATAACATCATGATCCTTGGGGAAATTATTAATGATGATAGGATAGAGTATATTTTTCAATAGAGTGGTATAAAGACTAAATGTTTGATTATACTTGAAAATATTTCTAGAAACCTTTTTGATACACAAATAATAGCTCACATAGTCTTATATAGATAAATGAATTATTTTATAACTGTGTGGAGTTATTAGTGATTATAAGAATTATCATTAAAACATTTAGAGAATTTTTAAATTGGGAATTATTAAAAAAACCCAAATAAGGGGATATTGGAACATTGGATGAAAGAGAGAGGGAAATATTGGAATATAATGAATATTTTCTATGTTTTTATCATTTTTTAATGTATAAATTTTAATTTTAATGAATGATGGAAGAAATTTAGTGGTGTTATGAGTAAATGGAAAAATATTAGATATTTTTTGGAAAGTAATGTATTATATTGATATAAATATAGAACCTTTAGTGATATAAATACGACCTAGATTTGATCATATAGAATAAATTATGTGGCCATGAGGTATATGATTTACAACTACATAGTCGATCTTACAAAATACTACAATTCAATGTGATGAATCCAAGTCGACTACACATAAGAAAGGAATTGACCATGAATCATAGAAAAGAAACAATATAGTAAATAAGGATTTCCCATACATAAATATTCATGTTTTCCTGAAGATTATATTATATGTTGCATAAGATCAAGGTGATATCAATTAAATATTTCAGATAATATTATTGTGAATTAAGGAAAAAGGTAAATATTCATCTAGTATAATGTTGTGGTGTAATGGATACCATGAATATAATCTAGTTTTATTAGTCGGTGTCTCAAATAAATTGTTCATAAGTGTTGATATTGTCGAAGGTGACAATATCATTCCACTTCTCACAACTCTTTCATCCAAAGTGACATTTCATATCTTATATCATATAAGATCACAACAATGAAGTGTTAGATATTATAAATATAAAAAGTTATTTAATATGCTCTTTTCCGTGATATTTTATTTTCAAATAAAGGAAATAGGAATAAAAATAAGAAGGATGGATATTCAAATATTATAGTTCTCATAATTTTTTATTTGATTAAAAGATATGATATAATTTCTACCTTTCATGATTTTTATGATATTTTTTAGTTAACATACCCTATAAGTAAAAAAGATCATGTTCGAGTTGTTTTTAGTAGTGGTTTCAATACCACCACTATATGTTTCATTTTGTTTTTTTTACTAGTGGTTTTAGAAAACATTTATTGACTAAAGGTGGCTTAGTAAAAAAATTCTTCCATTTAAAAGTGGTTAATAATTTGGAAAAAGATACTTTCTTTTTAGTTATTCACTTAATTTTAGAGATGGTTTTTTAAAAACAACCATAAAATATTTTGTAATTAATAATATTAATTAATTAATTTTTAATGACATTTAATTTATTAGTTTTTTATTATTTATTAGTTATATATATTTTATTAATAATTATTAGTTAATAATTATTAATTATTTAATAATTATTATTATTGGTTATTGATTATTTAAAAACAGATGTAATTATTAATTATTAAAATTTATTAATTATAAACTATTTATTATTTTTAACTTTTAATTGCTTAATAAATATTAATTATTGATTATTAATTATTAATTATTAATCACCAACTATTAATTATTAATTATTATATATTTGTTATTTATTTTTTAAGAATATTAAATATAAATTTTTTAAAATTTTAATTACTTTTAAATTGTAAATTATTATTTGTTATTTATTTATTATGAATTTATAAATTAATAATTATTATTTTTTACCAAATTTGTATTCAATAAATTTTTTAGTTAGTAAATATTAATGATTAATAGTTATTAATTCATTATAAATTTTATATTTTATATATTAGTTATTAATATAATTTATTATATTTATAAAATAGCTTAAATAACATTTATTGACATATTATAAAATGAACATTTATTTGACAGAGTGGTAAGCACATAAATAGATAAGAGAGATTGGTTGAGTATAGGGTACGAAATAAAATATCCCAAACTATACAACACTACAATCTAAACCAAACCAAAATGAAATTGATGTTTTATTCATTTGGTTTAGTTTGTGAAATGTATTAAATTGAACATTTTAGATTTTATATTGGTTCAACAGTCAAACCAAACTGAAACGGTTAAACCACTTTCCACCTTATTTTAATTAAAATATATTTTTTTTGAGTTTTCTATCAATTAAACCCATGCATCAATTCACTAACCCAAACCCATTTTCAGATTTCATATGTATTCTTCTTTATTGGAAAAGGATCTATACTTATTGTAGTCCATGAATAATATCATGTTGTTATGTCCTTTATTATATTTAAATTAGATTAAAATTATTATCTAGTCAATATAAAATATCATAGATCCATATCATAAATGTAGTCATAAAAAAATTAAACTGTAATCAAATGAAAGAAAATAAATTAATTAATAGTTTTAAAGTATTTTAATGTGAACCAAATCATTATTAAATGGTTTTGTTTCATATTCATAAAACCAAAACATAAAATTATGGTTCGGTTTAGTTTTTATTCAAAACAAAAGAAGATAATGTTTTTACCGACCCTAGGTGGGAGTATTGTAAGGATTCACGGCCTCTTGGAAATATGTTTCATAATGTGAAAAATATATTAAAAACATTATGTTAAATAACATTTATTAACATATTAATACATGTAAATACATTTTATGGAGCGTTTAGTACTTAGAAAGTTATGTGAAAATGATTTGGCGTAAATTAAACATGGGTGACCATCTGGGAAGTCGTTATTCCATGTATATAAAATATAAAAACTCGTAGAAAATAAATAATAAAATAGATTAAAATATAAATTTTAAATTTTTATCATTTATAAAAATTTAAAAATATATATTTTTTAGGAATTTTTTATTACTTTTAAAAAATAGTTTTGAAAAAAAATTAAATAAAAAATAATCTCTAATCATTTAGCATAAATTTAAACCTATTTTTTATGGCAGTTTAAACCACCTATAAATAAATCGAAACGGTTTTAAAACATATTTTTAATTGATTCCTAATATAAAAATATATGACATTTGTCAAAAATGGTTGTGAAACCTTTATTGATAGTTTAAACTACCACTAAATATCACCTTTCAGATAGGGATATATGAATATATTTTTCAAATATGGAATCTTTTAGGAATATTTCCACAGGGTATTTGAAAATATTTAAAGGAAATATTGAATACGATTTAGGGGAATTTATATGATTTTTTTAGTTCAAAAATAGAGATAGAGATACCATGATTTATAGTTTGAATTTAAATAGATAAAATAATATTATTTTTATAGAAATATCATTCTAATATATTATATAATATTCAATAGGAAGAGATGTTGTTTTTATAGATTATTTTATGGAGGTTTTAATATCCATTAAATTAGAGAGATTGTTTTATCAGAAATCATGGGTGAGATTCAAGAATTTAAATGGAATCTTATATGTTTCCAAATATGGTAATGTTCCTGTTTAATATTCTATAGACATAATAAAAAATGTGAAAAATATAATTATTTCTTTTGTAAACAAAATATTTTAAGAAAAAACGTGAGATGAGATAAAAATAAACACCTTAAATAATTTAGTTCAATAATTCACATCGATGCTTTTATTTTAAGGTCTTATGAGTTGACAATTTTAAACTTTATTTTAATTTATTGAGTATATAGATAAAGATAAAGTGTAAATAATTATATTTTAATGTAAACTGATCCTAAAATTATACTAATCTAATGATGTTTTAATTGATTATTGGAACACAAGCATGTTTTCATTGTATTTTACTTAGATGTATCTTCTTAGTGTAAACTATGTAAAACTTCCATATCCCCACAAATTATTTTTATTATTTTGGATGATATGTTTGGTATGTTATTTTTGACTAAAATTTAGTTATAACATGGTAATAAGATAATTTTGAGAAAAAATATGTTTTCCCGAATTAAACTCCTCGTAGGGTTATTAGGACCAATGTGGTTGCAACAAAAGGTCAAAAGAAACTTGATTTTGTGAACATAAAATGGTTCTTTCAGATATTAAGTGTCCACCTCTAGGTAATTAATATAAAAATCCAAATATGTGTGAATGTACACATCCATAATCGCTGTATAAAATTACCATGTCAGTCCAAATTTTATGATTTCTATTGGGGTGTTGTTACATCCTATGAGATAACCATTTTAGAAACTGTTAACTTTAACTAACTATTAACTAAATATGGGCATATTAAAGCTTCTGTAGTCCTATGTTTGATCCTTAAATAAATGGCCTATGATTAGTTTAATAAAACATTGTTTTAGTGGGTTTTAATTAAATATGAATGTACAAGTTATAAGAAAGTTTTCAAAACAGAATAACTAAATTTCAGTGCTTTAGTGGAGTAAAAAGAGATAACTGTTCCATGTTGTTATAGGAATTGTATCGAATAAGTTCCTTGCAATTGGTCATCACTCAGTATTATAAAAAAATAATTTTTCTGATGGTCTGGTACATCGATTTATTATTAAAATAGGTGACCCAAAACCATGTTTGAACATAACTACAATGTGACTTCTCTTTATTTAACTTTTTAAGAGAATCCATGATTCCCTCTTTCATTTGTATATACCTCTTACCATAATGTGTGTTAATTAAGAAAAATAATCTTTCAAACCCAAGCTCCTTTTACAGTGCATTCGAAAGCATCATGTATAGACAATTTATGTTACAATCTGTTGTCATCTTCATTCTCTCTTCTTATATAGAAATTGTTAATTTGTTTGTGTATTGGATTCCAAAAACTCTCTTAGATTATTCACAAATTTCCATTATCGAACCATTCATGGATCTAATTTTATTATAATCCATCAAAATATCAGGAATCTTTCATGTAGTTCATTCTATTTTTCATTTTTTTTATTTTTATCATATCGTAAGCTTCAAATCATGTTGAGAACTACCTTGATATAGGTTAATATCTACCTTAATATAGGTTACTATCTACCTTGATATAGGTTTCTATCTAGCTTTATGTAGAATAAATATAACCTTTACTAGGATTCTAGTAAATAATTTAACCCTTAAAGACCTTAACCAAGTTACTCTATCGTTACATATCTGAGCCCAACAGCCCTACACATCCACTTCTATCATGACACAAGACACTACATATTTTAATTTATTCCTCAATCTATTAACCTTAGGTAACCTTATCCCAACTACTAATTTTACATAAGAATATCACTTGCAATCTTGTAGGCAATACCATTATGTGGAACTATAAAAAAAACAATGTAAATAAAATTCATATAAAATCAATAAATTGTTACAATTCAATACATATTAAATATATTTTTTTTATGAAATAAATTTTAAATTAATATTTATACATAAGTTAATATAAATTTTTTTATATATAAATTAAATAGTAAATTAAAATTTTAAAAATTATTATGCATGATATAATGATACGAGGTACCAATATACTTAATATTAATCCTTTCCTTCATTATATAACTCAATTTAAATTATGATGCAAGGTCATGCTATATATATTTAATTATCAAATCAAAAAAAATTGTCATTAAAAATCAAACAATCAAGCCTCTCATAGGATATTTAAACCAAACTCATCACTTTTCAGTGAAACAAAGTCCATAATTTATTTTATTATTTACCGTTTAAATTAATATGTCATATACATTATTGTATTAATATATCTTAATTCATAAATATCATTCATTCCATGTTTTGATCTTCCTTGACAAGATATATTTCCTCACCACTAAAGGTAAAACATTAAGGTGTATATGCACATAACATGAGTACAATATCCTAAACATAGGATTAAATAGATATAAAATATCTAATCTATAAATAAAAATATGGAACATTATCATGTTATCTTTTAATTATGGATCGAGTGAATCTATTTATTTGACTTGGAAATTATTTATGTGAAAAACATTAGAAATCTCAAAAGATGTTTAAACTCTAAAAAATTGCATGATAATAGATAATAATGATCTTTGAAAATCACCTCTATAAAATTATTAATAAAATATTCATCACTCCAAAAAAAACTCAAAGTAAAAGTATCATGAACAACTAAAACAATGAATGGTATCCTGGTTTTCATTCTTTTATCTAATTATTCAATTTTTTGGCAGTTCTGATCGAAGAAAGCATCACGTCCATCACCCAACATTATATGATCACCTCATGAATATAAGAAGTGAAAATATCATTGGTTATTCCATGTATAAAAATATTTAAACTACTATAAAATTAACAATAAAATTGATAAAAATATAAATTTTAATTAATTATCATTTATGAAAATTAAAATAAATATTTTTTAATAAAAAATTATTTATTACTTTTAAAAAATAGTTTTGAACAAAATATTTAAATAGTGAATCATATCTTATCATTGTGCTTTAATTTAAAACATCTCTAATAATTTTATGGTAGTTTAAACCACTTCTAAATAATTCTAAGTGGTTTTAAAACATATTTTTAACTGATTCTAGATATATAAATATATGACATTTGATATAAATTATCGTGGAACATTTATAGATAGACTAAAAATCCACTAAATATCATACTTCTCTTACTGATATATAAATATATTTTTCAAATACAGAAACATATAGGAAATTTTATAGTTATTATTTGAAAATCTGTAAAGTAAATATATGATACTATTTATGAGAATTTAAATGAGTTTATTGGTTTAAAAAACAATAGATCTACGTAGCATGATTTATGGTTAAAATTAAAATAAAAAATAATATTATTTTTATGGAAATATAAATATATTATCTTATTTATTCTTCAGTTTGGAGAGATGTTGTTTTTATATATTATTTTAAGGATGTTTTAACATTTATTAAATTAGAGCAATTTTTACCAGAAATTAGAAGACAGATTGAATAAATTCAATGGAGGTTTATAAATATCATGATAATGTAATGTAACTAGTGAATATTTTAAAGAATTAAAATAAATTGTGAAAAATAAATAAATAATTATTTCTTAAACAAAATATTTTTATAAAAAAACCTGAGATGAGATGAAAAGAAACACCTTCAATGATTTAATTCATTAATTCTCTTCGATGATTTCATTTGAAGTACATATGAATATATAATTTGTCACTTTATCTTAAATTATTGAGTAGATTGATAAGAAAAGGTGTAAATAATTGTATTTGAAAGTAAATTGATCATAAATTTATATTCATTTATCAATGTTTTAATAGATTATTGGACCAATGGCATGTTCTCATTGTATTATACTTAGATGTATCCCATTGTGTAAACAATGTAAAACTTCCATACCCATATGAATTATTTTTATTTGTTTGGATGATATATTTGGTATATACTATTTGACATAAATTTATTTGTAACAAGTTTATAAGATAATTTGGAGAGAGAATATTCTTTTTCTAATTCAACTCCTCTTAGGGTTATTGGGACCTATGTGGTTGTAACAAAAGGTCAAAAAAAACTTGATTCTAAGAACATAAAAGGGTTATTTTAGGTCTAGAGTGTCCACCTATAGGTAATGAATAAAAAATCACAATATGTATGAATGTACACATCCATAAGCACTTCATAAAATTACCATGTTAGTTTTACTTTTCTATTTTCCATTAGGGTGTTGTTACATCCTATGTGATAACCATTTTAGAAACTATTAACTTTACCTACCTTTTAACTAACTATGGGCGTATTAAATCTTGTGTAGGCCTTATTTTTATCCAAAAATAATTGATTTATGACAATTTTTAGAAAACTATGTTTTACTGAATGTGAATTAAATATATAAGTAGAAGTTGGAATAAACTATTCAAAACATAATAACTAAAAGTTTATTCTTTTGTGGAGTGAAAGTATTTAACTATTCAACATTGTTATGGGAATTGTATCTAATGAATTCATTTATATTGGTCATAATTATCTATTATAATTATTCATTATTCCTACAATCAGGTACATCGATTTATCAATAAAATAGGTGACCCAAAAATTTGTTTAAATATAACTACTATGTGTTTTATCTTTTCTTAACTTGTGTAGAGACTCTATAATTCCCACTTTAATATGTATGTATCTCGTCCCATAATGTTTATAAGTTAATAAAACTCAACTTTAAAACCCACGATACTTCCTTAGTGCATTGAAAAGAATCATGTATATAAAATATACGTTACAATCCTCTATCTTTATCATTCTCTATTATTATATAGAAACAATTCATTAATTTCTATATTGGATTCCACAAATTCTCCTACAATCTTCATGGGTTTTCATTATCGAACCATTCGAGGATTGAATTTTATTCTAATCTAGGAATATATCATGTATCTTTCATGTAATTCTCCTTGTTTTCATTTTTTCATTTAATCATGTTGTAATATTCAATCCATGTTGATCACTACCTTGATATAGGTTTCTCTCTTCCTTTATATAGAATCAATATAAAATTTAGTAGGATTTTAGTAAATAGTATAACCCTTAAAGAGATTAAAATAGTTAGTTTATCATGACGTATCTCATCCCAACACCCTTTCACATCCACTTCTAAAATGACATGAGCCACAACATAGCTGAATTTATTCCTAAATCAATTAACCTTATGTATCCTTATCCCATCTTATAATTGTGTATAAGAATGTCACTTACATTCACGTAGGCCAGACCTTTATGTGGAACAATAAAGAAAATTATAAGTCATTAATATTCATATAAAATTATGACATCATTAAAATTATATAAAAATTAATTATATTAATTTTTTTATGAAATAAATTTTAAATTATTATAGACACATAAATTAAATTAACCTTATTTAAATATAAATTAAATAATAAATAAAATTTTTGAAAATTATTATGCATAAAATAATGATATGAGGTACCACTACACTTAATATCTAGCTCTTCCTTGCGTATATATCTCAATTTAAATTTTGATGGATGTTTGTTCTATATGTATTATATTACCAAATCAAAAAAATCAAACGATTGTCATTAAAATAAATCAAGACTCAAATAGGATATTTTAATCCAAAATGTCACTTTTCAATGAAACCAATCCCACCATTTATTTTAATTTTTACATTTGAAATTAATATGTCTTATAATTTATCATTAATATATCTTAATTCATTATTATCATTCATTCCATGTTTTCGTTTGCCTTGAGAAGATATTTTTCCCCACCACTGAATGAAAAATTTAATGAATCTATGTTCAAAGTGTGAGTACATTCTCTTAAAAATATGTTCTAAATAGATCTAGAATCCCTACCCTATAAAACAAAATATTTAACATAATCATGATATCTTTTAATTAGGGTTCAAACGACTCTATGCATTTGAGTTGGAAATATTGATGTAAAAAATTATAAATCTCAAAAGAAGGTTAATCACTAAATAAAATTACATGAAAATAGATAATAGAGATCCATGAAAATAATATCTTTAAAAGTATGAATGGAATATTCATCACTTTGAAATACCCAATGTAAAAGTATCATGAAGAATATAAATAATTTATGGTATCGCCTTTTTCGACCTTTTTTCTATTTTTTCAATTTTGTGAGGTTGTGATTGAATCAAGTATCATGTCCATCACCCTACCTCATATGACCACCTCATGAATTTAAGAAGTAAAAAAATAATTGTTTCAGTAATCGTACTTTTTTCTCCTCTCAAGGAACAACACATTATTTTAATAAATTTTTCATTTTTTCTTTTTGATTCCAACATTATCATTTTTCCTAAGAGGGGTAAAAAATTAAATTTAATGAATATTAAATCATGGACATTTACCCATATACAATGAATATTGAAAAAAATAGTTTTATCCCAAAAGGGACTTTTATTACATTATCAATATATAATACATACATTAAATTTTATAAAACCTTTTCATTAATCAAATATTTATTTAAAGAATAATTTTATTAATAATAAAGCTATTTTTAAAAATTTATAAAACCTATTTTTTACCTTATAAAATAAAATTAATATTTATATTCTAATAACAAATGGCTTTTAGTAATTTCATTCAATTAAAAATTATTTTAGTAAGATTAGTTTTTAATTGATTTGAATGTAAAATGGAAATTATATTTTTATAGTAAAGTAATTTATGTCATGAAAATCAAAAACATTGGCCATGTTATCCCATACATAAATTTTATGCTTAAAATAACCTTTTTTTATGAAATAGTTTTCACATGTCCTATCTGATAACAGAAAAAATATTTTCTCTAGTCATAAATTTTAATTTTATGAAATTATTAATATATTTTAAATAAAAATTTTAAAATTTTTTAGTAAATTAAATATTAATTTGTGCAATTTATATTTTTTAATGAGGTTCAAAGTGGAGTAAATATGGTAAGAGTAAATTATAGTAAAAAGATATTAATATTGTGAAAAGGTTAAAATGTGAAAACATATATTACATTGGATTTTGAGTTATTATTGACATTCTAAATTTCCACGCACCATTATTGGTAATTTTTTTAGCATTCTTCCTTGAATAATGGATGGAGATTATTGAAAGTTAACTAGTCATTATAAATTTTTCACACTCTTTACTTATGAAAGGACCTCAAATGCTCCCCATTTCTCCACACATTATAAATATTTAAACAAAAAATCATTAAATAGTCTCTACTCAATTCCCTCCCCATTACATTGAAACATTGGTCTCACTAAAATACTATGAAAAGGAAAAGTAAGGCATCCCCCTAGGGAGAACATCCTCGGGAAATATAATACTCTCAACCTAACTTCTATAGTTCCTTTCTTATTCTATACACATTAATTCCCATCTATAAATGATTGTATGATTACATGATAATTTATAATATCATAAAATTTTATTATAATAGTTTAATATCCATTTAATACATTCCTCCAAAATAATTCGTAAAATAAAAACATCATAACGTGTTAGTGCAGTCTACTGTAACCACAAAAGGATGTATTTGATTTTTCCAATAACCTCCAAACAATAATGATTTTAAATATAAATAAATGGTTAAAAATTAAATTTATGAAACTATTACTATTATTTAATGATAATTTATGATAATTTATAGTTAATAATTTTAATAATAATAAATGGTTATAGTAACTTTAACCACCTTAAATGAACCTATTAGTGAACCTTTCTTAATTTGGGTATATTTTGGGATATCCGTTGAAAAAATATAAGTATTTTTATCATATCAAAATAAATTTCATGAACCTAGAAATTTTTAGAGATCCTGATTTTTTATAACACCCTTTACCATAATAAACAAACTGAATGTGTTAAAAAGAAATTACCATAACAACCCTAAATAACATACATAATAGAATACTATAATTAATAAAATAACAAAATAATTAAACTAACCTTAGGAAATTAATTATACTGTTTTTAGGTATATATTTATTGAACAAAATTTAATTATTTAGGATGTTATGTGCAAGTGGATAACGTATTTGGACGCTGGGTAATAGATATTTCATACCACACTTGTTACTTATCTATTAGATTCTCTCTCTACTTTATAAATTTTATATATTCTTCTTCATGTTTTGTTTTTTTGTATATATTTACCATTAATATTTACCTATTTATAAATCCATTTTATTTCAACGATTATACATTTTTTTAGTTCCCTTTAAAATTTTCACTTTGATGCAAACCCGATTTAAGGAAGCCTTCTAATTTCTTATCTCATATAAATAATCAACCACAAAAAATGTTTTTAAATAATTATCAAATTTAAATAAATATAATTAAATTTTTAAGAAAATATTGAGATCAATTTTCGTTTTATGGAAAAAAATTATCTTTCCTTAAAAACTTGCCTTTACTTCTTTCATGAGACATCACCCAAGTGTTTATTATTCATAATTCTCCTAGACCCTTCTAATTAATTCTATACATTTGAACTCCATTTTCATGATATATTTAACTTTTTAAATTAATAATGTTTAAAATTATTTAATTCATTCTTCTCTTGGTAGTATTTATGATTAATATACTTCTTATTTCTTCAGTCGGAATTAAGATACCCACTTCCTTCTAATGCATTTAATCATTCTTATGATTTATGTATAGTTATTGTTTCTCATTTTAAACTCATATTTATAATTTTAATTATTTTATGGGTGTTCTCAAAATTATATAACCCTGTAATGAATTGCGTAAATCTTTATATCCCATGAGATGCTTTGTAATGGATTTGAGAGTGAACTTAATCCCGCATAGTACTTTGTTCACTATGTGATTATGGTATTTGTAGTAACCCTTGACTTATATTTATGATTTCATGTCTTCTTATATTGTCACAAATTACACTATTCCATGATATTATGATTTAACTACCTTATATAATGTTTCCAAGATTATGAACATTATATTTCAGATATCATGTTATGAATCATAAATAACTTTTTATACTTTATTACTATGGTTATTCAATTACCAGGCTTTATACATTAAAATATTCCTTTGGTATTTTACCAATGGTATCTTATGAAATTTTAGATGATTTAGGGGAGTAAGGCGTACAATGTGGATTTTTAAATAATGTTGTTGTTTTTATATTTAAGATAATTTTTTAATGCTTCAATTTCTAGAGACACTAGACCTCTATATCCTTGGTTGTATTTTTTGGAAATTTATGTGATTGTAAAAAAAATCATTAAATAATGGGTTACTATATTATTGATTTAATTCACACCTATTCATATGGTAATATGTCACCTAAATGAGTGGCAGTATGATAGAATTTAACCATTATTCTCGATGATTATAGAAAGATGGAATTTTTTATTTTTATGAAAATAATTAATGATATTTTGGGGTATTTCAAAAGATTTTGAATGTGAGATAAAAAATATGAGGATGATCAAAATTATATGATAAAAAAATTATATAATTCAATTTGATTGGTATGGAGTACTAATTATTGAAACATAAAATTAAAAATTAATTTATATTAGTGTAAAATCGATAATATAATATAATAATTAATAAGGGGAACTACATATTAAACAATATGAAATAAAATAATCATTAATAGTTGTATCTCAAGATGTTATTTAAATAAAGTGATAAAAGTTTTTTTTACAATAAAAACAATAAATACTTATGTTTTAGTAAAAAGATAAATTCATATAATATGTGGCATGAAAATAAAACATTTATAAACCATTAAATTTAATTTTTATGTAGGTGTTATATAATTAATAATGAATGAACTCAAGTTAAATACAATGATGTAACAAATAAAGGTATATTTATTGGTAATTCAAACAAATAGTTATTTAGTAAGAGAATTAACAATATTTTTATAGTAGTTATGTGAAGGTTGTCAAATAAGAATAATAAAATAAAATATATAGTAAAAAGTTAGAGGAAATTCAAGAAGAATAAGTAAATCATGAATAAGTTTCTAATGAAATTTAATTATCATCACATGAGGGAGACTCTAAGGGTTAAAGAGGAAGGGGAGGTGTGGTTAGTCAATCACCAATTAAAAGGTGATGAACAATGGTTGAGATTAATTAATACAATATCCTTTGTGAACAATTATATAGAAAATTAACTAGATAAATAAGGAATGTCAATGAATCTATTTTTCATATCATAATTGGACCTAATATCTTCTAAAAACTTATCAACGAATAAATGTTGGGGAAATCCATGAATGAATTTCCTGATCAAATTTTAAAGAAAAAAAATTTAGATCCTATGAAAAATGGGAAATAAAATACTAGAATTATGGATATAAAAATGAAATATAGACTAAATAATGGTTATTTTGCAAATTACATACATATATTAAGGATATTGATTTTTAGGATACATTTTCACTAATTGGATACTTGAATAGATCTGATTGTTTGTTGTGATGGAAATAAAAATAAGATAAAAAATATATCAATTGGATATATGGATAATATTTTTGAATTCAGTTCACAAAGATGTGTTAAATATTTAATAGCTTATGGTTTCTAAAAATTAAAATATTGAATGAGTGGATTTTTATCTCATAAATTTCTCATGTAGTTTGAAAAAAGGACAATAAAATTAATTTTCTCGTTTTGATTCATACTTTAAAAACATAAATTTTTAGAGATGTAGATTTAATAAAACCCATTATGTAAAAGAATAAAAAAATAAAAAATATATAGTAAACATTTATTTAAATAACAATTTATTTATAAGGAAAAAGATGTTGTTGGTTAAGAATATTTTAAATTTTATGAGGTTTGGATTTGAAATTTTCATTACGTGATAACATAATTACTTTATTTGTATATAAGTGGTATAAAAAAGTGCGTATAAATTTATTTGATAATATTGAAAACAAATGTTAAAAATGTGCCATATGTAATAATTTATGCTAGTTTAAATTCCAAAAACTATTAGAAGACAAATTATAAATCATGAATATGAAAAATTCATTAATATAACTCTAGGTTAGATAATGATTGTATGTTTAATTTATATTATCATTACATAGATAGATATTATTTTTCCTACCTTCTTGGTAATAAGGTTTCAATATAACCCAATAGAGGAGTATCATGTTGAAGTCAAATTAATCATGAGGTATGTGTAGGGTTCCCATGATATGGGTTTAATGTATAATGTAAGACAACAATGAGACATGGGGGAATATTAAAATATGGCTTTATATTTAGATTTTGATTAATGAAATTATATATATTGATTGAAACAATTTTTATAAATCAAGTGAATAAGATTTATTAGTAAAAACCAAGGAATTTTTTCTGTTTATACAAATGAATCAAATTATATATAGTTAACCAAGACACGTACGAACTGATTTGGATAACGAAAAAAGTTGAGATATCTTTCTGATGAAGTGAAGAAATAAAAGTGTATATTATGTGTTAAAAAATTTATATACATTATAAATAATACATTGTAGTACCAAAACACTAGAGATAATGAAACTTAATGCCGCATTATCAAAGAAAAATGAAAACCTATTTTAAAATTGATTCAAAATTGAAAGAGTAAGAATGTTACAAATATTATCACTAAATCATTAGCCTTGTTGAAGTTTAAGAATTGACTATTGAATATTGGAGTTTTTTCACCTCTTAATTCTTAAAAAGGATTATAAAATCTATTATCCCAATTTGATTTTAGTATTACACAAATTTTTTTTATTTTTTATGATGTTTTTTACATTGTATTTATTGAAAAATTGGTAAAAAATAAAAAATAATGTTTTTACGCTGTGATTTAAGGGGATAAATTCTCATTAAAATATGGAATTTTTTTAGCAAGAAGGATAAGATGTGATTCATGAGTAACTCCTTCAAAAATATTGTTAGAGAACATCATGCTCCATGGGGAAATTTATAATGATGATAGGATAGTGTATATTTTTCAATAGAGTGGTATAAAGTCTAAATATATGATTAAACATGAAAATATTTCTAGAAAACTTTTTTGTACACCAATAATTGATCATTGAGAAGTATATAGATAAATGAAATATTTTATAACTATATCAAGTTATTAATGATTATAAGAATTGTCATTAAAACATTGCGAGAACTTTTAAATTGGGAATTGTCAAAAAACCCAAATAAGGGTTTATTGAAACCTCGTTTGGAAGAGGGAGAGGAATATTTGAATATATTGAATTTTTTCTATGTTCTTATCAGTTTTTAATGTATAAATTGTAATTTTAAAGAATGATAAAAGAAATTTAGTGATGTTACGAGTAGATGCAAAATATAAGTTATTTTTTGGAAGGTAATATTATATATAGAAAACAATGTAGAACATTTAGAGCTATAGATAATATCAAGAGTTGATTATATAGAACATTTTATACGGCCATGAGGTATATGATTTTTAACTACATGGTCAATATTACAAAATACTACATTTGAATGTAAAGATTCCAAGTAAACTATACAAATAAAAGGATTTGACCATGAATTCCAGAAAAGAAACTATATAGTATAGAAGGATCTCCCGTATAGAAAAATTCATGTTTTCATCATGATTGTCTTTAATTTTTCATATTTTCATGTTGATATCAGTTAATTATTTTAGATAATATTTTTTTGAATTAAAGGTAATGGTAAATATTCATCCATTATAATTTTTTTGTGTAAGGGATACGATGAATATCACCTAGTTGTATTAGCAGTTCATCTCAAATAAATTGTCTAAAAGTGTTGATATTGTTAGAGGTGACAACAGCATGCCACTTCTCACAACTCTTACATCCAAGGTGAAATTTCATATTTTATATCACATAATTCAAAAAAAGAAGTCTCAAATATTATAAATATGAAAATTTAGGTAATATCCTCATTTTTATGAGATTTAATTTTCAAGTAAAGGAAACATGAATACAAATAAAAAGGATGGATATTTGAATATTATAGTTATTAGAATTTATTATTTGATTAAACAGAAGTAAATAATTTCTACATTACATGATTTTTTAGGATATTTTTGTAGTTAACATACACTATATGTAAAAAAGATCATTTTATTGTATATTTTTAGAAGTGGTTTCATTACCACCACTACATATTTCATTTTTTACCAGTGTTTTTTGAAAACAATTGTTGACTAAATGTGATTTAGTAAAAAAAAATATTCCATTTAGCAGTGGTTAATAATGTTCCTAGTGATACTTTCTTTTGAATGAAATCATTAATTTTAGAGATGGTTTCTTAAAAATAACCAGAACATATTTAATATTTAATAATTAATAATTAATAATTATATTTGATTAATTTTTTAATGGCATTTAATTTATTTATTATTTATTATTTATTATTTATAAAAATATTTTATTATCAATTATCAATTATCAATTATTAATTATTAAATATTTATAATTATTTGTTATTGATTTTTAAAAAACGAATTTAATTATTAATTATCAAATAGTAATAGTTATTAATTATATACTTTTTATTATTTATAATTATTAATTTCTTAATAGTTTTAAATTATTGATTATTAATTATTTATTAATAATTACCAACTATTAATTATTATATATTTATTATTTATTATTTATTATTTTTTACTTTATACAATTAATTGTAATATAATTTAATTTTTAATTACATTTAAATTATTAAATATTATTACTTATTTATTATTATTATTTTATAATTATATAATTTTTATTATTTACCAAATTTATATTCTATAAATTTTAATTTGGTAAATATTAATGATTAATTATTATTAATTCTTTATTAATTTTATATTTTATCCGTGGGTTATTAATATAATACATTTTATTTATAAAATTGTTTAAATAAAATTGATTGATATATAGAATAGTTAAAATTAATTTAACGGAGTTGTTAGTACATAAATAGATAAGAGAGATTGGGTGAGAGTAGGGTGGAAAAAATAGCCCAAACTATTCTAGAGAAAAATCTAAACAAAACAAAAATGAAATTGATGTTTTATTCTTATGGTTTGTTTTGTAATATATATTAAATATGAACATTTTAGTTTGTATTTTGGTTCAAGTGTCAAACCAAATGGAAACTTTTAAAGCAAATTGCACCTCATTTTAATTAAAATAATTTTTTTAGTTTTTTATCAGTTAAACAAATGCATCAAATCACTAACCCATACCCATTTTGAGATTTTATTTGAAGTCATCATTATTGAACAAAGGTTCTATATTAATTATAGTTCAGGAATAATATCATGTTGTTATGTCAATGATTATATATAAATTCCATTCAAATTATTTTCTAATCATTATAAAATATCATATATCCATATCTTAAATGTTATTATAATCTAAAAGAATGAAAATAACAAATTAATTTTTTCAAATTTTCTAATCTAAACCAAATAAATATTAAATGGTTTTGTTTCGTATTCATAAAACCAAAACATAAAATTATGGTTTGGTTTATTTTATTTTTAAAATAAAAGAAAATAAATTTCTTCTCAACCATAGGAGGGAGTTCTGTAAGGATGCGTGGCCTCTTGGAAATATGATTCATAATGTGTAAAATATGTTAAAACAAGTATGTTAAATTAAATTTATTATTATATTAATACATGTTAATACATTTTATGGAGCGCTTAGTATATAGAGATTTAAGTGAAAATGAGTTTGTGTAATTTAAACATGGGTTACCATATAGAATTCATTATTAAATGTATAAAAAATATTAAAACTTTTAGAAAATTAAAAATAAAATATGTAAAAATATATTTATTAAATAATTATCCTTTATACAAATTAAAAAAAATTTAATTAAAAACATATTTATTACAGTTAGAAAATTCTTCTGAAAAAAATATTAAAATAGAAAATCATATCTAATCATTTTTCCTAAATTTAAACCATCAATAATCATTTTATGGTATTTTAAACCACTTCTAAATAATTTGAAATGGTTTTAAAACCTATTTTTAACTAATTTCAGGTATAGAAATCTATGAAATTTTCCAAAACTGTCGTGAAAAAATTATATATAATTTAAAATACCACTAAATATCTTATTTATTATACTGATATATTAATATATTTTTCAAATTTGGAAACAAGTAGGCATATTTATGGAGAGTATTTGAAAATATTTGAAGGGAATATTGGATATGATTTATGGGATTTTAAATGAGTTTATTAGTTTAGAAAAACTAGAGTACGAAGTAGCATTATTTATGGTGTGAATTTAAATATATAAAATATTATTATTTTAATGGAAATATAATTCTATTATATTATTTAATTTTCAATAAAAATAGATTTGTTATATATTATTTTAATGAGGTTTTAACATCCATTAAATTATAGTGATTCTCTTACCATAAATGAGGGGAGAGATTGAAGAATTTAAATGGATGTTTATAAATTTCCTAATAAGGTAATGTATATATTGAATATTCTGGTTACTTAACAGAAATTGTAAAAAAGATAAATAATTCTTACTTTAATTAAATATTTTGAGAAAAAACATAATATGAGATGAAAATAAATCCCTTTAATGATTTAGTTCATTAATTCACTTAGATGAATTCATTTTAAGGACCTATGAGTTGATAATTTTAACTTTATCTTAAATTGTTGAGTCTATAGATAAGAAGAGGTGTAAATCATTGTATTTGAAAGTAAAATTGATTATAAAATTATATTCGTATAACAATTTTTTAAAATATTATGGGAACACTAGCATGTTGTCATTGTATTCTATATAGACGTATCCCCTTCGTGTCAACTATGATAAGCTTTTATATCCCCAAGAATTATTTTTATTTTCTTGGATGATATGTTTGGTATGTTCTATTTGAAATAAATTTATTTCTAACATGGTAATAAGATAATTTGGAGAAGGAAATATGCTTTCCCTAATTCAACTCCTCTTAGGGTTTTTTGGACCCATGTGGTTGCAGCAAAAGGTCAAATGAAACATTATTTTTAGAATATAAAAGCGTAATTTTATATATAAAGTGTCCACCTCTATATAATAAAATAAAAAATCATAATATTTATAAATTTACACATCCATAAACACTACATAAAATTATCATGTCAGTCTTAATTTTCATATTTTACTTTGGGTGTTATTATATCCTATGTGATAAACATTTTAGAAATTATTATCTTTAACTACATGTTAACTAACTATGGGAATATTAAATCTTGAGTAGGCCTAAGGATGATCCCACCAGGAATGGTTTAGGATTATTCTAAGAGAACTATGTTTTAGTTAATGTTATTTAAATATGAAAATAAAAGTTAGAAGAATGTGTTCAAAACATAATAACTAAAATTCTATGCTTTATTGGAGTGAAAAGAGAAAACTATTCCGTGTTTTTATTGTAATATTATCTAATTAATGACTTTGTATTGATCATCACTCTCTATTTTAAAAAATAATTTTTCCTACGACCAGGTACATCAATTTATTAATAAAACCGGTGACCCAACACCATGTTTAAAAATAATTAATATATGATTTTTCTTTCTTTAACCTATGAATAGACTCAGTGATTCCCCCATTAATCTGTATCAACCTCTTACCATAATGTGTATCAATTATAAAAACTCATCTTGCAAACCCGTGCTCCTTTCTCTATGAATTTTAAATCATCATGTATAGAAATGTTTTTACAGTCCTCTGTCTACTTTATTCTATATTCATAAATAGAAAAAATTCATTCATTTTTTATATTGGATTCAAAAAAATATTTTGCATTCTTCAGGTTTTGTCATTATCGATCCATTCATGCATTTAATTTTATTCTAATCCATGATAATATAATGTATCATTCATGTAGTTCTTCTCTTTTTCCTTTTTTCTTTGCACCATGTTGCAAACATCAAGCCATGCTGAGAACTACATTGATATAGGTTTTTATCTACCTTGATATAGGTTTCTATGTACCTTTACATAGAATCAATATAACCTTTATTATGATTATAGTAAATAGTATAATCCTTAAAGAGCTTAACCTAGTTTGTTTATCTTTACGTATCTCAACCCAACACCCTTACACATCCACTTCTTCCATGACACGAGCCACTAAAAAGCTGGAATTTATTCCTTGATCTATTAATATTATGTATTCTTATCCCAACTTCTGATTTTAAATAGTAATATCACATATATTAATATAGACAATACCATTATGTGCAAGTATCAAAAAAATATAATTCATTAACATTTTTATAAAATTATTACATTATTACAATTTTATGCTGATTAAATATATTTATTAGTTAATATGAAATAAATGTCAAATTATTATATAAACATAAATTAAATTAAAATTATTTAAATATAAATTAAATAATAAATGAAATTTTTGACAATTATTATGCATGAAATAATGATATTAGGTACCACTACACTTAATATAAAGCTTTTCCTTGGGTATATTTTGCAATTTAAATTATGATGAAAGGTCGTGTTATATATATTGAATTATCAAATCAAAAAAATTAAAATATTATCTTTAAAGAAACAAACTTTCAAGCTTCAAATAGGATATTTCAATAAAATTCATCAGTTTTCAATGAAACCAATCCCACTATGTATTTTTATTTTTACCTTTTAAATTAATATGTCATATAATTTATTCCATTAATATATATTAATTCATTATTATCATTTATGCCATGTTTTGGTCTTCCTTCACATGATTTATTTCCTCACCACTCAAGGTAAAAATTTAATGAATCTATGCTCATACTGTGAGTACATTATCATAAACATAGGCTTAAAATAGAACGAGAATATCTACCCAATAAATAAAAATATGAAATAAAATCATGATATCTTTTAATTAAGGTTCATATGAATCAATGCATTTGACTTGGAATGTATTAATGTAAAAATAAAAAATTAACAAGATCAAAATATTTTTACACTCTAAAGAAAATTGCATGATAATAAATAATAAAGACCCATGAAAATAAACACTTTAAATGTATGAATGGAATCTTAATTACTCCCAAAAACTCAAAGTAAAAGTATCATGGACAAAAAAATAATAAATGACATCCCTCTTTTCACACTGTTTTCTAATTTTTCAATTTTTTAGAGGTTGTGATTGAGGAAAATATCATGTCCATCCCCCAACCTAATATTTTCACATCATGAATTTAATAAGTAAAACCCACATTGGTTCAGTAACAGTAAGTTTTTCACCTCTCAAGGAACAACTCATTGTTTTATTAAATTTTTCATTTTCTCTTTTTGATTCCTAATTTCTCATTTTTATTAAGATGGATATAAAATTAAATGTAATGAATATTATATCATGAACTTTTACCCATATACCATGAATCCCAAAACACATAATTTATTTAATATTAACTATCCCATAGAAGTACCCAAAGTCAAAACTGAGGTCTTGAACCAACCAAACATGTTTTTATTCATTAATATAATTTATTTTAGAAGTAACTATAGGGCCCTATAGTTCCCAAATAAACTATAAATTTTCATTAACATAATTGATTTTAGAAGTACCTATAATTCCATCTATTCTATCAGGAATCTTTCTATAATTCTTCTTCCAATTTTGAGCTTTCCCTTGAACTATTTTCCTTTTACCTCTAAAATTATTGGAGCATCCTCTAGACCAAAATAGTTTTCAATATTACTATATTTTTCATCAAATTTTCCATTTCCAAATAAATGATGAATTTGAATTACTCACCACCAACATTTAGATAAAACTCCCTATTTTATAAATCAATTAAATTTTGGTGCATGTCTATAAATGGATTTCCAAAATTAATGGGAGCCTTCTATTCATCCTATCTATTGATAGAATGTTAATTGTAAAAAATAAATTATCTTATTTAACTATATGATCCTTAGTCACACATCAAAGATGTATTACTATCATGTTTTCCAATTTATGTAGAACTTTAGTGTTCTTCATCTCCTTTATTACAATTATTTTGAATGTAGTGTATGAAGTGATATTCACACTTTCCCATAGATCACACAAATCCATTAGAAATTAATGATATAAAATATTAACTTCATTAGACAATATAACTGAGACTTGTTTCTTCATATTATTTTTCCATGATAACAATGTTGAATACTCTCCCATTAGTGGTATTATAACCATTTCCTTATGTTTCATCTTCTTTAAGACTAACAATTTCTTGAATTTATCATATGTTTTCATGATAGATACATCTTCATAAAATATGATATTTACTTATAACTTCATAAAGATTTCCAAAACATTACCTCCCATTTTTCTAATCTTTATTTCCTTAACATCCCTAGATAATTTTGTCTTGGCTTATATGGTGGTAGCTTCTATACCTTTTTCATTTCACTTTTCATATTTTTATTCTTGTTTTCAGCTTGATTTATCTAATTTTATGACTTTAAAAATAGATCTCGATGGTTTTTCACCTTCTTAAGTTAACATCCATAGTTTCTTCTCTTTGGTAGAATTTTGTGTTACCTAATAGTACTATTTTTGGAATATATTTGAATTAATCATCAATTTAGAAAAAATGGAATTGTAAATTCTTCATGGAAGTTCTCTATTCTATGAATCATGATTACGATCATAGATGGAATATTGAGTGGTTTTTATAAAAGTGTTCATGGTATATTTGGGATTATATATTTTACATTTAAGAGAGTGACTTTATTAATTGAACATTAGGTCTCTTGGATGGTACCATTTAATTTGTTTTATCCTCCATCCATGAATATTATTTAAACAATTAAAATAAATATAATTGGAAACATCAACATACACAACATAATGCAGGTGTATGGTCATCGGTTTGTATATATTCTTCATCAATGATTCCATTTATTTAAACATCCATCTTTTATTTTCTACCTTGTGTAGTCCTTAATATTATAATATTTTATGCAACCATCCATTTATGGTTTTATACTATCTTTACTCCTTCAATTATTGCTCCTTTAATTTTCAATTGATAGTTAATTTCATTTTATTTATGAGTTCATTACATTCATTTGAAATCCATTTCATTAATGATCCTTCAGTTTTGGCATAATTTACTGATTTATTACCCTATGTAGACCCTTATAAAAGTTTTGTACTAGAAACCACATACCTATATCATGGAAGGAAATTTTCAAATCAAAATTTTAATATCACTAATGCATAATGAATTTATTCAATATTAAATTAATTCAAATTTAATATGTTAACGTAGATTCCATAGAATATGAGGGAGGAATGATGTGAGTTAATAATTTTCTTACCAATTATTCCTATGTGGTAATACATTGAGGGATTAGATCTTAGATCCACCAATGGAATTTATATTTTAATGTCAATATAATCAGTATAATCCTTACAACATCATTTTAGATATTATGGAATTATAATGTTTGTTAAATCTCATGGAAACATCCCATGTTATTATTATGGTCTTTCTGAGGTATATGAGAAAATTATATAGAATTTTCAGTCATTTTTATGATTTTCAAATTGAACTTGATGTGATTTACATTGACTAGGTGTATTATGATACTCAGTTGAACCTATATACTTTATGTTCTATCATACTCTATTATAGTATATATCAATATATATTTCCATTGTAATCCTTGTTCAAGTCCTTGGTTTTTTTCAAGTCAATCCAAGTTTGGTTCCTTCTTAATATTTTTTAATGTCTCCTATAACCTAAGATCATATTGAACTAATTATTCTAATTTTACCAGAGTAGAGTATTTTTTCATCATAAATTTGAAAAATGGGAATCACATCATGAGAAAACCAAGAATAAATTAAAAAAAATAAAAAAATAAAAAAGAAATCATTTATATCTAAATATCATAATGTGATTTCCTAACAACATTAAGCTTGGAGGTGATGCATTAGTTTGTTACATTGTAATATATACAAGCTTAAAATACTAAGACACATAACATTTAATTAGGTTTGAAAAAACAGATTACATACATGATACCCAAAATACATTTAAAAAATAAAATATAATATAATTAAAATATCAGCATCCTTGTAAGATGATTCAATGATTTCTTCTTCATATATGAGGGAAAAGAACCAAAATATGGGTGAGATAAAATTCTCAGTCATGGAAAACATAGAGTAATAAAAAATGAATCAATAATAATAATAACCCTGAAATTTTAAATAATTGAGTAGAGATTGCATTCAAATTACTGGATAAGGAATAATCAGTTTGGCATGGTCAGAAATTTAAACACATGATATTTATTGAATACACTGAGAAGGAAATGCATCCATAGAAATTTTAATGAAATAATATAATGGATAATAATATTAAACTACTCAGAAGAGTACAATTGATTCGTCTCACGAGATAATCGATGCATAGAGGGGATTGCATTAACTCTTCCCTAAACCATATGAATTTAATCAAAATGTCCTAAAACATTGTATTTAATGTCCAATTCATTTCTCATATACAAAATAATCTATTTAATTTAAAAAAATATGCCTTATCAATATGTATCTGTATTTAATATAAGATACATATTTTTCAATAATTCCACAGTTAATAAAATAACTATAAAATTAAAGATAATATGTAAATATGGTATATGGTTTAGTAGATAATAATATTCATTACCCAATAGTGTGGATATTTTAGGAAATATCTGATGAAAAATGATTAAAATAAATTATTTCATCAGGAGGAAGCTAAAAATCACTAAAGAATATAAGAGTGTAAATATTACTTTTACCACTTGTAAATTTCAACATTAAAACCCTTGGGTGATATAACTCTATTTAAAATATAAAATATGGAAAATTATGAGTGAATCATTATATTTAATTAAAAATTCATAGTATATACATCACAATACAGTGAATTGGTGTATAGTAATAAATAAGTATTTAAGGAATGTAAATTGATTTGAAAACCCTTACTTTGAGTCTGAATTGTCACGTGTGTCTTTATATTCATGAATAACACTCTTATGTTAGTTATTTACATGAGTCAAAACCTTATTTAGGTTTATCATTTCTTTTATTTCACTAGATAAAATGTTTTAAACATAAACATAAATAATTAGGTTTATATCAAGTGTTTCGACCATATGTGGTTCATATATCAAAAATGACATCGGTATGTCAACTATTGTCAAAGGTGTAGTTATATAAACATATAAAGAATAATAATAATGACTCGATTATAATATTTTTGCATCAATTATAATTTTATAACCATCATGATATATGGTTTCAAAACATTAACCAACATTACATTCATATGGATGGTAGGTCGTACGTACGAATGAATAACTTTGCCATTTTTTAGTTAGTGCTATAGAAAGAAGGTAAGTAACATTATATATTACCATCATTAACATTATATATATAAAACCCCAAAGTTTTCTTAAAATAAATTAAAATTCCTGATATTTTTTTATGTATATATTTTTAACTATCCTTTAAACATAATTTTGTTTCTTCTATGTCTTGAATTTCAATAAACGGTTATATACAATTGTGATAAGTAAATTATCTAAACTCTAATGATATCAACTTGTCTTTTTTATGAATAGTAACCAACCCTTATGAATATTTTTATGAAGATTAATATGACCCTAATGAATATTAAATTGCATTATTATTTTATATTCATAAGGTTATAAGATAATGAGATGTTGATTAATTTTTCAAGTTATTAAGAAAAAGAGTTATATAATTGAAACTGTATTATTAATAAATTATGATTTTATTTTAAAATTAAAATTAAAAATATTTAGAAAATTATTTTCCAAAAATGGTGTTCATTTTTTAATTCTACACATTGAAAAATGGTAAGGGTAAATTTTTTAGATTTTTCTGAAATAGTTGAATTTTTGGAGAATAGTAAAAATACATTTTTGAGTTTCAGTGTGTTTAATGAAATCATTAATGATGTAATAATGATGTAATAATTCTGGTAGACTTTTTTATAATAAAAAATGATTTCAGGTGTCCTAGGTTTCTAATTCTATGGGCAAATATCATGGGATAGCCCATGGTTTTGTAAATACCACTAATGAGGTGTCCCATGAAAATTATTAAAATATTCCTTCACTTTTTTTAAAAATATGAACCCATTCCTTCCTTCCATTCATTAGAAATTCCTCTAAAACAAATATTTGGCCTTATTACATCCCTATTAGTTCTTCCAAGGTTACCTCAATCCCCCAAGGTCCCAAACTTCACGTTTTCAGAGTTACTCTAAAAGGTAACTAAATTCCAAACTTCTTTCTTTTTTCCATCAAAGTTCTCTTTTATGTTGTATAACATTCAAGAATCTATAGAAGTTTATTCTTCACATTTTATTATGTATATATACTATATTATTATTCATTTCTATATGGTTTACCCTTTTTCCATCTGTTTTTAATGTTTTCTAAAACCATCTTGTGTAGACGTTAGGCTGCAGAATTTTTCGTAAGGGATTTCTCAACTATTCTATTATTTCGAGATCCTTTCTCATATTATTATTTTCACATATCCCATAATCTAATAGGAATGAATGATTCAGTATCTGAAATATTCGGTATTTCAACATGTTTATGTAAGATTCTCCATTATACTTCTTCTCCTCTCCCATTTATTCATGAAATAAAAATATTGTTCGTGATGTATCGAATTACCGACATCGTGGACAATGTGATTTCAATTTGCTTTATTTCTTCAATTATGGTCATGAAAAAATTTTATGGTTGACCCAAGTTATAATATATTTATTATGTCTCATCCATTTTTCTATAATTCTTTTCTATACATGGTTTCCATTTATAAAATAAAATGAGATAGTTATTATAAAAGAACCACTAAAATTATATAAATGAACATCATTAATGTTTTAACTTATGAATCATAATCATTTAATAATTCAAAATACTTAATGGTATAATTTATTGTTAAGTAGATATTTAACTTCCATTCCATTACAATTCTAGAGTTTCACTTCTAATCGACAAGAATATCCATCATGAATAGATCAAGGAAACCATGTAAAGAATGCACCTGACACAATGTAAATAACAAAATATTAATAATACAAGTGTCTAATGATATTTTAAAATTATCATATATGGTGTTATAGACATTAATATGTATCCTTAATATATTAATAATACTCTTTAAACCATTTTATATGAGGATTAAACACTTTTTAAGCAAGAACAACCCAATGTAAGTGAACTCTTAACCCAATTTCCATTCTTTGGGTTAAACTTATTATTTTTTCATTATTTGGGTATAATATTATTTTTGTGATGTATTTTTGAATATATTATGTTGAAAAATAGGTATTTACAGTGTATAAATTTATCTATTCCATTCTATTAATTCTCACTCTAACTATATTTTAATGTACCTTCATTTTAAAATCCATTAAAAACACTCTTTATTAAATTTCAAAAGGATTTTTTTATATGTATATAGAATGAGTGATTTATTATGATTTAAAGATAATTTATTACCATGATATGTTCCATGGACATTTTTTATGTTGGTTTGAGCCCATTGTAGCTCAAGATATGCTGGGTTGATCCCATTATAGCTAAAGATATGACGGGTGAGCCCATTATTGCTCTCTAATGCATTGGGTACACCAGAGATGGAAGTTGACCAAATGGTTATTCCATGTTTAAGGATGAATTTAATATTTATATGGTAAATATGTTCCAAGTAAACAACAAGATGTTACTATGAATATAAGTTTTTATGATTATGGTTTTTGTTGGACATTATGTTATCACATGACTAACACTTTCTTCCTTTATATCCCTTGCTGTGTTTTATACTCATCCCCTGATTCTGAAATGTTTTTCACAAGATATAAGGATGGGTAATATAAATTTGGGAGTCATGATGTTCTATATGGAGTGTTGTTAAAGGAATCGTGTTTTAAGATTAAATTTTTTACATTTTGAAAATAATGGATACTATTTTAGTAGTATTCACTTGTATGAATGTAGTATGTCATGTATGTAAGATATCATAATTCTTTAGAACTCTAAACCTGAAAAGATCCTCAATTTGTAATAATTTATGTTCTTTCCTAATATTCATTTTTATGTAACATTTTATGTATTGGTCCTTACAGTTGGTATTAGAGGATGGTTTAGTTAACATTGCGGGTAAAAATGATGTTAAAATAATACCATAAATTATTTTTACTCTATGGTAATTTTAAATGTTATAGAATTTAAGGATTACAATATTTCGTCATTTAACTTATGTTTGTTGAAAATGGAATTACGTAGAATAAATAGGGAATCTGATGTAGGAAGGCACCAAGAGGCCGATGTCTGTCTAAATATGCAGCCCAAAATAGTGGGAATCAGAACCAAGCTGTTAGTGATAGCAATGGATCAGCTGACTCAATCAATAAATGGGGGTTGTATCCATTCTAGTGTATAACATGATCTACCATGAAAACTCAGTATTTTGTGGAGAATTTTATGAGGCAACATCCTCCAACATTTAGTGGAACCATAGATCCAGGGATAGCTAAAGGATGGATCAATTCTCTAGAAAAGTTATTTTCTGACATGGGATGTTCAGAACATAAAAAGGTAATACTGTCAATTTATTGTTTGGAAGGTGAAGCCAATCAATGGTGGTTTCTAGTTAAGAATACGGGAGAAATAGATTATCATGATAGTTTGGAATTGGAAGATTTTATGTGACCTCTTCTGGAAAAATATTTCCCCAAAACTATTCAACTTAGAATGGAGAAACAATTCTTGGAACAAAAGTAAAAATATGATGATTCTATGGCAGCATATGATGCTAATTTTACAAGACTTTGTAGGTATGTACTGAGTGTAATTCAGGATTTTGAAAGTAAAATTAATATATTTTACTCTAGTTTGAAACTGTTTTGTGAAGAGATTTGGCCTCACAGGAGTTTGAAAGCTACGAGAAGCTTGTTCTTTGTGCTGAAAAAGTTGAGATGGAGTTTTATGAAACATATGTACCTTATAAATACAAGAATAATAAGTGTTCATATTGTATGGCAATGGGGAATAACTCTTTAATGAATTATGGAGGTAAGAAAATGAATTTCCTTTCTTGTGATAAATGTTGTAAAATGAATTTTGGTAAATGTCTTCTAAATTATTGGTAATTATAACAATGTAGAATTTTTGGACACATGTATCAAGAGTGAAAGTTAAATTATTTGAAAATTAATGAGAATTCGATGGTAAAAATATTTAACTATAAGTAATTTGTCAATTTTCCTAATGTTTGTCTTAATCTAGTTACCCAAGTCAGGAATCAATAAGATTGTAAGCATAAGGGTTCGGTAAAATCATTTGCAACCACATCAGAAGTTGTTTAGATGTCAAATGAGGTGCTTTCAAGTATATTTCTTGTTTTTAAAATTTTCTCAAATATTTGGTTTGATATACGATATACACATTCATTCATTTCTATGTTATTTTTGGAAAAATTGGGAATTCAACCTCATGAAATAAAACTAGGTATCATGGTAAAAACACCATGTGGAAATATTGTGGAGAAAAATAAATTATAAGATTATTTCTATCCTCTTATGTTGAAAGAGTTTACCAGAAAAACTTGTGGTTTTTTTTTCTAGTAGAGTTTGATGTTATTCTTGGAATTTACTGGATTTATTTTTATCATGCTAAGATATATTGCAGTGAAAAATAAGTGTTGATTTAGAAACAATTTTAGTTTTTGTACAAGAATGAACCCATACCATTAATAATATATCAGAAATCTAACAAACTGATAATGTATGGAAATGAAAGTTATGTTTCTCATATTTTGGAACATTAAAAGAATTATCCAGATTAATGATGTACAATGGTAAATGAATACCTGGATTTTTTTCAGGATTATTTTCCAGGTGTTATTCCCAGTTCAGAGGTTGAGTTTACTATTGACTTAGTTTCTGAGGTTAATCCAATTTCTAAAAATTCTTATCGAATTGACCAAATGGAAAATCTGGAATTAGAAAAGTGGTTTCAAGAATTATTAGATAAAGGATTCATCGGACCCATCACATCACCTTAGAGCACTCCTATCTTGTTTGTTATGAAAAAATATGTTTCAGTGAGACTTTGCATAGATTATAGAGCCTTGAATAACATTTTTATTAAAACTCAGTATCTTTTTTCCCATATCGATGATTTGTTTGATCAGCTCCATGGAAGATAATATTTTTCTGTGGTTGAACTGAGGTCGGGGTACCATCGGTTGAATCTAAATGATGAAGGCATCCCTAAGACCGTATTCCACGCTATATATGGTCATTATGAATTTGTAGTTATGCATTTTTTGTTAATTAATGTACCAGTTTTATTCATTGATGTTATGAATACTCTATTTCAAGGGTTCTTGTATAAGTTCGGGGTTGTGTTTATTGATGAACAAATGATATATTCTAGAAGTAAAAAAGGAGCATGAAAAACATCTAAGGGTTGTTTTGAAAACATTAAAAGAAAAGAAACTGTAAGAAAAATTCAGAAAGTGTGATTTTTTGTTGCAACAAGTATATTTTTTAGTCGCATTGTAAATAAGGATGGAATAAAAGTTGATCCTGCCAAAAAAATTGTTTGATGAATGGACATGACCTACACATTATACAGACATGCATAGTTTTCTTTTACTAGTAGGTTATTTCCAATAGTTTGTTAAAAACATTGTACAGTTATCGATCCCACAAACTAAGTTTACATTAAAAGGGGTTAAATTTATTTGGATAGAAGCATGTGATGTTTGTTTTTTAGAACTAAGGAAGAGATTAGTGAATGATCCTGTTTTTTACTTGCCTTCCTAAAATGGTGAGTTTGTTATCTACACTGATACTTCATTGAAGGGAAATAGTTGTTTTCTGATGAAGAATGATCAGGTATTTTATTATGCTTGAAGAAAAATAAAACTTATTGAGTTAAATTATCCCACACATTATTTAGAAATGGAAGTTATGGTTTTTACTTTAAAAATATGGTGGCACTATTTTTACTGAGCCAAATTTAAAATATATACTAACCATAAAAGTTTAAAGTATATATTCACTCAGTATGAATTAAAAATATGGCGGAGAAGATGGATTGAACAGATAAATGATTATGATTGAATGATTAATTACCATCCAAAAAATGAAAAAATGTTGTGGATTATTTGAGTCAAAAACATCATGCATAATTAACTATGTTACATTTGTAACATGATATATTGATTAATTATATAATGAATTTGGGCTTATAAGTCGTCATTGCAGGAAATACATGTATTCTGTTTCAGGTTTCAGTGCAGTCATCATTATCAGACAGAATTAATAAAGCACAGAAGGAAGACCATGAGCTATAGAAAAAGGTATAATTTGTTAGAATGGGAAAGTTTCCAAAAATTAACCTTGATAATGATTTTGTTTTATGATTTGGAAAAAGTTTTTGTGTGCATCATGATTCCCAGTTAAAGAAATATTTGTTTTGTGAAACTCATAGTTCTTTATTTTTAGTTCATCCTAGAAGTACTATGTATAAAGACTGTTGGGAGTATTGCTAGTGGGATGGAATGAAAATGGATATTTCAGAATTTACTGTGAAAGTTTTGACATGTCAATAGGTTAATGTTGAGAATAAGGTTCTAAAGGGGGTGCTTCAGCCATTGCTAGTCGCATTGTGGAAATGGTAGAATATATCCATGGACATCATGGTGAAAAAACCTAAGACTTCTCGAGGAAACATTTTCTTTTGGATTTTTATAGATCTGTTGACAAAATTTTCTCATTTCCATTCTATTCGAGATATAACATCGATGGATTAGCTTTCTCGATTGTACCTCAAAGAGATTTTTAGGTTACATGGATTTCCTCTTTCCATTGAATCTAATTGGGATCCTAAGTTCACTTCTATCTTTTGGTAGGGGCTTTCGAAGTCATTGTGAAAGGAATTAAATATCATTACATCCATTCATCCTCAATTAGATAGGTAGTTATAAAAAATGATTCAGACCTTGGAGGATATGCTTCAAGTTTGTTCAATGGACTACCATGGATGTTGGGATAAACATTTTTCTTTAATTGAGTTTTCTTATAATAATAGTTTTTATTCAAGTGTATAGATGTAACCTTTTGAGGAATTTTATTTGAAGTAGTGTCAAACTACATCTTTTTGTGATGAAGTCGGGTAAAAGAAGTTGATCAGGCCCAAATTAGAAGAGGAAGTAGATGAGAAAGTGAAGATAATCCAGTAGAACTTGAGGATAGCTCAAAGTCGGAAGAAATGTTATGTAGATAATATAAGGAAAGACATATCTTTTGAAGTATGTGAAAATTATTTCCTTAAAATATCTCCTTGGAAAATTGTGATTCATTTTGGTAAAAAAAATGAAATCTAAGTTCGCGATTCATTAGTGCTTTTGAAATGCTAGAGAAATTTGGACAGATGCATATAGAGTATCTTTTACTCTGAGTTTATCCGATGTACATAATGTTTCTATTGTTTTAATGTTGAGAAAATATATGCCAGATTCATCTCATGTCTTGATCCCAAAAGCAGTTCAGCTGGAAGAGAACATTTTATATAATGAGAAACAATTTCAGATTCTTGATCAAAGAGAAAATGTATTACAGAATAATGTAATCCACAAGGTAATGGTTTGGTGGAAAAACCACATGGTTGATGAAGAAACATGGAAGTCTGAAAATGCTATGAGGTAAAGGTACCATCACTTGTTAAATAAGTAAATAAAATTGCTAGGATACAATTTCACGAAGGTGGGGATAATATAACACCGCAAGGTTTTCTAAAAATAAATTGAAATGCATGAAACATTGTTTTAATTAGATATTTATAACTATCCTTTAAACTTATTTTTCCAGCTTCTATGTTTTGATTTTCAAAAAATGGTCATATATAATTGTGATTGGTAAGTTATCTTGAGATTAATAGTACCAACTTTTTTTGGGTGAATAATAACATACCATTATTAATAGTAATATGAATAGTAACATGTCCCTATTGAATAGTAAATTGTGTTATTATTTTATTTTCATAATGTTATAAGATATTGAAATATTGGTTAAATTATCAAGGTATTCAAAAAGAGTTATATACTTGAAACTGTTTTTTTAATAAATTATGATATTATTTAAAAATTAAAATTAATAATATTTTGAAAGTTAATTTCCAAAAACGGAGTTTATTTTCTAATTCTACGCATTGAAAATGGTATGGGTATTTTTTTTTTCAAAAACAATTGAATTTACGCGGAATAGTAAGACTACATTTTTAAGTATTGATTTGTTTAATGAAATCATTAATGATGTAATAATTATGTTTGAATTGTGTAAAGTAAAATAAAAAAGCGAGGTTTCCCATATTATTAATACAATGTGAAAATACCATGGGAAATCCCATGGTTTTTCAAAAACCACTAAGGAGGTGTCCCTTGGAAATTATTTAAATATTCCCTCAGTTTTACTATAAATACCAACATATTCCTTCATTCCATTCATAAAAAATTACTACTCAATGAAGCTCTATCATTCATTACTCCTTAGTAGTCCTCTCAAGCATTTCTCAATTCTCCAGGGTCCCAACCTTCTAGTCTTAAGAGTGACTCTACAAGGTAAGATAATTATCATCATCTTTCTTTTTTCCATTCAAGTTCTCTTTTAGGTGGTATAACATTCAAGAATCTATACCATGTTCATATTTCCATTTTATGATATCTCTGTACTATATTATGATTCATTTATAAGTGGGAGACTCATTTCCCTTCTTTTTTTAATGTTTTCTAAAACCATGTTGCTTAGCCATTAGGCTGCCTAATTTTTCATAAGGGATTTACCAACTATTCTTTTATTTTGTGTTCCTTTATCTTCTAATTATTTCTTAATATCCCCTTATACAAGTGGAATGAATGATCTAATATCTTACAAATTCTGGATTTCAACATGTTTATGGAAGATTCATCATTATAATTCTTTTACTCTCTCACTTATTCAAGGAATAAAAACATTTTCTGTGATGTATCAAATTACCGAGATAGTGGGTGATGTGATTTCAATTTTCTTTATTTCTTTCAATTCTAGCCATTAAACAATTTTTATTTTTGAACTATGTTATAATATATGTATTATGTCTCATCCATGGTTCTATAATTCTTTTGTACACATGGTTTTAATTTATTAAACAAAATGAGGTCATTATTATCAAAAAACCGCTTAAATGATCTAAACAAACATTATTAATGTTTTAACTTATAATTCATCCTCATTTAAGATTTAAAAATTCTAAATGGTATAAATTATTATTATGAAAATATTTAACTACCATTTTATTAAAATTCTAGAGTTTCACTTCTAATTGACAAGAATATCCTTCATGAACAGATCATGGAAACCCTGTCCAGAATGCACCAGACACAATGTAAATAATATAATATTACTAATAAATGTTTCAAATGATGTTTTAAAATGATCGTATTAGTTGTTATAAAAATGAATATTTTTAATTATTATACTAATAACACTCTTGTAACCATTGTACAGGAGGTTTAAACACTTTTGATGTAAGAATAACCCCAGGTAAGTGATTTCTTAACCAAATATACATTCTTTGGGTTAACCTTATTATTTATTCATTATGTGGTTATAATATTATTTTTGTAATGAATTGTGGTATATATTATTTATTAATATGTGCATCTACTATGTATAATTTTATTTATTCCATTCTATTAATTATCACTCTAATTGTATTTTAAGGTACTTTCATTTTAAAATACATTTAAAACTCTCTCAATTAAATATCAAAAGGATTGTTTTTTATTTGAATATGGAATTAGTGATTTATATTGATTTAACAATACTTTATTACCATGATATGTTCAATGGAAATTATATATTATTTCTTGAGACCATTATAGCTAAAGATGTGTTAGTTTTATCCCATTATAGCTCAATATATGACGGGTTAGACCATTATAGCTCTCTAATTCATTGGGTACTCCAGATATGGAAGTTGACCCAAAGGTTATTCCATATGTAAGGGTGATTTTAATAGCGATATGGTAAATATGTCAGCAGGAAACTACATGATGTTTATATGCATATGAGTTTTTATGATTATGAGTTTTATTGGTTTTAATGTTATCACATGACTAACGCTTTATTTCATTAAATCCCTTAATGAGTTTTATACTCATCATATGTTATTTGAAATTTTTTCACAGGATAGAAGGATGGGTAAGAGAAATAAGGGATTCATGATGTTTGATATGGATTTTTGTTAAAGCAATCATGTTTTATATTTAAATGATTTATATTTGGAAATAAAATGGATATTTTTTTGTTGTATCCTCTTGTATGAATGTGGTATGTCATGTATGTAAAATGTTCTAATTATTTAGAACTATAAACCTGAAATGATCCACAATGTGTAATTATATAAGGTATTGTCCAAAACTCATTATTAATTAACATTTTAAGGATATGTCTTAATAATATCATAATGGTATTCAGGCATGGGAGATCAACATTTTCTCCTTTAACGAGACAATTTTTTCCCTTATAACAAATATTAAGAAAACCCTTTTGGCTTCGGAATTCTAGCTAATAAGCTTACGAAATGTCTTCTACATGATTTTCTCCAAGATTTTGGTTAATCGTTTGCGCATGTGGTTACCTAATATCAACTATAAAAATCAATGTTCATTATCATGAAAAGTATTATCACAAATAATTCCATTATAACCCATGAGGTGTTTAATTCTATGAGAACACAATTAGCTACGAAAATAGGTACTATGGACTAAGAAACTAGATATTACCAATGCTTATGATAGAGTGGAATGGAACTTTTTTCAGTTTGTTATGAAAAAAATGGTGTTCTGTTCAAAATAGACCGATATAACCATGCAGTGTGTTTCTACTGTCTCTTTTAAGATTAATGTTAATGGTGGACATACACAAGGCTTCTCACCCACTGGAGACCTTATCCAGGGAGGTCCCCTCTCCCCTTTCTCATTATCATAGTGGATGATGTTTCTTATAACCTCCTTTTGTTGGAATATTCCCCCATGTTGATTCAAGGGGAAATCGTTTGCTCAATTATACCACCTATTTTTCACTATTTCTTTGCAGATTACTATCTTTTATTTTAAAGGGATACAAATGAGAAATTCCACACTATCTAGAATGTGATTCACCTTCATCAAAGAGCTTTTTGACAAGCTATAAATTAGGGAAAATTTTAAATTTCATTCAGTAATAGTGTCCCACCAACCATGAGAGTGGAACTCTATCTCACTGCATGTATTAAAATGGTTGATAAGCAGAATAAATACCTTTTACTACCCACAATTTTCATCCAATCAAAAAAAGAAATTTTCTCATCCATAGTGGATGAAATTGAGAAAAAAATCCATGGATGGACTCCAAAAATAATTTTTAAAGCGGGTAAAGAAACTCTCATTAAGGAATATTTTTAGACTATCCTCATCTATATCATGTCCTGGTCTAAGATTCCCAGTGTGATTATTGACCAACACACTCCTGCATTGCCAACATCCTATGGGGTCATAATAATGGAAGGACTAAAATTCATCGGATTTCCAAGAAATCTCTCTGGGCCCCCTAAAACATGCGGCATTATGGGTTTTTTAGATATTCGTATTTTTAATGATGCCCTTTTCCCCAAATAGGGATGGCGCCTCATGATTCACCATTTTTCTCTCTATGTGCGGATTCAACATGAAAAATATATTCCCAACTCGGATTCCCAAAACACCTCCCTTGGCCCCCATCCCAAATTTCTATGGAGAAGTATTTGGGGGGCAATAAAATTACTTGGTAAGGGTCTGGATATGAGGATTGATGATGGATTGAAAGTAAACAATTGGAATAATCCCTAGTTAATTGATAAAGATAGCCAGCTGGATATTTCACAAGACATTTCAGGATTTGAAGAATTCCACTGTCCGCTTCCTCTTAGATGACTCTGGGAGTAGTTGGTGTGTGGAAAAAATTAATTCATGGTTTAATGAAAGCGGAAAAATAATTATTCTTAGCATCCCTTGTGTGATGAATACCAGACATAACTATATTTATTCATGAAATGACATTTCTTGGTTTTTATAAGGTGAAATCGGGATATAGGTTAACTCTTAAAGCTCACTTTGTGGAAAGGGATCGATATTGGAAAACTCTATAGAATATGAAGGTCCCCCCAAAATTATGCTATATCTGGTGGAAGGTGTGCAGCGATATTCTTCCCACTCTGGAATTCCTCTCTTTTCACCAAGCTTCCAATAAAAAGCAATGTACACGTTGTTTGGGTGTTCTGGAATCTCTTGTGCATGCTATAATCCAGTTCCCTGGGGTAGAGGAGATTTGGAACCCTTGGGGATCTACTACAGAACTTTTTCTGGATACGACATCGGGCCCCCCAACACTGATGATGATGTGGTGTTCTTCATTAACTATTGATAAAGTTTCTTCATTGTGTTTCATGGATTGGATCATCTGGATTCGATGAAATGACTTCATGTTTAGCCACACTTCCAAGACTTATGATTTCTGGATTGAATGAGAAACCTCCTAGATTGAGGGGTGCAAATGGGACCTTGATCAGAATGGGCTCTCTGGCTCTCACGCAGCTATTACATGATGGTTTCCCCCTAGAAGGAATCCTAAATATCAATATTATTGCATCTCAATACAAATATGGTATTGTTGGAATTGGATTGATTGTCTGGAACTACTAGGGCCAAGTCATTGCTGCCAAATAGGA
This sequence comes from Viscum album, assembly GCA_963277665.1. Classification (NCBI taxonomy): domain Eukaryota; kingdom Viridiplantae; phylum Streptophyta; class Magnoliopsida; order Santalales; family Viscaceae; genus Viscum; species Viscum album. The sequence continues at coordinate 207,499,427 of OY728166.1, forward strand.
GTCCCACCACGCTCTTTGGGATCCCACTTTTGCTGAGGTCTATGTTTTCCTTACTTGGCTGACATTTGAAAAATATTTGGGATGGGATGATATTCAAATTGAATCAGACAGTCCCACTATCATCAATGCAATCAGGTTTGATGGTAGTGGTCTCCAATACTTTGGCTTCCTAATAAGAAAAATCCAGTCTCTCAGTCAAATCTTCATATCCTTCTCTTTCTTTTTCATCAAATGGAAAGGAAACAGAGCATCCCATCATTTAGCTTCTTTTGATCTTTCTATTATGAACCATCACTGGATCAATCATTTCCCTACATGTGTGATTGACTTTTTAAATGCAGATATTCATGTTTAATATATCATCATTCCGTTAAAAAAAATTATTCTTGTGATTTAAACGGAATTACAACATGTTGGGGAAGCGGTAGACCACGCGTCCACGACTGAAAATGTCACTTTTTAGAGTAAGAAATGAGTAACAATGAAAATTATATATTATGTTTCCAAAAAGGTAATTATATCATTATTATAATATATATTTCATTAATGTTAATTTTTTTTAATAAAATCAATCCTTCATATGTTCCATGTACAGTTTGAATGAATCACATCATTTTGAAGGGGTGGTAGTACATATTTCCACAAACAATGTTATCATATTACCACAAAATGGATTTCATAAAGGTATGTGTAATGAATCATTATACAAGAATAAAAAAATTATAAATAATATATATATATATAATGTGTTCATCATAATTCCCACACATGATATGTGGTAAAGGAAAAAAACAAATTCCATCATTTTTCTAGGTGATAGTTCGTCGTACACTTAAATGATAAATTTATTACCCATTAGTTATTAGTGTGTTTAAGTGTAGGTATTTAATATATAAAAACAAAATAGAAATATATTTAGAATACTATGGCTATTATTTAATCATGAAATATGAATATTTTAGTGGGTGGAGAGTTAATGTAAAACAAAAGATCCAGAGGAAGGATGTTACCTCTTCTTTGGGTAACTCCTTTTGGTTTGCACTGAAGGGATTCATTGGATGGATTATTTCAAAAATTGAGGATTATGGGTTTAGAGAATATATATTGGGATCTTATTTGAGTATATTTTGGATGATAAAATATATTTACTGGAATAAATATGTGGTAGGGGTGACGACCTATTTATTGTGGAGTAGTGGCATTCGTGTAAATTTTTTAAAATGTAATTTTACCAACATTCCCTCAAGTTAGGTGGAAAAAATAATGGTCCCAATTAAATATAATAGATAATAGGGTAAATATATAAATATAAATTATTTTTTTAGAATTTTTTTGTTCATTTTGGGATTTAATTTTTTGGTTTAGTACTTTGTTATGCTAAATTTTCTACTAATCACTAGATTTAATTTTAATAACATTCACTATTAGTTTTAGTAAAAATTTAATTTTAACAATTTTTAAATTATAAATTATTATTATTCAAAATAATAAATAATATTTTCAAAATTCCAATCCCAATGGTGGTACAAACTAATTTATATTTTATCACGAAAACGGGTCGACAATATAGGTTTTTAAATTAAAAACATTCTAAATATTCTCATGTTTTTACATCCAATTTAAATGTGAATTTGATTCCAATAACCAACATTATAAAATAGATATAAAATTTATTTAAATTTTCATTAAAACCAATCATAAATTTTATTTGACCACATAAATAAATTAGATGAAAAAGAATCCTTTGAATTAAAATTCTGTATTTTTTATTTTTTAATCAATAAATGAAACTTCAAAGAAAAATAAAAAAATCACCCTAAACTAATTTTTAGAATTAAATTAAAAAAAAGGAAGTTTATTATTTATATAAAATTAACTAATGTTTCAAAATTCAAATTTAAAATAGGTTCTCTATTAAAAAGTGTATAAACATTTTTTATAAACATATATGATTGTATGCGTAATATTGTGTTTTTTCTTATCTAATGCTTATCAAATCTATTAGATGAATGTAAAAAAATATTTTTTTAATTTATAACTTCCATGTTACATTAATATCACACTTTAATTAAAATTAATTTCATTTAATAGAAAACAAATTACTTCGTGATCATAAAAATATTTTTTTATAAAAAAGACTATTTATATTCAATTGTTTATTATACTCATTTTTAATTAATTTGTAAGAAATTATTTCAAGAATATATTTTAATAAGCTAGATAATAATAATCATAACTATAAATTTGAGGGTTAGGTTTTATCTTATTGTATTAAATAAGAATATTTTTAATATAATATTATTGTCCATTAAAACTCATTCTTGTGTGTTTTGAAAGACATTGAGTAAAGCAAATCTTTCATGTAACACAAGATAGCCTCAGTTTTTTGTGCAGAGAAATATGAACATAATTTTTCATGTAACATATGTTTAACTTCATGATCCATTTAAATCCATCTATTAAAAAATTATATTTATTCAAAAAAGCGAAATATTGTGAATTATTAAGGTGTTATATTCTCTCTACCTTAAATTAATTATGTCTTAAATATTTAAACTAGATATAAGAAATAAGAGGATTGATATTTGAAAATAAAATATTTTTAAAAAACTCAAATAATAAATAACATTAATAACATAACTTATTAATAATAGAGAAAGGAATGTGCAGTGGGAACATAACTAGGTTCTCTAGAAGGAGAACATAGGTGGAAATGGAAACATATATATGGAGGAAAAATATAACAATAACGATATGGTGGGGAGTTCTAGAGAACATGTTCAACATAAACATAATGACCATAAATACTTAAACTAATTTTATTAAAAGGAAGTTTATAACATCAAAAATAATAATTATAGGAAAGCATTTTTGAATCAAGACCATTTTCCTATAATTGAGTAATTATTTCACTCTATAAAAATATAAGTAAATAGACATTTCTATTTCATAAACACTACCTTATCATTTAGTTGTTACTTGAACTATTTTTAATTAATTTATTACAATTGTTTCCATCATATGGTGATGTAATAGATTAACCTCTAATACCTCATCCAATATCAACTTAAATAATTTCATAAATGCATAAATTTTCCAAAATATTATGATCCAACAATTTAGAAGGAGTTTCACTGAATTTCAAAAATTAACTTATCAAATAATTTGAAGTGGCTTTCAATAATCACATAACAAATATGTGAAGGTGTTAATAACATGATTTACCATAAAACATTATTGAAAAAATGGTTTCTTATTATTTCATAAATATAAGATAGATTATTGAATTTATTCCTTAAATTCAAAAATTATGTAAACTCTGCCAATGATAACATAAAAAACATTGTCAATATATCATTACTTAGGTGTAAGGTAGTCAACACTTATCCAATTTAGGTTATCTAAACCAATAATTTCTTTATCAAAAATCCATTATCTTAGAATTATGAACATATTAATGGTTATCTTTCACTTAACCATTTGTTTTCCTAAAACTCATTGTTTCTACTAAATAACATTCCTAGGTTCCATTCAACATGTGATCTCAAATCCTTAATGAAAAAGTACTATATTAAAATCCTTATATATTTCATAACTAATATGATGTGAAAATCATTAATAAAATACTTTACAATATATTACATATATCTAAATACAAAAGTACATTAATTATTCCAATTTGGTTGTGTCAATAACATATGCTTGACCTTGACCCCTTAGCTTCTTCTTAGTTATAATCTCTTAACTATTGAGGAATTCATTTGTAAAGTGAGGTATATCCTTGTAAATATAAAACTGAATAAAACAATTTTCTTCTTCCCTTTACATTATTATCCAAGGTGGCCATTTTTACACAGTTATAATAGACACCTAGTCCTCTCATGTATTTATTAGGGTGATTCTTTCCACAATTATCACTTGTGGAAAAATCAATATTTCATTTTTTCTATTTTTTGTCATTTTATTATCTTTTTTATTATTCTCTTGATTTCCTTTGAATATATCAGATCTAAATAATTCATTCTCTATCTTGATGGAACATAAAACTATTACTTCGTATGGTGAAAAAGACTAAGAAACTAGTTGCCTTTGAATATTTTTCTTAAGACCTTTAAATAAGTGGTCAATAATTCACTCCATGTTGCATATATAGTTTGTAACATACCTAGATATCATTACAATGGTAGCCTCATAATCTACAAGATTTTATTCTTCATTTTTCAACAAGTTAAATTAATTTATATTCATCTCAATTTATTGATCCCGAGGTAAGTATTTATCTATGAATGTATCCTTAAAAGTTCTCAATTCAATGAGTTGTATTTCTTCTTCCTCTCAAGTATTCTTGATAAACACCCACAATTAATTTGCATCACTTTTGAGATAATAGAATGAAATTATATCATTTTCTGTTTCATTATATCCCAAATCCGTAAATATCTCTTCCATATACTTAATCTATTTCCCATCTACAATTGGATTAGTAGTCCAACTAAACGATAGTGGATTATATCACATAAAGAAATATATCATAGGATATTCTCACTATAGAATGGGTTTCTCAATTTTGGAAAGGTTATTTGCATTAACCTAATTATGTTTCCCTAAGATTGCTATAATTATCTCCATTCCAATACCAGTTGTATTAGTTTCCTCAATTGGGAAATATCTACATTTTCCATGAATACAGCTACCACTCTTCCTTATAGGAACCATTTCTAAAAATGGAATATAGTAGATTATATCATAACATTATATAAAATAATGTATAATCCCAAAACTTGCGAAACACTAATCATAAACTAAAAAAAGAAATTATAACTAATCTCATAAGAATAAACAAGTTATCTTTAGAGATGTCATCACATTAAAATCCTTCATAACGGTTTATAATGAAAATTTGAAATATCCAAAGAGTATCGCTCAGGAGTCTCAAACCATGTGTGAAGTAATACACATTTTTTTGTACAAGGTAATACTGATTTAGGCACAACACACATTGTTGTGGTTTTCACCCCTAGGTGGATCTCTTCTAGAACAACGTCTACAAATATTATCCTAATAGGGATGTATTTCTAAGAAGACGAAAACAATATATACCTTACCAAAATTATAGAATGTTCTTCTATATATATACTCAAGGACTATATTAGTGTTATGTTCTCAAATCTATGTTCTTTTAATCTAGTTTTTCTGGTTGCTTCTAAACCTGACTGATGAAAACTGTAATGACCCGATCCCAGAAATCCTAGAGCCGGTGTATTACATTAATACAATGACATAGATATATTCTTCAAATAACAAGGGTCTGAATAGTTTATCATTTTTCTAATACTACAATACATATATGATACCCATAACACATTGGTAATGTAAAATAAAATATAACATACGTATAATCTCAACGTCCTTGAAATCTCATTCAAATATTTATTCATTATATCCAAGTGAAAGGAACCAAAATAAAGGTCATCCAAAATGCTCAGTAAGGGCTTAAAAAAGGGAATAAATAATGAATTAATTATCATAAAAAATATTAAATTTTAAATAACATAGAACACATTCCTTTAAAATAACAGGATAAGGCATAATCAATATAGAAAGTGAGTAATTTAATCACATTTTATTTAATCAATAAAATCGGAAATAAATGCATCCATAGACATTTCAACATAAAAATATCATGGATAATAATAATAAATGAATTATAAAAAACAGAATCGATTAATTATTCTATTTCTTGTATCTATCACATGATCTATTATACTGTTAATATTTACGCTCAAGACACTTTAAACTACTCTAATTTCGCCAACTAATTCGTCTTATGAGACTACCGATTCATCGATGGGATTGCATTAATTGGTCCCCAAACCATATGGATTGCATTAAAAATTACCCAAACCATATAGTTCATACAAAAAACATTCCACATATATCTAATAATTGATTTATATAAAAAATAATTTTTCATATCACAATTTATCTGTATTGAATAGAAGATACATATTTATCAATAATTCCCCAATTAATCAAATAATTATTAATGTGAACACCATATGTAAAATGATATATTTTTTAGGTAATATCAATATCCAATAATACATAATGTTGATATTTAAGTAAATATCCAATGAAAAGATATTACAATAAATTGATTGTCTCTAGATAAAGTTAACAATAAAAAAAGTAATATTTAAAAGTTAACTTTTACCACTTGGAAATTTTCAATATAAACCCTTTGGGTGACATAATTAAAATTAAAACATAAAATAACATTAATTTTCAGTGAATAGGGATATTAAATGTAAAAATTTCAGTATATAATAAAAAATAATGTGAAATGATGTATAATAATAAATAACTCTCAATAGAATGTAAATTGAGACAAAAACCCTTACCTTAAGTCCAACTTGTACCATGTGTATTTATATTCCAGAATATTAAACTTATTTTAATTATTTACTTAATTAAGAACCATTTTAATGTTAATAATTTATTTTATTTCACTTGTTACTATTTCTTAAATAACCACTTAAACAATTAATTTTACATCGAGTGTTTTGACCATATTTGGTTTCTATGCCAAAAATTACTTTTGTAGGTCAACTATGGTAAAAGGGATCAATATATAAACATATATATAATAATAGTCATGATATAGTTATCATATTTATTTATACAATATATTTTTAAACCCAACAATGATATATGATTATAAAAAATGAACCAATGTTACAATCATGTAGATGGTAGGTCATACGTACACATGAGTAACGTTCCCATATTTTAGTGATCATTATGGAACAAAAGTAAGTAACACTATATATTTACATAATTTTAATTATATCACATATACCATTTTATTTACTTATATATATAATTCTTACTATGTTAAAGGAATAGCATATTGTTGGGGGGGGGGGCAGTAGTCCACACATCCATGACCGATGTTATGACTTTTTATTTTGTGAAAATGGTAATAAAGAATATGATATATTAATTTAAATAAGTAATTATTTTGTGAATATAATAAATATGTACTTTATTTTAAATATTTTTTGTTAAATATATATTTTATTTGTTTTATGTAGAGTGTGAATTAATCTGATTGCTTTGATGAGGTGGTAGTCCACACTTCCACAAATGCTAGTATCATATTCCCATAAAATAGAGTGCATAAATGTATGTGGTACTATAGAATTTAAAAGTAATAAATATAATATAAATATCAAATATATTATTTATAAATATTTTATATCATAATTCCTATCCATGACAGGTGGTAAATAAAAAATGAAAGGCATTGTTCTGTGAGTAGATATTTCTCCATACAGATAAACAGTAATTTCGTTACCCATTAGATGAAATTATGTGTATGTGTAGGTTGAAAACATAAATTTAAAATATATAAGTATTTTTGGGATACTTATTTTATAATTTAATCATGTAATAAAAATATTTTATGGTCTATATAATTAAAATAATACAAGAGAGCTTGAGCAAGGATGTATCCCATTTTGGGTAACTCTTTTTGGTTTTCACCAAAGGGCTTCCTTTGATGGATTTCTGAGAAAATTGATGATTTTAGGTTTAGTAGATGAATATAATAAGATCACTAGATAGATTCTTTCTGATACAAAATTCACTAGATGTGTGAATAAGTGGGAGAGGTGAATTTCTTTTTATAGTGGATAAGGAGTGGCATTCATGTAAATTTTGGAAAAGCGAATTCTACCAATGTTTTACCCATGTAAAGTAGATCCAATAATGGTCCCAAATCTATAAAAGGAATAATAGGGTCTAAATATGACTTAAAATGTCTTTTTTAGAAGTTTATATGTAAATGTATGGCTTAATTTTATGGTTTAGTCCCTAGTTAGGCTAATTTTTTTCTTAATCGCTATTATTAATTTTAATCACTTTTACTAATCTTTTTGGAAAAAAATATGGTTAAATTTTTATACATTATAAATTATGGTGATTACAAATATTGAATCCATGTAACATATTTCAATAGCCTAATTTTTAGAAATAAATTTAAATTCAATCCAATAGATGGGACGACAATGTGGGTTTTAATGTAAAAACATTCAAAAGATTTCATAGTTTTTATATATAATTTGAATGTGAAATTGATTCCAATGAGTAAAAAACAATTAATGTATTTAAAATATATCTAATTAATATTTAAAACCAAATAAAAATATAATTTAACCATAAAAAAAACTAGACATAAAATCTTTTTGGAATTAAAATTTAGTATTTTTTACTATTAATCAAAAAATTAAAATTCCCATAAACGTACAAAAAACTAAACCTAACATAATTTTGAAATTTATATTTAAAAAATTATATTTTTCATATTAAATTCATAAAATTATTAAAATTCAGGTTTAATGTTAGTTAACCCTTAAAAGTTAGTAAAACTATCTTTATAAAAATATAGTTTGTTTGAGTAATATTGGGTTGGTTAATATATTATGCTTACAAATATATTGGATAAATGTAAAAAATATTTTATTTAATATAACATTTTTATATTAAGTTAATAGCACTCACTTATGTTAATTAATTTAATATATTAAGATAAAACAAATTTCTGAACATAAAAATATATTTCTTATAAAAACACTACTTTTATATTAAATTGGTTCTTATATTAATTTGTAATTAATTTTTATCCAACAAATTAAAACATATATTTAAATTAGATATTTAATCATATTCATAACCATCAATTAAATATATATGTTGCATCTTATTATATTGAATAATAATTTTTTTAATTATATATTATTGTTTTGTAAAACTCAGTCTTCCATGTTAAGCAATCCATCGAGGAAAGTCAATATTACATGTAACACAAGCTAACCTCAGTGTTTTGTATAGATAAAGATAAACTTTATGTTGTTTATAACATTATGATATGTTTCTGTTTTTTATAAATAAATATTATAGAAAAATTAAATTTATTCTGAAAGGGAAATATCGTAAAGTCTTGGGGTTTTACACATAAGCACCAATCCTCAATAATGGTGTAAAAAAATTTATTTCCCACAGGTTTTTATTACATCCAAAGATAAAAATAGTTTAGAAATTATTTACATGAACTACCTACTAAAAAATTATCGATATAGTAAAGCTAATAGAAATATGGGGTCTAACCCATTAGGAATAGTATATGATTATTTCAAGAGAACTTAGTTTAAGTGAAATAAAAGTAAAAGTAAAAGTATAATTAGAAAGAAAGAATACCAAATATAAAAACTACAATTTCTTTCCTTAGTTCCATTAAAATAGATAACTAGTCTATATTTTTTCATAATTGAATATAATAAACACTTAGTCTTTTATATCAATCATAATTTTAAAAACTCAACATAACTTATGATCAAGTACAAAGATTTATTATTAAATTAGGTGAAAAAAAAACCATGATTAGAAAAAACTACTCTAACTCACACAATGATCATTCATGAATTAAAGTAATTAGATATTTCATTTAAAAAATCCTTCACCATCATATAATTGTAATAAATAATAAATAATAAATAATAATTGCATAAAAATTTAATTATAGAACAAAACATTTCAACTTGAAATGATCATGAAATAATATCCCTAATAAGAAAAATACCACATTGTTACTTATTTAGAACTGAAAAAGCACCCCATGATTCTAGCCATTAGAGAGATAAAAATTAAATTCAAAACAACTTGGGTATAAATATTCATGGAATTATTTCATTTGCAATGTAGTTGGATCCACCATCGGTTAATTAGTCCCACCCCCACCTCATGCTTTCCATATCTATTGTCACCTTTTAAATACAAATTCTCCCAAAATATTGCATTTTATATTCACTTATCTCTCCATTATCTTATATAGATCTCATCTCATAATAAACTTATTTTTATTTTTCCTTAATATCCTATATATATATATATATATAAATGTGGAATATCCTACATATTTACTATTATATATATATATATATAACATTAAATTATCAAAGAGAAATGGTGTGGTCAAATATGACTTAACTGTTTTGTTCACATATATTTTCTACAACAGTATTTAATTCCACTCATGGAATATAGAATTTAAGTTCCAACAATGCATTCATATGTTTCACATTACTCACAGCGTGGATTCTCTTTGATTAACAGCTGAAAAACCCAGTGATTCCCACTTAAATATATATATATATATATATAGAAATTTATTCCTTTAACATGTATCATTCATGAAAACTCATCATGTGACCCATTCCTCATTCCTCGGTGAATTCAAATATGGAGTGTATATATAATTCAATATGCATGGATATTCAATATTCATTCTATATTCTCCCATAGAAGGAACTAATTTTTTCTAGGTAAGATAACTCAAACTCTTTTTCATTATTCACTGGTATTTCTATATTTACCATTAATAGCTTGAACATTATTTCAAACCATGAAAATATATTGTAACTTTCATGTAGTTTTTTCTTTTGTACTATTTTCATTTTCATGAAATCATGTTATTAAATACACATCATAACCTAAATTGACACATGATATTTTCTAACATTACGTAATATCAATATACCCTTCCATAAGATTTCATTTGATCACATTACCAATAAGTAGCTCAGCCAAACCAATCCACTTTTTCATAGCTCTTGCAATCAACCTTACACAACCACTTCTACCTTCATATAAGCCACTATATTGTCAAATTTCTTCTTCACTATGTTGACCTATAATATCTCTATCCCAAATTCTACATTTAGGTGGGATTATCACTTATCTTGAAGCAAACAATACCACTATGTGGCACTGAAAAATAAATAAAAACTCATTAAAAATAATAAAAAATTCATGTACTAAAATTCAATCTTAAAAAAATATTTATTTATTTTTTGTAAATTATATTTAAAATATTAGTTACCCATGGAATCATTTAAAATTAATGGAAAAGTAACTAAAATAATAAATTATTTTTTATAAAATATTATATATGAAATAATTATATCATTATTCAATGTTTATTATCTTCCATGAAAATTTATATTCAATTTTTCAATTTTCACTTTGTTCATTTGAAAAAAATTCATGAAAGATACCATAACCAAGAAATGAAAAATCATTCCATATGAAATCAATCTAGGAGAGATGAAAACGGGTTTTCAATCGTTTATTTGATATTATGTATTTCCAAAATAGAAATTCCACTAATGTGATCGAATATTAGATTTTTTCCTATGTGTTTAGTTGAAATCCTGTATATATAGTTATATCATTAGAATCCATAATATTATCCTTGGTTTTGAATCATTTTTTAAATTATGAACATTATTTTTGAGTGATATATAATGACAATAACATTAGAAACTATGATTTGTGGCCCATATTTATTTTTTAAAAAATCATAGTTAACTCTTCCTTTTTTATAATAGTATATCGATATTGAGTTTCTTCAAATATTATTAAGGAATAATATATGATAAAATTAATTCAACATTTTCAAAGACTATGGATATCCTTAATGGAACTATCATATATAAAATAAATTAATTCATAGGTAATGGATTGATTTAAAGATTGAGGGATCAAGGTAGATTTTAATGTTATTTAAGTTCAGTGATGGATCACTTACAAGACTTGAAAATATTTAATAAAACATAGCTTTAAATTAACTAGTTAATTTGTAGTGTAATCATATTAAAATTATAAATAGATCTATAATAGAAACTATCATTAACAACAAATTATCCAATGTATCGTATTTTATTTGGATTCAAATGTGATAGTATCACCTCAATCTTAATGGGATTGGCTTAAATAGACTCATGTGATAGTTTTTGTCTCAAACATGCCTCATGTTTCCATGAATGCACAACTTAAATACAAGGTTATAATCACTAATTTTTTATCGTCTATGGAGATCGAGCTTATTTTGGATTATACTTAATCACTATAAATAATAAAATCATTCATAAAATTATATCCATGAAATGGATTTTCAATTTAGTTAAAATTCTCACCATGCACATTTGGAATGTTATAGAAGTATTTCGATGGGCCAAAGGAATACATAAATATATGAATGTTCCAAAGTGGATAATAAATATTGATTTTCCTTGGAATAATGTTGTGATTAGTGCTTTAAAATATTTAATTTAACCATTAAAAATTTCATAATACAACTTTCCCACAAATATTTATAACATTTGTTCCAGAAAGTGAAGTGGGTAGTAAAAAGTTTCTGGTTTTGACATTTTATTTCCAATAATAAATTTATACACCCCACTTTTTCACTCAAGTTAAGAAAATTTCTTAATTTTGTTTTGTGACAAAAGTTGTACCACCTTTTTAGGACCATTAATGTTGAGTTAACCAAATAATTATTCAAAAATAGGTAGATAATTCTATCTTTAAAAATATTGTTAATTTCTTCTTTTCAAAATTCATATATGAATGTATTTAGTTTTATTTGAGGTTTACGAACGGGTATTAATGTTTCCTCTAGTTTTATATGATTAATACAACCTACGAATTATTATCTTCCTTTATCACTTTAATCAATTTATATTTTTATTTTATTCTTTCTTTTTTGAGATAACTATTGGAAAACATTGATTAATGAAGAAGAATTTATTATTTTAAATCTCAGACAGTGGTTTTGATTCTTTTGGTGCATTTATGTGGGGGATATCTAACTTGCAATCTGAAGATACTCTTCATGTTATTTTCTATTCATTTATCCTATTATTTTCTAATTTAATGTATAATATATTTTTCATTGGGTGGGAATTAATATAATTATAAATAATATTTATTATAAATTATTGTCATCTTTTTCTCCACCAATTACGAATTTTTTATTAATGGTGAATATCTCACAAATTCCACTCTCATTGACACAATAAAATCCCGATGGGTATTGGTTCAACTAAGTATCCTGAAAATGTTTAGAATCAAGGATGGATAAAGTAGGTTGATTCATCAAATTATTTTGCATGGATGGAAAAATATAGAAGTCATTCAATTTGTCACCAAACTATATAGATAAAGATCCAACATGTGAATTTATTTGTTTCATAGATATCATGAGGAATGGTTTCCAAGTATTCAAATAACTTATATAAGAATATTTCTCATATTCCATGTCCAAAATATAGAAACAATATAGGAATATGAAATAGTTAAGACAAAATAAAACATCATAAACTATTATGTTAGGATTAGAAGTGATTCTATTGAAAAATTAGATGAATACACTGGTGTTTTTTGAGTAATCTAGACATAATTTAGGTAATACGAACCTAAGAATGGAAATTATTGATGTTTATAGGTCAAAAAGTGTACTATTAAAATTTTAACTCCCTATTATGCATGAAAACATAAAATTATCAAGACCATTACGTTGTTATGACTACAAAAAATTACCCTTTAGAGATAAAAAGGTGGAAGCATGTTTGGATATATAAAAGTACCCAATAATGGAGTATCTGAGGGGGAACCGTTTATATGTTCTATGTTGACCAGACATACCTCTAGAAAGTAGACACCTTAAGGATAAGTAAACTTTAAAAAGAGTCTCATGATATTTGATACACATTTTAAGATATGTTCTACATCCATGAATAAACACTATATCCCAATAAGAGAGAGAAAGAGAGAGATATAGATATAGAGACTCTAATTTTATAATTGATTCACTAATAATTACTTGGTTTATATTAAAATTAACAATCAACCATATGATGTTGGAAACCCCAATTTATATGAAAATCAATAAAAATTAAACCAATCATTATTATACACATTAACCAAATATTTTTAAAATATTCAGTAACAATAAGAAAAATTACTTTTAGAGATATATTATTTACACTAGATTATAGTCTATCACAAATAACTACTTTGGAGGCAACAATTTGTGTTGGATTCGGCATTCATCCCAAAAATCATAGTTTGAAACTAGTTATTTCAAAGGATTACTAGTTCATCATAATAGGTTTTGTTGTGCATTCCCACCAAAATGTACATAAAAATAATTGTGATTATATTTTTATAGAAATACATTATATCACTAACAAATTATTTAGGTTGAATTTAAAATATCGCTTGAATAATAAACATTTATAACATATTTTAATCATAAATGTGTATATATCTTTTAAATTTAGAATATAAATACCATTTGTGAGGGCTAGGGATCTCTCCAAGTTAATTTAAAATATCTAATTATTTGGGATGGATTTAAAATTTTTCATAAATGACCTATGTTGGAAACCATTGAAAAACAAAAAAAATTGAAATTATTTGTCTTGATTTAACTATCTATTATAAAAAAAACATTTGGAAATTTTTATAGAAATTATATAAGCACTTATTGGGACAGTTTTTCTTCTATATAATGATCCATAAAAATAATAAAATTATATATGCCTCATATTATTTATTTATTTTTTACGTTATTTTTCAAACCTCATTTTCAATGTATTTCAAGTTTGGAATCTACGAAGTAGTTTGACCCATTTTTTGTATTTTAAAACATCAGATGAAATATATTCATTCTTTGAATAATTTTTTAATTATTAATATTTTATTACTTATTTATAGTCAAAATATTGTTTGAATGATTATTTTTATTTACGTATTTTATAGAAATAAGGTTGAAGGGTTAAATATTTATAAAAACATAAATATATTTTACATATTAATAAATTTATTTTAGTTCTACTAAAATTATTAAATTTGTTTATGAAATTAAAATTGTGTGTTTTTTTAAAATATACTCGTAGATATAATTATGTAAATTAAATATTTATAAAAATTAAACAAAATAAAATATGTATTGAAAAATATAGTGACCTTAAGTTATTTTATAAAAAATAATAAACTACTTAGAAAAATTTGGAAAATTATTTAATTATAATAAAAATGAATAGAGATAAATTATCTATAAATTCTAAAAAGAAAAATAAAATTATATATTCAAAAAAATAATTCAATTATATAAATTTATAAAAAATACAAAAAATGATACTATTAGTTTTTTATTTCTAATAAAAATGTAAATGTAAATTAATATTAAATAATTAAAATTAATTAAAATTAAAAATATTATAAAAATATATTTAACATAATTAATTATGAATCAATTAGTAAAATTAGTCAAAATTATAAAAAATAAAAATATATTCATAAATATTATAAAAATTTATATAAATAATAATAATTAAATAATTCTTTTAATATATTAAATTTAATTAGGGGAATTCAAAACTACAATTAGTAAAATAAATAATTAGTTTTAAATAGTTAGTAAAAAATAATTAATTAGTAAAATTATTTAAGAAAATTATTTATAAGATATGTAAAATTAATATTTCATTTTAATTAATGAAATTAATTTAAGCTAATAAAAAAAATAAGAAAAACTAAGATTTATTGAATTGGTAAAACTATTTAATTGAAATATTTTTTAATTTTAATTAATAAAACTAATTTAGTATTGATTGGTAAAATTAATTAATTAATTTTTTAAATTAATTATTTAAAATTATTTATAAATATTTATTAAGTATTGATAAAAATTCACTGAGTTCTTAAAAAAATTAATAAATTTTTTCATTTTATTTAGTAATAACAAATTTTTAAAAAAATAACTATAAAATTAAATTAATTTAGAATTTCTAAAAGTGATTAAAAATAATTTAGTATTTTAACTATTAAAATTTTGTAATAAATTTAAAAAACAATTAATTAAAAAATTAAACAACATGAAGAATTAATATGTAAAATTGATAATGTCTTTCATGTTTGAAACGAAATTGTGTATCTAATGTTCATAAAATGATAGATATAGAAAATATAAATCAATGTCTATTATGTGGTCATTGATTTATAATCGAAAAAAATGTACATAGTTTTTGGGATAAATGTTATCGATAAAGATGATGATGATGATGAATTTTTTGGAAAGGATGATAGAGTGTCGTTTAAATAAATATTATCCTAAGATATATGAATCATTGAATATTATTGGATCCCATGGCTTATGTTATAATTTTAGATCATCTTATATATTTCAATAACAACTTGTTTAGAATCACATTGATATAAGTTCCATATTTTGTTGAAATCCACCACAATTTCAAAAAAAAATCTTCATTTGTTGGTTAATCTTATCAAAAAATTGAATTTTAATGAGATTTTTAGTTTTCATTCACCTTAATTATATAATCTGTTGAATTTTTTTAAGGATTACTTGTATCTAGTATATAAGATTAGAAAATCAATGGAAATTTAAAAATTTAAGGCTATTATGTTAGATAACAGAATAAATAATTGTATTTTAATATGGTAATTTT
This sequence comes from Viscum album, assembly GCA_963277665.1. Taxonomy (NCBI): domain Eukaryota; kingdom Viridiplantae; phylum Streptophyta; class Magnoliopsida; order Santalales; family Viscaceae; genus Viscum; species Viscum album. The sequence goes on from OY728166.1 coordinate 207,515,800, forward strand.
CATGATAAAAATGTATTTCCAAAAAAATAGATTTCAAAAAAATAGAAACATAGGAATATATTCAACAATTTGAGAATATGTAATCATAAGTTTTAAGCATGTAAAAACGATTGTATCTTATATTTTGGTGATTTTGAATCTATAATTATTCGTGAAACATGTAGGGAGTTGAGGTACAAAGATAAGTGTGTGAAAAAATAGACTATTTCCTATTAAACTATAGAGATATTTTCTAATTACCCTCATATTGTTAATGTTTTTTCCAGTAACACAAATCCATTTATAAGATGGAATTTATTCAATGTATTTATAAATAGTATATTAAATCATATTTATGATAGTGAATTATGGAATAATTTTTCTAGTTACATCAACATTTTATTTTGGTACCTTGGAATATTAATTTGGGTCCTTAAATAGAGTCTTTTTATCCTTTTGAACATTATGGTAGTCAATATTCTTGTTTACATGCTTTCATAACCCCGTACAACTTTTAACCACCGATGTTTATGAAACTATTCGATCGATATTTGATATTTTAGAGTCTAGGAAATTAGAAAATTAATATTGATATTTATTTGACAACAATAATTGATGTGTTAAATTTTTTTTGGGGTAATTTTATAACTTCATTTAAATTCAATTTTATAATAGAATATTTTATCGAATGTAATGTTATTTTGGACAATTATTGATTTTACAACATATTTTTTATTATCTAGGTTGATTACACATTGTCCAAAAACTATTTTATATTGTTTGGATGGTATAAAATCTCTCATTCATCCCAAACGAAGAAAAATATTTTTTTATTTCATAAAAAAAATCACCTATCAATCATCCCATTAATAGAAATAAGAAAACATTTTTGAAAGGTATAGTTACAATATATGAACCTCCAAAAATGTTATATTGTATTTAGTTAAAATATTATTTATTATTTACATTTTATTATGTTTTGGTCAACTATAAATAAATATACAACATTTGTTTTGGGATAGATAAAAATTAATTAAAATGAAGTATTTTTGAAATTACCATACTAGTGTCATATTTTATTCTATCACATTATTTTCATAGAAAATATTTAAAAAATTTGTATTCATAACATTTTTTATACCATGTTAGACAAACCTAAAAAAGATGAATGACATAATCATGTAATATTTAGATCATGGGAAGAATTATAGGCTTTATTAACTAAAATTATTTGAAAACAATAGATTGAAATTTTAATGTGGCCAAAAAAATATTCTCAGTAAAAAATAAACCATTTATTAATTTATCAATGGATTAAAAATCTGTGATTTTAAGATGGATATTCTTATGCTTTTTCAAATTGTGTTATAAATATTTAAATAGATGGGTTAAAAGTCTTAATTATCAATTTATAATGTCATGATTATTCCCTATTATTTTTATACTGTTACATTAAAAAATATTTTCAAATATTTAAAATGAAATATCATGTTTTTCATGATATTTGGGTTTGTAACAATAGACTATGAGTTATTGTGTAACCTGTAATTATTATTTTTTATAAGTTTATATAAATTGGGGAAAAATCATCGGCCTTATTTGATGGAATATAACATTTAATAAGGAATTTTTCATATGAAAAAATTTATATACTATGTAATTTCAAGGGATGTAACAATTTGAGATATGTATATAGAAAATCATCAATAGAGACACATGAAAGCTAGATTTTATATGATGAAAAAAATAGTTAATGCATATATTTGACTAAACTATGAAGAAATAATGTGAGTTATTTTCTATGATCTATTATTAGTTAAACTTCATTTCTTCATATTTATAAAAAAATTATATTTTTAGATTATCGAATTATCAAAATATTAGAAAACAAATTAAGACATAAACTCATGCACTCTCAAATATCATTGGAAATATTATATTATGGTTTGATATTAGAGGCTTCTAAATTAAATATATATACCATTATAATTATAAATACAATATATATTTTATTATATTAATAATAAGTTACATTTTTATGTTTTATGATATAAAAATCGATTTGAGAGTCAATTATGTGTACTGAGGACACCACTACCCAAATTGATCTAATTTTATAATGATTGTGTGGATAAGGGATTTTAATTTCAAACATACGTATATAGAATGTCAAAAAAATTGATAATTATTGTTGTCCCTTTGAAATTAAATTATAAAAAAGAAAATTTAATTGACATATAATATATACTAGATGAAATAACTAATTTATCCTATCTAGGACAAAAATATGTCATAATGTTTGAGTGGAATCAGTTTTATATTAATTGAGGGTTGTTCTTTTAGAGATGTAATTAATTTTTTGACCTAACAGGTAATCTGATATCACTCAGAATATACTATTTATCACTACGGGAAAAATCGTTATTTGCGACGGGTTGGTCAACCCGTTGAAAATAACCAATTATTACTGACAGGAATATCTGCCATGGTGCAAAAAATTACACGCGTATTGATGCGGTTTGCGCGCCAAACCGCGTCAAATGGTAATTACGATGGGTTGGCACTGCTCATCGCCAATGTCTGGAGGCAGTAAGACCTATTTGCGACGGGGAGACCCCATATCACAACTAGTTCGGCCACTGGAGGGTATTTATGACTAGACACGTCACAACTAACTGGCGGCGGTAAAAACCTATTTGCGACGGAATGTTGTCCCATCGCAAAAAGTGTATCAGCATGTCACTTTTTGTGACAGGACCCATTGCAAATAACCTTTTAACCGCCGAACGTAATTAATGCAGTGAAGGTATTTGTGACGAGAGTCTCATCGCTAATAGTCTTATCACAACTAATCTAACCTATATATACCCCCTCCATTTTTTCTTCTCTCCACCTGAATTTCTTGTTCATCTACTTCTGTGAACTCTAATTTTAGTGTGAATATTTTTTAGAATTATCTTTTTTTACGAAGAAGTTGTGAAGCCGCCGTCAATTATATGGGATCAAGTTTAAATGAATTTTTTTTAATTTAGTATTTATTTTCTTTTTTATATTAATTTTAATTGTGGTTGATTAGTTGTAATTAAGTTACATTTAAATTATTTTGACATCAGTATTTATTTGTAATAATAAAATTAAATTGTTGGTACTAATTCCTAGTAATTATTAAAATTTAATAATTATTAACGACAATTAGTAATGTATATAACTAATTAGCGGTAACTAGAAATTAGTAGTGGTATTTTGCAGTAATTAATAGTAATTAACACTAAAAGGTAATAATTAGAAATAAAGAGTAATAATTAGAAAAAATAGTAATAAATTATTAAAATTAGTAATAAATTGTATTAATTAATAATAATTTGTAATAAATTCTAATAATTACTAATAAATACTAATAAATATTAGTAAATAATAATAAATACAAATAAATACTTATAATTTGAAATAAATACAAATAATTACTAATAAATACTAACTAATGGTAATAAATACTAATAAATAGCAATAAAAACTAATAAATATTAATAAATAGTAATAAATTGTAATAAATACCAATAATTAGTAATAATTAGTAATAAATAGTAATAATTTGTAATAAATACTAATAACGATTAATAAATACTAATTAATATAAATAAATTATAACAAATAGTAATAAATAATAATAAATAGTCACAAATAAAAATAAATAGAAGTTAATAGTAATAAATATAAATAAATTCTAATAAATAGAAAAAAATAGTAATATATACTAATAAATACTAATAAATTGAAATAAATACTAATAAATAGTAATAAATACTAATAAATAGTAATAAATGGTAATAATTAGTAATACATAGTAATAAATACTAATAAATACTAATAAATTGAAATAAATACTAATAATTTGAAATAAATACTAATAAATACTAATAAATACTAACAAATAGTAATAAATACTGATAAATAGTAACAAAAACTAATAATTAGTAATAATTAGTAAGAATTAGTAATAATTAGTAATAAATCATAACCAATAGTAATAAATAGAAATAAATAGTAATAAATAGTAATTATTAGTAATAATTAGTAACAATAGTAATAATTAGTAATAATTAGAAATAATTTTTAATAATTATTAATAACTAGTAATAATTAGTAATAATAAGTAATAATTAGCAAAAAATTGTAATAAATTGTAATAATTAGTAATTATTAGTAATAAATACTAATAAATAGTAACAAATACTAATAATTAGTAACAATTAGAAATAATTTTTATTAATTTTTAATAATTTGTAATAAATTGTAATAAATATTAATAAATAGTAATAATTATTAATAATTAGTAACAAATAGTAATAAATTGTAATAAATAGTAATAATTAGTAATAATTAGTAATAATTAGTAATAATTAGTAATAATTTGTATTAAATAGTGATAAATAGTAACAAATACTAATAAATATTATTAAATAGTAATAAATAGTAATAAACATCACTAAATAGTAATAAATAGCAATAATTAGCTATAAATTGCAATAATTAGCAATAAATAGCAATAATTAGCTATATTTAGCAATAATTCGAAATAATTAGAAATAATTAGCAATAAATAGCAATAATTAGCAATAATTAAAAATAATTAGCAATAATTTGCGATAATTAGAGATAATTAGAATTAATTAGCAATAAAATAAATTTTAATAAATTTTAATAACTTGGTACAATTTTCAGTGGATTGACGACACCACTTTTGCTCGATTAATCTTATCCTTTCAAATCTCTTCAACTAAAAGCATTATGAAAAGTATGCTTCTACGTATGCATATCCAATATCGTATGCATGAGTTTAAATATGCATTCGTAGGACCATATTTTTTCTAATTTTTTCAGGTAGTGAGAGTTGAAAGAAGAAGTTTCATCAACGAAAAGGGGACTCTTTTGTCTGATGGCTTATTTACATACATCTTTGTCACACTAAAATAACAAAGAAGAATCTGCTCGGAGGTATTCTTATGCATTCTCGTATGCATGATAATGAATAAGCGTACCCCCGAGGAGATTTTTCATTGTCAATTCATTGTGAGAAAGTTACAAGTACATGAGGTGTCAGAAAAAAGATTCACCGCCAATCCACTGGAAATTTTGTCACTCGTAATAAATGGTAATTATTAAGAAGTAGTTTTAATTATTCATCTTTTTTTTGGATAGTGGTTTTGTAATTGTAAATTATAAAAAAATAGTAATGATTTACTATTTTGTAGAAAAATGAGGAACAAGGAAGTCGACAACTGTCATTATTATATGATTGTGCTCGGAGAAATCACTGCATAAATCCAAACAGTTTGGGTCTAAATCATGTATATATTGAGGGTGTTGAAGCTTTATTATCATTTTCATCATCAAAACCATAATTTGTTTCAGAAGGAAAAATTAAGTGTCCTTGTAAAAAATGTTCTATGAGAATGTTTGACACATTTGAAAAGGTATGGGGACATCTCTTGCAGTTTGGTTTTCAACAAGATTTTATATTTTGTTATCAACACGGTGAACGTTTTTCTAGAAAAGATACTAATTACTTAATTCCAGATCTATCATGGTTTCAGAATTTAGTACATTATGTAGCAGGTCTATCTGTTCGAAAAACTGAAACTCAAGATGCTATTGATTTAACACTTGAGTTAGCACCATCATAATTTTATGAGTTATTGAGGTCTGTTGAGGATACTTTATATCCTTGTTACAAGATAAGAAAATTAGAAGCGGTTGAGAAATTTATGGCTATTAAATAAGACAATGCAATGTCCACCAACTGTTTTGATCTGATATTTTCTTTGGTTAAAACACTGTTACGTAATGAAAATATGTTTCCTGTAAATTACTATGAGAGAAAGAGGCTTCTTCATAGTATGGGCCTTAATTATTGGAATATTAATTCATGTGAAAATGGTTCATTGGACAGTTTTCCCACTTTTGGACAATCGAGATATAAATAACCTCAACTGGGGATGTCTGGATTGATTCCTATGAAACCCTTGAGATATTTCCCCCCTACACCCAAGTTGCAGTGTTTTTTTGTGTCTCGGGACATAGTGTCAATGATTTCATGTCACAAAACCATGATTTCAACTAATAAAATCTTAAATCATCCATCTAGTGGCGATTAATTGAATCATTTTGACTGACTACAACCGTCTTTTGCATTAGAACCACAAAACGTGTTATTGGGTTTTTCTACTAACAGTTTCTATCCGTTTTGTTCTTATGGTAGTCAGTATTCATGTTGACCTTTGTTTATAACTCTGTACAATTTACCACCATGGATGTTGATGAAGGATCCCTATATCTTTTAGACCTTATTAATCCATGGACTTCCAAAAAATAATATTGATTTTTATTTGAAACCATTGATTGAGGAGTTAAATTCATTGTGGAGTAATGGTTTCAGTACATAGGATATTGCGGTAAAAAAAATATCAAATTGAAAGCTACAATGATGTGGACAATTAGTGACTTTCCAGCATATGGCATGTTATCTAGATGGAGTACACATGGTCCAAAATCTTATCCTTACTCTATGAAAGACAACAAAGCCTTTATACTCGTAAATAGAAAAAAAATTCTATTTTAACTTTCATCGCGGATTTCATCCAATCGATCATCTTTTTCAGAGAAACAAATCAAATTTAAGAAAAGGAACAATATAAAGGGACAAACCTCCAAAAATAATCTTAGGCACATAGTTAAAATCAGTTGTATTTTCATTATCTCTCATCACATTTTTAGTAACAGTAAACAAACAAAAAATTAATAGCTTTGGGAAAGAGCATCATTGGATAAAACGGAGTGGTTTTTTGGATCTTCCATATTGGTCTTTATTTTTCATCTGCCACATGTGGGATTCCATGAATATTGAGAAAAGTGGTTTTGATAATTTATTTCATATAGTTTTAGATACACCAGGTATGGCCAAAGATAATGTAAAGGTATGATTAGATCTTCCCAAATTTGCAGACAACGGGAACATGAACATTTTCAAAATGTCATATCACAGAGGTTAAAGTAGCCAAAAGCAACTTGTAAAATGTCCAATGAGTGTTGCTTATTTTTTTGTCAGTGGATTTCATATTGGAGATTTACTTATGGCTATGATTAAAATTTGGGAAGATGTTTTATGAATGGTCATATTTCCGGATTAAAAAATTCATGATGGTCATTTTATAATGGAAATACTTATGCCGATTGGATTCAGAGGTTTCTGGAATTCTTTTATTTGTGATTCAGTAACAGGTATATCATATTTTTTCAATACATTTGTGTGTCAACGACAAACTATGATGCAATAAGTAAACCAAAAAAATATGTTCTTTTCATTATATGTAAACTGGAAAAAAATTTCCCACCAACATTTTATAACTCAATAGAACATATAATATTACATTTTCCACATGAAGATAAATAGGGAGGCCTGGTACAGTTTTGATGGATGTACCCATTCAAGAGATGCATGAAATAATTGAAGAAAAAGGTACGTAACAAAGAATCATTTGAATTATCAATTTCATAAGCCTATTTTCAAGAGGAAATTATTTTTTTCATCTCTCATTATTTTGAATCTGAATAAACCTTAAAGCAAAACAACATGGGACAAAACAAGGGGACTGATGATTATAAAATGGACAAACAATTTTTAGTTTTTAATCACCCAGAGAATGGCTTTGGTGAAGTTCATGATCGATGGATTTGAGATGATGAACATCAAAGATCTCATACATATGTTCTGCTCAATTGTGAAGTAATGACATTATTTGTACGATGATTGCTTCTATCACTTATTCCATAATTTATGTTACAGTATGTAAATTTATTTTATTTGTAGGTTATATGATAATCATAGCAAGAAACAGCTTCCATAAATTACAACATCTGCTCTTGAACAACACTGACAAAAAATCTCAATGGCATAAAAAACTAGTAACATAAATTATTGATGGTTTAACATATCAATTCAGTTTATTATTTATTATATTGATAATTGTTTTAAAAAAATTCAGGTTTATTAACATGATGATAAAATTGATAAGTGGCTATGTATATTGACTAACCCACCATCCAAAATGGTTAAATATTACAATGCATATGTGGTTAATGGTTTTCGATTTCATACACGTGCATATGGGGAATCAAAAAAAACAATGAACAATGGAGTTTTCATGAAAGGATCACATCATATAGAAACTAAAGTTGACTTTTATGACTTCGTGGATGAAATTAATGACCATTTTTATCAAGGGAAAAATTACATAACAATGTTTAAATATCAGTGGTTAGATACTGAGAGAGGCCTACATGTTCATTTGATTCATGGAATCATAGATATTAAATATAAAAGTATTATTCCAGTAAATGAACCATTTTTACTAGCTCAACAGGAATATCAAATATAGTACATAAGGTATTGTGCTACTTCATGAGGCCTGAGTGATTGGTGGGGCATAATAAAAATGAAATCTCAAAAAATCAGTTTTCTCAAACTGAATGTGGTTTTGATGATGCACAATGAATTGAAATTTTTCAAGAGACTGCTCAAAATACATACTTTTCAAAAAGAGACATAAATATCGATGATGATACCCCACAATTAAGGGTCGATGGTGATGATGATGTTAATGATGTTGCAAATGAATTTGAAATGGTAAGAGATGATAAAACTAAAACTCATATAGATATTGATGATTCTGATAATTAATATGAAGACATTGACATCGTTATATATAAAGATGATGGTGTAGGTGAACATTGAGACAGTTAAATCATGGTTATAATCATATCTAATATATATCTATATGTAATAGTAATTTTCAACTATCTGTTAACAACCATCATTTTGTGTTTCAGATGGACCTTAATCTACTTCATGAGTTAGAGGAAGATGAGATACCTTTGGAAGAGGAGTATTTGGGATCATCTGGCCCTTAGGCTACTAGTGGTTCCAGGGGTACGTGGAGGGAGCATAGTTCTGCGTGACTTATGATTAATGACCCTATCTCTAAGCAACGTCCACATCTTGGTTTCGATCCACGCACACAGAGGTATGATATCCTTTGTATTTTATTTAGCTTTAATTAATTTATTTATATACTAATTGTTCGATTATTTTTTTTTTCACAGTTTTGTGCATGTAGATATTGGAAAGGGGAGAACTTTCTTCTACAATTATTTTTCTCATTTATGGGTCACAAGGGAATAGATTCCCATTGATGTGAATCTTGGAATGTTCAATCATTGGCTGGTATGTAAATAAATAACATTTATTTAGAAATTTATTCCATTAATAACTTGATATTATAAATTATTTTAAGGGTTTATGTTATCTCATTGATGATAGCATGTGTGCCGCTATCCACAAGGCATGAGAGGTGTCTATGAGGGAGCTTTTCTGTCAGTTTTTCCCCAATTTGAGAAGGAAATACATTAAGAAAGTAGAAGCACCAATATTTGATGACTCATATAGAGCCCACCGACCAGAGTACATTTTATCTCACATTTGGGATGGATTATATTCACACTGGTTGAGTGATGGATTTTAGAGGAGATTTTCATCGGGCCGGCAAAACCCAGGGAGACAGGAGGTGACATATCAATCTGGTAGCAGTACATTCAGTACGCATATCTAGAAACTGGTAAGTACCTTTGTAAGTATTTTATATATCATTACATATAAAAATTTTATTTTATATTCATATAGGTAGTTGAGTGTCCTGATATTATTGATTATGATTTTTATCAGAGAATGTACCGTTATCTAGCCACTAAAGAGATTAGAGGTGATCACCAACATCAAATTGTGGTGAGTATAATTTATTTTTCAGTTTGAAAATAAACAGTATATAATATTTCCACAATTTTAATTTCAAATTGAAACTGAAAGAGTAATATGAGGCCACAACCTCTCAGAATCTGGCTGAGAGTTAGGCAGAGACGACTGATCAGACTAGTCCCCACCATTTTGATGAGGCGGCACGGATGCTGGAAACCCAGTATGCCTTAGAGAAGGTCTGAGTAGTTGGTATTGACTTACATTTGACTCATGGAACTTATTATGGAACTACTATGATTTCATCTTCCATCTCTAGAGGAGCTCATGGAGAGGCATCATCTTCTGGCTCAGAGTATCAGGAACAGTTATGAGCTCAAACTGAGCTTATAATGAGTTTGCAGAAGTAGTGGGAAGAGATGCATCAGCAACAGCAGCAGCACACGAGGAGGACATCCATCTATTGTAAAGACCAAGAATTCCCATGATTTATTTTAAATAAATGGGAATTTATGAGTCCGAAAAAATTGAAGGTACTTGATTCTGAGGCCCGGTGTGCCCAGATTCAATTTCCGATGTTTTTCTTAGGTATGTTCAGTAAACACGCGATCAGGATTTTATAACTCTTGAACAAGTGCTCGGAATCGAATTCTGAGGGCACTATTGATCTTGTGGCATTAGTGATTACTTAGTATGGCCTTCACAGCAGTTTGATTTTAATGGGCCGCTGCGGAGGCGCGTGGTGCCATCGCGCTGCACAGAGGGTATCAGGAGGCCGCAACTAAGTCGGGCCATGGCAGAGGGGTGCGACACCGTCGCACCGCACCAGTGGTTTATGGAGTCCCACAGGGGGAGAGCAGGGGCGCGGCGCTGTCGCGCCTCTCCAGAGATGACCTGCGGCCTAAGGCCGCGGTGGATAGAGGAGGGCGGCCGGCTGAGCTGGCCACTGCCATGCGCCGGCCATTACAAAAATAGTGGGGGGTGGCACCCCCCCCCCCCCCCTCGGGCATGGATAGCCGGGCCCCTAAGCCAGCCGTCGGGCCACACGGCCAGCTGGGCTAGGCCACGCAGCCTCCGGGCCACACTGGGCCAGGCCACGCCGCCTCCGGCCAGTCGGGCTACGGGTATCCGATCGAAAAACCGTCTGCGGCGACAGAAATCCTGGAACACAGTGATTCCTTTGTTACATTCCACTTGAGTTTTGGACACTGTTGGAGTACGGTCAGGTTTTTTGAACCTAAAAACCAACTGGGCCCCTGGGATAAAAATTCCAATAACTCACAGATTATGCGTCCGAATGACGCTCCATCTATTGAGTTGAGACCCCTATGACGTGGTGGTCCTTTGATATACTTCCAATTGAGACTTCATGCCATTTGGAGTATCGACAAGTAGCTCGTGGAGCAGATCCTCAAGGAGACGAGCGTAGAGAGTGCGGAGACCTAGTTTTTGACAGACCTGACAACGACTTGTCTGATTTGACTCGGAGTGATTTGACTAGCTCGGTGGGGAGCGCCTGGTAGTTGGCGGCAAACCCATAGAGGAAGAACGCCCGGTATTTTGCAGAAGACTCGGGGTACTCGACAGGAGAAGTACCTCTACAAGCTATTAGGGGGAGCGCCCAGTATTTGGTGGCTGACCCACAGTGGACGGAGCACCTGGTAGTCGGCAGCAGACCCGTGGTACATGATAGGAGAAGTACCTCAGCAGTCCAAGGATAGTGAGAAGTTCCTTGGTGTCGTGATATTCCCATTGTAATTGACAGAGGATGTGTTCTCCTACAGCTATGGATTCGATAATGAAAATCCTGGATTGAGCTAAGTCAATGACCATTGTGTTTTCCTCATGATTGAGATGGGTTACATGATAAATTAGGTATATGCATGGGAATATACCTAAGTAATGGTTATCTGTTGATTTCATACTTTGTGGTTTATCCTTTTTGGATTTTGTGAGACCATGAGGGTCTCTAGTTACCAACGGATTATCGTTATACTCACCCCTATACAGGCTATGCTCGCACCTCATTGTGTTAGATGTAGATGACTAATAGCGCTGACGGAGGCCGAGGGCACCAGGACTGGATGGTTCCTGGAGGAGGACCTTACGATGTATCGGTACATGGTGGATTCTGACAGATGTGGAGTGCTATGGAGGCCATTTGTACCTACCCTTTAGGTAGGAACCCTAGAGGATGGTCCAGGAGCTGCTTTCACCTTCCAGCCATTTTTTCCTTTTTCAGATGTACTTGTTTTTGGTTGTCTTTGTACTTTATAGTTGGGCTTATATTATTCCCCCCATTTACTTTCAGTACACTTTTTATACAACTTTTACATAGTGTTTTCATCCGCATGTACTCTCGTTGTGTATGTTTACGATTTTTAAAGGCAATGCCTTCCCAGTTTTAGGAAATTACGCCTTTGGTGAAAGTCGCTAGCTCCTAGCGTATAGAAGGTGGGCTGGGGTATTCACGTTACAGGCCCTGGGGGACGGTTCGTAACAAATTGGTATCAGAGGACATCAATAATATCGCAGAACTTAGGAATCTGATAATTCATTCTATGAAGCAATAGTGTTAAGGGTACTAAGTATGGTTTTCTGTTCAGGGAGTCCAGTGTTGGTGCAGGCTGCCGATGTATCCATACACCAGGACCCTGACTTCTGATTTCCGACTCAGTGCATGAAAACCCTGATTGCATGTGTTTTTTCAGAAGTTTTTCTTTAAGTCAACTCAACCAGGTCAGCTCACCAGGTATAGCCTTTTGACCATGTCACATCTATTTCTTTCAGGATTCCTCCACGCGGACGACCAGCTAGAGCACTGAGAGTCATATGTACTAATATCCCACCGAGAAACGAGGCCTCATTATAGTGCTCTCTTCCAGTTGAGGCACCAGTGGTACAACTCCACATTGGGCCACCGAAGCCACCAGCCCCAACAGTATAGAGTGCATGCCGCTTGGGCGTACTACATTAGTTCCAGTGCCAGAGGCTACCCAGGTTCAGAGGAGAGACGGACCCTCAGGCGGCTGAGGATTTTCTGGAGGCTGTGTTGAGAGTCTTCAAACTGGTAGGGACATTATCCGACATCATGGTGATCCTACTACCAGCCTCCTTCAGGCAGCAGCAGGCAGATGGTGGAGCCTGATGCTTCAGATGCATGATGAGTCATCACTTCTATTGGTATACTTCGAGATCCTGTTATCGGTGGATTTTGTTCCATCCACCCTTCGAGCGGTGCTGATAGAGGAGCTACTTCATCTGCAGCAAGGCATCATGAATGTAGCTCAGTACTCAGTGAGGTTCACCGACCTCTTGTGCTACTCCACTTATATGGTATGAGACCTATTCTTCAGGTCCCAGACCATTGAGCAGGGACTCGGGAGAGAGATCAGAGCTTCAGTTATCTCCCACAGCATCCTGATGCAGACGGGGGTGTTGGAGAGAGCCCTACTAGTTGAGATTTTCCTTGCTGAGGAGTCTCCAGAAGCAAGACCCACCACTAGTCAATTTGAAGTGGAGTCTTCTGTAACAAGTAGTAGACAAGTGACGCAGAGGTCCAAGGGGTCTAGATCCACAGGTGGTCGACCACATGAATCAGGATCAGTTGTGTGGGGCACCCAGAGTGGAGACAGAGCCATACATGCCAGGGGCAGACAGTGTTACTCCTGCAGCGGGCTTGATCACATGGCTCGTGACTGTCCAACCCGCCGCTCTGATGATCAGAATACAGTTGAGGTACCTCCCAGGCATAAGTAGAGGTTTTATCGAGGCGTTACATATGATGCATGCAGACGTGGAAGAGGAGCTTGTCGTGCAGCTGGTGGTGGACGACTTTATGAGGTGCAACTGCCACCACCACCAAGAGCTCCACCACGACCACCGGGAGCTGGAGGACAGGGGAGAGATTAGATTCAGTTAGCTGAATCATACGACTATGGTGCTCCATAGATGATATGAGGTACTATTTTTGTCTCTTCCACCATAGATGCAGTTCTTATAGACACAGGTGCCAGTTACTCATTCATTTCCACATCCCTCGTTCGGAGCTCAGAGATTCTGATGGAGCCATTGGCTCGATCCTTACGGCTAAAGACTCCTACAGAAGCAGACTCGAAAATTACGCATTGGTGCAGGTAGTGTGAGCTTACTCAAGGATGTGAGAGCTTCGGTTGTGATCTCCTCATAGCAACGTCGAGGCCTTACGACGCCGTCTTGGGTATGGACTGGTTATCTACATTCAATGCTTAGATTGACTGTATTAGGAAAAAAGTGTGGTGTGTCCACACAGATGGGACTAGGTTCACCTTCACTAGCAAGAAGAGAACCATTGCAGCACATGACAATCTTACTCAAATGAGGGTGCAGCTGATCACTCACCAGTTCGTTTGACTTACCCTCGAAGTAGTTGATGTGGATAGTTTGACATATCCTGTAGTGGTGGACCAGTACACGGATGTTTTCTCTCATGATGTTCCATGACTACCTCCTCACAGAGAGGTGGACTTCTACATTGACATTTACCCTGGGATGTAACCAATATCTACTCCAGCATATCGGATGGCTCCTGCCGAGCATCGTGAGCTTCGGGTACAGTTAGAGGACTTGAAATAGAATGGATTCATCTGGCCCAGTTTTTCTTAATGGGTAGCTCCGATTCTGTTCACCGTAAACACGAATTTGAGCTTGAGGTTCTGTGTTGACTACCGTCGCCTGAACCAGGTGACCGTGAAGAACAAGTACCCACTCTTGAGGATTTAAAACCTCTTTGATCAGCTCAAGGGAGCACGATGGCTCTTGAAGATACACCTCATATCAGGGTATCACCAGCTTAGATTTCAGGACGAGGATGTGCATAAGACAACCTTCAGGTGATGATACATACACTATGAGTTCTTGGTTATTCCCTTCGGTGTAACCAATGCTACGGTAGTGTTCATGTGTCTCATGACCAAGATCTTCCAGCCGTACCTCAATCGCTTTGTCATAGTCGGCATCGACGACATACTGATCTACTCGACTACTGAGGAGGAGCATGCCAACAATTTGCAGGTAGTACTGGACACACTCCAAGAGCACTAGATTTCTGGTAAGCTCTTGATGTTCTAGTTTTGGATTCAAGAGATTCACTTTTTGGGACACGTCGTCTTGGAGGCTATATTTGCAGTGGATCTTGTAATGATCGAGATGGTACTTGTGTGGGATCCACCCAGGAGTGTGACAGAGGTACAAAGTTTCCTGTGTTTGGCTGGCTACTATCGGAGCTTTGTGCAAGACTTCTCTAGAGTTGCAGCACCACTGTCAGCCTAGAAAAAGAAGGGGTAACCCTTCATGTGGTCGGAGAGATGCCAGCAGAGGTTTTGGAGCTGAGGTAGAGGCTGACTAGTGCGCCCATCTTGAGGCTTCCAGAGGAAGGTGTAGGGTTCGTAGTCTACTGTGATGC
The DNA here is from genome assembly GCA_963277665.1 of Viscum album. Classification (NCBI taxonomy): domain Eukaryota; kingdom Viridiplantae; phylum Streptophyta; class Magnoliopsida; order Santalales; family Viscaceae; genus Viscum; species Viscum album. Next base: position 207,531,027 of record OY728166.1, read on the forward strand.
ATTAGGGACTGGACTCGGGTGTTTCATGATACAGGAGCGAGAAGTCATCGCGTAAGCTTCTCAGTAGCTGAGACAACATGAGCAGAACTATGCTACCCATGACCTTGAGTTCGCAGCAGTGGTCTTCACCTTGATGGTGTGGCAGAACTATCTGATGGGAGAACTTTTTACTATGTACTCTGATCAAAAAAGTCTTAGGTATATCTTCTCTAAGAAGAACCTGAACCTGAGACAACGGCATTGTCTTGAGTTCCTCCATGACTATTACTTTGAGATAGGCTATACTCCTCGGAACGGTAACATTGTTACGGATGCACTCAGTAGGAGGACTTGTATATAGCTTCTAGGAGAGGCGACAGAGCAGCTGGTTTCCATAAAAATATCCTTTTTGGATAGAGATGGAGCAGCCTATCTACAGTCTCTTACAGTCACTCCCCCAATTCGTCAGTGAGTCAGGGAGGCGCAGCATGGGGACGCTGACTGTGAGATGCGACGTTCTCAGATATCCACAGGGCAAGCACCTGATGGATTTTATGAAGGTGGGGAGCATGTCATCCTCTTCAGAGGATGTACCATGGTACGAGTTTCACATCAAGAGGATGTGTTGAGGGAGTTTCACACTTCCCCTCTAGTTGTACATCCAAGGGTGGTGAAGATGTTCCAGGACCTTCGATGACAGAATTGGTGGCCTGGTATGAAGAAAGATGTAACATAGTTTTTCTCACGATGCCTCAATTGTTAGTAAGTGAAGGCGGAGAACCAGGTATCAGCAGGATTAGTTCAGCCCTTAGAGGTCTCGGAGTGGAAGTGGGATGGAATATCCATGGACTTCGTGACGGGTCTTCCATGTACATCCAGGTGTCCCGACTCAATTTGTGTGATCGTTGACAGAATCACCAAGATGGCCCACTTCTTACTGATCAGAGAGACGGGCTCAGTAGTGATCTTGGGATGCCTCTACGTGCAGGAGATTATGCGTTTTCATGGATTACCTACTTCTATTGTCTCCGACTGTGATGCATGATTTACTTCCCGACTATGGAAGGGTTTGGAGGAAGCTTTCGAGACACAGATTCGCTTGAGCACTGCCTTCCATCCTCATACTGAGGGTCAGACCCAGAGAACCATCCAGACCATCGACGACATGCTCTGTCCATGTTTCCTCGACTTCGGTCTCCACTGGGAGGATCAGCTACCTTTGGTGGAGTTTTCCTACAACAATAGCTATCACTCCACCATCGATATGGAACCTTTTAAGAACCTATTTGGACAACCTTGAACATCTCCATTGTGCTGGACAAACCCAGGGGAGTCAACACTTGTGGGACCAGAGATGGTATGGGCTACACCCAGAAGGTGGAGATCATCCAGAGGTGGATGAAGACTGCACAAAGAAGACAGAAGTCGTATGCTGAAAGGAGATGGAGACCTCTGGAGTTCTAGGATGGCGACCACATCTTCTTATGGTCCTCACCTCGACGAGGTCTATGTAGAATTGGTCGAGGCAGAAAGTTATCTCTAATATTCATCAGACATTTCTAGGTCCTCATCAGAGTAGGCGAGGTGGATTACCGATTGGCTCTTCCACCTCAGCTGAACAGGGTGCATGATGTCTTCCATGTATCTCAGATGAGGAGATACGTACACGACCCATCTCACAACATCGACCACAGGGAGCTATACATCGATGACGGGGAGACATTCATGGAGGTTCTAGTGGAGATTGAGGTTCGATATGATTCGTTCCTACGTGGATAGTCGATATCTCGGGTGTGCGTACGTTGGCAGCATAGAAACCTCCAGGAGAGCACATGGCAGTGGGAGGATCAAATGTGTGCTCAGTACCCTCATTTGGTCCCTTAGTGTGAGTTGTAGCTCACGGGGACGTAAGGCCGAATGGTGGAGAGAATGTAAAGACACGAAATTCTAGTGGAATTCTTTTTAAAATACATGGGAATTTTACAAGTCTGTGAAAATTGACGTCGCTTGTTTCCAAGGCCCGGTGTGCCCGGAATAAATTTCGGAAGTTTTTCTTGCGTACGTTCAGTAAACGTGAGTGTGAGATTTTATAACACTTGAACCAGTGCTCAGATTCAAATTCTGAGGGTACCGTTGAACTCGTAACGTCGATGATTGCTTATTAAGACCTTCACTGCAGTTGCGTTTTAACGTGATTGGAAGATAGATTTTTGGGATTCATTAATAAAGTTAAATAAAAATATGGTGATATCTTATTTTTATTTCATGGCTGTTATTTTATCCATGAAGAGTTTAGTGTTGGGGTCCACCACACCATAACCTCCCTTGAGAGGTTATGGAAGTGGGGCCCACCCGCAAATAACCTCCATTAAGAGGATATTTAGTGTGGGGACCACACGGGCTTTACCCCCGTGTAACTCTCCATAAAGTGGGGGGGGGAACACTTGAACTTCCCCCACTAATTAAATCTTTCAACCCACATTGAATTAATTGAACTCCCTCTTTTAATTAATTCATCTTCTGAATTATTTTGAATTCAGGCCAACGACTAAATAATAGACAAAGCCATTATTTAATTTGGTTGGTAATTCCTTTGGGTGGGACTTGAGAGAGAACTTCATCCTCTCAACGAAGAAAGTGAAGAATGCTCCTTCTACCGAAGATCGACGAACAACATCTTATTCCTTCTTCGACTAGGGAAAGAAAGGGAAGCATCACCCACAAAGAATGCTGGTGCCATCCTTGGATTCTTCTTTCCTAATGTAAATGAAATGATGCCACCTTTTCTCATGACTTCGTCAACGAATAATCATCAAGAAAGGTAGGGGGATTTGAGTTGTTTTTTTCCTATTCAACATCGTTAATATTTTGGTATTCATTATGCTGAATGTTATAAACATAACATGGGGGGTTTGGGCCGCACGACCCTCCCCCTTTGGTTGATCTTGTTTGTTGACGACGGAGGAATGGACCGCGGTGAACAACGGTGGCTGATGATGGGCCGGTCATGAATGAAATCGGCGGCGCAAAGGCAGCTTGGTAGCCAAGAGGGCGCGACACCACCTCGCTACATGGAGGAGAGTTGAGACCATGATGGGTCACGACCGAGGCGGGCCGTGGCAGAGGGACGCACCTCCATCATGTCGTGCCGGTGGTGCAGGACCACAGCCAGGTCGGGCCACGGTGGATAAGAGAGGGCGGCCGGCTGAGCCGGCCGCCGGTGCGTGCTACACAGGTGGGACCCTTCTAGTCCCGCTATTATAGGGGCTGGCGCCATGCACCGGCCGTTACGAACAAGGAGGGGTAGCACCCCCCCCCCCCCCCCAAGGTGGGGGCAGCCAGGCCGACCGGGCTGGGCCCCGTGGGCAGCCGGGCCAGGCCGCTTTCGGTCCAGGCCGCCTTAGGGCTGGGCCGGCCCTTTGGGTTAGCTCAGACCCATAGACTGGGTCAGACCCCAGTTCGGACCTAGGTTGTGTTGAGTCGGGTCAGTCCGACTTGGTTGGACTGGAGCTGAACCCGTCAAACCCGATTACACCTAATCGCCCATAACTCAAGATATGGGTGTTTGATCGACAAATCGTCTTCTATAATGGAATTCTTGGAACGAGATGATTTATATGGAATATCCCACTTTAGTTTTGGACGTGGATTGTGTATGGTTGGGTTGGATTGAAGCTAAAAAACAACCGGGCTCCTTAGACAGAAATGCCAATAACTCACAAACCGGACATCTGATTGACGCGCTGTCTATTGCGTTGAGACATCTATGATGTGGCAGTCCATTGAGATACTTCCACATGAGAATTATTGACATTTGAAGTATCAACCAGTAGCTGGTGGAGTGGATTTTACCAGAGATGATCATATAGAGTGCAGAGACCTAGTAGCTGACAGATCTGATGACTACTTGACCGATTCGACTCGGAGTGATTCGACTAGCCCAATGGGGAGTGCCTGATAATTGGCTGCAGACCCATGGTGGAGGAACACCCTGTATTTGGTGGCAGACCCACGATACTCGATAGGAGGAGTAACTCTGTAGGCTATTATGGGGAGCGCCCTGTAGTTGGCGGCAGACCCACAGTGGACGGAGCGCCTAGTTGTAGGCAGCAGACCCGCGGTACTCGACAAGAAGAGTACCTCAGTACTCCAATGTTATTGAGAAGTGCCTCAGTGTCACAATAGTCCTAGTGTACTCGATAGAGTAAGAGTTCTCCAGTAGTCGTGGTTTCGATAATGAAAATCCTTGTTTGAGCTGAGTCAATGACCTTTGTGTTTTCCTCATGATTGAGATGGGTTACTTGATAACTTAGGTATATGTATCAGCATATACCTAAGTAATGGTTATTTGTTGATTTAATACATTGTGGTTTATCTTTGTCAGATTTTGTGAGACCTTGAGGCTCTCGGGGTCCCTACTGAGTATCATTATACACACCCCTGCATGGGCTATGCCTGCACCTCATTGTGTTGGATACAGACGACGGACAGTGCTGACGGAGGCTGAGAGCGCCAGGACTGCACGGTACCTAGAGGAGGACCTTGTGACGTATTAATACATGGTGGAGTGTGAAGGGCGTGGAGTGTTATGGAGGACATCTTAAACTACCCTTCATGTAGGAACCCCATAGGACGATCCAGGAGCTGCTTTCACATTTCACCTGTTTTTCCCTTTTTCAGTTGTACCTGTTTTTAGTTGTAATTTTTCTTTACATTTGGGCTTGTATTCTACCCCCCTAACCTTCAGTACACTTGTTATACAACTTTTACTTAGTGTTTTCTTCCGCTTTTACTCTGGTTGTGTGTGTTTACGATTTTTAAAGGCAATGTCTTCCCAGTTTTAGGGAATTACGCCTTTGGTGCTAGTCGCCAGCCCCTGGCCAATGGAAGGCGGGCTTGGGGTAGTCACAATACGGGCCCCGAGGGACGGGTCATGTCATTGATGGCAGCAGCAGCAGCAACACAAGGAGGACATGCGTCGATGGCAGTAGAAGCAGTACAATCAGATAGAGTACATTAGTCGTTTGACTCGTATTTTAGTGATGATGTTTCCTCCACCATCTCCTCCAGCTCCCCCAGAAGAGTATCCCCCTAGTGATTTTTTGTTCTATTAAAAACATTTTAATTGAACATTTGATGTAATATTAACTATTTATAGTTTTAGTCTTTTATATGGGTGCGAATATTTTATATTATTTTTATTATTTTTAATATTATAATATTTTAATATTCATTATTATTAATATATTTTTTAATGTTTTTTTATTTTAATAATAATAATAATGATATTTTATGATTTTTTAAATAATATTTTCTGAATATTGATAATTTTAATATATTTTTTTATTATTTTAATAATATTAATATTATTATTTACATTAATCATTATTTTTTTTTATTTTTATTTTTTTTATTTATTTTCAAATATTGAGAATTTTATTATTATTTTTATTATTTTAATAATAATATTATTTTTTATTTTATTAATTATTTTCCACGAGACCTTTTGGGACAGGGTCCCATCGCAAATATATTATATATGTATTTTTAAATCTTTTTTGCAACAAGATGATTTATCATCGCAATAAATTTGTTGTGATGGTCTCATCGCAACAGGTTTATAACATATAATCTATTTGCAATGGGACGGTGTCGCATCGCAAAAACTTTTTGCGACTTGCCCATCGCGAAATGTTCTTGTATATATAATTTATTTAATGAGACATCTATTTGATATGGGCCCACTTCACGTTGCAAGTAGAATATTTTGCGATGGTCTCATCCCAAAAAAAATATTTTTTTTGCAATGCCATTTTCTACAATGGGCTATTTACAACAGGACCCCCATCGCAAAAGGGTTTTTGATATGGGCTCCCATTCCAAATAGCCCATCACAAAATGCAGAAATTACAGTAGTGATATGTGGTTATATCAGACACATTAATTTTATTATATGAATTACATTTTTATTCTTTGATATACTTATCTGGTTTTTCATGTGTAATAAAAATAATAACATTTTGATGAACAATTAAAATGAAAGATATTCTTCAGAGTTTCAATATATTGAAATTTTTTTGAGATATTTCTGAATATTTCAATGTCTCATGAAGATATGAATATCACTAGGTTCAGTCATGATGATATTATTAAAGATGTATTTTTTAATGAATATAAAGTAGTATAATTTGATTAAAATAAAGTGTTTATTGAAATTGATTTTGATAAAGATGAAGATGAAGGAAGTGATAGTGATGAAGATGATTATAATGATTGATTCGGTACAAATGTAAATATAATTTTGGTAAGTAAAATAATTATTTTATTTATCTATCATTTGTTTCAATTTTTTTTATAATTAATTAAACTAATAATGATAAATTTTAGTTTATGTAATCTATGAAAATTATGAATAAAACTTGTTGTTAATTATTCAAAGCATTAAAAATGATCCCTTACTTCATGATGACCCCTTTATTCCTCCATCAGGTCCCCATGGTGGTGATGTTACAACTACATCATCGGGGAGGGATTGATTCCCTACCAAGTTGATAATTTCATAACATATTACTAGGTTGTTCCCATATCTTGATCCTGATCCTTTTAAAATGAAAAAAAATTAAATTTGTAATTTCTAAAAGTTTTATTTTTTCTTCTATCAATCATTTGTTTAGTTAAAAAATTTCTTAATTTTTTTATCTGATCATTTTTATGAAGTGAAATGATAAGAAAATATTTTTCTATTCTTTTTTCATGGGATCATGTTTCCATAGATATGTGTTAGTGCATGTTCAAACACTAACTAGTGTATAAATAAATATTGATTGTAATTTTAATATAAAAAATATTTAACTTTTAGAATACTATTGTTAATTATATATAGGTTTAGTGGTATCCTATCATGAACTTGGTGAGGCTATCTTTTAGGGATGCATATGAGGACTTTCAATGTGATATTTTTATCACTTTTGGTGAAAAAGTAGGTGGATGTATATATATGGATATTCTATAATAGTTTTTTATTAGTCTTGTGTGGCTTATCAACCGGAATATATTCCTTAAAATTAACTAGAAGGATTTTAAACCTACACTATTTATAAAACATTCAAGCAGATGTTGTCTATAAGCTAATATAGTCAAGTGAGATAGAATTTAATTCATTTATGTAAGAGTTGTACATTTGGTATACAACATTTTTTGATCTTAATTATCATTGTTTTTCACTAATTAATTACTATTTTTATATTTTTTATAATTAATACAGTCTATAACTAATAATTTGGTTATATAATTTGGTGTGTATAATATGATATAGAAAAATCACAATATATGATTGGTTAGTAGAATATTAGGGTTCCTATATTGTTTCTTTGGATTATTAAAGATAAGATATTATAATTATTTATTATTTATTTTTATTATAGTTAATCTTTTGTTTGAAATTAATGATTTAGAGACTCACATACATCGAAAATAATATAATACCAAGGATTTAGAGAATAATGGTCAAATCTCTGTTCATTCGTAATTTAACTAGGTGTCATGGCTATAAAAATGGAATATGAAAGGATAAGTGATTAGTATAAGTTCACTATCAATTTCAATCAATTATTATGGTTCTATAGAAATTTAATCCTAGAAAACATAAAAAAATTTGTTATGGGCTCATCATCCTTTTTCACACAGTATTAGGAGATGTTGAGATCTCATGATGAGACCATTCAAAGGTTTACCAAAGAGTATAAAGATGAATGGAATGCTCAACAATAGTATAATGAATAAATCCAGAGTATAAGTTATCATTAAAATAGAGTTTCTTTAGTCCCTACTTCCTGATGTTTTTGTAGCTATTAATCTGAACCCTTACCCCTATGTCGTGATATTTTTATAAATTTTTTTATTAACAAATTCATAAATAAATTTCATTTATACATTTCTAGGTAATATTTTTTTTCATTATTTTTTTACTTTTTAATTTATTTTCGATGTATTCATAATAAGATAATATTATCAAAAATAAATTTTAATTTTATTATAATTGAAATTGATCCTTATTATATAAATATTAAATATAAAAAATAATTTTTAATTAATTTACATAATAGAATTTCATCAATGATTACATTCATAATTAATTTTTTATTGATAGATTATTCATCACCAGCTATTATCAGTGGTGGGTTAATTATTTGACATGTTCTATGAAAAATAAATCCAAATCACATAATATTTCTAATAGAGTAAGTAGCGATTGTGATGTGATTTTTTGAGACAAACTATTTTTGATTGATGTTCATCAATAGTAAGTATTAGGGTTAAAATTTTCACTTGTTTTTATGTAATCCATTAATCACAAGTGCTCTAAAATCCCGTAAAACCTTTTCACTAGTTATTATTTATTTTTTATAACAATGATATACTTATAAAAATTATTGAAAATTAAAATCCACCAAAAAATTGTTTTTTATTGATTGATAAAAAATTCCACTATTTTTCTTTCTTATCATTTTAATTAAACTCCTAGTTTCAAGAGAAAAGCCATAACTACTCTATCAAATAGCAATCCAATAATGAAACTAAATACAAACCTCAAAAATTTACCACTTAATGAATATTACATTGAATATTAGTTCATATGATATTTAAACATCGTAACCCCAAACTCATAATTTACAATGATCTCAGGTTTTATCAACCAAGTCCCACTTAGGTATAGCACCTCCCAAAATATTCTCAGACTGTAACCTTTGTCAATATAACCACAATATTTTTTCTCTTAAAGTTTTTTTGTGTTTCATTACTTTATCTTACTGAAGGCTCAGAATAAAATTATACTTTAGTTATATTTTCATCATCAATGAATAAAACACTGTATTTTTTAAAATGTGGATTGAACACTATCTATCATAGAATAATATTTAAATCATTTTCTTCCTTCCAATTTCTTACATTAGTACTTTAAACAAAACTATCTAATTTCTAACATATGTATTTCCACATACTCCACTTATGTGGTTGATAATGATACTTATAATTTTATTTAGAATAACCAGCTAATTATTACTCTTCAAAAAGTTAGAACATATCCCATAATACTCCACCTATTATTAACAACCCCTTCAAATTTTATATCCACATATCTTTATATTGTTTAATTAATTTCAAAACACAATTATAGTCACATACTTCACTTAAAATACTATATAATCCGCTTTATGACATCCAAATTTTCTTTCCATTGATTATCTATAAATCTTTTAACAACTAACACAACATGCGAAATTTTATACCTTTTACAAACCATTTAATGAATCAATATTTATAGTGATAATTTATTTAAAACCCTTTCCAGGTATTTAAAATAATCATATATATTAGGCATATTTTATTTTGATGACGTTAAGTGACTAACCTATCTAGTTAAAATGGGTTTTAATTTAGAAATTAATGACTTTTTTAAAACCATTTCATTGAGTTTTTTTGATATATTATCAATTTTATCATCTTTCAGAATTTTTAATTCCTTATTCATAAAATACATTTTTTCATTCATAAATTTTTTGTCTAAAAAATTTTATACAAATATTACTTCATTAATACAATTTAATTTATCATTTGATATTACATAACAATATAATTAATTGATAAGAGAAGTATGATAAAACCCCCCAACCATAAAAGACCATGTAATATAAGTAATGATAAACATTATATGAAATGAAATATTTCTACTTCATAATATAATAAAGCTTTTTATTCTACTATCTATGTTCTGTTTTTAACACATAAAAACTCTTTTAATCTATATATAGATCTTCCTTTCTAAACTCATGGAATTTTCCCGGTTTTTCAATGTGGACATTCCCATAAAAATTCCAATGAATGTACATAAACTTCGAAACTAATTTTTCCAGATGTAAAACTTATAATAAAACCATTCCAAGAACTCTCAACCAATTTATAGATTACATTGATAATTAAGAGTTATGAGCACTCTCTGCACTCTCTATGGATAGTGATCTCTATGATCCTATTATCTTACCCTCTAGGGTTTCCAATTCCTTTCATGAATTATCCCTTTCATTTTCAGCCTCGCCCATGGTTATTTGATTCTCCCCTCCATTCTTGGCCTCATAATATCCAGTAGTGCATGATGTTGTTGGGTATCTCTGTGGATTCTTATTTTCCAATGAAGGTATGTGTTGTGGATGAACTATATCATCGTACCAATCATAGTCCGCAATTTTCTCTATTCCTCTTCTGGTCAGAGTTGGGGTGGTGTTAACATCGAGGCTTTGGGATTTACAATGTTGTGGACAGTGGGTTTCTAACGCTATATAATTTGGTCCTTCGGTTCGTTTTGTTTCATTCCCAGCCACCCAAACTAGCGATGACCTAGGGTTTCACTGATTCTCTCCAGGTTGAATATGGAGTGATGGTTTCACAGGGGTATTGGTTAATATGGTTTGACAGTCTTTGATGTTTCCTTTTATGGTTCATCCTCTCCTTTCTTTAGTGTTTCATCCCTAAATATGTTTCTTCTAAATTTTTGGTCCTCATTCATAAGGGTGGAGATTTTTCTCAATAAATGTTTCACTTTTGGTTTGATCATGTTTAGTATGAAGATGATTCAGTGGAGTGGTATAGTGTTTTTATGGGATTCACTGTTCTGTTGGGATGTTAGATCAACAACACTTGTTGTTGTTTGTTTGGATATAGTGGTGATTTTCAGTGAAGTTGATGATGATGGTGTTGAACTGATGAGTATGATGATGACAGTGTATTAAGGAGACATCAATTGTTCTGTTTTTGAAAAGTAAGACTGAAACTTTTTTTTTATTAAGATAAACACTTTTGCGGAAAAAGTGAGAAACCGAAAGGTTCAGCATACAACAAAAAAACACCCAAGCATAAAACCAGAAACAGACCCGACCAAGCAAAGATAACACTGTCAACCCCAATGCAGGACCACTCGGCGATCCCATGAAAGCATGGTCCCTCCCAAAGGCAAAGCCCTCCCTCAAATTCAACCAAGTCCCAAATGGCCTTCAAAGTTGATAGAGGTGTGATCTAGCCCATCGGAACCAGTGTGGCCCTCATACTTTTCCACACACATCAACGGAGATTGGAGAATCATTGACAAACAATTTGATTCTGCTAGAGCCCATATCCCTAAAAAGCTTCCACGATAAGAAGGATACCTGATAGTGTGGTTCCTCCCATAGCAGATCTTCAAGTGGAGAAGTCATCTAGTTCCATACCTGGATATACTCCTCTAGTTTGATCACCCCCTTGTTGAAGCCGCCAACCATAATCATATCTTCTTTGTCAACCCATTTATATTTCTCCTCATTGAGATTCACGTCAAGGGTCTGACCCATAATCCTAGCTGCATCCTCCTCCGAAGCATTGAGAAATAGAACCTGCTCTTTCACCTCCTCGTCCGAGGACAATATCAAGTCCATGGATGGGTCAGACTTACCAGATGAAATTAACTGACATCCAACCCCGCTGCCCAGCTCCTCGGCCACTGCCCATTTTTCTAACTGAGTCCTCATAGGAGGTGGAAGGGAGGATAATTCCTTCTTACCCCTCCTCCTCTTGTCACTCCTATTGCTCTTAAGACCTTGTTCTCCTTCAGAGTAGACTTTACTGGCCTCCAAGGGTTCTTCATTGGGCTCCTCTTGGTACTCTACCACAGCAAGACTAGCAAATCTGTGGCTCAGATTGACCAATGTTTGGGTTGGAGAAACTGCTCCCCCTGCCTGAATGCCCGAGTATGATCCCCCTATTTCCCCAACACTGGTTAGGAGAGGAATTTCCAAGATCTCCTCTTGCATAACACCAGATTCATCCTCCCCTATCCCCTCCTGAGAAGCCTATTCTGCACTGCCAGCATTAAACAGACCTTCCTCCAACCGCTTGTCCCCCGCACCAGCCTCCATGGAGCAGCTGGCCACCCATCCTTCTCCGTTATCCACACTCTTCAACAAATTGATTGATGGGTTCTGAGTTGGGCTCACCGAATCACTGGGGTTGTGTGTTGTCTTGACACCCCTTCCCATAAACTGGAAAGCAGTATCAAGATTCAACACCTTGGAGTGTCCAGTTTCCCTCTTGCACATCTCAGAAGTATCCGAAGGGAAAGCTGCAGCATCCTCAGGTAAACGAGACTTCTCTTTGGCCTTATCCAATCCTACCTCCTCCTGAGACACCCCATCCCCATTGAGACATTGACCTAACTTGACATAGAAGGGTCCAAATCAGCATGAGGCTGGCCTGCAAGTGTGGCCTGGGCACTGCCATATCCAGCATTAGCGGTGATCACACCACCTCTCAGAGGTGCAACGGTTGACACATATGTGGTCACAGTGGTTCGACCACTCCCAGATCTTCTTCTGCAACCATGCTCAACATGGCCCTTTCTGCGACAGTAGGAACAAAATTCTGTCCATGATTCATAAAAAATTGGTTGTTCATACCTTTACTCCTCCTCAGTAATAATCCATACTATATCCGGTGGGATTTTAGAGAGATCCATTTCAACACAAATTCTTGCCGACATGGGGTGCGACAAGGATACTGTTCTTTGATCACTGCACACAAAATGACCAATAGAATTACCAATTGATCTCAGCAACCCAAGGTTCTGGAACGGGAGAGGAAGGTCAGGCAACTGGATCCAAATCGCCGTAAAGGGGGAATCGCGGTTCATGTGGACATCAAAAGACCAGCAGAGCAAATGAAAAAGGAGGCCGGAGAAATATTTCCTCTTTCTCGACCAAGCCCTTCCCAAATCGTCTTCATCATCAAACATAATAAGAAATTGATGTGGCCCCATAATACCTACCTGCGCTCGATGTTTCAAACCCCAATCCTCATTGACAGCCTTGGAAAAGAGTTCCACTAGAGGTCGCCGCCGCACAAGACGCACAATCATAGCCGAGGAAAGCAACGTCGATGCATCAGTGAATTCCCTAACCGAAACCGGAATAATCGGCTGACCTGAAACGTAGCCAGGGACTTTTGGAGCCACTTGAATTTCAGGAACAAAAAAGCCCACATCCGTAGAGGAACGAAAGGTATCAGGATCTCCCGAATGCGAAGCTCCATGTAAAAAACTAGAAGGCTGGGACCCCTCCCCCCCCATGGGAGGAGGGGCCTCGTCGGGAAACATCGTTGTAGGGTTAGTTGGGAGCTATCGCCATCGCCACCTCCATAGGGTTAGCTCCGCCTTATCTCAATAGGATCGAAAAAAAGTAAGACAGATTGAGTGATTTCTGTTAATATAATGATGTGAGATTTGATTTCTGTGTTGGTATTTCACTTGGTTCTATTTTTTGTAGGTATTATTGTAGTGTCCCTTTAGATGACGATGTGAAGTTCTTCATATGGAGGGTCTCACTAGTTTTGTGGATGAATATTGGAGTTTGGAGGTGTCAGGGTTCACTGCTCAAGGCAAGACAGATCAATTATGAGTCCTGGTGTGAAGGCATGACTTCGTCTGTTTGAAATTTGAATTCTTGGGATTCAATGTGTTTCTATGTTTAAAAGTTTAATTTGGTTGAGTTCATACAGTTGGCATGGGTTTTCTTGATGAATTTTTAATTTTGTTTTTGTTGTTATTGTAATCGGGTTTTTGGTAATTTTGTGGTTCCCACTTACCCACAATGTGGTCTATGGAAAATAAAAAAATAATGATTTAAGGAATTTATAGATTGGGATTCTAAAACCTGTCGTATTAAGGTGGAATTGAATCCAAAAATTCATCTTGAAAACAGTCCATTTAAATTTCTAATGTACATTGAGGTTAGTAAATAGAATAATTTATTAAGTATATTAACTCTCAAAGAGGAGTAACCTAAGATGGAGTAAATAAGATCCTTTAAAAATATAGCTTCAAATGGAGGATCTTAAATTTAGGACATTCTTTGTTTTGACTAATGAGGATCTGATCTCATCAGACTACTTCACGCTATTTTGGAGCCTACTGTTCTTAGGCCTCTACTAAGATCCTCTGGATGATTTTTTTATTCCTATAGAAGGAATTCATCAAAAATATTATTTTTTTACCATAAATGGATGGAAGTATGAGGGGAAGTTATTTTCTCTACTAGCCTCAATAGTAAATTCCTTTGAGATAATACTATCTGCAGCTATCATCTTATTATGAATAGATATATCAGTATACTCATGTTTTATATAGGGGAGATGGGGATATTGGGTTTATCCATATTATGTCACCCATCATCATATATAATGGTTGGAGCATGTATGTTGTTGTGTTTATTAACAGTGATCTATAGCATTTGAAAACTGACTGGTCAATATTATAGATGTACTGATGTCAAAGGGGTTATAGGTCATATGAGGTATGATCAGTTTACCATCTACCATAGTTTTTTCATTTTTTTATTCTAGATATACACAAATATTTGTTTCACTATGAATGATATGTGCTTTGGTAAAGAACATGGAGGGGATTATTTTTTCCCTAGTGTTGACAGCACCCGTTAGATTATAGGATTCTTTGTTTAATGTGTTTTATGGTTGTAGAGTGATGATGTGGAAATATTTTTCTTTCATCGATTTATTCTTTCTTTTTATCCATCCATTAGATTTCATTCTCATAATGTGTTATATGTATTCTTTATATGATTTAATCTAATATTATTGTTGGAGAGTCACTTTATGTGATGTGGATGGTCAGTTGTGGTGTACATTGGTGCGTGGTACTGTTTAATGGGTAGAAGTCGTGTGAGGGCCCTTATTTATTATTTTTAAGAGCTATTAGAAGTGTCATCGGTGGAATATATTTCTAAACATTCTATGGATATTCTATATTAATTTCTAGATGATTTTTTAACCCTTCCCCATCAATAAGACATCAATTTTGGGATAGATAAGAAATCATGTGTTTCTCTAATCTCAATCTCTCAATATTAGATGTTACCTTAAAAATTGTGAGTGATTAGGGTAAAATTTATGAATTAATGTAAAATGGATTTATTTATACAATTGTGTCATTATGGGGAGATCCATTTTTCAATAATAATATAGATAGTGGTATGAGGATGTGTATAGACTATAAGAGGTTGAAATATATAATAATAAAAAATTATTACCCTATCCTATGGATTGAATGTTTTTCTCTAATTTAATGGATCTATATGTTTCTCAAAAGTTGATTTAAAATTTTGGATTCATCAAATGTGGTTGAAGGAGGAAAATATCTCGAAGACCATCATTTGATTCCAATATGAAAACATTATGTTTTTTGTTATGTTATTTGGTGTCACAAATTTTTTGGATATTTTCATGTGACTCATAAACTCTATGTTCTATAATTTCCTAGATCTGTTCATTTTTTTGTTCATCGATAACATCCTTATCTAATAGAAGGAAGAAGAGGATCATGCTGAGTAACTAAAATATATATTATAAGTTCATTGGGATAAAAATATCTATGGTAAGATATCCCGATAAATTTTTTAGAAGTGGAATCTTCACTTCCGTTAACAGGTGGTGTCTCTTCAGGTATTAATAATTGATCCATAACATATTTTGGTAGTAGTTTTTTGGGTATCAATATAAAATGTGGGAGAATTTAGAATATTTATTGGTCTCTCCACCTATTATTGGTACTTAATTTCTCAGTTCTCTCATATCACAATCCTATAATGCTTTATTTTTAGGCTTAGGATGTGTCTTAATGTCACAGTGGACAATTATTCATAATAGGTCTCAAAATATATGCCCCCGTGAGAATAACATTTCAACCCAGGATAATTATTTTAATATAGTGTTATATACATGAATATTGGTGGAATTAACTCATTTATGAATGCTTTTTGGTCTTCATAAATCTTAAAATACTGGGGTATATTTTCTCTCAATGAGATCTAAATATGTGCAAATGATGGTGGAATATTTTTTCTATGATTGTGACTTTGATGTATTCTATACCATAGTAAAAGGGAGTGTTGAGGCTGACATTATGAGAAGGAAGTCACATAGGGATTTTGTTCCAGAATATGAACAGGCTTTGAGAGTGATGGAAGATCTAGGAACAATGTATCTCATAAAAAATAGGTCGATGTAAGTGGTCACTGATTCCATATTTTGATGTGATATTCATTATTTTGTTATCTTGAGGAGTCTCAAAAATGAGACTCAATGGTGGAGGTGATGTGGGGTCCTACCATTCAAGATGATTCCCTAGGGGGATGGTCATAGGATAGTCATCATTGGATGAAGTATCAAGGTATGTTGTTCCTTATGGTGGTGATTCATAAGGGATTTATCTGAGTTTTATAGGTTAAAATTAGTTTTTCATTTGGGTATATCCATTATATATCATTGATTGAGGAGGTATTTTTGGTAACCCGAGATTAAGTTGTCTATGGTGGATTTCATAGCATAGTGTTATGTCATATTGTAGTAAAAAGATGGTGAATCATGTTATTGGTGGATTATTGTATCCCTTGGATTTTCATTAGTGGAAATGAAAAGACATCTAAATGGATTTTATCACTATGTTACCCCTGGATCAGGGTGGATGGGATTTCATTTGGTTGATTTTGTATCAACTGAAAAAGACATCACATTTATTGGGTCCTAGTTAAACCGTATCACTACTTTCCATCCTCAGATGTACATAAATAATAAGTAGAATATCATGATGTTGGATGATATTTTATTGGATTTAGACCTAGATTTTGGCATTAATGAGTAATCCATTTACCATTGTTTGAGTTTTTATACAAAAATAGATACTGGTATTTTATTAGTATAGATCATTTTGATGATCTATAAGGTTTCTCATCCATTCTCCATTTTTTGGACTAATGTTTGGGAGTCAGTAGTCTTTTTTTAGGATGACGGTACATAGAATAAACGATATGATTTAGATAGTTTTTTAGATGATGAAAATGTCCTAGGATCGTTAAAAAGAGGATGTTGATCAGAGGAGGAGGCCATTGAAATTTTAGGGTGGATACCATTTATTCTTAAAGGTTTCCATTCATCATTCATAGTGTAGATTAATTTTGTAGAATAATATCTCTCCATGTTCTATTTTACCATTTAAGATGTTGGAGCAAGTTGGCATGGTGGATCATTGGTTTTTAATTCCTCTGTTGGTGGGTATAGATAAAGAAATTTTCTTTGTGTATAAACATTATAAATATATTTACAAGGACTCAAATTTTATTTAATGAGGATTGTTGAATATATATGATTTAATTACCTTTATGGATCATCCATTCAAGATTCATGATCATTAATAGAATGTGTTGTTTGGATGAGCTACTCCTTTTGTTTGTACTATTTGGAGGAATGGTTGATTAGAGGAGAGTAATTTAGTGCATGAGTCAAATATGGTCACTTAGTATCCCATGTTTGTTATTATTATTTTTGATCTGATTTTTTAATTATTGGATTAATGATTTTTTATGAGAACTATCTATTTATTTTGGAACTTTTGGATTTGATAGAAGAATCACTCTATTTTATAGGTGTATCCTAAAGTTGTATTGATGGTTTGATATTTATTTTATAGATCTTGTTCGGTTTTGATTCATGGTTACAATAAGTTTTTGAGAAATATATTTTTTTTAATGTATATTGTCTTTCAGGCCCATTACCTTGTAATTTTTGGGTGTTGGAGGTGTTTTGAATGATAGAGTTGAAGATTTAGGCCATTCTAGGGATCATAGTTCTATATATATTGGCATAGGGAAGGAGGTGGTTATGTTGGATATTTTTTCTATTTAGTTGTGTGGTGTGGAGTAAACAATGTTCAGTGTGATGGATTATCTATCTATTTTAGCGGGTTTGTTGGGAAAAAGTTCAACTCGTTTAAAATGATTAGGTGGAGACTCACCATGTTGTAGTCCTCAACAAGGCAAGGTGAAATGGAGAGGGATTTTTTCCTATGTTGTATTAGGGAGCCATGGTGTCATTTTGGGAATTTAAAATTTCATTAACTATATAGTGGTGATATTAATGGTGTTTTTCAAAGTATATTATTGTTTTTTAAACACATGAATGTCAGGCTATTTTGGTTTGGAAGAATCGAATTTCCATTGATAGTGGGGGACCATGACATAGTTATAAGTTCACTATGCCATGGCGGTATCCCTTAAGGTATTTCCTATAAATATTGATTCATCTCTCCCTCAAAATGATTCTAAATGTTTTCCTTTAGACTTGAGTTATCTCCTTTCCTCTCTAGAATTCACCATCCATCCGTCATTATGTTTAAACACATTGGTTTATCCAAATCAATGTTACTTGGATCAACATACTCCATCATCTACTTTCCTTTACATTTCCAGTTTATTTTCTTATAAAGATTCACTAGGGAGAGGACCCTATATTTTGGAGTTATTTGTCATCTATACTCGATATCATGTTGTTTTTCTTAGATCCTTGAATTTTTTCCCTTGAATCTGATGTTATTTGATCCAGGATTTATTCCCCATTGTGTGATGATTCCTTGAAGCATAATTCATGTTAGGGAATATTATTTATCTCAGTATTTTATTGATTATATGATTATGTCATGATTTTATTTCTCTTTGGGTGGATGGTAAGAAATGAATTAATGATGATAATTAATCAAACTAAATAAATATAAGATAATGTGGTTTTTTTCATGTGGTTTACATGATTTCTTCTTAGTTATTAAGTGTGTTTTCTTGTTTATGCTACTTATTATTAGTATTGTAGTTGTTATTGTTATGAACCATATTGTGATAACTAATTATAAATTGACTAATATTGAAAATATGATCATTGAACTGATGGTAAATGAAATATGGGATTTCTTATTTTTTTTACATGAGTAATATGGATTTTACTTTGCAGATATATTTTTGTGGAAAATTCATCGTAGTGGTTATTATAGAGTTTTTCGATAATTTAGTATATGGTATTGTAATTATTATGAAGGACTGTATGTGGCGATGGTGATGGTATGTTGGTGTGGTGTGGTTGCGGATGGTTGTCATGTGATTTTCGGATACGGGGTTGTGATTATGGTTTTCATGGGATGAGATGTGATGATGGTGAGACAGTTGGTAAGGTATGTTATAGTATGAGGTTATAGTTTCTTGGTAATGTTAGATTGTGGTAGGTAATGATGAAATTATTAATGTAATCAAGTGAGAATTTTATATTGTGTGGCATATTAATGAATCTGATAATCCATGTTCATGGGTAATGGTTGGAAATGGGTTTACATTAAACATGAAATTAAATATTTATGGTTATTTGTAGGGAAATATTAAATTAAATTTGATGGTTTAAGTGATTGAATGGGATTATTATGTACCTTTTTATAGTTATTTTTCATTGTTTATGATTATTGGGTTTCATTGCAGTTGTGTAAATACATTATGGAAGTTATGGTGGAATAGTTGAGATGCAGTGAGTTACTTTCGTGATTTTTTTCTTTGAGAACCATATATAAGGTATTTTGATTATAAAAAATGTCATGTATATTATTTATATTTCGTTATTCACCCCACACAGTAATATTATATATTTTAACACCACATTATTTCATAGTACGTTATCTCTTTAAAGAGATTCAATACCTTGCGCCACATGCAGCACTAGGTTTGAGCGCACCCCGACTTACCAAACTAGCCGTTCAAAACACAGTTATGAATTGTATTTACTGTATTTTCAATCTTATATACTCCATATAATTTTAACATCCATATTATGTGTTTCTTATAAATAATATAAGAAAAAATTTAATTTTTCTTATAAAAGAAGTATTTTTCAAAAAATGAAATATTACCACCTTTTAATGGAGAACCCTTTTTAAAAGCAATATTTGACACTTTTATATATTAAATTTGACAAAATAAACATATTCTTTATAAGAGGTACATAATAATTTAGTTCATATAAATTATTTTGTGTTTTTCTGATAACTTTCATATTTTGATGAATAGTGAAGTTACTAAATTTTAATTGAAAACAACTTTTTTAATCAAAATCATTAATAGTGATAAACTATATATTTGAATGGTTTTGATGTATAATTATATTTTTATTTTATCACTTAATAATATTTTGGTATTTTCAAATAATTTTACATTTAAATTAGACATATACACATATCAATCTTTTGATAGTTTTTACATCTCAAAACCCCACTTTCTGGTTTTGATAATGGGAATTAATTTTAAATTAATTAATGCTACTTATAAGTTTTTTATTTGGTAAAATATACATCATATTTGAATTTTTAATATCAAAATTATCTTTGGTTGACTTTTTTGTATTTTTTAGAAATCATTCAATTATTCATGAATTGTGAAAAATACTATGTTGTAGATAAAAACCGACTTTTTCATTTAAATAATTAATTTAAATTTATCTTAAAAGAAAAAATAGATACATTAAAAAATATTAGTCCAATAAAATCCATTAGAGTCATTTTATAATAATATTAGATATATAGAATTTTATTCAACTTTTTAATGTCTTTTACCAACCTTCAAGGGACATTTGAAAATTTGCATAAAATGTAATTTTACCAATTCTGTAAATTGAATTTCAAAAATTCGAGACACACGGTTGACATCAATAAGTAATTTTTTTTTCAATATGATGAAAATAATTTTTTTAATAGTAGTTTTTGTATTTTATATACCACGGTTAAAAGTAAATAGGTTAATTAAATGAAAAAATGATATTATAATTACCATAACACATGTCCTAATTCTCTTTGATAAGTGTTTTTCGACCAAAATCAACCTTATGAAGAAAATAAAATACTCTTTTACCCACCTGTATTGGATTAGGAAATTTATTATATTTTATTTAAAGAAGTGGTAAAAGGGTTAAACTCAAATTTTATTTTCTAAAACATTTTTAATATAGAGTTTTACATAATATAAATTCTACTATAAATATTCATTAGAAATATAAAACGATTAACAACATCATTATATTTTATTTTTAATTTTTAGAGATTATATAAATAAATTTATTTATGAAACAATTATGATACAGTAGTTACATTAATAATGAAAAATTAAAATATTTGATATTATAATTATTAAAATAACTGTAAATTGAGACTTTTGATGCATTCTAAGATCATTCTAGGATAATATGACAAGTTAGGGTTAACTGATCATTTTAATACAAATGTTTATGTTGTGTTTAAACATTTTAATATGAGTAATACATTGGACGTAGCAAGTGACGGGCAGTTCCCACTATAGCCCCTCGATGCATCGGTAGGTCTGATGAGACAAACTAGTTTCTTGGCACAAGGCCTTGACAAAATTTATATTTACGGTCTTGGAATGAGACCATGACTTTGTGGTTAAGATTACCGGTATTATGCATTACATCATTATGAAATTACTTATTAATGGTACATGTTATTATTTGACTAGTATAATATCCATGTGAATATGTAAATTAATTTATTTGATTTATCTCTTACATATTCTGATGAATTTTATGTCTAAGGTGCATGTGATTCAAATTTATACCTTTCTATTAAAGTTTATGTATATTTATAATATCATCTTCTATTTTGTTTATCCTTTCTGAGCATCTATGCTCACCCCTTTATTATGATTTATTTTCCCTGGATGCCAAAAAGTGTATTATTAATTATATGGAGGTTTAATCTAGGAGAAAAATGGGGTTATAAAAGTAATATCTATGTTTTTATAAAATTGTAATGTGAATTTCATGTATGTAAACTATTTTCCAAGTCTGCTAAACTGATCGGTCCTTTTGGACATGATTCCTTGTAATCATGAAAATGTTATTTAATAATTCACTAACTCTAGGTAAATGGGGTCATGTCATTACATAAATAGTGGTTCAAAAATTTTTTGGTTCAGTTTTCTTGAATATCTATATTGGTGATGATACAAATGGTTGATAACTCCCATTTCTCTTGTTAATTCATTATAAACCCCACTCGAATTAGATAACTTTTCCAGTTCAATTTTTTTTCTTATATTTGTTTTCACCAATATATAGGTTGATGATGGTATGGATGGTTGTTTAACACCTCTTATCTGAACTTCCTTTAGTTTTAGTGTGGGTTTTAATGGCATGATATAGGTCTAATCAAACTTTTTGGGAGCATGGAATCTGATATCATGGATGATGATGTGTTGATACTGCATAGGATTGATATACGATGGGGTGATTCATGGTTGAAGGAGGTAATGAGGGTTATTTAATTAATGTAAATGACACCCTACTACTCAGGTAATTTCATTATTGATGGATGATGATGATGATTCTATTATAGTGGAGATTGATTATGTGGAATGTGGGTATATGATTTTCTAAGTGATGGGAGTATAGTGAATTTTATGTTGTGGAATGAGATTCAAAAAACAATGGTTAATTGGATGAAGGTTTCCATATAAATATATTATCCTTGGATATTATTTTTGTATATTAGATGTGTGATTTGGTGAGTGTGCTACTGTGAGCATGGGGGCTAGTTATCCTCGATATGTGCTTATTGATTCATTTTTTTATCGTTAGGGAATTATAATTATCTTTTATAATTTTCATGAGATAGATTGGGTATGATCCTATTGAGTTTTAATGATATTATCACCCCTATATACATTCGAACTTATTTTCTAGTTATGAGAAGGGTTTTGGAGACTGAGATGGACATTATTAGTCTAGAGTTGTAATGATGTTTCTACTATATTACCTTTTGTATTATTTTATTTTAGTTCTTTTATTATATAACAATTAATCATGAATTATTGAATGGTTTGGTATTTCATTTATATTATTGTGGGGATTTGGTTGGTGGTTTTCATGTTATCACTTATCGTTAGACTTTTACAGAGGGAAATGCCTCCCATTTAGGTGTGTTTATACCATTGGTTCTAATCTCCTAGAAAATTATTACTAGATGAGTGACTCAAGAGGGTCACTCTCATTTTCACTACCATCTTGAGAGGGGATTCTTGTGGGGTTGGGTCTTGAAAAATAATCTTTTAAAGGATCCATTCATTGACCGAAAAATCCCATTTTCTGGTGGTCTTT
Source organism: Viscum album (assembly GCA_963277665.1). NCBI lineage: Eukaryota > Viridiplantae > Streptophyta > Magnoliopsida > Santalales > Viscaceae > Viscum > Viscum album. The sequence continues at coordinate 207,554,070 of OY728166.1, forward strand.
CGTTATATATTATTCCAAAGTCAGAATCTAAGTATGACATCATCATACCAAAAAATAATAATAAAATATTCTTAGCTTCCAACTAATTGATTTCATTTTCATGCTAATTTTTTTTTGTGACAACTCATGAAACCTATGATTTTAAAGTATATTTGGTAGAATGTTTCCCAATGATATTGATGGGATATTATATATAATATAAGCTATAAAAGTCACCTTCTTTTCCCTAAATTATAAATAGAAAACCTAAGTACAATATCTTGCGTTGGTTTTTTCATTAAATGTCCATTTTATCTGTTATATAACACCATTAAGATACATATAACTATGTATGACATTGTAAATATAAATCCACTTCATATAATTTTCTAAATTCATAATGTTCATACTTGAAACAATTTTATAACCATAGAAATTTTAGTTTCAAACCAGTCTAATTTTAATCTATGGTTCTCCATTTGTTGGATGTTTTAAATATTTCTAACATATTCTTCAGAAAGTATAATCACGCTTTTTTGTGTAATTATCATTTACGGTAATTTAGTGTAGTATTTTTGAATGTGAATATACAATATTTGGTCCCCATACATCTTAATATACAAGATGTAAATTCTATGTCACAGGTGTCCCTCTTTGTATTGAAAAAACATATGTTTTTATATTCTAAGGACATGATTTTTTTATGAAAATTTGTAGCTATGGAACTACATATTCTCATTTAATAGTATAATTTCATCATTGAAAAAATTTTATAAATACTATTCTAGTTCTATCCTCAAGGATAAAATTGTTTACTTGTATAAATTGTTGAGTATTATATCAAAAATAAGAAAAATATTAGTTATAGTGATGTTTGTAGAGAAACATATATAATAATAAAATTAAAAATATTAACCATAAGATTATAATTAGTTTACTCACATCCACTGAAGTGTAAAATCACATGAATGATGAGATTGAAGTCAACCAGTATCACCTATGTTAGCCGTAAATCATGAAACTATTATTAGAAAAAATAATTTTTATCTATAGATTATCATTTGAGTGAATATATTAGTCTCTTTAATGAGAATAAAACTCCATATATGGTTTATTAACTCTTCACACTATCGGTAATATTTTTTTTAAATTCCATGGGTGGTGTACCACTATCTCTTTCAATTTGTGTGTAACGTTGGTATGGTAAGGACATGGTGATGGGGTTATCAGTCATAAATATATGGTTGTCACTTCCATTGTCCTCTTATTGATCAAATTTTTTTTCTATCTAATGTTCTTGGTATGAGTTCTACCAATCTGTTATTTTGAAAATACATAAGTAATATTGGGAGCTTCTACTCTTTCCACTTCACTCATATTCAAGGGATACCGCTGAAAAATCTATATTGTATGCATTATGAATTCATAACAAATCAACAAATAATATTCCCACTTTATATTAAGTAAATTAATATCAACTAAGAGTATAATATTTTTATATTCAATAATAATTGATCAAGATATATTCAAATGATTAAATATAGATTAAATAGATTAAATCTCAACCCTATGTGAAGACTCTAGAGAGGTCCCTGATTATTTATATGCTCCTACATCTTGTCTCACTTCTGTAGATTTTATATGGTATAATAAAATCCTACATTATCTAAGTTTACCTCATCTCATTGTATCAAATATATTGGAACCCCCTCCCTCTATTATAAGTTATTCTTCTAATAGTCCATTTAATTGGGTATTTTAACTTAGGATTGTGGATCCCTACCACAATGAATTAGAATATACTATACATTCATATATAGGGTAGTTTACTTCATTATTCATTTTTTTACTTCCCAAATCTCTGATATCCTTACTCCCCTTCCCTCTTAGACCCATTTAAATGTGGCATGTTTTTTTGGACATTTACTTGGTTTGGTTAAACTGTTTGAGAATAGATTGTTTTTTACGGATGTCTTATGCATAAAAGAACATGTTCAATAATATTCATCAATATAAAAGTTCATTAATAAACTTACCTAACTAAATTTCAACATCTACAATTGTATTTGTCTTTTTATATAACCCATTGATATATTATATATTAATTTATATCAACTATTGAATTTCAAGAAAACTTTATTATCAGTATAGATTAATTTGACAACAAATATAATATCAAGACCGATTTCAAGGCTATATTAGGTGGCTGGAATAATGTATGTTTTTAATGAGTAGAATCATTATCTTGAGAAATGTGGAGAATTTAAGTCTTGAGTTTTTGTTTGGGTATGGATATAATGTTGGTTTCATGATTGAGAGAACACTAGTTTATATCGGGATATATCCTGTGATGTTGGAACATTTCAAATAAAAAGTATCACAATGTTAAGGGTATTTTAGGAAGATTGTAGAATAAATTAAATTTCCTCACTATGTTTCAATGTTATTTGAGGTGATTTATAATAATTTCTTTAACTAATGAAAACGTTATTTATTCCCCACCCTAGTTTAATATAAGGCCTTATGTTCACCTCCCTAACCACTAGAGGCTATTGACTAGAAGTCGAGGTATAAGTATGTTATATGGGGAGGTTATAACCCCTAGATCAGAGTTCACAACAGAATAATAAATAACTATACATCATCCATTACAAATAAATTTGGAGTGTAAACAAAATAATATAAATAATACTAATAATAAATGAAATATATTCGAGGCTGGAACATCCATGAAAAAAACAACAGATGATTTCCCACTAGGTTTGTCGCATACATATACAGAGAAAAATGAAATAAAAGATGTTGGATCTAGTACTAAACTGATTCTGATCTCAACCCAATCTATAGATCTCATCTAATATATCTTTCTTTACCATGATAAACATGATCATGGGCTTCAGATCAAGAATGTTCTTATAAAAACCACTTTAGGGATGCCTGAGTTCCCATGTGAAATGGTTTCCTGAGCAGGGTGTTAGTACAAAACTCAGTCAAGTTTCACAAACATGGTCTTGTAACAACAAGTATAAACAATGAAATTTACATGTTAAATGCTCAAAATAATTAAATAGATAGACGAATAACAATTAAAATTACTAATGATTCTTACTTTAGCCCGATTTTATAATTTCCTTGATCATATCACGTAAACTGTGACAACCCATATACCATAACAATTTAATTATTGATACTTCGTTATATGTATCATATTAATAATAACTTATTTTTTCAGTGTTGGGTTTATACGATCCCATAACGAGACTCTAAAAACCATTCAAATACTATATTCTAGGGAGTAACTTGGACATCCCAAATTCTCAAGCTCAAAAGGCCATTTTTTCATCCTGAATGGATCCATGGCCAAATACCAGGTACCCCAAGAATCTCTCCAAACTCTAGGTATAAAAAGTGTAATGAGCCCAATTACTATGAATCTTGATCAGTCATTGAATCAATTTTATTTCCCAAGTCACCATACCAAATAGTCAGATCTTTGGCATAATGGGCATCCTAATCAAGAATAAGTAAATCATCAAGCTTGGTTAATCAAATCCTAGGGTTAACCTAGCTTCTATTATAAAAATAATATTAATAACATAATCTCCCAAGCCTACATGGATGAATCCTAGACATTCTAGTAATCCTAGGGGCCCATAGAATCTAGGGTGTCCAATATAGACCTGTGGTCAAATCTCCATGACCTAGTCATTCTTCACATGGATCAATATCCAGATACTAGGACACATGCCAGAAATCCTTGGAGACATAATACTACACGATTTATCATACCAGTATAATATGAGGACCAAAGCAGAATCCCATTAAGAACCACTAATAATCCACCATACCATCATCACATCAAGCCTATAGGTCAAGTTCTAGGAAGCATTTCTGGGTACCATCACTACATCCATAATAAGTACCTGTTGGTATAATTGGTTGTCAAGGTTTGTCCAAACCCATCACTATAATTCACATCCCAAAAGGCTTAAATGTTATTTATAGGTTCTATAGTGACACTTGATACCCCATATATCTAGGCCACATACCCCTACTCAGGGTCCTTCAATAAATGGGTAACCAGTTGCAGTCCTCCTGGTCACATCATGGAAGAGGTAACCTCCCAGAGGACTTCAATATTGGTCACAATTTCAAGTCAACACTTGATGCTTATAGAAATACTATATCCCTTGAAATTGTAATCCGTATCGTGAGGCTGCTCCTAATACATGGAATTATCAATATAGGAATTAGTAAAAAATGATTTCTTGTAGCCCATATCATTAATCAAGATCTCACTAGGTTTTCCACTCACCCAACCCATCATCGATAGCCTAAGTCCTATATAAATTGCATAATAACATCAAAATTCATGTCTTTATACATTGTTTTTTGAGGAGAACCATCTATTACCAAGGTCCATCGAGTACTTGGAACTTTCTACATCTTAATCGAGGCATCACATTTTATATTAAATAATTCAATTAAACACATCCACACCCTATATTTCATGACCATACACCCCATTCAACGTAAATAATAAAATATGACATAGGGAAATTACATGTATCACCTACCTTATCCAAGAAGCATCACAATTATCTTTAACATCTTGTATCTCTAGTAAGGCGCTTCAAGGTCCGTCAAAGTCCAATCTAAACTCATATCACCACCCAAGCTCCTAACGCATTCTAGGAAGATATGTAAAATTAATAAAATAAAATATAATTAATTATAACATTTAATTAAAATTCATCATATATAGGGAAAACTTACTACATCGATGGGTTACCCTAGAACCAAATCCAGCCAATTGCGGGAGATTAACAGCTTACCCTTGGTAACAATTTATAAAAAACCCCTAAGCACTTGAAAAAAATGCATAAATAATTAAATTTATTCCCATAAAAAACCTTAAATAAAAATCCACAATGACATACCTTTGAAAAAACAATGAAAAAATACTAACAGTTATCGTTACAGGGTTTTCCTCAGCTAGTCTATGTCAAAGCTCTAAATGACTTGGAAAGTTTCACTATTATTTGGTGAAATAATTGAAGTTACCTAAATATAAATTATTAAAAATTAGTTTTAAAGATAGTGGAATATCAATATAGTCAAAATAAAAAATTATAATTACCTCAAATCACCAAAAAAATTCATAAAACCCTCTCGAAATAAGGGAGATGAAGGAGCTAGAGGGGAACGTATTGCCACATTGCCTACATGATAAATATTAAGAAAATAGGGGGATCCCCATTTAAAAATATCAAGGTAAAAATGATAAGACTACATGTTTAATTATATTTAGGGTTTTGATATAGGATTTTCCAAAAAAATTACCAATCATTGATGAAAATGCCTCAATCCCTTCACTGCCCTTGATTTAGTCACAAAATATACCAAACTATGACCCAAAAAATTAGGGTTCCTCTAATGAAACCTTGTAAAATCTCACATATTTTATGATGAAATCATTCATATTTTACCCTCAACAATTCAATCAGGTCAAACATTGAAATAATTTAAATGAAAATTCTAAGAGGCTTAGGGTTCCACGCTATTCAACATAAATTAGGTACCCCAAACCATTCTCATAGAGGAGAATCCTCCCAAACTTCCAAAACCATAACCAATTCCGCTAAGGCACACCCAAACACCTGATATACCTTCTAATTCCCATTAAACATATAAAAATATCAATTTAAAACTTTATAACCTTCATAAATCCATTATGAACCATAGTTCAAAATTTGGCTTGTCCACTAATTCAAAAATTCAAATTCTTTTTGTATTTCTCAACATGCATGGACATGGGATCATACAATATCTACCCCATAACACTTATTATACTTCATATGAATTCTTTCTCATTCATAAACATCTATAATCACATTTTAGTCATTTATTCTCCATCAAACATTCATGTTCTGAATCAAAATGTTAGACATGATTCTATAGAAAAACCTCTAAACTATGGAACATAAGCCACTAAACCATGATCCATTGTTCATATCAATTACTAAAACCACTGGAACTATCTATTTGGAATCCTTACATAATGAGTCACTAATGTACCTTCAACCAACTCATTTGGTACATGGGGCTCGCCACTATAGAGCTCAACATGTCATGACTAATCATGACCCACAGTGCTCTCCATCATCGGGATCACCTATCTTTACACATTATTTGTGGACCAATAACTTGATCAATCTGGTATCCATCGTACCATACCCAAATGTGTATAAAAACCACCTAAAAAGCCTCAAATTCCTCACATCATTGATTTCATACTGAATCAAATGAGTATCCACTTCCAATGCATAGGTCCCACAAGTGTCTTCTATTCCTCTAAATGTCCTGACCATACCTCAGAATATCCATATCATGCCAAATATAGGGGACCCAAAACATGGTACTATATTTCCATTCATTAAAAATTATATCCATCTCTATATAATCCTTTATAATATTTTTTCGCATGATTAAACCCTAGAACCATGTGATAAAAATGTGTTCCACCCCCTAAAACATGTCACTAATCACTAGTTTACCCCATGAACCATGTGACTAAATAGTTTCCCCTCATAACCATGTCATGAAATCGGTTTCACCTCACAAAAAACCCTTTTTATAACATTGGAAACATTCCCGGATCGATGTCAATGCACTGACTCATCCAACAACTCATACGAATTTCAACCCTAGTATTTACTTGGAAACATAAAAATCATTTTCACTTACTCACTGTAATTTTAGTACAATAATGGCATTTCAAAAACCTTCCCAACTACACTACTGAACTATATTACATGAGGTTGATTCCTCTATAGATTACACACCATCCATTACAACACATAATGATTAGACATGACCGTCTCACTAATACCTGAGTACCAACCTCATGCATCAACCTACACAAGTCCCCAGCTCACAAGAACATCATCATAAAAACCCACTATGTTTATCAAAAAAATAAGTTTACTCTATAACACATCTAGTCGTTAACTCCCCACCATAAAAAACACCTTACAACACACCTTTATTTATACCTTAATAAATTTCAATTCAGAACATGTGTGTCCCTCCTCCCAATCCACACTCTGTTTATCTTAGAAAATGCTTTCTTTTAACAAAAACATGGATCACCTATTCATTTTCACCTGATCTACTTATGAATTATCCTCAAACATAGAGGGATATTTCTTATTTCAATAAATCCCAAGTATATTATTCCCGCAAGTGTTTCATAAAAAATCATTAGTCTTGATATCTCACATGGACACTTTTAATTCTAGGTTTCAATAGGAACCAAAATTACTAACTCGCACTTCCTAGATCACATCAAAAACCAAGGTTCACGTGAATTTTTGGAACCCAAACATGAAATCCGAACTCATGAATCTATGGGTTTCATGTCATTGAAATTGAAAATCCATGATCTATGACATTGCCACTTGATGTCCTTCCATGTACTCAATAATTAACCCATGATCACATCTTTTACTAAAACATATCTAATTTTGATAGGAAAAACTCAATACCAAATCCATCAATGTGATTTCTCTCAAATAAACTAGGTCATTAACTTTCCTATAACACATAGTTTATGTCAAATACATGAATCGATAACATCACGAGTGTACAACTATTCTCACCACCTCTAAATATAATAGAAGAAAAATCTAACCCCTCTCATGGTCCACCCTCGGTCACAGTAGTCTCTGACTCAATAATGATAAATTTATACCCAAGGGTTACAAATTTATCATTCCAATCCTTAAAAACCCAATCTCATGATGGTTCATATCTCACAGAAACAAAAAAAAATCATCGCAACAATGGAATCAAAATTCCATAACACCCACTCTATGATATTATATAATATAACACATTAGGAATATCAAGTCAAATCACGAATCCACAAGAGAACCAATTCTGACAAATCATTCCCACATGGCACTGCACCCTGTATAATCAAATATCACTAGTAATGGCCGTATATGCATATAAAATAGAATCATCAATGATAATTCTTATTCAATGAATCATAGTAACAAAATCATTTAAATAAATTACAATTACCTGATATATTGAAAAATTCCATACAATTTGTTACTATCACTTTAAATAACTTAACCTAAACAACACTTACCCACAAGGTTTTTATCATTAAGTCTTTAAATTCCCATAGTAACCCCCAAGTTCACCACTCATCACTTTATTAAGGGACTATAGGACAATAATTTCCACCATTAAACTAACCATAGAAACCATAAGTCATTGCATAAAATAGATACATATATTGGTCTGCCACAGTGAGCATTATGACACCAAGTACATTTATGGGAAAACACTATATTAGCAATTAATAAAACATTAAATAGATAAGTATCAGTCATTAGTGGAAAAACTCACACTAGAATCCCTAAATAATATGAATATTATGTTTCTATTATGATTCATGAGATGTTTCTTACCTCTATTGGCCAAGAGTCAAAAACCAAATAACATGCATCTTGACAACAGGCTAAGATCCAAAGTCCAAAAACCATAAATAAAATATATAAAAAATTATATGTGTCTTTATTGGTGAAAAAATAACCATAGTAGTAAATTTCAAGTTTATAAATCTCGTCCCACAGGTTTCGAAGAAATCCCCTGGGAAATGTGTTTTTGATGCACCATTATGTATTAAATCACAAGCCCTGACACAACACTACTATCGACTCCCATTGTTTTTTTAATGATAATGAAACATTATTTTATATAATATGTTTTAATATTTTTCAATTTTTTCACACTATTAATATTATTTCATTATGTAAGAATGTCATCCAACCATAATTCATCTTCAAAATAGGCAAAAAGGACCAATTTTATGCCATGACACAATAGGTAGCACTTATTTGTCAATGCAGTGATACCTATAACATCCTAACTCCAATTGCACTAATCTAGTTCTCTGAGTTAATTCAATTTAAGTAATAAATCGAGACATCCCATATGCCAAATGATGTTGACTAGTAGTTAGTTCCTAGGATGTGATAGTACGGAGACTATTCTTTCATACCCGAGTAAGAGAACAGAAAAAATAGAAATGTATCATACACATAAGTAAAAAAAGAGTGAAATGTAGTACATAATTTTAAATGGAACATGTTTTTATAATAAATGAAATGTTTTAAAATCATGAGCTGTTATGTTATACATATAACACCGGTCACCCTCTAGTCTGACCATACAAACAAGAGTATATAGTTTAAATTGAAATAAAAGTACAAGTATCTACTACTATCTCTCATCCATACCACATATCGGTCCTCCAACCACTGTTGAACTACACAAGATCAATCAAAATAATTACAAATGAGTGGCTCCATTCGATCATGTTACATTGAGCCTCAACCCTAAACATCAATGCATCGATGGTCAACCTAAATGGCATACATAAGGACCGAGCATACTCTAAGGTGCACATACAGGGGTGAAAAATAATCTCATTTGGATACCCCAATGATGAACCTATAATATGCAACCATAAGTGCATGATCATTCAATATGTTCATTTTATATGGGAATTTATTGAAAAGGTAAATGAAAAATATATAAATAAAAAAACAAGTTTGTGACCAATTCTTGGGTCTGGGATCCCTATTGTCTAAAGAAAGGTCCATATTATATGAGTATAACTATGCATGCATATATATTAACATATATGTATATATATGTTCTCAAATCCATACATATATAGGAAATGTATAAAATTATATAAAACTCAGACCATAGCCAATCCCTATATCTATAATCCCAGTCAATGGTACCTGCTTTGGCCAATGCTGGAAATATCTCTGAGCAAGATAAGCCTCTATGGGGGATAATTTTCATAACCATGGATTCGCTCGTACTAGCCTACTATCACTACAAAAAATGATATCATATACCAATGTTCAATCCTATAAAATGGTCACTACAATCAACAATGAAAAATGTTGGATGTATCATGTATCATAGCCAAAAGGATGTATCCAAAGTGTAAATGAACAAGGAATCCTCATCAGTCTATGTTGATTAATCAAGTGTAAATCTTCCAAAGAGGACTATGTCATGTAATCCCGGGTCAAACATCCCCAATGGAATATTTCATTTAATCCAGTGTCATACCATGAAGGTTTTTATCCAGTCTATAGAAGAAAAAGGAATCCTTATTGAGTCCGAGGAGAATATATATGTAAACATGATAAATATGTGGGTGTATTTACTTTAGAATTTCAATAAATCATGACTAATGTGTGTCGAAGAAAGCTAGATCAAAGGGGTCATAGGGCCTATGGAATACTTTGGAATTAAGATCCAAGAAGTAAATAGGTCCAAGTTATACACTTTTTAACCAAGATCCATGGAGTAGAAATGTTACTAGAATCTAATGGAATCAGTATCCATGGAGTAAGAATACACAATGCATCCCCTACCATTATCAATTCATCATATGGCCTATGATTCTATACATGTCATTCCTAAATTGGGGAATACAAGTATCACTGAAGTAATACATATTAATTAGGATCTAAGGATTATAAATTTCTAAGGAATATTATATATCATGTGAGGCTCAATAGCTAGACTCTATGAAGCACCTATGGAAAACCAAAAACAATTAAGCTCAGAAAAATGATCCCAATAAGAATATATTTCCATCATAGATAATAATATAAAGACTCAAAATCAAGATTCCAGGAATCACCCTTGAAATCCTAAAACCTTTATTCCCAAAATCCGGATCCTCATAAGATCCTTTGGGAATCCCTATCAACCATTTCATCGTGTCAGGTTCCACAACCACCATCCCACATTCAAGTCTTGTAATCAAACCTGCATCAACATTATACAAGTAAAATGCAAACCTAGAGTAAGGGCGGTTGAATGCCTCAACCCCCCACTAATACCACAACCTATCTGGATTACCAGTTCAGTACATGTTATAAGGTGACACTCGATAACATAGGTACAAAAACATGACGTACATGATTAGGTTTGGTCAAACATTAGACACCCACTAGGTCCCTCAAGTCATAGAACAACAGAGGAATCATACTCTGAAACCTTTAATGTAGGAAAGAAGAGGCATCCAACATGGAATCCACAGAACCGTTCATAGAAATGGCACTCTACAAGGGACCCTTGGTAACAGTTAGGATATATAGGAAACCTACATAGGTCCTTGGAAATAGTACATAGAAAAGTCTTCCTACACAGGACCCTCAGTAATAGTAAGTGGATAGAGTAATCCTATATAGGATCCTCAAAATCAACCATTCTTACAGTCTCCTAGGTCAAAAGGGAAAATATAACAAGGGAGACGTCCTCAAGAGGGAGACTACAATATAATTCCTCATGGATGATGGATCAAGGCCCATCCTATATGAAGCTCTCAACTAGTTTGTTCTGAACACCCAACCTATCATTTTTAATTCATGTCTCTCTCTTAGGATATGGCTAAAGTTTTCTACTGGAGGAAAACCTATCTATTTAGATAATAAAACAAAAACAACACTCATGTGTCCTAAAATCACACAATAGGTTTCACCATCACAATATACATAGAAAAATACTCTGAATGGAATCCTCTTAGGTCCAATCAAATCTACTGGGTGAAAAGATAAGAAGATCCCTCAAAATGGTTGTAAGGGGGCAACATATTGTGTGTTCACTCAGTATACAAAATGTAATGCGGATTTCCCACATTGGTGTGTACCACAGCCAAACATGGCATGTAAAAGACCTTGTACATGAAGTTTTCATCAATTTCATGGGGTGTACCTAACATGGGGAACCATCCCATGTACCTCAAAATTATTGGCCTTGTATTTGACCTGGAAGTGTATATTTACACGGTGTGCAACCCACACAGGGTCTTACCGTGTACCCCACATGGCTCTAGTCCTCAACATGGGTTGTCTGGTCGGTTACTCAGTTATGGGGAAAAGTAAAAATACATGGAATGTTTATCTCATACACAAAGTGTACTTCCAAAAATATAATATTCCCCAAGCATGAAGAACACATGTAATGTGTTCTGAAAATACATGTTGTGTTATTAGGATTTTTAAATGGGAAAATCTCTTAATCACCCTAAACCCTTGCCCCCAAAACAACAGATCATCCCACAAGGGTACTAATAAATCATAAGTGGGTATTAAAAAATTGAATAAGACTAATCTATTATGGTTTAAACATTAACATAAAAATTTCTTACCTTTGGGTTGAATCACCCAATGCTTCACTAATTTCGACAGTTCATTGTTGCCACATGATTATCCGAAGATCCCTGAGCTTCGTGGTGGTTCATCCCTTACCCTCCCTCTCTAACTCCTACCCCTCTCCCATTTTCTATCATTGTCATGAGAAATTGGATCCCCAATGGTATTCATTAGAAGATAGGGAATAAAAAAGAAAATTGGAAAAATAAAATAAGAAAATGAAATTAAATTGAAAAGGGGGTCGAGCCTGGCCCGAGTGCCCATAATGAGTTTCTGCCTTCCATGAGGAAAAAATCATTATTATAAACTAAACAAAAGATATGAAATCTAAACATGACACTCTCTTAAAAAATATGTCCAAACAAACATATGTGAATAAATTAATATTTAATTGAATATTTATTATTTATTATTTATTCCACTAAAATTTGAATGGATTGAAATTTTACCAAACTCTTATCCTAGGGTAAAAACCCTATTATGGGACCAACACAGTATTCAGAATAACTATAAAATATCATCTTCTAGGGTGAAAATACTAATTTACCTCTTATAAGAATCCAATGGCCAAAAATCAAATTTCTGCTCAGAATTCTGGTCTATAAAACACAGGTTCTTGCAATTTCCCAATCATAAACCTTCTCATCTCTAATAATACTTGGTGAGAAAAATCTCAACCATGATCTCATCTCAATAATATATACAAACATGATATCTTTACTATCTAATAAATAGTCTCATAGCATCAAAAACTCTTCCATCAAGTAATAAATTTAACAATGATCAATCTAGTAGTCCCCATCATAGGAATACATGTATCATCATCTCAAAACCAATCTTTGAGATAACAACTCGTATAAAATGAATAATTTCAATTGAAAAATATGTTTTCCACCCTAAAATGAACAATGGTGAACTCCCCACCATATCTATTTCCTTATACTGATCCCTTACCACAACTTCAATAGGTTCAGTCCTTAACCGTGAATAATATTTAAATTAAAATAAGATCAATGTAGATTGAATTATCTTTCAATAAACTGAAGAAAAAATAATAATAGATAATGATCATATCCTAATATGAGTATAATAAAGTTAAGAAAAAGGCATGTCAAACTCTCCTAAGACAGAATCACCTATAAAAAGGATACACTTTCCTTTAACCAACAACTGACATCAAATATCCTAACAACGTGTCTCTGGGTCTAAACACATGTCAACTATCTTGCGATACCTAATTCATTCTCCATGTCTCCTATACCATGGAGGGTCAATTTTTATTAAAAACAAAACATTGGAGAAACCATTCCCATTTATTTCTCATGAAAACATCTGTCCTTGGCTCACACACAGACAGGCACTGATTTATGATTTAAAAGGTACCATGTGTAATCTACATGTACCTTTGTCACTCGATTCATACTCCTATTAGTCATTTATCAGTAGGCTAAGATGAAAATTATACATATCACACCATACCAAAAAAATCTAGAATATCCCTTATAAATCCTCTTCAAAATCATCCACCTCTCATGTGTCAGGATTTATTCCATTACCACCCATTACTCAGTGTCATTCCAATAATAAGTTTCTAACCAATCTCTGAATACATTAGCAACCATGGAAAAACTGGTCGACCGACCCCGAAACCTGAATAGTCATTCCCATCAATGACAACTTCGATAAAAATGCATCCTTTATGGTTCTTCAAAATAAAAAGGAATAAAAATTCTAATATCACAAAATGATATCACTCATCATTCATAATTCTAAAAATGTTCCTAATTTGAAGCTCGCCATGAAAAAAGTAATCCAAATACCTCAATCAACCTCTCTCACAGGTTTCCCTCAAACAAGAAATGATTCAAACTACAAGGGTCTTTGTGAAACCTAAGGACCTATAGGTCTCTTATCTAGTCCTACTAATCATGTCTCACAATAAGGTCATAATGTATAACCATCTACCAAAAAATAAAAATTAACAACATGGCCTACAAGGGCCATGATCCTCACTGAGAATCCTCATGAAGAACTACTCGTTAGATCTCACAATACTGATATAGAAAATAATTATGAATTGACACTCATTAGGAATCCATGTATGGTAATACCCCATCGAGGTATAGTTCTCAAGAAATTTCCTATTAACTATTGGCATCATAGTTAGCAATCTGAGTTGATAACCACAAACAATGGTCAGTTGAGTAGAATGTCATTCCAATATATATAGGAAAACACTATATAGATTGTTACTAACACCTAAAATTATTCCACCAAATAAATTAACCCTACAAGTTGTTTCAAATATGAGAATCATGTTCTATATTGACCTATTATTGTCACTTCACCTTCTATGAATGAGGAATGAGTTATCAACCACACCACAAAATGTGACAACATGGATCCACTTATCTTTCCATCAAAAGAAAATATATATTTGAAATTATTTAAAATTCAGTTGAGTTCAACAAAAATATCCATATTAGAAACACCATTAAGATATTTATTTAAAATTTATACATTTTTATCTCTTTCATCAGTAAAATCACATATTAGAATCCCTATAAAATGTGAATCATACATGCCAAATATAGTGAATGAGATGCCTTTTTCCTTCGTCGTCCAAGGGTAAAAACAAATAAATGTCTTCATTCCAAAAAACCATAATCCAAAAATTCATAATAAGTTATAACATCCATGTAACATGTGCGTCACTTAAAGATAAACTCATATACAACTATAAAATCACAAATCATAAAACAAATCCCATATCCAGATAAATTGGGACATCCCACTAGAATAGGTGTTCTCGAGACACTAGTCCAATATCCATCATAGGTTTTGATACAATCTAAATACTGATATATACCATATCCCAAATAGAATTTCCTCATAAAAGATAATCTTTGACACAAATTTGTAATGTCCCGACTAGGAAGACACTAAACTGGTGCTCCATTTAAATTATCCATCATGCCTCAAGCATGCCTCCCCATGCAAGAGAGGTTGCTAACTAGCCATTAAAGACTACTGTGTGGAAGTGGGGAGAGTATTCCCTCATATCAGAGTAAGACAATAGGAGAAATATCTAAGTATCACACACAATAGTAAATAAAAAGAGTGCATAAGCTTTAAATAAACTGAAATAGAACGTGTTATAATAATTAATGAAAAGTTATAAAACCATGAATAGTCATGTCAATCATATAGCACCGGTCACCCCCTAGGTCATCCATACATATAGTAATACATAAAATAAATTGAATAAAATGTAATGGGAATTAATAATATATATGATCCAAACCACATACCTAGTATCAAGATGTTTTCCAACTACACTACATCAACCAAAAGAAATCCACATGAGTGGCTCTGCTTGATCATGTTACATTGAGCTCCATCCTTAACAATCCATGCATCTATACTAAACCTAGAAATTATATATAAGGTATTTATGTACACTAAAAATCATGTAAATAGTTGATAAATAATTATATTAGGCCTTCCAAATGATGAATCTATAATATTGGAGCACATATATCTTAGTGTGTGGAAAGATAAAATTATTTTCTCCTAGTGCAGAACATTGGCTGACCAGGGTCATCTCCCTTAAGAAACTTCTTAGTTTTTTTATTGAATTATTCTAAATCAAATAATCAATTTTTTGGTGAATTTTTTTTCAATAATGAATAATATGATTGGGTTTTTAGTATTTTATAAAATGACATAAAATTTGAGGATTTAAACTAGCATGAAAATATAAACTAGATGAATTAAAGAAGAAAATACTTGGTTTTCCTTTTGGTTTTAGTTTTAATCATTATTCCCCTTTATATTTTTTATTTTAGTTTGATAATCCAAACACGAAATATCATTTTTGAACTATTATTAAATATTTATAAATTTTATAATTCATTGAATGCATAAGAAATCTCAATTCCACATCCTCCTTTAAAAAGTTTTCTGAAATACTTTAGTCTAAGGGGTTCCATCTTCCAGGATTCGACTCTATTGATGTTGTTTCATCCACTGATTATCTCAACTACATCATTGGATGAGTTAACAAATAAAGAGAGGGAAAATTGATTAAATAAAATATTTTAAATATATTGATTTGCATCTTATTGCGGGTAAATCAACAAATTTGGGATATTCTTCTCACCCATGCATTCTACTAAAATTTATTACAAACTTCTAATAAACATTAAGGGAAATTCATGAACAACTTTAACACCCCCTTGACAAGTCTCCGGAAATCATCTCATTTTCGAGAATAAGAGATCAAAATAGTGGAAACATGGAAGAGAAGAAGAGGAGAAAGAAAGAATAAGAATAAACATAAAAAAGAGATATGGGGGAATAAGTAAATAAAATAAAAAAATCAAAATAAAATAGAATTGGGATGAGGGAGGGAGGGAGGGAGAGGGAAATAAATAAATTAAATTAAGAAAATAAAATAAATTTATATAAATTTATATTGAATATAAAAAATTTTGAAATAATAATTATTACTGTTGTTGTTGTTGTTGTGAAAATAATTATAACTAAAGAAGAAGAAGAGGAACATAAGAAGAAAGTATGGATTATTTGGAGTGAGAATTACAAAAATCAAGAAATTAATTAATTTAAAATATAAAAGAAAATTTAAAATTATAATTAAAAGATACTAAACCAAAAATTATGGGGGGTAAGCGCATCAATGACCAGACGGTGGATTCCCTCCCTTAGTGCTCAGTGTCGACATATATATGCTTCTATGTGGGATCATCCTTATATTATAGGTACTAAGGAGAGGGGATCTGCTTCCTCATATCTATGGAAAGATATGGGGATGTTAATCCCCCAAAACTGAAGGGTGTCAAATTTAAACACCCATAGATCTTGGGGAAATAATGGACCCACATATATTTTATCTATGTAGGGAAGCTGGATCAAGATCCTCCTTTAAGGAATGAGGGTATTTATTATTGTCCATGGTATTGTAAAAATGTAAATACATGGAATTCTTGGACTTTGGTCCATTCATCGGTAATGGCGTGTTCAGTGGGCTTGTGTGGGACATGGGGGTAAGCAACTGTGGTGAACAATAATAGTATCGGCGAGCAGTGGGTGTCTGAGTAATGGTGAGGTCACAATGATGAGTAGGTGGCCTTAGATACCTATGACCATTAATGCTTCCCAAGGAGCTCAAAACAAGCATTAATAGGCTGAAAATGGTGGAAGTGGTATAAAAAATGGAGAGCGAGGTTGTGGTGGCCTAAGTGGTGGAAGAGGAGTGGTGATGGTGGATCCTCGATGGATCCCAATAGTGGGGAGAAGCCCCATGAAAGTGGTGGTGAGTAGAAGGGGCATGGGAGACGAGAGGTTAGGAGGATATCAGAGGCACTAGGTGCCCGAGGTGGTTCTATGGTGGTTGTTAGATTCAGGTAAAGGAAATTTGAGGTATAGTGGTAGACCATGGCGGAGTGCGATGGAACATGGATCCCACATCAAATATGGAAGACTTTAGGCAAGCGTATATAACCTTTGATGTAGGAGGAATTATTCATACACCTACTATGGGGATGTTCTCCCACAATCCACATTTACACACATGGGGATGCACCTACTCATGGCCCATGTGGGAATGACCCCATTACTACTTGTCATGAGATTCATCACTTGTGGCCCATGTGTGCATGAGAATTGATCTCATGTGACCCCAGTTCATGGTATAGCTCTACTAACAGGCTACATGGTCAACCGATCCCATGGGGGATCTTCCATGTGGATTTTGTCTCCTTGGATGAAGGTTGTCCTTAAGCACCCTATTTTTTGGATAGAACAAACACAAATAGTAATAAAAATATTAATAATTCTTATGAATTAAAACATGATTTATGAAGGAAATTTTAAATTGAAAAAACAAATTATTTTTTAATTTTCAAACCATTTTCATTTCCACATTCCAAATTCCCCATTATTTACTAAATATTTCAAAATAAATGGTTTTAATATTGAAAAGCATAAAAAATTATGGAAATATGTTTAAAAATATGATTCCAATTTCTGTCTGTCAAATACCCCCACACATAAACCATTCTATTTCTCTAGCATAAAATCTCAACATGGAATTAAAAAGGGAACCAATGTTATCAATATTAAAATTTCAAGGTAATAAATTCAAATAATTATCAATGTTAAAACAATAATGTAAATTTATACATAAATTATCATTTTAACATTCCAATTTAAAAATAAAAAATAATTTCAAGTATTTTACATTTCCCCATTTAAATTTTGTGAAACATATATCCTCATTAATTCATGTTCCTTAATTTATAAGTATTAAACATTTGAAATCAGGATTTACATTAATTTTGAATCTTTTCTCATGTCAATCATGATATGTTTAAGTAGATTTATACTTATATCATGAATACATTATCTTTATCCCCAAGTTTTAAAAAAACAATTTCCAACACATGGAAAAGACGAAATGAAATAGAAAATCAGGTGGGATTTACATTCATGTTCTAATGTCTTTTAGTCTTATGTTTGGAAGAATCTAAAATTTGAAGTTTAAATACTTGAGGAGGAGGTTTATCCAAATAATTAAATCATGAAATTCAAAGTAAAATATTAATTAAATTTTCCCCTATAAATTTTAATAAATATTATCTTACCTAAAACTAAAATCCAAGATCATAAACAGTTTATGAATAATGACTGATTTTTCCCCTCCTGTGAAATTTTATCTACTTTTATACACATTTTTTCTTAATCAAATAACATTTTCATTTTTCAATATTTGTTGAAAGTTATTAATTTTAATAAACTAAAAATCCACCATCTATCCACATATGATAGAAAATCATAGTCATAGAAATGGTAGTTTTTGTTTTTCAAAATGACAATGCATTTGTTTCATTTTTTAGTACATTTCTCATATTATTTTTTCATCAAGTGAGGTAAAATAATAAAGTACAATGAATGATTCCTTAATCATTTCTATTACCACAATGAGGACCCCCACACTTATTACATAAAATTTAAATCATGATTTCCACCATGATTCCCTTCACCCACATACTTAAACATTAAAATATGATGAATATACTAAGATGACTGTTGGAATGGATAGAAACAGCTTGAAACATGGCTCCTCTCTAACAACGTCATTTGTGGTTTCTAAGGGATAATGAAGGATTGATGTGAATGTGACCTTTTAAGGATATTATCTTTTCAAAATATTCCTCAATCATTGTAACGACCCGTATCCTGACGTACATGGACATTACATTACATTTGCGGAATACTTAGTACATAACAAAAACACACACTAAAGGATCGTAATAGTTTAGTGTCTTTGGAAACTCGGAACATAATCTTCTAATCCTGGTGAAAGATCTTCAATATCTCCCGTAAAGATCTTCCATTTTTTTTACCTAAAACCTTTCTTTATATCCTGGGGAAAAGAAAACATAAAAGGGTGAGCTCAAATGCTCAGTAAGGGTATACAAAAGAAATAAAAATCATAACATATCTTTTTGAAAATCACAACCTGCAAAAGAGATCATAATATCTTAACATGGAACAAATCATAGAAGTGAAAATGAGATCCCCATAATCATAACATGAAACTTGAAACTTTGTGGCATGCACACATAATCATGGAAAATCATTTCTTGTTAGTCATGACTCATTGCCAAGACTATCTTAGTGGACAAAGTCCCTTTCTGAACAGAGTTCACTCCTCGTTTCAGTCCTGTATCACTGAACCGAAATAACCTTCCGTTCCAGCCATGTCTATCTCATGAGATATAAAATCATTACCCAATGCATTGGAGGGAGATATAGGTCCCATCAATCTTATAATGAATCCTTTCTTATGTGTGCCACATAATCATAACACATACATCATCGCATAACACATGTAACAAAAATGGCATTCTTGAAACATCATGACATCATAAATCAATTCATATAAGATAAAGGAATTCATAAAAATAATTCCATCACAACATAGTCAAATCAATGTAAAAATATGGATATAAACAGAACCCTTTATTATCTTAGATGGAAAATAATTTTGATAAAACACTTGAATTGAATTCTTTAGGAAAATATCCTTTCTTCTTCAAAATCAATTTCTTTTCACAAAACATCATTCAATTTTAAAAGAAAGAGATTTTATTGAAAATAGTCATGAAATCTTTTAGAGGAAGCTTCATTAAAATAAGGCTTTATAAAACAGTAGAAATCCGTTCGTGCCGTATAAGTAAAAAAAACATTCTTCGTACTTTTGTCGGAAAAGTCAAAAAGTACCTCGTACGGAAAAACGACAAAAGATTCCTTTCAGATTCTTTACTAAAAACTCACCTAAGGGTAAAATTGGATTTAAACTATTTCAAGTGGATGGAAACAATATTACATATTGAGGGAACATGGATGTGGATGATAAAATACACCCCAGTAAATACTTACGAATAAACAATCTCGGATAAAAATGAGATTGTGATATTTCCCTTACCTTAGGTCCGATTAGCTTTGTACGTGTCCGAAGCTCCTGTATAATGGTTTAAATAATGTTATTGACTTTTTCCAGAATCATACATATTTATATGATATCATATATGGTCATATTATTAGCTTCTTGTTAGTAATATTTCATTGTTACTTGTTACTCGGGTCTTTATAACTTTTTGTTCTTATGCGTGTTTTGTCGAATAAATTCTTATTCTTATCTTTAGGTTATAGATAATTCATTTCCAGAATGGTATTAGTGTATTATATACCATATTAATTCATTCAATTCATTTATATAATCATTACGAAATGAAGATCATGTAGAACGAGTCGCATCACATCGTGGAGACGGTATTCCGTACGTACGCACGAGTGATGATATCATTCCTATGATCGTGGAATTGTATTGGAGTATATATATATTATTTCAGTATCAATATTACTTCATAATAATCATATTTAGTTACTCATTACACCATTATACCCATCCTTGTAAGGTGATGGTGGAAAATAGATTACACCACGGCGTGGAGACGGTATTCCGTACGTACGCACGCGCGGTGATTTCATTTTTCTGTAGGATGGATAGAAGGTGAATTAGGGTTGTTTCATATTTATAATAACATATCAGTATGTAAGTAATACTGATGTTATTACTTTATCATGAAACAACTAAAGAAGAAGAAGTTGAAGAAGAAAGAAATTGAAAAGATCGGTAATGGATATTACCTCTTCTTTGGAACGCCTCTTTGAATCCTCCACTTAAGGAACTAAGATTGGTCTTTGGAGAAGACCAGAACCTCTAGGATTATTCTAGGAAAGTGGAGAGGAGAAAATGTCAGGGTTTGGCCGAGCTTGAGTGCTCAAAATTGGTGTGAGGAGGAGGGGGAGGAGGTTCCCTTTTATAAGGGAGGAGAGGGGCACCTTAGGAATATCTCAAAATATTATTTTATATTAAAGTCAAAATCGGTTTATAATGGTTCCAAAGGGTCTTATTTCGAAGCTAAAGTGGGGATGGGTCGAAATCCTATCAACCAATAGAATTTATACAAGTTTAGGATATTATTTTAACCTTATCAATTAAATTTAACTCTAAGTTAAATAATTTAACTTTTACCATGTCTTTTTGTTTTCTTTCACTATATGGTTAATACACTTACTATAACATGACAAACGAACCCCAAATTGTTTATTATTAATATATATATCCTTATCTAAGTCATTTGGCCGAACCTTAGATTTTTAGGAATAAAATAACAATTAATAATATAATATTTGATTTAAAAACTATTTTGTGTCAATTTTGACACTATTTGATATATGATTTGTTTGAAAGTCATAACAGAATTATATGTTCGAACCAAGTTGATTAAATCAACACTAATATATCATAGTAACCTAGAAAATTAGTGGAATTCATAAAAAGTCTCCAATTACATTTATTTTGGTGTTTATAACATCAATTATGTCAATATTTCATTAATAAGATAATTACTGCATCATCTTTGTGTCATAAATAAATTATATTATTTGATGTCTAAAAATTACAAATAAAATACCATCATGTAGGAAATCTTTTTAGCTTTCTAATGAATATTTACAATCGAATTTATCTTATGTATAACCCCATATTAAAAATGATTTACTTATTAAACTTTGATTTTAACTATTTTAACCCTTCTTTAAATAAATTCATAATAAATGTCCTAATCTAATCCAAGTGGGCCTAAATGGTCATATTTTATTCCTAAGTTTGTTTTTGGTCGAATTACACTTGTCCAATAGAATTAGGACATGTGTTAGGGTAATAGTAATATCATATTTACCCTTAGTTACCCTATTTACTATTAACCGCGGTAAAAAAAAGTAAAAAGTTACTATTCACCAAAAATTATTTTCATCTCATTGAACCACATTTTAGTCCTTGATATTAACCGTGTCTCTCGGATTTTCGAAATTCCATTCACAGAAGTGGTAAAATTAAGTTTTATGCAAAATTCAGTTTTTAACCTAACACTTAGTGGTTTCACTATTGATCAAAAATTTAAAGTTTTCAGAAAAATGCCAAAATTTCATCCTAAGCTATATTTCATATTCCGAATTCAAAAATGAAGTCTATTTTACCAAATTCATAACATAGAAGTTGAATTAATTAATTTTATAATTAAATCCCACTATTAAAACAAATAGCGTGTTTTTACGAAACAATATCTATCAAAAGATTGACACTTGTTTATGTCAGGTTTAAATGTGAAATTACGTCCAATGACCAACATTGTATTAAATTGTAAAAATATATTCTAAATATACTTTAAAACCACTCAAATTAATAATTTATCACTATTAATTATTTCTATTAAAAAAGTTGTTTTTAATTATAATTTAGTAATTTTCACTATTCATCAGAATATGAAAGTTATCCGAAATGTACCAAAATTTCACCTTAGGATAAATTGGATACTCCGAATCCAAAAATGAAATCCATTTTGAAAAATAAAATTTACAAAAATTCAAAAAAGTGGTTATTACTATTCATAACGGCTAGTTTTAATAGCATATCGCTGTTTAGTGAAACTCGTTATTGCATACTACACACACAATCGAGGAAGGTTGCGATTGCGTGTAATGCAAGGCAAGTAAAGGATGCGTGTTGTGCAAGCTCCTTTTGGTGTAGCGTACAACACAAGACATTAATAAAATTAAAAAGAATATTTTTCATAAAATCTTGGCCTGTTACATTCTACCCCCCTTAAAATGAATTTCGCCCTCGAAATTCGTCGGGGTTATAAATGGTTTTCTATTCGAAAGTTTCCCACATCGCAAAAATGAATACCAAAACTTGGCTTTAAAAACTCAAGTATGAAATGTAACGATTACCCAAATAAACTAATTGTTGGGTTTCCACATAGGTAAAAATATGGATATGGAAGAAAAATCTAACCATCATGTTCTGATGGAGAGTGGTAGAGAACATGGCTATGGAAAAGCCAAAAATCACAAATCCATAAATTTGTGATGATATAAGGTACCATCTGATTCCTCAGGTATAAGATCACTAGGACAACATTTTTGGTTTTCAAGATAATTTCCCTAAAGTTGAAAATTTGAATTAGAATAAATACTTACTTTATTTTGGTACAATCTCACTGTTGTTCGTGCCTTGAACAATTTCCACTTCATCTCTTAAATAAATGAAGTTGAATTTGTTATTCGTGAAGTGTTAGCAGATAATGTGATAGAATGACGGGTCATTCCATCTGTCTCAAACAAAAGGTTAGCAAAAATTATATGCATAAATCGATCTATAGTGAGATTAATCATATATGGTTCCTAAAATGGACTTATACTTCATATATCATACTGCTTAATATAATAAAACTAGTTTCTACTAAATAGGGACTTCCTGTAGGTCAGTGGTAGGCGATAAAGGCTAGTCGCACTTCGGTTGTGGGTTCGATTCCTACAGCCTTGTCCGAAGCGATGGGCTGTCGCCCGTCCTGCAGGTTGTCCTTTTTCTAAAACTATATTACTATAACATCCCATCAATAATATCGAGAAAACTTCGATCCTTAAACAATACTCACTTATGTCCAACATAATCCATTTCAATCTTTAGGCTTATCCATAATACTGCAGTCCACTCTGACAACGATTACCGAGATTTAATACTGTCGTTGATCCCCACATATCATAAGATATGTTTTGTTGGTCACATTCTAAACATTCAAAGTCCTTAATCATGTATTCTCTTGAATACCTTAGTGAAAACATGAATGCGGTTAAAAGTTAACACTTTCCACATACCAAAATCCTCAAAATTCTATATACTCAATCCATGATATCACTTAGTCCTTATATCAATCATGAGCTCATGAATATTGTTAAACATTTCATTTTCTTATTTTCCCTTCATTATGCGCATATCCTCTTATTTCCAAAAATATCTCAATCACTTTGAATACCACATTAAACCAATACATAAATATTCCAATACTCCATGATACAACATTATTTTGGAATCCCATTACATAAACACTTAATCATTCCACCACATCGTTATCATATTCAACATTGCCAATAGAGATCGCATGTGATTTCCCTTTGTCCTTTGCCTTCAGTGGTTGCTCATGTTGATCATCACTAACCCTTGGATTAGGGCAATTATTAGCATAATGCCCCATTTCCTTGCACTTGAAACATTGAAGTGTAGCAGGTTCATTCTGTGTATCCCTTCCTTTATTTTCATCATTAGACATCTTCTTCCCATTATCACGGCATTCAAATGCCCGATGACCTTCCTTTCCACATTTAAAACATTTACTTGTCCCTTTAAGACAACTCCCTCCATGTTTCTTTCCACACTTTGAGCATAAGGGAAAGTTCATCTTCTTTTCCGTGTGCTCTTTAGATTTTTCTTTGAATTCCATCTTCCTCTTCTTATCAAACCCATGTGACTGATGGGTTACTCCAATCTCCATCTCGACTTTGAGAGCACATCGAACGATTTCCTCGTAGCTATTGAAGTCCCTTATGGCTAACGCCCTTCGAAGACTTGGTTTTAAGCCACTAAAGAATCGATCGATCTTACTCTCAGGTTGGATAATAATACCAGAAGCGTACCTTGCAAGTCTGGTAAAATTTGCTTCATAGGTACCAACAGATTCATCATCCCTTTGCTTCAGTTCAAGGAACTCTTTCTCCATCTTTGTTCGGAGAATACGAGGGAAGTACTTATTGAAAAATAAGTTCTTGAACTCGTCCCATTCCATAGACTCAATTTCATCCCTTTGACTTGTATTCTTAACAAGATTCCACCATTGATCAGCATCTCCTTCCAAACGATACACTGCTAGGATGACTTTATCATGCTCAGAACATTGAAGAACTGAAAATATCTTTTCAGTAGTACTAATCCATTGTTCAGCAACTAATGGATCAGTAGACCCGCTGAAAGATGGTGGACGCTGCCTCATGAAAGATTCAACAGAATGTTGCTCCGTCCTTTGTTCGTTTGGAAATCCTTCATGATTCATAGCTTGAGAAAGTTGTGTGAGCATGGCTACAAGATTTTGCATTCCAGCTCCCATATCGTTTGGTTGCTCAGGGGGACAATCATTGCATTGCCCATCGCATTCCGCATTAACACGGTTCCTTCGGGTTCCAGCCATTGACTAAAACCAAGAAGAATAGTGTGAGCAACACTAATTATAATAGGAAACCACATAATTCAAGAATAAAAATTTCATGCTTAAGGTCTTATCCTAGGTTATTCATGGCCATTTCTAAGATTGTGTTCTATGCTTAGACTTATCCTTAGGGTTCTTACTAAGGCTTTCACATCCTAGTTTCCAAAGGTTGACTAAACCTTTCCTCTGATACCAACTGTAACGACCCGTATCCTGACGTACATGGACATTACATTACATTTGCGGAATACTTAGTACATAACAAAAACACACACTAAAGGATCGTAATAGTTTAGTGTCTTTGGAAACTCTGAACATAATCTTCTAATCCTGGTGAAAGATCTTCAATATCTCCCGTAAAGATCTTCCATTTTTTTTACCTAAAACCTTTTTTTATATCCTGGGGAAAAGAAAACATAAAAGGGTGAGCTCAAATGCTCAGTAAGGGTATACAAAAGAAATAAAAATCATATCATATCTTTTTGAAAATCACAACCTGCAAAAGAGATCATAATATCTTAACATGGAACAAATCATAGAAGTGAAAATGAGATCCCCATAATCATAACATGAAACTTGAAATTTTGTGGCATTCACACATAATCATGGAAAATCATTTCTTGTTAGTCATGACTCATTGCCAAGACTATCTTAGTGGACAAAGTCCCTTTCTGAACCGAGTTCACTCCTCGTTTCAGTCCTGTATCACTGAACCGAAATAACCTTCCGTTCCAGCCATGTCTATCTCATGAGATATAAAATCATTACCCAATGAATTGGAGGGAGATATAGGTCCCACCCATCTTATAATGAATCCTTTCTTATGTGTGCCACATAATCATAACACATACATCATCGCATAACACATGTAACAAAAATGGCATTCTTGAAACATCATGACATCATAAATCAATTCATATAAGATAAAGGAATTCATAAACATAATTCCATCACAACATAGTCAAATCAATGTAAAAATATGGATAGAAACAGAACCCTTTATTATCTTAGATGGAAAATAATTTTGATAAAACACTTGAATTGAATTCTTGAGGAAAATATCCTTTCTTCTTCAAAATCAATTTCTTTTCACAAAACATCATTCAATTTTATAAAGAGATTTTATTGAAAATAGTCATGAAATCTTTTAGAGGAAGCTTCATTAAAATAAGGCTTTATAAAACAGTAGAAATCCGTTCGTGCCGTATAAGTAAAAAAAACATTCTTCGTACTTTTGTCGGAAAAGTCATAAAGTACCTCGTACGGAAAAACGAAAAAAGATTCCTTTCAGATTCTTAACTAAAAACTCACCTAAGGGTAAAATTGGATTTAAACTATTTCAAGTGGATGGAAACAATATTACATATTGAGGGAACATGGATGTGGATGATAAAATACACCCCAGTAAATACTTATGAATAAACAATCTCGGATAAAAATGAGATTGTGATATTTCCTTACCTTAGGTCCGATTAGCTTTGTACGTGTCCGAAGCTCCTGTATAATGGTTTAAATAATGTTATTGACTTATTCCAGAATCATACATATTTATATGATATCATATATGGTCATATTATTAGCTTCTTGTTAGTAATATTTCATTGTTACTTGTTACTCGGGTCTTTATAACTTTTTGTTCTTATGCGTGTTTTGTCGAATAAATTCTTATTCTTATCTTTAGGTTATAGATAATTCATTTCCAGAATGGTATTAGTGTATTATATACCATATTCATTCATTCAATTCATTTATATAATCATTACGAAATGAAGATCATGTAGAACGAGTCGCATCACATCGTGGAGACGGTATTCCGTACGTACGCACGAGTGATGATATCATTCCTATGATCGTGGAATTGTATTGGAGTATATATATATTATTTCAGTATCAATATTACTTCATAATAATCATATTTAGTTACTCATTACACCATTATACCCATCCTTGTAATGTGATGGTGGAAAATAGATTACACCACGGCGTGGAGACGGTATTCCGTACGTACGCACGCGCGGTGATTTCATTTTTCCGTAGGATGGATAGAAGGTGAATTAGGGTTGTTTCATATTTATAATAACAGATCATTATGTAAGTAATACTGATGTTATTACTTTATCATGAAACAACTAAAGAAGAAGAAGTTGAAGAAGAAAGAAATTGAAAAGATCGGTAATGGATATTACCTCTTCTTTGGAACGCCTCTTTGAATCCTCCACTTAAGGAACTAAGATTGGTCTTTGGAGAAGACCAGAACCTCTAGGATTATTCTAGGAAAGTGGAGAGGAGAAAATGGCAGGGGTTGGCCGAGCTTGAGTGCTCAAAATTGGTGTGAGGAGGAGGGGGAGGAGGTGCCCTTTTATAAGGGAGGAGAGGGGCACCTTAGGAATATCTCAAAATATTATTTTATATTAAAGTCAAAATCGGTTTATAATGGTTCCAAAGGGTCTTATTTCGAATATAAAGTGTGTATGGGTCGAAATCCTATCAACCAATAGAATTTAGACAAGTTTAGGATATTATTTTGACCTTATCAATTAAATTTAACTCTAAGTTAAATAATTTAACTTTTACCATGTCTTTTTGTTTTCTTTCACTATATGGTTAATACACTTACTATAACATGACAAACGAACCCCAAATTGTTTATTATTAATATATATATCCTTATCTAAGTCATTTGGCCGAACCTTAGATTTTTAGGAATAAAATAACAATTAATAATATAATATTTGATTTAAAAACTATTTTGTGTCAATTTTGACACTATTTGATATATGATTTGTTTGAAAGTCATAACAGAATTATATGTTCGAACCAAGTTGATTAAATCAACACTAATATATCATAGTAACCTAGAAAATTAGTGGAATTCATAAAAAGTCTCAAATTACATTTATTTTGGTGTTTATAACATCAATTATGTCAATATTTCATTAATAAGATAATTACTGCATCATCTTTGTGTCATAAATAAATTATATTATTTGATGTCTAAAAATTACAAATAAAATACCATCATGTAGGAAATCTTTTTAGCTTTCTAAGGAATATTTACAATCGAATTTATCTTATGTATAACCCCATATTAAAAATGATTTACTTATTAAACTTTGATTTTAACTATTTTAACCCTTCTTTAAATAAATTCATAATAAATGTCCTAATCTAATCCAAGTGGGCCTAAATGGTCATATTTTATTCCTAAGTTTGTTTTTGGTCGAATTACACTTGTCCAATAGAATTAGGATATGTGTTAGGGTAATAGTAATATCATATTTACCCTTAGTTACCCTATTTACTATTAACCGCGGTAAAAAAAAGTAAAAAGTTACTATTCACCAAAAATTATTTTCATCTCATTGAACCACATTTTAGTCCTTGATATTAACCGTGTCTCTCGGATTTTCGAAATTCCATTCACAGAAGTGGTAAAATTAAGTTTTATGCAAAATTCAGTTTTTAACCTAACACTTAGTGGTTTCACTATTCATCAAAAATTTAAAGTTTTCAGAAAAATGCCAAAATTTCATCCTAAGCTATATTTCATATTCCGAATTCAAAAATGAAGTCTATTTTACCAAATTCATAACATATAAGTTGAATTAATTAATTTTATAATTAAATCCCGCTATTAAAACAAATAGCGTGTTTTTACGAAACAATAACTATCAAAAGATTGACACTTGTTTATGTCAGGTTTAAATGTGAAATTACGTCCAATGACCAACATTGTATTAAATTGTAAAAATATATTCTAAATATACTTTAAAACCGCTCAAATTAATAATTTATCACTATTAATTATTTCTATTAAAAAAGTTGTTTTTAATTATAATTTAGTAATTTTCACTATTCATCAGAATATGAAAGTTATCCGAAATGTACCAAAATTTCACCTTAGGCTAAATTCGATACTCCGAATCCAAAAATGAAATCCATTTTGAAAAATAAAATTTACAAAATTTCAAAAAAGTGGTTATTACTATTCTTAACGGCTAGTTTTAATAGCATATCGCTGTTTAGTGAAACTCGTTATTGCGTACTACACACACTATCGAGGAAGGTTGCGATTGCGTGTAATGCAAGGCAAGTCAAGGATGCGTGTTGTGCAAGCTCCTTTTGGTGTAGCGTACAACACAAGACATTAATAAAATTAAAAAGAATATTTTTCATAAAATCTTGGGCTGTTACAATCATTCTCAATTTGTTTTTGCATAGCCATATCTCTGAAAAGTTAAAATGTAAGTTATATTAGGTGGCATGTCCCAAGATCACTAAAGAAATAATATCAAAAATAAATAATAAGTACATGGTCTAGAAATAATCTTGGGAATGGGAATATGAAATTGAAAAATCCATGGATACATAATTAACAATATCAAACCAATTCACATAAATTTATGAAATTCCTAGCTAAAAAAATAGTTGGGAAATTTAATTTACATGAATAAAATAATTCCTTCAAATCATGAGTCCTCATTTTAATAATAATTCTTTACTTTATTCATTAAATTCGCTATTTTACTCCTTAAATATCATTAACATTGAAATCTAAAAAATGAAATCATAATATTACAAAGAAACTCTTGTCTCCTACATAATTCAAGTAAAGAAAGAATCCAAGTATGGGAGTTCAATTTTTCACTAAATATTAAATAATGTTTTCGAAAAAATGTAGAGGTTTTATAAGTTTAAAAACTACAAGTTAACTCCATTTCATGTGAATCTTATTCCTTAGCTTCCATTGGCTGATGATACCTTATTACATTCATATACTTTCAAAGGATATTTATTCAATCAAGCACAAGGATTATGTAATTTAAGCCCAAAAAATGTTGAAGAGTTTATTGTCTGCATGATGAAATACTTCCTAAGAAATGAAATTAAAATTTATATTCCTAAAAAGAAAGTAGAACGGGATATGTCTTGGTATGATCCCCCAAGTTGGTGGTGAATTTGTACTTCCACCATACGGTAGTATGAGCTGTTATTCAATATCATTTGGTGGATGAAGCCTCTTTTATTTGAATGGCCACATGTTGATTTTCCCAGCATGTTCTTCATCCTTGTTCTTGAGGAATGACCAAAGGATATATTAGATCATATCCCCCTTAAAATTTAATTTTATCTTGCATGGAGGGGGTAGGATGAAGTAAGGTTCATCCTCCTTCTTGATTGCCACTTGTGAAACTTTATTTTACTCTTCCAATGTTGAATAAATAGGGAATTCATGAATTAAAAAATAAAAGGGGATGTAATCTGGTATTTTTTTACATGAATAATTTTTAATTCGAATTTCTAATAATTAATTTCTCCCCTTTAATATGATCAGACTCTTTTATAATTTTTTTAGGCTCAACTACATGGAATTCTTTACGAGGTTCCTCAAATGTATGTTAATGGAAATTAAGGAGGTCCTTATGTTCCTCAAGAGGTGTAGGTCTAGTATATTTAGCATCCTCTATGGTAAGGAATGAATTTTCCTACTGTAAAAATTTGAAAAAAGGAGTGATTATAAATTTAGATTGAATACATTCATATAATAAGGAGTTCAAATAAAGATCATCTCATTGTTTGTTTATTAACGCAATGCCTCAGTGGTAAGTTTCTCTTCAAGATTTATCTCAATGAATGGAGGAAGGTAGTCGAGGTCCTCTATCTTTACCTCAAATTTCACTACATGGGTGGTGTATTCCATCAATGTTGTCAACTCTTATTCTTTGAAACATTTGTGAAAATCAAGTAGTTCCTCACATTCATTCCAAAATTCTACCAGTTCTTATTGATCAATCTGATGTTGATCAACAAGAAAGTCATCCTCCTTGGACTCCTATTGTGTTAAAAGTAGTGCATCTACTAGTTCAGGTTCAGGTTCAGTTTTAGGTTCTTTTGATGATTCCTATAAATATGAACTTATAAAATCCATTAGGACTTAAATATCTTGAACCATCACCTCAAACTCTTGAATATCATATTTTATTTTTCTTTTTTCCACATTCTCCTAGAAATAATTTCGGGGAACACCCTCAAAGGTGTTAGGTGGAAATAATGAACACTCTCCTTATGTCTTGGCCACTTCTTGATTAAATTTATGGAATTACACCCAATGTTTAGTTAGTTATCTATCCAATTATTTAGCCACTAGTTTCTGAAAGGCCTCTTTCAAATCATGCATGATGTCATTCAATTATTCATCTATAAAAATTTGGATTCATTCTCGCCTAATAATTTAAGAAAATAAGTAAACAATTTATTTTAAATAATGTTTTTTTCAACTACCTATTTATATACCCATGAGTAATCATTCCTTAGAGAGTAATAATCATTTTAATTTATCATGAAAAGATTTTTAAATTTTTTTTATTAAAGAAATTAGAAATTATATAATATTTGAAAATAGAAAAAGTGAATGAACTACTCAATAGATTTTTGTAAATGGTTCCAATTATGAAGAATGCATGTCGTAGGGTATGAAAAAAGAATTTTTTTTTATTAGTGCATCATAATTCCTGACGAAGGTTCTCTCACATGAGGAGATTCTCAGTATTTCACCTATGAATTCTAAATCACCTAATTTTTTTTCAGGATAATAATGAAGAATCCTTTTGGTTTTTAAATATTTTAAATAATTTCATGAAATATGAAAATTTAAACAATCATGGAAATATAAAAATATTGAAGTAATAGAGAAATTACATGGTTATGGGTTCAATCGGTATTCTCCTTTATATGTTTGATTTCATTTTGATAATACAAACATAAAATTTACAGTTTTAACGACTATTATTTATATAGATATTTTTGAAATCATTGAATGATTATGAAATTTCAATTCCAACTCCTCATTTATTCAATGTTGTTAACCCATATTGGTCTAAGGTGCATCATCTTCCAGGATCCATCTTTATCATTGCCTTATCATCCATTTATTAGCTCAAGTAAATCATATAAAGAGTTAACCAATTGATAGAGGTAAAGGATTTTAAATAAAATATTAGAAATAGACTAAGTTGTGTGTCATTGGGGTGACATTCACAACGTCGGGGAAATTCACCTCAACCTTTCACGATAATCTAATTTATTAATAACTTAAATAAACATTATATAAAATCAAGAAAAAATTGAACTCACCATGGGATAACTCTCGGGGTTAGCCACTTATTGATGAGAGTAAGAGATAACAATGGTGGGACAAAGGAAGAGAGTAAGAAGGGAAAGATATAATGAGAATAAAAATAAAAATAAGAATTTTGGAAGAAGTAAATAAAATTTACCAAATAAAATAAAATAGAATTCAGATGATATATAGAAAAAAATAAAGAGATTGGGAGAACGAAATAAAATTAATGAAGAAAATAAATGTAAATAAATTCATAGAGAAAATTAATATTTTACATTAATTGTTTTTAATTTTATTTTTATTAAGAGAAGAATAACATTTAAAGAAGAAGAAGATAATAATAAAGGATTGATGAATTATAGTAACAATTGAAAAAATTCATAAACATATTTTATTTATTTATAAAATATAATATAAAATTACAATTAAATGAAACTAAAAAAATTAATAAAAATAATGGTGTGGAGGGAAATGCAGCAATGGATTGAGGATGGACTCACCACCCCCTTGGTGCTCTGTGTCAATATATATATATATATGATTGGCAGGGGGATCAACCATCATTTATTTGAATCCAAGGAGTGGGGATCAGCTTCTTTGTATTAGTGGTGAGATTTGTGGATATTAATCCTCCCAAAGACCGATGGGTTTAAAATTTAGACTCCCAAATATCATGGGTGAAAGATTAACCCATGTGGAATAAATCTATGTGGGGTAGATTGATTGGGATACTCCGTTAAGGCATGCAGGTGCCCTGATATTTTTCATGTATGTAGAAAGTAGGTTTGTGTACCGCAATGGTCTCCTCATGTAATTTAATTTTCAATGGATAGTGAATTGGACTTTCATGGGCTATGGGTGTGAGCAGCGATAATGCACAGTAGTAGTGTTGGATGGAAGTGGGCATCTAAGCAGTGGTGAGGTCTTAGTGGTGAGGGGGAAGCCTCACCTCCCTCTAGCATTAGAAGTGGCTGGAGGAGATAAAATTGAGCTTCTTGTAGGAGGAAATGGTGGAAGCGGCAGTGTTAAAGGTGACTGAAATTTCAAATTCAAAGACGCATTATTTTTTCCCTTTTTAGAATATTTACATTTCCGCATTCCAAATTTCTCATAGTTTACTAATAAAATCATGGGTTTTAACATTAAAAACATCAATGAAATATTTTTACAAATATTTATCCAACATGTGTATGTAAAATTTTCTTATATACATGCATTCTCATGAAATATGATCAACCAATCCAAGATACAACTGGAAAGAAAAAATAAACATATGTAAATAATAAAATCTAGTCCATGGCTGATTCTTGGGTCTGTAAAACCTATCATTTGAAAAAAAAATCCAACTTATTTGAGTATAACTATGAATGTATATATATATATATATATATTCAGATATATATATATATGATCATAACCATACTTAAATAGGAAAGGAAGAAAAGAATAAAAAACACAAAAAATAGTTGATCTTTGGGTCTATAATCCCAATCCATGGTACCTTCTTCAGCTGGTGCTGGAAATGTATCTAAGAAAGCTACATCACCATAGAATAATACTCCTCCTAAACCTAGATTCACACATACTCACCTATAATCACTATAATAAAGGATACTTTATAACAGTGGTCAATCTTGTAAAAAGGCCTCTCTAATAAACTATGGAATTTGTTGGATTTATCAAATATCATACCCCAATAATAGGATATAAGGTATAAATAAACAAGGTATCCTCTTTTTCTTATACTGATTAATCATGTTTAAATCATCTATGATAGCCTATATCGTGTAATCTAGTATAAAACATCCACAACGGTCTATGATGTGTAATAGAATGTCAGACCACAAAGTGCCAGATCCAAGGTATAGAAAACAAAGACATCCTCATTCAGTCCTAAGATCATATAGATGGAAACTTCGTAAATGCATGGTTGGTTTCCAAGGAGCATATCAATAGAGCATGTAAAAAATGAGTCCAAGAAATATATATTCAAGGGGTAACAAGGAATGTGGTTTCATATAGAATCAGGACACAATGAGTAAACAGGTCCATGGGATCCACTACTATTAACAAAAGCCATGGAGTAGAAATGTCCATGGAATCTAATGGAATCAGGATCTGAGGAGTACAAATATCCACAGAAAACACTACAAATATCAATTAATCATCTAGCCTATATGTCTATCCACATAATTTTTATATTGGGGAATCCAAGTTTCCCTCAAGGTGTAAATATACATTTAGATCCATGGATTAGATATGTATAAGGAATCTTTCATATCATGTAAATCTCAACATCTAGATTCCAAGAGGAACATTTGGTAATCCCCAAACTATCAGGCTCAAAATCAGGATCCTAGGAACCATGTCAGGTTATATTTTATAATAATTGAAAGGCTACAAATCTATATTCTATGAATCATCCCTAGACATCCTAAAACATTCAAGCTTAGAATCTGGATCCAATGAAGCACCTCTTGACATCCCTATCCAACAACACATCATGTCAATCTCAATAGCAACTAACTAGGAGGAACATCTAATAATTTTTGTTGAATCATCTGTAATAAAGTAAAGATATAATCCAAGTGTGAGGGTTATTAAATGTCTCAACCCACTACTACTACTGTAACCTCTATATCTTACAAGTTCAATAACGTTTCTATGGTGACACTCGATACCCTCTCAATCCAAAGTTGGATTATATGATTCGAATCGATCAAACATCAAGAACCCACCAGGTTTCACAAGTAATGAATAAGAGAGTAATCCAACTCGAGAACCTAAAAGGGAATCAGGAAGAGTTATCCAACACTGAATCCTCAAAACGATATAAAGAAAATGCATCCTACATGGTACCTTTTGTAACCATAATTGGAAAGATGCATCCCATATAGGAGCCTCGTAGCGGTACATAGAAAAGGCATCCTACATGGGAACCTCAATAATAGTAGTGGGATAGAGGAATCCTATATTGGATCTTAAAAAACAACCAGTATTAGAGCCTCTTGGGGAAAAAGGTCACATCTTGCAAGGGGGTGTCCTCAAAAGAAATACTATAATGGAATTCTTCATGGATGAGGGCTCATGGACCATCATGTATCAAGGTCTTATCATGGTTGGTCCGAACACCCAATATATCATTCTTATTTCATTTATCTTTCTCATGAAATGATTGAATTTGATTATTGGGGGAGGAACCATGCCATTTATATGAAAACCCAAAAAAATAACTTGAGAGTCCTCAAATCACCCCAAAAGGTTTCACCAGTATGATATGCATGGAAAACTACCCATTTTGGACTCCTCATATTTCCAATTATGAGTCTTTTTCAAAAAGATACAAAAACCCCTCAAAGGGGTAGTAAGCTGGAATTACATGGTGTGTTCACACAGTACAAGGAGTGCACACCCATGTTCCTACATAGTTGTATACTATAGCCAAACATGGCATATCAAATCCCATGTAAAGGGCATGTTCATTATGTACTTGATGTGTACCCAACATGGGGTACCTACCCATGTACCTCACATGGATTAGCCATATATCTCACCTATCCATGTATCTTTTAATGGAATTCAACCCACATAGGTTCTTACCCAGACTCAAGATGGCTATGTTCCCCTACATGGGCTATCAAGTCGAGTACTCGGTTACACAGCCATATATCAGTACTTCACATGTATATCCCATACATTTCATGAACATCCAAAAATATCATTTTTCCCATGTTGGAATAACACATATCATGTGTTCCTGAACAACACATTGTGCGATCAAGATTTCATAATGAGAAAACCACCAAATCTCGTGAAACCCCTATCCCCCCCCCAAATAGATCAACACATAATGGGTCCATAGTATGAATAAAAGTAGATTAAAGCATAAAAATTATCAATCTATGTGGATTAATGGAGAAATTTAAAAAGGAACTACCTTTGGGTGGAATCCACATAAGATTTTTCTATTTTTATAGTTTATGACTATCATCCACGGATTTGGTGTGTCCCGAGCTTCGCTATGATACATATCTTCTCCTAACTCTCCTTTTAACTCTATATCCCTACACCATATTATATCAGGGTCATGTGACGGTGGATCCCCAATGGAATGTGTGTGGTTCTAAGGAATAATAAAATAAAAGGGGGAAATGAATGAAGAAGAGGGAAAAAAAGGGCATGGCCCGACCCTAGAGACAAAACTAAGTTAATACCCGGCCTAGGAAAAACTCATTTTTCATGACTCGTCTACAGAGATATAATCTCTACATTCAATATATATGACCGAACAAACCTACCAGAACAAATTAATTTTTAATTAAATAATTTTTAATTATTAATTATTCCTTTAAAATTTGAACATATCATAATTCTTCCAAACACATTTCCTAAGGTCAAAACCCTATTCCGAGACCAATGGACTAGTTAGAAAAATTATCTGAGATCATATAATGGTGAAAAAAAAATCCAATTTTACCTCTTAAAATCATAGAAGGGAAATAATTTAAATTTCTACTCAAAATTATAGTCTATAAAAACATAGGTTCTTACACTACTAGTTATCCATTAGCATTTAGAAAATCCACCTTATCCATAGAATTTCTATAGATTGGTTGATGGAGTCTCACCATGCATCTGGTGGGATAAACTAATTCAAACAACACCACTAGAAACAAAGTGGAGTCTATTGGGTATCTAATGGTTTTTTGACCAATAATCCAAGGTGGAATTAAAAGTAGAAATAAAATGTTCTGTTTTGGTCATAAATACCTTCTCTTGATTGATTAAATCTAAAAACTAAATAGAGAATCGATGAAAAGGTAATCCTAGAACATCATCCTATCATATTTTTCATCAAGAGAAATGTTATTTGACTTTAATGTCTATATAATCTCCTCAAGAGAATCAACGTTCCATATTATTCATTATTTCCAAAGAAGATAAAAGTAAACATCATCTAAGGAGATCAAGTCACTGAATAAAGAATAGTGTATTCTTTAATGACTCCATCTAAAGCATCAATGATATTATTTTTATATCTTTTGGTTCCCCTTTTTCTCTCCACTATTGAGCCTATTTTTTATGACCTTGTGGATCTTTCTTCTTGCATTTTTATCTCTCTATTTAAATATTGTTCTATTATTTTAATTGTTTGGGGAGTTTTTTGAATTTTAAAATACATGAAATTAAGAAATTCATCTATTCACTTCATCCTCTATTTCTTTGGATCCCTACATTCTATTCAAAGCATTGTCTTTTGGCTCTTGGTTCTCCATTAAAACCATGGTATTGAGGTTCTTTTTATTCCATTAAAATAATTTTTTCTAAGGTTCTTGGTTTCTTTAAAGGAAAGGGTTTTTTTCTTAGTTCCTATTAAAACCAAGGGGTTTAATAAATTGAAACTCATGATCATTCTCATGGGGAGTAGAAGTAAGGGTTCCATTGGGTACTATTGTTAAACTTAATTATCAAATTTTTCATGTCTACTTTCATTAGGCACTTTTCATTCCACAATGCTTTTGCAAAATTTCTTTATTTTAATTTTTGGTAATCGTAACAATGATATTATAGATTGATTTCTTTATATCATCACTCCTTTTATAAAATCAATATTTATAAACAATTTAATTTTAAAAAATAAAATAACCCCCCCCCCCCAAATCCCCACTCATTCCATTTATTATAACAAAAAATACATATAAAATGAATCCTTGGATTATTCTTCAAAATATATTTTTAAAATTCTACATTCATATTTATATTTAGTTTTGAAATCTTAACTAGTTTACAGGGTTTAATTTTTTTAAATTTATTCAATGTATTATATTCATGATCCTTTCTTAGAAGGTTAGAATTATTATTATTGGAAAACTAACATGACTATTTTTCTCTAAAGTATTAGAAATCTTATTTATACAATATTTATGCATGGTTATAC
This sequence comes from Viscum album, assembly GCA_963277665.1. Taxonomy (NCBI): domain Eukaryota; kingdom Viridiplantae; phylum Streptophyta; class Magnoliopsida; order Santalales; family Viscaceae; genus Viscum; species Viscum album. The sequence continues at coordinate 207,593,067 of OY728166.1, forward strand.
ACCTACACTAAATATGAAGATAAATTGACTCCGAAATACATTGAATATTTTGAATTAAATGGTGAATAAATGAATTAATTGTATTGAGATTTAGAAAAATATGATTTTATATAGAATATCTAATTGTAAAAACAACAGCAAAATATAAATATTTTTTGAAATCACATGCAGAGGAATGAATAATGTAAAGGAAAGTAGATTGGATAGGTATTGAGAAGACATAAACAATTTATCTATGAATGAAAATAAATCTATTAATATAATTATTACTTCTTCACACATAGTGGTATAAATTATCTCAGGGATTTTTTCTCCATTAAAACACTCAATATGAAACTCTGATGGTTTTACCGTGTTCGTTGGATCACAAATTGGTGGTGATCCAAGAATCCAATGACATTAAAGTGACAAAGTTTTAATAAATCATCAAATCCTAAATGACATATGATATAACAATAAATTGAAAAATGGTTAAATAATTATTGTTGTTTAGGAAAATAAAGAATATCATTTCATTTAACGAAATCAAATATAGTAATTCTTCTAAAATTGGCACTGATAATGAAGTTTATGTTAAACCTGTTATAAAAATGGATTACAAACTCTTAAATAATAAAATTTCATCTCATTGTTCCAAAAAGTTAGATGAAATTTATGTAATGGATGAGATTTCATATAATTGAAAAAAATGTGCATATAATAATGGAATGCCTAATATAAAAATATAGGTTAAAATATAATAACAAAGTTAAGAAAGAAATAAATGTTTCAACAAAGAGTTATAATGATATCTTCACATCCTCAAGAATCACAAGTCAAAAACTTCTAATAAAACCCATCGAGGATGGAAATGATGCTAGAAATCTAATGTATCATTCTTCGTCTCATTATCAATCATCTTCTCTTTTCTCCTCAAGTCACCTTAATTATTAAGAGTTAAAATTTTATCAAGACCAATTTGATAATGGATACCATTAACTCGGTTATTTTTACCTAAAACTAAAAAATAAGTATAGTAATATGGGTTATTTTTTTGAAATTTTAAATAAATATAATATTCATTTAAAATTAAAGGATTAGTTGAATTTAAAATTAAAAATTAAACCAGATATTGATGTTTTCATATTTGAAATCAATGATCCCAAAATATCCCCTTAAGAATTCTCCCAAAGTGAACAATTTCTAAATATGATCCTTGTTTATAAATTTTCTAAATAGAACAATCATGGTTTTGATTTTTAAAATGATAATGAAAATTAATCAAAAAACACTTTTTTTAATTTATTCTAAAAAAATTAAAATATTTTCCTAAATACGTACATATTATATATGAACAAGACTGTAAAATTTAAAGACATGGAAGGCCTAAATTGATCTATCTCTCTAATAATATTCATAAAAACTATCATAATTTTTGGGTTCCGAAATATCTTATATCCAATGTTTGAAGACCTAATTTGTTTCCATGTCCAAATCATATTGTTTTAATATTTCCAAACTCTCAAGTGTACTATAAGGGAACATTAAATGATTTTTTTCATTGAATTTACACTACACTTTGATGATTTACCAAATGGTGTATTTTCTTAAAAATGGTGTCTTATTCTCTTTGTAGTGTGTGATAAACTCTTTACACAATGATTTTAATGTTTTATTCTCTAGTTGAGGGGGATCCTATCCATTTCATTTTCTAATAAGTTTTGGACATCAATCTTGATCTTCATGTGAAATGGTTCTTCGTTCTATTAATATTATATTCTCTATTAAATATTCTATTAAAATCAATTCTCTCTTATATTCTTTTAATGTTCTATCTTTTTATAATTTCTCTTCTTTTTCAGAAAATATTTTTAAATAATTTATTTTCTTATCTATTTTAATAAAAAATTATTATATTTTTTAAAATTTTATTTTCTTATCTCCTTAAAAATATAATTGTATTATATTTTAAAAAACATATTTTTCCTATTTATTTTTCAGATATGATCACTATAAATTAATGATATATTTTTAAGGGGAGCCCTATCTATTTTAATTATTTTTCTTATACTTCTACTTTTTTCAAATTCTCTTTAAATTTTTATTTTCTGTTTTAATGTTTCTTATTAAATTGGTATTATCATCAATATTTTATCTTCTTTTCTTCTCTCAAATTATTTACTAATTTAAATCTTGATATGTCCTAATTTATTTATATAGGGTGAGTTGTTTTAATTATCTTATCATTATATCATATCTCTTATCTAAGATTTTTTTTAGTAATTTATCTTTTTCTAAATCTTATTCCATATTGAATATATGTTCTTAAAATCATTCCTTAATTTTAAATCTCTTGGTATGATCTATAATTATTTGAAAACCTATTTAATAGTATTTTAATATCATTATATATAGATAATTCTGCTTAATTGTTTTATCTCTTTATATTATGAATCATTTCTATGTACCGCCATGATTTAGTATATCTTATTGTTCATAAATGGAAGTTAAATATTATTTAAATAATGTTTTGAAATTTTATTATTTTATCACATTTATTTATCCCTTTTTCATTGTAATTTCCTTTTTATAATCTCAACAGGTGATATGTTTTTAAAAGGGGGAAAATTTATTAGAGGTAAAAGATTAAAGTATGATGGTTTCAAATGATTTTTAATAAAAAGGGAGAACTTATTTTTAATGTTTAAAAGGGGAAACAATGCTTTCATAATTATTGGGTAAATTATTTATTTTTTTCATTTCCTTATAATAATTTATATATAAATTGTTTTCAATCATAATAAAAATTTGAGATTAGAAACTCTTATCCTATATTGGTACTAATGATAAAAAAATTCAATATTTTCTTAATGTGGTTAAATATGTTAAATTTTTACGTTGGGTGTATTTTGGCTATTAAAGAAGGATGAATTCCAGTCATAATTCAGATTTAAAATAGGCTCAAAGGACCAATTTCATTCCATGTTTTGTTAATAAACACTAACTAAATGATGTAGTTCTTCTAGCACGTAAGTAGCACATAATTGAACCACCTTGTCCCTAGAAGTCCCACCAGATTGTCAGTAGAAGCCCGCCATTCATCTGGGGGGAGAAAAAAGTAATCTTTTAGTTCTTAAAACACCATATGCTTCCTAGTGGAGGCTAATGGGTATCTTTTGTAATGATGGATTTGATTCAAATGAATAATTAATGGTGTACAAAAATAGTTTAGTTTGTATTTTAAATTCCACTGAAAAATTCCTGGAACCCAAAAGACCTTATGAAGGATTTAAAAGGAGGATTTATAAGAAAAAAATATAATCCAATCATAGTGTACATAGAGTTAAAGGATATTTGATCTTCAATGACTTCACAATATCCTTAAGATATGAAATGTTTTATCTTCCTAATCATTTCAAAATATCTTATTGAAAACATTATCTAAGGTGCTCAAGGAACATTATCAAGAAGGGTGTGATATTCAATGACTTCATATAAAAAATCAATGAAATTATTTTTTATATTTTTATACCTTTTTCACTTTCCTCATATTGATCTTATTTTTTAAAACCCATTTGGTCTCACGTATTATTTTTATCTCCCATTATTTCTATATTGTTCTAATTATTTCAAGAGATAGTGATTTTTGTGCATTGTAAATGGATTGAAACTAAAAAATTCATCTATACTATTATTCCTATATTTATTTTGTTATTTTTTCACACATAAAAGAATTTTTTTTAGTTCTTGGATATCCATTAAAACCAATAGATTGATTTTTTTTTCTAGTCCATTAAAAAAGATGTTTTGGAGGTACTTGGTTTTCATTAAACCAAAGAGTTTTTTGTTTCTTATTTCTTGTTAAAACCAAGGTGTTTATTAAATAAAACCTCAAGATGATTCTTGTAGAGTTTATAGATATGTGTACCTTCAGGTGAAATTACCAAAAAATATGCAAAAATTTCCCTTGCTCATTTAATATTCACACTTTACATTTCACAACACTTTCTCATAATTTCCTTGTTATAATTTCCACTATGCTTAACATTGATAATATTGATCTCTTATTTTGTATCACTATAAATTTTATTAAATAGGTAATTTTATTCTCATTAAAGTTTAAAAAGGAAATTCACCCCCACCCCTCTTCCCATTTCTCAGACACAACACCTATATCTATAGTCTACAAATCCCAAAATCCAAAGTCAAGGATAAAATCATCTCTTGGAAACCACATTGAAACATCTTGGTCATAAGGACAATCAACTAGTTCTACATCCCAATTCAATAAAAGACATTATTCATGTCTCCTTAAATTACATAGGCCACTAACATGCATCAAGGGTCTAAGGAGGCACCGTGGGGAGGTTATACCCATATATCAGAGTATGTATGGACTTAATAAATAAATAAATATTATCCAATATAAATAATATTGGAGTGGAAGAAGATGAATAAAAATAATACTAATAATAAATTCAATTCATTAGTGGTATAAAAATTCATTCCGTTCATAAACCATATGACCTCTCATTGGGCAGGTCATAAAACATACCAGAAAAATAAAATAAAGGACACATCCTCTATGAATACTTCAAGGCTCACCACACCTCATCACGATCCCAATATATGAGATTCCCTATTCTACAAATCTTAATCTGATCTCATGACTCATACCAAATTGGTACCAGAAATCACAATAAGAGAGAATCTTGAGCACCCATATACAATGGAGGATCATGCAATGTGAGAGTAAAATACATAGTAGGGAACCAAAAATGTGTTCACTTACCAAGAATTGTAAATAGTGTTATGTGAATGTAACAAGATCAATATAAACAAATAAATTTATGAATAAAATAAAATAACCAATGATACCTCTTATGACATTATTTTAGAATGTCTCTTGTTACATCATGTGGACTATGCAATCCCATATACCAAAACCAAATTTTTTTATCCTTAGTTTCATGACACGGATTGATTATACCTTCTTCGGACATTTCCAAGGTGTCTCTTAACACATCATAATACCCTATCAACCATATAAATACATTATTCTAGGGAATTTCCTTGGAAACTCAAATTATTGGTCTCAAACCTCTAACTACTCATCATGAATGCCTCTATAGAAATATTCTAGGTGACAAAAAAATCTCTCCACAATCCAAATATAAATACTGACTTTAGTTTAGTTCCTGATCATCTTGTGAAATCAGTGAATAAGGGTCACCCCCAAGTAAACCTACCAAATGGCTAGATCCCATGAATCTCGGGAATCCAAATCAACAAAAAAAGAAAAATTACATAAAACCCCAAACCTATATAGTTAGATATTAGGTAGGTTAAGCATCTTAGGGACCTATGTTTTCCGAGGAATCGCAGATAGACCTGATGAAAAATCCCAAAATCCCAAAAAAACATCACTTTGATAAAGAGATAGATCCCATGATATATATAGTGACCAAGACATTATAAGTAATATTTCTTTCTTGAATAAATTGGTGTTATATTATATTACATTTTATTATACACATACATCATATAAAATAGAATATTTATTTCATTATTCTATATTGTAACAAAAGTTAGTAAATAAACCCAATAAAATGTCAAATAATATAATGGGACACAAAATAAAATAGGAAACGTTTAATGGGAAAATATAGATCTTTCCAATCTATTAGAATCATCCCCCCTTAAAACGTTATAGAAATTAAATAAAATATTAGTAAACAAATAAACATATTAGAAAAGGAAAATATTGAAACATGTGAAGAATTGTATTGAACGATGAATGAAAGAATTAAGTGATGTTTTTAAGAGGTAATATAACTACTGAAATAGAAATGTATCCATTGGGAATATTAACTTGACCATTAGAATAGAAATTTAACCTTAAAATAATAAAAATAAAAATATATTATTTTTATCATGATTAATTTAAGAATATATAAATATCATGATACCATAAAATAGATATTATGATTAAAACCTCATTAAAATTATAAGCACCTTTTTAATTAATTGTATTTTAATTTAATTTGAAAATTTTATATTTTTTATATTAATAATTAAAATTTAACATTTTATAAAATTATTTTGATGAAATGATCATGTTTTTCAGAATCTTTATTTTGAAATTTTGATATTATTAATATTTTCATGACTTATTATATTCCCCCTTTACTTATTTTATTTGAAATGTGCATAATTTGTGTGAAATATTAATGTTTTAATATTAAGTATAATACTTGAGCATTTTTAGAAGTAGTCAAATTGAGCCAGTTTAATGTTTTACTTATAACTATCACTATACTGATCCAAATTGTGTGGTTCTTGTTTTGTAGGATTCTAAATTCAATATAAAACATTTAATTAGAAGGCACCATGATCCAAGTCTTCCATTTGAAGGGTCATATGGTCCTCACAAACAAGACCAAAGAATCTGTGAAGAAACTGGACTATTCATGAAGATTGATTTACTGGGCTCAATACAGAAGTTCAAAAACCTTAACTCTCCACCATAATTCTGGGGACACTACATGTCATCTTGGATAAAAATTTCATGGCCCAAATCCAATTACAAGGGGCCCAAATAAATCTTTGAAGTCCATCCCACCATTCTAGCAGAGAATGAAAATCAGTATAGTATGCATGACATATCTCCTGATGTAATCATCCAAGAGAGCTGAGATTTTGCAGTGTGAAAGAGGATATGTAGGCGGCCGACATTGTTGAAGAAACCATTCGGATTTGAAGGAATCTTAATATTCAAAAAACCTTTCACATTATGGACTTTAAAAAGACTGGATTGAAATGGACAGTTTAAGTTTGTTTATGAAACCGGCCATAACGTTTTATCCTTACGTCCAAATGACTCCAAATTTTGATAGTAGTCGACAAACATTATTGTCTACAACTTTGAGGAAGGATATATTTGAAGATTCGTCTGTCTAAATTGCCAAATTGGCGATGCAAGTGGAGGGACAGATTGGGAATGCAAACAGTCCACTCCTTGGGCTATAAATACTCTCCCCTTCTCTCCTTGAGAGGGGTTGGCATTTCAGAAGAGAGGAGATCATATTGGCACGACCAAAGCTTTGAAAAAGGCTTGGGAGGACCTTCAATACTCAAGTTTACACTTGAGAGACCTTTCCTCCTCTCTTTCTTTTCACTTACTTTTGTGTTCTTCATTTTTGTAATCTTGTAATTCTCTTTCTTTGTAATTATGTTTTAATGCAAGTTACTTCTTCAATATCTCTTATTCTCTTCCAACTTCTGTATTTTAATAATAATGTTCTTAAAATAGTTTAAATTCAGTTCAATCCTCTTCCCTTCTTTAGCTTCCTCATTCTATCGAAAGTTCATTTTTAATTATCATCATTGTTCGTGTGTGTGTGTCGACGTACCACTCTTTTCTTATCCCTTTCTTTTTCTTCTCTTATTAATTTATAATCATAATCATTATAACCAGATTATTAATCACCCAAATGGCTGAGTAAATCTCTCATTGGGGTGAGTTATAATTTAGGTATGTTAAGTGATTGAGAGCTTCTGCTCGATGAATATTCTTTGAATTAACATTGTGTATGTTGGACTTAACATGTCATGGATTAATGACTTGTTTTGTTTAACATGTGGTTTCCATGGATTATTGGAACCATAAATACACAACCATAAATAAGATCTGATTGAGATTATAACCTTAAGTTAAGTTAAGTCTTGGTTTAAAGCCTTAACACTTAAGAATTCTAATCAACATCATCTTGTGACATGGGTGTTAATTTAAATGCAATATAAAGAAAAGCTCGAGGATATCACAAGCTTAACTGACCTAATGATGAACTCACCCCAATATTTATCAATTTGGTAAATCAAACATCATCCATAAATCATTTCAATTATGCTCTGCAAACAAACCCCCCTAATCAAAATACAATCAACTAAAAACAAACGACTACTACAAAGTATCATCGCCGAGGATTCGACCCGAGTGCTGCTATACACATTAGCAGAGCACCAGAACCTTGAACGGTCGATAGGCGACAATCGGCCGCACTTTCAAATGGCGCCGTTGCCGGGGATGGTGCTTTAAGTAGTCATTAGTTTCTGGTTATTTTCAAGAAAACACAAAAAAAACAAATTTTAAAAAAAAGAATTTGAAAAAAAAACACAAAGAAAAACCCGTCTTCTCATAAAAATCATAAACTGAAAAAATACAAAGAAAAACCCGTCTTCCTCTTTCTTCCAAAATCTCTCTGAATGCCCCGTAGCCTTCCAAACAATCCCTCGGATTTGATTGACCCTGAAATTGAGCGAACACTTCGCCAACTTAGGAGGAACATAAGAGATAATCAAAAAATTCAAGAACCAGTCCTCATCCAACCAGTTGAAATTGAAATGGTCAATCCTAGGGAACAAACCCTAAAAGAACTTGCTACCCCTGATATGAATTACCAACCTCTTGGAATTCAATATCCAAACATTGAAGCTGACTTCGAACTCAAATCGGGTTTGATTCATCTTCTCCCTCATTTTCACGGGCTAGCCGGTGAGGATCCACATCTTCACCTTAAAGAGTTCCAAGTAGTATGCTCTACCATGAAGCCTCAAGGGGTTTCTGAAGAACAAATCAAGCTTAGAGATTTCCCATTTTCCCTAGCAGATTCTGCCAAGTCTTGGCTCTACTACCTCCCACCTGGTTCCATAAACTCATGGGTTGACATGAAGAGACTTTTCCTTGAGAAGTTCTTTCCCCCTTCCCGAACAGCTTCTATCCGAAAGGAAATAAGCGGCATCCGTCAATTTCCTAATGAATCACTCCATGAGTATTGGGAGAGGTTCAAAAAGCTTGTGGAAACTTGTCCACACCATCAAATCCCTGACCAACTCCTGATCCAATACTTCTATGAGGGGTTATTGGCTATGGGGCGAACTCTCATTGATGCCGCAAGTGGCGGTGCTCTTGTTGACAAAACTCCTGCAGCTGCAAGAGATCTCATAAGTAACATGGCTGCAAACACGCAGCAATTCCATTCTCGATCACATGCTCAAGTAAAACAAGCCCAAGAGAATCAATCCATAGAGCCCAACAAGATGACTGAGTGGATGAGTGAACTTACAGGTCTTGTGCGTCAACTAGCGGTGGCTACCAAAGCCCCAACCTCATCTTCTCGAAAGTCACTATTCCCTGGACCTATCAAGAATTGTGGAATCTGCAACTCTCCATCTCATCCAACTGACACATGTCCACAACTTCAAGATGATCCATCTGATTCATCTAGTCCAATGGATCTCAATGCGGCATATGCTCAGCGAAACTTCAACCCTCAACAATCAGGTCAGTTTGTTAGAAACTTCGACCAACCCCACTCTGAGCTCTTCTCTTCTACCTTTAACCCACCTCTGAGGTATGGTAATCCCATTTCTCATCCTCTGCAATTCCCTCCTCAAAACCCAAACCAGTTTCAATACAGTCAAGGTGTTGGTAACTTCCAACAACCTTACCCTTTTGTCCCTCAACCCCAAAGGAACAATCCTCCTCCTGGATTTCACTATCCTAACGAGCCTTCCCAATTCCCCACCCAATACAATCGCTTTCCCAAGAACCAAAATCAAGGCCAACCCAATTTGGGACAAGCCTCTTCTTCTAAACAACCATGGGAAAGTGCTGTAGAGGATCTTGCTTCCTTCACCCGTTCTAGCCTCAAGAACATTGAAACCCAAATAGGTCAACTTGCATCCCACCTTAGCCAGCAACAACCATCCAATTCATCCCAACTCCCAGCTCAACCATTACCCAACCCTAAGGGTAATGTAAGTGCAATTGCACTTAGATCGGGAAAGCAAATTGCAATGCCCCATGCTGATTTCTCTACCTCCCCTTTCGATGTTGATCTAGAAAATGAAAAGAACAAAAAACTGGAAAAGGAACTTGAATCCACTCCTTCACCTCCTTCCATTCCTCTAAGGAACCCAATTCCTTTTCCTCAAGCCATCTCCAAGCCTAAGAAGTCCTTTGAACCTGGTCCTGAAATGCTTGACATGTTTAGACGTGTTGAAGTGAACATCCCCCTCTTAGATGCCATCAAACAAATCCCTATGTATGCCAAGTTTCTTAAGGAATTGTGCACTCATAAGAGGCAACTTCGGAACATTGAAAATGTTTCAACCCAATAGTCCATTCCCATGAAGTGCAAAGATCCAGGGACCTTCACGGTTCCATGTCAAATAGGGAGTTCCAACTTTGATGATGCACTCATAGACCTTGGAGCCTCAATAAATGTCATGCCCAAATCCATTTTCTCCAACCTTGGTCTAGGTCCCTTGCACCCAACGGGTGTTGTAATTCAATTAGCCAATCGAAGCACTGCCAGTCCTGAGGGGATAATTGAGGATGTTCTTGTTCGGGTCAATGATCTTATCTTCCCAGCTGATTTCTATGTCCTTGACATGGAAGGTGAGACGACCTCTTCTCGATCTCCCCTAATTCTAGGAAGACCATTCCTCATGACTGCGAGAACCAAGATTGATGTCCATTCAGGCATCTTATCCATGGAATTCGGTGACCAACTGGTCAAGTTCAACATTTTCCAAGCCATGCGATACCCATCTGAGGATCACTCTGCATTCTCAATCCATTATTTTGAGGACACTTCAAAGATTCAATCGAACCCCAATCCACCATGTTCTTTATGTTATAATGATAAAGGATCTTGTGAAATTTGCACCATGATTAACAAAGTCATAAATGGTGAAGTTGATGTGGACCTCTCATTCATAGACTCCATAAATCTGGAGGAACTTGAAAACTCTCTTGAATCCCACATCAACTCTGATCTCTACTGCTCCACCTTGGACAGTGTTGAGGAAAATGATCCAAACCCATCTGGAATCCCTTCTCCTTCTCCTAACTTGTCTAGCTCTCAAATCAAGGATGAAACTGATCTAAAACCACTTCCTTCACACCTCAAGTATGCATTCCTTTTCCATAATCCCTCCTACCCTGTCATTATCTCTGCTTCACTTTCTGAAACTGAGGAGTCCCAACTTGTTCAAGTGTTAGAAGAAAACAAAAATGCCTTAGGTTGGACCCTAGAGGATATTCCAGGAATCAACCCTGCCCTTTGCATGCATCACATCCATCTAGAGGAATCATCCAAACCAATTAGGCAACCTCAAAGAAGACTCAATCCACTCCTACTTGAGGTAGTTAGGGAAGATATTACCAAGCTTCTTCAAGCTGGTATTATCTACCCAATTTCTGATAGTGATTGGGTTAGTCCAATTCAAGTCGTTCCTAAGAAGGGTGGGATAACAGTTGTCACAAATGAACATGGAGAAGTGGTCACAACTCGAGTGAAAAACAAATGGCGTGTGTGCATCGATTATCGCAAATTGAATGCTGAAACACGAAAAGATCACTACCCACTTCCTTTCCTTGACCAAATGCTTGAGAGATTGGCCAGAAAGTCACACTATTTCTTTCTTGATGGTTACACCGGCTACTTCCAAATTCCAATCGCACCTCAAGACCAAGAAAAGACCACATTCACTTGCCCCTTTGGAACCTATGCCTATAGGCGAATGCCTTTTGGCCTTTGTAATGCTCCTGCAACATTCCAGCGGTGTATGATGAGTATCTTTTCTGAATTCATTGAGAATTGCATGGAGGTCTTCATGGATGACTTTACCATTTATGGCGAGTCATTTGAATCTTGCTTACATTCACTCTCTTTGGTCCTTCAAAAGTGTGTCATGTGCAACCTTGTGCTGAATTTTGAGAAATGTCACTTCATGGTTTCAAATGGGATTGTTCTAGGGCACATAATTTCTCAAGAGGGTATCCAAGTTGATCCAGCCAAAATTGAGGTGATCCAATCACTTCCTGAACCCAAATCAGTTCGAGACATTCGGTCCTTCCTTGGTCATTCCGGTTTCTATCGGCGATTCATTCAGAACTTCAGCAAGATTTCCCTCCCACTCACTCGTTTACTTCAAAATGATGTCACATTCAATTTTGATGAGGCTTGCAAGAGAGCCTTCATTGAACTCAAATCTTCTCTCACATCTGCTCCAATAATCCAACCCCCAGATTGGTCCTTACCATTTGAATTGATGTGTGATGCTTCTGATAGGGCCATTGGGGCTGTTCTTGGTCAAAGAAGAGAAAACATTCCTCATGTCATCTTTTATGCCTCAAAAACATTGGATGAAACTCAATCACACTACACTGTGACTGAAAAAGAACTTTTAGCTGTGCTTTTTGCCTTGCATAAATTCCGGCCCTATCTCTTAGGTTCCAAAATCATCATCTTCACGGACCACTCAACATTAAAGTTCTTACTTAAGAAAAGTGATTCCAAACCAAGGATAATAAGATGGATTTTAATGCTCCAAGAGTTTGACCTCGTGATAAAAGATAAACCTGGAAAAGAAAACCCTGTAGCTGATCACCTGAGTAGAATTTCTAATTCTACTCATTCTGAAATAATTGATCCTGAATTTCCAATTGAACACCTCTCATATCTCCCTCCAAAGTTACCATGGTATGCCCCAATTGTCAATTACTTGGTTTCTGGTGTTTTCCCTGAATATTTTTCAAAAGAAAAAAAAGAAAAGATGAGAAGTGATTCAAATCATTATTTTTGGGAAGATAATAAACATTGGAAAACTGGGGCTGACATGGTAATTAGGAGATGTGTTGATGGAACTGAACAATCCTCCATCTTGGAATTCTGCCACTCAATGCCTGGAGGTGGCCACTTTGGACCACAAAGGACTTCTCGAAAGGTCCTAGATTCTGGATTCTTTTGGCCTTCACTCTTCAACGACTCACATGGGTTCTGTCAATCATGTCCCACTTTCCAAAAGTTTGGAACAATTTCCAAAAGAAACGAAATGCCTCAAAAGCCATTAATCTTCTGTGAGCTTTTCGATGTTTGGGGCATCGATTTCATGGGACCATTTCCCCCTTCCAATGGATTCTCATACATTTTTCTTGCGGTCGATTATGTTTCTAGGTGGGTCGAGGCCAAACCCACTAGGAAAGATGATGCTCAAACTGTGAGTGAGTTCCTCAAGACCCATATCTTCCATCGATTCGGAACACCATGTGCTTTGATAAGTGACTTAGGAACTCATTTCTGTAATAGAACCATGGAGTCACTTTTGAAAAAGAATGGGGTTGTACATAAAACATCCACTGCATATCACCCTCAAACAAATGGAATGGATGAACTTTCTAACAGAGAAGTGAAAAGTGTGCTTGAAAGAATTGTTAAGCCCACAAGAAAAGACTGGCCCGATAGACTTGGTGAAGCACTTTGGGCCTATCGAACAGCCTATAAGACACCCATTGGGATGTCTCCATTTAGGCTAGTTTTTGGTAAAGCCTGTCATTTACCAGTTGAAATCCAACATAAGTCATTTTGGGCTGTCAAAACTTGTAATTTTGATTGTGAAAAATCTGGTGAAGAAAGATTGTTGCAGTTGACTGAATTGGAGGAGCTTCGACTCGATTCGTATGAGAACTCTATTATCTACAAAGAAAAGATAAAGTCACTCCATGACAAGAACATTCTTCGAAAGGTATTTCATGAAGGTGAAAAGGTAATGATCTTCAATTCTCGATTTCGACTTCCCCCAGGTAAGCTTAATTCTCGTTGGGAAGGTCCTTTTGTTATTACTAACGTTTACCCATTTGGTGCAGTGCAAGTCCAAGACCCTTCTTCAAAAAGAACATTCACGGTAAATGGACACCGGTTAAAGCATCACCATGAGAGGTCTCACAATCCAGGAACCACGTCGACTTCCATCGAAACCCCATCCACTTCAATAGAACCACCACTGGATGGAGACCCGCCAAATCCAAACCAGGGGGCACCTCTTTCCCTTTAACTCTATCTCTCCTCAATCTCTCTTCCCTCTCTTCATCTCTCTATTTCTTCTTCTTCCTCTCTCCATCTCATTTTTTACAACATTCTTCCACAACCTTTTTTCTATTTTCTCTTTTGTGTGGATCTGTCATTAAAAATAAAAAAATTTAAAAAAAATAATTAAAAACAAATGAAAATTGAAAAAAAGGGGTGTCATAATTACTCATCATCCAATATTGAAATTTTTTCCAACCATTTTGGGGAGTCAAAAGGCTTGTTTTAAACTCAAATATATTGAATTTTTATCTCAAACTTGGGTAAACAATTTTGTGTCAATAACAAACATTTTGAATGAACAATTTTTCGTGGAAAATGATTCTCCCCTACCGTAAGGAATAACATTAGCCTTCATGCCAAGGTCATATATGGCCATCTTTTTCATTGTGTGTCTTCACCACTGATTGTGAGTCTTGAGTTTGTGGACCTTCGAGCTGAATTTCCGTCTTTTGTGTGCATTAATATGATAGAGGCATTTTCTATGCCCCATGAGAATCAAAATAGCCAAATAGCCTCCCGTTACCCTTACATTGATCCTAATTTTGAAATCCCCTTTGAGCCTATGAAACCCTTTCTTTTGATAGCCACATTACAAGCCTAATACCTTGTCCCACCCAACATCTTCATGGATTTTCATTGTACAATTTATTGAAATTTAAGTGTGGGGGGAATAGACTTCATTTTTGGGCGTACTTTCATTGATTTCCAATGTGTCATCATATGCTTGAGGGCAAGATTCCATTCAAGTGTGGGGGAGAGGTTGTAATTCTGTGAGCTTTGGGGTGTATATGTGTAACTATCATTTGTACAAAAGTCATTGAAAAGTGTTCAAAAAAAATGAAAAAAAATTATATAAAAAAAATGAAAAAAATAAAAAAAAGGAATGGGTTGTGTCTTGGGTGGGTCAAAAATCATTCATCATCAACCTTTGATCGTGTTATAAATTAGTTCCATGTGGAGATCAAGCATGGGTTGGGAGATGACTGTGAGACTTGTTTCAAGCACAACTTTCGAAAAAAAGAGCAAAAAGAGAAAAAAAAGAACACTTGAATCATCTTGTATTGTGCCATTATTGGAAGTCTTCCATGTTGTATATATTCCATCATCTCAACCTATTCCATTTTCTATATCCCTCACTTTTCATTCATCACACATTCATGCCCTTGTAAATATGTGTTTCTATTTCCTTTCAAATCAAATTTGAAAAAAAAATGTGCATTGATTTTTCCATGTTGGTGTTTTTAACCCCTATTTTCCTTTGGACATTATATACCTACCGTCCCATAGCCACTGAAAAACCCCTTAAATACCTCTTGATTCTTGTACACGTTAGATTTGGGAATGGAAGCTGAGAGCTCTTAGAAACTCTTGATTTTCACTTTTTGTTGGTGAATGAGTGAAACTCCTAAAATACATTTTTATCATCTTGAGAGGAGTAAGTTTTGAGTGCCTACATTTTCTAATTCGAACCTTGAACATGAAAAAATGAAGTGTTTCTGATGAATTATTGTGAACCAAACTTGTGATGGAATTCAATATGGATGAGTGAAATAGTCTAAACCTCCCCTGATTGGAGAAAACAAAATTTTAATATTTGTTGGTGAGTGAAAATGATTTTTTCATGTTTTTATATTTGTTGCACATGAGGACACGCGCAAATATAAGTGTGGGGGAGTTGATGTTATTAATATTTTCATGACTTATTATATTCCCCCTTTACTGATTTTATATGAAATGTGCATAATTTTTGTGAAATATTAATGTTTTAATATTAAGTATAATACTTGAGCATTTTTAGAAGTAGACAAATTGAGTCAGTTTAATGTTTTACATATAACTATCACTATACTGATCCAAATTGTCTGGTTCTTGTTTTGTAGGATTCTACTTTCAATATAAAACATTTCATTAGAAGGAACCATGATCCCATTCTGTCATTTGAAGGGTCATATGGTCCTCACAAACAAGACCAAAGAATCTGTGAAGAAACTGGACTATTCATGAAGATTGATTTACTGGGCTCAATCCAGATGTTCAAAAACCTTAACTCTCCACCATAATTCGGGGGACACTACATGTCATCTTGGATAAAAATTTCATGGCCCAAATCCAAGTACAAGGGTCCCAAATAAATCTTTGAAGTCCATCCCACCATTCTGGCCGAGAATGAAAATCAGTATAGTATGCATGACATATCTCCTGATGTAATCATCCAAGCGAGCTGAGCGTTTTCAGTGTGAAAGCAGATATGTAGGCGGCCGACTTTGTTGAAGAAACCATTCGGATTTTAAGGCATCTTAATATTCAAAAAACCTTTCACATTATGGACTTTAAAAAGACTGGATTGAAATGGACAGTTTAAGTTTGTTTATGCAACCAGCCATAACTTTTTATCCTTACGTCCAAATGACTCCACATTTTGAGAGTAGTCGACAAACATTATTGTCTACAACTTTTAAGAAGGAGATATTTGAAGATTCGTCTGTCTAAATTGCCACATTGGCGATGCAAGTGGGGGGACAAATTGGGAATGCAAACAGTCCACTCCTTGGGCTATAAATACTCTCCCCTTCTCTCCTTGAGAGGGGTTGGCATTTCAGAAGAGAGGAGATCATATTGGCATGACCAAAGCTTTGACAAAGGGTTGGGAGGACCTGCAATAATCAAGTTTACACTTGAGAGACCTTTCCTCCCCTCTTTCTTTTCACTTACTTTTGTGTTCTTCATTTTTGTAATCTTGTAATTCTCTTTCTTTGTAATTATGTTTTAATGCAAGTTACTTCTTCAATATCTCTTATTCACTTCCACCTTCTGTATTTTAATATTAATGTTCTTAAAATAGTTTAAATTCAGTTCAATCCCCTTCCCTTCTTTAGCTTCCTCATTCAATCGAAAGTTCGTTTTTAATTATCATCATTGTTCGTGTGTGTGTGTCGACGTACCACTCTTTTCTTATCTCTTTCTTTTTCTTCTCTTATTAATTTATAATAATAATCATTATAACCAGATTATTAATCACCCAAATGGCTGAGTAAATCTCTCATTGGGGTGAGTTATAATTTAGGTATGTTAAGTGATTGAGAGCTTCTACTCGATGAATATTCTTTGAATTAACATTGTGTATGTTGGACTTAACATGTCATGGATTAATGACTTGTTTTGTTTAACATGTGGTTTCCATGGATTATTGGAACCATAAATACACAACCATAAATAAGATCTGATTGAGATTATAACCTTAAGTTAAGTTAAGTCTTGGTTTAAAGCCTTAACACTTAAGAATTCTAATCAACATCATCTTGTGACATGGGTGTTAATTTAAATGCAATATAAAGCAAAGCTCGAGGATATCACAAGCTTAACTAACCTATTGATGAACTCACCCCAATCTTTATCAATTTGGTAAATCAAACATCATCCATAAATCATTTCAATTAAGATCTGCAAACAAACCCCCCTAATCAAAATACAATCAACTAAAAACAAATGACTACTACAAAGTATCATCGCCGAGGATTCGACCCGAGTGCTGCTATACACATTAGCAGAGCACCAGAACCTTGAACGGTCGATAGGCGACAATCGGCCGCACTTTCAAATTTACCAAATGTTATTTTCTGTTTATTTTCTAATGAACATCAATTTTTATGTGAATAGTAGAAATTGCCTTTTTTAAATACAACATGTTTTATGATATAATGACGATTAAATAACAAATTAATAAATATTAAAAATTCAATATTAGAAAAATAAATAAATTAAATATTATAATTTAGTCATTTATAAGCAATAAACATAATTTATAAACCAAAAAATGTATTTTCCAAATTCTAATGTCAAAACTATTCCATTAGATGGACAATTTTCTATTTATCAACATTACCTTTTAATAAACTATAAAATTTGATTTAAAAAGGTTTATAAAGTCATAAGTCATTTTATTTTATTAATATATGTTTCATAATGTCAAATATATTACTATTAATATGTTTCAATAGAATATAGATTTTTATTTAATGTTATAACTCAAAAATACCAAGCTCCTCAATTACACCTCAATCATCACCCCTCTCTTGTAAAAAAACTCCTCCCCACATATCAATTCCAAAAATCTCTCCTATTATTCAATCTTAATACCCCTATAATACGTAGAATTATTTTTGAGTAATCCAACTCCAAGAATCAAAGTCTATTAGTGTTATATCTAAGAAGCAACACTGAGAAAATGATATGTTTTTATCAACACACTCTCTCATTTTAATATTACCTTCCCATTTTTCACTATTACATTCAAAAAACATTATTATAATATTAATTTAGTAGTATTATAACATTATATAAAGGATATTAAATAAATATTATTAATTTTATTTATCATGAATTTTATTTTCATACTTATCTTTCTTCTTCATTTGATAACAACCTGTTAATGGTTGATTAACTGCCAACATAGACATTGAAAATTATTTTATTATCTCCAAACTTATGGATAGTTATAATAAACTATTTCTAACATATTAATGTATAAATATATTTAGTTCTTGTATTATATATTTAATCATTAAAATTTATAAATATAAATTGAGAAAGATCAATAAACCGAAGCAAGATGGGATATTTTATGAAAAATGTGATCTCAAACAAATTCACCATAATAAATGGGAATTATGAAATAAAATCCAATTATTATAATTGATAAATAGTTACAAAATGTAAATAAATAAATTATGATTACATGTTTTAATATACATAATTTTGTTATTCAGAATAAGAAAAAATGATGAAATGAATTGAGATTTAATGTTAGGGCATTCACAAACCCAACTCTTTATTTTGGTTTATCTATTATTTCACATTTTTTAGTATGTATATTCATATAATTACTAAAAAACATTATTTAAATATTTATTCCAACCTATTTCAAGGTATTCATCTATTTCCACCTTGTATAAATGATTTCTAAGACAAAATAGAAATATTTTTCAAAGAGTCTACATTTATTCAAAACTACATGTTATATCCTCTAGAATAGTTTCTTCTACAATCAAGAATAATTTTATTTATGCCATAATATGATTTAACTTATTCATTTGGGAACCCAAAAGGTTATTCTAGGAAGTATTGTATATGAAATCTTTATTAAACCAATTCATTTCCTTGGGTTTATATCATGATTGTGATTGTTATAAGTTTCATATGTCATGCTTGATTGTGAGAATTTTATGTTGTGATGGGTGTACCAATAATTATATAACCGTGTAATAAATTGTTATATTTTATATATCTAATGAAGTTATGTATACTATGAATGTAAATGAGTCTATATTTATTCAAAATTACGATGTTGTGATTTATTCACATATATTATGCATGAATGTGTTATTAGCTTTATTCAAAACTATGTGTGGTATTAGAAAACTATTTTATTATTTTCCCTTATTATTCATATAAAACATTCCATACCATTATCAATTTATACCATTATGATTATGATGATGATATTGTTCTTATCATATAATGATGTTGATCATTCTCACTTATTTACTATTAATTCATGTCTCATATTATTTCTATGTTATCCCTCCCATTAATATGATTTTAGATCACCAATTTATTTTATGTATATCATTGTTTGATGATATGAACTAAGGAGAACATGATAGTTTTAGGAGGGTAAAGATGAATTATTTAAATAACTTTAATGTTTTTTATGTACAAGTGATGTACGCTCCTAATTTTATGAGGATATAAAAATTTTCAATACTTCAATGCATTACTATCATGTTTATTTTATTAAAAATTATGTATTGGTAGTGTAAGAAAAATGTGGGTCTATATATTTGGTATTATAGGTGTGGTTTTGTTAGTTTTGGAATTAAGACTAAAAATGATAGTGAAACCCCCATGGATAAGTCTATGCATAGGTAAACATCTTAATATTTGGTACAATATAAGAGTGTGTGGTTTCTAAGAAATGAATTCATTATCTAGACACAATTAGTTAATGTGACTCATGAATATATGTATATAAGAATAATAACCCCAAAATGGGGGATTGGGTATTAAATCTACCATCTCATAGTGCACGATAAAGATGCCTTCTTGCACACCTGAAAATTCACTCTCTAGGTCTATTCTAAGGTCAATCAAATATATTTATTGAAACCATTATAAATTATAAATAAATAAAGTAATATTTCCTCTTAGACATAGAAAAGGGTTAAATAACAGGATCCTAGAATAATTGTTTGAATAAAAGGATAAGCATATTGATTCCATCAGGAATGACTTTAGAATTAATTTTCACAAAATAATAAATTATTCATTAAGTTTTTACATATTTTTATTAAAAAATAAATTTTAGAAAATGGCGGGAAAATAGAGAAACAAGAACAAAGACCTATTTGAGGGATAATACAATGATTTTTAGTTTTAAATGACCTATGTCATGGGAGGTATAGTTTAAAACTTCATGGTGATGAGTATCTATCTATAACATGATATAAACTACAACATGAACACTATGGAATATATTCATTCACCCAAGGAGAAAATAGACATAGATTCAATTATGAGGAAATGGACACAATAATTTAGCAGATCTTATGATCCAAATTTTATAAAAAAGTGGGTAAAATAAAAGTATAAGATATTTTTTTGTTCTATTTTTTTGAGAAGGAGAAAATTATTCTTTCCATATATCATTTCAATATAGAGTCAAATCAATGGTGGGTGTTGATAAATATTACCAATCCAAATGATGAATTTTATAAAATATTGTTGGAAGAATTTAAAAAGTTAGATATTAACATTTATTTCCCTTGAATTACTCAAATAAATATAGATGGAAAATTCGAATGTCCTATGAAAATGGAGGGGTAATCTATCATGACTTATAAAGAAAAATCCACTAGGATTCCAAGATATACCTGGTGTTTTTTATGAATAATGATAGAAAAATAGATAGATTATTTAGTGGTTTAAAACCACACTTTCAAAAGGCTCTATTTGTCTCATAGTTTGGGACTTATGAAGAAGTAGTTTGATGTTATCACATAGTAGAGATGGAATTTAGAGAATGGTACTGTGGTTATAGAGATAAGAAATAAATATGGATCATTAAACTAGAGGATTTAATGACAAAGTATGAATGAAAATCCAACCACACAAATTTAAAAAAAATTGATAATAACTATCATGATAATTTCCTAAAATTACATGGAAATACATATAGAGTGGGAGAGAAGAACACCAATATCATCAATGTTAAAGAGACATGAAGAAGCCATAAAATGAAATATAGGAACATAATAAAGCTCCCAATTCACTACCCGTGGTTCGACACTTCATCTAAATGGAGAAAGGGAACTATGTAAAAAAATGTACTAAACCGTAAGTCTTCAAGGGTAATTATCATTACCAATCACCAGTGCTAAAATAAAAATGGAAAACTTATATTATCACCACCATTACGGTGGAACATGAAAATGAAGTCATATGATGAAAAATAATGTTCACTAAAGAATAGAAAATGTTTTATTTGATTCTTTTTCTATGCATTCATTTTTCTCCTGTAATTTTTCTTGAACTATCAAATCAATATTGTGATACCTTGATGTAGAAACATCCTTAATACACATAGTAGTGAAATCATTTCATCCAAACTGTTGGAATCTTCTTATGATTGTGTCTTTGGGGGATTCATCTAATCAATATATTAATTATTCCCTTAGAGTAATGTGACTCTTTTATTGTAATGGATTGGATATCTTTATATAGATCTACAATCAACATTCAAGAAAATTAAATATTTTTATATATTATGAACCATGCCATAAACCTGTGTAAATGAAAGGAATGTCATGAATCTCATTTGAAAAATCAATAAATAGTGTTCATGTTGACACCCAAAAAAGAATCAATCCATTTCTAAATTGATGAGTTGACGGAAATTATAAAACATCAGAAAATACCCATTGTAACGGAACATAATGTTTTATTTCATGAAGAGATACCTAGACATCCCCCATATCATGAGCTACATTCTCAATAAATTTTAAGCCTAGATCCACTCATATCTATAAACACCCATATAGAATGGACTCTATCAAATTGGAGGAGTTAAGGAAATAAATACAAGATCATTTGTGAAAATGGTTCATATACCCTCTTACATCACCTTGGGGTGTATTGATGAACTTTGTAAAGAAAAGAGATGGTCCAATGTGACTTTTTACTGAATACAGTGAGCTTAACAAGAAAACTATAAAGAAAAATTATACCCCTATGGGTACTGAGGACATATTTAATCTTCTTTTGGGAGCTTAATAGTTTTCAAATATGGATATTCATTCTTGATATCATCTGCTGAATGTTTAAAAGATATTAAAAAATTTATTTTTGTAGATTTTATATACAATATGAGTTAATAGTGGCTCCATTTTTTAATTACTAATTCACATGTGATCTTCATGTATTTTATTAATTGAGTCTTTAGATATTACCTTGACCAAATTGTGGTATCTGTTATTGATAAAAATATCATCTACTCCAAGAGAAAGGAGAAACATGGAGAAAATCTAACAATTGTTTTGGTGACATTAATAAAATTGAAAAATTATTCCAAGTGCATCAAGTGTAAATTTTGGATGTAGTAAATCACATTCATGGGGAAAATGGTCATATTTTAGTGAATTTATCTAGAACCTTCAAAGAAAAAGGAAATTGAGGAATGGAACATACCCATAAGTGTCAGTGAAATATGTAGTTCTCATGGAATATCTTGGTATTACTGTTGTTTTGAGTTAAATTTACCATGATCCATTAACAATGTTAAAAAGGAAAGGGGTAAATAATACCTAGATTTTAGAATATGAGGAAATTTTAAAGGTGATTCATAATAGGCTAATCTTTATTCATATACTCACACTACAATTAAGTGGATACAGTTTTGTGATATATAATGATTTTTAAAGAAAGAATAGGGATGTGTACTTATGAAAAATGATAAATTTATAGCATATACATCATTAAAGTTAATTTTCCATTAGTAGAACTACCTAATTCATGATATAAAGTTATCTATAATGGTCTTTCCCTTGAATATTGTGTTGTACTACCTCTATTGTCACAAATGTAACAAATATACTGATCATTTGAGTCTAAAATATATATTGACATAGAATGAGCTAAACATGAATCAGTGAATATGGTTTGATATGATTAAGTACTATGATTTCTATAATCCCTACAACCCTAGAAAGACAAACATGGCATCTAATTATCTGATCAGAAAAGTATCAGTTACTCTATCCATGATGTGAATTGAGAATGACTATATATTCATGGATATGAAAAGGGTGGGTGTGGAAATCATAATAATATGGAATAAATTCTATATTTCCCAAATTATTTCTCAACCATTTATCCAACACAAGATCAAAGATGCCCAAATGGAATATATATATAGAACCAAAAAAAGGTAAACACAGTAAATCAAGGAATGATTCATGAATTAAACATTGATAAAGATGGTGTCCATTTTCTGGGAATTAATTTTTTTTTCTAAATAATATAATACAAAGAATTAACTTTTTGATAATGCATGTATCTCATATTTCTCAATATATCATAGACGTACCAAGATGTTTTTTGATCTTTGAGAGAACTTCTAGTGAGGAAACATTAATAAGTTGATCGTTGAGTGTGCCTCAATGTGTATGGAAATGTAGAAAGCTAATGAAATGTGGAAGAAGTCCAAGGGGATGAAGTAATAATTTCTTATACCCACATGGAAGTGTGAGAACGTCATCAAGTACTTTGTTATTGGTCTCTTAAAGATATCCCAATGAAACCATGTCGTATGGGTTGTGGTGGATTGACTCAAAAAGTCTTCCAACATCATCTCTATTCATAAATATTTCTCACTTGAACAACTTTCTATGATATATGTAATGGAATTTGGGAGACTATATGGGCCATCATTACATATAATCTTTAATCATGGTCCAAGGAATACTTCAAAATTATATAAAAGTCATAAACATTCTCTAAATAAGGGATTGAATTTCAGTAAGGCATATCATCACCGAAATGATTCCCAATACGAAATTCCCATTCATACACAAGAGAAAATACTAAGATCATACTCAATGGAATTAAAAGTAGTATTGGATAAACATCTTCCATTATTTGAGTTCTCATACAGCAAAAACTTCTACATGATTGTTCAAATGGATCCATATGAAGCTCTATATCGAATGTTATGTATAACTCCTAATTTTTGGGATGAAGTTAGTCAAAAAGTGATACATGGGACTGATATTGTGCCATAGATAATATATAAGGTTCAAACCATGATATAATATATAAAATATTCTCATATTCGGCATATGATCTATGCTAACAACCGTTTAATGGGAATGGAGTTTGATGTTAGGGAAAAAATTTCCTTTGAATATCACAATGGAAGCGAGTCATGTAGTTTGAAAAGAAGTGAAATCATATCCAAAGGTACATTGTCCCCTTTGAGATCCTTGATAATATAGAAGTTCCCTATCTGATATCACTTCCACCAAATATGGTTCAGCTTCATTATGTGATCCATGTATCTCTTCTGAGTATGTACATACTTGATCCATCACATGTACTGAATCTGAAGGTGCTACAATAAGAGAATGTCCTATCTTATTAAGAGAATCTAGTGAAGATATTTGACCATAAATTCAATTTCATATGTAATAAGGAAACTCACTTTTCCAAATTGTGGTTGAAGAAACCTAAATATAAAGAAGAAAAATAGGATCCAACGGAAACAATGAAACAAATTTATCATTGTTTATTCTCAATCGAGAATATGATTTGAAATTTTGGGTCAATATTTCTAAAGGGGAAAGAATATAATTACTCATAAATTATAAGAAATATTTATTTATTGAATCAATGTGTGTTATATTATATTATATATTATTATTTATATATTAGAGATAGGAAAATAAAAAACAAATCACTTAAATAATGGAGATAATTACACAAGATTTAAACTAAACCCATGAAAATTAAAAAAATTACAATGGTCCAATAAATAGAAAATATGAAAAGTAGAATAGGAAAATTTGGATCTTTCATATCTTCTAGAATCATCAGTACTATGAAAATATCTTTATAAAAAATAATATTATGAAAAAATAAATAACTTAGAAGTGGAAAATATAGAAGTTTTCTATCAATTTTAGTAAATGATTAATTAATTAATTAATTGGCATGTATAAGAGGTAATATGATTGTTGGAATAGTAATATGACAATTGGGAATTGTAATATTACAATTGGGAATAGTAACATCACGGATGGAATAGTAATATGACATTAAAATAGAAATATTTACGATATATAATATTTATCGTGAGAAATTTAGGAATATATATATATTATAATACTTTAAAATAAGTATCAAGATTAGAAACTCAAAGAAATTATGGGCACCTTTTTAATAAACTATATTTTTTTATTTCAAAAAAAAATAATATTTTAACGTAAATAATTAAAATTAAATATGTTAAGGAATTATTTTTAGGAAATGAACTTAATTTTTATATTCATCAAGTTAGAATTTCATAAGGGTGGTTATTTATATTTCTTGGTAAACAACAATATTTACATGAATAGAAAAGATATTGGTTTTCAAATACTACATGTTTTATGACATTAAGAGGATGAAATAATTAATTAATTAATTTAAATTTTAAATTTTGGATAAAAATAATAAAAATAAAAATAAATTATTAAAAAACAATAAATATATTTCCTAAATCAAAATATATATTTTCCATACTCTAAAGAAAAAAGCAATCTATTAAAAAATATAGTTTTCTACATTTCATTTTAATAAAATAGTTAATTAGGCTTATAAATGTGTTTAAAGTCATGATAATCATTATTTTATTTATATAAGATTAATAATTCCAAAAATATCACAATTACATCGTTTATCCTAGATATAGTTTCTATTCAATATAATTACTTGAAAATACCTCTCCTTAAGTTCAAAAAACACCTCACACCTCCCTTGGAAATCCTCTCTTCCATCATGTACCAAGGTAAAAAATCTATAAAAATTCCATTTATTAAACCATTTCGAATCCTTAAGTATATTATATATGAAAATAACTACAAGAATAAAACAATTTTAGTTCCATATATAAGTAGAAACACCGAGTAAATGTTTAGATTTCACCTATACTCTATTACATTCCTTCTTCTCTTCCTATTATTATTTATTAATATCAATCAAAAATACTATAATATTAATTTAGTATTATTTTAAAATTATATTAATTATTTTAATATACTTTAATTATTGTATTTTGGATTTATTTGTATTTCATACTTCTCTTTCTTCTTCTTTTGACAATGTCTTGTTAACTGTCAGTTATCAGCTAACAATGACATTGAATATAATTTTCTTAATGAAAACCTTATGTATGGTTATAATAAACTATTTATACCATATAAATGTAAAAATATATGTATTTATAATCTCTTAGAGTTAATTTTTATATTGTATAAATAATAATTGAGAAGTATCATTAAATAAAATCAATATGGGACATTTTATAGAAGATATGATTACTAGACATTACACCTTTAATAATGAGAACTAAACAATAAAATAAAATTATTATAAATGGTACATAGTGAAACAAATAAATATAATTCAATTATGGATCCATGTTGTAATAAACCTAGGTTTATTATTTAGGAGGTGTAAAAGCGATGAAATAAAGTGGGATTTAAGGTAAGGTGATTCATGAACACAACTCTTTCTTTTGTGTTATCTCGTACTTCACATTTTATCATTATAGATATTCATAAAATATCATTAAACATTCATTTAAATATTTTTTCAATAATCTTTGTTGTTATATAAATGGTTTTACCTTGTACAAATCATTTCTAATCGAAAGTAAAAAAATTCTAGGAGGCATTATTTTTCCAAAACATCATATTAACTCCTCTTGGGTTGTTTATTATCAACTCAATAATGAAAATTTTTATGCCAAAATATATTTTAACTTAATCATTTTGGAAATATGAAGGTTATTCCATGAGGTATGATATATTATATCCTTATAAAACCCATTAATTTTTATGGGTCTATTTCATGATTAGGATTGATATACATTCCATGTGGCATGGATGATTATGAGAAAATTATGAAGTAATGGGTGGGTCTATAATTTTATATCCCTATAGTTTATTGGTTAATGGGATATATCTCAAGATATTATGTGTATTATCCCTGAACATGATGCTAGATGTTTTCACAAATATTATGTCATGATTAATGCACATATGTTATACATAAAAATGTTGCAAGATTTTTTCACAACTATTTGTTGTATTTGACTCCTATGTTGTGATGTTTCATTATTATTCTTATGAAACATTCTATCCCTTTGTCAAATGTTTCCCCCATGATCATGATTATTATACGATGCTAATGACATGATGGTGTTCATTATGCTCACTCATATACAATTGATTCATGTCTCTTATTCCATATATGGTATTCCTCCCCTTTATTAGGCTCTTGGATCACCCCTTTATTTTTTTAATATCCTCATGATAGTACATGTACTAAGGATAACATGAGAGATTATAGGAGGATAGAGGAGAAGGATTTAAATAATGTTAAATTTTTATTATTTATATGTGATGTATCAGGCTAGTTTTCCTAGGATATTAAACCTTTAGATCCTAAAATGTATTAATATTATATTTATTATCTTAAAATGATGTAATAGTCATGTAATAAAAATTTTGGTCACTATAATACATTTAGGGCGTCCCAAGACATGTCACTGTCCAAGATGTATCATATTATTACCATATGAGGACCAAATCTAGCACCCAATAAATACCTTTTTGAATCCACCATAACATCATCACATGAGGTCTGTAAGTTGAGTTTTAAGGAGCACATACGAATTACATGCATGTTTCCACAATAAATACATATATATAAAAGTGAGAATCATGGTTTGGTCAGACTCCTCAACCTATTACTATAATTCAGAACCCTATAAGATTACCTGTTTGGTATGAGCTCTATGGTTCCAAATGATAACCACTCTACCCAATCTATACACCGTTACTAGAGGTTGGTTATTTAGGGAGGCACTCTCTAATGGGAACATGATACTAATCTAGGTCTCAAGTCAACAATCGATGCTTAGATTAATTGTAATGGTTTGTTCTATATCGTACCAGTACTTTTCTAGTTTTTGGTTGTCATAGATGTTCATAGGTGGTCTTGAGAGTTTTCATAGGAGTCAGGGGTGCATAAATTCTATTGTAGGGCTTACACATCTTTTAAGAAGATTACAAGGCATGAAGCTTGGTTTCACGACTTATTCTGGGTTGTTCATGGAATTTTATATTTCATGGTTTGAAAAAGAAAATAAATTGAGAGGTGGTAGGTTTTTTGGTAGAAACCAACTGTGATGCATTAAATGAGCTGAAAGGGGATTTCACATCGTGTAATCCATCACTACAGTAATGTTTTTAAGTATTTTTCAGTTTCTCGGGTTGTCAAAACCTATAGTTGTAGTGACTATCCTTCAACCCCAGGTTACCCAATGACCCCTCTTCAATATTGTTTTGATTCTTATACCAGATAATTGTTACTATATTCTCACCATGGACCTGTAGGAATTCATCTTTGATCCATGGAATTTTTTTCCTCTATTCTTTTGGTTTCTTCTTGTTATATTTAGTTTTTCCTCCCTTTCTTCTTTCCAAGTGATGACAGATGATCTCTCGTGGTTATAATGGGGTTCTCTTCAGTTTTTGTTGGGGTGTTGGTGTTTCGACATTCTTTGATGGATGAAAATCCTACATAAAACGTGATGAGAGATCCATCGAGTGGTATATTCCCATGCGAAGAACGTTAAAACTATTTTGAGGTATGTTTCATTTTTTTCATTCTATTTGGGCATCATATGGGGTGGGGATACTGCTATTTTATTTGTGGATATGGTGGAATATATATTAACAAAGATAATTGAACAGATTCAGATCCATATATAGGGGGTTGCGAAAGGGTTTCATGATCCTACATTGTTATTGTTTCCGTTTGATATTGTGATTTATTTGGGCTAACTACACAATGAATGTGGTGGTTTTGGGAGTCATTGTTTGCACACAAAATGATTTATGGAATTTATGTTGTTCTTTTTTGGTTGGAAACTTATAAATAGAAATTGGTTAATAACATATATTCGGTTAATGAATGGATTCCCCAAGATCATATAGTTTCTGTGATAACCCCTGAATTAATAAGGGGAATTAAATAAGGGATTCCATGTTAAATATGTAATTTGTATCTTTCCTTGGAACATGGGGTGGTGTGATGCATATTTTTATTCTGGTTAGTGTTGTAATATAGTTTTGAGAATGGTTTTGTGGTATGGGATGGCTTGGGTGGTACAATGGGATCTCAGGTTGAGTTATTGATTTATTGAGGGATAGATGATAAGTATTTTATAGTAGGGTTTAAAATTGGTTGTGTGGTAATGTGTTACCATATGGGGTTGTGATTTGGGGGTTGGTTCTATTGATATTTTATCTGAGATGGATGTGTTTTAAGGAATAAATTACTATTACTGTGGGTATTTCGCCATGATTTTCTCCATGTGTAACATGCATTAAACTTCACCCAGCAATTAAATAATGTGGAACAATGTGTTTTAAAGTGAATCCATGTTAATTATTTATCAAAACTCTTATTATTCTCATCTTTTGGTTACCAGGTTTCTAATTTTTGTCATGCCTCATAGTTCCTGAGTAGTGATGGATAAATAAATACGAAATTAATAAAGTTGGAAAGGATTTGGTTAGTTTGGATATTGTAATAAAAATTCTTAAGAAAATATCATGAATTTGTGTCAAATGTTGGGGGAATTTAAATCCACATTAGTTTACCAAGATCTTTTCCTTCTGAAATAGTTGTTGTAGATACTGATAATTTCATTTAGAGGTAGTAGCAAAGCTGGTATTATTGTGGGATGATTTAGGTCTAGGAACCCAAAGGTTGGCACTGATTGTTTGGTATCATGTATATATATAATTTAATTTTTCAGTGCTATTTCTATATGAACACGCCCTAGTTTAGAAATATGTTCCGAACACCCCCATCGTCATGGGGGAGGATGTCTTTACCATAAATCCCAGTGGGAGGATGGATGGCTAGCCACCAGCTCATCCCTACTCTATCTTCCAATAAGTGATAACCCAAGATTATTCGGCAGGTTGTGGTGTGGTGTTATGCCTAGGTGTGTGGGGAGATTTGTGCTTTCCCAGGTGTCTTCAAGATGATATGTGATGTTCTTTCCTAGGTATCTTCGGGATGAGGTGTGGGTTTTTGGGCAAGGTGTCTCTTGGTAGGATGTGTAATGGTTTTTGGACCATGTATCTGTAGGTGGGATGTGTTGTGGTTTTGATCCCCAGTTTCTATGGGAGGGATGTGAAGTGTTTTGTGGCCTAGGTATATGTGGTTGGGATGTGATGTGGATTGTGGCCCAGGTGTGTGTGGGTGGACTGGGATGTGGTATCTTCGGAAGAGGTGGGAGTTTCTCAAACATATTCTCTTAGGGTGTGAGAGAATCTAATTAGTGGGAATGTGATTCCGGGACCCTAACATCTATGTGAATTACTTATATTACATTACTTGACATTAGTTTTTTGGTGACCATTCCTTAGTGAGGATGTGATGGTCAGTATACCTATTAGGTGATGTTTTGTTCTTCTATTTTCTCAATCGATCATTTGCATGATTCCCTCACATGTGCAAGAGAGACATTGTTTTTCTTACTAAGTTTACCTATATTCTCACCCAAAAAATATAAAACTTCATTCATATTTCTAGGATTATTACATGGATGGTGACAAGTGTTATTAGCTTAGGATTTGGGTTAGTTTTTTAGTCAATTCTTTATCCTTTTTTTCATACTTTACATTGGAGTTTTATTTTATTTTTACTAGTTCAACTTTAAACATGAATGTGGGATGGTTTATGTCTATATTTTACGTATAAATCCTATAATTGTTTTGGGAATGGACAATATTATCTCCCGATCTCATTTCATTTAAAGGGTAATGTCTCCCATATTGTGTGATCCATATACCATTGGTACAAGTAACTAACCCGAGGCCTATTGGAGGTGGGACTCAGGGGTCATAATATCCTTTTATTCATTTCCAATCTAGGAGGGGAATCCTTGGAGGGGTGGGTTCATGACAGTATTTTATTAGATGTGATGATTTACAGATATGATGGAATTTCAATTTAGGAATGATGAGGATTTAATGGGTTAGTAAGAAAAAATTGTTAGGTGGTCTTGGTGCATGACATAGGTTAGGGAATACTGGCTAAGACATGATATTTTAGGACCCCACAAGATCTGATTTATGGAATTCATGTTTTTCATTTTTTGTTGGAAACATATATTTGGAAATTAGATCACATATAATCAATTAATGAATGGATTCCCCGTGATCATGAAACTTCTATGATAAATATTGAATTTATAAGTGTAATTAAATAAGCCATGCCTTTTTAAATCATAAATTTGTTTTTTTTCATCAATACATGTGGTGTTGTGATGCATAGGTTTGTTCTGGATTGTGTTGTAGTATGGTTGTGATCATGGTTGTGTGTTGTTTGATGTATTGGGAGGTGTAATGGAATATCAAGTTGAGAGATGTATTGACTATGGGGTGGAGGATATGTATTGTACAGTAGGGATAGGAATTGATTTTTTGATAATGTGTTTCCAGATGGGGCTATGAGTTGGGTGTTTTTCCCGTTGATGATTTATTTGAGTAGGATGAGTTCAAATAATGACAGTAGTGTTGGTATGGGTATTTCTACTGATGTTTTACCATTATTAACATGCATAAATATTCACCACATCTATATAAATCACGGTATGATGTGTTTTAATGTGACACTATGTAAATTCAATATAATAAATCTTTATCTTCTAAACTATTTGTTAGTGTGTTGCATGTTTGTGCATTGCCTGGTGGTAGATTGAGTAGCAATGAATGAATAAATTATAATTTCATAAATTTATAAAGGCTTCTATTTTTTTGGATAATAAAATAGAAATGGTTAATGAAGTATCATGGATGGGTGTTAAAAATGGGGGAAAATGTGAATCCAAATTAGTTTACGAGTATCTTCACCATATGAAATGATATTTATGGATACTGATAATTTCATTTATAGGCACTAGAAAATGTGGTAGTATTTTGGTTTGATTTATGTCTGGGAACCCATAGATTGGTCTTTAATGTTTGTTATCATATATATATATATCTATATTTTCCTTGATATTTATATAGAAACCCCACACTAGTGTAGCATTATATACTAAACACCCCAATAGTCATGGGAGAGGGTGTCTTTCCCAAAAATCATAGATTGAGGATGAATGGTCATCCACCCTCTATTTCCTGCTCCCTATTCTAGATGGTGATACCCCAAGATTCTTCGAGTAGGTTGTGGTGTGGTGTGATTCCCAGGTGTGTGAGAAAGAGTTGTGATTTCCAAGTTGTCTTTATGATGAGATGTATTTTTCTCTCCCATGTGTCTTTGAGATGAGGTGTGGTCTGTTTCCTAGCATTCTATAGGTGGGATGTTCTATGTTTTGTGGCCCTTGTGTTTTTGGGTGGGATGTGATGTGGTTTGTGGCCCAGGTGTGTGCGAGTGGGATGTGATGTGGTTTGTGGCCTAGGTATGTGATGTCAGGTTTTCATATAGAATCTTTGGAAGAGGTGGGATGGTGAGGACATATTCCATTAGTGAGTGAGAGTGGATAATCAGTGGGAATGTGGTGTGGGTTACCCTGACATCGATTTTATTTACTTATATTACATTACTTGACTCATGTTTTTTCGTGAGTGTAACTTGGTGAGGTTGGGATGGTTAGTATACCTGATATACGTTGTTCGGTTATATTTTTTCTCAAGGAGAATTATCATGCTTACCTCACATGTGTACAAGAAAATTTGTGTTTTCCTACATATTATACATATATTATCACTCAACATATATAAAAATACATTCAGTTTTCCCGGAGGATTACATGGACCATGCTGGGAATTACTAGCTCGGGCTTTGGGATAGTTGTTGAGTCGCTACATTAGCTTTGATTTTTGGTATTTTACTTTAGAGTTTTATTGTATTTGTACCAGTTATATTTCAAACATTCATGTGGGATGATTTTTGTCTTTCTTTTATATATACACCCTAGATTTATTTTAGGTATCGACCATCTTATCTCCCAATCTTATTTCTTCTAAAGGGAAATGCCTCCCATATTGTAAGATCTGTATACCCTTGGTAGTAGTCACTAACTCGAGGCCTATTGGATATGGGACTTGGGGATCACTATCTCCCTTTTATAATTTTCATTCTGGGATGGGAATCCTTAAAGGGAGGTGTTCTTGAAAGGATATTATGTCCCTCAATATTATAATCATGGTAGTGCAGCCTCATCACCAACATATGATTTACCACATAGGCAATAGTAAAAAGTGGTGGATCACGTCCCATCTCAGTCATCAGTGTTTCACTTGGTCAGTCCACATACCCAAACCATCATACATAGGCCATGTTCTCTCAACATAGGATAAAAATATCAAAATTAAAGGCCTCATCCTTATGTGATGAAGGAAAATCGACCAGTACTAAGGAATGTCATGGCATTTTATCTTAGTGCATCCTAGTCGAGGAATCAGATTTTAAATTAAAAAATTCAATTAAAAATCATGATACCTAAAATGGAATTACTACACGCCCCATATGACATTAATATCATTAATGATATAGGATAAGTACACATATGACATAACTAATTGTAGAATTTTCCTATTTACCGGTAAAGGATAGTTACTCTTCCAAGACTTCATATGGTCTTTCAAAGTACAAATCCAACTAACGTCACCACCCGAGCTCCTAACCCAATCCAAAAATCCTAAAACTATTAGTTATATGAAATATATTTAATTAAAAAAATAATTATAATCATGAATTATTATGAAAAACTCACCATGTCATCGCATTTCACCATAACTAAAGTCTAACAGTCTAGGGAGGACCACATCGGACTCCTGATACAAATCTAGTTTGAACACCTGAGTGTTCGAACCAAATTAGTCAATAAATTAATTTAAATCATCCAAAAACCTTAAATAATATTGTGTCATGATGGTCCTTTTATGAGTCAATGAAAAATGATAGATGGTCATCATTTTCAGATGTCCCATGTCTAGGTTTTGTGAAAGATCTGAAGGATTTATTTGAATTCACCATTCTTCAGGGAAATTGTTTAAAATCACAAAATTCAAAACATTTAAAAATATAAGAAAAGATAGGGGAAGATCAATGTAGGTTAATGGAAAGTGAGAGTTAAATAGAACCACTGAATTACTCTATAAAAATTCCTCCTAAAACATGGGGGTGACGGTGAGAGAAGGCCAAGGGCATCTACATCGAACGTATGGGATGAAAGAAGACAATATGGGCTCCCCTCTTAAAAATAAAAATTAAAAAATGGTAGAAATTCATTTTTAATGAACAATGAATATTTTCCTTATGTTTTTCCATACTATTATGATAGAACTACCACAATCCATTTTCCTTGCATAGTTTGGTCACATGGTTTACCAAAACATTATCCAAACCATGCAAGTGGATATAAAACCCCTTTAAAACACTCACTTGGTTTATTATATAGCCTTCAATTATTTAACCTTAATAATGATCTAAAAATGCACATAATCTATGCTTATAAGGAATTAAACTAAAAACATTCATAGGGCCCGGGTGTCAAAGTATTCCCCAAAATCCATGATCCCATAGAAAGCACCCGAGCAAGAATCCTCCAAAACTGCAGAAACCTAACATGAATCCCAATAGGATCCACTAAACACATGAGATACCTATATACCTCATTGAACATCTATAAATATCCATTTAATATGTACCAACTATTTTAATTCCCTTTTAAACTCTATTTCTTGATTCATCTCATCCATTAATTCAAACATTTGTACTCATTCTGTAATTTTCACCCCATATGGACAATAGATTTTGTAGGTTCTTCCATAGGGATACATTAATGCAGAAACATAGTGTGAGTTAGCTCTAAGGGACAATTTTTCAATATAGTTTCATCTTAGGTATTATTAGAATGTTTTATTGGTGATTCAACACCTTATAAAAGTATTCCATGAGTCCAAATACTCATTTTGATATGTCATATATCTCTAATGAAAAATAGTATTCTCATTGTGATTCCTTATGATGTCTTCATATGAGGCTATATTTTCTACAAAATATAATTTCAGGCCCCTATATCATAATTCATTTATTCGCTATAATTTTCTAAACCCTCTAAATAAATAATTTATAACATTAGTCCATTTTAACTAAAAATTAATTAAATATTTGAATAAATTAAAATATTATTATAAAATACAATGTTACACCATAAAAATCCTAATCAAAGTATCTCTGGGTATGGGATAATTTAGTTCAATTGGGTATTTTAATAATGTTTAAAAAATGGCCTAAATTAAGAATTTATGAATTGTTTTCACCAAAATGTTAATAAAAAACCCATAAATATGTGATAATCAATGTGTACGAATTATTTTATCATTCAGTACACTTGAATTATTCTAAAATTGATTAGATAAATTTTAGATAAATCTTATCTAATTAGTTTTTATATTTAAACCTGTCTTATACTCAAGAATTAATCTCAACATTGTTATAAAATAGTGGTATAACATGTATTTTAACCCTTATACTTGTTATTTAAATTATTTATAGATTTTAGTATTCTATTATTAAAGCCTTTCCACGTGATAAATACTTTTAATACATTTTTTAAGAAACTTTTCATAAAAATGACATTATATTATGACGAAATTGTAAATCATATTCATATTTTTATTATAAAATTATATAAACTGAATCAAATTAAATTTTTCATTTTTTTGGATTTATGGAAAAATAAGAAACAATTTATTCAATCGGTCTAGGAGTTGGATCTAATAAAAAATAGGCTATATTGTGCTCACATATAGAAGAAAATATGATTGAAACTTATTAAACCACCATTATATGATTATATCATATGTTAAGATACATACCTACAATTTGAAGGATTATATATACATTAAATATATGTCTCAAATATGCACCAATCTTCCAAATTTAAATTATTCAATCAAATGATAAATTATTCGTACAAACCGATTAATTGGATGGAAAATGTAGGCCATCAATAGTTCACATATTCCCATTGATACTTGAATTATTTAGATGAATAGTAAATTTAATTATCAATAAAATGAATTATCTCCCACATTAAGAAAATTATTACTAATTGGAGGGTTAGATATGACTGCTTGGGATGATCATTTTTTCATAATATTATTTCCTCTCTATCATTGGAATTTGAATGTCCTTTTGATTTCCCTTTGAGGAACATGATGTAATCTCTATATTTGTCTTGGAAATAATTCTATGATCATTTTAATTCCAGGTTATTTTATTTTTTAATGATATTATATTCTTGTTTAAATGATATTTTTAATTGTATTTCATAATAAAACTCAAATTATCATGTTTGGGGATACCCATCTTGTGATATTTCACACATTTTTCAGCACTTCTTCTTCCCCTTTTTTGGTCATGGTATTTTTATAGTTCATATAGATAAATTAAAATAAAAAACACATTAATTGAGTTTAAAATTTATTCCATGTTAAAAAAAATTAAATAACATATATCCCTAGACAGTATAGTGATTTCCTTAATAGTTTCCCAAATATTGTTTTGTTATAAATTCATTTATAAATCATCTTATCATCAGTTGTAACCAGTGAATTATTATTTTTTCGGATGAACCTGAGGATTTATTTTAGTATAATTTTTTAAAAATTATAGTTATAGGTGTTATAAAATAATTATTAAAATATCAACAAATTATATCTTCAATAAATAAAGGTTAAGGATCATGATATTTCTTTAGGTAGATCATAATTTATCATCACATTAAAATTTTATTTACGTTTTTTCTTCTTTCATGCATTCTTTCTGATTGATCGCAAAATTTTTCATTCATTAAAACCCCTCTCTCTTTTCAATAATTTCTAATCCATTTTAATGTTTTTTATATAATCTTATGTCAAAAACACCTAGGGTTACTACTATACTGTATATTTTCTATAACAATTGGCAACCACTTCAATGTGATCGACAATGCGGTAAAATTTTGTAACCATTATAAGAGAGAAGAGGACAAATTTTATATTATTATTTTATTTTCTATTTTATTTCATAAATTTTAACTTATTTTTATTCCCCTTATCTTTTCCCCACTCTCATTTTATTAATATATGTTTTTTTTTGTCTCTCTCTTTCTTCTTTATATTATTTCCCCATCTCAATTTTAAAAAAAAAATTATCGAAATTTAAACTAAATTTTTTAATAAATATAAAATTTTTCTTGAATTTTTCTAAGTTTATTTTTTTAAAATTTTGAAGATTAATTGTCCATTGATGATTTTTTTTGACTTATAAAATATAAATCTTTATCTGATAATGATTCCCATGATAAAATAGATTCTTTCATTGACCTCACTCTTTCTTTTATTCTCCCTTTAATCCAAAACACCAATTCATAGGATAAAAATAAGTGTATTATCATTTATGATACTTCACCGTCATTAAAGAAATACTCTATATTTCATGACATTTTTTATGAGTGTGAACAATAATTGAGATAGGACTACATTTACATTCATGGTATTATCCTAACTAGATATACAACATTTTTATTAATTATTAAGGATAAAATAGAGAGGTATTCACCCACACTAAAAGAGATACCATTACATTTTAACATGTAATGATTTAAATAATTACTCAATCGGTATAGGAATCATTCGTCTTTATCCTTATTTTTTATTTTTCTTTTCATATTTTTAGAAATATTAAATTGATAAAAAAAATAAAAAATAGTAGGTTGGGATGGATTGAATAGCATAGTATATCCAAGGTCAGAAAAACACAGTTTTGAATCTACTTAACTAACATACCTTCAAACTGTTTCTCCATAAATAAAACCACATGTCATGTATATTATTTTATATCTTGTATTGTGTGTATTTATTTTTTTGAGATATATAAAATAAAATAAAATGAAATTTTTGGTGGTAAAAACTTTTCAAAAATGGTTATAGTGTTAC
The DNA here is from genome assembly GCA_963277665.1 of Viscum album. Taxonomy (NCBI): domain Eukaryota; kingdom Viridiplantae; phylum Streptophyta; class Magnoliopsida; order Santalales; family Viscaceae; genus Viscum; species Viscum album. Next base: position 207,631,312 of record OY728166.1, read on the forward strand.
ATGGGATTTAACTAACCTTATGTTTGAACCCCTCCTTCAGAATAGGACCAAGGTTTTGTCCCGCATATTTTAATTTAAATTATAACATCTCATGTTCTTTAATTCACACCATAATCTTTTTTTTCAGTAGTAATTTAATTCTTTTTATTTTCTTTTATTTTTGATGAAAAAAGTGGAAACATTTTTACCATCAATGGGATGTGTCTTAAACACCTCTAAAAGGATTTTCAAAATCATATAGTGTAGGAACATCAATTGATGGATTTTACCCATGAAACAACATAATAAGATTTACTATCACCTAAAATTCATTTACATGTATTTTTATTGATATTAATTAGATTTAATAAGTTTTAATTTTTAGGTGTTTTCAAGGGAAACCTAATTTATTAAGGACATGATTTTTTCAAAAAAATTAAAAAAAAAGAATGGTTTTATTTTCATTTATTTTGTTTCATTTTTATTTTTAATTTGGCCTTATATATAATATCCAAAACTATTATACATGATTTGATCAATTGTGAAGATAATTATATGGTTTTAAAAAAATAGATTTAAATGTTTGTTAATATGGAATTTTTTGTTGAATTTGGATTTTCAAAACATTCATAAAATATTAAGGTATTTTTGAAGATGCGATGAGCCCATAAGGGGCACCGCGTCCGGCTAGGGTTCGCTCTCGCCGCCTCCCTCATCCCGGAGCTGCGCGTCTTCTTCCCTGGTTTGGAGATTTGAGGTGGGATTTCTTTTCGGCTCGGCCCTGCATCGACTCTTCTTGCGTGCACCGGGGTCTTCGCGACTCGGTGTTGATTCTACGCCAGAGTCCCTGGCCTGAAGGTACAGAATCTTTACTTCAGCCTCTGATCTGGGTGTTTGGAGGTCGGGCGTTGCTTTCTTGGTGATCTCGGATGGCGGCGTTGGGCTTTTTCCTTGGTTCGTGCTGATGAAGGCGACGTCGGGAGGTGGATTTTCTGGTCATGTTCATTTCTCTTCAACGGAGTCGACGACAATGGTTTGTACCGACAATGGAGGGGTCGGGTCCTACTCCGGCGTCCTTGCTGATGTTTCTTGCGGGGTATGCGGTGGTTCCGTCGACGGCTCTTCCGCTTTACCTGGTGAATGGTGGCACGTGGCGATCTGGTCTTGTCTGTCGTCCTCTCCGATGACCTGCACGGCGGATGGTGCATGTTGATGTGATCTCCTTCTCTGTGTCGGTGGATGAACGCCAGTGAAGCTCGCCAACGGTTCGGATAGGTTTCTCCGGTCGTCTCGCATGGTTTCGAGGCGGGGTGCGGTTCAAGGTGCTGCTGGTTTCAAGGGTGCATGATTCGAGGCAGTGATGTGGGTTTGTGGAACAAGGGGATGAGCTAGCTGATGGGGTGAAGTTCGAGGCCCTGTTTTTGGGATTTGTTTTCGGGAAGATCTCTGGAATGAAGTCGTGGTTGTAGTAATTGTAGTGATGATATGCTCTTGAAAGCTGGAAGTTTTTGTTTGATGAAGATGATGAACTGCTGGTTGAAGTGTTGAATCAGCAGTATGGGTCTTTGGTTTTGGGTGTAATGGTTTGGTTTGTAATTGACTATGTTTGGTGGGGACTCTTGATTGGGTTTGAGCAAGATTTTCGCCCTCATCCATCTTCTTATTTACTGCACTTTTTATTTCTTTTAATAAATGGTCAGAGGTTATTCCTCTGACTGAACTTTCCTAGTAATGTATTTTTGAAATCCTTTACTCAGTAACACTAAAAAATATTGATTTTTAGTAACATGAATGGTTTAATAAAAAAAATTTCTCCTACTATTCTTATTACTCTATTTTCTTGAGTATATTAAAACTACGTTTTTCATCAAAATCATTATTTTATCCTTTATCAAAAAATCTATTAAAAAGAAATTCTCTAGTGTGATTGAGTTGATATTGAACCCCAAATTTTTCTATATTTAATACCTAACCTTAAATTATCTATAAAAATATGAATCTAGTAACAAAAATATATTTTTTACTCTATTAAATTGCTATATGACACAGGGGATCTCACTATGAAGGATCGAATAGTTTAGCAGTCATGTAAAACTAGATACATGTAATATTCTCATATCATAGTGGACATAAAAAAATAACACAAGAAAAATTATTTTTTAAAAATAATTCAAAAAACACTTAATATAGTAGAGAATGGATAGAAAAAGTTTGAGATTATATCATTAGTAAGAGTTTTGTACAACGGACGCTATCATGAGTAAATAATTCATAATAAACATGGTCAAGTGGATAATCAAAACACATTCCATTCGATCAGAAACATTATTTCAATGAGAATACATGGATAATATAATCATATAAAACACATGTATAATATAAAAATAATTATTAATATCCTAAAGTCAAAATTTTAAACACTCATGACCAAGACCTCTAAACAAAGATATTGGAAATATTAATGTTATGACATATCAACCAATATATCATTCTTAATAAATGGCTAAGCATTACCCAAATACCATTACAATATAGAATTCCTTCTATTTTGTATCATGAGATATATTGAACCATCTAAGGGAAATCTATAATTGGTCCCCACGAACCACTTTCTTATTTAATTCATTGTTCATATTTTTTATGATCAATACAATTCATTTTCAAAATTCCTTCTATGTAAATAATCATAAGTATTTAATAAAAAATATGGAAGTTAAATATTTAATAATAATATAAAATAAAGAAAAAGAATAAATATGGTATCATTGTATCATATCCCTAGTAAAATAAATGGTATTTAACATAGATGAAAATACCATTAAAATATCATTCTAAAATTTCGAAAGGGAAAAACCTTTTTTTAATATACTCCTTTAAATTTAAAAATACCTCTAGTATTAAAAAAATTCATTGAAAATTACCATGAAAATTTATAAATGAATATTTAATAAAAATATTAGTTATAATAATAGAAAAATCCATTCATGTGGTGTATTCTAAATAAAATATTTTGTTCAATATTTTTAATAAAAAAATACTGCCTTAATAAAAAAATAAGAAGATTACTTTTAAAAAATTTCTTGTAAATTCAAACATGGGTAAGATGAGTTTAAAAATTAAATTTATAATACTAAAAAACATTATTGAAAACATTTTCAATAAAATATGGACATGGAAAAATTATTGGAAATAAATCTTCATAAAAAGATCTTTAAAATAAAGTCCCTTACATGTAACTTATTTGTTGATTCTTGATCTAATAAGGAAAAAATGGAAATTAAACAGGTGAATTATAAAATATATATTAGAATAAAATACATGATTATTAATATATTAGTATCATATAATTTTCCCAAATTTAATCTTAACATAAATAATCCCAAAAAATACTGAGATTTTTAAGTAAATATCCTACAACGATCGTATCATTTGTGTGAGAATTAATCCATGAAGTGATTATGTTTAACAAATGAATATCTACACAAAAAAGTGTAAAAAACATAAAAAAAATAAAATTACATTTCAAAAATATTCTTTTCATAATAAAATCACTTATTTAGTGGTATAACACAATGAATAAAAATTGATTTATGAAACCCCTTACATCAAGTATAAATTTCCTTGTAAGTTATTCTAACCTCATGTATAATAAATTTATATTTTTAATAATGATATAAAATAAAAATATAAATATTTAAAACAACATATATGATCCAATTATAACATTATGACACACTTTTATCAATAATTCATTATTTAAATAATTTTATTTGAGTGTTAACTGTTTCATTTTTCATATATTGGAGGGGTGGCCTTTTATAAGTGGGGGAGAAGACACACTTGGAATTTCTGAAAATATTAAAATATAAGAAAGTCGTACACAAGAAAAATGATTCAAAATAGAAAATTATTCATATTTCAGAAAATAAATAGTCTAAATATGTCCATAAAATAGTATTTGAAAATTTTTAATTATCAATATTAAAATTATCTTCTGGTTTAACCCACCCCCGGATAAACTTGTTTTAAACTTTACTATGTTACATGTTTTTAGTAATTTTACTATTAATAATGAAAAAAATATTAAGTTGAAAATATTAAAAAAATATTAATTATTATGATTCATAATATGGAATACATTTTAAAGTATTAAATTTCTATAATTTGTATAAATTTCTACAAAAATAATCCAACAAAAAACAATAAAAATCAGTTTTCTAAAAAAATATTTTTTAAGCTTAAAAGTATTTTTATATGAATATGAATTATAATATTGATGAAAAGGGTATAAATAGAATTATTTTTTAAAAAATATAGTAATTACATTTTTAAAACAATCTAATCCGAAATGGGGCATTGCAAATACTAGAAAATTAAAGATGGATTTCAATAAAAATTAATATTTTCAATATATTATAAAAATTAAACTTTTTTTGATAATTCAACAAAAACGAAGTATGATAATTTTTATACAATTTTTTCAAAAATTAAAACCTTTTATAGTGTTAATTTTTTTAAAATGAGTATAAATTAATTATAATATCCACATAGAAAATTCAATAATCCCCAATTTTTGAAGAAAACATTTTTTTGTAAAATAAAATTTATTTTCAGAAAATTGAGTACAAATTTTATAGGAATTAATCAATAAATGTGTATTAAATTATGTATATATAACTATTTTTTATAATTTGGTTGTCTTTATTCATAACTATATATCCAATGATTAGGTAATAACTTTAAAATTATAATATTTCAATATTATATTGGAGTTCATTTAAAGTAGGTGTTCCATGTAAAGAAAGATATCAAATAAATTAAATATATTTAAATATAAATATATCAAAAAATATATTGGTGTTAGATTATACCATTTTAGGAACCTGATAATACATGAAATACTTTATATGTCGCCACATTACTATCATATTCTCTCTGCCTACCATCGCTCTTTCTAAAATTCCACGATCATAGTTAATTTTGAGTGTGACGTGATTGGAGTATGTAATATATTATCATGGGGTTAAGATATGTCATATGGTATTTTTTTCATTTTAGGTAAGGTCCACAATTTTGTATATTTTATTTTATTATATTTTATTTTTCTTGAAGAAAACTAAAAATTAAAAAAAGGAAATGTCATTGAATATTTTCTTAAGGTTATTTTCAGGAATGTTTGATCTTATATATAGAAACCATGACCTTGATATCCTAAGGATGTTGTCTTATTTATTACATTTTCATGATATATAATGAAACATATATTGAAGGGCTTAAATGTTTAGTAGCCCTTGTAAACTCGATGTGTATTTGTTTTATTCATTACATTTGAAAACAAAATTCACCACATTATTTTTTTCCAGAATAAGATTATTTAGCCTAGAATATCTTTTAATATCAGACATAGTATACATCATATATGCGTGAAAAATGAAATAAAATAAGGTTCAACTAGAATTCTCAATAAGGATTAAGTACAATGGTAGATATCATGAATCACCAATGAATAATCAATATAGAATGGTAAATAACTGAACAAAAAATCAATTTAAAAAATTGAATCAATGAGTAAATAAAGAATAATAAATATGTAATGGTAAATAACTAAATAATATTTCCATTTAATCAATAAACTGTTAATGAAATGCATCCATAGATAATATCCATGTAAAATATGATGGGTGTTCAATGACTTTGGGATATTGAAGGTATTTTGATAAGGATGGCTCTCCCTCTCTTAGGGAAAAGGTGAACACTGGTATTTCCTATAGATATTATGAATGAATTATTTTCAATCTTATTTCTCTTTGATTCGTGGATTCCTTTCACCCAAAATGGGAAGGATCTTCCAATCATGAAAATTGAGTACTGAATGGTTCTAAAGTTTTTCCATAGGAAAACCTAAATTTGAAAGGTGCTCTGACAACAACCAGGAGAAACGGAATTTCATTTGTGTAGGATATTCAGGGAGAATATGATAATCTTTATGAGACCCCCTTTCCTTCTGCTTTCAATAAATCGTATGATTAATGCTTTACTATTGTGGTAGATCTATAAAATCTTCATAAAATGAGGTATTTGTGAACATTTCCAGTTCTTGGATGCATTATGTATTCCAATGGGGATAAAATTATGTCCTATAACGAGCTTAAAAGATGTATATCACATTTCTGAGGAGAAAAATATTGGAAGTTGATTCTGATTAGTATGGGATTAATTCATATTTTATTGATAAGATATAATGATCTAGTAGCTAATTAGAAGATTGTAATTGTTCTTCTAAATCATGGAACTCTACAGGTTTCGAAATGGGACATTATCTTCAACACCTTCACTCAAAGATATTCTAATATGAAAATTATTAATTCGTATTCATGGATTAAATATAGTTTTTGGAACCCCCAAATCCCGAATAACATTACAGCTTATATTGTAATTCATATAAATATTGACCAATATACAATGAATGTAAAAATGGTTATGTATGCCAGAATCCTTATTGTATATGATCTTAATGTTAAACCTCTGGATGTGGTTTTTTTCATTTCTAATGATATTGTGATTGAGTTTTAAATAGAGTATGAATTTGTTCCAACATTTTTTTATTATTATAGGATTATTAGATATGATATCTCTAATTATAGAAATACTCAAAGTAATTTAATGGTTGTTGTTGATCTAGAATAATGGAGATACATAAGTAGACAAATAAAAGTTAAAGACCATTTTATAGAAAAAAAATTAACTGGGAAAGAAAATTTTAATGGAAATGGGTTTAAAATAAATAGTTTCATTAGATATGAATGATATTGAAAGAAAACGTTGGGCCTCTATTTTAGATGTGCAGAATAATGATGATGGATTAGGTACTTCAGGTTACATTCTTGATACTAATTTATCCAAAATTAATGTTTAAAAAACTATTTTCATGGATATTTATATGGAGGTTATGAACACTATTCAGTCCGTTCATGACGAATCCTTATTTTCTCTCTTTGATCATTTTGATTCCTCTTCCTCTCAACCTTACAAAAAACCATCTCTAGAAATCCTCATAATTATAAGGTTGAGAAAAAACTACCTTTTATTTCCAATAATTATCCTCCTATATATTTAATTGATAAACCAATAAAATACACTTTGGCTGGTAACTCTGTTTTGGACAATATTGAATCACATATTAATAAGAAATCAACGCATGCAAATATTTTAAATACTGTTGTAAATAAAAATTCAAATTCTAATAAGATATAGAAGTTTTATTTGATTATGTTTCATCATTCTTATAATATGTTGTTTCTTTCAGTAAAGATACTTCATGCACAAATTTTGATAAAATGATTTCCTTCAATATTTATATGGAAGTAACGAAAACAATTAAATTAGTGCATGATCAATATTTAACTTATGATTCTATTATTTTTTGTTACACTTCCACTTAGCCTACTATAAAATACGTATTCATAAATCATTATGATTTTAAGGAATAGGATCAACCCATCACTATATCCAATATTAATCATCCAGTTTAATTAAATGCTAAATCAGTATATTTCATTTTTGAACATCCCTTTTTTGAAGCTATAACAAATAAAATAGATTAGAATGCTACTTATAATTAAAATTTCACCTTCTCAAAACCAGTAAAATCTATTCCTAATGAATAAAAAATACAATAAAGTGAGATAATAAATCCATTATTTCTATGCATTCAACATGAAATAAACACCTGGCGAGAAACGAAAAGGAGTTCCTACCTCCAAACACATTTCAAGATGAAAATCCTTATTTTGAATTGATTGGGGATATCCAATACTGAGACAGTTATATGTCCTCACCTTTTTAACAATCAATAAAAAAATATATTTTAAATCATTCAGATCCAAAAAAATAACTTTTTGGATATGGTAGTTTATTTTGATAAATTACATTATTCGTTAATTAGGAAAAATCAATCCATTAATGACACTAAGAGACAATGAGATCTTGATATTTTTAAACTAAAAACAATTTCTTCCATTTACTCCTCTGAACATATATTTTATTTCAATTTCAATTAATATGGAATTCTATATTTTTGTTTCATTATTTATTCCTTTAGTGGATATCATGATAGAAAATAACATTGGAAATCCATTTTGGAAAACAATATAAATATAAAATTCCCATAAATTCTCATGAGTAATTTCAATTCAATTTTAAATACTAAAGAAAAATAATTTAATATGTTCTTATCCTATCTCAACCATATAATTCAAAGCCTGTATTGATAACAAAATTCTCTATGAAATCACTTTTTTGGATTAAAATTTATATTGTAAATAAGATACCTTCATACTATTGTTTCTTTCAAACTGGAAAAATATTTTATTAATTATGACTCTTTCAATTCATGGTCTACTATTTCTTACTTCACTATTCAAGTTTTTAACTTTGATCACCACCCTATTTTTTCTATGTTTATTCTCAAAATAGACAGACCACATTTTCCTTTAATATTTAATAATTATAGGACTACACACCCTGAATGTAAACATATAATTCAACAGGGATAGATATATTTTAACTTTAAAGATGATACTCTATCTTATATTTTAAAAATTAATATCCAAAAGAAAAAAATTTAAATAATGGATTAAGAATTTATTTTTTCATATTGATGAAAAAATATCACATCTTAAAACCTCTCTTACCTAAATCCAATAAAAAGAAATAGAAATGATTTTATTACCAGTCTTGAAGAGAAAAAATATTAATTATGATATAAATATGTTACTCTATCTAAAAGAGGGCATGTAGAGGGAATATTAGAAATTAAAATGGCACAAGGGTGGAGGAAAAAATACCAAATTCTTTAAATCTCTTCAAAGGGTTATGAAAATTAATGGACCATAGGTCATTCTTTCTGATAATTTTAACATAATTGAAAATAGAAAAACACATTCATCAAATGTTCTTTCCTATTACGTAATATATTCTAGGGATTCTAATACTTCCAATGATCATCTGGTCATCATCATTTCAATAATTTTTATCCAAGATGACAAATCATTTATAGCTATTAGATCTTGAAATTAAAGAGGTCATTTTTAGTATTAACATTGGAATATCCCCGAGACCTTATGGTATTACAAACATAATTTTTCAAATATTTTGGGACATTATACACATTTGTGTATGAATATTGGTTGCTCACTTTTCTAAAACTAGTAAACATACAAAGTGGATTAATTCTCAATTAGTGTACCTGATCCCTAAAATTGTGAATTCAAATAAAATACACCTCTTTAGACCTGTTCTTCTTGATTACAAAAATTATAACATTATTGAAAAAATTCATTCTAACTATGTTGCTGAAATTGAAAAAAAAATAGTTCCCTCAAATCAATTTTGTTTCATAAATGTAATAAACATTCATAATTGTCTTACCACAGCATAACAATGTGTTAATATTCTATAGAAACCAACAATATGAGGTTACATTTCTATCAAATTAGATGGAATAAATAAATCTATAACCTTGATTGGGATTTCATTTGGGATGTTTTAATGAAGTTTTGTTTTAATGATGATTTTTTAAATGGGTGAAATTACTTCTATGTTCTACATGAATTTCAAATTTTATAAATGGATCCCCTGAGGAATACTCAACTTGCACAAGATGTGTTAGGTAAGGAAATCCCCTTTCATCCATTCTCTTTTTCATTAATGAAGATTACTGGAATAGAATGCTTCTTAGATTGGTAGATGAGAATGAAATAGTGTCCATTAGAGTGGGTGTATGTCTTAATGCTCCTAATCATATTTTATATTCTAATGAAATTATTCATTTAATCCAAGGAGATAAAATAATATCATGAATTTTAAAATTTATATATTAATTATGATAATGTTTCTGGTAAGGAAATTATATGGGATACATATTTTATTTAATTTGGAAAACTAATTCCAATAAATATGTAGAATAACATCATAAATGAACTAGGGATTAGAGAATTAAATATACATATTACATACCTTGGAATTCCTATGTTTTAGAGTAATCCTCATGCTATTTATTTTTCTAATATTTTTGGTAAAATTAATAATTGGTTAGCCTCTTGGAATGAAAAAATGCGATCAATAGCTTGTCACATTTATCTTGTTAAAGCTAGTTTTGTTTCCAAATTTTTTCACTTTTTCATGGTTTAGAAATGGACAGATATACTTATAAAGAGTATTAAGGTCTTTAATAAAAAATTTATTTGGATTGGAAGAACTATCCAAAGGAAAAGATCTACTCTCTCATAGAATAAGTGATTTTAACCAATTGATTGTGGTTGGATAAGTATTAAAAATATTTCTAAATTTATTAATTCTTTATAGGATACTCTCTTTTGGAGACATATTAATGGGAATTATGAAGGTCTTACCATTTTATGAAAAAATATTTCTTCATAAAAAAATATAGAAATAAAAATTATATAGAATCATCCATTTGGAATGTCTTTAAGAATTCATACTCCTCTATTATGGCTGACACTCACTAGATTGTTTGCAATCATTATTCTCTTAATTTATAGAAGGATACTTTTTCTAGCACTCCTATTCTTAAAAATAGTTCATCTCATGACATGTCCTTTTATTCCAACATTTCAATTATTGATCTACATGAACTACCTATTGACTAACATCCTACAAGTATCAAGAATATAATCTTAAATTTAAATATTATTAGTGGGGATCCCATTATTATATATTAAAACACTATTAATGGGATTTTTTCTTCAAAATACATATATAAATAACCTTTTATGGAAGATAATAATAATTAGGTAAAAACCCACATCCAACCTTGTATTATTCAATCTCATTGTACTCTAGCATTAAGAATTGTTCATTCAAATCTTCCTACTGATAAATTTTTACAATCTGTTGATATTGGTATTTTCTCAAATTTTGTTTTATTTAATCATCATCAATATGACATTGATCATCTCTTTTTATGTTTTTCTACAACCCATGCCTCATGGAATTCCTTGGTTGGACTATTCCTGGAAAAATTAACTCAATGTTCTATTATTTATGATCTCCTGGAATCTTGTTTTATGTTATAGATTTCATCGAAATTAAAAAAAATACTGCATGTGGATTGCATGTATATTATTCACATAATATATAACAGCCACAATAGGTTCGTCCATGAGGAAATCTAGTATAACCATCAATATTCAATTTCACAGATTCATTCTGCAGTAAAAATTAAAATTATCTTCCATCTAGATTTTTTAAACCATTTGTGTGATTTAATTAATATAATATGTATTGTAATTTCAGGTAACATTCATTCCCCTTAATGTACTATTGATGTTTTAGAGTTCTTTCCTTCTCTGAGATAGATTAAATGCAATAACTATTGATCTTCAAAACGAAATCTAGGTCTTGGTGGGTATGGATCCATATTTAGAGACCACACAGGATGGGATTTTTGATGTCCTTATGGTCCTTATAGAACATAAAATTATCTAGATGATTAAATTATTGGGATCATTAATGTGGTATAAGTAGCTCAAAATCACATATAGAGAAATTATTGGCATGATTTTGATTCGACCACTATGGTACAAGCAATCAAAAATGGAAATTTTCATTTATCCTGGAATATTAATGATAGATGGATAAATTACTGGGAATCTCTTTCGTCCAAATATTACATCAGTACACATACATTTCATGAAAAAATGTTGTGGATGATGGATTGGAAAACAAGTTAGTAGAGGCTAGGGAAATTATTTGGAGCAATGAAGTTCCTGCAGGAATATTTTATTCTCACTATACTAATTCTTATAAAAAGTATCATGTTATACTCTTGTAATTCATTTATATCTTAATAATATTAGTTTTCATTTTTGTGTAGTCCTATAATCTATCAAATATCCATATGGGTAATGGATACAGATGTATCAATATTTCCATAGTTAATCAAATAACATTCAAATTAAACGCCATATGTAGAAATGGTATATGATTTAAGAAATATGCATATGCATCATAAAAAAATATAGATATTTAAGAGAATATGATTCAATGTAAACCCTATAAGTATATTTTACTTGCTGAAAAATTGATTGATATTGAGAATTAATACAAACTAAGAAAAGATGTGAGTTGGTTAATTGAGGGATACCATAATAGTTCCCACTTCCATGCATGCCTAAAAGAATCCCATATCTGGTGGGAAACAAAAATAATGAGTTTATGTTGACTATGCCTAATGAGTATGATATCAAGGGCTCAGTGCTTGAAATGTTGCATGGTAGTTCCCCTAGTCATGATGGTTTTCCTGGAGAGTTTTTCATGGCTGCATGGGACGTTGTTGGATGTCAGGTGGTGGATTTCATTCAATATTTCTTTTGGGTTGGGTCTATCATTAGGTGTGTGAGTTCTTCCAGGGTGGTCCTCATACCGAAGGTCAAGGATCCCACTACACTTAACTAGTAAAGAGCCATTTTTATTTTTCATGTTTTTTACAAAATCCAAGAAAGTGTGCTTGAAAGGTGTATTAGTGGGGTTATTCGGAGATTAGTGTCTATTGAGAAGCATGGGTTTGTCATGTTTCTAAGAATACAGGGGGTAGTTGTTATTTCTAGTGATCTGGTGAATGATATCCATTGAAAGATAGTTGGATATAATGTTATCTTCTAAGTTGATATGGATAAGGCTCATGAAAAAGTGGAATGAATCTTCAACATTCATGTGACACACATTATTTGGTTTTAAGAATGTGTTTGTGAACATTGCTTTTGTTGCTACTCATCCTTATGGATTTCATTCTCTTTCAAGGGGAAGTGTTTCAGATTTTTTAAATATGAGTGGGTATTTTGATCGAGTGACCCATTATCCCCAAGTCTCTTTATTTTAGCTGAGGAAGATCTATCTTGAAATTTTCACAGAGTCATGATGAGTGGGAGATTATCCCATTTCTATGGGTAGAATGGTGGGGAGGGAATCACACACCTTTTGTTTCTAGATGATGTGTTGATTTTCACGAACGGAAGTTGGAGATCCTTGATTAGTATAATATAAATTATCTCAATGTATATTTGTTTGAGTGGGTAGAGTATTAACATAGGGAATAGCCATATTTTTGTTTCTAACAAGTGTTCTAGAATACACTGCATGGATATTCAAGATCTTTTGGGTTTTTAAAGGAAGCACCTTCCTTGGCTGTATCTCTGGGTTCCGTTCTCTCCAGGGCTTATTAAAAAGAGAAACTTTGAAGACATCTTGAACTGGATGTTGGGGAGTATCTTTAACTGGAAGATAAAATTTCTACCATTCTGGGGCACTAACACTGATAAATAGTATACTCACTTCCATCCTGATAGATGTCTTCTCTATCATCAATCCACTGAAGGGAACCTTTGTGAAAATGGATAAGGTTATGTCGGGATTTTTGTTGGATGCCAACTAGTAGGGCCGTTTTTATTAGGATTCATGGGAGGTTATGGAAAGGATGGTTCAGGAGTGTGGTGTGGGGTTAGGTCACATTTCTGAAAGCATGGGGGTCATGCAAGCATGGCTTACTTGGGAAATCATTGTGGGGAGCATGATTTGGGATTTTTTCTTCAAGGAGAGTTATGGGGACCACTAGGATTATAGAAAAGGCTGAAGGATGTGTTCAACCATATTTTCAAGGTGTATCATATATCATCTTAAGGACCTACACAAATCGTCTTTTTGGATCATTGGTAGAGGGGACATCAACTTTTGGAAGGATAATTGGGTGGGAGAGAGGTTCTTCTCCCCGAGATGCCTTACCCCTGATATATCCTTTAAGGAAGCAAGTAAATATCCTATTCATATTAGTTCATTTCTCAATAAGGAGAATAAGGTGGATTATGGTAGTATTAGCATGATTGAAGTTGTGGATATGTGTTGTTTCATAGGTTCAATCTTGGGAAGGTTCTCTATTCATGAGTTTAGAAGAATGAGACATGAAGATAGTGCTTCTGATCAGTTGTCTAGGAATTCCTAGTGCAATTAAATACCTAAAAAATGAACTTCCTTGATTGGAGAATCCAAAATAAGGCCCTACCAATAGATGAGGACATTCATAGTAGGGTTATTCATTTTCCCTCTTGATGTTTCTACTGTGTGAACTCGAGAAAATAATCAACTAAACAACTTTCACTTTTATTGAATGGATTGTTGAGCATTGGTCCCTTTTTTCTCCACATCCATGAGTCAGTATTGAGTAATACTTATTCTAAGGTCTCATGTATCCATGGATTCAAGGTTTTTTATAGCATGATTAGGGAATGCAATGTTGGATCCATCATCCTCACTTCGATCAATTAGATCATCTGGGAGGTTGGGAATCAAGCTCGTCTAGACTCCTGATTTTCTATTTTTTCTCATCATATGAGGGTGAGACCTTTAATCTATGAGTTGGTTTCGATGTTGAAAGGGGGTATAGTATTTTTTCCCAGTGTGCAATATTCTAAACAGACCTATCATGCATGGTGGTCCGGGAGGAATATGGGTCAGTTGGAATCCTCCTGCCAACGATTTGAAGCTAAAGGTGGATAGATCCCCCCTCAATGGGCTCTTTGGAGGAGGAGGGGTCCTACATGACATGTGTATCTTGGTTATTGTGTTTTTCATCAGGTTTTATGGTATGGTTTGTTACCTAGGGGAAGAGGCATGGACATTGCTTTCTAGGCTTCAAGTTTTCAAGCAGCGCGTATTTCAGGTGTTTGAAGTGAAATTTTATTTAGATGTTATAGTTAAACAAGTTCATGGGAGGTATGAGGTTCCATGGAACTTGTCTTACATCATCAACAAATGTTCTCTAGAGGTTACCTATGGACAGAATATCCATCACAATTGGAGGGAGGCTATATTTTTTGTGGATTCACATGTAAGATTTGGATGTTTGGGAGAGGGGTAAATCATTTTTGATTGTTTGGGTACACTTCATTGGGAGTGAAAGGCCTTCGCTCAGGGGGATGCTCTTGGTCCTCATTACCATAACCCTCTATGAGGGCTTCTAATATTGGATGGTGTTAGGCCATAATTTCCTTTAATAATAATAAAAAATTATCTTACATTTAGTCATTGAATCATCATATTACATGTCATATGGTTTGTACACACACAACATAAAAGTGAATTGGGGAATAATAATGTTGAGTCATAAGTTTTACATCTAACATTTCAATTACATTTTTCTTTTGTAAATAAAATACACTTTCTTTATATTTAATTTACAAAAAAATTATGTCCAAAGTGTTTTAGAATGTTTTTGTATAAATTATAAACTTTTACCATACTTAGAATAAGTGTTGAAGTTTTCATGAATATAAACGAACATTATTAATTACGATCATTGTAATGTTTATGAATCCAATAAACATTGGATTCACCTTTATCAATTGATATGTAAGTCTTCTTGTCCTGTATTTTATACGGGAAAAGTCTTTATAATCAGACAGATACCATAACCAACAAACAACATACTCATACTTTTAAAAATAATCATAATGAAATTCATAAGAAAGTCCATTGCACTTACTTAGTTTAAATTCATAATATTGAAAACTAAATTTAAATTTATGGAATATCTTTTACACTACAATGGTTTAAGTAAATACAACATTAGATAATCAGTTTCAAAGACTCATTAAAGCTTCAAGTGTCTAATTCATTAAAAAGAAACTCAAAGAAAAATGACTATTTGTAGAAATATGGCCATTGGGAAGGTTTTTTATACATAACCAGTCATTTGAAGAGTTTTAAGCTTATTAGTACATTTTCTGTCTTTATTTTCCTATAGTCTAGAAAGTTTGCATAGCTTTTTCTTAGTGTTTTTTATTTCATTAGAGAGAGTCTTTAAAGAAACCTTTTCAGGTTGTCTCTTAAAGAATTTTTTTGTAATAGTTTATGTGTCCAATCTATGATTATAATCGAGGGATTTTGGAGATCCTAAGATAGAGCCAATCCATCCTATCAAGGGCCTCTAGGGATAGGCATACAAAAAATCTGGTCATTGAATCAAGGGAATTTTTTATTGTGGGTATTAATACATACTTGTAAATATAAAAAATGGATACCTCTATCCATGGTTTGTGGATACCTCACTCTAAATGTTAAAAGATATTTGTTCTTTTCAAATTGATATAAGTCATTATTATATTGTTGCTATTTTTTACATGTTTCTTACATGTCCATTATTACACTATGATTTTTTTTATTGTAATGTTCTAAATATGATAAACACAATATGTATTACTTAATATAATCTACTGTGAATCCTAGAAGTACTCATATAATCATATCTATATCAAATATGATCTATAATTTAATCATATAGGTTGTGAATATGATTTCATTACTCTAATATATCAAAATATTTCTTTATTATGATAATTGGACAATTAGACTGATACATGTATGAATCTGGTCCTTTTTACATAAATAAGTTATGTAAATTTTATTAGGTTAATTTATTCTAAACTAATGTTTTTAAAACTACTATTCACCCATTCTTGTAATTGATCCATATAAAATATATTATTTTGATCCTGATATAAATATAACTCATATTGAAATCTAATATTTGGTATCATAGCATGATTCCACTACTCAAATACTTGTCGAATGTTTTATCTGCTTTTCTATTGCAAGTTTGTTTAATTTTTTATACTCTTTTTTTATTAATATTTTATTACACTAACGTATATTTTGGAAATGAAATTTTTCTATCTATTTTTTAAAGATGGCAGGGGTAAATATCGAATCCATTGATAATCTTAATCCCAATAGGCCACCAATTTTTTTAGGTTTGAACTATGAATATTGAAGGGATAGAATGAATAATTTTTTAACCAACATGGGAGTCGATAACATTTTCATGGTGATGAAAACTAAAAATCCCTGATATAGATGTTAATAATTTAAAAATCCAAGAAAATATATAGTATTAGCTTATTTATAGAGTAAGAAATACCTTAATATTTTCAATGACTAGAAGAATCTACATGCAAATTTATTCTTTAAATAATCCAATATTATTTGAAAAAATTAGAAGTTACTCACTTTAGAACATCAGAAGTTATTGAAACATGGAGACCTATGCTGAGAGATGATTATCAATATTTTGAATTTTTACCTGGATAATCCATTTCTAATATTTTTCAATGGTTTATAAAAGTTATTAATATTCTAAATTCTCTTGGATAGAATGGATTATATGATGAAATTATTATGGAGAATAATATAGAGATCATTCATAATTAATAATAATCTACGAGAAATGTTGTTGATGATAAAGGGAAGTTGACAAATATTACTATTGATGATCTAATTGGTACTCTTATGCATTATGATGGTATATTAAAGAGGGATGCTGAGAAATCTAATAAAAATAATGGTTTTGTTTCTTTTAATACTTCTACAATTTCTATTATACTATAGACACCAGAAAAAAGGTTAAATCATCCAAAATTATGAAAGTGGTTATACAATCAGATTCAATTACTTCTAAACACTGTGAAATTGAAATGGATAATCTTAATTGGAGGATAAAAAATATATTTTGAAAGAAGGATTTTTAGAATAGATATAATAAAATCAATAAGGATAGGAATGGAAATTATTATTCTGAAGTAACTTATTATAAATGTAAGAAATCTGGAAAAATCATAGCCCATTATACTATGCTAAAAATGAAATATAAAAAGGATAAAAAATATTATAAAAATAATAAAAAGAATTATAAGTTAAATAAAAATAAAATCCTGAAAAATAATTCTTATTGGAATTCAAGTTGAGGGGATTCCTCATATAATTCTTCGGATAATGAATGTTCTAGATAGAGGAGCATAGGGCTTCTTGTGAGGGTATCTAGTTAAAATATATGATTAATGAATAAGTTATCCACTGCGGAGATAATTAGAAATCTATCATTGAGTTAAAAATATCCTATCTTTCAAAATAAGAAAAACTCTAAATCCTTAGGAAAATAATTTTACTCATAATGTAAAAAACATTGTCAATCTTCTTGTAAAGATGTTTCTCAATTTTTAAAATTGTAATAAAATGAAAATTTTCAATGTTAATAAAAACATGATAATGAAAAAATAGGAATAAATGTTTTGAAAATAAAAGTGTCTGGTCTTTCTAAAATATCCATAAGAATAATTCTGAAAATGAAACTATTTCTAAAAACCATAAAAATTTATTTCTTAAAAATATAATCATTATAAAGATTTTTAAAAATTAATTTCTGAGAAAAATGTATCAAAAACTAATTTTAATAGAAAAAATTATAAAAGTAATAATAGAGAGCATAAATATTTAGTTTTAAAAATATAATCTGAAATTTCATACATGAAGATACTCTTATCAGTATTTACCACTAGTAAAAAACATTGATTACAAGTATAAACAAATATAATCTCAAGGTACTGGTTCCGTAAAGGGTTAATCTTATAAAAAACATTGTTTAAATAATAATTATTTTGTTCTAAAAAGTCAACCATTTTGTAATAAATTTCAATGTAGTATAAATTAGATGAAAAAAATTCATTATAGAAATTTCAGTTTTATGATTTCACAAAGCCTATTTTTATAAACAAATATTGATTTCTAAAATTTTATTTTTTGATTTTACTATTCCCAAGAAGTTTTGGGTACCAAAATTATAATGTTTTTCTTTTCATGTAAACAAAAGTAGTACCAAAAAATAAAAATATTTTCTATATAAAGAGTGGTTGTTCTAGACATATGACTAGACTTGATGATTTCATCGAAATGACTATCAAGATGAATGGTGTAAAATTTTTCTTGACAGATAATTATCAAGGTGAGGTTATCTGTATTGGTAATATTTTTATTCCTAGTGAAGCTTTAATTTCATATGTTTTATTTGTTAAAGGTATTACACACAACATTATAATATTAATTTAATTATTTTATGAAGGTTACCCTGTGAATTTTATAAATAATAAATGTGTAGTACACAATTCTAAATATGAATACATTATTTTTATTAATCTCCATGAGAATGTTTATACTCTTAACATAGAGTACTTTAGAAGGAAAAAATTACCTTGACTTAGTGAAATGAAGTATAATTATTGGCTATAGAAAGGAATGTTAAGACATTATAACTTTAGAAAATTACGTATGTTGATGAAGAAAAGACTTTTTAGGTATCTTTTATAACTAAGGATTGATTGTTCAATGTTTTGTAACCCTTTTCAATATAATAATAAACATAAGTCTGCTTTTAAATCTATTAGTGAAGCATGGATTTATTCAATCCTACATAAATTGGAAGTACTTATGTCAAGTATTATGTAATTTTTCTTGATGACGATTACACTAGATATACATTGGACTAGTTTCTAGAAATTTAATCTGAAGCCTTTTGTTATGTCAAAAATTTTGTAGACAAATTTAAAAATGATAAAAACCTTCCCTTGATAACTATTAATAGTAACTGTGCTAAAGAAATTTTAAATTCTAAATTTGAAAAAAAATTAAGTGAGAAAGGCATTACAAATAACTTGTCATCTCCTAGAACTCTACTACAAAATAGTATAGTTTAAAGAAGAAATCGTATTCTTTAAGAAATAGAATGAACCATATTGATTGAATACTAAATTGATAATGAAATTAAATAAAATAGTTATTACTACATTTTATACAATAAATCATGTTTTAATAATACATTATCTTAATAAAATGCATTATGAGTTGTGTATTAGTAAAAAACAAAAAGTTTGTTACTTTAGAGTATTCAGATGAACAATATTCATAACTAATATGAAATATCACTTACATATATTCTCACCCAAATATCATGAAGGATTATTTTATATTTAATCCATTACTTCTATGGATGATAGAGTTTTTAATAAAAATTAAAATACTTTTGAGGAAAATTACAAACTATGTTTGACGAAACTAACCCTTTTGTTTTCAAATAACCCCTAACAACATCTTAAGATGTGTCTTCAAAAACGTATTCTCAACCATTGTGTGAAAAATATCCTTATAAATAAAATAAAAAGGTAATACTTTCTAAAGTATTTATAAAGGGATATTTTCTACCTTATGTTGTAGAACAAGTTCTAAAAATCCCAAGAAATCAGTTGTTACTTAGGATTCATCCTAGTGATATTATCACTGGAATGTTGATCTACCACTTTGGACTAGAAGTTCTATAAGAAATTAAATTATTTAACTAAATTTACATTCCTAATTATAACCTAATAATCCTTATGAGGCTCTAAATTATGATGATTAGAGTAAGGAAATTCAATATAAACATAATTAATTTGAGACTAAAAATGTTTGAAAGTTGGTTGACTGACCTAAACAAACTCCTATAATTGAAGAAAAATGGTGTTTTATGAATATGTGCGAGGAAAATTGAATAATTATTATAAATAAATCATGAATTATTGTTGAAGGATATAATCAAAAAGATGTAATATATTATTATAAATCCATTTCTCGAGTAAAAATATGTAAATCTATTTGTATCTTACTGGCATGTGCATCATTCTTTAATTTCAAAATTTCTCAAATTGATATGAAGTATCCTTTTCCTAATGGTTATATTCAATAGAAACTTTTTTTTGAACAACCTCTTTGTTTTGAAGATAAAAAACCTCCAGAAGATGTATAAAACTTTACAAATATTTATACAAAACTAAAAAAGACCTTAGAGATTGGTATGATAGATTAATGGGATTTTAGTTACAAAATGATTATATTAATGGAACAATTGATCCAACTATTTTTATAATAAAAGTTAACAAAAAAATTATGATTTTTCATATTTATGTTGATGACATTCTATTTTTATCAACTCAAAAATATATAATAGATTTTTTTGTGTAACTTATGAAATCTGAGTTCAATATATGTATAATGGGTGAGTTAAATAACTTTTTATGTATTCAAAATTCACAATACCCATAAAGACCATTTATATCAAAACTGAAGTATATAAAATATCTTCTTAAAATGTTTAGATACAATAAAACTAAAAGCATTAGTACTTCTATTGGTGCCATCAATACTTCAGATCTTGATGAAGGTGGGAAACTAGTTGTTCAAAAAAACATTTTGACGTATGATAGGAAGATTACTTTTGTTGAAAAAAATCGATCCATAATTATTGTTTTCTATATGATTATGTGAATGATACAAAAATAATCTAAAATAATCACATCTTAATTTTGTAAAAAAAAATCATTATCATAAGGGAACTATGGATTTAGGACTATTCTATTCATTTGGAAATGTTTTTGAAAAAAATTTAGATAATGACTTTAGAGGTTGTATAATGGATAAAAAAGCACTTTAGGACGATGCCATTTCATAGGATAATTTTTATTTTCTTGGTCATGTAATAAAGAATAATCAGTATCACTTTACACTACTGAAACTGAATATGTAGCATTTTTAAGTTGTTGTGATCAAGAGTTGTGGATGCAACACACACTCACTAATCATGGAATGAATTTTAAAAAATCTCATACACAATGTGATATTACTAGTTCCATTACCTTAAATAAGAACCCTACACAAAACTCCATTGGAAAATAACTGAACATTAGGCATCACTTTCTTAGGGATCATTCACTCAAAGGATATATCATTTTACAATTTATTGGAATGAAAGATCAACTTGCTGATATTTTTTCAATAATTTACCTTCCGATATATTGGAATATATTAAATTGAAGTTAGTAATTATCAACATAATTTAATCATTCACTTACACTTTTATTTACCCATCTCATTCCATTAAGTTTCTCCTCTTCATTTGGAGAGGACATATGTTTTTTGTTTTTCAAAAAAAATTGTTTTTCAAATTTTATTTATCATAATGGGTTTTTCAAACTCATATTTTCTTATAAATTCCAAAAGTAAATATTCATAAAAAGATCATCAGACTCAAAAAATGTTTACTGTTTTCTAGACTCATTATTTCTAAATCATTATTTGGATTCATAAAATTATTTTAATAAGTTTTATTTATAAAAAACATCATTGTTTATTTATGTTTTCATTTATCAACATACTTCATTAGTTGTTATACTAGAAATTTTATATTCAATATTTTCAAATTATTAAAATTTTATTAGCTTAAAAAATTTCAGAAATAACTTGTTATTCGTACTGAAGACACATTCTAATCCCAAAGGTATTCATATTATCTTTTAATTTTGGCACTATTTCATTATATTTGATTATAGTTTTGGTTGTTATTATTTTTTTTTTCCCATAAAAAATTTATATTTATCTAAATTTTTATTTCATATTCAAGAAAAATAGGATATAATTTATTAAAAATATCAAGAGTTTAAAACACTATATATATTTACTCTAAAGACTAAACCATAAGATAAAAACTCTAAACTTATCAACTATTGAAATTGTTTTGGAAGATGAGCTGTCATACTGATATATTTTATAATGAATGGACCCCCACATCCCACATTGGTTTCTAGTGGGTTTTCCAATAAATTGATGCAACCAACAAGACTTCCCAGTTAGAATGTATTCTTTTCTTATGATTGATCATATTCACTGCTAATCTGATGGCAGGAAAAAATGATTATGAAAAATGGAATGTCTTCATAGAAAGTTTATTTCAAATGGAATTATTTTAAAAATATGATTTAACATTAAATAAAGACATTATATTTCAAGGTTAAAAATCAATTTTTGTAAAAAAGTAAGATATTGAAATTGATAAGTATTACCCTGAACTTGTTCATGATTTGTGTGCATCTTTGAATTTTATTAGGAGAGAAGATAATTATTTTTTGATGATGTATGAATACGTTATAAATTCTTAGTGAGGAAATTATTAAACTAGTTGGAGTACCATATGGATGTGATGCTCTCTTCCCATCACACAGACATCCCAATTATCATCTATGTTTTAGCCAAAGTAGAGTTAGGGATCATTTATTTTCTCATGAAGAAAATTATAGAAACCTTTATCATCTTACTTTTGAAAATAATCTTATATATTTTTGGATGAAAGAATTTTAATTCCAATTATACAAAAACAAGAAACAATAAATTTTTCCAACATTTTAGTATTGGAATATTTGGGCAACATGAGGAAGATTAACCTTATAAAGTTTTTCATTTTGGACATTAATAACATTAAGAACAATTCTATCAGGTCCAAAATTATAATGTTCCTGAGTTCAATAATAAAGATAATTTGTTAATTTATGAATTTTATAAAAAAAATTTATAAGTACCGTGCTATGGGGGAGAACACTTATTTTATCAGTGATGATGTGGTAAAAAAATTAATTTGTCGTCCGATGAGAAATCGAAAAAGTTTTCTGATTACCTTGGTGTTGTCGTATTAGAGGCCGAACTGACAAAGATGTCAAAAAACATAAAGAATAATTACGTAAGTCTAAAAAATATCCTCATAAATATAGAAAATATTAATAAAAATTGTATCTGATGTTGTTTTTAATGTGTAGATAAAACTAAATGCTGATTGGAATTCTATTGTTCCAAAAATCAGATTTTATCCTGTTGAGGCTAAGACTATAATAATCTATAGTACTGAAAATATTGAGGAAGATGTTAAAAATAATACAAAAAAGAATAGACTCTAAGTAGATCTGATGATAAATATATTCCCAGAAAATTTGATATGGTTTTTAAAACTATTGAGAAAAGTTGATAATAAAAAAATAAAAGATGAACTTTTAGGAAAAAGTACCAAAAGGCTTCTTTAGCATGATTTGGATTTATTGGAGTTAGTAAGAACAATTTATCATAAGGGAGTTTATTAAATTATTTTCTCATTGAAAATCGTGGAAGGAATTGTTCATTACATTATAATATTGGTTGAAAGATGTAAAATTCTTCCAGATAGGCTTTCTCACAAAACAGACACTATAAAAATGCTTTCTGGATAAGTAATTCATACCGAGGATGATATAAAAAAATTGAATTAAATTTTTATTTTCCACAAAAGATCTTGTAATTAAATGGTGAAGTTGTCTCAGGGAGTTGATTATGAGGTTTCGTCTCACAATGATCAGATTAAAGAGATTAATAAGTTGATGGTGGAATCATACAGTTCCTTTAGTTAATTAAAAAAAGTTTGGGATAAAAGGGTGAGATTATTTAAATAGTTTAAAGACCAGGATAATGACTGGAATGAAGAAGTGGATTCACTTAAGTTCAAATTCTGAGACCTGAATATTGAAATGGTGAGAGTATCTTTTTTTGAATATGATATTCCCATTCTCAAATATCAAAATATGGAACTTGTTGAGGAAGTTAAGAGACAGAAAACAAGAAAATTGGAGTCTGAAAAATACAATGAAGAAAGATAACCATAATTTCAAGGATATTAAGTATTTTTTAAATAATATTATTAATAAAGGATATTTTTTAGAACTATTTTCCTAATTTTATTTTAATAGAATTTTAAATTTTATTTCATGTATTATTTATTTCTCTATTCAAATAAATTGTCTGAATATTTTTCCAATACGATTGGTTAAATATCCTTACATATTTTTTATAGATGACTAGTTATTTCGTCATATTATTTCATAATATTTTCTATTCACTAACATTTTATGAAAATAAAAAAATGTCCCAACACTTCTTTAAAATAAAAAATGGGTATATTTCTATAAATATAGATTCTTTATAGTAAGGGGGTTGATTATTAAATGTGGGAGAATGTTTTTCATTAGGAGTAATAATAATTTAAAGTAATTTTATCATATTTATCATTCTCTCCATAAAATCCAGAGTAATTATAAACTTAGGGGGAGTTAGGAATAATGTTCTATTTATTAATATAATGATTTTTAAAATCAAGGACTGTATGTTTTTAATATTTTATTCCTTTTATGTTTTTGGGTTTGTGCTTTCCTAAATGAGGGAGATTGTTGATTCAGAAGTTTTACTTATTAATTTTATATTCCATTTTTTGGAAATCACAAACACTTTCTTCATACTTAAATTATTAACCATTTCTTTCCGAAGTGTTTTTGAATGTTTTCGTATAAAAAATTATGTTTTACAAAAAATAAAATTAGTTTTGAAGTTTTCTTTAATATAAAATTAAATTCTTAATTACAGTCATCACAGTGAGTATGGATCCAATAAAAATAAGATTCCCCTTTATCTTCTTAGATTTATGAATTTATTTATTTTCATTAATACTGAAAAATTCATTATAATCATACTAATACCAAAACTCATGAACATCATATAGATACTTTTAAAGATTATCATAATGACATTCGTAAGTAAGTCAATCAGACTGACTTACGTTAAATTCTAAAAATGAAAATTTTAATTCAAATTTGGGGAACATATTTTACAATATAAATGTATTAATCAATATGATGTCTAGAAATTAGGTTCAAAAGAGCCGATGACATGCCAGGTGTCTATTTCATTACGACAAACATGGATAGAAATGACAGTTTCGAGAAATTTATCTATATGGAAGGTTTCCTAAAAATACCCAGTAATTTGACTAGTTTGAAACTTATGAATACATTTTCAACCTCGAATTTTCTAATGTATACAAATCATGAACATCTTGATCTTAGTCTTTTTTATTTATTTACTGAGAGGCTTTCTTAATGAAACCTTTTCAGGTTGTCTCTTTAAGAATTGTTTTGTAAATGTTTCTGTCTCTGATCTGGGATTACCATTGAGGGATTTAGGGGATAACAAGATAGTGTTGATCAATAAGATTTAGGTCTATTAGTATAGGTAGACATAAAATTCAATCATCATATCGAGGTCTTTCCTTGCTGATGAAAGATTCACATTATTATGATTATAATACAAGGGAAACCTCTAGGCATGGTTAATGGATACCATAATCTTAATTTTAAAATATATATATTATTTTAAAATAGATATAAGTCGTTATTATATTTTTTTTATTGTTTTTACTCATTTTTTATATTTAATTTATTTCATTGTGATAGTATGTTTGGATTTTATCATAATGTTCTAAATATGATATACACAATTTTGTTTACATAATCAGATCTATTGTGAATCGAAGACATACTCATATAATCGTATATATTTCAAATAAGATATATTTACATGTATTTCATCATATATGTTTTTATTATGATTTCATTTATTGGATATATCCAAATCTATATTGATTATGATACATTGACGATTGACTGGTCCAAGTCTGAATCAGATCTTTTTACATAAACATGTTTTGTGATTTTGTTTAGTTTAATTTCTTTTAAACTAATGATTTTAAACTATAATTCACCCCCTTTATAATTGATCGATATTGAATATATTATTTCGATCCTAATATCAATATAACTCATATTTATATCTAAAAAATAATAAATAAGTTTTTAAGGAATGTAAATTGAGATGCAATCCCTTACCTCTCACTTCCTTTGGATTAAAAGTTATTTAACATCGTATATAATGGTTTTGAAATGTTATTAAATTACAAAATAACCATATTAAAATTCATAATATCATATATTATGCTTTTATTACATTTTATCACCAGTTTAATAATAATAATTCATTATTTTAATTGTTTCAGGTATTAATTTTCTTTATTTTACTATGTTTATTTTGTAATTAAAGATCTAGTTATTTCACATATTACATAGTTTCATCATCTGAATAATATTAATAATGATATAATTACAATTTTTATACAAAAATTATGCTTTTAAGAAAATTAATGAAATATGCTTTTGAGAAATGAAGTATGTTACGATCATGGATACGGTAGGTCGTACAAATGCTTGAGTAATATTTACATTTTTAAATGATCATTATGGAAAGGAAGTAAGAAATATTTTATCCTTATATAATTATAATAATATCATAAATACCATACTATATAATAATATATATCATCCATGTGTTTTGGTGATGAAAATAGAGTCACATCATTATGTCAAAGTGGTAGTCCTCACATACATGAACAATGTATCATCATTAAGTTAGTGAAAAGGTAAGAAATAAAATGACATATTATATTTACAGAATGATAAATATGTCATTAATATAATAATTTTTTAATTTTTATCACATATAATAATTAAATGTAATTTCATCACCTTCTATATAATGAATTAGAGAAAGACGAATCGCATTGCTTCATGAGGCGGTAGTCTGTCGTACAAACGAGCGACATTATCATATCACCTATGTAATGGAAATTAAAAATTTATATATGATATAATGAAACCATATGTATAATTATTTAATAAATTACATATATTTACTTATGATTCATCATCATACCAAATTGTGATAGGTGGTAATGGAAAAATGGTTTCCATTGGTTTGTGAGACAATAGTCTAAAGAACACAAGAATGAAGATTATGTAACCCATTTGATAGAATATGGGAGAGTTATAGGTCATGAACTTATTATGAATATATATAAATAAATTTAAGCTAATTATTTTATCATATCATCATGTTTAAATAATAATTTAATAAGGTGAAGAAAGAAATAAAAAATTAATCTAGTTGAAGAACATTGCCAATTCAGCAGGTACCCTCATTTGGTTTATTCCAAATAATTTTTAGGTTGTCTTCGTAAAAAATATATATCTTCTAGGATTATATTATGGGAGTTTTGATGGTATTTGATAAGGTATTTGGTGAACTAAAATAGTTTGAAGGTGTGAATAAGATGTGATAGGGGAGGCCTTTTAAAAGTGAGGTGAGTGGCGCACTTGGTCTATTATGAAAAGATTTAATCATCCCCAAATTTTTATAAATCCATTTGCCTCCAAAATAATAAGTTATATAACCTAGAAGAGATAAGGCCGAAATATTTCTATCCATTTGGTTTTTTAAAAGTTTTAGGGTCATTTTTAACCCTAATCCACTTAATTTAACCCATTGATAAATATGTTTTTACATAAAAAATAGTAAATCGTTTTAACTCTTATCACTATTAATTTTTGGAAAAAATTAAGTTGAAATTATAATAAATTATATATTAATATAATTTAAAATATTCAATCTATTTTTCTAAATTCAATACACATAAGTGAAAAATTTTAATTTAATAACAATCAAGTGGAAATGATGAGAAATGGGGTTTTTAAAGAGAAAATTTCCCAATGTTTACAATGTTTTTATATAAAAATTAAATATGAAAATTATTATAATGAGATAAATTTATTTATTCAATACATAATTGATCTAATTTAACATTAAATCCAATTAGAAATATATTTTAATTTTTCAAATAATTTAAATGAAAATGGTTTTTTCAATTAAAATTTAGTATTTTCACTATTTATCATAAAATGAACCTTTTCAGAAACATTCCCAAAATTAACCGTAAGATAATTTTTATATGATTATTTGATAAATTAGGTTTATTTTTTACCTTAATATTATAAAATTGGTAAAATATAATTTTAATTTATGAGTGGAAAGCGCGGTTGAACCATTCTTTCAAAAATATTGATTTTCAGAAGAAAAAAAACAATTCCTTGTCTTTTAAACGATTATTACTTTATTCATAACAAATTGGTTTCCATAATATTCATAATATGGTTATTACTATTAAAAAACTCCAATTTAACTACTAGGTAATAACTATTATATAAAAATAATAATATTTTAGTAACATGTTATGTTCCATTTAAACTCAGAGTTGCATGGAACACTGGCTAAATATTGTATTTTGTAGTGAATGCACAATTGGAAAAGTTTTTTTATTTTAATATATTGGGATATAACATTCTCCCCAACCTTAAATAAATTGTGTCCTAATAATTTAAAATTCATCTTGATAATCTAGGGACTGATATTTGAAAAAGAATTGTGGAAAACCCACATTGTAAAAAGTGTTAATAAAACCGAATTTTAATAAGATAGAAAGTGAAGAAAAAAGTCATTCGGAATAAAAAATATTAGGTTTCCAAACATTAGAACATATTTGGGACATTAAAATATGGGAATATAAGAGAATATTAATTCCCAAATACTTATGGAGTTTCGAAGAGAACTTTGATCACAAGAAATTGGGTGATCCAGAGAAGGATAACAACAAAAAATCCAGAAACAAAAGAGGCATGAAAATGGTCATTGATATCATAAAAATTGATGATAATATAAAAAATGATTCAATAACCTTTTCCTAATACTTTGTAATTTTTGTACCATATTAATAAATATAGTTACACAATAAATTTCTATTTCATAAGAACAGTTTCATATTTTGGTTGTGCATCAATCGAATTTTAATTCAACACTTATAATAAGAAATGAATATCCAAAAAAGAATTTTTTTTAATTCTTGAATTATTAAATTTAATGTTTAATAGATTGTAATATCCATTATATAATGATAATTTATTCCTTCGATCAATGTTTATTATTATCATAAAATTTTTAGTATAGTTTATCTGACATTCATAAATATTCATATGGTGGAGTAATACATTAGTATCTAAAACCAAGTCCAAATTTCATATTAAACCATTTCATAATTGGTTAACCTTCTGACATTTTCAAAATATTAAGCTAAAACAAGTTATAAATAAGGTTTATAAATTTCCATAATAATGTTATCATTAATCCTTACACCATATAAAGTATCTCTTAATCGCCACATACCAAACATGTGAATACCATTACCTTGATTTATTTCGAAATATGTTAATAAACTAAATTACCATAAAACCTTTTTGAAACATGAATTATTTAATATTAATTAAGTAAAATAAATGATATTGTATATATTTATTAAATCCAAAAGAAATTAACTCCATCTATGATAGAATAAACCACTTTTTCAACAACTCATCAATCAGTCCCAAGGTAGTCGACATTATCTAATTTAATTTTTCCAAAAAAAATCATCTCTTTAACCAAACATCATTATATAAATATTAGGAACATATAAGGGGTTATATTTCCTTTAATCATTTTTTTACAAGATGTTAAACCTTCCACTAAAACCTTATAGAAATAGAACATTAGTATTTAACTTATTTGTTTCACGGTTCTTATAATGATAATATCATTATTAAAATAATTTTAAAATATATTTATTGCAAAAAAATACACAATAAAATTAATCATTCCACTTTATTTGTATAAATATCAAAATTTAGACCTTGATAACTTATATTCTTCTGTGGTATATTACCTGGATTCTTGAGACATTCGTTTTCAAAATGCTATAACTCTTTATAATTGAAGAATTGAACATTATAAACATATTTCTTTTCCATTATATAATTTGGATATGAAACTTTCTCTACATTCTTATATAAAAATATCATTCACCTGAATATATTTTAAGGGTGGTACATTCAATTTTTATTACATTTGGGAAAAACATTCTTTACCTTATTCTATTTATCCATTTTTTCTCTTCCATCCTCTTCTTATCATGATTCACATGAAAGAAATTATACATGGAGAGTATTTTCTCTATATTGGTATCAAATAAAAACATTTAATGAAATTAGGATAAATTTTTAGAGAACACCACCATTTGGAGACTAGACTTAATCTCTTCAAAAAAATGATCAATTATTCACTTCATGTTACGTATGTAATCTATATCATACCTGCATAACATTATAAAGGTTACCTAATACTCAGTAAAAAAATTATTCATTTTTTTAAGATAATAAAATTTATATTCATTTTAGTATAATTTCCACAAGGGGAATATTTATCAATAAATTTATCCTTAAACTATTTTCAATCAATGAGTACAATTTCCTCTTCCTCCATAATATGTATAAAAACCCTTATGATCTTTATTACACACTTAAAGATGATTTATTATGTAAAACATAACTTAATACTACTCTAAGGATCAATAGTTCTAGTGTATTTTGGTATTAAGAACATTACATAACAACTTAAATCCTAAAATGCAAAATCTTATGGAAAACTTCTTTTACATGACCACATCATTTACTCGTACTTAGCATTGCATGGGACAACCTGAGAACATGAATAACAAAAGGGTGAGATGTAAATCCCATTACGGGAGTCAAAATTCATTACATGATGAATAAAATACCTGTTCAGAAATAGGCATATCAATATAGCATAAAAGAAACAGGAATATAATGGCATGATCCTTACATGTAAACGTTGCATCAACACTAAACCTGATATTAGCATGATACAAGGATCATTGCACATGGAAAATGAGTAAACTGTTATTTCACATGAACTATAATTAGTAAACCCCCACTGAACATGACATAACATGATACTAATCTTTACCCAAGACATTGAAGCGATGTCAGGGCGCACCCTTCGTAAATATTTTATTTCATGCATAAGTGTGCCACATAGATCATATAACATGGATTTATAAACCATAATAATATATTATACAATAAAATAATGTATAATTAGTACATTAAACTCAATAATCAATTAGAAAATGTGGATAATGGTGAATTCCCCTGATTGATTAATGTTCATGGTATTCACTACACAATGACTTTAGCTGGGAAAATCGTTGTGCAATTTCGGCAGCATAATTGCATGACATAAGAGTTCATAAAAATGGTTTATGATAGAGAAAGATGTATCTAATCATATTTACATGAAATTTAAATTTAGGTGGTAAAATATATACATTTTCCAACATATGTAATGGATTTTAGATGCATAATCTAACATTAGTGCTTTAATATAAATGAGGGGAGAGAAATACCTTATTGAATTTTGGTGTCGTAATGAGTGTACATGGGAGGAATTAATGAGATGGAAAGGGTTTTCTCACCATTAAAACATAATTAGGTAATTATAGGGGTGGTGAGAAATCATACCCCAACATTTTAATTGAATATACAAGGGTATTGAAAAATAAAGAAACTTGGACAAAAATGACAGAGGAAGAAATCCCTTGCTAGAAATGTGATCCCAAAGACTTGGGAGATGCTTTAGAGAGGCTTCATGGGATCACGGGGAGACTTTGGAGGATTATAGATAGATGAGGGTATAGGTTGGTCAATATTAAAAGGATTTTAGTAAAGAATAAGTGGGGTATTGGGTAATTTTATATAAGAAAATAGAGGGAATTATTTATTATTTTGGTTTTGGACACCACACATTAAACTAATCAAAAAAACAATCCAAACAAAAGTTTTGGCCTATGGTTTTTTCTAAAGGGGAGTGGATAAAAATATTTTATAAGAAAAAATTCCTAACGTCTTAAAATAATAGGCTTTGTTATGTCAAGGTGAGTCACACTCTAAAGGAAATCAATTTAAAAAGATAAATTGTTTTATAAGTCTTGGAGGGTCCACTAATGCTTTTGTAAAATAAATCAAACAAACCTAAAATAAAATTATTTTAATGGTAAAAAATATATTGGCCTAAAATAACATTTAAATTATTTTATAACATCATAATTGTTTCAATATGATGTCATAAAACGAATTTTATATTTAAACGGTATTTAATTTTTACCAAAAAAGTTCTACAGTCTCAGAAAATTTTGAAAAATTCACCATTAGACAATTTAGAAATCCGGATTCCAAAAATAATATTCATTTTATCTAATTAATTTTTTAAATATATGAATTTTTTACTTTTAAAATAAAAACCAATATTTATTGAAAGTTCTTGGATTTTGACCAAAAAACTCGTCTTTCAAACCTTAATAAAAATAACAATTGTATTCATAAAAATTATACGATCATTTATATTTAATAAAATGTAATTTAGTAATAATATATTATTAAAACATTATTTAATTAAAAAATACATTAATTCATCAAAATATATTTCTTAATTGAATATTAACTAAAAATACTATTTGTTCTTTAAAAACTATTTACAAAGTAAAAATAATAAAATGAATGTATATTCTTTATTCTATACAAAAATAATTAAAATAATCATAGTGATAGAGTCTTGTTATATATCCCCTTATAACACCCACATAAGACCTAAGGGTAAGGTGTGCAATGGTGATAGACTCTTGGGTGGCTTGGATATCATTGCTTGGATGGTAATCTCTATCAACTACTACTTCACCTGTAGGCGGTTTTGTTCAAGCATAACATGTTGATGATCAGCTTGGGATTGGTCAAAAAATAATCCGAGGGACGCCACATCCTTTTTGACCTCCGAAAAATGGGCTTCATATAGAGTAATTATACTGGATGGGACCATCGATTCCTTTGTCTTATTAGATTTGATTTGTTAAAGCCCTATATTTATACTAATCATGTGATCACTATTCAGGGGCTATATTAGTAATGGTAACATTTCTTAATGGTATATTGAAATCAAAAACCATAAAACCAAATAATTTTATATGTTATATAACTAATTTACATGATAATAAATTTAATTAGATCGATTGGACTTTTAATTAATGAAAATTTGGGTAATTACAATCTTCTCCCCATAAGAAATTTCGCCCTCGAAATTTCCTTTTCCCAAACTAAAACAGATGACAGTAACTCTGCTTCATCACTTCCTCTGATTCCCAAGATTCATCTTCAAACATTTAGTTTTACCACAACACCTTGATGAGGGTAATTGTCTTATTTCGTAGAACATTTTCCATATGATATAAGATCTTCACCGTCTTCTCTAAATAAAAGAGGTCATTCTACAGTGGTACCATGCCTGGAATGAGTACATGTGATGGGTCAGGTATGTACTTCCTCAAGAGTGATACATGGTATACATCATGTACTTGATATAGGTATGGTGGGAGTTCTAGTCGATATGACACCACTCCAATGTGATCAAGGATCTCAAAAGGGCTGGTATACCTTGAACTATGCTTTCCCTTCTTCGAAATCTCATAAAATCTTTTCCATAGTGATATATAGAGGAATACCATTTCTCCAACATCAGACTCTAGGTCTCATCAAAGATTTTCATCATATCTCTTTTGTTGACTCTGATAAGATTTAATGTGATTCTGGATGGTCTTAACATTCTCCACCATTTCTTCGACCATTTATAGACATAGGAGTTTTCTCTCTCCATCTTCATCCAAACATGTCGGTGTTCTACGCCTCTTCTGCTATAGGGCTTCATAAATAGCCATTTGGTTGTTGAGTGGAAATTTTTATTGTAAGAGAACTCAACCAAAGGAAGATATTGATCCCATCCTCCTTTAACATCCACTGAGAATTATTTCAACATGTCTTCAAGTTTTTGGATTGTCTTCTCGGATTGGCCATCAGTTTTAGGATGATAAGTCATACTAAAGTTCATCTTAGTATTCATAACATGTTTAATACTCTTCCAAAACATAGAGGTGAATCTTGGATTTCTATTGGATAAAACAGACAGTGGTACTCCATGCACTCTTACCACTTCTATGATATATATCCATGTAAGGATATGAAGTGAAAAATTCTATCAAATTTCAATGAAGTGTAGAGTCTTTTTAAGACAATCCACAACAACCCAGATATCAATTTTTTCCTTTGGAGGTCTTCGAATGTCCGGTGACAAATTCAATGGTGATGTTCTCCCATTTCTTTGTTGTTATGGGTAATGGTTGCATCATCCCCTTAGAATTCTATCTCTCATCCATCACTTGCTAACATTCCTAGCTCTTTGATGTATACTCAGTGACCTCATTCTTCATGTTACCCTCTAATAATTCTCTCGGAGATCTCAATACATCTCTGTGATTCCTGGGTGAATGGATAAATTTTAACTATTTTCATCTTTCAAAAGTTATTTATTTAACTCTAGATTTGATGGAACACATAGTCTTGTCCCAAATCTCAAAATTCCTTCTTCATTAACATTGAACCATGAGGATTTCCTCTTTTTGATAGTTTCCACTTCCCTATTAATTCCTACATCTTCCTTTTGAGAAAACATGAACTTTTCCAAAATATAGGGTTGAGAAATCATTTGTGAAAGGATTTTTGATGGTCCCTTCTTTATGATTCTCATTTCCATTTTCATCAAATCTAAGAAGATTGGATCCTTTTAAATTCTCATTAATGATAGAATTACTAGGTCCTTTATACTTAAGGAATATCCTTCCTCGTTCACTTTCCCAGGGCGTTAATGGATTGAGCATTCGTAGTCTTTGATCAGATCTAACTATCTTCATTAGCGCATATTAAACTCTTTCTCTATGAATATATTCTTGAGTCTTTAGGGATCCGTATATATTTCACACTTCTCCACAAAGAGGTAATGTATCCAAATTTTCAAAGAGAATATTACTGCAACCAACTTCATATCATGTGTTGGATATTTTTGATCATGAAATTTAAATTGACTTGAATCATCGGCAATGATTTTGCCATTTTTTATCAACACACTGCCCAGGCCCTTCTTCAAATCATCACTAAATACCACAAAAAGGTCCCCACTTGTGGGTAGTGTGAGCATAAGCATAGTGACAATCCTCCTTTTCAACTCCATGAATCTCTCTTCAAATTAATCACTCCAAGAAAACGTGACTCCCTTCTGAGTTAGATTAGTGAGAGGGTTGGACAATCGTGAGAAATATCTCACAAATTGAAGATAATATCCAGCTAACCCTAAGAATCTATAGATATTTGTCACCAATGTTTGACCCAACCATCCCTCAAATGCATCTATCTTCGATGGATCCATAGATATCCCATTTCTTATGATGATGTGACCCAAGAATGAGAAATCCTTCTACTAGAACTCACACTTGTTATACTTTTCATAGAGATTCTCTTTTCACAAGGTCTCTAGTACAATTCATAGATGCTCTTCATGCACCTCCTTAGTTTTGGAGTATATTAGAATATCATTAATAAAAAAGACCAAAAATATATTGAGTTAATCTATAGAGATATTATTATTCATGTACATGAATATTTATAGAGGATTACTCTGTCTGAAATTCATTACTATGAATTCATAGTGCCTATATCTTATACAAAAAATCAGTCTTGGGGATATCCTCTTTCTTCACCCTTACTTAGTAATTTCCTGACCACAAATCCACTTGGAGAAGTATTGTTATCCACATAGCCGATCGAACAAGTCATTAATTTTGGGAAGAGGATACTTGTTCTTTATTGTTATTTTATTGTGCTCACAATAATCAATGCAATGGCACATTGACCCATTCTTCTTCATTAAAAAGAGGACTGGCACACCCCATGGCGAATCACTTGGCCTCATAAACCCTTTATCCATATTTTACGTAATTTGTTTTTTCAACTACTCAATCCCCAAAACAGCCATTCTATATGGATTCTTGGATATTAGTAATTCCCTAGATATAAGATCATTTGAGAATTGAACTTCTCTTCTATGAAGAAGACCATGAAATTCCTCAGGAAACACTTCAGTGAATTCCCTCACAATAAGAATATTTTCAAAGATTGTTGTTTCTTTAGACTCAAACATCTGATCCTAATCTGTATGATCATAGGGAATTAATATCCATGCTTGATATTATGGTGCTAAATAAGATTTATCCTCCTCCTTGCTCTTGTACATAATCAGGGGTCGATTCACCATATGGAGAGTGATTTCCCTCTCATGAAAAATTATGTTGGCTCTATATAAGGAAATCCAATCCATGCTAACAATTTCATCAAATTCCTCAAAAGGGAGTATGAAGAGGTTATTTTGGAAGTTCAACCAACCAATTATAACTGAGGAGTCATATTCAACGGATGCAATGATTTCCCCATTTTTCGTTCTCACCGACATCTTTACTTCATTGATTTTTGGTAGTGTTGAGATTGTTCTACTAAGTTATCGGGATATAATTGAATTTGTTGAACCAGAATAAAAAATAATGTCCACTATTATTTAATGAATAACTAGTGTACATATCACCACTTTGTTGTTGGGTTTTACATCAGTGGTAGTGATGGAAAAAGCTCACCGTTTCTTCCTTGGAGATTGTCAGTTGCCTCCAAAATCCTTTTTCTTAGGTAACTAGTTTCAAAATGCCCTAGTAATTTGTAGTTAAAGCAATTAAAAATTCCTTGAGTGTCGAATAGAGAATTTCTATCCTCTGTTTTAGTCATGGGTTTTTCTTGTTGGAAGTTAATAGCTAGGTGCCTTTCTCTTCCACACCTAAAGAATTTCCTAGTCCTCTTTCGGAAATTTATGGGGTAAATCATTCCTCACCATTGGAAAGTGGGGTGCTGGAATTTCATAAAACCTTTGGATTTATCCATTGGACTACTAGAATTGAATTTTACCTTATGATTCTTATCCCCATGATACCCCGGAGACTTTCAGATCTCTATTTCGACCTTGAGGGAACATCATACAATTTCCTCATAGCTCTCAAAATCACTAATCACTAGGGATTTCCGTAGGATAGATTTTATCCCACCAAAGAAGTGGTCAACCTTGCTTTTGGTGGTAATGAAAAAGATGGAGGAATATCTTGAAATCCTTGTAATGTTTTCCTTGTACTCTTTGATGTATTTGACATCTTTTTTTTAAGGGAAGAGAAGTCTCATTCCATCTTAAGTTAGATGGTGTGAGGAAAATATTTTTCGAAATTCACTTTCCATACATCATTCCATTCCAACGTCTCGATCTCCTCCGCAGGCTTTGTATTTTTGATCAATTTCCACCATTGATCAGCTTCACCCTCTATACGATAAGTAGCAAGAAGTTTCTTCTCTTTTTCAGAATATCGAAGGATGGAGAAGATCTTCTAAATGGAGTTGATCCATTGTTCGGCGATCGAGGGATCAGATGATCCATTAAAATTAGGAGGCCTTTGTCTCATGAATCTCTTGATTATGACTTGTTCTATATTTGGGGGGTGAATGTTCCTCTTGACCTATGTTTCTATTCAAAACCTGATTCAATTGAGAGATTACCATGACAATGTTTGTTATTCCAACTCCCATTTGATTGGGCATCTCATTAGAACAGTCATCGCATTGATCCTCATATCAGTTGTTATCCCGAGTCCTCATATTACCAACCATTGGTTGGAATAAAATCATACATAGGGGTAACACATAAAGGGTAATCCAAAAAAATTGATAACTTATAAATTACTTTTACTTCCTTAACTTATGAATTTATAGGCTTCAGTCTTTGGTATCCATGATCTACTTCCCAACATATATTCTCAGGTGAATTTTTTTATTCCTATAATTATGGTTCATACTAAGCTTATGAATTATCCAAAGCATATCCCCAGGGATTGTCATAACCAATAGTGCAGCAAGGCTCGTTGTTGTGCACCAGTTTTCGTTCGAGTCTAGCTCAAAGTGGTGTTTTTAAGATTTACCCCTAGATAAATATGTGCCAGATCTGCCTCTACTTACTCATATCCAGACAGTGACATATTTTAATGATAAACCACTTACTCAATACTCACCGAAATTTAGGGATGTTTTTATTATAATTAGTCTTATCTTAAATTCTTTCACTAGGGTTTTCTAATTCTAATCCCTAAACAAAATAAACATATCCACTGATACCGACTATTACAACCTTTCTGCTCATTATTACACACTTAAACATGATTTATTACATAAACATGAACTTAATAAAACACTAAGGGTTGATATTTATAGTGTCTTTAGGGATTAGGAACATTACATAAGAACATAAAACATATAACTCAACATCTTATTGAAAACTTATTTTACATTACTACATAATTCCTTCATACTTAACATTACATGAGATAACCTGAGAACGTACATAATAAAAGGGTGATCTATAAAGACCAG
This sequence comes from Viscum album, assembly GCA_963277665.1. NCBI lineage: Eukaryota > Viridiplantae > Streptophyta > Magnoliopsida > Santalales > Viscaceae > Viscum > Viscum album. The sequence goes on from OY728166.1 coordinate 207,670,008, forward strand.
TAAGGGAGTAAAAATTCATAACATGAAGAATAAAATACATGGTAGGAAATAGGCATATGAATGGAGAAAAAAACATGAAAATAAAGGCATGATCATAACATGGAAATGTGGCATCAACACGTAACATGATATTAGCATGAGCTAAGGCTCATTACACATGAAACATGGGTAAACCCTATTTTTAATTGAATTATAATTATTAAAACTACATTGCACTTTATGTAACATGATAGTAATCTTAACCCAATACATTGTAGCACTATCAGGGTATACCCTTCGTAAAAATTTCATTTCATGCATAAGTGTGCCACATGGTTAATATAACATGGATTTATAAAACATTATCATTTATTCCACGATAAAGGAATGTGGAATTTATTCATTAAACTTTATAATCAATAATTACATGTTCATAAAGTTGAATAACCTTGATTGAAAAATGGTCATGGTATTCACTACAGAATTACTTTGGCTTGGAAAATCACAGTGCAATTTCGGCAACATAACGGTGTGACATTAGAGTTCTTAAAAATGGTTCATGAGAGGGAAATGGGTATCTCAAGATATTTCCAATAAATTTATAGTAATGGGGTCAAATATATACATTTACTGACATATTTAATGGATTTTAGATGCATAATCTAAAAAAATTACTTGAATGTAAATGAGGGGAGAGAAACCCCTTACAGAATTTCGGCATGGTAACGGGTGTACATGGTGGAAATTAATGAAATAGAAAGGGATAGCTCACAATTAAAACATGAGGAGGGAGGTATAGGGGAGGTGATAAATCATACCACAACATTTTTAATTGAACTGTTAGGGGTATATCAAAATAAATAAACATGGACAAAAAATGAGAGAGGAAGAAATCCCTTACATGAAACTGTGATCCCAAAGGATTGGGAGAGGATTTTGAGAGGCTTAATAGGAGATTAGTACACCTTGAGAGGATTATAGAGAGAGTAGGGAAGAGTTTGGTCGTTCTCTAAAGGCATAGAGTAAAGAGGAAGTGGGAGCTTGGTGGGTTTATATTGGAAAAAAGAGAGAAATCTTTAATATTTAGGGTTTGGACCCCACACATTAAATTAGTCAAATCCACAAACCGACCCACGGTTATTTCCCATGTTTTTTTCCAAAGGGGAGTGGAGAAAGTTATTTTATAAGTCCTATGGTCGAAATTATTAAAATATTAGTCTTTGTTTTGTGGAGGTGAGTCACACTCTCAAGGAAATCGATTTAAAAAGTTGAAAAGATTTATAAGTCATGGAGGGTTCACTAAAGCATTGTAAAATAAATAAAACAAAATTAAAGTCAAATTAATTTAATGGTAAAACATATATTATAAAAAAATCCAATTTATATGATTTTATTACATCACTATTGGGTAATTAAGATTTCATAAAACACATTATATATTTTAATAGTATTTATTTTTTTCCCAAATATTCGACTGTCTCAAAAAATTATGAAAAATTAACCTTTGGATAATTTTGATGTCCTGATTCCAAAATTAATATTCATTTTCTCTAAATAATTTTCTATAATTGTGAATTTATACTCATAAAATAAAAAACCAACATTTAACAGATATTCATAGATTTTGACAAAAACGGCTTTCAAACCGTAATAAAAATCACAATTTTTTTCATAAAACTTATATGATAATTTATTTTTAATAAAAATTAATTTAGTAATAATATTTTTTAAAATATTATTTAATTTAAAAATCCATTAATTAATCAAAATATATTTCTTAATTGAATATTAATGATAAATACTATTTATGATTTAAAAACTATTTACAAATTAAAAATAATAAAATGAATGTATATTATTCATTCTATAGAAAAATAATTCACATAATCATAGTGCTAGGGTCTAATTACAAACCCCATTATAACACCAGTATAAGACCTAAGGGTAAGGTGTGTGATGGTGATAGAGTCTTGGGGTGGCTTGGATAACATTTCTCTTGTGGTAATCTCTATCAGCTTCCATATCTCCCGTTGGCGGTTCTGTTTGAGCATAACGTTATGAATCTCAGTTTGGGCTTAGTCAATATAGAACACAAGTGACATCACCTCTTTTCCATGATCTGACAAATGGGCTTTGTATTGAGAAATTCTACTGGATGAGGCCATCACTTTCTTTTTCTGAGTAGATTGGATTTGTTAAAGCCCTATATTTATACTAATCATTTCATCACTATTCAATATCTATATTACAAAAAGTAACAATTATTAATGATATTTTGAAATCCAAACTCATAAAACCAAAGAAGTTCATATGTTATATAACCATTTTCCAAAATAATTAAATTAATTAGATCGAGAGGAATTTTTATTAATGAAATTTTGGATCATTCTAGTATTCTGGATCAATGGTCACAATTTATCTGCATCTCCTTTGATCCAATACACATTATGTATAACATTTTCCTTTTCACCTGATCACAACACTATAAATATATTCTCTATATACATAATCCAATTATTGAATATAATTGTATTTTTACTCCCACCAAATGATGGGGGATTCGGTCACATAAAGTGATCCAACATAAGAGAATCTTATTGTGGAATAGTTTGATCAATTCAAACTAGGATATTGTTCATAACATGATTTACCTTCCTAAATATATCAACAATTTTTTGAGCTCCTATACCAGCTTCATTATCTTCCTTAGTGTTGATATCCCTACACTAGTTAATATTATTGTTACATTCATCCTCCTAGGATCCATTTATAAACAGTGTAATACACTAGATTAGATTATAAAATAATAATATATAATTACAAATATCGGGTAACACATAACATAAATCAAAATCGATGCATTTTTTATCTCATAATTTAAATATTGGTTTCTTTAGGGATTTTTTTATTTTCAAATCCTTTATATAGGTTTTTAATAAAAATTTAAATTATCCTAAGAATGATCCAAAGGATTATCAAACCAAGTGTGTAGTACATCCCTTTATTGAGAACGATGTGATGATTGGTTCTAGCCTAATTCACCCAGTTTGGAGTTACTAACCCAAGGTACCTCTATTCCAAAACACATCAACTTGTTGTTTCTATAATTGGATGTCTATTTAGGAAAACCATGTAATCTCTCCCTTAAAAAAACATTAGGATATTCTTATATACTAATCCTAAATATCTATAATATTTTTTACCCTAACCAATGTTTTCCTTAATCTAGTTCCAATGGTGTATACTAAACTTCTCTGATAACGACTGGAGTAACCCTAACCCCAGTAGCCCAATGTCAGTGTCTACTCTATTACATTGGCATATGATACAAGGAATCGCAACCAGATGTAACGATTTGTTTAGTAGTATTAGTAAACTATATACATACTTGATTCTTTCATTACTTTTGAAAACACAAATTACAACATAATTTTTTTAGAATAAAAATATTCCCCCTATAATATCCTTTTAAAAAAAATATTACACTTTATTGATTCATGTGAAAGGAAAAAAATTAGGGTGATCTCTAATAATCATTAGAAGTTAAGTACAATGGAATTTATCATAAATCAATAAAGAATAATCAATATTTCAATTTAAATAACTAAACAAACATTCCATTTAAATATCTTGAGTAAATTAATAGATATATAATTATAAAAACAGTATGGTAAATAATAGAAAACACATTCAATTTAATTAATAAACTGAGACTAAAATTCATCCAGAGATAATATCACTTTGAAAATCTCATGGAAAATAATAAATATATTCTTAATGAAGTAAATACTTAATTATTAGATGTCATGTCTTTGGTAAATGATACCTCTAACTTTAAGACCTTTCACAATACATTTTAAAACTATTCGGTACAACCCAATCATGTTTGCCTCACTATACTTCTACTATCAAGAAATTTCATAAGATAGTTTCAAACTGCAGGGTATAAACTCATAGGGTCTGGCCAACGGATTTGTCTCGTGAGACTTTTCAATACATAAAGGGGATATATATAACTAGGCCCCACCCGTGTATATTTATAAATTACTCATTGTGTATCAAATAAAGGTTTTGATTTATAAATAATAATAATTATCATCAAATATGTATATTAAGTAAAGGTTACAGATTTATCAATATTTCCCCAATCAGTCAAATAACATTCAATGTAAACACCATGTGTAAAAATATAATATGTTTTAGAAAATAATTATAACCATCCTATAATAATACAGATATTTAATATAAATAATATGTCCAATGAAAATGTTTCATAAGAAATTGATTGTTTTATGGGAAATTTACCAATCAAAAAATTATGTGAGATTGTACAATAACTTTTCCCACGTGAATATTTTCAAGAAAAATACCCTTGGATGAATGTATACAAAATGAAACATAAAATTCCATAAAATATGAATTAATCATGATATTTCATGTAAAATTATTAGTGTATAAAACACATAAAATCTAATTGATTCATCATAAAAAATAAGTCTCAATAGAATATAAATTGTGATGAAATATCTTACCACATGGTTCCTTTTGATTGAATATTATTTAAACCCATGTATAGTGGTTATAAAAATGTCATTAACTTACACCATAACCATATAAATATTTCAAATATCATATGTTATCCTTTTTAAATATATTTTTAACCATTAATTAATAAGGAATCATTATCATTTTTTGCTTCAATTGTTAATTTCCTTGTTTTCTCATGATGTTATTTTTAGCGAAGGTTCAATTAATCTACATATTACATAGTTTCATAGTATCCAGAATAATAATGATGAAATAATTATAATATTTATACATCAATTATGATTTTAAGACCAATTATATATTTTTTGAGAAATGAAGTATGTTATCATTATGGAGATGATTGGTCATACATATGCATAAGTAACGTTTCGATTTTTCAATGATCATTATGGAAAGGAGGTAAGTAATATTTTATATTTTATAATGATAATAAAATTATGAATAACATGTTATATATATATATATATATATTTATCATCCATGTGGTTTGTTGATAAAAAAATAGTCACATCGCTTCATGATGATGATAATCTACATGTACACAAATTAAGGTATCATCTTTAAATGAGTGAAAATCTAAGGAATAAAATCATATATTATCCTTATATAATGATAAATAATACATGAATATCATAAATATTTCATTTATATCACATATAATCATTAAATTTAATTTTATCACCTTCCATGTAATGTGTTATAGAAATAAAAATCTCATGGCTTTGTAAGGTTGTAGTCCGCAGTATACACGAGCAACATTATTATATCTCCTAGAGAATTAAAATTAAAAAAATTATATTTAATATACCGACGCAAGAAGTAATATTATTTTATAAATATAATATATATACTTATTATCAAGCATCAAACCTGATCATGAGAGGTGGTAATATAAAAATGAATGATATCGGTTCACGGGGAGGTGGTCTGTCGTATATGCAAATAATGATTTCATAAACCATTTGATGGAAATGGGGCTTGTTTAAGTTCATTACCCTATTATAAAAAATCCCAATATATTTATGATATTATGATTATTATATCTCCACTTTTTAAAAATAATTGAAGGAGGTGGAGGAAGAAATAAAATAAAATGCCCAAAGAAGAACATTACATCTTCATTGAGTATCCTCCTTAGTTTTACACCAATGCCTTCCTAATTTGACTGTATTAAATAAATAAGTATTTCCTGATGATAGTATAGATGTTGGGAAGTTATTTTGGAAAGTCTTGGATGAACCAAAATGGATTGAATTTGTTAACAATGGAGAAGAGGAGTGACCAATTATAAGTGAGGTTGGTGGGACACTTGTATGTTTTTGAAAACAATCAATAATAGCCAATTTTGTATCAGGAAAAAGCCCCACAAATGGGAAATTATATAAAATATAATAGATATAGCCGCAATATGGCCATAAAATGTGTGTTTTAGACGTTTTTAGTTCATTTTTAACCCTAATATTCTTAGTTTAACCCCCTTCCATTTCCATTATTACCATAACTGTGGTAAAAAAAATTACTGATTCCATTATTCCTTTTGGTAAAAAATTATTTTTTAATTTTTAAAATTTATAAATTTTTCTGATTCAAAATATATATTTCATTTTAAAAAAATTAATTCATAGAAGTGTAATATTTTAATTTAAAATAATCTCACTGATGTGATGAGAAAGCGGGGTTTTAAAGAAATAATGTTCAAAAGTTTAAAAAAAATTATAAAAAATTTGAACACAAAAATGATTCTAGTTGCCTATATTAGATTAATTTATATATAATTGAACTAATTTTACTTTAAAACTAATTTAATATATAATTTAACCGTATAAATAATTTTAAAAACCTTTTTTCAATTAAAAATTATTATTATTCACTACTAAACAAAAAATGGAACTACTCATAAAAATACCCAAAATTTACCATAAGATAATTTCGATATTATATTTTAAAAAATGAGGATTATTTTATTGAAATTGATTTTTAAAAATTGGTAAAATTAATTTTATGTTATGTGCACAAATCTTGATTAAACCAACTTTTATGGATATAAAATTTTTAAGAAAACATTTCTTTTTCTTTTAAATGATTCATATTTTATTCATAGATAATTGATAAAATTATATTCATAATTTATTTAGTACTATTCACAGTCACCAATTTAACAATTATGTTATAAGTATTATATTAAATAACAATATTTTAATAATGATCCATGTTTTGTTTAAAATTGGTGTTTGCTATAGTAAAAGCTAAACTTAGTGTTGGGTGTCACATACACAATTGAAAACAATGTTATACTTTTAACATAATGGGGTTCTATATAATAAAATAGAGAGGGAATTATTCATCATTTATTCAATTTTTTTATCCCAATATATTAAAATGTGAAAATAAGGAAAAAAATTTATAAAAATAATAGAAAATAAATGAAAAAAATAAAAGAGGGATAATATATCTTTATAATTTTTTTTCATTGAATATTATCCTAGAATTAAAATGTTGATTGAGTTAGGGGATTCTTATTTTGAAACAATGAGTGAATAATGTTCTTTATTTTTTAATGATTTATTATGTATATTATTTTAATAGAAAACCCTCCTCTTTGTGACATTATTTTTTTGACATCAAACCAACAGACCCTAGGATTCAATGGAATTCCTTGAAATAATCGTGACTGTAAAAATATTATTTTTCTATTTTTATGAAGATATAGTATTTAAATAATTCAATTGTATAACATTTAATATTTTAATATGAGTAAACCATTTCCTAAATTTTACACTTGAGATATGAGTGATTCATTGTGAGGTAGGTTGTAACATGTTACATTAGTGAATGAATGATATTTAAAAAATCAATTTGAAAAAATAACAATGATCAAAAAAATTATTTAATAATATTGGTAAAAAATATTTATCTTTTAAAAGAATATTTGAAATTTTCAAACTTTTTATTTATGGAAGGATTTTTAATTGAATATATTTGTCATCATAGTAGTCAAAATGTTTTCGTGTAGGGGTGTTATCATTCTAGGATATATCATATTTTACCCTTATTCTGGTGATTTATGTTTTTTATGGGTTTTAGTATAACATTTTTAAATAATTTTGTGCGCAATATATGTAATGAATTAATTTGATGGAAACATGCTCAAATAGATTAAATTACATGAAAACCAATTAAAAAAGGTTTGTATTTTTCTTATAAAATTATATAAACTAATAGAAATTAGAAACTTATTTTTTCATAAGAATTTTGGTCATTGAGATATGATTTATTCATTTAGAAATTGTTTTTATCAAGTAAAAGGAGAATAAATGGGGTTCACAATGAAAAGAAAATATGGGTCAAGTAGATTGGATCACCCTTTTTAATTGGGCCATATGTGGGGTTTAGGATCTATAATTAGTCTTACCCTACATCTGTTTTAAATATATTGCAAATTATCACCTTAAAATAAAATTAATTTCAACATTAAGAGTATAATTTAGTCATACAATCCAGTTAATTATACATAAATATTCTAACATTAATAGTTATCATATTCCCCTATATACTTTCCTTATTTTGTAAAACCATACATATAATTTCAATAAAATCCCTCATCTATAGTATCCTAACATTATTATATACCATAGGTTAGTATACGAGTTATTTGGATGATCTTTTATCCATCATATAGTTTCCTCCCCTTCTATGACGTTTTAAACTATTAAAGATCACTCAAGGAGGAACTTAATATAATATAGAGCTTTATCTTTGAAATAATTGTATTATAAATTTAATTATTGGTTTTTCAATTTTTTATAAACATTACATACCTATTTAATATAGTTTTTTTCTATTGTGACACATGAAAACTCAAATGATCATGTTTTGGGGTACCAATTTATTTTATGATTCACACATCACTCACAAATTCTTCTTCTCATTTTCAATCATAGTGTTTGTGTAAGTTATATTAGAAAATAGAGCTGACATAAACACTAACATATTTATTCAAATTATTTTCATGATATAAAATATAACAATAATAGTTTTGAAATATTTTGAGTTACTCATGTTTTTCCATTGTGAGTTCTCAAAATGAAATAAGACAAAAATCACTTAATCATTGAAGATAGTAGATGAATAATTTTTAATTTCCAAACAAACCATGGAATTTATTCTACTAAAAATATTATAGAATTTTGGTTATATGTATTAAAAATAATGGATTAAATGATCTCAAACATATCTATTAAATCAATTAGGTATTAGAATCATGAGATTTTCTTAGGTTGTCACAATCAATAATCACATTAAATTTTTATTTTTTTATTCTTCTATCATGATAGATTTCTTATTGATCCCCAAAATTCAAAATCATTAATAATGAACACTTTTTATGTAATTTTAATTCATTTTTTGTCTCTACAATTATATGGTATAGGGTTCCTTATATATTACATAAATTCTATAAAATCTAAAAAAATAATTTGAATGACCCAATAACATGATCATATTATTTCAAAGAATTTTATAATTTTATAACATTAAACTCTAAAATTCATTAGATTTTAAATGAATAAAATTTGAGTATATTTTTTAAAAAATATTTAATTACCTTATTTTAATCCAACATTTCTTAAATATATTCAATAATGTTATTACAATCGAGTTTAAACCAAAATTACTTAGTTAAATATTGAACTAATATATAGGTTTTAGATTTTTCTTTTATAAATTTAACTCACTTATCTTTCATTCACTTATACGGTTGGGAGAACACAAAACACACATTTTCTGTATCATATTTACAATGCACTGATAAATCATGAATTGATTCTATATGGAACTAAACCATTAAATTAAGTAAAAATCCTCCAATCATTTGTGTAATAAACCAACCATGTAAGAAATTTTGTATAATTTTCCCTAAAATAGAACATATTTAGAATAATTATAGGTAATCTAGATCTACTAAATTATAAACACAAAGCATCCATTATGAATATTTGTGATATAAAATGCATAAGAACCACATTGGATGACTTGATCTAATTTTTCTTTGGAACTCTTATTTTGGAATTTTATTCAAAACTCTTTTATTATAAACATGGACCTTCGATATTTGAAAAAATTCAAATTATTTTGTAACAAGTATAAACTAATCTAATTAATAATCTTATTTGTTTAACTTTTAAATAAATGTTTTGAAATATTTGACTTACAAACACTCATCAACACACCTAATTTAAGGACTCTCAATAAAATTAATTGGATATAATTATAATAACATGCTCATACTATTTTCATTTAACTTCCTTATAATAAGTTACTTAATTTAGGTAATCATGTGTATCCCAATAAATATTTCTCCTAGGTATGTTTATTAACACATTTCAAGTGGGTTATTCATTCTATTAATACACCTCCTCCCACAATTATCATATTTTATGTGTCAAAAAATTCATCTATGTATGGTAGATTGTGAATATATAATGAAATAAATCATGAAATGAAGTAAAAAATGAATATAAATTAAAATACTATCATATTGTGATGCATCAACACAACTTTTAGTGGGTTATATATCACTTTTTATTACTACTATAGAGTACTATAGGGTCATATAAATGTAATAAAGTGTCCTAAAATAATGGGGTTCTTTTTAAAAATAAAAAAATAAATTAAATAAAAAATAATTTTAAAATATAGAAAAAAATACCTAAATTTTTCTTTGGTTATCTACCAAGAGTTCTTGAATTACAAGCTTTTTTTAGGATCCTTTATGAAACAATCCTTAGTCTATTAAGGGATGTTGTTATATCAACTAATACCACCACATGTGGTATATTCCTATACTCCTCAGGATAAAAACATTAAAAAATTTCCTTTGAAGAATCCATGTATATAACCTCCCCTTAAAATTCTATAATAGACCCTTAGATATACATTTATCCAGTAAAATATAAAAAACATCTAACATTATCCATTATGAATACATACTCATATGATTTTATGGATATATATGTAGTGGGTATGACCACATCAGGTTTCTCTAATTGTTTACAACTTATAGCAACCTATCATATGTATTCCTCCTCTCCCATTTAATCATGGACATAATGATTTTGATATGGTATATACTCTATAGGTCTATCCATATATTATTAATTCTCCATGTCTTGTTTTTTTTCTAGGATGAAAACTCTCTCGTGGATCTCATACTTTTATTATTTAATCAGTAAGAGGATAAATTAATTGTTCTATTTTGTTCAAAATGATAAGACATGGTTCTTTTATATGGGGTTACCCGCTTTATTATCCCATTTGATTTATTTTATTTGATCAATTTTTTTATGTTCTAGTCCAAATATAATTTTTCACTTCTTCCTTATGTTGGGTTAATTCTTACTTTAATTCAATGTATAGCCAAGTTCCCAGTGTAATCATAGATTTTATAAGGATCCGTGTACTGGTCACAGTACACGATCCTATTTATCCCCCCAATAAAAAAATACTATAGTGAATTAAAATTTTGTTAGATAAAATAAAACAATATATAAAAAACATATACTACTATAAATAATTATTTTAATGATATAATAGTTATGTTATAATGTATTTTTTTCTCTTTTTAGCATTAGGATTTCTATAGTTTTAATGTTTTTTTTTTGAAATTTTTATGGTGTTTTTACTTAAAACACTATAAATATTAACAAATTCCTTTCAAAATTCCAATAATTCTCTAGAATAATTTATTCTTGTGAAGATACACACTCCCCTATAAGTGTAATGTTTCATTGTGGCACAATTTTTGTAAAAACTAAGTCATTTATCTATATAAAGATGTGATGGATTTTTGAAAAAAATCTAATTGAAGAATGTTTGTATAAAATGTATATTAACTTACTATATGTTAGGATAATATTCAATTTCATTTTGAGGGACTCTTTATCTTTATATATTTAAGATTTATTATTTTTCTAATAAAAATATGTTTCACTAATTTATAGTCTTTGTTTTTATCTTTACTTTTTTTATTATATATCAAAATATTTTTTATGGATTCATTTTTTACTACTTTACTATCTATTTTAATTAATTGTTATTATATTTTACTTAATGGAGTAAAATGTTTCTAAATTCATTATTTTATTATTCTTTTCATCTTTATATTTATTATTCCATAGTTAATCACTCTTCATGTTGATAATGAATTATATTTTAGATGAGTATTAATGTCACCTTACATTTTTAAGAGTCTACCTTACGATTGATGGAAATTAGATTTTCAATAAAGGAATTCTACCATATGATGTCTATTATGTACCATATAAATATAGTTAAACTTCATGAATTTCATAATTTGATTTTTTTTTGGAAATGTATAATATATTATGAATCTTAGATTTGAGTCTTTTGAAGTCAGTTTTTTTGGATATAATGAAACCATATGATGTTAAATTTCTACCATACAAAGTTGAATTATAACATAAAAATACCTTTCCATTATAATTTTACAAATACATTACACAGGTAGTTTATTTTCTCTCTTATAAAATGTATCTTATGAAAAATTAATCTTAAAAAAGAAAACTCTTATGAATTATTGTTTAATTTTATAAACATATACTTTTTTATTATTTTATAATGATATTTATGATTCGATTATTTTTTATTTAATTATTATTAAATGATAATTTAAATATAATGAATATTTTTAATGTAGTTTTAAATTTTTTAATGATAGATTATAATTTTCATATATATATGCATAGATTTGTAAGGTTATTCGAGTAAAAAAATATTTCAAAAGGAAACTAAATTTTAAATAATTATAGGATATTATGACTATATATTTTTGATATTATTTAAGAGGATAAATGAAATATTATTTATGATGATATATATCATTATCTTTACTTTTAAACTCTGAATTAGTTCATTATCTTATAAAATATTATTATGGTAGATATTGTGAGAAAAATATTATTATTATTTTAAATTATCCTAATCACATTATAATATTTGTGTAGTGATCACATAATTTATTTGAAGGTAGAAAAAGTTATAAGGAAAAGAGAAGATAATTTAAAAATGAACATACATGATACACATGATAATTCACAAACTATTTTCAAAGTATCAACGTGAAAGGAAAGAAAGTGTTAGAAAAATATCATACAATAACTATTATGATCACTAGTTCCAGGATGAAACATACTATTCTATTGATCAATGATTTGTTGAGTTTCTTTAGTTATTATATATCTATCATCCCTGACTGGTTCTCTTGTCTGTGTAATTAATTATTTTTATCACCCTTTGTGACTCAATTATACATCGGTTTATGTTTTTCCATAATAAGAGAAAAATTATTCAATCAGGTTCTTCCACTATTAAAGGTATATGTTGTAATTAGTTGGTTTCAGGGTTATTCTCCCACTAAGAGGGCCATTTTTTGATCAGGTTGTAACAACCCTTTCAAATTTAAAGTCTCATAGTGAATACCATACCTATAAACAAGTATAAGGGTGTCAATTTTATATGAAGGGTCCTTTAATTATTATAAAATAGGTTTTTAAATTTTGTTTATTTTCCATTGAATATACACTTTAACTCATATGTACACCTTGATATTCATTTATTATTCCTTTAAATTTTTAAATTGTTATATTCACCCACCCACTATACCATCTTTAATTTAAAAACTAAGATGAAAAAATGGTATTATAACCATTCCCATTAAATAATTTATTTGTTTAATTACTTAATATAAAAAATTGGTATTTGAAATTATTCATTAGAAATTTTGTACTATATTATTTTATATTATTTCTAACAATTTCCTTCACCTCATAATTTAATTATAAGACCATTAAGTTTTAATTAACTAATTAAAATGATAGTTATATTCCTTAGAAACCAACACATTTTCTTACAGAACTGACTATGGTTATTAGTAAGATTGAACGAAAACCAATATTAAGTAACTCAACCATGATCATTGAAAAAATATGGTAAAACCTTATAAAATACCATATTCTAACCCAAATAATATTACAATAAAGGACATAATTAATTTTAATGTAAATTATAATTTTATGCATATTCCTAATTGTGATATAAAAAGAAATGTTTTCAATGAATATTCTACATGTAAAATGAAACCCAAAATTTGGAGGAATTTTCAAATACTCACAATAACTAAAATAAATTTATAAGGAAAATTCTTGGATTTCCATATGTAGAATATAAATATTTCAAGATGGGAGAAGGTGAAACCATTGACAAGATGTTCCTCATATTCAATAGTATCATAAATTAAATGAGTGAACCTAGAATAACTTTGGCATATAATATTATTTTCCAATATTTATTGACATTTTTACCAAATATTTGACCTAAAAATAAGGTTTTCATTGATGATATAAATTAATAAATAAATTATATGCATGATTAAATCATTACTGGAGTTTAATAATATATCTGAATCATAGACCATGAAAAATAAAGTTATATCTTTTAAATTAGTTAATGTTGTATCTTATAACTCATCTAATTTTGAACATTGGGGAAGTGGAAAATAAGAATCTTCTCAACTTTTGAAGGAGAAATATAAAATAATTATAATTAATAAAGGTTTAAAAAAATTGATATATAAGGAACTCTCAAAAACATAATCACAAAGTGGAAAATGAAGGTAATAATGACACTAATCATAAAAGTTTAGACATTAACTATTTTTACTAAATAATTAAAGGGAATATCAATCTAGAATGGACATTATTCAAGAATAAAAAGAAGGATTAAATTATCAAAAAGAAATAGAAATATGATTTAACTATAAGCTGAATATGTTCTAAATAAAGTAATTTCATTGAACAATATTCTAATGAAAATCAGTCTACTATCAATTGTTTTATGGAATCCATAAATTAGGTTAGTGATTCAGGTTCTTACTCTTAATATTCTGATAACAATTATAATTTTTAAAACCAGAGTTTTGATGAGTTATAAAATAAATTAATAGACTAAAAAGAGATATATTTAGAATTAATAAAATATAAATTGATCACAAAGGAAGTAAAAACCTTGTTAAAAAACAAGGCTCTTTTATAATAAAATAATAATGTTTGTGAATATTTTAAACCAATTCATAATTAGAAAGAAGAAATAAATTTAAAAAGTTAAAGTTTAATGAAAATTTTATCTCTATTTTTTCAAGGATGAAATTTTTATGATAATAAAATGTCTATAAAAATTAAAGGTAATAAATATGTTATAGTATATGATAGAAAATTAACTCACATATATAAAAACTATTTTGTAAAAAGTTCAAATGATTTCCTTTCTATTGTTATTTGTTTTATATTCTTGATGAAGTGAAATTATTCTAATGAATTCTCACTCAAGTTAAAAATGTCTTTATGATTCACTAAGACTTATATTTATAATTTTTTATCTTCTAAATTAGCTTTTAATAGTCTTTAAAAATCATTATTAGTTCCTAATAATTTCTATTTAATCCTGCTGGACCTAAATTATTATGGGTACCAAATGTTTTTATTAACTAGATTTTAGGATAAATACTCTAATATTATCAGTAATTATGTGTGGTACCTGTATAGTGGATTATTTAGATATATAACTAAAGAAACATAACAATTAATTTCTAAAAACAAGATTGTATAGAGGTAGTTTAAAATTTAGAGATAATTTAAATGCAAATTAAAAGTATTTGATGAAGATGAAAATTCTAACTCCATTATCATTTCAAAAGTTTTATATATTGATGGATTAAAATATAAATTGACTATAATATCGTAAATTATTACTGATTTTATGAATGTAAAATTTAAAAATAATAAATTTATAGTTTTTCATGAGGAACATTTGTTATTTTATGTTAACCATAATTAAAATATCTATTTTATAGGCCATTTGTGATGATAATTTAGAATGTAAACTGATTGAATTTTCTTAATTATAATTATATAATTTTTCATTATTGAGTTTCCAATAAAATTATATACTATAAAATAAAATTACTAATCATGAAAAAGTATTATAGCTACCTGATTTGATGAATGATAAGTTACATTTCAATCATGTTTGTATTAAAGGAAAATAACATAATGTTTTTTAATTTTTATTAATATATTGAATTCTAAAAGACCAGTATATTTAATCCAAATTGATTTGTTTGGACCAAATTATACTACCAGTCTTGGAGAAAATAGGTATTCATTACTTATTGTAGTTCATTTATATATATTTATATATATTTACAAAGGAAAACTTTCTTTCTCAAAATAGTGAAACATTATCTTGGTTTACAGTTTTTGATAATATAGTTCAAATTGGGAAATGATATATTATTATTATTATTATTATTATTATTTTACATGATTTAATAAGTAAAATTTATAACTTTAATTTTTATTAATTTGGTGAAAAATGGTTTTAAAATAACATTTCAATTGTGAGTACTCCTCAATAAAATGGAGTTATATAATGGAAGAATTGAAAGATTATTAAAATGGTAGGAATTTTTATAAGTGGGAATATTTTTCCTTAATATTTATTATCTAAATATTTTTTTATCATATTATTATGTTACAAATAAAATTACTTTTAGAAATATTTAAAATAAAATCCCTTAATAAATATAAAATGTAATGAAACCTCAAGTAATAAATTTTTTAGTTTTCGATGTAAAGTATTTATATTGGATACTAAGAATAGCTTTGATAAATTTGATAATAAATATCCTAATGGAATATTTTTAGGATATTCATATAATTTTAATGATTATAGAGTTTATAATAAGTGTTATTTTATTGTTAAAGAATCTATTCATGTTAATTTTCATGAGAATAATTTTAAGTAAAAAAACATTTGATGATGATGAGGATATTGGATAATTAATATATATTAATTTTAGAGAAGATTTTACTTGATTAAAAGGTTAGCCAATTAAGTTTGATCTTTAAAAGGTGTAATAGAAATATCATTAATGAATTTGTAAATCTCATTGATATCAATCTATTAAAAGAATACTTGGATTCACAGATTTATGAATTAAAACTACAAATATTGTTTTGAATTTTTGTTCATATTCTTCTTTTGTTACATTTTTTTCTCATCATTTTGTAAAATAAGATTTAAATGATTAATATAGAATCATGGATATGATTGAATAATTTGATCAATTTTCTAGGAATGTTGTTTGGAATTTTTTTCACCCAAAAAAGATCAGTATTTTATTGTAGTAAAATGGATATCCATAAATAAAATAAATTAATTCCAACATATTATTACAAATAAAGAGGGATTAGTATTTCAAGGTTATAGTAATGAAGAAATTATTGTCTAGGGTAAGACATTTTCACTTATTTATACGATTATATATTCAAATTTTACCATATTATACAAAATATTTAGGTATTAATCTTTATCAAATAGATATTAAATGTGAATTTATTAATAGAGATATTTTTTAAAAAATATATTTGTGTTAGAAAACCACATTTACTTTAAGATGACGATAATCTTAAACAAGTGTTTAAGATTAGTAAATATTTACATGGATTTAAAATGGAACCTTGTAAATTGAATGAAATGTTTTATATGTTTCTTTTTAAGAAGGTTTTTTAAAAGGTGAGGTTGATTCCAATATGTTTATTAAGAATGATTATAATAATATGTTAATTAATAAATTTTAGGTTTATTATATTGAATTTTCTTCATCATGTGATTTACTTTCTCTATAATGATTTGAGATGTATTCTAATGAATTTTCTATGAGTCTCATGCGATAACTCATGTTCCCTTTGGGTTTAATATTTTTTCCAAACATGTAAAGCATATTTTTAAATCAAATTAATTATGAAAATGATTTAGAAAATATATTTTGTATTTAATAATTTCAAACTATGAAAAAACCTATAATTAAATTATATATATATGATAATGAATTTTTTGGAAAACAATTTGATTAAAATATTTTCAGAGGTATTATTGGAGGTTTATTGTTTTTAAATTCTTATAGATGGGAATGTGTGAAAGATTTCAATATAAGCTAGAGGAAATTAATTTGGATACTATTCAGATAATTATTAGACATGTGAAAATATTATTTAATATTGTATTATTCATCTTAGCAATAACTTCGTTTAAATTATCAAGTTATTCTTGTTCTTATTTTAGAGAATGCGTGTTTGATATAAAAAACTAGTAAAATGTATCATTTTTTATAGATTTTTGGTGTATTAGAGTTTGAATAATCATGTTTTTAAAGATTTATAAATAGATAAAATGAAATATCTTATAGAAGCATGTTTTTGTTGTCATAGTTTACAAATTAGATAAAAATTTTAAGGATTTTATTTTTATTAAAAATATTATGCATTTTATGTGATAATTCATCAGAAATATTTATATCAAATAACATTAAATTTTATTATAAAACCAATCATATTGACCTGATATCTTATTTTATTATAGATCATTTGTTTAAAGGCGATATTTTTCATGAATTATTTTTATAGAAGATAAATTAACAGATACTTTTACTAAATATTTTGAATTTACTAAATTTGAAAAGATTATATTTTTACATGGAGTGATGGTTGATTTAGTATTTTTTCAGTTTTAGTAATTATTTTATAAATTTTTAATTTTGTTTATATTTGTTTGTGAATATTATGTACTATAAGTACAAGAAACATATTTTTTACATAATTATTTTATAGTTTTATTTTCATGAAATGATGTTTTAGGGGGGTTATTATTTTTTATTTTTTATTTTCTATTATCTATGTTTAAATTGTGTTTTCTTATTCAAACATTCATTTATTTTATAAATTTTTATATTAAAAATGGTGAGAGATGTTTGGGTTTTCTGAATATCAAAAATGGGGAGAATGTTGAGGTTCATTTTTAATGGAAGAATATTTCTTTAAAATGTTTATTAGTTAAATATATTTTTATAAAATATTTAATTTCATGTCAAATGGATCATTCCATTAATATTTCTAATCATTATTATTATTTTGAAAGTCACTTTTTTCCTTCGCTTTTATTTTTTATTTGCCTATTTTTCTTTATCCTTTATTTACTATTTATGTAACTAAATTGTTTTTTTTCTAATTTTTTTCTATAATATAGTTTTATTTATTTAACTTTTTTATATTATTCAAAAGAGTTATATAATTTATAAATAAATATTTTTATATTATTTTTATATTTTTATTTAATATTATATAATTAATAATTCTTTGTATTGATAAAGAATTATAGTGCAAATAAATTTCATAGAATTAAAGTCACCTTAAGGTTTTTTCAAATTTTATATTATGATGAATGGAATTTAGATATTTTAAAAAGTAATTCTAACTAAAAATTTCTATATCCTACCTTATGAATTCTACTTCACCTTTATAATGTCTATGATTTCAGAAATTTTGGGTAAAGTGTTGTAGTTTATAAATCCTGAACTTGAACCTTATGAAGTAATTTTTTGTACTCATTTTAAAATTATAAAGTGAATGTTCTACCTTATGAATTTTAATTTTATCATTCAATGATCAGTTCTTGGGAATCTTATATAGGAATTACCTATGTATTTTATGGTCTCTTACGTAATTATCTTTATGAAAAATGAATCTTTTGAAAAATTACCCTTATAAAAAAATTATTCTTACGAAAGATGACTCTTACAAGATGTTGTTTACTATTAAGAAATTGTTATTATAAATTTATTATTTTATATTTATTATTTAAATTTGTTTATTTTTATTTATTTCCTCATAAATATTTATTTAAATTTAATGGTGATATCAAAATTTATGTTAATGTATTTAATATACGATTATATTTTCTATATATTCATGCATGGAATTAGAAATTTATTCAGATTTCATGTATGTCATATGGAAAATGTTTTTAGGATACTAATGGGATATTATGGATATATATTTTTAGATATTATTTTTTGGATACATAAAATCATTTTTATGATGATAAATAACATTTTATGGATTAGTAAACTCTGAAGTAGCTTTTAATTTTATGAATGATAATTTTGGTTTATATGATAAGAAATTATATTATTTCAATTTTGAATTATTAAAACCTTTGTATATTATTTATGTAATTATTTCAATTTATTTTTAAATGGAAACAATTCTCTAAGGGAAAGTAGAGTGATTTACAAGAGATATGATAGATATGGAACAAATTACATGATAAAAGTGATCATTCATGACCTATTTTTAAAGTATTAACTTTATAAGAGGAAAAGTTTTGAATGAATATCAATCACGAACATTCATGGTCAATATTTCCATGAAGATTTATACAACTCAATTTCTAATCTATTTTTCTACCTTTATATTCTTTTATTAGTTCTTTTTTTTATGTGTATAATTAATTCTATCATTATTTTTTATTCAACAATATACTATTTTATAACTTTCTCAAGAAAATAATGATCTTTTTTATTAGTACCTCCACAAATGAATGGGATGTAATCAGGTTGGGACTTACATTTTAAAGACCCATAAAATTCAAGGAAAATGTTTTTTCTTAATTTTCTTTCGGATTTTACAAGAACGCAGTTTCTGACGGCACTTGATTCTGAGGCCCAGTGTGACCGGAATCATTTTCCAAAGTTTAGCTCGGGTACGTTTAGTGAACGAATGAGCGGGTTTTCCTTACTTTTCAACCCATGCTCGGAATCGAAATCTGAGGGCACTGATGGAACTGCAGCGCCGGTCATTTCTTAAGAACACCTTTTCCGGAGTTGCGTTTGCTCGGGTGAGGTTATTATTTAATTGGGTTAACTAAAGAATAAAAATAAAATTTTGTGCTAAAATTTTATTTTTATTCTAAGTAATGATAACCTAGGCATGGTGGTTAGAGTGGGACCCACTAATACCCTAACTCCTAGGTAGGATATTAGTGATGTGGGGCCCACCCGAGCCCCACCCCCTTTATTTCCTTTTCACCTCCCACGAGCATTTTATTTGGTAACTCACCCGCGCACCATTGTTTTAAATTCAAATTCAACTCTCGCATCTAATTGGATTATTAAACGCCTCATTAATTGGTCAACGCACGTTAATTAGATCGTGTTTTAATTTTGAATTTCAAATAAGGGATGGCGTGAGTAATAAAATAAGGAAACACCTTATTTTATTATTGTTGTTTCATTGTGCGAGAAGGATTGGAGAGGAATTGGTCAAGCCTTGGAATCCTCATCTTCCTCCTTGAAGAACACAAAGAACACACCGTCACCGACGAAGAACGCCGAACTCCGAAGAAGGACGACGATTAACGCTGATTCCTCAGAGATCAACGATGCGACGCTGTGTACCGCGACACCGATGATCCTCTTCTCCACGATGTCGTGTACCACGACGCCGACTATCCTCCTTCCGTGACGCAGTCTTCCACGACGTCCCTTTCCTGCGACAAACCTCGTTCGATGACTTCATCGACATAGGGGGTTTGGTTTAATTTAATTTATGTGGATTATATCCTTGAAATTTGATTAAATTGTTGGAAGTCGTTTGAACCACTAACGTGGTGGGTGCGGACCAACAAACAAGTCTAAACCCAATGATTCTCTGTTCTTGATGTGCGGAACATTGGCCGATGATGAAACGGGACCGTTGAGCGATTGGAGACCGTCGTAGTAATCTACGGGTCACGAGACAACCCCAGGCACAGACGGGAGCCAGAACGGACCACCGAAGCGGCTCTGGTGGCCCGCAGACTTCTCCGGTGGCGCTAGTCGCCAGCGCGGTGGCGCCGGCGGCAGGCGACTGGTCTCGCGGCCGCGCGGGACCCGGGGGAGACATGGCGCCCAGTGCTGCGTCCGTTAGAAGAAGGGATTGGCCCCACATGTGGGGTCGCGACTTCAATCAAGGGGGGATGCCCCCCCCTTCCGCAATGGCACGGCCAGCACCGAGCTGGCCGTGCGGGGCGCGCCCGCGCCGGGCCAACCGGCTGCCCAGGCCAGTCCGGGCTGCCCAGGCAGGGCCAGGCTACGCCAGTTGGGCTGGGCCGTGCCCACAGGGCAGCCCGCTTCCTAATGGGCCAGACCCGAACCCGGTTCGGGCCAACTCAGGGGGTCTCGGGTCGGGTCGGTCCGGGCCCAAAACCCCCCTAAATCGGACAAGTTTGTTCTATTGCCCATATCTTGGGCTACAAACCTCTGATCAACGAACCGTCATTAGCGTTGAGATCCTTGGAATGATACGGTCGTTTCGGTTTATTACACTCAAGGTTTTGGAGAACTTTGTGTACGGACTAGTTGGTTCGAACACGAAACCAACAGGGCCCTCGGAGCGGAAACACTTATAACTTGAGCTCCGGATGTCCGATTGACGTGTCGTCGAATTTTTTGGATTCCTGTTAGTGAGACGGAACTTTTGGCTTACTCCGCTCAAGTTTTGGATGCAGTTGGAGTGCAGTCGGGTTGGTTTTGACTTAAAAACCAACCGGGCCCTAGAACGAAAAAGCCAATTACTCTCAGACCGGATGTCCGATTGACGCGTCGTCTGTCATGTTGAGTTCATCTTGATGAGACAGAACTTTTGGATACATCAACTTTGGACTACGTGTTAGTTGATGTATCGAACCCCCTTTGGCTCGTGGAGCGGACCCTCCTGGAAAAGAGCATGTTGTGTGTGGGAACCCTAGAGATGGCTGTGACTGCGACTGTGAAGACTGCACTGAAATCCTATGTGGGTTCGGCAGGGATGAATACCGTACTGAAATCCTCCGTGGGTTCGAAGGCGAAGAAGACTGCACTGAAATCTTATGTGGGTTCGGCAGAGATGAAAACCATACTGAAATCCTCCGTGGGTTCGACGGTGAGGAAGACGACACTGAAACCCTCTGTGGGTTCGGCAGTGATGAAGACCGTTGTGAAATTCTCCGTGGGTTCGATGGCAATGAAGACTTCATTGAAATCCTCCATGGGTTCGGCAGTAATGCAGACCGTACTGAAATCCTCCATGGGTTCAGCGACGATGACTCTTTTCTTGCTATCCTACATGGGTCTGGTAGAGTAGCTGGTCTGTATCCTATGTGGGTCCAATAGCATAGCTGGTTTAGTATCCTACGTGGGTCCCAGCTTAGATGAATCAGTGGATATATCTGGTCTTCTCTATCACCTTATGAAGAAGTATACTTTTGTGTGCTGCGTCTTGATTTTCAATCAATATCTTTGATATGATTTACTTGTTTTCCTATGTGGATTGTGTTGTGCTTTCCTGTGTGGATTGGGTTGTACTATCCTGTGTGGACGTGATCGAACTTGGGCTCGGATGTTGGGGCTGAAATGGAATTGATGACTCAGGTATATGTATGGGCATATACCTATGTAGTGTTGGTTGTTACTTCGTGATTGTATCTTTCCGTTGTGGATTCTGGGAGACCTTTGGGGGTCTCGGGGTCCCTACTGAGTAGCGTATACTCACCCCTGCACGGTTTATGCTCGAACTACGTTGTGTTGGATGCAGAAGATGGATAGCGCTGATCGTGGTTGAGGTTTGTGGATCAGGTCAGTTCCTAGAGGTGGACCACTGGGCGGGACGT
The DNA here is from genome assembly GCA_963277665.1 of Viscum album. Lineage (NCBI taxonomy): Eukaryota > Viridiplantae > Streptophyta > Magnoliopsida > Santalales > Viscaceae > Viscum > Viscum album. The sequence continues at coordinate 207,693,132 of OY728166.1, forward strand.
ACACGGAGTGGACGGCTGGACCCGATGATCTGAGGAGGCTATCTGTACCCACCCTTCAGGTGGGACATCCATTGGACAGCTCGACGTTGCTTCATTACTTTCAGTTGATGTACTTTCTTTCCAATTGTACTTTACATTCAGTTTGGGTTTGTATTCTGGACCACTTACTTTTCTGCACTACTATTGTACCCAGTTTTACATAGTGTTTACTTTTTCTTGCTTACTATGTGGTGTTTGTTTACTTTATAAAGAAAATGCCTTCCCCTTTTTTTGGGATTAATGCCTTGGTGCTAGTCATCAGCCCCTGGCCTATGGGAGGTGGGCTTGGGGTAGTCACGACACGGGTCCCGAGGACGGGTCGTGATAAATTGGTATTAGAGGAGTTCGGTTCTACCAAAGAACTCAGAATTATGATCTTTCTTCTATGTTAAGCAATAGTGTTAAGGGTATTGAGTCTGGTTATCAGTCTAGGAAGTCCAGTGTTGGTACGGCGGCCGACGTATCCGTACACCAGGACCCTGACTTCTGATTTCTGACCCAATGCTTGAAAACGTAGATTTCATGTGTGTTTCAAATGTTTTCTTTGTGATTACTTTTTGTCAGCTCACCAGGTATACTATTTTGACAGTGGCGCACCTGTTTCTTTTCAGGATGGCCCCATGAAGGCAGCCAGCTAGGGCTCTGACCTTTTTGTGAGATGACATCCCACCGAGCGACGAGGCCTCGGTGAATGGGCCTTTTTCAGTGGAAGCACCGGTGGTACCACTACCCGCCGAGCCACATATGCTACTAGCCCCATCCGTTGAGATTGCACGTCGCCTTAGTGCACTGCACACGTTTCAGTGTCAGAGACCACCCAGGTTCCGTGGGGAGATGGACCCCCATGCAGCTGATGATTAGCTGGAGGCAGTTTTGCGAGTTTTCAGGTTAGTGGGGACACCAGCTGACCTCATGGTGATCCTCGCAGCGAGCCTCCTGCACGCGGCAGCAGGCAGATGGCGGATCTTGATGCTCCTGGTCCACGACGAGGCATCTCTCCTCTAGACGGACTTTTAGTGCCTCTTCTGCTCGGAGTTCGTCCCAGCCACCCTCCGTGCAGTGCGCATCCAGGAGATTCTATAGCTGTGGCAGGGGAGCATGACGGTCACCCAGTACTTGGCGAGATTTACCGATCTCTCGCGCTATTCGACAGATATGGTACGAGACCCATTCTTCCGGGCCTGGACCTTTGAATGTGGACTGAGGCACGAGATCATGGAATTGATGATCTCCCTCATCATTCCTACACATGCAAGAGTGCTGTAGCGAGCCCTTCTCATTGAGAGCTTTCTTGCTGAGCCTACGCCAGCAGAAAGACCTACCGCAGGGTGGCACGTAGCAGAGTCGTCTGCAGCTGGCAGTCGACGGATGTCACAGGGGTCCAGGCGGACTGGACCATCAGGAAGACGACCTCAGGACTCTGGCTCAGAGGTGTGGCTCACAGGGCTCAGAGCTATCCCTCCGAGGAGCACGCATTGCTACGCATGCGGTGTCCAGAACCACATGGCTCGTGATAGCCCGACCCACCGTGCAGAGGAGCAACAGACGGTTGAGGGGCCACCCAGGTAGAGGGAGAGGGTCAACCATGGTGGTCCACCGAGAGTAGACGGACGAGGCAGGGGAGCAGGCCGAGCAGCAGGTAGTGGGAGATGCTTTGAGGATTTACCACCACCACCACCAAGAGGTCCACCCCGACCACTGGGAGCTGGCGGGCAGAGATAGGCTCAGCTTCAGGTAGTAGAGGCCTACGACCATAGCGCACCAAAGATGATTCGAGGTACTATCTGTTTCTACTCCACCCTTGCGTCAGTTCTTATAGAGAGAGGATCGAGTCATTCTTTTTTGCCACTGCCCTTGTTCGGAGCTCGGAGATTCCGACGGAGCCATTGGCTCAATCCTTAAGGCTAGAGACTCCTACGGGAGTAGACTCAACGATTACGCACTAGTGCCGGCAGTGTGAGATTACTCTAGGAGGTGAGAGCTTCGGCTGGGATCTTCTTGTAGCGGCGTCGAGGTCTTATGACGTCATCTTGGGCATAGATTTGTTATCCACATTCCATGCGCATATCCACTGTATTAGGCGCAAGGTGTGGTGTGTACGCACCGATGGGAGCAGGTTTACCTTCACCGGTGAGAAGGTAGCCTTTGCAGCATAGGATGGACTCACACAAGGGAGAGGACAGCCCATCACTTATCAGTTGGCTAGCCTCATCCTAGGAGTAGTTGACGTGCAGAGTCTAAGTTTTCCTGTATTGGTGGATCAGTATACGGACGTTTTCCCCGATGACGTTCCAAGACTACCTCCTCACAGAGAGGTAGACATTTATATTGACATGTACCCTAGGATAACCTCGATATCCACACCAGCATATTGGATGGCTCCTGCTGAGCTTCAAGAGCTACGGTTACAGCTTGAGGACTTGCAGGGCAAGGGATTCATCCAACCCAGTGTTTCGCCCTGGGCTTCCCCGATATTGTTCGCCAAGAAGACGGACGGGAGCTTGCGACTTTGTGTCGATTATCGTCTCCTGAACAGGTGACCATGAGGAACAAGTATCTACTACCGAGGATTGACGACCTCTTCGATCAAGTGGGTTATTCATTCTATTAATACACCTCCTCCCATAATCATCATATTTTATGTGTCAAAAAATTCATCTAAGTATGGTAGATTGTGAATATATAATGAAATAAGTCATGAAATTATGTAAAAAAATGAATATAAATTAAAATACTCTCATTTTTTGATGCATCACCACACCTTTTAGTGGGTTATATATCAATTTTTATTACTAATATAGAGTACTCTAGGGTCATATAAAGGTAATAAAGTGTCTCAAAATAATGGGGTTCTTTTTAAAAATAAAAAAAATAATTTAAATAAAAAAGAAATTTAAAATATAGAAAAAAAAATACCAAAATTTTTCTTTGGTTATCAACCAAGAGTTCTTGAATTATAAAGTTTTTTTTATGATCCTTTAAGAAACAACCCTTAGTCTATTAAGGGATGTTGTTATTATCCTATTTGATTTATTTTATTTGATCAATTTATTTATGTTCTAGTCCAAATATAATTTTTCTCTTCTTCCTTATGTTGGGTTAATTCTTACTTCAATTCAATTTATAGCCAAGTTCCCAGTGTAATCATAGATTTTACAAGGATCTGTGTACTGGTCACAGTACCCTATCCTATTTATCCGCCCAATAAAAAAATACTACAGTGAATTTAAATTTGGTTAGATAAAATAAAAAAATATATAAAAAACATATAGTACTATAAATAATTATTTTAATGATATAATAGTTATGTTATAATGTATTTTTTCTCTTTTTAGCATTATGATTTCTATAGTTTTAATGTTATTTTTGAAATTTTTATGGTGTTTTTACTTAAAACACTATAAATATTAACAAATCCCTTGTAAAATTCCAAATATTCTCAGGAATAATTTATTCTTGTGAAGCTACACACTCCCCTATAAGTGTAATTTTTCATTGTAGCACAATTTTTTTAAAAACTAAGTCATTTATATATATAAACATGTGATGGATTGTTGGAAAAAAAATCTAATTGAAGAATGCTGGTTTAAAATGTATATTAACTTACTATATGTTAGTATAATATTCAATTTCATTTTGAGGGACTCATTATCTTTATATCATTAAGATTTATTATTTTTCTAATAAAAAGATGTTTCACTAATTTATAGTCTTTGTTTTTATCTTTACTTTCATTATTATATTTCAAAATATTTTTTTATGGATTCATTTTTTACTACATTACTATCTATTTTAATTAGTTGTTATTATTTTTTTACTTAATGGAGTCAAATGTTTCTAAATTCATTATTTTATAATTCTTTTCATCTTTATATTTATTATTCCATAGTTACTTACTCTTCATGTTTATAATGAATTATAGTTTAGATGAGTATTAATTTCACCTTACATTTTTAGGAGTCTACCTTACGATTGATGGAAATTAGATTTTCAATAAAGGAATTCTACCATATGATGTCTATTATGTACCATATAAAGTTTAGTTAATCTTCATGAATTTCATAATTTGATTATTTTTTGGAAAAGTATAATATATTATGAATCTTGGATTTGATCCTTTTGAAGTCAGTTTTTTTTTGGAAATAATAAATCCATAAGATGTTAAATTTCTACCATATAAAGTTGAATTATAACATAAAAATACATTTCCATTATAATTTTACAAATACATTACACAGGTAGTTTATTTTCTCTCTTATAAAATGTATCTTATGAAAAAGTAATCTTAAAAAAGAAAACTCCTATGAATTGTAGTTTAATTTTATAATTATATACTTTTTTTATTATTTTCTAATGATATTTATGATTTGATTTTTTTATTTACTTATTATTAAATTATAATTTAAATATAATGAATATTTTTAATGTAGTTTTAAATTAGTTAATGGTAGATTATAATTTTCATATCTACATGCATGTATTTTTAAGGTTATTCGAATTAAAAAATATTTCAAAAGGAAACTAAATTTGAAATAATTATATGATATTATGACTATATATTGTTGATATTATTTAAGAGGATAAATGAAATATTATTTATGATGATATATATCATTATATTTACTTTTAAACACTAAATTAGTTCATTACCTTATAAAATATTATTATGGTAAATATTGTGAGAAAAAAAATTATTATTATTTTAAATTATCCTAATCACTTTATAATATTTGCGTGGTGAACACATAATTTATTTAAAGGCAGAATAAGTTATAAGGAAAATAAAAGATAATTTTAAAATTAACATACATGATACAAATGATCATTCACAAACTATTTTCAAAGTATCAACATGAAAGGAAAGTAAGTGTGGGAAAAATATCATACAATAACTATTATGGTCACCAGTTCTAGGATGAAACGTACTATTATATTTATCAATGATTTGTTGAGTTTCTTTAGTTACTATACATCTATCATCCCTGACCGGTTCTCTTGTCTGTGTAATTAATTTTTTTTATCACCCTTTTGTGACTCAATTGTACATCGGTTTATGTTTTTCCATAATAAAAGAAAGATCATTCAATCAGGTTCTACCTCCATTAAAGGAATATGTTGTAATAATTTTGTTTCAGGGTTATTCTCCCACTAAGAGGGCCATTTTTTTATCAGGTTGTAACAACCCTTTCAAATGTAAATTCTCATAGTTAATACCATACCTATAAACAAGTATAAGGGTGTGAAGTGTATATGAAGGTTCCTATGATTATTATAAAATAGGTTTTTACATTTTGTTTATTTTCCATTGAATATACACTTTAACTCATTTAGACACGTTGATATTCATTTATTATTCCTTTAAATTTTTAAATTGTTATATTCACCCACCCACTATACTCTCTTTATTTTAAAAACTAAGATGGAAAAATGGTATTAGAACCATTCCCATGAAATAATTTATTTGTTGAATTACTTAATATAAAAAATTGGTATTTGAAATTATTCATTAGAAAGTTTGTACTATATTATTTTATATTATTTTTAACAATATCTCTCACCTCATAATTTAATTATAAGACCATTAAGTTTTAATTAACTAATTAAAATGATAGTTATATTCCTTATAAACCAACACATTTTTTTACAGAACTGACTATGGTTATTGGTAAGATTGAACGAAAACCAATATTAAGTAACTCAACCATGATCATTGAAAAAATATGGTAAAACCTTATAAAATACCATATTCTAACCCAAATAATATTACAATAAAGGAAATAATTAATTTTAAAGTAAATTATAATTTTATGAATATTCCTAATTGTGATATAAATATAAATGTTTTCAATGAAGATTCTACATGTAAAACAACTCCCAAAATTTGGAGGAATTTTCAAATACTCACAATAACTAAAATAAATTTATAATGAAAATTCTTGGATTTACATATGTAGAATATAAATATTTCAAGATGGGAGAAGGTGAAACCATTGACCATATGTTCCTCATATTCAATAGTATCATAAATTAAATGAGTGAACCTAGAAAAACTTTGGAAGATAATTTTATTTCTCAATAATTATTGGGAATTTTACCGAATATTTGACCTAAAAATAAGGTTTTCATTGATAATATAAATTAATAAACAAATTATATTCATGATTAAATCTTTGCTGGAGTTTAATAATATATCTAAATCATAGTCAATGAAAAATAAAGTTATATCTTTTAACTTAGTTAATGTTTTTTCTTATAACTCTTCTAATTTTGAACATTGGGGAAGTGAAAAATGAGAATCTTCTCAACTTTCGAAGGGGATATATAAAATAATTAAAATTAATAAAGGTTTGAAAAAATTGATATATAAGGAACTCTCAAAACCATAATCACAAAATGGAAAATAAAGGTAATAATGACAGTAATCAAAATAGTTTAGACATTATCTATTTTTACTAAATAATTAAAGGGAATATCAATCTATAATGGACATGATTCAAGAATAAAAAGAAGGATTAAATTATAAAAAAGTAATAGAAATATGATTTAACTATAAGCTGAAGATGTTCTAAATAAAATAATTTCATTGAAGAATATTCTAATGAAAATCATTCTTCTATCAATTGTTTTATGGAATCTACAAATTAGGTTAGTGATTTAGGTTCTTACTCTTAATATTCTGATAACAATTAAAATTTTTAAAACCAGAGTGTTGATGAGTTATAAAATAAATTAATAGACTAAAAAGAGATATATTTAGATTTAATAAATTATAAAAGGATCACAAAGGAAGTAAAAAACCTTGTTAAAAAACAAGGCTCTTTTGTAAGAAAATAATAATGTTTGTGGATATTTTAAATAAATTCATAATTAGAAAGAAAAAATAAATTTAAAAAGTTAAAGTTTAATGAAAAATTTATCTCTATTTTTTCAAGGACGAAATTTTTATGATAAGAAAATGTCTATAAAAATGAAAGGTAATAAATATGTTATTGGATATGATAGAAAATTAACTCACATATATAAAAATTAATTTGTAAAAAGTTCAAATGATTGACTTTCTGTTGTTATTTGTTTTATATTCTTGATGAAGTGAAATTATGCTAATGAATTCTCACTCAAGTTAAAAAAGTATTTATGATTCACTAAGACTTATATTTATAATTTTTTATCTTCTAAATTAGCTTTTAATAGTCTTTAAAAATCATTATTAGTTCCTACTAATTTCTTTATTAATCCTGCTGGACCTAAATTATGATGGGTACCAAATTTTTTTATTATCTAGATTTTAGGATAAATACTCTAATAGTATCAATAATTATGTGTGGTACATTTATAGTGGATTATTTAGACATATAACTAAAGAACCATAATAAATAATTCCTAAAAACAAGATTGTATAGAGGTAGTTTAAAATTTAGAGATAATTCAAATGAAAATTAAAAGGATTTGATGAAGATGAAAATTCTAACTCCATTATCATTTCAAAAAATTTATATATTAACGGATTAAAATATAAATTGACTATAATATCGTAAATTATTACTGATTTGATGAATGTAAAATTTAAAAATAATAAATTTATAGTTTTTCATGAGGATCATTTGTTATTTTATGTTAACCATAAGTAAAATATATATTTTATAGACCATTTGAGATGATAATTCAGAATGTAAACTAATTGAATTTTTCTAATTCTAATTGTATACTTTTTCATTATTGAGTTTCCAAGAAAATTATATACTGTTAAATAAAATTACTAAGCATGAAAAAGTATTATAGCTACCTGATTTGATGAATGATAAGTTGCATTTCAATCATGTTTGTATTAAAGGGAAATAACATAATGTTTTTTTAATTCTTATTAATATATTGAATTCTAAAAGACCAGTATATTTAAACCAAATTGACTTGTTTGGACATAATTATACTACCAGTCTTGGAGACTATAGGTATGCATTTCTTATTGTAGTTAATTTATATATATTTATATATATTTACAAAGGAATACTTTCTTTCTCATAATAGTAAAATATTATCTTGCTTTACAGTTTTTGATAATATAGTTCAAATTTAGAAATGATATATTATTATTATTATTATTATTATTATTATTTTACATGATTTAATAAGTAAAATTAATAAAATTAATATTTATTAATTTGGTGAAAAAATGGGTTTTAAATAACATTTCAATTGTGAGTACTCCTCAATAAAATGGAGTTATATAATGGAAGAATTGAAAGATTGTTAAAATAGTAGGAATTTTTATAAGTTGGAATATTTTTCCTTAATATTTATTGTCTAAATATATTTTTTACATATTATTATGTTAAAAATAAAATTACTTTTAGAAATATTTAAAATAAAATCCCTTAATAAATATAAAATGTAATGAAACCTCAGGTAATAAATTTTTTAGTTTTCGATTAAAGTATTTATATTGGATACTAAAAATAGCTTTGATAAATTTGATAATAAATATCCTAATGGAATATTTTTAGAATATTCATCTAATTTTAATAATTATAGATTTTATAATAAGTGTGATTTTATTGTTAAAGAATATATTCATGTTAATTTTAATGAGAATAATTTGAAGTAAAAAACATTTGATGATGATAAGGATATTGGAGAATTAATATATTTTAATTTTAGAGAAGATTTTACTTGATTAAAAGGTTAAACAATTAAGGGTGAACTTTAAAAGGTGTAATAGTAATATCATTAATGAATATGTAAATCTCTTTGATATCAATCTATTAAAAGAATACTTGGATTCACAGATTTATGAATTAAAACTACAAATATTGTTTTGAATTTTTGTTCTTATTCTTCTTTCATTACAATTTTTTCTCATAATTTTGTAAAATAAGATTTAAATGATTAATATAGAATCATGGATATGATTGAAGAATTTGATCAATTTTCTAGGAATGTTGTTTGGAATTTTTTTTACCCAAAAAAGATCAGTATTTTATTGGAGTAAAATGGGTATACATAAATAAAATAAATTAATTCAAACATATTATTATAAATAAAGAGGGATTAGTATTTCAAGGTTATAGTAATGAAGAAATTATTGTCTAGGATCAGACTTTTTCACTTATTTATAATATTATATTTTCAAATTTTACCAAATTATACAAAATATTTAGGTATTAATCTTTATCAAATAGATATTAAATGTGAATTTATTAATACAGTTATTTTTTAAAAAATATATTTATGTTAGAAAACCACTTTTACTTTAAGATGAGGATAATCTTAAACAAGTGTTTAAGATTAATAAATATTTACATGGATTGAAAATGGAACCTTGTAAATTGAATGAAATGTTTTATATGATTCTTTTTAAGAATTTTTTTTAAAAGGTAAGGTTGATTCCAATATATTTATTAAGAATGATTATAATAATATGTTACTTAATAAATTTTAGGTATATTAAATTGAATTTTTTTAATCATCTGATTTACTTTCTCTATAATGTTTTGAGATGTTTTCTAATGAATTTTCTATGAGTCTCATGTGATAACTCATGTTCCCTATGGGTTTAATATTTTTTCCAAACATGTAAAGCATATTTTTAAATAAAATTAATTATGAACATGATTTAGTAAATATATTTTGTATTTATTAATTTCAAACTTTGAAAAACCCTATAATTAAATTATATATATAAGATAATGATTTTTTTGGAAAACCATTTGATTAAAATATTTTCAGAGGTATTATTGGAGGTTTATTGTATTTAAATTATTATAGATGGGAATGTGTGAATGATTTCAATATAAGCTATAGGAAATTAATTTGGATACTATTCAGATAATTATTAGACATGTGAAACTATTATTTAATATTGTATTATTCATCTTAGCAATAACTTCATTTAAATTATCAAGTTATTCTTGTTCTTATTTTAGAGAATGCGTGTTTGATATAAAAAAAGTAAAATGTATCATTTTTTATAGATGTTTAGTGTATTAGATTTTGAACAATCATGTTTTTAAAGATTTATAAATAACTAAAATGAAATATCTTATAGAAGCATGTTGTTGTTGTCATAGTTTACAAATTAGATAAACATTTTAAGAATTTTATTTTTATTAAAAGTATTATGTATTTTATGTGATAATTCATCAGAAATATTTATATCAAATAACATTAAATTTTATTATAAAACCAATCATATTGATCTGATATCTTATTTTATTATAAATCATTTGTTTATAGGCGATATGTTTCAAGAATTATTTTCATAGAAGATAAATTAACAGATATTTTTACTAAATATTTTGAAGTTACTAAATTTGAAAAGATTCTATTTTTACATGGAGTGATGGATGATTTATAATTTTTTCAATTTTAGGAATTATTTTATAAATTTTTAATTTTGTTTATATTTTTTTGTGAATATTATATACTATAAGTACAAGAAACATATTTTCTACATAATGATTTTATAGTTTTATTTTTATGAAATAATGTTTTAGGGGGGTTATTATTTTTTATTTTTTATTTTCTATTATATATGTTTAAATTGTGTTTTCTTATTCAATCATCCATTCATTTTATAAATTTTTATATTAAAAATGGTGAGATAAGTTTGGGTTTTCTAATTATCAAAAATGGGTAGAATGTTGAGGTTCTTTTTTAATGGAAGAATATTTCTTTAAAATGTTTATTAGTTAAATATATTTTTATGAAATATTGAATTTCATGTTGAGTGGATCATTCCATTAATATTTCTAATCATTATTATTATCTTGAAAGTCACTTTTTTTCCTTCGATTTTATTTTTTATTTGCCTATTTTTCTTTATCCTTTTTTTACTATTTATGTAACTAATTTTTTTCCAAATTTTTGCTATATTATTGTTTTATTTATTTAAATATTATTTTTTATTATTCAAAGGAGTTAAATAATTTATAAATAACTATTTTTATATTATTTTTATATTTTTATTTAATATTATATAATTAATAAATCATTATATTGATAAATAATTATAGTGCAAATAAATTTCAAAGAATTGAAGTCACCTTAAGGCGTTTCAAATTTTATATTATGATGAATGAAATTTAGATATATTAAAAAGTAATTCTAACTAACAATGTTTATATCCTACCTTATGAATTCCACTTCACCTTTATGATGTCTATGATTTCAGAAATTTTGGGTAAAGTGTTGTACTTTATAAATCCTGAACTTGAACATTACGAAGTAATTTTTTGTACTCATTTTAAAATTATAAAGTGAATGTTCTACCTTATGAATTTGAATTTTATCATTCAATGATCAGTTCTTGGGAATCTTATATAGGTATTACTTAAGGATTTTATGCTCTCTTAAGTAATTATCTTTATGAAAAATTACCCTTATAAAAAAATTAATCTTACGAAAGATAACTCTTACAAGATGTGGTTTACTATTAATAAATTATTATTATAAATTTATTATTTTATATTGATTATTTAAATTTGTTATTTTTATTTATTTCCTCATAAATTTTTATTTAAATTTAATGGTGATATCAAAATTTATGTTAATGTATTTAATATAGGATTATAATTTCTATATATTCATGCATGGAATTAGAAATTTATTCAGATTTCATGTATTTCATATGGAAAATATTTTTAGGATACTAATGGGATATTTTGGATATATTTTTTTTGATATTATTTTTGGGATACTTAAAATCATTTTTATAATGATAAATAACATTTTATGGATTAGTAAACTCTGAAGTAGATTTTAATTTTATGAGTGATACTTTTAGTTTATATGATAAGCAATTATATTATTTCTATTTTGAATTATTAAAACATTTGTAGATTATTTATGTAATTATTTCAAATTATTTTAAAATGGAAACAATTATCTAAGGGAAAGTAGAGTGATTTAGAAGAGATATGATAGATATTGAACAAATTACATGATAAAAGTGATCATTCAGGACCTATTTTTTAAAGTGTTGACTTCATAAGAGGAAAAGTTTTGAATGAATATCAATCAAGAACATTCATGGTCAATATTTCCATGAAGATTTATACAACTCAATTTCTCATCTATTTTTCTACCTTTATATTCCTTTGTTAGTTATTTTTTTATGTGTATAATTAATTCTATCATTATTTTTTATTCAACAATATACTATTTTATAACTTCCCCAAGAAAATAATGATCTTTTTTATTAGTACCTCCATAAAATGTATGGGATGTAATCAGGTTGGGACTTACATTTTAAAGACCCGTAAAATTGAAGGGAAATTTTTTTTTTCTTAATTTTCATTGGGATTTTACAAGAACACAGTTTCTGACGGCACCTGATTCCGAGGCCCAGTGTGACCGGAATCATGTTCCAAAGTTTAGCTCAGGTACGTTCATTGAACGAATGAGTGGGTTTTCCTAACTTTTGAACCGGTGCTCGGAATCAAAATCTGAGGGCACCGATGGAACCACAGCACCAGTCCTTACTTAAGAACACCTTTTCCTGAGTTGCGTTTTCTGGGGTGAGGTTATTATTTAATTGGGTTAACTAAAGAATAAAAATAAAATTTTGTGCTAAAATTTTAGTTTTATTCTAAGTAATGATAACCTAGGCGTGGTGGTCGGAGTGGGACCCACTAATACCCTAACTCCTAGGTAGGATATTAGTGAGGTGGGGCCCACCCGAGCCCCGCCCCCTTTATTTCCTTTTCACCTCCCACGAGCATTTTATTTGGTAACTCACCCGCACACCTTTTTTTTACATTCCAAGTCAAATCTCGCATTTAATTGGATTATTAAACGCCTCATTAATTGGTCAACGCACGTTAAATAAATCATGTTTTAATTTTGAATTTCATATAAGGGATGGCATGAGTAATAAAATAAGGAAATGCCTTATTTTATTATTGTTGTTTCGTTGTGTGAGAAGGATTGGAGAGGAATTGATCAAGCCTTGGAATCCTCATCTTCCTCCTTGAAGAACACGAAGAACACACCGTCACCGACGAAGAACGCCGAACTCCGACGAAGGATGACGATTAAAGTTGATTCCTCGGAGATCGATGATGCGACATCGTGTACCGCGACGCCGATGATCCTCTTCTCCATGAAGTCGTGTACCGCGATGCTGACGATCCTCCTTCTGTGACGCCGTCTTCCGCGACAACCCTTTCCTACGACAGACCTCATTCGATGACTTCATCAAGGTAGGGGGTGTGGTTTAATTTAATTTATGTGGATTATATCCCCGACATTTGATTAAATTGTTGTAAGTCATTTGAACCACTAACGTGGTGGGTGCGGACCAACGAACAAGTCTGAACCCACCGATTCACAGTTCTTGATGTGTGGAACGTTGGGCGGCGTTGAAACGAGACCGTTGAGTGATTGGAGAATGTCGCAGTAATCTACAGGTCCCGAGATGACCCCAGGCGCAGACGAGATCCATAACGGACCACTGAAGTTGTCACGAACCAGGCCGGGTCGCCATCCGACCCGGTGCCCGACCCGGTCCGCGGCAAGGCCCGAAGGGCGTTCCCGATCCCCACGGGCTGGCACAAGTGCCCGGGTATTAAGAATAACCTGTGGGAACGGTTTACCCGAAATGGTATGCACAAACACTAGCAAGATAATAAAATGAAACTGGGAAAAATGACAATCAACGAGACCATAGAACTGAAATCAAATTTAAAGGTTTACAATAAGAGCCAACATCCAAAAATAAATGAAAACGAAAGAGACCAGAACTCTAACTCAAACCTCCAAGCGACAAGAGTGGTGTAGCATCCGCACACCACAACACCAACCTGCACGAGAAGACCATCAACGACCAGAACCACCATCGATGAGCACGACGCATAACCTGGAATACACAAGAAACAAGGATCTACATACACCCAAGGGTGTATGTAGGGTGTGAGCTAAAAGCCCAGCAGGATGCCACTGAGAAAAAAGTTCCATGCCAAAACATCAAAAGACAATTTAAAGTGCTTATTCAAAATTATACTTTCAAAATGCTTTTAAAGAAAACATTTACAAACCAAATGCTAACGGAAAACACTAAAAAGGGACTCATTTCACAAACATGATTTTAAAGAGGAAGAGGAAGGTTCATTATGGGCACACACACACACTCTCACACACACACACACACACACACACACACACACGCACACACACACACACACACACGCTAACACCCAAGTGGTCCCCCATATGCCGACGGAAGGCACCACCATTGATGGTAGAGCACTGTGGGTAAATCCCCTAAGGTTCATCTAGCTCGTGTGGGACCCTAGAAACCTCGTGTCTCGGTGAAACGTGGCTTAGAAGGCCACGACCCTCAGAAAACGTGGCTTAGAAGGCCACGACCCTCAGAACACGTGGCTTAGAAGGCCACGACCCTCAGATATCATGTTTAGTTAGTGTTGCAATCGTCAATCCAGCTAAGTGAAACAGGGACGACACCCATCTGGTTCACTAGCGCACTAGTTCTAGTCTGCCCACCTAGATACCCAGGGTTTTTCCCATGTGCTCAGACAAGTTTCTCATTCAAATAATGTATATCACTTCCACATATCTCGAACCAAACAAAACATTACACATACACGTCACCATTTGCATACCCAAACACCATAAAAAAAACAGACGCACACCAAAACCATTTTATCACATAGTCCAGATCACTTGCGTGACTTGATAAACTATTTAAACAATTAGAAGAACATTTCAAAATAGCACAATAAGAGTTTTCACATGAGGCATGTCCAATCTCACATGTAAGAATACCTTTAAAACTTAACGCACACTTAATACTGCCAAACACAACCCTCACGCTCCACATATAATTTAATAAGTGCAATTAACAATTTTATAAAACACTTAAAATTAGAAAGAAAAGGTTTGCACCAGAACGACGAACTCAATTCCATATACGAACATCACTTTAAAACCAAAAGTGTAGCTTATGCAAACTAAAAAAAATATTTTCCCATTGTTCAAACAATTTTCAATTTAACTCCAAAAGTACGCAACACGGCAAACACCCCCAAATTGACTCATTTTGATTGAAGATCTACATTTAATTACACACACCCCTCAAAGAACTTGAAAACACATTTCGCACCTACCATGCAACCTCGAAAACCTTACCAACCATATTCTTCATCTTAAACGAAACTTAATTAAACAATTTCTTAATTTGTAAAACATCACATATGCATACCACAAGACCTCACTTTAAAACGCACAAATTTTTAGATGCCAAAACCATTTGAAAATCAGTTGCACATCCCAACCCTTCTAAAACATCATTCGCACCCCTAAAACACACTCAAGGTTCTTAATAAAAATTAACACATCAGAATTGTTTATCTTCTTTAAAAAGGAAAACTCAATTTAATCACCCTTGCACCTCAAGCGTTCTTGAAAACACAATTTTCACACCTTAACCAATTAACCAAAATACATATAAAGATTTCAAAAACTCGACGCACATGAAATACATTTGAATTTACTTAAAAACAATTCAATTCATCAAATCTGAAAATCGAAGCATGCCTAAAATAAATTTCACATCACACAAATTATCATTAGAAAACATTGCAATTTAATTAAGGAGCAATTTAAATCATCTAATGATGGTATAGCACGGAACCACCTACCTCGACGTAGAAACCCGAGAATTGATGTGAAACCCACAAATTCTAGCGCGAAACATCAATCGCGCTCCGTTTGCACCACAAGGAACCTCGCGCAAACTCAATTTCATGAATTCGAATTAAACACATCAAGTTAAGACCACAAAACCGGACCTCATATCTGCTGGAAAAGAAAACTAAAACAGAAAACTCGCAGAAAGAAAGAAATAATAATAATAATAATAATAAATGAAAAATTATGATAATAATAAAACTAAAGGGAGGATATGGTTCGGCTAAGGGGAGCAGCGTGCCGGGGAGGGTTCGTGCACAGGGAACAGAGGCGCGCCGGCCTTGGATCTCGCTGGATGGGAAAAAAAATTGAGGAGTAGCTGGCCGGGAGGAGCAGGATCAGGTTGGGGTCACCGGACAAGATAAAAGGGAGACGAAGCGGCGACCGAGAGATAGAGCGGTGGCTGGGAGGTGGGTCGCCGGACATTGCGGTGCCGGGGTGGAGAGGGAGCAGGAGCGGTAGAGGCTGGATGGCCAAGGAGGCGGCAGCGATGGGGAAACGGGATGGGGAGCCGGCGGCGGCCGGGAGAAGGTCGAGGCGGGCGAGCAGGAGAGGGCCGTGACAGGGAGCCGATGGCGGGGCAAGCCGGCCGGCGATGGGGAGAGCGGGAGAGGGCCGTTGAGGATGACGTCGGACGGGAGCCGAAGGGGAGCAGGGGGTTCAGCGCAAGCCAAACCCTAGGAGGGGGGGGGGAACTTCGACGGGATGAAGAGGGATGAAAGAAAAAAAAACGGGGAGAGGCAGAGAGATGGGTCACGACGCCAAAGGGAAAGGAAAAAAAAGAGAAAGAAGAAAAAAAATAAATAAATAAATAAAAATGAAACTAAATAAAAACATAAAATAGAATTCAATACAAATAAAATAAAATTAAATAAAAACTTAAAATCAAAACTCAAAACCAAAACAAGGCACCGGCAAGACGTGCGGTGAATCGGCGAGGCTGCGCGGGGACCCAAGAAAGGCCGCGCAGCTTCGACCGCGTCGCGCTGGACGCAGACAAGACCAAAACACAAGGGACTTGAAATGTTAAGTCGGGTTTCGACCCGAACTAACCAATGCAAAGAAATTTAATGAAATAAATAAATTTTGAAATAGCGGGTGTGACAATTCTCCCCACCATAAAGCTTTCCGTCCCCGGAAAGCCACACCCAGAATCAAACCCCAAGGCAGACAACCACACTCCCTTAAGGTTCAAAGGGAATCTCCACAAACATCAAGCAAAGAGGCAAAGCATCGTTCTCAAAGGAAGTGACTTAAGGACAACCCCATGAAACTCATAAAAAGACTTTCCGATATGTGTCGTCCGCCCCGAAGAGCTAGAACACCTCCAGTTGACTGACCAAGGAAGGGAACTCTCGCACCCACGGAAACCAACTTCGCAAGCCGAAACAACTCAAGCACTATTAGACCGGAACCACACCATTTAGACAGAATGAACAAATAAGGTCAACCCACATCCACAGAACATTTTTACCACTTATCACCAAACCATATTTAAAAACAGAAGAAAAAGATCAACATGGGGAGGCCCGAGGGGCTCCCCACCATTAGGAAGTCACTGACACTCGAAACAAGACTGGAAAACTGGCACGGAAAGCTTCGAGCAGACTCCCCGCCAGTAAAGAAAAGTCCAGTACTGATTCAATCTAGAGACATTCGTGTGAGACCCACTGTGGGTCTCCCCACCATTAGAACTGACATCAGATACAAAACTTTAGAAATTTATCGACGGGGGCTAGGCACCCACCACAAGGGGCGGGGAGGGTCGGTCCCAACTACCGGGCGTCAAACCCACAACCCAAAACGAACCAACATCTTCACATCCCTAGATGAGTTCCATTCCAATTTGATACCAACTTACCCAACACATCCCATAGGGACAACTAAAAACGATTACCTTTGATGGAACGCAACCCTCAAGACTTTAAGATAATGAGACGACCGCGCCACCTTATAGCCACATGGAGCCTCACGCACCCAATCGGGTCGTTCGGATTGGAACCACAGAAAACAACTTTAAATTGCCTTCACCTTTATTACCGACGACAGAGATAACACTGGGGTCTCATACAATCCTGGGGTTCCTGACTACGCGCCAGCTTCACTCCGAGACCTATGGTTGGAGCCCTGATGTTTGAAGCATCTTCTGCCTCGCAGTCAGGTATTGAAGACTCTTGAACGGAGCTTCTCCTTTCGGTGTAACACGCAATCATACTGCAACCGAGGCAACACCATCAGACACAACACACCATGACATCTAATTGATCATACCCAAAACATTAACCAACACAAGAGCTGCAATAGTGTATGCGTATCACCCTTTGTCACACTGGATGAGAACATGACACCATGAATCATCACCTGAACATGACCATTGTTGTTGAGAGGAACATTATACAGAGAGGGATTTAAAACTGAGTCTTAAACGACACATGATTCCTACAATTGACCGTAGCATCCCCATGTGACTGGGTCTGCCACACTAGTGGCCTAACGTAAACCTCTTTCTTAAACAAGACAAACCAAAGATCAGAGGTCATTTAAAACGATAGGCTACACCGACGACTTAGGGTTGCTTCCAAACCACTGTTGATTATCAAAGAGGTCTCACACTGCAAGACGTCACCGAACATGACCCTTGCGACTAATGTAAACACTACCAACCATTCAAGACATCGATAAGCACTGACAGCTCTCAACCGCCTTCAACCTTCCCCACTGGAATTTCTTTCGCTGTTTCTAGGGGAAACCTTCAAGCGTAACGACGTCAAATTTCATACTCGATGACTCAGGCAACTCAAAGAAACCAAAACTCTGTTCAACTACCCTCGCATCTGTCATCCCAGTGCGAGAGGATCCACTTAGTTGTAAAAAGTAGAGGTGGGTTTAATTCCAGAATTCAAAAAGAGAATCCTTCGATCAACTGGAGTGTCGGCCAACGGGGAATTCCCCGTAGTCGTACTTCAATCACATGTCAATGCTTTGTGGGGGCATACACTAGTCAAGAAAGAAAACTATGGACCCAACCAAACTGGTCCAACAGTCAAGACATACCACAAGCAAACACCAAACGTGCAGGGGAAACCACTGCAAGTGCTCCCCGATGTACTCTTCAAAGGAATTTACTAACCACACGCTTACATACCAACTTACAAATAAGAACTCAAACTCGGGACATAAACCATTCAGAAATAATACTCAGTTCAAAACGTCACGCATCCAACATCTCAAAAACACAAGGACACGCCACACAAACACCGTTTACTAAAACACCAAACATTTTCTTTAGCAAGACATTTTAAAAATAAGCAAAGGCAGTGGGTTGCACAAACACCAATGGTGTCTCATGGGCCTCGCACATGCATGTTCTCGTGCCGCACTGGCACCCACCTCATATCCATCAGAGCACTCATCCGCTCGTTCCATTAACCATTTTTTTCCCATATACGCTCATGCATGTGGTTACCCACGAGAACACCAATGGTCAAAACCAAACCTTTCAACTTTTCCAGAACCAAAACATCCAACCCAAATTTTTTTCAAACCTTCCACATCATTTCATTTTTAATACGTTTCATTTGAAAACAATTTCCATGACCAAAACATTTTTACTTAAAAACCAATTTCCCATGAATCCAAAACAAGGGGACGAGAAATGACGCCATAGAAACTTGTGTCAGCGGGTGACTGGAACATATGGTTGGCGGCCATACGCCAGTCACGCCACTGCCACGGAGGGTATTCTAGGACAGCGTCCCCAGCTCCGCAGGGCTTGCCAGACCCTGCGAGCTCACTAAGACCACTGAACTTACCCCTTTTTCATTTCCCTTAGACACGATTAACCACAAGGACCAAAAACTCAGACAAACCTTAATATACATTGGTAACTTGAGTCCCGCCACGAGGTGTGCTGGCCAGGCACATTGCTCGTAGCTAGAACGCCGAGTTCCAACAACCTAAACATTGCTATACACTGACTCTTTCTCAAAAGAACATCACCCAAGAGAGCAAACCTTGCCCTCTGATACCATTTTGTCACGAACCAGGCCGGGTCGCCATCCGACCCGGTGCCCGACCCGGTCCGCGGCAAGGCCCGAAGGGCGTTCCCGATCCCCACGGGCTGGCACAAGTGCCCGGGTATTAAGAATAACCTGTGGGAACGGTTTACCCGAAATGGTATGCACAAACACTAGCAGGATAATAAAATGAAACTAGGAAAAATGACAATCAACGAGACCATCGAACTGAAATCAAATTTAAAGGTTTACAATAAGAGCCAACATCCAAAAATAAATGACAACGAAAGAGACCAGAACTCTAACTCAAACCTCCAAGCGACAAGAGTGGTGTAGCATCCGCACACCACAACACCAACCTGCACGAGAAGACCATCAACGACCAGAACCACCATCGATGAGCATGACGCATAACCTGGAATACACAAGAAACAAGGATCTACATACACCCAAGGGTGTATATAGGGTGTGAGCTAAAAGCCCAGCAGGATGCCACCGAGAAAAAAGTTCCATGCCAAAACATCAAAAGACAATTTAAAGTGCTTATTCAAAATTATACATTCAAAATGCTTTTAAAGAAAACATTTACAAACCAAATGCTAACGGAAAACACTAAAAAGGGACTCATTTCACAAACATGATTTTAAAGAGGAAGAGGAAGGTTCATTATGGGCACACACACACACTCTCACACACGCACACACACACACACACACGCACACACACACACACACACACACACGCTAACACCCAAGTGGTCCCCCATATGCCGACGGAAGGCACCACCATTGATGGTAGAGCACTGTGGGTAAATCCCCTAAGGTTCATCTAGCTCGTGTGGGACCCTAGAAACCTCGTGTCTCGGTGAAACGTGGCTTAGAAGGCCACGACCCTCAGAAAACGTGGCTTAGAAGGCCACGACCCTCAGAACACGTGGCTTAGAAGGCCACGACCCTCAGATATCATGTTTAGTTAGTGTTGCAATCATCAATCCAGCTAAGTGAAACAGGGACGACACCCATCCGGTTCACTAGCGCACTAGTTCTAGTCTGCCCACCTAGATACCCAGGGTTTTTCCCATGTGCTCAGACAAGTTTCTCATTCAAATAATGTATATCACTTCCACATATCTCGAACCAAAAAAACATTACACATACACGTCACCATTTGCATACCCAAACACCATAAAAAAAACACACGCACACCAAAACCATTTTATCACATAGTCCAGATCACTTGCGTGACTTGATAAACTATTTAAACAATTAGAAGAACATTTCAAAATAGCACAATAAGAGTTTTCACATGAGGCATGTCCAATCTCACATGTAAGAATACCTTTAAAACTTAACGCACACCTAATACTGCCAAACACAACCCTCATGCTCCACATATAATTTAATAAGTGCAATTAACAATTTTATAAAACACTTAAAATTAGAAAGAAAAGGTTTGCACCAGAACGACGAACTCAATTCCATATACGAACGTCACTTTAAAACCAAAAGTGTAGCTTATGCAAACTAAAAAAAATATTTTCCCATTGTTCAAACAATTTTCAATTTTACTCCAAAAGTACGCAACACGGCAAACACCCCCAAATTGACTCATTTTGATTGAAGATCTACATTTAATTACACACACCCCACAAAGAACTTGAAAACACATTTCGCACCTACCATGCAACCTCGAAAACCTTACCAACCATATTCTTCATCTTAAACGACACTTAATTAAACAATTTCATAATTTGTAAAACATCACATATGCATACCACAAGACCTCACTTTAAAACGCACAAATTTTTAGATGCCAAAACCATTTGAAAATCAGTTGCACGTCCCAACCCTTCTAAAACATCATTCGCACCCCTAAAACACACTCAAGGTTCTTAATAAAAATTAACACATCAGAATTGTTTATCTTCTTTAAAAAGGAAAACTCAATTTAATCACCCTTGCACCTCAAGCGTTCTTGAAAACACAATTTTCACACCTTAACCAATTAACCAAAATACATATAAAGATTTCAAAAACTCAACGCACATGAAATACATTTGAATTTACTTAAAAACAATTCAATTCATCAAATCTGAAAATCGAAGCATGCCTAAAATAAATTTCACATCACACAAATTATCATTAGAAAACATTGCAATTTAATTAAGGAGCAATTTAAATCATCTAATGATGGTATAGCACGGAACCACCTACCTCGACGTAGAAACCCGAGAATTGATGTGAAACCCACAAATTCTAGCGCGAAACATCAATCGCGCTCCGTTTGCACCACAAGGAACCTCGCGCAAACTCAATTTCATGAATTCGAATTAAACACATCAAGTTAAGACCACAAAACCGGACCTCATATCTGCTGGAAAAGAAAACTAAAACAGAAAACTTGCAGAAAGAAAGAAATAATAATAATAATAATAATAAATGAAAAATTATGATAATAATAAAACTAAAGGGAGGATATGGTTCGGCTAAGGGGAGCAGCGTGCCGGGGAGGGTTCGTGCACAGGGAACAGAGGCGCGCCGGCCTTGGATCTCGCTGGATGGGAAAAAAAATTGAGGAGTAGCTGGCCGGGAGGAGCAGGATCGGGTTGGGGTCTCCGGACAAGATAAAAGGGAGACGGAGCGGTGGCCGAGAGATAGAGCGGTGGCTGTGAGGTGGGTCGCCGGACATTGCGGTGCCGGGATGGAGAGGGAGCAGGAGCGGCGGAGGCCGGCTGGCCAAGGAGGCGGCAGCGATGGGGAAACGTGATGGGGAGCCGGCGGCGGCCGGGAGAAGGTCGAGGCGGGCGAGCAGGAGAGGGCCGTGACAGGGAGCCGATGGCGGGGCGAGTCGGCCGGTGATGGGGCGAGTGGGAGAGGGCCGTTGAGGATGATGTCGGACGGGAGCCGAAGGGGAGCAGGGGGTTCGGCGCAAGCCAAACCCTAGGAGGGGGGGGGGGACTTCGACGGGATGAAGAGGGATGAAAGAAAAAAAAAACGGGGAGAGGCAGAGAGATGGGTCACGACGCCAAAGGGAAAGGAAAAAAAAAAGAGAAAGAAGAAAAAAAAAATAAATAAATAAAAATGAAACTAAATAAAAACATAAAATAGAATTCAATACAAATAAAATAAAATTAAATAAAAACTTAAAATCAAAACTCAAAACCAAAACAAGGCACCGACAAGACGTGCGGTGAATCGGCGAGGCCGCGCGAGGACCCAAGCGAGGCCGCGCAGCTTCGACCGCGTCGCGCTGGACGCAGACAAGACCAAAACACAAGGGACTTGAAATGTTAAGTCGGGTTTCGACCCGAACTAACCAATGCAAAGAAATTTAATGAAATAAATAAATTTTGAAATAGCGGGTGTGACAGAAGTGGCTCTGGTGGCCCGCGGACTTCACCGGCGGTGCAAGTCGCCGGCGCGGCGGCGTCCCGGTGCGCCGCTAGGAGGGACCGTCGCGGCTTCAGCCTCGGCGGAAGGCGACTGGTCCCACGGCCATGCGGGACCCGGGGGAGACATGGCGCCCAGCGCCGCGTCCGTTGGAAGAAGGGAGCAAGCCCACACGTGGGGCCGCAGCTTCAATCAAGGGGGCAGCCCCCCCCCCCCCCCCCCCCGCCTTCCGCAATGGCACGACCAGCACCGAGCTGGCCGTGCGGGGCACGCCCGCGCCGGGCCAACCAGCTACCCAGGCCGGGCCGGGCTGCCTAGGCCGCGCCAGTTGGGCTAGGCCGTGCCCACAGGGCCAGGCCGCTCCCTAATGGGCCAGACCCAGACCCGATTCGGGCTGACTCAGGGGGTCTCGGGTCGGGTCCATCCGGGCCCGAAACCCCCCTAAACCGGACAAGTTCGTTCTTTTGCCCATATCATGGGCTACAAATCTCCGATCGACAGACCATCAGTAGTTTGGAGATCCTTGGAACGAGAAGGTCGTTTCAGTTTATTACACTCAAAGTTTGGGAGAACTTTGTGTACGGACAAGTTGGTTCGAACACGAAACCAACAGGGCCCTCGGTGCGGAAACACTTATAACTTGAGCTCCGGATGTTTGATTGACGTGCCGTCGACTTTGTTGGATTCCTATTAGTGAGACGGAGATTTTGGCTTACTCCGGTCGAGGTTTGGACGCAGTTGGAGTGTAGTCGGTTTGGTTTTGACTTAAAAACCAACTGGGCCCCTAGAAATAAAAGGCCAATTACTCTCAGATCGGGCGTCCGATTGACGCGCCCTCTGTCACGTTGAGTTCCTCTTGACGAGACGGAACATTGGGATACATAAAATCTGAACTATTTGTTATTTGATATATCAAAACCCCTTTGGCTCATGGAGCAGACCCTCCCGAAAAAGAGCATGGTGTGTGTGGGAACCCTAGAGCTGGCTGCGACTGCGACTGTGAAGACTACACTGAAATCCTATGTGGGTTCTGCAGCGATGAAGACCGTACTGAAATCCTTTGTGGGTTCGATGGTGATGAAGACTGCACTGAAATCCTATGTGGGTTAGGCAGAAATGAAAACCGTACAGAAATCCTCCGTGGGTTCGATGGCGAGGAAGAAGGCACTGAAATCCTCTGTGGGTTCGGCAGTGATGAAGACCATTCTGAAATCCTCCGTGGGTTCGAAGGCAATGATGACTGCACTGAAATCCCCCATGGGTTCGGCAGTAATGAAGAACGTACTAAAATCCACCATGGGTTCAAGGATGATAACCCTTTTCTTGCTATCCTAAGTGGTTCTGGTAGAGTAGCTGGTCTGTATCCTATGTGGGTCTGATAGCTTAGCTGGTTTAGTATCCTACATGGGTCCCAGCTTAGATGAATCAGTTGATATATCTGATCATCTATATCACCTTACGAATAAGTATACTTGTGTGAGCTGAGTCTTGATTTTAAATCAATATCATCGATATTATTGACTTGTTTTCCTATGTTGATTGTGTTGTGCTTTCCTGTGTGGATTGGGTTGCATTATCCTATGTGGACGTGATCGAACTTGGGCTCTAATGTTGGAGCCGAACTGGAATTGATGACTCAGGTATATGTATGGGCATATAACTAAGTAGTGTTGGTTGTTACTTCGTTATTGTATCTTTCCTTTGTGGATTCTGGGAGACCTTTTGGGGTCTCGGGGTCCCTACTGAGTAGCGTATACTCACCCCTGTATGGGCTATGCCCACACTAAGTTGTGTTGGATGCAGACGACGGACAGCGCTGATCGTGGTTGAGGCTTGTGGAGCAGGTCGGTACCTGGATGTGGACCACTGGGCGGTATGTACATGGAGTGGACGGCTGGACCCGAGGAGCTGAGGAGGCAATCTGTACCCACCCTTCAGGTGGGACTTCCAGTGGACAGCTCGATGTTGCTGCTTTACTTTCAGTTGTTGTACTTTCTTTCTAGTTATACTTTACATTTAGTTTGGGTTTGTATTCTGGCCCACTTACATTTCTGCACTACTATTGTACCTAGTTTTACATAGTGTTTACTTCTTCTTTCTTACTCTGTGGTGTTTGTTTACATTATAAAGGCAATGTCTTCCCCTTTTATTAGGATTTATTCCTTGGTGCCAGTCGCCAGCCCCTGGCCTATGGGAGGCGGGCTTGGGGTAGTCATGGTACGGGTCCCGAGGACGGGTCATGACAAATTGGTATTAGAGGAGTTCGGTTCTACCAAAGAACTCATGACTCTAATCTTTCTTCTATGTGAAGCAATAGCGTTAAGGGTATTGAGTGTGGTTATCAGTCCAGGGAGTCCAGTGTTGGTACGGAGGCCGACATATCCGTACACCAGGACCCTGACTTCTTATTTCTGACTGAATGCACGAAAACATTGATTGCATGTGTGTTTCAAAAGTTTTCATTGTGATTACTTTGTGTCAGCTAACCAGGTATACTGTTTTGACAGTGGCACACCTGTTTCTTTTCAGGATGCCCCGTGAAGGCAGCCATCTAGGGTTCTGAGCTTTTTGCGAGACGACAGCCCACCGAGCGACGAGGCCTCGGTGCATGGTCCTTTTTCAGCGGAAGCACCGGTGGTACCACTACCCGCTGAGCTACCTATGCTACCAACCCCATTCATTGAGAGTGCACGTCGCCTTTGTGCACAGCACGAGTTTCAGCGTCAGAGACCGCCCATGTTTCGGGGGGAGATGGACCCCCAGGCAGACAATGATTGGCTGGAGGCGGTTGTGCAAGTTTTCAGGTTAGTGGGGACACCAGCTGACCTCATGGTGATCCTCGCATCGAGCCACCTGCACGCGGCAACAGGCAGATGGTGGAGCTTGACACTCCAGGTGCACAACGAGGAATCTCTCCTATGGATGGACTTTGAGAGACTCTTCCGCTCGAAGTTTCTCCTAGCCACCCTCCATGTAGTGCGCATCCAGGAGCTTCTACAGTTGTGGCAGGGGAGCATGGCGGTCACCTAGTACTCGGTGAGATTTACCGATCTCTCGCGTTATTCGACGGATATGGTACGGGACCCATTCTTCTGAGCCTGGACCTTCAAGCAGGGACTGAGGCACGAGATCAGGGCATCGATGATCTCCCTCATCATTCCTACACATGCAGGAGTACAAGAGAGAGCCCTTATCATTGAGAGATTTCTTGCTAAGCCTACGCCAGCAGCAAGACCTACCGTAGGGTGGCACGTATCAGAGTCGTCTGCAGCTGGCAGTCGACAGATGTCATAGGGGTCCAGGCAGAACGGACCATCAGGAAGATGACCTCAGGACTCTGGCTCGGAGGTGCAGGGCACAGGGCGCAGAGCCAGCCTTCCGAGGAGAAGGCAATGCTACGCATGCGGCGGCCAGGGCCACATGGCTTGTGACTGCCCGACCCACCATGTAGAGGAGTAGCAGACGGTTGAGGGTCCACCGAGGCAGAAGAAGAGGGTCGACTGGGGCAGTCCACCAAGAGCAGGCGGACGAGGCAGGGGAGCTGGACGAGAAAAAGGTGGTGGGCGACGCTTTGAGTCTTTACCACCACCACCACCAAGAGGTCCACCCCGACCACCGGGAGCTGGCGGGCAGAGACAGGCTCAGCTTCAGGTAGTAGAGTCCTACGACCACGGCGCACCAAAGATGATTCGAGGTATTATCTGTGTCTACTCCACCCTTGTGGAAATTCTTATAGACAGAGGGGAGAGTCATTCTTTTTTTTTCTGCTTCCCTCGTTCGGAGCTCGGAGATTCCGACGGAGCCGTTGGCTCAATCCTTACGGCTAGAGACTCCTACGGAGGAAGACTCGACGATTACGCACTGGTGCTAGAAGTGTGAGATTACTCTAGGAGGCGAGAGCTTCGGCTAGGATCTTCTTGTAGCGGCATCGAGGCCATACGACATCATCTTGGGCATGGATTGGTTATCCACAGTCCATGCTCATATCGACTGTATTAGGTGCAAGGTGCGGTGTTTACGCACCGATGGGAGCAGGTTTACCTTCACTGGTGAGAAGGGAGCCTTTGCAGCGTAGGAAGGACTCACAAAGAGGAGAGGACAACCCATCACTCATTAGTTGGCTAGCCTCATCCTAGGAGCAGTTGATGTGCAGAGTATGAGTTTTCATGTATTGGTGGATCAGTATGCGGACGTTTTCCCCAATGGCGTTCCAGGACTACCTCCTCGTAGAGAGGTAGACTTTTATATTGACTTGTACCCTGGGACAACCAGGATATCCACACCAGCATATTGGATGTCTCCTACTGAGCTTCGAGAGCTACAGGTACAGCTGGAGGACTTGCAGGTCAAGGGATTCATTCGACCCAGTGTTTCACCCTGGGATTCCCTGATATTGTTCGCCACGAAGGTGGACGAGAGCTTGCGACTTTGTGTTGATTATCGTCGCCTGAACCAGGTGACCATGAGGAACAAGTATCCGATACCGAGGATTGACGACCTCTTCGATCACCTCAAGGTAGCATGGTGGTTCTCGAAGAAAGACCTCAGGTCAGGCTATTATCAGCTCAGAGTTTGGGATGAGGACGTGTAGAAGACGGCATTCAGATGTCGGTATGGCCACTATGAGTTCATGGTTATTCCTTTCGGCATAACCAATGCTCCATCTATGTTCATGAGTCTCATGAACAGGATCTTTCATGCATACCTCGATCGATTTGTTATGGTCTTCATCGAAGACATTTTGATATACTCGACCACTAAGGAAAATCATGCCTACCACTTGTGGGTTGTGCTAGACACACTCCGAGAGCACCAGATTTATGGAAAGCTCTCGAAGTGTTAGTTCTGGTTACGTGAGGTCCACTTCCTGGGACTCGTCATCTCTAAGGCGGGAGTTGCGGTGGATCCTGCGAAGATCGAGATAGTGCCAGCTTGGGAGCCACTGAAGAGCATGACGGAGGTCATGAGTTTCTTGGGGCTAGCTGGGTACTACCAGAGATTTGTACCAGACTTTTCCAGAGTTGCGGCACCACTATCAGCTTTTATAAAGAAGGGGAAACCCTTCGTGTGGTGAGACAAATTTCATGAGAGCATCCAGGAGCTGAGACAGATATTGACCAGCGCGCCTATCTTGAGGCTACTGGAGGAGGGAGTAGGGTACGTAGTCTACTGCAATGCATCAGGGACCGAACTCTGATGTTTCCTGATGCAGGAGCGGGCCGTGATCACCTATGTATCACGTCAGTTGAGAAATCATGAGCAGAACTACGCTACCCATGACCTTGAGTTAGTAGTAGTGGTCTTCAATCTGAAGATGTGGCGACACTATCAGATGGAAGAGTGCTTTACAATCTACTCTGACCACCAGAGTCTTAGGTACATTTTCTCGTAGAAAGACCTGAATCTGAGACAGCGGCGATGGATCGAGTTCCTCCAGGACTATGACTTTGAGATAGTCTATAATCCGGGAAAGGGAAACGTAATAGCTGATGGCCTCAGCAGGAGGATGGGAATTCAGCAACTCGGGGAGGCGACGGAGCAGCTAGCCACTTTGTAGATATCCTTCATGGATAGAGATGGAGCAGCCTTTCTTCAGTCACTCACAGTCACTCCTCCACTACTGGAGTGGATCAGAGAGGCACAGCTTGGGGACGTTGACTGTGAGACGTGGCGTGCATAGATATCCTCAGGACAGGCACCTGATGGATTCCCTATGGGGTAGCATGTCGTAATTTTCAGAGGACGTAACATGGTACTGGCTGCTTTATAGGAGGAGGTGCTAAGGGAGTTTCACACTTCCCCTTTAGCGGTACATCCAGGAGTTGCGAAGATGTACCAGGATCTTAGACGACAACACTGGTGGCCGGGTATGAAGAAGGTTGTAGCTGAGTTCATTTCTCGATGCATCACCTGTCAGTAGGTGAAGGCGGAGCACCAGGTACCCGCAGGCATGGTACAGCCCTTGGAGGTCCCAGAGTGGAATTAGGATGGGATATCTATGGATTTCATGACTGGACTTCTACGCACATCCAGAGGTCACGACTCCATTTGGGTAATTGTCGACTGACTCACCACGTCAGCCGCTTCTTACCCATCAGAGAGCAGGGCCAAGTGGAGAGCTTGAGACGCCTTTATGTTCAGGAGACTGTACGTTTTTAGTTTGTTCCATCATCTATCATCTTTGATCAAGATGCTCGATTTACTTCCCAGCTTTGGAAGGGGTTGCATGAGGCATTATGGACGCAGCTACGTCTGAGCACTGCCTTTCACCCTCAGACGGATGGTAAGACAAAGAGGACCATTCAGACTCTCTAGGACATTCTCCGTGCATGTGTCCTCGACTTTGTTCATAGCGGGGAGGACCACCTACCCTTGGTGGAGTTCGTGTACAACAATAGCTACCACTCCACTATCAGGATGGCACCATACGAGGCATTATACGGCCAGCCTTTCAGATCACCTCTGTGCTGGACAGACCCTGGGGAGTCAGCACTTGTGGGACCAGAGATGGTCCAGGCCACGATAGAGAAGGTCCAGGTCATCCAGGAGTGGATAAGGAAAGCTCATAGCCGGCAGAAGTCTTATGATGACAGGAGGTGGAGGCCACTAGAGTTCAAGGATGGCGACCACGTTTTCTTACGGGTCTCACCTCGACGTGGATTGCGGAGATTTGGCCGAGGAAGCAAGTAATATCCGTGATTCATCAGACCATTCCACAACCTCATCAGGGTAGGCGAGGTGGCTTACCACTTGGCTCTACCACCTCAGTTGCACTGGGTGCACGACGTCTTCCACGTATCTCACCTGAGGAGATACATGCACTATCTGACGCATATCATCAACCATGGGGAGCTGGACAATGACGATGGGGAGACAATTGCAGAGGTCCCGGTGGATATCGAGGATCGACAGGAGCTGGTCCTACATGGACGGTTGATTCCTCTAGTGCACATCAGATGGCAGCACGAGATCCTCCAGGAGAGCACTTGGGAGCGGGAGGCTTAGATGTGTGCTCAGTACCCATATTTGTTCCCCTAGTTTATGATGTATCTTTATGGGGACGTAAATACCTGAGGTTGGAGTAATGTAAAGACCCATAAAATTCAAGGGAAATTTCTTTCTTAATTTTATTTGGGATTTTACAAGAACGCAGTTTCTGACGGCACCTGCTTCCGAGGCCCGGTGTGCCTGGAATCATGTTCTGGAGTTTAGCTCGGGTACGTTCAGTGAACAAACGATCAGGTTTTCCTATCTTTTGAACCGGTGCTCAGAATCGAAATCTGAGGGCACCGATGGAACCGCACCGCTGGTAATTTTTTAATAACACCTTTTCTGGAGATGCGTTTTCTCGGGTGAGGTTATTATTTAATTGGATTAACTAAAGAATAATAATAAAAATTTGTGATACAATTTTATTTTTATTCTATGTAATGATAACCTAGGCATAGTGGTTGGAGTGGGAACCACTAATACCCTAACTTCTAGGTAGGATATTAGTGAGGTGGGTCACACACAAGCCCTACCTCCTTTATTTCCTTTTCACCTCCCACGAGCATTTAATTATGTAACTCACCCGCACACCTTTTTTTAAATGCCAAGTCAACTCTCGCGTTTAATTGGATTATTAAACACTTCATTAATTGGTCAATGCAGGTTAATTAAATCGTTTTTTAATTTTGAATTTCAAATAAGGGATGGAATGAGTAATAAAATAAGGCAACACCTTATTTTATTATTGTTGTTTCGTTGTGCGAGAAGTATTGGAGAGGAATTTCTCAAGCCTTGGAATCCTCATCTTCCTCCATGAAGAACACGATGAACACACCATCACTGAAGAAGAACGCCGAACTCCAACGAAGGATGACGATTAACGCTAATTCCTCGGAGATCGACGACGCGACGCCGTATACCGCGACGCCGACGATCCTTTCCTCCGCAACGCCGTGTACCGTGACACCAACGATCCTCCTTCCAAGACGTCCCTTTCCCATGACAAACCTCGTTCGACGACTTCATCGAGGTAGAGGGTTTGGTTTAATTTAATTTATGTGGATTATATCCTCGACATTTGATTAAATTGTTGAAAGTCGTTTGAACCACTAACGTGGTGGGTGTGGACCAACGAACAAGTCTGAACCCACCGATTCTCTGTTCTTGATGCGCGGAACGTTGGGAGACGATGAAACGGGACCGTTGAGTGATTGGAAACTATCGCAGTAATATACTGGTCCCGAGACAACCCCAGGCACAGACGGGAGCAAGAACAGACCACCGGAGCGGCTCTAGTGGCCCGCAGACTTCACTGGCGGTGCGGGTCGGCGACGCGGCGGTGCCAGCGGCCGGCACCGGCCGGCCGCCCGATGGCGGCGGCGTCGTGCCGCGCCGCCAGGAGGGACCGCCGCGGCGGCAGGCGACCGGTCCCGCGACCGCACGTGACCAGAGGGAGACGCGGCGCCCAGAGCCGTGTCCATTGGCAGAAGGGAGCGGCCCCCCACGTGGGGTCGTGGCTTCAATCAAGGGGGGCAGCCCCCCCCCCCCCCCTTCCGCAACGGCACGACCAACACCGAGTTGGCCGTGTAGGGCGCGCCCGCGCCGGGCCAACCGGTCGCCCAGGCCAGGCCGAGCCGCACCGGCAGGGCCGATCCAGGCCGCTCCTTAATGGTTCGGACCCGGACCCAGTTCAGCTCGACTCGGTTCGGGCCGACCCAGGGGGTCTCGGGCCGGGTCGGTCCGGGCCCAAAACCCCCCTAAACCGGACCAGTTCGTTCTTTTGCCCATATCTTGAGCTACAGACCTCTGATCGACGCACCGTCAGTAGAGTGGAGATCCTTGGAATGAGACAGTCATTTAGGTTTATTACACTCAAGGTTTAGGAGAACATTGGGTATGGCCGGGTTGTTCCGAACACGAAACCAACCGGGCCCTCAGAGCGGAAACGCTTATAACTTGAGCTCCGGACGTCCGATTGACATGCCGTTGACCTTGTTAGATTCCTCATAGTGAGATGGAACCTTTGTCTTACTCCGCTCGAGGTTTGACTGCAGTTGGAGTGCGGTCGGGTTGGTTTTGAGTTAAAAACCAACCGGGCCCCTAGAACAAAAAAGCCAATAACTCTCAGACCGGACGTCTGATTGACGCGCCGTCTGTCACGTTGAGTTCCTCTTGACGTGACGGAACTTTGGGATACATCAACTCCGTACTACGTGTCAGTTGATGTATCGAACCCCCTTTGGCTCATGGAGCGGACCCTCCTGGAAAAGAGAATGATGTGTGTGGGAACCCTAGAGCTGGCTGCGACTGCGACTGTGAAGACTGCACTGAAATCCTATGTGGGTTCAGTAGCGATGATGACCGTACTGAAATCCTCCATGGGTTTGAATTTGAGGACGATTGCACAGAAATCCTATGTGGGTTCGGCAGTGATTAAAACTGTACGGAAATCCTCCGTGGGTTCGACGGCGATGAAGACTGCACTGAAATCGTCTGTGGGTTCGGCAATGATGAAGACCGTACAGAAATCCTCCGTGGGTTCGACGGAAATGAAGACTGCACTAAAATCTTCCGTGGGTTCGGTAGTAATGAAGACTGTACTGAAATCCTCCGTGGGTTCGGCGGCGATGACTCTGTTCTTGCTATCCTACATGGGTATGGTAGAGTAGATGGTCTGTATCCTATGAGGGTCTGACAGCTTAGCTGGTTTAGCATCCTATATGGGTCCTAGCATAGATGAATCAGTGGCTATATCTGATCATCTTTATCACCTTACAAATAAGTATACCTGTGTGAGCTGATTCTTTATTTTCAATCAATATCTTCGATATGATTGACTTTTTTTCCCTATGTGGATTGTGTTGTGCTTTCCTGTGTGGATTTGGTTGTACTATCCGGTGTGGATGTGATCGAACGTGGGATCAAATGTTGGAGCTGAACTGGAATTGATGACTCAGGTATATGTTTGGGCATATACCTAAGTATTGTGGGTGGTTACTTCATGAATGTATCATTCCTTTTTGGATTCTGGGAGACCTTCGGGGGTATCGGGGTCCCTACTGGGTAGCGTATACTCACCCCTGAACGGGCTATGCCCGCACTACATTGTGTTGGATGCAGATGACGGATAGCACTGGTCGTGGTTGAGGCTTGTGGAGCAGGTTGGTACCTGGAGGTGGACAACTGGGCGGGACCTACATGGAGTGGATGACTGGACCTGAGGAGCTGAGGAGGCTATCTGTACCCACCCTTCAGCTGGGACTTCCACTGGCTGGCTCGACGTTGCTGCTTTACTTTCAGTTGTTGTACTTTCTTTCCAGTTGTACTTTACTTTCAGTTTGGGTTTGTATTCTGGCCCACTTACTTTTCTTCACTACTATTGTACCCAGTTTTACATAGTGTTTACTTCTACTTTCTTACTCTATGGTGTTTGTTTACTTTATAAAGGCAATACCTTCCCCTTTTGTCGGGGTTTATGCCTTGGTGCTAGTCGCCAGCCCCTAGCCTATGGGAGGCGGGCTTGGGGTAGTCACGGCATGGGTCCCGAGGACGGGTCGTGACATAAATTTAAAAGTCATGTTATTTCATGGTTGTTCTTCCACTAAAAATATCATTTTTATTAGTTTTTAGCTCATTTTTTAAACATCATATTTCGTGGTTAATATCATACCTACTAAGAGGTAGAGGAGTGTGAAGAGTATATGTGAGATGCTTTTTATGAATGAATTATATAAAAATAACTTTTTCTCTTTATCTATTTTCTATTTCACTAACACATTCAATTTCATGCTCACTCTGATTTACTTTTATTTTTTTCTTTAATTTTTTTAACTGAACTATTCACCCCCTCTAAACATTTTTCCATTTCCTATTTGGGACCAAAATTATTTCTAGTGTAAATAGTTGAGTGTTATAGAAAAAAAACATAAAAAAATAGTGTCGGTGATTTTTGAAGAGATAAATAGACTAATATAAATGTAATGATCCTAACTAAGAGCTAATAACCAAGTGATTCACCTCCACTAATGTGGAAGTCACTTGTATGGGAGGATAAACATTAATCAAAATAACTTATTTTCCCTTCTAATCTTGTAACTAATAAGAGAAACCATAATAATTATGGAGAGATACTATTTATAATAAATAATATGGTCTTCTAGATGAAAATCTATGTACTCATAATGTTCTATAGATCTCTACATTAGGGGAAATGAATTTTCAACTCCATTTTATACAATACCAGTATATTTCTCAATTTAGGTGAAATTTTGGTGTTTTTTATCCTTATTGGTGTGGTTGTTAATTGCACATATGGTGGTAATACACCATACACAAACCTTAATAATAAATATGGTGTTTTATCTAGAATTCTTAATATGGATTAAACTCTCATATTCTCACTACTATTTATAGAAATCTACAAATCAATGGTTTTTCAAATACACAAGTGATATTTTGATATTTCATCCTGAATAAATCACTCAAATTCATAGGGTTCCCATAGAAAATACGTATATATATATATATATTGGGATTATAAAATCAATAAAAACACACCAAAAAACACACACAGTTTATTAATAGAGGGAAAATTGATTAAAAATAACTCTCACAAATTAATTTAGAAAACCATGATATGCACACCACCAAGTATAAAAATATAGAATAATGTGGATGAAGGATCAATATCTTATAAACAAATCCTCTATAGATGGATGAAATCCTCTATATTAACTCACTCCTAGGGATCTCCTCTATTATAATCAAATCCTACTCTTTCCTGTAACATCCAAATATTTTATTATATTTTTTATTAAAAATAAAAAATTTGATTAAATCTTGTTTTATAATAATGACCAGACTGAAATTAAAATAATGATTCTTTAATAATATAAATTTATTAAATATTATAAATATAATGTAGTTTTTTAAATAGTGATAACCAAATTATGAATTCAATATAGAAATGTGAAGTAATGGTGATATAAAAACCTAGTTATAAATATAAAAAATCATATATATATATATATATATATTATTTCTATATGTTTTTAAAATATATTTTTAAAGAAAAATAGAGGCTAATTTTAATATACAAATATTTATAAAATTCAATTAATAAATGAAGATAACTAATAAAATCATTTTACGATTAAAAAAATATTTTATCAAAAAAATACCATTTAATTGTTATTCATTCTATTATTATGATTCTAATATAAAAAAGTGAATAAATCAATATCGAACCATTATTTATTATCAGATAAGTAAATTTTATGCTTAAAATAAATATTTTTCTAAAAAATATTTTTGTGCAGTATACATGTTTCTAATAAAATTAATTACAGTCACTTCTCATATTTACTCTAAAAATTAAATTTATTTTTTTAAATAAGAATTTCCATATTATTTAATAAGGTATATTTAATTTTTTTATAAAAATCGGATTATCCAGTTTAATTTTAATTACCATGATAATGGTGAAGCAATTAATTTAAAGAAAATATTTTTTGAATATTATGTAATTTTTATCAAATATATTTAATTAATAGATTAAAAAAAGTTCATATAATGTGATATTTAAACATATATATAATTATATTAACACTTATTTAATTAGTGATCAATATTAAACAATATTTTTCATGCTTAATGTTTAAAAAGACATTTTTCTTTAAAAAAATTATATACATTAATTTTTTTAAATTTGAAATTTATTTTTATCATAATAACAAATTTAATTATTTTAAATGGTGTCAAAATTTTTATTCATCACAGAAAAGTTTATTAAGAATGATTTTCTTATATTTTTATTAATAAAATATTTACCCTAATTAATTTTTAATAAAAATTATTCATTGTTTAAAAGAGTAATCTAATTTCGATCATTTTTTACTTAGTTAATTTGACCTTTAGACATCATAGAAACCCTTTATTATGTTTTAAATTCATTCCTGAATTTATCTCCAATATTTTCTCTCCTAACATTCCTAACCTTCAAGAACTTCAATTCTTACCCCTTACTTAAGATTCTTTTCCATAAAAAATACCTCTTTTCACCTATAAAAGGATCTCATTTACACTCTATGAAAGATACACGTATCCTTAAAAATATCATTTAAAATATGACCATTTAACCTCTAATATATTACCCTTTTATTTACTTAATCCCCAGTCACTATAATTTATTGTAATCCCTTCATTTATAAAAAATTCTTTTAATAAAACATCATGTTTTCTACATGAGTACTATACATTCATTAACTTTTTATCTCTATTATTATTTTCCTCATTTTAAAAACATATTTCCTACCATACTAGTATAATTAATTAAATATTATTAGTATATTTATATTTCATTATATTTATGGTGTATCTATGATCTATTCTCCACTCACCCCTTCAAAAAATGGAAACATCAGCAAGTGTGTGTGCGGACCACCACCACCATGAATGGTGTGTTTGAATTTTCCTCAAAACCTTAAATTTACTTTTAAAATAATGTATTTAGTGGATTAATATTTTATTTATAAGATTATTAATATTTTAATATTATTAATCTTCCCATACCTTTTTAATGATCTATGGAAAATAAAAGTGTCGCTTGTGCATACGTGAAGACTACCATCACCACTAAAATGATGAGTTTTTTCGTCTAGTATTTTATTTATTACAAAACTCTCTTAAAATATGATTAAACACATTAAAAAATTAAATAATATCATAATTGTTATTTAATAATTATATTATTCCAAAATAATCACCTTCTTAACCATACTCAACCCATGATTATAACATATTCTCATTTAGGTTTTCTAACCACCTATATGAACAGTGATATAAATTTATAAATATTTTTATTCTTCTGTAATTTTTATATAAATATTTAAATTATTATTAAAATAGAACCTTTCATTCGATAAAAAGGACTGAAATAAGCACATCATCCATTTTATCACCATGATTCATAGCTAAAATAAATATGAAATAAAATTGTAGCAATATAAATAATTATAAATAATCTAGAATTATACCTATAATCATATTTTAATGATGAAAATTTAATCCATTAATAAGAATCAACCCCTCCATTACAAAACTAGTACAAAACGAACCATCAAAACATATAGAATCTGATGATGATAATAAAATATAACTAACTAATATATTGGTAATAAATTATTATAAATGGAGTCTATAAATGACAAAATATATGAATAATATTCTGAAAAACTTTATTGAGATATTTATGTTTTTTATATAAGAGGTTAGAGGATTTTTGACTACTCCGGAAAACAAGGTACATGTTTTATTTTTCATAAATTTCATTTCCATGAGACATATTTTTTTGTAACCATGTTTTTTTATTATAGTAACAAACCAACCAAATTTGACATAAAATATTTCCCAATATTCTATTCCACAAGGCCTGAAGAATGTTCCCGATCACTGAGGGTCGGCAACAAACACGTTGGTTTCGACACACAAAACCATTAGAACAATTTAAACCTAAAAATAGAAAACAACATGTCATGTGTATAAAAATATAAGGATACAAAATAGATTACATCATAAAAGATGGGGTAAAACCCCATGAGAAATAAAAACTTAATCCATAAGTCTAAATATGGAAGCATAACATGTCCAATAGTATAACCATGTATCCATGTAATTTTCCATCACCACTATCTCAAACCACCTCAAAATAGGCACCGATGAATAGAATTTATCAAGATACATAAACCGTTCCCATTACATGTATCCTAAAAAATAAAATTAATATTTTCTAACACATATCCTGGGTATGAGTAAAATGACTAGTATGATACCTCTATGATTCCATATAATTTCTTTTACCATGTAACCATTATTATGATTTAAAACAAAACAAGTTTTATAAATAATTTCATTTAAAAACATTTCCCATAAATCATCATTTGAATTTACATAAAAATAATCCATAATCAAATAAATACTAATATAGAGGTGAAAATTAATCACATAATATAGGGAAGTAGTTAAAAGCATCCATATCCCAAAATATATACATATGGGTAGTCACAGAATAAAAAATACCACCAATAATAAATCCAAGAACAAACAACTAATGAGATGAAGATTATAGTAATATGTAACTAGGACATATTGGGAATAGTAAGTCATTATAACATGACTCTTATGATATAGAGTCCTACCAAAGTCTGTCGGTATCATAATTATAACTCCTAGTGGTTCAACAGTCACTAAGGTCTACATATATCCATATCCCAATGCACCCATGGTTCCCAAAGTGGTATGTTTTCTCAGAACATTCAATTAAACCATGGTCCTAATTTTACAAAACCTTTTCCTCGTGAAAATCAGAATCACTCTCATTCTTGAAAACACATTTCATATTCAAACCATCTTTTTTGTATTCTATTGAACACATTATGTATTCAAATTAAATAAAATAAAATATTTTTTAAATCCATTTTCAAGCCACCTAGGATGAATTTAAACAAT
The DNA here is from genome assembly GCA_963277665.1 of Viscum album. Taxonomy (NCBI): domain Eukaryota; kingdom Viridiplantae; phylum Streptophyta; class Magnoliopsida; order Santalales; family Viscaceae; genus Viscum; species Viscum album. The sequence goes on from OY728166.1 coordinate 207,731,773, forward strand.
GTATCCCTTATATGTATCAAATTAGTCAATTTTAGATAGAAAAAAGAAAAATAAAATAATAATAAGGTTTTTCGAGATAAAGAAACATTTTATAGATATGCCTACCTTACCAATAGGGGAATTTTCATCTCCTTAAAAAATATTTCTCTGAAATAAATAGAATTAAATTCCACTAGATTAAATCCATGTAGAAAAAACTCGTGAAGATGGGAATGACTTAGTTCATGGCTTGAAGATGGAAGGATGATCTGAACCCTTCCTGGAATTAGATAATTTATAGCACTAGAAATATGTGTAGGATGAATGGATTAATATATGGGGAAGTTTTTTTAATACACATTAATCATCCCTTATTAATTATTTCATGCACCATCATTAAGAGGTGTATATTCCACCAAAATATCAATGGTTTAATTGACCATTTAAAATTCTAAAATAATCGAAACCATGACCTAGTTTTCCCACCACAACATTGTGGACTCAAACACATCAAACCCAGGAATCCTAAATTGGTGACTCTAATGCCAAAAATATTTTAAAATAACATTATATGGCACACAATGTCGAGCTAAAATTAATCATGAAATATTATTATTTAAACATGACCATTATAGTATATCCATTGAATTAGTGGATATAAATAGGAGTAATTGAATTATGAAATATACATAAAATGGTCCCACTTAATTAAAATATATTGATTAATTCTTCATAAATAATTATTCAATTTTTAGTAAATACATTTTTTCTTCAAAAATACATTTTTTTTCAAAAATTGTTTTTATTTATTTTTATGATAAAATATTTAATTTATATTCAATAATTTTTTTAAAATTTTTATTTGAAAAAAATTAATTCATTTTTTCAATCAATATATAAAAATTATCTTATGGTGTAATTTTGAGTTTTTTTAAAAGGATTAATTTTTCAGTGAATAGTGAAAATACCTATTTTGTAAAACTCAAATTTATTTTCATTGAATACTACCACTATGATTTTAATTTTATATTTAAATTACATAAGACACCTTTAACTAGAATTAATATAATTAGTAATACTTGAATCATCATTTTACCTCATTTAGGTATAAGTTCATTTTTTGGATTGAAATTCTGTTTTTAACAACTGTTTTTCATTGTGTTTTACACAAATATATTAAAATTTATATTTGAAACTTATATAAATTTAATATTCAAAATTTTATTCTGTATTTGGAATTATTATTTTTACATTTAATAAATAAATTCCTTTTATTTTTTTCATTAAAAAGAGTGTCCGTAGTAAAATGTTTTCACAATGAAAAGGGTAAATCGAGTAATTAGGGTAAAAATTATGTTATAAGTACAAAAAAATATTTCTACCTATTGTATTTGACTTATTGTATAAGTTTTCTAAAACCATTCCTGTAAATGTTTCTAATTTTTCAAAACTTTTGGCCACATTCCATTAATAATGACCTTAATAAGATTTTAGATAAAGAATAAAAAAACCTACCTCTCATTATTTTAATATATATATGTTTTTTCAAAGGTAAAAATATTTTACCTTAACTTATAAATGTTTATTAAATATAAAAAATAATTTTTTAGTATTTTGATATATTTTTAATTTTTAGTGATCAAATAATTACTTTAAATGCTTATGTAATTATGAAATTGTGCTTTTGAAAGAAAAAAATAAATTCAGTCTTAAATAAATATAAAAGTATTGTTTTTTTTGTTATTTATAGGTTCTAATAAAAATAAAGATAAATAAAAAATATGATTTCACAGTAATCATCAATTGGGTTAATGGGGGTCAAAACTAAGAGATATGGTAGAAAATATCACATAAACATGTCCAAAAATTATTATATTATAGGATTTAGGATCATCATAATCCCATAATAAAAATAAATCATTTTTTTGTCTTTTCCATGAAAATTAATTTATATTAATTTATATTTTATGTAATTCCAAGAGTTCCCCTCCCTAACTTATAAAAGGGAATGTCCACTAATCTCTTCCTGATACCTTTTGAGCACTATAATTTATAAAAAACATGATCTAATATCTCTTACATATCACTCCTCACATAATATAGGTCTTTTTAACACAAAAAAAATTCCAAACCTAGATGGATTGAGGGGTAATTCAAAATGGGTTATCTGAGAATAAGGTATAAGGCATAACCGACCTATTTCATGTTTATTTATTTTTATAACATCATAAAATATTCTTTAAACATGGTGAAATAATAATGTATGTATATAAAATATACATAAATATATTTATCATTATGGTGCAACACTTTTTCATATTCTTTTATATTTTATGGGAAATAAAAACATCGCGCATTTGTGTGTGTGAATTATTACCTCCATGAAGCGGTCTATTTCATTTGTAATATCTTCCTTATAAGGATGGATATAATTTTTTATTTAATATATATATGTATAATTTATATTATATAATTATAATTATGAAAATATAATATATCATTTATTTTCTTAAGTTTTTATCCATGGAAAAATGATAATGTTGTATCTGTGCACGTTTGGATTTGCACCTACACAAAGCAATGTGATTAATGTTTCATCACAACATCACATTGATAGTATATATATGTTTATTTAAATATATAATATGATATTAATGATATAAAAATAGTTCTATAAATATAAAATAATACTTACCTTCTTCCCATCATGTTTGTTGAAAAATGGAAATGTTACTCATTCATACATAAGACCTATCATCTCCATGATTGTATCATAGTTCATTTTTCATAAAAAACTTTTATGTTTGGTTTTAAAATTATATAAAATTTATAAAAATGGTAATTATTTAATTATTATAATTCTAGAGATATTGTAATAATTAACCCTTTCATTATGTTCATGATACAAAATTCATTCCAAAATTATGAACTGGACGTCCTCAAAAAAACCCATCATGGAATAAATCGACTACTTAATTAAATATGTGGTTTAAATAAATAGTAAAATTATATTGAATTAATCCTGTAAAATTTTATTAATAAATTTAATAATTTATAAAATTTTGTTATATAGAACAAAAAAACATACATGAAAATTTGAACTCAATGGAAGGGACACTTTACAATAAAAACCTCATTTTAAATGCTTTTAATATATATTTTATAAAAACTTATATCCATTCCCGTATTCTTAAAATTATTTTTTTGATGTATCTAAATGGACATAAATTATTTATAAAGAACATTTCATGTCACATTTTATATAATTTCAAAGTGTGGTTTCCCAACCCAGGTGCCACTAAATGGTTCTATGATCCGATTAGTCAAAAGCCCTTATGCATGCCTCCCCGTACATAGAGGGTGTTGACTAGCAGCGAGGGTACGGTAAGTCATTAATGGGAATAATATGACCTCTTTTGTTAGAATAAGACATCAATTGAATCATATAATAATAAACAAGTGTGAAAACATATAAATAACCAGTACAATACTATGTCACATGATATTCAAAATAGGAAACACAATACTCAACTGAAATAGAAAAACATGCTCTGTAAAATGAAAATGACAAGTGTCTACAATTGAACTAAAATTAAAAAACCAAATACTATAAAGCGGGACCCAAACCATTTTTGGTTCCCTCACCCATGATACATTCCCAAATAGTAACCTATCCTAGGGGCTTTCCCATATCCTATCCTGCAACAACAAAGTCTACTCAGGTGCTGATAAGGAGGCCCAAATATGGTGTAAGTGCGACTTAGTAGGCCCCACCAATTGTGTATAAAAAAATTCCAATCAAAATATAGTGTATAAAATTCTATGAAATAATAAATTCAAGGTATAATTAACTAGTTATGACATTTCCACTTATTCTTTATTCATCACATTCGACCCAGTTTGAATTCATGTCTCGATTTAAATAAAAATTCATTATTTTCATTCATTTGGTGTTGAATTCCAAGTCAAGAACCCCAAATATCATTTGGAGTTGAACTCAATGTAAAGAACCCAAAATCTCATTTGGTTTAGGACTCCATGTCTAACACCCCACATCTCAAGCTTGGAGATCTATTGGGGAGGAACATCATGTCCATGTCCTAACTTCTAACTTGGTCTAGAACTCCATGTCTAGCATCGACATTCTCATTTGTTTAATCATTCAATTATTCACAAGAATTAATAACATTATTCCCTTACTCGTACAATGATTATTTAAAAATTTTAAAACCCATTAGTTGACCCAAAAATTAACTAATCACATAACCAAATAATTAATTAATCAATTAATTAATCAGTCAGCACAAATATTCTTCCATAATTAATTCTACACAATTATTTATCCAAATAAAATTTGAACTTATCATAATTAATTCTCAAAATTAATTATCTTTTATCAACATCATGGAACATAATTAATTCTCCATTAATTATCTTACATAGACAAAAATAGTCTGAGAATTAATTTTACTCAATTAATTCTCTTAACCCAACTAATTCAGTATCTCAATTACTATATCTCAACCCATAAACAAATATTAAAAACAAATATATTTTTAAGAATTCCCCTTTTCACCATGATTAAATCATTAATTAATCACCACATAAATTACAAGTCAATTCCACATTCATGATTACTCCAATTTAGGAAATCAATTAACATGGGAATCTAGAAATTCAAAAATCTCACACAAAAATATCAAATCCATGACTATGAGAGTTCTATTTAGTCAACCTAACTTGTTTTCTTGATGGATGTTATCCCAAATAAAATCCCCAAAATCAGAGTGGCACAGCAACGTCAATCAAGATCTGGATCAAAATCCATCAAACCCAAAATTAAGATAAAAATAATCAAGATCTTTCAAATCTAGATCTAGATCCCCAATCCTAGATCTAAATATCAACTCATAGGTTTAGATCTTTGGAACAAAATATATCTTCCATGAAAATATCAATTAAATATAGAGGAAATAATGGTAGAGGTAACAGGATGAAATCCAATTACCAGGAAGAGAAAGGATCATCAATCTGGGTATTAGATCTCGAATAATGGTATTCGAATCGCCTTGGATTCCATCTAGAAAGCTCTGTGATGACCTAGTATTTTTTGATCCGAATCCTAGGTCTAAATAGAGGATTTTTAGGGGTTTGGGTGATTTAAAAAAAATGGATAATTAAAACATTCATGAACAGTTTCCTAGGAAAGGGATCATGGTTAGGGTAAAATTTTTGCCAACCGTGCGGACCTCTCGGTCCAAGTTTACACTGCATGCATGATTTAGGCATGTAGTTTGTCAAAAAATTCAGAAACCATGAACAAGCCTCTATCAATTATTTTTTCTTAAAAAACTCATCCAAACACACCGAAGCCACAATTACAAATCAAAGGTACATAAAACCTCAAAACTAACTACAAAACACGCCATAGATGACTCTAGAAAAGGTCGGGATCTTACAATATCCCCACCTTATAATAGCTCACACTTGATCTACACTCTCTAACTTCACTATGATTCCAAGCCAAGATGATTGGGCCACTAATTCCTCATGTCTTCTTACCATTCCCATGTTTCTTCTAGAACACTTCCATGCTTCCATAACACATGAACTATCAGCATGATCTTTCCCCCCAACACTTTCTCATTGCGATCTTGCACAACTATCAAATACTCATTAAAGTATGCATCTAACTTGAGGTCAACCTAATCCACATAGATCACATGAGAATTGTCAGGGTAATACCTTCATAGTTTTGACACATGGTAAACATCATCCATAGAACAGAATTTTTGCAGAATGGCCAATTGATATGCCACTGACCCAGTTCTCTCCACTACCTCAAACGGTTTTACAAACCAATGCACTAACATTCCCTACCTGTGAATCCTGTGGTGACCCAGCCTATGAGATACCCTAAGGAAAAAAAGATCACCCTCTATAAACTATAGGGTTCATCTACTTCTATTAACATACGAATTATTCCTACTCTAAGAAGTAGACATACATTTTCGAATCAACAGCACTAGCTATGACATCCCCTGCATGAGGCTCAATCCCAATAGATCTGAACCACCAACCTCTAACCAGCATAGCGGTTATCTATATGGTCTACCAAAATTTGTCACATATGTTTCCATCTATATAGTTTCCTAATAACTATTGATGTAGGCGAACTCCATAAAACCCAATTGCTTCTCCCAAAAACTGCCAAATTAAAGTACACTTTACCATAGCATATCCTCTAACACCTATATGGTACGCTCTAATTTCCTATCTATCTATGGGTGGAATGTTGTGATTAACTAAACCTCTTTTTCAAGAACCTTATATAAGACCTACTCGAAGTATTAAGTGCATTTAGAGTCACAATATAAAACTATAGTCCATGTAACCCCATGAAAATGAACTATCTCATGAACATAATGTTCCCCATGTTGTTCTACAGTAAAGGTTTCTATTATAGGAAATAAATTTTCTACCTTCTATATTCAATCCACAATGACCCAAATATAATTATTCTTCCTAAGTGTCCTTGGAAGAACTGCCCCAAAATCTATAGCTCTTTCATCCCACATCCATTCTATAATTAGCAGTATATGAAAAAGACCTCCAGGTCATTGATTCTCTTCCATCACTTACTAATAGGTGAAACACCTTGATATGAACTCTATTGTCTCCGTTTTCATTTCTAGACACCAAAATTGCCATCGCAGGTCATGTTACATTTTTTACCCCAGGATGTACCACCAACTATGAGGCATGAAAATATCATATCAGTTATTCTTGCATAATCATAGGAAGAAAAACCTTATTTTTCACCTAGATAAACTCATCCTCATCTATCGAAAAATATAAAGGTGTATCCCCACCTTCAAGGATTTCCCTTAAGTCTTTAAACTCTGTATCCTCGTACTATGTATCCATAATATGTCTCAAGAGTGTAGAATCCACAACTATGGAAACCAGAGTCATACTCTCCTAACTCTCCTAAACCACCACATGCATTTAATCCAACAAGGTCATAGCCTTCCACTCTACACTTGACTGATGTACCAACTACGTCTGAGTTTTACTTCTCAATGCATCAAAAATAGTATTTCTCTTTTGGAGTGTATTTGCTGGTTCAAAATGAAAGGAATACGTATACGCTACTCATATTTGATGTTGATGATTAAAGTCACTATTTTAAAAGATATAATTTATTCTTTTGTGATTCTTAAAAACTATAATAATTTCTCCCAAAAGATAGTTTTGTCAATGGTTAAGAGCATAAACCCCCACTACCAACTTTAGGTTCTTCGTTGGTTAATTCAATTCATGTTGCTTCAACAGCTGAGACCTGTAGGCAATGAATCGATCCCCTTCAATCTACATAACTATGAGTCAGATCCCAGAAGCCTCACAATACACCATATACTCCTCACCTGACTCTGGTAAGATCAAAATTGTTGTCGATTTCAAGTGCTTCTTCACCTCTTCGAATGCACTCTTGCTTGATTCTATCCAATCAAAAATTATCCCATTATTTGTCAAACCAGAAAGCGGTTCTTCAAATCATGAAACATTCTATATGAACCTTATGTAATATCCAGTTAATCCCAAAAGGCTTCAGATATTAAAAACATTATTTTTGTGCTCCCAATAAACCACTTTCTGAACTTTTTCTGGATCCAGTTCCACACCTTCTTCTGAGATGATGTTCCCAAGAAAGTGTACACTATCAATCCAAAACTAAAATTTTAATAGAACAGAATATATAAAATAATTTCTCAGTATACCTAGGATGATTTCAAGAATTTTGGCATGATCTCCATTGGTCTTAGATTTAACCAACATATCATCCACAAACACCACCACAAACTAATCCATGTACAGATGAAAGATCATCTTCATCAAGGCAATAAACACTACTTGAGTGCTTTTAAATCCAAATAGGATTAAAAAAATTCATAAAGTACATACCTTCTTCTAAAAGAAGTTCTTGGTATATCAAAAGTCTTAACTCTCAACTGATGATACCCTAATCTCAGATCGATCTTCAAGAATTCACAATCCCCCTTAGACTGGTCAAATAGATCATCGATACACGAAAGAGGATATTAGTTCATCATGGTCATTTTATTCATCTTCCAGTAATCAACAAACAAGTTTAAATCCCCATAATCCTTCCTTGAAAACAACACATATGATCCCCAAGGTGATGTACTTGGAAAGATAAACCCTTTATCCTCCAACTCATCCAACTACATGTTGAGCTCTTCAAGTCAGTTGGTGCCATTATTTAAGGTTGAATAGATATTTCATCCACCACTAGAATTATATCAACAATGAATCCCAAATCTATCCCAGGTGTCAACCCTGAGAAGTCCTTAAGAAATAAATCATGTAACTGTTCCAAAATTGGTGGAAGGATGTATTTCTTACCACCCCCATCATCCAGCAAATGAATAGAAACAAGGGCTATGAGCTCTCCCATATGATGTGTAACAGGACCCGCTCTGCTTGCATGGATATCTCATTCTCCACGATGAACATACTGGTCACCCTTAGAAGATACAAAGGTCACTCTCCTATGGTAAAAAATCAAAGTGGGATCATTATGCAACTCAAAAATCCATACACATAAGTAGGTAGAATCCTGTTATATCAATGACATAGATATCCCAGAAAACAATACTCTTTGATCTCTCGTGAACGACCCTTTCACAAACTGATATCTCTAGACCATGTTCTCAACGGTGTATCGACATTCATCACTCCACTTACAGAATCCACCTTTTGGATTATACCATTAACAAGATTTTAATATATAAAGGTATGATAGGAACCAGTATCAGACAAGGAAGTATCTAAAGAAGAATATACTAGAATAATACATCTCACTGTTTATGGACCAGCCTCACTTTCCACAAGTTTCGGCTGCACTATATGTAACATGCATAACCTCTTCCGTATAGCGTCATCTCACTCCCTTGGGTAGAACCAATATACTAATACGAGATCTCATACCCTAATTCACCACATACACTACCTCTACCCCCTCTTCCAATATAACTTCAGCTGCCCGACCTATATTGTGTAGAAGATCCCCATCCCTCACTTTGACTCTGATTAGATGCTCCCTCAATAACAACATGTCCTTCCATCTGGTATAACATATGTAGCTTCCCCTTCTTTAAGAAAATGGCACTCCACTGGTGGTTGAGGAAAATGTGTGTGACAGTGTCTCGGCCTACCGCATTGGTGGAAAATCACATGAGTAAGATATGACGCAACTATTCCTCCTAATTTTCCACATTTAATTACATTTCCTAACTATCGTTCTCATAAAAGAACTTCTTGATCTTAGAAGGCACACTCTGTATTCATCCAATTATAGCTACATGTCTACTACTGGGAGCCTCCATCAGGTTCCCCTAAAAATGAGATCCTAAATCACCACTTCTGATAACTTCATCAGCCTAAATATATTCACCAAGTACTTAATTTAACATCTAAGTCTATCTTAAAATCATTTTTCCAATGTAGCCTCATCTACCACCAAAGTTGGAGAAAATGTGGTAAATATATGATATTTTCAACATAATCCATTACGAAAATGATTCATTGGGTTAGATGAATAAACTCTGAATATTTCTCTTACCACAATGCCTTTGGATAGAAGTGTTCCAAGAACTTCTCTAGAAATTCCTTCCATAACATATCACCAGTTTTTATGGATTATACCTGAACGTCCCACCATTGCTTCACTGACCCCCACAACTTATAAGAATCCAACTTGAACCTCCTCTTAGCCATAAAATCTAAATTTTCATGTATCGTCTCTGTGGATTCAATCCAAAATTTAGATCCCTCAGGTCCACCCTGTCTAGTGAAAGTCTAAGGGTGTTGTATCTGAAACCCCCTTGTCAACTCAGACATGTTTTTCAGAACCCGCCCCAGGTCCCTTTCCATGAATTTCATGAAATAAAAAAAGTTCTCTTGGAACTACTCCCCTTCCTCTTCATATTTCACCTATGGTGCATCAAGTTCTCTATCTAGATGTTCATTCTCGGCCATACCCCTTGGTCTCACTTTCAAGAAGTGTCGTTGATGCATATCACTACAAGGACAAACAAACATCTTAGGTCTCATAACGCAGCCTTATAACATTTAAGTAATAGAAGAATGAAAAAAAAGATGTTTTAACATTTCCTTTCCCTTTTATTCCATATAGTTAACATCGAGGCCTTATCACTACCCTTAAGTAGCTTACTCCTAGGTCTTGGTTTACAAGACATGAACATTATCATTAATAAATTCAACCATTAACTAATAAAATTATTTCAAATTTATTAATTAAATAATTAATTAATTAATCACACTCATTTCATCAATCAATATTCTCATTAGACACCCATTTATTCTCATTTTAGATCATTATTTCGATATCCCAACAAGTGGAAAATGTTCATGTTCAACAAACATCCCATAACCTATTTTCCCATGAGTGCCTAAAATGATGCATGTTAAAACAACTGTTAGTGCCTAGAATAATACATGTAGATTCAACTATCATGCCTCTTTAGGAAATGAATCAAAATTTAATAATTTTCCAAAAAAAATATCACATCACACCACATGTGCATCACCCAAGGTGAAATAATATCCAACTGTAACAAAAAACATCAATCACAAAAATCCAACCATGAGTACCTGGATTTTCACCCATACATGGGTTTGAAACTCCCATGCACGAGCTCATTACGAAGCCCAAACTATTCCTAGTATCATTCCTACCATTCCAAAAAAATTAATACAAAAGAAGATGACAGAAAAGAAAACTCTTCTAAAACCACTTTGTGAAGTCCCAACCTAGGTGCCATTGAATGGTGCCTCGATCCGGTTGGTTACATGGACTCAAGCACACCTCCCCACACATTAGAGGGTGCAGACTAGAAACGAGGGTCTGGTAAGTCAATTATGGGGAGACTATACCCTATTTTATCAGAATAAGACATAAATGGGAGGAAACAATAATAAAAAAGTGCATAATCATATAAATAATAAGAACAATACTATGTCACATGATTGTCAAAACAGGAAACCCAATAATCAACTAAAAGGGAAAAACATGATATGAAAATTGAAAATGACAAGTGTATACAATGCAACAAAAAGTAAAAACACAACAAATCTAAAGCAGGTCCCTACCCACATCTGGTTCCCTCACCGATGTTCCATTCCCAAAGATCAACCTTTTCCAGGGCCTTTCCCATATCCTGTCATGCAACAACCAAGTATAATCGGGTGCTGATCAGTCCGCCCGAATAGGTTGTGAGTATGAATTAGTAGGCCACCACCAACAGTGTCTAAAACAAGTATAGTAAAAAAATGTATGTAATTCTATGAAACAATAAATAAAAGTCATAATTAAATAGTAATCACATTTTCACTTATTCTTCAATCGTCATATTATTCCCAGTTTCAATTCATGACTCTGATTTAAATCATAATTCATTATTTTCATTCATTTGGTTTTGACCTCCCTATCAAGAAACCCAAATCTAATTCAGTGTTGAATTCCAAGTTAGGCACCCCACAAATCTCATTTTATGTAGAAATCCATGTCTAACACCCCACATCTCAAGCTTGGAAAACTGTTTGGGAGGAATATAATGTACAAGTCCCAACTTCTAACTCGATCTATATTGTCATGTCTTGAACCCACATTTTGATTCGTTTATTCATTCAATAATTCAGAAGAGTTAACCACATCATTACCTTACTAATCCAATGATTAGATAAACATTTAAAATCCCATTAGATAACCCAACAATTAACTAAGCACATAACCCATTAATTAATTCACCAATTAATTAATCAATCGACACAAATATGCTTACATAATTAATTCATCAAAAATAATTATACAAATCAAATCTCAACTAATCATAAATAATTCTCAAAATTAATTATCTTTAATCAACATCATGGAACAAGATTAATTCAACATTAATTATCTTACATTGATAAACATAATCTCATAATTAATTCCTTACAATTAATTATCTTTACATAACCAATTCAATATCTCAATTACAATCTTTCAACCCATAAAAAATTCCAAATCAAATATATTTTTGGGCATCCCCCCTTTTTCCATGATTAAATCATCAATTAATCATCAAGGCAATCACAAGTAAATTCCACATTCCTAATTACTCCAATTTAGGAAATAAATTATCAAGGGAAGATAACAAATCAACAATATCATATAAACATATCAAATCCATGACTATAGGAGTTTGATTTAGACCACCAACCTCGGTTTGTTGATAGATGTTAGCCCAACGGAAATCCCAAAAATACTAGCTCTACAACAATGTTAATTAAAATATGGATCAAAATCCCTAGACCAAAAATTAAGATCAAATCATCAAGATCTTTTAAATCTAGATCTAGATCCATAATCATAGATCAAGATCTCAAATAATAGGTTTAGATCTAAGGAACCAATGAGATATTTCATGAAATGATCAAACAATGATAGAGGAAATAATGGGAGAAGAAACGGGATGAAATAAACATACATGTAAGAGGGTGGATCTTCAATCCATGATTTAGATCTCAATAAACGTAGTTCAAATCAATCTATAATCCCTTTGGAGGGAACTAGGATTGCATATAATTTTTCGATCCTTAGCCTTGGTCGAAATAGTATGATTTTTATTGTTTTGGTGATATAAAAATTTTTTGATAATTATAACCTGGGCACATAGTATCATGGGAAGGGGTGCATGGTTTGGGAAAACCATGCACTTCCCAAGTAGACCTCTCGATCTAGGTTTTCACGATTCACACAGTCTAGGTGAACAGTTTTTCAAACATTTAGAAAACAATGCATATCCCTCTTTCTATTAATTTTTCCAAAAATGAACCTCACTCAAACACACCCCAATCCACAAATCCAGTGAAAACATACTTAAAAACCTCAAAAGTACTGGAAAAACGCACCCAAGATGACTCCCTAAAAACACCGGATCTCACATAATTTTTTTTAAACAGAATATTTTTCTGTATTTTATATGACAAGTTTAAACTTTATTTCCAAAATGTAACAGGAATGTTCTATTTTAATGTATATTGCATCGATGGATTTTCCCACTAACAAAAAAATTATTTGATGTTTTTATTCCTTTATAAGATTCTATGTTTTCTTCAATGAGAACCCCCTTCCTTTTTTCTAGTTTCTTTAGGTTTGAAGAATGGTTTTTTAAAGAAATTATACATATCAATATCTAAAAATGATTTACTTGAGAGATCAAGAGTTCATATTTTTACGAGTTTTAGGAAAAACATTAAAACAAATAATATATTTTATGCATTTTAGGGTTCATTTTCATTGTTTATTAATTACGGGTGAGCTTGATATAGCTCTGATAGTGGGTGATCCTAATTTATCTTTGCAATTAATTGGGTAATGATTATGTTCTCTAAATAATTATTTTGAAAGATGGTGGTATTAGTTATTAAACAAGTAAGGGATTATATAAGGGTCCTTATAATGGTTCTATGAAGATGATATAGTAAGGTACCTATATGAATTTTCTATTCATTGTAATTATTTTTCATTAATATATTTTTATTTCAAAAGGTAAGCTCATAATATTTATTTTAAAGTTATTATTTTTCTCTTTTATCAAAAAAAGATTATTTTTTATGGAAATTCTTTTTAAGGGTTCTCATATATCCTAAGAAACATTCATGACATTGATATTTCCTTTATTCTTATCTAGTGTTCTATAGAAAAAATTTTGTATTAATGCTGATTTTATGTGTAACGAAATGATTATTTGAGTTCAAAGCTTATTAATTTAAAGGAAACCCTATTTTATGATCTCATGTTTTTCAAATAGACTAACTGGTTTATTTATTTCTCTTTTTATGTCCCTTAATGTGATTTTTTTGTTCATTTCACATTTTCAAATTTTTTCATAGCGAGTGTGGATGAGTAAGAAATTAAGGAAATAAAGTGGAAATTCTCGAAGATTTCTTATAAAAATAAAACACATTTCATTTTAAACATTTTATATTATATAAAAATGGATACTGAATGGATGTTTCCAAATTTTAATGTGTGTGTTTGTTATGTAAAAGTTATGACTAAATTATCTAAAAATATAAACCTAAAAAAAATTGGAATTAAATAAAAATGAATTCTTAATTTAAAACTAAATATTTTGTAATTTTTTAAGGTTGGGTACTTAAATTTGGTGTGAGAGTAGGGATTAGATAACATTATAGGTTAGGGTGTTATTTGAGAACAATTTAAAAGTAATTTATAAACACTATTGTTAGTATGTTAGGGATAATAATGGATAATTTTGGATAAATCCATGTATTTAAATAGAAGATGGTAAGGTTGATGATATCTTAATTTCTATGTTCCTCATAATATGGGTTATTATGATGTTATTGATATAATAACACTAAATGTATTTATTTTCGTAAATTTTTTAGACAATAAAAAACAAAATTAATAATGGATGTGAAGGAAAATGTGGTGGTTGTATGAATGACTTACCAAATGGTATGGAATCTATTGTAAAAACTCATATGGTTATTATTACAAAGATATTATGAGATATGATTAACAACTAGAATATAATTGTGTTTCCTAATGCACCAAGTAATAGAAAAAATGGTGTTTTATGGAAGTTTAGTTGATAATGATCTTCAAGGTAAAAAATAATCAACATGCTATGTGTCAATAATGTTAGGAGAATCACCTAGGTAATTGTCTTAATGGAATGGGAATATGTTTTTATATGGTAAATTAGGGAATACAGAAATAAAATATTAAGTAAAATGAAGAGTTAAGTTAACACTATAAAGGGTGATAACGTTCTTCCAAATGTACCAATTGAATTCTCTAAATGTGAGGAGTAAAGTCATTATGGAAAAAAATTATATTGGGAATTCACAATAAGGGGATCAAAAAATATATATAGATAGTGGCTTAATAACGTCCAATTTCATGACAATTAATGATGAGTGAACTTTGAATGAAATATAAAAGGTATAGATTATATTTTGGATTAGGTTTTGATATTTATAAATATTAGGACATGATTTATATTTTTTATTATAGGAAGTTAATATTATGTAATAATATGGAAAAGTGTGGTTAATGGATTATAAAGTACATTGGATGATTTAAATGTATATATAGAGGGATCAAAGAGTTATAATGTGGTGATAAATTTAAGTATGATCAAATGATTAAATTTTTTGATACTATTTTAACTTTTTATTTGATATGTGTGCATTGGGATAAATTTATTGATTTTTAATATATGCTTGAGGTATATGTAACCCTTATTATTAAATTGTCTTACTGAAAATGTTATTTTAGGAACAATTCATTTATATTTTTTTGGTAATTAGTTTTTTGGTATTGATAACCTTTATGATTAATATGAACTTTTATATTGAGGTAATTATTATTATTTTTTTATAAAAGGGTTATCAAATTTTGTAGACATATGTTTTATTATATAGATAACCATGGGATTAAAAATTGATTTGGTGGATATGTGACTAATGTTATTTTTTAATAAGTTATCTATTTTAGGAACATTTTATTATTAAGGTAAATGGAAATAAAATTTTCTAAGATGGTAATTTTTTGTGAAATAAATTTTGAATTATATTTTTTAAGTATATATGATTTTATATTAAATTTATCATTACTCAATTTATTTTGGTAATATATAATAAAAATTTTGATATTATATGATTATGTAATATATATTTTTGTAATATGAATTTATGAGTTATTGTTATTATTTTGAGATAAATGATATGTTAACCATCAAATAATATGTGATCAAATCATTATAAAATTTGGGTTTTAATTTTTTTGTGGAACATTTTGAAGAGATTTAATATTATAATTGAACTTTGGTTTTTTTGTTGTATTTGGGAGATTAATGTATTATTTAAAAATATAATGGTTTATTAATTTTGGGTATTATATTAACTTATGCTAACCATTAAAGTTTATGTAATTATAGGAAGAAAATATTTTCATCATTTTATATACCTCATGGTAAATCAATAGTTAGTCCTAGAGATTCAGGAATTGAATATTCATGCTCATATTTTTGGAGTAAAGTGTTAGAAAAAGTGTAAATTGATTGAAACACACAATCAAATGA
This sequence comes from Viscum album, assembly GCA_963277665.1. NCBI lineage: Eukaryota > Viridiplantae > Streptophyta > Magnoliopsida > Santalales > Viscaceae > Viscum > Viscum album. The sequence goes on from OY728166.1 coordinate 207,747,957, forward strand.
TGAAATTGGTTTTATGAATTTTAGAAAAATCGAGTAATTATATTTTATTATGTTATTAGTAATGGTTTTAATGTAATTAATTAACTTTAGGAAAAGAATCTAAAAATAAAAATTTCATTCTCTTACCATCATTTCTGATGAATCAATAGCCTTCTTAATCCCTTTTTTATATATGTTATTGTATTCATTAGCATTCTACTGACCATATTTTATATCACATACCATAATTTATACATTAATTCTCTCCTCCATGCCTATATTTTCACATCCCACTAATGTTCTCCTATTTGGGAACCTAGTTATGGAATTTCAAAAAAGATATTTTCAAATATTAAACCATTTAATTACTGATAATGAGGAAAAATTATAAGGATTAAATTTATCAAAATGATGAGAATTTGACACCTAGATATTTTAAAATAACATTTTATGACATGTTACAGAAAGTATAAATGGATCATAAAAAATTATTATTTAAATATGACCATTATTACCAAGACATTGAATTGGGAAGTATTAATAGAAGTAATGGAATAGTGATATATATATATATATATATATATATAGTGGTCTGACTCAATAAAAATGTATTGAAAAAATCTTATTTAATAGGAACTTAATTTTTAATGAAGTCATTTTATTCTTCAAAAATATGTTTTATTTAAAAATGTATTATATTTATTTTTAGGGAAAAATACTATAATTAATTTTGGAAAATTTTATAAATATTCTTTTATAAAAAGGATATAAATATTTTAAATAAGTGCATAAAAATTATTTTAGGATGTAATATTTTTATTTTTCTAAAAATATTGAGTTTTTAATGAACAATTAAAATACTAACTTTATGTAAATGTATCATTTATTTTCATTGAAAAGTAATATTGTGATGTAATTTTAACTTGAAATAACATAAATTTATTTTGGAGATTAATAATATAATTTATTACATAGGAATCAATATTTTAATGGGTTTTAGTGTTAGTTCATTTTTGAGAAAAAATTCATTTTTCAAAAAAAAATCATTAGGTTTTTTGAATTTATATTAAAGTAGAATTCATCTAATTATATAAAATGAATATTGATTTTTTATATATATATATACTATCATGATGAAAAGTTTTGGAAAATATTTCCCATTTAATTTTTTTATTATGAAATGTGACCGTTATAAATATTTGTCACCTCAATAAGAGTAAATCGATTAATCAAGGTTAAAAACAATGCGATAAGGTCTAATGTATCTTTAAAACAGGTATTATTTTATTAGATCTGTTTAGTCTACCATGTATATAAAATATTCACAATTTTGGTTACTTTTTTATACATTTCTTGGATAGGGACCTTATATGATTTTAAATAAATAATAAAATCAAAATCATACTCTCTTTGTTTTGATATATATAAAATTTATGTAGGAAAAAAATTGATCATATTTTTTTATATATTTTTATTTTTAAGATAAATAAATTTTTTGTCATGGTAATTTATTTTAATTTTTTTGGTGGTGAAATAATTACTTTAAATTCTTATGCAATGCCGATATAATTCTTGTGAAAGCAGTTGAAAAATAAAGTAAAATAATTTAATGAAAACTGAGAGTAAGGTTTTTTGGGCTAAGTTGCAGTGTCACAATAATTTTATAGATAAATATAACACGTTTGGGAGGTGTTAAAATTTTATATTCAAGTTAAATTATTATACTTATGTCATTAAATTCAATTTATGTGAATAATGATGAAAATGACTATAATGATATATTATGTAGAATAATATTTTATATAATGATTTAAAATTCATAAAAACGTTATATTTGGACAATTTAAATGGATAAGATGTATAATATCAATAATGGTGCATTTATGTGTCCCTTTTCCTTTTTTTGATAACATTCATGACCCTTAAATGTAAAATTATTTTATATCACATTAATTGTCAAATGGGTCATCATGAGGGTTAGAACTAATTGATTAGGGTGAAAAAATTACCTAAACTTCTAAAACTTTAATTGGATGATATTTTATTAATTACTAATATTAATATATTATAAATATATCAAATTTTTCTACTTTTCTATTAAAATTAAATTATATTAAATAAATATTTTATGTAATTCCATGAGTGACCCTGCCCACACTTATAAAAAAGTAACCTCCTCTCATATATTCCACACTAATTTTTATCACTATAATTAATCCAATACCAGAAACATTATCTCCCAAAAGTCACTGATCATGTCCTAGAGTTCAAGGATTCTCAAAAATACCAATCCTATATGAATTAACGTGTAAAAAATTGGGGTTATTCTTAAAGTAGGTATAAGTCTTAACCTTCCTATTTCATTTTAATTTATTTTTATGATTTCATGTAATATTATTTAAAAAAGATAAAATAATAAATTAATTATCTAAAATATACTAATATTTTATTATGATTATGGTACAACCCCTTTTCATCTCGTTTTATATCCTATTATAAATGAAAACAAAACGTGTCCACATGTGGGGATTATCACCTCCATGAAGTGATGTGTTTCGTTTTTCAACACCACCCCATGAGGATTGTTATTATAATGGATTTAATATATATATATATATGATATTAATTATATAATTATAGTTATTAAATGTTGATATATATTCTATTATCTACCATTTACATCCATTGAAAATTGATAATGTCGTTTGTGTGTATAAGTAGATTACCACCCCCACGATGCGATGTGATTTGTTTTTCGTCACCACATAACATGGATGGTATATAAAAGTGTCTTTAAGGATATAATATTATACATATGATTTAATAATAATTATCAAAAGTTCAAATAATTCCTTTCCTTCTAACTCTCGCATTATTTGAAAATGGAAACATTACTCATGTGTACATAAGACCTACCTTCTCCATGATTGTAATATATGTAACACCCCAAGCTTCTATGGTACGCTTCCCTTTGAATAATACAGTAGCATGTGTTGTACGCAACTTTGAGTTCTAACACACACCACAACCAATAAAACTAGCCGTTATGAATAGTAATAACAACTTTTTGAAATTCTATAAATTTAATCTCTCAAAATTGACTACATTTTTGGATTCGGAATATCGAAATTATCCTAGGGTAAAATTTTGGAACTTTTTGGATAACATTTATATTCTGATGAATAGTGAAAATTTCTAAATTTTAATTAAAAAAAACATTTTTAATCGAAATAATTAACAGTGATAAATTATAAATTTGAGTGGTTTTAAATTATATTTAGAATATATTTTTACCATTTAATAAAATTTTGGTCATTGGACATAATTTCACAATTAAACCGGACATGAACAAGTGTCAATCTTTTGATAGTTATTATCATTTAAAAACCCGCTTTTTGTTTTAACAACTAGAATTAATTTTAAATTAATTTCTGCCACTTCTGTGTTTGGATACGTAAAAATGGACTCCATCTTTGGAATCAGGATGTCCAAATTGTGTAAATAGGTAACTTTTATTTTTATAAATTTTGAATAATTATTTCGGTAAAAATTTTATTTACCATGGTTAAAGGGTAAATCCGGTAAATAAGGGTAAAAACATAATATAATAATAATAATAATAATAAATTACCCTAAAACGTGTCCTAACCTTATTGTTTTATACATTTCCAACCATGGGCATCTTTGAGTGGATTTTGGGACCTCATGGAGCAACTTGTAAGTGATACTGACACTTTATATTAATTAAGTTAAAATAAATACTAAAATGACATAACCATATAACTTTTAGAAAAACAATTTTTACATAGGGTTATATATGTTGTATTTTCTACAATAAATATTCATTAGAAAGATAAAAATATTTAATACATAATGGTATTTTTTTAGAATTTTTAGACATTTAATAAGTAATATTATTTATGACACTCTAAAGATGCATTATTTTCCTAATTAATGAAAGAATCAAATAATTGGTATTATAAAAGTTAAAATTAATATAATTTGAAAGTTTTGATTACATCCATGAATTTTATTGGTTAATATGACATTATAGGATTTCTTAAATGAATTTTTTTCTAATTAATAAAGTTGTTAAGAGTTTAACAAAAATCAATTATTGAATAGTGTCAAAATTGACATAAAAGATTTTTTAAAACAAATATTATATTGTTAATTTATATTAAATTCATAAAAATCTAATTTATGGCCAAGAGACTTATATCATGATAGTTGTATCATTAATGGACCACTTGGTGGTCTCTTGGAGGTATATAGTAAGTTTATTAACTATATAATATAAAAATACAAAGAGACATGGTAAGTGTCAAACTAATTAACTTAGAGTTTAAACTAAAACATAAGGTTAAAATAATGACCAAAACCTATCTAAATTCTATTGGTTGAGTGTTTTTCGACCCATCCCCACATTAATCTTTAAATAATACACTTTGGAGAAATTATAAACTGAATATGAATTTATTATAAAATAATATTTCTAGCTTTTCCAAAGGTGCCCCTCACCCCTCTTATAAAAGGGAACTCACCCTTCTCACTAATTAACACATTCAAAGCCTTTTTTCTCGGCCATCCCTGGCCCAAATACTCGTTCAACTTCCCCCACTTCAACCTATAGGCCTTAGTTTGATCTGAAATCCAACCTAAGGAGCACTTTTGATAAAATCAAAATAATGAACCTGAAGAAGAGGTAATGTTTTCACCACCCTCTTTCAAGTTCCTTTCTTCTTCAACTTCTTCTTTCTTTGTTATTCCCATTATATAATAATAACTCCAATAACATATATATACTATTATGTTATTATAAATATGGTACAACCATATTCAGTATTCTATCCATCCTTTAAATGACATGTCACCATACGTGCGTACGTACGGCTTACCGTCTCCACGTCATGGTGTAATTGTCATTCAATAAATTATTATTTGGATGGGTATAATAATGATGTTTAATTAATTTAATAATAAATATAACATGATAATTATTCTCTATATATGATATACCATCCAATTATATATTATTTTAATATCAAAAAAATGATATTGTCGCTCGTGCGTACGTACGGACTACCGTCTCCACAAACGCGATGAGATTCATTCCCCATCGTATCCATTCAAGACTAATTATCATTTAATGATTAAAAATAATGTTTAAGGACTTTATATCATTCTAGATATGAATAAGATACAACCTATCCATGACAAACATGACTTAAGTAACAGAACACATAAAAGAAAACGAGTAAGTTAACACCCGAAACAACGATAATACTAAGATATTATTAACAAATCAATGTTAAAAGATCATATATGATATCATATTAATGAATATGATTCTTTTATAATTTAATAAAAATTATTTCTACATTATACAGCAGGTTATCCTACCCTCAACCAAGTAAATGTACATGTTAAGGTTTTATTTCACAATCTCTTCATTATCCGAGGTTGTTTATACGTAATTATCTACTGGGACTTCATTATCATCCACATCCATGTTTCTTAAAAATGTGTTTCAAAATATTCTTATTATTTTACAGAATATGGTTTAAAGTCATTTATACCCTTGTTTGACTTTTTATAAGAATTTTATAAAGGAATCTTTTAGTCGGTTTGTAAACAAGGTCCTTTTTAACCTTTTCAATCGAATTAAGGTAAGAATGTATTTTTTAACTTTTATGGAGGGTGCGGCTATTTTCCACTCTTGTAAAATCTTTTAACCATCCCTAACAAGCTTATAAGTATATTTTCGAAGTAAATGTTTTATTTTATAATTATGTGACTTTTAAATGATTTCAAAAAAGATATATTTCTCTCAACTATATGAAAATACAGTGAAAATGTATACGTATTTAATTCAAGCTTAAAAATGTTTTCTGAAACCCCGAATCTCGAGTGTGGTAGACAGGAAGGGTTGTGCATGGACCCATCATGGACTGTAATTAGTCGAGCAGTCTCAGAATTAGTTATTTTGTTTTCAGAAGCTTGCATAATGTTTTCAGAAAGACACTGGAGTATATTTGAGCAATTTTAAACGTAAGTATCTTCTAAAAAAATTGCATCAGTAGGTCTCATTAGAAAAACTAGTGTCTTGGCACAAGGCCTTGACAAAATCTTATTTGTAGACTTGACACGAGGCCTTGGCTATGTGGTTATGATAGTCTGGATTTATGCATTCCATCATTATGAAAGTTGATACTGATATTGCATGTGATTATTCGACTAGTAGAATATCCATGTGAATAAGTAAATGTTATTATTGAATTTTATTTTTTCCATATTATGTTGAAGTTCAAGTTTAAAAGGATTTAGTTTTAGTTATACATTGCCTTAAATGTTTATTCTTTTTTATAAAAGTTTCTGCTATATTGTTATCCTTACTGGGAATTTGAGCTCACCCATTTCTATGTTTTATTTTTCCTAGGATGTGACGAAGTATTTTATGAATGACCTGCAGGGATAGTATAAGGGGATATGAGTGTGGAGACAATATGTTGTTTTAGTTTTCAATTTATGATGTAATGTAAACTTTATGAATGTATCTATTGTTTCCAAGACTAATAAACTAATCAGTTTTTCATGACATGATCTTTCTTGTGATCATGACAATGATATGTACTAATGCACCGACTCTGGACAACTAGGGTCGGGGCATTACAGTTGATATTAGAGGAAGTTTAGTACAAACCTTGGAAGCTATATTTAGATAAACTCTTATTAAGAACTCAAAGATTTAAGATGGACATTGAGGATTAGTATAGAATAACTTCCTATAATTTTGTTATTGTATAGATTTTGTGAGTTTTCTGAGAAATAAATCCTTGTCTAGATACGAGCAGGTAGAGGCGGCTCTAGAACATATGTACCTAGGGGAAAAACCCGAAAACACTGCTTTGAGCTAGACTCGAACGTGAACTAGTGCACGACAATGGGCCTTGCTGCACTCTTGGTTATGAGACTTCAAGGGGATATGTATAGGATAACTCTCATTTTCTTTAAAAATCGTTATAAAGGGTTTATGAGTATATAAGTCCTCAGAGAAAACATTTTTATGATTATGGATTATGTCCCTAAATAGTTCAATTTATGTTAAGTGTTTTATAAGTATGGAATTATGTATTTTGATTCATAAACTGATCTAGTTTATGCCATTGTTTAGAAATGGTTCCTAGTGGAAGAAATGGAAACCATATTTACTCCATGTAGGGATTTCCCTCCTGCTCAGGATAATTATAGTGGATTTGGTGATGCAACTGGTGCTGATCAACTAATCACCATACTGGGACAACTCACTCAGGTTATGAATAATAACCTTACCCGTATAGAGCAATCTGATCCATAGCATGGAGGATCAATGTTAGATCGCTTCATGAGGCAGCAACCACCAACATTCAATGGGAGTACAAATCCATTAGTAGCTGAGAAATGTATAAGTTCCCAAGAGAAAATATTTCAGGCTTTGGGGAGTAGTGAAAGGGAAAAAGTTGTCATGGCAGTTTATCCCCTCACTAGAGATGCTGATCAATGGTGTTCATTGATTCAAAACATGAACGAAGATGATAAAGTATCAAATATGGAATGGAGGGATTTTAAAGATCTGTTTTTAGAAAAATACTTTCCTCGTGACCATCGAGCAGATATGGAAAGGCAATTTCTGAGTCTGAGACAAAAGGAGGATGAAACAGTCACAAAGTGTGAGGATAACATTACGAGGTTAGTAAGGTATGCTGGAGATTATATATGTAACCCAAGAAGTAAGATTTATCATTTTTTGATGGGTTAAAACCATTTCTCTGTCGATCATTAGTCTCGCAATCCTTCTCATCATACGAAGACATTGTCTCATGTGCAATCAAGACAGAAAAGAAATTCTCTAAGTCTTATGACTTTAATGTAAAGCAAGAGAAGAAGAGATCTGGTGATCAATCTAGGAATGGAAATAAGGGTAAGAAGGGAAAGGTTTAATATCCATCATGTGGTAAATGTGGGAAGAAACACCCTGGTACTTGCTTAAAACGAATGGGAGTCTGTTACAAGTGTGGTGAAAAATGCCACTGAGCTCGTGATTGCAAGGGGAAGAAGGAAGCTACCGATTTCCAATGTTATAATTATAGGGAGATGGGACATTATGCAAATGAATGTCCTAAGCGTCAGGGGAACTTACCTCAGAAAAGGCCAAGGGATCAAGGCCAAGCTTATGCTATCACCACTACTGAGGTAGAAGCTCCGAAAGACGTGGTGGCAGGTAATGTAATGGGTTCCTCATGTTTAGAAAATGCATTATTTGATTCTGGATCATCACATTGTTTCATATCTTCCTAGCTTCTAAGAAAAATAAATATTTCAATTTTGATTTAACAAGGGAGTTGTCAGTTAAAACTCCTAAGGGAAGTATCATTGCAACAAAGTTTTGTGAATCAGTCCCTATTAGAGCACATAAATGTTATTTATCCGATGATCTCATCATCATACCTATGATTTAGTTTGATATAATCCTCAGTATGGATTGGATTTCATACCATGATGCGAAAATTTATTTTAATAAGAAGGAGGTTATGATTTTTGAGGATGATGATATGGAACACCTTATCTTTAGAGCAGAATCGTCACCACCTAATTCTTATCTAGATCCACCCCCAGTAGCTCAACTAAATTCAATTATTGGGGAGGAAAATAATGAACTGATTGTGGGTGAGTAAAATAATGTTCAAATAGGGGATGTCCCTATTATGAAATAATATTTTGATGTGTTTCCAGAAGATTTACCTGGACATCCTCCAGAATGAGAAGTTGAGTTTTCCATTGATTTAATTCATGGATCAAGTCCTATATTGAAGACCCCTTATAGAATGGCCACTATGAAATTAGTTGAACTAAAGAAACAACTAGAGGAATTTAGTAATAAGGGATTTATTCGCCCTACTGTTTCTCCGTGGAGAGCCCCTGTTCTTTTTGTTAAAAAGAAAGATGGATCTATGAGGTTATGTATCGACTATAGGGAGATCAATGCTATACCAATAAAGAAAAAGTATCCCCTAACTCGCATTGATGATTTATTTGACCAACTTCATGGAGCTCAATACTTTTCAAAGATTTACCATTAGTCTGGATACCATCAGTTGTGTGTGAAGAAGGAAGACATTCCGAAGACAGCATTTTGAACCAGGTACAAGCATTACGAGTTTACAGTAATGCCTTTTGGGCTGACTAATGCACCCTTGGTATGCATGGATCTAATGAATAGAGTTTTCAAATAATATCTCGATGATTTTGTGGGGTGTTTATTGATGATATCTTGGTATACTCTAAAAGATACGAAGATCATGAAAATCACTTGCGCATTATCCTGAAGACTCTGAGAATACATGAATTATATGGAAAGTTTAGCATGTGTGAATTCTGGCTTCCGGATATTTCTTTTCTTGGCCATATTATCTCTAAAGATGGAATCTATGTTGATCCTTCTAAGACCAAGGAAATCCAAGAATGTCCAGCACCTATGAGTATAACTGAGGTACGCAGTTTTATTGGTTTAGCAGGTTATTTTCAACGTTTCATCCAAAATTTTGCCCGATCGTCTAACCCATTAACAGAGCTCACACGTAAGGGGGATAAATTTGTTTGGACAAAAGATTGTGAAGAATGTTTCAAAGAACTGAAGATAATATTAGTCAATGGTCCTATATTGACTCAACCATCGGGGAATGATGGGTTCATTATTTATAGTGACGCATCGAAGAAAGGAATTGGTTGTGTCCTTATGCAGAATGATAGGGTTATTGCCTATGCATCATGACAGTTGAAAATTCATGAGAACAAATATCCTACTCATGATCTCGAGTTAGCTTCTGTGATCTTTTCTTTGAAGATATGGAGGCACTACCTCGATGGTGAAAAATGTGAGATTTATACTGATCATAAGAGTTTGAAGTATACTTTCTCACAAAAAGAACTCAACATGAGGCAAAAGAGATGGATTGAATTACTCAAGGATTATGATTGTATGATACACTACCACCCAGGGAATTTAAATAAGGTGGCAGATGCTTTGAGAAGAAAATATCATGCAGTTTTGAACAATATGAGAATTGAAAGGGATCCAATTTACATGGATCTAGTGAAGATGGACCTGGGATTAACCATTATAGGTGAAACATCAGTGCTTTTTCAAATGGTTTCAAAACCATCATTACTAGAATGGATTAAGAGTTATCAGACTGATGATGAAGAATTTCAAAAGAAGATTAAAGCTGTGAATGATGGGAGATTGAATGAATTTGGGTATGAAGATAGAATTTTGAAATTTGGGAAGACACTTTGTGTTCCCAATATACCTGATCTAAAAAGGGAATTACTGGACGATGCTCATAGTTCCAATTTCTCTATACACCCTAGGAGCACCAAAATGTATAGAAACATTAAAAAACATTTTTGGTGGGAAAAAATGAAGAGGGAGATTGCTGATTTTGTGTCAAGATGTATGGTTGGTCAACAAGTTAAAGCTGGAAGGCAACATCCTAGAGGAGTCATGCAACCTCTTCCCATACCGGAGTGGAAATGGGACAATATTACGATGTACTTTGTCATGGGGCTACCAAAGAATCCTAGAAGGAACGATGTAATATTGGTTATTGTTGATAATATTACCAAGTCAGTACATTTTCTTGCTATAAGAGAAGATCTACCAGTGGAACGCCTTAAAAGACTATATATTAATTAAGTGGTGAGACTTCATGGAGTACCCCTATCGATTGTTTCTGATCGTGATCCCTGTATTACGTCAAGATTCCGGAAGTGTCTTCAGAAATCCATAGATACTGAACTTCAATTGAGTACTGCCTACCACCCTCAAACAGATGGACAATCAGATCGGACTATTCAAACCTTAGAAGACATGTTGAGATCTTGCTCGCTTGACTTTCAGGGTATGTGGGATCAATATTTACCTTTAGTAGAATATTCCAATAACAATATCTTCCATTCGAGTATTCAGATGGAACCATATGAAGTGTTATACGGAAAGAGATGTCGCACACCAACCTTTTGGGATGAACATGTAGGCCCATAACTGGTGGAGGAAATAATGTAAAAGGTAATGTTAATCCAAAACCACATCAAAGCAGCTCAATGTAGGTAGAAGACCTATGCCGATAACCGAAGGAAGGATTTGTAATTTCAGGTAGGAGATCACATTTTCTTGAATGTATCTCCATGGAAGGGAGTTAGATGTTTCGGTAAGAAGGGTAAATTGAGTCATAGTTACATCGGACCTTTCGAAATTCTAGAACGAATTGGGGTTGTAGCTTACCGTTTGGCAATGCTGCCAAGTCTCTCCAAAGTTCACGATGTGTTCCACGTATCACTGTTGAGGAAATACATGCCTGACCCAACGCATGTACTCACCTATGAGGAATTAGAACTGGAACCAGATCTATCTTATTGCGAAGAGCCCATCAGGATTCTTGCTACGAGATAACAAGTACTGAGAAACCGGATGACTCGTCTGCTAAATGTTTTGTGGAAAACCATAAGATGGAAGAGGCAACGTGGGAACCCGAGGAACTTGTGATGAAGAACCACCTGAGTCTTTTCATGCGGTAGTATTTTAGAAATTTCGAGGAATAAATTATTTGAAGGAGGAGAGAATTTAACACCCCAAGCTTCCATGGTATGCTTCCCTTTGAATAATACAGTAGCATGTGTTGTACGCAACTTCGAGTTCAAACACACACCACAACTAATCAAACTAGCCGTTATGAATAGTAATACCCACTTTTTGAAATTTTATGAATTTAAACTCTCAAAATTGACATCATTTTTTGATTCGGAATATCGAAATTATCCTAGGGTAAAATTTTGGAACTTTTCGGATAACATTTATATTTTGATGAATAGTGAAAATTACAAAATTTTAATTGAAAACAAATTTTTTAACTGAAATAATTAATAGTGATAAATTATAAATTTGAGTGGTTTTAAAGTATATTTAGAATATATTTTTACCATTTAATACAATTCTGGTCATTATAAATAATTTCACAATTAAACCAGACATTAACAAGTGTCACTCTTTTGATAGTTATTATCTCTTAAAAACATGCTTTTTGTTTTAACAATGGGAATTAATTTTCAAATAATTTATTCAACTTCTGTGTTTTGAATTTGAAAAAATGGATTAAATATTTGTAATTAAGATGTCCAAATTTTTTAAATAGATATCTTTTATTTTTAGACATTTTGAATAATTACTTCGGTAAAAATTTTATTTACAATGGTTAAAGGTTAAATCTGGTAAATAAGGGTAAAAAATAATATTATAATAATAATAAATTACCCTAAAACGTGTCCTAACCTTATTGGTTGATAAATGTCTAACCATGGGCATATTTGGGTCGATTTTGGGACCCCATGGAGCCACTTGTAAGTGATAATGACACTTTATATTAATTAAGTTAAAATAAATACAAAAATGACATAAGCATATATCTTTTAGCAAAACAATTTTTTCATAGGGTTATATATGATGTATTTTAGACTATAAATATTCATCAGAAATATAAAACTATTTCATACATAATGGTATTTTATTTATAACTTTTATACACTAAATAAGTAATATTATTTATGACACTATAAGGCTGTAGTATTTTCCTTATTAATGAAAGAATCAAGTAATTGGTATTATAAATGTTAAAATTAATATAATTTGAAAGTTTTGATGACATCCATGAATTTCATTTCTTAATATAACATTATATTATATCTTAAAATAATTTGGTTTGATTTAATAAAGTTATTAAGACTTTAAAAAAATCAATTATTGAATAGTGTCAAAATTGACATAAAAGAGTTTTTAAAACAAATATTATATTATTAAATTATATTAAATTCCTAAAAATCTAATATTCGTCCAAGAGACATATATCATGATATTTTTATCATTAATGGACCACTTGGGGGTCTCTTTTAGGTATATAGTATGTTTATTAACTATATAATATAAAAATACAAAGAGACATGCTAGGTGTCAAACTAATTAACATAGAGTTAAAACTAAAACATAAGGTTAATATAATGACCCAAACCTATCTAAATTCTATTGGTTGAGTGGTTTTAGACCCATCCCCACCTTAATATTTAAATAATCCACTTTGGAGCCATTAGAAACCGAATATGAATTTATTATGAAATAATATTTCTACATTTTCCAAAGGTGCCCCTCACCCCTCTTATAAAAGGGCACTCCCCGTTCTCACTAATTCACACATTCGAAGCCTTCTGGCTCAGCCAGACCCTACCCAAATACTCCTTAAACTTCCCTAACTTCATCCTAGAGGCCTTAGTTTGATCTGAAAGCCAACCTAAGGATCCCTTTTGATCAAATCAAAAGGAATAACCTGAAGAAGTGGTAATGTTTTCACCACCCTCTTTCAAGTTCATCTCTTTTTCAACTTCTTCTGTCATTGTTATTCCCATTATAAAATAATAAATCCAGTATCTCATATATACTGTGATGTTATTATAAATATGTTACAACCATATTCAGTATTCTATCCATTCTTTGAATGACATGTCACCATACGTGTGTGCGTACGGCTTACCATCTCCACGTTGTGGTGTAATTGTCATTCAATAAATTATTATTTGGATTGGTATAATAATGATGTGTAATTCTTGTAAATAATAAATATAAAATGATAATTATTCTGTATATATGATATACCATTCAATTATATGTTATTTTAATATCAAAATAAAGATATTGTTGCTCGTGAGTACGTACGGACTACCGTCTCCACGAACGCGATGAGATTCATTCCCCATCGTATCCATTCAAGAATAATTCTAATTTAATTATTAAAAAAATGTTTATGGACTTTATATCATTTTGGATATTAATAAGATACAAACTATCCATGAAAAACACAGCTTACATAACAAAACATATAAAATAAAATGAGTAAGTTAACACCCGAAACAACGATAATACTAAGATATTTTTAACAAATAAATGTTAAAAGATCATATATGATATCATATTAATGTATATGATTCTTTTATAATTTAATAACAATTCTTTCACCATTATACATGAGGTTAACCTACCCTCAACCAAGTAAAAGTACAGGGTACGGGTTTATTTCACAATCTATTCATTATCTGAGGTTGTTTATACGTAATTATCTACTAGGACCTCTTTATCATCCACATCCATGTTTCTTAAAAAATGTGTTTCAAAACATTCTTACTATTTTTCAGAATATGGTTTAAAGTCATTTATACCCTTGTTTGAATTTTTATAAGATGTTTATAAAGGAATCTTTTGGACGTTTTCCAAACAAGGTCATTTTTAACCCTTTCGACAGAATTAAGTTAAGAATGTATTTTTGGTGGGTGCGGCTATTTTCCACCGTTGTAAAATCTTTGAAGCATCCATTACAAGCTTATAATGATATTTTCAAAGTAAATGTTTTATTTTATAATTATGTGACTTTTATATGATTTCAAAAAAGAGATATTTCTCTCAACTATACGAAAATCTAGTGCAAATGTATGCGTATTTAATGCAAGCTTAAAAATGTTTTCAGATAACCCGAATCTCGAGTGTGGTAGACAGGAAGGGATTGGGCATGGACCCATCATGGCCTGTAATTAGTCGAACAGTCTTAGAATTAGTTATTTTGTTTTTAGAAGCTTGCAAAATGTTTTCAGAAAAACACTGTAGTATATTTGAGCAATTTTAAAGGTAAGTATCTTCTAAAAAAATTGCATCGGTAGGTCTCATGAGACAAACTAGTGTCTTGGCATAATGCCTTGACAAAACCTTATTTGTAGTCTTGGAACGAGGCCTTGGCTATGTAGTTATGATAGTCTGGCATTATGAATTCCATCATTATGAAAGTGGTTATTGATATTTAATGTGATTATTCTACTAGTAGAATATCCATGTGAATAACTAAATGGAATTATTTCATTTTATTTTTACAATATTATGTTGAAGTTAAAGTTTAAAAGGATTTTGTTTTAGTTATACATTGCCTTAAATTTTTTTGATTATTTATAATAGTTTCTGCTATATTGTTATCCTTTCTGGGCATTTGAGCTCACCCCTTTCTATGTTTTATTTTTCTACGATGTGAAGAAGTATTTTATGAATAACCTGTAGGGATAGTATAATGTGATATGAGTGTGGAGACATGATGTTGTTGTAGTTTTAAATTTATGATGTAATGTAAACTTTATGAATGTATCTAGTGTTTCATAGACTACTAAACTAATCGGTCTTTCGAGACTTGATCTTTCTTGTGATCATGCCAATAATATGTACTAATGCACCGACTCTGGGAAACTGGGGTCAGGGCGTTACAACATAATTCATTTTTCATAACCATATATCATGGTTTGTTTTAAAAGTATAATTAAATTATAAAAATTAAAATTATTTAATTATTATAATTCTATAAATTATGGAGAAATGACTCATTTTACCAGGATCAATATACTAATGTCATTATGAAATTATGAATTGAGCGTCCTTAAAACACCTAATGTTTACTTAACTAATTAAGTAATTAAATATTTTATTGAAAAAATGGTTTAATAATATGTTATTAAACCTCTAAAATTTTATTAATAATTTAAATAATTATTAAAATTTTATTAACTAGGATATAAATATCATAAATGAACATTTGAAGTCAATTTAAGGGACACTCTACCTTAAAAATCCTCTTTTAAATGATTTCAAGATTTTTTTTAAAATATTTTTCATCCATGTACCAGTCATTAAAATTATTTTACCGATATATTTATATGTACATAAATTAATTATAAATATCATTTTATGTCACATTTTACTTTCATTAAAATTTTATTAAATGTAATCTTTTTAAAAAAATTATATGATAATTATTTACATTATTTACAAAAGGTAAAAGAAATGTTAAATTTTGACATATAAAAAATTGATGGATTTACCCTCCATCATAAAAAATATTTGATATTTGTATTTATTTATAATATTACATTTTTATTCAGTTTAAAACCCTCATCCCTTGTTCTAAGAATTTTAGCTTTGATAAATGGGTTTCCAGAGAAAAAAAACATATCAATATCCTAAACAGTTTTACCTATGGGTTCAAAAGGATATTTTTTTTATGAGTGTGACAATAGAGAGGAATGTTTTTATGTGTTTCATGTATTTTATGGCAATTAGAAATTTTTTACGAATGGTGGGTAATCCCTATATAGCTCTCATGATGGGTAATCCCGATATAGTTGTCAATTGCATTGGGTAATGAGTGTGCTCTCTAGAGAATTATATTAGATGTTGAATATATAGGTAATTATAGTTATAAGGGTGATTATAAGGGTTATATTAAGGGTTATATGATGATTATTTCCTAATTAACCAATATGAAATTTCTATTAAGGCTAATTATTTTTCATGGAAACCCATTGATTTCAGAAGGTAGGTTGGTGATCTTTTGTTTTAAAGGAATGATTATGCCATTTTTGGATAAAAATGGTAAATTTTTATGAAATCATTTTTTAACGGTTCACCTATTTTCTAAGAAACCTTCATTGTTATTAGTTTTCCATATCTTGTTTTAGAAAGTGTTTTAGGATAAAAATTGGGAAATAAAAATGATTTAATGTGTAGGTAAATGATTATTTGAGCTCAAAGTTTATTATATTAAATGAAAACACTCTTTTATGATCCCATAGTATTGAAATGGACCATATAGTTTCTTTATTATTTTTTATATCCTTTACTGATATTTGTTTTCTTATGCCACATTTTCAAAAAAATCATAGGATTTATGGATGAGTAATAACAAAGAAGAAGTCAAGTTGAAATTCAGGTTGATTTTTCATGAAGAGATAACATGTTTCATTTCAAACAAATATAATATGGGAAAATGTATATCAAGTGGACGTTTCTGAAATAAAATTTATTGTTTTTTACTTAATATTTATGAAATAATTCTACACAACTCCAAACCTCAAAAAATATTCATGATTTCATGAAAATGAATTTTTTATTTTAATTCCAATATTATTTAATGATTTAAGGAAGTGTTTTTAGAGAGACCTTCTATGTCATGGAGTAAAAACCAAGGTTTTTTGGACCCACCATGTCAATCACCATTGGGTGGTGGTGGCCACTCTGACCATGGACCATAGGAATACCCCTAGTATCCAACACCTATGACCACACCCAACCATGGGAATCTTAAACCTAGTTATTTCCCACAAGAATTTCCTAGGCTCAAAATACCTTTAACCACATAATGTTCATATTCTTATTGCACAAAGAAGTGTTAAAACCCCTCTTTAAGCCACTAAGAACCTTCAAAAATTCATGAACCATAGCTTAAACAGATCATGGATCAAAATAAAAAATACATGTGACCCAATGGGTGTCACATTTCTCCCCCAATTAAACTTTTCATCCCTATAAAGTTCTCAATATTATGTACATGAAAAGAGATATGGTCATTATTACACTATCATTGCTTCATGATACCATTTATCATGGCTATCCCAACTAGAATTATGTAGTACATTGAAAAATAAAATTATATTGTCATAAAATTCATTATTTTTATGATCCATGATTTGAACTGGTTGCTCAACCACTGAGGTTTCATGATCATGATCAACATCTACTCAGTTAATCACATGAGAAGGGACTAGTTGATACCTTCTTAGTTGGAAACATGAAACACATCATGAATCAAATTAAAATAAAATGATAAGTATAACCAATATGAAACATTATTAATATGTTGAATGGTCTCAAAATGTCCAATAAACCTTGGTTTTATCTTACCCAATCTTACCAAATGAAAATTTCCCAAATGAGCTGAAACCCTGAGAAAAATATGTTCACCTACCACAAACTAAAAAGGTTGATGATGAGTATCCACATAGGATTTATAGAAACTATACATTTTCGCTGATCTATTTTTTGATAAACTATATTTTTTTGTCATATCTTGGACAAGACTTAGTGAAACCAAAGACCAATCTCCCAAATATGGTTAACATAAAAGAGATCCAAATGGACTCCCATACAATTCTTCATAAGGAACCATTTTATTAAACACCAAATAACTATTGTTATAAGAGAACACAGCCAAGTAAAAATTCTTTTCCCACGAAACACCAAAATCAAGAATCCACACCCTAGGAATGTCCATATGATTTTGAATGGTTGGTCTGTATTCTAATATGTTTTATGGTGATAAGTCATTTTAAACATTAATTGGCCACCCATTTCCTCTTGAAAAACATTCAAAAATAAATTTTCAAATCATGGGTATCTATTAAAAAACAACAGATGAAGGAACTTTATGAAGGTTCATGATCACTTGGACATAAAATTACTTGTTCTCTTACACCTTCATCATCTCTTTAATAGAAAAGAAATGAGCTGATTTCATGAATCGATCAAGGATCACCCAAATCGCATCTTTCCAGTTAATATTCTATGGTAAAATAAAAATAATTTCCATGAATATCTCATCCCACATCCATTCTGTAATGGGTAAAGGCTACAACAAACTAGAAAGTCTATGGTTATCTACATTAATCTTATTTCCAGAAAGGAATAATGAAATAAACTCCACAATTGACTTCCTCCTCCCAAGACACCAATACTGATGTCTCAAATCATTATAATTTTTATCAATATCATGGTGTGTGAACCAACTGTAATGATGTCCACCACCCATCAAATCATGCCTCAACATTATTGAAATATCCAATCTAACATGGAAACACATGACACCATCAAGAGACTAAGACTGCTAAAATAAGGTCTCCCCACCATAAAGTATTTCACTAAAATGACGACAATCAGTTTTTGATACTTATTTAATATGAATTTGATCATTAAATTATGAATTACCTTCCCCATGAGTAGTTTAATGGTAAAACATACATCTCAATGTGCTGGTAATCCAAAAAATCATTAATAAACACCTCAAGGTAATCATCCCCTACAACAGGAAGCAGAACACATACGCATTGGTCAATGCTGTCAACAATCATCTTCAACAATCAACATGATATCATTCTAGAATCTAGAACAGAAGGCCTCTCACTCTTAAATATAGGATCCCACTCTCCATAAAAGACATTAGTAAACCCATATGAAGATATAAATTGAACCTACGAATGATAAAAACTGATTTTGGTTTTAAAAATGACCATTCAATCCATTCTAATGATAAATGAAACGATATCAATATAAAGAACTAAAAAATCCCACATAACCACATTGTCCTGGATAATAAATCAAAACTTGGGACATCTAAGACCATATTCCTTCCTCATTCCTATGGTAGTAGAAATATCCATCCTGAATGGAATAATCTCTGATTATAATCCCAAAACATCAATCAATTTAGATGATATAAAATAATGAGGTACACTTGTATCAACTAATTCCAAGACAATAAATAATGAAAGAAACATCACACCTCACACAGTGTTGTCTCTAATTCAAATTCATGTTGGGAATACTTAATTTTATTTAGATGTCATGACGAAGCCCCTCCCTTAGCTTTATTCAATGTATGAGTATCTCCCTTTTTCGATGAATGAGACCCAAAACATTTTTCTATATTTGATCAAACTTGGTGGGATTTGGTAATAGTGGATCAATCACTACTTCCATGGGATACTTTTTTGAATCAAAATTAAGATTAACAGAATTTTCACAATGATGTAAGATAATAATTTCTATCGTAATGTTAAGATTATTATGGATGGGTCATATACAATATAATAAAACCACATATTGTTTTCTCGCAAAATCCCTCTAACTAAACTTAATGTAAACTTAGCACCGTTATAGTAAATCATTTTCTAGAAATATGGAAGAATATTTCTACCCTTTACTATAACAGAAGCTCCATTGAGACGTATCTTCCCAACTAAGTTTTTCTCATCCATAAATATCATATAGACTACTATGTTAAAGTTCAGTAGGCTCATGGGTATAAGAATTGATCAAATATAATTCTTCAAAGCCATATAAAATTGTCTATCCTTATAGTATTCATTAGTGGAAAGTTCTAGATATAAATGAACTAACTCGCTAAAATGAGTTTCATGCTTCATAACAGAATGGTATCCTTAAACCTAGGTTACAAACTCTTGAACCTTTACCACACGCAACATCTCAGGAAAAAACATTTCATTAAATTCCTACTATAAATTGGTTCATGTGAGGTCCTCATATAATTTTTCTTACATGATATAATATCACCATTCCTTCTAGGTCTTTCAATTATATATGTGGAAAATCCCACCTTAGATTTATTTTAAATCTTTAAAAGTATTAAATTAATTCTAATATCTTAACATATTCCTTGTGTTTATGGGTTCCTTTATCACTAAAGAATATTGGTGGATTTTGTTTAGAAATAACTAAAGTATGATCTACCATCCATTCCTAGTTCCTACCACCCACTTGACTCACGAATTAAATAGTATGGATTATTGTTTCCCTTGTATCAGGGTCAAATATAGGGGTTTCCTATGGTAAAGTCCCCTCAATCCCTTGCCTATTATCTAATTATAACCTTCTATGAGGAATTATCTATTCAACATAAAATATAACACCTAGTTAACTTAGGTTTAATTCTCTAAATTGAAATATAAACATCCAAAATCCATATTATAGACATAAAAAACAAAAAAATGACAAGGTTCGTCTAAATAAACCCAAATCAGGTTCATATAAATAACTCCACAATTAAGATCTAGATTTATGTAAAAATATATATAACAACCCGTAGTAACCTAAGGTTAGATAAAAAAATTGAAGTATCCAGACCCCATACAACAATTATTACCTAAGTTTTTATGATCTTACTCTAGTATACCAACAAACCAACCCTTAAAAAACCTGGTTGTAGTTAACACCATTTTGAAATTTACTAACCCACGTATACCTAACGAGTCAACCAAGATAGCCCTTCTATAAGGCCAAAGGATCACTTCCAATCACCATGGGTTGGTGACAAGAACCTAGGTATAAACACACAAACCATGGGGATTATTTCACCCTAAAAATGAAACATGAAAATATATCATGTATAAAAATATAAGGATAAAAAATAGAGTACATTGTAAAAGAAGAGGTACCCAATCATGAGACATAAAAAACAATCAATAAGTATATACTCTAAAACATAACATGTCTAACTCTCTAACCAATTATCCATGTGAAAATCCTTCATCAATATCCCAAACCAAAACAAAAGTGACACCAATCGAGAGAACAAATAAATCAACATAAATCCCTTCCCATTACATGTATCCTAAAAACCCTAATTAATATATACCCTAAGGAATATGTGATGTGTGAAGAAAAAGATGACTAGTATACCACCATGAATCAATATAATGTATGTCACCATGAAACCATTATTTATATCTTCAAAACAAAAAATGTTTTATATTGAATTTCATTTAAAATAATTTCACATAAAACACCCTATGGGTTTCCTTTAAACCAATCAATAATCCAAGACAAAAGAATATATAAATAAATATGAATGATAATATATAAGTTTTTAGTCAGATACATTTATATCTTAAAATATAAACATTTATGTATTCTGTGTATAAACAATACCATCAAGAGTAAAATCAAGCAAAAATAAAAATGGGCTTTATCATATGGGAATACACAAATATAACTTGTATGGAATAGTAAACCACCATGACCTGAATCATATGATACTAAGTCCTACCACTGTCTATCGGTATCACAATCCTATACCTTAGTATTTCCACACTCACTAAGTTTTTCATATGTCTATAATCCAATGTGACCACTATTCCAAAAGTGATATGTTTTCTAAATACATTTATATACACCATTCTCATAATTTTAAATATAAATTTCCCTAAGATAAGAATTACCACCCAAAGTCTTGAAAACCATTTTAGGATCAAAACCATCTTTGTGGAGTTTTTCTAAACACATGAAGTTCATCAAAGTATTTTTGAAATAAAATCCTCATTAAAACCTTTTTTCATGACACCAAATATGAATTTATATAAAGTAACACACATAGATATATAATCAATAACGTTCACAATAAAAACTAAGTTAAAATATAAAAAAAGGTATTTTATGGGGAATATCTATTGTATAGAGACACCTACCTCTCTAATGAAGGAAATTTATTCATCTTTGATAACTTTGTTTATGAAAAAAGAGGATAAGATACCATGAGAATAAATAAAAAAGGATAGTGTTGTGAAAGATATAAAAACACTGATACACTACCTAATAAATGAAGGATTTCTAGAACACTTCCTATAATTAGTTAGATCATAACCATGGGAAGAGGAGGGGGATTGAAAGGTTAATAAATGGATAATTTAGTTTAAGACACATTAATCATATCCTCTTAATCAAAATTCATGCCTTCATTAAGTGTTAAAACATTCCCCAAAAGTTATTTGGTTAAATCAATCATTTCATATTATAAAACAAAAACTACTATAGACTGGTTTTTTCTACTATGTGAAGGAAACAATTATACCATGTACAGGCTTCCAGACACAACAACCTTCAATAGAATGTTATAAAAACCATGGATATTTTGAGTGATTATTCACATCACCATGTCAAGGTGGTGGCCACTCTATCCATGGTTAAAAGGAAGAACCCCAGTATCCCGTGTCAAAATCCTCTCCCCTCCACCAGTGCTTTTACCTACCTATTTCACATAGGTGTTTCTGAGGCTCAACATGGTGTGGTCATTCCCTTGTTATGAATGTATGTTCAAAAAACATTCTTTAAGACATAAATAACCTCCCAAATTTCTTGAGCCAAAATTTAACCAACTCAAAGTTTGAAATAAATCATACTTGTGACCTATAGGGTGTCATGTGTAGGGTTCACTTATTTCGCAATTGTCATTTTGTATCATGATTATCTTATATTTCATTATATTAAATTTTTTATTCCATATTCTTTCTCTCATAGGGTTTTGATCAAAAGGTTGCAAAATTTATATGGTTTTTGATGAAATAGATTTTTATTCATTAGCTTTATTTCTTACATGAATGTTCACTTATATGTTTCCTTGATCCTACCATTACAATAATCTGTATGGTATTTTCTCTTGATTTCTGATGGAATTAATTCTATTAATTAATGTTATATTAATTTATAAAATGATATCTCTAATAAATCTATGATGTTGATAAAAATAACTATCATCCTTTCTAATAGATCTTTCTATTCCATGTTTATTTTTTACCTATCATAATTATTTTCCATAAAGTAACACAAATATTTTTTTTCTCAAGTGACCTACATCTTTTTCTTTACCAATTTTCAATAGAATATTTTATTATAATTTTTATGATGTGGGTTTCAATAATTATATTAAAAAAAATTATAAAGGTTTCACCTATCTTGGTCATATATCTTAACATCTACTCTAATTGTTTTCTAAATATACTTTTTTATTTTCAAGACTCCTTTATTTTAAATTTCAATTAAAGTAATGTTTTAAAATGTCTCAAAAATTATTAATTCCAAATTTTTTTAAGGTCATTTATAAATACCTAAGATTTATTTCAAGAAAATTAATAGAATACCTTTTAATATATTCCACATTGGTTTTTTAAAAAAATGTGTGAAGGGAATAACATTTCAACATTCTATGTGTGAAAAATATATTTCCTTGAAATTTTCCTTTATATATGAAACTTCATCTATGTGTTTTACTGATTCCTAAAATAAAATATTATTATCCTGATTTTATAAAAAAAGTTATTTAAATAAATATTTTCTAAAAGGTTAAAGATATTTCGAATGTCCAATGAATGTAACAGCCCGAGATTTTATGAAAAATATTCTTTTTAATTTTATTAATGTCTTGTGTTGTACGCTACACCAAAAGGAGCTTGCACAACACGCATCTTTGACTTGCCTTGCATTACATGCAATCTCAACCTTCCTCGATAGCGTGTGTAGTACGCAATACTGAGTTTCACTAAACAACGATATGCTATTAAAATATTATTATAACTAGCCGTTATGAATAGTAATAACCACCTTTTAAAATTTTAGAAATTTTAGCTCTCAAAATGGACTTCATTTTTGGATTCGTAGTATCGAATTTAGCCTAAGGTGAAATTTTGGTACTTTTCGGATAACTTTCATATTTTGATGAATAGTGAAAATTAATAAATATTAGTTAAAAACAACTTTTTCAATCGAAATAATTAATAGTGATAAATTATTAATTTGAGTGGTTTCAAAGTATATTTAGAATATATTTTTACAATTTAATACAATGTTGGTCATTGGATGTAATTTCACATTTAAACCAGACATAAACAAGTGTCAATCTTTTGAAAGATATTGTTTCTTAAAAACACGCTATTTGTTTTAACAGCGGGATTTAATTATAAAATTAATTAATGCAACTTCTATGTTATGAATTTGGTAAAATAGACTTCATTTTTGAATTCGGAATATGAAATATAGCTTAGGATGAAATTTTGGCATTGTTCTGAAAAAACATCAATTTTTGATGAATAGTGAAACTACTAAGTGGTAGTTAAAAAAATTAATTTCTTCATAAATCTTAATTTTACCGCTTATGTGAATGGAATTTCAAAAATCCGAGAGACACGGTTGATGTCAGTAAGTAAAATGTGGTTCAATGAGATGAAAATAATTTTTGGTGAATAGTAACTTTTTACTTTTTTTTACCACGGTTAAAAATAAATAGGGTAATTAAGGGTAAAAATGATATTAATATTACCCTAACACATGTCCTAATCCTATTGGACAAGTGTATCTCGACCAAAAACAACCTTAAGTGTAAAATATTATCATTTAGGCCCACTTGGGTTAGATTAGGACATTTATTATTAATTTATTTAAAGAAGGGTTAAAATAGTTAAAATCAAAGTTTAATAAGTAAATCATTTTTAATATGGGGTTATACATAAGATAAACTCGACTATAAATATTCATTAGAAATATAAAAATATTTCCTATATAATGGTATTTTATTTGTAATTTTTAGACATTAAATAAGTTTATTTATTTATGACACAATGATGATGCAGTAATTATCTTATTAATGAAATATTGACATAATTGATGTTATAAACACCAAAATAAATGTAATTTGAGACTTTTTATGAATTCCACTAATTTTCTAGGTTACTATGATATATTAGTGTTGATTTAATAAACTTGGTTCGAACATATAATTCTGTTATGACTTTCACAAAAATCATATATAAAATAGTGTCAAAATTGACACAAAATAGTTTTCAAATCAAATATTATATTACTAATTGTTATTTTATTCCTATAAATCTATGGTTCAGACAAATGACTTAGATAAGGATATATATATATTAATAATAAACAATTTGGGGTTCGTTTGGCATGTTATAGTAAGTTTATTAACCATATAGTGTAAGAAAACAAAAAGACATGGTAAAAGTTAAATTATTTAACTTAGAGTTAAATCTAATTGATAAGGTTAAAATAATACCCTAAACTTGTCTAAATCCTATTGGATGATAGGATTTCGACCCATACCCACTTTAGCTTCTAAATAAGACCCTTTGGAACCATTATAAACCGATTTTGACTTTAATATAAAATAATATTTTGAGATATTCCTAAGGTGCCCCTCTCCTCCCTTATAAAAGGGCACCTCCTCCCCCTCCTCCTCACACCAATTTGAGCACTCAAGCTCGACTAACCCCTGCCAAAATCCCTTCTCCACTTCTCTAGTATCATCATAGAGGTCCTGGTCTTCTTCAAAGACAATCCTTAGTTCTTTAAGTGGAGGCTAAGAAAAGGCGCGTCAAAAAGAGGTAATATCCATTACCGATCTTTTTCAATTTCTTTCTTCTTCAACTTCTTCTTCTTTAGTTGTTTCATGATAAAGTAATAACATCAGTATTTATTATATACTGATATGTTATTATAAATATTAAACAACTCTAATTAACCTTCTATCCATCCTACGGAAAAAGGAAATCACCACGCGTGTGTACGTACGGAATACCGTCTCCACGCCGTGGTGTAATCTATTTTCCACCACCACATTAATTGGATGGGTATAAAGGTGTAATTAGTAACTATATATGATTATTATAAAGTGATATTGATTCTGAAATAGTATACATACACTTCAACACAATTCCACGACCATGGGAACGATATCATCGCTCGTGCGTACGTACGGACTACCGTCTCCACGACGCGATGAGATTCATTCTCAATGATTAACCATTCATGAATGATTATAAAGTATATATAATAAGTAATAATGCAATATATGACCTAATAATGATACTGTAATTATTTATATTTATATGTATGTCATCTACATAATTCCATTCAATTCAATAAGGAAACCAAAACAGCGTTCATGCGTACGTACAGACTACCGTCTCCATGAACGGTGTATTTCTTTCCATTTGCTGATTTATTATATATGTGTATTATGAATATATATATATAAATCATGTTTTATATTCTTGAATTAAGTAATCATGATCTATGTAATCATATGAATAATTACAAGTTAAAAACACGAACGACAAATGAGACGATTTTACCCAAAACGCTACTTTAACATGAATTTACAAAAGAACGGGTAATATAAAGTCATAAGTGGGCCATATATGATATAATAACAATGAATATGATTCTGGAATAAGTCAATAACATGATTTAAATCATATACAGGAGGTTCGGACACTCACAAAGCAAGTCGGACCTAAGGTAAGGGAAATATCACAATCTCATTTTTATCCGAGATTTATTATACTTTGGTATTTACTAGGGTGTATTTTATCATCGACATCCATGTTTCCTCAATATGTAATATTATTTTCATTCACCTAAAATTGTTTAAATCCTATTTTACCCTTCGGTGTGTTTTTAGTAAAAGATATGAAAGGAATCTTTTGTCGTTTTTCGTACGAGGTACTTTTTGACTTTTCCCACAAAAGTACGAGAAGAATGTTTTTTTAACTTATACGGCATGAATGGATTTTTAAAACATTATTTCCTAGAAGCTTCCTTTACATTTTTATAAGTTTATTTTTAATCAACTTCTTTTTTTTAAAGTCGTATGACATGTTATGAAAGGAAAAATGTTTTTTGAAGAAGAAAGGATATTTTCCTCAAGAATGGAGTTCAAGTGTTTTATCAAAATTATTTTCCATCTAATATAATAAAGGGTTCTGTTTTTATCCCTATTATTACATTGATTTGATCATGTTGTGATGGAATTATTTTTATGAATTTCTTTATCTTATATGAATTGATTTATGATGTCATGTTGTTTAAGATTCCCATTTGTATTACATGGGTTATGGAATGATGTATGATTTATGATTTTGTGGCACACATAAGAATGGTATCATTATGAGATGGGTGGGACCTATATCTCCCTACAATGCATTGGGTAAAGATTTTATATCTCATGAGATAGACATGGCTAGAATGGTAGGTTATACCGGTTCAGTGAAACAGGACTGAAACGAGGGTGACTCGATTCAGAAAGGGACTTTGTCCACTAAGATAGTCTTGGCAATGAGTCATGACTAACAAGAAATGATTCTCTATGATTATGTGTGTATGCCACAAAGTTTCATGTTTTAAGTTATGCTTATTGGGATTTCATTTCACTACTATGATTTATCCCATGTTATGAAATTATGCTCTCTTTTGCAGGTTAAGATTTCCAAAAGTTATGTTCTTATGAATATGATGTGATTGATTTTCTTTTGTTTACCCTTACTGAGCATTTGAGCTCACCCTTTTATGTTTTCTTTTCCCCAGGATATAAAGAATGGTTTTAGGTAAAAAAAAGGGAAGATCTTTATGGGAGATATTGAGGATCTCTCACCACAATTAGAAGATTACGTTCCGAGTTTCCAAAGACACTAAACTATTACAATCCTTGTGTGTGTGTTTTTTTATGTACTAAGTATTCCGCAAAAGTAATGTAATGTTCATGTACGTTAGGCTTCGGGTCTCTACAGTTGGTATCAGAGGAAAGGTTTAGTCAACCTTTAGAAACTAGGATGCGAGAACTTTAGTGAGATCCCTAGAGATATTTCTAAGGTATGTCTAGGGATGTCCCTAAGGTTAAGTATACGTATAGGTTATAGTACTATAATTACGCTAAAGATCATAGAATTAAACCTAAGATGTTAGATATTGAAGGTACTCCCCCTTTATTATGTTGTTTTCCATATCTTGATTTTTGCCTCTCACACTATTCTTTTTGGGTTTTAGACGATGGCTGGAACCCGAAGGAACCGTGTTGATCAATGCAATGGACAATGCAATGATTGCCCTCCTGAACAAACAAATGTTATGGGAGATGGAGTGCAAAATATTATTGCTATACTTACACAAGCTATGAATCATTATGGACTTCCAAATGAGCAGAGAAGGGAACAATATTCTATTGAGTCCTTCATGAGGCAACGTCCACCTTCTTTCAGTGGGTCTTTTGATCCACTTGTTGCTGAACAATGGATCAGTACCACTGAAAAGATATTTTCAGTTCTTCAATGTTCTGAGCATGATAATGTCATCTTAGCAGTATATCGTTTGGAAGGTGAAGCTGATCAATGGTGGAATCATATCAAGAATACGAGGCAAAGAGATGAAATTGAGTCCATGGAATGGGATGAGTTCAAGAACTTGTTTTTCAGTAAGTACTTCCCTCGTATTCTTCGAAAAAAGATGGAAAAGGAGTTTCTTGAGCTGAAGCAGAAGGATGATGAATCTGTTGGTATATACGAACCAAATTTTACAAGACTTGCAAGGTATGCATCTGGCATTATCATCCAACCTGAAAGTAAAGTTGATCGATTTTTCAGTGGCTTAAAAGCAAGTCTTCGAAGGGCATTAGCTATAAGATACTTTAGTAGCTATGAAGAAATTGTGTGTTGTGCTATTAAGGTAGAAATGGAAGTTGGTGTTACATATCAATCTCATGGTTTAGACAAGAAACGAAAGATGGAGTTCAAGGAGAAATATCAGAATAATGGTGAAAAGAAGATGAATGTTTCCTTATGCACAAAGTGTGGAAAGAAGCATGGTGGAGATTGTCTTAAAGGGACTAGAAAATGTTTTAAGTGTGGAAAAGAAGGTCATCGAGTAGCTGAGTGTCGAAGTAATGGAAAAAGGGATTCTAATGATGTGAATAAAGCAAACACTGCAGAGAACGCACCACCAACACTTCAATGCTTCATGTGCAAGGAAATGGGGCATTATGCTAATAAATTCCCTAATCCAAGGGTTAGTGATGATCGACATGAGCAACCGCTTAAGGAAAAGGACAAAGGGAAGTCACATGTGATCACCATTGGCGATGTTGAATATGATAACGATGTGGTGGAAAGATTAAGTGTTTATGTAATGGGATTTCCAAAATAATGTTGTATCATAAAGTATTGGAATATTTATGTATTGGTCTAATGTGGTATTCAATGTGATTAAAATTTTTTTGGAAATAAGATGATATGCACATAATAAAGGGAAAACGAGAAAATGAAATCTTTAACAGTATTCATGAGCTCATGATTGATATAAAGACTAAGTGATATCATTGTTTGAGTATATAGAATTTTGAGGATTCTGGTATGTGGAAAGTGTTAAATTTTAACTGCATTCATGTTTTCACTAAGGCTTTCAATAGAATGAATGATTAAGGACTTTGAATGTTTGGAATGTGACCAACAAAACATATCTTATGATATATGGGGATCGACGATGGTGTTAAATCTCTGGTAATCGTTTTCACTATGTTGTGAGAGTGGATTGCAGTATTATGGATAAGCCTAAAGATTGGAATGGATTATGTTGGGAATAGGTTAGTGTTGTTTAAGGATAGAAGTTTTCTCGATATTATTGATGGGATGTTATAGTAATGTAGTTTTAGAAAAAGGACAACATGTAGGACGGTCGACAGCCCATCGCTTCGGACAAGGCTGTGGGAATCGAACCTACAACCGAAGTGCGACTGACCTTTATCACCTACCACTGGCCTACAGGAAGTCCCTGTTTAGTAGAAACTAGTTTTATTATATTAGTCAGTATGATATATAAAGTATAAGTCCATTTTAGGAACCATATATGATTAATCTCACTATAGATCGACTTATGTATATAAATTTTGCTAACCTTTTGAGACGGATGGAATGACCCGTCATTCTATCACATGATCTGCTAACACTTCACGAATAACAAATTCGACTTCATTTATTTAAGAGATGAAGTGGAAATTGTTAAAGGCACGAACAACAGTGAGGTTGTACCATCATAAAGTAAGTATTTATTCTAATTCGAATTCTTTAACTTTAGGGAAACGATCTGGAAAACCAAAAATGTTGTCCTAGTGATCTTATATCTGATGAGTCAGATGGTACCTTAGATCGTCACAAATTTATGGCTTTGTGATTACTGGCTTTTCCATAGCCATGTTCTCTACCACTCTCCATCAGAACATGATGGTTAGATTTCTCTTCCATATCCATATTTTCACCTATGTGGAAACCCAATGATTAGTTTATTTGTGTAACCGTTAAGTTTCATACTTTTGTTTTTAAAGATTGGTTTTGATATTCCTTTTTACGTTGTGGGTTTCTATTAAATAAACTTTCGAATAGTAAACCATTTATAACCCTGACGAATTTCGAGGGCGAAATTCATTTTAAGGGGGGTAGAATGTAACAGCCCGAGATTTTATGAAAAATATTCTTTTTAATTTTATTAATGTCTTGTGTTGTACGCTACACCAAAAGTAGCTTGTACAACATGCATCTTTGACTTGCCTTGCATTACACGCAATCGAAACCTTCCTCGATAGCGTGTGTAGTACGTAATAATGAGTTTCACTAAACAACGATATGCTATTAAAATATTATTATAACTAGCCGTTATGAATAGTAATAACCACCTTTTAAAATTTTAGAAATTTTAGCTCTCAAAATGGACTTCATTTTTGGATTCGTAGTATCGAATTTAGCCTAAGGTGAAATTTTGGTACTTTTCGGATAACTTTCATATTTTGATGAATAGTGAAAATTAATAAATTTTAGTTAAAAACAACTTTTTCAATCGAAATAATTAATAGTGATAAATTATTAATTTGAGTGGTTTTAAAGTATATTTAGAATATATTTTTACAATTTAATACAATGTTGGTCATTGGATGTAATTTCACATTTAAACCAGACATAAACAAGTGTCAATTTTTTGAAAGATATTGTTTCTTAAAAACACGCTATTTGTTTTAACAGTGGGATTTAATTATAAAATTAATTAATGCAACTTCTATGTTATTAATTTGGTAAAATAGGATTCATTTTTGAATTCGGAATATGAAATATAGCTTAGGATGAAATTTTGGCATTGTTCTGAAAAAACATCAATTTTTGATGAATAGTGAAACTACTAAGTGGTAGTTAAAAAAATTAATTTCTTCATAAATCGTAATTTTACCGCTTATGTGAATGGAATTTCAAAAATCCGAGAGACACGGTTGATGTCAGTAGGTAAATTGTGGTTCAATGAGATGAAAATAATTTTTGGTGAATAGTAACTTTTTACTTTTTTTTACCACGGTTAAAAATAAATAGGGTAATTAAGGGTAAAAATGATATTAATATTATCCTAACACATGTCCTAATCCTATTGGAAAAGTGTATCTCGACCAAAAACAACCTTAAGTGTAAAATATTATCATTTAGGCCCACTTGGGTTAGATTAGGACATTTATTATTAATTTATTTAAAGAAGGGTTAAAATAGTTAAAATCAAAGTTTAATAAGTAAATCATTTTTAATATGGGGTTATACATAAGATAAATTCGACTATAAACATTCATTAGAAAGCTAAAAAGATTTCCTATATAATGGTATTTTATTTGTAATTTTTAGACATTATATAATTTAATTTATTTATGACATAATGATGATGCAGTAATTATCTTATTAATGAAATATTGACATAATTGATGTTATAAACACCACAATAAATGTAATTTGAGACTTTTTATGAATTCCACTAATTTTCTAGGTTACTATGATATATTAGTGTTGATTTAATAAACCTGGTTCTAACATATAATTCTGTTATGACTTTCACAAAAATCATATATCAAATAGTGTCAAAATTGACACAAAATAGTTTTTAAATCAAATATTATATTTCTAATTGTTATTTTATTTATAAAAATCTAAGGTTCGGCCAAATGACTTAGATAAGGATATATATATATTAATAATAAACAATTTGGGGTTCTTTTGGCATGTTATAGTAAGTCTATTAACCATATAGTGTAAGAAAACAAAAAGACATGGTAAAAGTTAAATTATTTAACTTAGAGTTAAATCTAATTGATAAGGTTAAAATAATACCCTAAACTTGTCGAAATCATATTGGATGATAGGATTTCGACCCATCCCCACTTTAGCTTCGAAATAAGACCCTTTGGAACCATTATAAACCGATTTTGACTTTAATATAAAATAATATTTTGAGATATTCCTAAGGTGCCCCTCTCCTCCCTTATAAAAGAACACCTACTCCCCCTCCTCCTCACACCAATTTGAGCACTCAAGCTCGGCTAACCCCTGCCACAATCCCTTCTCCACTTCCCTAGTATCATCATATAGGTCCTGGTCTTCTTCAAAGACCATACTTAGTTCTTTAAGTGGAGGCTAAGAAAAGGCGCGTCAAAAAGAGGTAATATCCATTACCGATCTTTTTCAATTTTTTTCTTCTTCAACTTCTTCTTCTTTAGTTGTTTCATGATAAAGTAATAACATAAGTATTTCTTATATACTGATATGTTATTATAAATATGAAACAACTCTAATTAACCTTCTATCCATCATACGGAAAAAGGAAATCACCGCGCGTGCGTACGTACGGAATACCGTCTCCACGCCGTGGTGTAATCTATTTTACGTCACCACATTAATTGGATGGGTATAAAGGTGTAATGAGTAACTATATATGATTATTATAAAGTGATATTGATACTGAAATAGTATAAATACACATAAACACAATTCCACGACCATGGGAACGATATCATCGCTCGTGCGTACGTACGGACTACCGTCTCCACGACGCGATGAAATTCATTCTCAATGATTAACCATTCATGAATGATTATAAAGTATATATAATAAGTAATAATGAAATATATGAACTAATAATGATACTGGAATTATTTATATTTATATGTATGTCATCTACTTAATTCCATTCCATTCAATAAGGAAACAAAAACAGCGTTCATGCGTACGTACGGACTATCATCTCCATGAACGGTGTATTTCTTTCCATTTACTGATTTATTATATATGTGTATTATGAATATATATATATAAATCATGTTTTATATTCTGGAATTGAGTAATCATGATCTAATTAATCATATGAATAATTACAAGTTAAAAACACGAACGACAAATGAGACGATTTTACCCAAAACGCTACTTTAACATGAATTTACAAAAGAACGGGTAATAGAAAGTCATTAGTGGACCATATATGATATAATAACAATGAATATGATTCTGAAATAAGTCAATAACATGATTTAAATCATATATAGGAGGTTCGGACACTCACAAAGCAAGTCGGACCTAAGGTAAGGGAAATATCACAATCTCATTTTTATCCGAGATTGTTTATACTTTGGTATTTACTGGGGTGTATTTTATCATCCACATCCATGTTTCCTCAATATGTAATATTATTTTCATTCAGCTAAAATTTTTTAAATCCTATTTTACCCTTCGGTGGTAAAAGATATGAAAGGAATCTTTTGTCGTTTTTCGTACGAGGTACTTTTTTACTTTTCCGGAAAAAGTACGAGAGGAATGTTTTTTTAACTTATACGGCATGAATGGATTTTTAAAACATTATTTCCAAGAAGCTTCCTTTACATTTTTTTAAGTTTATTTTTAATCAACTTCTTTTATTTTAATGTCGTATGACATGTTATGAAAGGAAAAATGTTTTTTGAAGAAGAAAGGATATTTTCCTCAAGAATGGAGTTCAAGTGTTTTATCAAAATTATTTTCCATCTAAGATAGTAAAGGGTTCTATTTTTATCCCTATTATTACATTGATTTGATCATGTTGTGATGGAATTATTTTTATGAATTTCCTTTATCTTATATGAATTGATTTATGATGTCATGTTGTTTAAGATTCCCATTTGTATTACATGGGTTATGCAATGATGTATGATTTATGATTTTGTGGCACACATAAGAATGGTATCATTATGAGATGGGTGGGACCTATATCTCCCTCCAATGCATTGGGTAAAGATTTTATATCTCATGAGATAGACATGGCTGGAATGGTAGGTTATACCGGTTCAGTGAAACAGGACTGAAACGAGGGTGACTCGATTCAGAAAGGGACTTTGTCCACTAAGATAGTCTTGGCAATGAGTCATGACTAACAAGAAATGATTCTCTATGATTATGTGTGTATTCCACAAAGTTTCATGTTTTAAGTAATGCTTATTGGGATTTCATTTCACTACTATGATTTATCCCATGTTATGAAATTATGCTCTCTTTTGCAGGTTAAGATTTCCAAAAGTAATGTTCTTATGAATATGATGTGATTGATTTTCTTTTGTTTACCCTTACTGAGCATTTGAGCTCACCCTTTTATGTTTTCTTTTCCCCAGGATATAAAGAATGGTTTTAGGTAAAAAAAAGGACGATCTTTATGGGAGATATTGAGGATCTCTCACCACGATTAGAAGATTACGTTCCATGTTTCCAAAGACACTAAACTATTACGATCCTCGTGTGTGTGTTTTTTTTATGTACTAAGTATTCCGGAAAAGTAATATAATGTTCATGTACGTTAGGCTTCGGGTCTCTACAATGAAATTTTCCCAATTTTCTTAAAAATATTTTTTCATCAATTTTAAGATCCTCAGACATATTATATGATTGATTGAGTTTGTTTTTCAAATACTAACATCCACCTTCTTTCTATAGATGGCTTAAAAAATTATATTTTCTATCAAATAAATAATCTATCATTTCATTCTTCTTGATTAATCATCTAATGATTTTAAACAGGGTTTTTCTTCTAATGACATTGCTCTGAAAATACCCTATATTTTTTTTGTTTGATTAGAGGGTGTTAACCTATATACTCAAACCTCAATTTATTGGTCAAAATATTGTCCAAACCATTTAACAATTGTATATTTGGTATTAATACCATTTAAATTAAATAGTATTTACTTTTTAATTTATTAAATATCTTTAGATAACCAATTAATTATTATGGGTTCATAATATTATTATTAGTGAAGTAATTATGAATTTTTCCCATATATGATAATACTTATAAATTTTATCAAATAAATTTTCTTTCCATGGTTTATTTATAATATGATGAATGATTGATTTCAAGCATCACACATATGTATGGATGATGATTATTAGGGTCTTATATCATCCACCAATTCATAAGTTAATGTTTGATATCTCATGTGATAATAAGGCATAAAAATAATATTTTTATACAAAAGTTATAAGCATGATAAATTATCTAACATTTTAATGTATGGAAATAATGAGTTTTTTCACAATGGGATGGGAATAATGATTATGTTCACAAAGTATTACAATGCTTATGTTTTTACTATATTTCTAAAATATTATAAATTCTTGTGTAATGATCTCATATATAATTTTTATCAACTCGTTTTTCCAAACCCCATTGATTCTTTTCTAATTTATTCAATTCCATATGTCATGACTTGTGCTTTAGGAGATATGTGTTGTTTTATATTATTTTCTTGTGTATCTTGATTATACCCATTTTCTCATCATATTCTCAGATATGATCATTGGTTGTTATCATTTATGTTTAATCTTACTGAGATTTTGAGCTAACTATTTATCATGTTTCCATTTCCCCGGGTTATGAAAGAATTTATTATGTGTGATTCAACTAGAATGTTATCACACACATAGAATTTATGGGAAATGTGAAGAATCAGTATGGATTAAATATATTCTTATTTAATGTGAAAAATAGTCATTTGATAAGGAATATAGGATTATATTGGTTGATTATTTTTTCCTAATTTTCTAAAACTATAAACCTAAAAAGTTCCATCAGATATAAATGTTATATTATGTGAGAACGATCTTAAAATTTTGTGTGTGTAGTATGTATTTTTTGAACCAGTTGAGAGAGTGTGATTCTATGGGTTACTCATTTCTTGTGTTCCATATTATCCTATATAAATATTAAAAAATACCCCCCACACACACATCATCAAGTTTATTTAATTCCTCTAAAAGTTATTTCATTGATGTTTTTGCCTTGGGTTATTGGGTCACTATTGAATTTTTTAGAATATTCTAGAGATAACTTTAAATTAAATTGGACTACGTTCATCATTTCTTTCAATTATAAAATAAAAATTATTATAATTCACATTATATTGTATATCTGTAACACCCCAATAATTTATGGTAAGTCTCTTTTTAATGTTTTTTTGATAGCTTCTATGCACAGAACACCCATCTTAACCATACAATGAAGTATTATTATGACCATGTTGTTAAATTAGAGGGAATTAATAGCATTTAAAAAATTATGAAATTTAGATATTATATTTTAAATATAATTTTTATCATTTATATTTTTTATTTCTATAAATTATTTTAAAATAAATCCACTTTTATTGATAAAAAACTATATATTTTAGGCATTTTTTACACCTTTTGATGGCGCACTAGTTTTAAAACTAAGTTTTGACACATTTATAAATTATAATTTGAAAAATAAACTTTATTTTTAAAATATGAATATAAAAATTTACTTTGGTTTATTGTTTTGTATTTTTCTGATAAGTTTCATGTTTTTATGAATATTAAACAATACTGGATTATAATTCAAAATGAGTTTTTCATCTAAATAATTTATAGTGTTAGATTACATTTTAAATTCATTTTAAAGTATAATTAGATCAATATTATATAATTTAATAAAAGTTAGGTCATTATAATGAATTTCACATAGAATTTCGATATAAAAACATTCTCATCTTTTGAATGTTTCTACTTTAATAACGCGTCTTCTCACCCCGAAAATGAGATTAATTTTAAATCAATTTTATAAAATTATGTCTTTTCAATTTTTAAAAATCTATTAAATATTTTTAATTATAATGTATAAATTAAATAATTATTTAACTTCTATTTTTTTCCAATATAAATAGTAAATTTAGTAATTTTAATTACTACGATGAAGGATGAATCGGGTAATTGAGGGTAAAAATATTATTATAAAAATTAATAAATTACCTTAAAATTTGTCCTTGTTTTATTTTATGAGTTAATTTCGACAAAAAATATTACTTGGGCCTATTTTTGGAGCTCTTAAAGCCACTTGGATGACTTTAAGGCATTTATATTATTTTATTTTAAAGAAAAATCAAAGATATCATAATTTTGTTTTTAACAGGTTAAATATTTCAATATTTAGATAACTAGGTGATATATTAAACTATAAATAAAATTTATAAATTAATTTTTTTTATTAATCATAGTAATTTATTTTTCATTTTTATGAAAAAAATAATTAACTTCAAGGCTTGCATGATGATGATGTTGTAATTATTTAATTAATAGAAATATAAAAAAAATTATATTTGAAATGATAAAATAAATATCATTTTACATAATTAATCTCATAAAAAATTTATAGATAATGTTAACAAGTTATTGATTTTATAAAATAGTTTTATAGATGTTATCAGGATATTAAAAAATAGTTTTATTTTATAACCATGTTCCATCTTTTATCAAACTTATCAAAACTGAAAACACTGCGTTTATGTACATACGGCTTAACGTCTCCACGTTATGGTGAAATCGTTTTTTCATCACCACTTTATAAGGATGGGTATGATGATGGAAATAATGGATATATATATATATAATATAGTTATTAAATTATATTTATAAATTAAAAATTAATATACCATCCAATTCCTTATTTTTTAGCAATAAAGGGAATGATATAGTCGCTCATTCGTTTGTATAACCTACCATTTCCAAGATGTGATGTGATTCATTTTCCTTGTTAAATATAAATGAATGATTATAAAACTAAATATAATTAGTAAATATTATATCTATGAACCTAATATAATTATGTATACGAAGTAAATAAATTCAATTCATAAGAAACGAGACTTACATGAAAAAAAACATGCATAGGAAAATGAAGTCGTTAGCACCCAAAACAAAGGGTAATAACAAAATATTATGAACAAAATGATTTAAGAGGATCAAATATGATATCATAAATATGGATATGTTTATGTAATAAATTAATAACATTATTTAAAGCAATATACATGATTTTAAATCATGTTCTACTAAAATAAAGTTAAAGGTAAGGGATTTTCATCTAACTTTTATTTTGGTGGGATAAATGCCTTATTTGCCACTAATTTATTTTATTTGGAGTATATATAAACCCATTAATATAATATCATAAATATATAAATATTAATGGTATTTAATGTTTTGTTTTAATTTATGGGGAATATTATTCAACAGATTACAAAGTTGTAAGCGTTTATTTCACAATCCCATTATTATTCGAACCTGTTTATATTGAAGCATTCACTATGGAATATTTCTCTACCATGTTCAAGTGTTCCCAAAATATTTTTAAAATGTTTTTAATATTCTCATAATATTATTTAAAATTATTTTTACCCAGGATTAACATTTAAAAAAAAGAGGAATCTTCAGGTCATTTTCAAAACAATCCATATTTGGATTTTATTGACAAAGTGAAATGAATGATTATTTTATATTTTATGACATGAATGGAATTTTCCTCATTCATGACTCAAATGTTTTAAAGATTATTATATAAGTTTAGAATGTTAATTTAAAATAAAATTATTTATAAATTTTTTTATAATGTTTTATTTTTGAAAAATTAATTCCAATGTGAAAAAATGATATTTTCTTCAAAGAAGGTTTTAAAATATATTATTATAAATCAATTAAATAAAACCTTTAATGTAATTATGATCCACTATGAATATTTTGTATTAATATAATCAGTATTCTTTCCATGGATGGTTTATGATCTGTTTGACAGTTTATATTCTATTTTAAAAAAATCTGCCATATTACGCTGATGATTTTATGGTTATGTTTATTGATTATGGAAAGTATTCACACTTTGTATGACTATTTTTTAATGAAATTTTTTTATTGATTATGTTTCTAATCCTTAATATGAGGAATTAATTTGAATTTTTAAGTTATTAGTGGGGCATGTTATATCACCTCTATGCATCGGTATCTCTCATATAACAAAATAGACATGGTTTTGGTCAAGGCCTTTCCCATTTATTAGATTCTTAGCATAAAGACATGACAATATTAGATTCTTGGAATGAAGCCTTAATATTATGAGATTATTATAATGAAGCCTAGAAATTTATTTAGATGTTTAAGGCTATGAATTCCCTCATTATGAATTCAGTTATTGATATTCAATTTGATTATTAGATTAGTTAGAATAACTAGGGATAAGTTTCATTCTCATGTTACTATTTTTATGGAATTTTTTGATTGTCTTCTATCCCTTAAAATTTATGATTAGGTAATTGATTAAATGAAATTTGTTTCAATTAATCACCTTTCCATAATTGTTTATGTTTTCTTATGATATCTTATATGGTATGTATATCCTTATTTAGCATCTATGACCACCCCTTTCTCATGTTTCTTTTTTTCCGCATGATTACAAGATAAATATTATTATTGATTTATATCTAGTTTACCAAGTCTACTAAACTATTCAGTCATTTGGGATGTCATTTATTATATATTGTGCCAATGTAATAAAGTAAGGAATAGGGTTAGAGCTATTGGGGCCAGGGTCTTTACAATATCTATTAACATGTGCTTAGTTTTTTGGGTTATTTATTTAATTTATTCATATATTTTGAGAATATTTGTTTTTTTTCAAAAGGAACATGAATACAATACACATGTAAAGTAAGTTTCATCATGGTACATGGGGATTATTCCTTTTTATTTTCTTGGATTAATCATATAGAATATTGTTATCCTTTCTAGATTAATCATGGATAGCTTCATTATGAATATATTTTT
Source organism: Viscum album (assembly GCA_963277665.1). Taxonomy (NCBI): domain Eukaryota; kingdom Viridiplantae; phylum Streptophyta; class Magnoliopsida; order Santalales; family Viscaceae; genus Viscum; species Viscum album. The sequence continues at coordinate 207,788,214 of OY728166.1, forward strand.
ACTAGATAATTGAAATAAAAATTATTTAACGATGAAAGTTATGTTTACCATTTAATGTAATGTATATCCAAATTATATCACTACTTTGGGTGGCCAATTAAATTTGGTTTTTGAGAATGGGGATGTATTATATTGTGAGCATAAACAACATTGAGGATTGAAGGTGTTTTGTGTTTGAATTTAATTATATGTTTACTCTTGAGGATACATTAGTTTCCCTTAGGATAAATGATTGTGGATTTCAAACTTATACAGATATAGAGACTCATATCATGGAGAGAGTTAGATGAAGAGTGTAGTGTAACATAGGTTTCCACAATACGTTGTTTATTCAAGGAAATGTGACGTTCCTTAATAGTGCTATATTGATTTGGAAATTTAGTGTGAGGAACCTTTATGATCCATTATTATATTGTAGAACCTTCTTGGGTATTTTTATAAGGTTTTTATCTGTTTCAATTCCCTTTAAATGGTTTCTATGAAGCTATATTTACATATTAAATTTTCCCTTATCTATAACATGAGACTACATTCTCTGGGTGACACCTTATCAAGTGTTGATGTGAGACTACACTGGTCATGGAATACAATTTCATTTCATTCTATGTGAATATGTTGGTTTACTAGAATAGTCTAACCCCTATAAATATAAAATTAATGATATGAGTCTAAATTACCTAAAAATGAATGAATCAAATAGATGAATTAGAATAAAATATATATGTTATAAGACCATAATCATAATAAAATAAATTCAGGTATAGAATAATTTCCTTCAAAGTAATATTTCAAGAATTTTATAAAAATGGACTGAATTTAGAATTTAATTATTAATTTATAAAAATATTAATGTAAAACCAAAAAAATATATAAATCAAGGTGTATATAGGATTTTGGCATGAAATTGACTCAAATTGTTCTGAAAAAGGATTCAAAAATTGTTGATACTTTTTATATTTTCAATGCACTTCACATGATCCAAAATCCACATGTTTTAGATTCAATATTCATTAAACATAAAATTATATTATTCTTAGTTAACTATATAACCAATATGGTAATTATGTAACTATAAATATCAATTATAACTAGTAACCAATATTCTATCTTACATACCATTTAGAAATAATGTTCCATTTTCACTCCATTGGCCACCAACATGGAACCCTTAGTGATTTTCAGTACACAATACATACATTTCATTCAAAAACATGAATTATCTAGCTCTGTGGATAAAAATAATTTATCCCTTTCCGATATATGTTTTGACTCTTAAATGTGTAATATTCATTCATTATTTTCCAAAATAAACCTAAAATTTCTATTCAGTTTCAAGTGTTTTATCATCATCTTGGTTAATATTTTAAAACCTTTTGGACACAAAATATTATATATATTCCATTTTGATGAAAAATGAAATGATTCTTTAAAATAAATGATCCATGATTCCAACAGAATATTGATACTCAATAGTAAACTATTATAATAATTTTTGGATATGGTATTTATCAATGATACATCATTAATTACCTTCTTCTATTTGTAATAATTCTAAAAATATACTTTATTTCCATGCTACCAATATGTAAGACTCAAACATACCAATTAACTCAATTTATTTCTCTTCACATACGTTTTTATGTCTAGGTTCTAAATTGAGATGGAAATATTTTTATATCAACATTTTATGTTCAAATTATAGAATTATAGACTTCATTTTATCAAATATTTTCAATTATAAATATACCATAGATATCCTCAGGAACTATTTTTATCATACCTCTGAAACTAATCACTATGGTAATAATTCCATACCCAGACTATAGTAATTATGATAATAAGATAATTTCCCATAGAATACCTTTGGATTTGACCTTCATGAACTCCAACTTGATCAACATCACATTAAACTCATTTTAATAATTCACCACTAAAGTTAATTCAGTTATCTCAATACTGAATATTCCCTAGATCAAAAATTCCTTGATTTTAGTAGTGGTTTTCTCATACTTGTAAATGTGTATGTGTGTAAATCATTTCATTTTTTTTCACCAATCTAATATCAAAAAATAATAATTTTATTTTAATGGAATCTATGAATCTCTAAGTGTATTTTGGTCAAGCTTCTTTTATTCACCTATATCAATCATCTCTAATTTTACATCAGATAATAAAAGGTCTGGATCACACTGAAAATTTTAGTCTCCTATATATATATTCTATAAATAAAATAATTCCATTCAACCATTCAATCATTTTTCTTTTTTATAATTCCATAGAACATAGTTAAGTATTTATATATTATATAAAATCAATTATCAAAAACATCCTAACTCTAAGGTAAATAATAGAGCTCTGATTCTAATTTTTATACTTATACATAGATCAACCTTCAAACTTCACAAGGTGGATAAATGTTTGAATATTTAATAGAACCCAATAATGGAGTATTAAACCAAGAACCCTCTCCATGATTCATACTTAAAAAGATGATCTAATGAAATTAAACATAAAAGATACAAGAAAAAATGGAAATATTCACACACTCTGAATCATTTAATATTTAGCATGCTATGGGATATAAACTATTTCCCTAAAGAAATAGTCTTATCTACTAAAAGCTAAATGAAATAAAAAATTGGGTTACATGTGATCCATTAATCACTATTTGATATATCACAAAATTAATAATTAAAAATATCATGTAGAGAATAAATATTTATAGACAAACTTGGATCATCCATTCAATCATTGTTAATCATATTGACTAGATATTTAAGGAATATTCCATTCTTAGTGGTTATTTTTTCTTATAGTACCACCAAAATACTTTCTAATTTTTTGGGAATCAAAACTCCTTTTTCCGACTAATTCTCATCATTAAGTTAACAATATTACACCATCCAACATATTCCTACTATTTTTTATTTGATTTCAATATTAATCTCATAACTACATTAATAAATAATTCTATAATAAGAAACTAATTTCTCTACTTAATATTATACTTTAAGGAAATTAATTTTTGTGCATCGTTTTTTTAAAGAGTTAAGATTTTTCTTCTATAGATGCATAATTCCTTGAGAAAAGTTTTATACATAATAATTTTTTTAATTATTTCCAAAAAAATTAAAAATGTCTTTAACCTATTTAAACATGTCTAAAATTTTAGTATTCGGTTTAGGGGGTCCTTATGACTTGGAAATGAATATATTTCATTAGGTATGGTAATGGAAGGAGGAGGTGAAGTATACTTAGGTACATATGATAATAATTATTTTTCTATAATTAATGATAGTTTATAGGGTTAATCATGGGGAAATGAAGCCATATTTATTGATATTTGTGTAATTCCACTTGAATTACCCTTAGTATTGTGTAAAAAATGGGTCCTAATCTATAAATTAATATATTGTTATTACAGAATAAAATTTGATGAATGTTGTCAAATTTTATTATTAATGTTTTTTTTAATAAGTGGAAAATTAAAGGTCCTAAAAACACTTTATCATGGTTTCATATAAGATAATTCATTTCTTGAGTTAGAATTTCTTTTATTATTGTTTTTTGAAAAATACATTATATTGGTTTGGGAAAAGGGGAGACTTCTTGTGAGGGTGGAAATCAGAAGGGAGAGGGTTACACCGTTGATAGGAGGGTGAAAATTGATATTTGTGTTGAAATTGGGTCATTTTAGTAAAAATTATAAAAAACTAATTTATATGTCATTCAGTTATTTTTACACATCGAAAATATCTTTGTAACAAATAAAACTCTCTATGTAATAATTAAAACCTATAATGTTTTAAAAAAATATTATAATAGATCTCAATGTCCTGAAGTTAATATTTACTTAAATTATAATATATAACAAAATACATTTATCTAGTGAGTATCGTGTTTTATAAAGTTTACAATAAGTAATTTTATTAATTATACTCCCACTAAAATAATTACCATTTATATTACATATATAAGTGTGATAATAATAATATTTCACTAATATTTAAGTCTGATTTTAGATATATTATCAAGTATATATTTAGTTATTTAATAATGTCAATTAATTCATATGTAATTATTGGATTGTTAAATGGATAATTACTTTTTCAAATTAATTAGATGAACTATCCTAACTTCATTCTTCTGAGAACCTAATTTTTTTAGTATCACCAAATAAAGTGAAATAAAAACACATTTGGATATGGTTACCTAACCCTATTAGGTTTGGTCATATTTTTAATTTCTTATATAATATAACCTATGGGAACCAAACATTGTAATGACCTTCTTGTTTGGACTATTCAGGTTTTAATGTGGGTTTCCTTTAGAAATAATTATAAAACTTTTATATTTTATGGTGTTTAAAATATATAAAAACTAATATATATATATATTTATTTATTTATTTATATATATCCTATGTATATTTTATTTTATGAAAACCTTATATGTAATCATATTTCCAATTACTCAACTTTTGAATCTTAACCCTTCAACCAAATTAACATATTTTATTCACATTAATAGATATCTCTACTATAACCAATAATATATGTTATAAATCCATATTTAAATTTTAGTTATAATAATCAATAAAGATCTATAAGTATTACATGCATGAATTTTATGAAAATATGTTCATGTAATGAAATGAAATCATATGAGACCAAAATATTATTCAATAGAATTTATAGTGTGATTGATATTCAACACCCACCTTTCTAGAACAAATCCTTAGATTTTAGACCACTGAATAATAAAAAAGTCTCACTATATAAATATCAACACTCCATAATTATTTTGAACATAAATATAGTTTTCACTTCAGATATATATATTATAATAAATTATTAATTTTTTATTATAATTAATTAATCATTGATTTTAGTTGAACTAAACTGAATGTAATAAAATGATGATTATAAAACTCCCCAGATTCATAATATAATTTTTATACGAAATTATTTAAATAATTTATATTAATGAATAAAAATATTTACAAAATAACTAATTTATATCCATGAATATTTAAACAGTTAAATTTAGGTTCATTATAGTTATGGTTCTTAGTAAACACACACACAAACATAACTATATCATGGTTTGAAATATACCTTTGTTTTTTTGTACGATATAGGGTGATACTTTTTAACTGGATTGAGTGTAATCCTTTCATATATCATTAGACATCTATCATATATAATAGTATCTATATATTGCACGTGAAATACAATTATCCATTTTTTAGTTTTATGATTATTTTGAAATCATTAGTATGTGTGGTTAAATAACTTATCACTTTACATTATACAGTTAAAATTGAAGAAAGAAACAAATTTATATATTGTGTTAATTCATAACTCTTTACATGTTACTAACATAGAAAATTATAAACCCTATCATAATATATTATATCTATTATGACTTTTGGAATCTTATATCACAATATCTAGAAGATGTATCCAACGAATGGAATTCAATAAAATTATATCATAAGTTAAAATATTCATATATCATTGTATTTGATATATTGTCCTTTATAAAATTTTGATATTCCCATAATCTCCAAAAAACATTAATTCTATACCGGATACAGACCTAACACCATTGATGCATCTTAATTACCTATTATTGATTGAAATATACATTATGTATAAACTATGGAATAGATGTATTACCCATTTTGTGGTTCATTATAGAGTAAAAATTATCAAAGTGATGGTCACAACATCATGGTTTTAAACATGGAAATACATGTATCATCCTAGACTCGGTTCACTTATAAATAACCAAACCTGGCTAGTCACATGGTCTCAATATTGTATCCTTGTATACTAGAGGATGTTAACTATCCTCGAGGGTCAATGTGGGTACTATGGGAAGACTATACCCTCGTGATTAGAGTGTATATAATGGTATAAAATAATGATAAGAGGAATATAAAATAATAAATAACCATTATTGGAATAATAAATCATTCAGATAAAATAAAAAAGTGGAATCTAAATCAATATCATACACAAGAATGAAAACTATTCCATGATGTCATAAAGAAGGGGAAGAACACAATTTACAAGGTACATGCATATGTTGTATACTACAAAAAAGGCCAAACAGAATCAAATTTATCATCGCTAATATTATGATCATTGGTTCGGTCCTCTTCTCATGTACTCCATCCTAAGACAGTATGTTAGGAATCCAAATCTGGATGCTTACATATGTCCTTACCTACATCCATAAGGTTTGTTCGGGTACCAACTGGAAGCCTGGATAGTGTGTGATATATACTCAGTATACCACCACCAATGGAATATATAAGTATCTATCTTATTTAGATAAGATAAAAAGTGTGTAGATATTGATAAATTTAAGATAGTAAATAAATAAATTCCATCATAATCTGTTCCTATCAGGATACCCAACTGACGCCACATGTTTTGGCCTAAGCCAAATATCTCTGAACAGATGGAACCATACATGTATATTTATATACATAACGTCATTTATACATATTCCTCATATTCATATATACATATATGTGCATCTATATAGATATTTTAGGAATATTTAGGACCTGATGTATAATCCCAAGGCATCTATATATACATATAAGTGGTTTTAGAACTCTCATGAAATATAACCATGGATATATAATTGATCCATAATAAAAATCATGAATGAAGTGTGGATAAAACTGAATCATGTTATTTAGAATGGTGGATGAATTATTAGTTTTAATTAATTGGTATCCCTCGCCTATCAAAGGAATTTCATAAAAAGGAACCCAAGTATCACTCTAATAAAATTCTAAAACCAATCACCATTGGATTCCATACTAGAAATTCCATATATGTAACCCAAGTATCACTCATGATATAGTATAAAGGAAAGTCCCTCTGAGCCTTTCTATGGTATACCATATAGAGAATGAGGTATTAATTATTCCATGGTATAGAAATGTTTCTCACTAAACCCATCCATGGTAATCCAGTAGGTAACAAGGTATCCTTAATGGGTAAAGTAAAGGCATCCACTCAATCAACTCATACAAGGTATTCTATAAAATAAACATTGTATCATCCCCAACTTGATGTAATTCAATTACAATTTCTAATTTTTAATATCGATGATCCCATTCAAGGAAGTCTAATTTGGGACCCCACTATCACCCTTGACATGGCATATAGGATTGGGCATAGATAGAATAAAACTCATACCATTAAAATAGTACCCTTTATTTATATTTGAAAATTCATTTAATATGGTTAATTAATTCTATAACATGAATAGAAAGGGTTTGTTCCCATGGACTACCATTTCCATTTTGTTGAATTAAAAATAAATTAAATTCTTAGGTGGATTAAACACACATCAATTTGTGGTTCAATTTAATTCCATGGAATGATTCCCTTAGGTATTTAAAGAAGGTACACCCTTAGGGGTGGCTGATGTTAAATTTTTCATCCAATGACATTAATTCAAGGGCTGTTAGGACTATACTAGTCCTAGAAACATCATTTTTTTAGTTAATTAAACATTTAGAAGGCATCGCTAGAAGGTTCCAGTGTATGGAATAATGGATCACCATATCAATTAATTAGACTTTAAGGAGAAATAATTTCACCACCTAGCTTAGGTTGGTAGATGAACCATCATTCTTTGTCAGCTTCATATTCAAACAAAAATGGTAGAAATATGAAAAACTAAAAATAAAATGACAATAGGGTATATTATCTTTCGCAAAAATAGAATTTAATATAGAAATATAAATGAGGAAAGAAAGATAGATGAATTGGGATCATATAATTGGATATCCAATTTAATTAATGGTGAAGGAATCAGACACCGAATAAAGATCTTATCTCAATGTCCAGGTTAGTATAAGATGGAAGTCTAATTTGGATATAAGCGGTAATGCACATGAATGGAGAAGAAAAAATGGTAGGAAACATAAATTAAATTGGGGGTAAAATAGCCTTTTTTCATATTTTTATAAAGCAGATTGTTTCACTTAACGGTGTTCAAAATAATGAACCTAAACCATCCCACACCAATAGATATGTTGTACTAAGTGTGCATCTATACGAACATGTTTTGGAAAAACCTTGTGGTCCCTTCTAGTATACTGAAGATCCCCACATGGCCATGTGGCTTGAGGTGAATGATTAAAACTAAATGTGTTCTAACCATGGGGTTTATTCTCCCCTTCCAAAATTAAGAGACATGGTCTCTGAATGAGCCCCATATGCTCCTGAACTACCCCTTAGACTTTGTATCATATTAGTAGTATAAAATAAGTGGTTTAGAACAATAGTGTGAGTATCCATACCTATTCAAAAAATCTATTACATTACAAAATCTTCTCTTTAATCCAACACATCTGTGAGTTTCCCTTCTGATGGTGGTAAAACATCATTTATGAAATGTTTCAACCACTGACAATGTATGTCAACCTCTAGCTCCCAGATCTTTTTATGTACACATCTGTGTTACCAAATCACCCATAATAGCGTAACTTACCTACATTGGGTGTCCATCATGTTCTAATCAATGATATTTATAGAATTCTCCATGAATGATGAATCTACCTATTAAAAAGAGTCCTCTATATCAAAATAATGACATGTGATAAAATAATAATGGTGAAACAGTTATATATAGAAGACATCATGCATGGAATGGTACCTATAAGGTAAATCCAACTGATAAGTCATCAGACCAACTCTCTCTATGATCTCAAAAGGCATGATGTAACTAGGTGAGAGCTTACGCTATCTCTGAATCAATATATCACCCAAACTAGTAGAAGCACATAAAAAGACCTGGTGTTCCACATATAACTCCATAGGTTAGTGGTGATTATTGTTATATGAATTCTTTCTAGATTGAGTTGTTGACATATTCTTCTGCATAAACTGAACCTATTCTAAAGTCTCTTGAGTAAGATGATTTCCTAGTAGCTCTACCTCACCTCCCTCTAACCAGCGTAGGGATGAATAGAATGGAATATCGTATAGGGCCTTACAGGTGTCCCCTATATAGTTTTTAAAAATCTTTTATTATAGAAAAACTTGATGAGTGGTAAGTATTTTTTTCCAAGAACCTTGAAAATAAAGGATGATTTCTCAAAGCACATTCTCCCACACCCATATCACACACTCATACTGGTCATCGTTATGAGGATTGTATATATTAATAAGATGAACTCGTGAACCTAGTTCCTTCTATAACCCCTTCTAGAACATCAATGTAATAAAACTATCCCTATCTGATAAGATGGAATGGGTATAACCCCGAAGGCATACAATATATTAAATATAAATCATCAAAAGATCATATTCAAAGAAGTACTCATTATTAGGTAGAATGTACTCAACCATGGTTAACTTGTTTTTCATCACCCATACCACATCATTTCCTTAGGGGGTTTAAGTAATAATCTCACAAATCTATGGTTATTTCATCCAATTTTCACTCTAGAATGGATAAATAATCTAGAACCCTAGTAGGTCTATAGTGGTTGGACATCACCTACTAACAGGTGGAACACCAGGTGATTAAACATACAATCTACCTCTTCTTACATGGTCACCAATACTAAAGAATTACGTCTCAATACATATTAGTAAGTATATGGTTAACTTCCATAAAATTGGCATAAAATTCCAACATCATTTTTTTATCTATCTCTATAGGAACCCAAAAAATCTGTAAAAATTGCAGGATCTCATCACCATCAATAACCCAACTAGGTTTTTTTTTCATCACCTGAGACAGCCTCACTCGGGACTAGGCCCTCGAGACCTCAATGTTGTCTTATCCTTGCCTATTATAGAAGGGAGGATGTCACTATCAAATCATCTAAAATTGGCTACCATTATATTTTTGAACCTCTAAGTGCTTCTTAGAAAATAATTTCATCAACATTGACTCACTAATAGCCGCTTGGATGGCATGTGTGTGACTCATTCAGCTCAAGTCATCAACTACTAAATTTACCATTTAGATGAATAAGAAAGATCAATATTGAATGACTAATGGTACTCTACTCATCTATGATTCCAAAGATTCATATCACACTATTTGGAAATGTACTCTAGACTTTTTTAGTCATTGTAAATGAAGAAATTCGCCCCCAATAGATATTGCCTCTAACAACAAAATGCAAGATTCATAGTTTCCTACTCAAGGTCATTTGTAGGGTAATTCCACTAGGGATGTCTTATCGGGTGGAACATGTATGCTCCAACACGGCCCCCTACATCAAAACTACTTCAAGAATGATTCCTTACACATCACAATAAACAATATAACTTGTTCATGGGTATATAAGAATCAGTATCAGTGAAGAATTTAGTCGTCCTTTCAACTCTTATAAAATCATTCTCACATTCCTTAGACCATAAAATATTAACTCCCTTTTTAGTAAATTTCATGAGAGGGTCTATTGGGAATGAAATTCCTAAATGAAATTCATATAATATCTAGTTATTCCCAAGAAACATCATATATCAAAAATAATTCTTGGTATAATACCTAGTAAATAAAACTCTCACCTTCTCTAGGTTAACGGATAATCCTTCCATTGAGATTATGTAACCCTAGAAGTGAACCTTATCAATCCAAAAGTGTCATTTAGTGAGAGTTTCATAAATATTTATCTCTCTAAATTTATTTATCATGATCTAAATTTTTTCATCATGGTCTTTCCAAGTACTAGAATACCCAAGGATATAATCCATGAATACTACCATAAATGAATACAGATGCAGGTGAAATACTCAATTCATCAGAGCCATAAAAATTTTAGGTGCATTTGTAAGACCAAATGGAATATCCAGATACTCATAAAAGACATATTTTCTCTAGATCATTGTAGTTGATAGGTATGACATCCTAAAATTCACTTAATGGTATCCCAACATCAAATTGATCTTGGACGAAATCTATGTTCCCTAGAGCTAGTGGAAGAGGTCATCCATATGAGGCAGTGTATATCGGTTCTTAATAGTAATTTGGTTCTACATATGATAATTTATTCAATTCCTTAGGATATCATATTCCTTCTTTATAAAAAGGAAAGATAAACCCCATTGTGACGTACTTGGACATATAAAACCCTATCTTCTAAATTCTCTAGCTTCTACTTATGTTCATGAAGCTAAATAGGTTTCATGTGGTAAGGAAGATTCGACACTGGTGTTGTTCCTAGAACTAGATCAATAGTGAACTCCGCTTCTCTCATAAGAGGTAACCTGAAAAAGTCATCAGGGAAGAAGGACTTGAAATGATCCACTACTAGACAGATATATATAAGGATCATTCCTTGATTAATCATAAGAAGAATAGAAATATGGGTTGTCACTCCACCCATACCATGCTTCTTAGGTCCATCTTGACATTCAAGTAAATCCCATTCATCCATAGGAATATAGATACCACCCTTGAGTGATGTGAAAGACATCCTCCAGTAATAGAAATCGTCATGAGCATGATATGGTACCATCCAGTCCATCTTGAGTATGATTTTCAACACTATAATCTTGAGGAAAAAGAGATACCGTAAAAAAAATATAAACAGCTATCTCAAGGGTGTATCCCTTATATCATCATATAGTCCAAGTTAATATTCCCTTATGTCTATTGAGAGTTATCAGGCCACATAAGTACTCTATTTCTAATATCAGACTCTAAGTAATTTTCATAGATATGAAGTAATGTGAAGTTCCTACAAAAAATAAGGTTGAAACTAAATTAGATGTCACTAAAATAACACCTAAAACTGTAGAACTCCTTGGACTATTCTCTTCAGGAGTAGGATGCACTGCATAAATATGCCTATATATTCAGTGCTGAGATGCAACCTGACAAACTTGGGAATTACCTCCCTATTGTAATTGTATATATAAATTCTCACAACATCATTCATGTCCACCTCCTTGGATATATCGACCAGTAGTAATCTAGATCACTACCTGATGTGGATCTGTTGATCATTTACTTGAATGCAGAGTTACTGCAGATCCCTTCTCACTAGGTAATGGAGGGAATTTTCTTCATAAACACTAAATGTTTCTCATACTTCTATAATCTTGACACTCAATTGGGTCCTTTGTAAATTTTGGATTCTTATATACTATCCTACCACATTGTATACACTCCATTTAACTGTCATTATCTGTCATCTAACTATTTTTACCCCTATGATTACACTCAAAGTGAATTTCCTACTGCTAGATGAATAGCCTCCCTATCTTGATACCAAAATGTACAAGATCAAAAATCTATGTTCCCTAAAGTTTATATTAGTGATTACGTCTTGGTTCACTATCTAAAAAATTATGGTCAACTAAAAGACATTTACCTATGATCTGATGGCATATGAAATCCCATCATCAAACTATATTGATGTCATAAACTTGTCAATAAAAATTATTGGGGTGAAATTTTGAAGCTTGGTGAAATGTGATGAATACTCCTTCTTAGTCATAGAACCCTTCTGTAGGTGCATAATTTCCCTAGAGTATCCTACTCTTACTATCTTAGGTAGAAATTAGTCATAATAGACTATCCAAAAAACTAACCAAACCATATTCTGATTTTGACCTACATGAGTGATCACAACCCACATACTCTTAGAAGAATCATGAAACATATAGGTCATGATCTTGAATATCCTCTTCTAATTCATCTATAAATGCTCGAATATGGATAGAATTTTCTCTATCCATGACTCAATATCCTAAGGACCACCTTCCCCTAAAAATGATGGAGGGTGCTTCTGCAAGAATTCTCATGTCAACATTGTCCTTGTAGGGGCAGGTCATGGGGATCCCTATATAGACTACATGAAGCATTGGAAACTCTCTTAACAATGCTCATCAATACACATTTGAGGAAGGATAGGTTCCAAAAGAGTCAATATAGGATTTAATTCATGTGGATCAAGGCCCACTACCTCCAGATCATGGTCGTTGTCACTCTCTTTGAACATGACTCAAGGGATCATGGTGGAAAAGATCTATAATTTCCCACCACATTCTTTAGATAAGATTTAACATATTTGCAAATAGAGATATCAAAATAGGAAAGGTAACCATATTACTATAAACACCAATATTATTACTTGTAAATATAGGTATATGTGATATGAAAGATCATAGACATCATTAGATACACCGCCTACTTTCCACTACTAAATTCGGGTCAGGGTCATGGTCTCACATTATGCAACATAGGTACTGATATAAGGATTTTCAATTTCAAGTTATATAGGAAAACGCCATTTACTTTGAATTGTAATCCCCATTTAATAGTAACCAATATAATTAATAACATAAATTCATTTGAGTTCGTACTCATTTACATTAGTACATATATCATGGTCTGGTTAGATGAGTCACCATTCCCAGGATAGAAATTTATAAGAATTATAAGTTGAAATTGGCTTGTTATGTGACTATGACCTAACCATTACATGTGGTAACATGATGCATCATGTAATATAAAAGGATTTGATTAAATTAATTACCATTCCCAATTTATATAAGTACATGCATCATAAATAAAAATTTGAATTATAGTAATAAAAATCATTTTACATTTCACCCCATGAAACTAGTGCTCCATAGATCAAACATGAAATAATTGGTTAATTATAGTTCCACCGTCAGGCTATATGAAAAAACACTATTTATTTTCATGCAAACCGTTTAATTAATCCAGTTATTTTATAATTTCAAGAAAAATTAGCACATTTTCCAATATAATATTCAAGGAACCCATAATATATAGTAGGAAATTCAGGTAGTAATGTAAGTACAGAATTTCATACACATGATATGTGAAATATCATGTTCCTGTAATGATGTTTGAGATGATATCTCTTTACCTCATCAGGATAAAGGTAAATGAAAAATTACAATAATGTAAAATTCCCAAACACATTTGTCTCACCCAACGATGATATCTATTCAATTTTAATATACACAAACCCAAATAGAAATATCTGAAAATATGTAATTTTGATTTCCCCTGTACATGGGTTTGCTTCTTCAAGGCACTATCTCATTACCTAACTCTGACACATTTTTTCTTCCATGTATAATACCCAAAAATTAATAAAAAATAAAAAAAATACATTGATTCAACTTTATAGTATCATAGGCCTGATTTAATTATATGTAACTAAACATGGTTTTCCACAAGGTTGAAAGAATTCTTCCTTATACACCAAAGGTTTCCGACTACTAGAGAGGGTAAAAAGTAGTATAGTGTAGAGACTATACCCTTTTTATCATAGTATAGAACAACAGTGTACAATAATTATAAGAAACATAAGAAATAATAAATAAATAGCAGTGGAATTATAAATCATCTAGATAAAAAAACAAGTGGAAGTTGAATCAACAAAATATAAATAAATGAAAATCTGGGCATGATGTTATACAGAAGAGGAATTACATGGGATACATGGTACATGCATATGCAACAAGCTAAAAAAAATAACAAAAATACCAAAATCTATATTCAATATAATCATGATAATATTCTTGGTCCTTTTCAATCATACTCTATATTATGACATAATGTTAGACATCCAAAGGTGGATATGTTCTTCTTTCCCTACTTATATCCATAAGGTTTGTTTGGGTACCAACTGGTAGCTCAAATAAGGTGTGAGATATACTTAGTATTCCATGACCAATGATATCTAGAACAATCCATTCTATTCATATAAGATGATAAGTACTGAAGTAATAGAAAATGTAAGACAACAAATAGGAAAATCACATTGGACCAGGTTCCTAATGGGATACTCTACCAGTACTACCTTATTCATCCTAAGTAGGATGTCTCTAAACATATGTCACCATGTATGTATATTTATATATATTACGGTATGCATATATATTCCCCATATACATATATACATATATTTTCACATATATATATATATAGAAACATGGTTATATTCAGGACTTGAGGTGTAATCCCAAGGCATATGTACATTATTATAAGGGGTATTATAACTCTCATGGCGTATAAATATAGAGATGTAGCTAATCCATCATTAAAATAAAGTATTAATCATTAACCAAAACCAAGAATATTATTTATCTAGGAGGATTATTTCTTTGTTTTAATTAATTTTTATCTTCGTCATGTCTAAGTCATTCTCTAAAATAGATATCGAGAATCACTCCAGGTGCACTCTAAAACCCATCATCATAAGAGTCTGTATGAGGAATTCTTTATAATGAACCTACGTATCACTCATGGAATAGTATAAAGGTAAAACCTTCTGATCCTATCTATGATATACAATATAGAAAACCAATTATCTCTCATTTCATGGTATAACAACATTTCCAACTATGCTCATCCAATGTAATCCAATAGGGAACTAGGTTAAGCTCATGGGAAAATAGAGGAATCCTCCTAGTGAGTCAATCAAAGGTATTATACAAAAGAAACTATGTATTTCCCCAAAAATGTTACAATTCAATTATAATTTCTAAAGTTCTAAGATCCCATCCATGGTATCATTAAATAGGTTCCTTGTAACGTCAACAACATGGTGTAAAGGAATGGTCATAAATATCATCGAACTAATAAAAATAAAACAACACATTTTAGTAATATTACCCAAAGAGAAAAAAAAGAGAAAGTGTGCATTTATATGACAGACCATTTCCATTTGGTTCAATTAAAAATAAATTACTTTAACAAGGATAAATTCAACACAAATTAATTGGTCTTTTAATTTAGTTAGGAGGAATGAAGAACTTGGGGATTTTAGGAAAGAACACCCTTAGGGGTGGCTCACATCAAGGTGTTAATCCAATAACATTAATTTGTGGATTGTTATGACTATAAAAAGGGATGAAACATGATTTTAATTATTTAATTAAATATTTAGGATATGTTTCCATTAGGTTCTAGCACGCAGCATAATGGTGAACCAGATAAATCAATTTTAATTTAAATAAAAAGAACAAGACCACCTACCTTTTGTTGTTAGAAGAACCTTAATCGTTTATCAGATTAAAATATTAATTAAAATTGTAGAAATCATAAAAATAGAAAAATTCCCTAAAAATGGGTCGTATTAGCTCACACCAAAATAGTTCCTAAGAAGCTGAGATAAATGTGGAAAGGAAGGAAGATGGATAAAGATCTTACTATTGGATATCTAATACAACCAACGATAAAGGAATCATATAGAGGATGAAGAACCTAGCTCCAATACTATGTTAGATGACGATGATGGAGATCTCCTACAGTTAATATTGGTGTTTCATTTGAATGGGGAAGAAAAATAAGGGAGAAAACATAAATTAGTTCATGGGTAAAACCATCTTTTCATGCATTTTTAAGAGGCTCACGGTTTGGCCACATGGTTTTCCAAACCATGCACCAAAATTATGTGGAACTACTAGTTAAGTGGGACAAATTGTGAATCCCTAGGAACATGGTTTTGGAAAATTTTATGGCACCTTCCATAGCATTGAAGAACCTCGTACGATAGTGCAGCTGGATATGCATGGTTAAAACTAAATGTGTGGCACTCTACAGATTACTATAGCACCCACATGGTTGGTATACATGATTAGATCTAAACATGGGATAACCATAATGCTCAGTATTATTTTCCAAAATTTAGTGCTCTGATCTGTGAGTGAGCCTCAATCACTCTTAGAGCACTCCTTAGCCTCTTAAAAAATTACTAGTTTAAAAAAGATGTTTTAATAGTAGTTTAATTAATAGTACCTATTCAAAAAAGATGGTATGTTACAATCCCTACATTATTTAATAAAATACAATGATCATTGGGTTACATTTCACTAAAATCTATCATGTTTGGTTATAAATTTTAGATATTTTATAATAGAGTTTATGACATTATTAAGAGGTAAATTTTCAGATTGTTGATTTTTTTGAATTTTATAAATTATTTTCTAATTGTTTTATAATTTGAATGCATAAGAAATAGTACGAATAATGAAATGGAAATTAATTTTTACTTTTATAGAATGGTATACATTATGAATGAGATCTAAGAACTTCCCTTGAAGCTTATATAAAGAAGTTGAAACCATAGATAATGGGTGACTATTGGTATTTAAAACTCTAAATTAGAGTTATCATTCCTCTCATATCTTTTACTATATGGTTCTATATTTCTTGGATCAATAATGATTCTATTCCAAATAATTACAATATTTTTGAAACCCACGGATTACCCAGTAAGGAGGTGTAGTTTTCATCTTAGTAATCTTGATCATTCTCATATAAATGAGCTTGGATAGATTGGATTCACATAAAAAAGAGGTTCTTTCTCCATGTATGTTTTTCTCAATTCAAAAATATTTGTCAGATCTTATGGATGAATTGTTTTTATTGGATTCTTTCTAGTACATTTGGATAATTATTTTCCCAACTAAAGTTAAACTTTTTTATAAAGTTATTTTCTATATCATTTGCAATATAGTATTTAATAAATTAATTATATTAAAAAATGTGTTTTTCTATTATCATGATGTGTTTTATAATAAACAATCATAGTTTATGGATTTTTTAATTAGTATATTGTGATCCGAAGAAAAATATCTAAGATTCATAAAAAAACTATATCATAGTTTAATAAAATTGTTAATAGAAAATGATTCCTGAAAATAAATAATAATAAAATTATTATTTTTAAATCATGTTTTTGATAACAAAAGTTATGGTTTTTATAAGAATTATATTTCTATATGAAAACCAACAACATGTCCTAACAATTAAACATTTCTTTTTAAAAATTAATCCTCTACCTCAAATTTCATCTATTGAGAAAAAAATTACAATTCATTATGACATTTTTTATATGTGAATAACTATGACATTGTTTATATTAAATCATGATGTAGATCTAAAGGGTATTTAGATCGTTGAAATATTATTTTAGTGGATGATATATACCTAGTTTCTTAATTTAAAAAATGTAAAAGAAAACAAAATAAAATGTATTCTACATTCTTTTATTTACTTTTCATATCAAAAGGCTTTATTTGGAAATTTATTTAGTTCATTCCAAAAAGTGTTTTGTAGATTTAATCAAGCTTTAAATAAAATAAAATATGTGATATTTAAATTATATAATTTTTTAAATAAAATTTTAAATCTTCTTAGATATTATAAAAGGTTTACAATTGTTTAAATATCATATATAAAAAATATGAAGGGGTTTGTATGGAATTCAGTGTAAAATTGTAATATAAAAGTGTTCATATGGAAATAAATGTGAAATATCCATATTTATTTATTTATGTAATTATAAAGTGTTCATAATTGATTTATAAAATGCTTATTAATATTAATATCATGATTAAATTTATTGAATATTAGAATAATTGGTCTATTATTTTGTTTATTTGTTTCATTAATTTAAAATATTATATTAAAAATTATTGCATAGTTTTTATTAAAGTGTTAAAATGCTTCTTATAAATATCATATCATGCGTATAAGAAGTTACATGTCAAGTATGATATAAGATTTAGTTACATTCAAACAATAATATGATTTTTGTGGGTTTTGAATTATATTTTTATGTTTTCTTATAGTTTATTCGTATTATGTGATAATATTTTATTGCAATTGAGGTCTATCTTGAGTATTAATATAGGGGTAATGAGGCTTTGGGTTGGTATTCTCATTATCCAATGAAATGTTTCTCTCTCTAAAAATATAGGAGTTATCTACCATCAAACAATAATTTTTATTTTGGTTATTTTAGTTTCATATGATATAATATCTCGTGATTTTAAAATACACAAAATTTTCAATATCATACAAGATATGCAATAAAGAAATTAAATGAACCGTAAAATATTATCATTTATATATGATCGTTATAGCTTTGTCATTGAATTTATCGTATAAATAAGAATAACTAGATTATTAAATATATATATATATATATCCTAATCAATATAAATGTATTAATTAATTATTAGTAAATACGAAGTAAATTTTTAGTAAATCCATTTTATTGTTTAAAAATATGGTTTCTCCAAACATCATTTTTATTTATTTATGTGAGTGTATAATATAATTATTATTTTATAACTTTTAGAAATTTTTTTTTATAAAAAATACCATTTTTATTATTCATATCAATATTTTATATGATTTAATTTCTAGATCATTTTAAAATGACTCATTTTTAAATGAATAGTGAAAAATACTGATTTTTTTGTAATATTTTCATTTATTTTCCATAAATTAATTAATTTAAAACATAAATTATTCATTTAATTTTACTTCAAAGTAACATAAGTATTATTTATATTTATGTAATATAATTAACTTCATTTTAATCATATTTACACTTGATTTTTGTATCTGTTCCTTTTTAGGCTTAAAATTCATTTTTCTAAAAAACAATTATCGCATATTTTGTGTTTCATTTTTTTAAAAAATACTAGCACTAATGTGAATTCAATATTGGAAAATTAATTCTATATTTTTAATTATGGGGTTCAATTTTTTTGAATATTTCCCATTTATTTTTAGTCATTATAAATAATAATCAGAGTAAATTTTTGTCACCACAATAAAGGTGAAATTAGTTAATTAAGGGAAAACATAATCTGATAAGGACTAAAAAATAACCCTAGCACTTGAATTAATTATATATGATTATTTTATTTCATATTTCATCAACTTATATCATCCATTCTTAGGATCCACTAAACTAGTTCCCCCATCTGGTTCGCTATAATGCCTAAATCATGCCTCCGTGTATGCTAGAGGCTACTGAATAGTCGCTTGGGTATAATGATCATATAGTGGGAAGAATAAACCCTCATATTAGAGTAAAAAAGAGTAAATAACCAGCTATATTCTATAATAATAAAATATATAGTGAAAAAGAAATAAATAACTAAAATAAAACATGGTCTAATAATAAATTAAATACTATAAAATTATGAAAAATCATGTCATTCTTAAAACACTGGTCACCCAATGGGTTGAACATACTTGTAGAAGTACATAAAGGTAACTAAAACAAAATAATAGGTACCTACTACTAAATCTGATCCATACCACATACTTGGTATTCAATCACTGTCATGAAAATAATAATCCACATGAGCGACTCTTCTCAATCATGAAACCCTAGGCCTCAGCCCTATCCACTATGCATCTATTCTAAGCCTTAAAAGAATACATAAGGTATACATGCACATCGGGGTGAATGTACAAGGGTGAAAAATAATCTCATTATTCCAACCCAATGATGAACCTATAAATTTATTATCATAAGTTAATTCTCATAAAATATTCTTAGCCAAACTGATATATAACTTTGAAGATAAATCAAATAAATAGGGTAAAACCACAGTAGATCCCTAGGTCTTAAAGCCGAGTCAAATGGGACATGTTACATCATGTAAATATATATGTGTGTGTGTGTGTCTACAAATATATATACATAAATTTGTATATACATGAGTATGGTGAATTAAATAACATAAATAAAATATAGTCAATCATTGGGTCTATAATCCAAATCTTCTGGACATCTTATGAAAATGACATTGATCTGGATTTCATACTACTCAATTTTTGTATCATTAAGTAAATCCCTATATCCGTAATCCCAATAAACAATTCCTTCTTTGTCTAGAACTGAAAATGTCATTGAGTATGCTAGGTCTCTATAGGGGGATACATATACAATACATGGGTTCACTCATACTCACTACCAATAACTATAATAAAGTATTTCATGTACCGACATACACTCCTATAAATATGGTACAGACATGAATGTCATGACAAAATGTCAATGTATATTTAGTCTAATGTATGATCCCTAGGTCATGTTCCATAGGTGGTCACAACATTGCAACTCAAATAATCTCTAAGGGTTTGATCTATAAGAAATGTTTACAGAGAGATCAATGGTGACATTTCATGACCATACCTTGAGGTATCCTATCATGGATTGCATAATCATACCCATCACATCGGATGTAATAATCATCCATGAGTATCCAATGATGTGGAACACCGTGTCCAATGCTACAGTCAAGAAATCGATCAGGGAGAGTTTAATCATCCTCATCACTCGGGAGATCGTAATCATACCTGAGTATCCCAAAATATGGAATAACATTTACATCACCAGGGTCAAGTAATTGATCATTAAAAACATAATCATCTGTGTCAATTGGGATGAAATAATCATCCATGAGTATAATCAATAGACATATCATGCCCAAATATCATAATCATAGGGATGAAATGTCCAAATAAAAGTGAGAATAATCATCTTCCTTAAACTACAAGTATAGTATAGAATAATTAACCCCATTGTACATTAAATCAAGGAGTTTAGAATCATCCTGAACATCATTATTGAGGATGTGAAAAATATTCAAACATATATGGCTCAAAATCCTGATCCTGGGAGATTTATCTGGGTTTCCCAATATATGAATAAGATGGATACCAGGAAATATGTTATGGATTACCAAATATAAAATAAAGGGGATAAAAATATTGATCCATTAATGTATCTTTGGGAACCCCAAAATAGATCTGCATCATGCCAGGCTCATTGGCTACAAACCAGAATGATCCTCTGATAAACATTATTGTATTAGTCGTAATCAAGTGAATGTATAAACAAAGAAGTGAGGGTGGATGAATTCCTAAACCCACAACTATTGCCAACAACCCTTGGACTTATAAGTTAAGAATTGGTTCTATGTTGACACCCACTACCATACCTACCCGCACCTGATGTACTATCTCATGTTTAGTCAAACATTGAGGTACCCACTAGGTACATCAAGTTATAACAGTTGAGAAGAATAATACATGGGATCTTTGAAGTCTATACATAATTTAAGGCATCCTACTCAGATCCTGAATTTAGAGGGAAAATGAGGAATACTAAATGGGATCTGTGGGGTTTATTAAAGAGAGAAATCCAACATGGGATCCTTAAAATTGTATATAGTAAAACGGAATCTGACATGGGACCCTAAAAACAATGTATGAAGAAGTGTAAATATACATGGGATCCTCAGAACAATATATAATTTAATGTATCCAATAAGGGATTCACTAAGCTACCAGGTAATTGAGGGAATCCCACATGGAACTATTGGAATTATTATGAATGTAGAGGCATCCCAATTGGGATCCTTTTGTTTGAAACATAAACAATGTCATCCAAAAAGGTATCCTTATAAAAAACTAACCTCATGCCATACTGGGATAAAAGGTCAAACCTCACATGGGATACATCCTTAAGGGAAATTTAAATAAGCATTGGTAATGGGATATGTCTTATGGACCATCTCAGATCAAGATCTTACTCTCAAAAGTCAACTTGATTTAGTTACTAGAGGAAGAACCTCTCTAATTATGAAAAAGATCAAAATAAGAGTTATGAGTCCTCAAAATCCCTAAAGGGTTTCACTATTGCGATATACAAAAAAATATAATCAGAATTTACTAATCATATGTACAATTCCAACTCTTGGGCATAAATATATGAAAACCCCTTAGAAGGGTAAAAAGGGAAATTACACAGCGTTTAAACCCTAGTACATGTCGTTTACTCCCAAATCCCCACATGGGCATGTACTCCAACCAGTCGTGGTATGAAAAAACCCATATACATAGAGTTTTGATCATATACATAGTGTGTATCATACATGAGGTACCTTCCCATGTACCTCTCAGGGTATAGCCTTGCATATAGCCCAGTAGTGTACCTATATATGCCGTACAACCCACAAGGGTTCTGGTCGTGTACTTTACACGACCATGTTTCCAAACACTAGATGTCTGGTTGGGTACTAAACTATAGGAAAAATTCTAGGTACCTGGTTTCTATACCCCATACATGGAATGTCCTTCTAAAAATATCATCTTCCCCAATAATGAAGAACACATGGAGGGTGTTCCAGAACTACACTTCATGTGATCAAAATATTTGAATGTAAAACCCCTCAAATCCGCTGAGACCCTATTTTCCCCAAAAAGAAACAGATCAAACCACAAGGGGTCCTAAGTATTCATAGTATGGGATTAAAATTAGAAAAAAAAAATCTATAAATATCTAGGGAAAATATAAAAACAACCTACCTTTGGGTGGAATCTTCCAAAACATCGCCCGTTTTCATGTTTCATGGCTACCACACGATTACATGGATCCTCCCGAGCTTTGTGGTGGAAAATACCCTCTACTATCCCTCTTTATATATCTCCCTCTCCCTCTCCACTCTCTTTTTTGGTGAAGAAACCCATAGAGGGCGATTCACAAGATGTCTGGGGAGATAGGAGAAAAGAAAAATAAAAAAAAGGAAAGGAAAAATTAAAAAGGAAAAGGGGTCATGTCCAAGACCCAATGGCCAACCTAATATTATACCTGACATAGTAAAAAATTCACATTATGGATTCAAATGTAGAGGCATATTCTCAATCCAATTCAATGTTCAAACGATATGGTTGAACGAACCTGTACGAGTAAATTAGTATTTAATTAATTAATTATTAATTATTAATTATTTTGTTAAAATACAAATATGTCATAATTACACCAAACTTCTTTATTATGGTAAACACCATATTCCATGGCCAATTGAGTGTTCATAATTGTTATCTGATATCATCTGTTAAGGTAAAATAACCATGTTACCCCTTATAAGCATTTGTTATTAAAAATTCCAATTTATGCTGAAAATTATAGTCTGAAAAAACATGGGCCTTTACACCTTAAAACATTAAATATATGACCTTTTTCTAGTTTGGACATGATTTTTACCTTTGTATTTTTTTTATGAAAAGTCAAAAATGTCATTCTTTTTATTTTATTATCATTAAATTTTTGAGATTGGGAGGAAAATAGATTTGTTAGGTTCTAAATGTTAAACTGAAATATATATATATTTTGTTTTTACCATGGTAATTTTTTTATTCTTTTCAATTATGAGATAATTACCTTAAATTCTTACACAATAATGGAATGGTATTTATTCAGTTTAAAATTATAATAAAAGAAATGATTATAGAGATAATAAAAGTAATATAATTTTAATGAATTTTTTATTTCCATGAATTTTTTAGATAAATATAACATATTAATAATGTTTTAAGGGTTTATATTAGAATTAATTTTCTTCCATGATGTTTTAAAAGTACAGTTAAATGAATAGGTAAAAAATTAACATTACTGATATTTTATAATAAATAATATCTTATTAAATGTTTTAAAATTAAAAAAAATAAGTCATATTAAACGCGATTCGTATAAGGATTAAAATATAAAACTTGGTCTATTTAAGTTTTAATTTTTTTCTTATAGTAACTATACAGACCCCTAAATATTAGAAGTTTGTTTATTGTGATAACCGTCAAAAAGTGTTTACAATGGTTTAAAAAAAATAATGGTTAAAACTACTTATAAACATGGAATTTTTTTATTTTTTGATATTATTTTGACTAATCATCAAAATAAATTTTAATAATATCATTTTGGAGTAATTTTAACATGAAAATAAATTTATATTAATTTAATACTTTGATAAATTAACTGAGTTACACTCCCCTCACATATAAAAGGGTGCCTCCTCGCCTCTTTTCATCACACTTGAAGAACCATTTATTTTCACCAATATATATACAAATACATCCCTAACAGAACTACACATATTCTAGTGGTATTAGTTAGGAAATATTTACAACCTTATATATCTAAATGTTCCATGGAAATGATGTTTTTCGAAGAAGTGGTATAGTTTTTAACCGAATGTTTTATTATTATTTCTTCTTCTACCTATTTCAAATACTATTCAAACATGATAAAATAATATTATCTTGTTAGGTTCACAAGGATGAATACCTTGAGAGGGGGGTGAATCAGGGTATGATTAATTTATAATTAACGCTCGTTCTGATCTTGTTTTGCTGTTAGGAAAAACACTCTTCTATCTCTTTCATGTTCCACAATGTAAACAGAAAGTAAAGCATGAACAGGACACAACGATTTTTACTTGGTTCACCTGCACTGGGCTACGTCCAAGGAACATACACCGACAAGTTGTTGGTCGTACCAAATTCCAATAAACTTCACTAGTTGTGGATTAAAATGTTCAGGTACAGTCACTCTGTCCCAGGCTCACTACCTTTACAAGATTTAGGGTCAGCTCACTGTTTTCCCAAGGGTCACTCCCTGTCTCTCTCTCTCTGGCTCACTGCTAGTGGAGAGGATCACCATCTTCCTCTTTCTTTGCTCACTACTTCGAAAAGGATCCACTCACAGTTTATAGACCTATAGGTGTCTTTATTTTCATGAAGGATTGCATCTTACTCTGTATGTAGATGCTCTTTTGAAGCTCAACTTTCACCCGTATATGAATCTCTCTTTGCACCGAAGGTATCAGGAAAACATCCAACTTCCATGCATCCTGAAAATCACTGCGGGAAATAAACCTTACTTGGCGCGCAAGTCAATCTCGGCACGCAAGTATCGGCGCGCAAGTCACAACTGGCGCACAAGTCTTCCTCACACACTTGCGCGACATAGGATTTTGAAACTCCAAACTTGCACAACTCACTTCCTTCCCCTCCTAAACCACCTCAGGCGTACAACACACACTTGGCGTGCAACTTCATTCACTGGAGCACAAGTCCCACTTGTGCGACACACCACCACCTGTGCGACCACAACACATGCGCGAGGGGAGCTCTGAATCTTCAAAGTGTTGAACTCCGGTTAGAAATGAGGAGGGTGGTCCAGTATTTATAAGAAAATTGACCACCCTACGCGATGACGCACAAGTCACCTACATGACCCAGTCTTTGTGCGCAAGTCTTCTGTCCTCCTAGACACTTGCGCGACCAACTCCCAAACTTGCGCAAACCTGTTTACTTTTCCATATTTTGATCTTCTTATCTTGAAAAACATATGGTAAACAAGTTTCATATAGTCCAAGACCTCGGTTTGCAAGTCTCTTTTCCAAAATCACTTTTCTTCATTTGTCGATTTTCAGGCCCAAAACTTTGGCAAACAGTGGAAAACAGCGCCACCTTGTGTCCGTTCTTTTTGTACCGCCTCCAGATCATCCATTCCATTATCGAAGTTCATTAATAAAACATGGATCGCTGACCACAGCTCTTGAACACGACATTCCACCATGAAATCCCCTTTGTCAACAAATTTTCATGTCATGGTTTTCATTGTCCACAATCACATCACAGATTTTCACTTTGTCAACAAACACAATCACCTCAAAAATACTTTAATGATACCTTGAGGGATTTTTACCCAACATAACTTTTTCTGAAATATATTTTAATGTTGTTATGTTAATTAAATTACCTATATCAATCTCCTTCTTCCATCAAATTTGAAATAAAATCATTGTTCTTGTGTACGATGAACTACTGACACATGAACTCATATAATACATTTTCCATCACCAACTCTCATAGATGGTTATAATAATGGATTTAATGTTTAAATATAATATTACCGAAATAATTTAAATTCAATAAAACTAAAATATAAATTTATTTCATTTCATTTCCATTCATTGAAAAATGGTAATATCGTTTATGTATATATGTGGACTACCACCTCCACGAAGTGATGTGATTAATTTTTCATCTTCATATCACATGGTTGGTATGAATAAGTGTATTTAATGAAATAATATATTTTTTGTGATATAATAATAATTATATAAATTTAAATTAATACTTAACTTATTTTCATTCTGATCATTGAAAAATTAAAAAATCACTCATGCGTACATACAACCTACAATCTTCATGGTTGTAATGTAGTTTATTTTTTATAACCACACATCTTCATTAATTTTAAAATTAAAATTTATATATAAAAAATATAATTATTTAATAATTATTATTATAAATATGATTTAATAATTAACACTTTGACTATATTCAACAAACTGAAGTTGTTTGAAAATTTTGAACTGAAAGTCCTCAATGTACCTAATGTGGAATTAACTGATTTAGTAATTAAACATGTCATTAAAATAAATGAAATAAATGGTTTAAAGGTATGATATTAAGACTGTAAATTTTTTTAATAAATTAAATATGTGGTCTTATTTTATTATTTATGTGTTAAAATACATATATATAATTTTTGGACTTCAGGTAAGGGATGTCATCTAAATTTTCTTTAATTATGTCTTATTTTATTCTTATGTACCTAATTACATTTATATAGTGTA
This sequence comes from Viscum album, assembly GCA_963277665.1. NCBI lineage: Eukaryota > Viridiplantae > Streptophyta > Magnoliopsida > Santalales > Viscaceae > Viscum > Viscum album. The sequence continues at coordinate 207,815,495 of OY728166.1, forward strand.
AATACTACCCATTTTACATGTTATATCATGAATCATTCATACTTAGTGATATTTAAATTTTAAATTTATATTACTTCATCCAAGGTTATTTGAACTGAAATTTACAATGAGGTAAATTGTTTCTTTACTCAATTTCCTTTTATTGTGTTATAACACTTCTCTATTGGATTTGTTATTCCATTATTATGTTTGAATTGATCAATAAGTTGATTTATTATATATTTCAATATTTTTTTGGATTTAAATTTGTTACATATAATCTCTCCATTAATCAACTCTTGATTCTTTGAGACGGACTTTGTAGTGATTTTATTTTTCTCAATCTCATTTTCCTGAGACTTGGTTCATATTGCACACCATGATTTATTTTTATGGTATAATTAATTACTCAATAATTAATTTTGTAATAATAATTAATAAAATATATGGTATTTACATATCAATATCATATTTTATTTTCAATAAGTTTTGATTAAAAATACCTTCCAAAGTTGTAAAGGCTTCGAGTTTTAAGATCCTTTCTTTTCGAGATTGTTTATATTCAATGTTCCTTTATAGGAAATAGTATGATATTATTTTTTAAACCACATTTATTTTATTTAAATTTGGTTATGAATTTGTTTTTAATGTTATTTTTCATTTCCTCAATTATTTATTATGGACACACCAAGAAATGTGTTTGGGAAAGATATTGATCATGATATCAGATGGATCATGATTATTTAATCCTATGACCCATATATTTTATAAATATTTATGAAATGATTCACAATTGATGATCTAAGTATAAATGTGTATTAATTATCTTATTTTATGCTAATTAATCTCATAAGGTCACAATTCCCTTACAATCATCATATTAGCACTAATGAAATTCAATTTTTAATACATATGTTTACCCTTTTTGAGAACGTGAGCTCACCCTTATTATGTTTCATTTTCCCCAGGTAGTGCAGAAATGTTTTTAGTATGTTATTCCTAAGAATGTTTCAATATATGAATATATAAATGATATATTATGTATATATTTATGAACAAGTTGTCTATGTAACCATGTTTTTAATTAAGAGATTATCTTTACTCTATAAAACTCCAAACCATAATTTTCATTCAGTATGTAAGTGATCCAATATTTATTTTTTGATATTATATGTTTTTAGGTCAAAAATTGGCTCACATTTATTGATATCAAATCCATAAATGTAAATATTATGTTTTTGTCATCTAATAAAGGATTTCATGTTTTGGTATGTTACAGTTAGTATCTAAGAAAAAATTAAAAAACTTCTGAGATTGGGATACTTTCACGAGAGACTGTCTTAATTGATTACGATACTATAAGGGTTTTATGATTTTATAGTTGATAAAAATATTAAAGTATTAGACACCCCATTTTAGATTTTAAGTGATGGGATTTTGAGATGTGTAATGATATATTGGGAGATGTTTTATTTGTTGACTTATATGTAAGCCTTAGGTTTAAATTGAAGGATTATTGCATAGGAATGTTATTTCACTTTTGGTGATATAGGATGAAAGTTATGTGATAACCTTTTAGATTAAAACATTAAATAATTTTAAGGTTATTGAGGTTATTTGGGATATAGGTTTATTTAATTATGGAATTATCATTATTGAGTCTTTCATGTTATTAATAATTTTTTTATTAATGTATTATTTCTTCATATGAAAGTTTATAAAATTTAGAAATTATTATATATTATGATAACCATTTAAAATTTAGTTAATATCTTAATATAGAAGGAATATACTTTTATTCTTTTATGGATTATGTGATCTATTAAAAGTTGATTTTCATTCTTCTAGAATTAAAAATTCATCATGAATACTCATTGTTTGAGGAAAAAGATGAGATTGTAGTGGAAATTGGTTAAAGGATAGAATTATACTTTTCAAGAAAATATATATCCTAATTTTATTATTAAATATGGTAATATAATTCAATAAATCTAGAAAAAGGTTATTAAAATAGAAATTTTATCCTATTACATTATTTTAGGATAAATCAACGGTCTTTTTCACACCTCATTGGTTTTCAGTTTTTTGGTCATTAGGTTTCTCATGATCCTTCATTTTCATATGATCAATTATCTCTATAACTCTTCACATATATTTAGACATTATGTTTTCCTTCATTACATATCTTCACTTATAACTAATGTTATCCAATTTGAAAACCTAGTCATGTGTAATGGGTGACAAACTTATTATTTACTTTCCCCATTTTCAAGAGAAAGTTTTATTGAACCTTTTTATAATGTGGTATTTCAATAAAGTTATTTCTTAAAGTTAAACCCTTGATTACTGAGATCAAGTTCCAATTATGAAGACTTAATTTATTAAATGGATAGAATTTAATATCAAAAAATTCTAAAAAATACTATATTTGATATTATACATGATGCGCAACACTAAACATAAATAAACCATGAAATATTATTATTTCAATATGACCATTATAACATTGTCATTGAATTGATGGGAATGAATATGAATAATCATATTATGAAATATATATATATATATATATATATATCTTAATAAATATATATTTATTGATTAATTCCTTGGAAATAATAACTCAATATTTAGTAAATCCTTTTATTCTTCAAAAATATATTTTCCTCATAGATGGTTTTTATTACATTTTGTTAACGAATAATATATTTAATTTTTAAAAAAATTAAATTTTATATTTGATAAAATAAATTTCAATTTTTAGAAAAAAAATTAATATTAACTCTGTGTAATGTTCTGAAATTTTTCTGCAAATTTTAATTCCTCAGTGAATATATAAAAATATCATTTTTGTAAAATCATCATTTCTTCTCATTAAATTAGGTAATTTAAAAGACACAATATGAAAGGTATTTTCTTCCAAAATAAAATGAGTATTATTTAGATAAATATAATATAATTAGTTAAATTTTAATCATATTTATACCTAATTTTTGTATAACTTTCTTTTTTGGTCTTAAAACACTTATTTCTGAAAAACATTACTTTAGTGCATTTTGTGGGTATAATTTTAAATTAAATTATTTCACTGATATGAATCTAATATTTCAGATTTGATTCCTCATATTAAATCATGAATTCCTAATTTGGTAAATATGTATATTTTATTTTTAGTCATTCTAAATTGTAATCATATAAAATAAATTTCCTGTAATAGAGGTAAAATGGATTAATTAAGGGTAAAAATAATGTGATAGGGACTAAAAAGTAACCCTAAATCTTTTTTTAATTTTTTTAAATTTTTATATTTCCTCTATAATCCTTGAAAAATATTAATATATTATTTTTTTCCATTTGGACATGATTTTGACCATTATAGTATTCTTTTGTAATGAAAGGTCAAAAATGTCACTCTATTTGTTTTACTATCTTTAAATTTTTTACATAGGGATAAAAAAAATATTTTTGGTTATAAATGTTCATTTTAAATATAAACTTATTTTTTATCATGGTAATTTTTTTATAATTTTTAGTGATGATTTTGTTAACATAAATGCTTATGCAACACTAACACATTATTTATTCAACTAATAGGAAAATAAAATAAATGATTCTTAAAATATTAAAAGTAATATAGTTTGAATGAATTATTTTGTTCCAAAAATACATTTAGATAAATATATCATTTTAGGGAATTTTTAAATATTTATATTCTATTAATTTTTTTACACGATGTTTTCAATGTCAAATTAATAGAAGAGCTCTAAATTTGTCATTAATGATGTTTTATATAAAAAAAATTTTATTAAATTTTATAAAGTTATTAAGAATCATATATTTAGTTATTTATGGGTATAAGGTTTAAAATATAAACTATTTTCCATTTAAGGTCATATTTTCCTTTTATCGAAATTATATTGACCCCTATTGAGTAAAAAAAATGTTATTATAGTAATGGTAAAAAGGTATTAACAAAGTTTAAAACAAAAAGATAAGGGTGAAAACATAACATAAAATTTTATAATATTTACTAGATGAGATTATTTCAAGTCATACTCACCCTATATTATAATAATATCATTTTTGATACATTTGATCATGAAAATTATTTTCTATTAATTTAATTCATTAATAAATTTTAAGAGTTTCCTCACTTAACTTGTAAAAGGGAACCTCATATCCTCTTTTATTCACAATAAAATAACCATTTTTTAGATAATGTCTACCCAAATACCTTCCTAAAATACATATACATATTATATAGCTCTTATTTTGTGAACAATACCATCCTTAGTGGTATTAAGTTGTAATGAAATGGAGGTTGTCCATAGAGTGATATAGTTCTTAAAAGGATATTTGTATTTATTTCTGTATATAACTGCTTAAGATGTTATTAAACCATGATAAAATAATAACATAAGTATATTCCATGTACTTAGATGTTTTTAAAATATTTTAAAAACTAATATCTATCTTTTTATTCCATCAAATGGAAAATGAAACCATCATTCATGTGTATAGAGGACTACTGCCTCACAAACCGAGGTAATTTATTTTCCATCACTGCATATCACAACTGGTTATAATGTTGGATTTAATTTATATATATTCTATTAATTAAATTATTATATTTCTATAAAATCAATATATCAAATATTTTTTATCTTCCCATTCATTGAGAAATGATAATGTTGTTTGTTTGTGCATTTTGACCACCACCTCCACAAATCAATGTGATTTGTTTTTCATCATCACATATCATGAATGGTATATTTATGTTTTTTTAAGGAAATATTTTTTTATTTTAAATATATTTATAATTATTTATCTTTAATACAATACTTACCCTTTTTCCATTATGATTTTTGAAAAATAGAAATGTTAATCATGCATGTGTATGATCTACTTTATCTATTATTGTAACATAATTCATTTTTCATAACCATATTTCTTGGTTTATTATGAAATATTAATTGATTTAAAACAATTATAATTATTTTATGATTATTATTTTGTATATAATGGATCAATTACCCTTTAACCTTGATCATCACACTGAATTTGTTTTGAAATTATGAACCGAACATCCTTAATGTACCCGATGTTGACTTAAATAATTAACTAAGTTAAAATGATAATAAAATAAATTAAATAGTTTAATGATAAAGAATTAACCCTATAAAATTTTCCTAATAAATAATATATTTTATATGAGTTTATTATAAAGGTGTTAAAGGACATATATATCATGTCTGGAATCAAAGTAAGGGATTTCGTCTCAATTTCCCTTCATTTATTAATATTTTATTATTATCCACATAATTTATTTTATACACTGTAAATACTAACCGTATTACTTGTTATATCATTAATAGTTCCTAATTCATGGTATTTTAATTTGTAATTTGAATAATTTCATCCAAGTTTATTTGAATTGAAAGTTACCAAGTTTTAAAGGGTTTCTTAACTCAATTTACTTTCATTGGGTTATAAAGATTCTTCATTGGATTTGTTATGAAATTATTATGTTTTAATTAATATCTAAATTGATTTATTATATATTTCTACTTTTTATGTGGACTGATATTTTTTACACATAATATGTCCATTTATTAACTCTCAATTCAATGGTAAAAACATTGCAAGTGTTTTCTTTGTCTCAATCTCATTTTCTAGAGACCTATTTCGTGTTGTACACCTTGATTTCCTTATACGGTTTACTTATTAACTCAGGAATTAATTTTTACATATTAATTCAGGAAATTAAAATATTTATATATTTATATCACTTTATTATACTCAATGACTTCTTATTCAAAATCTTCCCATGCGACAAAGGATTCATGTTACAATTTCCTTTCTTTTTATGATTGTTTATGTTCAAGGTTCATTTAGAGGAAATAGTATTCTATTATTTTCTTAAACCAAATCTCTTTTATTATACTCCTTTTATTAAATTTATTCTCATGTTAATTTCCATTTCCACCCTTATTGATTCTAGAATCACCAATAATGGGATTTGTATGTTATATGGATCTTGTATCGTATTTTAGATTACAAATATTTCTCTTCTATATCAATGATTTCTAAAATGTTTTCAAATTGATATTTTATAAACATAAATGATTTCATAAATTTATTTTACAATGTGTTTTACCTTCTATTAAAATGTTTTAAATGGAAATTTTTTAATTTTTTCCATATGAGTAACATTTCACTCTCTTTACAAGATGTTTAAAAATAATGGTTCATTTTTTTACATTTTCATCACAAAAGTATTTCTCTACTACCATGATAGTTATTTTAATTCATTATTACTTTATATAATTACAAGTATATTTTTAATGAAAAATATTTTCATAGTATTTTATGGGTTTTTAGTTAGTTAATATTACCAAAATAAAAGGGTATTTTACCATGTTTTCAATTAAATGTTTTAAATTTTATTTCATCTCTATCAAAATCATTTTATGATTCCTATACTTCATTGGGAATATGATCATATTATGCCATCCATATTATTTTTGTATAAGGATTATGATGACTTTTTTAAAGATATTATTATGAAATAAATTTCTTTTCCATGGGTAAACCAAGCTATAAATAAATAATGTTTGTTTTTTAGGGGATTTAAATTAAAAAGTGAATGATTCTAAATGTTTTATTCATAAAAATTAATTGGAAATTATTTATGATGATGGTGGCCTAATACAGTTTATACAATTTTTTTATCCCAACTATAGATCATTTTTTCTGGGGAGATCGATACAGCTTATATGATGGGTGTGCCCAATAAACTTTTACAATACATGGGTAAGGAATTTTTTCTCCTAAATATTATTTTGGAAACTAAAAATATTGGTTATTCCACAAATATGAGTGATATAAAGGTTATGTTTGGAGATACCAACACATTTTTCTCTATTATTTATAAAAGTATTAATATTTTTTTGTATCAACACTAACATCATGTGGCTAATGATTATTGAATCCAATGACTCTTATATTTGTTAAATATTTATTCAATATTTTATAATTGATAATCCTTGTATTTATGGGTTTGAGTTCCCTAATATTATGATCATGCACTTTGATTATGTCATCATGCCCTTATTCTAATATTATTCTCACTGATGATATTCGATTGTTAATGCCTATGAATTTTATTACTAAGAATTTGAGCTCATCTTTCTTATATTTTCTTTCCATCGGGTTGTGAACAGTTATTTTAAGTATTTTATTCCTAATAATGTTACTTGACATGAATATATAAGTGGTAGATGATTTAGATATTTTTGAACATCTTATTTATGAATCCATATTGTAATGTAAGATTTTTTATTAATTCTCTAAAACCCTAAACCAAAAAAACATGGGTTTTTAAGTGACCCAATATTTCAATTTGATGATATATGTATTGAGGGGATAAAATATGGTCTCATTTATCAGAATCAAATCCAAAAATATAATGATTATGTTCTTAGCATCATATCTAGAAGTGCATGTTTGGGGTTATTATATGTAATTATAAACCATTACATTAAAATTTTTCATATTCCATATGCATGATAAGTATTTAGATATGTGTGAATATAATTGAATTTTATTTATATATAATAAGAATAAATAATTTGTTTTATAATGTTTTATGAATTATTATTACTGGAACATATTAATTTGTTTAAATATATAGGATAATAAAATAAAACATTTGATATATGTATACATAAATATATTACATGGTATAAGATAGTGAGATGATAAAAACACTAAAAAATACCAAGTTATGATAATAGAAATAGGTGACATAAATTAAATTATACTACATGGTATATATAATATATCCGAAATTAGATACATAGAGAATTTTAACAATTTTTTATATATATTTTAAATGATATTAAATATTTCTAATATTCATGACATGAAAATACTCATAAAGAACTATTATTAGATTTATCTATGTTAAACCACATTAAAATTTACCAATATATGTGTTCTAAAATAGTGTATGAAACCACTTAAATTTATCAATGTAGATCTTGAAACCAAGTATGTAATAATCTTAGTGCATTTCTTTCCTAGAGAAACATTTACCTAACCATGTCATCATAAAATAAAGTGTTGGAGTTTCATTTAAAATAAATAGTATGTAATCTACCAACAATTTCAAAAACAACACTATATTTCCAATAATATAATTATATAAATTGGAATCATATATGTTCTTGATAAAACTATACTCTTGTATTATATCATCAAACTAGATACTCCAACTCCAAGAATCTTTCTTAAGTTCATAAATAGATCATTAAATATTTCATACCTTAAAAGGCTCATTTAAAACTTTGAAACAATCAAGATCTATCGTATATATGTCTTAAATGAAATTCCCATTAAGTAGAAGTTTTTCTATATCCAGTTGATATATATTAAAATCATAATGAGGTACTATGTCTGAAAAAATATGAATATAATTTATCATCGCAAAAGGTGAAAATTTTTATTCATATTTAATACCATGATTTTTTTGTAACATTTCTCCACTAAGAATTCTTTATAGGTAGAAACTCTACAATCCATATCAATTTTTTAAGGAAAATCCACTTTCACCTCATGGGTATCACCCCTTCGGGTGAATTTATTAAGTTAAAAATTTGGTTGGTGTAAATGAAGTCTATTTCAAATTCCATATATTTTAACCATTTTATATGATTAAAAATATCATTGGCTCCCTGGTATAAATTTGGTTTCTCTCTTGTGAATTTTAATTTATCATCATTTTCTATAAGAAATACATATCTCTTATGTTTCTAAATAATCCTACCATAACTTCAAGTTTTATATGTAAGATAAGTCAATTCTTATTCTTAAACTATTTATGGACCTTTATCAAACTCTATATTATGAATGATTTCTATCTATTAGTCTTGAACTTCACCATGTTTATCATTCCTCCAACTAACTCCTTTATTTTTATATTCTTTCTCATGGAATTCAAAAATTCATTCTATAAACAATTTTTATTTAGTTGGATTATAAAAAAAATCTCTCTTAAATTCCTAGGGATAATTAAAAATAATAATTTATCTTACTTTGGGATAATATTATTAGAATATAATTATCATATGAGTTCTTTTCAAACCCTAAAACTTATAAAATATATAATGATACATTTCCCAATTCATATCTCATGTGGTATTTTATGAATGTTTTAAATGGAATGGAATTTAGTATAAATACAATGGTTTATATAAAATAGAATTATAATATTATAGGAAGTTCTCATTGAACCATCATCTATTGAACCATGTCAAACAAGGTATGATTCTGTCTTTCAAACACACCATTCTACTATGGTGTTACATGAAGAGTGAGTTGTGGAACAATTCCACAATATCTCATATGATTAAGGAATTCTTGGATTATGTAGTCACCACCCTAATCGGAATAAATAATATTAATTTGATTCTATACATAATTATAAAACAATTTGAACTTTTTAAAAGCAATAAAGTACTCAAAACCACCACATTCTTGTGTACTAATTGGTCAACATAAATCACCATATATAAGATCTAAAAATATATTAGAGCATTCAACTTTTCTCCCAAATAGATATTTGGTAAATTTCCCCAATAAACAAGATTTTTATATATCAAATGAACTATAATCAAATGAGTCCAAAATAACATTTATATTGAGTCTTTGAATGATTTTATCATTTATATGTCCAAGGTGACAATTCTAAAGGCATGTGGGATTATAGTCACCACTAATATTATTATTTTAAATATTATAAATAGGATTTTTCATAACCTAAATATATTAACTATTTACCACATTCTCGATGATATAAAAAATCCCATTATTATATATAGAGTAACTCTTGTTCTTAATAGTGAATGAAAATAACTTCTTATATAAACAAGATATAGAAATAAAATTTCTATTTATAATAAGAACATAATAACAGTTATCCATTTTTAATACTAGTCCATTAGGTAGAATTAGATCATAAGTTCCAACCAATAATACAAAAACTCTAACTCCATTACTGAAATAAATATCTTTTCTCCCTTTATCAATTCTCTCTCATTCATGATTATTTGTTAATTAGAACAAATGTGTGATGAACAACTAGAATTCAATTCCCATCAGCCAATGTTTTTTTAATTGATTTATATAATATTTATATTCAAATTCCCAAAATGGTTCTCTTTGAGAAAACTTATCAACCCAAGATACCAATCTGTAAATATTTTATAGTGCGTGCTTATAAGTGATCTCTAAATGATTATCATTAATTATTTCATAATCGATATCAAATATATATTTATAGGTGAGTATCATGTTCTATATCTTTTCATCAAGTTCTTTTAATTAATTTTATCGAAATAAAAATGATTCTCATTTACATCATATCAATTTACTGATACAAGATCCATATTTCTCAATGAAATGAATCTATTTTACAATTTCTATCACTTCTTAGTTATTTACTAAGAGAATAATCCCAATCGTAGTAGTTTTTATTTTTGGATAGCTTAGTGGATAAATATTTATCTAAATCCATCATATGGATATACTAAAAATTATTCCTCTAGTAACATAATCATATAAGGGTCTCTTAGAAATTGTATCCCAAATAAAATTCTAAAAACAAGCTAGAATTGTATGATTTATGGACACCCATATTTATCATCTCATTACCTGTAGTTTAAACTAAATTCACTTATAATATTCTTTCCATGAACAAGATAATAAATGAGAAACCAACTATGTAATAACATACATTAGTTGATGATCGATTCCTCGACTAGTTTCACTATAAAAAGAATACCACACTTAGTATTTTAGGGGTATTATTCTAAATGTATCAATTAATTAATATACATCATATAAATATTAAATTAATTATTATTGTATATAATGTAATATTTATTGTCTCATTTTTTTTATCCCCTTGAATATGAATGCTTCTATCAATATAGTTTTTGAATCACTATTCTATCCAAAAAATTAATGTTTTCACACAATATTAATGTGTAACTCTTTATACAACCCATACCTCATGTTACTCACAAAAATATAGAATCCAATCACATTCAGATATATCCATATTCTTCTTATGTATATTGTAAATTAACTTTTCATATGAAGGTTTAGAACTATATAAGATTGAAAAATTCCGTATCTTTAATCCTATAACAAAATATAGCTAATCCCATCCTTTCTAGAAAAAGGCATAAGCCTTCGAGATAGTTGGAAGTTTAAATAAAATTAATTCTACAAATGGATATGTTACTCAAGAAATATTATATTTCATGATAATTATAAAACCTCAGATAAAATAAATATTTCCAACTACTAAATTCAATCAAATAACATCAATTATGAACTGAGGTCAAGTGAAATCCCCAAAAAGTGTCATTAAATCCTATGGGTATAAGAAAATTTAATAATTTATATTTAATTCAACGAAATTATAATAAATAATTATATACAGAAAGAAGAATTTTTTTTGATCCCAAGAGATTATGAAATTAGATTTTATAAAATTTAAAAAAAAATTAATGGTGAAGGTTTTTATGAAATAAAGCAAAAAAAGTAGATTATTATTTCAATTAGTTGGAGAAATCATATCAAGTTTTTGTAGATATCAGGTTCAGGTTATAGTGATTTTAGAAATTAAATTGATTTATAATTGTTTTTTTAATAGTAGATACATATAGGATCCTTAGTTATGGTATCCCCACCATAATGAAGAAATCCCCATTTTCGCATCGTTAAGTACTTCGAAGTTTTAATAGATTATGTGTCTCAATACCATTTTTAATAATAATTATCCTAAACTATTCAATGGTCATTCCTAGTTCAATATAATTATTCAGGAAATTAAAATTATACATCCAAATTCTTATATTAATTTTAAAGAGAAAGAAAGGGGACATTAATTGAAATTAATTTTGATTGCAACAACCCTAATATGAACAAGATAACTGAATTATAATTTACGGCACCCTCCCCCTTCATCTACATCACCTGAAATATTTTTTGATTTACCATATTTTTTTTTAATAAAGGATTGATAGGAGAGGTGAAAATAAAATAAATTTATAATTGGAATGGTGGAAATTACCGTTGCAGGACTATACAGTGGCGCAGTACCTCACCCCAAGATCTGTTCTCTAATCCAATCTCTAATGACACAGTAGACTGACCCTCTTATTTATAGGTCTATAAGGCACCCCCACACTCATAAATTTTATAAAATAATAAATTTAATCCAACCAATTAAACCATAAGGTAATGGGTAATAAAATTTGGTACCTGGTTAATACGTACCAAAAATCCGATGTTTTCGAAATTCGGCATCTGATTCATGGTATGATACATAATATCACACCATGAAAAATCATGTATTTCCCCTGAATGCCTTTATTTGTAATTTTTTCTTCATTCATGCATATCTTATTATTTTCACACCTTGAATATGTGATTTATGGTGTGAATGATAGTTTTCCAATGTTTTGAGCTTCATTTCCTATTGAATCTTTGATTCTAATCCTTAGACTTCAGTCTTAACTTATCCTGCATCATGGACCATTTTTTCATCATGAATTTCGTCTCCCTTTATCATGTTTTCTTCCAAATAAAATTTCTCATCTACCATTATAAAAAATAAATCAATAAATAAATATTCTTACAAGATTTAGTATTTTAATTAAAAAAATATTTACCTTTAATCTTAAAATTATATGTATGATATATAGTTAACAAATCCCCTCAAACATAAATTCTGGATAGTCCTCAAGAATAAAATCTCAAAATACTACATAGATGTTCCCCCTATAAAAATTTAAATGAAATGTCCACAGAATCAATTGATTAAATAGGTAATTTAATATTCATGCATCACATAGAAAATTTTCTTCATCTTCTCACTTTTCAAATAAAAAAGTCAATGATGTATTTTACTCATTAACATTTGAATTTATTATGCCTCTTCATCCTAAAATTTAAATTATTAAATAAATTATCAATATACATTCCAACTTTAATTTACCATGATTTGAATTTATTTTCACTCATCACTAAAGGGACATATTTAAATGGAGTTCTACTAACTCCTTAACTCTTATTCTTTACTATAGGCTTTTAATTCACCTATTTTTTCTACCCTTTAATAAAAAAAATCAAATAATCATGAGGGGTTTATCATTAAGATCAACTGAATATTAGGATTTAGCGTAGATGGGTTAATGATGTAAACCAAGTAAATATCAATGAGGAGGTTAATCCCTAGAGTACTCAACATTTTAATCAAATGTAAATCAGTGAAAAAAAATCCCCCTCCAATATGAAATCACTCATTTATTCCAAACTCGTAGAAAGATCATGAAGTAATGATTTATAATGAATGATACACCCTCTTGAATTTTTCTTTCGTCTCTTTGTTTCTTTTTTAAAAGTTTTGGTTTTGAAAAATCTCACATTCACCACAAACCACAAATTATCACCTCACAATACTATTTGTAATGTTTATAACAATATCTTCAGCCAAAAAAATTTCATTTTTGAATTTCCCAGGACACAAACCATTTCTCAATTTTGTTAATAGGGTGAGAAATTAGTAAAATATATAAAAATCATGATCCTTTCCCCAAATTCCATGAAATCACCCACACACTTATGTTTTATCATGATAATCCCTTACACTGTGTCATCGTCTCACCAATACTCATCATCCGAAAATCATGAAAATATTTACAGTGGGGTGGGAAAGGATAAAATAGGCTTATAATTTGTCTCTTCCCAATCATGTTTGGGCTTGTATTATCTAATCATAAGAGGCATTAATGTACGGGTAGGTCTTAGTATAATGGCTTAATAAAAATATTCCACAATAATATTAAAAGTGTATTTTTTTAATAATATATTTGACAAGATGAAATGGATTTTTTAGTAGATAACATTATAGAGACGTATTAAAAAATATACTCAAGGAAACAAGGGAAAATATAGGCTTAAAATTTATATCAGTTATGTGAACAAATGATTGGGAAAATCACTCCTGGAAATTCATATTAATAATAAAATAAATTAACACAAATTTCAAAAATTTGTGGCATATAGGATATCAAAAAAAATTCATTTACAGACCTCAACTAGTGTCCCTAAATAATTCATTTTCAAATATGAATCTACATTTTTATCTCTACATATTTATTCCCCCACTTTTCTAATTCAAATTGATTGAAACCTAAATTTAAAAACATGGATTAAAAATAATCCTATTCATATTATGTCTTCAATATCAATGATTAAAGTGAATATTTAAGTACAAGTATGAAATTATTAGTTAAAATATATTAAAAATAAATTTATAATTGTGGGGGTAAAATAAAATAAGGAATTTAAACTCATTATCCTCATTTAATGATGCTCAAAAAAGGAATGAGTATGTTCAGTCTACACCATTTCCTGATGTGAACATTACATTTACATCATGAATTGGTATCTCAATTCATGAATTTGTATCTCTGATTACGAATCATCCACATACCGCTTCATTAGTTCTCCTCATGCTTCTTACTTACCATGGACTTTATTATGAACTAGAAAATGAAAATAAAAATTGAATGTATAGGAATTTTTCAATAAAATTTACAATATATTGGAGAGAGAGTCTACAAATGAAAAATAAATCCTAAAAAACATGGGTTGCATCTTATTTTAACATTTTTTTAATGTTTTTCTCTCGACATTAAGTCTTCTTAGGTTAGGTTAGAGGATATTGGAAAGATTTTACCTGGTTTATATTTATAAAAGACATCATATGTGACCTATCTACATATTTCATCCTCCGTACTTCCTATAAATATATCTTAACTCTTCTTATTGGAAGAACCTTATCAACCTCAATCAATCTGATCCACCAGTTTTTCTTTAATCCTAGAAAATGAAATGTAATATTGTGTACCATACATACTTGTTTTCCCTATTTAACCATGGTGGAATTAGCTTCTCCTCTAGTGTATTTAATTTTTTAATTATTATTTCTAAAATGGAGTTTAAGATATTTTCTACTTGTTTTAGAGTTTACATATATTTTTTCCCAACTTTTTAGGTATATATCCTTTAGTTATCTTCATTGTTTGACTTCTTCTTGGTCTAGAAATGTTTCTTATGGTCACTCACAAAGATGATCTGAAGCATTTCCCATCTGAAATTATAGGTTCTGTAGTGGAACCTTTTAATAAATATAATTTTCCATCGATACATTGAAATCTAATACTTGATCTTTTAAATAATTCTTCAATTCCTTGATGGATTCTCTGGTGGTAGTCTGAAATGTAGACAAGTTTTTTTCAAATGTATGAAGTTGTCTTTGAAGTGATAGAATTTTTGTGGTTGGAATCCTAGTTACCACTACTAATACAACTTACCATGTTGTTGTTGTGGTCGCTAACCCTAAAATTCAAATTGATGGTTGTAATCAGCATAATGAACTTCTTCAATGCACATTACTTGGGTTTACTATTATCTCATCATTGTGCCTATATTATTTTTCATATTTTCATATAATCCATCATCCAGTTATTGTTATCAACAAAGTGCAGTGATATTTTCTATATTTTGTTAAATATGTTTTTGTAATTTGTTTCTCTCCATCTCATCCAAACAATTATTGCTCTTCTCTAGTCATTTATTCATTATTGATCCTCCTACATTAGTTTCCATTGTTTACTTGTTTCCCTATGAAAAACCATTGTCGAATTTTATGATTAACAACTAGATTTCAATGCCTTGATGTGGGCATTTTTTATCAGTTATTTAAAATTATCCCATTCACTCAATAGTTATTCATCCACATATGGATTGAAATTAAGTATATTGACATGAATTTCCATATATTTAGAGGGTGGAAAGAATCAGGTAAGAAATTGTCTTACCAACTCTTCCCATTTAGTGATGTAAGGGGATGGAATGCCATATATCCATTCATGAGCATGCTAACTAAAAGAAAATATGAAATGATAAAGTCATTGTAAGAGTTGGAGTCCTAGAACCAATTAGTTGTGCATTGATTACATGGATATTTAATGTATTTAAATATTAAACATCTTATTACATATTTTTCATTATTCTATATGACAATTATGTAATAATGTCCAAGAGTATTTGTTGTGTTGATAAGGTCATGGAAGTTCCCCACAATGATGATAACCTTGAAATTGTATAACAATAGTCTTAAATATAGTTCTACGGTTGGATGAAATAGTATTAATGGACACATATAATGCAAAACATCATTTGTGTGTACTCATAAGCAGATTAGAGTACCTCTCATGAAGTTCTCACTTGGTAATCTCTAAGACATGAGATTATGAGAAAAGACCCACTAGTAGGAATTTTGTATGTTTTGCTGTCATCAGATATTTCTATATGTGAGTGTTTTTAATGGTCCTTTGACTTTAATATATCCATTAATACATTTCATGACTCATGAAATTTGATTTACTGACGAAAGCCATCATGTATATAGTTGGTGGGAAGTAGGGTATGTTAGGTGTGTCACGAGTGACACGATATTAATTTATAAGTAAAGGAAGGATTTTTCCCTTACAGTTATAAAAGTTGATATCTCGGCCCTTTGATTGAAATATAACCATCACAAAATGTTCCATGGCCATGGTGTAATGAAGAGTTTATTTCAGGTAGTCAAAGAACGACATATCAAGTATAAAGGTTGATGACACTATCATGAAACCTGGTTGAGGAGATATTGAGACAGAGGGATTATATTATATAGTGAGCATTAGTATATGGATATCGTTTTTATGACTTTACATTCATTCTATTGGGTTCATTGAATAATTTCTAGATAGTACTCTTGGACTTTAGGCAACCCGCCTAATTCCAATGAGAAAAAATCCTATAGGGTCACACAGTAAGTGTTTTTGGTGGTCTCGGTTAAATTTTATTTAAAATTATTTAATGAAATTAATATTATTCTCAAGACTGTGGAATATTTTTATTCAAGTTAAGATGATATCATAAAATAAATAAAATATGTTTATTTATTTTATTGAACATTTAATAAATATTTATTTACTACTTAGTAAAAAAATATTTATTTAAAAAATAAATAAATAATTTATTTATTCCAGTGTTCAATAAATAAGAGTATAGTTCGAGTGGACCAAGTCCGGTCTTGTAGTAAAATAATTATTAGCAAGATGTTAAATAATTATTTGTTGGCACGAGTTAAAATAATATTGACGTTGCTATTATTTTGTGATGCGTAATTTTATTCATAATTCCATTTTGCGCAAGTTGGCGCCCCATAAATAATGATGCATTATTATTATTATTAGCATGATTTTTCTCTAAGTTTAAGAATGTATTTGATTTTTGTTACGAAATTAGATATTGTAACTGAATTTCCTTTCATAAAAATAGAAAATTAAATCTATTGTGCCATAGTGAGTACACTGCACACTTGGTGAATTGAGAATTTTTGAGCCCAAACAATGTCTCTCTCGAATCCTTTTCCCACCGCTCTTAATAATGAGAGACGTTGTTCAAGACTGAAGAACAAGTGATCAAGAAAAACCTACATAAGACACTCACTTATCCATGCTAGCACCCATAGAACAAATGGTGTTGATCGGAGGCCATCAGAGCACATTTGGATCACTGCTAGAGGGATTCTAGTTTTGATCCTATCAAGTGCAATGAAATAATTCGGAAGGGTCATTATGAATGATCAACAACATCAATGAAGAAAATACTGAAGATCTAGGTATTCTTTTAAAAATGAAATTAATTAAATTAATTATAAACATGATGTTCAAGATCCTCTCTAAAGGTTTTAGGCCTCTTCTTTCTTAATCTAAATCTTTGATTCTATTCCAGGGAGACTGGAGTTCATCATCGTATTGATACCAGAATAGTCATTAATCATGGTAAAAATTAATGTTGGGTGTCATCCCAACCACACATCGAAATCTCAATATATGTTCCTCCTCTTTCATTTCTCATTCACCTTATCGAAATTATCTTTTCTTTTAATTTTAATTCAAATAATATAGAGGATCTCATACAGATGTTTCAAAGCTTCCTGTTCATCCAACACCAGAACACATGGTGTGTATTTGGTAGTACACGTCATGTAGTCAAGATTTAATGCATCAGACCGGTTCTCAAAACCAAGTCATGTGTTGGACTCTTTCTAAGTCTTAAATGAATATGGGTGTTGACCAAGAACATATGGAACATAGTTTCTAGATTACGTGACATGTAGTCCACTGAACACGGTGTGTAGTCCCTTCGGGTTAAGGTTGGACCGTGTACCACAAACATGACTTTCTAGGATGGAAATCATGTAATGCGAATACTACACGACATGTGTTCCACTTAATATGTTGTGTACACCAAATATTTCTAAATTATATCTACACACCATGTCCCTTAGTATGTACTTCGGATTGATGTTGAACAATAGTATACGTTGTATAGTTCGAACAACACGTCGTGTACTCATACAAATTATGCATATTCATTAGAATTTATTATTATATTATACAAACCCTTGAGACATATACCATAGTGTGGGCGTAAATATAAGGCACAACACGTGATAGTTGTTTAATATATTTGGGTTTTATTTAACATTTGTGTAGTGTTAATTTCTACTCATTGGGTAGTTATGAATGGGAATTCACTAGGTTGCCTCCAAATTACAAGTTATGTATAAAGATAATTTTAAATGAATTTATTTGTTTAAAATTATGTTGGATTAGAATATCAAGGAAATTCGTAAAAGGTTTTAAGATAAAATGATGTATTAATTAAAGATGATAATTAATTGACTCGAGGGTGGTTTATCTTAAACAAGGATGATTAAATAATTGGATGCTAGTTTTATTTTTGCATAAATATCATTGCATGTATGGATTATCATGATCTATACTAAGACCTTTTTATGTGGATGGTTTATTTTAATTTATTTATTTATATTAAATTTATTAGTTTGTGAGCCTTCTCCTTATTAATATGCAGAGCCTGTGTACCCAATGTTTTTTTATGTAAAACCCCTTTTTTACCCCTCACCTTCATTTAAGTTTAAATAAAATCATATGTAATAGATGGAAATCCCAAGCTAGTGGAGGTGGTTTAAGATGGAGTTGAGGCGAAGCCAATCCCAGGAGATACAGAGGTGGATAGGTGGAAAGAAATAAACATGAACATAAAAGGTTCATGATGTTTCTTTCCTATGTTAGGGTTAGTTTATCAACCTATAAATAAACTAACCATTAGAAAATCTCACAATCATTCCCTTTATTTTATTTCTATCAGTTTATTGGTTTATCATTATGGATGTGTTGTCACAAACATATAAGTAATGAATTAATCAAGCATACAAGATGGAACTAAAATAAACCAGACTTGTGCGTAAATATTACCAAGAAATTGTTAATCACATAAGTAAGTTCCACTAAATATTAACAAGCATGTTATAATAATAATATTAAATTCACAAATTAGAGATAAAAATCCCTCAAATAAAATATTAAATTAGATGAAGTCTTTCATTACTTAATTGAGGGAAAATCAATATAACTATGTGGTTGACCAACATTAGATGGGACACTTAATTTTATATAGGAAGCCCTTATGAAATGTTTTAGGTTGACTTAAACATATTAAATTAGGAGGAGTATCCCTTTCTAGACTTGGTGTAATATTAGAGGCTAGAGTTGAGGAAATAAAAAAGTCATGATTTCTGGATTGGGGAGTCCACTCAACAGATCTAGGAGCTGCAAGGCCACAGTGGGAAAAGACCTGCCTACCTAAATACCTTCTAATATCTTGACTAACGCTTGTTGGGGTTTTGAGAAGAGGAATAGGGATCCTTGACACTAGAATGTCATGAAAACTGCACATTCTAAGTTCAATGTTGGGGATATTGGGACTTGATAAAATAGTGGGAGACTAAATTAAAATTTATTATTACTCATAAAATGTAATCAAGAAAGTACTAATTATTTTAACTTTTAATTATAGAATAAAAATTACAGGATCTTCAACCACACTATCCCTATGATCAATTCAGGATGAAGTCAACATCCTCATCGAAAGAAAATTTTTTAAATGGTTTAGACACCTTTAGGTTATCCTATTCCATTAATGGAATTCCTATGTGCAAAAGTAAGCATTACCTGATCCACCTTCCAAATACGGGAGTGATGAGGATTTCTTTGTCTATGAGAAACATATGAATGACATAGTAGACATTCAATTTTTGATGCTATCATCAATGTCTAGTGATCTTGAGAAGTCTCATGAAAACATTGATGTGTATGGAATGCTCGAGCACCTATGTGGTCTTTTCGCAGAGAGAGAAAGATGAGAAAGGCTTGAGAACTCTATGGCACTCTTTCAACGTAAGCTTTGAGAAGGTTCCCCAGTTGGGCCCCTTGTAGTCAAGATCATTAGAAAAATTGATAGCCTGGAGGTTCTATGGTTTAAACTCCCTGAAGAACTGGGCCCCAATCTCATTCTCACATCACTCCCTCAGAGCTTCTCTAACTTTCTTATCAATTTAAATATTAAAAACATTGATAAGTCTCTATCTAATCTTCTTGTCCTCATTCTCCAAGTGGACAAAGATATGAAGCATAAAAAACCTTCTATCCTTATGGTGAATAAGAGGAAATGTAAGGTGAATAGATTTAATCCCAAATCTTCTTCATGGCCTTCCAAGAAAAGGAAGATCAAAGATGAGGAAAAATAATAACAGGTTATTTGTTTCACATGTGTCAAGAAGGGCCACTGGAAGAAGAACTGCTCCAAGTCTATGAAGTAAGGGGAAGCTTCAGGTGAATTTGTTATCAAATGAAATCTATCAATTTCTACAAATTGGTTATTAGATATAGGTTTTGGTGCCCACATATGTATCCAAATATAGAAACCAAGTAGATTTAGGAAGATTGACCGATGGGAGTTTGATCTACAAGAATCAAATGGATCTAGCCTTGCTATTGTAGTTGTCGGGGACTACAACCTCACGTTGCCAACTAGGATGATCTTGGTGTTAATGGGTTTTTATTATGTGTCTTCTATTACTAAAAAAATTATTTCTGTATTTATATTAGATATATATGGATTTTTTTCAAGTTTGTAAATGAATGTTTCTTAGTTTACAAAGATAGAATCCGTTTTGGTAGAGCACATTTATGCAAAGGTCTTTACGTGTTGGAGTACACAAACTAAGTAATGGGAATGGATAAAAAAGTTACTTCACATGACTCATACAACACCCAACTTTGGCATCACCAGCTAGGTCATGTAAATGAGAAATTCTTGCAAAATTTACATCAAGTTGGATATTTAGATTCTTTAAAACTAAAACCACTTGGTGTATGTCATGCATGTTTATAAGGAAAAATGACTGAAGCCCAATTTAGTGGGAAAGGTGAAAGGTCTAAAGAACTTCTTGAATTGGATCATACCAATGTGTGTGGAATATTTTGACTTGAAGCAAGGGGAGGGTACTCATACTTCATAAATTTTACTGAATATTTTAGTAGATATGGATATATCTACTTAATGAGGTATAAGTCAAATTCTTTGGATAAGTTCAATGAATACAAGATGGAAGTTGAGAAACATCTTGGTAATAAGATTAAGAAACTTTGCTCAGACCAAGGTGGAGAATATATTAACCAAGACATCATTGATTACTTATGGGAGTTTGGGATCCTATCCCAACTCACTCTTCCATACACGCCCCAATGGAATGGTGTGAGCCAATGGAGGAACTGCATCTTGTTGGACATGGTGATATCAATGATGAGTCATGAAAGTCTTCCATTATCCTTTTACGAATATGAGTCATAAATAATAGAAAACATACTAAACCAAGTACCAACTAAATCAATAAATTGTATTCCATACGAGTTCTAGAGCGGAAGAAAAGCCATGGTATTGAATTTACATGTTTGGGGTAGAGAAGTGTTTTTCAAGGCCTCTTCAGGTAAAAAAGTCACACCCCAAGGCACAAAGTGTACCTTTATAGGATACCATTAAGAAACAAGGGGATATTACCTATCCAACCCCTCAGATAAAAAGGTTGTACTGAAAATAGATTCCATATCTTTTGAGAAGGAGCACATATCCAAAAGAGATAGTCAGAGTGAGATGGACTTCGATGAAGTCGAGGCTCAAGATACATAAGGGTTGGTACAAGAATAGATTCCAAAAATCCCCATGGAAGACGAATCTATTACAGAAGCACAAGTAATATGTAGGAGTACAAGAGAGGTTAGAGAACCTAAATGGTATAGTTTTCTAGTTACCGAGCATGATGAATCATTATTAGTTGATAATAAGGTTCCTTTAACCTAAAAGAAAGCATTAAGTGGAACAGATGTTGCCAAGTGGTAAGAAGCAATGAATATTGAAATGGATTCCATGTATCAAAACCAAGTCACGATTTTGGTAGATCCCCCAATTGATGTTAAGAATTTTAGTTAAAAATGGGTATTCAAGAATAAATTGGACATGGAAGGAAAAATCAGTACCTATAAGGAACGACTAGTTGCAAAAGGGTTTAAACAGTGTCAAGGAATTCACTACGATGAAACCATTTCACCATTTGCAATAATGAAATCCAAGAGAATTATACTTTCCATTCCAACTTACCATGACTGTGAGATTTGGGAAAAGGATGTCGAAAAAACATTCCCTAATGGGATCCTTATGGAAGATTTCTACATAAAACAACCTGAATGGTTTTTGAATCCAATGTATGCCAATAAGGTATGAAAATTATAGAAATCCATTTATGGATTAAAGAAATCATTCAGGTCATGAAACATTCATTTTGATGAAGCCATAACAGAATTTAGTTTTATCAAGAATGAATTTGATCATTGTGTCTACAAAAGGTTTAGTGGGAGTGTAATAGTTTTTTAAATAGTTTGTGTTGATGACATATTACTTATTTGGAAACGAGATACCAATATTACAGTCTATTAAGGCATGGTTGAATCAATGCTTCTCCATGAAGGACTTGGGAGAGGAAGCATATATTCTTAGGATCCAGATTCAATGTGATAGATCCAAGAGATTCTTGGGCCTATGTCAAAGTACATACATTGATAAGATACTGAAGAGATTTAGTATGGAACAATACAAGAGGGGATTGTGTCCAGGATCACATGAAATTCATTTTCCCAATAAAATGTGCCCTCAAACACATGAGGAAAGAATTATAATGTCAAGGACTCCATACACATCAACGATTGGGTCAGTCATGTATACCATGCTATGTACTAGGTTGGATGTCGCCTATGCATTAAGTGCAGTAGGAAGATATCAAGTTAACCCAGGTGACCACCATTGGATTCCAGTCAAGACTATCCTAAAGTATATAAGGTATACTAAGGATATGTTCCTATTTTATGGAGGAGATGAGGAACTAGTTATCAGAGGATATGCAGATTCTAGTTTCGAGACTGGTCAAGATGATAAGAAGTAACAAACTGGATACATCTTCACTTTTAATGGAGGTGCAATGAGCTGGAAGAGCAGAAAGTAGATTGTGGTTTCATATCTACAGAAAAGTTCGAGTATATTGAATCTTATGAGGAAGAAAAAGAAGTAGTTTGGATTTGAAGCTTCATCCAAGATCTAGATCCGATACCTATCAGTAAAGATCCCATCACACTGTACAGTGATAATACTGTAATGGTGTCTCTCGTAAAGGAGCCAAGGTAACATCAGTGGATGAAGCACATATTTCAGAAGTATCATCTCTTGAGGGATTTTTATTAGATATGTGAAGTTGCAATGAGTAGTATTTCCACAGAAGAAAACATGGAGGACCCCATGACTAAATCCATGACCCATCAAAAATATGATCACCATGTGAGGTCTACCAGAACGAATGTCAAAGGCAGTTGACTCTAGTCCAAGTGTGAGTTTGTAAGAGTTGGTGTTCTTGAACCAACTGGTTGTACTTTGATTACATGCATATTTAATTTATTTATATACTAAACATATTATTACATATAATTCATTATTCAGTATGACTATGATGTAATAATTTACTATAGTATTTGTTGCATTGATAAGGTCATGGTAGTTCTCCACTATGATGAGAACCTTGAAATGCTATAACAATATTCTTAATTATAGTTCTAAGATTGGGTGAAATAATATGAAGGGACACATAGAATGCAGACCATCTGGTGTGAGTATTTGTAAGTATATGAGACTTCCTCTCATGAAGTTCTCACATGGTAATCTCTAAGACACGTGATTATGAGAACAGACCCGCTAGTAGGAATTTTTCATGTTTTAGTGTCATCAGATATTTAATATATGAGTGTGTGTAATGATACTTGGACTTTTATATTATCATTAATACGTTTCATGAATCGCGAATTTTGATTTACTGACAAAAAGTGTTACACAGATAGTTGGCGGGAGGTAGGGAACGTTGGTTGTGTGATGAGTGACATGATATTAATGGATAAGTTGAGGAAGTATTTTTACCTTCCACATATGGACGTTTATAGCTTGGCCTTTTGATTGAAATAGAAATGTCACGCAAAATTCCATGGTCATGGTGTAATGAAGATTTTATTTTAGGTAGTCAAGGAACGATGTATCAAGTATAAAGGTTGATGACACTATCATGAAACATGCTTGATGAGATATTGAGACAAAGGTATTATATTACAGAGTGGGCATTTGTATAGGGATGTCATTGTTGCAACTTTACGTTCTTTTTCTTGGGTTCCTTGACCCGTTTCTACACAGTACTCTTGGACATTAACTATACCCCCTAATGAAAACGAGAAATAATCCTATAGTGTCACACACTAAGTGTTTTTGTTGGTCTCGGTTAAATTATATTTGAATTTAATTAATGAAATAAATATGATTCTCAAGGTCATGGAATAATTTTTTTCAAGTTAATATGATTGCATAAATTAAATAAAATATATTTATTAATTTTATAGAACATTTAATAAATATTTATTTACTATTTTGTAAATAAAATATTTATTTAAGAAAATAAATTATTTATTTATTTAATCGAGTGTTCAATAAATGGAAGTGGAGTTTGAGCGGACCAAGGCTGGTCCAGTAGTAAAATAACAATTTGCAAGACAGTAAATAATTATTAGTTAGCACAAGTTAAAATAATAATGATGATGCTATTATTTTGTGACGTGGGATTTTATTCATTATTCCATTTTGTGCTAGTTAGAACACCATAAATAATGACATGGTATTATTATTATGAGTATGGGTTTTCTCTAAGTTTATGATTGTATTTAATTGATAATATGAAATTAAATATTGCAACTGAAGTTCCATGCCTAAAAATAGAAGAGTATATCTGTAACACCCCAGGTAAATAAAGAATATGACATTTTTATATTTATCCATATTTGTGAATAAAATATTAATATTACTTTAAAGTGGATGCTATGCTCGATGGCGTACCCAATACGCAACAACGAGTTTCTTGGGAATCATACGTTGCACTCTAATAATAAAATAATATTATTTTAAATGGTAGTTAACGCCAAGCTGTTGCGATGGTGGGAATGAATAGAACTAACTACAAAATGATTATATATGTTTGTCAAATATTTTTACTTTTTAAAATAAATGTTAGAGGATTAAAAATGCGAATGAATCCAATTTTAAGCGTAAACCTTCTAATATTCTTTAAAAAGTCGATTAACCGCCTTTTGATGGCGAACCTCTTTTAAATCCACTTTTTGACAATTTTATGTGTTATATTTGACTAAATAAATTTCTTCTTTAGAATCGGGACATCAAAATTTACTTAGTAAATTTTTGGTATTTTTTCGAAAAAGATCAATTTTTAATGAATAGTGAAAATGATGTATTTTAATTCAAAACATTTTTTAATCTAATTTATTTATATGATTATATTATATTTTTAATTGGATTTAAAGTGAAATTAGAATATATTTTCACCATTTAATCCAATAGTGGTCTTTGGAATTAATTTCACTTTGAAATCGGACATAAACTAGTGTCAATCTTTTGATACATTTTGTTTCATAAAAACACACTATTTGTTTTGACAGTGGGAATTAAAAATTAAATTAATTAATGCAACATATATGTTTTGAATTTTTTAAAATAGAAATCATTTTTTAATTCAGAATATCAAATTTATATTAGGGTGAATTTTTGGTAATTTTCTGAAAAACATCAATTTTTGATGAATAGTGAAACCACTAAGTGGTACTTATAAAAACTGATTTTTCGTTTAAATGAAATTTTTCCATGTTTGTGTTTTGAATTTCAAAAATCCGACATACATGGTTGTCATTAGGAATTGAAATGTGGTTCAATGGGATTAAAATAATTTTTTGGTGAATAGTAACTTATTAAGTTTTTAATCGCGATTAGAGGTAATTAGTGTAGTTTAAGGTAAGAATAATGTTTTAATAAAATGAAATGACCTAGAAACATGTCCTACAATCATTGGATGAGTCATGTTCGACGAAGAAAATCCATGGGACAACTTGGGGACCCCATGGAGCCACTTTGGTTGGAAAATGACATAAATACCTTTTTATTTAATGTTAAAATTAAAATGACACAAACATGAGTTGTTTAACTAAAACAATTTTTACATGGGGTTCTACAAGTCAGATTTTTGACTATAAATATTCATTGGAAAGCTAAAAATATTTCCTACATCATAGTAGTTTTTTTATAATTTTTAGACATTAAATATATTAAATTATTTATGACATCATGATGATGCAGCGATGACCTCATTATTTAACGATTTAAATAAACTGGAAAGATAATGTAAAATATAATACCTACACATTGGATGGGTGGATTTAGAACCCTTATCAATTTATCCTATAATTATATCAATGTGGGACCTTTTAAATCCGAAACTCATTTTCAAATAAAGTAACATTTCTTTACTTTCCAAGAGTGCCCCTCCTCTCCTCTTATAAAAGGCCCCCACATCTACCTCCTTACTCACACTTTCAAAGCCTTTGGATCGGCCAAACCCTGCTAATTTTACCTCTCCACATCCCTCTATTACTCCTAGAAGCCTAACTTTGGGTAGAAGTCTTCCCAAGGAAGCCTTTGAGCTCAAATCGAAAAGAGTTACCCGATTTTAAGGTAATGTCTTCACTTGTGTTCTTTTGTTTTATTTTTCTTCTCCAACCCCTAAACTTTTTTTATTCATTTCTTTTGTAACAACTACAGTATCTTCAATATACTAGGATGTTTTTATAAGAAGCATTCGAGCTACACTTACACACACCTGCATCAAATGGTTAAAGAACATACTGTTTCTGTGGATGGCGAATTTCTGCCTCACGAAATGATGATTGTTCAACACTCATATAACACCTTAAAAGGTGGACATTAATATGTCACTATATTTATATATGATATATAATATGTTTATGTCTTACTTAAGCTTCTCTATTTGTATTTTGTGGCATACCTTTATGGTTTCCATTGTGGGTAAACATGATAATTTCATTTTAGGAAGTGCGGACTACCGCCCCCTCAAAATGATTTGATTCGTTAATGCCATATGTGGGATGTATAAAGGATATATTAAAAGTTATTATATATGATGTATGTTACATATAAATGATGAATATAATTATGTAATTAAAATATACACACCTCTCATTTAGTTTTAATTCCATTAATATGACATAGAAATGAAAGTAGCGTTCATGCGTACGTACGGCTTACCGTCTCCATGAATGGTGCATTTCATTTCCTACCTCTAAATGATTATGTAATATTATAAATACATGTATATTATGGATATATATGATATATATGATATCCAAATCATGAATATCATTCTGTATATAATGAACCTTTGACCACATGTAATTGTAAGAAGTCCACTTTCAACTTTAGAACCAAATATCGACAAAACAAACATTATTAACTTAAATGATTACATAATGTTTATAACATGGAAATAAGTGATATAAAAGGAATAATTAACTTTAAAAAAGGTTCTTAATCAATTAGATATTAACTCAAGTTTATTATTCAGGACATTAAAGAACGATCGAGTCAAGTCAGACCCGAGGTAAGGGATCCTACTCCTCTCTTTCTTTTTAAGTACACTCTTTTATATCATTCCTTTTAAGATCATATTTATTATGATTGGGATGTTATTTTATATTAACCCTACTGTAAGTTTTATGTTTATATGGTGAGAGACCCTATTTTCTCTTATAAATCCATTTTGGAAGTTTTGAGTGGTGTCGTTAGGCTGCCGAATTTTCGTAAGAGATCTAACCTCTCTCTTTCTTTTTAAGTACTCTACTTTATGTCACTTATTTTAAGCTCCTCTTTGTTATGATGGGGGATGTTCTTTTATATCACTCTTTTTGTACATTTTATTGTAATATTATGGGAGACCCTATTTGATCTCATCAATCCATTTTTGTAAGTTTTAAGTGGCGCCGTTAGGATGCCGAGTTTTCGTAATGGATTTTTCATCTCACTTTTATTCCCGTGAGATTTATTCTACATTTTCCACAATTTCCTTTGAGTGGTATATCTACTGCTCATTATTTTACTAATTGTGTAATATACTTTAATTTATGAGTATTTACATCAATGTTGTATTGTCCTTCTTTCATGGGGTGTATGTTTCGAAAGATACCCATGTCGGTAAGGGAACCTTTCACCCTCCCCTTTTTAAAAGACTTCTTTTGTTATGTCTTTTAATTCACATAACATTATGTTGGGATATGTTCTTCTATATCCTTAGTGATTTAAATTTCATTTCCAAGTGATGAGATACCCTTTTTATCTCTTATCAACTTATTTTCTGAATTTTGTAGCGACGCCGTTAGGCTGTCAAATTTTTGCAAGGGAACTTCTTAACCCAATTTTGATTCTTTGGGATAAGCTTGTACTCCTTGAATATGTAGTTCTATGAATATGTGTGAATAACCTATGATTGTTTTACACTTAATATCCACTTATATTTGGTGTATTAGTTTGTAACACATAATTATGTAATTGATTTATCCTTAATCCAAAGATATTGTCTTTGTATGGGACTTCGTCTCAATCTCCTTTCATTGAGGCATATTTTTTTTTATACACAACCTTATTTTATATGGTGTATAAACCCTTTTGACTTTAAAGTTTATCCAAAAAGGAATCTTTTTTATACGAAGCGTTTTACTAAATGACAAAAGGGAATGTTTTTGTCATACGTATGCAGTGACAACGAATTCTCCGCCGCCGTGACCATTACTTGAGTTTAGACTTCCTCTACAAGCCATACCTTCTTTTTAAATGAAAAATAAATACCATGTTTTACTTTTCATTTATTTTGGTATTGAAAATAGTTTTCATAATGTTTTTTATATCAATGTGTTTTATTGATATCTTGTGATTGAAATGTGAAAATGTTATGTTTCCTTTATGCATATATTATGTGGTACGATTATGTTATGGTTCTTGGGCATTGTTATGAAGACGGGTGGTTTCATGATAAACTAAGGGCGGGTGAGCCCGATATAGCTCTCCAATGCATTGGGTAACGTCAAGGGGTTAAACGTTAAGGTTTCTTCGAAGAGATTTAGGGAATATACTTTTATGGGTATTCCAAACGTAACCAAGAGGGTTACTCCCTACGTAAGAATGTTATGAATGCCTCAAGTTACCTTTATGTCTTATGATTTCTATGATTTATTCATGATTTTATGAGTTATGTTAAAGTGATTATGTTTTATGGGTAAAGTATGATTTCATTCTTATGTATACATGTACTCATGTTTCCTTTCCATATTTTTATATCCCTTACTGAGCTTTTTATGCTCATCCCATGTTTTTGAAATGTTTTTCACAGGTCAAGGGAAGGTTACATGATATGATGATAGTGTCAAGGAAGTGTCAAGAAATAATCCATGTTTTATTTTAAATATGTTTCCGTTGTTGGGAAAAATGAATACTATCTTTAATGTATCCACTTTGTTTAAATGTGGAATGTAATGCAAGTTTTATGATCTAATTCTCTAAAACTCTAAACCTGAAAAGATCCTCAATGTGTAATCTTGTAATAACTCAATATTAAGTAAGGTTTAAGGATGGATCCTTATAGTTGGTATCAAAGGTCGGTTTAGATAACTTTAGAGGTTAGGGTATTCTCTAAGCACAAGTGAAATTACCATAATGGTTAGGATTTCAGAAAGAGTCCTAGTTTTAGATAAAGTGAATGAGTAAGTATATTTTAGTGTTGACCTTATTCATTAGTACATGATGGTTTTGTTGATATACTCACACTGAACATTATTTTTTTAGTGAATGGATGGATCTAGAAGGCACCAAAGAGACAACAGGTTTGAAGGAAATTGTGGTGGTTCTCTGATTAAGATACTATATAAAATGGGGGACTCAATGAGAAAACTCATGGTTGTTCTAAACCAACTATCAAGGAGTCATGATCAACCACTCGAACCTTGGTATGATCTGTAATGCATCATGTAGGAGATGACCAATCGATGTGGACGTTCAGGTAATAATTATAAAGGTAACCATTAGAATTTATATGATCCTTACTTTTGAGGTAATTATGGGTTATTATATGTTATGATGGAAAATGAAAGGCATGAGATAAACATGAGGTTAAAATATGTTATGATAATTTTTGAAGATTTTATCTCGTTTTGGGGAATGTTTTAAGAATTATATAGTTTTGTAAAAAGGACAACACGCAGACCGTGTGACAACCCGCCGCGTCGGCCAAAGCTGCGGGAATCGAACCCACAACCAAAGTGTGACTAGTATTTATCGCCTACCACTGGACTATGTGAAGTACCTGGTTAGTTTGACTAATTCTTTTTAGTTAGATGATTTTAGGAATCAACAGTAACTTTATTTTTGGTTATCTATGGAAATGATTAACCTATCATCGAGGATATGTGATTAGGTAAATTACTTTTCAATATGAGAATTTAAGAGCAACTGCTGTTATTTGGAGATAAAATTTAATTTTTACCTTGGAAGACTATGTGACTAAATCCTTCAAATATTTTGGTTTCAATCTTAGTTTGGTTTAATTTGAGTAATTTTATGGACAAATTGTTTATCGAATGGTCCTCGTTGAACTTTGGGTTTTGTTGGACAAATTTTGGAGATTAATAACAGATTTCCTTTTTATAAAGGGTTATCCTTTTCTGGATTATCTGATCTTGTGCTAACCTTTTTGGTTTTGGTTTTGGTTAAAGTATAAAGACATGGGAAGTATATAGTTCCCTTTTGTGGATTAGGTGATTCTCTAGAAGTTCATTATAGTACTCTTAATGTGAACAAGTCTTCCTAAATACTCGTCTTTTGGAGAAAATATGAGTTTGTGTAAGGAATATAAAAAAAGTTGAAAGTAAACATGATAAGTGATTATGTTTCCTTATGAATAAATTCCTCAATAAAAAGTAACTTAAAACAAAAATGTTGTCTATTAACTTTTCCTACTGTGGAATCGAATAACGTTTAACCCCTCACAAGTTTGTGATTTTCTTGTGGTTAACTTTATCCTAAACATGTTTTCTATCACTCTCCATCAGAACATGACCCTATGTTTTCTCCTCCATGTCCATGTTTTCCTACATGCAATCATAGTATGGGTTAACACGGGTGACCTATGTACTTATCTTTCTTTATTTTAAAGTGATTGTTTTACCGAATCTTGTTCCGATGTTGGACTTTCAAGGATGTTTCCAAGCTCAATTTTAAAATTGTGAGGACGCAATTCCCAAAAGGGGGGAAGGATGTAACACCCCAAGTAAATAAAGAATATAAATTTTTTATATTTATCCATATTTGTGAATAAAATATTAATATTACTTTAAAGGGGATGATATTCTCTATGGCGTACCCAATATGCAACAATGAGTTTCTTGGAAATCTTATGTTGCACTCTAATAAAAAAATAATATTATTTTAAATGGTAGTTAACACCTAGTTATTGCGATGGTGGGAATGAATATAACTAACTACAAAATTATTATATATGTTTTTCAAATATTTTTACTTTTTACAATAAATGTTAGAGGATTAAAAATGCGAATGAATCCAATTTTAAGCGTAAACCTTCTAATATTCTTTAAAAGGTCGATTAACCGCCTTTTGATGGCGAACCTCTTTTAAATCCACTTTTTGACAATTTTATGTGTTATATTTGACTAAATTAAATTCTTCTTTAGAATCGGGATATCAAAATTTACTTTGTAAGTTTTTGGTATTTTTCCGAAAAAGTTCAATTTTTAAGGAATAGTGAAAAATGTTGTATTTTAATTCAAAACCTTTTTTTAATCTAATTGATTTATATGATTAGATTATCTTTTTAATTGGATTTAAAGTGACATTAGAATACATTTTCACCATTTAATCCAATAGTGGTCATTGGAATTAATTTCACTTTGAAATCCAGCTTAAACTAGTGTCAATCTTTTGATACATTTTGTTTCATAAAAACACGCTATTTATTTTGACAGCGGGAATTAAATATTAAATTAATTAATGCAACTTATATGTTTTGAATTTTTTAAAATAGAAATCATTTTTTAATTCGGAATATCAAATATATCTTAGTGTGAATTTTTGGTAATTTTCTGAAAATCGTCAATTTTTGATGAATAGTGAAACCACCAAGTGGTACTTATAAAAACTAATTTCCCGTTTAAATGAAACTTTTCCATCTTTGTGTTTTGAATTTCAAAAATCCAACATACATGGTTGTCCTTAAGAAGTAAAATTTGGTTCAATGGGATTAAAATAATTTTTTGGTGAATAGTAACTTATTAAGTTTTTAATCGCGATTAGAGGTAATTAGTGTAGTTTAATGTAAGAATAATGTTTTAATAAAATTAAATGACCTAGACACATGTACTACCCTCATTGGATGAGTCATTTCCGACCAAGACAATCCATGGGTCAACTTGGGGACCCCATGGAGCCACTTTAGTTGGAAAATGACATAAATACCTTTTTATTTAATGTTAAAATTAAAATGACACAAACATGAGTTGTTTAACTAAAACAATTTTTACATGGGGTTATACAAGTCAGAGTTTTGACTATAAATATTAATTGGAAAGATAAAAAGTTTTACTACATCATAGTAGTTTTTTTATAATTTTTATACATTAAATAAATTAAATTATTTATGACATCATGATGATGCAGCGATGACCTCGTTATTTAACGATTTAAATACAATGGAAAGATAATGAAAAATATAATACCTACACATGTCCAAAAGCTATTGGATTGGTGGATTTCGAACCCTTATAACCTTATCCTAGAATTATATCAATGTGGGACCTTTTAAATCCGAAACTCATTTTCAAATAAAGTAACATTTTTTTACTTTCCCAGAGTGCCCCTCCTCTCCTCTTATAAAAGGCCCCCACCTCTACCTCTTTACCCACACATCCAAAGCCTTTGGCTCGGCCAAACCCTGATCCTTTTGCCTCTCCACATCCCTATCTTACTCTTAGAAGCATAACTTTGGGAAGAAGTCTTCCCAAGGAAGCCTTTGAGCTCAAATCAAAAAGAGTTACCCGATTTTAAGGTAATGTCTTCACTTGTGTTCTTTTGTTTTATTTTGCTTCTCCAACCCCCTAAACTCTTTTTATTAATTTCTTTTGTAACAACTCAAGTATCTTAAATATACTAGGATGTTTTTATAAGAATAATTCGAGATACACTTACACACACCTACATCAAATGGTTAAAGAACATATTGTTTCTGTGGATGGCGAATTTCTGCCTCACGAAACGATGATTGTTCAAAACTCATATAACTCCTTAAAAGGTGGACATTAAGATGTCACTATATTTATATATGATATATAATATGTTTATGTCTTACTTAAGCTTCTCTATTTTTATTTTGTGGCATACCTTTATGGTTTCCATTATGGGTAAACACGATAATTTCATTTTAGGAAGTGCGGACTACCGCCCCCTCAAAGTGATTTGATTCATTAATGCCATATGAGGGATGTATAAAGGATGTATTTAAAGTTATTATATATGATTTATGTTACATATAAGTGAAGAAAATAATTCTGGAATTAAAATATACACACCTCTCATTTAGTTTTAATTCCATTAATATGACATAGAAATGAAAGTAGCGTTCATGCGTACGTAGGGCTTACCATCTCCATGAACGGTGCATTTCATTTCTTACCAATAAATGATTATGTAATATTATAAATACATGTATATTCTGGATATATATGATATATATGATATCCAAATCATGAATATCATTCTGGATATAATGAACCTTTGACCACACGTAATTGTAAGAAGTCCACTTTCGACTTAAGAACCAAATATCGACAAAACAAACATTATTAACTTAAATGATTGCATAATGATTATAACATGTCAATAAGTGATATAAAAGGAATAATGAACTTTAAAAATTTTCTTAAGAAAGTATATATTAACTCATGTTTATTATTCCGGACGTTAAAGAACGATCGAGTCAAGTCGGATCCGAGGTAAGGGATCCTACTCCACTCTTTCTTTTTAACTACACTCTTTTATGTCATTTCTTTTAAGATCATCTTTATTATGATTGGAATGTTCTTTTATATTACCCTACAGTACTTTTTATTTTCATATGGTGAGAGACCTTATTTTCTCTCATCAATCCATTTTGGAAGTTTTGAGTGGCGCCGTTAGGCTGCAAAATTTTCATAAGAGATCTAACCTCTCTCTTTCTTTTTAAGTACTCTCCTTTATGTCACTTCTTTTAAGCTCCTCTTTGTTATGATGGGGGATGTTATTTTATATCCCTCTTTCTGTAAATTTTATTGTAATATGATGATAGACCCTATTTGATCTCATCAATCCATTTTTGTATGTTTTAAGTGGCGTCGTTAGGCTGCCAAGTTTTCATAAGGGATTTTTCATCTCACTTTTATTCCCGTGAGATTTATGCTACATTTGCCAAAATTTCCTTTGAGTCGTGTATGTACTTCCCATTATTTTACTCATTGTGTAATATACTTTCATTTATGAGTATTTACATCAATGTTGTATTGTCCTTCTTTCACGGGGTGTATGTTTCCAAAGATACCCATGTCGGTAAGGGAACCTTTCACCCTCCTCTTTTTAAAAGACTTCTTTTGTTATGTCTTTTAATTAACATAACATTATGTTGGTATATGTTCTTATATATCCTTAGTGATTTAAATTTTATGTCCAAGTGATGAGATACCCTTTTTATCTCTCATCAACTCATTTTCTGAATTTTGTAGTGACGTCGTTAGGTTGTCAAATTTTTGCAAGGGAACTTCTTAACCGAATTTTGATTCTTTGGGATAATCTTGTACTCCTTGAATATGTCGTTCAATGAATATGTGTGAATAACCTCTGATTTTTTTACACTTAATATCCACTTATATTTGGTGTATTAGTTTTTCACACATAATTATGTAATTGATTTATCCTTAATCTGAGGATACCGTCTTTGTATCGGACTTCGTCTCAATCTCCTTTCATTGAGGCATATTTTGTTTTATACACAACCTTCTTTTATACGGTGTATAAACCCCTTTGACTTTTACGTTTATCCAAAAAGGAATCTTTTTTATACGAATCGTTTTACTAAACGACAAAAGGGAATGTTTTTGTCATACGTATGCGGCGACAATGACATCTCCGCCGCCGTGACCATTATTTGAGTTTTGGCTTCCTCTAAAAGCCATACCTTCTTTTTAAAAGAAAAATAAATACCATGTTTTACTTTTCATTTATTTTGGTATTGAAAATAGTTTTCATAATGTTTTTTATATCAATGTGTTTTATTGATATCTTGTGATTGAAATGTGGAAATGTTATATTTCCTTTATGCATATATTATGTGGTACGATTATGTTATAATTCTTGGGCATTGTTTTGAAGACGGGTGGTTTCGTGATAAACTAAGGGTGGGTGAGCCTGATATAGCTCTCCAATGCATTGGGTAATGCGAAGGGGTTAAACATTAAGGTTTCTCTAAAGAGATTTAGGGAATATACTGTGATGGGTATTCCAAACGTAACCAAGAGGGTTACTCCCTATGTTAGAATGTTATGAACGCCTCAAGTTACCTTTATGTCTTATGATTTATATGATTTATTCATGATTTTATGAGGTATGTTAAAGTGGTTATGTTTTATGGGTAACGTATGATTTCATTCTTATGTATACATGTACTCATGTTTCCATTCCATATTTTTATATCTCTTACTGAGCTTTTTATGCTCATCCCAAGTTTTTGAAATGTTTTTCATAGGTCAAGGGAAGGGTACATGATATGATGATAGTGTCAAGGAAGTTTCAAGAAATAATCCATGTTTTATTTTAAATATGTTTCCGTTGATTGGAAAAATGAATACTATCTTTTATGTAACCACTTTGTTTAAATGTGGAATGTAATGCAAGTTTTATGATCTAATTCTCTAAAACTCTAAACCTGAAAAGATCCTCAATGTGTAGTCTTGTAATAACTCAAGATTAAGTAAGGTTTAAGGCTGGGGCCTTATAATATCTATTGTTCCATAGCTAATACACTGTACGCTTGGTGAATTGAGAATTTTTTAGATAAAAATTTCTCTCTCAAATCCTCTTCCCTCCCCTCTCAAGAATGATAGGCGTTCTTCAAGGCCAAAGAAAAATTTATCAAGAACAACTGACACAAGACACTCGCTACACCGCACTAGCACCCGGAGAACAAGTAGTGTCGATCAGAGGCCATCAGAACACGTGTGGATCACCGCTAGAGGGATTCTATATTGGATCCTCACAAGTGTAATGAGATAATTCGGAAGGGTCATTCGGAATGATCATACTCATCAACAAAGAAAATACCAAATGTCCATGTATTCTTTTCTTTAAAAAATTAAATTAATTAATTATAAACATGATGTGAAAGATCCTCTCTAAAGGTTTCGAGCCTATCATTTTTATCTAAATATTTGATTCTGTTACATGAAGATTGTAATTAATCTTCATATTGATCCTATAATAATCATTGATCATGGTAAAAATTAATGTTGGGTGCTGGCCCAACTGTGCTTCGGCTGCACCCAGAACCTACAGTCTTACCACATCATTTAAATGATTTTGAAATTGGAAAGTATCAAAACGATTAAGAAAATTTTTATATATGTGTGTGGATATTTTTTAGGAAGCTGATAGAATTACTGAAGTTATAAGCAATCAAATAAAAACTGAGTAGGGGGTTGAATGAGTTGTATACTTTTTATAAATTTAAATTATTTTCAAAAAATAACCCCTCAAACCTATTAATATTTATTTCCTTATCAAATTTTAGTAAATACTCATGTATGAAAAAGTTGTAAAGTATTTAAATCACACAAAGTTTACAAGGTTCATCCTTAGTGTGAGAAAATACATCTTTTCTGTAGCCACTCTCGTGGGTATATGGAAATACACTATTATGAATAAAGTGAATAGAACTTGTTCAAACTCTCATTAGACACCTTATATCTGCCAATAGGAATGACTATATTGACTCCCACCAGTTTCCAATATTTTCTTATAAAACAATTGATCCAGCTTAAATAATAAATACTTTGTTAAAAATGATCCACAATTGTTCAGTCCGAATCATCTGTCTGATTTGGTAGGATCTGATTTTCTCAATATGATAATATTGAATCTGATTTTCTCTATTTGAGGATGTTGGATATGATTTTCTAAATATGATGATTCTAGATTATATTTTCTCAAAACAATGATTTTGGATCCAATTTTCTAAAAACAATGATGTCATATTTGATTCTCTTAAAATAATGGGCCTGGATCGAATTCTCTGAAATGATGGACTCAATATGATGAACTCATTATTCAATATGAAAAACTCAAACTCTGCTGGAATTCTCAATATAATTCTTCTTCAATCATTTGGGAACACTCACTTAAAATTCTCTAGCACTCTTCCTTTTTCGCATGTGTGAAAGTTGAAAATGGAAAAAATATCTGAGAAAGTATTTATAGGTGACTTGGAAAAGAAAAGCAGGAAACATAAAATTCCCCACTTCCTCAAATCTCAAAATCTTTGAACATCTCTCTCATTTAAACTTCTACTTTAACTTATTTAATCCTCCTTATATTTCTCAATGATTTATGCATAACTGAATTTCATGTCTGACTTCTTCAACTCTTTATATCCTTCTCTTCTCATTACGATATGTTTTTCCCATCTCATTAAAATTTGTTTCTTTCTTAATATGAACTCTTCAATATGAATACTTTAGTATGATTTCCAGATTATGAAAATTCATGTACAATATTTTCAGTACGATTTTCCTAGTACAAAAATCCCAGTACAAAAATCTCTATATGAAAAATCCATATACGAAAACATAGTAAAATCTTCCAAGTATAAAGATCCTAGTACAAAAAACTCAATATGATTTTCTTTGTATGAAAATTCAAGTATGAAAATATTAGTACCAAAATATGAGTATAAAAATCTCAGTATGATTTTCTTAGTACAAATTTTTTCTTCCTCTGGCTGAGCAACATATTTTATTTCTCATCTCATTACATTTTAAATCACATTATGATGGAAATCTCATTTTGTAACATTGAAATTTTTCAAAACTCTCCACCATTTCTACAATATATTTTATCATGGGAGTTTTCATGATTTGTGATAACTTATTGATCATAAAATCATCATATGATTTTGTTTATAAAGAATGAGAGATTTCTAACTCCTGACTCCACAATCTTCTTTCAAAACTCTTATAAAATAAAATGACTTTTACAATCAATGAACTATTTCTTTCTAATTTATAACATTCTTTCTTTCTGTGAATAAAAAAAATACAAAATTCCCACAAACCAAAAAATATACCACATATTACATTGAATCTGATGATTTTCAATGTCATGTAAATGGACCTGAATACAATAAAGTTTCTGATAAAAAATTACATCTTTCTGACTGCTTATGTGTCTAGTAAAACTCTATCTGAAAAACTAGATATGAAAACCTATGTCTACAAAAAAAATCCTTATAATGATAGACTGGTTCTGATTCCTAAAAACCAAACATAAAAAAATAGTTTACTTGTTAAAAAATACAAAAATGAGGTTTAAAAAATTTATCACAAAGGTTTTTTAATCAACCCATTTGGATTCGTTGATAAACCATGTTATCAACTTTCCAACTCTCAAGAGTTTTAATAACTGAAATTTTGTAAACAACTCTAGTTTTTTACTTTT
This sequence comes from Viscum album, assembly GCA_963277665.1. Lineage (NCBI taxonomy): Eukaryota > Viridiplantae > Streptophyta > Magnoliopsida > Santalales > Viscaceae > Viscum > Viscum album. The sequence goes on from OY728166.1 coordinate 207,854,825, forward strand.
ATCAAAGCATAGTATTTCTTAAAATAGATTTTCTTGGCACCACACTACTGGATAAATTAATTTTATTACGTAACTTATTCCCTCGATGGAGATCAAGTTTTTTGGACATGTAAATATAATCTCCATTCAATTTTCTTTTTATACTCACTTTATCATTCCATCATATTTTATTTTCTCATATTATTTCTCTCTCCCATTTTATGATAACCATATCATAAGATTCATAAAATAAATATAATTAAAAAATCTTATAAAGTTAAATGTTATTAATTCCCCCCCCCCTTTCAAAATAATCCAAAACACAATAGGGGGTCGTCATTATGAGGTTTAGAAATACATGGGAGGAGGATGAACAAGAAGTTGCAGCTTCAATTCTACAAACCCTTCTTTAGGCATGGCTTTTTTAAGGATAGAAAAAATTTTATACTTTGTTGAAATGTATTCCAGTAAAAAAATATCCCAAAGAAACTATCTATTTTATAAAGAGAAACTTTATGTCAATGTGTTTTGATCTCAATTGTTGGACATGATTCTTAGAAAGATAAAATTAAATCTGATTATCAAAAAGTATCTTCAATAATTTAGAAACTTTTATTTTCAAATCTTCTAGATGAACTTACATCCACAACATTTGATTAAAATCCTGAGTAGCCACAACATATTAAGATTCAGCTACGCAAACTATTACTGAACATTGTTTCTTACTATTCCAACTCTCACAAAATTCACCAAAGATAAATTTTCCTACTGAGGTTGATTTTATTTCACTACAATACCCTTCCCAATTGTCATCAATAAACACATGAAAAATCATTCACTATTCCCTTTCTATGACAACCCATGTGAATTTGTTCCTTTGACATATCTCGGAATTCATTTTACTACCAACATATGTGATTCTTTCATATTACTTTGATATCTGTCACACAAAGTCATAGTATAAACAACATTATGTCCTGAGGTTGTAAGATAAAGAAGACTTCCTATCGGCTTCTGAAAGTCTTTCTAATTCACACTTATTCCAGATTCATCATTAATCGACTTTTTCCACATGGTTATAGGAGTAATAACTAATTTGGATTATTCCATCCTATAATTTTTTTACAACTCTTCGGTATACGTTTCTTTGGAAAATAAAATTTATTTTTCCTTTTTTTGAACTTGTTAACCAAGGAATAATGTTAATTCTCCAAACATTGATATTTCAAAATTCTTATTCATTTCTTTAGATAACTCTTCACAAAAAATTTCTTCATCCAAGGAAAAAAAATATATCATCCTCAAAAACAATTACAATTTGAGTTCTAAAGTCAACATATTTCAAATATAAGCTGCTACCAACTTTTCCATTATAAAATTTCCACATTCTCCAAAAATTTTGAATCATAAAATACCATAAATGTGTAGCATGTTTCATCCCATACAAATATTTCTTCAATTTACAATCTTTTTTTTCATCCTCATCAAGTATAAACCCACAAGGTTATTCAATGTAAAATGCATCCTCAATTTCAACATTTAAGAGAGATGACTTTAAATTCATTTAATAAACCTTTTAATTATAATGAATATCCACTACAAGAAACATTCAAATAGTTTCTAGCCTTGAAACGAGGGAAAATTATTGATCATAATATACACCTTCCACCTATGCATAACCTTTTCAAAAAGCCAGGATTCATTTCTTTAAACTTATCCATGTTCATTTAAGGTGTCTCTATAAACCCAATTAGTTTTGATAACATTTCTATTTACTGGATGTGAATCAGGTTCACATGTTTCATTCTTTTCAATCATATATAACTCTTAATTCATAACATCCACCCATTCTATGTGTTGAATAGCTTCTGAAACTAATTCTTATTCAACTTTTAAGATAAGTGAATTCTAATTATATAATCTCAAATTTATTTGAGTCTAAACTAAAGCATTCTGATTCCAGATATTGTTTTCAGATTCAACAAGTTTTTGTAAGGTGAGAAATTACAATGTTTATTTCCTATATAAAATTTTTTCATCACATGATTCTTCTAAATATTGATAAGGATGTTTTGAATTACTTTCACTACTATTGGAATTCTTCAGTTTATCATCCTAAACATTCTCAAAAACTTATATGAAGGGAATTTTATTTTCAATTACGTTCACATCATATGAGTCCACCAACTTATGTAAAAAAAATTCCATCATTTTTAAATTATTACATTTAGTGAATAAAAAATAAAATTTCTTTCCCTAGATTTCTCATCAATCTTTCACAAATCAAAATATTTGATTTGGAGCAAACATGGACTTCCAAAAACATTGAATTATTTAAATGAAGGTTTTTTATACCACATTTACTAAAGAGTATTGTTACTTTAAAGTCCCAATAGGAAACTATTTTGAATGTGTATAGTAGTACTAACAACTTTTCTCCAATTGAATTTTTAAAGTTTGTATTCAGCTAACATACGTCTTCCCATTTCCACCAAACTTCTATTCTTTCTTAATGCTACTCCATTTTTTTTGTGGAGTGTAGGAAGAACTATACTGATGATTGATACCATGATTTCTCAGATAAGTTTAAAAATTATAGTTTTTGAATTTGATACCATTATATGGTTTCAACTTCTTTATAGAAACCCAAATTTCTTTCTCAATATCCTTTCTGATTAATTTGATCAATTCAAAAGCCTCTGACTTGTGCTTCATAAACACGATGTTTTTCATTCGAGTGAAATAATAAATAAAAGTGATAAGGTATTTATATATTTTTATTTATTGATGTCGCATCAGCCCAAATAAGTTTGAATTAATAAGCTCAATTGGTCTTGTAGATTGAATATCAACTCTTTTATGATTTATGTTAGCCATCTTCCCTTTTTGACAAGTTACACAGATATTTTCTTCTCTTATTTTCAATTATGGTTTGTTTTGAATGGAATCAACTTTATAAATTTGGTTCATACTTTTCTATCCATCATTCCCTAGTCTTTGGTAACCCAATTTGTTTCCAACTTCCACACTCAAATAAAAGGAGTTATTGAATTATCCTATTTGGAAGAGATTTCCACTGGTTCTTTCTCCTTTTGTAAGGACTTTTCCATCATTCACACTTTTTATGATGCAAAAATATTTTCTAAAAGCAACTTTATTTTCATAATAAAAAGGTTTAATCACACTAAATAATTTATGTTTTAACCCATCAACAAATAAAACTTCCTTATATTTCAACTTTTCCGCTTCAATATCAGTCATTCTGATTCCTCTGATTTTTAAGGAACTATCATTACCAAAGGTAACTGCTCCTTCATCATGACATTAAATATGATTGAATATTTTTATATCACCTATCATATGTGATGAACATAAAATATCAAGTTTCCGTGGTTTTTTCCTTTTACTTTCTTTCAATGTTGTTTCAACAATAAAAGCTCTTACCAAAACCTTTTTTTAGTCAGCTTTATAATCTTTTCTATCATAAGAAACTTGTTCTAGAAGGAGTGTAATAAAGTTTTTTGGCATGATGAACAGATTGATCATATCTTTTAAAAAATCTTCTAGAAATTAAAATTGATTTCTGGTTGGAAAGTTTCTAACATCTTGAAAATTTTCTTTTTCAACTTTTTGTATGTTAAGAAAGTTTCTAATTCTTGTTTCATTATTTCTTCAACTTTTCTAAGACCTTATTCCATGTACAGATATGTTTTACCAAAAATTATAAGACATGTACCCATATATTCCACTATAACAACAATAACCATTAAATATTTATATTCTACAGAAATAAGATCTTTCTCTATTGAATAATTCTTGAGGTTGGTAACTTCTTTCAACTCTAACATACTCAGGATGTGGACCATATTTTCTTTTGAGTTACTTATCAAATTTTTTAGATTTAATAATATTATCACATCTGTTATCCACCAACTCATTCCCAATACTTTTTACCGAACTATGAATTTTAAAATAATTTAACGAAACATTATTTTTAATAAGAAAATATTTCACCGGATTCTCATATTTAGCCTTATCATCAACTTTAGAAGTCTATAATTTTACTTCTTAAGCTTTGTTGATGTTTTAGTTCTTCTTATATAGGGTACTTTCAGATTGAATATGTTTTTTTTTTGAAACTTGGTAACTTATTCTTCATTAACATCTAGCTTCTTACTGAGATATTTAATCATATTTCAATGTTCATCAATTCTTTATTTGTAACTTAAAATCTCCTCAATATATTCGTCCCCATGCTTGATAACATCTTGTATTCAATTAAAAACTTCTAAAAAATAATTCTTCATAAATCTAATTTTGTTCTCGATAGTTTGGTTTTCTCAAGACAAGAAATATGTTCCATTCTGATTTGATACTCTATAAGATTATTCACCACCTTCTTCACTCTCTGAGGAATATTTTGTTTTCTCAAATTTTCCAATGATCGTTCTAACTTTTTATAAACATTCATCATAAATATAATTTTTTTGGTTGATTATGATTTAACTTTCCTTCTAAACATACTTATTTTTTTCAATAACCTTCTTCTTGTAATTTTTTGGACTACTTTTCTTATTTATCATTTTTGTTCCACTTCTTCCATAGAGGTTTTTCATTGGAATCATTTTGAAATTCGGAAACTTTATTATTAGATAAATTCATAGCAATGTTTCTAATTCCACCACACTCAAAATATTAGAGAGGAATATTACTTCCATACTTTACCCTTCCTCATTGATAGTTTATAGAGATAAGATAAAAAATCTTATCATTCAATTCATCATCATCTTTATCTTTAGATTGACAAGGATGAACTTCTTCAATATATTGAATTTTCATATTTATCACAACTTTAAAATAAATTTCATCATTCATATTATTTTTAAACATTTGAAAATTACTCATTTTATAAGCAACAAGAAATTTATCAAATTCATGAAGAGATAAATCATTCTTATCTTTCTAATGAAAAATTTTATAATCAGACTTATCCTAAAAGTTTCTTATAAGTTTCTTCACAATTTTGGAATCTTCCAAGACATATCTAAATCATTTGATATTTAAAAAAATCACTTACTCTAGTGAAATATTATTTAGTTGTTTATTAATCTCTCATTCTGATGACTTCATAATTATTATTCCATATTTATATCTTTTCATCTTTAACTTTTTCATTCCCTTTGAAAACATGTTCTGTCTTTTCCCACATACTTTCTGAAGTTTTGTGACCCATCACCTTCTGATAAAAAATTTCTGCTAAGAAAATCAGAATATCATTTCAATCTTTTCCATCGACTTCTATAGTTCTCTAATTCAAAAAAATCATAGGAGAATCATTCTTAATGGGTGGAAAACCAGTAGTAGCATCATCAAAAACTTCCACGCCAATATATAGAAGATAAGAAATCATCCTATTTTTACATCCATAATAATTTTTTTCCATCAAACATAAGAATTACTCTACTATTGAGAGATTTTATATTATCGATGATAAGAATTTAACTAGGGAACCTTCCCAAGGATACTATTTGATGTTCCAAAATACTGAATAACAACTGAGAAGGGGGGTTGAAGGAGTTGTAATATTTTTATAATTTTTAATTCTTTTCTAAACATAACCCCTACATCCTATTAATATTTATTTCATTATCAACATTTAATAAATACTCATGCATGAAAAAGTATGAAATCATGTAAATCACATTAGATTTACTTGTTTCGGTCTCAATGTAAGAACCTACATCCTTTCCATAGCCACTCCCATTGGTATATGGAAATTCCCTATTATGAATAAGTGAATAGATCTTGTTATAACTCTTGTTAGATACCTTCTATCTCCTGGTAGTCAATTATAATGACTCCCTTCAATTTATAATTTTTTCTTATAAAAAAATTAATCTAAAAAATGATTAAATACTTTTTTAAAAACACTCCACAATTACTCAATCCAAATTAGATGGATATTATTTTCTAAATATGAAAATGATGGATCTGATTTTCTTAATTTGATAATAAAGGATCCAATTTTCTCAATATAATGATGTTGGATCCTGCTTTCTCAAAACAATGATTCTAGATCTGATTTTCTCAAAACAATGATGTCGAATATAATTCACAAAAAACTATAATCCTTGATTTGATTCTCTAAAATGATGGACTCAATATAAAGAACTCATTCTTCAATATACCAAACTCAAACCCTATTGTAATTATCAATATAGTTCTTCTTCAATCATATGGGAAATTTTACTTAAAATTATCCACCTCTCCACCTTTTGCATGTGTTTTAATGTTTCAAATAGATGATAGATCTGAGAAAGTATTTATAGGTGACTCAGAAAACCAAAATAGGAAACCTGAAAACATTCCCTACATTCTCAAATATCAAAATCTATGAATATATATCACATTTAAACTTAAACTTTGACTTATTTAGTCTTATATTTCATCGAGACAAATGAAAAATATAATTTCATGTTTGACTTCTTTATCTCTTTGTATCTTCCTCAGATCATTAAAATATGTATATTCCTCAACTCATTGTGATATTTTTCTTTCTCAGTATAAAATCTTCATTATGAATACTTTAGTATGATTTCCGGACATAAAAAATCTGAGTACGAAAATCTCATTACGAATTTACCAGTATGAAAATACCAGAACAAAAATCTCAGTATGAATATAAAAGTATGAAAATATCATAACTATTTTACCAATATGAAAATACCATTTCAAAAATCTCATTACAATTTTCCCAATACAAAAATCCCAGTATGAAAATCTCAGAAAAAAATCCAAGTATGAAAATCATAGTATGATTTTCCTAGAATGAATTATTTCTTCCCCAGGATCAGAAATACATTTTTCAGTCTCATCTCATTGTGATGTTATTCCCATTACGATGGAAATCCCATTAAGATGGAAATATAATTTTGAAACACTAAAAGTCTTCATTTCTCTCCACCATTTCTTCAAAAGATTTTATCCTGATCGTTTTTATGATTTTTTAGAACTTATTGATCAGAAAAGAATCGTCTGATTTGGTTTAGAAATTATGAAAACTTTCTAACTCATGAATTTAGAATATTCTTTCAAAACACTTCAGAAACAAATGACTTCTAAACTCAAAAACATATTTATTTATGACTTAGAAACATATTTCTTTCTCTGAATATGGGAAAGGAACACTTTCAATAAACAATAAATTATTCATCTAATTATTTTGAATCCAATGATTTTCAATGTCATGCTGATGGACCTGAATATGATTAAGTGTCTAATTAAAAAATTCATCTTTCAATCTATTTTTATGTCTAGTGCAACTCAATCAGAAAAATTGGATATGAAAACCTATGTCCGAAAAACAATCCTTATAAATATGGATTGGGTCTGATTCCATAAAAACAAAAACACTCTTAAACCAAAAGGTTAGTTGTAAAAAAATTAAAAAAAACTTGTTAAAATAATTTATCACAAAGGTTATAAAATTACACCATGTTTTATATCATATGAATAATATTCATCTTCATCTAAAAATTCATGGAATCCACTGGTGGTGAGAGAATACATAGATTATCTCTAATGTTTTATGATTTTTTATAGTCTGGTAAATCATGTACTCCAGGAAATCTAGGTGGAACACCTCTATCCACTTGATTTAGATTTGTGTTATCCACAGTCTATTCTTCTTTATTTTTTCTCAATATTTGTTCAAACTCAAGATCAATATTAATTATATATTTTACCTTTTCATGACCATGGAAAGTGTCCAATTTGAATTTGGTATTAAAGTTACAGTACAAAAGCACCTAATATAAAAAGGTAAATTAATAAAATAATCAATAAATAAAAAACATGAAACTTCCCAATTCTACTTTCTTTCCATCCCTCACATCAGCACAATATATTTCATGTACCCAAAGGTCATCCTTAAATCCTACAAGAATAAAAAAGTATAATAACTTATATTTATCTCAAACAAATGGAACTAACTAATTAATCATTGAATGAAACGAGATCATGGTCAAACCCAAGAGATGATGAAACTATATTTTAGTTAATTTCAAAAAAAAAATTGACTGATTAAGGCTTTTTAAGAAAGAGAGTAAAGATATAAGATTGGTTTTGAAATTACTTAGATAAATCATGCTAGGTTTTATTATATTTTGGGTTTGGGTTCTTGTTAATTTAAAAATTAAATCGATTTTTAATATTATTTTTGAAGTCGAAACAATGAATATCCTTGGATATGGTATCCCCTCCTTACCACAAGACCCCTATTTTTATATGGTCTTTTACATTAGTTTATATGTAGATTAAGTGTTTTATTTCCATTTATCATCATAATTACCATAAACCATACAATGGTCAGACCTGTTTAAAGGTAATTAGTTTTTAAATTAAATCAATCCTTTTCAAATTATTATTTTAATGATAATGAGATAGAAATATGAAAGAAATTTAAATTAATTCCAATTGAGATAGACTAAACATGAGAAAAATTATATCAAAATAATTTATAGTACCCTCCCCATTCGTATACATCACACATAATGGTTGAGTAGTTTTCTCTTCATGTTATTCATGAGGGAGTAAGATGGGAGGGGGAACGAAAATAAATTTATTATTTAAATGGTGGTGTAAAATCTATGAAGGACTCTACAACAACATAGTACCTCACCCCAGGCTCTAGTCTCCAATCCAATATCTAATGTAGCAGTAGATTGACCCTCTTATTTATAGGGAAAAAAAAAAGAAACCCCATGCTCTTAAATTTTATATAATCAAATATTTAATCAATAAAATTCAACCATATAGATCAAGGGGAAATAAAACATGGGACATAGTTAAAATTTACCAAAAATAATATGTTTTTGAAATTTAATGGTATGTATCACATCGTGACACATTGTGTCACACTGTGAAAAAAACATGAGGATTCATTGAGTACTATTTTTCATCATTTAGTCTTCCTTCATTCATATTTAATTATTTTCACATTTTTAATATGTTATTTATGATGTGAATGTTAATTTTACAATTTTATTATCTTTGTTTTCACTTGAATCTTTGATTTTATTCCTCATACTTCATCATTAACTCATTGAACATTATGGACCATCTTTTTTATATAGACGAGGCCTTATTACATACATAATATTGAATTTAGTCAATAAAAAACTTCCTTTACACTAATAATCTTTTCAAGTTTGGATATTTAGAGAATTGGGACATAACACATTATTGACATTACACATTATTACAGAGTGGATACCATAAAAAAAGTCTCCATTTTTTTCAAAATATAAAGAATTAAAAATTAAAACATGATTATTTTAAAATTATTCATCATTTAACACACCTTCATTATTTGTCTTAAACATCCATTAACCTATGAAAATCATTTAAAAACTTGTGATGAGCACAAAAGCTCAGTAAGGGATAGAAAAAAAGGAAAGAGCACATTATTTCTTAAATACTCGTAACGTATGAAAGCATTTTCAAAAGACATTATTGTCACCCATATATACTTACTTAGTGTAACATGAGATTTACATAAGATCCACACAAAACTTGAGAAAATAAATAAAATCATAAATTTGTCTTGTGTAATTACTTACATAATATTGTAACCCTCACGACTACCTTATAATTTGTAACCCTCACGGCTACCTTACAATTTGCGTAACCATCACAGTTACACATGGAGTAACCATACAGCCGACCTCCAACTTAGACATACCGAATGAATTGGAGGGAAATATAGGCCTCACAGTTCATCATAAACAATTCCCAAGAACCATAAAATAATCATACTACATGAATAATTCCATAAAAACATAGCTTCAGAATTTCATAAAAACGGAATTTTAAAAGAGGTTTTTAAAAAAGAAATCCACATATAAATTACATACAATTAAATAGAGGCTTAATAGAGTGGATGGAGTATGTATATATACTATAAATACACATAATAAAACATAATATAAACATAACCCATCACACAAACAATTTAAATAGAACATAAATAATGAATTAGTAAGTTAACCCAAATAATTGAAATCGGGTTAAGAATTCCCTAACCTCAGGCTTGTCTTACTTCAAACTTGTTTAAACATCCTTTATAATAGTTAAAAGAGTGTTAATAGTATTTAAAAAAAATATTTACATGTTTATAATATCTTATATGACCATTTCATTACATCATTTCACCCTCTAATTGTTAGTATTTTTCTCCTTTCATTGTTTTTGGGTGAGTTCTTTACATGATTTCCATGATTAGTTCATGACAGATGTTCTTGTTGATTGGAAGTGAAACTCCAGAATTGGAATGGAAAGATATTTACATATTTTCAATACTATAATTTATAACATTTATCAATTTTATGTTTTATATGTGGATGATACTTAAGTTAAAACATTAATGATGTTTGTTTAGATCATTTTAGTGGTTCTTTGATAATAACAACCACATTTGTTATTATAAATTAAACCATGGGTAAAAAATAATTACAGAACCATTGATGAAAAAATAATACATATATTATATCTTGGTTGTGCAATAAAAATGGTTTCATGACCAGACTTGAAAGAATTAATTTAAATCGAAATCACATCATCCATGATGTTGGTAATTTGACACATCACGAACAATGTTTTTATTCCTTGAATAAGTGGGGGAGGATAAGAATGATGATGATGAATTTTCTGTGAAAATGAGAAAATTCATAATATACATGATTCTGAAGCTTTCATGCCTCTGGGTTAATAGGAGGTGAGGAAAGAAGAATAAAATAATGGAATCTTGAAATAATAGAAAACTTGAGAAATTTTGTAGGAAAAATCAGCAGCCTAACGGCGTCTCTTAAAATTTTAAAAAAATAGTTCGATGAGAGAAAGGGATATCTCATCACTCTTAAATAATAAGGACAATAATGGGGGATATGGAATTAAATATCCCAACATAATCCAAAGGAAAGGAAGATAATAACATAAAATGAATGAAAAGAAATAAAATAAAAGAGGATGTTTACCACTTGATCTCTTCTCCTTGAGAATCTTCTTAAGGGCTTTGGTTTTGGTCTTTTGGTGAGACCAATAGCTCTAGGACGTGGGGAAGAGACTTGGGAGGAGTATTAGGTAGAACTTAGGCATAGCTCTATTCTTGAGAGACGTGGAAAGAATAGGGGAGTGATGGTGGAATTTATTGTGGAGGAGATGGGTATTTTTCATTATTTTAATCATTATTATAATATTTTTGCCCAAGATTATGAATAGTCTTAGTTCATATGACCTAAAATAGTAATAATGTCATGTGAGTTTGAACCAAGTGGCCTTTAATCACTTATGATGTCATAAATATTGAATTTTACAGATAATTTGATTATACGGTATTTTATCGTATTTCAGTATTCATTGAAAATTAACAAATTTCATAAAAATCCCAAAAAAATTATCCTAATCATTTATTGATGTGCAGAATTCAAAAATGAAGTCCATTTTTGGAAAATAATTTTCAAAATATTTTTAATTTAATTTTAAAATAAAATCTTACTTAATTCAAAAATGTACAATTCTAATTATATAACTACTTCTATATCACGATGAAAAATTAACAAAGATTTTATTATATTAAATCCTTAATATAATAAAATAATTATAAAATTTACTATTCATTAGGGTCATATTACTATTTATAAGGGTATGAATATTCACAAAAAAAACAAGTTGGTTTCATCAGACTCCATATAACTTACTGAACACAATTATATATGACAGTTTTTTGAAATTCAAAACATAGTAGTGGAAAAATTATGTTTAAAGGATAGTTATAAATATGTACATTAAAAATAGTTCCATGCATTTCTATTTATTTTTAGAAAAACATGGGGTGTTACATTATCCCCACCTTCTAAAAATTGTGTCCTCACAATTTTATTTACTTATTAGACAACAGAGGGTACTTTTCCCTCATAACATTTTCAGACTCCCATATCACTTCTTCAACCATGTGGTTTCTCCACAAAACCATTACCTGGTGGATTACCTTATTTCGCAATACCTATTCCCTTCCTCCAATGGCCCGAAGGCCTTCATTTTTATTGATTTTGATAATCCACCTTTCAAGGGGTGAGGTGGAACCCTTACAAGGCCTGTAGGGGTAAGTATTACATGGCCTGTATGCCTTAGAGTAATTCATTTCCCGTTGGCTTCAAACATTACATACAACCTACACTAACTACTTGGAACTACTCCTCCCAGCATCATTGTCATGAAATCAGCTCTCCACCTTCGCATGGCTGTTTGGCTAGGAATTCCTGTACATGCACAGGCTTGTCCCGATGCCAGGTTCCATACCCTCTCATTCTTGCAATCTGTTTATCTTCTATTGTGGTGGAATCTATTTGCTCATCCTCCTTGTAGAGCTTGTTCCTTGTAGGTTGTCTGGTTTCCATCTTCACTTAAGGTGGCCTGAAGCCCTTGAGGTTTCTTTATGTCCTTACTGACCCAAAGTCCTGGGTGGCCCGAAGGCCTAATGGACTCAGGGACCAAATCGGTGGCCCGAAGGCCTAAACGGGGGCATATTCCCAACTGTTAAAGTGCCAAATAGTGCCTGCTATAGTACCTGTTACCGTAACCTAGAAATTCTTCATCCCCCTAGATTTGATCCCTAGTCACTTAGATGCACTTACAAGGTCCTTACCAACCAGGCTAAGGCTCATGTGCAATACCTATTCCCTTTGATCAAGAATCTGAACTGGTTTCTCTTCATAAGAAAGGTTCTCTTCTAGCAAAACTGCCTCTGGGCTCAAGACATGTGACGAATCTGGCACATACTTTCTCAATATCAAAAAAGAAAAAACATTTTGTACCTGAGACTAACTCGGAGGCAAAGCAATGCGCTATTCCACTATTCCAACTTTCTCCAAGATTTCAAAAGGACCGATGAATCGTGGACATAGCTTCCCTTTCTTAACGAAATGCATCACACTTTTCCAAGGAGATATTTTAAGGAAAACATTATCACCTACCTTGAAAGATAAGTATTTCCTTCTGCTATCTTCATAACTTTTCTACCTTATCTGAGTTATCCTCATGTGTTGCTGGATCATCCTCACTTTCTCAAACACTTATTGTACAAATTCTTGTCCCATTAACTTTATTTCACCAACTTCATCCCAAAACACTGCAGTCTAACACCGCTTCCCATACAAAGCCTCAAAAGGTTCCACCTATATACTGGAATGAAAATTGTTATTATAAGAAAACTCATCTAAAGAAATATGTTGATTCCAACTTCCCTAGTATTCATTGAACAAGCTCAAAGAATATCCTCCAATGTTTGAATCATTCGTTCTGTCTGCCAATCTGATTGAGGATGAAAAGTTTTACTGAAATTTAACTATATGCCCAACGACTTCTAAAGTCCCTTCAAAAAGTTAGAAGTGAATCTGAGATCTTGGTCAAATACAATGGAAAGTGGAACCCCATGTAACCTGACAATATTCTTAAGGTATAATTGAAAAAGCTGATCCAAGGAAATCGTATCTCGAATAGAAATAAAATGTACAGATTTTGTCAGCCGATCAACAATAACCCAAATTCCATTGTTACCTAGAGAAGTCTTTGGTAGTCCCACCACAAATTCCACGGATAAATTCTCCCATTTCCAATCTGGCACTGTCAAAGGCTGAAGCATCCCCTTTGGTAACTACCACTCTACTTTAACCTATTGACATGTCAAACATTTCATGGTAAAATCTAAAATATCTCTTTTTATTCCATCCCTCCAATAATACTCCCTATGGTCTATGTACATCTTAGTAATACCAGGATGAACTGAAAATGGTGAACTATGAGCTTCACACAACAATAATTTCTTCAACTAGGAATCACAAGGCACACACAACCTTTTTCCAAATCTCAAAACACAATCTTTATCAAGATTAAATTCTGGAAACTTACCCATTTTAACCAATTATACTTTTTTCTGTAGATCATGGTCTTTTTTCTGCGCTTGCTTAATTCTGTCTAATAACAAAGACTCCACTGAAACCTGAAACAAAACAGAGTTATTTCTTTCTCCAACAACTTCTAATCCAAAATTCATCAAATCATTAATCATGGGATCATGTTCCAAATGTAGCATAGTTAATGATGCAAGATGTTTTCGACTTAATGCATCTTCAACTTTGTTTTCTTTTCCAGGATGCTAATATATCATGTAGTCATAATCAATTATTAGTTCTAGACATCTTCTCTCCCTCATGTTTAATTCTTTTTGAGTTAATATATAATTCAAACTTTTATGGTCAGTATATATTTGAAATTAGGCGTCGTATAAATGATTTCTCAAAATTTTAAAAATAAAAAACCACAGCTTCCAATTCCAAATCATGTGTGAGATAATTTAACTCATGAGGTTTAAGTTGTATCAAAGCATAGGCAATTAACTGATCATTCTGCATCATAACACAACCAAATCCATTCAAAGAAGCATCACTGTAGATGACCACTTCACCATTCTGGGAAGGTAAGGCCAAAACTGGAGCATTCACCAATCTCTTCTTCAGTTCCTATAAACAAACATCACATTATTCTATCCGAACTAATTTAACCATGTTCCATGTTAACATAGTTATCGGTCTAGATAACCATGCAATGATCTTAAAAAACCATCGATAATAACCTGTTAACCCCAGATAACTATGAATCTCTATTACATCTGAAGGTCTTGGCCATTTATCAACCACCTTTGTATTGGAATGATCAACTTTTATTCCATCCTTATTTGCAATGTTCCCAAGAATAGAAATCTATTGCAACCAAAAATCACACTGGATGAATTTTCCACACAGATTATTTTCTTTTAAGGATTGTAAAATAACCCTTATATGTTTTTCATGCTCCTATATATTTTTACATAATACTAGAATGTCATCAATAAATACAACCTCAAACTTATCCAGGAACTCCTGAAATACTATATTCATAAGATTCATGATTGAAACAGGTGCATTAGTTAACCCAAAGGTCATAACAACAAATTCATAATGCCCATATCTAGTAAGAAAGGTTCTTTTCAGGATGTCATCCTCCTACACCTTCAGCTGATTGTATCCGGATCTCAAGTCAATCTTTGAAAATTTCTGAGCTCCCTGGAGCAGATCAATATAGTCATCGATATGAGGTAAAGGATACTTTTTTAACAATTATTTTATTTGTAGATCTATAATCAATGAAAAGTCTCATGGAGCCATATTTCTTTCTAATAATTTAAATAGGATCTCCCCATGGTGAAGTGCTAGGATGAATGAAGCCATTAACAAGAAAATCCTAGAACTTATTTTTCACTTCAAGAAGTTCTATTTGAGCCATATGATAAGGGGGTTTTTAAATTGGATTATCATCAGGAACTAAGTCAATTGTGAATTCAACTTCTTGATCATGTATGACACTGTGTAACTCATCGGGAAAAACATCAAGTTATTAATTTACCACTAGATCATCATTAATCTGACCAGTTCCCTTGTTTTCAACAATATTAGCAAGATTACTTTAATTTCCATCTATCAATATTTTCTCAGCTTCCTGATATGTTATCAGTTTTATGGGTTCTTTCTTATATACAAACTGAAACTCTTTCTGATAAACAACTTCTTTAGCTCTATAGTCAATCTTATCATGATAATCAAAAAGCCAATTCATTCCCAAAATAACATCAAACTAGAATAACGGTAAAACAATAAGGTTTGCAGGTAATGTATTTCCACATACCACAATAGAATGATTCTTAAAATTACTATTTTCTATAACATTTCCCCCTCGTGTTTTAACAAAAAATTCTACATTCTTTTATTGAGGTGATATTTCCAATTTATCAAAAAAAATATCAGAGATGAAGGAATGTGTAGACCCTGTATCAAACAAAACTTTTGCAAAATCAGAGTGAACAAACAAAGTACTTGATACTACTTCATTGGATGGCCTGACATGTGTTGACTTAGTCGCAAAGGATCTCACTACACCATTTTGCTTATAGTATGGCTTTTTTTCATCAGTCATATCTTTCTTTGGGTAGGCATTTTCATAATTATTCATCTCACCACATTTAAAAAAATTATAGTCTGCTTATTAGGATTAGTCTTAAGATCATTTTCATTGCAATCTCAAGCCATATGTCCAAACTTACCACATTTAAAACTCTTTCCAGTTTTGATAAGACATTACCCAGGATGTTTCTTGCCACACTTTTCACAAACTAGAAATTAGTTTTTCTTACCATGACAATTCTTTGGTTGATTCTTACCAATTTATTTCCATCTATACATTTTCTTTTCAATTTTGAAAACATGGATGTGATCATCAGAAAACATCATCTCGACCCTCTTAGCACATCGGACAAGTTTCTCATAACTTTTGAATTCACGGGAGGTCAACGCCCTTTGATACCATGGATTCAATATTAAGTGAAAGAGGTTGATTTTTCTAACAAGTTATAGAATAATATTTGGTGCATGCCTCACCAGTCAGGTGAAGTTTGATTCATACATAGCTACTAAATCTTCTTTCTTATGTTTTAATTCAAGTAATTGTTTCTCTATTCTAAGTCGCACCACCTTAGGAAAATATTTTTTCAAGGAAAAGTCTTTTGAATTCATCCCACTCTAAGGCATCAAAATCCTCTCTACCCCTAATATTCTTTACCATTGACCACCACTGATCATCTTCCCCATCAAAACGATAAATTTCAAGACTTAATTTGTGATTGTATGATCATCTCATAACATCGAATATCTTTAAAAGGGATTTGATCCATCCTTCACCTACTACTGGGTCAGAAGATCAATTTAAAGCAGGAGGGTGTTGTCTCATAAAATGATCCTCTACTATCATGTTCTATTGTGGTACCTTTATTGGTCCTCTTGCTTGGATGCCATCAACATTTTTTGTCTGTGTTAGCTAAGCCATTACTGTCACAAACTGCTCGGTTCCAATCCCCACCATTTCGGGCTGTAGATCCGGAAGGATGTCATTCTGTTAGTGCCTCTCCTTTTGAGCATCTGTGTTCATTTTTCGGACAACCATTCTAAACAAACATATCTTATATGAATCAAAATGTTAACCTTTAAATGATAAAATCATAAAATTAATCATATATTAAAAATCATTTACTGTATTCTTTTAACATCACCCTAACCCATAAAGTTATCTAAACCATCTGCAGATACCAACTATAAGGACCCGGCCTTATTACGGAATTTAGTCAAGAAAACATATCATTTACATTGAGGATATTTTCCATTTTATAGCATTAGATAATTGGGATATAACACATTAATGACATTACACATTATTACAGAGTGCATACCATAAAAACAGTCACATTTTTTTCAAAATATAAAACATTAAAACTGAAAACATGATTCTTTGACAGTTGTTCATTATTTAACATGGATTATTTATTTTTCCTAAACATCAATTAACCTATTAAAATCATTTAAAACTTGGGATGTGCAAAAAATCTTGGTAAGGGAAATAAATTTAGGAAAGAGCACATTAGTCCATGAATACTCATAATGTATGAAAGCATTTTCAAAAGACATGCTTGTCACCCATATATACATACTTCGTCTAACATGATATTTACACAAGATCCACAAAAAACATGAGAACAAAAATATGACCATAATGTTATCTTGGGGAATTGCTTACATAATATTGTAACCCCCGCGGCTACCTTCTAATTTGTAACCCTCGTGGCTACCTTACATTTTGTATAAGCATCGCAGTTACACATGGAGTAACCATACGGCCGACCTCCAACATACACATACCCAATGAATTGGAGGGAAATATAGGTCTCAACATTCATGATAGTAAATTACCAAGAAACATAACATAATCAAACATCATGAATAGTTCCATAAAAACATTTCTTTGAAATTTCGTAAAACTGAATTTTAAAAGAGGTTTTTAAAATAGAAAGCCACTTATAAATTAAATACAATTGAAGAGATGATTAATAGAGTGGATGGAGTATGTATATATATAGTAAATAGCCATAATAAAACATAATATAAACATAACCCATCACAAAAACAATTTAAATATCACATAATAATGAAGTAGAAGGTAAACCCAAAGAATGGAAATCGGGTTTAGAATTCCCTTACCTTAGGCTTGTCTCACTTGAAAAATATTTAAAATTACTGTATAATGGTTAAAATAGTGTTATTATTATTTTAATGAAATATTTTTATGTTTATAACATATTATATTCTCATTTCATCACAGCATTTCACCCTTTAATTGTTAGTATTTTACTCCTTTCACTTTCTTTAGGTGAGTTCTTTACATGATTACCATGATTGGTTCATGATGGATGTTCTTGTTGATTGGATGTGAGACTCCAGAATTGGAATGGAAAGATATTTACATATTTCCAATACAATAATTTATACAACTTATCAATTATATTTTTTATACGAGGATGATACATAAGTTAAAACATTAATGATGTTTGTTTAGATCATTTTAGTTGTTTTTTGATAATAACAACCCCATTTGTTCTTATAAATTAAACAATGAGTAAAAAAGAATTCCAAAACCATTGATGAAAAATAATACATATATTATAAACTATTTCAAACATAAAAATGGTTTCATGACCAGACTTGAAAGAATTAATGTAAATTTAAATCACATCATCCATGATGTCGGTAATTCGACACATCATGGAAAATGTTTTTATTCCTTGAATAGGGTTGAGAAAAGAAGAATAATGATGATGAATTTTATATGAATGTGAAAACATTCATAATATACATTATTATTGAGCTTTCATTCCTCTTGTTTTAGAGTAGGTTAGGAAATAAGAATAAAATAAAGGAATCTTGAAATAAAAGAAAACTTGAGAAATTTCTCACAAAAATTTGGTAGACTAACGACGTCTCTTAAAATTACATAAAAATAGTTTGATGAGAGAAAGGTATATCTCAAAACTCGTACAAAATATGGTAATTAAGGGGGATATGTAATGAAATATCCCAACATAATCCAAAGGAAAGGAAGATAAAAAAATAAAATTAATGAAAAGAAAGAAAATAAAAGAGGATGGTTACCTCTTGATCTCTTCTCCATGTGATCCTTCTTAAGGGCTTCAGTTTTGGTCTTTTGGTGAGAACAGAAGCTCTAGGACGTGGGGAAGAGCCTTGAGATGAGTATTGGGTAGAACTTAGCCATGTCTCAAGTCTTTAGATGTGTGGGAAGAATAGTGGGGTGAGGGTGGTATTTATTGTGGAGGAGAGGGGGTACTTTTTTATGTTAATCATTATTATATTATTTTTTCCAATATTGTGAATAGTCTTAGTTCATGTGACCTAAAATAGTAATAATGTCATGTGAGTTCAAACCAAGTGGCCTTTCAACACTTTTGATGTCATAAATAGTGAATTTTACTGATAATTTGATTATACGGTATTTTATCGTATTTCACTATTCATCGAAAATTAAAGAATTTCAGAAAATCCCAAAAATTTACCCTAACCATTTTTCGAAATGTAGAATAAAAAAATGAAGTCAATTTTTTGAAAATAATTATCTAAATATTTTTAATTTAATTTTTAAATAAAATCATACGTAATTCAAAAATTAACAGTTCTAATTCTATAACTACTTCTTTATCACGATGAAAAATTAATAAAGATGTTATTATTTTAAATCCTTAAGAAAATAAAATAATAATATAAATTTACTATTCATTAGGTTCATATTAATATTCATAAGGGTATGTTACTATTGACAAAAAAACAAGTTGGTTTCATCAGACTCCAAATAACTTACAAAACACAATTGTAGATGACGTTTCTTGAAATTCAAAACGTAGTAGTGGAAAAATTATTGTTAAAGACTAGTTATGAATAACTACTTTAAACAAAGTTCCATGCATTTCTATTTATTCTTAGAAAAACTTGAGGTGTTATATTTTTCATCATGAACTTCATCTCTCTGTTTCACAATTTCTTCCAGAAAATTTTTTACAAGTATCCCCCCAAAAAAATAATAAAGCAACAAATATCTATAAAATATTTTACATTTTATTTATAAAAATAATTATCTTTAATATTATAGTATATGAATGAAAAATGGTCATCCTAAAAGTCAATGAAAACTACACTTTATGGATTTATGCTTAGAATGAAATACTTGTCTCTATCGTCTAGAATCAATTTATTTCATAAATTTTTCAAACAAATTATTTAAAATCCAAAAAAAATTATTAAACCTGAATAATAGTGGAATTAAAAAAATTGAATAAATTTATTTATTTTTTAAAAATATGATATAAAAATAAAAGCATATAATATTTACTTTAGTCTTAAAAATAAAATTTTAAAATACCTGACACTTAACATTTATAAAAAACTTTATCAACTATAAAGACCCGACCTTAAACATTACATAATCTTGAATTAAGTTAATAATTCACATTTATGATCTTTTCAGGTTTAGAGTTTTAGAGAATTAGGCCATAAATATTATATTACATCTCAAAAATTACACAGTACATACCTCTACTTAGTTTCCACTTTTTTGATAAAGTAAAAAATCTTATAAAAAAACATTTTTAGTTCCATGTTTCAGACATCATGACTTTTCTTTGATCCCATCCTTGACCCTATTCATATTTAAGTCCTATGAAAAAAAAATCAAAACTTGGGATAGCATAAAAATTTCAGTAAGGTTTATAAAATAAGGAAAGAAAACATTAAACCATCAATAAATACAAATCAATAAAACTATACTCTTCAATCATAACATACCTCATGAAATTATAATATTTATGAATAACACACATAAATCATAAATCATAAAAGTAACTTATGGCATACATAGCATACTTTCATTTTATCTTTCACAACTACATAGGGAGTTACATTCAGAATACCCATCACAGTATATCCCCTAAATCTTTTAGGAGAAACATTAACATTTACCTCTATCACGTTACCCAATGCATTAGAGAGTTATCTTGGGCTCACCCACCTTAGGTTTGTCACGGAACCACCCATATAAGTAAACAATGCCCATGAACCATAACATATTCATAGCACATAAAATATACATAAAGGAAAGATATCATTTCCACATTGCAATCACAATATATCATATAAATATATTGACATAATCAATCCATTATCAAGACCATTTTCAATACCAAAATATGTAAAAGATTCTATGGTATTTATTTTCTATTTCAAAACATTATAGCTTGTTAAGGAAGCCAAAAATCAAATAACGCTCGCTGCGGCAGAAATGACATTATCACCATGTATATTAAAAAAAGAATACTTATTTTTGTCATTTAGTAAAACTCTTATTAGAGAAAATATTACATTTTAATGAAATTAAAGGTAAAAGGATTTTATACACCTTATAAAATAAAGTCTTGTATAAATCAAAAGATGTCTCAATTAGAAGAGATTGAGATGAAGTCCCTTACAAAGATCATATCATTACATTAATTGTAAATTAATGATATAATTATGTGTGAAAAAATATAAATACACCCAATATAAGTGGATATTAGGTGTAAAAAATCATAGGTCATTCACACATATTCGTAGCACCACATAATCAAGAAGTAGAAGTTTAACCCAAAGAATGGAAGTTGGGTTAAGAAGTTCCCTTACCTCATGCCTGACTTGACTCGTTATTTCCTTGTTATTCTTAAATAATAAACACAAGTTAATTTATACTTGATTAATAACCTTTATCAAGTTTATTATTCCTTTTATATCACTTATTACCATGTTATAAACATTACTTAATCATTTAAGTTAATAATGAGCATTTTGTCGATATTTGTTACTAGAGTCAAAAATGAACTTCCTATAATTAAAAGTTGTCCAAGTGGTCAAAATTAAATTTTATCCATAATGATATTCATGAATTAGATATCATATATATCATATATATATATATATATATTAGATATATGAATTTATAATAGTATATAGCATTTGGAGATAAGAAATGAAATGCACCGTTCATGGAGATGGTAAGTCGTACATACGTAAGAACGCTACATTCATTTATATTTCATATTTGAGGGAATAAAAACTTAATGATACATAGGTATATTATAATTCTAGTATAATATAATATATAATTCTAGTAATTTTACCCTATATACATTCCACGAATGGCATGAATGAGTCATATCACTTAGAGGGGAAGGTAGTCCACACTTCCTCAAATAAAATTCTCATATTTACCCATTATGGAAACCATAAAGGTATGATATAAATGAAAAATACAAAAGAATAGAGACAATATAAATATAATATATATAGCACATATAAATACAGTTCCATCATAATTTCCACCATGAGAGGTGATAGGAGATAATCAAACAATCATCATTTCATGAGGCAAAAGTTAGTCGTACATAGAAACGGTATGTTCATATTAATTATATAGAGGTGTGTGTAAGTGTAGTTTTAATCCTTATCATAACAAAAACCTATTATAATGAGGATACTATTTTTGTTACTTAAACAAAGAATAATAAGATCATAGGGAGTTAAGAAGTAAAATATAAGAAGAGAACTTGAGGGAAGACGTTACCTTTAAATCGGGTAACTCCCTTTGGTTTGAACCAAAACGATTTCTTGAAGTGCTTTATACCTAAGGTAAGGATTCTAGGAGAAATATAAGTATATTGAGAGATTATTTGGGTAGAGTTTGGATGATCCAAGGGGGATTTAGAGGTGTTATTAAGGGTTATAGGTGATGGATTTTTATATGCGGGGAGGCGCTCTTTAAGAATGATTGAAAATAATAATTTATTATATAATGATTTTTGATTTATAGAGGTAAAACAGTTATTTAATTAGAATATAAGATATATATAAGTCAAAATAAAATCATCTAATAATAATTGGACTGGTTTTGGATATTTTTAAATTCCTTATATTTTTTATTTACCAATTTGTTAACTTATTTAACTTTTACCATGTCCTCTTATATATTCATACTATGGTTAATATGTATATAATAAAATCCTAAGAGACCAAAAATGGATTATTAATGACATTTTTAACATCATATATGTTATTTGGATGAATCATAAATTTTTATGACTATTTTATCATTGAAAAAATATTGATTGATTTTAAAACTCTTTTATGTCAATTTTAATAATATTCATATCATGACTTTTTAAAAAATCTAATACGACTTTATTATTTCGAAAAAATAATAATAATACAAATATAACAAGTCTTAATAATATATAAAATTATTTTAGGGCATTAAAAAGTTAAAAATAAATTTATTTTAATATTTATAATATCATTTATTTGAATCCTTTATTAATGAATCAATTGTTGTATCACCATTGTGTCAAAATTAAGTTTATTTATATAATGTATATAAATTATAAATAAAATAACAAGATTTAGGAAATAATTTTACCATTAAAATTAATATTTATAGTCTAATATATCACTTATATAACCCCATATAAAAATTGTTTTAGTAAAAATATTCACGTTTATGTTATTTTTTCCTTATTTTAAATTAATTAATATAATGTGTTATTATCACTCCCAAGTGGCTCCATGGGGTCCCAAAATCAACCCAAGGATTCCCATACTCAGCAATATATCATAAAATATGGTTAGTACAAGTTTAATGGTAATTTAATATTATTATAATGTTATTTTTCACTCTTATTTACCAGATTTACCCTTTAACCGTGGTAAATAAAATATTTACTGAAGTAAATATTCGTAATGTCTAAAAACAAAAGTTACCTATTTACACTATTTGGACCTCTTGATTCCAAATATAGAATCCATTCTTTTCAAATTCAAAACACATAAGTGGTAGATATTAATTTAAAATTAATTCCCGCTGTCAAATCAAAAACCATGTTTTTCAGAAATAATAACTATCAAAATATTCACCTTTGTTTGTGTCCAAATAACCAATGAAATTACTATAAATGACCAAAATTGGATTAAATGATAAATATATAATCCAATTAAACTTTAAATATATTTAAAATAATAATCTAACTATATAAATATATTATATTAAAATGATGTTTTGAATTAAAATGTAGTATTTTTCCCTATTCATTAAAAATGATCTTTTTCAAAAAAATATCAAAATTTCATCCAAAGTATATTTTAATGTCCCGATTCTAAAGAATAATATTATTGGGGAAAATATAAAATATAAAATAGACAAAATATAGATTTAAAAGGGTTCACCCCCAAAAGGTGGTAGATCGACCTTTTAAAGAATAATAGAGTGTTTGTGTTAAAATTGGATTCATTCACATTTTAAGCATCTAAATTTTATAAGATAAATTTAAAAACATTTAATAAACATGTGTAATCATATTATAGTTATTTCTGTTCATTACCACCAATACAATTGTTGTTTGTTAACTACCATTTAAAATAATAATATTATATTAATATTTCTCAGTATTACTCAACGTTGTGTGCAATGTAAGATTTCAAAGAAACTCGTTGTTGCGTATCAGGTACACCATCGAACATAGCATACCCTTTAAAGTAAAATTAATATTTATTTCAAAAATATTAATAATATGAAAATTTCATATTCTTTATTTTCATGGGATGTTACATCCTTCCCTCCTTTTGGAAATTGTGTCCTTAGAATATTAAAATTGGGGTTGGAAATTTCATTAAAAGTCCCACATTAGAAAAGGAGTCAATAAAAATATCACTTTAAAAAATAATGAAAAGTAGAAAGGTCACCCTAAATACCTCATACTATGATTCCATGAAATCATGTATATAGAGGAGAAACTAAGTTTCAAGTTCTGATGGCGAGTGATAGAAAACATGATCAATAGAAAGTTAACCACCAGAAAACCACAAATTTTTTATAATTTAAATCGTATTTGGTTTCCCAATAGGAAAAGTAAACATGTATCATTTGTTTTAAGTTTCATTTAATAAATTTCAAGAATTTATTTATGAGATTGACTAAGTACATAAGGAAATATACTTACTTTTCAACTAGAGTTTCATCCTTTAGTAAGTTTCTACCAAAAACTCATATCTTCTCCAAACGATGAGTATTCGAGATGACTTCGTCACACTTGAAGCACTAGAATCAACTACTGGAGAATAAAATAATCCACAAAAGATGAACTATATATTTCCCCTTCTATTAGATATTAACCAAAACCAAAATGGTTAGTACTAGATCATATAATCCCCAAAAGGATAACCATTTATAAAAAATAAATACTACTCTTAATCTCCAAAATTGAATAAACAATACAAATATTTCAACAAAGACCATTCAATATACAAATGTCCTTAAAATTAATTAAAATAATCCAAACTAAGTCTAAAACCAAATTTCAGAAGGATTTGATCACATAGTCTTTCATAGTAAATCATAACATTTATCTCCAAATAATACCGATTACTCATAAAGTCTCATACTGAAGTGTAATTGACCGAATCACCTATTCTCTATGATAGTTTAATCATTTCCATAAAAAACCCAAATCACCATATGCCCCCAAAAATTACATAGATTCTTCCAAAATATAATTCCATCATTACTCCTCAATTGAAATCCCAAATTATTCTATTTTCTTAGGCATATTGTTTACCAAAAAGAGAAAATGTCTTCCAAAATAACCATTATCACTTAATCCCCCAAATAATTTTCATACAATAAGGATATCAATTTGATAAAACATAAGATCCAAAATCACCTTTTCTTTGATTACTAAAATCATATAACTAAACAGAATAATTCATACTAACCAGGGACTTCATGTAGTCCAGTGGTAGGTGATAAATCTCAATCACACTTTGGTTGGTGGTTAGATTCGGGCATCATTATTCGATGTGACGGGTTGTCACATGGTCTGTGTGTTGTCCCTTCTCAAAAACTATCTAATATTATAACATTCCCAAAAATGAGATAATCTTATCAAAAATAACCATAACATGATTTAACCTCAATGTTTGTCATATGTCTCTCATTTTCATCCCTACTCATAATGACCTCAATATCTTAATTCATGAAGTATTATATATTTTGAAAAAAAAATTACGTTCCTAAAATAACACTATTACCAAAGAAAGAAAATCGTACATTGATCATGGTGTCTAATTAGTTTCATCCTCATCTTGTTCACTAAGATATATGGTCTATGCATTGCAAAAATGATTTAGAGATCCTTCAAAATCATATTCTTCCTTTATCCAAATACACCTCATACAACTTGCGTCATATGGGTGATCACAGAAAAATATTTTTTGAAAATAATCATTTATGACATATAATTTGAAAACATCTGATAAAAAATTCTTTTTATAAAACATTCAGACCGAGTTTGAGTTGAAACATTAAATTAATGGTCCTTTTAAAATACCTTAAGTATTTGTTTGAAGACTATATTTTAAAAGAAAAAAAATTGGTTGTGCAAGGTTCTCCTTCTTCAACACTTTTTTCAAAATCATAATACGCTTCAAAATCTTGTGATAAGGTAAAATATTTGAAAATTCATTGATAATATTTACCTGTCTTGAAA
This sequence comes from Viscum album, assembly GCA_963277665.1. Classification (NCBI taxonomy): domain Eukaryota; kingdom Viridiplantae; phylum Streptophyta; class Magnoliopsida; order Santalales; family Viscaceae; genus Viscum; species Viscum album. Next base: position 207,881,406 of record OY728166.1, read on the forward strand.
ATATGAGAATACTGAGAAAATAATATTTGATTAAATACATCCCATGATCCACGATGGTATCGAGGTATAGTAGAGGTGTATTATATCTCAATAAATTGATTTTAATTGAGTTGTATGTCAGAAAATGTTTCAAAGTTGTCTAGACATGACATTGAAATAATTATTGCAAGAAAGTCATCAGGAAGAGATAAGAATGTTGTTTGAGATCCTCCTCCTTCCATTTGTAACTGACATTCCTTGATCTGAAAAAGTTATAAAACAAGGATTTAACTGAAAGAATGGATATAGATACTAACCATATGTCTAACAAAAGCTCCTAATACCTAAAGTTGTCTAACCCAAAATTTGATACCAACTATAAACACCCAACCTTAAACATTACATAATCTTTAATTAAGATAATAATTTACATTGAGATTCTTTTCAAGTTTAGGGTTTTAGAAAATTTGGCCATAACTGTTACATTACATCTCAAAAATTAAAAAGTTTATACTTCTACTTAGTTTCCATTTTTTCCATATAATAAAAACTCTTAAAAAATAAACATGTCTACTTCTATGTTTTAGACAGCATGACTTTTCCTTGATCCCATCCATGACCTTATTCATCTTTAAGTCCTGTGAAAAAAAAATTCAGAACATGGGATGAGAATAAAAATCTCAGTAAGGTTTATAAAATAAGGAAAGGAAACATTAACCCATCAATAAATAAAAATCAATGAAACAAAAATTTTCAATCATAACATACCTCATGAAATCATAATATTTATTAATAACACTCATAAATCATAAATCATAAATGTAACTTATGTCATACATAGCATAATTACATTGTAGCGTTCATAGCTACGTAGGTATTTACATTTAGAATACCTAGCATAGTATATTCCCTAAATCTCTTAGGTAAAAGATTAACATTTTCCTATTTCACATTACCCAATGCATTGGAGAGCTATCTCGGGCTCACCTACCCTAGGTTTATCATGGAACCACCCATATATGTAAACAATGCCCAAGAACCATAACATATTCATAGCACATAAAAAACATAAAAGAAAGATATAATTACCACATTGGAATCAAAATGTATCATTTAAATATATTGACATAAAGAATCCATTATCAAAACCATTTCCAATAACAAAATATGTAAAAGAGTATATGTTGTTTATTTTCCATTTAAAAACATTATGGTTTGTTAAAGAAGCCAAAAATTAAATAATGCTCGTGGTAGAGAAAAGGTCATTGTCACCAAATATATTAAAAAAAGAAACCTTCTTTTGTTCATTTAGTAAAACACTTCTTAGAGAAAAAAATTACCCTTTAATTAAAGTAAAATTCAAATGGTTTTATACACCATATAAAATAAAGTCATCTATAAATCGAAGGATGTCTCAATCAAAGGATATTGAGATGAAGTCCCTTACAAAGATCATATCATTGAATTAAGGATAGATTAATGATATAATTATTTGTGAAAAACATAAATACACCCAATATAATTTGATATTAGTTGTAAAACAATCATAGGTCATTCACCCATATTCATAGAACCACATAATCAAGAATTACAAGTTTATCCCAAACAATGGAAATTGGGTTAAGAAGTTCCATTACCTCATGTCTGACTTGACTCGTTTGTTCCTTGTTCTTATTGAATAATAAACATAAGTTAATTTTTACTTTCTTTAGAACCTTTTTCAAGTTTATTATTCCTTTTATATCCTTTTATTATCACATTATAGAAATTACATAATCATTTAAGTTAATAACGGTTGTTTTGTTGATATTTGGTACTTGAGTCAAAAATTAACTTCCTATAATTAAAATTTGTCCAAGTGGTCAAAATTAAATTATCTCCAAAATTATATTCAAGAATTATATATCATATATATTATATATATCGAGTATATATATTTATTTATAATTGTATATAACATTTGGAGATAATAAATGGAATGCATCGTTCGTGGAGACGGTAAGTCGTACGTATGCTTGAACACTAATTTCATTTATATTTCATATTAAATGGAATGAAAACATAATGATGAATTGAAATATTATAATTCCATTATAATATTGTATATAATTTCAGTAATTCCATTCTTTATACATTACACGTATGGCATGAATTAGTCATGTCATTTTGAGGGGGTGGTAGTCTGCACTTCCTCAAATGAAATTATCATATTTACCCATTATGGAAACCATAAAGGTATGATATAAATGAAAAATAAAGATGAATATATACAATATAAATATAATATTTGTCCCTTATAGATACAGTTCCATCATAATGGCCACCTTCAGAAGTAGTAGGAGATAATCAAATAATCATCATTTCATGAAGAAACAGTTTGTCATACACAGAAATAGTATATTCGTATCCATTAGATGGAGGTGTGTGAAAGTGTTGTTTGAATACATCTCATAACAACAACCTAGTATATTTAAGATAATATTGTTGTTATGTAAACAAATAATAATAAGATCACATGGAGTGTAGAAGTAAAATAAAATAAGAGAACTTGAGGGAAGATGTTACCTTTAAATTGGGTAACTCTCTTTGGTTTGAACCAAAAAGATTTCTTGAAGTACTTTATGCCTAAGGTAAGACTTCTAAGAGGATTATAGGGATATTTAGAGATTATTTGGTAAGAGTTTGGATGAGACAAGCGGTCTTGAGTTATGTGAGTAAGGATTATATGTGACAGATTTTTATATGTGGGAGGAGAGTCTCTTTATGAATATTTTCTAATATTATTTTATTATATAATGATTTATGATTTATAGATGTCAATAACTTATTTAATTATAATATAAGGTGTATATAAGTCCAAATAAAATCATCCAATATAAACTGGATAGGTTTTGGATATTATTTTAGTCCTTATATTTTGTATTTAACCACTTTTTAACTTATTTAACTTTTACCATGTCCTCTTATATATTCATACTATATGGTTAATATATTTAAAATAAAATCCCAAGAGACAAAAAATGGATATTAGTGAAATTTTTAACTTAATATATTTAATTGGATGAATATTATTTTTTTAGTACAATTTTATCAATTAATAAAATATTGATGGATTTTAAAACTTTTTTATGTCAATTTTAATACTATTCATATCATCACTTTTTTAAAAATCCAAACCAACATGATTCTTTTGAAAAACCTTTATTAATTAAAATATAAAAAGCAATAATAATCTATAAAATTATTTTATGGAATAAAAAGGTTCAAAATAAAATTATTTTAATATATATAATATCATTTATTTGAATCCTTTATTAATGAAGCAATTACGGGATCACCATTGTGTCATAATTAAGATTATTTATTTTATTACTAGAAATTATAAATAAAATACCATGATGTAGGAAATAGTTTTATCTTTCAAAATTATATTCATAGTCTAATATATCCCTTATATTACCCCATATAAAAAAATTTAGTAAAAATATTCATGTTTATGTTATTTTTGACCTTATGTTAAATTAATTAATATAAAGTGTTATTATCACTCCCAAGTGGCTCCATTAGATCCCAAAATCGTCCCTAAAATTACAATGGTCAGAAATGTATCAACAAATAGGGGTAAGACTAGATTAAGGGTAATTTAATATTATTATAATATTATTTTTCACTTTTATTTACCAGATTTACCCTTTATACATGGTAAATAAACAATTTGCTGAAGTAAATATTCATAATGTCTAAAAATAAAAGTTACCTATTTACAAAATTTATACCTCCTAATTCCAAATATATAATCCATTTTTCAAAATTCAAAACACATATGTGGCATAAATTAATTTAAAATTAATTCCTATTGTCAAAACAAAAAGAGTGTTATTAAGAAATAATAACTATCAAAATATTTAACTATATTTATGTCAAAATTAAGAGTGAAATTACTTCCATTGACCAAAATTGGATTAAATGGTAAAAATATAATCCAATTATGCTTTAAAACCAATTAAAAGATAAATATTACTATATAAATAAATTAGATTAAAAAGAAGTTTTGAATTAAATTTCATTATTTTCACTATTCATTAAAAAATAAACATTTTCAGAAAAATACAAAAATTTCATCCAAAGTAAATTTTGATGTCCCTATTCTAAAGAATAATATTATTTTTTCAAATATAATATATAAAAGTGACAAAAATATATTTAAAATGGGTCCTCCATCAAAAGGCGGTAAATCCACATTTTAAAGAATATTAGAGTGTTTATGTTTAAAATTGGATTCATTCACATTTTAAGCTTATAAATTTTATTGGAAAAATGTAAAAACATTTAATAATCATGTGTAATCATATTTTCGTTATTTCTGTTCATTACCTTCTATAAAATGGATATGTGTTAACTACCTTTTAAAATAATAATATAATATTATTTTTTTCAGTATAACTCAACGTTGTGTGCAACGTAAGATTTCAAAGAAACATGTTCTTGCGTATCGGGTACGCCATCGAACATAGAATCCCATTTAAACTAAAATAAATATTTAATTTATAAATATTAAAAAATATGAAAATTTCATCTTATTTATTTAACTAGGATGTTACATAAACCATTAGAAAATTTGTCAAAATTTAATTTTTATCCTTTTAAAAACTATTATGGATTTATCTATGTCATGGTCAATTTATTATGGATATTTTGATATAACTATGGGGGATCCTTCATCATGGATAAAGAAATAGTAAATAGGAAACACAAATCCTCAAAATCTATTGGATTAAAATTAGGCTTCATTTTTGGGTATACCTTAGGAACTCCATAATGTGGTATAAATCATAGTCCACCGTGAAAATTTTCCAACAAGAGTATACCATGACATTTTACCATGTTTTGGTGACTAGTATATATAATCATGGTTTCCCACAATTCTTTACTGCTCATATAACCATGGGGAGGTCCTACCCCATTGCATTCCATGGTACTTGGAAAATGTTTAGTAAAGAACCACCATGCCTCATACCATGGTGTTGTGATAATAAAGTTTTTTTAAAACTCAATGAACTAAACCTGGTTAATTATTAAAGAAGAAGTCTGTCATGCCATATGATGGGTTGGAATCACAATCCCTCATATCGACACATCCAACATGAAATCCATATGATCCTATCAAATAACTCTGTTACCCTGAGTATTTAGGAAATCACCCCTTTTCACCCCAATGGATAACCTTGGTGTAAATATTCTTACTTCATAACATGTTCGTGTGTGATAGTTTCAAGGAATCAGCTAACCATTTAGCCTCTAATTTGATACTGCTAATGGATTTTGAGGGATTATCCTATAATTCTAATAATAATAAGTAAACCTAAACATATCTTGATCTATCTTCAAGGTATCAAAATATGCAAGCTAACAAAGAACAGAGGATAACTAAAATACATGAACATAAGCCTCCATATATATGTAATTTTCATGAAAAATTTTATAGTGGTAGAAAAAATTGGTTTCCTAGATCTATAGATAATCCATCAGCCTTTGGATCATGGTATACAACCTGAAAATGCGTATGTAATGAGAGAGGTATTATCTCATTCATTGTTCCTGAAAAAAACTCTCTAAGAATGAGGAGATATTTTAAAGGCTATGAAAATAATGAGGATAAAATAATATAAATTACATCATCACCTTATATAGCTATCCTTGATTTCCTTCATTTGAAAAGAGTTTCAAATATATGAAATAGATTAATTTCCATTTCATGTCACCCATCTTTGAACCCTATTGGATTGATCATCATTAAACACTTCAATTAATTATTTACACACTATAATTTAATCCATCCCATAAATTAAAAATTGAAGAAACTATACATTTTAAGAATGTGTAATACACATACATCCCTTTAATGCATGATTATATGAATCTTAAGTGTATTTAATGAAATAATAACATATATATCATACACCATAATATCATTTTTTTAGTTCTCAACAAGCATTAAGAAATAGCCAGAATAATTTAACATTTATTTTATATATTCTAATCCAAAACAATCCATATAAAATTTATCCAACTTGTATTCACATATGTTATTATTATTTTCCATAATATCAATAATTGTTTTTCTATAATTCTAGAAATATTATAAAATAGACTCATTTATATTTTCTACTCTTCTTATAACCTCTAAATTCCAACATCTATAAATAATTATTATTAATGTATTAAAAAAATTGTTTCAATGTTAGAGAATTATTTTTAGAAGTATCTTCCAAAATATTAGAGACCATATAAACAATATTCTACTTTAATTTTTTAAAAAATTTCCATTTCAGTATTTATATTCAAGTTCATCTTTAAAAAAATCATATTCTGGAGAATAAATATCGTAAAAAAAACCAAAACCTTTACCTTTACATATTTTAGAAATTTAAATTTGATATTTAATAGATATTCTCATTAATTTAATATATTTTTTACCACTATAGAATCTCAATGATTTTCTATAAAAGTAATAATATTTAATGAAAAAATGGTTTCATATATTTTAAATAACTCATTTATTAATTTATTAACTACTTTAATACACAAATGATTCTTATCATGAACGAAACTCTTATAAATAAAATTTCCCTTGCGATCCAATTAAATGTCTTATTATGTAATATGGTTATAGAAAAAATAGTAAATTCTATTGTTTTATATCCTATTGAATTTAAGTTAATTTTAAGAATCATAACCATTTATAATATATTTTTTAAACAGTGATCATATGATTAGTACAAATATATGGTTTGAACAAATCCAATTGACATTAACAAATGAAGCGATGGCCTCAACCAGAGGGTTCATAGCATATGAATCTCATTTATAAAATCTTTTAAGGGAGATATAATCTATTGAATTTTATCATGGATAATCCCAATGTTAGATCCAAAAACTTAAGTAGAAGTGAAATAGTATACGAGAGAAGTTCAATATCATCGAGATCCCAGAAAAAACCATGTAAGCTGAACCACCCCATGAAAACCTCATCATCGCACACCATATTCTTAGGGTGTTTGAGAGTGTATTAAAGTGATATATATCATTAAATAAATATAAAAGTATTCACATTATTTTTATATGTTAATGGAAATATTTTCGTCCTATAATTTTCACCTTATAAATGATTGTTATTTTAATATAATTAAACACAAATAGTATTTTTGGGTAATTTTAGAATTTCATTATGGAGTTTATTTTTATGCGTTAATGGATTTTTTAAATAAATAATATTTTAATAAAATATTATTATTATATAATATATAGTAAATATAAATGATCATATAATTTTTAATAAGTCAAATGTATTTTATTTAAGTGTTCAAAAAATGTTATTGTCAAAAAAATCATCATTTCTTAGTAAATTTAAATTTCTTTTTAAAGTTAAAATTCACATATTTATAAAATTACATAGCTAAAATGAATATTATTTTTAAAATTATAACATCAAAATTGTAAAATTATTAATTTTTCGTAATTTTCTAAGACAGTCAAATTTTCGGGAAAAATTAAATACCATAGAAATATACTTTGTTTATTATAACAACATAATGACCTAAATGTGAGGTAATAAATATTATAAAAGGTATCCCCGACCAAATATATATTTTTTATTTAAAATAATTATATTTTATTTTTATTTAATTAATTTTATAAATCCATTATGAATCCTCAAAAACCATTAATATATATTGAGGTTTTAAAATCTATGCTTGATAAATGATAAAAAATTCCCTATTATTTTCTAATATAAAACCATAAAAAACACATTATTCTTCACTAAAAATAATTTGATCACATCCTTACCCTTTGTCCCCTTCTATATAGTCCTCCCATGGAACCCTCAAGCTCTCACGATGCTCTACCCCAGCATTTTGAGTCACACACTCAAGTAAGAAATCCTCTCCTTCAATTATTTTTTGAAGATTATTTATTATCTTATGCTTTATATTTCCAATTCCTATTAATTTTATGTGAATTTACATTTCCCTAATACAGTCCATTTTTTTCAAAATGAGGACATACCTATTTATCTCTCATAAACCGAGTTTATGATTTATTAAGTGACATGTTTATGTTATCGAAATGTCACTATAATGTTTTCATACCAAAACAATTGTTTAGTAAATACCATACCCATTTTATATCAAGGGTGTTCAAATTTATACACTTATACTTATTTATATTTTTAATAACATGTATGTATTGAAAACTCCTTGGTCATTGAATAAAACATGATTATGAATGAATCCAAGTTGTATGTTATATGTGGCACACTTAAGAATTAGAATTAAATAAATGTGATGGGTGTGCCAATAATTATTACACTCTAATGAATTGGGTTATTTTTAGTCTCATGAGAAATAATGTTGGGTCAAGTAGTAAACCTAATTCATTTATGGGACTTTTTCCATCATGATTCCTTGGTGGTTATCCTTGATTTATGTTTATGATGCAGTATTTTAATTTGTTTCCACATTTCCCATGTTTCCTTTATGATTATAATTCTATATCATTTATTATTATTCATGTTAATTTTATTCCACATTGATATTCTTATTGTATAACTTGTATTAACTCATGTCATTTTTATTCCCTTACTAGGATTTATAGCTCACCCCTTTCTTATATATGTCCCCAGGTTATCCCATGCATTTTTAAAAAGCATGGAATTTTAGAATCATGTTAAGTAAGTTTTCAATAATGTTGTTGTATCATATATTCAAGATTTTATGTTATGTAAATAATTAACAAATACATTATACTTATTTATCTTCTATGTTTATTAAGTGTAATATGATGTAATAAATCATTTATTGATTTTTAATAAAGATATGGTTTGTTATAGATGGTATAAATGGTAGGTTTTGTTATTTTTGGTATTAGTATTTATAAATAGTAGTGAAATCCTTAGGGATAATGATATGTATAAGAAAATATCCCTAAATTGTGGTAAGTACAGACTAATTGTTTTATCATTAAAATATATCCATGTCTGGATACTAAAAGTGCATGTGGTTATGGAACAGATGTACCTAGGGGTAATAACTATGACAAGGTGTGTTGGTCCTGACTCGGCATAACCTAGTAAAAAGCCACAAGCCTGAGTGTACACCTGGTTTGACACACTCAGGGGGTATTCTTTGGTAAATTCATAATCACATTACGAACCTTTATTAAGAGAACAAAAAATTCCCATAATAATATATGTTAGGAAATAGATCGTGTATAACATAGATTGTAGCCTAGAAATTTATATTTTAAGTAAATAAATGTGATTTATATGTTATCCTTTTAAAATCATTGGATTCCACTTTATATGTTTAATATTATTGAAAAATATTCATCCCTAATTTTTCTTTTATTCTAGCCAATACCTAGAAATAGGAGGAATTAGGTAAACAATCAATGATAGAATAAATTGAAATATTTAAGAAAATACCCTCTCAATATACTCAGTTTATAAATAGAAACCTAGATTCAAAGGAGCACCCAAATCCCCCTAATAAATAAAAAGCTCCAATTGAGAGATTTATACAACAAAGGCCTCTGACTATTAATGGATCATATGATAAATTATGCTTGGAAAATGGATCAACTCCATTGAGAAGATATTCTCGATCCTTCAATGTTCTACGAAATAGAAGGTTCTATTGGTTGTTTATCATATGTAGGGACAAACTGATCAGTGGTTGACACTGATCAAGAATATAAAGCCTGAGGAAGAGATCAAAGTTATGGGGTGGATGAAATTTATGAAAAAAATCAGGGAATATTTTTTTCACACTCTCCATCTTAAAATGAAATGGTATTTTCTTGTCCTTAAGAAAAGGATAAAGAATATATCAAGGAGTATGAGGATAACATAAAAATACATCCATGATACTTCTTAATATTTTTTGTCACCCCTGAATTCAAGGTTGACAACTTCCTTGTTGGGTTAAAACATAGTCTATGAAAACACCTTGAAATAAGTGATTCTTAAAGCTCTGATGAAATTGGTTGATGTTCCCTGAAAGATGAAATAGAGATCGATGAATCTCAAGGGAATTATGGGGATAAGAATCCGAAAGTGGAGTTTAATTATGGTAGTCCAATGAATAAATCTAATAGTGCCTAGAATTTTCAATATCCAACATGTCAAAGGTACCAAAAGAAGCTCCTCAAAAATTACATAAGGGGTATGAGAAAATTCTTTATGTATGCGAAGGAAGGACACCTGGATAAGAATTACTAATAGGAGAAACCCACTAATGTGATGGAGGAAAGTAATTTTCCAGTCAACCCTCATCACATTTTTCATTACTACAACTACAAAAAAAACCAGGGCACTTTTCAAACTAATGCACTAATCCAAGGTATTTTGGAGACAACCAATAACTTCAAAGGAAGAGAGGGAGAAATTTTTGCATCAAAACTTCTAAGGTGGATCATGAAAATAAAGTGGTGACATGTACACTATTTATTCATTCAAGAATAGAGAACAAACTCTTTGATTCTTGTTCAATGCATTCCTTTATATGATTAATGTTTAGTATAACATTTCAAAAACCCCCCACAAAGCATGGAAGTAGAGCTATCAGTGAAAATGGAAAATGGGGAAATTATTGTATCCCAAGTATATAACTCCTCCCATATCTTCATTTGTGGGTGGAACTTCCCATCGAACCATGTCATACTACCTTTAGTGGAATTTGAAGAAATTTTGGGTATGGATATTATTTCCCTATATATATCCATCAAAAAATGTCCATAAGAAGGAAATAACAATTCATATTACAATTCAACCACTGATTTTGTTCTAGTGAAAGGAGGAGGAAGAATTTTCAATAAAACCAACATATCAATCATTGATATTATTTACCTATGAGAAAGTGTATCTTGATAAAATGATTTATTATACGGAAATAAACATCCTTGGAGACATTCGTATTGTGAGGGAATACGCTGATGTATTTCTAAGGAATTTTCAAGTCTTCCTCCTAGATGAGAGGCTAAATTTTCAATTCATCTTATACCCAGGGCATTACCATCCTCCATGAATCTATATCAAATGGATATTATGGATTTTATTGATTATTGGAACCATAAAGAGACTACCATAAACAAACAATGATTGATATTATAACCTTATTTAATTTAATTCTTTGATTAAATCCTTATTGCTGCAGAATTCCGATCAATGTTATCTAGTGAAGTGGGTGTTAATTTAATGTAATATAAAACCAAGCTCAATGGTATGATAAGATTAAATTCCAAATAATTAACTCACCCCAATAATTTTTAAATTTTTAAATAAATATTCATTAATCAATAATTTCATCTCTTCTCTGAAAACAACCCCCCCCCCCACCACTCAGAATAACAAATTAATCAAAAACAATTGAATCTAAAATTTGTAGCATCATCGAGGATTCCACTGGAATGACTCTATACAAATTATCAGTGCACTAGACCTTTGAACAGTCTATAGTAGACAATAATTTGTGCTTTAAATGGTTTTGTTTCTAAGTATGGTTTCTTAAGTAGTCAGTAGGTTTTTGTTTTTCAAAAAACAACAAAAAAATAAAAAAACAAAATGAAAAACCCACCACCTAATAAAAATCATAAATGAAAAAAATGGAAAACCTACCTTCCTCATCCTTCAATGTTTATCTGAATTCCCTCTAGCCTCCCAAAAAATCCTTCAGATCTCTTTTACCATAAAATAGAGTGAAATATTTTCCAACATTGGAGGAACATTAGAGATAATAAAATTACTCTTGAACTAGTAATTTTCCACCAAATTGACCTAGATGTGGATAAAACTAGGGAGAAAACCCATAAAGAACTCATTCCTCTTGATATGAATTAATAACCCCTTGGTATTCAATATCCAAACATCAAGGCTGAATTCAAATTCAAATAGGTATTGATTCATCTTCTACCTAATTTCTAGGTGCTAGCCAGGAAGGATCCACATATTAATCTCAAAGAGTTAAAACTAGTGTGCTATACTAGGAAGCCTCAAGGGGTTTTTGAAGAATAAATAAAACTTTGTGAATTCCATTTCTCCCAAGCTAACTCTACCAATTCATGGATCTACTACATCCCTCTCGGTTCGATAACCATATGAAATGACATGAAGTGACTCTTCTTAGAGAAATTATTTCATGATTCTCGTACTACATCTTTATGAAAGTAAATAAGTGGTATTTATTAATACCCTAATGAATCACTCCATGAGTACTCAGAGAGGTTAAAAAATATTGTGGAAGCATAACCACATTACCAAATCCCAGACTAACTCTTGATCCAATACTTTTATGATGTTTTATTGGCTCTGGGGAGAACTCTCATTGATGTCGCAAGTGGTGGTTCTCTTGATGATAAAACTCCTTTAGTTGCACGAGATATTATAAACAATATGGCTAAAAACACATAGAAATTCCATACTTGAGCACAAGATCAACTCAAAAAATTCTAAGATAATCAATGCATATATCCCAATAAGATGACTGAGTGGATGAGTGAACTTACTGGCCTTGTGAGACAAATAATTGTGGCTACTAAAGCCTCAACCTCATCTTCTCCACAATCTATATTTCCTAGACCTATTTAGAATTAAGATATTTATATCTCACCAGTTCATCCAACTGATACATGTCCACAACTGCAAAAGGATCCATCAGATTCATCTGGACCAATGGAGCTCAATTTAGTATGTGCTCATTAGAACACCAGCCCCCAACAATCACGTATGTTCATTAAAAACTTCAACCAAACCCACTCTAATTCCTTATATTCTACCATTAACCCAAGACTGAGGGATGGTAATCTCATTTCTCATCCCCCTAAGTTCCCTTCTCAAAATCCAAACCAATTATAATATGGTCAAGGTGGTGGTAAATTCAAAAATCCATATCCTTTTGTTCCTCAACCCCAAACGATCAATCCTCCTCTTTCTCCTCTTGGATTCTACTATCATAATTAGCTTCCCCAATTCCAAACCCAATATAATCAATTTATCATGATCCAAAATCAAATTAATCCTAATGTAGGACATGCTTCATCTTCCAAGAAACCATGTGAAATCACTGTGGAAGATATTTCCCTCTTCACCCATTCTAGAATTAAAAATATTTAAACCCAAATTGGTCAATTTTCATCCCACTTTATCCATCAACAACCATCCACTTCTTTTAAACTCCCATCTCAACCATTGCTTAACCCGAGGGTAATGTAAGATAAATTCCACTTAAATCAAGAAAAAACATTTCCATACCCCATGATAGATCCTCAAATGAACTGTTGAGTGTTGGTCTAAAAAATGAAAAGACCCAAAATCCTAAAAAAACCTAAATCCATTCCATCTCTTCTTTCGATTCATCTAAAAAACCCAAATCCTTTTCCTCAAGTCGTCTCTAAGATAGGGAAGTCCTTTGAACCCAATATTGAAATGCTTGAGATGTTTAGATGTGTTGAAATGAACATTCCCCTCTTACATTCCATCAAAAAAATTCCTAAGTATGAAAATATTCTTAAGGAGTTATGAACCCATAAGAGATATCTTATGACCATTGAGAATGTTTCAACCCAACAGTCCATAACTGTGAAGTGCAAAGATATAGGGACATTTATTGGTCCATGAAAAATAGGGAGTTACAACTTTGATGATGCACTCATTGTACTAGAAGCCGTAATAAATTTCATGAAAAACTATATATTCTATAAACTTGGTCTAGGTCCCTTGCACCAAATGAGTTTTGTCATTTAGTTAGCCAATCGAAGTACAACAAGTCCTGAAGGTGTAATTGAGGATGTCCTTTTCTGATACAATGATCTTATCTTCCCAAATTGATTTTATTTCCTTAACATGGAAGGTGAGACAACTTCTTTCCAATATCCTTATATACTAGGAATACCTTTCCTCATGACATCTAAAATAAAAATTGATGTCCATACCGGCATCATATTTATGGAATTTGGTGACCAACTATTCAAGTTCAACATTTTTCAATCCAAGTGATACCCATCAATGAATCAATCTATATTCTCTATCATAGCATCCAAAAATATATCTAAGAGTGTTCTAATATCAATCCATCATGTTCTTAATGTTCTAAAGATATAGGATATTCTAAATTCAGTTTCCTCATTAACTAAGTCATAAATAGAGAAGTTAATGTGGAAATTAAAAATGTAATATCCATTGATCTAAAGGATATTGAAAATTATTTAGAATCCCATATAACATCTAATCTCCACTACTCTAACTAGGACAGGAATGAGGAAAATGAACTAGAATATTCATTTGTTTATTTGGACCAGATTATCCAAAATTTAACATTTCCTAGCCATGATTTGGAAAATTCTGTCATATGTGATGTGAACCCTGAGAGATTGTGTTTATATTTTCCCAATGGGAGTGAAGGTTGTGAAATGTTTTCCCTAATTAATAAATTGATCACTAGTGAGGTTGAAATTTACTATTCTTTGGAAAACAACATTAACATAAAGGATATTGAATATTTTATTCAGTCTTATGATTCCACTAATCCTCATTACTGTACATTGGTAAGTGAAGAAATAAATGAGATTAAAATAACTAGTATCTCATAATATGGTTTCATGTTATCTGATCCTTACATAAATTCATGATCTGAATTGAAGAATCTTTCTAAATTTCAATGAATATAAAACCATCACTTTGTGGATAAAATCATTCTTCAAGTTGAAGAACAAAGGGATGATAGTCATATTACCCTCCCACCGCTGTTGAATTGCTAAAAATGATAAGGAATGAATGAAATCATGTAATGAACAACTGATCCTCCCAAAGGAGAAGTTTTTCTGGAAGCACACTAGAATTGAGAAAATATGGTGGCCACCATCAGACTATGGTTACTCCACTGCAATTTTCTAGCTATAGAAAAAAATACCACACTTCTTAGAAGGAAACCCAAGTTTTCTTTTCCTTTTATGGAATTTTATTTTCTTTTTATTTTTTCATTAAATAAATAATGATTTTTTACTCTCTTTTAGGTAATGGTATTTTTTCAATGCATAACCAAAGAGGAAACATTCCTCGATAACCACATTTACTTTCATTGGATCTCTAACTTCTATAGAAGAACCACCATTGGATGGAGATAGAAACCCACCAAATCCAAACTAGGGGAACCACATTACCTTTAACTCTCTCTATAAATATATATCTCTCTCCCTTTCTTCCTCTCTTTCCCTCTTTCTTATTTTTCTTCTCCCGTTATAATTTTTTTACAAAATTCTCCATCAAACTTCTTCCCATATTTCTCTTTTTTGGGGGTATGAATTTTAAAAAAACACAAAAAGAAACTAAAAAACTAAATAATATGAAAAAAAATATTCATGATCACTCACCATACACTTTTGAAATTTTTTCCAACCATTTTTGGGAGTCAAAAGATATTTTTTTCATCTAAAAAAATTATATTTTCATCATAAATTTTGAAAAGGAATCTTTTCTCAAAACCAACAAACTTTGAATGATCAATTTTTTTATTTAGAAAATGATTCTTCTCTAACTATGAAAAAAAACATTAACTTTCATTAAAAGGTCAACAATGACTATATTTTCAAAATATTTGTTTTTCACCCCTGATTTTGAGTCTTGAATTTATGGACCTTAGAGTTGAATTTACTACTTTGGTGTGATTTAATATGATAGAGGCATTTTTTAAACCACATGAGAAACACAATAGCCAAATATCCTCCCACTAACCTTACAATAATCCTTATTTTGGAATCCCCTTAGATCCTATGAAAACATTTTCTTTCACATCCATATTACAAGTCCAATACCTGCCCCACCCAACATCTACATGTAATTACATTACATAATTTATTAAAATTTAATTGTGGGGTGAATGGATTTAATTTTAAGTTCCATTTCATTGATTTTTAATTTTATTTTTTATTCATAATGGAAATCATCCATTTTAGTATGGGGAGAAGTTTTCATTCCATGACTTTTGGGAAAGGAAATTCATTTATATAATTTGCTAAATTTTATTAATAGGTGTTCAAAAAAATTTAAAAAAAGAAAAAAAAGTTGGTTTGTGCCTTAGGAAGGTCAAAAATCACTCTTCATCAACATTTTATCTTGTTATAACAATTAAAATTAGTGTCATAATGATATCAAGTATGGGTTGGGAGATTAATGTGAATTATTTTTCAAGTTAAAATTTTGAAAAAAATAAAAAAAAGAAAAAAACAGAAAAAAACACATATGTAATTATGAGAAATTTTGTTTTGTAAATATTTCAACTTCTCATCCCCTTAAAATTTTCTTACTCCTTTGTGTCTTTATTCACAAAATCATTCCCTTGTAAATATGTTTTTCATAACCTTCCATATCTTATTTAAAATTGTGAATTCCATTTTCAATGTCAGTATTTTACCCCCCCCCCCCCATTTCCACTCTTTCTAACATTAAATTACTAAAATCCCATATCCATAGAAAACCTCAAAAAAGACCTATTGTATGACAACCCTGCTTTTGTTACAAACTTAAACATGATTTATTACATAAAACTTCACTTGATACAATAAAGAAGATCGAGAGGTTTATTTTCATTGAGGCTTAGGATCATTACATATAAATTTAAAACATGAAATAAAACATCTCTATTGAAAACTTCCTTTACATGACTACTACATTCCCCCGTACTTAGCATTGCATCGGATAACCTGAGGACATGCATAAGAAAAGGGTGCGCTATAAAGCCCAGTAAGGGAGTACACATGGAATATCACGAGGAGTAAAATAAATTTTAGGCAATAGAAATATCAATAGAGCATAAGAGAAACATGAACATAAAGGCATGATAAAGCATGATAATCATAACATGGAAATGTGGCAACAACACTTAACATGGAATTAGTATGATCCAAGGCTCATTGCACATGGAGCATGAGTAAATCATCATTGCACATAAAGCACGAGTAAACCCTCGTTGCACTTGAATTATCATTAGTCAACACTCATTGAACATGACGTATCATGATACTATACTTTACCCAATGCATTGGAGCTCTATAAGGGCGCACCGTTCTTAAACATTTCATTTCATGCATAAGTGTGCCACATGGATCATAAAACATGGATTCATAAAACATAATCATTTATTCCACGATAAAGGAATGTGTAATTCATACATTAAACGTTATAATCAATAAGTAAATGTTCATAAAGGTGAATACCCTTGATGGAGAAATGGGCATGGTATTCACTACACCATGACATTGGCATAGAAAATCGGTGCGATTTCGGCAGTGTAACGGCGTGACATAAGAATTCATAAAAATGGTTGATGAGAGTGAAAGGGGTTAATCATCATATTTACATGTAATGGAAAGTAATGAGGTCATATATATACATTTCCCAACAATTTTAATGTAATTTAGATTCCTGATACAATAATATTTCTTAAATGTAAAAGAGGAGAGAGAAGTTCCTTACGGAATTTCGGCATAGTAACGGGTGTACATGGGAGGTATTTAATGAGAGAGAAAGGGGTCTCCAATCATTCAAACATAAATAGGGCAGTATGAGGGAGGTTAGAAACCATACCCCAACATTCATAATTGAAATTAAAAGGTCAAAACAACTTAAAGAAAATTGGACAAAAATGAGAAAGGAAGAAAAAACCCTTACTTGGAAGTGTGCTTCCAAAGGATAGATAGAGGATTGTGAGAGGCTTATTGGGATCTTGGGGCACCTTGGGAGGATTATAGAGAGAGTATGGAAGAGTTTGGATGATCTCAAAAGGCTTTGAGTGATGAGGAAGTGGGAGCTTGGGTGGGTTTATATAGGAAAGGTGGGGGAATTCTTAATTATTTTGGTTTGGGTCCCCTTACATTAAATTAATCAAAACCACAAAACACCCCATGGTTTTTTCCAATTTTTTATGGAAAAGGGAAGAGGAAAAAAATATGATATAAGGACAAATTCCGAACTTCTTAAAATAATAGGGTTTCTTAGGTGGAGGTGATTCACACTCCCATGAAAAACAATTTAAAAAGACAATGTGTTTAATAAGTCATGAGGGGTCCATTAATGCTTTGAAAAGTAAGTCAAACAAACCCAAAATCACATTATTTTAATGGTAAAACATATATTGGCCGAGCCTAAAGATTATATTATTTTATTACATCACTATTGGGTCGTTATGATGTCATAAAACACATTATATATTTAAACGGTATTTAATTTTTACCCAAAAACTTGACTGTCTCAGAATATTATGAAAAATTTACCACTGGATAATTTAGATGTCCTGATTCCAGAAATAACATTTATTTTATCTAAATAATTTTATAAATATTTTAATTTGCACTTTTAAAATATAAACTGACATTTATCGAAAATTCATGGGTTTTGACAGAAATGGATTTCAAAACTTAATAAAAATTATAATTTCATTCATAAAATTATATGATCATTTATATATAATAAAATTAATTTAATAATAATAATAACAATATTTTATTAAAATAATATTTAATTCAACAATCCCTTAATTTAATAAAATATATTTCTTAATTAAATAATACCTAAAAACACTATTTGTACTTTAAAAACTATTTACGATGTATCAATAATGACAATAAATTATATTAATTATTATATAAAAAAATAATTTACATGAACATAGTACTAGAAATTTGTTACATAACCCCTTAAAACAGCCGCATAAGACCTAAGGGTAAGGTGTGCAATGGTGACAGACTCTTGGGGTGGCTCGGATAACATCGCTCGAGTGGTAATCTCTATCAACTTCCATTTTTCCCGTAGACGGTCCCGTTCGAGCTTGACATGATGAAGCTCAGCTTTTTTTTGGTCAAGAGCGAAGCCCAAGGACGCCACCTCTTTTCCGAGCTCTGACAAATGGGATTCATATAGAGAAATTCTACTGGATGAGGCCATCACTTCTTTTTTCTGAGTAAATTTGGATTTGTTAAAGCCCTATATTTATACTAATCATGTGATCACTGTTCAACAGCTATATTAGCAACGGTGAAAATTCTTAACATAAAACCAATGAAGTTGACATTTTATATAAACATAAAGAGACATTTAATTAGATCAAGAGGTATTTCCATTAATGAAACATTAGGTCGTTAAAATATTCCCCCCTTAGGAAATTTCACCCTCGAAATTATTCCTTTTACCACACTAAAATAGATGTGGGTAACTCAGCTTCATCATTTCCTCCGATTCCCAAGTCTCTTCTTCAAAATTGTGGTTCCTCCACAACACCTTGACGAGGGGAATTTTCTTATTTCATAGAACTTTTTCTCTACGATCTAAGATCTTCCCTGGTTTCTCCTCATAAGAAAGATTATCCTCCAACTGTACCACCTCAGAAGACAGTACATGTGAAGGGTCCAGTATGTTCTTCTTTAAGAAGGATACATGAAAGACATCATGTAAATTGGTCATGGTGGGTGGAAGTTCTAGTCGATAGGCCACAGCCCCGACACGATCAAGAATCTCTAAGGAGCTGATGTACCTTTGAATTAACTTCCCTTTCTTTCCAAACCTCATGAACTTCTTCCATGGAGATATGCGTAGAAAAACCATGTCTCCAACTTTAAACTCAACGTCTCATCAATGATTATCTTCACAACTCTTCTGTCGACTCTGGGCTTCCTTGATATGCTAATGAATGGTTTTCACCTTCTCCACTATTTCCTCGACCGTTTCTAGTCCAAGAAGCTTACGTTCACTAACCTCATCCCAACATCTTGGTGTTCTGCACCTTTTCCCATATAGGGATTCATATGGTGTCATTTGGATGCTCGAGTGAAAACTGTTATTATAAGAGAACTCAACCAGAGGAAGATGTTGATCCCATCGTCCTTTAAAGTCCATTGTGCATGCTCTCAAAATATCTTCAAGGGTTTGGATAGTCCGCTCGGATTGGCCATTAGTTTGAGGATGATAGGTCGTACTGAAGTTCAGTTCAGTATTCAGAGCATGTTGAAGACTCTTCCAAAACATAGAGGTGAATCTTGGATCTCGGTCAGACACAATAGATAGTGGTACTCCATGCAACCTTACCACTTCCTTGATATATTTCTGTGCCAGTTGATCCAATGAGAAATCCTCCTGAATAGAAATGAAGTGTGCAGTCTTTGTAAGATGATCCACAACAACCCAGATTGCATTTTTCCTTTGGATGTCCTTGGAAGTCCGGTGACAAATTCTATGGTGATGTTCTCCCATTTCCTTTCTGGTAAGGGTAATGGTTTCATAATCCCCTTAGACTTCTACCTCTCTGCCTTCACTTTCTGACACACCAGGCACCTTGATGTATATTCAGCGATCTCCCTCTTCATATTATCCCACCAAAATTTTTCCCAGAGATCTCGATACATCTTTTTGCTCCCTGGGTGAATAGAGAAATGTGAACTATGTGTGTCATCCAAAAGATACTTCTTCAGTTCCAGACTTGATGGAACACATAGTCTTTTCCCAAACCGCACAATTCTATCTTCATTAACATTAAACTCTGAGGATTTCCCTTTTTCGATAGCTTCAACCTTTTCCTGAATTCCCACATCATCCTTTTGAGCATCCTTTAACCTTTCCAAAAGAGAAGGTTGAGCAATAATTTGTGAAAGGATTGATGATGTTCCCTTATTTATGATTCCCATGTCCATCTTCATCAAGTCTAATAATATTGGATCCTTCTCAATTCTCATCATTGATAGAATCGGTGGGTCCTTTCTACTTAGGGCATCTTCCACCTTGTTCGCTTTCCCAGGGTGGTAATATATTGAACAATCATAATCCTTGATGAGCTCTATCCATCTTCTCTGATGCATATTAATATATTTCTGTGTGAATATATATTTAAGACTATTGTGATCAGTATATATCTCACATTTCTCCCCATAGTGATAATGCCGCCAGATTTTCAAGGCAATGATCACCACCGGTAACTCCAGATCATGCGTCAGATAGTTTCTCTCATGGATTTTCAACTGTTTTGAGGAATAGGATATAACTTTATCATTCTGCATCAGCACATAGTCTAATCCCTTCTTTGAAGCATCACTAAATACCACAAAAAGTTCCCCACTTGTGGGTAAAGTTAGCACGGGCGCAGTGATAAGCCTCCTTTTCAACTCCTTGAATCTTTCTTCGCATTCATCACTCCAAGAAAACTTTACTACCTTCCGAGTTAGCTTGGTAAGAGGGTTGGATAATCGTGAGAAATTCCTCACAAATCGCCGATAATATCCAGCTAACCCCAAGAATCTACGGATATCTGTTACCGATGTTGGTCTCAGCCATCCTTCAATTGCATCTGTTTTGGAGGGATCCACAGATATCCCATTGCTTGTGATGATATGGCCCAATAATTAGACCTCCTTAAACTAGAACTCACACTTGTTGTACTTTTCATAGATATTATCCTTGCGCAAAGTCTCTAGTACAGTTATTAAATTCTCCTCATGATCCTCCTTGGTTTTGGAGTATATTAGAATATCATCTATAAAGACTACCACATATTTTTTGAGGTAATCTCTAAAGACTCTATTCATTAAGTCCATGAATATTTCTGGAGCATTGGTGAGTCCAAAAGGCATTACTTTGAATTCATAGTGCCTGTATCTTGTACGAAAAGCAGTCTTGGGGATATCTTCCTTCTTCACCCTTACTTGATAATATTCCGACCACAAATCTAACTTGGAGAAGTATTGTGCTCCATGCAGCTGATCAAACAAGTCATTGATTCGTATGAGAGGATTCTTGTTCTTTATCATGATTTTTTTGAGCTCATGATAATCGATGCAAATGCGCATTGACCCATACTTGTTCTTGATGAAGAGGACTGGTGCACCCCATGGTGAAGCACTTGGGCGTATAAACCCTTTATCCAGATTCTCCTATAGTTGTTTCTTCATCTATTCAAGCTCTACAACAGTCATTCTATATAGATTATTGCATATTGGAAATTCCCCAGGTATAAGTTAAATTGAGAATTAAACATCTCTTCTAGGAGGAAGACCAGGAAGTTCCTCGGGAAACACTTCCGCAAATTCCCTCACAATAGGCATTTCTTCAAGGATGGTTTCTTCCTTGGACTCAATCATCTGAGCTTGATATGTGTACTCATAGGGCAGTAATATCCATGCTTGAGATGATGGAGCTAAAGTAGATTCATCTTCCTCCTTAGACTTGTAATGAATCGGGGGTCGATTCTCTATATAGAGTGTGATTTCCCTCTCCCGACAATTTTTGTTGGCTCTATATAAGGAAAGACAATCCATGCCAAGAATTGCATCAAA
The DNA here is from genome assembly GCA_963277665.1 of Viscum album. Lineage (NCBI taxonomy): Eukaryota > Viridiplantae > Streptophyta > Magnoliopsida > Santalales > Viscaceae > Viscum > Viscum album. The sequence goes on from OY728166.1 coordinate 207,903,750, forward strand.
TTACACCAGAGGGAGTATGACAAGGTTCGCCGGGATATTCAATCCACAGATTAAAACAGGGGAGGACTTATCTTCATGGGATGCAATGATTGCCCCATTTTTCGTACTCACCGACATCATCACTTCCATGATTTGTGGTGGTGATGGGATTATTCAACTAAACTTTCAAGATTTAAAAGAATGCATAGAACCTGAATCAAAAAGTAAGTTTGCTATTCTTGAATGAATAACTAGTGTACCTTTCACCACTTCATTGTTGGGGTTCACTTCAGAAGAAGTGATAGAAAAAGCTCTTCCTTGCTTCCTTGGAGGTTGTTGGTTGCCTCCAAAAATCCATGGATTAGGGCACTGATTTGCAAAATGACCCGGTTCTTGGATTTGTAGCATTGAAAAATTAATTGAGGTTTGAATGGAGCATTCCTATCCTCCTTCGCAGCTGCAGGTCTTTCTTGCCAATAGTTAACATCTAGGTTCCCTTCTCTTCCACACCTGAAGCATTTCCTCATCCCTTTAAGGCAATTTCCAGGGTTCTTCTTTCCGCACTTTTGGAAAGTGGGGTGATGGATCTTCTTAGCACCGTTGGATTTATCCATTGGACCACCACCATTGAAGTCCACCTTAAACTTCTTATCCCCATGATACCCCTGTGATTCTCCGATATCCATTTCGACCTTGAGGGAACATCAGAAAATTTCCTCATAGCTGTCGAAGTCACGGATCACCAATGCTTTCCGCAGGCTAGGCTTCAGCCCACCAAAGAAGCGGTCAACTTTTCATTCGGGGGTAACGACAAAGCCGGAGTTGTGTCATGAAAGCCTTGTGAATTTAGCCTCATACTCTCCAATAGATTCTTCATCTTTTTTCTTGAGGGAAAGGAAGTCCCCTTCCATCTTAATCCTAAGGGTGTGTGGAAAATATTTATCAAGAAACATCTTCCGGAAATCCTTCCATTCCAATGCCTCGATCTCCTCCTCAGGCTTCGTATTTTTTATCAACGTCCACCATTGATCAGCTTCACCCTCTATACGATAAGCTGCCAGGAGAACCTTCTCTTGTTCAGAACATTTAATGATGGAGAATATCTTTTCAATTGAGTTGATCCATTGTTCAACGATCGTGGGATCGGTTGATCCACTAAAAGTAGTAGGCCTTTGTCTCATGAAGCTCTCGATAGCGACTTGTTCTTTCTTGGGGGGGTTAAACGTTCCCCTTGATCCATGTTTCTATTCAAAACATGAGTTATCTAAGAGAGAAGCGTGACAAAGTTATCGATTCCCGCTCCCATTAGATTGGGCATCTCATTAGTACATTCATCACACTGATCTTCACAACGGTTGTTAGCCCGAGTCCTCCTATTACCGTCCATTGGCTGGAATAAAAGGAATGTTAGGGGTAAAACATAAAGGGTAATCCAAAGACAAAAGTTTATGACTTATAAATAAACTTTTATTTCCTTAACTCATGAGTCTATATGCTTCAATCTAGGCTTTTCATGATCTACCTTCTAACATATATTATTAGGGGCATTTTTTTTAATTCCATTAATAAGGGTTCATACTAAGATTGTGAATTTATCAAAACATATCCCCTAGGAGTGTCATAACCAAGAGTGCAGCAAGGCCCGTTTTCGTGCGCGAGTTCCCGTTCGAGTCTATCTTAAAGCGGTGATTTCAGGTTTTACCCCTCGGATACATATGTGCCAGAACCGCCTCTACCTACTCATATCCAGACATGGATGTATTTGTTTGATAAACCACGTTCTCAGTACTTACCAAAGCATAGGGATGTTTTAATTACACTAGTCTTATCTCTAAGTCTTTACTAGGGTTTTCTAATCCTAATCCCAAAAATAACTAAACCTATCCTCTGATACCAACATTGACAACCCTACTTTTATTACAAACATAAACAAGATTTATTACATAAAACATCACTTGATACAACAAATAAGATCGATAAGTTTAGTGTCTTTGGGGATTAGGATCATTACATAAAAATTTAAAACATGAAATACAACATCTTTATTGGAATCTTCCTTTACATGACCACTACATTCCCTCGTACTTAGTATTGCGTGGGATAACCTGAGGACATGCATAAGAAAAGGGTGAGCTATATATCCCAGTAAGGGAGTACACATGGAATATCATGAGGAGTAAAATACATGTTAGTAAATAGTCATATCAATAGATAATAAGAGAAACATGAACATAAAGGCCTGATAAAGCATGATAATCATAACATGGAAATGTGGCAACAACACTTAACATGGAATTAGCATGAGCCAAGGCTCATTGCACATGGAGCACAAGTAAATCCTCATTGCACATAAAGCATTAGTAAACCCTCATTGCACTTGAATTAGCATGAGTCAACACTCATTTCACATGACATATCATGATACTATACTTTACCCAATGCATTGGAGCGCTATAAGGGCGCACCCTTCATAAACATTTCATTTCATGCATAAGTGTGTCACATGGATCATAAAACATAGATCCATAAAACATAATCATTTATTCCATGATAAATGAATGTGTAATTAATACATGAAACTTTATAATCAATAAATAAATGTCCATAAAGGTGAATACCCTTGATGGATAAATGGGCATGGTATTCACTACACAATGACATTGGCTTAGAAAATCGGTGCGATTTCGGCAGCATAATTGTGTGACATAAGAATTCATAAAAATGGTTGATTAGAGTGAATGGGGTTCCTCATCATATTTACATGTAATGGAAAGTAATAAAGTCATATAGATACATGTCCCAACAATTGTAATGTAATTTAGATTCATGATACAAAAGTATTGCTTGAATGTAAAAGAGGAGAGAGAAGTTCCTTTCGGAATTTCGGCATAGTAATGGGTGTAAATGGGAGGAATTTAATGAGAGATAAAGGGGTTTCCAATTATCCAAACATAAATAGAGAAGTATGAGGGAGGTGATAAACCATACCCCAACATTCATAATTGAAATTAAAAAGGAAAAACAACTTAAAGAAAATTGGACAAAAATGAGAAAGGAAGAAAAAACCCTTACTTGGAAGTGTGCTTCCAAAGGATAGAGAGAGGCTTGTGAGAGGCTTATTGGGAGCTTGGGGCACCTTTGTACGATTATAGAGATATTAGGGAATAGGTTGGACGAACCCAAAAGTCTTTGAGTGAGGAGGAAGTGGGTTCTCGGGTGGGTTTATATAGGAAAGGTGAGGGAATTATTTATTATTTTGGTTTGAATCCCCTTACATTAAATTAATCCAAACCACAAACCATCCCATGGTTTTTGACCATGGTTTTTGGAAAAGGGAAGAGGAAAACAATATTTTATAATGACAAAGTCCTAACTTCTTAAAATAATATGGATGCTTATGTGGAGGTGAGTCACACTCCCATGAAAAACAATTTAAAAAGACAAGGTGTTTAATAACTCTTGAGAGGTCCATTAATGCTTTGAAAAGTAAGTCAAACAAACCCAAAATCACATTATTTTAATGGTAAAACATATATTGTCCGAACATAAATATTATAGTATTTTATTACATCACTATTGGGTTATTATGATGTCATAAAACACATTATATATTTAAACGGTATTAAATTTTTACCCAAAAATTTGACTGTCTCGGAAAATTGTGAAAAATTCACTGTTGGATAATTTTGACATCCTGATTCCAGAAATAACATTTATTTTATCTAAATAATTTTCTAAATATGTTAATTTTCACTTTTAAAATAAAAACCGACATTTATCGAAAATTCACGGGTTTTGACAGAAATGGCTTTCAAAACTTAATAAAAATTATAATTGCATTCATAAAATTATATGATCATTTATATATAATATTATTAATTTAATAATAATAATAATAGTATTTTATTAAAATATTATTTAATTCAGAAAACCCTTAATTTAATAAAATAGATTACCTAATTAAATAATATCTAAAAACACTATTTTTACATTAAAAACTATTTACAATGTATCAATAATTATAAGAAATTATATTCATTATTATATACAAAAATAATTTACATGAACATAGTACTAGCGATTTGCTACATAACCCCTTAAAACAGCTGCATAGGACCTAAGGGTGAGGTGTGCGATGGTGAAAGACTCTAGGGGTGGCTCGGATAACATCGCTCGAGTGGTAATCTCTATCAATTTCCACTTTTCCCATAGACGGTCCCGTTTGAGCTTGACATGATGAAGCTCAGCTTTAGTTTGGTCAAGAGTGAAGCACAATGACTCCACCACTTTTCCGAGCTCTGAAAAATGGGCTTTGTGTGGAGAAATTCTACTGGATGAGGCCATCGCTTCTTTCATCTGAGTAAATTTGGATTTGTTGAAGCCCTACATTTATACTAATCATGTGATCACTGTTTAACGGCTATATTAGCAATGGTCAAAATTCTTAACATAAAACCAATGAAGTTGACATTTTATATAAACATAAAGAGAAATTTAATTTTATCAAGATGTATTTCTATTAATGGAGCTTTAGGTCATTACATATTGATTATTGTGCACTTTAGGATAGGGAATTTAAACTGAGAGCTCTTTCAAACTCAAATATTTTCACTCTTAGCTGGTGAACGAGTGAACCACCATAAATAAATTTTAATCATCTTGAAAGCACTGAGTTTTGAGTGTCTATATTTTCCATTTCTTGATTTGGGAATGAAAAATGAATTCTATTTGGAACATTATTTCTATAAAAAAAAGTTGATTGAATTCAATATGGATGAGTGAAATGGTCTAAACCTCCCCTTATTGATGAAAACTAAAGAAAAAAATTAGGGAATTCCGATAAAAGGCATATTGTGATGTGGGTGTGGATTTAATAAAATATAAAGAAAAGCATAAGGTTATCATAAGCTTAAATACTAAATAATGAACTCACCCAAATATTTATTAAATGGTTAAATCAATATTCAAAAATTGATCATTTCATCTAAGCTCGGAAAAAAAAACCCCACTCAAAATACAAATTAATCCAAAACAATTTACTATAAAATTTGTACCATTGTCGAGGATTCGACCCGATTGTCACTATACACATTAGCAGAACATTGGAACATTGAAGGATCAATAGACAAAAATCTTCCATGATTTAGTAGTCTTTAAATTTGATATTATAATATACTCCAAAAGAAAGGTGGATCATGAGGATTATTTGAGCACTGCTCTAAAGGCCTTAGGAATGAATAAGCTTTATGGAAAGTATCGAAAATGTGAGTTCTGGTTGAAGAAAGTATCATTATTGGGGTATATCATCATAAGAAATGGAATATATATGAACCCTTTAAAGGTTGAATAAATTAAAGGATGGATGAGTCCAACATTTTTGATAGATATTGGTAGTTTTTTTAGATTATCTGAGTACTATCATCGATTTGTGAAAAATTCATCGCAATTTTCAAAGCCTCTAACCAAGATAACTCAAAATGGAGTCACATTTTCATGGAATGATGAATGTTAATATAGCTTCATGGAGATTATAGGAGGATTATAACTTCCCATGTTCTTGCACTACCTAGAATTGGATATCTTTTCATGGTATTCCGTGATGCTTTGAATAAGGGCATGGTCTCTGTGTTAATACAAATTGACAAAGTGATAGTCTATGCTTCAAGAACGTTGAATGGTCATGAACAAAACTACCCCACACATGATCTTTATGTGATGTAGTGATCATCACATTTAAATTATAGTGTAATTATATCTTTGGGGAGAATTTTGAAATATATATGGATCACAATAGCCTCATGTTTATATTCACATAGAATGAGATAAATATGTGCTAATGAAGATAGTTAGAGCTGATCAAAGACTATGACTGCTCAATCCACTACAATCCTAGTAAACTGAATAAATTTTTGGATTCTTGAAGAAAACATGATCTATAAATTCTGCCTTTGATGAGAATTTATAGGGACCTAATCTTGATAGATTTTGAAAGGATGGATATGAGAATCATAAAGGAAGGAAAACCATCAATCCTTCCAAAAATGATTGCTCACATGTACCTTCTATATAATATAAAGGATGATCAAATAAATGGTGTGGGAATTTATAAGAATGTGTAAAATATAAGAAAAGGTAAATCCTTAGAGTGTATTGTTAATAAAGAAGGAGTTGTAATATTTAGGCCACGACTAAGTATACCATCAAATCCTGAGTTTAAGAAAGATTTGTTGGATGATGCACATAGTTCTACCTTCCATATCCATCCTAGAAGCACAAAGATGTATCGATATCCTTGGGAGAACTATGGGTGGGTAAAAATGAAGAATGGTGTCGCAGAATATACATTAAGATGTATTGTAAGTCATCAAGTGAAAAAAGAAATGAAAAATACGAGGGTAGGATGTAACCATTTCCCATACCAACTAAGAAATGGGAAAACATCACCAAGGACTTTGTCACTAGACTTCGGAATAAATCTAGAAGAAAAACTGATATCTAGGTTTTGGTGGATCTCCATACAAATAATACACACATCATTTCAATTTGAGAGGACTTAACACTAAATCTACATGTATGGGCATACATTAGAGAAGTGGTGAGGTTGCATGGAGTACCCCTATAGATTGTATCTTATCAAGATATTAGATTCAAATACAAGTTCATGAAGAGTATTCAATATTCTCTAAACCTTGAGTTGAAATTTAGCCTGTATCATCAATGTCAAACTGGTGTGAAATCTAAGTAGACTATGCAGTCACTTATAGACATTTTGAAAACATGCTAAATTGACTTCAAAGTATGATAAGATAAAAATCATCCTTTGGTCGAGTTATTATACAATAATAGTTTCCACTCAAGAATCTAAATATATCCCTGAGAAGCACTTTGTGGGAAGATGTGAAGAACACTTATATGTTGCGATGAGTTTGGGGAACACAAACTACTAGGTTATGAAATGGTTGAGGAAATTGTGGAATGGTTAAGACCATTAGGTAGCACATCATGGCTACTCAGAGTAGACAGAAGAGTTATGTAGATAATCATCGACAAAAACTAGAGTTTGATGTTGGAGACATGTTATTCCTCTGCATATCTTCATGGAATATAGACAAAATATTTGGGAAGAAGGGAAAACTTATCCTAAGATACATCAGCCTCCTTGAGATCCTTGATCAAATATGAGAGATTTCCTATCGACTAGAACTCTCACCAAACCTATCTCAAGTACATGATGTATTCCATGTATCTATCTTGATTAAGTACATACTATACCCCTCAATTATAATCAATACAGATGTGGTGCCATTGGAGAATTATCTCTCATTTGAAGAGTATACGGTGATGGTCTTAGATAATAAAGAAAAAGTTATATGAAATAAGACAATGCACCAAGTCATAGTGTTGTAATGAAACAACATGTTTAAAGAAGAAATTTGGGAACAAAAGAAGTGATGGAACAAAGTTAGTCTCATTTTTTTAGCATGATAAATGGAAATTTTGAGGGAAAAGTTTCTAAAGGGGGAGATTATAACAACTTTCACTATTATTAAATATCTTATTAAGTAATATGGTTATATAAAACACGTGCACGTATTTTTTTATATCCTATCATATTTAAATTTCCATTAACCATTATTACTGTTAATAATATATCTGTTAAATAGTGATCGCGTGATTAGTATAAAAATAAGTTTTTAAAAAAAATCCAATTCATAGAGAAAGATGAAGTAATGGCCTCAACCTAGAGGATTGTACCCTATAAGGCTCATTTATCAGATCTTCCGAAGGAGATAGAATCTCTGGATTTTTCCCCTAACCAAGACCAAGCTGAGATCCAACAACTTAACCGTGAGTGAAACTGTTTGTGGTTGAATTTCAATCTCATCAAGATCCTGTCAAAAACCATGTATGTCGAACCACCCCCTGACGCACCTTAATCTTATGCATTTTGTGAGTGTAATAAGTGTATATGTATCAAGACCATATAAATATTATTATGAAAAATATTTTTTATATAATAATGTATATTTTTTAATCCTACTATTTTCACATTATATATGATTTTTATTTTGATATAATAAAACACAAATTGTATTTTCGGTAAATATTAAAATTCAATTAAGGAATTTATTTTAATAAATTAATTAATTTTTAAAAAAATATTATTTTAATAAAATATTAATTTCATATAATTTTTATTACATATAAATGAACATATAATTTTTATGAAGTGATATATAATTTTTCTAAGGGTTCGAGAAAAGTTAATGTAAAAAAACACAGCATTTATTCATAAATATAGATTTTATATTAAAGTGAAAATTTGAATATTTAGATAATTATTTAGATAAAATTAATAATATATTTTATTTATAATTTTTGAATTATCCAATCATGATATTTTTAATTTTCTCACATATTCAAATTTTTGGGAAAAAATTAAATGTCGTATAAATATTAATTGTAAAATGATATCATAATGACCTAAAAGTGATGTAATAAATACTATAAAATATATACCCGACCAAATATATGTTTCATATTTAAAATAATTATATTTTTTGTTTATTTAATTAATATTATAAATCCATTATGAATCCTCCAAAACCTTTAATATATATTAAGGTTTTAAACTAATTTCTTTAAGAGTATGACTCACCTCCATATAATAAAATGGATTATTTTATTATTTTTGGACCTTGGCCTTATAAAATAATTAAAAAAACATCCATTTTGAAGAAAACATGCGAAAAAAACATGGTAATTTTTTTGGTTTCGGTTGTATTATTTTATAGGTTCCAAAATCAAGGTTTGAGAAATGATAAACAATTCCACATAATTTTCTAATATAAACCCAACCAAGATCCCATTAATCTTGAATAAAAAACCTTGAATCATGTCATTACTCTGACCTACCCTCTCTAGATTCCCTCTAAGTTATCCCAAATCTATAAATATAATCTTCCAAATCATTTGGAGTCACATGCTTAAATAAGGTATCCTCACCTTCTCTTATTTATTCAAGTTTCTTTATTATCTTTTGTCATCTATTTAAAATAACTATTGTTGGGATACAAATTTCCATTTCTATAATACTTACATTTTATTTCCAAATTATAGGAGACCCATTTCTCTCTCATCAACCCATTTTATGATTTATTAAGTGACATCTTTGTGATACTAAAATTTAATTGTCATTTTCCATGCCAAAACAATTGTGTAGTGAATACCAAACTCATTTCCTATGAATGGTGTTCATATTTATACACATATAATTATTTTAATTGGTACTTACATGTATTTATTATACACTAATTGATCATGGAATAAAATATTATAATGAATTAATCCATGTTGTATAATCTATGTGGCACACGTAAGCATGAGAATGACATGAATGTGACGGGTGTGCTCAGAATTATGTGGAACTCAGATTCATTGGGTAATGTTTAGTATCATGAGATGTAATTTTGGGGTAAAGAGTGAACCTGATTCCTTTATTTGAATTTTTCAATCATGATTTATTTGCGGTTATCATTTACCAATGTTTATGATGTAGTGTTTTAAGTTGTTACCACATTTCCCATGTTGCCTTTGTGACTATCATGTTATGTCATACCTTATTATTCATGTTTCTTTTGTTCCACATTGATATTGTAAAGACCCGGAAAATTTCAAGGAAATTTTTTTCTTAATTTATTTGAAATTTTATGAGTACACAGTTTTTAACAGCGCCTGATTCTGAGGCCCGGTGTTCTTGGAAACAATTTCCGAAGTTAAGCTCGGGTACGTTCAGTGAACGAACGAGTGGGGTTTTCTAGCTTTTAATCTGGTGCTCGGAATCGAAATCTAAGGCCACCGATGAAATCGCGGCGCCGGTAATTTCTTAGGAAGACTTTTTCTGGAGTTTCTTTTTCTTGGTAAAAGTTGTTAAAAATAATGGAATAAGATTAAACTGAGATAAAAATTGTGTTACAATTTTTATTTCACATCTTTGTTGTTTAACTTCCATGTGAGGGAGTTGCGGTGGGACCCACTAAAATCCTAACTCTTGGTAGGATATTAGTGAGGTGGGGCCCACACGATTCCCCACATATTCAAATTCTCTAACCCTCTAAACCTCCCATGTAATAAATGTTGTGGCTACCTATCTTCCTCATAAATGCATACCAACCTATCTCACCATTGATTTTGTCAATTTAAGACTAATTAATTAAGTGAGTTAAGGTTTTTTGAATTTTAAAAATGTATGCAAAAGTAATAAAATAAGGAAAAGGCCTTATTTTATTTTGGTTGCTTCGTTGTGTTGAGAGAGGGAGCATTCTTTACATTTGAAGGACTTCATCTTCTTCGCGTAGAACGCCAAGGATCCGACGGAGAACATTGACTCAGAAATCACGATTCTTCATCCTCTTCTTCCTCCATGACAAGGGAGAAGTCGCCGACCACAATGATCATCGCCAATGACAACATACCTTCCTTCTTCATCTCTGCAACATGTGAGGAGACGCTGTTTCCTCCTCGGACGCATCCCAACGTCCACGGAATGTACGTCAGACCCCCGCGACGCCGTTCTCCACGACGCCCGATGTGCGATGTCAAATATCTAGGTAGGGGGTTTTCGTATAAAGTGTATACATTAATTATCCCCTCATGAAAGCTTATTTTAATTTCAGGGTGTTTGAATAATTTACCTAGGATAAATTATACAATCGTCTAAATCATGTCTTTTAATGATTGCCATTTGAAAAACACCTAATGTGGAGGGTGCGTACAGAAAAAACATGGCCCGGCAACCCTCCTCAGTTTGTTTATTGGTGTGCATATCGACGGGCAATGACGAAGCGGGCCACAAAGGCGTTTGAAACCCTTCGCAGTGAAGATCGGGTCCTGGGAGGACCACTGACGAAGACAACGGGAAAATCGGACCACTGGAGCGCGACCAGGGGTCCATCGAAGGTACTTCTGGTGCACCTCGCCAGCACGGCGGTGCCAGCATCTGGAGGCGGCAGCCGGCGATGGCTAGCCTCCTGGAGGCGGCGGCGCCCAGCGCGCCGCTGAGAAGGATCTGTCGCGGCTGTGCCGAGGCGGCGAGATCAGAGATCCCGTGTGGTCGTGGGATTTGGGATGGCACGGCGGTGGCACTATATGCCACCACTGTCAATTATTAGCGAGGTCCGAGCCCCCCCCCCCCCCCCCCCCCGCTCAGCAGCACCCGCTCGGCCCCGCAGGCCGAGCCGCAGCCGGTCCGCACCGGTCGGGTCGGACCGCGCCGGTCGGCCCGGGCCGTGCCATGCCCGCTGGGCCGGGCCGCGCCTCCTGGGCTGGGCCGCGCCCAATTTGCGCTGGACCCGGACCCGGGTCGGGTCGACCCTGTTCAAGCCGACCCGGACCCGGGTCGGGTCGACTCTGTTCCAGCCGACCCAGGGGTAACTGGGCCGGGTCGGACCGGGCCCAGACCCCCCTGTTTTCGGACAGTTCCGTTAAAAAGCCAATAACATGGGCTACGGACCTCTGATCGACGCACCATCAGTTGAGATGCGATACTTGGATCGAGACGGTCATTTTAGTATATTACACTAAAGTTTTCAAAGAACTTTGGATATGGCCAGGCTAGTTCGAACACGAAACCAACCGTGCCCTCGGAGCGGTAACGCTTATAACTTGAGCTCCAGACGTCCGATTGATGTGACGTTGACTTTGTTGGAATCCTCTTAGTGAGACGTACCTTTTGGCTTACTCTGCTCGAGGATTGGATGCAGTTGGAGTATGGTCGGGTTGGTTTTGACTTAAAAACCAACCAGGCCCCTGGAACGAAAAAGCCAATAACTCTCAGACCGGGCATCTGATTGACGCGTCGTCTGTCATGTTGTGTTCCTATTGACGTGACGGAACTTTGTGATACATCAATGTTGGTCTACGTTTCAGTTTATGTAGAGACCCGAAGCCTGGCGTACATGGACATTACATTACTTTTGTGGAATACATAGTACATAACAAAAACACACACATAAGGATCGTAATAGTTTAGTGTCTTTGGAAACTCGGAACGTAATCTCCTAATAATGGTGAAAGATCTTCAACATCTCCCATAAAGATCTTATTCTTTTTTTTTACCTAAAACCTTTCTTTATATCCTGGGGAAAAGAAAACATAAAAGGGTGAGCTCAAATGCTCAGTAAGGGTAAACAAAAGAAATATCAATCACATCATATTCATAAGAACATAACATTTTGGAAATCATAACCTGCAAAAGAGAGCAAATTTCATAACATGGGATAAATCATGGCAGTGAAATGTAATCACAATAATCATATCTTAAAACATGAAACTTTGTGGCATTCACACATAATCATACATAATCATTTCTTGTTAGTCAAAACTCATTGCCAAGACTATCTTAGTGGACAAAGTCCCTTTCTGAATCGAGTAACCCTCGTTTCAGTCCTGTTTCACTGAACCGGTATAACCTACCATTCCAGCCATGTCTATCTCATGAGATATAAAATCATTACCCAATGAATTGGAGGGAGATATAGGTCCCACCCATCTTATAATTAATCCTTTCTTATATGTGCCACATAATCATAAACCATACATCATAGCGTAACCCATGTAATAAAAATGGAATTCTTAAACAACATGTCATCATAAAACAATTCATATAAGATAAAGGAATTCATAAATATATTTCCATCACAACATAATCAAATCCATGTAATAATAGGGATAAAATAGAACCCTTTATCATCTTAGATGGAAAATAATTTTGATAAAACACTTGAACTTCATTCTTGAGGAAAATATCCTTTCTACTTCAAAAAAAACACTTTTCCTTTCTTAACATGTCATACAATCTTAAACATAATGAAGTTGATTAAAAATAAACATGAAAACTTGTAAAGTAAGCTTCTTGGAAATAATGTTTTAAAAATCCATTCATTCCGTATAATTTAAAAAAAACATTCTTCTCATTCTTTTGTGGGAAAAGTCAAAAAAGTACCTCGTACGAAAAACGACAAAAGATTCATTTCATATCCTTTACTAAAAATTTACCGAAGGGTAAAATTGGATATAATATATTTTAGGTGGATGGAAATAATATTACATATTGAGGAAACATGGATGTGGATGATAAAATACACCCCAGTAAATTCCAAAGTATAAACAATCTCGGATAAAGATGAGATTGTGATATTTCCCTTACATTAGGTCCGATTTGCTTCGTATGTGTCCGAACCTCCTGTATAATGATTTAAATAATGTCATTGACTTATTACAGAATCATATTCATTGTTATGATATCATATATGGTTCACTTATGAGTTTATATTACCCGTTCTTTTGTAAATTCCATGTTAAAGAAGCGTTTTGGGTAAAATCGTTTCATTTATCGTAGGTGTTTTGACTTGTTGTTCTTGACATTATTATTACTTATATCATGATTTACTTAATTAAAGAATATAAAATATGATTTATATATCATATATATTCAGTATATATATATATATAATAGATAGATAAATGAAATGAAAAACACCGTTTGTGGAGACGGTAGTCCGTACGTACGCATGAACGCTGTTTTCCTTTCCTTATTGTCTTGAATGGAAGTAAGTAGATGACATACATATACATACATACATAAATCCAGTATCTTTATAATGTCATATATTTCATTATTATTTCTTATATATACTTTTTAATAATTCTTAAATTTTTAACATGGAGAATGAATCTCATCGCGTCGTGGAGACGGTATTCCGTACGTACGCACGAGCGATGATATCGTTCCCATGGTCGTGGAATTGTGTTGAAGTGTATGTATACTATTTCAGTATCAATATAACTTTACAATAATCATATATAGTTACTCATTACACCTTTATACCCATCCAATTATGGTGGTGGCGGAAAGTAGATTACACCACGTCGTGGAGACGGTATTCCGTACGTACCCACGCGCGGTGATTTCCTTTCTCCGTAGGATGGATAGAAGGTTAATTAGAGTTGTTTCATATTTATAATAACATATCAGTATATAAGAAATACTGTTGTTATTAATTTATCATGAAACAACTAAAGAAGAAGAAGTTGAAGAAGAAAGAAATTGAAATGATCGGTAATGGATATTACCTCTTCTTTGGAACACCTCTTTGAATCCTCCACTTAGGGAACTAAGATTGTTCTTTGAAGAAGAAAAGGACCTCTAGGATTATTCTAGGGAAGTGGAGAAGGGATTTTGGCAGGGGTTGGCCGAGCTTGAGTGCTCAAATTGGAGTGAGGAGGAGGGGGAGGAGGTGCCCTTTTATAAGGGAGGAGAGAGGCACCTTAGGAATATCTCAAAATATTATTTTATATTAAAGTAAAAATCAGTTTATAATGGTTCCAAAGGGTCTTATTTCGAAGATAAAGTGGGTATGGGTCGAAATCCTATCAACCAATAGGATTTAGACAAGTTTAGGTTATTATGTTAACCTTATCAATTAGATTTAACTTTAAGTTAAATAATTTAACTTTTACCGTGTCTTTTTGTTTTCTTACACTATATGGTTAATACACTTACTATAACATTCCAAACGAACCCCAAATTGTTTATTATTAATATATATCCTTATATAAGTCATTTTGACGAACCTTAGATTTTTAGGAATAAAATAACAATTAATCATATAATATTTGATTTAAAAACTATTTTGTGTCAATTTTGACACTATTTGATATATGATTTTTGTAAAAGTCATAACAGAATTATATGTTCGAACAAAGTTTATTAAATCAACACTAATATATCATAGTAACCTAGAAAATTAGTTTAATTCATAAAAAGCCTCAAATTACATTTATTTTGGTGTTTATAACATCAATTATGTCAATATTTCATTAATAAGATAATTACTGCATCATCTTTGTGTCATAAATAAATAAAATTATTTGATGTCTAAAAATTACAAATAAAATACCATCATGTGAAAAATAATTTTATCTTTCTAATGAATATTTACAATCGAATTTATCTTTTGTACAACCCTATATTAAAAATGGTTTAGTAAATATACTTTGATTTTAACTCTTTTAACTCTTTTTGAATTAAATAATAATAAATGTCCTAATCTAATCCAAGTGGGCCGAAATGATAATATTTTACACTTAAGGTTGTTTTTGGTCGAGATACACTTGTCCAATAGAATTAGGACATGTGTTAGGGTAATATCAATATCATTCTTACCCTTAATTACCCTATTTACTTTTAACCGTTGTAAATAAAAGTAAAAAGTTATTATTCACCAAAAATTATTTTCATCTCATTGAACCATATTTTACTTACTGACATCAACCGTGTCTCTCGGATTTTTAAAATTCCATTCACAGAAGCGGTAAAATTAAGTTTTATGAAAAATTCAGTTTTTTAACCACCACTTAGTAGTTTCACTATTCATCAAAAATTGATGTTTTTCAGAACAATGCCAAAATTTCATCCTAAGCTATATTTCATATTCCAAATTCAAAAATGAAGTCTATTTTACCAAATTCATAACATAGAAGTTGCATTAATTAATTTTATAATTAAATCCCGCTGTTAAAACAAATAGCGTGTTTTTAAGAAACAATATCTATCAAAAGATTGACACTTGATTATGTCTGGTTTAAATGTGAAATTACATTCAATGACCAAAATTGTATTAAATTGTTAAAATATATTCTAAATATACTTTAAAACCACTCAAATTAATAATTTATCACTATTAATTATTTTGATTAAAAAAGTTGTTTTTAATTATAATTTAGTAATTTTCACTATTCATCAGAATATGAAAGTTATCCGAAAAGTACCAAAATTTCACCTTAGGCTAAATTCGATACTCCGAATCCAAAAATGAAGTCCATTTTGAGATCTAAAATTTCTAAAATTTAAAAAGTGGTTATTACTATTCATAACGGCTAGTTTTAATAATATTTTAATAGCATATCGTTGTTTCGTGAAACTCAGTATTGCGTACTACACACGCTATCGAGGAAGGTTGTGATTGCGTGTAATGCAAGGCAAGTCAAAGATGCATGTTGTGCAAGCTCCTTTTGGTGTAGCGTACAACACAAGACATTAATAAAATTAAAAAGAATATTTTTCATAAAATCACGGGCTGTTACATTCTACCCCCCTTAAAATGAATTTCGCCCTCGAAATTCGTCGGGGTTATAAATGGTTTACTATTCGAAAGTTTATTTAATAGAAACCCACATCGTAAAAAGGAATATCAAAACCAATATTTAAAAACAAAAGTATGAAACGTAATGGTTACCCAAATAAACTAATCACTGGGTTTCCACATAGGTGAAAATATGGATATGGAAGAGAAATCTAGCCATCATGTTCTGATGGAGAGTGGTAGAGAACATGGCTATGAAGAAGCCAACAATCACAAAGCCATAAATTTGTGATGATCTAGGGTACCATCTAATTCATCAGATATAAGATCACTAGGACAACATTTTTGGTTTTCAAGATCGTTTCCCTAAAGTTAAAGAATTTGAATTAGAATAAATACTTACTTTATGTTGGTACAACCTCACTGTTGTTCGTGCCTTTAACAATTTCCACTTCATCTCTTAAATAAATGAAGTTGAATTTGTTATTCGTGAAGTGTTAGCAGATCATGTGATAGAATGATGGGTCATTCCATCTGTCTCAAAAGGTTAGCAAA
Organism: Viscum album; assembly: GCA_963277665.1. NCBI lineage: Eukaryota > Viridiplantae > Streptophyta > Magnoliopsida > Santalales > Viscaceae > Viscum > Viscum album. Next base: position 207,920,429 of record OY728166.1, read on the forward strand.
ATTTATATACATAAGTCGATCTATAGTGGGATTAATCATATATGGTTCCTAAAATGGGCTTATACTTCATATATCATACTGCTTAATATAATAAAACTAGTTTCTACTAAACAGGGACTTCCTGTAGGCCAGTTGTAGGCGATAAAGGCCAGTCGCACTTCGGTTGTGGGTTCGATTCCCACAGCCTTGTCCGACGCGATGGGTTGTCGCCCGTTCTGCAGGTTGTCCTTTTTCTAAAACTATATTACTATAACATCCCATCAATAATATCGAAAAAAACAATACTAAATTATGTCCAACATAATCCATTCTAATCTTTAGGCTTATCCATAATACTGCAGTCCACTCTCATAACATAGTGAAAATGATTACCAGATATTTAATACCATCGTTGATCCCCATATATCATAAGATATGTTTTGTTGGTCACATTCCAAACATTCAAAGCCCTTAATCATGTATTCTCTTGAATACCCATCGAACCTTAGTGAAAACATGAATGCAGTTAAAATTTAACACTTTCCACATACCAAAATCCTCAGAATTCTATATACTCAATCCATGATATCACTTAGTCCTTATATCAATCATGAGCTCATGAATACTGTCAAATATTTAATTTTATCATTTTCCCTTCATTATGCGCATATCATTATTTTTCCAAAAATATCTCAATCACTTTCCATGGTTACTGGTACCATAAAATTATTGAAAACCACAATAGACCAATACATAAATATTCCAATACTTTATGATACAACTTTATTTTGGAATCCCATTACATACACACTTAATTATTCCACCACATCGTTATCATATTCAACATCTCCAATAGTGATCGCATGTGACTTCCCTTTGTCCTTTTCCTTAAGTGGTTGCTCATGTTGATCATCACTAACCCTTGGATTAGGGCATTTATTGGCATAATGTCCCATTTCCTTGCACTTGAAGCATTGAAGTGTTGGTGGTGCATTCTCTGCAGTGTTTGCTTTGTTCACATCATTAGAAACCATTTTTCCATTACTTCGACACTCAGCTACTCGATGACCTTCTTTTTCACACTTAAAACATTTTCTATTCCCTTTAAGACAATCTTTACCATGCTTCTTTCCACACTTTGAGCATAAGGAAACATTCATTTTCTTTTCACCATTATTCTGAGATTTCTCCTTGAACTCCATCTTTCCTTTCTTTTCAAAACCATAAGATGGATATGTAACACCAACTTCCATTTCTACCTTGATAGCACAACGCACAATTTCTTCATAACTACTGAATTCTCTTATAGTTAATTCCCTTCGAAGACTTGGTTTTAAGCTACTGAAAAATCGATCAACTTTACTTTCAGGTTGGATGATAATGCCAGATGCATACCTTGCAAGTCTTGTAAAATTCGCTTCGTATATACCAACAGATTCATCATCCTTTTGCTTTAGTTCAAGAAACTCCTTCTCCATCTTTGTTCGAAGAATACGAGGGAAGTACTTACTAAAAAACAAGTTCTTGAACTCGTCCCATTCCATGGACTCAATTTCATCTCTTTGCCTCGTATTCTTGATAAGATTCCACCATTGATCAGCTTCACCTTCTAAACGATATACTGCTAAGATGACTTTATCATGCTCAGAACATTGAAGAACTGAAAATATCTTTTCAGTGGTACTGATCCATTGTTCAGCAACAAGTGGATCAGAAGACCCACTGAAAGATGGTGGACGTTTCCTCATGAAGGACTCAATAGAATATTGTTCCCTTCTCTGATCATTTGGAAGTCCAGAATGATTCATAGCTTGTGTAAGTATAGCAATAAGATTTTTCACTCCATCTCCCATAACATTTGTTTTTTCATGAGGGAAATCATTGCATTTTCCATTGCATTGATCAACACGGTTCCTTCGGGTTCCAGCCATCGTCTAAAACCCAAAAAGAATAGTGTGAGAGGCAAAAATCATGCTTGGGAAAACAACATAATAAAGGGGGAGTACCTTTAATATCTAACATCTTAGGTTTAATTCTATGATCGTTAGCGTAATTCTAGTACTATAACCTATACGTATACTTAACCTTAGGGACATCCCTAGACATACCTTAGAAATATCTCTAGGGATCTCACTAAAGTTCTCGCATCCTTGTTTCCAAAGGTTGACTAAACCTTTCCTCTGATACCAACTGTAGAGACCCGAAGCCTGACGTACATGGACATTACATTACTTTTGCGGAATACTTAGTACATAACAAAAACACACACATAAGGATCGTAATAGTTTAGTGTCTTTGGAAACTCGGAACGTAATCTCCTAATCATGGTGAAAGATCTTCAACATCTCCCATAAAGATCTTCTTCTTTTTTTACCTAAAACCTTTCTTTATATCCTGGTGAAAAGAAAACATAAAAGGGTGAGCTCAAATGCTCAGTAAGGGTAAACAAAAGAAATATCAATCACATCATATTCATAAGAACATAACATTTTGGAAATCATAACCTGCAAAAGAGAGAAAATTTCATAACATGGGATAAATCATGGCAGTGAAATGTAATCACAATAATCCTAACATAAAACATGAAACTTTGCGGCATTCACACATAATCATAGAGAATCATTTCTTGTTAGTCAAGACTCATTGCCAAGACTATCTTAGTGGACAAAGTCCCTTTCTGAATCGAGTAACCCTCATTTCAGTCCTGTTTCACTGAACCAGTATAACCTACCATTCCAGCCATGTCTATCTCATGAGATATAAAATCTTCACCCAATGCATTGGAGAGAGATATAGGTCCCACCCATCTTATAATGAATCCTTTCTTATGTGTGCCACATAATCATAAACCATACATCATAGCGTAACCCATGTAATAAAAATGGAATTCTTAAACAACATGTCATCATAAAACAATTCATATAAGATAAAGGAATTCATAAAAATATTTCCATCACAACATAATCAAATCCATGTAATAATAGGGATAAAAACAGAACCCTTTATCATCTTAGATGGAAAATAATTTTGATAAAACACATGAACTTCATTCTTGAGGAAAATATCCTTTCTACTTCAAAAAAACACTTTTCCTTTTTTAACATGTCATACAATTTTAAACTTAAAGAATTTGATTAAAAATAAATATGAAAACTTGTAAAGGAAGCTTCTTATAAATAATTTTTTAAAAATCCATTCATTTCGTATAAGTTAAAAAAACATTCTTCTCGTACTTTTGTCAGAAAAGTCAAAAAAGTACCTCGTACGAAAAACGACAAAAGTTTCATTTCATATCCTTTACTAAAAATTTACCGAAGGGTAAAATTGGATATAATATATTTCAGGTGTATGGAAATAATATTACATATTGAGGAAACATGGATGTGGATGATAAAATACACCCCAGTAAATTCCAAAGTATAAACAATCTCGGATAAAGATGAGATTGTGATATTTCCATTACCTTAGGTCCGATTTGCTTCGTATGTGTCCGAACCTCCTGTATAATGATTTAAATAATGTCATTGACTTATTACAGAATCATATTCATTGTTATGATATCATATATGGTTCACTTATGACTTTATATTACCCGTTCTTTTGTAAATTCCATGTTAAAGAAGCGTTTTGGGTAAAATCGTTTCATTTATCGTAGGTGTTTTGACTTGTTGTTCTTGACATTATTATTACTTATATCATGATTTACTTACTTCCAGAATATAAAAAATGATTTATATATCATATATATTCAGTATATATATATATAATAGATAGATAAATGAAATGAAAAACACCGTTCATGGAGACGGTAGTCCGTACGTACGCATGAACACTGTTTTCCTTTCCTTATTGTCTTGAATGGAAGTAAGTAGATGAAATACATATACATACATACATAAATCCAATAGCTTCATAATGTCATATATTTCATTATTATTTCTTATATATACTTTTTAATCATTCTTAAATGTTTAACATGGATAATGAATCTCATCGCGTCGTGGAGACGGTATTCCGTACGTACGCACGAGCGATGATATCGTTCCCATGGTCGTGCAATTGTGTTGAAGTGTATGTATACTATTTCAGTATCAATATCACTTTATAATAATCATATATAGTTACTCATTACACCTTTATACCCATCCAATTAAGGTGGTGGCGGAAAATATATTACACCACGGCGTGGAGACGGTATTCCGTACGTACGCACGCGCGGTGATTTCCTTTCTCCGTAGGATGGATAGAAGGTTAATTAGAGTTGTTTCATATTTATAATAAAATATCAGTATATAATAAATACTGATGTTATTAATTTATCATGAAACAACTAAAGAAGAAGAAGTTGAAGAAGAAAGAAATTGAAATGATCGGTAATGGATATTACCTCTTCTTTGGAACACCTCTTTGAATCCTCCACTTAGGGAACTAAGATTGGTCTTTGAAGAAGAGAAGGACCTCTAGGATTATTATAGGGAAGTGGAGAAGGGATTTTGACAGGGGTTGGCCGAGCTTGAGTGCTCAAATTGGAGTGAGGAGGAGGGGGAGGAGGTGCCCTTTTATAAGGGAGGAGAGGGGCACCTTAAGAATATCTCAAAATATTATTTTATATTAAAGTCAAAATCGGTTTATAATGGTTCCAAAGGGTCTTATTTCGAATTTAAAGTGGGGATGGGTCGCAATCCTATCATCTAATAGGATTTAGACAAGTTTAGGTTATTATTTTAACCTTATCAATTAGATTTAACTTTAAGTTAAATAATTTAACTTTTACCGTGTCTTTTTGTTTTCTTACACTATATGGTTAATACACTTACTATAACATTCCAAACGAACCCCAAATTGTTTATTATTAATATATATCCTTATCTAAGTCATTTGGACGAACCTTATATTTTTAGGAATAAAATAACAATTAATAATATAATATTTGATTTAAAAACTATTTTGTGTCAATTTTTACACTATTTGATATATGATTTTTGTGAAAGTCATAACAGAATTATATGTTCGAATAAAGTTTATTACATCAAAACTAATATATCATATTAACCTATAAAATTAGTGGAATTCATAAAAAGTCTCAAATTACATTTATTTTGGTGTTTATAACATCAATTATGTCAATATTTCATTAATAAGATAATTACTGCATCATCTTTGTGTCATAAATAAATTAAATTATTTGATGTCTAAAAATTACAAATAAACTACCATAATGTGGGAAATATTTTTATCTTTCTAATGAATATTTAAAATCGAATTTATCTTATGTAAAACCCTATATTAAAAATGTTTTAGTAAATATACTTTGATTTTAACTCTTTTAACTCTTCTTTGAATTAAATAATAATAAATGTCCTAATCTAATCCAAGTGGGCCTAAATGATAATATTTTACACTTAAGGTTGTTTTCGGTCGAGATACACTTGTCCAATAGAATTAGGACACGTGTTAGGGTAATATCAATATCATTCTTACCCTTAATTACCCTATTTACTTTTAACCGTGGTAAATAAAAGTAAAAAGTTACTATTCACCAAAAATTATTTTCATCTCATTGAACCACATTTTACTTACTGACATCAACCGTGTCTCTCGGATTTTTTAAATTCCATTCACAGAAGCAGTAAAATTAAGTTTTATGAAAAATTCAGTTTTTTAACCACCACTTAGTAGTTTCACTATTCATCAAAAATTGATGTTTTTCAGAACAATGCCAAAATTTCATCCTAAGCTATATTTCATATTCCAAATTCAAAAACGAAGTCTATTTTACCAAATTCATAACATAGAAGTTGCATTAATTAATTTTATAATTAAATCCCGCTGTTAAAACAAATAGCGTATTTTTAAGAAACAATATCTATCAAAAGATTGACACTTGATTATGTCTGGTTTAAATGTGAAATTACATTCAATGACCAAAATTGTATTAAATTGTAAAAATATATTCTAAATAAACTTTAAAACCACTCAAATTAATAATTTATCACTATTAATTATTTCGATTAAAAAAGTTGTTTTTAATTATAATTTAGTAATTTTCACTATTCATCAGAATATGAAAGTTATCCAAAAAGTACCAAAATTTCACCTTAGGCTAAATTCGATACTCCGAATCCAAAAATGAAGTCCATTTTGAGAGCTTAAATTTATAAAATTTAAAAAGTGGTTATTACTATTCATAACGGCTAGTTTTAATAATATTTTAATAGCATACCGTTGTTTCGTGAAACTCAGTATTGCGTACTACACACGCTATCGAGGAAGGTTGTGATTGTGTGTAATGCAAGTCAAGTCAAAGATGCATGTTGTGCAAGCTCCTTTTGGTGTAGCGTACAACAAAAGACATTAATAAAATTAAAAAGAATATTTTTCATAAAATCTCGGACTGTTACAGTTTATGTATCGACCCCTTGGCTCGTAGAGTGGACCCTCCTGGAAATGAGCATGTTGTGTGCGAAAACCCTAGAGTTGGCTGAGACTTGACAACTGCTGATCGATCGACTCGGAGTGTTTCCGATAGCCCAGTGGGGAGCCCTTTGTTGTAGTGGCAGACCCACAGTGGAGGAGCACTTGGTTGTAGTGGAAGACCCACGGTACTCAACAGAAGGAGTACCTCTGTAAGCTATGAGGGGGAGCGCTTGGTTGTAGCGGCAGACCCATGGTGGAAAGCGATTGTTTGTAGCAGTAGGCCCACAGAACTCGACAGGGGGAGTACTTCACCAGTCCAAGGTTAGTGGATAGCACTTGGTTGTAGCGGCAGACCCACTATACTCGACAGAGGAGGAGTTTTCTAGCATCTGTGTTTTCGGCGTCTTGAATAAATCCTGGTTTGAGCTGAGTCAATGACCTTTGTGTTTTCCTCATGATTGAGATGAGTTAATTGATAACTTATGTATATGTATGGGCATATACCTAAGTAAAGGTTATCTGTTGAGATCTTTATTTGTGGTTTATCCTTGTTTAATTTAGTGAGACCTTAAGGGTCTCAGGGTCCCTACTGAGTATTGTTATACTCACCCCTGCACGGGCTATGCCCGCACCTCGTTGTGTTGGTTGCAGACGACGGACAACACTAGTCGTGGTTGAGGCTTGTAGAGCTTGACGGTACCCGGAGGTGGACTTCACGACGAGACGGTACCCGGATGTGACAGACGGACGTGGAGGGGTGAGGTGGCCATCTGTACCTACCCTGCAGGTAGTAACCCGGTGGATGATCCAGGATCTGCTTCACCATTCACCTGTTGTCTTTTCAGTTGTACTTTACTTTTAGTCGTACTTTTACCTTTCTGTTGGGCTTGTATTTCTGGACCCTTTGTACTTTCAACACACTTGTTATATTGCTTTACTTAGTATTTGATTCCGATTTTTCACTGGTTGTGTGTGTTTACATTTTATAAAGGCAATGCCTTCCCAATTTTTAGGGAGTTACACCTTTGGTGCTAGTCGCCAGCCCCTGGCCTATGGAAGGTGGGCTTGGGGTAGTCACGATATGGGCCCCGGGGGACGGGTCGTGACAGATATGCCTATTTTATTAAATTTATTACCTTATTCCATGTTTATTACATTACTGGGATTTATAGATCACCCTTTTCTTAGCTATGTCCCCAGGTTATCACGTGTAGTTTTTAAAGGCATGGAATTTTAGAATCATGTTAAGGAATTTTTCAAGAATATTGTTGTATCCCATGTTCAAGATGTTATGTTATGTGCCTAATTACTAAATAAACTATACTTTTCAATATTCTAGGTTATATTAATTGTAATATGATTTAATAAATCATGTATTAATGTGTAATAAAGGGTAGGGTTGTTATAATTATTGTCAATTTTTTGATTAATTTGATATTATAATTTCAAAAAATCAAGAGTAGACTCCATGATCTGTAATGTATTAAAAGAATTGAGTTTAAATTTCATAAATTTTTTATCCTTAGACATCAACTATTTTTTAAACTCTTGAACTATACTTGGAGTTATAGGGTCATAATTAATTTCTAAAAGTTTCTCTTATACTATGTCCAAGACAGGATTAGGATTCAGGGTATCCAATTTTTCTAAAATTGATCAAAATTCCCCCTTTATGTATTATAAAACAATTATGGATGGATTATAGTTCCTTTACAAATTTAGTATGATCATTCATTTGTTTAATACATTCATTTATAAACGATTTTTCAATTTTTGATTAAACAATGGGGTTATTATTCATCATTTCGTTATGATACATCAATAATGTTTTCCACACGTGAAAATATTTTTTTTAAACCCTTTGTGAATTTTTATATTCAAAATTATATTTTAAATACAATTATAAATCTATTTTTTTAATTCATTTCCATATTCCAATAGACCAGAATTGAAATCACTAATTTCATCTTGATGTTAATAAAATTCAGAAAAAATACCAGTTATAAAGGGATTTATATTTTCATAAAAGATATGGTCTTTATCATATAGATTTAGTGACTAAATTTATTCATCTAAAATAACTTTATTTTTTATATGAAAATAAATATCTTTTGGAAAATTAGTTATGTCAGTTCCTTCATCCTTTATATTCCCATTCTCTTTTATATCTTTAAGAACTTTTTATAGATCAATATCTTTAATATGTATTTCTATATTGACTTTATCAATAGTTATATCCATTATTTCATCATCTTTATAAGTATATATAAAACTCTCATATCTATTAGAATTAGCTCTTGTTGTAGATATTTATTCAATATTAATCTCAAAACCTACATCAGGATCTAAAATATCACGATTCATTTCTCATTTATCTATTGTTTATTCAATCAAAGTAAAAAATATATATGTCGACATATTCAATACTAGCTCCATATTCCCTGGCTTGAAGATCCCCCTTAATATTAGCAGGGACTTCTTAATTATCTTCAACTTATTTCTCTTCGTCAACCTATATAACATATTTCATTATAAACATTATTCTATTCATTGATATAATTTAATGATATCTAATATTTTTTTAATACTCCATCTCCTATGGTATTTTTTTATGAAATCCAATGGTTTATATATCATTAAAATACATTTTATTCTTTTCAAATAGAAAATTAATAATTATTCTCTAAGGGTATAAATATAATTTCTTCCTCACCATAATACCATCATAAAACTATCATAGTATGTACCTTGGTAAATTGATTCAATTTATATTCATTGAAATATATATCAAATACATCTCTTGAAAATTTATTTTCTCAAACTCATTATCCCTTTGGGTTATCTCAATTTTAAAAAAATTATAACATATTATGTTTAGAGTCTAAATCCTTTTATATCTTATTCTCAATATTTATATTTTAAAATAGAAATAATATAGTATCTATAGGGATATTTTTTCATCACAAACAAAATAATAAGTCTCCTTCCTATGGAAAATAAAAATATTCATTAATTTCAACTGGAAAATTTGAAATTTCTTTCTAACTTACCTTCAAAGTAACAAAATATTTATTCTATGAAAACTTATAATATAAATTATGATAAAACACATTATTATCATTCTTAAAGACCACTTCAATTTTATTTGAATAAAAAATAAAACTCCCATTCTTGAAAACCTAAACCTTTTTTAATTATACTTTCATACAATTCATCCAAGAAAATTCAATAGCATTATTAGATAGGATTTTTGTTTTTAAACAAAATTTTTTTTATTTATTCATACTTCTAGAAAATCCAACATTTGTTCTCCTTGTTTTTTAAAATGTCAATAAATATCTCTGAGTTTTTTAAAAATAGGGTTTATAATTGTGAGAAAGGTTTGCATAGTTTCGACCTAATAGGTTTGATCCAATGATAAAATGTTAAAATATTAAAACAGAAAGTTCTATTATCATTTCATATGACAATGAAATATAAATGATTATATATTTAATGTAATTAAAAATAATAATTATAAAAAATTATAAAACATACTATGTATCATGAATTAAATAGTATTTACGAATAAAATATATTATGTACTAGGAAAAATATATTACATGATAAGTTACCAAAGATTTCTATACCGTGTAGTATAAAAATAATTCAATACATTACATATAATAATTTTAATAAAAACATAAAATTTAATAAACATTAAAAATTAATAAATATAATTAAAACAATTTAATATTATTTTTATTCAAATAAACCAAACTCAATTTTAATAAAATGAAATTTTTTATATGTAAGGTATATCATGAAAATGTCTACTAATTGATGTTATGTTTCAATAAAATCTAGATATATATATCATTTTTTAGTATTATCCCTTAGTAAATGATTTCTTATATCAATATACGTTGTCCTCATATGTATTATCAGATACATTGACATATTTATATCACCAGTGTTATCACATTTTATTAAAACATGTTTCAAATGAGAACCAAAATCCTTTAAATCATGTTTTATCCAAAACACTTGTGCACAAAAAATAATAGCAGAAAAAATAACATTTGGTAATATATAAGTTCAATGAGTCTTTTTCTTACTATACCAAGATACTAAATATCTTCTCAATAAGTGATAGGTTTATACGGGACTCTTCCAATATAGTCTGCAACCCATGAATATAGAGTCATAATGTGAAATTAAATAAAATACAATGTTTTTTGAAATAAAAAATAAAGACACATGTAATATTTTGATTACCATAAATTCATTTTATTGAAATTTAGATGAAATTACATAGTTTTAGATTGAAATATATTATATAAAAATTCAATGAACATGATGTAGGTTCCATTTGTTATTTGATATAACGAGCTCTTAATTATTCCTTTATATAAATTTTTATCCAATGGTTTCCCACCATCATCTATATCATGTTTACTATTATAACTCATAGGAGTTTCATATTATTTATTATTTTCAAGTTCCAAACTTCTTAGTACGTTTTGTATACAGGTACAATGGTTTAGCACATTCCCAATGTCTTTTAGAAAGATTTGAAAACCAAGATAGAAACTAAACTCAACTATTATCCTCATTGTAAACTCTCATTACCTGAGTTTTTTTATTTTTTATTTTGTTAATTCATTACATAATTTCAAGATAATTAAACCAAAAATAACATCATAAACATATATTTTAAAAACAAAAATATCTATATATACTATTTTCTTAAATAGTGTATGCTATATCAATCCTATAAAAAATATTATATATTAGAAAATAACTAAGACTATCATACCAAGATCTAGTTGTTTCATTAAGACTTTATAATGCTTTGTTATGTTTAAGAATATAATTTGTAAAAGGGTATTTTTAAAACATGAATTTATTAAATATAAACTCTCTATAAAATAAAAGTATTCAAAAAATAAGATTTAATAACCATCTAGAATAGTTTACAATTCATATGAGATGTATCTCCTAAGTAAATTATAATAGTTTCTAATTTTTATAAAGGTTTATAGGATTAGTCATAATTTATAAATTTATTTTGATTGTTACATTTATACATTAATATAACCTTAATTATAGTTATCCCTCCTTAATCTTATTTTATATTTCTATAAATCTCTTCAGAAAATATAATAGGATAACCAATTAGACTATTAACTATTTCCAAAACCTTTTCCCTCTTGAACTGCTTGAACTCTTTTTGAATAGATAAAACAAAAATTTCAATACTCATGTATTCTTCTTTGGTTTTGGGTTAATTTTGTGATATTAAATCATATAATTCGGCATTATTTCCAAAAATTCTTCTAGTTTGATCACCTTTATCTAAACCACTAATAAAATATTCTAAGGGATGATATTTTAAGGTTTTAGGATGTCTAGGAACCACACCATTGGTTTCTTTAGTTAATATCTTTTCAAGTATGTTTTTTTATGAAACTGTTCTCATCTCCATAAATTTTAGTGTCAATAAGAATATTTATTCCTATGTTGTACATATAATCATTATGGTCAAAAATGTGAGTTTTATTTGGAGAAAAGGGATAACCTTTATGAAAATATACATTAATTGATTCTTAAATATCCTTGAAGTTTAATTGAAATCTATATAATATTTAAAAATAGTATAAAATCCATCAAATATTCAACCATCACACTTTGGATAAAATTTATCAATATTTTCCTTGATTTTCAATATATAAACATAGAATCAAAAATATTTAAACAAACATTTAGTTTTTTATTTCTTAATCAATCAATGGGTATTTTATTTAAAATAGGAATTATTAAAATCTATTTAATGTAGTAATAGTATATGTTAAGATTCAACTCAAAAATGAATAAAAAATTGTATTTTCATAAAATGGTTCTAGAAATTTCATGCAAAGACTAAATTCTTCATTCGAAAAAGCCACTCTATTGAGTTGTTCTATGAGCATGTAGTTCGTGTTTAATAATATGATTTAAAAAAAATTATTGAATTTATTACTTTTAAACATCCATCCATGTACACTTATAAAGGAAATAATTTAAGTAACTTTTCCATTCTGAACTAACTTACCTAAATCTATAAAGAGTTCTTGATCTTCACTTTTAAACCTCAAAAATTAAATCTAATAAATTTTAGAAAAGTCCTAAACTAAAAAAACAATATATTTTCTACCAAGTCATACTAATATAGATGGTTAAAATAAATCCAAGTGTATAAGTTATAAATTTTTATAATTAGAAACCATTTTGATTGATTTAAAATTTGATCTATTTGTTTTCCCATTGGCATGCATCACATAGACTCTTTTCATCAAAATATTTCAAAGGAAAATGAAAAATAAAAATATTAATTAAAAAATTAATCAAAAAATTAATTTCAAATTATTCTATGATATATCCAAATTTAATTAATTTCCTTATTCAAATAGATTAAATTTTTTCTATATACATAATAAGTTACTAAATTAAAGGAGTTTTTTTATCTAGGTGCTTTAAAATTATGTAATAAATCCTAAAAAATTACACATTATTTATTATAGAATCAAATTGAATAACATTCATAAAAAAGTTTAGAAATACATATAAGGATTGTGTGTAAGCCTTACATATAAATTATTAGGTCGATGATTATTAATTATATAATTTAAATAGATCGAGATCCAATATATTTACTCTATAATTTTCTCTAAAAGTGACATGACCTCCATCAATTTTTGATAAGGAATATAAATTTGAGAAGTCTAGAATAATATGCTTCAAGAACACCTTATCTAATTTTCATTTTTTATTTTTATTTATGTGGATACTTCCATATAAAATATTAAACAAATATATGTTATGATACCCATATATTTTTTGGTCCAACAATATTAGAAACTAAAGACTTAGGTAACCGATTTCATTGGGTGGGAGTCCAAACCATATTTTTTTAAAATTTTATAGAAATAAAAGGATTATTAACATAATATATTTTAGAAACATTACATAAAATATCACTATCATAATTTAAATTAATATAATATTGAAAACAAGTTATAGTAAACTTTATTTTACAAGTTGAATATAGTATAAAATAATTTTTGTAAATATTTTAATTTTTACCATTTCTTTCAATCCCAGGGTTAAAATTATTTTTTTATCATTACCAATAATTTTGTTTAGGTATCCCTCCCCTAGTAAAAATAATGTTATTAAATTTAAAAAAAATAAATTTTTTGAAAAAATCAATAATTTTATTATCATGTAAATCACAAGTAATTTTTTATTTATAAAAATTGGATTTTAATTACACAAACTGATTGGACAATGAATATATTAAAATAAAAATGGATTCAAAATAATTTTTAATAATTTTAATATTATTAATTTCTATATAATATTTATCATTAATCATATAAAAATACTAATTAATCTCATTAAAAATGATTTTTATATTTAAAATTAGGTGAGTACAATAATAATACCCTATTAGTTTTAGCCCTAAAACACATATTTACCTTTTGGTTTGTTTTATTGGCATTGTATTCAGAATTAAAATAATCACTAGAATCCTTATAAGTACTCTAAATATCCTTCATATCTCATTTAACTTTCTTTTTGTAGTTTTATTTTTTGAGAAACATACTTTCAAATTTCATCATGTCGTTGATTTGGGGATACTCTATCTTGATATGCCCAAATTTTTAACATTCATAGCATCTCACTTCCATTAAATTTCTATTATAATTCATGGATTTAATTAATTATTTTTAAAAACCTTTTCTCCTCTTATAAACTTTTTTAATCTTCTTTCTAGTTGAGGAATACCACCAGCATAATTTGAAAAGATTGATTCTCTTTCATCGGATGGGTTAGAAAATAATTATTTGATATTTTTTTAATCATTGAATGTATACACCTTAATATAATCAATTTATTTCTTGGTTAAATTGATAGTATCATCTTATACTTATATTTCAACTCTAAAAACATGAGTATTATAATTAAAATTCTCATTCTACGAACTTCTACAGATATGGATTGTATAATTTTAAGAGATATTCCTCTCTATTTTGTATGTTGAACTATAATAACTTTCAAATATTGGTCAAATTTTGGAATATTAGTTCCCAATGAAATAATATTGTTCATTATCTCGGTGATTCTTATATTAATTTGATTAATAATTTCTCTATAAGGCAACATTAAATTATCAAACCTCATCATTTTACTATTATTTATTAAGTGTCTTACATTATCAACTCATTAATAATTAATTCCAATATTATCACATGTATCATTAGAAAAAACACTGAAAAACTCAATTGAACTCGTCTAGTCTTTATCCAAATATGGTATCACTCATATCCTTTGAATTTTCATTATGATCAGACTATTTTTCTTTTATCCATAATTCAGGTTCCCTAGTTAGAAAATTATAATTTTTAACCATCTTTATGTAAACTTTCAATCCATGAATATTTAAATATATAATCATTATAATATTTTAGTAACCATAATTATCACCATTAACTAAGTTGACCTTACCATTAACATACCTTCTCTTGGATAATCAATTTTAATAACTAAGGATAGATTTTTAACTTTATCTAGAAAAAAAAAGAACTCAAAAGTATTGCTTTGATACTAAATGTTATCCCAACATTTTTATACAATGCCTCGAGTGGGGAGTGAGTTTGAATCTTAAAACTAACACCAAATTAAAACTTACCACTTATTTACTGATTTAAATTACTCTATTTTATTATTCATATATTAAGTCTAAATAAAATAAAATAAATAGAATCACATGAGAATATTTTATATTAATTTGGTAAATTCTTGTAATAGACTCCACTAACACCCAATGTGATTTTAGTGATTTTTATTCTCATCATTTTCCTAAGGTTCACGTAGATAACTGTAAGTAGATAACACTTGATGTAAAAATTACAGGTTTTTTTACTAGGATATATCTTCTAATGATTTTATAAAGACTCTCTCATACACTTAGTATAACAAATGTTTACATATAGAAGAAATATAAAAATATATGGAATGTGTTACAGTTGATATAACACAGTTGTAAACTTTATCACCTGGAACATGATTAATCATCTTAAAATATATTTATATCTTTAAATTGTATCTATATGTATAATTATATTATTTTAGTATATTTTTTCATAATTTTATATTAATAACAAACTTCTTTTCATATTCTTTTTAAATAATAATGTGTAATAAATCTCTTATAATAGAATTATATCATTTATTTGTTCATGAAATCAATCACTTATATAATTTTACAATATATTAAGATGAAAAATATATAATATCAAAAAATTAATTCATCCAAATAAATCCATGATATTCTCTATGAAAATATAAATCCATATAAACATTTTAGTCTCTCTTTCATGAACTAAAAGTTTGAAATAAATATGGTTACACCCTTTGTAAAAGTAGTGCATGTGGAAATAAAGTACTTTAAAGTTGATAAATAATATATTTTAAAATATTAATGACTTATTCTACATAAAAATCTACATAACATAAATCTTTTACACTATATGTAACATTTTTTCAGCATTGAAATCATACATAAGATATTCTTACTCTAAAACATAAGAATAGTTGTTTTCTTTGATATATAATATATTTCTTTTGATAAAATATCTACAATGTAATATTTTTTAAATATAAACTTCATATATAATGTTTTTCATTTAAATCATTAGATATAATATCAACACATTAGTTTTTATACTTAGATAAAACCATTAAATGTAAGGTTTTTCTTGGAATTAAACTAAATATGTTAAATATCCTAATTTTAAAAAAAATTATATGTTTGAAAAGTCAATAAAGTTCCTAAATATGTAAAATATATATCTACACATGTATTATATCTACCTAATTGACATATCCAATACATAAAAAATTTCCCACCACCATAGGATATATAAAATTTAATACATTGAAAAATTCTAGAATGTTTGATATTCATCATTAAAAATACAATAAAAAATATAAGAAATGCTCTTAAATACATAAGATTCTACAATAAGTAAATTTTTCAACTAAAAGTATGATAAAATAATAATAATACTTCTATACTGATAAAAGAATAAAATATTAATAAATAACCTAAAATTTACTTAAAGAATATTCATTGGGAAGAAAAAATGTCTTTGTGAGCATCAAAACTTATTATTGATGTAGTGGTTCCATGTGGAACTCTTAGATACACAATACAACATAATATATTTAGATGGGGAAAATATAATTCTAAAAATTATATTGAACTCATATCAGCATCCCAAACCTAATTGAACTAAACTTGACTGATTTTTAGACATTTTATAAACAAATTAATTATTAAATGGTTAGTTAAATGTTAAAATTATTACTATAAAAGTAATAATAATTGATAATTTATAAAAACTAAGTGTTTAGGTGGATGATTACTATTGTTAATTTGGAACTTTTTCAATGAAAGTAAACAACTTGTTTTCAGAAGAATTACTAAATTGGGAAGTAAAATATTTCTTTTAATAATTATGTATAGTATGAATATTATTAAATGTTAATGATAATATACAATGAATTTTTGTTGAAAATAAACAAAAAACCTAAAATGTTTAATATTATTGACTATATTACTTAAGATGATGTATGAATAAATCCTTGATTATAGGGTTAATGGTTGGGTTAAAGTGACTAAATAAAGGAAATAAATTATTAAATTATTAATGATTCCACCAAGTAAATGTTTTAAAATACTTATGGAAATTAAAAAATTCATTATGAACAAATGAATTTTTGATATTTGATTTATTAAAAAGTAAAATATAGTATATGATGTATTGTAAATAAATGATTGTTTTTATGATTAAAGATATAAAATTAGTTTATAATTGGCATTATGATAATGATAAATATTGTATTATTTATGTATCTTGAACACTTTAATGAGAAATAAATTCTATTCAGGAACCTAATGTTTATTAAATATTGTTATTAAGGATAAACTCTATAGAATTAACTGGTTGATAAATATATTTATATAAAAAAATGTGAAATTTATTGAACCAACAAATGTGGCTAAAGAAGATGAATAATATGAATATGATTAGTGTGGATAATGTTTTGAAATATTAATGAAAATTAACTTATGTGGTTATCAATAATAATAAAATATCCTATTAGGTATGAAATATTAATTTAATAGAGTTATGAGAACTTAATGGATGTATTATAATTTATGGAGGGATAATAATAAATAATGATGTTGAATTTATAATAAAAATGGTTTAATATTCATGGTAAAGATTCAGGTTAGCTCTGATAATGTTTGAGAAATTAGTTAAGATGACTTATGACACATTTATAGATATAAGTGTAACTCCTAAAACGGTATTTTTTTATCAACGTAGTGGTGATATATTTAACTAAATAATTCAATAGATGACGTTAATGTGCTATGAGTTTCAAATTATATAGGAATTAAATGATCAATCAAGGATGATATAGTAAAACTAAACTAATATGTGAAGATACTAGTGTGATTTATAGGAGGTTTACTGGTTAAGATAGTTTGTGTATTTATATATTTTCCTTCTGTGTTATATGATGTGGTTTAATGAGAAAAAAATATTGATAGTAATGGCATATAGATGTAACTTTAATTTCTCTCAATCACTGGTTAGGTATATAGTGATATAATAATTATCCTGACTTTTCTCACCTCCCCCCAATTTGGATAGATATTTGGGGTAACTCATATGTGTATCTATTCATATTCATACATATCTCTAGTTTATGGTGGACCAAATACTTATTAGGAGATTAGCGGAGATATTTAGTTCCTCTAGAATGTCTAGTAATAAATTGGTTTATATGGGTAATCCCTCCAGTATCCCTAATATGAGAATTTATTGGATGGTAAGTCACCTAAATGATTACACAATTTCTCTATGATATCTTGGGAATTATGGTGGATGAAGATGCACTATATATGATCACTTCTTCTACATGTAACACTGGTTTGGTAGAATAAGTTATACATATGGGGCCCAGAAGATGTGTATTTCCACCAATATTCATATATATTGTTTTATCTACAAATATGTGTATTTCCATCTATATTGATATATTTATCTAACTACAGTTAAAAATATGTGTATTTACACTATAATTTCATGAATATATAGATATTATAATTCTATATAAAATCAAGATTAGTGAATCTAACGTGAAATATGAGATGGAAAACTATGAAAGGGTGTGAGGGAATTTTCTCATTTTCTGATGTTATTTCTATTTCTTATATACCATCCTTGTATGTGAAGGATGAGTACCGATATCTAGGATAAATTAAGAACGAATTGTTACGGTTTTACCCAAGGTATTCTCCCTGATGAGAGGAACACAAAATTTTTCTATGAAAGCTCAATGACACCATAGAAGGACTTAGTATGCGTGCATCCTTATAATATTCTTATGAAATTTTTAGGAAAATGAAAACATTTTTATTTTGAGATTGTGATAAAGCTGAGTTATGTGAAGTTTTATCAATATTGATCAAAAAATTCTTTTAACCTATAATGATCTATGGTGAAATTAGTTTGTTTTCATTTTATTTATTATTGATCAACATAAACACTAATTATTATTGTGGTTGGCTCACTACTAAGGGTGATCATATTGAGTACTTTTCTCACCACTGCATATACACCATCACATTATTCAACTTCTGTATTTATGGATAGTAGATTCATATAGATAAATATCTCAATATTTGGATATGAGTAGTATATATTCTAATTTTTGGTGTGAAATCATTATTATGATGACCACCCTCATGTCATCAATATTTAGGATTTCATATTTTTGAGATGTACTTTTGTATTTGATAACCCATTTAATTATTATGAATCATATTTTTTATATATTCCAATATATTAATGTCTAATATTATCTGGATATAGATTTAGAATTATGTTTCATGATAGTTCGTGATAGGTTAAATCTAGAGATAATGCCTCACATCATTTTTAGGGATATCTTAACATTATTCATTAACTATTATCATATTATAGGTTTTATTTGGGTGTTTACTTTCCATGAATGATATTAGTGTCTTAGGATGCATTTTTTGAGTTAAGAACATGTAGATATTTTTTTGAATAGTTTAAAGTAATTCTTTCTAAGGAAAATTTGTTTATGAATTCATAATATTAAACATTTGATAGTTGTGGGAGGTGAACGTGTTCTTGTGAATGACTATTATTAATGAAAAATTAATGGGACCTTGGAATATAGACTAATATTTTAATAAAAGGATACATAAATCATATAGTTATAGGTTATGAATCAATGATTTTATGATTTGTTTGACTAAATTAATTGATAGACCAGTGAAAAACATATTTTAAACTACATCATCTTTTATGATATTTATAGAGAGATGTAAATTGGGATAAAATTGGAATTAATTAACAATGCTAGTATTTTTTTACATATTAATGGATACGAAAATAATCTTAGATAGTGACAATAAATAATATATTATATTATATCCCTAGATTAATAATTTCTAAATTCTTGGAAATATTTAGATAATAGCCTTTTTATATGTTGGTGAAGATTTTTTTTGAATGAAATAAAGATTCATCTTATATTTGCAATTTTTATTTTACTTTTTTTATGTTGATTAACAATTTTAATTCTTTTTTTCATGATTTTTGAAACACTATGGAATTCTGTGTGTATTAAAGAGGTATACCACCAATATTTCATTGATTAAAGTGACAATGGTGATGAATTTTTATGTAATAGTTCTATTTTTATCACAGTAACATAGTAGAAATTTATTTTAAGAAATAATATTTCTTATAGTAATTTATAAACTTGTGAGAAATTATTTTCATAATGGAATTTCTAATGACCATCAAACATGTAAAACTTATTAAGGTGAAGTAAACTGTGTATTAATTCTAAATTTGTAGAATGAAGGAATCCATATGGGAATTTACAATGAATATTCACATTCAATAAAAGAGTATTTATTTATTTAAGTATTGTGATATTATTTATAACGCACTTTGATGACTTATGTGGGGAATGAAAAAGATGGGAATTTAGTATTTTAATGGCATTTTTATTTTCACTTTATACTAATTATATTATATTATAGGTTATATATTTATCTTACTATATTCAACTATTTTTTTATAGTGTTTTCCATTTTATTTTTGGTTTTTTGGGACTTTATAAAAGGATTAACCATTTTATGCAATGGATAAAATTGGCAAGATGGTTATGAATGATCTCCTTGATAGTAGCTTAAATTATTGAAAGAAGATGAACCAAAAAAATAATAATTTGGATAATAAATATATCTTGGAAGGAAAAAATTGTAGGGATTAAGTTTTATAGGAAGTGAAAATATATTATGTGGAAGTAAAATCATTGGTTGTTAGATAATAGAGTAATGTCAGTAGGGTAAAAGTGGTGGTTAGTGTTTTCTTTAGTGGAATCATGGAAAAAACAATTTATTCATCTTATCTTGTTTTTTAATGGATATAAAAATATATAATGAAAAATAATATTTTGTTGAGTAATGAATGTGTTTTAATAACCTAGATTTAATATTAGCTTATAGTGGTAACTTTTTGGGAGGTGAAAATCCCATTGTTATGTGGATGTTCAGTATAATTGGGATATTATTCACAAATACGAGCTAACGATGAGTAGGTTTTATTTCTAGATTGAGTGATAGGCCATGAAATAAGGTTTTATTTAATGAAGAGTAAATTTAATGGCGAAATAGTCAAATTGATTACCCATGGTTAGATTATAAATCTTCATAATCTATAATTTAATATTCATAAAACCTTTTCTTTTATTTAAGGTTGGTATAGATAAATGATCTACCAACTCTATTATTGATCCATGTTCATTGATTTAATTATAAAGGTATAAAATAATGTTGTATTCATTAAAGTGATCACCCTTGAAATATATATTTAAAGGAAAATGATGTTTTTAATTGATTATTAAAAGATGAGAAAATTTAGTGTTTACCCATTATTGAGATATTATGAAATTTCAATTTGTGGAAAACTAATTTCGTTAAAAAAAATATTTGATTTATAAAATTATAAGGTTAAACATGTATATTATTTTTCTTTGATATAGGGTGTTTGTGTTGATTTTTTCTTCATTAGTGTTGGTTTTCATGACATGTGTATTGATTATTTAGACATTATTTGAAAAGAAATATTTCAGGATCAAATTAATTTTTGAAATAACCTTTTGTTTTTTAATAATGTATCAGATCTTGATTATCTCTCCAGATATGAATGGTAAATTTTATCAATATACAAAAGAAATTTATAATAAATTATCACACTTTAATATGGTGATGATCAGGATGTTGTAAGTATAGAAATTTTGGATTTTTAATTTAGATAAAATAATATGGTGTCATTCCCTATAAGTTGGTTTTGTTGGAATACCATTATTAATAGGTATTGAGATTGATTATTATCTTATTGTTTGTATTTTTTATGGTTTATTTATTTTTAGGGATTAAAATTTTAAAGGTGTGAAAGATGTGACGGTATTATTTTTCACCAAAGAATGACTTCTCTTGTACTCAGAATGTGATGCCTATTTTAGTTTCATTAATTTTTTTAGTTCTAATTTTGATCAATAGAAGATAATTAGTTATTTAGTTAAACATAATGAGAACTTTTAGAATAAAATAATAATCTTTTGTTAAAAATGGTAAAATAGTAAATTCCTCCTTAATGGAATGTCATACAAAGAAATGAATTTTATTTTTGAGTCTAAAACAATGTGTTTCCTTTGGGATAATATTTTAGTAATTTTTAGATGTTTTTCGAATGATGTATAGTGGGTTAAAATAATTATTAGAGAATAAATAATATTTTATGAAATATTAGTTAACCTATTTCCCACTTTATAAACATATTTTAATGGAATGGAGAGAGGCTAGTGTTGGGATAGTTATCTCACATGGATTTTAACACCAAAGGGAGGATTGTCGTAATAGAATGGCAGATCATCGTGAAAAAGGTATATTTCATTTATTCATATGTGTCCATTATGATTATTTAATAGTTGTAGATCATATTTATTATTGTTTTATTATTAACCATTAAATTATTATAGGAAATTCAAGTATTATTTTCTTCTTTTTAATATGGTTATAATGATTTAAGGATCACATAAATATGACGTGTGTATTGAGAAATATTATAGATATAACTATTAGAGTTTTAAACTACTCTTTAAAATTTGGGGGACTTATTTTTTGAATTATGAAAAATCATTTTATATTTATATTATATGTTTTTAATGGATAAAATTCTTTTGGAATCATTGAATTCAGAGGTAAATTTTTTTGAAAAACCTAGAGAAAATTATTGGGGTTTATTTTGATAATTTGATGATAGATTTATCATGTGATTTATTTATAAATAATTCTATATAAATTTTTAAATCTATTTAAAAGATGAATAAAATAGATTGAGAATCATGTTGATTGAACATAAGATTTGATTAATTTATAGAGATAATTTTTAAAACAATTTACATTATTTCTAAGAATTGACCTTCCAAACAAATGAATTATGAAAAATGGATAAAATATTTGTTGTCCTAAGAAAAATAGGATGCATAATTGAAAATAATTTTCCATCAGAGAATTTTATCTCCCTATAATCTGTTATGGGGAGAGACAGTGGAATTCATCAATGAGATCACAACCATATAATTTTCCATTCGATGATAATTCTCACACCATATTTCTTTAGCTGGTATCATGTATAGAGACACTATTTGGCATGGAATAAGACACATGTAATTTTATGATCAATATATTGGATGGTGTGGGCTCTTTCACTTTATCCCTACCCTAGGAAATGTGGATCCTAATTCCGAGTGAACATAGCCATCTAATCATAATGATTTTATGGAATTCGAGATTTCCATGACATTTATGTAGGCATGAACTCCCCAATTAAACTGTGTAATCCAAATTTTTCTGTTATATAAAAATTCATGTGGCCACATTTACATATAGCGAAGTGGGCCAACATGAACTAAGAATAGGCCTTCGGGTTATTCTATCAATGATTGGATGGATATCAATGTAATATCTTAAATATCATTCATATTTTTTTTATCATTTAATCCATTAATTTTATTTATTTTTTATTTTTTATCACCTAATTATATTTTTTGTTCATTGATTCATGGGAATGAAACATTTTAAATGAATTTTGAGAAAAAATATTAAGAATAAATAAAATTTCAAATAATAATTTATAATGGGAAAAACTATATTTAAAAGAAAAAAATGTGGTTATACCACTAGGTAAGAATGGACGACTCACACATAAACAAGTACAATGAAAAATGGGTGAACCTGACAAGGGTTAATTCTTAGAAGTAGCTAAGTGGTGGAAATTATATCCTCACGTGGTGTGGTTCTAGTTAAGAGGAAAGGCAGACCATGTAGTGATTAACTAGATTCTTAATGTTATGCCCGAGGTAATTAATAAGTGCACCAACATTGGATGTTTTAGTGTGGGGCACTAGATTTATGAATCTATAAATTTTAACATAAATTTTCCCATTCCAAAGTCACAAAACACAAATAAAGACCCCGCCTTATTACCTACATAATCTTGAATTCGGTCAATAAAACACTTCCTTTTATATTGAGGATATTTTCAAGTATAGAGCTTTAGATAATTGGGATAATACATTCATAAAATTACACATTATTACAGAGTGGATACCATAAAAACAGTTTCCAATTTTTTTAAATATAAAACTTTAAAACATAAACATGACTCTTTGACAATTCTTCAACATTTAACATGGATTACTTCTTTTTCTTACACAAAAGTTAACTTGTTAAAATCATTTAAAAACTTTTGATGAGCAGAAAAGCTCATTAAAGGATGGAAATGAAGGAAAGATTACATTAGTCCATGAATACTCGTAACGTATGAAAGCATTTACAAAAGACATGCTTGTCACCCATATATACTTATATTGTATAACATGATATTTAAAATTGATCCACAAAAAAATGATAACATAAATATAATCATAAAGGTATCTTTGGGCATTACTTACATAATCTTGTAACCCTCTCGGCTACATTATAATTTGTAACCCCCAAAGCTACCTTACAATTTTTGTAACCATCCCAGTTACACTTGGAGTAACCATACAACCAACCTCCAACATACACAAACCCAATGAATTGGAGGGAAATATAGGTCCCACCATTCATCATAAATAATTTCCATGAACCAAAACATAATCCAACCACATGAATAATTCCATAAAACATTGCTTTGGAATTTCATAAAACCGAATTTTAAAAGAGGTTTTTAAAAAGGAAAGTCACTTATAAATTACATTCAACTGAAGAGAGGCTTAATAGAGTGGATGGAATGTTTATATATACTATAAATACACATAATAAAACATAATATAAACATAACCCATTACACAAACAATTTAAAAACCACATAAATAATGATGTAGAAGGTTAACTCAAAGAATGAAAATTGGGTTAAGAATTCCCTTACCTCGGGTTTGTCTTACTTCCATCTTGTTTAAACCTCTTTTATAATTGTTAAAAGAGTTTTATTATTATTTTAAAGAAATATTTTCATGTTTATAACATCTTATATGATCATTTAATAACATCATTTTACCCTTTAATTATTAGTATTTTTCTCCTTGCACTATTTTTTGGTGAGTTCTTTACATGATTTCCAAGATTGGTTCATGATGGATGTTCTTGTCGATTGGAAGTGAAACTAAAAAATAATAATTGAGTAGTATTTAGATATTTACATTACAAAAATTTATAACATTTATCATTTTTTATTCTTACATGAGGATGATTCATAAGTTAAAACATTAATGATCTTCGTTTAGATCATTTTAGTGGTTTTTTGGTAAAAATGACCTCATTTTTTCTTATAAATTAAAACAATGATTAAAAAATAATTCCATAACCATGGATGAGAAATAATAAATATATTATAACTTGGTTCAATCATAAAAATGGTTTCAAAACCAGACATGAAAGAGTTAATGAAAATTTAAATCACATCATCCACGATGTTGGTTATTCGACACATCACGGACAATGTTTTTATTCCTTAAATAAGAGGAAGTGGAGAAAAATAATGATGGTTAATTTTTCATGAACATGAGAACATCAAGAATATACATTATATTTTTATATTTCATGAATCTTGGGTAATAAGATATGAAGAAAGAATGATAAAGAACTCGCAATAAAAGAATAATTGAGAAATCCCTTACAAAAATTCGACAGCCAAACGGCTAGGAAACATGGTTTTAAAAAAATAAAATGAGAGAGGACAAGGGTCACCCATCTAGAAATGAATAATAATATATATTAGATCAAGAATAAGAATTAAATATGAACATGGTATGGAAACATGAAAGTTATACCACATAAAGGAGAACTTGAATGGAAAAAAGAAAGAAATTGGGAATTTTCTTACCTTGTAGAGTAACCCTTAGAACATGAAGGTTGGGACCTTGGGGGAATGAGAAAAACTTGGGAGGACTAATAATAAGGTAAGGAGGCCAGATCTTAGTTTAGGAATAATTTTAATTAAGTTAATGAAAGAATGGGTTGGTATTTATAGGAAAAGTAAGGGAATATTAAAATAATTTCCAAGGGACGCCTCATGAGTGGTATTTGCAAAACCATGGGCTTGCCAATGGTATTTTACCATGGTATAATCCACATGAGAAACCTCAAATTTTATTTAACTATTCTCAAGTCGACCAGATTTATGACATCATTATTACATCATTAATGGTGTCATTAACACACCAAAACTAAAAACTATATTTTTTTACTATTCACCAAAAAATAAACTATTTTAGAAAAATTCCAAAAATTCCCCCTACCATTTATCAATGTGTAGAATTAAAAAATGATGTCCATTTTTTGAATATAATTTTCTAAATATTTTTAATTAAATTTTTAAATAAAATCATACTTAATTCAAAAACTAATTATTTAAAAACTATAACTGCTTTTATATCACATTGTAAAATTAATCAAGAAGTCATTATCTTAAAGCCTTAAGAAAATAAAATAATAATACAATTTACTATTTATTAGGGTCATATTACTATTCATATTACTATTGATAAGGGTGTGTTACTATTCACTAAAAAATCAAGTTGGTTCCAATAGACTCCAAATAACATACTGAACACAATTATATATGATAGTTTCTTGAAATTCAAAACATAGAAGTGGAAAAGTTATGTTTTAAAGGATAGTTATAAAAATCTACATAAAACAAAGCTCCATGAATTTGTATTTATTTTTATAAAAACTTGGGGTGTTACATTATCCCCACCTTCTAGAAATTGCATCCTCGCATTTTTTATTTACTTATTAAAGAATTGAGGGTACTTTTCTCTCATATAATTTTCATACTCCCATGTTTCTTTTTCAACTATGTGGTTTCTACACAAAAGTTTTTCCTGGTGGATTACCTTATTCTGCAATACTTGTTCTCTTCGATCAAGAATATGAACTGGTTTCTCTTCATAAGAAGGGTTCTCTTCCAGCTGAACTGCTTCTGGGCTCAAGACATGTGAGGAATCGGGCACATACTATCTCAACATTGAAACATGAAAAACATTGTGTATCTGAGACAAACTCGGAGGCAAAGATATGTGGTATTCCATTGTTCCAACATTCTCTAATATTTCAAAAGGACCAATGAATTGTGGACTTAGCTTCCCTTTCTTACTGAAACTCATCAAACTTTTCCAAGGATAGATTTTATGGAAAACATGATCACCTACCTCAAAAGAGAAGTCTTTCTGTCTGTTATCTACAAAACTTTTCTGTCTTCTCTGAGTTGTCCTCATATACTGCTAGATCATCCTCACTTTCTCAGCCACTTCTTCTACCAATTTTGGCCCTATCTATTTTCTTTCACTGACTTCATTCCAAAATGCTGGAGTCTGACACCGCTTCCCATACAAGGCCTCAGAAGGTGCCATCTGAATACTGGAATGAAAATTTTTATTATAAGAAAACTCAACTAAAGAAAGATGTTGATCCCAACTTCCCTGATAGTCCATTGAACAAGCTCAGCACATATCCTCCAAAGATTGAATTGTTTGTTTCGAATTCCCATCTGATTGAGGATGAAAAGTTGCACTGAAATTTAACTTTGTGCCCAATGACTTTTGAATTCCCTTCCTAAAGGTAGAAGTGAACTTGGGATCTTGGTCAGATACAATGGAAAGAGGACACTACTAGAAAAGGGGGCAGTGGAGGCCCCCTCACTCGGGCGACCGCCATTGGCGGTCGCTATAGCCCACCTTTAGCGACCGCCAATGGCGGTCGCTAACCTCCCTAAAAATATTCGGGGGGTTTCTGCGCCCCCCCCCCCCCCCCCCCCCGCGCCCTCTCGAGCCCTAACCCCTCGCCGCCCTCCCTCGCGCCGCCCTCCCCTCCCCCGCCGCCCGGCCTCCCCCGCCGCCCGGCCTCCCCCGCCGCCCGGCCTCCCCCGCCTCCCGGCCTCCCCCTCCGCCCGCCCTCCCCCGCCGCCCGGCCTCCCCCGCCTCCCGGCCTCCCCCTCCGCCCGCCCTCCCCCGCCGCCGCCCTCCCCCGCCGCCCGCCCTCCCCCGCCGCCCGCCCTCCCCCGCCGCCCGCCCTCCCCCGCCGCCTGGCTTCCGGCCTCCGGCCGCCGCCCTCCGGCCTCCGGCCGCCGCCCTCCGGCCTCTCGGCCCTCCCCCCCCCCACCCCGGACGGCACCCGCACCCCGGACAGCCCCCGGCGCGCACTCCGGACCGCCCCCCGCACCCCGGACGCCTCCCCGCACCCCGGACAGCACCCCCCCGCGCACTCCGGACCGCCCCCCACACCCCGGACGCCTCCCCGCATCCCGGACAGCACCCCCCCGCGCACTCCGGACCGCCCCCCGCACCCCGGACGCCTCCCCGCACCCCGGACAGCCCCCCCCCCCTGCACTCGGACACCCCCCTCCGAACCCGGACAGCCCCCCCGCACCCCGGACAGCCCCCCCCCCCCCCCCCCCCCGCACTCGGACACCCCCCCTCCGAACCCGGACAGCCCCCCCGCACCCCGGACAGGCCCCCCGCACCCCGGACACCCCACCCCGCACCCCCGACAGCCCCCCTGCACCCCAGACAGCCCCCCCTCCCCCGCACCTCGGACACCCCCGCACCCCGAACACCCCTGCCCGCACCCCTGACAGGCCCCCGACACCCCGGACACCCCTCCCCGCACCTCGGACAGCCCCCCCCCCCCCAACCCCGGACACCCCCCCCCCCCCCCTCGCTGCCCGTCCCCCGTCCCCTCACCGCCTCCTCTCCTCCAGCTCCCCGCCGCCGCCGCCGCCCGTCCCCTCCCTTGCCGCACCGCCTTTGGCTCCGGCTCCCCTTCGCTGCTCCTCTCCCTCGCAGCACCGCCTTCGGCTCCCCTCTCTTTCAGGTTTGTAGCTCAATCAGGTAACATGAGCTTTCAGTTACATTATTATTTTATCAATGGTTCATAAACAAATGATTAATATTTATTTTGAATATAGTTGATTTGATAAATGTAAATGTAATAAGTATTGTGTAAATGTTTGTTATACAGATATTATTATGGATAAGAGTTGGATTGATCTTCCAAATCGAACGTCTAGAGAATATTTCAATGGCATTATGCAGTTTATTGACTTCACGAGAGGATTTGAAAGTGACTATATTAGTTGTCCATGTAGAAAATGTGCTAACAGATATCAATTCACACGAGATACTGTGAGGGAGCACCTTTTCTTTAATGGATTTCTGAAAAATTATAAGAGTTGGACTCGTCATGGAGAAGAATATGTTCGTTGTCAAAATACAGATGCAGCTCAGATGGATGTTGATGCAAGGATGACTGATCCAATGCATGAAATGCTTACTGAAATGGTACGTGGGTTTGATCCTGAAGGCATTGACATCCAGAATCTTGAGACCGGTGAGATAAATCTTCGCTCTGGTGCAGATCGTGATTCGAGGAGGTTTTATGAAGTACTTGATGATGCGAAAACAGAATTATATCCTGGATGTACTTCTTACAATAAACTGTCGTTCATCGTGGAGTTGTTGCATTTGAAGACTTTGAACAATTGGTCAGACACATCATTCGACATGCTTTTGGTTTTATTGAAAAAAGTTCTTCCTGTCGACGCTAAGATTCCTGAGTCGTATTACTATGCTCGTAAGTTGACAGAGAACTTAGGTTTTACATATGAGACTATAGATGCATGTGCAAACAACTGTATGTTGTTTAGAAATGAAACTGCTCATTTGGATATCTGTACGGTTTGTGGCGCTTCCAGGTGGAAAGAGAACAGGGGAAATAAGACTCATCAAAGTCAGATTGCGATACAGGGGAAACCGATTGCCGTAAAGCAAATGCGTTACTTTCCCCTTAAACCGAGGTTGAAAAGATTTTTTATGTCATCTAAAGTTTCTAATTTAATGAGATGGCATGCAGAAAGAGTTCATGAAAGTGACATGTTAACCCACCCGGCAGACTCTCATGCATGGAAGGATTTTGATAAGAGACATCCCGACTTTGCTAAAGATGTTCGTAATGTCCGATTGGGATTGGCAGCAGATGGTTTCAATCCATTCAAGTCTATGGTTGGTGCAACTCATAGCACATGGCCCGTGGTGTTGGTTCCATATAATCTTCCTCCGTGGCTTTGTATGAAGCAACAATTTATATTACTTTCCACTCTTATTGATGGACCTAAAAGTCCGGGGGATAAGATTGATGTTTACCTTCAGCCATTGATTGATGAGTTGAATGAATTTTGGGGCGATGGTGTGATGACTTATGACTGCGAAACGAATGAAATGTTCAAACTGCATGCAGCTTTATTGTGGACAATCAATGACTTCCCAGCTTATGCAAATTTATCAGGCTGGAGTACGAAAGGGGAATTTGCTTGCCGTTGTTGCAATAAAAGTAAAAAATCTGTATGGCTTAAACATTCCAAAAAATGGGCATACATGGGTCACAGGCGTTTTCTCCCTCCCCAGCACAGGTTCAGAAAGGACAGAGTGGCATTTGATGGTTCTAGAGAGTTCAGCCCAGCACCAAAGATCATGACAGGAGTCGAAATGTTATCGCAGATTGAGGAAGAAAACATCCGCACGGTATATGAAATTCAGGATTTGGTGGCTCCTCCAGTACGTAATATTCGTGCTGCGGGTAGGCAGCGCAGTCACAATTGGAAAAAGAAAAGTATTTTTTATAGTCTTCCGTATTGGAAAACTAACATGTTGAGGCATAATTTGGATGTCATGCACATTGAAAAAAATGTTTGTGATAACATATTGTGGACCATTTTAGGTGTCAGTGGAAAGTCAAAGGACCATGTTAATGCACGCCGTGATTTGGAAGAAATGGGTTTAAGGAAACAGTTGCATTTACAGTTAGCTGAGGGAAACAAGGCATATATGCCTGCTGCACAGTATTCGATGACTACAGAGGAGAAAGAGACATTTCTTTCCATTTTGAAGATGGTCAAGGTGCCTGATGGTTACTCTTCTAATATTTCAAAGTGTGTGAATCTGACGAGCAAGACATTGCAAGGGTTGAAAAGTCATGACAATCACATATTACTTCAGCAGTTGATTCCAATCGCAATTTGTGATTGTTTATCCCCCAATGTTGTTCAGCCCTTGATTGAGATGAGTAATTTTTTTAGACAGCTTTGTTTAAGAAATCAACGAATGAGTGATTTAAAAAGTTTGCAGGACCGAATTGTACTTACGCTTTGTCACTTTGAGAAACTTTTCCCCCCCTCATTTTTTGATGTTATGGTCCACTTAACAGTGCACCTAACTGATGAAGTAATGGCTGCTGGTCCAGTGCAATTCAGGTGGATGTATCCTATTGAACGGTATTTGAGTACATTGAAAAGATTTGTACGCAACAGAGCTCGTCCAGAGGCATCAATAGCCAATGGTTATTTGATGGACGAGTGTACTACCTTTTGTGCAGAATATCTTACGGATGTTGAAACAAAATTAGATAAGCCCTCTCGGATTCATGATGGTCCAGTTGGAGAAGGAACCACATTTGATATGGACAACATCGAGTGGATACAAGCACATCGATATATCTTGTTCAATACTCCATCAGTTGCACCATTAATGCAGTAAGTATCTTATCAATGTGCTTGTATAACTTTTACATGTTTTCTTTGCATAAGTTGATCTTTTAAACATCGCGTAATCATTTGCAGGAAACACATTAATGAGATAAAAGAAGAGATGCATCGTGCGACTGAGTTGCAAATTCAACAATCTCATTATGCGGCATTTCATGATTGGTTCAAGGATTATGTATGTATAAATTGATTTTCATTATGAGTGAAGTATTAAACTAATTCTTTCTGCATATATCAGTATTGATTTTTATAAATTATGTAGGTTCGTAAGCTGAGGGAGTTAGGGGACCCCACGTTACCTGAAGTATTTATCCAACTGGCTGAGGGTCCATCTATAACCGCTCGTCGTTATAAAGCTATTGATGCTAATGGTTTTCGATTTCGCATTAAAGATGTTGATGACAAACGAGCAACACAAAACAGTGGAATCGGTTGTCCCTTTGTCGATTCTGGTTATTACTATGGTCAATTGATAGACATCATTGAAGTTGTATACACACACGGTTTGAAGTACATATTGTTAAAGTGTAATTGGGTTGATCCAGTGCGTGGATGTAAAGTCGATCAATATCAGTTTTCATTGGTGAATTTTAACTACATGTTATACAGAAATAATGAACGAGTTGAGAATGAACCTTTCATCTTGACATCACAAGCGGAACAAGTATTTTTCGTTACTTTGCCTTCGGATCCAAGTTGGCAAGTTGTTGTCAAAATGTCTCGGCGAGGAGTGTTTTTATTTGAAGAAGATGAACCCGAGACTGTTCCGTTTGTTTACCAACAACTTGATCAACATACCGTAGTTCAACGTGAAGAAGATATTTATTGGGTCAGAGCGGCTGTTGAAGGAGAAACGGTCGATTTGCATGCTTAATGAAAGGTATAATTGTTTTCCCGCTATTCAGTAGAATGTCCTAGGATATCATAAATTATCTAATCATTTTATAAATCCTTATAAGTTTTAATCCTCACTTTTGTAAGTTAATTCAGTCATAAATATTTAGGTTGATTAACTTTCTGATTTTTTAAAATTCATTCACAACTAATTATTCAATCCATTTTTTGTTTGATTAACAGTTGTATAAGTTTGATTTATTAAGAACAATCCAATTTATCTTTTAAACACTTTGGACTCATTACTGATATTTTGTATGATTGCAGACATGTCAGGGGAAGAGGCAGAAAATCCACATCATCCATCTGAGGCATCTACGTCTCAGGGTCGAGGTATGTTTGACAGTCATTATCTATATTATTTATGTAATTAACATATATATATATATAAATATAACATTTGTCAATTTATATATAAAATTGTTTTCAACAGGATCAGACTCGGCTGCTTCTTCCTCTCGCAGGAGAGGCCCTGGTCGTGGCATATTAGCATGGAATTCCGACACGACGATAGATGTTTCATTTGATGAGGTATTTCATCCCGTGGGACCGAATGCCCCGGCATTTATTCGTCAGCTGGGTCATATCATACGTGACCCACATCGATTTCCATTGACCACGCGTGATTGGGCTTCTATCCCTCAGGACACATTAGATCGTCTATGGAGGGAGGTTCAGGTAAGAAAATAATTTTACTTTATTTTCTATTTATAAATAATACTAATATGTTTGATTATTTTCATTATAGCAAAATTTGAAAGTATGCCCTGAAGAGTTTCGGCCCGTGTGTATGAGCAAATGCCGTAAGCTGTGGAAAGATTATAAAGGCAAAGTGAAGAGGGACCACTGGGTACCAAATGTGGGTGCCCCTGACATTTTGGAAAAAGTCCCGAGAGGTGTCCTCCCAGCTCAGTGGCGTGACTTGGTTGCATATTGGTCTACTGAGGGTGTTGCGGTTTGTATATTAATTATTTTGCTGTATATATATTTTCAAGAATATGTGATTTGTTTGAAATTTGAATGAATTGAATGTAGGAGGTGTCAACACGCCATTCAGAGAATCGAGCGTTGCAGGGACCAGCTCACAGGCTCGGGACTCGTCACGTGTCTCAGATCCGACATGAGGTATATATTATTCACTTTTTAATTAATTAATTAATATGGTTTTGTGTTTATATTCTTTTAATATACAGTTGCGAGGGCAAGGTGCAGCAACTGATAAAATGTCGGTGTGGATAAGGACTCGTGATCGCAATGATCCAGAGGTTGCAGCATTGATAGTAAGTGTCTGTACTTACCAATAATTACATAAATCTTTATATTAACATATATATATTTATATATATTTAAATATTTCACAGGATCAATTTGAAGCTGAGTTAGAACATCTGCCAGAGGACCAGCGACAGCTTCCCATGCGACGGGATGAGATCTTTCATCGCATTATTGGTCGGGACGGGCATGGCTATAGTTTGACCTATGGAGCAGGGATTCCTCGTTCTGTAGTGTCACGCGCTGCGGTTGTCGGTCCTGCTGTTGCTCATATGACACAGCAGATGTCAGATTTTGAGGCACGGCTGCGCGCTTCCGAGGAGACAAATGCGCAATTGACAGCTGAGGTAAGAGCACTGCGGGAATATGTGCGTCGAGCTGATGGTACAGGGGATCATACGACGCAGGTATATACTGTATTTATTTATTTAATTTAAATTATTTTTGTTATTAAAATATTTATAATGTTTATTTGTTGTAGGCACCTGGTCCACCAGAAGGAGGTAACAGTGATGGCAACGCGTGACGCACCATATATTCACGAGATATGTTTTTTGTTTTTACTGGTAGGGTTGACATTGATGTACTTTATTTATTCATTTAAGTAATGCATTATTACTATCCATGGTGATCTTTTAAATATTTTATACACATATTGAGTTTTTGATCAGATAATCTTAAATGATTCTACATTTGAAAAAGTCGAACTAATTCCAACAGATCAATAAATCTGATATTATAGATTATGTATTATCCAATATATTTTTTATAAATTTTTGTATGGTATCGATAAAAGAAATATGTATTAATTAGATGTTATCACTTTTATTTTTCACTTTTGTAATCAATGGGATGACCTTTGCACCCCCGGAGAGCCCCCCGCACCGCCGTACAGCCCCCCGCACCCCCGTACAGCCACCCGCGCACCCCCGTACAGCCCCCCGCACCCCCGTACAGCCCCCCACGCACCCCCGTACAGCCCCCCGCACCCCCGTACAGCCCCCCCGCACCCCCGTACAGCCCCCCACGCACCCCCGTACAGCCCCCCGCACCCCCGTACAGCCCCCCCGCACCCCCGTACAGCCCCCCGCACCCCCGTACTGCCCCCGCCACCCCCGTACAGGCCCCCGCCACCCCCGCACAGGCCCCCGCACCCCCGTACAGCCCCCCCGCACCCCCGTACAGCCCCCCGCCACCCCCGTACAGCCCCCCGCACCCCCGTACAGCCCCCCGCACCCCCGTACAGCCCCCCGCCACCCCCGTACAGCCCCCCGCACCCCCGTACAGCCCCCCCCCCCCCGCACCCCCGTACAGCCCCCCGCACCCCCGTACAGCCCCCCCGCACCCCCGTACAACCCCCCGCACCCCCGTACTGCCCCCCGCCACCCCCGTACAGGCCCCCGCCACCCCCGTACGGCCCCCCGCCACCCCCGTACAGGCCCCCGCCACCCCCGTACAGGCCCCTGCCACCCTCGTACAGGCCCCCGCCACCCCCGTACAGCCCCCCCGCACCCCCGTACAGCCCCCCCGCACCCCCGTACAGCCCCCCGCACCCCCGTACAGCCCCCCCGCACCCCCGTACAACCCCCCGCACCCCCGTACTGCCCCCCGCCACCCCCGTACAGGCCCCCGCCACCCCCGTACAGGCCCCCGCACCCCCGTACGGCCCCCCGCCACCCCCGTACAGGCCCCCGCCACCCCCGTACAGGCCCCTGCCACCCCCGTACAGGCCCCCGCCACCCCCGTACAGCCCCCCCGCACCCCCGTACAGCCCCCCGAACCCCCGTACAGCCCCCCGCCACCCCCGTACAGCCCCCCGCCACCCCCGTACAGGCCCCCCGCCACCCCCGGAGAGCCCCCCCGCCACCCCCCTACAGCCCCCCGCCACCCCCGTACAGCCCCCCGCCACCCCCGTACAGCCCCCCGGACCTCCGAATGCCACGAAACCGTACGACAACATCCGGGGCGTCAAATGTGAAATGGTCGGCCAGACGGCACCTCATTCGGAGGTGCCGTGCGACCGCGGCGGCCGGAAACGCGTTTCCGGCGCCGTTAAACACAAAAACGGCGTGCGGCGGTCCGATTCGGAGCAAACGTGCTCCGAACGACCTGAAACCGCACGGGGATGAGAGGAATATTATTCCTGAGATGTAGGAGGAGGCCGCACGTCCATCGGACGTGCGGTGCGCGCGGCACGCCCGATTGTGTTGTTTTCAGCAGCGCGGCGCGCGCTGAAATGGCGCGTTGGGGGGTCAAAACCACCCGAACGACCTCCGAATTCCACGAAACCGTACGACAACATCCGGGGCGTCAAATGTGAAATGGTCGGCCAGACGGCACCTCATTCGGAGGTGCCGTGCGACCGCGGCGGCCGGAAACGCGTTTCCGGCGCCGTTAAACACCAAAACGGCGTGCGGCGGTCCGATTCGGAGAAAACGTGCTCCAAACGACCTGAAACCGCACGGGGACGAGAGTAATATTATTCCTGAGATGCAGAAGGAGGCCGCACGTCCATCGGACGTGCGGTGCGCGCGGCACGCCCGATTGTGTCGTTTTCAGCAGCGCGGCGCGCGCTGAAATGGCGCGTTGGGGGGTCAAAACCACCCGAACGACCTCCGAATTCCACGAAACCGTACGACAACATCCGGGGCGTCAATTGTGAAATGGTCGGCCAGACGGCACCTCATTCGGAGGTGCCGTGCGACCGCGGCGGCCGGAAACGCGTTTCCGGCGCCGTTAAACACCAAAACGGCGTGCGGCGGTCCGATTCGGAGCAAACGTGCTCCGA
Source organism: Viscum album (assembly GCA_963277665.1). NCBI lineage: Eukaryota > Viridiplantae > Streptophyta > Magnoliopsida > Santalales > Viscaceae > Viscum > Viscum album. The sequence continues at coordinate 207,957,071 of OY728166.1, forward strand.
ACGACCTGAAACCGCACGGGGACGAGAGGAATATTATTCCTGAGATGCAGGAGGAGGCCGCACGTCCATCGGACGTGCGGTGCGCGCGGCACGCCCAATTGTGTCGTTTTCAGCAGCGCGGCGCGCGCTGAAATGGCGCGTTGGGGGGTCAAAACCACCCGAACGACCTCCGAATGCCACGAAACCGTACGACAACATCCGGGGCGTCAATTGTGAAATGGTCGGCCAGACGGCACCTCATTCGGAGGTGCCGTGCGACCGCGGCGGCCGGAAACGCGTTTCCGGCGCCGTTAAACACCAAAACGGCGTGCGGCGGTCCGATTCGGAGCAAACGTGCTCCGAACGACCTGAAACCGCACGGGGACGAGAGGAATATTATTCCTGAGATGCAGGAGGAGGCCGCACGTCCATCGGACGTGCGGTGCGCGCGGCACGCCCGATTGTGTCGTTTTCAGCAGCGCGGCGCGCGCTGAAATGGCGCGTTGGGGGGTCAAAACCACCCGAACGACCTCCGAATGCCACGAAACCGTACGACAACATCCGGGGCGTCAATTGTGAAATGGTCGGCCAGACGGCACCTCATTCGGAGGTGCCGTGCGACCGCGGCGGCCGGAAACGCGTTTCCGGCGCCGTTAAACACCAAAACGGCGTGCGGCGGTCCGATTCGGAGCAAACGTGCTCCGAACGACCTGAAATGAGATTATTTCTTGAATCGAAGTTTTTAAATTATTATAGCACAATGATTTGATATTATATATATATTAAATATATATTAAATATATATTAAAACATTTAAAATATATTATATATATATATATAATATATTTTAAATGTTGTATTTAATAGTATATATATATATATTTAAAATATTGTATTTAATAGTATATATATATATATATTTATAGCACAATGATTTGTATTTAAAATATTGTATTTAATAGTATATATATATTATAGCACAATGATTTGTATTTAAAATATTGTATTTATTAGTATATATATATTATAGCACAATGATTTGATATTATATATATATTAAATATATATTAAAACATTTAAAATATATTATATATTTATATATTTATATATTTATATTCAATTCAATAAAATTTTTTTTAAAAAAAAAAATTTTTTAGAGTAGCGACCGCCATAGGCGGTCGCTAAAGGCCTCTAGCGACGAGGCAACAGCGACCGCCATTGGCGGTCGCTGCGCGGCCGCTAAAGCCCTTTAGCGACCGCTAATGGCGGTCGCTAATGGGCTTTTATATAGTAGTGGGAACTCCATGTAACCTGACAATCTTCTTAAGTTACAATTGAGAGAGCTGATCCAAAGACATTGTATCTCGAATAGAAATAAAATGTGTAGACTTTGTTAGCCGATCAACAATAACCCAAATCACATTGTTACCTCGAGATGTCTTTGGTAGTAAAACCACAAAGTCCATGGATAAATTCTCCCATTTCCACTCTGGCACTGTAAAATTCTGAAGCATCCCTTTCAGTAACTTCTTCTCTGCTTTAACCTGTTGACATTTCAAACATTTCATGGTAAAATCAGCAATATCTTTTCTCATTCCATCTCACCAATAATACTCCCAAAGGTCTTTGTATATCTTAGTACTGTCTGGATGAGCAGAAAATGTGGAACAATTCTTTCTTTAACTAGGAATCACAAGGCACACAAAACCTCTTACCAAGTCTCAAAACACTTACTTTATCAAGATTAAATTCAAGAAACATACCCATTTTAACCAATTCTACCTTTTTTATAACTCATGGTCTATTTTTTGCACTTGCTTAATTTTTTCTGACAACGAAGAGTACACTAAAACCTGAAACAAAATAGAGGTATTTCCTACACCAACAACTTCTAAGCCAAAATTCATCAAATCATTAATCAAGGGATCATGTTCCAAACATAGCATAGTAAATGATGCATGATGTTTCTGACTCATGGCATCCGCCACTTTGTTTTCTTTTCACGGATGGTCATTGATCGTGCAGTCATAATCCTTTATCAGTTCTAGCCATCTTCTTTGCCTCGTGTTTAATTCCTTCTGAGTGAATATATACTTCATAATTTTATAGTCAGTATATATTTTGCATTTGGTTATGTATAAATGATGCCTCCAAATTTTCAAAGCAAAAAACCACAACTTCCAATTCCAAATCATGTATGGGATAGTTTAACTCATGAGGTTTAAGTTGTCTCGAAGCATAATAAATTACCTAATCATTCTGCATCAAAACACAACCAAGACCCTTCAAAGAAGCAATATTGTAGATTACAAACACACCATTCCGGGAAGGTATGGAAAAATCTGGAGCATTCACCAATCTCTTCTTCAGTTCCTAAAAATAAACATCACATTCCTATGTCCAAACAATTTTAAACCCTTTCCGTGTTAACTTAGTTATCATGATAGATAATCGTGGAAAGTTCTTAAAAAACCGTTGGTAATAACGTACTAACCCAAGAAAAATACGAATCTCTATAACATTTGTGGGTCTTGGACATTCATAAACTACTTTTGTTTTGGCAGGATCAACTGTTATTCTATCCATATTTATAATGTGCCCAAGAAAAGAAATATGTTGCAACCAAAAATCACACTTGCTGAATTTTCCATATAGTTTCTTTTCTTTTAATGTTTGTAAAACAACCCTTAGATATTTTTCATACTCCTCTTTATTTTTAGAAAATACCAGAATTTCATCAATAAATACAACCACAAACTTATCCAAGAACTCATGAAATACTCTATTCAAATGATTCATGAATATAGAAGGTGCATTATTTAACCCAAAGGCCATAACAACAAATTCATAATGCCCATATCTAGTACGAAAGGTCATTTTCAAGATGTCATCCGCCTTCACCTTCAGCTGATGGTATCCGGATCTCAAGTCAATCATGGAAAAGTACTGTGCTCCCTGGAGCTGATCAAACAAGTCATAGATATGAGGCAAAGGATAATTTTTTTAATAGTTATGTTATTCAAAGCTCTATAATCAATGAAAAGTCTCATGGAACCATTTTTTTAACAAACAAAATAGGGGCTCCCCATGGTGAAGTGCTAGGACAAATGAATCCTTTATCAAACAAATCCTACAACTGGTTTTTCAGGTCTATAAGTTCTATTTGAACCATATGATAAGGGGGTTTTGAAATTGTCTTAGTATCAGGGACTATGTCAATTGTGAATTTGACTTCCCGATCATGTATGACATCAGGTAAATCATCGATAAAAACATCAAGGTATCTTTTTACCACCGACACATCATTCATTTGAATAGTTCCCTTATTTTCAACAATATGAGAAAGATAACTTTCATTTCATTCTTTCAATAGTTTCTCAGCTTCCTGATATGTTATCAATTTTAAGGGTTCATTCTTGTATACAAACTGAAACTCTTCCTAAAAAATAACTTTTTTATCTCTACAATCAATCTTAGCATGATAATCAGAAAGCCAATACATTCTCAAAATAAAATAAAACTCGACTAAGGGTAAAACAATAAGGTTTGTAGGTAAAGTCTTTCCACATACCACAATAGAAAGGTTCATATAATTCCTATTTTCTATAACATTTTCCCCTTGTGTTTTAACAATAAGTTCAGGCCTCATTTGTTGAGGTGATATTTCCAATTTACCAGAAAATTTCTCAGAGATGAAGTAATGTGTATACCTCGTATCGAACAAATCTTTAGCAAAATCTGAGTGAACAAACAAAGTACCTGATACAACTTCATTGGATGTCCTGACATCTGCTGACGTAGTCACAAAGGATCTTACTACACCTTTCTGCTTGTAGTCTGGCTTCTTTTCATCATTCGGATCTCTCTTTGGGCAGCCATTTGCATAATGACCCATCTCACGACATTTTAAACACTTTACAGTCTGCTTATCAGGATTATTCATTGGATCATTTTCATTACAATCTCAGGCCATATGTCCAAACTTACCACATTTAAAACACTTCCTAGTTTTTCTAAGACATTCCCTAGGGTGTTTCTTGACACACTTTTCCCAATCTAGAAATTGAATTTTCTTAACATAACATTTATTTGGTTGATTCTTATCCATTTCTTGCATTATGGACCTCTACTTATCTTTGTTTCCAAAATGCATGTGATCATCAGAAAACTCCATCACTACCCTCTTAGAACATCGGACAAGTTTCTCATAACTTTTGAATTCAGGGAAGGACAACACCCTTCGATACCTTGGCTTCAATCCTGAGTAAAAGTGGTTGATTTTTCTCTCTAGATCCAGAATAAGATTTGGAGCATAAATCGCCAATCGGGTGAAGTTCTCTTCCTACACAACCACTAAATCTTCTTCCTTATATTTCAATTCAAGGAATTGCTTTTCCATTCTAAGTCGCACCACCTTAGGAAAATATTTTTCAAGGAAAATACTATTAAATTCATCCCACTCTAAGGCATAAAAATCCTCTCTACCCCTTATATTCATTAGAATTGACCACCACTAATCAGCTTACCCTTAAAAATGATAAATGGAAAGACTTACCTTTTGATTTTCTAAACATCCCATAACATCGAATATCTTTTCAAGGGATTTGATCCATACTTTAGCTGGTACTGGGTGAGAAGATCCATTGAATGCAGGAGGGTGTTGTCTCATAAAATGTTCCATTACTGTCTTGTTCCATTTTGGTACCTATATTGGTTCTCTTTCATAGATTCCACCACCATTTATTGCATGTGTTAGCTCATCCATTACTATCACAGACTGCTCGGTTCCAATCTCTACCATTCTGGGCTGTAGTTCTAGAAGGATGTCATTCTGTTGATGCCTCTCCTCTTCAGCATCCCTGTTCCTTCTGCATACAACCATTCTGAAAAAAATATCATTGATGAAGCAATATTGTAATATTTAAATGAAAATATATTTCAAATTAATCATAGAGTAAAAAATCATTTATGGTATTCTTTTAACATCACTCTAACCTCTAAAGTTATCTAAACCATCCTCTGATACCAACTATAAGGACCTGGCCTTATTGCATACATAATATTTAATTTAGTAAAGAAAACACTCCCTTTTATATTTATGGTCTTCTCATCATTAGATCTTTAGAGAATTGGGACAATAAATTCATAACATTACACAGTATTATAGAGTGGATACCGTAAAAACATTTTCCAGTTTTTTCAAAATATAAAACATTTAAAATTAAACATGACTCATTAACAATTATTCAACATTTTACATGGATTCATTCTTTGTCTTACACATCCATTAACCTGTGAAAATCATTTAAAAACTTGGGATGAGCAAACATCTAATTAAGGGATGGAAATGAAGGAAATATCACATTAGTCCATGGATACTCGTAACGTATGAAAGTATTTACAAAAGACATGCTTCTCACAAATATATACTTACTTTGTGTAATAAGAGAATTACACAATATCCACAAAAAATATGATAACATAAATCTAATCATAAAGGTTTATTGGGGCATTACTTACATAATCTTGTAACCCTCTTGGCTACCTTATAATTTGTAACCCTCACGACTACCTTACAAATTGTATAACCATCGTAGTTACACATGGGGTAACCATATGACCAATCTACAACATACACATATGCAATGCATTGGAGGGAAATATAGGTCCCACCATTCATCAAAAATAATTCCCAAGAACCAAAGCATAATCATACATCATGAATAATTCCATAAAACATTTCTTTGGAATTTCCTAAAACCGAATTGTAAAAGAGGTTTTTAAAAAGGAAATACACTTATAAATTACATACAATTTAAGAGTTAATTAATAGAGTGGATGGAGTATTTATATATAATGTAAATACACATAATAAAATATATTATAAATAAAACCCATCACACAAACAATTTAAAAATTACATAAATAATGATGTAGAAGGTTAACCCAAAGAATGGAAATCGGGTTAAGAATTCCCTTACCTCGGGTTTTTCATACTTCCAACTTGTTTAAACCTCATGTATAATTGTTAAAAGAGTGTTATTAGTATTTTAAAGAAATATTTTCATGTTTATAACATCTTATATGATCATTTAATAACATCATTTCACCATTTAATTGTTAGTATTTTGCTCCTTGTAGTATTTTTGGGTGAGTTCTTTACATGATTTCTAAGATTTGTTCATGATGGATGTTCTTGTCGATTGGAAGTGAAACTCCAAAATTGGAATGGAGTTGTATTTACATATTTCATTTACCATAATTTATACCATTTATCATTTTTTTAATTCTTACATGAGTATGATTTATATGTTAAAACATTAATGATGTTTGTTTAGATCATTTTAGTGGTTTGTTGGTAATAACAACCTCATTTTGTCTTATAAATTAACACCATGATTACAAAATAATTCCAGAACCATGGATGAAAAATAATACATATATTATAACTCGGTTCAACCTTTAAAAAAAATTCATAACCATACATGAAAGAGTTAATGAAAATTGAAATAACATCATCCACAATGTCGATAATTCGACACATCACGGACAATGTTTTTATTCCTTGAATAAGTGGAAGAGGAGAAAAATAATGATGTTGAATTTTCCACGAACATGAGAAAATCCATATTATACATTATTTCTGGATATTTCAGGCCTCTTGTGTGAGAATAGATGAATAAATAATGATAAAGGAACTCAAAATAAAAGAATAATTGAGAAATCCCTTACAAAGATTCGGTAGCCTAACGGCTACACAACACGGTTTTAAAAAAATTTAAAAATATAGGGGAAAAGGGTCACCCATCTAGAAATGAATAATAATATATATTAGATCAATAATAAGAAGTAATTAAGAACATGGTATGGAAACTTGAAAGTTGTACCATATAAAAGAGAACTTCGATGGAAAAAGAATGAAGTTGAGAATTTTCATAACTTGTAGAGTAACCCTTAGAACAAGGAATGGAAACCTGAAAGTTATATCACATATTATTTAACAATACACACGTCAGCCAGATTTATGAAATCATTATTACATCATTAATTATGTCATTAACACAACGAAACTAAAAACTGTATTTTTTACTATTCACCGAAATATCAACTGTTTCATAAAAATTCCCAAAATTCACCCTAACCATTTATCAATGTGTAGAATTCAAAAATCAAGTCCATTTTTTGAAAATAATTTTCTAAATATTTTTATTTTAATTTTTAAATAAAATCATACTTAATTCAAAAATTAATTATTTAAAAACTATAACTGATTTTATATCACATTGAAAAATTAATCAAGATGTAATTATCTTAAAGCTTTAAGAAAATAAAATAATAATACAATTTACTATTCATTAGGTTCATATTACTATTCATCAAAAAAATAAGTTGGTTCCAATAGACTCCAAATAACATACTGAACACAATTATAGATGACAGTTTCTTGAAATTCACAACATAGAAGTGGAAAGGTTATGTTTTAAAGGCTAGTTATAAATATCAACTTAAAACAAAGTTCCATGCATTTATAATTATTTTCAGAAAAACTTGGGGTGTTATAACACATCTCCCCCATTGGATATAACCCCCACTATTATCATCATGTGCTACTATTACACACTATGTTAGCCTGTTGGAGAACCTCCCGGATAAAAGTTCATGTTGCATCGAACCAGTTTATGTCATGAAAGAGCTATATAAGAGTCTCATGGTGACTTTTTAATATTTATACAAAGAGTGTGTATAATTCATTAAAGTGTTCATAAGTTTATTTGGTTGTTATATAAGTTTAATAGACTTTTCTAAGTCTCATGAGAATGATCGTGTCAATGTGATCTACTTGCACTACAATGTTTACTACTTAAATGATGAACCTTTGAAAGAGTACGGTTCACACTATATACTATAGGTTTATGGACATGAAAAAGATACTAAATATTCATGTAGATATGGATGAATTTCACACTGTGTTCTATATCTTCACATCAAAAAATTGTACCTCCATTCAGATATAATGGGGAAGAAGGTTGTGGTTGTGACTTTATTTTAAGCATGCACATCATCAGGGCCTTGCATGCATGCCAAACAGCATGTACCAAGTTGAAGTTCCACATAGTGAAGTACCATACATATCATAGACTAATAGATATAGAATATATAATAGGAAGGACATCACTCCCTTCTAGATAATATCCAGATTATATCTTTTTAGAGATTCCAAAGGAATATTCTATGAGGTATTTAGTACATAGTTATTGGATCGAGTTCATCTTAATGTGAAATATATACAAAAATAATGATATTGATATATAAGATAACATACAATGAAGTGATACATGAAATTATCTTGAAAAATTGTAATTATAAAATTAATGCTCTATTATTTATTGAAATAGAATATGATCCTAAGAGACTCCTTTGAAATTAATTCTTTCAACTGGAGTTTTTCTACTATTAATTTATTTCTTTTTATTATTATCACACTCTCTCATGTCTAGTATAAATAATTAATTAGTTTAGTGAAAAAAATGTAATGGAGGTTGATGTTTTTTATTAAATTGTTTCTTTTATGATTATTTCATGTAGGGATTTTTTGTTTATACTTTATTATTTCATATATTTTCAACTTATTATGAATGAAAGTTTTTTGGGTTAAGGAATATTTTTAATACATTATAGAATTAATTTAAGTCACTCATGGTAATTTTATGGTTTAGAGTGGAAGTTTTAAAACACATTTTTCTGTCACCTATTCCATTAACTAACCTGAGTACTTTACCATATAAAAGTAGGAATTTATATAATATAGAGTGATAACCTAGTCCAAGGAATTTATTGTAAAAATTATGATAATATCTTGGATTTGTTGCTTATATTTTCACTTCACAAATACATAAACATGGAATTAGATTTTTTCATATAATTTCCACATAATAAATAGTTATAACATAAACATTTCATTCATTCATCTTATTTTTTATAAATAAGTCTTATTTCATTCCGTTTAGGTTTGACCTTGGGATTTCATGGGCTATAGCACACTCTTAGTTAGTTATTGGTAATTTTAATTAATATAAATTCTAAACATATTCTATCGTAAGAAGTAATATCACTGGTTGGGAATATAAATATTTTGGTGTCATTTTTTAGGGAATGGTTACTTAATATAATTAAGAATTATGTGTTATTTATTTATTTGTAGTTTTTATTTTCCATATAGTTAGTTTTTTCTTCTTGTTGTAAATATTTATGATAAATAATAAAATACATCATTACTCTAATTTGGGAAAAGGATAACAGATTATTTAATATATAATGAGTTGGATAGAAGTATGAGAAATAAAAATAAGGAAGGATTCATGGTTGTAATCGAGTGTGAATAAGTCTTTGATAATTTAGTGAAAGGGGGAGACCTTATGCTATGAAATTTGATGTAATATGATTAACCTTCAATTAAAAGGGTATATAAAATTATTATAGTTCCAGAAATCAATTCAAACCACTTTGAGATCAAGATGAATATAATCCAAATGATCTCAAATTCAGTTCAATTCATCAGGCTAATACATGAATACTCAAACAGTCATTTGTGAAGTTTTCTTGAACTTTATAATACATTCAAATTCAATAACTTCTCCAACAATGCGATAAGGCTAATATTATTTGTATTTCCTTTGAATGATAAAGCATATGAATGTATCTATTGTATATACCCAAATTATATAACTAAATTTGATGAATTAAAAAGGAAATTCTTGAGGTGATTCTTCCCATCGTCAAAATATATGCATATTTTCATTAATATTTTAAATTCAAATCCTTATAATGATGAATATCTTTATAATTCATGTTATTGGTTTAAGGATTTGATACGTAAGTTCCCTCATCTTGGTATTGAGATGTGGTTTCTTATTTTATCATTTCATAAGGGTATATATCAATGTAATAGATCAATCATGGATGTGGTTTCTAGAGGATCATTGATGAAGAAGTCGTAGGGTGAGAGATATAGCCTCTTAGATGAAATTATGTAAAATATCTTCTAATGGAAAACTAAAGAAGGCCAAAAATGAAGAGTCTGCATAGTAGAAAAAAATGGACGAATGAAATAATAAATGGAGTCATTGACTAAGAGTATGAATTCAATTATGGTCATACAATAACCCCAAGCTATGTATGTTGAATATGAAAATTATGGTGATTATAATTGACAAAATAATTTCCTAGAATTGAGGCAATAAAAAACTATGTCATCCTACCAACCAAGAGTGTAAAGGTTTGATAATAATAATACCCCTCTCTTAAAATCCAAATCAATACCTTGGAGGAGTCCTTATCCACTTTCATAACAATCATTTGGATTTTCACTAAGGAACTCAAATATGATTCAAAATATTAGAGTTCTTCCATGAAAAAATTGGAATTTCAGGTTGGCTAAATTGTGAAACATCTCAAGGAGTTGAAAAGAGTAATACTACTAGATGACACTGAGGTCTACCCAAGTGAAGAAGTAAAATTTATTACCTTGAGGTGAGGTAAATCCTTAGAAAAAAGTTCTGAATAATGTAATAAACACTAGTACAAACTAGAATAAATAATAAAAATACGGGAGAGGGGAAATAAGGTGAAAGTGAAGTTGAAAAGGAATCCCCACCACTATATAAAACAATTCTACCTTTTCCAAAGAGATTAAATATCGTGAAAATAAAGGGATAATGGGGAAAACATATATAATTTTTATACAAAATAACTAATTTTCATCCCATTTATTGAAGCATTAGTGGACATGACCACATAATCCATGTTTATCAAAGATATAGTGTAAAATAAAAAAAGAAGCTTGAGGATATGAGTACAATTCCACCCATGAGAGAGTGATTGGATATGGTGTCAAGGAGTCTACCATAAAAGAAAAAAGACCCAGGTAGTTTTTCCATTCTATTTAATATTAGATCTTATGAGTTTGGGAAATCTTTGTGCAATTTATAAGTGAGTGTGAAAACCATTCCATACTCTACTTTGAAAATATTGAGATTAGGGGAGATAAAACCTATGAGAGTTCAAATTAAACTGTTAGACACAACAATGAGATATCCATGAGGTACTATTGAGGACATACTGGCTAAAATGGATAAATTCTATTTTCTAATTTATTTCATTGTGATTCAAATAGATGAGTAGAAGACCCCCTTATCTTGGGAAGTCCATTATTAGTTATAGGAAAAGTCTTGATTGATTTGTAATATAGGGAACTATCTCTAAGGGTTTTTTGATGAGAATGTGAAGTTTAATATTCACCGGGCTATGAAAACTTTTGTTTGAAAATAATAATTTTTGATTGCGGGCAGTATGAAATTGGTTTTAGATTATATATCCATTGAGGAAAGAAAATATAAATTTGTTGTTTAGAAGAACGAAGAGGTTTAAATAGGAAAAGGATGGAAGATTAGACTGGAGGGGTTTCATCTATTATAGGATTTGAGGGTGTGTTGAGTGTGGGGGTATTATTTTTAATGAAATTAAAAAGTATAGGACTTCTCTATGACCATTGGATAGGTTGGGTTATACTTTTAAAAATGGTTTTTAGTTACCACTTTCATTAATTAATGGATTTTTTTTACTATAAGAAAAGTTATTTTTAGTGAAAGATAGATAAAGATCACTCATACAAAGGGGATTACTTAGAATTAATTCTGAAAATAACTAGATTAAAATTTTTTCTTTTCTACTACAAAGGATCATGAACATGGATTGTCTATACTTACTAATTTTTTGTTTTCTTCCTTCAATATTCCAAAAATAATCATTATTATTTCTTATTTCAAAATCTATATAGTTTTTGTTTTCCATCAACATAGAGTGGATGGTCTAAAACATTAAATTGAAGTGTTTCTACCATGTCTTTATGGGTTCAACCATAAAATCACATTACCTACACAACTTAGTTACAGTTCTTGTGTTTTTTGGTTCATCCATTACAAATTTATAAAAAAAAATCACATCGTAGGTAACAACTTTAGCTACGACTATCTCAATGACCCGTGTAGAGGAGGTATCTTGGAATGGGGATAGTGAATATAGATTAGTTATAGTGAAACCCTCTAGTTGGTCAAGATATCATAAGATGTGTAGAGGTGTCTGGTAGGGAAAATTTTACATCAAAAAAAACATTTGGACTCCTGTCAACATTTTTGACCTAATGGAACAATCTTCAAGTAATTTAGAGACATCTGATGTATAAATTAAGCTAAAATGTTTAATTAAATATAGAAATTATTATTTTAAAAATAATAATAATTTAGAATGGATTAAATTAAATGGTCATGTGGATGATTATTGTATCTCACCGAGGACTCATTTAATGAAAGGAATAAACTTAATAGAAAACCCATTACTAAATTGGGATATAAAATGTCTTATTTTAATTAGGTAAGATATTATTATTATTAAATTATGATAACAATATACAAAGAGATGTCTTTCTATTTATATAAGAAGCTTGGTCTAATTAATATGATCCATTAAATTACTTAAGGTCTTGTGTGAATAACTCTACCATTAGAGACATAAATATTGGGTTAAAGTGATTAAATAAAGAAAGTAAATTATTAACTTATTAAAGATTCCTCCTGGTAAATTTTTACAACACATAAATAGTTTATAAAATTTATTATGAAAAAATGAATTTTATAATTTGGATTTCTTAACAAGGGAAATGATATAAATGATTGGTTAAAAATAAAATATTTTTTGTACAATTAATATTGTCTGAGTAACCTTATAGATATAATTGTTAATGTTTTTTTTTATTTGTTGTCAATTATGAACCATGAGAAAAAAACAATTGGAAGATGTTGAAAAGTGTTTTTGAGTTGTATTATACCTACTTTGGATATTTGGACAATGTTAATGAATGTTGTAATATGATTTTGGAGCTTGAGTATTGGAGGATGGAAAATGAAAAAGGGTGTGACACTTATTGGGTCACTGGTATGTATTTATCTTATTTTCATTATTTATATTTATTTAATTTTAGAATTTCCAGGAGTTGGAGGTTGAAAAATATAAAAAAAATGGGGAAGATAGACAGGGGTACACGGTTAGCATGTGGTTAGTACTAATTATGTGGTTGCCCATACAGGAAAGGTGTAAGGGGTACAACTCTTTTTTCCATGGTTTCTACATGGGTTTCCAAACTGTGTCAGTGTCTCCATGAAATTATGCAACCTATTTATAATGGAAGGGTGGTCCGCACAGTTGACCGATGGTTAACCAAGTTGTGCAGCCAAATCATGCAGACTACCTAGTATTTATAAAATTACAAAATTACCAAACTACCCTGCACTAAAGGTTATAAAGTTATTTGTGATGGGCTTTATCAACAGGGAAGGGTCCCTTCGCAAAAAGTCTTTCGAAATGTACTATTTGGGATGGGACCCTGTTCCCATCACAAATAACTAATTATTTGGGACAAGAATAGGAATCTCGTCATAAAAGTTATGGCATGCACTGTACGCCAAACCGCAAGAAGGGTAATTACGACAGGAGGTTACACCCATCTCAATTACACTTCGATGGTTTTTTAGCATTTGCGACGACATTTACCTCCCATCACAAATGCTATGTCGGCAGGTAGGTATTTGCGACGGGTCTCGTCGCCAATACCTTTTTAACCGCCGCACCTAATTTATAGGGGGTTTAAGATTTGGGACGGGTCTTGTCACAAATATTACTATTTGCAATGGGCATCCCATCCCAAATACTCTAACTTATATAAACCCTCATCTGATTTTTCCCAATTTCACAACTCTCAACTCCTCTCTACTTATCTACTCTCATATTTTTCTCTAAAATTGTTTCAAAGTTTAAAATTTTACATCAGAGCAATTTTCAAGTCTTTCAACATACGAAAGATTCTTTTTTAAGGTATTTATCTATTACTTTTATATTTTAGTTAATTCATTTTATTTAATATGGGTTATAATTATTGTTAATTAGTGACAATTAAATTAAATTATAATTGGATAGTTTTATTTTTCATTATTTATTTTTACAAATATGTTGTTTTATTAAGATTTAATTTTTTTATTTAAAAGTAAATAATATAAATTTGAAATAATTTGGTTCAACTATCATTAATTAATATTAACTATGTGTAATTAGTATTAATTATTATTAACTAGTAGTAATGAGCAGTAATTAGAAATAATTTGTAATAAATAGTGATAAATTGTACTAATCAGTGGTAACTAGAAATAATTAGCGTTAATTAGTAAAAATTAGCGGCAATTAGTAATAAATAGTATTAAATATTTATAAATAGTAATAAATACTAATAATTAGCAGTAATTAGTTTAAATTTGTAATAATTTGCGGTAATTTGTAATAATTATCAGTAATTCGAAATAATTAGCAGTAATTGGTAATAAATAGCAGTAATTAGTAATAAATTGGAATAAATAGTAATATATAGTAAAAAATAATAATAATTAGTAATAAATAATAATAATAATTAGAAATAACTAGTAATAAAGACTAAAAAATAGTAATATATAGTAATAAATAGTAATGAGTATTAATAAATAGCAGTAATTAGTAATAATTAATAGTAATTAGAGGTAAATAGTAATAATTAGCAATAATTGGCAGTAAATAGTAATAATTAGTAGTGAATAGTAATAATTAGTGATAAATAATAATAATTAGTAATAAATAGAAATAATTAATAGTGATTAGTAATAATTAGCGGTAATTAGTAATAATCAGCGATAATTAGTAATAATTAGCAGTAATTAGTAATAATTCGCTGTAATTAGTAATAATTAGCAGTAATTAGTAATAATTAGCTTTAACTAGAAATAATTAGTGGAAATCAGTAATATTTAGCTTTAAATAGTAATAAATAGAAAAAATATTAATAAATTATAATCAATATTAACATCAAGTAATAAGTATTAATAATTAGTAACAACTAGCAGTAAATAGTAATAATTAGCGGTAATTACTAATAATTAGCGATACATATAAACCATTAGTAATAATTAGTAATAATTAGAAATTTTTAGCGGTAATTAGTAATAATTAGCAGTAATTAATAATAATTTGCGGTAATTGGTAATAATTAGTTTTAATTAGTAATAATTAGCGGTAATTAGTAATAATTAGTGGTACTTAGTTTTAATTAGTTTTAATTAGTAATAATTACTGATAAATAGTAATAATTAGTGGTAAATAGTAATTAATGTAAATAATTAGTAATAAATAGTAATAAGTAGTAATAAATGGTAATAAATAGTTATAAATATAAATAAATAGTAAAAAATATTAATATTTAACGGTAATTAGTAATAATTAGCAGAAATTAGTAATAAATAGCTGTAATTAGTAATAATTGGTGATAATTAGTAACAATTAGTGGTAATTAGTAATAATTAGTAGTAAATTGTAATTATTACATGTAAATAGTAAAAAATAGTATTAATTATTAATAATTAGTAATAATTAGTAATAAATATTAATAAATAGTAATAAATAGTAATAAATATTAATATGTAGCTATAAAGATTAATAATTAGCGGTAATTAAAAATAATTAGCGGTAAATTAGTCATAATTAGGGGTAATTAGTAATAATTAGCAGTAAATAGTAATAATTAGTAATAATTATCCATAATTACTAATAAATATTAATAAATAGTAATAAATTTTAATAATTAGTAATAAATATAAATAATTAGTAATAAATTTTAATAATTAGCTTTAATTATTAATAATTAGTCTTAATTAGTAATAATTAACTGTAATTAGTAATAATTAGCGGTAATGGGTAATAATTAGAGGTAATTAGTAATAATCGGTGATAATTAGAAACAATTAGTGGTAATTAGTAATAATTAGTAGTTTATCGTAATTATTACATGTAAATAGTAAAAAATAGTAATAATTATTAATAAATAGTAATAATTAGAAATAAATATTAATAATTAGTAATAAATAATAATAAATATTAATATGTAGTTATGATGATTATAAATTAGCGATAATTAAAAATAATTAGCGGTAAATTAGTAATAATTAGGGGTAATTAGTAATAATTAGCAGTAACTAGTAATAATTAGTAATAATTAGTAATAATTATCAATAATTATTAATTAATATTAATAAATAGTAAAAAAATTATTAATTAGTAAGAAATATTAATAATTAGTAATAAAATTTAATAACTATCTTTAATTATTAATAATTAGCGGTAATTAGTAATAATTAACTGTAATTATTAATAATTAGCAGTAATGAGTAATAATTAGCGGTAATTTTTAATAATTAGTGGCAATCAGTAATAATTAGTAGTAATTAGTGATAACTAAAAAATAAATAGTAATAATTAGAGGTAATTAGCAATAATTAACGGTAATTAGAAATGATTAGAGTAAATTATTAATAATTAGCTGTAATTAGTAATAATTAGTGGTAATTAGTAATAATTAGCATTAATTAGAAATAATTAGTAATAATTAGTTAAAAATAGTAATACATATTAATAATAAGTAATAATTAGAGGTAATTAGTAATAAATAGTAATAAATAGTAATAATTAGTAATAAATAGTAATAATTAATAATAAATGGTAATAATTAGCGGTAATTAGTAATAGTTAGCGATAATTAGTACTAATTAGTAGAAATTAGTGATAATTAAGGGTAATTGGTAATAATAATTGATAATTTGTAATAATTAGTAGTAATTAGTAATAATTAGTCATAATTATTAATAATTTATAATAATTAGTAATAATTAGTAATAAATAGTAATAATTAATGGTAATTAGTAAAAATTAGCCGTAATTAGTAATAATTAGCAGTAAATAGTAATAATTAGCGGTAATTAGAAATAATTAGATGTAAATAATAATAATTAGCAATAATACGTAATAATTTCCAGTAAATCATAATAACTAGAGATAAATAGTAATAATTAGAGTTAAATAATAATAATTAGTAGTAAATATTAATAAATAATTTTAAATAGTAAAAAATGGCAGTAAATATTAATAAATAGTTATAAATAGTAATAATTACTAATATATAGCAGTAAATATTAATAAATATATATAAATATATATAAATTAATAAATATTAATAATTTGTAATAAATAATAGTACATAGGTAGTAATTAGTGGTAAATAGTAATAAATTGTTAAAAATAACGGTAATTAGTAATAAATAGTGATATTTAGAAATAACTAGCGGTAATTAGTAATAAATTTTAATAATTAGTAATAAATTGTAATAAATAGTAATAAATTATACTAATTAGTAATAATTAGTGATAATTAGTGATAATTAGCGGTGATTAGCGATGATTAGCTATAATTAGAAATAATTCGTGGTTATTAGCAACAATTAGTAATAGTTAGTAATAATTTGCCATAATTAGTGGTATTTAAAAATAATTAGAGATAAATACAAATAATTAGAAATAGTTAGTAATAATTAGAAATATTTAGGAATAATTACTAATAATTAGGAATACATAGAAATAATTAAATATTTTTATTTTTTTTGTATCGTGTTTTTCTTATATTAAATTAATCAAAAACTAATTATTTTATATTTTTTTTAGAAATATGGAACTAGGAATTCAACAACATTCATTATTAGATGATTGGGATTAGATAAATAATCATAAGAATCCAAACAGTTCTGGTATAAATGTTATATATGTTAAGGGTGTTGAAACTTTCTTATCATTTGCATCATCATGACCAGAATTTGTTTTAGATGGGACAGTTAAGTGTCCATGTAAAAAATGTGGTCTGAGGACTTTTGACACATTTGGCAATGTTGGGTTCAACTATTATGTTTTGGTTTTTAGGAAAATTATGTTTTCTGGTATCAACATGGTGAATGCAGTTCTAGTGACGATACTAATAATTTGGTTCTAGATTCATTACAGTTTCAAAATTTAGTAAATAATGTGGTGGTTTTATCTTTTCAAAAAACTGAAACTCAGGATGACATTAATTTTACTCCTGAGTTTGAACCATCTCAATTTTATGTGCTATAAAGTTCCATTTAGAAATCTGTATTTCTTAGTTACAAGATAATAAAATTTGAAGCAGTTGAAAGGTTTATGGCTATTAAATAAGATAATGGAATGTAAAATAGATGTTTTGATCAGATATTCTCTTTGGTTAAAACATTGTTACCTAAATGAAATGTGTTGACTATAAATTTCCATGATAGAAAGCGGATGGTTAATAATTTGGGTCTTGGTTATCAGATGATTCATGCATGTTCAAATGATTCCATCTTCTATTATAGTGAAAATGAGTCGTTGGATTGTTTTCCTATATTTGAAAAATCGAGGTATAAAGAGGATTAACTACAGAATTTTGGATTGATTACTATAAAATAGTTCATGTATTTCTTACTTACACCCATATTATAGTGTTTATTTATGTCTCAGAACACAAAGTCACTGATGTCATGGTACAAAACCAAAATTTAAACCAGTAAAATCTTAAATCATTACTCTGATGGTGATTCATGGAGGCATTTTAACAAAGTACATCCTTCTTTTGCCTTAGAATCCTGAAACCTATGATTGGGACTTTCTACTAATGGTTTTTGTCTATTTGGTTCTTATAATAGTCAATATTCTTATTGGTCTATCTTTATAAATTCGTATAATTCACCTCCTTGTATGTTGATGAATGATCCATATATCTTTTTGATCTTATTAATTTCAGGACATCTGAAAAAGAATATTTATGTTTACTTGATGATATTTATTGAAGAGTTAAATTTATTTTTGATTAATGGTGTCAATACATATGATGTTTCTACGAAAAAAACATTTCCTACTAAAAAATACATTGATTTGGAAAATTACTGACTTCCCATCATATTAAATGTTATCTTCCTTGAGTACACATGGCCTAAAATCAGGTTTGTTCTGTTCGAGAGACAGTAAAGCATTTATGCTCATCAATGGAAGAAAAAAAGTTTTTTGACTGTCATCACATTTTCCTTCCAATCGAACATCCTTTTCAAAGGAACATATGTCATTTTAGAATGGGAACAATTGAACGATATGGAGCTCCAATAATGATCTCAAGTATGGAGTTAAAATCATTTTCCTCTTCATTACCATCCATTACATTTGGACCAACTATAAACCAATAGAAAATTGATGGCTTTGGAAAAGAACACAATTGGATAAAATGGATCATTTTTTGGGATCTTCTATATTTCTCTGATTTGTTGGTTCGTCACATGTTAGATTTCATGCATATTGAAAAGAATTATTTTGATAATATATTTTATACATTTTTGGATACACTAGTTCCGACCAAAGATAATTTCAAGGGACAATTAGATCTTTCCTAAATTTTTAGGCGACTAGAACTTGAACTATTTGAAAATATCATATTATATATGTTAATTAAGAAAAAATAATCTTATACACCTTTTAAATAAAATATTTTATTATTTTGTCAGTGGATTGCAGATTTGAGGCTTCCATATGGTTATGTTTCCAATTCTTGCAGATGTATCAGAAATGGTCATATTACTGGATTAAAAAGTCATGACTGCCATGTTATGATGTAAATTATTCTATTGATTTGATTAAGAGGTTTATTTAATTCTACGATTTTGGATTCACTAAAAAATATATCATATTTTTTCTGATACATTTGTGTGGTGAAAAAGACTATAACGCACTAAGTTCACAAGAAGATGTTGTTTTAATTATATATAAACTCGAAACATATTCCCACCATATTTCATTGAATGAATGGAACATTTGATATTACATTTTATCCATAAAAAAATGTATATGTCTGGTACAGTTCTGATGGATGTATCCATTCAAGAGATGAATTCAAAAATTAAAGAAAAAATTAAGTAACAAAGAATCGGTTGAAGGATAAATTGTAGAATCTTATTTTCATGAGGAAATTTCTTTTTTTTATCTCATTATTTTCAATATGAATATCCCTAAAAACACAACCATATTGGATATAATGAAAGAAATGTTTATGGTGAAATTTACAATCAATTATCCTTTTTTAATAATCTAAAACTTGGCTTTAGTAGAGTTTAGGAACGATTGCTTTCAGATGATGGACATCACATAGATCATACATATATTCTTATAAACTATGAATAAAAGCTACTATTTATATTTTGAATGCTTCTATCACTTGTTCTTTTAATATGATTTTATTTTTATTTTATATGATAATCATATCAAGAAACAATTTCAACAAATTACAACAGCTTCTCTTGAAGAACGCCGATCAAAGTATTTTTCCTACTTGTTTCAAAAACATGTAAAATACATTATTTATGTTTTAAAATATAAAATCAATTTATTATTTGTTATATTGATTATTTTTTTGAAAATTTTAGGGTATCTCAACATGATGATAAAATTTATAATCAATTGTTTGTATTGAGTAAACCACCATAAAAAATTCATAAATATTATAGTGCATGTGTGGTGAATGGTTTTTGATTTCATAAATGTGAAAATGGGGAATCAAAAAAACAATGAATTATAGTGTTTTGTTTAAGGGATATCATCATACCGAAATTATATATGACTTTTATGGCATGTTGGAAGAAATAATCGAATTGTGTTATCTAGGATAGAATTACATAATGATTTTTAAATGCCAGTGGTTGGATATTGATAGACTCTTCTGTGTTCATCTGATCTATAGAATCATTGATATTAAATATAATATCTTTCTTGTAGTAAATAAAATATTTTTATTGGCTCATCAGACACATAAAATTTATTATGAAAACTACGGTGTTACATCTAGAGAGTTGGGTGATTGGTGGAGCATAATAAAAATTAAATCTCAAGAAAATAATTTTAGTCAAAGTGAATGTGGTTTTGTTGAAGTGGAAAGAATTGATACTTTTCAAGAGACTACTCCAAATCCATATTTTTTATAAGGAGATATTAATATCAATGATGACACCCTTACAGTTAGGGGTCAATAGTGATGATGATGTTATTGATGTAAAAAATGAATTTGAAATGATAAGAGATGATGAAACTGAAACTCTTACAGAAATTGATGATATTGAGGAGGAATATGAAGATATCGAAACCATCATATACGAATATGAGGATGAAGATGAAGATTCACATAGTTAAATTCTGATTTTAGTCATATATAATATATATCTATATATAATAATTATTTTAAACTATTTTCTAAAAATAGTAATTTCATGTTTTATATGGACTCAGATCTATTTCGTGAGTTATAAGGGGATGATCTACCTAATGAAGAGCATGATGTTGGATCATATGACCCTCATACTACGGGTAGTTCAGCGATGACTTAGAGGGGTTGTGGTCTTATGAGATTGATGATTCTTGACCCTATCCCGGAGTGATGTCCACATCTTGGTTTCAATCCCCACATAAAGAGGTATGTTTACTTTTTTATTTTAGTTAGTTTTAATTAATTATCCTTAATTTATCTATATACTAATTTTTTGATTATTTGTTCTTTTTTCATAGCTTTTTGCATATAGTTATTATACAGGGGAGTGCTATGTTGTGAAATTATTTTTCTAGAGCATGGGTTACATGGGATCAGATTCCCATTGATGTTCATCACCACATGTTTGATCATAGGCTGGTATATAAATAAATAATATTCAATTAATTAATAACATCATATTATTAATTTTTTGTATGGTTTATGGTATCCATTCAAAGAGAGAATGTGTGACTCTACATGGAAGGCATGATAAGAATGTATAAATGATCATTTTTGTCAATTTTGGAACAATTTGAGGAGGAAAACAATGAGGAAAGTAGGAGTTATAGAGTTTGATCAGACTTTTTTCACCCAATAACCTGATTACATTTCATCTCATGATGGGGTTTGATTATGTTCACATTGGATGTTTGACTACCCCACTCTTTATTACACACTTAAACATGATTTATTACATAAAATTGCACTTAGTATATCCCATATGATCAATAGGTCTAGTGCCTTTGGGGATTAAGAACATTACATGACAACTTTAGACCTAAAATACCACATCTTTATTGAAATATTCTTTTACATGACGACAACATTTCTTCGTACATAGCGTTGAATCAGATAACCTAAGGACATGCATAAGAAAAGGGTGATCTATAAATCCCTATAGGGGAGTAAACAATGAGTAACATGAATAATATAATGCATGTTAGGAAATAGAAATATCAATAGATCATAATAGATACATGAACATAAATTCATGATATAACATGATCATCATAACATGGAAATGTGCAAACAACTAAAAAAATTGAATCATTAACATAAAGAATTAGGTAAAACAATGTCCCAACATGATGAAAAAATGTCCAAAAGGAATTAGATAAACCTCTATCCTAACATGATGTATCATGATACTAAATATCACCCAATTCATTTGAGTTCTATTAGGGTTCACCCTTCATAATCATTTAAATCTC
Organism: Viscum album; assembly: GCA_963277665.1. Lineage (NCBI taxonomy): Eukaryota > Viridiplantae > Streptophyta > Magnoliopsida > Santalales > Viscaceae > Viscum > Viscum album. The sequence continues at coordinate 207,979,553 of OY728166.1, forward strand.
ATGCTTAAGTGTGCCACATAGATCATATAACATGGATTCATTCAACATAAAAATTAATTACAAGATAAAGTAATATGTAATAAAATAATGGATTTATATAATCAATATGTATATGTTCACAAAGGTGAATACCCTTGACAGAGAAATGGGCATGGTATTCACTACACGATGATTTTGACGTGGAAAATCACGGTGCAATTTTAGAAGCCTAATGGCATGACCTAAAAATCATAAAAATGGTTTATGAGAGACAAATGGGTCTCCCATCATATATATATATGAAATGTATAGAAAGGGGTTCATAGAGATAAATTTCTTAACACAAGGAATTTGGAAATAGAAGGTATAACATAATAATTAAACTTGAAGAAAGAGAAGTAATGGAATAACACTTATGAAATTATGGCATGGTAACGAGTGTAAATGGGAGGGATTAATAAGGGATAAATAGGTCTACCGTCATAAAAAAAATATTAAGGGAATAATGGGGGAGGTTTTAAAACATACCCTATCATTTTTAATTTAACATAAAAGTGTGTCACAATATTATGAAACTTGGATAATAATGAGAAAGGGAGGAAACCCTTACTTGACTGTGTGACTTCAGAAGCTTGAAGTGGGGATTCTAGAGAGAATAGGGTGAATTTTGAGGATTATAGAGAGGGTAGGATAGAGTAGGGATGTGCTCTAAGTATTTTTAGTGAATATAAGTGAGATATTGGGAGGGTTTATATTGAAAATGAGAGTGGAATTCTTTAATATTTCGCAAACTTAGGTTTTGGAATATATATAATTAAATATTCAAAACGACAAACATTCCCATAGTTTTTTATGGTTTTTTCCAAATAGTATTAGAAAAAATTATGTTATAAGTCCAATGATAGAACATATTAAAATATTATCTTTGCTTATGTATAGGTGAGTCACGTTGTTAAAGAAATAAATTTTTAATCATAAAATATATTATACATATTGGGTGATTCACTAAGACTTTATAAAATATGTAAAACAAATATAAAATAACATTATTTTAATGGGAAAACATATATTGGGACGATAATATCCATTATATTATTCATTACATCATTTTTGGGTCATTATGATGTTATAAAACACATATTTTATTTATATGGTATTTAGTTTTTACCCAAAATTTTGATTGTCTTAGAAAATTATGAAAAATTCACCGTTGGATAATTTCTACAACATGATTCCAAAAATTGTATTTATTTTATCTAAATAGTTTTCTAAATATTTGAATTTTAACTGTTAAAATTAAAACCTACATTTATTGAAAATTCACAGGTTTTGACAAAAATTGTTTTCATACCTTAATAAAATTACATTTTACTTCATAAAAATTATATACTAATTTATTATTCAAAATTTTGATTTGAGAATAATATTTTACTAAAATATAAATTATTTAAAAAATATATTAATTCCATAAAATAGATTCTTTAAATATACACTTTCTTTTTTATCATATAAAAAATATAACTCTTATCAAACTGATTACCTAATCATTTACAGATAAATAAATTATATAATCATCATTTATAAGAATTGTTTTATAATATTATTAATAAAAACCTTATTTTAATATAATAATGTATATATTTCTCAAAGTTACCATTTTTACCTAAAGAATCAATTGATAAAATTAATCATTTTTTAAGAAAGAGTATTCTTATAAAATAATTGATGGAATAAGAAATTTATTTGTAAAAAGGGATTACACAATAAGTAACTAATAAATTATTACATAACTCATTATAACACATGTATAAGACCTAAGGGTAAGGTGTGTGATGGTAATAGACTCTTGGTTGGATCTTATAACATTTCTCAGGTGGTAATCTTTATTAACTTGAACATATCTCATAGACGATTCTGTTCAAGCCTAATGTTTTGAATATTGTATTGGTCGTGGTCAAGAGTGAATCTCAGTGACACTACCTCCTTTGCAAACTTTGATAAATAAGCTTCATAAAACCTGAGTCTACTGGATGAGGTCATCCTCTCCTTTGACTTTTTCAAAAGGATTTTTTTTATAAACCTTATATTTATATCAGTCATGTGATCATTATTCAACGACTATATTATAAATGATGATGAACATTAATGGTCATTTAAACCCAATAATAATAAATAAATGAGTGAATATATTTTTTATATCAATAAGAAATTAAAATAAAGGGAATTTTATTCATAAATGATTTGGTCGTTACAACATTCCCCCTTAAGAAATTTCACCCTCGAAATTTCCTTTTCCCACATTAAAACAGATGTGGGTAACTTTGACAAATCACTTACTTTGGTACCCAAATTTCTTAATCAAACTTTTGGTTTCTCCACAACACCTTGATGAGGGGAATCATCTTATTTAATAGAAATTTTTCTCTGCGATCTAAGATATTCCCCGGCTTCTCTTCATAGGAGAGGTCATTCTCCAATGGAACCACCTCTGGATTGAGTACGTGTGATGGGTCAGGTATGTACTTCCTCAAGAGTGATATATGGAATACATCATGTACTTGAGATAGGTTCTGTGGGAGTTCTATTCAATAGTTCACCACTCCAATGCAATCAAGGATATCAAAAGGGCGGATGTACCTTGGACTAAGCTTTACCGTATTCCCAAATCTCATAACTCTCTTCCATGGTGGTATGTGGAGGGAAACCATATCTCCAACATCAAACTCTAGGTCTTGTCTATGATTGTTATTGTAGCTCTTTTGTCAACTCTGAATAGCTTTAATGTGATGTCAGATGGTCTTAACCTTCTCCACCATTTCTTCAACCATTTCTAGACATAGAATTTTTCACTCCCCAACTTCATCCCAACATGTTGGTTTTCTATACCTTTTCCCATTTATGGATTCATAAGGATCCATTTAGATGATTGAGTGGAAACTTTTTTTGAAAGAGATCTCAAACAATGTAAAATGTAGATCTCATCCTCCTTTGAAGTCCATAGAGCATGCTATCAACATGTCCTCAAGTGTTTGGATAGTTTGATCTAATTAGCCATCATTTTGAGGATGATAAGTCATACTAAAGTTCATATCAGTATTCAGAGTGTGTTGAAGACTCTAACAGAATGTAGTGGTGAATCTTGGATCTCAATAGGATATAATCGATAGTGGTACACCATGTAGTCTTACCACTTCTCTGATGTACATTTGTTCAAGCTGATTCAATGATAAATCTTCTTGAATTTCAATGAAGTGTGTAGTATTTGTAAGATGATACACAACAACACAGATAGCACTGTTTCATTTGAATGTATTCGGAAGATTGGCGACAAAGTCCTTGGTTATGTCCTCCCATTTTCATATTGGAATGGGTAACGGTTGCATCATCCCCTTATACTTCTACCTTTCATCCTTCACTTTCTAACATACCAGAAACCTTGATGTATACATGGTGATATTTTTCTTTAGGCTATAACACCAATAATTCTCTTAGAGATCTTGATATATCTTTATGATTCATGGGTGAATTGAGAAATTCAAACTATGTGTATCATCTAAAAGATATTTCTTTAACTTCATATTTTATGGAACACATAGACTTGACCCAAATCTCACAATTCCTTATTAATTAACATTGAACTCAGAGGAATTCCCATTCTAATAGTTTCCACTTTCTTCTGAATTCAAACATCATCCTTTGGAGCATCAATTAACCTTTCTAAAAGATACGGTTGAGTAATAATTTGTGAAATTATTGATGATGCTCTATTATTTATGATTCCCATGTCCATATTCATCAAATCTATGAATAATGGATCCTTTTAAATTCCCATCAATGAAAGAGCTGTTGGATCCATTCTAATTAGATCGTTTATCGCTTTATTCACTTTCCTCGTATGGTAGTGAATTGAAAATTAATAGTATTTGATCAGATTTAACCATATTCATTGGGGTATATTCAAATACTTCTATGTGAACATGTACTTGAGGGTTTTATGATCCGTATATATTTCACACATCCCCCAAAGAGGTAATCTTGCCAAATTTTCAAAGTGAAGATCACTGAAACCAACTCTAGATCATGTGTTGGATAGTTTTTCTCTTGAACATTAAATTTCCTTGAAGAATATGAAATGTATTTGTCATTTTTCATCAATACAAAAATCAATCCCTTCTTTGAAGCATCACTAAATACCACTAATGTTCTCCACTTTTGGGTATTGTGAGAACGTGCCTAGTGATAATCCTCCTTTTCAACTCCTTGAATGTATCTTCACATTCATCATTCCAAGAAAACTTGACTCCCTTCTAATTTATCTTGGTAATAGGGTTTGAAAATCATGAGAAACTTCTCCCAAATCGGTGATAATATCTAACTAACCCATGGAAGCTACGAATATCCATCACATATTTTGGCCTCGTTCATCCCTCAATTTCATTTGTCTTGGAGGGTTCCACAGATATCCCATTGATTTTGATGATATTCCCCGCGAATGTGACTTCCTTCAACCATAACTCACACTTTTTGTACTTTTCATAGAGCTTCTCCTTTTGAAAGGTATCTAGTACAGTGCTTAGATTCTCCTCATTCTCCAACTTGGTTTTGGAGTATATTAGAATATCATTTACAAAGACTACAAACAAAATTAGAGGTAATCTATAAAGAATTTTTTCATAATTTCAATGAATATTTTTTGGGAATTAGTGATTCTAAAAGGCATTACTATGAATTCATAGTGCATGTACCTTATATGAAAAGTAGTCTTGGGAATATCCTTCTTCTTCACCCTTACATGGTAATATCCCTACCGCATATCCACCTTGGAAAAGTCTTGTGCTCCACATAGTTGATCGAACAATTTATCAATTCATGTAAAATGATACATGTTCTTTGTCATTTTTTGAGATCACTAAAATCAATTCAAAGGCGCATTGACCCATCCTTATTCTTGACGAAGAGGACTGGTGCACCCCATGGTGGAACGCTATACTGTATAAACACTTTATCTAGATTCTCATGTAGTTATTCTTTAGCTCCTCAATATCCACAATAGCAATTCTATATGGATTATTTTTCATTATCAATGCCCCATGTATAAGATCAATTAAGAATTCAACATCTATTCTAGGATGAATACCAGGAAATTCCTTGAGAAACATATCAGTGAATTCCCTCATAATAGGCATGTATTTGAGGATGGTTCCTTCCTTAGACTCAATCATATGAGAAAGACATTCATTCCAAAAGGGATGTAATTTCCATTCTTGAGATGATGGTGCTAAATAATATTCATCCTCATCCTTGGAATTTTATAGAATTGGGGATCGATTCAACATATGGAGAGTGATTTCCCTCTCACGACAATTTATGGTGGCTCTATATAAGGAAATCCAATCAATTCCAATAATTGCATCAAATTCAACCAGAGGGAGTATGAAGAGGTTCAATATGAAGTTAAATCCACAAATTGTGATAGGGGAGGAGTTATATTCATGGGAAGAAATAATTTCAAAATTTTCCATTTTCACCAACATCTCTACATCCATTATTTGTGGTGGTGTTTTGATTTTTCTACTAAACATTATGGATTTAAAAGAATGAATAGAACCAGAATCCAAAGGTATGTTTTCTATTCTTGAATGAATAACTAGCTTACCTTTCACCACTTCATTTTCGGTATTCTATTCAGTGGTAGTGATGGAAAATGCTCACTTCTTTCTTACTTAGAGGTTGTTGGTTTCCCCCAAAAACCCTTGTCTTGGGGAACTTGTTTGAAAAGTGTCGTGGTTCTTTGAAGATGTAGAAATGAACAATGAGTTGAGGGTAAAATAGAGTGTTTCTATCCTCTGACATAGCAGTGGGTTTTTCTTTTCGGCAATCATTTCCTAGGTTCCCTTCTCTTCCACACCAAAATCATTTCCTCGTCCCCTTTAGAAAATTTTTGGGGTGATTCTTTCCACACCTTTGGCAAGTGGGGAGTTGGAATTTTTTTTATCATTATTGGATTTATCAATCAAATCACTAGAATTAAAGTCCACTTTCCTCTTCTTATCCCCATAATACCCCTGAGATTCTCCAATCTCCATTTGGACTTTGAGGTCACATCAGACAATTTCGTCATAGTTATCTAAGTCATGGATTGCAAGGGATTTTTGTAGGATAAGTTTTAGCCCACAAAATAAGCGGTTAATCTTGAATTTGGGGGTGACAACAAATCCAGAGGCATATCATGATGTACTTATGAATCTCTCCTCATACGCTCTAATGGATTCTTCATCTTTTTTCAAGAGGACAAGGAATTTCCCTTCCATCTTAAGTCGGAGGGTCCAAATGAAATATTTAATGAAAAAAATTTTCTGTAAATCCTTCCATTCCAACACCTTGATATCTTCCTCAGGATTCATATTTTTTATCAATGTCTACCATTGATCAGCTTCACTCTCTATACGATAAGAATCTAGAGGAACCTTCTCTTATTCAGACCATTGAAGAATGTAAGAGATCATCTCAATGGAGTTGATCCATTTTTCAGTGATTGAGGGATCATATGATCCATTGAAATTAGGATTCCTTTTTCACATGAATCTCTCTATTGTGACTTGTTCTTTCTTTAGGGGGGTGGATGTTACTCTTTACCAATGTTTCTATTCAAATCATTTGTTAACTTAGAGAGTATCGTGAAAAAATATATGATTTCTGCTTCCATCGAATTGAGTATATCATTCGAACAGTCATCACATTGATCTTTTCATTAGTTGTTAGCCACTAAATATAAATTTTTTATTAAAAAACCACATTAAGGGAAAGTGGGAAACCATATTCCACCAAACAAGAACCGTTGCGTGCTAAAAGAGATCACAAAATTATTAAACACTAGACTAATATTATTTGAGTCAGAAAAGCTATATAATTCCCATTGTAGAGTACTAACCTGGATGTCCGGATCCACCTGGATATGTTCTTGAAGGTGGGTAACCATTCTGTCCATTGTCTGAATGAATTCCTCTAAGGTGATTTTCCCTTGATTAAAGCCTCGGATTATGATACAGTCTTTCTTGTCTATCCAAGATTCTTGCTCTTAAGAGGCCTCAACTTGTAACCTTATTTCATATATTCTTAAAATATCCTCATTTGAGGCGTTGGGCCAAAGAACTTCTTCTTTCATTTCTTCCTTGGAGTGGAATATGATCCTTAGACACTCCTCTACCTCTTTTTCCATCACTCTTGGTTCCCTGCATGGATCACCCCTTTCCCTGACTTGAAATCTTTTTCTTTCATTTCAACCACTATTCGTGGATTACCAGGTTTCCATCAGTTTAGGAAAGTAAGAATAGTATTTGCGTCCCTTGGGTTTTTTCCCCTAAGTCACAGTGCATTTCCCTGAGTCATGCTTTCCTTTCTTCCCCTTCTTCCATCTTGGGATATGGGGGCCTTTTCCTTGGAAACGTCCCAAACTGTACTCTGAGAGTTGGCTATGACTTTCATCACCAGAATCATCTTCCTCATGCATCAATGTTTGGTCTTGGACCGCCGGACCTTCAAAATGATTTTTCAACTCAAACCCAGGGGATTCTTTGAGAGGTATCAGCCTACACAGAAAATCCACTTTTCCAGTTTTAGCCTCTATGCCATTATTCTTTCCCTCACATCCAGACTTCTGGATGGAAGAAGACTGGGTAATGGTAATGTTTGGGTCTAAGGGAACAAAGACACTAACCCCATCCTATCTTCCTTGTCCATGAGACCCTGTTCCTGCAAGAAAATTCCCCTACAATGGAAATACAGAAGGCTCGGCCTCTTATCTATATCCACTCACCTGAACAACACTACACGGCATGTATGAAGCTATGGGCAACTCATTTACTTGGCCCTTGAATTGCAGTTGCATGTAAGAGTCCTCCCAGCCCCGACCATGAGGGCCCCTGTGGCTCTGGACATCACTGGCAGACAGATTCACCAATCCATCATCAATAATGCTGACTAAGGCCGGGTGTTTCACCAGATCCACATTCAAGGATACCTCCTTATCTAATCCATCCACTGGCCCTACCTCCACTATACCCACATGTATGGGGTTGATCCCCATATCGTGCTGTAAGAGGCTTAGGTCATCCATGACTCACGGCTCGGGCGCCTTTTCCTTAACATCCTTCACTGCAGTTGTTGGCACCGAAGAAGGGTAATACATAAGTTGATCTGAACTGCCCACTCATGTGCTTCTTTTCAACCTGTCTAGATCCCCTTCCTCTAAGACTACCTCTCACGCCTCCCCTGACCCATCCAAACCATCCCGAGTCTTCTGGACCATAGTGGGGTCGACCAGCACCTCCGACCCTTCTGGGTGAGGAAGCAACGTTTGCTGAGCACATAGCCCACAATGGCATCCAAGGACCGGATGTCCTAATCGTTGATAGCCTAAAGAGTATGTTGGCCATGATTCAAAAACCACCCGTTGTTTCCATCTGAATTGGTCTCCAACTGAAATCCAAATCCAATATACAGGAGGCTTTGAAACATCGACCTCAACATAGACGCGGGGGGGGGGGGGGATGGGGTGGCATATCGCCGAAGTCCTACTATCATAGCACAAATATCTACCTACCAAGTTCACTGTCATGATTAAAATAGAGGGGTTCTGAAAGGAAAGCAGAAATTCTGGGAAGCTTACCCAAATTTTTGTATTCGGATCATCTCGCTTCATGTTGAACTCGAAGGACCAGCGAATGAGGTAGAAACAGCAACCGTGGAGAGATCGAGGAGCACTAGACCAAGCCGCAATGAGATCAGTCTCTGAGGAGAAAAGTATCATCAAACGGCGCCGGTTGAGCAGACCCACCCCCACTCGATCATGAAGCCCCCAAGAATCAAACACGAATCTATCAAATGCATCAACTAAAGGGAAACAGCCTCTGAAACGTGCCACCAGCATTATCCTATAGAGATCGCAAGTGATGTTGAATTCCTTCATGGAAATCACGAGGTGTGTCGAACCCTTGTGGAGGTCGGGAACCTTAAGGCACAAGGGAATTTCCTGGAAGGGGAGAAGAAGGTTGGGATTGGTGAAAGGAAGGAAGCTCTTAAAGTTTCCCCATCCCTCCTCCTGGGAGGGGGGGTCCGGCGCATTGGGCATCGCCACTAGGGCTTCGCCATTGCCATCGCTCCGGAGACGCTTTCAGCATGTCACTGGATTCCATTAGTTGTTATCCTGAGTCCTAATATTAATGTCCATTGGATAGAATTAAAGGAAAATTTGGGGTAATTATTTTAAACTATTAAACACATAAAGGGGAACCCAATGAAAAAAATGGATAGGTTATAAATTAAATTTATTGCCTAAAATTATGAATTTTCACATTTTGATCTATGTTATCCATGATCTACTTCCTAACATATATTCTTAGGGGATTTTGTTTCCCTTAATAATGGTTCAAACTAAGTTTATGAATTTACCGAATCATATCCCCCATGAGTGTCAAACCAAGAGTGCAGTAAGGCCTATTGTCATACACCATTTTCCATTTGAGTCTAGCTCAAAGGGGTGTTTTCATGTTTTACCCCTAGATAAATCTGTTCCAGAGCCACATCTACATGTTCATATCTAGATAAGAATGTATTTGATTGATAAACCACTTAATATATACTCACCAAATTTTAGGTATGTTTTTCTTGTAATTAGTGTTATTCATAAGGATTGTTCACATGAGCCTTAGCCCGGTTGGTAAGGAGTATGTAAGTGCATCTAGGAGACCCGTGATCAAATCTAGGTAGAGGCATAATTTCCAGGATTACTGTAGCAGTACTATAGCAGAACTGTGCAGTGCTGTAGCAGGTACTGTAGTAGGCACTGTTTGACACTATAGTAGCAGAGAATATGCCCCTGTTTTGGCCTTCGAGCCACTGATTTGGTCCTCGAGTCCTTTAAGGCCTTCGGGCCACCCAGGACATTGGGTCAGTAAATCCTTCAGGGAACCTCATGGCCTTCGGTCCACCTTAAGTGCAGATGCAAACTAGATAACCTACAAGGAAGAAGCTCTACAAGGAGGATGGGAAAGGATCTTTCACCATAGTAGAAGCTAAAAGGGTTACTAGAATGTGAGGGTATGGAACCTGTCATCGGGACAAGCCTGTGCATGAATGGGAATGCCTAGACGAACAGCCATGTGAAGGTGGAGAGCAGATTTCATGCTGAAGATGCTGGGGAGGAGCAGTTCCAAGTAGTTAGTCTGGGATGTATGTAATGTTTGAAGCCTACGGGCAATGAATTCTTCTAAGGCCTATGAGCCATGTAATACTTATGCCTACGGCCCTTGTAAGGGTCCCACCTCACCCCTTGAAAGGTGGATTATCAAAAATCAATAAAAAATGAAGGCCTTCGGGCCATTGGAGGAGGAGTATGGATTTTACTAGAGTTTTAAAACCTCAATCCCAAAAACAACTAAACTTATCCTTTGATACCAACTATAACAACACTTCTATTTATTACACACTTAAACATGATTTACTACATAAAAATGCACTTAATACAACCCATAATATCAAGATTTTTAGTGTATTTTGGGATTAGTAACATTACACGATAACTAAATACATAAAATACAACATCTTTATTGAAAACATATTTTACATGACCACAAAATTCCATTGTACTTAGTATTTCATGGGATAACCTGAGGACATACACAAGAAAAGGGTGAGATATAATTCCTAGTAGTGGATTAAACAATGCATAACATGAAGAATATAATACATGCTAGGAAATATACATATTAATGGAGCATAAGATAAATATGAACATAAATGCATGATATAGCATGATCATTATTACATGGAAATGAGGAAACAACTTAAAATATTACATCATCAACATAAACTAATCAGGAAAACCCATATCCCAACATGGAGGAAAATGTTCTAAAAGGAATCAGGTAAAACCCTATCCCAACATGATGTATCATGATACTAAATATTACCCAATGCATTGGAATGCTATCAGGGCACACCCTCCATAATATAATGACCCATACTTTACATACATTGTTATTACTTCAGAATTGAAGCATACTTATTAAAACATATAACAAAACCATGAAAGGACCGTATATGTATAGTGTCTTTAGAAATTGGGAAACATAAACAACTGGTTCATAAAGCATCTACATTGTATCCCTTTTATTTTATCATATCTAGAGTCCCTTTTTGAATACCTTACTTAATACCCTTCTTCCTAACCTGGGGAAAAGAAAACATACAAAATGGTGAGCTCAAATGCCCAGTAAGGGTAAACAAAAGAAATATCAATCACATCATATTCATAAGAACATATCATTTTGGAAATATTAACCTGCAAAAGAGATCATAATTTCACAACATGGGATAAATCATAGTAGTGAAATGTAATCCCAATAATCATAACATAAAACATGTAACTTTGTGGCATACACACATAATCATAGAGAATCATTTCATAGTAGTCAAGACTCATTTCCAAGACTATCTTAGTAGACAAAGTCCATTTCTAAACCAAGTTCAATCCTCGTTTCAGTCCTGTATCACTAAACCGGATTAACTTTCTGTTCTATCCATGTCTATCTCATGAGATATAAATCATTACCCAATGCATGGGAGGGAGATATAGGTCGCACCCATCTCATAATGAAACCATTCTTATGTGTGCCACAAAATCATAAATCATAGCATAACCCATGTAATCAAAATGGGATTCTTAAACATCATGTCATCATAACATAATCCATATAAGATAAAAGAACATAATAAAAATAATTCCACCATCAATGTAAAAATAGTGATAGAAACATAACCCTATATTATCTTAGATGGAAAATAATTTTTATAAAACACTTGAAATCCATTCTTGAGGAAAATATTCTTTCTACTTAAAAAACATTTTTCCTTTCTTAACATGTTATACAATCTTAAACTAAAATAAGTTGATTCAGAAAACATGAAAACTTTTAAAGGAATATTCATGGAAATAATGTTCTACAAATCTATTCATGCCGTATAAGTTAAAGAAAAACATTATTCTCGTACGTTGGCCGAAAAAGTCAAAAAAGCACCTCGTACTAAAAACGACAAAAGATTCCTTTCATATCTTTTAATAAAAACTCAGTGAAGGGTAAAAATAGATTTAAACAATTTTAGGAGGATAGAAATAATATTACATATTGATGAAACATGGATGTGGATGATAAATATGCCCCAGTAATTACCGAAGTATAAACAATCTCAGATAAAAATTGAGATTGTGAGATTTTACCTTACCTTAGGTCTGATTTGCTTCATACGTGTCTGAAACTCCTATATAATGATTTAAATAATGTTATTGATGTATTACAGATTCTTACTCATTGTTATGATATCATATATGGTCGTATGCTTAGCTTCGTATTAGTAATATTTCATTACTACTTGTTATTCGGGTGTTTATTGCTTTTTGTTCTTATGCGTGTTTTGTCAAATAAATTCTTATTATTTTTTTAGGTTATAGATACCTCATTTCCAGAATGTTATTAGTGTAATATATATCATATTTATTCATTCAATTCATTTATATAATCATTATTCAATGAATATCATGTAGAATGAGTCGCATCACATCGTGGAGACGGTAGACCGTACGTACGCACGAGCGATGATATCATTCCCATGACTGTGGGATTGTATTGAAGTGTATGTATACTATTTCATAATCAATATCACTTTACAATAATAATATATAGTTATTCTTTACACCATTATACCCGTCCAAGTAAGGTGGTGGTGGACAACAGATTACACCGCGGCGTGGAGACGGTATTCTGTACGTACGCACACGCGGTGATTTCGTTTTCCGTAGGATGGAAAGAAAGTGAAATAGGGTTGTTTATAATTTATAATAACATATAATTATATGATTGATACTGATTTTATTACTTCATAATTAAACAACTAATGAAGAATATGTAGAAGAAGAAATAATGTTGAAAGAATCGGTAATGGACATTACCTCTTCTTTGAAGCGCCTCTTCTTAACCTCCTATTAGGCCACTGAAGATGGTATTTGAAGAAGAAAAGGACCTCTAGAATTTTTCTAGGGAATTTGAGAAGGGAAATGGTGAGGTTTTGGAAGAGATTTAAGGCTCAAAGTTGTGTAAAGAGAAGAGGGAGGAGGTGCCCTTTTATAAGGGAGGAGAGGGGCACTTTAGGAAAAACATAAAATATTATTTTATAATAAAGTCATATTAAGTTTTTAATAGCTACAAATTGATTTATTTCGAAGCAAAGGTGGGTATGGTTCGAAATACTCTCAAAAAATAGATTTTAGACAAGTTTAGGTTACTATTTTAACCTTATCATTTAGATTTAACTCTATGTTATATAATTTAACTTTTATCGTTTCTTCTTGTTTTCTTACACTATATGGTTAATAAACATACTATAACAAGACAAACGAACCCCAAGTGGTTCATTATTTATATATATAACCTTATATAAGTTATTTTGCCGAACCTTATATTTTTAGGAATAAAATAACAATTAATAATATAATATTTGTTTTAAAAACTATTTTATGTCAATTTTGACACTATTTGGTAATTGATTTTTCTGAAAATCATAAAAGCATGAATAGTTCTAAAAAATTTAATTAAATCAATACTAATATGTCATTTTAACCTATAAAATTATTTTAATTCATGAAAATTCTCAAATTCTATTTATTTGGGTATTTATAATATCAATTATGTTAATATTCCTTTAATAAGGTAATTACTGCATCATCATAGTGTCATAAATAAATTAAATTATTTACAGTCTAAAAATTATAAATAAAATACCATTATATAGGAAATCTTTTTATCTTTCTAATTGATATTTATAGTCGAATTTATATTATTTATAACCCTGTATTAAAAATGTTTTAGTTATTAAACTTTGATTTTAACTATTTTAACTCTTCTTTAAATAAATTAATATTAAATGTATTAATCTAATCCAAATGGACCTAAATGGTCATATTTTATTCCTAAGGCCGTTTTTGGTCGAATTACCCTTATCCAATAAAATTATGACATGTGTTAGGGTAATAATAATACCATTTTTACCCTTAATTACCATATTTACTTTTAATCGTGGTAAATAAAAGTAAAAAGTTTCTATTCACCAAAAATTACAGTTATCTTATTGAACCACATTTTACTCCTTTATATTAATTGTTTCTCTCGGATTTCTGAAATTCCACTCACAGAAGTGGTAAAAATAAGTTTTATGTAAATTTTCAAACTATCCTAGGAGGTGGGTAAAGACGGTGAAAAGTTCAATAAAATTTTTATATATCTAAAATTATTATAAAATGACTCCAATGAATTACTTTGAACTTATATAGGTATTATGTATCAATTGTTTACCTAAAATAAATTTAAATAAAATAAATAATTATTTAAATAAAAAGTCGGTTTTTAAATAGTAACCTAGTGTTTTCACTATTCATCAAAAATTGAAAGTTTTCAGAAAAATACCAAAAATTCACCCTAGGATAATTTCGATATTCTGAATCCAAAAATGAATTCCATTTTGAAATATAAAATTTATAAAATTATAAAAAGTGGGTATTACTATTCATAACGACTAGTTTTAATAATATTTTAATAACATATCGTTGTTTAGTAAAACTCAGTATTGCATACAATGCAAGCTGTCGAGGAAGGTCGTGATTGCGTGTAAAGAAAGCCAAACTAGTGTTGTGTGTAGTGAAAGATTCATTTGATGATGTATATAACATAAAAACAAAATATTTCTCATAAAAATCTCGTGTGTTACATTCTACCCCCCCTTAAAATGAATTTCTCCCTCGAAATTCATCACTTTGTAACAAATAGATGAGGATACCTCTCCCTCATCATATCCTCAAGCTCCCATGTAACTTCTTCTAATTGGTGGTTCCTCCATAAAACTTTCACCAAGCGATTGGTCTTGTTCCGTAGGAATTTTTCACTATGATACAGAATCTCTATCGGCTGTTCTTCATAAGAAAGATCTTTCTCCAGCGGTAAAACTTCTAAGATGAGTACATGTGAGGGATCGGGTATGTACTTTCTCAAGAGAGATACATAGAACACATCATGAACTTGAGAGAGATTCGGTGTAAGAACCAATTGGTAAGCTACCTTCCCAACACGATCCAATATTTCGAAAGGACCAATATACCTAGGGCTCAGCTTTTCCATCTTTCCAAATCTCATTTCTATCTTCCAAGGATCTATTCGTAAGAACACTTTATCACCTACTTTAAACACTAGGTCTATTCTTCGGTTATCGGCATAACTTTTTTGTCGACTCTGAGATGCTCTTATGTGTTGTTGAATAGATCAGACCTTTTCTGCCATCTCATCAACAAGATCGGGTCCTATTAGCTTTCTTTTCCCAACTTCATCCCAGCAAGTTGGAGTTTGTAATTTCTTTCCATAGAGAGCTTCATAAGGATCCATCTGAATACTGGAGTGAAATCTATTATTATAAAAAAATTCCACCAAATGTAGGTGTTCATCCCAACCACCTTTGAAATCCATAGAACACCCTCTTAACATATCTTCTAGAGTTTGAATTGTTCTCTGAGACTGATCTCCTGTCTGAGGATGATAAGCAATGATGAAACTCAACTCTATATCCAGAGTATGCTGAAGACTTTGCCAAAACTTTGAGGTGAACCTTGGATCCCGATCAGATATAATGTAAAGTGGTACTCAATTCAATCTTACCACTTACTTTACATATATCCTGGCAAGCTGATTAAGAGATAAATCCTCTCTAATAGCAATGAAGTGTTCCGACTTTGTAAGATGATCAACTATGACCCAAATATCATTATAGCCTTTGGATTTTTTAAAAAGTCCGGTGACAAAGTCCGTAGTGATGTTTTCCCATTTCTATTCGGGTATGGGTAATGGTTGTAACATCCCCTTATAATTATGTCTCTCAGCTTTAACTTGCTGAAAAACCAAGCATCGAGAGACAAATTCAGCAACATCTCTTTTCATGCCATCCCACCAGAAGTACTCTTTCAAGTCCATATACATCTTCATGCTTCCAGGATGAATAGAGAATGAAGAACTATGAACCTTATCCAGCATCTCCTTATTTAATTCAGGGATGGGAGGAACACAAACCTGATTCCTGAACCTTATTATCCCATCACAATCAAGGTTAAATTCAGGAACATTTCTCAGCTTCTTTTGTAACTCTACATCTTCTTTTTGTGCCTCTTTAATATTCACATGTATAGATGGTTGAACATTCATTTGAGAAAGATTATATTTTTCCCCTTCCATTATAATTCCAAGATCCATCCTATGTAATTCCATAAATATTGGATCTTTTGTGATCCTCATCCTGGATAAGGTAGCATGGTCTTGTCGACTTAATGCATCTTCCACCTTGTTTGCTTTCCCAGGGTGATAATGAATTGAGCAGTCGTAATCCTTAATCAGCTCCAACCACCTTCTTTGGCGCATATTCAGCTCCTTTTGTGTGAAAATATACTTTAAACTTTTATGATCAGTATAAATATCACACCTTTCACCATAAAAATAATGCCTCCAAATCTTTAATGCAATGATTATTGCAGCTAACTCCAAATCATGATTTGGGTAATTTTGCTAATGGATTTTCAACTTTCGTGAGGCATAAGGTATCACCATATCATTTCACATGAGAACACACCGTAGTACCTTCTTGGATGAATAACTGTAGATCACAAACCTTTCTCCACTACAAGGCAGTGTGAGCACAGGTGCACTGGATAATCTTATTTTTAACTCCTTGAAATTCTCTTCACACTCCTCCTTCCAGACAAACTTAACTCTTTTTCTAGTCAACCTGGTGAGTGGATTAGATAATCGTGAAAAATATTTCACAAAACTTCGATAATATCCATCCAGACGAAGAAAACTTTGGATATAAGTTACTGTTGTTTGTCTCGACCATCTTTCAAAAACCTCTATTTTCGTTGGATCCACATATATCCCCTCTTTTGAGATTATGTGACCCAAAAATGAAACATTTTTAAGCCAAAATTCACACTTGGTAAATTTGGAATAAAGCTTCTCCTTTCTCAGGGTATTCAATACAATTCTCAAGTGGTCTTCATGTTCTTACTTACTATTTGAATAGACAAGAATATCGTCTATAAAGACTACCACAAACTGATAAAGGTAGTCTATAAAGACTCTATTCATTAGATCCATTAAGATAGTAGGGGAATTAGTAACACCAAATGGAATAACTATAAATTCATAGTGTCCATACCTTGTTCGGAAAGCCGTCTTTGGTATATCCTCCCTTTTTAACCTTAATTGATGATACCATGAACGAAGATCAATCTTGGAAAATTATTGAGCTCTGCGTAGTTGGTCAAATAAGTCATCAATGCCTGGGAGAGGATATTTGTTCTTGATAGTGATCTTATTAAGTTCTCGATAATCAATACAGAGTCTCATTGATCCATCTTTCTTCTAAACAAAAAGAACTGGTGCTCCCCAAGGTGATGCACTAGGGTGTATGAATCCCTTATCAATATTCTCTTGGAGTTGCTTCTTCAATTCTTGCAACTCAATTGGGGTCATTCTATAAGGTGTCTTTGAAATAGGTAAAGCACCTAGTATGAGTTCTATTGAAAAATCAACTTCATGATTTGGTGGAAGACCAGGAAATTCCCTCGGAAAGACAAAATCAAACTCCCATACAATGGGAATATTCTTAATCATGAGTTTCTCTCCAACTATTTGAGATAAATAACCTTTATTTAGTGGAATCAATACCCATAGGATGGATGAAATTTCCACTGGATGGTTATGTTCATCCTTGCATCAATAGATGATCATAGATTGATCGAGAATATGAAATGTGAATTCCCTTATTTGGAAATTGTATGATCTCCATATAAATAAATCCAATCCATGCCAAGAATCACATCAAATTCCACTATAGGAAGGATCACAAGATTCGTAGGAAGCACGTTCCCACAAACTTCAATCAGAGAAGAATTGTAAAATTTTGATGAGACTGTTGTGCCGTTAGGGGTTGTCACAAGTAACTCAATATCTAACTACTGAGGAAATATGGAGATACCCTTAGAAAATTCTTCATAAAAAAAGATTGGGTGGATCCAAAATGAAATAAAACATTTTCTACTTTAGCATGGACGGTAAGTGTACCTTTCACCACTTCGTTATCATACTCCACATCGCTAATAGAAATTGCATCTGAATTTCCTTTTTCTTTACCCTTAAGAGTTTGTTGACGTTGATCATCATCAACAACCTTTGGATTAGGGCATTGATTGGCATAATGCCCCATTTCCTTGAACTTGTAACATTGAAGTGTAGGAGGTGCACTCTATGTAGCCTTTTCGTTATTCACATCATTAGACATCTTCTTCCCATCATTGCGGCATTCAAATGCCTGATGACCTTCCTTTCCACATTTGAATCATTTACTTGTCCCTTTAAGAGAACTCCCTCCATGTTTCTTTCCACACTTTGAGCATAAGGGAAAACTCGTCTTCTTTTCAGTGTGGTCTTTATATTTTCCTTTGAATTCCATTTTCCTCTTCTTATCAAACCCATATGACTGATGGGTTACTCCAATCACCATCTCAACCTTGAGCGCACATCGAACAATTTCCACATAGCTATTGAAGTCCCTTTTGGCTAACGCCCTTCGAAGACTTGGTTTTAAGCCACTAAAGAATCGATCGATCTTACCCTCAAGTTGGATAATAATTCTGAAAGAGTACCTTGCAAGTCTTGTAAAATTTTCTTCATAGGTACCAACAGATTCATCATCCTTTTGATTCAAGAAACTCCTTCTCCATCTTTGTTCGAAGAATACAAGGGAAGTACTTATTAAAAAATAAGTTATTGAACATGTACCATTCCATGGACTCAATTTCAACCCTTTTCCTCGCATTCCTGATAAGATTCCACCATTGATCAGCTTCACCTTCCAAACGATATACTACTAAGATGAATTTATCATGTTCAGAACATTGAATAACTGAAAATATCTTTTCAGTAGTACTGATCCATTATTCAGCAACTAATGGATCAGTAGACCCGCTGAATGAGGGTGGACACTACCTCATGATGGATTCAATAGAATGTTGCTCCTTCCTTTGCTCTTTTGGAAGTCCTGCATGATTCATAGATTGAGAAAGTTGTGTGAGCATGGCTACAAGATTTTGTATTCCAGCTCCCATAACGTTTTTTTGCTCAGGGGGACAATCATTGCATTGCCCATCGCATTCAGCATTAGCACAGTTCCTTCGGGTTCCATCCATTGACTAAAACCAAGAAGAATAGTGTGAGAAACACTAATTATAATAGTAAAACCACATAATCAAGAATAAAATTTCACAATTAAGGTATTATCATAGGTTGTTCATGGCCATTTCTAAAACACTAAGATTGTGTTATATGCTTAGATATATCCTTAGGGTTCTTACTAAGGCTTTCACATCCTAGTTTCCAAAGGTTGACTATACCTTTCCTCTAATACCAAATATAATGACCCATAATTTACATACATTATTATTACTTCATAATTGAAGCATACTTATTACAACATATAACAAAACCATGAAAGGACCGTATAGGTATAGTGTCATTAGAAACTGGGAAACATAAACAACTGGTTCATAAAGCATCTACACTGTCTCCCTTTTATTTTATCATATCTAGAGTCCCTTTTGGAATATCTTACTTAATACCCTTCTTCCTGACCTGGGGAAAAGAAAACAAACAAAATGGTGAGCTCAAATTCTCAGTAAGGGTAAAGAAAAGAAATATCAATCACATCATATTCATAAGAACATATCATTTTGGAAATCTTAACCTGCAAAAGAGATCATATTTTCATAACATGGGATAAATCATAGCAGTGAAATGTAATCCCAATAATCATAACATAAAACATGAAACTTTGTGGAATACACACATAATCATAGAGAATCATTTCTTAGTAGTCAAGACTCATTGCCAAGACTATTTTAGTAGACAAAGTCCATTTCGGAACTGTGTTCACTCCTCGTTTCAGTCCTGTATCACTGAACTGGATTAACCTGTCGTTCCAGCCATGTCTATCTCATGATATATAAATCTTTACCCAATTAATTGGAGGGAGATATAGGTCCCACCCATCTCATAATGAAACCATTCTTATGTGTGCCACAAAATCATAAATCATAGCACAACCCATGTAATAAAAATGGGATTCTTAAACATCATGCCATCATAACATAGTCCATATAAGATAAAAGGACATCATAAAAATAATTCCATCATCAATGTAAAAATAGGGATAGAAACAGAACCCTATATTATCTTATATGGAAAATAATTTTGATAAAACACTTGAAATCTATTCTTGAGGAAAATATCCTTTCTACTTAAAAAACATTTTTCATTTCTTAACATGTCATAAAATTTTAAGCTAAAAAAGTTGATTAAAGATAAACTTGAAAACGTGTAACGGAATCTTCATGGAAATAATGTTCTAAAATCCATTCATTCGGTATAACTTAAAGAAAAACATTCTTCTCGTACTTTGGCCAGAAATGTCAAAAAAGTACCTCGTACTAAAAACGACAAAATATTCCTTTCATATCTTTTACTAAAATCTCAACAAATGGTGAAATTTGATTTAAAAAATTTTACGAGGATATAAATAATATTACATATTGAAAAAACATGGATGTGGATGATAAATATTCCCCAGTAATTACCGAAGTATAAACAATCTTGGATAAAAATTGAGATTGTGATATTTTCCCTTACCTTAGGTCTGATTTACTTCGTACGTGTCCGAAACTCCTACATAATGATTTAAATAATGTTATTGACTTATTCAAGAATCGTAATCATTGTTATGATATCGTATATGGTCATATTCTTATCTTAGTATTAGTAATATTTCATTGCTACTTGTTATTCCGGTGTTTATTTCTTTTTGTTCTTATGCGTGTTTTTGTCGAATAAATTCTTATTCTAATTTTTAGGTTATAGATACCTCATTTACAGAATGGAATTAGTGTAATATATATCATATTTATTCATTTAATTCATTTATATAATCATTATTCATTGAAGATCATGTAGAGCAAGTCGCATCACATCGTGGAGACGGTAGGTCATACGTACGCACGGGCGATGATATCGTTCCCATGATTATGGAATTGTATTGAAGTGTATGTATACTATTTAAGAATCAATATCACTTTACAATAATCATATATAGTTATTATTTACACCATTATACCCTTCCAAGTAAGGTGGTGGTGGAAATAAGATTACACCACGGCGTGGAGATGGTATTCCGTACGTACGCACGCGCGGTGATTTCGTTTTCCGTAGGATGGATATAAGGTGAAATAGGTTTGTTTCATATTTATAATAACATATAATTCTATGAGTGATACTGATGTTATTACTTCATAATTAAACAACAAAATAAGAAGAAGTAGAAGAAGAAATAAAGTTGAAAGAATCGGTAATGGACATTATCTCTTCTTTGAAGCGCCTCTTCTTAACCTCCTCTTAGGGCACTAAAGATGGTCTTTGAATAAAACCAGGAACTCTAGGATGTTTCTAGGGAATTTGAGAAGGGAAATGGGCAGGTTTTCCCCGATCTTGAAGGCTCAAAGTTGTGTAATGAGGAGAGGGAGGAGGTTCCCTTTTATAAGGGAGGAGAGGAGCACTTTAGGAAAAACTTAAAATATTATTTTATAATAAAGTCATAATCAGTTTTTAGTAGATCCAAATTAATTTATTTCTAAGTTAAGGTCGTAATGGGTCTAAATCCCCTCAACCAATATATTTTTGAAAAGTTTAGGTTACTATTTTAACCTTATCATTTATATTTAACTCTAGGTTAAATAATTTAACTTTTACCGTGTCTTCTTGTTTTCTTACACTATATAGTTAATAAACATACTATAACAAGCCAAACGAACCCCAGGTGGTTCATTATGAATATATATAACCTTATCTATGTTATTTGGCCGAACCTTATATTTTTAGGAATAAAATAACAATTATTTATATAATATTTATTTTAGAAACTATTTTATGTCAATTTTGACACTATTTGGCAATTGATTTTTGTAAAAAACATAACAGCATGAATAGTCAGAAAAAATTTAGTTAAACTAATACTAATATGTCATATTAACCTATAAAATTAGTGTAATTCATGAAAAATCTAAAATTACAATTATTTAGGTATTTATAATATCAATTATTTTAGTATTTCCTTAATAAGGTAATTACTACATGGACACGCCGCTTGATCTCCGCAACCAAGAAGACTTTTGATACATGGAACCATCATGAATCTCTTCACACGACGTCATTGAAAATTCTCTCAAAATCGTGACATGCCATTTTCTTTGTCATCTCTTCGCACGAGCTACCCCAAACAGTATCCTCTTCTCGGTTATCTCTAGGAAGCTACATCATGCCTGCTATCTTCTTTCGCATCGGTTACCACAAACATGACAACCACTTCTCTATTATCTCTCACAGTGGATACATCTTGTCGACTCTCCTCTATTCTAGAGGCCCGGTGAAGCATTTTTATAAGAGAATTCCACCCCTCTCAAAGATATGAAAAAAGATCTCTTTTTTTCATATAAAATCTCACATATTTCCTTTTTTTCATATCTAATCTCACATCTCTTTTTTCATATCAAAATCTTTTTGCGCTTTTTCTCTCTCTCATATTCAAATTTTAAAATCAAAAAAATATCCCAACACTTTACACATTTAAAAAGGCCTCCAGGATCTGCGAAACCAAAATTAAACCCATGGAACTCATCCAAAAACATTCATAGCTGAAAACACTTAAAATAATCAATTAACGTCACAAGGAACATGAAAAGTACAATGTAATTATAATATACCCCTATAAAGGCATCTAACCCCCAAGATGCGTCTCTGGGAATATCTCTCATACAACTCGGTACACTGAGACCAAATATTAGTCTACCACACCCAATAATCCACATGGATTCGTCAATTCCATATTTGGATTTATACAATTGAATGTGTTTTCTCCAATAAGACCTTCTCACTATGGACTATAATATTCATCAGGAATTTATTCTATGATGTATCAGGATCTAGTTCATCATCCTCATATTCAATCGCATGGGTATGATAGTGAATGAACCTCTAGAGTTGAGATGCATGAAAAAAAATAATGCATACTTTGATATCTATAAGGAAGGTCAGGTGGTAATACACCATCCTAACTTTCTTAGAAACATAAAACAGTCTAAAAAATCATGGTTTAAAATTTCTTTGATTACACAAATGTTGATGACCTAGCTGAGGAGTCACCTGTAATAAAACTTTGTCTCCAATAGCAAACTCAAATCATGCATACTTCAATATCAAGAAGGATGGTCTGGTGGTAATCCACAATACTGACTTTCTTAGAAATCTCAAATAGTCTAAAAATCATGGTTTAAAATTTCTTTTATTACACAAATGTTGATGACCTAGCTGTGGAGTCACTTGTAATAAAACTTTGTCTCTAATAGCGAAATCAAAGGGTCACCTACTCCAATCAACATGTGATTTATGCCTACTCTGAGTTGTTTTTAATCACTTCCTAATCAAATTCACTCTCTTAGTGGTATCTTGTACTATTCTTGGCCCCACAACAACTACCTCACATACCTCATGCCATTAATGTGGTGAATGAAAAGATCAACTATAAAGATCCTCAAAACACACAATTTTTATAGAACCCTAGATGATATTTTTTAATATGAATTCAACCAACATTTTATGATCATCCCAAGATCCACTAAAATAATGTATGTATGCATGTAGCTTGTCCTCTAGTATTAGGAACATTCTATCTGATTGACCATCGATTTCGGATGATATGATATACTAAATTTCAACTCAGTACCAAAAAGCTTATAAAATACATTCTAAATATAATGATGTGAAACATATATATCTATCAGATACAATGCTCATGAGAACTCCATGAAATCATACGATATCTCTTACATGTATCTTTCCTATCTCATATACCGAGTGTGTATCATGGATCGACAAAAAATGAGAATCTTTTTTCAAACAATCATCTATCACCTAAACAATATCATGACTCCATTAGGTCTGAGATAACCCCTTCATGAAGCCCATCATCAAATCATCCCACTTCTACATCACTGTCAAAGGTGTATAAAGAAAGACACTAGGACGTCGATGCACAAAGTTTACCCTTTGGTAGGTATAGAATCATGAAACAAAACCAATAATGTACCTCTTTATACCAAGACACCAGAAATGATGTCAGATGTGATAGTATATCTTTATTGACCCTAGATGAATTGTGTAGTGACCCAACCCTAGAGAGCCCAGAGTCATTGTCTACTACAATTAAATTTTCATGATTACAAGGAATCGTATCCCAAAATACTGAAGAGTTTAGTAGTCTTGGTAAACCTGATACATACACGAGTATTGTATTATAATTAAATATACTAATTACAACATAATTTTATTCTTCTTTTCTGGATAAATTTATTCCATATAGCATATCCATGCATATCATTCTTAGTATACTTCATGGATTCCTAGGTAATGGAAACATAATATGGGTGAGATTAAATTCTTAGTATGGGAAAAATATAATGGAAATAATAATGAATCAATGAGAGTAGTCAATATGGAAAGTTAATAATTGAAGACACATTCCATGTAATCAATAAACTAAGAAAGGAGTGTATAAACAATATGGAAACTTGAATAACTAAAAAAATGCTATTTAAATAAATGGATAAGGAGAAATAAATATGGCAAGGTATGAAACTAAAAACACATGCCAATTAATCAGTGAAATGAGAATGCAATTCAACCATAGATACATCAATAAAAAATATTATGGATAAATAATAAAGGAATATAAATGAAGGAAATGATTAATTATTAAATGTCTTGTATCAGGCACATGAAAACCTATACCATTAACATATTTCAAAATATGGTTTAAAAATATAGGTATAATCCTGTTTAATTTGTGAAACTAATTTATCTCATGAGAACTCATCGATGCATCGAGTGGCTATATAAAGTTCGTTCCCTGCTGATCATTGTCTATCCAAAGAGTTCCTCATATCGAATAATAAGAATAAATAATATTATTTATAAAATATCCATATTGAATAGAAGATACAGATTCATTAATATTTTCCCCAATAATCAAATGTCATTAAAAGTAAACACTATATGAAAAATGGTATACAAATCAAGAAATAATCATATCCATAAAAAATGATATGGATATTTAGGGGAAATTCAATGTCAAATTATCATAGTAAATTGAATATTTCAAGGGGTCTAAAAGGAATTAAGGAAGTGAATGTAGATATTATCCCTGGACAAATCAATCATAAACCATCCAGAAGAAGAATAAGAATGATATCAATACATAACATCCCAAGTGAAGTAAAAATATAGGGTTGTTGATGTTGATGAATATAAATAATGTAAAATAAATTAATGTATCCTTTTTATTTTGAAAAAAAAAATTGAAAATCGTTTTCTTTGAAAATAAAATTTCAAAAACATTTTTTTTAAATTATCCTTTTAAACATGTAAAGGATGTTGTGAAGAAATGATGGAGGGTAAATTCGAACATCTTGTATGTGGTAAAAGAACATTCCTTGTGTACAATGAAAATTTGAAAAAAATGACATTTTTTAGAAAATGACAAGATGATTTTTTTGAAAACACTAGTAAGAGAGAAAATGGGTAAAATGACTTTACTAAATCATTTTGAAAAGTTTAAACACATTTATTGAAAACCTTTTTAGAAAATAATGTTTTTAGAAGAAAATGGGTTATCTGACTAAATATAGAAATGAAGTTAGGTTTTCTTAATAACATTTTCTAAAACATTTTGAGTACCAAAGAGTGAAAAATGCACTATTACTTGAAAAAAGTCATGAATAATTGATGGAGAAGAAAATGAAAGGGTTTATTAGACAATGAGAAGATAATTTACTCTGATGTAAATTCAAGTGTAAATAATCCCAAATAAAATTATATTGTAAAGTAAATCCTTGAAAAGATTATAACATTGACGAGTGAATCAATCAATGAGTAAATTATGTGTATGAAATTTAAATTCACATACATAAGTGGAAATGAATCAATAGATATTCAAATTAATTATACAAATAATCATACAATATTAACAACAATGATGAATTAATATAACCCAATGATAATAAATTGGGTTCTGTAATTCTTTTCCTCTTGGTAACTTTTAACTCAAATCCCCTTAGTTGGAATAAATATAATTGTAACTCAAAATATGATAAAGGATGAATGAATGATGATATTATATGACATAGTCGAAGTATGCACACCATATATAAGAAATTATGTGCTCAAAAACAAAGTGATTATTTCAAGATAAATTTAACAATCACAAAAGGAAGTGATATCACATTAAAAATGTCATCGAAGAGAATAATCATTAAACATTTCAAAGTGTCCCATAATACTATGAAACATTTTAATCATATACCTTAAGAAGGAATAATATTAAATGAAAGTTTTAAATACCATGAAGATTAAATAATTCATGATATAATATATCAAAAGGGGTATTAGGTACACCACACAAAAGAAATAAGTGGTGTTAATGGCATATGCCTCATGGAATGAAAAGTGAGATAAAAATCTCATACCTATTATTTCCTTTTTTGGTGACCATCCTTTATCCTCCTGTATAATAATTTTAAACATGCCAATATATTATATTATAAACATATTCATATTTATAATATCATATATTACATTCTTATAATATCTTATTACCCATTTGTTAATAAATTTTCATTATTTTTGCTATTTTAGGTGTTAATGCCTAGTCTGTCCAGTACGTTTTAATTTGTTACTTATTTTTATTATTATTTATATCATGGTTTAATAATCTATATAATGCAATAAATGCTATAAATATAACATATATTCAGTATATATGTAGTTATAATAATCAATAATATTTAGAGATATGATATGAAATGCACTATTAATGGAGACAGTAGGCCATACATACACATGGATGCTACTTTCATTTATTTTCCATATTATGTAAAGGATATATAAGTATATTATAATTATATTATCATACATATGTAATATATATTACATATGTTTATTAAAAACATCTTTTATACATTCCATGTATAGTGTGATGAGTCACATTGCTTTAATGTGGTGGTAGTCCACACACAAATGATGTTATCATATTTCCAAAAAATGGAATTCATAAAGGTATGTGTTATAAAAGAATTAAATAAGTATAAAGAAATATATATATCATATGTAAAAAAAATTTCCATAATAATTCCCACCATGAGATGTGGTAACAGAAGAACGAACAACATCATTTTGTGAGGCTGTAGTTCACTGTACACATAAAATGTATGTTCGTTACCCATTAGTTATAATTGTGGGTAATTGTAGATAGAACTCATAGAATAAAAACATATCAGTATATTGATCATATCAGTATTGTTATATAATCATGTAATAAGAAGATTTTAGGGGATGGATAATGGAAATAAAACTAAAGATCTTTAGGAAAGATGTTTCCTCTTCTTTGGGTAACTCCTTTTGGTTTGCACCAAAGGGCTTCCATGGGTTTCTTTCTGCCAAAGGGGGGGCTTATATGATTAGAGGAGTGATTTTGAGTGCTTATAGGAGCATATATTTGTTTATCTGATGTTTCTTGATAGTTTTGAGGAAGTGCGAGGGGTGAGTGCCTTTTATAGTGGAGGAGGAGTGACACTATTGTAAATTTTGGAAAAGGGAATTTCACTGATAGTTTTATCATTGAAGGTGGCTCCAATAATGGAAAAAATCCTATAAATAGAATATATGGTATAAATATGTCTATAAAATGGATTTTGGACAAGTTTATAGGCCATTTTGGCCCTTATGTTTAAGGTTTAGTCCCTTGTTAAGTTAAGTTTCACCTTAATCATTGTAATTAATTTTAATTACTTTCAGTAATATTTTTGGTGAAAAAAATTGAGCTTATTAGACTTTATAAATTATTATAATTAAAAATATGGAATCTATTTTTCCAAATTACAATCACATAAGTGGAATAAATTAATTTAAATTTAAACTTGTAGACGAGACAATAATACATTTTTTAATGTAAAAACGTTAAAAAGTTTTCTAGGTTTTCATATCCAATTTCAAAGTAAAATCAATTAAAATAACCTAAAATAGATTAATTAATAAAAATTTTATCTAATTAATCTTTAAAACCAATTTTTATTATAATTTAACCTTATAAATAAATTAGATGAAAATGCATTTTTTAAGTAAAATTCATTATTTTCACTGTTCATTGGAAAAATGAAACTTCATAGAAAAATACGAAAAATTCACCCTAAACTAATTTTTATATTATTATTTCAAATATAACATTTATTTTGAAAGATAATATTTATGAAATTTTAAAAAATTGGATTTAAAATAGGTTCGTCACTAAAATCCAGTAAAAGTGCCTTTATAAAAATATAGGTTTTTATGCGAAATGTTGGGTTTGTTTTTATATTATTATTATCAAATATATTCGATTAATGTCATAAATATTTAATTGAATATATAATATATATATATTAAATTAATATCATTCACTAATTTTAATTAATTTAATTTATTAGGATAAAACACCTTTGTGGTCATAATAATCGTTTTCTATAAAATATTCAATTTATTTTCAATTGGTTTTTATATTAATTTCTAATTAATTTATAACAAATGAATTTGTTTTATATTTGGGTAGACTATAGATTTTCATAAGTCATGTAATACTATTCATAATGGATAGTTTATATCATATTATATTATATAATAATATTTTAATGATATGTTATTATTCAGAAAAACTCGGTCTTGCAAGTAACGCAAGCCATTGAAGGAACTCGTTGTTGTGTGCGATGCAAGATAACACAATGTTGTATACATTTAAATCTATAAAATATATTAAATTTATATAAAATAGTAAATATATTAAAAATTATTAAGATATTATATCCCCTTACGCGCTTGGTGTTGCGTGTCATACACACTGTCAAATACAATGTTTCTACTATATATTTTCAGGGTATTACATATAACGACCCACACTTTACATAAATTTTTATTGATTCAAAATTGAATCACACTTATTAAAACATATAACAAAACCATGAAAGGACCATATAGGTATAGTGTCTTTAGAAACTTGGAAACATAAACAACTGGTTCATAAATCATCTACATTGTCTCCCATTTATTTCATCATATCTAGAGTCCCTTTTGGCATATCCTACTTAATAACTGTATTACTGACCTGGGGAAAGAAAACATACAAAAGGGTGAGCTCAAATGCTCAGTAAGGGTAAACAAAATAAATATCAATCACATCATATTCATAAGAACATAACATTTTGGAAATCATAACCTGCAAAAGAGATCATAATTTCATAACATGGGATAAATCATAGTAGTGAAATGTAATCCCAATAATCATAACTTAAAACATGAAACTTTGTGTCATACACACATAATCATAGAGAATCATTTCTTAGTAGTAAAGACTCATTTCCAAGACTATCTTAGCGGACAAAGTCCATTTCTGAACCGAGTTCACTCCTCGTTTCAGTCCTATTTCACTGAACCGGATTAACCTGTCATTCCAGCCATTTCATCTCATGAGATATAAATCTTTACCCAATGCATTGTAGGGAGATATAGTTCCCAACCATCTCATAATTAAACCATTCTTATGTGTGCCACAAAATCATAAATCATACATAATAGCATAACCCATGTAATAAAAATGGGATTCTTAATCATCATGCCTTCATAACACAATCCATATAAGATAAAAGGACATCATAAAAATAATTCCATCATAACATAATCAAAACAATGTAAAAATAGGGATATAACAGTACCCTATATTATCTTATATGGAAAATAATTTTGATAAAACACTTGAACTCCATTCTTGAGGAAAATATCCTTTCTACTTCAAAAACATTTTCCTTTCTTAACATGTCATGTAATTTTAATCTAAAAGAAGTTGATTAAAAATAAAATTGAAAACTTATAAAGGAAGCTTCATGGAAATAATTTTCTAAAAATCCATTCAGTTCGTATAAGTTAAAAAAACATTCTTCTCAGACTTTGGCCGGAAAAGTCAAAAAGTACCTCGTATGGAAAATGACAAAAGATTCATTTCATATATTTTACTAAAAACTCACTGAAGGGTAAAATTGGATTTAAAAAATTTTAGGAGGATATAAATAATATTACATATTGAGGAAACATGGATGTGTATGATAAATATTCCCCAATAAATTCTAAAGTATATACAATCTCGGATAAAAATTGAGATTGTGAGATTTTCCCTTACCTTAAGTCTGATTTACTTTATAAGTGTCTAAACCTCCTATATAATGATTTAAATAATGTAATTGACTTATTATAGAATCATAAGTATTGTTATGATATCATATATAGTCATATTCTTAGCTTCTTATTAGTAATATTTCATTGTTACTTGTTATTCGGGTGTTTATTGCTTTTTGTTCTTATGCGTGTTTTGTCGAATAAATTCTTATTCTTATTTTTAGGTTATATATAACTAATTTACATAATGGTATTAGTGTAATATATATAATATTTATTCATTAAATTCATTTATATATCATTATGCAATGAAAATCATGTAGAACGAGTCGCATCACATCGTGGAGACGGTAGGACGTACGTACGCACGAGCGATGATACCGTTCCCATGATCGTGGAATTTTATTCAAGTGTATGTATACTATTTAAGAATCAATATCACTTTACAATAATCATATATAGTTATTCTTTACACCATGATACCCATCCAAGTAAGGTGGTGGTGGAAAATAGATTACACCACGGCGTGGAGATGGTATTCCGTACGTACGCACGCGCGGTGATTTCGTTTTCTGTAGGATGGATAGATGGTGAAATAGAGTTGTTTCATACTTATAATAACATATAATTATATGAGTGATACTGATATTATTAATTCATAATGAAACAACTAAATAAGAATAAGTAGAAGAAGAAATAAAGTTGAAAGAATCTGTAACGGATATTACCTCTTCTTTGAAGCGCCTCTTCTTAACCTCCTCTTAGGGTACTAAAGATGGTATTTTAAGAATACCAGGACCTCTAGGATGTTTCTAGGGAATTTTATAAGAGAAATTGGCAGGGTTTGGCCGATCTTGGAGGCTCAAACTGGTGTGAGGAAGAGAGGGAGGAGGTGCCCTTTTATAAGGAAGGAGAGGGGCACCTTTGGAAAAACTAAAAATATTATTTTATTATAAAGTCATATTCGGTTTTTAATAGCTCAAAATTGATTTATTTAGAAGCTAAGGAGGTTATGGGTCTAAATCCACTCAACCAATAGATTTTAGACATGTTTAGGTCACTATTTTAACCCTATCATTTAGATTTAACTTTAAGTTAAATAATTCCACTTTTACCATGTCTTCTTGTTTTCTTACACTATAAGGTTAATAAACTTACTATAACAAGCCAAACGAACCCCAAGTTGTTAATTATTAAAATATATAATTTTATCTAAGTCATTTGGCCAAACCTTAGATTTTTAGGAATAAAATAACAATTAATAATATAATATTTGTTTTAAAAACTATTTTATGTCAATTTTGACACTATTTGGTATTTGATTTTTATGAAAATCATAACATCATGATTAGTTCAAACAATTTTAATTAAATCAATACTAACATGTCATATTAAGCTATAAAATTAGTTTTTTTCATAAAAAGTCTCAAATTACATTTATTTGGGTATTTATAATATCAATTCTGTTAATATTTCATTAATAAGGTAATTACTGCATCATCATTGTGTCATAAATAAATTAAATTATTTAAAGTCTAAAAATTATAAATAAAATACCATTATGTAGGAAATATTTTTATCTTTATAATGAATATTTATAGTCGAAATTATCTTATGTATAACCCTATATTAAAAATGTTTTAGTTATTAAACTTTGATTTTAACTATTTTAACTCTTCTTTAAATAAAATAATATTAAATGTCCTTATCTAATCCAGGTGGACCTAAATGATCATGTTTTATTCCTAAGGTTATTTTTGTTCTAATTACACTTATCTAATATAATTAGGACATGTGTTAGGGCATTAATAATACAATTTTTACCCTTAATTTCCCTATTTACTTTTAACCGTGGTAAATAAAAGTAAAAAGTTACTATTGACCAAAAATTATTTTTATCTTTTTGAATGGAATTTTACTCCTTGATATTAACATTGTCTCTCAGATTTTCAAATTTTTGCTCACAGAAGTGGTAAAATTATGTTTTATGTAAATTTTCAAACTCTCCTAGGAGGTGGGTAAAAGATGGTGAAAAGTTCAATAAATTTTTTATATATCTAAAATTAGTATAAAATGACTCCAATGAATTACTTTGAACTTATATAGGTATTATGTATCAATTTTTACCTCAAATAAATTTAAATAAAATAAATAATTATTTAAATAAAAAGTCGGTTTTAAAATAGTAACCCAGTGTTTTCACTATTCATCAAAAATTGAAAGTTTTCAGAAAAATACCAAAAATTTACCCTAGGATAATTTCAATATTCAGAATCCAAAAATGAATTCCATTTTGAAAGATAAAATTTATAAAATTTCAAAAAGTGGGTATTACTGTTCATAATGGCTAGTTTTAATAATATTTTAATAGCATATTGTTGTTTAGTGAAACTCAGTATTGCGCACAACGCAAGCTATCGAAGAAGGTCGCGATTATGTGTAAAGCAAGACAAGATAGTGTTGTGTTTAGTGAAATATACCTTTGATGATGTATATAACATAAAAACAAAATATTTCTCATAAAAATCTCAGGTGTTACACATAATCATTTCAATATCATGCTTATGTGTGCCACATAGATCAAATAACATAGATTCATTCAACATCATCATTTATTCAAAAATAAAGGAATTTAGAATACATACATGAAATTATATAATCAATAAGTATATGTGCATAATTGTGAATACCCTTGATAGATAAATGGGAAAGGTATTCACTGCATGATGATTTTGGTGTGGAAAATCACAGTGCAATTTTGGCAGCCTAATAGTGTGACCTAAAAATTAATAAAAATGGTTGATTAAACAAAATTGGGTGTATAATAATATATAAATAAAATCTACAGAAATGGTTAATATATATATATACATGTCCCAAAATAATGAATTTTGAAATATAAGGTGTTATATAATAAAAAAACTATAGAAAGGGGAGAAATGGAATAACTATTAGGATATTTCGGCATGGTAACAGATGTAAATAGGAGGGATTAATGAGGAAGAAATAGGTATCCCATAATAAAAACATAACAAGGGAAGTATTATATAGGTGATAAAACATAAAACATATATTTTAATTGAAAATTAAAGGGTGTAACAATATAAGGAAACTTGGATAAAAATAAGAAAGGATGGAAACCCTTACATGAGTGTGTGACTTCAAAATATAGAAGAGGGGATTTTTGAGAGCATGGGGTGCCTTGGGAGGATTATAGAGAGAGGAGGAAAAATTAGGGATGTGCTCCGAGGATTTTGAGAGAGGATAAGTGGGATCTTGGGAGGGTTTATATAGGAAATGAGAGGGGAATTCTTTAATATTTCACAAACTTAGGTTTTGGAA
Source organism: Viscum album (assembly GCA_963277665.1). Lineage (NCBI taxonomy): Eukaryota > Viridiplantae > Streptophyta > Magnoliopsida > Santalales > Viscaceae > Viscum > Viscum album. Next base: position 208,013,371 of record OY728166.1, read on the forward strand.
TCTATATAATTAAATATTCTAAAACAATAACCATACCATGTTTTTTCCCATGGTTTCTTACTGAGGAGTGGAAAAAATTATTTTATAAGTCCAGTGGATGAACATTTTAAAATATTATCCTTTCTTATGTGATGGTGAGTCACATTATTAAAGAAATGAATTTTAAATCATAAAATATATTGTACATTTTAGAAGATTCACTAAGGATTTATAAAATAAGTAAAAAAAAATATAAAATCACATTATCTGAATATTAAAACATATATTGGGCTGATAATAAGCATTATAGTATTTATTACATCATTTTGTGGTCATTACGATGTCATAAAACACATGTTTTATTCATATGGTATTTAATTTCTACCAAAAAAATCGATTGTCTCATAAAATTATGAAAAATTCATCATTAGATAATTTCAACAACCTGATTCCAAATATAAAATTCATTTTATATAAATAATTTTAAAAATATATGAATTTTCACTTTTAAAATTAAAACTGACATTTATTGAAAATTCACTGGTTTTGACAAAAATAGTTTTCAAACCTTAATAAAAATTACATTTGGCTTCAAAAAATTATAAAATCATTTATTTTTAATAAAACTAATTTGATAATAATATTTTATTAAAATATTCCTTATTTTAAAAATTAATTAATTTTGTAAAATAATTTTTTTAAAATACACTTTCTATTTTATCGTATAAAAAATCTTACTCTTGGAAATTGATTTACTAATCATTTAAAGATAAGGAACTGATATAACCATCATTTATAAGAATTGTTTTATAGTGTTATTATAAAAACCTTATTTTAATATAATTATGTATATATTTCTCAAAGTTACCATTTTTACCTGAAAAATCAATTTATCGAATTCATCATTTTTTAAGAAAGACTATTCTCATCAAGGAATTGATAGAATAAGACTTTTACTTATAAAAATAGATTACACAATAAGTAAATAATACCTTATTACCTAACCCCTTATAACACCCATATAATACCTAAGGGTAAGGTGTGAGGTGGTGAGAGACTCTTGTGGAGGCTCACATAACATCGTTCGGGTGGCAATCTCTATTAACTTAAACTTAACCTGTAAGCGATTTCATTAAAGCCTAATCTGTTGAAGCTCGGCTTTGGATTGGTCAAAAGAGAAGTCCAGTGATGTTACCTCCTTTCCAAGCTTTGAAAAATGAGATTCTTATGGCCCGAGTTTATTGTATGAGGTCATCCTCTCCTTTTTCTATGTCGAAAGTATTGTTTTTAACCTTCTATTTATATTAGTCATGTGATCACTATTCAACGACTATATTATCAACGGTGATGATACTTAATGATCATTTAAACATAATAATAATAATAATAATAAATAGTGAATGTGTTTTCTATATATATATAAGAAATTAAAATAAAGAGAATTTTATTCATAAATGATCAGATCGTTACATGATGGGTGGTCATTTTCAAGGGAGATCATTTGCAGGTCGACAAAACAGGGGGAGACAAGAGGTGACACATCCAGATTGTAGTTATACATTAAGTATGAAAAGGGAACATATGGTAAGTACATTTTTTTAGTTAATTTGTATAAATTTAAATGTGAAATACTTATTTTATATTCAGAGGTTTTATCATGAAGGATGTACAGTGATACTATCACTAGAGAGATTATAGGTGATCACCCGCATCAGATTACGTTCTGTATAATTTCATTATTAGTTTTAAAATTAAATTTAAATAATATTTTAACTATTTTAATTTTAAGTTAAAACTGAATGATTCATATAAGGTCACAGCATCTCAGACACGGACTGAGAGTCAGGCCGAGACCCATGATCAGACTTGTGTCGAAAGATTTGATGCGGCAGCATGGATGCAGGAGACCCAGTATGCCTTTGAGAAAGGACGAGTTGTTGGTATCCACTCTTGATTAATGTCTGAGAGTTATTATGGTATCGTTGTTATTTAGGCATGCAACTCAAGATAATCTCATGGAGATTCATCATCATCTATTGTATAACATCAGGAGCAACTCCGAGCTTAGGGTGAGATTATAGAGAGTATGCGTAGGGAGTAGGAAGAGCTTTGTCGAAAGCAGAAATAGTAGGAGGAGGAGATACGTTAATGGTAGTAGTAGTAACATGCATAGATGATGAATTACATGTGATGTTTGACTCTTGGTTTAGGGAAAGAGGTCCCCCCACCATCTCCTTCAACTCCTCTAGAATAATGTCCCCCTCACTGATATATTTACTTTTTATGATAAAACCTTTGAATTTAATTTTTTTGTAATATTAAATATTTTCATTTATATGTAGTGTGTTTTTTATATTTTTGAGAATATTGTGTTTATTTATTATTTTATTATTTATTAAATTTTTTAATATTTTATACTTTATTATTTATTTAATTTTTTTATTATATTTATTATTATTATTATTATTTATTTTTTATTTTTTATCTTCTTATAATTATTTTTTTATTGTTACTCTTTTATATTTTCTCAAATATTGAGAATTTTATTATTTTATAATTTATTATTATTATTATACATTTTATTATTATTATTTTATTATTATTAATATTACTATTACTATTATTATTTATTATATTATTAATATTATTTTATTATTATACTATTAATATTAATATTAATATTATTTTATTTATTTTATTTTATATATATTAGTTTATTATTCATATTACTATTATTTTATAAAATTTTATTAATAGTAATTTTTTATTTTCTTATTTACATGGGATGGGTTGGTTTTCACGTCGCAAATAAGTATTTGCGATGGGGCCATTGCAATAGTGTTTGTCTAAAAAAATAATAGAAACTATTTGCGAAACTATTTTCTATAATGCTGCATTTTTTATGGGACCCTATCTCAAATCACTTAATTTTCAGTATTACTAATTGTAGTTTTAATCCAAAACACCCCACTTTCCTTCCAAATTCAGCCTGGTGGGCACCCGAGCTAACTTCCCTAATTTTTCCTTAAAATTTACAGATTCCCCCTTTTTTTTATCAAATTTATTCAAGATATGGGTTGATTCCTTCAAGATGTATCATCCATTCTTTTTCTTCTATTATGTTCTTTATTTTTTATCTTGTTATCTAACCCTAAGGTCAAAGGAAATCCATACCAAGGGTTTTGGGTTAGGGTTTTGATGGATTTTCATGGGTTTTAGGTTTGTGAGGATCCCTTATTTCCTCCTTTGGTCTTTTTGTTCTAAGGAGACATGATTCCAATGGTTATCAAGGTAGGTGTTACTATATATATTTCATTTCCATTGGCATACCCATTTTTCTTAATATTTTCGTTGGTTTATTGATTAAAATTATATAATATTAAATATTTTGATGGATGATATATTTTATTTGTTTCATTCTTGTGATTAACATTCTCATTCTTCATAGAATTATTCTTATAAAGTGACTGATAATTATTTTCAAGGGTATACATTGTTTTATAAATTAGTTTTCAAGGTTTTTTTAAGCTGAAATGATTCCCTATTCGTGTTATGAATGTGGGATTCTCATTTGGTTTGAAAAAAATTGTGATATTTTTTTTATTTAAAGTAGAACATGGGTATACCATAGGAATAATGATAAAAATATTGGTGTTACCCATATTTCAGAGGATACGTGAGAGGTCCTAGGCTTATTTGGCCACTGGTTAGGTTTATGTAGTCTAGAATAGTGATCCATGAGAATTTTTAGTTACTAAGAAATCTTAGGCTGGAGCTCCACCATGTGGTCTTGATATATGCATAATGTTTTGTTTTACCATTATGCTCGCATTAATTTTGTTCATTATAGATTGGTATGTTTTGTTTCTCTCACTACTTACATGGATTCATTTATTTTAAAGGTTTCATTTTAAAAAAAAATATTTTCTAAACCAAATGATTTATGAAAATCAATATTTTTAAAGAAACATTTTTTCTAATAAACTTGTATTTTTTAAACTAAAAAAAGTTTTTTGAAATGTGAAAAGAATTATATAGATTATTGGAGACATTGAACTGGTAATTTCCTCACACATTGTATTTACCCGCAAGTGTATACAAACTTGTTATTGTATAATAAAAGTAAAGGTAAGGGATATTATTCATATAAAGGATCCTCCTAATAAATCTTCACCTTCTTTGGGATGTGTTTTTGGTGGATTAGGGATAAATGGATATGTTTATTTTTTGGAATTTTGGGTTCCTCATCTTTTGATTATTTTTTTAATTCTGTTATATATAAACCTTTTTTCCATTGATATACCTTTAATTTTATAGTTTTCCTTTGTTTCTATGATGTAGTGGAATGTTTCACCATTTTTATTTTATCATGTTCTTTTTTGTTATGTTATCAAGTTATTATTATTTCATTAGTTTGGATGTTATTTTTGTTTCAGTTTATTAGATGTAAATAATTTCAAATATCTAGATAGGTCATATAAAATTCCAAAGAGGAATATGTTTTTTATTTATGGATTCACATAGGTTGAAATCATTAACTATATTTTATATTGGATGCACTAGTTCTAGTCATCAACCAGGGAACATGCCTCATGTATATTGGAATGACAACTCGTGTGATGTGGCATATTGACCTAGGTTGGATAATTAAAAAATTGTGTCATAGATCCTTCACGTTATTGAGGAATAAAGTTATAATAGAGATAATACATATAGGTATTGAGAGGGTGGGTCCAGAAAGATCCTAGCTAGATTTGTATCATAATAAACCTCGACCAACCAAGGGTGGTTTCCATTTATGACATGATTTTGAGCTGATTCTTGACTTTATTAATTAAGATTTGATGTTTCTCTTTGATGGTTACGCATTGTTTGAGAAAAATTTCATGTTTAGGGTGAAATTAAGGCAACAATCAGTAGTGTATGATTAATTAGTATGAACTAAAAATCATATGAAAATTATATGACTAGGCCCATGATCATTCCTCTACCATTTCACATGATTGGAAGAAATTTTATAGACTATGCATCTAAACCATGAACAGTGGGAAAAATATATAAACTATAGTGCCTTTACCACTTTAATTAGTTTACCTCTTATTTATTATGCTTATACTTATTTAAGAGTAATTATATGGGTTTTGGTGATTTAAATTAATTCCTTTAAGATTGTAATTTGTTCTAAATAGACCTTAATTATATATATTATAACACTTGTTTTATAAAATAATCCTTATAGGTTAGAGGGAGGAAGATGCACTATAAGAAAACCATCTAATTGATCCTTTCCTTGTTGAATAATTGATTACGACCATCAAATATCCAGTTTAGAGAAATTAGTTTGGTGTAACCCCCCAATATTTTACCATATATATATATATATATATATATTAAATAAATCTTATTTTTTTTAATTGGATTTATCCACATGCATCATCAAATGAAGTCGAACCACAACACCCTTTATTAAAATTAATATTATTGTTGCAAAGTAGTCATAGTATTTGTGGTTATAAAAAGGGTAAATGTGTTACAAAATTTATATAGAAATAAAAAATGGAAATGAATTAATTAAATTAAATTGGTATAGTTAAATTACTAATAAATCATTTTAGGTATAAAATATGTTTTTCTTAAAAAATTAGAATTTCTATATCCTATGAATTATATTATATTATTATTAAATAATTATTTTAAATAAATTTTTTATTAATATATATATTAAAATACATTAACAACCATCCAATAGTTTTTACAAATAAAGTAATGAATTTATTTGATTCCTTCAAGATTTATTTTTTAAAAATAATTTTATGCTCATTTTTTAAACATTATGTCATTTTTATAAAATAATTTAAATTTATCTATTTTAAATGATGTAATTAATATTATGTTTAAAATTAAATTATAATTAATTAACACTCTTTCTAAATTTATGTTAAATAATATTAATAACACTTAATGATTAAAATTTCATTTTTCTACACATTTTCTATAATTATTTAAAAATTAATTTCCACATATTTAGAAATTGAATTAGGTTAAGGGGATCCAAAATTAGAGCTTGTAATGTTAAAATTGGATAAAATATTTAAAATTGGTTATAAATTCATGTATACATTTTTCACCAACATTTCCTCACCCATGTCACCTAACTCATCAAACCCGCCTAGCCCCATGTGATATCATTATTACCCCTTAACTAAATTGATTTTTCATGAAATTTTCTCTATTTTTCACCTATATAAAGGGAATCTCTCTCACCCATTGGGTAATCCATCTACACTTAAAGGGAGATAATATAAATTTAACTTCAATTTTCCTCTCTAAATCCCTCCCAAGGATTTTTTAAGATTCTAACGGGTCCTCCAAATATTTATAAAGATATATAGAAAGGTAAGGGTTCTCATCCTTCTACATTTGATCAAGTAAAAATTTTTATTTTTATTTCTATATGATTATGCTTCCATGTGTTCAAAATCAGTCCTTTAATTTTCAAATGATTTGATGTTGATGAGTGACTACCCTTCTCTCTCATTAAACCCATTCTATAATCCTTTTGTATTGGCATTATGATTCCAAAATCACTCTTTGATTTTCTATGTCATATTTCCATTTCCTAAGCCTTTTTATTTCCATATTATTATGCTTACATGTATTTGTAATCAATCCCTATCTATCCAAATAATTCGCTATTGATTGGTGACTACCCTTATCTATCATTAAACCCATTTCATTATCCTTTGGTATACCTTTCATGCATGATTTTCCATGTCATATTTTCTTATTGTAAAAAAATTTATTTCCTTTTGATTAATCTTCCATGTTTTCATGTTCAATACTTTAACTTTAAAATTATTCTTTATTGATGATATACTACCTTTATCTCTCATTAGACTCATTCCATTATCTGTTTTGTATACCCATCATGATACCAACATCATTTCTGGATTTTCCATGACATATCTTAATCATGTGAATACCCAACTCTAATATCATTAACTTTTATCCATATAGATGTAATATTCTTCTATTGATTGGGGACATCCATGTTTTAATCCCACATTCCCTACTTGTTTTTTAAAATTATACATTCTTGTTATCTTTGATCGATGCAGCACAAAAAATGATATACATATGAAAGGTGTGCCTTGATAGTGATCAAATTCATTGGGTAAAGAATTAATCTATAGATATAAAGTTTTCATGATACCTTTGAAGAATTATTTGGAAATTTTTTATGATACCTTGGTGAGTAAACTGTGTAATATTCTTTCATGACACCTTAGTGAAGAACTTTGGTGATATTGTTATGTAGGAATTGTTTTTATATTGTATCCAAATTTAGATGTTATACCTCATGTACATATGATAATTTTATGACTCATTTTATTATGATAATTTTATGACTCTTTTACTTATGTTCATTTCATTATATTATGCCTTAGTTTTTACTCATGATGTTCATTTATGCTCTGTTTTCAATATTTTTCCCTTACTGGGATTAATGCTCACCCCTAACTTTTGAAAAATGTCCCCAAGAAAACCTATACAGTGAGGTGATCTAGGATGGAATAATAAATAATTATTTCAAGAGTGTTAAAAAAAATTATTATCTCTTATATTATCCATGTATTTAATGTATTTTGTTCCTAGATTCTAATGCATTAAACCTCAAAACGGTCTTGAGGAAATGATCCGTGTAACAATTTTTTAAAGAATTAGGATTAAAACTATGTGTTAAATTGTGGGTCATTATAGTTGGTATCAGATCAAGGTTTTTTTATTTTCAGAAATTAAATATATAAAAAATTATTAAAACCCCTAGTGATAATTCGAAATACAGGAAAACTTCCTAAAACATTGGTAAATTATAAAGAGAGTGGTTTCAAAATAATGAAATGTAACACCCCGAGATTTTATAAGATATATTCTTTTTGATTTCATTGTTGTCTTGTGTTGTATGATACACCAAAAGGATCTTGCACCACACACAACCTTGACTTGGATTTCATTACACGCAATCGCAGCCTTCCACGATAGCGTGTGTTGTACGCAATACCAAGTTTCACTAAACAACGATATGTTATTAAAATATTATATAAACTAGCCGTTATGAATAGTAATACCCACTTTTTGAAAATTTATTTTTCAAAATGGGCTTCATTTTTGGATTCGGAATATCGAAATTAGCCTAGGGTGAAGTTTTGGTATTTTTCTGAAAACATTCAATTTTGGTGAATAGTGAAAACACTATGTTACTATTTAAAAACCGACATTTTATTTAAATAATTATTTATTTTATTTAAATTTATTTTAGGTAAAAATTGATACATAATACCTATATAAGTTCAATTTAATTTATTGGAGTCATTTTATAATAATTTTTGATATATAAAAATTTTATTGAACTTTTAACCGTCTTTTACCTACCTCCTAGGAGATTTTTTGCAAACTTACATAAAAATTAATTTTACCCTTTCTGTGAGTGTAAGTTAGAAAATCCGAGAGACACGGTTAATCTCAAAGAGTAAAATGTGGTTCAATAAGATAAAAATAATTTTTGGTTAATAGTAGCTTTTTACTTTTATTTACCACGGTTAAAAGTAAATAGAGTAATTAAGGGTAAAAATGATATTATTATTACCCTAAAACATGACCTAATTCTATTGGATAAGTGTAATTCTAAAAAAAACCTTAGGAATAAAATATTACCCTTTAGGTCCACTTGGATTAGATTAGGATACTTATTATTATTTTATTTAAAGAAGAGTTAAAATAGTTAAAATCAAAGTTTAATAACTAAAAAATATTTAATATAGGGTTATACATAAGATAAATTAGACTATAAATATTCATTAGAAATATAAAAAGATTTACTACATAATGGTATTTTATTTATAATTTTTAGACATTAAATAATCTATTTTATTTATGACACAATGGTGATGCAGTAATTACTATATTAATGAAATATTAACATAATTTATCTTATAAATACCCAAATAAATATAATTTTAGACTTTTTATGAATTCCACTAATTTTATATGTTAATATTATATGTTATTATTTATTTAAGTAACTTTTTTTGAACTAATCATACTGTTATAATTTTCACAAAAATCAATTACCAAATAGTGTCAAAATTGACATAAAATAGTTTTTAAAACAAATATTATATTATTAGTTGTTATTTTATTCCTAAATATCTAAGTTTAGGCCAAATTACTTATATAAGGATATATATATTAATAATGAACCACTTGGGGTTATTTTGTCTTGTTATAGTAATTTTATTAACCATATAGTGTAAGAAAACAAGAAGACACGGTAAAAGTTAAATTATTTAACTTAGTGTGAAATCTAAATGATAAGTTTACAATAGTAACATAAACTTGTCTAAAACCAATTGGTTGAAAGGATTGTGACCCATCCCCAGTTTATCTTCGAAATAAATCAACTTGGAGCTATTATAAACCGAATATGACATTATTATAAAATAATATTTTCTGTTTTTTCAAAGGTGCCCCTCTCCCCCCTTATAAAAAGGGCACCCCTCCCTCTTCTCTTCACATCCTTTTGAGACTTTAATCTTGGCCAACCCCTCAAAAATTACTCTTTTAAACCTATCTAGTTACATAATAGAGGTTCTGGTCTTCTAAAAAGGCCTACTCTAGTTCCCTAAGAAGGATTTTAAAGGAGGTGTGTCGATGAAGAGGTAATCTCTTCTACCGACTCTTTCAAGTTTCTTTCTTCTTCTACATCCTCTTATTTAGTTGTTTAATTATAAAGTAATGAAATCAGTATTACTTATATACTGATATGTTATTATAAATATTAAACAACTCTATTTCATCTTCTATCCATCCTATGAAAAATGAAATCACCGTGCGTGCTTACGTACGGAATACCGTCTCCACACCGTGGTGCAATTAGTTTTTCCACCACCACCTTACTTGGATGGGTATAATGGTGTAAAGAATAACTATATATAATTATTATAAAATAATTATTATTTTATTATATTACATCATCCACTTCAATACCATTCAATAAATATGGGAATGATATCATCGCTCGTGCGTACGTACGGATTACCGTCTCCACGACGCGATGAGATTCATTTTCAATGTTAACAATTCAAGAATGATTATAAAGTATATATAATAATTAATCATGAAATATGAGACATTATAATTCTACTGGATTAATGTATATATATATATATATATTTATTTATTTATTTATTTCATATACTTAATTCCAATCAATTCAATAAGGAAACTAAAAACAGCGTTCATGCGTACGTACGGCCTACCGTCTCCATGAATGGTGTATTTATTTCCATTTATCAATCTATTATATATATGTATATTATGATTATATATTATATATAAATCATGTTTTAAATTCTGGAATTAACTAAATCAGGATATAAGTAATAATATCAAGAATAACAAGTCGAAACACGTACGATAAATGAAACAATTTTACCAAAACGCTGCTTTAACATGGAATTTACAAAAGAACGGGTAATATAATGTCATAAGTGAACCATATATGATATCATAAAAATTAATATGATTCTGTAATAATTAAATGAAATTATTTAAATCATTATAAAGAATGTTCGGATACATACGAAGCATATCGGATATAAGTTAAGGGATAACTTTTCCAATCTCGTTTTTATCCGAGATTGATTATTCGTAAGTATTTACTGGGGTTATATTTATTATCCATATGAATGTTTTATAAAAATGGTTTCATGTATGTTTAAAGTCCTTTTTACCCATTATTTAATTTTACTATATGGTATTTAATTAATATTTCTTTTGATTAGCATATGAGGTACTTTTTGACTTTTCGACAAAAGTACGAGAAGAATGTTATTTTTAACTTATACGGTGTGAATGGATTTTTACGGTTTCATAACGACTTATTTAAATGAAGTTTCCTCTACAAAAGTTTATGAATATTTTCAACAAAATACTTTTCTTTTAAAATTTCATGGCATTTTGTGAAAAGAAAATGATTTTGAAGAAGAAAGGTTATTTTCCTCAAGAATTCATTTCAAGTGTTTTATCAAAACTATTTCCCATCTAAGATGACATTATTTAGAATGTTTATGTTTAAAGTATAATGTCTCTATTATTTACATGGTGTTATTTTTCTTATGATGAAATGATATCCATTTGTTTAATATGTATTATGTGATTAATGGATGATGTTTATGAAACCCATTTTATTCTTTGGGTTGTGATGAATTTTTTGTGTTAATTGTGTGTCACAAGTAAGAATGATTTCATTATGAGATATGTGGGACCTATATATCCCTCCAATTCATTGGGTAAAGATTTATATCTCATTAGATAGACATGGATGGAATGGTAAGTTAGTACGATTCAGTGATACAGGACAGGAACGAGGAGTGAACTTGATTCAGAAAGGGACTTTGTCCATTAAGATGGTTTTGGCAGCAATGCCTTGGCTACTATGGAAATCATATCATGTGATTAATGGTTTTCCACAATTACATGTTTTATTCCCATGAAATTTTATCATGATTGATGTCCCTGTATGATATACTCCTTACGTACTTCCAAGATTTATGTCTTTGCTCAAGATTTTATGTTTAAATTTTATGTTCATGTTTTTTCATTCAAATATTTATGGATTGTTTTATGTTCTCTATTTTTACCCTTAATGAGCATTTGAGCTCAACCTTTTTATGTTTTATTTTCCCTAGGATATAAATAAAGTTTTTAGGTAATAAAACCAAAAGGGTAAGATCTTTATAAGAGATTTTGAAGATCTTTCACCATGATTAGAAGATTACGTTCCGAGTTTCCAAAGACACTAAAATAATACAGTATTTGGGCGTCTGTTTTTGTCATGTATTATGTATTCCGCATAAGTAATGTAATTTCCATGTACGTCAAGCTTTGGGTCTCTACAGTTGGTATTAGAGCGAAGGTTTAGTTAACCTTTGGAAACTAGGATGCAAAAACTTTAGTGAAATCCCTAGAGATATTTGTAAGGTATGTCTAGGTATGTCCCTAAAGATTAGTATGTGTATAGGTTATAGTCCTAGAATTACGGTAACGATCTTAGAATTTAACCTAAGATGTTATATATTGATGGTACTCCCCCTTGATTATGATTTTTTTCTCTCACACTATTCTTTTTGGGTTTTAGAAAATGGCTGGAAACAGGAAGATTCACGATAATGGAGGATATTATGGACAATAGAATGACATTATTCATGATCAACCAAATGAAATGGGATTTGGAAGTCCAAACATCGTTATTATGCCTAATCATAAATCTTATAATATGATCAATAATCTCAACTTTGATAAGTTTCCCGACTCATCTAATAAGAGAAAGATGGAGTTTCATGATGATCATAGAGGAAAGAAAGGTCAATTTCTCTCATGTAAATCATGTGGGAAGAGGCATCAAGGAGAATGTTTCAAAGGAACTAGAAGATGCTTTGGGTTTGGAAAATAAGGACACAAATCCAGTAAGTGCAAAGGAAAATGATCAGTTAACACCATGGATAAGGATAATGGTATTGCTACGACATCAACAATGACTAGATGTTTTAAATGTGGAATGTATGGGCATTATGCAAACCAATTCCCTAAGGGAAAATCTCATGAAGAGAATCAGCATGGTCATATGGGTAGTATTTATGTGGATGATGATGAGGTGACTACAAATGATATATGAGATAAAATAAGTATTGAAGCTTTGTCAATGGTTTAAGAAGGTAGTGGAATTATTGTATGTTTATCAAGAGTTATGTTGTATAGGTAATTTAATGGTACTATGGAATAAAGAAACATCTAAGGATTGTTACAATATTGTTTTTTTCTAAATTATTTGAAAGTATATGTTGAATGGTACTGGTAACCATGAAAGGTTATTTAGATATTTTTGGAAATAAGATGATATGTGAATAAGGAAGGGATAAAGAGAAAATGAAATTTTGATAGTATTCATGAGCTCATGACTGATATAAGGGCAATGTGATATCATGGTTTGAGTATATAGAAATTTTGGGATTCTGGTATGTGGAATGAGTTAACTTTTGACAGCATTCATGTTTTTGTTAAGGTTCTATGCTAATTAATGTTTCAAAATAATACATGATTAAGGTATTCACATGTTTGGAATATGACCAACAAGTTATATCTTATGATATATGGGAGATAAATGATGAAATTAAAATACATGGTATATGACCTCTCTAGTAATCATTTTCCTTATACTATGAGATTGGACTGATGTATTTTGGATAAGCTTAAAGATTGGAATGGATTATGTTGGACATAAGATTGTATTATTTAAGGATATAACAAGTTTTTCGATATTATTTCTAGAATGTTATAATAGTATAGTTTTAGAAAAAGGACAACACATAGGACGAGCGACAACCCGTCGTATCAGACAAGGCTCTGGGAATCGAACCCACAACTAAAGTGCGACAGGACTTTACCGCATACCACTGGCCTATAGGAAATCCCTGGTTAGTAGAAACTAGTTTTATTTTATTAAGCGCTGTGATAGATAAAGTATAAGTCCATTTTTTTGAGCCATATACGATTAATCTCACCATCGATGGAATTATGTATATAACTTTTTCTAACCATATGTTTGAGACAAATTGAATGACCTATCATTCTATCGCATGATCTACTAACACTTAACGGAAGACAAATTCAACTTCATTTCTTTAAGAGATGAAGTGTAAATTATTAAAGGCACAAACAACAGTGATATTGTACCAAAATCAAGTAAGTATTTCTTTTAATTATTCAACATTATGGAAATGATCTTGAAAATAAAAAACGGTTTCCTAGTGCCCTTATATCCGTTGAATTAGATGGTACCTTAGATCATCACAAATTTATGGCTTTGTGATTGTTGGCTTTTTCATAGCCATGTTCTCTACCACTCTCCATCAGAACTTGATGGTTAGGTTTCTCTTCCAAATCCATATTTTCACCTATTTTCTCCTATGTGGAAACCCAGTGATGAGATAATTTGGGTAACCGTTACATTTCATACTTTAGTTTTTTAAAGTTATGTTTTGGTATTCCTTTTTACGATGTGGGTTTCTATGAAATAAACTTTCAAGTAGTAAACCATTTATAACCCCGATGAATTTTGAGGGTGAAATTCATCTAAGAGGGGTAGAATGTAACACCCTGAGATGTTATAAGATATAATATTTTTAATTACATTGATGTCTTGTGTTGTATGCTACACCAAAAGGAGCTTTCACTACACACAAACCTGACATGGCTTTCATTACACACAATCGTGACCTTCCACGATAGCGTGTGTTGTACGCAATACTGAGTTTCACTAAACAATGATATGTTATTAAAATATTATATAAACTAGCTGTTATGAATAGTAATACCCAATTTTTGAAATTTTATTTTTCAAAATGGACTTCATTTTTGGATTCAGAATATCGAAATTAGCCTAGGGTGAATTTTTGGTATTTTTCTGAAAACATTCTATTTTTTATGAATAGTGAAAACATTGGGTTACTATTTAAAAACTGAATTTTTATTTAAATAATTATTTAGTTTATTTTAATTTATTTTAGGTAAATATTGATACATAATACCTATATAAGTTCAATGTAATTCATTGGTGTCATTTTATAATAATTTTTGATATATAAAAAATTTATTGAACTTTTCACCGTCTTTTACCTACCTCCTAGGAGCTTTTTTGCAAACTTACATTAAACATAATTTTACCACTTTTGTGAGTGGAATTTCAAAAATCTGAGAGACAAGGTAAATATGAAGGAGTAAAATTTGGTTCAATAAGATAAAAATTATTTTTTGTGAAGAGTAATTTTTTACTTTTATTTACCACAGTTAAAAGTAAATAGGGTGATTAAGGGTGAAAATGATATTATTATTACCCTAAAACATGTCCTAATTATATTGGATAAGTTTAATTCATCCAAAAACTTCCTTAGGAATAATATATTACCCTTTAGGTCTACTTGGGTTAGATTAGGACAATTATTATTATTTTATTTAAAGAATAGTTAAAAAGTTAAAATCAAAGTTTAATAACTAAAACATATTTAATATAAGGTTATACGTAAGATAAATTAGACTATAAATATTTATTACAAATATAAAAAGATTTACTACATAATGGTATTTTATTTATAATTTTTAGACATTAAATAATTAATTTTATTTATGACACAATGATGATGCAGTAATTACCTTATTAATGAAATATTAACATAATTTTTGTTATAAATACCCAAATAAATAAAATTTGAGACTTTTTATGAATTACAATAATTTTATACGTTAATATTATATGTTGTTATTTATTTAAGTACGTTTTTTAGAACTAATAATTCTTTTATGACTTTCAAAAAAATCAATTACCAAATAGTGTCAAAATTGACATAAAATAGTTTTTAAAACAAATATTATATTATTAATTGTTATTTTATTCATAAAAATATAAGGTTCGGACAAATGACTTATATAAGGATATATCTATTAATAATGAACCACTTGTGTTTCTTTTGGCTTGTTATAGTAATTTTATTAACCATATAGTGTAAGAAAACAAGAAGACACGGTAAAAGTTAAATTATTTAACTTAGTAATAAATCTAAATTATAAGGTTAAAATAGTAACTTAACCTTGTCTAAAACCTATTGGTTGAGAGTATCTCAACCCATCCCCACTTTATCTTCGAAATAAATCAATTTGGAGCTATTATAAACCGAATATGACTTTATTATAAATTAATATTTTATGTTTTTTCAAAGATGCCCCTCTCCTCCCTTATAAAAAGGGAACCCCTTACCTCTTCTCTTAACACCCTTTTGAGCCTTGAATATCATCCAAACACTTCCAATTCCTCTTCTAAACCTCTATTGTCAAATATTAGAGGTTCTGGTCCTCTCAAAAGTCCAACTCTAGTGCCCTAAGAAGAATTTTAAAGGAGGTGCGTCGAGGAAGAGGTAATCTCTTCTACTGACTCTTTCAAGTTTATTTCTTCTTATAATTCCTCTTCTTTAGTTGATTAATTATAAAGTAATAACATAAGTTTTAATTATATATTTATATGTTATTATAAATATGAAACAACCCTATTTAACCTTCTATCCATCCTATGGAAAATGAAATCACTGCGCGTGCGTACGTTCAGAATACCGTCTCCACGCCGTGGTGTAATCAGTTTTTCCACCACCACCTTACTTGGATGGGTATAATGGTGTAAAGAATAACTATATATAATTATTATAACATCATAATTATTTTATTATATTATATCATCCACTCCAATACTATTCAATAAATATAGGAATGATATCATCGCTCGTGCGTACGTACGGATTACCGTCTCCACGACGCGATGAGATTCATTTTACATGTTAACAATTCTAGAATGATTATAAAGTATATATAATAAGTAATCATGAAATATATGACATAATAATTCTACTGTATTTATGTATATATATATGTATGTCATCTACTTAATTCCATTCAATTCAATAAAGAAACGAAAAACAGCGTTCATGCGTATGTACGGCCAACCGTCTCCATGATCGGTGTATTTATTTCAATTTATCGATCTATTATATATATGTATATTCGGAATATATATTATATATAAATAATGTTTTTAATTCTGGAATTAAATAAATCACTATATAAGTAATAAATTGAGAACAACAAGTCGAAACACGTACGATAAATGAAACCATTTTACCAAAACGCTGCTTTAACATAGAATTCACAAAATAACGGGTAATATAAAGTCATAAGAGAACCATATATGATATCATAAAAATTAATATGATTCTGTAATAAGTCAATGAAATTATTTAAATCATTATACAAGAGTTTTGTATACATATGAAGCATATCAGACATAAGGTAAGGGATAACTTTTCCAATCTCATTTTTATCCGAGAGTGTTTATTCTTAAGTATTTATTGGGGTTATATTTATTATCCATGTTCCAGTTTTCTAAAAATGGTTTCATGTATGTTTAAAGTCCTTTTTACCCATTTTTTACTTTTACTATATGGTATGTAAAAAATATTTCTTTTTATTACCATACGAGGTACTTTTTTACTTTTCTAACAAAAGTATGAGAAAAATGTTATTTTTAACTTATATGATGTGAATGGATTTTTACGGTTTCATAATGAATTATTTCAATGAAGTTTCCTCTACAAAATTTTATGCCTATTTTAAAAAAAATACTTTTCTTTTAAAATATAATGGCATTTTGTGAAAATAAAATTATTTTGAAGAAGAAAGGATATTTTCCTCAAGAATTCATTTCAAGTGTTTTATCAAAACTATTTTCCATCTAAGATGACATTATTTAGCATGTTTATGTTTCAAGTATAATGTCTCTATTATTTAAATGGTGTGATTTTTCTTATGATGAAATGATATCCATTTGTTTAATATCGATTATGTGATGATGGGATGATGTTTATGAAACCCATTTTATTCTTTAGGTTATGATGAATGTTTTATGTTTATTTTGTGGAACAAGTAAGAATGATTTCATTATGAGATGGGTGGGACCTATATCTCCCTACAATGAATTGGGTAAAGATTTATATCTCATGAGATAGACATGGCTGGAATGGTAAGTTAATCCGGTTCAGTGATATAGGACTAGAACGAGGAGTGAACTCGATTCAGAAAGGGACTTTGCCCACTAATATGGTCTTGGCAGCAATACCTTTGCTAGTTTGGAAATCATATCATGTGATTAATCGTTTTCTATAATTACATGTTTTATTCCCATGCTATTTTATCATGATTTATTTTCCTTTATGATATACACCTTACGTACTTCTATGATTTATGTCTTTGCTCAAGATTTTGATGTTTAAATTTTATGTTCATTTTTTTGCGTTCAAATGTTTATGGATTGTTTTATGTTCTCTATGTTTACCCTTATTGAGAATTTGAGCTCACCATTTTTATGTATTATTTTCCCCAAGATATAAAGAAAGTTTTTAGGTAAGAAAACCAAAAGGAGAAGATCTTTATGGGAGATGTTGAAGATCTTTCACCATGATTAGAAGATTACGTTCCAAGTTTCCAAAGACACTAAACTAATACAGTCTTTGGGAATCTATTTTTTATCATGTATTAGGTATTCTACAAAAGTACTATAATTTCCATGTACGTCGAGCTTTGGGTCTCTATATGAAATATCTATCTGGATATTACAAGTGGATCTCTAGAATAGTTATATGTTGGGGAAATAACCATGAAATGGGACGATTGGTTATTAACTTTATCATCGCCTATTTCATGATATAGAGTCCTTGCTGCACACATAGGTTTATACTCCTAATAGATATTCTTTGGTTATCATATGATTTTTATGAACCGTAATGAGAGGATGTATTAGTGAAGTAATTTTTTTCATTAAAAAAGGGGTTAAATTATATTATCCTAAAACAAAAATATTTGAGACATTTGGATTATACTTTTGTTTATAATTTATTATTAATAGTTTCTATTTTCATATTTAAGTTTTCTTTTTTAAATAAAATGTAAGTAAATATAAGGTTTTGTGAAAAAAATGTACGCAATGGTAAATTTAATTATAAACTTCCTAATATGATAAAATCTTGGATAGAAAATTTAATAATGATGTTGAATCAACTATCCCATGTTATTAATAATAAAATAAACCACATAGAGCATTTATCTTCACCTGGGAGGGAACAACCAGTTGTTAAATCCTTTATATTCAAACACCCAATAAACATTAGTGGAACCTTTGACCTCTTAATCATGTAATAATTGAACAATTATATATAAAATATATATTTTTTACTCCATTATTCTAGGTAATATAAGTTCACCATTGAATTATATCTCTTATAGGGATAATCAAATCAAGTTTGGATGTATTAAAAAAATATAAATCCTAAATATAAAATTGATGCAATGAACTGGAAAGACTTAAAAAATTACCTTTTTAATAATTATTTTCCTCACACCCTATGATTAAAAATGGAAATGGAATTCCCTATGTTTAAGTGAAAGTAATTTTAAGATATGAGATGTTATGAGATAAACTTTATAAAAATTTTGAATTATGATTCAAACATTGACATTAATTCTAATGGTAATATCGATTGATTCATTGGTAAGTTGTTACCTCAATCATGGAAAGACTTGGTATCTGGTACTTTAGGGGATATGTAGAAATAGTATGTTTTTATCTCAAGATGGATATATAATTTGGAGATTCACATTAGTCTCACATAAAAAAATATAAAAATACTAGTATGGATCAAAACTTTGGGAATAATCCTAACCATGAAATTAGAGGGAAGAAAGTACAACCTCCCTTTTATAACAATTTTCGGAAAAGCCCCTCTAGGAACTGTCTTCAAGGAAGTGGGAATTGCTAAAAATATGGAAAGTATGGCAACATTAATTGAAATTTTTAGGGATATGTAAATCCTTGTAACTCAGTGCTAATGAAATGGGGAATATGGTGAAATTGAATCATATGGTGTAATGCTTCAAGTGTGGAGAGATTAGTCACTTTTTGAAGTACTTCCTAAATCCAATGGGGGTGGAGGGAAATTACAATCAACCCTAGTAGAGTCCATGAGATCAAGGATATGATTTTTCTATCATCACAACTAAATTTGAGGCTCCAAATGATGTAGTAGTAGGTACAGTAGTTGTTCACACAAATATTTATAATACACTATTCGATTCCATTTTAATTCATTCATTTATTTATTTTAAGATTACAAATAATATTGAATAAAACTCATAGTTTTTTTGAATTATAATTATCAGTTAAATATTTTAGAGGATCTATTAAACCCACACTAGAATATAGGGGTCCCCCTATTAACTTTGGTGAGAACAATATCATCACAAATATTATAGTCACCCTAATAGTGGAATTTGACATAACACTAGTGATGCATAGGATATTAATGTATAATTCCATGTTAAATTGTAGAAGCAATGAAATTTTAGTTGTCTTGTGGGGGAACCTGAATTATTTTAAAATTTGATATATCATATCCTGATACTTTTAAATAATTAATTTATATAGTCTACTTTGTATAAATTATTATTTAAGAATGGAAAGAAATAGAAATTAAAAAATATATATAGAATTTGTACCCATTATTCTGGAATACATTGATATATTTCCTAAATAATTATTTGGAATTCCCATAAAAAGAGTGATATAATTCTATATTACACTCAAACATGAATCTAAACCTATATCAATGACCCCATATAAAATAGAATTTATAAATCTAAAAGTATTAAAAAATCGACGGAAATATCTATTGGAGAATGGTTTTATCAATCCAAGTGTCACTCATGGGGGAGATCCTATTTTCTTCGTAAAGGATAAGTATGGAACAATGTGAGTATGCACTAATTATATATAACTTGATAGGATCATAGTAAATAAAAAGAACTTCTTTCGAGAAATTGATGTATTATTCAACCAAATTCATATAGATCCATTATTTTCTAATATTGATCTCTGATCAAGGTGTCAATAATTGAGGGTGAGGAAATAATATATCGCAAAGATATATTTTTGAAAAAGGTATATACATTATGATTTTGTTGTTATAAATTTTGGATTTACTAATTCCCCTGAAATATTTATCGATTTAATAAACAGAATATTTAGGGACTACCTTGATAAAATTTTAGTGGTATTTATTAATGATATTATAATATATTCAAAAATTCATGAGTAACATTAGGAACACATAATGGTTTTATTTAAAACTCTGAAGAAAGAAAGTATTTTTAAAAAAATTAGTAAATATGTGTTGCAGTTGCAACAAGTGGTATTATTCAGATGCATTGTATCTTGTGAAGGAATATATAATGAACTATCTAAGACTATGTTAGTAGATTTGTGGCCTTTTCCAACTACATTAATAGATATTCTTCATTTTCTTAGTCTATCAAGATACTATATAATGATTGTGTAAAAAATTTCAAATATTTCTAATCTGCTAACCAAGTTAACGCAAAAGGGATTTAACTTCAAATTGATGATGGAATGTGAAGAAATATTTTAAGAACTAACTAATTGGTTGTTTAGAACACATGTACTAACATTATCCTCTAATGGAGAAGGTTTTTTTATTGATTCACCATTTAAAAGACATTGATGTGTGATCATGCAGAAAGGATGTCTTGATAATTGACGTCTAATGAGAAAAATTATCCTACATAGGATTCTGAGTTTTTTGTGGTTGTTTTCACTTTAATGATAGGGAGGAACTATATTTAAAATTATAGGTGTGATATATACATAGAACACAAATATCTAAATTAAATATTCACATATAATGAAATAAACCTGAGACAAATGTGATGTTTGGATCTTATTAATGACTATGATTGTTCAATTCATTATCACATAGGTAAAGAAAACAAGGTCAGGGATGAAATGAGATGTAAAGACCTCAGAGTTGTTAAAATTTTTAGAACAGAAGGATATACATTTCTCAAGGACTTTGTAAGTATTTACAAAGAAGTTTCAAGAGAATGGATATCTTCAATACTGTCTCAAATAATTTCCAAATCATCGTTATTAGATAGGATCAAGATATCACAATGGTATTATATTTTTATACAAAGGAATATAGAAGATACAAAAGTGTGAGGTTTATTTATTTTTATCATGATTAATAAGGAGTACTACGGTTTTGAACAACCCTATGTGTCCTATATATATTTGTAATTAAAGAAATAATTAATAGATGAAACTCAAAAAAAATGTATTCTTTATACATTCAGGAATTACTAAAATTTATAAAGATCAGTGAGGCCATTATTGCTGATATAACATGCAAAATAAAAATTTATTATATGGATAGATTATTATTATTTCAATAAGTGAAGGAAGATCATCAACTTCATAAGTTATAATTTAAACTACAACCTATTCCTTTGTAGAAGTGGGACAACATCAATATAGGATTTTTTACTAGACGTCCTAAGGCATCAAGGGGTAACAATACAATATAGGTAATCATTGATATATAAATTAATTATATACATTTCATGACTATATAATTGTATTTCACCCTTGAGTTCCTTACTAGAATATTTATTGAAGAAGTGGTGAGACTTCACGGGGTGCCAATGTCAATTGTCTATGACTGCGATCCATGATTTACTTCTGAGTTTAGATGGAGACTCTAAAAGTCTATGAATACAAAAGTTAACATAAAAAACATCATATAATCC
This sequence comes from Viscum album, assembly GCA_963277665.1. Lineage (NCBI taxonomy): Eukaryota > Viridiplantae > Streptophyta > Magnoliopsida > Santalales > Viscaceae > Viscum > Viscum album. The sequence goes on from OY728166.1 coordinate 208,035,664, forward strand.
TTAAAGTGATAGTCAATTTAATAGGACTATGAATAATTATAGGATGTGTTAAGGGCAATCTCACTTTATTTCCCAGGGATTTTGGACCAACATCTTCCACTTGTTAAATTCTCATTCAACAACAGTTTCCACTCATGTATTCAAATGGATCCATATAAATAACATTATGGGAAAATTTTTGGAACTATAAAATTTTGGGATTAAGTTATATAATTAAAACTCTTGGGACTAGATCTTGTAAAAGAAACCACAGAGAAGGTAAAAGTAATCCTGAGAGAAATAAAGGCTACTCATAGTTGTAAAAAGATTTTTGATGAAAATAAAATAAATGACTTGGAATTCCATGTTGTGGATCATTTATTTCTCAAAATTCACCATGGAAATTATTTATGAGATTTGGGAATAATTTCAAGTTTATTATAAGGTACATTGTTCCTTTCGAGATTCTATGGTGTGTTGGAGCATTTATATATCAGTTGGTACTACCTCTAAATCTTTCAAATGTCTACAAATGTCTTCCACATATCCCTACTGTGAATTTATATGTCAGATCCAATGCATATATTTGACATTAATTGTATATAATTGGAAACATTAATTTCCTATAAACAAGAATAAATCTAAATTATTGATGAATGGGAAAAAGTTTTGAAGAATAAGATAACCCAACTCATGAAAGTTCCACGTAGAATTCACTAGGTTGAGGAAGGAACCTAGGAGCCTATAGAAGTGGTGAAGGAAAGATATCCCCATTTATTTTGAATTATGATTCATATTTCTAGGATGAAATTTTTTTAAAGGGGATAATGTAACAACCCAAGATTTTACCGTATGAATATCTTGATTTTAAATAAATCTAACAGGTTCATTAGATTTATCAACACACATCACTGAACGAATAAAAACCACAACACTCTTTATTTAATTTAATATAACCATTGTAAATTAGTCATATGATTGGTGGGTGTAAATAAAGGTAACTCTATTATGAAAATTATATAGAAAGAAAAATAATGGTAACATATTAATAAAATTGAATCAGTAATTTGTACTGACTATTAAATCATTTTATACTAACAATATATTTTTCCGAAAAAATTACCTTTTTAAATGATATGAATTTAATTATATTATGATTATATAATAATTTTAATGAAAAATTTTAATAATTTATAGAGTAATTTATGTTAACGTACAACCAACATTATTTACTAAGAAATTATTAAATTTATTTTATACATCGAAGATTCATTTTCCTTAAAAAAATTATTCTCATTTTTAAAACATTGTATAATTTTTATAAAATAATTAAATAGATCAATTTTAAATTATGACACTAATATAATGTTTAAAATTAAATTCAAATAAATTAACACTCGACATAAATTTATGTTAAATAATATTAAGAATACTTAAAAATTAAAACATCATTTTCTACTCATTATACGTTTTAATTTAAAAGGAAATTTTATCATATTTAAACAATTGAACAAGGTTGAATAGGGTCCAAATTTGGACGCATCAAATCAAAATTTGGTAAAAATTTTCATTTAATATTTTTTTGTGATAAAATAATTTCCATTATTAATATTTAATCAAGATCAATAAGTGTTAAAGTGGGTAATCTAATGTGGATCTAATTTTACTAAATTATTTTATCACATAGAACTTATAAAAACCATTTATTGGGTCAGATATTCATGCTTAAATGTTTCACCAACATTTCCTCACCTAATTCACCTAACTCTCCAAACCCACCTAACACCTATTGGATACCATTATTATCCATTACCTAACTTTAGTTTCCATAAAAAATACCCTCTTTTCACAAATAAAATGGGGCTTACTCCAACCCATTTTCTCATTCCTCTACACCCCAAATCCATTGAACATGTGTTTCCTTTTACTCTCTCTCTAAATATCTCCTAGGGAACTCATAATGTTTTAATGAGTCCTATAATGATTTGAGAAGCTACTTATAAAGGTATGGGATCTCCTCCCCCTCCTTTTGATTCATGTTTTTCTTCTGGGGTAATCCCTATTTATTTCTATATGATTATAATTACATTTGATAATAATAAATCGTTTACTATTCAAATAAGTAAATATTTATTATACACTTACATTCTCTCTCATTAAAACCATTCCATAATCCTTCTGTATATATGTTCTGATACTGAATTCACTCCTTGAATTTCCATGTCATATTTTCATTTTTTAATCCATTTGATTTACAAATTATTATTCTTCCATGTGTTCATACTAAATATCTTACTATCCAAATGATTCGCTATTGAGGAGTGGATACCCTTATCTATCATTTAAATCATTCCATAAGAATTTTATATATTTGTCATACTTGATTTTCCAAGTCATATTTCATGTTATAAGACATTTGATTCCCATATGATTATGCTTCAGTGTTTTCATAATTAGTCCTTCATTGTAAAAATTATTCCCTATTGATAAGAGACTTCACTTATCTCTATTTATACCCATTATATAATCTCTTTTGTATACCCTTCTTACAACCAGGTCCATTCCTTGATTTTCCATGACAAGTCCTCATGTTATTAATACCAAACTCTAATATAATTTAATGGTATCGATATATATGAAATATTATTATATTTATTGGGGACATCCATGTGTATATTTAATTCCATACTCATTGGTTAAAATTATATTCTGTTATGATCTTTGATTTAGGAGGCATAGATAATTATATACATATAAAGGGTGTTCCCTGGTAGTTCTTTAATTCCTTAGGTAAAAAATTAATCTCTATATATGACATGTTAATGATACCTTGGTATCATTAACTGGTATTATTTTATGACACCTTGGTCACAAACCTTGGGAATATTATTTTATGACACCTTCATGATGAACTTTGTTGATATGATTTTGAATGTCACATGTTTATGTTGTAGTGACATTTCCATGTTATGCATCACATTCATATAAACATGTTATTCCATGTTTTATTAAGATCATTTTATAACTATTGTACCTATATTAATTTTCTTATATTATGTCTCATTTTTTACCCATTATGTTCATTTATGCTCTATTTTAATTGTTTATCCCTTACCAGGCTTTATGGTCACCCCTTTTTTATGATAATTATCTCCAAGAAATCCTATGTAGTGTAGTGATCTATGACGTCCTAATAAAGAAGTATTTTATGAGAGTTAATTTTTTTAGTGTTATAATGTTCTACATATATTCCTAAAATTATTTTTCTAGTTTCCAATATAATAAACCTCAAAAGTTCCATTGTAAATGATCATTATAATAATGTTTTTAGGAATTCGTGTTTAAATTTATTTATGAAATTATGGTTTATAAAAATTGGTCAGACTCTAATTATAAACCATATATAGAAATTCAATAAATATAATATTACTACATTTTGAGGGGGGGAGGTCCTTAAGATCCCTTGGAATACCTTTTGAAGATATAGTGTGTCGTCTATTTCCTTTGGACCCTTGAAACATATAAGGTGGTATTTTCCATGTACATGTTACTTGAGATGGTCTAGAGATGGTGGGTTGTAGTTGTGGAATCCAAGAACTATGAGGATCTTTCTTGGACCCAGTTTAAAGGAGATATTTAATCAAATTTTTTAACCAAATACCTTGACGGTGGTGAAAGAAAGAGAATTCATGACATTAGAGAAAAGGTATCAATCAATAATGGACTATGAAACTCAATCTATTCAGTTGGTTCCTTTCTATCCTAATATCTGCAAGAATGATTATCTAAAGGCATTTCATTTTGAAATGGGCCTGAATTTTTGGAATTAGAAAAGGATCATTCCTATGTATCATACAACCTATACTAAAGTGGTGTATAAAGTTGTGATGCTAGAGGTAGGTATAATTGGTTTAACTATTTTCAGAAGTACTCATGTTGTTAATTTAGTAAGCTATAGAACCTCCTTGGGTAATAAAAGGAAGTGGGAAGAGTCTTTAAAGGGTAGTAGTGGAAGTGTACAGTGATCTCACTATAGGATCCGGAAGTAGTGGAAGTGTGGCGGTTGGAAGGTCCCAACTTTGATTTTGTTTTAATTGATCAGCAGTTTGTGATCAATACAATGATGAAAGCTAGTATACATGGATTAAAATCAAAGAATTAGAAAAAAAATAATAACACTATATCTGAGAAATAGGATCTTTCACATCATGCTTATTATTAATTTTAATAATTTTAAAGAAAATAAATACTTGGGAATTTGGTACTTTATTTATTGATGATCTTTGATCGTCTAGAATGACCCTTTAGGATTTTTTTCATTGAACTCATGAGGATCCAAGGTAGAATCCCTTTAGTGGTGATCCACATGTGCTCCAATGATCTCTGAAAAATTACACGCGTTCTCTGAGTTCTAGTGTGGCGAAGCGAATGTCTTGTGTCGATCATTATTGATCGCTCATTATTCATTATTGAAGAACTTCTCTCGTTCTGGAGAGGAAGAGATGAGAGGAGTCAGGAAAGAAATTTTTTGCCTCAACAATTCTTAATTCACTGATGGTTTGGAACAATAGACGTACCTACCTATTAATCGACATATGGTTTTAATTACAGTATTTAATAGTGAAACAAAAAATAAATTCAATTATAACTATTATAGAAAACCCATGCCACATAATTACAATAATAGAACCATTATTTGTGGTGCGCCAACTTGCACAAAATGGAACCATAAATTAAATCTTGTGCCACATAATGATAACAGTATTATTATTATTTCTTGCGCCAAGAGGATAAACATTATTCAATGACTAGTAAATAATTAATTTATCAATAGGCACGATCTTGGACCATTCGAACTCTTCTTCCATTTATTGAACACCAGAATAAAATATTGTATTCTCTAAAATAAATATTTTTATTTGAAAACTATTAAATAAATATTTATTCAATGTTTAATAATATAAATAAATATATTTTATTCACAATATTAGGAAAAAATATTTATTTAATTCATGCAATAAAATTAACTTAAATATAATTATTCCACAATATTGAGAATAATATTTATTCCATTAATTAAATTCAATTATAATTTGATCGAGACAACTAGAAACACTTAGTATGTGACACTCTAAAATTCATTCTCATTGTCATTAGGCAGATTTTCCTAAAGTTCATGATTACTTTCTAGAAATGGTCAAGGATCCCAATAGAAATAACTTAAATTAGTAACAAAGACATCAGCAGATGAATGATCACTGATTAATATAATACCTTTATCACAACATCTCATCAAGTAGGTTTCATGATAGTGCCATTAACCTATATTCTTAATACATCATTCTTTGACTACCTAAAATAAACTTGATGTAATGCCAAGCCCAAGTAATTTAGAGTGATGTTTCTATTTTAATCAAAGGGCCGAGATATCAACTTCCATAAATGGAAGGGAAAAATCCTTCTTTGATTTATCCATTAATAACATGTCATTCGTGATGCACCCAATGTAACCTAATTCCCACCAACATATAGTGTGATGGTTTTTATCAGAAAATCTAAGTGTGTGAGTCATGACATGTATTAATGATAATATTAAAGTCTAAGGACCATTACACACACTCATAGATAAGAATATATGACGACACAAAAACATGTGGAATTCGTATTGGCAGGTCTATCCTCATAATATCACATCTTGGAGATTACAAAGTGCGAACTTCATGAGAAGAAGTCAAATCTTCTTATGAGTACTCACACTTAATGGTATATATACTATGTGTCCCATCATAGTATGTTAGCCAACTATATAACTGTATTTAAGAATATTTTCAAAGCGTTTCAGGGTTCTCATCATAGGGGGGAACTCTTATGACCTTAATAATGCAACAAATAATCTAGGAAATTATTACATTATAATCATGAAAAACAATGATCAATAAGTAATAATTTGTTTAATATTTAAATATATTAAATATTCATGTAATCAATGTAAAAACAGTTTGTTCTAGGAAACTAACTCCAAAAAACTTACACTAGGACTAGAGCCAACTGTCTGTGACTTTCATTCTTCTTGACATCACATGATAATCTTGTTTTTGATGATTGAAGGATTTATTCAAGGGGTCCACCACATTGTCTTCCATGGAAATACTGCTCACCGCAACTTAACCTCTCTATGAAAAATCCCTCAATATATGATAATTCTATAGTATCCACTTCATCCACTGATGTGACCTTGGATCTTTTATGAGAGCCACTGCTGTAGTATTATCACAATAGAGTGTGATGGGATCTTTACTGCTAGGTACCACATATAGCTCTTGGAGAAATCTCACCATCCAAACTACTTTTTTTTCTTCCTCATAAGCAGCATTATACTCAGACTCTGCTTTATAATCTATGACCACACCTTACTTTGAGCTCTTCCATCTCACAAAAACTTCATTCAAAGTGAAGATGTATCCCATTTTCGACTCCATGTCATATTGATTAGTCTAGAATATAGAATTTGTATATCCTCTGATGAGTAGATCTTCATATCCTCCATAAACCAAGAACATATCATTAGTACACATCTGATACTTAAATATAGTCATAACTACCATCCAATGTTGGTCACCTGGATTAGCTCGATATCTTCCTACCACACTCAATGCATAGGTGACATCTAGCCCAGTACATACCATAGCATACATAACTGACTAAAAATATAATGTGTATGGAATCATTGCCATTATATTTCTTTCCTAATGTATCTAAGGACACATTTTCTTGGAAAGATGAATTCCATGTGATGTTGTAAAGAATCCCCTATTGGATTGTTCCATACTGAATCTCTTCAATATATTATTAATGTATGTACTTTGACTTAGTCCCAAAAATCTGTTGGATCTATTGCACAAGTCCTTCATGGGGAATCATTTATTCAACCAAACCTAAAAAAATAGTAAGACTAGTATTTCATTTCCAATAAGTAATATTCCATCAACATATACTATTAGAAAAATGAATACACTCACACTAAACCATTTTTAGACATAGGGCTCATATTAATTTATTATAAAACCAAATTCCATTATGGAATCATGAAAATGAATGTTAAATGACTTGGATGCCTGATTTAATCAATAAATGGATGTTTGATACTTGCATATCTTATTCGAATTCTTTGGAGTCATAATCCCTTCAGGTTGTGTCATATAGACCTCTTACTGAAGGTTCTCGTTGAGGAAGGATGTTTTGACATCCATTTTCCAAATTTCATAGTAATGGTAAGTGGAAATGTCTAGTATAATTTTGATGGATTTTAGCATTGTAATTGAGGAAAAGGTTTCATTATATTCAATTCCTTAATGTTGTTTAAAACCTTTTGAAACTAGTCGTGCCTTATAGGTAATGACTTGTCCTTCTTGTCCAGTATCTTCTTGAATACACATTTGCAACCAATATGATTTATATCTACTAGAGGATATACAAAAAATCTAGACTTGGTTTTGGTACATGGAATCCATTTCAGAATTCATGGAATCTTTCTACTTGGAAACATCTGTGGCACTTCTTGTATCTTTGTAGGTTATAGGATCATTATTATCAACTAATAGTGAGTCACCATCCTAAGTAACTAGAAAACTATACTATTATAGTTCTCTAACCTCTCTTATACTCCTACCCAGTACTTTTGTCTCTATAATAGATATTTCTTCCATGGGGATTTGTGTTAGCTGCTCTTATACCAACTCTTGTGTACCATGATCCTCAACTTTATCGAAGTCTATCTTGCTCCCACTATCTCATTTGGAGATGAGATCCCTCTCATGGAATATAGTGTGTCTTTCCACTACTACCTTTTTTCTAGGGTTCATATAGTTAATATCCTCAAGTTTCCTTGGGGTATCCCATAAAGTTACACATTGTGCCTCAAGGTGTGAGTTTGTTGCCTAAAGAGGCCTTAAAGAACTCTTCGCTTACCCACACATGTAAATTCGATTACTGGGATTTTATTACACTCTAAATCTCATATGGAGTACCATTTATCAATTTAGTTGGTAAATGGTTTAGTATTTCTCCCACTATTTGTAACACATATCCCCAAAAGGATAATGAAATACTTTCTTGACTCATCATTGATCTCTCCATGTCTAATAAGGTTTGGTTCTTCTAGTCTCTTACACCATTCCATTGGGGCGTGTAAGGAAGAGGGAGTTGGGATAGTATACCAAACTCCCATAAGTAATCAATGAAGTCTTGATTAATATATTCTCCACCTCAATCTGATCTGAGTTTCATTATCTTATTACCAAGTTGGTTCTCAACTTCATTCTTGTATCCCTTGAACTTATAAAAATAATATGACTTATGCCTCATTAAGTATATATATCCATCTATACAAAAATCACCAGTAAAAGTTATTATGTATGAGTACCCAACCTTTGATTAAACTAGAAATGGTCCACACACATTGGTATAAACTAATTCAAGAACCTCTTTGGCCCTTTTACCTTTCCCACTAAATGTGGCTTTAGTCATTTTTCCTTATAAACATGCAAGACATACACTAAGTGTTTTTAGTTTGAAATAATCTAAATATCCATAATTGATGTAACTTTGTCAAGAATTTTTCATTTACATGACCTAGTCGGCAATTCCAAAATTGGATGTGGTATAATTCATGTGATGTAACTTCATTATCGATTGCAATTACTTGGTTTTTGTAATCTAACACGTAAAGACCAATATGTAAATGTGCCTTACCAAATAAATTCTATCATTATAAAAGAAGAAAATTTAATTTCTAAAATTGAAAATAAACTCATCTGTAACTAGTATGGATACAGAAATAATGTTTTTGGTTATAGAAGGCACATAATAACAAACTTTTAATACCAAGATCATCCTAGTTGGAAATGTGAGGTGGTAGTCCCAGACAGCTACAACAGCAAGTCTAGATCTGTTGGATTCTCCTAGATCTACCTCCCCTTGGACAATTTTCTTGAATATACATGGTTATTGTATTTGGATACATATGTGAGAACCATAGGTTGTATCTAACACTCAATTCATAGAAATATATAAATTTCTCTCGATAACAAACACACCTAAAGCGTCCCTTTACTTCTTTAGATGGGTGTAGTTTTTCTTCCAATGGCCCTTCTTACCGTATTCAAAACCAAACAGCTTCATATTCCCTTCTATCCCATTTGATCGTCCTTTTATCGTAAGGGTGTGTAGAATCTTTGGTCTTAAATCTCTTCACCTTCCCATTCCTCTTATTCACCACAAGGATAGAAGGATTTTCACGCTTCAGATATTTTTCCACTTGGAGAATGAGGATAAGAAGATTGCATAGAGGCTTCTCAATGTTGTACATATTGAAATTCACAACAAAACTGGAGAAGATCTGAGGGGGTTATGCGAGAATGAGATCAGAACCTAGTTCTTTGGGGATTTTAAACCCTAGAACCTCTAGGTGCTGAATGTAGCCAATGATCTTGACTACATGAGACCTAGCTGGGGAACCTTCGCTAAGATTACTCTGAAAGAGTGCCTTGGAGATTTCAAACAATTCATGTCATTCTCTCTCCTGGTAAAGACCATAGTGGTTCTCAAGCATGCTATAGGAATCCATGTTTTCTTGAGACTACATGAGTTCACTAGACATTGATGATAACATAAAACATTGAATGTTGATAATGTCATTCATATGTTTCTCATAGACCAGGAAATCTTCATCACTCACCTCTTGGCCAGGCAGATCTAAGAGTGAGGACTCCAGCACGTAATATTATCATTCATGGAGTAGAATAACCTGATGGTATCTAAACCATTACTGGAAGTTACTTCTGGTGAGAATGTGGTCTTTATCCATTGTTGATCACATGGATAGTGTGGTTGAAAATATTTTCATTTTTGTTCTACAATTAAAATATCATATGATTATTAATTTCTTGATTACATATTATTAGAAATGATAAATTAATTTTATTAAGTCGGCCACTATTTTATCAAGTCCCATAGCCATCACCATTGAAATTAGAATGTCTTGTTTCTGGGAAATTCTAGTGGTAAGGATCCATATTCCATTTTTCACAACCCCAAAATGGTTGGTCAATCTATTTTAAGGTATTTAGGTAGTTAGGTCTTTTCTGACTATGGGATTGAATCTCCTTGATTCATTGAGTAGACTCCCCAATCCTGAAATCCTGAAATGGATTTCCCCAATACATTCCTCCAAATTTACACCAATTCTAGAAAGGGATACTCCTCTTGATGTAAAATAGTTAAATAGAATTAAAAATTTCATATGAGCTTTATGTATAAATTTAAGTGTCCCAAAAAGTGTTGGTCAAATGCATAGTTTTGTTAATTATTTACCTTAATTATATAATGGAAGATTTAGGCTCCTTAATATTTTATTGAGGTATTTTTATCTCTTACGAGTAAATTGCCTTATTGTCTTTATCATATTATTGGTAATATTATATGGAAATTACTTAAGTGATTAACCATGTCTTGATAATATTTACACATAATCTTGGTTTATTTTAGTTCCATCTTGCATTCTTGTTAATTTATTAATTATATAGTCCTGAAAATACATCCATAATGAAAAGCCATGAATATTATAGAAATAAAATAAAGTAAATGGCATGATCATGAGATCCTCTAATGATTATTTTATCTAGAGTTTGATAAAATAACTGCTGACCTATGGGAGAAACACATTGAACCATTTATGGTTCGTGTATACATCTTTCCACCAATCTACCTTTGTATCTCCTTGGATTGGTTTTTCCTCGTCTCCTTACTTGAACTGCCTCCACAAGCATGGGATCTCCATCCATTACATATGCTTTTTAACTCACACATATATGAGGGGTAAAAAAGAGGGGTTTATATAAAAGAAATCATGGTCACACAGTCCCTACATATTAATGAGGGGAGATGTTATACAGGACACCAGTTTTAATTTAAAATAAATTAAAACTGATCTCAAACAAAGGTCTGGTCTAGCTAATGATCATCCACAGACATGGAACTAATTTCACATTTAATAAAACATGAATTCAATTATTTAATCATTATTATTCAAATAAATCACAATTTAATAAATTAATTATTATCTTTAATTAATCAATCCATTTATCTAAATCCTTTTCTGAATTTCTTGGATATTCTCATCCATAAACATGGAGGTAACATGATGAGAAACTGTTCGAATCAACATGATATGTATTTCTGAACATTAAAAAAATATAGTTTCAATTCTATATAATTTGGTAAAGTAAATGATGTGTAGTTATGACTACATGGAGTGTAATACCTTCGTCATCTTATCTGAAGTACACACCAAGGGACTCTGTGTGTAAGGCGTACCTCGGAAATCTTGGAGTACACGGCATGTCTAGTGGGTCACAGGCCATGTTGTCTCTAGGTTTCATGGTTATCAGTCACCTTATTTTTGTATGAGATACACAGTTTGGCCCTTGAACTGAAGGGTATACACACCATGTCCAGTGGGCCACATGGTGTGTAATCTAGCTGAACCTCTACTGGTCTATCTTGGTCAACACGTGGTGTAATAATTAACTACACCACATGCCATTAATGCGCATGGCTTGAGTAATTGATGAATTACTTCCGATGAAGTGAACACAACTACACGGTGTGTAATATTGAATACATGGTGTGTATGGAAGATTACATGGTCTGTAGATCTAAATATACGGCTTTTACTGTTGTGTTACCTGGACAGAATTGTCGGTAACTCCTAATGAGATCCCCAATCTAATTTTAATAAAAAATTTATGTGTTTCTATTAGATCTGTGAGAAACAAAATGAGGAAGAAAAAATCTCGATATTTATATTAAAAGAATGATTAAACATGAATTTACGAAATAAATTGTCAAAGAATAAATTATCAATGATTTATTTAAATATTTGTAAAAAATGATGAGCATGCTCGGATACCACCTGTAGGATCTAGAAACAGTGGAAGTGTGGCGGTTGGGAGGGACCAACTTTTATTTTACCATAATCAATGACCAATCCGGGATCAATACGATGATGAACACCAGTATCCATAGTTAAGAATCAAAGAATTAGAAATATATAAGAATAACACTGGATCTGAGAAATAGAATCTTGCACATCATGTTTATAATTAATTTATTAATTTATAATGAAATTAAATACGGTCTTTGGTACTTTCTTCGTTGATGATTTTTGATCGTCCGAAATGACCCTTTAGGACTTTATTTGTTGTGCTCATGGGGATCCAAGGTAGAATATCTCTAGCAGTAATCAACTTGTGCTTCAATGGTCTCCAAGAAATTCCACTCATTCTATGGGTGCATGCATGGAGAAGTGAATGTCTCAAATCCATTGTTATTGATTGCTCGTTCTTCGGTCTTGAATAACTTCACTCATTCTTGCGAGGGAGAGATAAGAGTAGTCGAGAGAGAGAAAGTATGGCTCAAAAATTCTCAATTCACCAACGGTTTTGCACAATAGATGTACCTGCCTATTAATCAAGATGAGGTTTCAGTTATAATATTTAATTGCAAAATAGTAATTAAATGCAATTATAACTATTAGAGAAAACCCATGAAACATAATAGCAATAACATCAACGTTATTTGTGTTGCACCAACTTGCATATAATAGAACCATAAATGAAATATTGTGCCACATAATGATAATAGTATTATTATTATTTCTTGTGCCAACTGGATAAACATTATTCACTAACTTGTAAATAATTAATTTATCAACAGAAACAGTCTTGGTCCATTCAAACTCCTCTTCCATTTATTGAACACACGAATAAAATTGTTTATTCTCTTAAATAAATATTTTTATTTACAAACTAGTAAATAAATATTTATTAAACATTCAATAAAATAAAAAATACATATTTTATTCACAATCGTGTGAATACATATTTATTTTATTTATATGATCATTTTAACGTGAATAAAATAATTCCTTGGTCTTGAGAATAATATTTATTCCATTAATTAAATTCAAATAGAATTTAATCGAGACCACCATAAAAACTTAGTGTGTGAACATCTAGTGTTCTTTATTGTTGTCATTAGGTGGGCTTGCATAAAGTCCAAGATTACTTTTTAGAAATAGGTCAAGGCTCCCTAGAGAAAGAACATAATGTTGCAATGACAAAATCCACATATGAAAACTCACTCTATAATATAATTCCTTTGTCACAATATCTCATCAAAAAGGTTTCTTGATAGTTTCATCAACCTATATGATTACTATGTCATTCATTTACTACCTGAAATAAACACATCATTACACTTTGGACATGGAATTTTGGGTGATGGTTCTATTTCAATCAAAGGGCTGAGATATCAACTTCTATAAATTGAAGGGACCGAACCTTCATTGACTTATCCATTAATAACATGCCATTTGTGACACACCCAATGTACCATACTTCCCTCCATCATATGGAATGTAATTTTTCATTAGAAAATATAAGTTCATGAGTCATCAAACATATTAATGATAATTTTAATGTTTAAGGACCATTACACACACTCACAGATAGGAATATCTGATGACACCAAAACATGTGGAATTACTACTAGTCAGTATGTCCTCATAATATTGTATATTGAAGATTACCAAGTGCAAACTTCATGAGAATATTTTCTCATATTCTTAGGAGTACTCGCACCTAACAGTATTTATACTATGTGTCTCATAACAGTATGTCATCCAACCATATAACTATATTTAAGAATATTTTCATAGAACTTCAAGGTTATCATCATAGCGGGGAACTACTATGACCTTATTAATGAGAAAAATAATCTAGTACATTATTACATTATAGTCATGAAGAATAATGAACAATATGAAATAAGATGTTTAATATAAAAATACATTAAATATTCATGTAATCAATGTTTAAACATTTAGTTGTAGGACACCAACTCTAAGACTGACACATCATTGGGTGCATCCTTAGGGAAGAAATCTATATTGTGATACTATTGTGGAAGTCTAAGTAATAGAATGAAAAAAATTAGGAAACACATAATACCTTTCATTAATGTGGAAACTTTGTACATCTCCACTAGTTTTATAGGTTCAAACCGAAAAGTATTATGTTTGGTTCTTCTCAAATTTGGGAAGCACAGTTCCAATCATATGATTCAAAGGTAGTGGTGTCTCACCCTTAGAAAAAAGGGATTCCCATCTAGGAAGAAAGACTCATAAAAAGCCTAAATCTAGGCATTTATATATAGTAGAGCATGTTCAAGAGGAGTGAGACATAAAAATAGTGATAATTTTATATATATTGTTTATTATATTATCTAAGAATTTAGATTTGTTTTACACAGGTGCATTAATTATTTTATTTCATTTAAATTAATTTATTCATTCGGTATGTGACCAGAAGAGGTTCTATATGAGATGGATATTTTTACACCTCTAGGAAAGAAATGAGAACATTGTTTTAATTACTCTGATTATCATTTGGTGATCTCTAAGGTTGAGATTGTTTAGGATATATTATTGTGGGATCTAAAATTTGTTTATCTCATTTTAGGTATGGATTATATCATGAGTATTAAGTATTAGATTGATTATTACAACTAAAGGGTCATGTTTACTAACTATAATAGGATAAATCACATATTTTAAGGTGAATAGGACCTGAGAATATGAAGGTAAGGACCAATTATTTTAATATATATATCTCTCACATATAAAATATAAATATTTTTCCATAATGATAATAAGTGGGTTCATGATGAGAAGTTTCATCTAATGGTGAGTAAATTCATTGAGGTTTTTCTAGAGTAATTTTCATGGTTACCATTGACCTACTCCTTAGTAAAATCTTAATTTTCTTACCATTGTATCAAATGGGTTCTATAATGTTTAAGGAGTTAAATATCCAGCAAAAGGATATTGAGGGAAAGAGATATATTCTCCTGAGTGTGTCACCATGAGAATCATAGGTTCTTTTTTGTAAGAAGGTTGATTAAGCCCTTTGGCTCATTATTGACTAACAGAATATCAATTTGGTGACTAGAAAGAATAAATACCCTCTACCTCATATTGATGAATTTTTTTATCATCTCAAAGGGGATAAATGGTTTTCAAATATTGATCTTCACTTGAGGTATCACCTTTTTTGGATATGGGAGATGGATATACCCAATAATTATTATTTTTATATGTGATAAGAATTATGAGTATTTGGTAATTCCTTTTGGACTTATGATTTCCCTTAAATTGGTTATAGTCCCGATAAACTAAATCATCCATCAGTTCCAAAAAATATTTTTGTTATTATTTTTTGATTAAATTATCGTATTTTATAATACTATGTTACACTATGAGTATAACTTTTGTTTCATTAGGAATATCATAGAGGATCACTATTTTGATTAAATGTTTCCAAAGGTATGGGTATATATTAAAGTGGTCAAATTTATGGGCCATGTAGTGTTCTAAAGGGTTATATTCATGAATTTTTAGAAGATTTAAGTTGTGATGTCCTATGAAAAGACTAGAAATGTATTCAATATTATTATTTGCTTAGTATTGGTAGGATATTATTGTCACTTTGTATTGGACTTCTCCAGGTTGGATTCTCCTTTGAAAACTTTGACCTAAAAGGGTGTGAGATTTGAATTGGATGAGAATTCTCAAAATTTCCTTTAGAAAATTGAAGCATATGCTGACCTCATATTAGTTATGATTCTACCCAAGTAGTTAATGGAATAATTTTTGAATTGTGACACTTCAATTATAGGTACAGAGTGTGTGTTGATTTAGGGTTATAATGTTGTGGACTATGATTCACATCATTTGTTCCCTCATGAGAGGAATTACCACTCACATGACCTGGATTT
Source organism: Viscum album (assembly GCA_963277665.1). Taxonomy (NCBI): domain Eukaryota; kingdom Viridiplantae; phylum Streptophyta; class Magnoliopsida; order Santalales; family Viscaceae; genus Viscum; species Viscum album. The sequence goes on from OY728166.1 coordinate 208,051,537, forward strand.
AGTAGATGTCATGAATTCACTAAATACATTGACTCTCTATCTATTTGGAGCGAGTTTTACCATATACTCTAATAATATGAGACTAAATTATATCATCACTCAGATAGACATGAACCTTAATAAGATGAGATGGGTGAAATATCTGCATACCATTCATTTTGACTTAATATATTCCCCTACTAAGGGAATCATTATGGTGGATTCCTAGAGTAGGAAATTAATTACTTGGGTTTTGAATAACTTCAAAGAATAGTGGAAGTTAATGACCTTGTATGATGATCTACATGTAGATATTTTGGTTGAGGATGAGCAGGTGTTTCTTTCTAGTGTCCATGTTTCAATCACACTTAATGAATGAAACCAGTTAGGGAAAGCATAAGATCCATGTTACCAGTAGATTAGTAGAGTATTAAATGGTAGAGATGACTCGGGTAAACTATCTTGTTCTCATTAGGGTTTTCTTATTTTCTGAAACTGGTTAGTGGTCCATAAGATCCTAATATAAAATTTTTTGTCCAGTAGTTATCATTATAACTAGGTTGTTCACCCTAGGGCTACCAAAATCGATTATGACTTGATACGATGATACTAGTATCCTGGGATTAGGTGAGATATTTGTGCATTTGTATCTAGATAATTTTTTTTTCAGATAATCAATGTGTGGACTACATAAGGGGGGGTGTGTTATACCCTTTACCCATAGTGGTTTGTGAATGTCATGAAATTGACATGGATTTTATAAAAAAATCACCTCAAACTCCTAGTGGGAAAAATTAATTATGTGTGATTGTTTATTGTTTGAAAAAATTCACCTCATTTATTTCCTATAAAGGAGTCAATAAAGGTGGAGGATCTTGGATTCTTGTATGTATAGAAGATTATGAGGCTACCTGGGGGGATGATAAATATTTTTTATGACATTGAATGATTTTTTACATCCCAATTATGAAAATATATTCAGGATTCTATGATTTCATAGTTGATAATAAGAAAGGCCTATCACATTTAGTCAAACGGCTAGATTGGGTGAGCAATCCAGATTTTGGAGGATATGCTCAAATATTGTTTACTCGATTTTGGGAGAAACATGTATCATTATATGAGTTTGATTATAATACCAGTTACCATGCCTATATTAATATAAATCCCTTAAAAAACGTTTATAGATGATTTTGTTAAGCCCCTCTATGTTGGACTGAAATGGGTGAATGTTCACTATTGGGGCCAAGTCTCATCCAAGTGAAAACAAGAAAACCTCATCTAATATATAAAATATTTGAAACAATTAGAAGTCATTATAAATCATATTATTAACTATATAAACATACATTTGAGTTCTTTCTAGGTGATTGAGTATTTATTCAGATTTTACTATGGCTTAGTCACCATTGACTTGGTAAGTATGAAAATTTGGCACCTCGATATGTCAAGTTGTTTGAAGTTGTTGAATATCTTAGGAAGGTGGAATACTATCTATCTTGGCCACCTTATATGTGGATGATTCATGAAATGTTATAAATATATTAGTTAAATGAGTATTGATCATACCCTTATTATGTGGTTGATTTGAAAGATGTGGTACTAAAACCTGATGCTTCTAAGTTTGAGAAACCATTGAAAATTATGGACCATTAAACTAAAGGGATGTAAATAAAATTAGTTTTGTGAGAATGTTTGTTTTTTAATCATGTACGAGATAGACACAACATGTGGTAGAGTGAGTCTTTAGTGAATGAACAATGGCTTTATCTCTTCTCCAATTAATAACATTGAGGAGTTTTTGGTGGTACAAAGTGGAATATTAGGGATAAATGTGACACCTGAGGGGTCACTGGTATATATTTATCTTATTTTTTTAATTATCCTTATTTAATTTTAGAATTTATAAGACTTGAAGTTAAAAAAATTATAAATTTTTTTGAATACATACCTAATAACATGGTTAGCATACATTTATTAAAAAATGTGTAGTTGACCACATGGGAGGGGGTGCATGGGGTCTAGTGTTGTTTGACAAAATTTTTCAAAGGGTTTTTAAACCATTCAAGTGTCCCTAGGAAACTGTGTGACCTATTTTTTAAAGTAAGTGGGAACCACATAGTTAGTACATTATTTATCAAACAGTACCTAAAAACCCTACCTAATTCCCTATTTTCTTCAAATTGAAAAATTTACAAACTGGAACTATTGGAATTTTAACCCAAAACACCCCACTTTCATTCTCATTCAATTGGGAATGTTCCCCAATTGAATCCCTTTCTTATTTTTCAAAATTTTGGTGATTAACAAATTATTTTATCATATTTATTTATGTTATGGTTTGATTTATTCAATATTTATCATCTATTCTTATTCATTCTTCATGTTAGTTATTTTTCTCTCTCATTATACAACCCTAATGGCCATTCAAGTCCAATCCTATGGTTTTTGGGTTAGGTTTTTTATTTTTTTTCATGGTTTTTAGGTTTATAATGATATCTTCTTTCCTAGTTTGGTGTTTTATTTCAAAGGTGACAAGGTTCTGATGGTTATCAATGTTGGTGATTATATATATATGGACTTTTTATTGGAATACAATTTTTTCATGAGAATTTCCATTATTTTATTGATTTTTTTAAAAGTTAAATCTTTAATGGATAATTTATTTTATTTAATTGATACATGTGATTAACATTAGTATAATTCATTTTTTCCCTTATTTTATATTGAAAAAAGATTATTCCTATTAAGTTTTTGATAACATTATTCAAATAGATCCTTGGTTTTCTAAATAGTTTTTCAATATTTTTTTAAATCTAAAATGATTATATATTCATTTTATAACTGTGGGTTTTTTATTTGGTTTGAATAATTTGACATTAAATGTTTTTTATTTAATGTGGAAAATTATAATACCATAGGTGGGATGGAAACAAAATGATTGATTCCCAAGTTTAGTCTTATACTAGATAGAGTTCATTTCTAGGGAGACTTAGGAGGGCCTAATTTTTTTTCACATGGGTCAGGTTCATGTTGGTTAGCCTAGTGAATTGTGAGTCTAGTTACTAGGAAGCCCTAGCCCAGAGCTCCCACATGTGTTCTTGATGTGTTGATTTATCATTATACCTATATTTCTTTTTTTCATTATGGATTGTTAGGTCACCATTACCTCATTAATAACATGGATTTATTTATTTCAAGGTTTTTATTTAAAGAACCAAAATATTTTCCGAACCAAAAGATTTAATAAAATATTTATTTTTAAAGAAATTTTTATCTAAAAAAATTATATTTTTTAAACTATAATAAGAGGTCTATAGAGTGAAAATAATTATATATATTAATAGTGGTATCCTAAGAGGCATTTTCTCAATATATATATATATATATATATCCTTGGGTGTATACATGATAGGTATTATATAATATAGGTAAATGTAATTAGGATGATTCGCATATCAATTATTCTTAATGGATATTTTCCTCCTTTGGTATGTGTTTATAGAGGCCAAGGGCCACATGGAGATTATTACTTTTTATAAATTTCATATACTATTCTTTTGATTGTTTTATATGTGGTTATGTATCTGCCTTTTTCCATTGATTTACCTTTAATGATGGAACATATCCTTGTTTTTTATTATAGTATCTTGTTTTACTATGTTCAGATTTTGATGTTTATTTTGGTAATTTTATCATGTTTATACCATTTTTGGTTTGGATGTTGTATTTTTTGTCTATTGGATGGCATGGATGTCCAGCATATGGATAGGTTATATTAGATTCTTAAAATGAATCGATGTTTTATGAATGGATTTATAGAGGGCGAAATGATTCAAATTGATTTATATTGGATAATTAGGTGCTATTAACCAGCCCAAGGTTATTGGAAACACAACTATAGCAATGTGATAGGCTGACATTGGTGACATGGAATATTGACCTAGGGTTTTTCATTGTAAAGGGATTAGTTTATAAGAGCCCTAATAACCGCTATATAAAGGTAACTCTCGATAAGTATATTGAAATTTTGAAAAGTGTATAGATTCACTATGTTTTATAAAGGTAATTCATAAGCATCTATAAGATTCTTAATTGTTAACACCATTTTCATAATAGTTAGAGTCATTGTATTTGGGGAAAAAATTATATAAAGAACAGACTCTACTTTTATTTTATAAGAGTTATTTTATTTCATAAGTTTTATGTAACGACCCAAAGTTTCATTAATGGAAATCCATATTGATCTAATTGAATGTCTCTTTATGTTTATATAAAGTGTCAACTTCATTGGTTTCATGTTAAGAATTTTGACCGTTGCTAATATAGTCGTTGAACAGTGATCACATGATTAGTATAAATATAGGACTTTAACAAATCCAATTTCCTCAGACAAAAGAAGCGATGGCCTCGTCCAGTAGAATTTCTCCATACGAAGCCCATTTGTCAGAGCTCGGAAAAGAGGTGGCGTCTTTGGGCTTCGCCCTTGACCAAGCCCAATCTGAGCTTCATCATGTCAAACTCGAACGTGACCGTCTACGGGAAAAGTGGAAGTTGATTGAAATTACCACTCGAGCGATGTTATCCAAGCCACCCCAAGAGTCTGTCACCATCGCACACCTTACCCTTAGGTCTTATGCAGCTGTTTTAAGGGGTTATGTAACAAATAAGTAGTACTATGTTCATGTACATTATTTTTTTATATAATAATTAATATAATTTCTAGTCATTTTTATACATTGTAAATAGTTTTTAAAGTACAAATGGTGTTTTTAGTTATTTTTTAATTAAGAAATCTATTTTATTAAATTAAGTGATTTTTGAATTAAATAATATTTTAATAAAATAATAATATTATTATTAAATTAATTTTTATTAAATATAAATGATCTTATAATTTTATGAATGCTATTAAAAATTTTATTAAGGTTTGAAAGCCATTTTTGTCAAAACCCGTGAATTTTCGATAAATGTCCATTTTTATTTTAAAGGTGAAAATTAACATATTTAGAAAATTATTTAGATAAAATAAAGGTTATTTTTGGAATCAGGACGTCGAAATTATCCAACGGTGAATTTTTCATAATTTTCTGAGACAATCAAATTTTTGGGTAAAAATTAAATACTATTTAAATATATAATGTCTTTTATGACATCATAATGACCCAATAGTGATGTAATAAAATACTATAATCTTTATTTTCGGCCAAAATATGTTTTAAAATTAAAATAAAGTGATTTTGGGTTTGTTTGACTTATTTTTCAAAGCATTAATGGAGCCCTCAAGACTTATTCAACACTTTTCCTTTTTAAATTAATTTCCATGGGAGTGTGACTCACCTCCACATAAGAAACCTTATTATTTTAAGAATTTTGGACTTTGGCCTTATAAAATAATGTTTTCCTCTTCCCTTTTCCAAAAACCATGGGCAAAACCCATGGGATGGTTTGTGGTTTGTATTAATTTTATATAAGGGGTCCCAAACCTAAATAATAAAGAATTCCCTCACCTTTCCTATATAAACCCACCCAAGCTCCCACTTCTTCCTCACTAAAAGCCCTTTAAGTTCGCCCAACCTCTGCCCTACTCTCTCTATAATCCTCCCAAGGTTCCCCAAGCTCCCAAGAAGCCTCTCACAAGCCTCTCTCTAGCCTTTGGAAGCACACTTCCAAGTAAGGGTTTTTTTCTTCCTTTTTCATTTTTGTCCAATTTTCTTTAAGTTTTTTTTCCCTTTTAATTTTAATTATAAATGTTGGGTTATGGTTTCACACCTCCCCAATACTGCCCTATTTATGATTGAATTATGGGAGACCCTTTCCCACTCATTAAATGCCTCCCATGTACACCTGTTACTATGTCAAAAATCCGAAAGGAACTTCTCTCTTCTCTTTTACATTCAAGAAATACTTTTGAATCATGAATCTAAATTCCATTAAAATTGTTGGGACATGTATCTATATTACCTCCTTACTGTCCACTACATGTAAATATGATGAGTAACCCCTTTCTCTCTCATCAACCATTTTTATGAATTCTTATGTCACGTCGTTACGTTGTCGAACTCGCACTGATTTTCTAAGCCAGTGCCATTGTGTAGTGAATACCATGCCCTTTTCTCCATCAAGGGTATTCACCTTTCTGCACATTTACTTATTGATTACAAATATTCATGTATTAATTCCACATTCCTTTATCATGGAATAAATGTTTATGTTTTATGAATCCATGTTTTATGATCCATGTGGCACACTTATGCATGAAATGAAATGTTTAAGAAGGGTGTGCCCCTATAGTGCTCCAATGCATTTGGTAAAGTATAGTATCATGATATATAATGTTCAATGAGTGTTGACTCATTATAATTCAAGTACAATGAGGTTATACTCATGCTTTATGTGCAATGAGGATTTAATCATGCTCCATGTGCAATGGTCTTTGGCTCATGCTAATTCCATGTTAAGTGTTGTTGCCACATTTCCATGTTATGATTATCATGTTTTATCATGCCTTTATGTTCACATTTTTCTTATGCTCTATTGATATGCCTATTGTCTAACATTTATTGTAATCCTCATGTTATTCCATGTGTAATCCCTTACTGGGCTTTATAGCTCACCCTTTTCTTATGCATGTCCTCAGGTTATCCCATGCAATGCTAAGTATGAAGGAATATAGTGGTCATGTAAAGGATACTTTCAATAAAGATGTTGTATATCATGTATTAAGTTATTATGTAATGATCCTAATACCCAATGACACTAAAACTCTCAATATTATTTTTTGTATCAAGATAAGTTTTATGTAATAAATCATGTTTAAGTTTTTAATAAAAAGCAGGGTTCTCATAGTTTGTATCAAAGGATAGGTTTAGTTATTTTTGGGATTAGGAAACCCCAGTAAAGCCCTAGAGACAAGACTAAGTATAATAAAAATATCCCTAAGTTTTGGTGAGTATTGAGTAAGTGGGTTGTCAAGCAAATACATCCCTGTATGGATACGAGCAGGTAGAGGCAGCTCTGGCACAAATATATCCTAGGGGTAAAACATGAAAACACCCCTTTGAGCTAGACTCAAACGGGAACTGGTGCACGACAACGGGCCTTGCTGCACTTTTGGTTATGAAACTTCAGGAGGATATGTTTTGATAAATTCACAAGCTTAGTATGAACCCTTATTAAGGGAATTAAAAAAATTCCCCTAAGAATATATGTTAGAAAGTAGATCATGAAAAGCCTAGATTTAAGCCTATAGACTCATGAGTTAAAGAAATGAAATTTTATTTATAAGTCATCAACTTTTGTCTTTGGATTACCCTTTATGTGTTACCCCTAACTTTCCTTTTATTCCATCCAATGGCCGGTAATATGAGGACTTGGGCTAACAACCGTTGTGAAGATCAGTTTGATGATTGTACTAATGAGATGCCAAATCCAATGGGAGTGAGAATCGCGAACTTTGTCATTCTTCTCTCTCAGCTAACTCAAGTTTTGAATAGAAACACGGGTCAAGAGGAATGGTAAACCCCACCTAAGAAAGAACAAGTTGCTATAGAGAGATTTATGATACAAGGGCCTCCTACCTTTAGTGGATCATCTGATCCCACGATCGCTGAACAATGGATCAACTCCATTGAAAAGATCTTATCCATCCTTCAATGTTCTGAACAAGAGAAGGTTCTCTTGGATTCTTATCGTATGGAGGGTGAAGCTGATAAATGGTGAACATTGATCAAAAGTATGAATCCTGAGGAGGATATCGAGGCGTTGGAATGGATGGATTTCCAGAAGATGTTTTTCGATAAATATTTTATGCGCACCCTCCGGCTTAAGATGGAAAGGGACTTCCTTTCCCACAAGCAAAAAGAAGAATAATCTATTAGAGCGTAAAATGAAAACTTCACATGGCTTGCATGATACGCTTCCATCTTTGTCGTTACCCCCGAATGCAAGGTCGGCCGCTTCTTTGGTGGGCTAAATCCTAGCTTGCAGAAAGCATTACCGATCTGTGACTTCGACAGCTATGAGGAAATTTTCTGATGTTCCCTCAAGGTCGAAATGGATATCGGGGAATCACAGGGGTATCATGGGGACAATAAGTGTAAGGTGTACTTCAATGCTAGTGGTCCGATGGATAAATCCAATGGTGCTAAGAAGATCCAGCACACCACTTTCCAAAAGTGCAGAAATAAGAACCCTAGAAATTGCCTTAAAGGGATGAGAAAATGCTCCAGGTATGGAAGAGAAGGGCACCTAGCTGTTAACTATCAGCAAGAAGGACCCGCGGCTGCGACAGAGGAGAGGAACGCTCCGTTAGAACCTCAACGCATTGTTCAATGCTACAAATTCAAAGAACCGGGTCATTTTGAAAATCAGTGCCCTAATCCAAGGGTTATCGGAGGCAACCAACAACCTCCAAGACAGTAAGGAAGAGCTTTTTCCATCACTTCTGCCGAAGTGAACCCTGAGAACGAAGTGGTGACAAGTACACTAGTTATTCATTCATGAATAGAAAACTTACTTTTTGATTCAGGTTTTACGCATTCTTTTATATCTCGAAAGTTTAGTAGAACAATCCCATAACCACCACAAATAATGGAAGTAAAGATGTCGGTGAGTACGGGAAATGGGGAAATCATTGCATCCCATGTATATAAGTCGTCCCCTGTTATAATTTGTGGATTTAATTTCCCGAAGAACCTCATCATACTCCCTCTGGTGGAATTTTATGCAATTCTTGGCATGGATTGACATTCCTTATATAGAGCAAACATAAATTGTCGGGAGAAGGAAATCACACTCCATATGGAGAATCATCCCCCAATTCTTTACAAGTGTCAGGAGGAAGATGAATCTCATTTAGCTCCATCATCTCAAGCATGGATATTACTACCTTATGAGCACGTGTATCTGGCTCAGATGATTGAGTCCAAGGATGAAACCATCCTTGAAGAAATGCCTATTGTGAGGGAATTTGATGATGTGTTTCCCGAGGAACTGCCTTGTCTTCCTCCAAGAAGAGATGTTGAGTTCTCAATTGAACTTATACCTAGGGCACTACCAATATCCAAGACTCCAAATAGAATGGCTGTTGTAGAGCTTTAAGAGATGAAGAAACAACTACAGGAGAATCTAGATAAAGGGTTTATACGCCCAAGTGCTTCACCAGGGGGTGCACCAGTCCTCTTCGTCAAGAAGAAGGATGGGTCAATGCGGCTTTGCATCGATTATCGTGAACTTAACAAAATAAAGATAAAGAACAAGTATCCTATCCCAAGAATCGATGACTTGTTTGATCAGCTGCGTGGAGAACAATACTTCTCCAAGGTGGATTTGCGGTCGGGATATTATCAAGTAAGGGTGAAGAAGGAAGATATCCCCAAGACTGCTTTTCGTATAAGTTACAGGCACTATGAATTCATAGTAATGCCTTTTGGACTCACCAACGCTCCAGCAATATTCATGAGATTGATGAATAGAGTCTTTAGAGATTACCTTGACAAATTTGTGGTAGTATTTATAGATGATATTTTAATATACTCCAAAACCAGGGAGGATCATGAGGAGCATTTATGAACTGTACTAGAGACTTTGTGCAAGGAGAATCTCTATGAAAAGTACAACAAGTGTGATTTATGGTCGAAGGAGGTCTCATTCTTGGGCCATATCATCACAAGCAATGGGATATATGTGGATCCCACCAAAACAGATGCAATTTAGGGATGGTTGAGGCCAACATCGGTAACAGATATCCGTAGCTTCTTGGGGTTAGCTGGATATTATCGATGATTTGTGAGAAATTTCTCATGATTTTCCAACCCACTTACCAAGATAACTCGAAAGGGAGTAAAGTTTTCTTGGAGTGATGAATGCGAAAAAATATTCAAGGAGTTGAAAAGGAGTCTTATCACTGAGCCCGTGCTCACTTTACCCATAAGTGGGGAACTTTTTGTGGTATTCAGTGATGCTTCAAATAAGGTCTTAGGCTATGTACTGATGTAGAATGATAAAGTGATATCCTATGCCTCAAGGTAGTTGAAAATACACGAGTGAAACTATCCAATGCATGATCTGGAGTTGGTGGCTGTGATCTTTGCCTTGAAAATCTGGAAGCATTATCTCTATGGAGATAAATGTAAGATATATACTTACCACAAGAGTCTTAAATATATATTCACACAAAAAGAGCTTAATATGCTCCAAAGAAGAAGGATAGATCTCATCAAGGATTATGACTGTTCAATACATTACCACCCTGGGAAAGCGAACAAGGTGGCAGATGCCCTGAGTAGAAAGGACCCAGCAATTCTATCAATGATGAGAACTGAGAAGGATCCAATCTTCTTAGACTTGATGAAGATGGACGTGTGAATCTTAAAGAAGGGAACATCATCAATCCTTTCACAAATGATTGCTCAACCATCCCTTTTGGAAAGGTTAAAGAATGCTCAAAAGGATGATGTGGGAATTCAGGAAAAAGTGGAAGCTATCAAAAAAGGGAAATCCTCAGAGTTTAATGTTAATGAAGAATGAATTGTGAAGTTTGGGAAAAAACAATGTGTTCCATCAAGTCCAGAGCTGAAGAAGGAACTTTTGGATGATGTACATAGTTCAAATTTCTCTATTCACCCAGGGAGCACAAAGATGTATCGATATCTCCGAGAAAACTTTTGGTGGGATAATACGAAGAAGGAGATTTCCGGATATACATCAAAGTGCCTGGTGTGTCAGTAAGTGAAGGCAGAGAGGCAGAAGTCTAAGGGGATGATGCAAACATTGCTCATACCAGAATGGAAATAGGAGAACATCACCATGGACATTGTCACCGGACTTCTGAGGACATCCAAAGGCAATAATGAAATCTGGGTTGTTGTGGATCGTCTTACAAAGACTGCACACTTCATTGCTATTTGGGAGGATTTTTCATTGGATCAACTGGCGTGGATATATATCAGGGAAGTCGTAAGGATGCATGGAGTACCACTATCTATTGTGTCTGACCGAGATCCAAGATTCACCTCTAAGTTTTGGAAGAGTCTTCAACATGCTCTGAATACTGAACTAAACTTCAGTACGGCCTATCATCCTCAAACCGATGGCCAATCCGAGCGGACTATCCAAACACTTGAGGATATGTTGAGAGCATACTCAATGGACTTTAAAGGAGGATGGGATCAAAATCTTCCTCTGTTCAAGTTCTCTTATAATAAAAGTTTCCACTCAAGCATCCAAATAGCACCATATGAAGCCCTGTATGGGAAAAGGTGCAGAACACTGGAATGTTGGGAGGAGGTCGGTGAACATAAGCTGCTTGGACCAGAAATGGTAGAAGAAATGGTCGAGAAGGTGAAAACCATTCAGCAGCATATCAAGGCAGCTCAGAGTCGACAGAAGAGTTATGCAGATAATCGTCAATGAGACCTTGATTTTAAAGTTGGAGACATGGTGTTTCTATGCATATCTCTGTGGAAGAAGGTCATAAGGTTTGTAAAGAAAGGGAAGTTAATCCAAGGTACATCGGCCCCTTCGAGATTCTTGATCGTGTCGGGGATGTGGCCTATCGACTAGCACTTCCACATGCCATAGCCAAAGTACATGATGTCTTTCATGTATCCCTCTTAAGGAAGTACATACCAGACCCTTCACATGTACTCTCTTCTGAGGTGGTATAATTGGAATATGGTCTTTCTTATGAGGAGCAACCAGTGAAGATCTTAGATCGTAGAGAAAAATTTCTACGAAATAAGACAATGCCCCTCGTGAAGGTGTTGTAGAGAAACCAAAAGTTTGAAGAAGCGACTTGGGAGTCGGAGGATATGATGAAGTTGAGTTACCCACATTTGATTTAGTGTGGGAAAAGGAAAATTTGGAGGGAGAAATTTCTTAAGGGGGGGTATTGTAATGACCCAAAGTTTCATTAATGGAAATCCATCTCTATCTAATTGAATGTCTCTTTATGTTTATATAAAGTGTCAACTTCATTGGTTTTATGTTAAGAATTTTGACCATTGCTAATATATCCATTGAACAGTGATCACATGATTAGTATAAATATAAAACATTAACAAATCCAATTTACTCAGACAAAAGAAGCGATGGCATCGTCTAGTAGAATTGCTCCATACGAAGCCCATTTTTCAGAGCTCAAAAAAGAGGTGGCATCTTTGGGCTTCGCCCTTGACCAAGCCCAAGCTGAGCTTCATCATGTCAAGCTCAAACGTGACCGTCTACGGGAAAAGTGGAAGTTGATTGAAATTACCACTCGAGCGATTTATGCGAGCCACCCCAAGAGTTTGTCACCATCGCACACATTACCCTTAGGTCTTATATGGATGTTTTAAGGGGTTATGTAACAAATAAGTAGTACTATTTTCATGTAAATTATTTTTTTATATAATAATTAATATAATTTCTAGTCATTTTTGATACATTGTAAATAGTTTTTAAAGTACAAATGGTGATTTTAGTTATTGTTTAATTAAGAAATCTATTTTATAAAATTAAGTTATTTTTGAATTAAATATTATTTTAATAAAATAATATTATTATTATTAAATTAATTTTTATTAAATATAAATGATCTTATAATTTTAGGATTGCAATTAAAATTTTTATTAAGGTTTGAAATCCATTTTTTGTCAAAACCCGTGAATTTTCAATAAATATCGGTTTTTATTTTAAAAGTGAAAATTAACATATTTATAAAATTATTTAGATAAAATAAAGATTATTTTTGGAATCAGGACGTTTAAATTATCCAATGGTGAATTTTTCATAATTTTCTGAGACAGTCAAATTTTTGGGAAAAAATTAAATACCGTTTAAATATATAATGTGTTTTATGACATCATAATGACCCAATAGTGATGTAATAAAATACTATAATCTTTTTGTTCGGCCAATATATGTTTTAAAATTAAAATAACGTGATTTTGGTTTTGTTTGACTTATTTTTCAAAGCATTAATGGACCCCTCAAGACTTATTCAACACTTTGCCTTTTTAAATTAATTTCCATGGGAGTGTGACTCACCTCCACATAAGCAACCTTATTATTTTAAGAAGTTCGGACTTTGACCTTATAAAATAATTTTTTCCTCTTCCCTTTGATAAAAACCATGGGCAAAAACCATGGGATGGTTTGTGGTTTGGATTAATTTAATATAAGGGGTCCCAAACCTAAATAATAAAGAATTCCATCACCTTTCCTATATAAACCCACCCAAGCTCCCACTTCCTCCTCACTCAAAGCCCTTTAATTTCGTCCAACATCTGCCCTAATCTCTCTATAATCCTCCCAAGGTGCCTAAATCTCCCAAGAATCCTCTCACAAGCCTCTCTCTAGCCTTTGGAAGCACACTTCCAAGTAAGGGTTTTTTTCTTCCTTTTTCATTTTTGTCCAATTTTCTTTAAGTTGTTTTTCCCTTTTAATTTCAATTATAAATGTTGGGTTATGGTTTTGCACCTCCCTCATACTTCCCTTTTTATTATTGAATTATGGGAGACCCATTATCTCTCATTAAATGCCTCTCAGGTACACCCGTTACTATGCCGAAAATCCGGAAGGAACTTCTCTCTCCTCTTTTACATTCAAGCAATACTTTTGAATCATGAATCTAAATTCCATTAAAAATTTTGGGACATGTATCTATATGACCTAATTACTGTCCATTACATGTAACTCTGATGAGGAACCCCTTTCTCTCTCATCAACCATTTTTATGAATTCTTATGTCACGTTGTTACGCTGCCAAACTCACACTGATTTTCTAAGCCAATGCCATTGTGTAGTGAATACCATGCCCTTTTCTCCATCAAGGTTATTCAACTTTATGCACATTTACTTATTGATTAAAAATTTTCCTGTATGAATTCCACATTCCTTTATCGTGGAATAAATGTTTATGTTTTATGAATCCATGTTTTATGATCCATGTGGCACACTTATGCATGAAATGAAATGTTTAAGAAAGGTGCGCCCTTATAGTGCTCCAATGCATTGGGTAAACTATAGTATCATGATACGTCATGTGCAATGAGTGTTTACTCATGCTAATTCAAGTGTAACAAGGGTTTACTCGTGATTTATGTGCAATTAGGATTTACTCATGCTCCATGTGCAATGGGCTTTGGCTCATGCTAATTCCATGTTAAGTGTTGTTGCCACATTTCCATGTTATGATTATCATCCTTTATCATGCCTTTATGTTCACATTTTTCTTATTCTCTATTGATATTCCTATTGTTTAACATGTATTGTACTCCTCGTGTTATTTCATGTGTAATCCCTTACTGGGCTTTATAGCTCACCCTTTTCCTATGCATGTCCTCAGGTTATCCCATGCAATGCTAAGTATGAAGGAATGTAGTGGTCATGTAAAGGAAGATTTCAATAAAGATGGTGTATTTCATGTTTTATGTTTTTATGTAATGATCCTAAGCCCCAAAGACACTAAAACTCTATATCTTCTTTGTTGTATCAAGTGAAGTTTTATGTAATAAATCATGTTTAGGTTGTAATAAAAAGCAGGTTTGTCATATTTTATTTTATATATATTACGATTCATTTTATTATTTCATAAGGGGTATCAAATAGATGTAAATTTAGAAAATTAAGGAGATCACTAAAGAACATAAGTTTCATATGACTATTTTATAAGGGTTATCTAAAATTGTATAAGGTTTATTAGTTAGTAATTTTTTTTGAAAAAACAACATTTCACTAAGTAACATTAGGGTCGGATTTTTGTTACATAGGAGTCATTTTAAGACTCCTTGACAAATGTAATGACTACCACTTAATAAATTATCCAAGTGTGATGATTCCAGGATAAATTCAAATTTTAAAAAATTACAGGTTTTTTGTGAAGACCCTATTAAACCCAAGAATATTGGAAAATTAAGTTAGGGTTTTTTGTATTGATGTTTAATGGAATTTCAAATATAAATATTTGAAATTATTTATTTCAATAAAATTTATGAGTAATTTTTAAGAAGTAGTTTACCAGTTTAAAAATAAATAATCATGATAAGAAAACATAGAATAAATTCATGGAGGTTTATATATTCAAATAAAGAAATTATTTTGTTTATTATAAATATATATATATATATATAAGTGTTTGTTAGAAGAATTTGATACTATGTGAAACCATAGAAATATATTATTGAAGAAAGTGGAAGAAAATAGGAGATTGATAAGTGTTAAAACTAAATTTTAAATTTTTTTAAGAAAATATAACCTATTATTTATAATTCAGATCCTTTCTATTAAGTATTAGGAAGACTGATGTGTAAATGAAGGCTCTCATGCATAGGCGAATCCTTTTAGAAATTTGAGAATGAAGTTCAATGTGCATGATCTTATGTGGATATTTTTCTGATAGTTGATGACTTAAATTGAGTAAGAATGTATTTTTATCTTCTACAAATACATTAAAAGGTCATATGAATAATTTTCTCCAAAACTTGATTTTAAGAAGATTCACTAGAGGCTAGAGAAATCTATTATAATAATGTCACCACCAATTGTGAGGTTGAAGAACTGCCGACATATAGTTGTTATCGCATTACAAAGGCTCAAGGAAATATAAAATTGTTATCCAATAATAGAATACATTACCTTTCATGAGTAAAATAAAAATACTACCCTTATATTGTAATCACTTGAACATTATATTGAATATATTGGTCTCAAAACTTAACCAAAACCTTGTAAGTAGTAGTTACCCCATTAGGATTGAACCTTATAAAAACTCTTTTATTCATCTCTAAATTATAGTTTCATATGGGTTATAGAGTTTTTAAAGGTTTATGGATCAATTATATAAAAATTAATTGATGATAATTTCAAAATTAGGTTTTAAAATTTTACCATTAATCCCCCTCCCCCTCAGTGGTACATCGATTAACCTAGTCACTTCAAGGGGTATCAGATATAACTAGGTTTCCTTTAATAACTTATCAAAATCAACGGTGAAGATTAGAGAATATGAATTATATCAATATCAAAGGGGTTATAATATTTATAGAAAGATATTTCATGTATAAAATAACATGATTCTCCCCCATATCCTTTCACAAGTCCAAGAAGTGAGTTATGTTATGGAAATGGGTTTTGAACCACTTCAAAGGGATTCTCTGATTACATTTATATATAATAGAAATCTAAAAGTGTATGATAAATCTAGAAACTATATCATGTAATCCAGGACATATAAATTTTACAAAAAAATTATGTGAATCAAGAAATCCAAAAAGGTATAGGATAAACTTTAGAACTTGTATTAAGGGGATAATAATTTTAAAGAAACTAAACTATATATTTAGAGAGTCATGCTTGAAAATATTAGAATGGATGATAATATGATTAAAAATTACCATTTTAGAAGTGTAAATGATATAGTTAGTAAAATTAGGTGATTTAGAGACACATTATAAGATTCAAGCATTATAAATAAGTTAATAAGAAATTTATAGACCATTTTGATCCAAATGTATCTGATTTGTAATAAAATAAAGAATTATATTTATACTAGTTTAACAATACACTTATCAATTATGAGATAAGGTAGGATATTATGTTCAATAAAAATTATAAAGAGGAAATGGAATTCAAATCCATGAATAAACATGGTATTTAGGTGGAGGATATTTATTCCTCTAGTGAATCATAAAGTGATGATGAAAAATTATGAAGAGTATAAGAGGATAATATTTCTTATTTCTAAAAATATAAAAAAGAAAAAGGGAAAGTATAAAAGAAAACTCAACCTAACTGATTTAATCATAGAGGAATTAGACATTTTAAAACTAATTGTACAATAAAAAATGTGTGTATGTTAGATATAAATAGGATTAAGAAAAACCCTAAATAAATAAATTTAGAAGAAGACCTAAAAATACCAAAAAATCTGTTAAAAATAATGAATATATTTAGAGAATAGAAAAGTTAAGTATGTTAAGAGAGGAATATGTTAAATCCCATGACATAGGTATATTATGTTTTAATATTTTATTATATCACTCCTAATTCAAGATATGTTCCCAAATGTTGAGGATCGAGATTTTGAAAAATACAGAAAATTGACATAGTGCACGGTTAGATATAACTATATGATAGTCATGTGAGGGGTAATTTTTATTTCAGTAGGGTTTTGAAAAGTATAATAATGGTTTGTAAAACTATGTAATAATTAATAGGTAATCATTTGGCCGATTTTTGTATAAAGTAGGAGGACCAAACAGTTTTCACAAGGATTATTAATCCATGTGGCCAAACCATGTGACCTATACGACTTTCTTAAAATTTTAAAATTACCTTGACACCCTTATGATTTTTTAACCTATAATTACTCCCTATTCTACATTATATTGACAAAAAAATTCTCTAACACTCTATGTGTCTCTCGACATTGTTTCATAGTGATTCCCCATTGATCTTGGGGGAACTCTACAAGTTATGTTTGTTTTTCCTCTCAATTTCTTCTTATTTATATGGATTTTCCATTCAACTATATTCTTCATTAAGAATTGGAAACATAAAAGGTTTTGATATCCATATATAGGGTTTTGGATAGATATTTATGTTTTTTATTATTGAACTAGGCTTTTAGGGATCTATGTCTCTTCAATTCTAGTCATAGTTTTCAAAGGAAATAATGTTTCCTCCATTGACGAGGTTGGCATCTCTTTTCAAAGGTTATTTCCCCTGGAATACACTATATTCTTATGTTTTCATTTATTTTGGATTCTAAAAAATGTTTATTTGGTATTAATAAGAGATTATCTATGATCTATATTACTGAATTGGATCTTTGGTGGCATTGGAAATGTTTTAAAAAGTATTTTTATTTAAAATTAGTTTTCTCCACATAATTTTTTTTACAAAATGATTTAAAGATGTTTTTGACTCATAAATGGTTTTTTAAAAGATAAAGTAAGGGTGTAATGCTTGAATATTTTTTTTATAAATTTTGGTTGTGTTTTAGTGGAATTTTTTTATGAAATATAGCACATGGGAACCTTGGGTTTGTTAGGTTATGGGCATATGTATGTTCTAGTTTGTGTGGAAAAACTAGGGAATTTGTATTTTAGTATCAATATATTTTATAATTTCTTAGTATCATTAGGATTTTGATTATTTTTTATAGTGTTCCTTGTATATCTTAATCATGCATTCTCATATGCTATATCCCATTTGTGCTTGGTTTATTTCATGATAGTGATGCTTCATTATTTATTTTCCTACTAGTTTTCTTATGACATATGGATGGTTTCCATTATTTTACTCAAGTTATAATTCATGATTATTTATATATTCTTATTATATTTTGAATATGGTTTTTAAAATAATACAAAAGGATATTTTATAAAAGTTCATTCATATGAAATGAATTATGGAATTTGTTTGTTAAAATCTAGAACTAATGGTTTTATAGTGACATACATTTCATAAATTCATGGTAGTATTCTACTTGGTGTTTTCCTCTCACCCTTCATAAGCGTTTTTTTTGTATGAAAACTTTTTTTTATAAGATAAAAGTAAACAGAATGTTGTTATATAGCTTTACATATTCTCTTGGTTAATTTCTCCATTGGGTTGTTTTGGATTGTGGTGAAAGTAGGTCACATGGATATTTGATTTTGGTTTACTTTTAGGGATTTGGTCATTTAGAATTTTTATTTATGCCCCATGGTTTTATACTTTATTTTTATATTAAATAACATTATTATTTTTTATATTTATACATTGATACATAGGACATGTTTTTGTTTATTTTTAGGTTGTAATCATTCCCAATGATTATGTTTTGATACCTTGGTTATTTTCACCACCCCATGGAAATCAAGAACATACTTTAGGCCTTGTGGAAATCTAGTTAGGTTAAATTTTCAATTAACATGGGTTAGTTCAATAAAAATTGTTATTAGAGTCCTCTTGTATTTGGTTTGATGGTGGGCTATTGTTAGAACAACTGGGTCTCAAGAGTCAAGTCTAAAAGTGTGCCTAGTTAACTCACTTTCATATCTAACCTCGAGTTATGTTGGTGTTATGGGATTTTAATCAATATTTTGAGCTTAATTTTAGTTTATTTTGATGAAACTTGATATATTGTTCTATTATTTTTGAGTATCAAGGGTTACCCATATGTTACAATAAGGATACTTGGTTTTAGGGTGGGATATATAAGGAAAATATAGTCATACAATTTAAGTTCACGGTATGGGAAACCCTATGGTGACTGTTTGATTGGTTTTGTAACCCTCTAGTAAAACTCACATTGTTATTGTATGATTTGACCAACCATGAATCCAAACCATGAACATTAAGGAAAAGGTTAAATTTTTCATGTTTCAACCCCTTTATCATTTGATCTATTTGTTATCCTGGATGCTTTATATTCAAAGTCTTTTAATTGTATTCTTGATATTTAAGTTTGTGAATCATATATTTATTTCTATGCTAAATGGGTGTTGTATCTTATTTTTATAATATAATTACTTATATAAGAATATATATGAGTCCTATGGAGGAAACTATAAAAAAATATCTATAGATAAATCCTCAAACTGACCCTACTATAGTGGAAACATTTATCTGGACTATACAATTGTTGGGTCGAGTGGGTGTTGTAAACTAGGAAGGGATAATGGATCATTCATTAGAGTTCACCAAGTAAAATCCACTAATATTTATCAATGATAAAATAACCCAATAACCCAAGGAATGGATTACAAGGATTTAGATTATTTTCTAAATCTTGAAGAATCTAGATACCTCAAAGGTGGGATTTTCTATGCATATGTTTGAATCAGTGAGAATGATGTGGTGGGATTATATCATTCATGATAAAATACTTGTAGAAATCACTTGGACCGCCTACAATATAGATTTTAATGATAAATTGTATCTTTAAATGTTATGAGTGCTAAGGGCTATAGAGTTTGTGACGTTGGAGTAAGGAGACTATTATGTGATGGAGTATGAAACTCATTTCAAAAAGTTGTTTCATATATATCTAGAACATATTTCTAATGATTACATCATGTATCGAGGGTTTTATTTAGGTTTTATAGCTAAGATACGATTGATTTTTATTATCATTTATTTTCTGACCATCATAGTGATGGTTTATAAAGTTGTTATGGATGAGGTATACTTATTTGGGAAAATAGTTCTCAATGGAGTTTGAATAGCTGTAGGGGGAGCCAGAGTGTGTCATCTCTCTATAAAAGGATTCTCATAGATAATCACTAAAGTGGCGGTAGTGGTTCACCCCACAAATGAAGACTAGTTTCAGGGGCCTCCTCGAGATAGAACCGGGTAGTTTTCTTCTAGTTTGGAAGGCTTGGACAAACCAATCCTGACTATACAGTAGTTACCAAGGTATATCATTAATATAATAAATATGATCATCTTATGAGTTTTTTCGCAAAGGTATTCCAAAGAAGTATAGTTGGATAAAACCTTAAATTTGGCTCCCAAGATCAATTGAATGCATCAAACTAAGGTGCATAATATTCTCATTCAAAGGGTTATACTCTATTAATGAAGAAATATTAGGGAGAGGCTGAGTTTGGACACCTTTATATATTGAAATATGCACCCGAGGAGTCTAATGTAGGGATAACTACTATGATAGGTATGGTGGTTATTATATATTCCATAAGTCTATCATTTTTTATACTAGTGCATCTCATTCCTTCATATCATCTATATTTATTTATGTGTTGGGATTATGTTCAAATCTTATTCCATTTATGATTAATGTTTCTACACCTTTGGAAGAGGAATAAAAAGGGATTTAACTATTCTAAGTTCTAGATTATGATTTTTGAATTTGAGTTCATGTGGGATTTTCTAGTTCTTTATCATTATATCTTTTACCTCATTATTGGAATGGATTATATGGTCAATTTTAAAGCCTATATTGATTGTTATCATCATCGATTTTAGTTCTTATCTCTTGATGGAGTTACTCAGGTCATTCAAGGTGGGTGGGACCCTGAAATTAGGGAGATTAAAACTTTTTGGTCTAGAAACCTGAGTGATTTCATGAGAATTGTTAGTGTAGTTCTTTAACATCATTTAAAAATGTTTAATTGGTCTACTTCCTTTAATAGTGAATGAGAACCCTGAGGTCCCTTGGGATAATTTTTATGGGTTACCGCCCCATAAAGAGGTTGAGTTTATAGTTGTGCTACTCCCTAAGATAAATCGCATCTCCTTACAATCTTATAATATGGAATTTTCTAATTTTAAGGATTTTAATTTCAATCTTAGTGGTTATGAGAACAAGGGATTTATTCATCTTAGTGTGTCACCTTGGATATCATTGGTTCTCCTTAAAAATAAGGTTGATGAAAGCCTCTAGGTTTTTATTGGTTATTGAAAGATAATATGAGTGAAAATTAAGAATAAATATCCATTTTTTAGGATGGATAATTTATTTGATCAACTTAGGGGATCCCAATGGTTTTTTAAGATTGACTTTTGTTCAAGGTACCATCAGCTAAGAGTATGAGAATATAATGTCCCTAAGAAATCATTTAGGGGTAGAAAGAGGCATTGTGATTATAAAGTTATTCCAATTAGTCTTAATAACACTCTTATGGTTCTTATGGTGTTGATGAATTGGATCTATCATTAGTTCTTGGATTATTTTGTGGTTTTATTTCTGGATGATGTTATAGTGTACTCTAAGTTAGAGGTGGAACATAGATATCATCTGTGTAATATTTTTAAACCTTGAAACAAAATTTTATATATTTAAATATTTCAAAATTTCTATTTTGGATCAAACAAGTGAAGATTATGGGAAATTTTATATCCAAGACGGGTATATCAGTGGATCCTATAAAGATTTAGGTGCTAATGTTTTGGGAGAAACCGAGGAATGTGTTTGAGATTTAAAACTTATTAGGTCTTTCTAGTTATTAAAAACATTTTTTTAGTAATTTTATAAGATTATATATATTATGATAGGGCTAACCTAAATGGGTGTTATTTTTTAGGGGAGTGGTAACTGCCAAATATCATTTGAGTAGATTAAGGTGAGGTTCACCATATATCCAATCCTAATTCTTCATGATCTATGTTGAAGCTATGATTTTTATTTCGATGCTTCATCTATGGGGTTGGGGTGTGTCCAGATTTAAGGTAATACATTAGTGGCCTATGGTTCTCACCAATTGTAACCTTGTGAGAATAATTACCCTACCCCTGACCTCAAGTTTCAAATTGTGATTAACTATATTAATAAGTAGATCCACTATCTTTTTGAAGAGTGGTTCATGGTATATTCAGATCATAAGATCTTGAATTATATCTTCACTAAGAGGGATCTAAACCTAAGTCAAAGACATTAGTCTGTAAATTTTAAAACTTTGGATGTTGGTGTTACATATACACTTGAGAAAGGGAATTTCTCTTCTCATGCATTGAAAAGGAAGTTACATACTCAAGCCATGAAATAATCAGTGGAGGAATGGTATTTTATGAGTCTATTTGCTGATATGTTCTTGGATATTGAATAGGATTGTTGAATTTTTTCTTATTTTGTGTTTAATATTATTTATATTTTGGTAATTTTGTTCGTCAGGGGATATCATCAGATAAATATTTTTATTATTTTATAAAAAAATTAAATGGTGGAGATAACTTGGTTGATTGGTCTCGATCTCCCATTACTGTTTTTCATTTCTAAGGTAGATCGGTTATATTGATAGATCTATGGAAGTATTTTATGGATATTGGACTTATTTCAAGTTATTCTATACACTTTATTGATATCAAAATCTATCAGGATATGAAATTTCAATATTGGTGGTCAGGGATAGGTCATTATATTAAAGACTTCACATCCTGATTTCATACTTTCTATAGAATTAAAGTGGATTACTAGAGTCCTTCCGAAAAATTAAATCCTTTACCAATTCTAGTATTGAAGTTGGATGAGATATCCATGTATTTTGTAACTAGTTTCCCTCATATTCATTTTGATAAAGATGTTATTTTGGTGATCACTGACTGGCTCACAAAATCAGCCCATTTTATTCCTATCAGGGAGTTAATGAATGTAGCAAGACTCAAAAACATGTAAATTCAAGAGATCATAAAGCTATGTGGTGTACCTCTTCCTTTTTTTAGATTTAAACCCTTTCTTTACATCTACTTTTTTTAAGGTATTTCATGATGTGATGGGTTCTCAGTTAAAGTTTAGTAAGACATATCATCCTCAGATGGATGGTCATTCTGAGTGAACCATCCAAATTCTAGAGGATATGATTTGGGAATGTGATATTCACTTTTTTGGTTCTTAGGATAAGCATCATCCCTTGATTTTATTCACCTATAAAAATATTTATCAGTCTTCAATTAGAATATCACCTTTAAAAGAATTTTATGGATGACCATGTAGATCTACATTATGTTGGGAAGAGTTGGGAGAGTGGTCTCTATTGGGAGTGAGTATTGTTCAATAGATGGTAGAGAAAGTTTAGTTTATCCAAAACAATTTAGCATTATCTTGATCCTCTATAAGTATTAGGTTAATCGTCATCTTCTTTCATTTTAATTTTAGGTAGGTGATCTGGTGTTTCTTGGAGTTTGGCCTTGGTTGGGACATTGAGACTTAGGAAATTTGGGTAATTTAACTCACGGTATGCTATACCATTCAATATTTTTTAATATATTATAATGGTATAATTTAATTAAAACTTGGAATAATTATTTAAACCAATTCATAATGTGTTACATGTTTCTCGGTTGAATATGTATCATCTGAACCCAACCCATGTTATTAGGTGGGAATATGTTGATCTTAAGACCAATACCTCATTGGTTAAGAAACTATTCCAGATTATGGATCATCAAGATAATGTTCTACATTGAAAAAAAATCCTCTATTCTATATAAAATTTAATTATGGGTGGGATATCCATGAGATGTTGAACTGGGAGGTGTTAATGAAGCGGTAACGGCCTAATCCTTTGGGTGTCAAAAATATCTATTTCTTTCTTGGGGAAGAAGTGAAATGGTGAGGATAATTGTGACACCTCGAGTAATAGGTATGTTTAATTTTGAGATTTATTTATCTCACATATAGTTCTATAGAGGGTCTCAGAAGTTAGTGGTAAATTTTTTTGAAAAATGTGGTAAATTGGTCTAACTCACAATTAACACACTTTTAGTAGTAACTATGTTGAAACTATGTGAGTTGGTTATTGATTTCAATGGAATTTTTCATGATATAAGAAATTTTTATTAAATAATTTTGGTACTAGTACGTAATAATGTAGGAATTTTTTTCATAAAATAAGAGGACCAAACTATTGGTACAAGGTTTATCTAATTGTTCAGCAAAACTGTGAAAAAAGTACAACTTTCTTAACATTAGAAAATTACCCCAATACCCTTATGAGTTTTTAGCCCAGAACTTATCCCTTTATCCCATTAGTTTGACTAAACTATTATTTGATTCTCTATAAGTCTCTTTTCATGGTTTTTTTGTGATTCTATATTGATCTTGGTGGATCTATTTGAGGTGTGTTTGTATTTACACTTGATTTATTATTCTTTATTTGGATCTCCCCTTGATCTCCCCTATCCATCAATTGATGGAACCCAAAGGAGAATTATGGCCAAATATATGGTTTAGGATGGATATTAATTTTGTTTCATTTAGATCTATTCTTTTGGTTATCTCTATGTGTTTATTTCTAGTCACCTTTCCTGAATGTGACAAGGTTTCCTCCATTAGAGATATGGGTGCCCCTATTCAATGGTGTGTTCCCAATGAATACCCAACATTATTATTTTTTCCTTTGATTTATATTATTAAAAAAATTATTTAATACTCATGAGTATTTATCTGTGAATTTTGTTCATTATTTTAATCTTTGGTGGAATTGGAAATATTTTAAAATGTATTTTTCTTTAAAAACTAGTTTTTAACACATAATGTGTTTGTTGAAATTCTTCAAATGTGGTTTTAAATCATAAATGGTTTTATAAATGATGAATAAAAAAGTTTAATGCTTGTGGATATTGTTTTTTAAATTTTTTTCACGGTTTACTTGAATTATTTTATGAAATGTAACACATCGGAACCTTGGGGTCATTAGGTTATGAAAATATATACATTCTAGTTGGTGTGGCACTATTAGGACTATGGATTTTTGTATAAAAATACTATGTCAGTTATTTATATCATTAGTATTATAATTATGATGACTAGTGTTCCTTATATTTCCTAGTTATGTATTCCCATGGGTGAGAGCCCATTTTTTCTTGGTTTATTTCATTATGGTGGTAATTTATGCTTTATTTTCGCACTTTTTTCTTATGAGATATGGATGGTTTTCATTATTTTCCTCTATTTATCATTCATGGATATTTATATATTCTTGTTAGATTTTTTATATGGGTTTTAATGAAAACGAAAGGATGTTTTATGAAAAAAAACTCATAAGAAATGATATATGAAACTTGCTTTTTTTCAAAAATATAACTAATGGTTTCATGTTGATATACATTGAATAGATTCATGGGGGTAACCTACTAAGGTTTTTCCTCACACATTTCATATTAATTTGGGTGTATGAAGACTTGGTTTTGTAATATATAGGTAAAATGAATTGTATCATGTCACTTGATGACTTCTCATGGTCAGTGCCTTCTTTGGGAGGTTCTGGGATGGTGGGGACAACTGGTCACATGGAGAGTAGCTTTTGGTTTATTTTGTGGATTTTCATTTTTTCCTTGTTTTTAATAACCCTTGGTTATGAACTTCATTTTTATATTATAAAATCTACGTATGGTTTATATTTATCTTTTGATATATGATACATGATTTTTTTAATCTGAAGGTGAAATCATTCCCAGTGGTTATGTGTTGATATTGTGGTGCTTATTTCCAACCCGTTGTGATTGGGAATAAACTTAGAACCTTATGGTGAGTTGGGTCAAGTGACGTTTTGGGTTGTATTGGGTCACCTTGATACATAATAGGATTATTAAGATATGATAATTAGTCATTCTAAATAATACTGTACAATAAAAAATTATACCATTATGGATCATGTTGATAAATATAAAGAAAACTCATAGTGAGTATAATTATAAGAAACCTCCATGGAGAACATTCTAAAAATAGAGAATGAAGTATGTCTTGATAGAAATATTTAACACAAAATAGAAATAAAATCTCTAATGAATGAGATTTAAATGTTAAATAAAGATAAAAATGATTTTCATATTAAGGAGAATGACTACTCTAAGGAAATCAAGATTCTCAAAACAAAGGTTATTGAATAAGATAGGTTGTTAAAAAAATTTGAGAAGATGAATGTTGCAAAGGAGGTAGAATTAAACATGGAACGATCAAGGTGTCTTAAGGTTGAGATTACCAATATAAAAATGAGAGATGACTATGATAACTTTTTTGTATGTAATTGGAAATCCAATAAAAAATGATGAGAGTTGTTTTACATGATCTTGAGTAAAAACTAAACATATAACTAAAAAAAATATTAAATTTGTTTTTTAAAACAATGGAGGTTATAAAATACAATTTTATATATCCTAGGTTGATAAAAATTATGAAAGTATTAGTTCTTCATCAAATTAAGTTTTATACAACTTGATAAGGAAAGGTTACCCAAATAAAATGCAAGAGGAGTATTTAAATATACCAAGATTGTAGATTATAGTTCACAAATAAACTCAATAGTTTCATTTTATAACTTATTTCAAAGTATACTATTTGTTTTGGGGAGTGTTTTTCCATAAATAATATTTTTTCAGTAAAAATGTATCTTACATAGAGTAAGAGAAATAAATAATTAAGTGGTAGATATCTAATGATCGAGAAGAAAAAGTTTGGGAAGAAGAAAAATGTGAACATAAATTCATCTCAGTTACCTACACAAAATATATTTTATTTCTTAAAGGAGTTCTATGAAATGTGTTACTAGCAAGGTCATTGTTATTTGAAATATATAACCATGATTCTTAGATAAGATCAAAATATTTTAAAGATAAGAAAAATGAAAGAATAAATAAAAATAATAAATCATTTCTTATTGAAGTTTCTTTCAATGTTATCAAGAATAGAAATACAATGATTCATAATAATGGATGATAATAACATATGAATGGCCATTTTAATGTCCTAAATAACACAAAGGTGTTATTTTCACTTTTGGTAATAAAATATCCATGAAGATCATATGAATTAATTTATCTATTTTTCAATAAAAACCCTGAAAACTAAATATGTATTTATTATTAATATACTTAAACAAAAAAATTTGAGTGTGATAAATATTTGTGATGATGGAACAGAAGTTACATTTAGAAAAACATCATGCCTCTTTAAATTAATTAAATATAGAAAAATTATCATTGGGTTTAAAAGAACTTTTAGTAACCTTTTTCAAATTAGAAATCTAAGAAAATCATATTACTTAATTTAAAAAGAAGAAGAAAACTATGGAATATATTACTAGGATATTTTTGTCAAAGAATATTAATCAATGTTTTTTAGAGAGTTCTTTTGAGGAGTTTTCTAGAGAAATGAAAAATCATATCGATATGTTTATGATGAAATATATGATCTATTTTTTGGTGATATATGTGAAGTATAAGGAATAATTGTTTCCCATGAAAAGTGTGTTAGATAGTTTTTGAATAAGTTTTTCAAGGAAGAATCAAAATTTATGTCCACACCAATATTGGTGGGAGTGAGACTAGGAAAAATTTTCAAAGAGAAAATTTTTAATCAGAGAGAGTTTAAAATACTCATTAATAGTTTATATCATTTCACTATAATAAGATATATATTTTTTTATATAGTTACACTTCGTGAAAGGTATCAAAATAATCCTAAAGTGTTCCATTTTATGCCTACTAAAATAGTTCTCAAGTACATAAAAGGAATATTGATTTTTGGATAATGTAAAAAGGAATTGTACACCTGAATCTATCTGAATTTACTAATACTTACTAGGAAGGTGGTAGTAATTATTAAACATGTCACAGACCAACATTCTCGATGCCATGAACCTAGTAACCTAACCCCACAGGCCTCCTGTAATACCTTGGTTTCCATCCAAGAACACTACAGGATATTAACCACTATGTCCACTTATCAAAAAAATGATTTTTCCCATAGGCTTACACATGTTCTTTTAGTGTTCTTTTACACACTCACACACCTTGGGAACTTCATAAGAGGTCATACATCCCAATCACCACTCCAAGACAAATATTTTTAATTGTGTTTTTCTAATCAAGAAGGTTCATGAAAAGTATGGTTAACCTTGTTGACATGGGTAATAACATTTATCTTTTTAATTATCACTTTTCTAGGGGTGTTAATCTTTCCACCCCTTTAATATAAAATTCTCTCATTGTAGACCCAAAGCCTCAAACCTATAGAGTGAATCTACACTTTTAAGTGGGTATTGGATCTGATACTATTTTTCATGACCTGACCTTCCTTGGGCCATTAACCTGGTCACCTAACCCCTTGTGTATCCTATAATACCTTGGTTTCCATCCTAACACTCCACATGCTATTACCCATCAGGTTTTCTAATCAAACTAACGAATTTCCCCATATGACAACACATTTTCTTTTAGTGTACTTTTTCCACTCTAACACACACCCTGGGAAACATCCCAAGAGTTCACCCATCCTGATCATGAATTTAGGTCAATCCTACTTAACTATGGTATTTTAATCAGGAATGATCCTGAAAATATAGGTGAATATTTTTTACCTGGATGAAAACATTTAGCCTTTTATGTATCACTTTTCAAAGGGCATTAGAAAACATCAACTTTTGGTTGTATTTTTCTTTTGGGGGAATCTATTTGAGTTGGTACCATAGAGAAAAAAACTAGGTTATATTAATAACCAAATATTCTAAATATATGTTTTATACAATTTCATGTACCTATATTTTCTATATTGAAGAAAAAATAGAATAATTTAGGGTGAATATTGAGAGATCATTCAGAACTTCATGTGATAAAAAAGTGAAATTTATCACTCTAAAAATCCATTACAACACTTTAGATCCTAGAATATTGACTTTTAAATTAAAATAATCAAGGATAAGGATTACAATGGGAATATAAGGTTGGCTATCATTATTAATTGAGATCAACTAAATAATATTTGTACTAAATCCATTCCCAAGTATAGGTTTGAGACTTTGAGGATAAACATAACTTTCATCCCTTCCCTCTCACTTAAGGGTCATTTGGATGGCGATAATAAGTGAATAACTCCCTTGGGATAAAGATAATTTTCCTTTTTTATATAGTTTAAATATAAATCTTATGTTATGATAAAAAGGGAAGAAAATATTAGTGAGTTCATAGAGTAAGGGGAAAACCAACACTATTATCTCAATCTAGTTTAACATTTTGAGATATTTATGTAGAACAAAAGGTGTTGAGGTGATATTATGAAGATATTGTTGAGATTCTGGAGTTGATATGTTTTTAAGATAAGTTTAAGTGGATATGGTTAGTGTGTTTTATTTTCTTTGAACATCAAAATCATGTTAAATATTAAATTTTTCATGGTGATGAATTTAAGGTGAAGTTCATTCTTATGTTACAGAATGATTTGTAGCTTATGAGATAAGTTTTAATATTGAAGGAGTGATCGATAATATTGATATTATTCACATTTTTTATTATATATTACACCATGAATAATTATAAGTGAATCTTAGTCTATATAGAGTGAAATATTTTTTATTGTAAATAGTTAAACCATGCTGCAAAGTGATTCAAAAAAACTATATTTATGGAATATTTTATATTACTACATTATATTGATATTATTAAATTATCAAGGTAAAAACCATATCCAAATATAAACATTATGTCATAAATTAATTCAGAAAATATCTCTATTTCACTTGAATATTTTATATTACCACTCAGTGCTATATTTATATGCCATAATGGTTGGTTGTTCCACAAAGGATTATGGAAATGCAAAAAAATTGTCATTGTGAGGTTTGGGGATGAGGAAGGTCATGCCACAATGAAGACATCACACTGTAAAGGGAATATATGGGATTTGTGAGATCCCTGGAAAATTTAGGGCCCCCACACTGTATAAGGAGTCTCACATCACAGTTGGTTATGTATAGAAGATTATGTACTATAATTCATATTCCACACTACAATCACTTTAGGTGGTTATGGTGATAAAAATTTCAAGCTACTACATCACACTATAAATAAGAGATTTATATTGTGATTCTTGATTTCTGGTCGAATTTGAATATGGATTTTTTTCTATCTTCTTCGTAATATTTAATTAGTTATTTCATCTCAAAAATAACTACTTATTGGTATTACATAGTAAATATTTATTATTATATGATCAAAGGGTTCTCAATGAAGATGAATATGTGAATTAAATTTTCAAAATTTTAATTTAAACTTTGATATAATGGTATTATTGTGAAAGTATGAAAAGTGTGTAATAAAAGAGTGTGTAAAGGGATAAGATAAAAGGAGGCAGAAAATATCGTTCTCACTATAGAAAATTATGTGATATCATTCCCAAGAGAGTAGAAAAAGAGGATTTTGTGAAATATTTACCAAAGAGAAGAGGAAGAACCAAAAATTGGGAAGGGTTAAAGAAGAATTAGAAAATACATATTGAATAAAAAAATTGGATACAATTTTGGATGAGTTACTTATTATTATTAATATAAATATATATATCTTTGTAATAGTGTGGGAATCACTATCATAATCAAGAAACTTATTCTAACTCAGGTATAATGATAAACCTTGTATATTATTCCTACAGGTTGATACTATTGGGTCATATGGTCTTAGTAAAATCTAGATCATTCCAAGGATTATACTTCTCATTTTTAGAGGTAAACCATGTAAGTTATGTGTTCTCATCATGTGTGTGTGTGTGTTCGTAAGTCATCTAAAATCACTTTAATAAGTGTAGAGGGTGCTTTCAAGATGGAAACTTAAAAGTAATTCAAATCACAGAATCACCCCAAATCAATTATTATTTACTGATTCAATAGGTTTATTTTAAATTGTAATAAAATACAAGTTCCCCTCATTTATGATATGTTGTTAAGAGTTTGTAATAATATGTTCTCTCTATGAGGTTTATTTTTTTGTTGCTGAATTTCTATTGTATGAGATGCAAAACCTCAATTAAATGAATATTAATTGTATTCCAACATTTTTATGGGAAAAAATATTATATTAGGAATTATGGGATGTTTTCATACTTGTTATCCAATGACTATGAAGTCTTAGAAGATGCTACATATAGATTTACCATACTTGTTGAAGGTTCTTGTTACAACCAGAGGTATTCACTAGTAGAAATAGTTTCTTTAACATCAAAGATATGGTGTTATTTTTTTATAAATCGATGAAAAATTTATCTATGGGAAAATTTTGGTGTTGTTTTTAACATAAAATGTTGAAAATATTTTTTTATTTTGATTCTTTCTGTAGTTTTTTAAGAAAAACAATTCCAAAAACATCACTGAAGTTGATTTATAGCATCAGTTTTTTTACAATAACTAACTCCATAAATTAAAAACAATCTGGTATCGATTTTCAATAAAATGGACACCATAAATCTAAAAAAAGCGGCGTCAGTTTTACTAAAAACTGAATCCATAAATTATTTTAACAAAATCTAATGTCAGTTTTCCTAATAACCAATGATGAAATGTTTTTTTAATGAAATACAAGATCTTGAAACCCTAATTTTTTGAGAACTTTAAAACCTCTCTCGACTTCTGAAGAGCCCAACGGTGGTGACCTGGTGATCCCAACAACATTTTTGTTTATCTGATTCAATATTTATCATCATTTGATGATATGTGGTCTTGATTCTCCATCCTCTATCATTATTTCATCTTCTACGAAGTATTTATCTCCGCAAACCATTTTCCATCTGATCATCATCCATAGTTTTATTTTCTTTCTTTATTCTTGTTTATTGTTCATTTCTATAAAAAAATTTGTTAGATCTTGTATTGTTTGTTCTCCCAATGAATTTGTGGGAGCAAGTTGAAATTACAGATCCATTTTCCTTGGTGAAATCTGAATTTTTTATATTTTTTTAAATTTTTATGTTAAATTATTTATCATTTAATTATAGTTTTGAGTTATTGTTTCAATTATTTGTATGTAGTTGATTCCTATTTATAAATGTTTTTCTTAAAGATTGTTTATTTTGATAAATTTTTTATTTAATGAAATAATCAAATGGACGTGATTATATATAGTGATTAATATTTATTTGAAGCAATGATATGTAAAATATATTTCTTTCATATTTTTGTTTTGACATTGTGATGTGTGTTAAATATTGATTAATGTTTTTATCAAATTTTATGATAAAGTGGTTGAACTCAATCTATTATGATGGAATTCTAAGAGAGTTTATGGATAAATATACTATTTAATTATATTATATAACCAAGGATAAGTGGTTGTTAGTCACCCAATGAGGATGAATGTAGTTGAATTTATAATAATAAAAAGAGAAAAATAGTGGCGGTTGAATAAATTCTCCTAAATCATGTGATTTGAAGTAAAATATGTGTTTTTTGATATTTTCTTAATAATGATGATATAAATAGTTTTAATGAAATGTTCAAATGATCTTGTGAGTTGAAAAATAATATTATGATAATTTTTAAGGGTGGTTGATGTGATTTTATATAATTATAGGGTAAATTATTTTTTTGATAAGGTTATTAAATCATTGATATGATATTGTGATTTGGATATAATTTGATAATGTCATCTAATAAATATCACTACATTATATATTATTAATGTAATTATTTTCGTCTATCACCTTACTGTTATATTTTGATATTTATGTGGAATGAAGGAATGTTGTATTTATCGAGGGTTGTTGTACTCCCTATTGTTGATGTTGTGAGAACTAAGACATTATAATTTGATTAAAAATCATTTTTATTGAATGTTTATTTAAAATTTAACTCTTTATATATATATATGTTTATATTTTTTCATATATTCACTGATCATATTGCGATTTTAAGTATTAAATGGATCATAATTGGATAAATTTATGATAAATCACTAGAGATTATGAAAAATAAGTTGATTAATTCTTGGAATTTGGAAAACAAAATCTTTAAAACATAGATTTAATTTTTTATCTATGTGTGAATTGTTTGAATATGATAAATTTAAACTCTAGATAAATCAAGTATCATCTTATTTGATATGGTTTTACCATTAATTATACACATTGGATTTGACATGGTGAAAGAATTTAAAATCCAATATATAATTTTGATGTCAATATTCATAATGAGGAAGAGGATCATATTTAAGCCTTAATTCTTGATTTAGGAGTTGAAATCGACTAAAAAACAGTAAATACAGAATAATTGTGTAGAGATTTTGAGATCCCAGTATTCCCAAGTTATAGTAAATATATAGTGTTATCAGTAGTTTTGAGATTATTTAACTTGAAAGAAATAAATGGGTGGTGTAATAAAAGTTTCTCCAATATACTTATGCTTTTAAAAGATCTAATTTCAGAATTCAATGGTATTCCAGTTTCCAATTATGAGGTAAAGAAAATATTATGTCCAATGGGATTAGGAGATAAAAAGATACATGATTTCCCCAATGATTATGTGTTGCATAGGAAAGAATATTAATATTTATTAAGATGTTCTACATATGGGACATCACTCTATAAGATGGATGAAAAATTCAACTCAGATTCACTATCAAGTATCAACATCTAACCTCATGAAAAATCAATTTTTTTCCTTTCTAATGATATCATCCAATAATTATTTAATTCAATTATAATAATTCAACTTTGATTCATTCTTAGGTAATAAAATCAAATCTCTTACTAAAGAAATTTGGTACCTTCCAATAATTCCTCATTTGAAGCATTTATTTTCAAATTCAGTTGGCGCAAAAATGTTAAGATGTCATTCAGTTGAGTGCATCTATGATGGTAACTTATGTCGCCCTACAGATTCCCCATAGTGGAAGACTGTTGATAAATAATTTCATGATTTTGTAAGTTAAGTTATAAATATAAAAATGGGATTGTGTATTTATGGAATGAAACCATATCAGATCTTAAATAGCCAACATAGTTCATGGAGTGTTTTGTTGGTAGTTTACAAATTTTCCCCACATATATATATGAAGGGAAAAAAGATTATGATGATTTTGATTATTTTTTAATTAAAATAGTTAGGAACTGATATTGATTGTATTTTTCACCATTGATTGGTGATTTGAAACTACTATGGGTGATAGGAGTTGGAGTTTTCTATGTATAAAAGAAAGATGATTTCCTTTAGCATACTATGATCATGTTCACTATAAAAAAATTTCTTGCATATGGAAACTTATCTAGATACAATGTTAAGGGAAATAAAGCATATCTACTTTTTGAAGGAGATACTTTATATTATCAATTACATAATAGAAAAAAGATAGTGTGAATGGGACATTGAATATTTTTTAAATTGATTATCATTATTATAGAGTGAAAAAATATTTTAACTGTTAATAGGAATACAAACTTCCCCCTTGACCATTTTCAGTTGAAGAATATTAAAAAAGGGTGAAAAAAATTTATTTTACATTTAGAAAGAAAAAAGTACTAGTCTTCAAAAAAAATATGGAAGAAATGTTCTATCTTTTCAAACTAACTTATTGAAGGATTTTAGAGATAAAATGAAACATATATGTTATGCACGTTGAGAAAACATATGAGACAATTTTATTTGAAATTTTTTATACATAAAATGAAATAAAAAATATGTATTTCATATAATAGTTGACTTAATATCAATGGGAATACATTTGGAGTTAGCTTCCACTATGAAAAGAAACATAACATATTCACCTCTGGCTTGTCATAGGTTAAAAAAATTGAGAAGTTGAATTTTTTTTAGTGTCTTCATGGTATTAAAGTACCCAGTGGGTATTCTTCACATGTGAAGAATTTTTGGTCATTATAGTATTGTAAATTAATAGGTATGAAATCTCATGATTGTCATGTATTGATTCAAATAACTTCTACGAGTCGCACTGTATGGTATATCGCTGATAATTGTCCGAAAGACTATCATCGGTTTATGTAATTTTTTCAAATCCATTCATAGAAAAGTCATTGATCCAAATTTGTTATATGTGTTGGATAATGAAGATTCTCTTATTCTTTGTCAACTAGAAATTTATTTCCCATCTATAGTTTTTGATATAATGTTTCATCTGGTGATTAATTTGGTGCATGAGACAAGAATGTGTAGGTCTATTTATTTAAAATAGATGCATCCATTGGAAAGATATATAAAAGTTTTGA
Organism: Viscum album; assembly: GCA_963277665.1. Taxonomy (NCBI): domain Eukaryota; kingdom Viridiplantae; phylum Streptophyta; class Magnoliopsida; order Santalales; family Viscaceae; genus Viscum; species Viscum album. The sequence continues at coordinate 208,086,920 of OY728166.1, forward strand.
AGGTATATTTTATAAATAATTATCAACTATAGTACTCTATTGACTAAAAATATGTATTGGAATAGGTGATTAAGTTCTGTACTGATTATTTGTATGAATTGGAGTATATTAGTCTCCATATATCTTGACACATGATAGTTAATAGTGAAGGTAGAGGGATTTGAGGATTAAATGTAAAGATCATTCCATGTGATGAAGTGATGCAGGAACATTTATACATTTTGAACAACCGAAATTTGGTTCAATCATATATATCATACCATATTGTAGAATTAAAGTTATGATATCTCAAAAGAAATGAAAATTGGATGATGATTGAGCATAAAAAACATTTTCTTCATGGTTTAAAGAGAAAGTCATCAAAAATATATTTGTATCATAAACATTGGAATTTTTGGTAGGGGGACCATCTATTAATGTAAACAAGTGGTTTAGTTTTGATAGTAATGGGTACACATTTTACAAAAACAATAAATATGATAAGAGTATCGTTCAAAATAATTATGCAATGGTCGTCACTGAAGTGCTGTATTTTTCTAGTAAAAAATATAAAAACTCAATTTTTGCATCAATGCCATATTTTGGAGTTCTTAAATACATATGGGAAATTGATTATATTAAATTTTGAGTCAACATGTTTTGGTGTAATTGGGTTGTATGTAATATTTGTGTGAAACATGATGAATATGGGTTTAAAGTGGTTGATTTGAAAAGATTTAGTTGTAATGAGAATCATTTTTCATGGCCACCAATTCAAAGAAAATATTTTATGTAATCAATCCATCTAATGACCATTGGTACATTATTTTTCAAGGGAAAATAATACATTTGGATGGTGAGGATGAATATGGTTTTATTAATTTATATGGGGCTTCTTCGTCTATTACAAAATTTTCCGATAACAATTATTATAACTCAGACATAGTACATGCAATACAAAATGATCATTCTGAAGGGATGTGGGAAAATGCTAAATTACTCCCCTAATTAATCTAGAAATTATTTATATTATATTTATTTTATAAAATTTCCATGTGTAAAAAAGATTTTACTTAAAAACTATTGGATATTTAATTGTATATATTTGATTATTTATTTGTTTTTGTAAAATTTTCATATTCCATGGTTATGGTTAAGAATGTTTCATTGAAATAGCTAAGATAAATTATTTTATTTTGGTTTATTTTATTCATATAAGAACACATTTTCAAAAATTGATATTTTAAATTTTAAATTTTTATATCTTTCTATAAGTAATTTTTATATTTAATAGTTCAACATGTATATTTTTTTGTTTAAGAATAATAACATCATTTTAAAAAAAACTTACACATGTGTGAAACTTTTTTTACTTACATATTCTCATTTTATAATTATTGACTTGTCTAATAATATTTAGGTACAAAAGTATTTCATTACATTTTCTTATTACAATGATAGATAGAGATACAAAGATAGAGGAACATCTACCAAGGTATTTTGTGTTTTTTATATTATTAAATATCCAATTATATAAATAGTTAATGAAAGAAAACTTCTAATTTAGAAAAAATTATTGTTGTACTACTAATGATACTTTAGCGGGGGAGTCTTCTACTTTTAGTATTCAGAAATTGAATTCTCAAGTTGTTAAATGTGACATTACACGTTTACCAAAACTGTCACTTTCTCGTGGAGACAACTGATTACGTATTTGTTTTAATGATAATAATAATGAAATTGGCTCAAATCCAATGTATTTTAGTAGCTATATAGGAATGAAATATCATTGCAGGACTAGAATTTTATATGGTGATTGAAATTTTATCGACAAGATTGAGATAAATTGTCTTTGGGTGGTTGTGAAGGTAAAATATCATGATTTATTTATCTTATCTCATTTTTTGAATATGATATACTTTCAATAAATAATATTTTAATTATGAAATTATAGATGAAATTCAATTTTGAAGAAACATAAGAATTTAAGAAAATATGTCTTACTTCAGAAGAGGTGTGATGGAGGGATTTTGAAACAAAGTTGAAAAAAAAGTATGTTTTTGGAATGAGACAAAATGAAAGCCCATGCCTCAAGTATTCTTTTTTAAGTGAAGATACATGGAAGAAATTGTTTTTTACCTGTTGTGATGAAACATTTCAAGTATATTGATAATTATATTATATTATATTGTAAATTTTTCCTATATATATACCTAATTACTTATTAGTTTACTTTTTATATAACATGCCTCTGGGAAATCCCTTTAAGACATCCAGTTGCAGAATGTTTACCCTCATACATTATCATGTGGAGGGTATCATTTATTGGATAAATAAATGATTTATGAACATTTTGAAGCACTGAGATCTCACTCCGCTAGTGGTTCTAATGAGGTCCAATTCGGTCCTCTATCTCCTCCCACCCTCCATGATAAATGGAAAAGAGAAAGAAAAATAAAAAATGAAAAGTATCTTATAGATAAATCTAAGGAAATAGCTGAAATAATTATAAGTATGTAATTATTACTTTTCATGATTTTTTGTAATTTATAAATTAGCAACACTAATATACCATTTTCATTTTTCATTCAAGGATGAAATCCACGAGAAATCGACACCGGGAACTTTTGTCCCTAAGGGTAGGATGGACATCCTAGCCACTACTTTAGGAAATACACAACACCTTGAGCACATAATAGGATATCAGACGGGTGTTAGTATTTGAAAATGTTTTGGTCATCAAAGTAAACAATCAAGAGACCAATAAATTGAATCCTTAAAAGATCGGCTAAAATAAATGAATCAGCCCATGGGAGATCAAATTTATGTAGCTTTATAATAAGCTATGTTAGAACAAATGACATGACAATCACAGTCTGCCCAACCTTCCTAGCCCGCTCAGCCTACCCAGCCTCCATACTAAGATCATCCACCTCCTTTCTCAGACCCAACCTTATAGTTTTAGTTTTATATAGGATATTCTGATGTACATATTGTATAATTCATATTCTTTCATTTTTTGGGGTATTCTGTACATCACCTTCCTATTTCAATGGGTCATGTTAGAGTATTGATACCTGATATTATTGAACTTGTTGGTCTACTACCATTCCCTACCATGGATAGTACCAGATTTTGGGATTTTATTTGTCATTTTTTACTATGTCCATCTAGCCTTATTTTTCATATTTCATATGAAGTATGTATTTTTTTTAAATATTAATTACATATAATAAAAAATTACTTATAATATTTTATAACATTTAACTTATACCTCTGTATCTAAAATACAATGAAATGACACAAAGGAAACAAAAGGTAATTGAATAAACAACTGTAGATACTTTATATATTTATGATGGGATAGAAAGATTATCCCAAGTGTCTTCTTCCTCAACTAATATCTATGAGTTTCAAATGTCATATGATATATGTGGAAGAGAATATCCATTTAAAATATTCTGAAAAGATATCATTGATCTAGATGATTTTAAAGAGCTTAGCGTTCCTGTGATGCAGTTTTTTTCCATATAAGTAATTGATGTTTTAGTTTTCATTTTTTAAAATTAAAAATTGTTTAAATTGACTAACTATGTTACATTTTTAATTAGGTATCTGCAAGCGCTTCTTGTTCAAAATTACAAAACATGCATTTATGGTTTTATAGGTTCATAATACATTTCAACGGATGTGAAATATGTGTCGATTGAAAATATAGTGGCAAATATATGTGATAGGTTATCAATGACAGATATTGGGTGTTGGTTTTTTCTATTTCTTGATGGATAAGAGCATAAACATAATTATGAACTAATGTTCATTATCATTTTATAAAATCTAAACATTTTTTTATTGTAGGGTCCATTATATGTTAGACATATTCTGCCTAAGTGAATACTCATTATATCATTTTTTCTCTTTATTAAGTAGTGTTCTTAGAAAACTTTCCACCTTGTTCGAAAATAAGTTCTTTTGTTTTTTATATGCCCATTATGTTTAATTATTATTGTTTATACATGTATTATTAGTTGATATATATTAAATGAATGTCATGGAAAAAAGTTAACAAATATCACTTGTCAATGAAGAAGCCAAATGAAATCAACTATGTGAAAGTAAAGGTAATTATTTTCTATATTAGATATTGTTTTGATTTTTAGAGATATGTATATATATATTGGATTTTATTATCAAGTTAATGTTTTATGAAATACAGTTTCCTCATGAATAAGTATATGTTGAATGTGTTTATTATGTTCTATGATTCATGTTCGAGATAATCACAACTCAGGTAACGACTGATTAGGATCAGGTTAGTCATATTAATTATTTTATATTTTCTATCATAGTATTCTATTTTTTAATCATATATCATTCAAAGTCATTGTAGACATTAAATGTTATTGATTCATACATGACGTATGAAACTAACCATATTTGATATTTGTTTTCAAGCTATTTTTTAAGTGTGATTAGGATTTAAGGTATGTATATTCTTATGTTTCTGATTAGTAGTACATTTTCCTAGTAACATGTGCTCAAAAATGAAGTATTTTTTTATAATAGGTGTTTGAATATAATTATATCAAACAAATTCTTCAACAATAACCAATCATTGTCATATTGTAAATTTCAGGTATGTGTTTTTTAATTCTACCTTATAATACAAATTCATAGATAATTTTTTGATTAACATATTTAAAGTATGTATGTTTTTATAGATTTTTAGTTAATTATAAAGGATGTTTGGTGATTGTATACTATTTTTATATTACAGGTATCTTTATTTTTTGGGGGTGTAATATTTAAAATTTTCTAAAAAAATTAAATTTCAATGTCTATTTTTATAAAAATCAACACCGAATAATTTAAAAAGATTACGAACGGTTTTTGGCGTTAGTTTCTTTAATAAACAGACACTGAAAACCAACCCGGTTCACATTTTTGGTGTTAGTTTTTTTAAACCGACACAGAAAACATTATTCTTAACATCACCATTATAGATGTTGATTAAAAATTGATGATAAATCGTCTTTTTTCACTAGTGACTGTCAAATATGTTTTTTAAATAAATTTAATATTTTTGGTATTTTTTGTTACATGAAATATTGATTTTATATTTCTTTTAACACAACACAAATTTTATCTTACACTACACACCACCCTTATTTTTGTTTGTGTTACACAAAAAAACTGAGTTTAAATTTAAAATGAAATAATTTTATAATATTATTATTTAATATGATAGTTATCGCCTAGCTGTTGGAATGGATGGAGAATATGATGAAATAAATTATGAAAATATATGGTCTATACATGTATATAAAATTAATTCACTAGTGACCAAATAATTAGAAATTAAAATAAGAACCATTTGAAAATAAAGAAAATCATTTTCTTAAAAAAACTATTTTATGTGCGTAAACACATTTTAACTCAATAAATTAAATAAATAACATTTGGTGATTTATTTTAAGAAAATTTATATATTTAATATTCAATCATATCTTTAACATTCATCTTTTATGTTTTCTAGATAATATATAATAATAAATCCTATTTTCAAATTAAAACTTTTGTTTTCTAAAAAACAGTTTTGTTACCTTTTGTGCGTTTATTTTATAATTAATTTTTAACAATTTTATAAAATATATATTAGAATATAAAATTAATTTTTTAAATATAAATTTCAAAATTATATTGTAGTGAATTTTTTATAATTTATTGAAAATATTTTTTTTAGTGAATAATGAAAATACTGGTTTTTATTAAGAATTGTCTTTTCATTTACAACTTTTATAAACTTCCAGAATATTTTAATATGGTTTTAAAAGTAAAATTATTTCAATTACATATATATATATATATATATATATTAATCCAATTTATGCCATTTTAATCAATCTTGGTTTGAATTCTGATATAAAAAACTTTTTAAGATTTTTAAACTTTTCTCTTTGGAATCCCGCTTTTCATCATGTATGTGGAATAAATTTTAAACTAAATTTTTCCACTTATGTGAATGGAATTTAGAAAATTAGAATCCTAATTTTTAATAATAATGATTTATACTATATAATATGTACAAATTAATTTTTTATCATAATAAATACTAAAAATAGTAAAAATTAATTATTGCAGTTAAGGGTAAAACGAGTTTATCAAGTGGTTTAACTAAAAATATAAGGAATACAATTATATAAAAACTTTTAGAACACCCATTTATGGAAATAGTTTTACTTTATCACCTATAATATTCTATAATGGACATTTGTTTATGCTTTTGGCATGTGAAAAATGTGGGCAAACCTTTTTCTTTTTAAAAAGGAAAAGTGTGTCGCTCACATCACATATAAAAGGCCACCCCCTCTACTCTATTATTCACACTTCAAAAACATTTTTTATAATTCAATACCTAAAAAATAAATTAATTACTTCTATAATTTCATCTTATAATCATTAATTTGTTCATAAATGCAACCTAATAAGCCTTTTGGTGCAAACCAAAAGATGTTGTCAGAAGAAGAAGAAATGTCCATAACCAAGCATTTCATTTAATTTCTTAATCCAAATCCTTAAATTCTTATTAAAACATGATATATAATAAAATAATTATATTAAATATAATTTAATGTTATTTTATTGATTTAATTAACTAAATATTTCTCCTCTTCCATCAAATAGGATATGAAATCATCGCTCATGTTTACGACAGAATACCGCCTCGTGAACCAATGTTTTTTTAATTCCATCACCACCTATAACGGATGGATATAATTATGGATTTAATGTTTATATATAATATTTATGATATTATTATACCTATGGAATTATAGTACCACATATACCTTCTTACTTCCCAACTCATTGGAAAACTATAATTTCGCTGGTGTGTACAATAGAATACTGCCTCATGAACGGATGTGATATGTCATTCATTTATGTTATACTTAGATGGTGATAAAGATATATTAAATTTATGTTATATATATATAATAAAAATAATTATGCTTATTTAATTATTATACCACATATATCTTCTTAATTTCCATTTTTTGAATAAAATAACATCTTTCCGATGTACGGCAGATAATCAACTCGCGAAGCGATGTAATTCATTTTTCACTAATGATTTGCATAGAATCTAATTAGGGTGACTTTAATGAATATATGTTCTATTTAAGACATAAAAATTATTCTATAATTGTAATATATTATTTAACTTTCTTTCATTTTATCCATAAAAAATGGAAACATCGTTCATGTGTACGTATGACCTAGTATCTCAATGAATGGTGTATTTAATTTTCTATCTCTAACTTTTAAGGATTACTATAAATACATATATAAGGAATATATATATGATATTTATATCATTGTGAATATTTTATAGATTATGTAACCATAATCAAATTAATAGGACTAGAAATACCAAACCAAAACATTTGTGAAAAATGAAGCACTTATTACCCAAAACATATTTTTAACGCGTAATTCTTAATAAATGGGTAATAAAAGGTCATAAGTAAATCATATATGGTATGATATATATAATTATTTTTCTTTAATATATTCATAATAAAATTATATTTATTATACTTGATATTTTAATGTGTATGAAGGAAGTAGAGACTTAAGGAAAGGGGTTTTCATCTCACTTTTATTTTCAATAAGACAAATGTAATATTCACCATGTGTTTATTTTATGTTGAGTATATACTTCCAACGGATTTAATTTATGATTATTATTATAAAAAATATATTTTATTTATATATCAATATTAGAATCTCACTTTTATGGGGTTTACGGTTTCAATGTTACCAATACAGTAAGTGATTTTTGTCTCAATGTTTCTTCTTTGAGACATATATTGTGTTATGCACCTATCTACTTTTACAAGGTCTATATACATCCAATTTGAAATAAAATTTAATGAATATTTTTTTATAATGATATTTTAAGTTTAATTTAATGTTATTATTTTATGGGTTTTATGATTCAAAGTTACCAAAGTGGTAAAGGTTTTATGATGCAATCTCATCATTTATCGACATTGTTTATGTTTATGATTTTGATGATAAATTATTATGATTAATTTCTCAAAATAAATATTAATTTTATTATACTATTTTTATTTCATGATAATACATGTTTTATATTTATTTTTCTCTATTTTGTTAATAAAACTTTCAAAACAATACTTTTAGGAAAAATCATCTTTATTTCTCTATTTATTATAAAACCAATTTCTTCTTCCAAATATTGGTTTTCTAAATATTTTTTAAAAAATGTTTTTAAAATTACTTAAATTATTTTTTAAATACATTTTTACACATGTTTTAATTTTTTAAAAAAAATTAAAAGTAATCTTTATGTCTTTTTCCAAACAATTCACATTTTGATTTTACCAAAAATGTGAAAGGAATATTTGTTTCAAAGTGTATGGTGTGAACGGTATTTATTTCCAGCATGAACACACATTGTTTTGAAACTTAATTTTTAAGCCTCCAAGTTTATTTTAAGTGAAAAGGATTTTGAACATATTTTATGTTTTAAAAATTATTTTTCAAAGTGAAAATTTTATTTTCTTCATGAAATGTTTTATATGATATTTAACACATCCTTTATAAGTTTTTATGATTATTTTAAGAGAAATAGATTTTAAAAGGTATTTTTCAATGTGGAAAGAATATTTATCTCAAAAATGTTCCAAGTTATCTTTCGAAATCATTTTCCATTTAAGATGACATACTTTTATGTTACTTATACTTTATTTGGGATATGATCCAAGGATACCATTTTGATTCTTTCTCTAGATAGTTTATGTTAATGATGAAGAGATGATTGTGAAACCTATTTATTCTAAACTATTTATTCTATAATGAAATATTTTATGAAACCCATTAATTTTCATGGGTTTTCGTATGATTAATGATTTATGAAGATCATATCTTTTCACGGGTTATAAGAGGATAATTGTGTTATGAATCCCATTTCTTTTAATGGGTTTTGATATGATGAATGTTTTATGATCTTGTGAAAAAATTAGGTGTAGTTTTAATTATATGATGATGGTTATTTCATATCCAATAATAGTGGTTATTTTATAACCAAATATAGTTGAGACCTATATCTCCCTCCAGTTCATTGGGTAAATATTTATACCTCATAAGAAAAATAGGACTAGAATGGGGAGTAAACCCAATTAAATAAGGGAATTTGTTCACTAGGATAGTCTTTGGAGTGAACTTTAACAACTAATATGGGTTGGGGAGTTAACCCATTTCACTATGATATTATTTTAATTGATCTTTGACTACTTGGAAAATTATTTTCTATTTTTATGTGTATTACATAATTCCATGTCTTATATTAATGTTATTGTCTCATATATCATTTTATTTTATTTTCCTCATGATTTATGTCTTATGAACTACCAATCTTTATGAAATGACACAAGAATTTGATCTTATATATATAGGGTATGTTTTCTATGTGTTATTCTCACGTACACATACCCTTATTTTCATGTTATATTTATTTATTTCCCTTATTTATCCTTACTAAATATATGATCTCACCATTTATTATCTTTATTTTCCCCAGGTTATAATGATAGGTATTATGTGTGATATGTCTAAGAAGAGTTCTCATTATTAGGAAATAAGTGGGTTAAGATGTATAACTCTTATGAAATAATTTTTTATGTTTTCATGTTTCCAAAAAACAATTCCTTTATGATCCCCATGTGTGTTTTTGGGTAATGTAATGAATATACATCTAAAAATGTAATATGTATGTATATAAATAACGGGTCTCTATAGTTGGTATCAAAGTAAAGTTTTTGTTATACTTTAGAAAATTGGATGAGAAAACTTTATTGATATCCCTAGGGATATTTCTAAGTATATGTCTAGGGATATCTTTAAGGATAAGTATAAGGATGTGTCAAGGTATATGAAAATGTCCTTGAATTTTAGTAAAGGATAGAGCGAGTTGTTTCCACGAAATTACATCCTTATCTGGATAATATAAGTGGATTTGGATCTGGTACAGATTACCTTGGTGTAATAACTCTGAAAAGGGTGCATTTAGATGTACTTGATCATCACCTGGTGCATGAAAATGGGCCTTGTTGTACACCCAGTTTAAAACTCCTAGGGCATATGATTTTTAAATTCACAAAATCTTTATGATCCATCATGATGGATTTGAATAATGAACATTAATGTACTAGGTTAAGCCTAAGGTTTCATAGATTAAAATAATTTTTCATAATTTAGACATCTTATGAGTGGTTTTTCATGATCATGTGGTTACCTGTTGAGATTATTATTGTTTAAAATATGAATTTTGGAATTAGTGAATGGAAGTAAATAGAAGGAACTAGGTCAACCTGGAAGGAGATATATAATGTATTGATGACCATATAAATGGGATGATGACTGGAGTAAAGGATATTGTTATTATTCTTAATCAGTTATCATGATATATGATTAACAACATGCTCATTAATCAACTCTCAAATATACCAAAGAAGAGAGTTAAGTAGTTTATTTTTTTCAGGTGGTGGAGACCATGGAAGAAATAAGATTTAGTATTCAATTCGTATAGAATGTGAGAATAAGTACTCTAGAGAATGTCACAAATGAATCATAAGATGTTTTATGTGTGGAGAAGGACAAAAAGTAAGAAATTGTTGATAAAAAATCAAAATTTCAGTTAATGTAATGGATGGTAATATTTTTTTCCCTAAATTATTATCAATTGGTGAATCTTTTAAATGTTGAAAGTAAGGTCATTATAAAAATAGATTTACTAAGGGGAAATCCTAAGAAGTGGATCAGTGAGGCGGTACAAGTAAAGGTTTTTTGTTGATGATAAAGAGGTTATAAATGATATATCAAAGGAATGTGGTATCAAGGAATAAGAGGATTAAGCCTATTTAATGGTTTAAGAATGATTTATATTTATTGAAGTGTTTATGTATTGGAATTCAAGAATTATGAAGTATATAAGGATTGTCTGGTATAATATTTCATTAAGGATATTCAATAATATGTTGAATGATGTTGATGACCTAGAAAGGTGATTTGATTATAAGGTGATATTTTAAAAAACAAATGATTAAGGGGATATAACACTTAATATGTTATTGATATTGATAAAATGTTGTTAAGATAAATAGAAGATAGATATGAGTGATTTTAATTAGATAGTATTGATGACCTTGGAACTAAATAGTGATTTGTGGAAAAGGTGGTTTATATTATCATTGATGAAGTTTATAACATTATTGGATTTGTGTAATATATTCAATAATCTATGGTTCAATTCAAGTAATGATGAATTATGTATGTTTTCATTATGTTTATATTTTAATTATGGCTATTACCATGTTTTAAGAAAATATATAATCAATGTATTAACATATTTGGTATGTGACATTAATATCCACTTCATGTTGTTTGGGGGATTAATGATAAGTTGATTTTTGAAATTTGGATACTTTATTTCTAAATTTTTTTATTTCAATTTTGGTTATACATGGAGGATCCTTAAGGTTAATTATTCATGAAATGAATTAAGCTAAAATTTGGATGTTATTGGATATCATGTGCTAACAATTCTCTTTTTGATAACAACTAGAGGAAGAAGGAATGACTTATCATTCTTTTATGGATATTATGATACACAAGTTCTTTGGGAATTAAAAAAATCCTATTAATTTCTTAAATTAAGAGATTATGTAGAAATTTATTTATGTACAACAAAATGAGGGGATTGTGCTTATGAAATGGAAGGAAATGAATTATATCTTATCCTGAAAATTACCCAAATTTAATAAAAATATCTTGAAATAAAATTTTATCTTATTAGCATTATTTCTGAAGACATCAATGACATTTTTAACACCTCTTTGGTTTTTTTGGTTTTAGATCTTCATATTATAATTCACATTACTTTTATAAACTATCTCTATCAATATCCATTATTATTTGGATATTACACTTTTCTTCCATGTCCAAATATTTACTTCTCACCTATGTTCTCCTATTTGGAAAACCCAGTATGTGTTGCTACATATGAGATTCACACATCCGATTATCTCTTTTCATGAGGAAGTTTTATTAACCCATTTTATAGTGTGGGTTTCTACAAAGGTATTTTAAAATGTTAAACCCTTGTTTATCACACACAAGTTTAAACATTAAGGATGCAATTTATTTGAGGGGGTAAAATGTAACACCCAGATATTTTATAAAATAATTTATTAAAATAAATTTAATATATTCAATATTTTGAATTACATGAAACACCATGTTTACATTTTATTAAACACAACACTAATTTAATCTTTCACCATATTCAACATTGTATTTATCTTGCATTACAGGCATCAATAAGTTTAAATAAAATGTGAAATGCAATTAAAATATTATTAATTAATATGATAGTTAGAGCCTAACTGTTAGAATGGTGGGTATGAATAATATTAACTAATTTATGAAAACATATGGTTTACACCTATAATTAAAATTAATTATTCAGTGACCAATTAATTATAAATGATAATAAAAACCATTTCAATATAAATAAAATATTTTTCTTAATAAAACTAATTTATTGTGAAAAAACACGTTTTACATTAATAAATTAAAAAAATAACTTTTTTTGAATTGTTTTTATTAAATTTATATACTATACATTCAATAAAATTTTTAACTTTCTTCTTATGTTGTTTCTAGGCAAGATATAATAATAAATCCAATTTTATACTTAAAACATTATATTTCTAAAAAGAATTTTTGTCACCTTTTTTAAACATATTTTAAAATTAATTTTTACCAATTTTAGATATTTTATTTTAAAAAATAAATTTAATTTTTGAAATATAAATTTTAAAATTATCTTGGATTAAATTTTAGATAATTTTCTAAAAAGATCAATTTTTCAATGAATAGTGAAAAATAATGGTTTTTATTAATAATTGTCATTCAATTTATAGAATTTAAAAACATAAAAAGAAATTAATATTTTTTACAAATTAAACATTTTAAAATATATCTCTATTAATCCAATTTAGTTTATTGTAACAAATTCATATTTAATTTTGATATAAAAACTTTTAATACTTTTAAACTTTTCTCTTTGGAAAATCGCTTTTTGTCGCGTCTATGGGATTGAACTTAAATTTAATTTTGAAACTTATAAGAATTGAATATATAAAATTTTATTCCATATGTGTAATAGAAATAATATATGTTATATAATAATTTAAAATAAATTTTTGACCATAATAAATAGTAAAAATATAGAAATTTAATTACTACAGTTAAGGTTAAAACGGGATTATCAGGGGTGAAACTAAAAATGATAAGGGTTAAAATGACTTAGAAACTTGTAAAACCCATTTTTAGGACATATATAGACCTTATAACCTATAATGTTCTATAATTTTTCATTTTGGAGCCTTTTTTTCTTTTGAAAACTTTGGACACACCTTTTTCTTTTCAAAGATTACAAGTGTGCCACTCACCTCACTTATAAATGGTCACCCCCTCTCCTATCCTCTTAACACTTCCAAAAACATTTAGTTCAGAACAAAAATATGAAAATAACTTTCTTATTTACCTGATCCTTACCTATAAGAATTATTTTGGGCAGAAATCCAACCTAAATATCATTTTGGCGCAAACCAATAGAAGTTGTCTGAAGAAGAGGAAACGTCCCAAACCGAGCATTTTATTTTATTTCTTCATCCCCTAATTAAATTCATATTAAAACTTAATTATATAATAAAATAAGTATATTTTATATAATGATATTTTATTATTTAAATTTAATAACCTAAATACTTTTTCGATTCTATCAAATGGGATAATAAATCATTGCTCATGTATACGATAGACTATCACCTCGCGAACCGATGTTATTCATTTTCCATCACCACCTCTCACAGATCCATATAATTATGGAATTAATGTTTATATATTATATTTATGATATTATTATTCCAATTTAATTATAATTCCATGACTAAATTGTTACACCCTAGCTTGTTGGAAAATAATAATGTTTTTCATGTGTATGATGAACTACCGCATCGCGAACCGGTGTGATGTGTTTTTCATTTCTATTTAAATTTGATTGTAATAAGGATAGATTAAATGAAAAGATATGATATTTTTTATATAATTATACATATTCGGTTATTATAACACATATACCTTCTTATTTTCTATTCCATGGGGATTAAGATAATTTTGTTCATGTGTATGGTGGACTACAGCCTCACAAAGCGATGTGATTTGTTTTTTAATAATGATTTGAAAGGAAGGTAACAATGGTAAATTTAATGATTATATGTGACATATTTGAAATTAAAATTATTCTTTAATGGTACTATATTATTTACCTTTAATTTCATTTCATCCGTCAAGAAAATGGGAAAACGTTTATGTGTACGTACGACCTACCGTCTCCAGGAAAGGTGTATTTTGTTTTCTATATCTAACTTTTTTGGATTAATATAAATACATATATAATTAATATATATTATATTTATATCATGGTTAAAATTATATATATTATGGAACCTGGATCAAAGTAATAGAACCAAAAATACCAAACCAAAACATATGTGAAAAACGAAGAATTTATTACCTAAAACGTAATTTTAACAAGGAATTGCTAATAAATTAGTAATTAATGGTCATAAGTAAATAATATATGATATGATATATATAATTATGTTTCTAAAATATATTTATAAGAAAATAATATTTATTATACATGAAGTTGGAACGTGTGTGAAGGAAGTCAAAAATTAAGGTAAGGGATTTTTGTCTCCCTTTTATTTTCTATGAGACAAATGCCATATTCACCACGTGTTTCTTTTATGTGGTGTATATACTTCTCATAAATATATTTTATTATTCATACTCTCAAAATTATGGGGATTTACATATCAATTTTATGATCTATCTTTCATTGGGTTTATGGTGTCAAAGTAACCAATGCAATAAGTGATTTTTGTCCTAATTTTCCTTTTTTCAGACATATGTTATTTTATTCACCAATCTCATTTTATAAAGTTTATATACATCCACTTTGACATGTAATATCATGAATTTATTTATTTTCATGATATTTTAAGTGTCATTCATTTTTATTCTTCCATGGGGTTTATGATTCAAACTTACCAAAGTGGTTAGTGTTTTATGAAACAAACTCATCAATTTTTGAGATTTTTTATATTTACTCTTCTAGTGATGAAATATTATTATCCATATCTAAATAAACACATGAATTTTCTTCTCATATATTTATTTCATTATAATACATGTTTTATCTTTATTTCCTTATCTTTAAGTACTCAAGATTTTAAAATAATATTTTTAAGAAAAAATCATTATTTATCTCTTCAGTTGAAAATCAATTTTTTTCTTCCAAAACCATGTTTTCAAAAAATTATATTTTTAATTTATTATTTAATTAATTTTTTAACCATTTTTTACATTTTTATAACTTTTTTTGAAAGGAATCTTTATGTCTTTTTCTAAATAATGTATGTTTGGATTTTACTAAAAATGTGAAAGGAATCTTTGTTTTAATGTGTATGGAATGAATAGTATTTTCCATCACCATTTCCACTCATTGATTTAAATATTCCTTTATAATTTTTCATGTTTATTTTAAAATAAAATTATTCATAAAATGTTTTATGATTTAAATTTTTTTTAAAGTGAAAGGGTCGTTTTCCTCAAGAAATGTATTAAATAATTATTAAATATTTATTTATATGTATCCAAGATTATTTTTGAAGAAAATTATTTTGAAAATGTTTTTTGGTTTAAAAATTATTTTTTTTTAATTTGGAAAGAATATTTTCCCCAAAAATGATTCAAGTGATCCTTCAAAATTATTTTCCATTTAAAATGGAATCCTTTAATGTTACTAATGTTTTACTCGAGATATGATCTAGATATACCATTCTTATTATTTCTCTTGAAGGATTATGTTTATAATAAATAGTTGTTTATGAAACATGTTTATTTTACATAGGTTATTCAATGATGAAATGTTTTATGAAACTCATTTCTTTTCATGGTTTCATATATAATGAATTATTTATGAAACTCATTTTTTTCATGGGTTCTGATATAATGAATATTTTATGATCAAGTAGCACACTTATGTACGGTTTTAATTATGTGATAGTGGTTATGTTATAACCAGTGATGGGTGGTACCTATATCTACCTACAATGAATTTGATAAATATTGATATCTCGTGAGATAAATATGATTGGAATGGGAAGTGAACTCAGTTTAGTAAGGGAATTTTTATACTATGATAATATTGAGAGTGAACCTTTATTACTATGATGGGTTTAGGAGTGAACCCATTCTACTATTATAATTTTAGAAGTTATCCTTGACTAATAAAGAAATTATTTTCGATGCATATGTGTATGCCACAATTTCATGTCTTATGTCAATGTTATGCTCTCATGGTGTATGTGCTTTTATTTCATTATGATTCATGTCTTATGAACATCCAATATTTATTCCTTGACTCAAGATTTTGATCATTTATTTGTAGGGTACAGTTTTAATATGTTATTCTCACATTCTCATTCTATTATGCTCATGCTATGTTTACATATTCCCCTTTCTTAATATTACTAAGCATTTAAGATCACACTTTCTTATGATTTTATTCCCTAGGTTATGATGATTGGTATTACATATGATATTTCTAAGAAGAGTGATATTTATGAAGAAATAGGTGGGATACGATATAGAACCCTTATGAACAAGTTTTTTATGTTTCCAATTTTCTAGAGGCACTATAACTTTATGATCATCATAAATGTGTTTATATAATATAATAAATATTCATCAAAAATATGTAATATCTTTGTATCTAAATCCCAGTTCACTATAGTGATATTATTATAAAAACTAAAAAATTATATAGAAAATAATTAATATGATTTAAATTTCATATTATCCACTATTTTAGAAAGTAAATTCCTAAGGGTAAAATTAATTATATATCCAAAAAAATTGGTATTATCTAAAAAAATACATATTAAGGGAACCGCAAATTAAAGAGAGAGAAATTTTATATTTGGAGATTAAAGTATGAATATATAAAAATAATGTATTATGAATATATAAGTGATTTATTTACAAGGTTGAATCATATAATGAGAACTATAAGAATATTTGGTGAAAATTTGGAAAATTATACAATAGTCGAGAAGATCTTTCACATTTTACCACATAAATATGATGTTAACATATTGTCCTTGGAAGATAGAGATAATGATACAATTTCTATTTATGGATTACATTGTATTCTTGTTACTTATGAAGTGGGGAAATTTAATTCTATTAATAATAATACAAATGTTGATAAGGAGATTTATTTTAAAGACTTAAATCAAACAAGTTAACGAAGAAGTTTGATGAAGATGAATCTAGTTGTTCGGATTATAATTCAGATTTAGATTAAAAATTGAAAAAAGTATGTCTCCTAACTCTATAAATAAGAAAAAAGGTAAGGGAACTTTTAAGGGAAATATTATACTAAAATATTTTAAGTAAAGAACTATAGGACCCTTTTTTGTGAATTGTTTTAATTTAAAATAAGTGGAATCCAATTATGTAGCAGAATAAAGTACAAGGAAACATATTAAAAATAAATATTCAAATATTGGAGATCTAAGGTTTTCATCCAGAGCGACTAGAAAGAATTTCAATAAATTAAAAAATTTAAATTTCTGATCTAAGAATGAAATTAATGAAATTAGTGATGAACAATAAGAGAATAATACTTTCAGTGATTTTTTATAAAAAAAACCCTAATTGGTAAGGCAGATAGAGAAGAGTTTACTAGTGATATAAATTTTCAATCTGGGATTGATGATGAAACTAAGATGTAATTTATACTGATAAGGTAAATCAAGTAGTGTCTCTCAAAGTTCTCAAAATGGGAAAAAGAGATCAAAAATTGGAATAATAAAAATAAATCTTATTATGGAAAATAATTAGTTCATATTGAAGAAAGATCAATTTTTATAAAATACATTAATGAATTAAAGAAAATTATTAATGAAGAGAATATCTAAAATGTCAATATGGAAGAAAGAATAAAAATAGAAATAAAAGGATCTTGATCATATTCAGTAAAAATTGGTGAGTATTGAAATGTACCAGGATAAGTTAAAATAAACCTTTTAGAATTCTATCGACGAAGTTAGAGAAAGATTAAAGAAGGTAAAGACATATGGAGACCAATAAACATAATCTTAAAAATAATTTAACAACATTATAAATACTAGTATAGAGTTTGAGAAGAAGAATCAAGTTAAAAGACCAAATTTGAAGCAAAATATAGTGAAGTTCCAAATTATAGATATCTTAGAAGTCAAATTTTAACTCAAAAAATACTAAAAATATTGAAGGAAAAAGATCAAAAAGATGTGTTATGTTAATAAGGAATATGTTATAGTTCATTAATATTTTTTTTATAAAAAGGATCCAATATTAATGGGAAATGGTAAATTGGAAGGTAAGAACATAGTTCTGGACAACATGTTATTTTTAGAGGTAAATATGATTTTTATGGTTATTGATTGTATTGTGGAGGCTTAGGTAAGATGTATACGATTTTTTGGTTTAATTATCAATATCATAATGTGTATAGAATTCTTGAGATATATATATTGAGGGATATTCATAACACTCAAATATTCAAAATATAAAAACAATATTAAATATGAGTGTTAAAGGTTAAGAATAGGTTTCAACCTTCAGAAGAAGTTAGTGAAAGATGTGACCAGCCAGGTTACCCTGATAATAGATTTATCACCATGATACTAGCCCAATATGGGTAAAAGTATCAGGATATAAATAATAAAGGTAAATAAAAATATTTTTATAATAAAAGTTTCACTCAAAAAGTATAAAAGAGAACACCCATGGATTATGGGTAGTATATGCTCATCAAATGTAAAGAACTGGGTCAGGATACCATCCTACCCAACACCCAACCCGATTATCCATAAGTCCTAAAGGGTATTCCCTATCCTCGCAGGCTAGAAACCGGTGTCTGGGTATCATATGAATCCCATTGAGAACTATTTCACCCAAAATAAAGACAAATATAGTGGAATAAAATAAATAAAATATCCAAAATAAACAAACAGACTGAATAGGTCATAACCAACAATAGTGATCCAACCCATTGGCATATATAAGGTCAAAATACAAAACAATAAATATACATTCCGTCGGGATAGATACAACACTATACAAAACCAAAACATCATCAAAATAACTCGATCCAAACTAGAATCATCTCTATGAAACCTCTGGTTTCTCACTACTACCTATCTCACCCTATATCATCCATGAAAAAACAAAGAAGGATTCATATAAGAACCTAGGACCTGAAATATATATACATGAGCTAAAAATCCCATTAGGTCACCATGACCTACCAAAACTATGCAATTTGTTTTATAAGGAAATTCATCAATGCTAGTTTTAAAATAAACTACAAAATACTATTTTAAAATATAACATATAAGTAAAACCAAACATTTCCATAATCACACAAAAAACATTTCCCTTTAATTTCCAAAACCAACCACATGTATTTTAAAAACAAAGACACTTGAATAAGTTATTTCACAACCACACACCCATTCCCATTTAATTTATAAAACCATGATTTAATAAAATGAAATGGATAATATTTAAAAAAAATAACTAGTCTAAGACCTTTATTAAACAAAAATAATAATATGGAAATCCATTTAAAACACTCACACACAAGAGCCTTCAAATCCAAAACATGTTTCACAACATATTCAAAAACTCATTTCCAAAGGAAAAAACCCAACGCACATGGGAAAAATACATCAAGTGGGAAACATGCATCAAAATAATAATGAAAAATAAATATGAAATGTGACACAACAATAAAGGTTGTGAAAATTATACAAAAAATAACTAGATAATGCATTATGGGATCTACCCTTAAAATCCTAACATGTGAAGCATCTAACCTTATAAGGTTATAACCATCCGAACTAGCTAAAATAATGTGCTAAGTCTATCTCTCCATCCCACTATCCCACACAAGACTCACAATGGTGATGAACCCCCCCCCCCCAGACCATGTGCTTAGCATGACTGATGGGAAACTAGAGGCATGTGGACCAACGATATAAATAAGCTAAATCTCCCACTTAGGACTCAACATCCCTTAACTAATAAAGAATTGATTCTTATAATCAACAAGACAAGTCTACCCACAAGAAATAACCATAACTACCTTCAACCCTAACACCAAATGATATGAAACCCTATACCCAAACATAAAATTCACTCATTCTATAACAAGAACATTACAACATAATGGGAGGAAAAAAGTATCTCATATTGATCACAAACCCACACAAGGGGTAAACAATAAAAGGGAAATCAAGGGGTTCCATTCACATACATCATTTACAACCAAAGTTCCAAATTATCCTTTAACACTAAAACATGGATTGGAATTTCAAGCCCTCTATAATTCCAGAAAATAATTTCTAAACACCATTTGGAAAATGATATAAAGCACCCCATCACTTAAAGCCTTTAAAAGTTACCCTTACTCAAGGGATCTCTTCTTTAAAAATGAAAAAAATGGCCCAAGTTATTCATTTACGTCGCACATTTCATAAATAACCACTTAAAACGGTTCAATGAAATCACTCATTTCTTTCAAAATGTTTTAAAGATAGAATTTTTAAATGGTTATAGCGACTCAGGTTTTTTTCCTCTCAGACTTTGGAATATTCTTATGAATAATTCCAAAGCTAGGTGTGAAGACGGCATGCGATTCTGAGGCCCCGTGTTCCCAGAATTAATTTTATAAAAATATTAAGTATTTTTATATTATGCACATGTAGGGGTGCATTTTCTCCTAAACGGTATCTCTAAACAGGAATCTGAGGTCATGGTTGCGTCCGGAGTGTGTCGTTTACCCTAGGCGGTGGGTAAACTTTGCGGGCGCGAGCCTGCTGTGGAAAAAGCCACCAGTGGCATTTTCATAAATAAATAGAAAAGTTTCTTTATGAGTGTAGACTCAAATAACTCCTGAACGGAGTCTTGGATCACAATTCTGAGCATGACGTTGCATTCAGAACGCCTCGTTTACCCTAGGGGTGACCTAATTTTTATCGGCGCCGGGTGTCGGGACGGGGGCGGGTCGGACCGGAAAGTTGAATTGATATTTGTTTTTTAAAAAATATCTAATCTTCACTCCACCCCCCCCCCCCTCCCCCCTTTGTATGTTCATCAACCCCCTCCTCATCCATTCTTTGTCACTGATCCTCCAAATCAAGCAAACGAAGTGTCGTTGGTCTCGGATCTTGACGGCGGGGGCTCCCGGATCATCCAGCAGCAGCAGCGGATCGCGCAAAGCATCGGTGTTCTGCCAAAAGGTAGGCGGTTTGAGTTTTAAAATCACTGATCCTATTTTTGTGTTGTTTTTATTCAAATTTTCTTAAGGGTTTTGTAGTTCAGGTCTCGAGATTTCTGAAACATGTTTCGGATCTGAATTTGGAGCACTGGGGTGCTCCTGATGGCTCCAGGATGTTTTCCGGCAGAAAACCCGGTTTTCTTGCATCGAGGGTGGCGGCCATGGTGGATTATAGTGAAGCGGGGACAGCGTGAAGGTGGCGCAGTGGTCACCATCGTTGGCACGGCAGAATCAGCCGGCAGCGCGGCGATTTTCGGCAGCGGCGCGGTGGTTTCCAGGGAGGCAGGCGGTGGTCGGGCCAGGTTTTTCCGGGGGTTCTTTAAACCCTAGTAACTCGAAAACCGGATGTCCGATTTAATAGATGTTTGCGGAAACGAGAATATTGCATCGAGATGGACCTCTTGATATTCTTGTGAGAATTTTTTGAGACAGATATTTGGCCCGGGGCCATGAAATGTTGAAAATAATAATAATATTTTATTATTTTCAACTTCGATCTTCCATAACTCCTGCACGGAGTGTCCAAATGAAGTGTCGTCAGTGGCATTGAGACCCTGATGGTACAGAAGACTTTTCAAGATAGTTTTGGGGTGTTGGGACAATGAACAGGGTGTGGGATCCATGAGGCCGGGTTCAGGGGTTTACGGAGAAACGTGACTTTTCCGCCGGATGTCAGTTTTGGATGATCGAGTAGTCGATCCTGTGTGTTTTTCTGAGGGGATCAAAATGGTGTGATCCGGTTGACGATTTTCATGATCTTGGTATGGGCCCACCCAGTCTAGCTACGGTGAATAGTACCTTTTTCACCGGGTGTTCGTTTTCGATGATCGAGTAGTCGATCTCTTAGGTTTTTTCGAGGGGATCGCAATGGTGTGATCCACTTGATGAGCTTTGGGATCATGGTGTGGGAACACATGGGAAGGCTATGGTGAATAGTACCTTGTCCACCAGTTTTCCGTTTCGGGTGAGTAAATAGCCTATCCTGTGTTTTTTCCACATAGACCGCGATGGTGGCCTCGGTATTGGCCTAGGAGGAGCATAGTGTGGCGATGGTGTGGGTCACTCGGGTTTACGATGTTTGGACCAGCAGTGGTTGACGGTACTCCCTTGGTTCTCTCCTATGAGGTTTCATGTGGCATCACAATTGTGGTATGGGTTTTTGATCCCCTTGATAGGATCACTCATCTGTTAGAGTTGAGGCATCCCTCCGGTGGGCCCGGGGTGGGATCCTCTAACTTCGCTACCCTAGATCAGGTTCTTGGTATCACTATGACCGCTTATCCACGGGTGGTGAACCCCTATCTAGCAGGTTAACCCTCATAGGGTTTGTGGGATCATCGGGAATATGATTCATTATGCATTGGTCCATGCTCAGTAGGGTTGTGGCATCATCAGGTATATGATCCCCTACTCAGCATGTGGTTTATAGTAGGGTTGTGGCATCATTGGTTATATGATCCCCTACTCAGCGCATGGTTTTAGTAGGGTTGGTGCATCGTCGGTTTGATCTCCTACTATGCGAGTTATACCATATGGGGTTTTGATATCGTCGTGACCGCCTTGACAGGTGATGATCCTCTATCTGAGTGATGTGATTCTATGGAGCACCAGATCGGGTTGTGGTATCCCCAGAGGATCCTGGGAGTGGTCCCCTATCTTTGATATCTCCAAATACTAGATCAGGTTGTGGTATCCCCCAACAGATCCTAGGATTAATCCTCTATCTGTGAGATCTTCGAATACCGGTGTGGCTTCTAGAATCCCTTAATGGACCCTAGGAGTGATCCCTTATCTGAGGAGTTTGGTTTTTTTGTTGTTTCAATGTGACTTTCTCAATGATGATATCCAACGAGCGTGATCTCTCGGGTGAGCATCTGGGATTTTTGTGTGGGACCCGATGGAGTGTATCTCTCGGACGAGTGTCATCTGGGATGACAGTGATCATGGAGTGTGCTCTCCTGGTTGTGAACCACTTCTGGTGATGAGGTCGGTACCTCATGTGGCTTGGTGCATGAGCTGAGTATATCGGGATGTTTTTGGTATATGTAAGAGTGTATATCTGATCGGATGTTCATGGTATATATATGGGAGTATACATGGTAAGATGTTTGAGATATATGTTTGGTTGTATACCTGAGCGAATGTTCAAGGTGTATGTATGGGCATACACCTGGATTGAGCTGACTAGTTGTGTGTAGCTGAGGATGGTCACGAGATGGTGTTTCTCTCTCATCTGGGTTCCCTCTGGCTGGGATGAGCTGACTGTTGCCTTTCAATTTCTCTCTTTTGTTTTAGGTTTTTGGGGTACCTACTGAGTATTGTTATACTCACCCCTGCACGGGCTTTTCCCACACATGTTTGTGTCTTGTGAAGACCACATGCCTTTCGGCAGAGTCCCAAGAAGACCAGGGGCAGGCGGAGCTGAGTGAGCGGGACTGACCATGGAGTCTTATCGGATCTGTGCTGAGGAGCTTTTCAGTGGTGCTTTTGGCAGTGTACCCCTTCATCCGAGCAGGTTGGATGCCTTTGTATTTTTCATTTGGTGGGCCCTATTTTTCCCTTTTTGTACTACTATTTCACTCTGGTTTGGGATAGTTGTATGCATGCATTTACAATTCTGTTTTATATATCTCTACACTGTTACATGTAGGTGTATGTGGGTGTGTGTGTATAGGTACCTTAGGCTAATGCCTCCCTTGTGTGTGATAGCCTACTCGGCGCTAGTTGCCAACACCTGGCCTATTGGAGGTGGGCTTCGAGGGTCACAGCTCGAGCCCCGTTGGGTCGGGTCGCGATAGAGTAGTATCAGAGGAGGTTCCACCTTTGGGATCTCAGAGCGTAGCTGGTCTAGCTATGATTTTGGTGTGGGTTTCATAGTGGTAGTGTCAAGATGTTTCGAGTTCATCTTTCAGGCCAGGGATTCCAGTGTTGGTGCGGCGACCGACGTATCCATTCACAAGGACTCTCATAACCGGCCTTTCGACTCAGGACGTTTGGACACTAGTCGCTGGGATATAACAGTACATGAATCATATAGGAATGTTTTTTTGGGTTTCCCTTGTTCTTCTTGAGTAAGATCTCAAAATATACTCTTTGACTATGGAGCATCTTGATTTTATTTCAGGATGCCTCCACGACGACAGCTATCAAGGGTTCCGCAGTGAGAGTTTGGTGACGATCTGCCCCGTGTAGAGGATGTAAACCAGGGCGCAGGTTCTGAGGCTGCACCTCCAGGTGGTCCACCAGTTGAGCCACCACCTGTCGAGTAGCTGGTTGTGCCGCTAGTGCAGGATGAGGTTGAGCGCAGGCTGAGTGCACTGCACGAGTTCCAAAGTCAGTGACCTCTGAGGTTTCGGGGTGATACAGACCCTCAGGCAGCTAATGGCTAGCTCGAAACAGTTACCCGAGTTTTCCTCCTGGTGAGGACACCTCCAGATCAAATGGTTGTTCGAGCAGTGAGCCTTCTGCATGGTTCGGCCGTGCGATGGTGGAGTTTGGTGACGTAATCCCACGATGAGAAAATGCTCACATGGATAGAGTTTGAGCGACTCTACTGAGAAGAGTTCTATCTAGTGACGCTGAGGTCAGTGCGGATCCAAGAGCTTCTGCAGCTTTGACAGGAGGACATGACCTTGTCGGAGTACTCAGCGAGGTTTACAGACCTATCTTGCTACTCCCTTGATATGGTTCGATACATTTTCTTTAGGGCTTGGACCTTCGAGCAGGGCTTATACAGACACATCCAGGCATGTGTGGTTTCCTTGTGCCTAACCACCTATGCTTAAGTACTGGAGAGAGCCTTGGAGGTGGAGAGATTTCTAGCTGAGAATATTCAACCTATCAGTGTTCGGCCTGTGGCAGGTGAGACGTCGGAAACTAGTAACCGGCGGCAGGCACAAGGGCCTGGATGTGGCTGACGTTTCAGGAGGCGACCCCAGGATGGAGGATCTGAGGCTCAGGTCTCACAAGCCAGTTTTGGTCAGCCACTAGAGAGGCGGTTATATGATTTCAACGGTCAGGGAAATCTTGATAGAGATTGTCTGACCCGTCATGCTGTTGAGAGGGAGCTGGTCGATAGGCTGCCTTGGCAGCGACAACGTCTCGAGTTTGGATGTCTGCAGGGGCGATGGACATTGTGATGGAGTTGGTACAGCAGTGGGAGGTGGTAGGAAGTATTAGATGCCACCACCACCACCCCTAGGTGGTCCACGCTGAGCTTAGGGAGCTGGAGGTCGAGGGCGAGGACAGCTGCATTCCCTAGAGGATGTTGACCTAGAGGCTCTGCGGATGGATAGAGGTACGCCTTTTGTCTTTTTCTACTTTCTGCGGTAGTTTTGATAGACATTGTTTAGCGGTACTCTTCCCTTTCTTTTTCTTCCTCGAGTTTTGTTCAGGGCGTTGGTAAGACCATGTGTGGGTGTTGTTTAGCGTGCTTCAAATGTGTGAGGAAGAGGGATCCTTCCTGCACCGAGACGTGTTTTTGTGATGTGAACAAAACCATGTGGGCGAGTCAGTGCCGCCCAAAGTAGATATTGTTGAGATGTGGTGGATGAGTCTTTCTGACTTATGTGTTTGGGTAGGGGTGTTTGTTGGCGAACTCACTGGCATGGGAGACCCAGTTGAGAGTCTATTTCCTTTCCTTGTGCTTATAGATTTTCGGGGACGAAACGTTCTAAGGTGGGTAGGATGTAGCGACTCAGGTTTTGGCACCGTCAGACTTTGGAATATTTCTATGAATAATTCCAGAGCTAGGTGTGAATACGACGTGCGATTCTGAGGCCTGGTGAGCCAAGAATTAATTTTATAAAAATATTAAGTATTTTTTATATTATGCGCGTGGAGAGGGTGAATTTTCTACTAAAAGGTATCTTAGAACTGAAATCCAAGGGCACGGTCATGTCCGGAGCATGCCGCTTACCCTAGGCGGGGTGTAAACTTTGCGGGCGTGAGCCTACTGTGGAAAAAGCCACTTGGGGAATTTTCTTAAATAAATTGACAAGTTTCTTTATGAGCATCGGCTCGAATCACATTTAAACAGAGTCTCAGATTGAAATTTTGAGCACGACGTTGCATTCAGAACACCGCATTTACCCAAGGGGTGATCTAATCTTTGTCGGCGCCAGGTGTTGGGTTGGGGGGCGGGTTGGACCGGAAATTTCAGCTAATATTAGTTTTAAAAAAAATATCTAATATTCACTCCTCCCTCCCCCCTTTGTATGTGCATCAGCCCTCTCCTCCTCCATTCTTCGTCGTCGATCCGCCAAATCGAGCAAACGTAGCGCCGTCGGCCTCGGATCTTGACGGCGGGCACTCTTGGATTGTGTAGCAGTAGCAGCGGGTCATGAAAAGCGTCAGTGTTCTGCCAAAAGGTAGTTGGTTTGATTTTTAAAATCCCATATCTCGTTTTTGTGTTGTTTTTCTTCAAATTTTCATAAGGGTTGTGTAGTTTGGGTCCCGAGCTTTCCAAAACATGTTTCGGATCTGAATTTGGAGCACTGGGGTGCTCTCGGTGGCTCTCAGAAGTTTTCTGACAAAAAACCCGATTTTCCAGCGGTGAGGGCAGTGGCCATGGAAGATTCCGGCGAAGCGGCAGTGGTGCGGTGGTTTCCGGCGAGGCAGGCGGTGGTCCGGCCGGGTTTTTCCGGGGGTTCTTTAAACCCATGTAACTCGCAAACCAGATGCCTGATTTGATAGCCGTCTGCAGCGACGTGAAGATTGCATCAAGGAGGACCTCTTGAGATTCTTTAGGGAATTTTGTGAGTTGGGTTTTTGGCCCGGGACCATGAAACGTTTAAAATAATAATAATATTTTATTATTTTCAACTTCGATCCGCCATAACTCCGGCACGGAGTGTCCAAATGGAGTGTCGTCAGTGGCATTGATACCCTGATGGTATGACAGACTTTTCAAGATAATTTCCAGGTGTTGGGACCAAGAATAGGTTGTGGGCCCCACGAGGCTGGGTTTCAGCGTTTATGGAGAAACGTGACTTTTCCGCCGGGTTTCCTTTTTGGACGGTCGAGTAGTCGATCCCGTGTGTTTTTCTGAGGGGATAGAAATGGTGTGATCCTCTTGTCGTGATTCAGGATTGTGGTATGGGACCCACCTGGGATAGCTATGGTGAATAGTACATTTTTCATCAGGTGTCCGTTTTGGACGATCGAGTAGTCGATCTCATAGGTTTTTCCAAGGATATCGCAATGGTCTGATCCGCTTGATGATTTTTGGGATCGTTGTGTGGGACCCACATGGGTAGGCTATGGTGAATAGTACCTTGTTCACCAATTTTCCATTTCGTGCGAGTAAAAAGCCTATCCTGCGTGTTTTTCTTCATAGACTGCGATGGTGCCCTCGGTATCGGCCTAGGAGGAGCACAATGTGGCGATGTTGCGGGTCGCTTGGTTTTTCGACGTTTGGACCAGCAGTGGTTGAGGGTACTCCCTTGGTTCACTCCTATGAGGGTTCGTGTCGCATCATAACCGTGGTATGGGTTTGTGATCCCCTCGATAGGATCTCTAATCTGTTAGAGTTGTGTCATCCCTCCGGTGGGCCTGGGGCGGGATCCTCTAGCTTCGCTACCCTAGATCGGGTTCTTGGTATCGTTGTGACCACTTATCCACGGGCAGAGATCCCCTATCTAGCAAGTTAACCCTTGTAGGGTTTGTGGAATCATTGGAAATATGATCCTCTATGCATTACCTCATGCTCAGTAGGGTTGTGGCATCGTCAGGTATACAATCCCCTGCTCAGCATGTGGTTTATAGTAGGGTTGCAGTATCGTTGGTTATATGATCCCCTACTCAGCGCGTGGTTTCAGTAGGGTTGGTGCATCGTCGGTTTGATCCCCTACTGCGTGAGTTATACCAGATGGGGTTTCAGTATCGTCGTGACCGCCTTGATGGGAGACGATCCTCTATTTGAGTGATGTGATTCTATGGAGCACGATATCGGGTTGTGGTATCCTCAGTAGGTCCTAGGAGTGATCCCCTATCTGTGATATCTTTGAATACCAGATCGGGTTGTGGTATCCCCCAGAGGATCCTGGGAGTGATCCACTATCTGTGAGATCTTAGAATACCGGTTTCGGTTCTGGAATCCCCTAGAGGACCCTAGGAGTGATCCCCTATCTGAGGAGTTTGCTGTCATTGTTGTTTCAGCATGACTTTCTCAGTGATGATATCCAACGAGCATGGTCTCTAGGGTGAGTATCTGGGATGTTTGTGTGGGACCCGATGGAGTGTATCTCTCGAACGAGTGTCATCTGGGATGACAATGATCATGGAGTGTGCTCTCCTGGTTGTGAACCGTTACTGGTTATGAGGTTGGTACCTCATGTGGCTTGGTGCATGAGTTGAGTATATCTAGATGTTTTTGGTATACGTAAGAGAATATATCTGAGTGGATGTTCATGTTATATGTATGGGAGTATACCTGGGCAGATGTTGGAGATATATGTTTGGGGTTATTATGGAGCGGATGTTCAAGTTGTATTTATGGGAATACACCTGGATTGAGCTGACTAGTTGTGTGTAGCTGAGGATGGTCACGAGATAGAGTTTCTCTCTTGTCTAGGTTCCCTCTGGCTAGGATGAGCTAACTGTTTCCTTTCATTTTCTCTCTGTTTTTTTTTTGGGTTCCTACTAAGTATTGTTATACTCACCCCTGTACGGGCTTTGTCCGTATATGTTTGTGTCTTGTGTAGACCACAGGCCTTTCGACGGAGTCCCAGGAGGACTAGAGGCAGGCGGAGCTGAGTGAGCAGGACTGACCATGGAGTCTTACCGAAGCTATGTCGAGGAGCTTTCCAGTTGTGATTTTGGAAATTTACCCCTTCTTCCGAGCAGGTTGGATGCCTTTGTAGTTTACTTTTGGTGGGCCCTATTTTTTCACTTTTTCTACTGTTGTTGCACTATGGTTTGGGATAGTTGTATGCAGGAATTTACTATTCAGTTTTATATATCTATGCATTGTTTTTTGGAGGTGTATGTGGGTGCATGTGTACAGGTACCTTAGGATAATGCCTCCCTTGTGTGTGATATCCAACTCGGCGCTAGTCGCTAACCCCTTGCCTATTGGAGGTGGGCTTGGGGAGTCTCGACTCTAGCCCTATTGGGTCAGGTCGCGATAATGGTGTTCCTCTTTGAGCACCAAAATAAGACCAAAATTTCAACCATTTTCCATCAAACCATTTAAAACAAGCCACCACAAAATTTCACAAGTGGTAAACCACACACACATTTCAAATAACTATTTGAAATTCATCAGAGAATCCCTTTATCAAACCATTTTGTGGTTAACACCTCACTTTAAAACCAAATTCCATTTAAAACATTTTTTTTCACTCAACCAAAACCAAAAATGGGGATAATCCCTCGAACAACCTAGAAACCATTTTAAAATCCATACTAGAATTTGAAAAAATCATAATATCTTTAAAAATTCGATTTTAAATTAGAAAAATTAAGTTCACATGAAAAAAAATTATACCAATCCCAAAAAAATGAAATGGCTTCAATTCACTTCAAAGATATCATGTATATTCATAAATTTATAAAAAAAGAATTTAGAAATAGTAGTAATGCTTAGAATTCCAAAACAGAAAAATTACATAGTAACACCTACCTAAAAGAGGATAAAACCCAGACGAGACATCTCGAAACTTGTCACTTTCAATGGAGACCACACCCACAAGAATAAGAATGGTGTTGAAAACCCCTATAAACAAAAATAACTATCATTAGATCCAATCAGAACACTAAAATAAAACTACATAATAACTAGGGTTCATGGGTGATTCCAAATCCCAGAGGAAATGGAGGGAAGAAGAAGAAGGAGGTAAAGAGAGGAATAAATCACCTCAAAACTCTTAAAAATTTTCAAATGATGGAAATAATCAATGTAGAGGAAGGTGGAACTCCTCTACAAGCTCCCAAAAGGGTCAGCTAATGTGAAGGGGAATAATAGAGGGTGTATCCCTCTTAATTTTAGAGGGATATTTTTGGAATTAGCCAAAATTTTAAACACCTAGGCATGCTACACAGTTCTACTGCACAGTTTTCCAAATCATGTGTCAATTGTGTAGTAGACACTTCCTAGGTTAGGAATCCCTCGTATAGTTACCCCTGAGAGGGTACATGGTTTGGAAAAACCATGAATCTCACTCTAGACACACCCCTAACCCCACACAATATCCGGTGATCTCTGTATGATTTGAAAAACTATGTGGAAGCCATGAAAAATAGATCTATAAAAACTGAAGATCTAACTGTATACTTGTTTCATGGCCAATAAAACAATGTGAAAGTTTTGTGCCACACCACAGACACACCTGGGAACCTGGATGGGAACCTCATGGTTAATACTAACCATGTGGGATAACTATGATCCTCTAGAAAAGACTTTAAAAATCAATTTTTTGGACCACGACCAATATAAACTCAATGCCACCCAAATCAATATAAAATAAGACTTAAATAAATAAAACAGTGACATGAGGGGTTTTCCAAACTCCCCACCATTCTACTTTCAACCCCCAAAAATTCCTAGTCCAAATGAAAGACATAAGAAAATGTAAGGTGCAAAGAGGACCAAACCAAAAGAAGCACACAACATGGATGAACCTTAATACCCACAACCAAAATCCTCAAAAAATAATTGATCAACAACAATGTTCCCAAATATCTATACAAAACACCAAAATAGAAACATTGAGGATAAAGATATATGAAGTATAGAAGATCTAACATGATCTCCCCACCATTTATAACCCTTCAAATATGGTGGTACTATTGGAAAAATATTAAGAGACACATCTTCAAACAACCTAGAAACCAAGGGAGAAAAATTCACTCAACCATAAGAACTTACAAACCCAAGTAAGGTAGAACAACCAAAAACAACCTTAAATAATGACATTACCTCACACCTTGGGTCACAACACACAAGGATAACCTTGGGTTGGAAATTGGATAACCATCGCATGGTGCATTCTATAGATCCACAACCAAACACCGGTTAGTATACCAAACTCAACTGGTATATCATGATCCTGATCCATCCAATCATTCAACTAAGGCCTATCTCAGGACCAAGAAGAAAACACCTCAAAGGCTCAACACAAGAACAGGTGCAACCAAACTCTCTAGGAAGGTTCATCTAAACAATGAGGCTCAACAAATGGCACTCACAACAAACTAAAATGAAAGAGGTAAACCAGAAAAACCTAAAATACAACCCAAAAGGGTTAAAATTATTCATAGTAAGAATAATGAATTCTATAAACAATAATTAAAACCATCCATTAAAATAAACCAAAAATAGAATCATCCACAAAATCCAACCACAAAATCCAAATCTCCAACAATAAGGGGAGGTTCCAAAGTAACACGTCCCACCCTTTAAAAGATCAACAACAAGGCCTTTTTAAAAAATTTATCTTATAGAACTTATAAATATGACTCAAAGGCCACAGTAGAGGAAAAAAACAAGGATACCCAAGGACATTAACTACCTTAAAATCCTCAATAAAATTTTATCAGAAAAATTACACCCTAATAGAATCAGGAAAATCCATCACAAAATAGTGGAGTGACCAAAAACTCCCACCAAAACCTCTAAAAATGACCAACAATCTCTTTAAAACTCTCACCCAGGAACCCTCGGGTGTACCAAGATAATTTAGGATCATCCCAATATCTTATAACAACCTATTTTTTCCAAACTCATCAAAGGTTCTACATTAACCACTCCACTTGGAGTCTGGGTAGGCACCAACACTAGAGAAATATTTTGACCATTCTATGGTAAAATAGTATCAAGTACATGAAGTATCTCAAGTCATGTCCCAAAAAAACCCAAACAATTTAACCCCAAGGTTGTAATCAATGCCACAACAACAAGCCCTCAAAAAATGTGCAACACATTCACATCAAAATAAAATTTTCTTTTAGAAACCACCATTTCACTAAGGAATTTTGAAACCACCATTCACTAAGGTGTGAATTTGAATACCAAGAAAGAAAAATATATAAAACAAAACAACCTTGGTAGAACACACACATTTCCTAAACAATTAAAGTCACAAAACTACATTGAAGTATTCTATTTTATTTTAAAATCAAATTATCCTAAAATTATTTTCAAAAATGATTTCCCTTTTCCAAACACTACCCAACCACATTAAAAAAAACTTTTTTTTGAAATGCCTCATTTTCCAAACACCACAAGGGAAACCACCATTTTATAAGACATTGCATTAAACCATGTGAATTCGCTATTCCCACTAATTCACATATCAAGTTTGAAAATAAAAATTTCCATAAAACCAATTTATTTTCCAAAATAATGTTTTAGAAACCAAGTGAAAATAAAGAACTACACAAGTATCCTGGAAAGGATCACAAAAACTATATCCCAAAAAAGGAACCAAAACACTCCTCATTCCACCTCTAACAAGTGAAAACCACTTTTGGATAAATCCAAAAAATATGAATATTCCAACATGCTAACCAAGGATAAATATTTTTATTCATGAATTAAACACCATGGGTTGGGAAACTGGGTTTCAATCATGTAACATACCCTACAAATAAGTATGACTAGACTACACAAGCACCATAGGGTTTCCCAGGCCATGCGACCCAACTAGACAGCTTGAGTTTCCTTCCACTTCACCTTGAAAACAAGATTGGTCCCCATTATCACATAAATAATAAAATTTAATATATGAAACTTTAATCATATAAAAATCCTTGAAAAAAAACAAAAACAACTCCAATTCACAATTCATGACCCAACTTTCCATGTTATATAGAGTTTCAAGATTAGAAAGAGTTATTTTGACTCTCCCCATCCTTACATATCAAGATATGATAACCTTAACCTTCTTTCTACCATGACATAACAAAATAACAAGGGTATCACAAGAATATTAGGATCCTAATATTGAAAAACCCAAATATCTAATACCATTCTGTAATGAATCATCCCTATCTTTCATCTTACCTATCACCAAGCTCAATTTTCCATAAGTCTCGAAGGCAGTTCCTGATCCCCATAGGCTAGAACCTAGTTCTAGAGCATCATAGAAATCGCTTTGGGAATGATTTCAACCAAAATAGAGATAACAATATCATAATAAAATAAATAAAATATCCAAAATAAAAAAATGATTCAAAATTTTCATAACCCACTACAATGATCCAACCCATTG
Organism: Viscum album; assembly: GCA_963277665.1. Taxonomy (NCBI): domain Eukaryota; kingdom Viridiplantae; phylum Streptophyta; class Magnoliopsida; order Santalales; family Viscaceae; genus Viscum; species Viscum album. Next base: position 208,120,661 of record OY728166.1, read on the forward strand.
GAATATACAAGATCAAAATCAAAAATGGAAAGATATAGCCTTGAAAGATAAATAAAACAATGAATAAAACTAAAACATTATACAAACAACCTGATTTGAGACTAAACCATATTAATACATCCTCTATTTTCTCACCACTACACAACTCACCCCATGTCATCCACAACAAACAAAGAAGGATCCATCTGAGAACATGGGACCTAAAATTTATAAGCATGTGATAAAAATCCCAATAGGTCACCACAACCTTACAAAACTATTAAATATGTTTCATAAGGTAATTTATAAATTCTAGGTTAAAAATAAACTACAAAAATAGGACATTCAAATATAACATATAAGAAAACCCAAACAAGTCCATAATCTCACACAAAACATTTCCCTTTACTTTCCAAAACTAAAAACACACATTTTAAAAAAAATACACCGACTTAAGTTGTTTCAAAACCACACACACTTGTTCCCATATATTTTAAAAGAAAAAAACTTGGTTTAATAAAATGAAACTTACACCATTTAAAAAATTTTAACTATCTGAATAACTATATCAATCCAAACACCAATTTTGAAATCCATTTAAATAATTCACACACAAGATACTTTAAATCCAAAATAGGTTTTAAAATATCTTTCAATAATAATTTATAAAGGAAAATAATGCAACACAAATGGGTAAAATACAATAAATAGGAACCAATAATCATAATAATAATGAAAAAAATAAGAAATCTACCAAAGTAATAAAATAATGTGGAATGATACAAACAATAACTAGATCAAACTTCCCTCAATAACAAACCAACCAAGCAATTGAATGTGTCATGGGATCTACCCTGGGAATCCTAACATGTGAAGAATATAACCTTATATGGTTATAACCACCCAAACTAGATACCATCATGTTCTAAGTCCATCCCATTATCCCACTATCCTACACAATCCCCACATTGATGAAAAACCCCCACCTGTCCCCTATTCCATGCACGACTAGTGGGAAACTAGTAGTGTGTGAACCAACTAGAGGAACAAGCTAAACCTTCCACTTACTACCCAGTATCCCATGACTAATAAGAAACTGAGGCATAAAATCAATAATATATGTCTACACACAAGGCATAACCATAAATACCCTCACCCCTAACATACAATGGTGTTAATCCCCATACAAAAACATAATATGCACTCATGTAATAAAAATAACATTTCCACCCAAGGGGAGAAAACAAGAATCACATTTTTTTATCACAAACCCACACAAGGGGAAATCAAGGGGTTCCATCCACTTACACCATTTAAAACCAAACTTCCAAACAAGTATTTAACACTAAATAATAATTCAAAATGCCAATATGTTTCTCATTCCATAAAATACATTCCAAAAACCATTTGAAAAATGTTGAAAAAACCCCAAGCATTTAAAACCTTCTAAGTTACCCTTAAAAAAGGGATCTCATCTTCTAAAATCTAAAACATGGACCAGGGCTTTCATTTCCCTCACACTTTTCAAAAAACACTACTCAATTCATTTTAAGAGGTTTAATGAAATCACTCATTTATTTTACAACATTTCAAATCTACCCTTCAACAGGGTTATTCTTTTTTGAAAATCAAAACAAGAATAAAAGGAAAACCATTTTTCAGAAAACCGTGAAAAAAATACACTATGTAATTTCATAAGGGGTAAACCACACACACATTTCAAATCACCATTTTAAATCCACAATATAACCCCTTTATTAAACCATTTTGAGTTCAAAAACTCACTTCAAAATAAAATTGCTTTTAAAACCTCTTTTTACTAAATAAAAACCAAAAAATGGGTCAGAATGAATTTCACAACATGGAAACCATTTCAAAATCCATACTGGAATTTCAAAAAATCCTTCCATATTTAAACATTCCATTTCAAAAAAAACATTAAGTTCACATGAAACCCCAATTATATCAATCTCAAAACACAAATAAATCGTTTCAAATCACTTCAAATCTATCACGTATATTCATACATTCATAAAAAGAGTATTTAGAGAGTGAAAGAATAGTTATAATTTAAAAATGATATAATTTCATAGTAACACCTACCTCAAAGAAGATAATGACACGATGAGTCATATCGAAACATGTAAGATTCAATAGCGACCACACCCACAGGAATAGAAATGATTTCTTTCACCCTAAAAAACTAAAATACCAATCATTAGATTGACCTGTAACCCTAAAATTTAACCACATGATAACTTGGGTTCATGGAGGAATACAAATCCAATATGAAAGGTAGGGAAGATGGAGAAGGATAAAAAGAGAAGAATGACTCACTTCAAGACTTTTGTAAATCATCAAAGTGAAGAAAGAATCATAGAGGAGGAAGGTGGAACTCCTCTAATAGCTCCCAAGAGGGTCAGAAAATGTGAAGGGGGAGAATATGAGGTGGATCCCTTCATAATTTGAGGGAGTAATTTGGGAATTTCCCAAAATTTTAAATATTTAGATAGGTAGTACAGTTTGGTCACATTGTTTTCCAAACCATCCACCAATTGTGTGTTGGCCACGGCCTAGGATAGGTATCCCCTTGCATTATTACTCTTGATAGGTCGTACGATTTATAAATACCATGTGTCTCACTATAGGCATACCTATGACCCTACACAGTCTCTAGGGAGCTCTATGTAGTTTGAAAAACTATGCACAATCCATGAAAAAAAAGCTTTGTCAAAAATGCAGATCCAACTACACACTTTCCGCATGGTCTAAAAAACCATTCACAAGTCATGTGCCACACCATAAACACACTAAGGAACCTATATAGGCACATAACTATTTTACTAACCATGTGGGATAACCGTTCTGTTCTCCAAAAGCGTCCAAAAACTTGAATTTCTAGCCAATGACCAACTAAAACTCAACACCACCCAAGGTGACACAAGGGGTGTCACAAACTCCCTATCATACCACTTTATTCCATTATATATTCCCATTTGAAATAAAATACATAATAATATTTAAGTTAAAAAGAGTACCTCACCAAAAGAAGCACTCAACATGGATAAACCTTAAATACCACAACCAAAATCCTCAAAAACAAACAAATTGATCAACCAAAAGGTTTCCAGATGTTTCCAAGCACTACCAAAATATATACAAGGAAGGGAGAACAACCACAAACAGCCCCAAAAAACAACATATTATCTCACCTTGGGTCACAAAACACGTGTAAAACCTAGGGTTTGAAACTAGGCCATCATCATGAAGTTCATTATATAGGGATATATCCAAAACACTAGTATGTATACAAAACTTATCTAGTAGATCACACACCTCAACCATCAAATCATGCACCCAGTTATTATCTCATGCCCAAATAACAAGAATCTCAAGGACTTATCATAAGAATGGGTGAAACCAAACACTCTTGGAAGGTTCACCCAAAAAATGAGGTTTAACAAATAGCACTCACTTCCAACCACAATGAATGAGGAGACCTAGAACAACCTCTAAGACCACCCACAATGGGAAAATCAATTACAAAATTTTAACAAGGCATTCCATAAACCAAAATTCCTATCATCCATATAAATAACACAAAAATGAAATAATGTATAAAATCTAAACATAATAGTCAAAGATCCAATAACAAGGGGATGTCCTAAAGAAACACATCACACCCTTAAAAATATAAAAAATAAGACATTTTTCTAAAAATTGAGCTTATAGAACTTATAAATATGACTAAAAGTCTATAATAGATTAAAACAATAGGATACCCAATAACTTACTCCCCTTCAAAATCCTTACTAAAAGATTTTTGAATAAATTCCACTCTAAGAGATTCAGGTAAAACCCTCAAAAAATAGAGGTATCAACAACTCCAACCAACAATATATCAACAACTCTAACCCAAGAATCTTATTATATCCCAAGATAATTGAGTATCACCAAAATCTCTTTCAACCACCTCTTTGTTTCCAAGATCAACAAAGGTTCTACATCCACCACTCTACTTAGAGTCTAGGTAGGCATATGAACTATGGAAACCTTTCAACCATTATGGGGGGAAATAATAGAATTTTTATGAACTATCTCAAGTAATTTACCAAAAATAACCTAAATGATTCCACCCCATTGTAGAAATCAAGGATACAACAACAATCCCTCAAATGAGGTGCAACACATTCATATCAAAAGAAAATTATATTTTGTAAACCACCATTTCACCAAGGAGTTTTGAAACTAACTTCCAAAATGGTGTGAATTTAAAAACCAATCCAACACAAGATTTAAAATAAAACTACCTTGGTGTAAAAAATTCATTTCATAATCAAGGAAATTCCCAAAAAATCATTTCAAAATCACATTTTATTTTGAAAATCAATCATCCTAAAATTATTTTCAAAACCCATTTCCCTTTTTTAAAACACTTTCCAACCTTGTTCAAAAAAAACAACCTTTTAAAACATCTCATTTTCTAAACACCATAATATAAACAGCTATTTTATAAAAACTTCATAAAACCAATATAATTCAATATTCTCACTAATTCATAATCATATTTCGAAAATATAAAATTTCACATAACACATGTAATTTTGTAAATAAGTTTTTTGAAACCAGGTGAAAATAATGCACTACACAAGAATACAATAAGGATAAAAAACCACATCCCATATAGGGAAACAAAAAACTACTCATTCCACCATAAACAAGTGGAAACCACCATTGAATAACACAAGAATCAAGATGATTCCAACATGCCAGTTGAGGAGAAAAATTGTTATGCATTACTTTACCACTGGAATGCCCTTTGAGTGAATTTTACTTTATTTTTTTGAATAAGGATTTGTGATAATATGTCAATAAGTGTTGAGTATTAGAGGATTTTAAATTTAATATTTGAACTAATCTTAAAGCTTATGGACTTCTGAAGAAGGAATTTGGTGATGTGAAAAATGTTTACAATAAGATGAAAAAGACCATGAAAATATTTATTTCGAAGAAGATGTAAATGTTTCCATGAAAAAATGAAGCATTTGGTAATGAAGCATATTTAAATATGAATATTAGTTCTATCTTTAAATTTGATAATTCCACGGTTCATATTTGGAAAATCATATTTTTGAGTTTACTCCAAAATTGTCCAATAACACCTAGACATCCAAAGGGATAATAACCACTACCTAGGTGGGTAGTCAATCTCTAGTTATCATTGTGTCGCAGTCAAGTATATATGTGGGTTGTGTATAGTATTGAATGAGATAATGAAAGTTTGGATGCACATGGTTATGAGGCAAGGCGCTGGTGGGCTAGCACATGTTGGTGAGGATAGTGTGGCATGCAGTGTAGGTGTATGCGAGTTCTGATCACCCATTTCCATCTCAACCAAGTTTCATAATGGATTGATTAATAAATAAAAGTAGAGAAAGAGAATGAAATAAATGTGGGACATGACGAGCAGTGCACTATTCATCTATGTTAAAAAATATGGATATTCTTCTCACCATTTGATATGGTGTATATGATTCATTTGATCTCCAATTCTGATCATCTTCTATCTACAAATTGTTGTGGGATATTTATTTACTATTTATCTTCCATTGATAAAGATAAAAATATCCAGTCGAATCCTCACACACATCTATGTTATCCAAATTTAACACATGTGATTCATGTATGACGAAAATGATATGTTCATTGAAGTTTCACTTACATGAACGATGCATATCCAAAAATATTAAGAAATAATTCACATATCCATTTTTCTACATACCAATTTCAGAAGTAAGAATCCACATAGACAATTTCTATAGGAAGAATGACATATCCATTTTGCATAAATTCTACATAGCTAATTTTATGAATTCCACCACGTAGATGATTCTATGATCATATATATATAGCTGATTTACTACATGTGAGAATCAAATAACATATATATTTTTAGTGAGGTGAGAAGTAGCCATTTTTTGAAGAAAACTGTGTGAAAAATTTATTCACGTAGACATTTTCACTATGTAACCATTTTTAGAAGAATATCACACAGTTGATAATATAATTTATCTTGCATATACAATTTTATGGGGAGACTCACATAGTCATTTCCAATATAAAGGTGGTTTTATTAAGGCTGGGAGAGTATGATATAAGATATTCTAGATATTTGGATAATTGAATATCATGTGAGCAAAACTGAATTGTGTAGTGATCATGGGGTGGTTTTTTTCTAAGATACGGTTAAATAGAACATGGTGTAATAAATTTTTGTTTCTATTTCATTAAAATATAAAAGAAATATATGTATATTTTTTAGTAAGAAGTGAAATAGTGAGATACTGTCATTTGTGGTACATTTTCAAAGAGATAGATAACTCTTCAATTAATGATGAGCTGAAGGAAATAGGTGAGATAATGATTTTTCTATCTCAGAGGAAATGAGGCAGATATATATTTAGTTTTGATATACATAGAGATAACTTGAATAAAAAGTGCAAAAAAATCATTAATTAACCTATGTGATTGAATTCACACCGAAGAGAGAACCGCAGACATCTTTTGGTCACACAAAAGAAAAAAGAATGATTTGTGAGTCATACCTCAGTTTTTTAGGAAAAAGAAGGTTTATGATCCAAGATCATGTGTTAAGGTAATGTTCTCTCACACACTTCTTGTTTGTAAATAATTTATTGTGTGAATATTTGAGATATCACTGGTTACCAGTATTATACAAAGAGTTGTAAGGGTAAGCATATCTTGTACTGAAAAGAATATATATATGTGTGTGTTTTTTTACCTAGTAAGAAATGAATATTCAACTAGAATAACTTAATATTAAATATATTATGAAAATGCATTGAATTCTTGAGGTTAGGACTTCATCATTTTATGGAATAATTTTCTGATAATTTTTTACAAATACCAACAGCTTTGAAAAGGTCTTGAGAAGGTACATGATCAATTCAGAATTAGCAAGCTCATGGAGGAATGTAAATAGATCATCCCACAAGTGGATAAACCCTTCAATAAAGTAGGAAGTATCTCAACTAGAATTAGGACCAGGATAATTCGTTTATGTGATTCAAGAGTAGAAGTATTTAGTGTGGATTCAAGAGAAGGCTAGTGTGGATTATGGTAACACTATAGGGTATAGTATAATGAACATCATGTGAGGATTCATGAGAGATATGTTGTGATTCTATATTGACCATTTTAATTTGATAATAATATTATAGTGAAGAATTCATATTGGGGAGAATAACCAACATGACAAGGAGTATGTCTTTATACTGAACCTTTTAAATCATTTTTTTTGTGACTTTTTATTTATAACATTATTTGAGGTAAGAATGGGAGACACGAGAAGATTGGGTCAAGGATTTACCATCCATAGATATTTAATTTAAAAGAATAAATTAGTTAAAACAAAATAATATCATTGATTAAACCCCACCCCCTCTCAGTGATCGCACACTAATAGTGACACTACAAGTGGTATCAAATCTAAGATCACCTATGAAAGATCCAAACAGTTTATGAAGATTGAATATGATAAAAATTTCAGTGAGATCAAAGACTTTATTTTTAAGAGGTTTAATGGGGTTAAAGTGAGGAAAGAAGACAATGGGAATAATATATTTTATCCATCCTTGTCATCCCAATTCAGAGATGAAATAAATCTTCTTTCCTTTCAAAAAAATAAGAAGAAGATGAATCCATCCTAGAAGTTTTGTTCTCAAATTGAGTTAAAATTTAAACCTAAATTTTTTTTTCTGATTATAAACTTTGTGTGGAGAAAGAATATGAAATTTCATACTCACTATTTGAGCTAAAAAAGAAAATTGATTCTAGTGATGAAGAGAAAACAACATCAAACTTTTATTCCAAGGAATTCTCATGCAATGATAAAGAAGATAAATGGAGAATCTATCATGAATTTTACTATTCAATGGTGAAATAATTATCATTGGAAAATAAAATATTGAGAAGAGAATAAGTTTCCTTGAATCTCACCACAAAGAAAATAGTATCCATGATAATGGAACAAAGTGATATAATTAAATATTTTCCCAGGATATTCTAATGAAAATATCCATAGAAAAAGGATATGAAGGGTATAATTATATATTTAAAAACGTTACTTGAAGAAAGAAGACTATCAAGTATGTTTGCAACTTCAAATATGAAAGTAATGGTTTCTCAGTTGAAAGATAAATATTTGAAAATAAGAGCCCATGAGAATAATATAAACACCACAAAAGAGATAATTAAGATCCCTCCAAAATATATCTCCAAATATGTATCAATAAAGAAGAACTAAGATCTGAAATCTTTATATAAAGTGTTGTTTTGTGAAAAATATAGAAATATGGTTCCATAAAGAATGAAAGAACTAAAATGTTTATACTATGGAAACATTAGGTACATCGTGAGTAGAAGTTTTGGAGATAATGATCCCAAATATGTTTAAAGAACTCTAATAGTGCCAACATATCAAAAAAGGAGAGACTAAATGAGGTATGACTTTAATAAATTTTTAATTTTTTCTAACCTCAGTCATATGGAAAGGTATTTCACTTGGATGAATGCTTGGAAGGGTAAATAATCCATATGGAGACACTCCAATATTATGACTTATAAGGGGATATATTATCCTATAATAAGACATATTAAGATGGAAAAAGGTTCAATGTTTTGGAGTATAAAAATGAGTCTCAACAAAAGGTTTATCAAGAACCAAAATATGGGAATTTATAACAATTCACTTGGAGAAAAAGAAGAAAAAAATATATGAAAAAAATAGTGTTTGTTCCATCTATAAAGAAGGTGGATGAAAATGTAAGGTTGACTCATCTAAGGAATATTTATTCCAAGGTAATATTTATAGATATTAAGGAATAGGTTTGTTAAAGTATCCCTATAAAAACCATAATGAGGATAAAATAGGATGATGGAGAAATTTCTAATGCCAAAGAAAATTATGCGACTTAAGAATATGAGTTTGACATGAGGAGTAAACAAAATTTTGACTCAAGAACTCTTAATAAGTAAAAGAAATAAGAGAAGATGATAGTGAGATACAACTTGAATAATGATAGTGACTTGTGTGAAAGGTGTGGTAAATATGGAAATTCTCCGCAAAACTACATGGATATCTTACCTAAATAGTGGGAGCTATTTAAAATGAAAATTAAATCACCTGAGACTTCATGTGCTCAAAATAATACTATTGAAAAGGAATCATCACACAAAGAAAAGGTTGTTCTTGGAAAGAACAACAAGTCCATATTGAGAGGAAGCTCTCAGTCTGTGTGTTATTTCTGAGAAACCAAGAGTTCCATCCTTATTCCATTATATATGAATACTTATGTACTAACATGTATAGAATTAAAGAAGATGGATGCATCTATTGAGGGGTAATTGATGAGATGAAGTTGTTAAATATTAATTACCTAGTGAACATGGAACATTTAAATATGATTGTAAAATTTGAAGATAAGGTATGATAATCACTCTTTCTTCCCACATTATTAATTATATTTACCGTAACAATTAAGGAAGCTCTCAGTCTGTATGTTATTTATGATAACCCAAAAGGAACCTATAGATTCCCTTATATATTAATACTTTTTCACTATCATGCATGGAATTTGAAGGAGAAGGATGCATCCCTTGAGGTGGGTATTGAAGAGATGAAGTTGTTAAATATTCATTACCTAGTGAACATGGAACATATAAATATTCTTGTAAAATTGGATGATGAGGTATGACAATCACACTTTATTCCCTCATTCTTAATTTTATTAATAACATAAATTAAGGGGAGGTTATTGGATGATAAAAAGATGATAAAAAGAGGGATCTATATCTTTTTAGCATTATCTTTTTAATATGTTTGTTTAATTCTGTGTGTGATTTAGTATTACATTGATAAAATTGAATATTTATAATCCCTTTAAGAAAAATTGAGAATTTATTAGCATGATTTCACATGTAAGGTATTTTTTGGATATCTTAGACATACTTGGGTATATCTCTCTTATTTTCTACACCATGATATCCCATATAGACTTATATATGATTAATTAATAGCTCATTTCTAAGAGATCCATGTGATATCATCACCCACTTAAAAGTATTCAAGAAACAATAATTTTAGGGAGAGTAACGAGTTGTTGGAAAATACATGAGATGATATTGACCCAACTTACCTTTTTCATTTAATTTAAAATAATGGGGAGAAAGATAAGAAAATATATATACATAGGAGTATTGATAATAAATACAAAGGAGAAGATTAAAGTTACTTTTGACTGAATTGAATTTGTTCTCAATAAGTATTTGTGAGAAGATGTCAATAAGTGTTGAGGCTTATAGGATTATAAATGTAATGATTGTTTGAATTGATATTAAATATTAAAGACTGGATTAAAAGGAATTTTATTATGTGCACGATGTTTACAACAAGTTGAATAAGACTATGAAAATATTTATTTTTATGATTATTTGAAGGTTTCTATGCAAAAAATAATGTATTTTTATATGAATCATATCTGAAGATGAAGATTATTTTTGGCTAGGTATTTAATAATTACATGGTTTATTTTTTGAAAATAATGTTTTGTAGTTTACTCAAAAATTGGCTAAAAATACCTAGACAGCCAAAGGGGTCATAGCCACTACCTAGGTGGAAAGTCAACCTCTATCCAAAATAGTGTTTTGGTAGAGTATATGGGTGTTTCATGTATAGGTTTTCATGAGCTCGTGCCATTGTGAGAATTCATGGTTCAAGGATAAGTTTTCGATTGGATAGCATATGTCAACATGGCCCATATGACATGTAGTGTACATTTATGTGTGTGATTATCCCCTAATACCATCTTGGCCATTTTGTAGTGTTTATTTATTAATAAATGAAATCAAATATAGACCATGAAATCTATGTGGGACACGAGGAGCAACACATTGTTCATCCATGTTAAAATATGTGGATATTTGGCTTATCATCTGATTTGGTGCATCTGATTAAATAAATATCAACTTTTGATCATATTATATCTATGTATGATTGTGAGTTATTTCTATACTATATATTCATTATTGATGAGGCTACAAAGATTAATCTGAATACTTGAACACATCTAAGTTGGTCGTGTTGAACACATGTGAGTTTGGTATGATCAAAACGATATGTTCGTGAAGATTCACTTTCATGAATGAATCATAGATGAAATTATTAAGAGCTAATTAATGTATCTATTTTTATACATTCCGATTTCAAAATTAAGAATACACATATCTAATTTCTATGGGAATAATGATGTAGTCATTTTGGATAAATGATATGTAGCATATTTAATTATGGCCACTATGTAGCTGATTCTATGAGGACATCCACATGAAAAAATTACTATGTATGGGAATCAAATCACGTAGGCATTTTCATAGTGGATTGATGTAGCTATTTTTAAAAGATAACTATGTGTGTGATTCATTCATGTACACATTTTTTCTATGTAGTCGTTTTCAGGAAAGTATCACATAGATGATTTTATGAGTTATCTTGCATAATAAATTAATTGGGGAGCCTCATGTAGCCATTTCCACTATGTATAAAATTTCATAACGAATGATGGATAAAGATTCAGCATATTTAGATATCTCAGATATTTGAATATAATGTGAGTTAAAACGAGTCACACATTGATCATGGGGTGTTTATGTGCCATGATAAGTTTACAAAGATCATGGTGTGATCATTTTTTTGTCACATAATCATTGAAAAATAAAATAAATACAAACACAATATTTATTAATAAGATAAAAAGTAAGTTTCTTCCATTTGTGGTGCATTTTCAGAGAGATAGTTAACTCTTCCATTAAGAAATAGAAAAAAGAAACTGGTGAGATGATTATTTTTTTACATTGAGGAGATGAGATATATAGAGATTTCATTTTGATATACACAGATACTGCTCATATGAAAAGTGTAGTAAGAATAAGAAGGTAACCTGGGTGATTTCATTCACACGAAAAAGAGAACTGCATACTTATTTTGTTTCATAATGGAAGAAGAAGAATTTGTGAGCCATTCTTGGGTTTCATGAGTAAGAAGAAGGTTTATGCACCCAACTCATTCTTAAAGGTGATGTTCTCATGCACACTTCTTTTTCCGAAATAATGTATTATGAAAATATTTGAGATATCACTAGTTACCAGTGTTATAAAAATAATGGGTATGAAAATCATGTTCTGTAAATAAAATATATCTGTTTTATTATGTGTGAAAAATAAAAGATATTTTCAGAAGATATTGATATTTCTAAACTTATGAAAAGTAGTGAGTTATTGATGTTGGTACTTCATCAGTTGAAGGAATAATTTCCTAATCAATTTACAGAAAGACCATAATCTTTAAAAAAGTCTTGAGTAGGAACAAAAGTCTATCATATTCAATTATTTCATGGAGGAAGATCAAAAGATCATCTAGTAAGTGGATCAAGCCTTCAAGAAAGGAGGAAGTCTCTTAGTTGGAACTGGGAGTAGGGGAAGTCTCTTCTGTGATTCAGGTGAAGAAGTCTCTAGTGTGGATTCTAGAGGAGGCCAGTGTGGATTCTAGTTAAATTGTGGGATGCAATAAAAAGAACATCTTTCTTGGATTTAGGATAGATATTGTGTGATTATGTATTGACCATTATAATTGACAATAAGATTATAGTGGATAATATATGTTCGGAGAATAACCAACACAAAAAGGAGTAGATCTTTTCACCGAACCTTATAAATCCATATGTTTTGTGCCTTTTTATTTACATCATTATTATAGGTAGGGTTGGGAGACACAATAATAGTGGATTGAGGCTTTAACTAGCTACACTATTTTAATTTAAAATAAGTAATTAGTTAAAAAAGGGATCATTGATTCAACCCCCCCCCTATTAGTTGTCTCACAATAATCGTGGAACTATGACCACCATGGTTTGGGTGACCAAGTTTCAATTGTTTAGCACACCCTTCAAAGAAGGCTGACTCAACCACATGAGCACCACAAAGTTTCCCAAGCCGTGGGAGCCAACTACGCTCCCCAACATTCCTTTTACTTCACCCAAAAACCAAGAGTGGTCCCCAATATCACATACATAATCAAATGGGATCTAAGAAATCTTAATCACATAAAAAACATCTAAAATAACCAAAACAATTCAAATACATAGTTCTAGACCCAACTTCCACTAACATCTTGAGGATTAGGATAAGCAAGATCTAGCTAGACTCTCCCCACCCTTACCTCTCATGCTCTGACAACCTTAAACTCCTTTCTACTAAAAAATCACTAAATAATATGGGAATTTCACAAATATTAGATTCATACTAAAGGAAAACCCAATGATTTGATACCATTTTGTATCGATCCAGATTGAGCTACCAACCTTCCCAACACCCAACCTAATCTACCACAAGTCTATAAGAGCATTATTGATCCCCATGGTTTGGAAAATAGTGGATAGGCATCACAGGAATCCCTTTGGGAATTATTTCTTCCAAAATAGTTATAAATTAAGTGGAATAAAATAAATACAAGATCCAAAATAAAAAAGCAGTTCAAACAAGTCATAACCAACTAAAATGATCCAACCCATTGGAATATAAAAGATTAAAATCTAAAATAGAAAGATACATCCAAAAAATACAGATACTGCACTATCCAAAACTTAAACATCTGCAAACTAACTCGAGCCAAGCCTAAATCATCTCCATGAAACCTATAGTTTCTCACCACCACCCAAATGACCTCAAATCATCCACCATGAAAAAAGAAACATCCATTTGAGAACCTGGGACCTAAAATAAATAGGTGTGAGATAAATATCCTAGTAGGTCCCCACAACCCACTAAAACTATGAAATATGTTTCCTAAGGAAATTCATCAATGCTAGTTTCAAAATAAACTAAAAATATACATTTTAATATAACATATAAGAAAAACTAAACATTTCCATCATCATAGACAAAACTTTTCCTTTTTTAGAAAACCAAATACACGTGTTTTTAAAACAAACCCATCGGCCTAAGATATTTGACAACCATGCACACCCTTTCCATTTTTAAAAAAAATAACTTGATTTAATAAAATCAAATAGATACAATTTAAAAACATTTAACCATATAAGTTCATTTATCAAGACAAACACCAATTTTGAAAACCATTTAAATGAATCACACGTGAGACTTTAAATCCAAAATAGGTTTTTACAACATATTTGAACACTCGTTTCAAAATGAAAACAACCCAATACACACATGTCAAATAAAACAAGCAGGATCCAAGCATCATAAGTACAATGAAAAATAAATAATAAATATTCCACAATAATTAAAGTATGGTAAATGATACAAATAATCACTAGATTGGACTCCCCTCAATCACTAATGAAAAAATCAATCGAATGCATCATTTAATCTACCCTAGGAATCCTAACGTGTGAATCATATAATTGTATAAGAGTATAACCACCTAAAAAGATATGGGAATGTTTTATGTCTATTTAGTTATCCCACTATCCCACAAAAGCCTCACAATGAGGAAAACCCCCATCTGACCCGTTATTCCAAGCATGACTAGTGGGAAACTAGTCGCGTGTGAACCAACTAGAGGAACAGACTTCCACTTAATACCTAGAATCTCATTATCAATAAGGAAGTAATTCATAGAATAGAAAAACCAAGTCCACCTAAAATTCATAACCATAACTACCCTCACCCCTAACAACCAATGATGTGAAGCCTCATACCTAAACATAACACACACTCAAGGAATGATAGGAATATTCTCACATAAGGGGAGAAAACAAGAATCACATAGTGATCACAAACCCACACAATAGGTAAACAAGTGAGGTGAAATAAAGGGGTTATATACACATGCACCATTTAAAACCAAATCTACAAATGGTCATTTATCACTCAAGCATGAATAAAAATTCCAATACCTTTCTCATTTTATAAAATACTTTCCAAACACCATTTAAAAATTTATTTATAACACCTGAGCATTTAAAACCATTCAAATTCACCCATAAAAAGGTATATCTTCTTTTAAAATATAAAACATGTCCCATGGCCTTCATTTAAACCACGTTTTTCATAAAACACTTCTTAAAACATTTTACTAGGTTCAATAAAATCATTCATTTCTTTCAAAATATTTCAAATCCTCCCATCAACAAGGGTTTTACTCTTTGAAAACCAAAACATGACCAAAAGGCCAACCATTTTTCATAAAACCATTTAAAATGAGACACCATGGTATTTCAAAATGGTTAAACCACAAACGCATTTCAAATCACAATTTGAAATCCATAATATAACCATCTAAAAACCATTTTGAGTTCAACACCTCACTTCAAATCCAAATTCCCTTTAAAACATTTTTCACTCAAGAAAATAAAAAAACTAGGTCAAAACCCATTTCACAACATGAAAATCATTTCAAATTCCATATTGGAATTTCAAAAAAATTAACAACTTTTGAAGTTAATTTTCATATAGAAAAAAATAAAGTTTACATTAAATACCAATTATGAAAATCTTAAAAAACGATTTCAAATAACTTCAAAGATATCATGTATATTCAAAATTTCATAAAAATGTAATTTAGAAATTAAAATCATGATTATAATTCAAAAATGAAACAATTTCATAATAACACCTACCTCAAATAGGATAAATCCAATCCAAGATATCTCAAAACATGTTTCCTTCAATGGAGACCACACCCACTGGAATATAAATGGTTTTTACCACCCCTATACACAAAAATAATTATCATTATATCCACTTGGAACCCTGAAATAGAACTAAATGATAACTAGGGTTCATGGGGGAATAAAAATACAAGAGGTAATGGAGGAATAGGAACGAGGAAAATAGATGAAGAACACAACTCAAAACTCTTTAAAATCATCAAAGGAAGGAAATAATCTAAGAGTAATAAGTTTGAACTACTCCAAGATATCATAATAGGGTCAACCAATGTGAAGGGTAAGAATATGGGTGAAACCATCTTAATTCATGGGGTCTATTTCAGAATTACCCAAAATTTTAAACACCTAGGAAGAAAGCATGGTTTAACCACATGGGTTTCCAAACCATATGCTATCCATTTTTTAGGATAGGAACCCCCTGACACAGTTACTCTTCATGGGATTCATGGTTTTGAAAAACCATGTGCCTTACTCCAGACACACTTCTGACACCGCAAGATCTCTGGGGAGCTTCTCTCATTTTGAAAACCAATGCAGAAGCTATGTAAAATGAATCTATCAAAAATGTAGATCCAACTGTATTCTTGATTCATGGTCTAAAAATAGTTTTAAAGTCATACAGCACACCACTTACACACTAGTGAACCCAAACAAGAAACACATGGTTAGTACTAACTATGCAAGCTAACTGTGATCCTCTCTAACAGCCTCTAAAACTCAAATTTCTAGCCAGAAACCAACTGAAACTCAATTCCACCCAAGTAAAGATAAAATAATAAAAAAATAAACAACAAGATTATATGATGGGTGTCGCATCACACATGATGGATCATTTAAAACTCCTAAAATATGTGAAAAATTTTAAATAATGTTCATTGTATTTTTGGAAATTATGAGTCACTCAACATAAAAGGTATTGGATAAACTTTAATTGGTAAATATTAATTAAAATACAAGATCCATTTATATATTAATGGGTTGAAACATAGTTTTCTTAATGTGTCTGTTTCGCGCGGAATCCGGGGATGACCTCCCGGACGGGAGATTCAAACGTTCCGATCGGTTTCTAACGGGTTTGTTCGTAGAACCGGAAACATCCAATGATTCCACATCCGTTTGGACCTACTTTCCAAAGGCAGGCGCTCATTAGCTTGTGGGCTAATGAGGCTTAGGAATTTGCATTGGTCGAGAGGATGGGAGGTCGGACTCATCACACCTTTTTGAGGGGAATTATTGTCTACTCCGGGACTCTCTTTATAGATTTAAGTTAAGTTCGTGAATCCTTATTACATTACCAAGTATAAAATGAGCTTTCCTTTAGTTTTAACAATCAATGATTAAATATGCAAGAAATTTAGAGAATATTTTATATGTATTCGAGGTTCTTCATCAATATGGAATCATCTATATTTGTTTAGAGATTCTTGGTCAATGGTATCCTTCAAAACATTTATATAAAAGTCTCTTGGTCATTTTGATGACCAGGCTGGTTTTAAAGCCACTCAGTGGGGCACTTGAAGTTTATCGTCATTCAGAAGGACAGAGATTATCTCAATGTTGGGATCGAACCCATAAATGGGCTACCTACGTATCCTTTGTTTTGAAAAAGGAATCAGAACCCACGTAGTTCGAGGAATGGGATATGATGTTTATGATTGATGGCTCAAAGATGAATGTCATAATTACTTTTACACTCTAAGCTCACGTGAGTCATGCTCGGTGTGAGAAACAAGAGGTATTGGTAAAATTTAGACAATTGTGCCATAAAAGATGCAATCATAAGAATTTTTTTTGGGGCTTATGTATGGATGACTGCCCAGATAGATGAAGGTTTAGGATTTACTTTTAGGGAGAAAATCCATGAACAGGGTCCACAAAGTTATATGTGCTTCATGGAGATTTGAATACTCTAATCTTGGGGCTTACTCCTAAGGAGGACTCCCAAGTTAGGAGGGGACTTATGATTGGGTTTTTTACTCCTGAAAAGGAAAACCCAAATCAAAGGTAAATTATGACTGGTTAAGAGAAATTTTAAGAGATTTGGGGCTTACTCCTAAGAAGGATGCCCAAGATTTATGACTAGGACTTATTCCTGAGAAGGAAGCCTAGGTTAGGGGACTTGGGGCTTACTCCTGAAAAGGAAGCCCAAGGTTATGACTGAGCCTTATTCCTGAAAAGGAGACCCAGGTTAGGGATTAAGGTTTGGGGCTTACTCCTGAAGAGGATGCCCATATTTGAGGTTGGGGCTTATTCTTAAGAAAGATGCCCAAGATTAGAGGACTTGATTGGGGCTTACTCCTGAGGAAGATGCCCAGATCAAAGGTTTTATAACTGGGGATTATTCCTGAAAAGGAGACCCAGATTAGGATTTTCTCATCTTAAAGGATGAGGTTGAATGAATGAACTCTCAATCTTTGGTGACATAAAGATGTTTAAATCACTAGGTTTTGAGAGATATTTCACAGAATTCCTTTCAGACAAGGATGTCAAATCAAGAAATCATGCCATAAATGGCTTTGAAGAGTATCTTGAAGACTGAATCTTGAATAGGAAAGGTGAAATGGCTTAAGAGGGGTAAAATGGGCAAGATGGGCACCCAAAAAGATAGGGGTGCGCAAGTATTAAAAGTCGCGCAAGTCCCGCGGCGGCGCGCAAGTATTGGTCGCGCAAGTATACTTGCGCGACATGAGGGATACTTGCACGATTTTCAACCAGAGTTGAAATACTTGAGCGACTCTTTATTAAACCCTTTATAATCCTCTTGAGGTTCTTCCAGAGAAGGTACGCGCAAGTTATATTGAAGTAATTAAGTCGGCGCGCAAGTGTTTGATAAGTTTCAACACTTAGGCCTTCCTTCTTCCCTTTAGATCTTCCATTCTAGGTAAGAAATTACCTTAGAAGTGTTCTGGAAGCTTTGAGAAGAGACTTGGGCGTCGGGAGCTTCAATCCGAGTTTCTGGAAAAATATCCTCCGAATGGGGGGCCCACAGGGTCTATTTATAGGCAAAAGAAGACCCCGGGCGGTTACTGGGCGGTTACCAGGCGGTTACCACATATGTCGCGCAAGTCCCTTGCACGAACATGAGGAGTCGCGCAAGTATTTAGGCGGCGCGCAAGTGTACTTGCGCGACCAAGAGGGAACTTGCGCGATATATGGGCAATGTTCTCCTTTTTTATCCCTTTGTCGATTTTTGATGTTTCTTCAAAGGATTAATCACTTTGAGCTCAGATATTCCCTTTTCCGATCTTTAGATTCTGTGACGAAAGGAGCGTCAACAAAAGTCCCCCCTCAGAGTTGGATCCGGAGGAAAATGAGGATTTGACTCTGAGGAAATCGAATCCCTCTAAAGGAAAAGGACGGCGCGCAAGTCTTCAGTGCATAGAAGTCGGCGCGCAAGTCTTCGTCGCGCAGGCATTGAGCGCTCTGGATGCGGCGCGCAGATAGGCCCCCTGGCCTATAAATATACCGCTTCCGGCCGTAGATGGCATCTGAAGTTCCGGATTTCTCGAGCTCTCTCCGCGCAAGTCTTCTTCGCCGCGCAAGTCTCTTGTTTTCACTGTTTCCTCGCTGCCGCGCTACTCTCAAGGTAATAAGGCTTGTGCAGCACATACTTGCGCGACAAATACTTACGCGGCACATGTATCACTTGCGCGACATCTCCATACTTGCGCGCCTTAATGCCTTGGCCATTTTTTTCCAAATTCTTTCACAAATTTTATGAGAAATAAACCCACTTAAGAGTTTAATTTATTCAACTCCTGTGCAGATTCAATGGCTCTTAGACCTGGATTAATTGATGAACTGGCTAGCAAGCGGATAGATGATATGATGAATATCATTGGCCCTGATTACTATACTGTCAAAAACAGCACTCTTCCAGATTTGGCTAAGTATCTGAAGAAATATCATTGTGACTTTCCTCTCTGCACTTATCTACCTTTGTATGGTCATGGTCATCTGCAAGAATTCATTATTCCAGAAGTAAAGAATTATCTTCCATTTTCTTGGTTTCAGAATTATACCAATTTTGCTTCAGCAAATATCTCAGGCGGAGGATCATTTCAAACTGCTGGAACAGTGGAGAAGGCTTATGTGATGCATCATAGCCCTTGCACACCAGATCTGAAAAAACATACACCTGAGCTCCAACCACATTGTCATCCTTCAATCTTCCGAAATGCTCAGATGGATCAATCCAAAGGCTGGAAGAAAAGTTGGGATTTCCGTCCTAGGGGAGGTGTGAAACCAACTTGGATTTGGGTATACTGGGTGCGACAGACTTGCGCAGAGTTTATTGAGGATCTGAAGAGAGCTGCAATATATGAGGCTGTTTGGGTTGGGAAAACATATATTTACAGACATGATATCTTCGTGCCAGAGATACTCAGCCATTGGAGTCCAGCGACTAATTCTTTCCACTTGACTCATGGAGAAGTAGGTATCAGTTTGTGGGATGTCCACAAGATTTCAGGAGCTCCAATCTTGGGCGATATGTATGATGAATTCATTCCTCCCAAGGTGACTTGGAATGATCCAGAGAAGACTCCTGCTTTGGCTCGAGAATTATTCAAAATCTTTCACAAGCTCAAGATTTCAGAGACCTCATTAACTCATTTCAGAAAAGATATCCATCCGGAAGAATGGATGAATGTGTTTCTTACTGAGAAGAAAGGGATGGAGCCAAAGGAAAAAGGATCCAAGAAAAAGAAATCCAAGGATACCCGGCCCAGACGTCCTACCACTTGTCCAAAACCTGAGAAGAGAGGATCTCCTGGCACATTCTGGCCAACTCTAGAAGCAGGAGAGTTTGAAAAATGGGGCTATGAAGTGAATCAAAGAATTCCAAAGAAAACTCGTCTGGCAGGTTTCTTGGCAATGTGGCTCAGTATTTATCTCTTGCCGGTTAGGGATTCGAAGGGAGGCGTTAGGCCAGGGACCTTCGTCATTGCGGCCAAGTTGGCTGAGGGAAAAATGGTTGGGTTAGCTACCCCCATTTTAGCAAAGATTCACAGGAGTTTACTTCACGTCTTCCAGGGTAAATCTCCTTTAAGAATAGTGGGACCATTCCAGGTTTTGTGGGGATGGATCGCCACTCACTTCAGGACTTACAATGTACAGAATGGATTACAAATTCCTGGAAGCTCTTTCAGACCGTCAGTGCAAGCATTCTCTGGAATTGCTCCATTAGATGTCAATGGTTATGACATAAAAGTAAGACTAAGCATGTATAAGGAATTCAACTTCTTTCCTTATGGAAGTCTGCCATCTGAGCGGTTTGTTGATGATGGGAAAGCCCCATTGGATTTG
The DNA here is from genome assembly GCA_963277665.1 of Viscum album. Taxonomy (NCBI): domain Eukaryota; kingdom Viridiplantae; phylum Streptophyta; class Magnoliopsida; order Santalales; family Viscaceae; genus Viscum; species Viscum album. The sequence continues at coordinate 208,141,717 of OY728166.1, forward strand.
AGGGCATACATGCTAGCTTGCAGGGATGGCGTGTTAGTAGCCAGGATTGATGGAGAAATCATATGCGAGGCCTATGCTCCATATAGATTTGAACGCCAATTCAAATGTTTGCAACAGATTGTTGTATCCCCTCCAGTACATGTCAGGTTAGAGCAACATCCGATGGTTGCTCGACAACTATGGTTGCTGACATCAAGAGAGAAGACTGGGGTAGTATTTGATCTACCAGTTGAAAAAGCAGCACATTATCTGACTACATTTTATGCCGAACACTGGATAGCATCATACCCTAAAGGGATATTGAATCACCCTGTATATCAAGTGGGAAAGAGGAAGAGGACTGTAGAGAAAGAAACTCTTCCTCATGAAGGTGATGCTTCTCCTCCTGAAATAGGTTCAACAGACTCCTCCTCTAGAACTGATTCCTTGGATTATCATGATGGGGATGATGAGGCACAACCGGCAGCAAAGCGGTTTCGTGCCCGATATAATCCTCCGGCCAGAGTTAAAAGACCCACTCCATCAGCTCCTGGTGAGTTATTTGATTGTAATAACTTCAATCACTGCTACTTTATAAAGTAATAAGTCTCACTTTCTTATTCTCTATCTGTAGTTGCAGGAGTCGGGAAGAAATTAAAATCAAAAATTGTAGGACCTTCCTCACAGCCTTTATATCTAAGACCAGAGGCTGTTCAGCTATGGCAGAGTTTATACTGTGATACTGAGACCGCCTGGCTGGATTTGTGTGAGGGCCTACAACTTCCTGGGATAGGATATCTTCTAGCTTCTAAAGACCTTCAATACGGAGATAACCCCAATGAAGTGCGAGCTTACATCAGAGAGCTGGAAATGCTCATATATGCCACTGATAATTCGGTTCCTATCACCAGGCGGGTGAAGGAAATGATTGATCGTGGCACCACTAAGGGGGCTGGTGGTTCTGGAGATGAGGAGTGGCAAGAGTACGTGGCTCCTGAAGATGTAAGTTTTCTTTCCTTATTTTCTTTGCAACTTGATTTCAGTTGAAGCTTTGTTACTTAAGGAAATTATTTTCTTCATCTTGCAGCTTGCAAAGAAAGGGACCGGGGTTCCTTCGCCACAATATAGCCCTGGTGGTACCGCTGTTGGGGCTGCTGCTGATTCTCCTCGTGAACCAGGCGAGATATCTCCAGGCCAGCAGGCCATGAATGAGGCACTGGACATAGCCTTTCATTCGCCAATCCAAGTGCCAATAAAGGAGACAACTGAAACTCCAAAAAAACAAAAGAAGCCAAGGCAACGAAGGAGGAAATCCTTAGCTAAACGTTTCATTAGCAGTGGTAAGTCCTTCGAACAATCACGAGTTTATACCCATAATCATATGGTTACTCATATTTCTGAGGATTGCAGGGGCTTCTTCAATTTCCCCCTTGAGGGAAGGGACTGATCCTTCTTCAAAGGTCGCGGAGGGTGCTGTAGAACAACCACAGACTCAAGCTAACTTGGTTGCTCCTAGAGAAGAGCTACCATCCATTCCCAGTATCCCTCCCACTACTGAAGATGTTGTCCAGGGTCAGGGGTTGCAGGACATAAGTCAGCAAGAAGACGTAGCAAATGCTCCCACTGGTGAGACTAACCAAGATTCTGAAGTATCATTAGATGAAATGATGAATCAAGGAATGACTTTTGAAGAATTTTATGATCATGCTAGATTGTCATGTGATTTAGAAGACCTTGGGTGTGAGTGTTACCCTTCGCCCAAATTTTTCTTTTAAAAACAAAACATATTTCTAATCATGATGTAAAATAATATGCAGTTTCTTCCGTAGAAGCTGCTGAACTGCCAATGCCCGAAGAGGGTGTGGACACTGATGTCAACCCTATCATTGCAGAAACATTATCTCAAGTAGAGCTAAATCCAATAAACTCTCCTGAGACCCATCTTGAAAATCCTGTTGAAACCGGGAAAGATGGGGAGAAGTCTTCTCATGTTGCTGAACCACCATTGGGTAAGGGATAAAAATATTTGTGATTGTACTTTATTTGCAAGACAACCCATTCTTTTGTTATCCTTTAAGATTCAACTAAAATCTTTCAATTGATCATGTAGGGCCATCAACTGTAATGGCTAGATCCGGAGATGAGGCTTCAGCCTCTGCCCCAACGGGAATTGAAAGTGAAGAAGCCCAAGTCAGAGGGGAAAGAGCAGGACAAGGCACTTCCTTAAGCATGTTAATTCCAGATTACATACCCCCTTCTGATGAAGATGTTGAATCAGATCCAGAGATGCTCAAAGCGTTCAGCTTTTCACGACGTAAGGCATGGAACAACATATGGAACATCATATCGGGGTGCCTTTAGAAGAGATACCATCAAAAATTTCCCGATTGTCATCCCAATTTGTTATAATGGGACTTGGTGGTTTTGGGTATGAAAAGATTCATGCTGCGGTGAAACAGATTATTTTCAGGAGGGAGCAAATGCAGACAAGTCGCGAAGATTTGACCAGAGTGAAATTGTCAGTCAACATAGGCGAATTTGAGGCTGCGATATCCCATGCTGAAGCTGATTATGCTGTCAAGATGAAGGATCTGAAGCAAAAAATCAAAGAAAAGGTCGTCCATCAGGTGCAACTCCAGCAACAGTTAGATGCTGTTACTGGGGAACTTTATCAGCTTAATAAATCATTGGATGAAACTCATATGAATGGCATGAAATCCATTGCAGATGCTAAGAAGGCACTTCAGCAAGCTAAAAAGAGTGAAGCTGGTCAAGTGCACGAGCTTCAAGTAACTGTTGATAAGGCTCAGGATGCTATACATCAAATGAAGACTTATGTTGACAATCTTCTGTAATTCTTTGAAAAAGAGAAGAGATTCCAGTCTGTGGATGTCCTTCTAAATCTTGTGTATCAATGAAAAACATTTTTGTCTTCAATCATTTGTACTTGCATTCTTCCATTACCTGCTTCAAATTTACTTAAGCCAATGGGCTTATTAAGCATAGTTTGATTTTTACTAGGATTATTACAAATAACCCTACAAACTTTGAACCTTTTAACTACTCAATATTACCTAAATCATACAAAAAATGTATATTTAGTGAGCTGGAACTTGACTTTTATTCATAGTTCCTCTGTCTTTTGTGTGGGCAGTTTAAAGTCCTGCAAGCCGGACATAAAGGGGCTAATGTTTAAGGTCGAAATAGCTTTGACCGAAAATGGATTAAAATGGATTCAATTCCTTGACAATTTATCTGAAAACATATTTACCATACTCAAGTATGAGGGAAAAAATGTAAACTATGGCTTAAGAATATTTGAATCTGAGGAATGATATGAAAAAGAGCTAAATAGCATTAGAAGAAGTAGTTTCCAAGAATGAAGTTACTATTATTTAACAAAACCCGTTAGGGGGTTGAAATATGCAGGGCCACCTATGGGAATTGGCTGCATAGTCAAATAAAATAGCATCTTTTGGCTGACAAGTCTATTATGTGGACTGTTTATGCAAGGCCACCTATGGGCACGTGCTGCATAGTTAGGCAAAAGAACTCTCAGAAATTTACTTTCCTAGTGCTAAAAGCCAGTGAAAGTTTATGGAGATTCAAATTTTCTAAAGCATAGAGTTTGTTGTATGGAAAGAGGTACTTGAATATGGAGAAGATATTTCCAAACAAGAATATCGAAGAACTGGATGAATATCACTCCTACGAAGGTCTGACCCAAACGTAGGGAAGAAGAATAAACCATAGACTTGAATACTTTCAGATCATGAAAAAGGATATGGGACAAATACGTTAAGGATGGCTATTTTTGCGGATCCCTACATACTGTCGTTTAATACAAATAAGGACAAAAGAGGCATTCTTCCCAAGAATGAAGTTACTATTATTTAACAAACCCGTTAGGGGGTTGAAAACATGCAGGGCCACCTATGGGCATTGGCTGCATTGTCAAATAAATAGCATCTCTTGGCTGACAAGTCTTTTATGTGGACTGTTTATGCAAGGCCACCTATGGGCACGTGCTGCATAGTTAGGCAAAATAATTCTCAGAAGTTTGACATTTTTGTGACTAGAAGTCATGAAAAGGGTTATGAAGATCTGAAAATATTTAAGGTTAGGATTATAATACATAAAGATGGGTATTTTCCAATGTATATAGAGATACATAGGTCAATGAAAACCATAATCATGTTGTGGCTGGGTCCTGAATTGAAACTTGGACTTCACTACGTATCTCATAAGAATGAGAATCAAGCCATACGTAGTTCTTGAAATGTAGTTTAACGTCGTGCAGGACGAAAGTATGAGTAATCTTAGTTTAGGGTCATAGAATTCAGACCATAATAATGAATACACAGTGTGTGTTTTCATGAGGACTTTTCAGCCAAGGGACTGAAAGTGAAATTTGGGGTTAGGCCCAAAAGACTTGGGACTGGATTCGAGGGACACTCGAATGTTCCTACGTATCCCATAAGGATGGGAATCAAGTCCACGTAGTTCTAGAGCTACCCTTTGTACAAATTTGGTTCGTACATGTGAAGGGTGAAAGGGGACTTCAGTGCAATGATGGTTTTAACCTAAGATAAAAAGTTTAGGCATTACCATGTATGTACGTAGTCTTTTGAAAATGAAAACCATGATTGAAAAAGAATCAATGTTAATAATGGTTCCTTCTCAAATGAGGAAATCAAAGAATATTGTAGTTTATTGTCGTACCGGACAAAAGTGTTGTATAGTTTAACGTCATATAACAAGGAAGAAAGTGAATCAATGTAAAGATATTGATTCCAGGGGTGGTTTCACAAATCATCATCTATGAGATGGTGGTGAACCAATGTGAAGAGATTGTTTTTGGGCTTGAACCTTTGGGAGGTTGCCTACATACCCAGCCTGGAGGGCAAGGATCAAAGTCCGTGTAGTTCAATTAAAGAATGAATTAATGATCAAGTTGTTCTTGGGGACAACGATCTAATTAAAATGTTGTTGGGACTTACACATGGTTAGTGGCCCAAAGGGAGTGTTATGGTTGATGTTCGCTCTAAGCTCACGTGAGTCATACTCGGTGTGAGAAACAAGAGGTAATAACAACCTTAACGATGCACAGTTTAATGTCATGTAGGACATATCAAGGACTTTCTGTACAGTTTAGCGTCATGTAGTTAGGACGATGGGGATAAAATAGTTTAACGTCATATTGGACGAAAAGGGGGACTGTGCAGTTTAATGTCATGCAGTAAGGACAAAAGAGTGTACCATTTTAACATCATGTTGGACGAAAGTGCGAACAGTTTAAGGTCATATGCATGGACCATGAATGGTGCAGTTTAATGTCATACTGGACTTTTGAGATTATATAGTTTAACGTCTTTCCGGACGTGAGGGACTTTTATACAGTTTAGCGTCATGTAGTTAGGACGTCACAGTTTAACGTCTTGCTGGACATAAGGGATTTGCAAATAGTTTATGGTCATATACATGGACCAGGGATGATGCAGTTTAAGGTCATGCTGGACGGTTTATGGAACTTTTTCACAGTTTAATGTCGTGCGGGACGAAGTTGCAGTTTTAAAGTCATACTGGACCATTGCTGTATAGTTTAACGTCATATAGCAAGGACGAACTGGTGTTGTACAGTTTAAAGTCTTGCAGTTAGGACTATTGGTGCTGCACAGTTTAGTGTCATGTTGCAGGGACATAAGTGCGAATAGTTTAAGGTCATATGCATGGACCGTAGTGCGAATAGTTTAAGGTCATATGCATGGACCATACAGTTTATCGTCATGCTGGACGTAGTTGTAGTTTAAGGTCATACTGGACCATTGCTGTATGAACCAAAATGTAAGAGTCTTGGTTCTGGGAACAATATTTTGTGTTTATACAAAATACTTCTTCAGAAATCTGGCATTAGTTGGAGTCGTGATGTGTTCTCCATCCATTGAGATCAGAGAATACGCTCCATTGGAGTAGACCTTATGTATTGAATAAGGTCCTTCCCATTTTGGTTCAAGCTTGGGAGGCTTCTTTCCTGGTATCATTGGTGTTCTGAGAACCAATACCAATTCTCCCTGAATGAATGAACGAAGACGAACTTTTTTGTTAAAAGCTCGTGCTATTCGATTCTGATAGATTTCCAAGTGGTGCAAAGTGCACAATCTTTTCTCATCTAACTGTTCCAATTCATTCAACTGCTTTTGGGATTGCTCATCTGTTGATAACTGATCACAAATGGCTATTCTGAGTGAGGGCAATTGAACTTCAATTGGCAAGACTGCTTCTGTTCCATATACCAATGAATATGGAGTAGACCGCGTTGCATTGCGAGTGGTAGTCCGATAAGCCCATAAAGCATGATAGAGTTTATCAGGCCATGACCTCTTATCTTTATCCACCATCTTTTGCAGTATATTTGAAAGAGTCTTGTTGAAGTCCTCTATCTGGCCATTAGCCGCTGCATGATATCGAGATGAATGGTTGGACTTAATGTTGTATTCTTGATACAATTTCTTTACCTCAGAAGAACAGAAGTTGGTGCCGTTGTCTGTCAATATGGTATGAGGGACACCAAATCTAGTAATGATGTTAGACTTGATGAAGCTAACAATGAATTTAGAACTGACTTCTTTGAGAGGTACTGCCTCTGCCCATTTGGAAAAGAAATCAGTAGCAGTAAGAATGTACTTAAACTGCTTGGTCGTAGCTGAAGGGTAAGGTCCCACCACATCCATTCCCCATGTGGAAAATGGCCATGAGTATTTAGCTGTATGAAGCAACTCTGGAGGTTGATGAATGAAGTTGGAATATACATGGCATGAATGACACTTCTTTGTGAAATTAACACAATCTTGTATCATTGAAGGCCAGAAGTATCCAAGCCTTCGAATTTGATCAGACAATCTATGTCCAGACTGGTGGGCACCACAGACTCCTGCATGCACTTCTTTTATGACAGCCATTGTCTCTTCACCATCAATACATCTGAAGATAACTCCATCAAAACCACGTTTGTAGAGAATTTTCTCGAGGTGGTTTGGACCATCATAAAGAGTAAAATTGACCACACGTCGCCGAATTTGTTCTCTCTCGACTCTATCAGGTGGAAGTGTTCCATTTTGAAGGTATTCCCTGATAGGTGACATCCATCCTGTAGTATGACCATATGGTTCAGGAATGGGACTAATTTCATTAATTTCCTCTGTTCTGACTTGAACATAAGGTGAAATTGCACGACGGTGGGCAATACAGATGGTTGTCTCGTCCCGATTTGGATCTGCTAAAGCTGTGGCTATATTAGCCAGTGCATCAGCTTGAGCATTTTGTGATCTTGGGACATAAGAAAATGTCGGTTCTGTAGGGAATTCCGACATTAACTCTCTGACGTAATCATACAAAGGGATTAATTCTTCTTTTCTGATGGCATAATCCCCATTGATTTGTTTGATTACCAGGTCTGAATCACCTTTCACCTTTAAGTGATTCACTTGTGCTTGAAGTGCTAACTCCAAGCCTGCAATGAGATCTTGGTATTCAGCTTCATTATTGGTACCACCTTCCCACAACAAAAAGGAATAAGGTAACACTGCCTTATCTGGAGAAATGAGCACAATTCCTAAACCAACTTTGTTGAATTTAGGATTTTCCATTTTCTTCCCTGTTGGACTTCTAGAAGCACCATCAAAATACATTTCCCATGTTTGAGGATTCTCTTGAATAGAAAAAACTTCCTCATCAGGGAGTTCGATATCTGAATACGTGTCTTCCACTGAAGGGTGTTCAGCCAGGAAATCAGCCAGAGCTTGGCCCTTAATTGCCTTTTGAGACACATACTGGATGTCGAACTGCTGTAGAATAACCGCCCACCTTGCCAGACGTCCTGTAAGCATTGGACGACTAAGGATGAATTTGAGTGGATTATTACGAGATACCAATTGGACCTCGTGATGTTGCAGGTAGTGTCTCAGTTTCTGAACTGCAAAGATTAATGCTAGGCAGCACTTTTCAATACTCGAATACCGGGTTTCTGCTTCAAGCATAGTTCTACTGAGATAGTAGAGACTATTTTCATTCCCAGCATCATTCTTTTGAGCGAGAAAGGCACCCAATGATCGCTCTAAAGCTGTCACGTAGAGGATAAGAGGCCTACCCTCAACAGGTGGCATGAGTACTGGTGGACTTAAGAGGTATTTCTTGAGAACATCAAATGCTTCTTGACATTCTTTAGTCCACTGGTAAGTGACTCCTTTCTTCAATAATTTGGTAAAAGGTAAACTTTTGCCTACCAAATTGGCGATGAAACGCCGAATATAGGCTAAGTGTCCTTGAAGTCCTCTTAATTCTTTCAAATTCTGAGGAGGTGACATACCAAGGATTGATTTGGTCTTCTCAGGATCGACTTCAATACCACGATGGCGTACAACAAAGCCGAGGAATTTTCCTGAGGTTACCCCAAAAGCACATTTTAAGGGGTTCATCTTCAAATTATGTTGTCGAAGCTTGTGGAATATGATTTCCAAATCAGCCAAGTGATCAAAACGTTGTTTGGATTTAACCACCAGATCATCTACATAGCATTCAACAAATTTCCCTAAAAAAGGTTTGAAGATACGATGCATGGCGCGTTGATATGTTGCACCTGCATTCTTTAAACCAAAGGGCATCACCCGGTAACAAAACACACCTTGAGGAGCTCTGAAGGCTGTATATTCCTCATCTTCTGGGGCCATTCGGATCTGATTATATCCAGAATATCCATCCATGAAAGAAAGTACTTCATAGCCAGTCGTCGCATCAATTAAGAGTTCTGTAATCGGAACTGGAAAATCATCTTTGGGACAATACCGATTAAGATCTCTGAAATCGATGCAAACCCTAATTTGTCCGTTCTTTTTCTTTACTGGGACAATATTAGCCAACCACTTGGGATATTGAACTTCTCTGACGAAGTTAGCTTTGATAAGCTTATCCACTTCAGCCTCGATTTTGGAAGCATAGGTTGGGTGTGTTCTTCTCGCGGCTTGCTTGAATCCTCGATATTCTTTTGGCAAACCCAAGTGATGGGTGGCAACATCAGGATCAAGGCCAGGCATCTCTGTATAATTCCAAGCAAAAATATCTTTATTTTTCTTTAGAAAAGAAATATACATCTCTTGTTCTTCAAGGGTCATGGCCGCACTAATTAAAGTGGGGCGTGGATCTTTCTCTGTACCCAGATTTACTTCTCTGAGTTCATCCACAGTGGTAGAGATACCCTCTTCAAATGCTGGAGGAGCATCTCTAAGATCTTCCTCTTCCTCTTCATCATGTGTTATTTCTTCCTTTTCTCTGGTGTTGCTATAACTTCTTCTGGCCTGATTAGCGAAGTATAGACTTGTTGGATTTCAGCAGACGAAATGAAAACGTCACCACTTATTCTTTCATCACTTCTTGGTAAGTTACCAATTTCTCCCATGTTGTCTGGCTCGATTGCCGTAATTGACATTATGGATCTTTCCATAAGAGTATTTTGATTTGGGCCTATTTTGTCAATTTGACTGATAGGTAACACATAATCTTTACTCACATGTGAAAATGGATTTATTGGAATTTTTTCCAAACCATATGGAGCATTAACTTTGGTAATTTCCTTCATTGTAGATTTTTCTCTTCCCTTCATGTGATAAAATTCCGCCTCAATGTATTGAGACTCACATGTCTTGAACGGGGCCTTATCACCATACAATGTTCCAACTTGACCATTGAAACAGTATTTGAGACATTGATGGTATGATGACGGAATAGCTGCATGCTGATGTAACCAGGGTCTTCCAAGCAAGATATTGAAAGCTGAGTCTTGATCAACAATCATGAAATCTGAATTGGAAACAAGATCCCCAAACTGAGTTCTGAGCGTAACTTCTCCTAGTGGTTCTTGTTCATTTTTATCATATCCTTGCAACATCATGGTAGAAGGAGATAAATCAGATTCTGTGAGGCCCAATCGACGAAGTGTACGAATGGGCATGAGGTTGACTCCTGAACCATTGTCAATAAAAGCTCTTCGAACATCTATACCATTGACTTTGCCAGATAGGTACAAAGGTTTTATGTGCCCATGCACAACATCATCTTCATCTTTATCAGTAAAAGATATCACTGCATGACATTCTGCAGGATTATTCTCTATGTGATAAATTTCAGCCGCAGCAATTTCAGCTTCAAACTCCTGAGGACTTGACAAAGCTTCGATGAGTGCTTCCCGAAGATCTTTTGATAGATTCAAAGCATCCAAAATTGATAATTTGGCTGGTACTTGAGCCAAGTGTTTCAATATATCATACTTTTGATCTAGAGGCCTGTGTTTCCCAATGGGAATATGCGGTTTAGCAGGTACCTTGGAAGCAGATGCTTTGGAAGCTGATGCATCTTGTATTGAAGTTGGCAACATCTTTGGTTTTGGAAAATTAGACTGATTAGATCCATTTACTTGCTGAGATAAAGAAGATGGAACCTTTAATCGGTCTTCCAAAATAACTGTGCCGAAGCTGAGTTGGCCATTGGCAGAAGAACTTGCTTGTTCTTTTTGAGCTCGCTGAAGGGCTCTACCACGAGTTTCTGCTGCATATACAGTGCTAGCAGGGGTAGAATTAGAGTAGTGGCTTCGGAAAGATCCACGTCTTCCCCTATATCCTGAACCTCTAGAACTTCCTCGGGTTCCTTTATTTGATACAGGGAATTCAGGCTCATCAAGACTGGAATATGAATCTGTTAATTGAATCATATTAACAGAACCAAAGATTAACTCTTCGTCTGATAAAGACTCTGCCTGGTTGGCCTGTTTAGGCTGTGCCGTTTGGTGGGACGGTGCCCGTGGCTTTGAAGTAGATGGCATGAAATCTGCCAGAGTCAAAGACAATTTAGGCTTTGATACATACTCATCTTCTCCTGATTCATCTTTCTTCTTTGAATTGCGCTGCCCTTTTGAGGATTTATCCTTTGATGGAGGCTTTACTGCAGCTTTTGTAGGAGACACAATTGGCTTTTTCAATTGTGTTCGCAAAATGGAATGGGTCCGATTGATTGTCTTTCTGACCATCCAATCATCATATTTTTTCGCAGTTTTGCTTTTGACTTCCTGCCACTCGCCTCCTTCTTCTGGATCTGTAGCGGTAATACACGCTACATGAGCTGAAGAACCTTTCAATTTGACTTGTCCCAAGTCGACCATCTTTTGCAGGAGGTCTTTAAAGACAAAACATCCCTGGATGGGATGTCCCAACATTTGATGAAAGGGACAATAATTGGGACGGTCTTCATCTCCTTCCTTGTTTGGTCTCTTCGGCACTGGTAATTGAACCAAATTATTTTCCAGAGCTGAAATGAAGTAACCAGGAACTTGCTCACTTCGGAAAGAGTATGTTTTACTCTTCATATCCTCAAATTGTTTTCGTCGTTGATCTTTTTGATCATTTGGACGAAACAGCCTTTGTTGTTGGCGTTCAGGAGGTGGAGCCCTTTGAGAAGATGAAGGTTTTGAAGTAGAAATAGGTACAGGTCCCTGTTTAAGCATAACTGTAGCAGTTTCTTCTTTACCCATTCTTCTTCCTGGAGCTGATGGAATTACACGAGATTTAACCTTAGCCTGCATAAGGGAATCTTCAATCTGTTGAGCGATTGAAGTAAGGTCTCGAAACCCTCCTGTGTATTTCACAGGGATCAATGGCGTGCGTAATTCGTCACGCAAATTTTCCACACAGATTGGCAACAATTCCTCCTGAGGGAGTGATAAACTCAAGGAATACGTTAATCCCTTCCAACGAGCAATGAAATCAGAGACTCTTTCATTCTCCCTTTGCTTGCATTTTGTAAGATCGAAAACTGTCGTTTTTGGAAAAGTTGAGCTAAACTGAAGAAGGAATTTTTGACGAAGATCCTCCCATCCGATGACTGACCGGGATTGCAAGCTTGTATACCAGACAAAAGCTGGTCCTTGCAAGGTTCGCACGAAGCATCTGAGTTTCACTGCTTCTTGTTGTTCTGGAGTTCCCATCATAGGATCACAACAAGACACGTAATGCGTCAAATGTTGTTCAGGGTCGCCTGATCCATTGAAAGTAGGGAAAATAGGGTTTCCAAAACTGGATGGAGGAGAAATTGAATCTACCCATTCAGGGTAAACTTTCTTTTCAAGTTGAACTTGCGCCTGTTTCCCTTCCATAGTTTCTAACCGAGCTGTTAATGACTCAATAGTAGTTATTAACTTTTTAGAAACGTCAGGTTGAACTTGGTTTTGGGTAGGTGCAATGAATGGAGCTTGGAAATCCGTGGAGGTTGGTGCTGCAACTAATGGTAGTGCTGCCAACCGTTGTTGCGTTTGACCCGTAGGATTAGACCTCTGTGGGTGTACTGATAAAGGAGGATATTCCTGATCCATCTCAGTAGTTACAACAAATTCTTTCGGCTGTCGGACTTCAGCATTCTTAAGAAGAAGACTACTCTGAAGTAGTTCTGCATTCAACCTTCTTAATTCTTTCATTTCTTCCTCCTGTTGTACAAATCTTTGCTCTAATGAGAGCGATTGACCTCCTTCAGAGGAAGGGTGAGAAGTAACCTGATTCTTTCCTTTCCCCTTATTGGATCCTTTTCGGAGAGGGGGAAGTGGGTTACTTGAAGGAATACCCAGATTTTGGGTAAGCCTTTGATTACGTGTGCGCACACCTTCTTCATTTAGGTCTGTGTGCGCAACTTCTTGAGCAGGAACCTCTTCGTCTGATCCCTCTGATTGAGCCTCATCTGGTGAATCAGCAGCAACGGCAGTGATGACATTAATGGATGCATATTTCATGGAATCCTTTCTATCAGCATTTCTGTGATATTGTCTCCTTTTATGTCCATGATAAGACATGGCATTCCGTTGACTTGATCCCTCAGGAATTTCTTGGAGAACCGTCACTTGGAGAGAATCTCCTGACATCTTGGCTCTTCGTTCCTCTTGAGGCTTATTCCCTAATCGAGAGAATACTGACTTTCTCTGAGGGAGGGATTGAGGATTTGAAAAAGTCCCCAGTCCGGTAGACTGGGGATGTTCCTTCTGCTTCCGCTCAACTCCTCGAATCCCATTCGTTGACTCTGAGGGCTGGGTTAGAGAAGTCCCCAGTCTGGCAAGCTGGGGTGTCTCTTGATATGCTATGTCTGAGATCTTCTTGAAATCTCTCTTGATTTTGCGAATCTTAGTTCGGAAATTAGCTGGATGCATTAACCTGTATCCACTTTTATCACCTGGTTCAACAGACCGTTGGATGATTTCCGAAACTTCGGTCATTTGATGACGTGTTTGCTCCAGACGAGAGACTTGTGCAATATTCTCGCCTGCTTGATGTAGGAGCAATTCAACAACTTGTTCTCTATATACTTGATTTTGAGAGGAACTAGTTGAAGCTTTTTCTTGAGCAAGCTTTTGATTATGAACAAAGCCCATTGACTGTGACCGGCCATGGGCAATAACATTGCATGAGACCATTTTCGGCGGGCTTTGATGACCGGAAAGCACTATGAAATGTAGTGCTCCGTGAACACCCCATCCTCTGATATGAACATTAGATGGAGCATTGGAAATTAACTGACGCAATCTTCTTAGTGCGCCAAGGCATGAACGTTGAAGGGTTCTCTGTTTCTTTTCAGCCTTCGGATACCGAGAGACTGATAGAGATGCCAAATCAATCTGGCGTTGTAACCCTTCTATTATCTTAATATGATTTTCATAATCACCATAAGATAATACTTTCTTCTTCAATTGACAAAGAGTCTTCCATATGTTGAGACGAACGTCATGGATTCCATCATCCGTCAACATCTTTGGAATGTCGTACTGGGAGTCAGCCAAAGGCCAAAACATGACTGGTACTTCACCTTTTGCCAGTTTTTTCCTCATGTTCAGCATTTCCTCTTTATCATTAAATGAAGATTCTTCTACCTGTTTGGACCAGAGTTGGTGTTTCCTTGTTGCTTCATCGGATTCAACAGGATTGGTAGAGGAATCACTATTCATGCTGGAAGATGAATGACCTGGGGATAGTTCGGAGAATAACCTGAACCCCAGGCTATCTTCTGATGGAGAAAGAGTTTCACCTGCCGATAGTAAAGCATCAGACATGACTGGCTTTACGTTTGCAAGTGCCTCGAGATAGGAGGGCTTTCTCGTCACTACATTGCCTTCTGAAGAATTTTCGAGACAACGTGAATCACTACTGCGGAGAGGACTTTCGCAGCGAAGTTCATCACCATGAGGAGGACCATCATGATGGGTTACAGCAAAAGATGAAATCTCTTGCTCCTTGGCCTTCTGACCACATAGAGGGTTCCTGTGGCTCTCATCTGAAGAAGAAACTTCAAGATTGACCGAATTTTCATGAAGAAAGTCTTCATGAGGAAGTGTCTGTTGAAGACCTTTGGGATTAATGTTCCTGATATTGGGAACTGAGGGAGTAGAATCTTGAATTCCCACAGATAAATGTCTGAGGGCTTCAAGAACTCCAGCATCGAGCAAGGCCTTGTTGCAGATTGGCCTTTGATCTCCTGACTGTGCTGGGCGGATCTTTTTCTTAGATGCCTTCTTACTCGCTTTAGAAACCACTTGATGACGAAAGTGATTACTCTGAGCAGTTGTATGTGCCTGATCAGGAAAGATGGTCAGGTTAGGCTGACAATCATCGCTCAAATCATGTGTATGTGCCTGACTTGGTTGTCCGTATGATATGGGGGAGTATGCCCCATAACCCTCTTGGACTGGAACAGATGTGTGTGTCTGTTCCGGAGTGAATTGTTGATGTGTCACTCCACTGCTAGGGATAGATTTATGTGTCTGTCCCTGAGATGATGTTGAAGCTGTTATGATATCCTGGCAAGCATCCAGAATATGAGCAGGAATTTGCTTCTGCTCTTTCACCATTGACAAAATATGTTTGGTGACTTCAACCGCCGGAACAGGGATATACGTCCATTCCGGGCTTGGAGTAGGTGTATGTGCCTGCTCCTGTCCTCCTTTTCCTGTCAGTGAATTCTGACAGTACTCAAGTGTGGAGGCAGAGATTTTAGTCTGCCTCCTGTTTGTCATCGGGGCTTTCCAACTGACTTCTCCGTGCGCTACCAAGCGAGACTGTTGGTAGGCTTGATTAGTATTAGCAGGTGTATGTGCCTGTTGATTATAATTCGCCAAACGCGGTTGACGATATCCATCATATGTAGTCAGACGAGCCTGCTGACTAACTGCTGATGTATAAGCAGGTGTATGTTCCTGCCTATGGTACTCCGCCGGAATTGCCTGGCGGGATCGGTTTGATGCTGCCAGACGAGTCTGCTGGACAGCGGGATTAAAACGGGCAGGTGTGTGTGCCTGTTCGTTGTTTTCCACCAAGTTAGGTTGGTGGACTTCTCCGGAGATGGCAGGGATGAAAACCTGCCTATTGTTAACCGGATTCCGTCTCTGGTGATTCATCTTGCCTGCTCGGGTTCGAGGAACCTGAGCTGAATGCCTGGAGTCGGTACCCTCATCATGTTGAGGGCGCACTACCGCACGAGTCTGGCGGCGATTGTTGATGGGAGCCCTTGAGAAGGACTCCTGTCTCTTTGAATTAAGGTCCTTCGGGACCTGCTCATTCACTTCCTCAGAATAAGGGAGTGAATGGAAATTGCGTTCCGGGGATAACGACCCGAAACGGTTGGAGACGGTAGTTAGCACCGCCTTCTTCTTGATTGCTGGTCGCCGTTGTCCGGACGACCAGGTAGAATTGTTAACTTGGAGGGCTTGACGAGCGGCCTCCAGAGTTGGGATAGTACCGTTACGACGGTACTCCTTAACCAGTGCATTAGAAACACAGCGTTGAAGACGCTGAGTTGGTGATGTCATCCTCAGAGCGGATGACGTTCCAGCAGGAGTAGCAGCATTGGTTTTCACAGCAGCAGACCTCACAGTAGAGGTGTTCCCAGCAGCAGTATTCACAGGGGTGAACTTAAGGAAAGCCATTTTTGTAGAAGATCTTGAAAAAAGAGTGCATGTTCCATGTAACAGACATAATCAAGATGAATCCGGCTACTGCATCTTTTGTATGATCATATGTCAATGATTGCCTTGTTGGCCCAAGGGGCCTAACAGATAAGAAGAACATCACTTTAACTTGGTTAAGGATTCACGTCGGGTTCACCATTTTTGTTTCGCGCGGAATCCGGGGATGACCTCCCGGACGGGAGATTCAAACGTTCCGATCGGTTTCTAACGGGTTTGTTCGTAGAACCGGAAACATCCAATGATTCCACATCCGTTTGGACCTACTTTCCAAAGGCAGGCGCTCATTAGCTTGTGGGCTAATGAGGCTTAGGAATTTGCATTGGTCGAGAGGATGGGAGGTCGGACTCATCACACCTTTTTGAGGGGAATTATTGTCTACTCCGGGACTCTCTTTATAGATTTAAGTTAAGTTCGTGAATCCTTATTACATTACCAAGTATAAAATGAGCTTTCCTTTAGTTTTAACAATCAATGATTAAATATGCAAGAAATTTAGAGAATCTTTTATATGTATTCGAGGTTCTTCATCAATATGGAATCATCTATATTTGTTTAGAGATTCTTGGTCAATGGTATCCTTCAAAACATTTATATAAAAGTCTCTTGGTCATTTTGATGACCAGGCTGGTTTTAAAGCCACTCAGTGGGGCACTTGAAGTTTATCGTCATTCAGAAGGATAGAGATTATCTCAATGTTGGGATCGAACCCATAAATGGGCTACCTACGTATCCTTTGTTTTGAAAAAGGAATCAGAACCCACGTAGTTCGAGGAATGGGATATGATGTTTATGATTGATGGCTCAAAGATGAATGTCATAATTACTTTTACACTCTAAGCTCACGTGAGTCATGCTCGGTGTGAGAAACAAGAGGTATTGGTAAAATTTAGACAATTGTGCCATAAAAGATGCAATCATAAGAATTTTTTTTGGGGCTTATGTATGGATGACTGCCCAGATAGATGAAGGTTTAGGATTTACTTTTAGGGAGAAAATCCATGAACAGGGTCCACAAAGTTATATGTGCTTCATGGAGATTTGAATACTCTAATCTTGGGGCTTACTCCTAAGGAGGACTCCCAAGTTAGGAGGGGACTTATGATTGGGTTTTTTACTCCTGAAAAGGAAAACCCAAATCAAAGGTAAATTATGACTGGTTAAGAGAAATTTTAAGAGATTTGGGGCTTACTCCTAAGAAGGATGCCCAAGATTTATGACTAGGACTTATTCCTGAGAAGGAAGCCTAGGTTAGGGGACTTGGGGCTTACTCCTGAAAAGGAAGCCCAAGGTTATGACTGAGTCTTATTCCTGAAAAGGAGACCCAGGTTAGGGATTAAGGTTTGGGGCTTACTCCTGAAGAGGATGCCCATATTTGAGGTTGGGGCTTATTCTTAAGAAAGATGCCCAAGATTAGAGGACTTGATTGGGGCTTACTCCTGAGGAAGATGCCCAGATCAAAGGTTTTATAACTGGGGATTATTCCTGAAAAGGAGACCCAGATTAGGATTTTCTCATCTTAAAGGATGAGGTTGAATGAATGAACTCTCAATCTTTGGTGACATAAAGATGTTTAAATCACTAGGTTTTGAGAGATATTTCACAGAATTCCTTTCAGACAAGGATGTCAAATCAAGAAATCATGCCATAAATGGCTTTGAAGAGTATCTTGAAGGCTGAATCTTGAATAGGAAAGGTGAAATGGCTTAAGAGGGGTAAAATGGGCAAGATGGGCACCCAAAAAGATAGGGGCGCGCAAGTATTAAAAGTCGCGCAAGTCCTGCGGCGGCGCGCAAGTATTGGTCGCGCAAGTATACTTGCGCGACATGAGGGATACTTGCACGATTTTCAACCAGAGTTGAAATACTTGAGCGACTCTTTATTAAACCCTTTATAATCCTCTTGAGGTTCTTCCAGAGAAGGTACGCGCAAGTTATATTGAAGGAATTAAGTCGGCGCGCAAGTGTTTGATAAGTTTCAACACTTAGGCCTTCCTTCTTCCCTTTAGATCTTCCATTCTAGGTAAGAAATTACCTTAGAAGTGTTCTGGAAGCTTTGAGAAGAGACTTGGGTGTCGGGAACTTCAATCCGAGTTTCTGGAAAAAGATCCTCCGAATGGGGGGCCCACAGGGTCTATTTATAGGCAAAAGAAGACCCCGGGCGGTTACTGGGCGGTTACCAGGCGGTTACCACATATGTCGCGCAAGTCCCTTGCACGAACATGAGGAGTCGCGCAAGTATTGAGGCGGCGCGCAAGTGTACTTGCACGACCAAGAGGGAACTTGCGCGATATATGGGCAATGTTCTCCGTTTTTATCCCTTTGTCGATTTTTGATGTTTCTTCAAAGGATTAATCACTTTGAGCTCAGATATTCCCTTTTCCGATCTTTAGATTCTGTGACGAAAGGAGCGTCAACAGTGTCTTAGTTATGTGATGAAGGAAATGAATTTTCGTTTCAAAATAATGATTTTTTATGAGTATATCATAACATGGGTGTATCTTAACAATAGTTAAATAAGAGGTAATTTGTTTCGGATTGGTAATGATGAGAGTTATTTCTATTTGAGCATTAAAGAGTAAAATTATTTTTGGCATTGAAGGTATGGTTATCTAGACCAAAATTATATTAGTAAGGTTACCAAAATCAATAATGTGTATAATTTTTCTATGTTGATAATACAAAGTAATTGGATGTTATCTCTTTTTCAAAAGGTAAATATTGTGAATTATACACATTATAAGGTATATATTCAATATACTCAAGCATTGGATTTTATTTATTCAGATATGTGTGGTCTTATGAGGAAGAAACCAACAAAAAAATATAAATATTTTATTGTTTTTATTTATGACTTCACTCATATCATTTTATTATGTTTTTTAAGTGCATGTAAAAGGTTCTTAAAATGTTAAAATGTTTTTAAAGAATTAAAGAAACAGAATATGGATTTCCTTTGAAGAATATCTAGATAATGAATGGGACTGAGTTCACTAATGTAAAGGTTTAATCTTATTTATAAAATCGTAGTATTCAACATGATATCAGTGCTACATAAACATCTATATAAAATGGTGTGGTTGAATGAAAGAATATAATTTTGATATAGATTTATCGAACAATGTTAATCAAGCATGATACCACTAAGTTAGTTTGGAGAGATTCTATTAGAGTATCAGTTCATATAAAAAATTGTTTTTTATATAGGACAAACTTAAATATGTCACCATATTATATTTACTACAATATATATCCAATTTTATCCTAGATTGTTTTGATTTACCTTCATTATCAAGGCTAAATGTGAACATCTGCAAAATTTTGAACGAAGAGGTGTTAAATGTATCTTTCTTGGTTATACTCTAAATGGAAGAGGATATTGTTGTTAGAAAAATATAAAAGTATAATTTTTTATTCTATTGATGTTAAAGTAATGAAACATATAAATAAAGAACATACACATGAAGAATAAATATTCAGAATCGATAAATATATATTTATTTTTATGAAAGAGTACAGTGATATTTTTGAAAATTTTGATAATTCATAAGAAATTCAAGTTGATAATGATGGTGTATTCAATTTAAGTGATTATGAACAACCATGTTCACATCATCCAAGATTCATAATACAACTGTGTGTTCATAATATTACTGGAGATCATGGAAAATAGGTACAAACAAGAATAAATTTAAGGAGAGAAACTCATGTTGCATTATTCTCTCAATTTTAACCTAGAGATATTGAAAAATATTAGAATCATCAAGAGAGGATTGATGATACAAATAAATATTTGGATTATATTGAAAATGATAAGCCTTGGGAGTTGGTAATAAATCTAAAAGATAATAACATCATTATAATAAATTTTTTATTCAATAATAAGTGGAATGAAAGAGGTGAATTGGTCAGAAATAATGAAAGACTTATGTGTAAAAGATATTCACTAATTGAATTAGTGGAATTTAATGAGATATTTTCACCAGTTTAAAGGCTTGAAACCATTAAATTTTTTCTTTTTATTTAATTCAAATAGAAATACAAGATGTTTTAATTGGATTTCATGTTTTTTTCCTCAAAGGTGAATTGGGATATAAGGTTTACATTAAGAAACTATGTGGCTTCTTACTATGAGAAGATAATAACTGTGTGTGTAGGTTAAGAAAGAATTTATATGGGATAAATCAACCTCCAAGATCTTGGTATTCTATGTTTTATACCTTATTAAAGAAGTTAAATTTCATAAAATGAAGATTGGACAATAACATCTATATTATATAATCCAAATAGGTATCTATCATTATTTCTTTTTATGTAGATGAAATTATTTTGGTTGAAAATGATGAAAAAAATTGAAAATAATTTTAATTGGATATGAAGAGGATTTTTAAAATGTTCATGATTTTAGAAATGAAGTACTTTATTGGTTTAAAAATAAATCTATGAAGAGATTATGTTTTTCTTTCTCAATATATGTATGTTAAGTAACTCGTAAAAAGTTTTTCAATGTAGGAGTCAAGACATGTTTCCATGCCAATTTCAATAATAACAAATATATCCAAAGATGTATAGGGAAAATATGTTAATCTAATAGAATTTATGAATCTTTTTATAAGTCTTATATATCTCAAAAATTCAATTACATACCAAGTTTATGTTGTTACAATTTCTTTTGAGTACTAAAGTACACCAAAATAGTCATATGTCAATGCTAAAAATGGATTTTCAAGTAGATCTTAGGTATAATAATTTTTTGTATAAAATATGATAAAAAGGAAATATATATCTATTTGGAAGAATTTATATATATAATAAGGGATTTTTATCATATGACGTTAACATCTAGTAGATTTTTCTGTCTTGGGGATATGTGTGTTTGTTGGCACGCAAGAAAGAAAAATTACTTTACCTTGAGCATGGTTGGGGTTGAATATGTGGATACCACATATGCCACAACTCAACTTGTATGTTTTAAGGCTCAATAAAAAGATCACATGGTTGGTGTGAATTTATCACTATTATTGAGATGTGATAATAAATGTATTATTGATCCTTCAAAAGAATTTTTTAAGCATTCAAGAAGTAAGTATATTGATATCAAATATCATTTCATCTTGGATTTTGTGGAAATAAATGAACAAATATTTGAATTTATTACTAAAAAAGAGAAAGTGGAAGATATATTCACTATGATATTTCCTAAACAAGAAGTTCAAAATTTGTGGTTGTTATTTGGAGTTCAACCATACTCTTTTCAAGGCTATGGTACGGTGTTGTTTTACCCTCTATCATCATGTCATTGGATATTGTTGTCAAAGGGGGAGAAAATGAATCAGAAACCTAAATCTTTCTTTAAGTTTATCTCATTCAAAGGAGTATAATATAATATAGAGAAAGTTTCCATTTATATGCATTACTATTATGGTTAAATTCACTTAGTGATAGCATGTATTTTAATAGATCTTTTAAAAGGGATAAGGTGTGAAGTGGGTGTGTGAGTTGTTCTAAGAAGTTTAGTGAGAATGTATACAAGAAATTGTTATATATAGGTTCAAAGTATATTTTTTTGAAATGAAATAAGAATATATTTTAGTTTCTCAAGAGGTATAATTTTAACCTCATGTGGTATCATTTTATCAAGAAGTTATCAAGTGAATCAGACTAGAAGAGTTTGATCACTTATCCTGATTTTTTTACACATAACAAGGTATAATTATATAATATTCTTGTTTCTTACATTGAGTTCAACCATGTAGTCCAATAATTATTTAATGGTGATATATTGTTGATATATTATAGTTTTATAGTGATTTATGTTTCTTAGTTGACAAAAAAATCTAAAGGGTAAGATTTTCGAAACCAAGAGGTGTTAATGGGATATTGTGGAGAGATTGTTTATATTTTTGTGTTTAGATTATTTGAAGATAAATTAAAGTGGATATAGTTAGTGTTTTTTCTTTTTCTATCACATAAATCAGGTTCAATTCTATATGTTTCATAGTGATGTATTGTAGATGAATTTCACTCTTAAGTTATGGTATTATTTGAAGTATAAGGGAAAAGTTTTAAGGTTAAAGGAGTTATATTGATTATTGATGATCTTAACACTATGGAGTTTATATTATACTGTGAAGAATTTTGGATGGAACATAGTAAATATTGAATAAATAATTCCTCATCATGATGGGTTACATTACACTGCAAATAAAAAATTATATCTCTAAAAAATTTGAGATCATCATGTCATGTTGATTTTATTAAACTAAAAACATCAAAACCACTTCACAATGTGAATATGCTTTCATAAATAAATCTAGTAAATATTTATATTTATCTAGAAAATTTGATATCACTACACTATGTTATATTTATATGTCATAATGGTTAGTTATGTTTTTTATGATTCACAACATGATACAAAATTGTTTATGTGATGTTTTGTGATGAAGAAGATCATAACACAATGAATACATCATGTCACAAATATAACATATGTTATTTGTGAGATACTTGGAAAATTAAATACCTCCAAACCATAGAAGGAGGAACAAGTCATTTTTGTTTCAGTATGTGATATTCTATATTGAAAATCATGTTCCAAATCACAATCACTTCATGTAGTTTTGGCGACAACATATTCAAACTAATACATCATACTATAAATAATACCTTCACATTGTGATTCATGATTTATAGGTGAATTCAAATAGTTAAGTTATAGATATTCCTTGATATATTTAGGTAGTTATTTTAACTCAAAAATAATTGATTATTTGAATTAAATATCCAATATTAATTGGGATATGATATAATTGATTTCATTAAAGATGAATATTTTATTTTTAATTTGAAATTTATAATTTAAACTTTCACATATTACCACTTCTGTAGAAGGTGGAAAAGCGTGTGAGAAAAGAGTGTGGAAAGGGAGAAGATAACAATAAGTATAAAACCATGTTATCTATGTAAATGTTTTTGTGAAATAATTACTAAGATATTATAGGAAGATGAGTTTGTGAAATCTTAGACAAAGAGAAGAGGGGGAAGCTAATATTAAAGTGGGTTAAAGAAAAAGGATAAAATAAACATTGAATCAATAAATGGTTGTATTGTTTAGATGAATTATTTATTATTTTATATAAAATTTTGAATCTTTTCAACATTATTGGAAGAATTATCACAATTAGTAGAAGTATTGTAGCATGGGTACAAGGATAAACATTTCCAGATTATACTTATAGGTTGATACTATTTGGTCATATGGCCTCGATGAAATCCAGATCATGCTAAGGATTAGCCTTATTATTTTGATTGGGGAACCTAGTAAATATTTTGTGTCTTTCATGTGTTTTTTGGATGTGATATAAAATCACCTTAACAGGTGGTGAGGTTTGTTTCATCAAGGACACGTGAAAATAAATTCAATAGTTGATTGAACCCTAGTGATTTTCCACTGATCTAGGATGTGTATTTTCAATATAAGGTTTACATTTTATCTGAATTGATGCACCATATTTCTCAACACATTTTGATGTCCCACCCTTCAATTTTATAACCATATAAAATTAAATATTAAATTTTTCAATGGTTGTATCATCCTTAATAAACATTGATTTAGCAAGATTAAATATTTCTTCTTGAGTTTCCATCTTCTTATCATATTATTTTATTATTTTTTTCATACTCATACACTTTAACTTTGTTAGGTCCACTAGGCTAGATACCCTAAGAGGGGGCTAAATCCAGGTATGAAAGATTAAAAAAACTTCCCCTTTTGATCTTGTTTTTCTGTTATAAAAAACCCTCTTCTCTCTCATTCCTGATGCAGAGTATGAATAAAACTTAAAGCATGCACATGACAAAGTGATTTTTACTTGGTTCACCCTCGCTGGGCTATGTCTAAGGAGTATAAACCGGAAGTGTGTCGATTTACCAATTCCACTATAAGCGCACTGTTGTTTACAAGTTCGAAGTGAACTCACTGTCCCTCCTAGTTTACAACCACTCACAATTTGAAAACTCACTGCTCTCTCAACTGAAGTGAGATCACTTCTTCTTTATAAGATCCACTCACAGTTTATAGACCTGTAGGTATCTTCATTATCACTAATGAATACATCATCCACTGTATGTAGATGCTCTGTTGAAGTCCAAATTTTATCCATTGATTAATACCGCTTTACCACAGATGTTCTGGGCAATTTATAACTTTCATGCAACCCTAGGGTGACTTGTGTGCCTCTTTAACTAGTGCACAACCTCTACCTTCATTTCGGAAAAACCAACTTGCGCGCCACACTTGTGCACTACACTTGCGCACCACACTAGCACGCCAAACTTTCGAGCCACACAGCTTACAAGACACACTTACGTGGTTGCACGGTACACTTGTGCAGAACACTTGCGCGGTACACTTGCGTGGTACACTTGTACGGTACACTTGTGCGGCACACTTGCCCTGCACACTTGTGTGCTCCACTTTCATGCACACTAAACTTTGCACGGCACTCCCACTTGTGCGATCAAAGCTCGGATTTTCCCTAAGTGTTGAGCTCGTTAATAAATTAGGAGGGTATCCATCTATTTATAGGCATTTTGAGGACTTGCACGCCACACTTTTGAGCCATACTTGCGCGCCATACTTGCGCGCCACTTTCTTTCCTTTGTCATATTTTGATATGATGGTTCTGAAATATGACTCACACTCCACACTTGCATGTCATACTTGTGCTCCACTTTAGGACTTGTGTGCCACACTTGCGCGCCACTTTTGGACTTGCACACCGCACTTAAATGCCACTTTTGGACTTGCGCGCTGCTTTTCCTTTGCCAAATTTTTGATCTTCTGAATTCAAAAAAAATCCTTGCGTACAACATTAGAAACCTCCTTAACACAAGATCAAAACTCCCTTTTCCAAAAACACTTTTCCCCATTCTCTAAGAAAACTCCCTTTATCGACAATTTGAGTCATTGAGACTCTCTTCATCAACAAACACAACATGGAGTCTTGCATTGTCAACAAACACAATCATCTCAAAAATGCTTCAATGATACCTTGAGGGGTTTTTTTCTCAACAATCTCCGCCTTTGGGTTTTTTGACAACTCTTATCAAAATAATTCTTCATTCTTTGATACCTAATTAAGGCTCCATTCATCTTCAGCCACCATTCGCCTCTTCCAATACAGATAGCGATCAAATATTTACTCAACACATACTCTAAGCCCACATGATCAATGATCAGCATGAGAAACAAGAGTATCATGAAAATGTCATCTATGAGTCACTTCGTTTATGACACCACTATTGATACCAACCTGATACCAATAGATATTTTCATACCAACTTGATACCAACCACAGTTATGATTTTATCATGATCCTCAGCTTTCGTTATATCTATTCTATGATCGATCACGTCTAGCATCTTCTGATTTAATTTTCTCCCCCTATCTCATTTCTCCCCCTATCTCACTGATCCACCTAGAAGCTTCTCCCCGTGACTTGACTAAGACATTTTCTCCACCTTGAACAATCACATTTTTTCATGTTTTCTCTCTCTTTGTCAAGGATCCCAAATGGAACTCCTTTGTAGTCTATAGTAGGGTAAAAATACATATCAGAACATAAGGGAAAAACACACCATTCCTCATGAAGAGGGGAGTGGTCCCACATCCACACTTTTCAAGTGTGGGGAGTCGACTGGACTCCCAGACCTAGTCGATGCCTCTCAAAAGCTTCTTTGGGTAAGGCCTTTGTTAGAATATCTGAAACCTGTAGCTCTGTAGGAACATATTCCAACTTCACAATCCCTTGATCCACCATCTCCTTCATGAAATGATATTTTATCTCAATGTGATTTGTCCTTGAGTGATGAATTATAGTTTTGCTAAGATTGATAACACTTGAGTTATCACACTGGATTCCAATCGGAGACATCACTTCAACTCCCATATCTTTAACCTACTGCTTAATCTATAATAATTGTGTGCATTCTTGAGTGGCAGCAATATACTCAGCCTCTGCGGTGCTTAGAGAAATGAAATACTGCTTCTTTCTTACCTAATAAATACACAATCTACCAAGATATAATGCACCTCCTGACGTTGATTTTAGGTCGTCTGCTGATCCAGCTGAATCTGCATCTATATATCCCAATAACTCTGGCTGATATCTTTCATTATACATCAGACTAAAATCCACGGTGCCTTTGATATACCGAAGTATTCATTTTACTGCGAGAATGTGGCTTTCCTTTGGATTTCTTTGGTAATGTGCTGCTTGGAATGTGGTGAAAACAATATCAGGTCTTGTTGATGTTAGGTATAGTAAACTACCGATAATCTGCCTATATTAAGTGATATTAACTACCCTGCCACTGTTATATTTTGATAATTTCATCAGGGTAGAAACCGGAGTCTTCATCTCCATGTAATTATCCATTACAAACCTTCTCAGAACCTCTTTGGCATATTTGTATTGAGAAATTAAAGTGCCATTACTTCCTTGGGTCACCTGTAAACCAAGGAAAAATGTCAACTCACCTATCATGGACATTTCGAACTCACATTTCATGAATTTAGAAAACATTTTACACTGAGTTTGATCTGATCCACTAAATAATATGTCATCGACATAAACCAGAACCATCATCCTTTGATTACTATTTTTGTTGAAGTAGAGATTGTAATCAACTCCCACACGTTGAAATCAAAGCTTCTTCAAATACTGATCCAGCCTTGAGTACCATGCTCTTGGTGCTTGTTTCAACCCATATAGTGTTTTCTTCAACCGGAAAACTTTATTCTCATCTTCATGACTGAGAAAACCATATGGATACTCAATGTACACATCTTCTTCCAGAAACCCATTTATAAATATATATTTGACGTCCATCTAGAACACTTTGAACATTCATTGCACTGATATGGCTAAAAATAATCTGATTCTCTCGAGTCTCACAACCGGTAAAAATGTCTCATCAACATATATTCCCTCTATCTGGGAGTACCCCTTGCACACTAGTCGTTCTTTGTTCCGAATAATTGTTCCATCATCATTCATCTTGTTGCGATAGACCCATTTAGTCCTAATGACATTCTTATCTGCTAGCCTCAAAAAAATATCCCATGTCAGATTCTTCTCAAACTGATCTAGCTCTTCATTCATTTCTTGAATCTAGTTTCCATATTCAGCTACATCAGCGAAGTATTTCGGCTCAACCTGTGATAGTAAAGATGTATGCTCTAGTGATTTCATTATTCTTGTCTGAACTGAATCTGACTGATCACCAATGATATTCTACCTTTCAATTTAAGCTCGACTCCTAGGATTTTGTGTAGATACAGATTTTACTTCCTCATACTCATCATCGGTATCTTCTTCTGAATCAACATCATCCACTTTTTCTCCCCCTGTGTTCCTTTCTTCCTCATCACTCTCATCAAGAAATTGTTCATTGCGCTGCTGAATGAACTCCTCATTCTCTACTACAATTACATCATTACTCTCAACTACTTTTCTCAGCCATTTGTTAAAGTGTTTATATGCCTTAATTTTTCCTGAGTAGCCAAGGAATATCCCTTAATCTCCTCGTGACTCATATTTCCTATTTGTTTCCTTGTTGAGGATAAATAACTTACTTCCAAATATTCAAAAGTATTTCACCATGGGATTCTTTCCATACCACATCTCGTATGGAGTCTTTCCTTCCTTCGGACACAAAAAATCCTTGTTAGAAATATAGACCGATGTCAAAACTGCTTCCTTTCAAAATTTCTCTAGTAGGTCTTTTTCAATGAGCATAGTTTTGGCCATATTATTAATGATCTGATTTCTCCTTTCAATCACTCCATTCTTTTGGGGAGTTCTTACTGATGAAACTTGATAACTTATCCCAAGTTTCTCGAGATATCCTTCTACCTGACTATTTGTGAATTCTATACCATTGTTAGTATGAAGCATAAAAATTTTCTATCCAAGCATCCTTTCACACTCCCTCCGGTACTATTTTAAGTAGCTGAACACATCTGACTTATGGTCAATAACAAATACCCATGCCATTATGCTATAGTAATCAATGAATAGAACATAGTACCTCTTTCTGTCAATTTTTCTTGGTGTGATAGGACCACAAACATCAGTATGCACCAATTCGAGCACTCTTGTTGACTTCTTTTCCTTTGTTTTATATATATTTATGATAAGCTTCCCTTGTTGGCATGCATCGCATGTGTGAGTACGATCATGTGATAGCTTAGGGAGGTCTCTTGCTGCATCACAATTTACCAGATCTTCTAGGGATTGTTGGAAAAGATGACCAATTCATTTATGCCATAACTTGTTTTCTTCCTCTCTGGACAGAAAACACATATCTTCTTCTCCACTTACCAGGTAGAGATTTTCCTTTGTTATTTTTCCCAGTAGAACTACTTCCCCATCTCTTCCTTTGACAACACGCATATTCTTAGTAAACCTTATAGAATTTTTTGAGTCACATAGTTGAATGACGCTGATAAAATTGTGACTTAGGCCTTCTACTACTAAGACTTCAGCACGTCTCATCTCTTTTCCCCCAAACTTTTCCTTTCTTGTGCCAATAATCTTTAGGCCTTCATAATTTCCAAACATGAAAACTCCTTCTTTTTAATATTTTACACTTGTAAAAAGATCTTTATTACCTTTCATGTGAGATGTGGAACCACTATCAAGGATCCACACACCATAGTGATCGGATGACTTAAGGGAAATTTCTACCACCACGTTCTTCCCATCCTTCTTATTTTAGGTCCATATTTTAGCCTTCACACTCGGCATGGATTGAGACTTTTGTTCTTTCTCAAAGTATAATGGACCAACTTCATCTTGCAAAGACGCAAATATATTTTCATTTTTAACTCACCTATTTGTTTATTGATCTGCTTCTTGCAAACATTTTGATTCTGATTTGGCACATTCCTCTATTTAGTTGAAGTGTGGTACCTAGCCATGTGCCCAAATCCTCTACACCAAAAATAGTGTCCTTTGAAATATGTTCTGGAAAACCATTCTCTGTTTGGCTTCCACCTTTGTTCTTGTTCCCTTCGATATCTCTTGTCTATGGAACACACATACTATGAATGTCCTATCTTTCCACAACAATAACACCTGATATAAGGTGCATTCCATAGTGTTACTTCTTCACTACGATTTTACCCTTGGGATCTCTGAATATTCTTATTTTTCTTTGTGCCCAAATCAACCTTCAATCTCGGGATCGGTGCTTGAGGCCTGACTTCAATTTTCATAGATTTTTTATTCTGATCAAGCCCTAAATCTGCCTTAACATCTTATCTCAATTTCTTCTTCTTTCCTGCTGAACTACTAGGATCCTATTTCATCTTTTCAGTCTTCATAATGAATTTATTTCCCAAGAATGTGTTGGTAATCAATGGTTTTTCCTGGTCTTTAACTTTTCCCCACAAACCGACAACTTCCCCTTCAAGCTCTTTGATACGCTTGACGTGATCTTTCCTTGTGTTTTTTAAGCCATCGATCTCCCTTTTTTGTTCTTCAAATCTTGATTTTATACTCACTAACTGAATCTGAGTTCTCTGGTGTTGATGAATTTAGTTTCTCAATTTCTTCCATCAACTCAAACTTCTCTTCTTCATGCTGCTACATATAGAGTTTGGCATCACGAACAACTTTTTTATCTTTCTTTGTTTTGGCTCTCCAAACATCTATCTCCTCAAGAGCAGCCTCTAACTCACCTTGCATATCTATTCTTCATTCAACTTATTCTTCTTCATCATCACCTTCAGTTTTATTCTTCTCCTGAGAACTACCGAAAACTTCCACCATAGAATTTTCTCCACGATCTTTCCAATTCTCTATCTCTTTAACCTCCTCAACCTGAGACTCATCCGAACTATCGCATTCTTTTGAAAGGAGATTTTTCTTATTAAATAAATTTCTCTTGAACTATTTCTTGAATTCCCCATAGGCTGATGAATTCTTCTTGGGAATTTTTACTTCTTCGACATCATCATATTCTTGGAACTTTTTGGGACACCTTGCTGCAAGATGACCAACCTTTCCACATCAAAAACAGGCCAGTGGAAGTTTCCCTTTAAACTTTCATTTTCCTCTATGAAGGTTTGAGGAGAAGAATGAAATCACATCATCTGTCTCTTCTTCTTCTAGAGAATCTTCAATGGTGAGATTTTTCATGGCATTGAATGCCACTTCTTTATATTTACCCTTTTCCATAGACTCATTGTCATCATTTTACATTTCATATGAAAATAAGGTACTGTGAAAATTGTCCAATGTTACCTCCTTTGGATCTTTATCTTATAGTACCAAAACCTTTGGATTGAACCAAGGTGGAAGTTTCCTCAAGATGCACTTTATGATCTTTATGTATTCAATGACTTCTCCCATACCTCACATATCTTCCAAAACAACATTTACCCTGTCAAAGAATCCATCAACAAAATCATTCGGGTTCATTCTTAGATCTTCATACTTATTCCTTAATACATGAAGCTTCACTTCTCTGACCTTTGTATCTCCTTCATATATGTTCAAAAACTTTTCCCGCATAGCATGTGATGTTTTTCAGGACATCACCTTTGTATATATAGCAGTGTATAGGGATTCTCCCAAATAATTGATTCCCTTTACGTCAGCATCTAATTCTCTTCGCTCACCTTCTGATAATGCACCGCTATTAATATCAGTTGTGATACCATGCATTGATGTTGTAAACACATCCATTTGCAAAGATTGGAAGTAGTGTTGCATCTGATTCTTCCATAGCTTAAAACTGTTCCCCTAAAAGATCGGAATCCCTTTATTATTAGTTACCTCCATTTGAGAGAGAAACACTGATATCAACCTTTCACTCTGATACTAATATTTAGGTCCACTTGGCTAGATACCCTAAGAGGGGGGTGAATTAGGGTATGAGAGATTCAAAAAACAGCCCCTTTTGATCTTTTTTTGCTGTAAGACAAAACCCTCTTCTCTCTCCTTCACGATGCAGAGTATTAATAAAACTTAAATCATGCACACAACACAATGATTTTTACTTGGTTCGCCCTCACTGGGCTACGTCCAAGGATCATACACTGGTAGTGTGGTGATGTACCAATTCCACTATAAGCGCACTACTGTTTACAAGTTCAAAGTGGACCCACTATCCCTCCTGGTTTACAACCACTCACAATTTGAGAACTCACTACTCCCTCAACTAAAGTGAGCTCGCTACTTCTTCAGAAGATCCACTCACATTTTATAGACCTGTAGGTCTTTTCATTGTCACTAATGAATACATCCTCCACTATATGTAGAAGCTCTATTGAAGTCCAAATTTCATCCACTGATGAATACCACTTTACCAAATATGTTCTAGGAAATTTCTAACTTTCACGCAACCCTAGGGTGACTTGTGTGCCCCTTTAACTAGTGCACAGCCTCTACCTTCGTTGTGGAAAAACCAACTTGCATGCCACACTTGTGCGCCACATTTTCATGCCACACTAGCGCACCAAACTTGCATGCCACACAGCTTTCATGGCACACTTGCGCGGTTGCATGGTACATTGGTGCGAAAAACTTGTGTGGTACACTTGCACGGTACACTTGCACAGTACACTTGCACGGCACACTTTCCCCGCACACTTGTGCTCCCCACTTGTGTGCACACTGAACTTTGTGCGGAACTCCCACTTGTGCGATCAGAGCTCGGATTTTCTCTAAGTGTTGAGCTCATTAATAAATGAGGAGGGTAGCCGTCTATTTATAGGAATTTTGAGGACTTGTGTGCCACACTTGTGCGCCATACTTTCCTGCCATACTTGTGCACCACTTTCTTTCCTTTGTCATATTTTGATATGATGATCTTGAAATATGACTTGTGCTTCACACTTGCATTCCATACTTGTGCGGCACTTTAGGACTTTCAAGTCACACTTGCACGCCACTTTTGGACTTGTGCGCCGCACTTGCGTGCCACTTTTGGACTTGCGCGCCGCTTTTCCTTTTCCAAATTTTTGATGTTCTGAATTCAAAAAATTCCTAGCATACAACATTAGAAACCTCTTTAACACAAGATCACAACTCCCTTTTCCAAAAACACTTATCCCCATTCTCCAAGAAAACCCCCTTTGTCAACAGTTTGAGTCATTGAGGCTCGCTTTGTCAACAAACACAACATGAGGTCCTACATTGTCAACAAACACAATCATCCCAAAAATGATTCAACGATACCTTGAGGGATTGTTTCCCAAAAAACATTGAGAAACATAATATCCTAAATGAAATAATTATCTTGAATGTAAAATTTATATTTATATTTCTTCATTTTTTAACATAATTTTTAATTTATTTGACTTATTTTTTGAGTTGAGTATTTTCTTTCAAGGCATATGTACAATTCCTTCCTCGGCATGTTCACTATATAGGTCTCATATTCCACTTATTATTCTTCAAAACATGAGTTATTTTCCTTTCCCTCAACAAGTCCCATGAAGCTTGTATCTTTTCTAGCACATTCTTCCTTGAAAATACTACTTGAGGAAGAGAGGTATTATTCCTATTTACTCATCATACTTCTTTTTATCCTTGTATTTTTCTTGTAATTTCATTATAATTTTTATAATACTTGTTGGTTCAACACTTTGACATTTCCCAAGGTTTCTCTTATTCCTTATCATATTTAAACATCACAATTTTCATTTTCCATGGAAAATATTCCATGAATTGTCCAACCCCTTCACCATTAAAACATTTAAATATGAGTTTTCCCTTATATTTTATTTTAACTATTTTTTGGTTTTTTTAGATAAATACCATCTCCATTTTATGATTTTCATCACTCTCATCATCCTTATCTAAATCACTATAGGATCCATTTTCCTCCTCTTTAATATTACACTTTTTCATGGATTATAATTTTATATCTTCTTTTTCTTTATTCTTTATAAGTAGATATTTTATCATATCATAATTTAAAAGGGTATTACATAACTCAAAAATTAAAATATCTTTCAATTATTTTAGATATAATATTTTTAGATCAAGTATATCTAGAAAAGTCCTCATTAATAATTTTATAATTATAAAATCTTCTAAATTATATCCAATGACTCATATATTACTAAAAATACAATAATCCTTGGAAAAATAATCATCCACTATTTCATCATCATCATCTATATAGATATATTCAAATTTGGATCTCAAGATATATAATTTTGAGTTATTTATTTTGATATTCTTCTCATACATGTTCTTTAATTTTACTAGTATTTATTTCAAAATTATAGGCCCCATTTCCTTTATGTAAACCCTATGAGATAGAGAAGACAGTATTTTATTATTATCCTTCCCACCAACCTCAAAATTTATTCTATTTTCAAAGGTCATAAAGGAAACCCTTTCAAGAGGTGGGAACTCTGGTTATTTCATCATTTAATTATATATATTATAAAATTAGATATGTTAACATTAAATTATTCTATCCATGAAAATTATTTCCATAAAATAATGGAATTTCTATACTTTTCAAAGAACTAAAACTATCCATGTTTCAAACTTTTATCAGATGGATATCATAGGAAGCTTAGTTAACTCTGATACCCCTTATTATACCTAGGTTAATTAGAGTTCCATTGAGAGGGTGGGTAAATTAGTGGAAACTATTTTTATAAATTAATTCCTTAATTAAGCCTCTATGACTTTTTAAAGTCTAGATCCACATAATATAAACTCTCTCTTACCTCTTACACAACCAAAAATAATAGAATACATAGTTCATGAGTATTTATAATGTCCAGTCTCAATATGAGGGGTTACTTTTTTTCACCAAAGTAACATTTTATTTTTAAAACACTTTCAATGGGAAACTGAGAACCCTCAAAACTAACTAGGTCAAGTAGAAAAGGAAACTACAGAATTATCAAAGAAAATTTGAAGCCATTTGGACTCAATTTTCCAATATAATTTCTAGGGCACAGTATTTACTTGAATTTATGGGTCATCCATTAAGATGTCTTCACAGTGTTGTGAAATATAATCCCAAGAGTGCATGTACTCCTATTTGCTAATATTACCCATGTTAAACCCTATAATCAAAATGTGATCTTTTTTCTCTATCCAATCACCTTTCTCTCTGGTAATAGCCACTTGGAACTTTCTTTTGGTCATTTTATCAGCCTATTCATTTTTCGCATTAATTGTCAGGATGTCCTTCCCCATGTATTCCCCCAAACGCATGATTAATTCCATATTGGGGTCTATAGATAGATCTTCCTATTGTTGAGTACCATTAAGAGTCTCTACCTCCCGCTGTGGTGCAGAAGGTTGAACATCTGTCTCCACTAACTATGAAACCCCTAGATTCATTTTAATCACCCCACGTTGACCCTCGGTATTCTCAATTACATCAAATTTAGGAGACTCCAAAACTTCCATGTACCCCTCCACCTGTTGCTTTAGGGAACCGTTGTCTCCTACTTATTGATCCTCCTTTCGACCAGCCATGGTGTCGTCGACCTGTGAAAACTCCCCTTATCCCAATTGTTGGGATTATTATTCTATAGATTTACTACCTTTTTTATGACTATATCTCCATCAGTCTAAGAAGATATGAGTAGTCTCGTTTTCCCTTTAATTTATTCTTTTTGGTGAAAATAAAACTTCTGAGGTCTATATTCTCTTAATTCTCCATATTCCCCATTTGGTTGTGTAGAACAATACCATACTCTCCTATTTCAGCTAAGGGTAATTCTCTATCGAACTCAGCTTCTGATGGAAAAATTTTGTTATATTTAACCCCTCCTTTGACACTCAGTGTATCAAAACGGTTGTTCAAATTGAGATATGATAAAGTTCTCCTAGGGATTTTTTTGTTATTTGGTTGATATATGTTTTTCCTTGGAACCTCCCACTCTTGACCAACCTTGTAAAATCCCATGCATATCGGTGGAATCCCCCCTCTAGGGTTGATACGAGTTCATGAACACACATCCATGGAATAGTTGTAGGACTTTGGTGCCCGCATGGTATTTGAAGTGTAATATCCAT
The DNA here is from genome assembly GCA_963277665.1 of Viscum album. Taxonomy (NCBI): domain Eukaryota; kingdom Viridiplantae; phylum Streptophyta; class Magnoliopsida; order Santalales; family Viscaceae; genus Viscum; species Viscum album. Next base: position 208,176,804 of record OY728166.1, read on the forward strand.
CTAAAGACACATGAGTTTGATCACTAAAAATGTGCCTATCCACCTTTTCTATATTCTTTGTAGCACCTGATTTCAAGCTAGGGGGCCTACTAGATGCCATCTCAATCAATTTAAGGTATCAATTGCTCTCGGCTCTAAAGGTAGCACTATGTCCTACTTCTGAGACGCTTCAACAGATATCACATTGCCAACCAACTTGTAATCACATCAAGAGATAGTTCCATCCCCATATTCTTCTTTTGATGGGCTTAATGAAGCTTACTGAATGACCTTGGTATCATCCACATGAACCCCCCTCCCCCATTGTCCAACAAGGTTTTGGTTAAGTTCAAGATATAAATTATCCCAATAATATGAGTGATTAAAAGGGAGGGGAGTGTACATCCTTGAATATTGTTATGGTTTCAAATCAAAAGTACAAATTAATAGTAGAGACCCTCCTTGAACCTATATTTAAATAGAAACTGAAAGGGGTTTTATTTACCCTAGTACCAGCATCCTTTAAATAGTATTCTCACACTTAGTTGAATCTGATATTTATAATGATATAAAATGCTTCAATATTAAATATAAGATCATATTCTGAGAGAATCTAGAATACTTTAACAATTTAAATACATGATCATGCATATAAATGCTTATATTCATGATTCATTAAGATAATATATCCATGAATGAGATCATGTATTTATAAAATTAATCTCATTACTCCTTGGTTATAAGAACCAAGGTGATTGATAAATAAATAATCTTGGCTCAACCTATTTAGAATTTATGAATATAGCATAGGTCTATATTCTCTAAAAATATATCTCTTTGATACAATAGAATATCGGTTATCACTTATTCTAAATCCTTGGAACATAATTTATTTTATTTCTAGATTTCATAACTTTAAAAAATTGTGATAAATATTTCCACAATTTTTTATGGAAAATCATTACATTTATATTGCAATAATATTCCCAGAATAATAGTTATTTTATAGAGGAATATATTTTCAAAACATACAGTTTTATCTTTTATAAGGAATTTTAATTTGAATTAAAATTCTATTAAGAATGATGACTGGATATTTTCTTATTAATCTCAAATTAAATCAGTTTAAAAATATTATCAAATCTTGTAATTGACTATTTTTAATGATATTTCTTAATTTGAGAAGAGTGAATCATTTTCTTATTAAATTTTATAGGTTCATATATTCTTCACAAACTACCTATACCTTTCAAGTGACATGAAACAATATTATAAGATATAACCTTTTGGGGTTTATTAACCTTATTAGTAGTGTTAAACTTCCATCGTGAAATTTTTAAAAATCTAGGAAACAACTAATTTGGAATGCTAAAATAAACCTTCAATATAGCTTGAACATTCCAAGTGACAAGAATATTATGAGCAGCATATAATTTCTGACTAACTTGAACGTTATGAGTAGCATTTACCATTCAATTGAAATGAACCTTCTATGTATAATACACCTTATGATATATTTAATCTTTTGATATTGGTTAGCCTTCCAAAATTTACTAACATTACATGCACATATTAACCTTACAGGCTCATCCACCATCTATTTTAATCGTATTACTAAATTTCTAGACTTCTTTAAATCAAACATAGATACACTCCAATACATTTCTATCTATCTTAAAATCACTCAAAAACACTTCAAATATACTTTAGAATATTTCCCACTCTTGGTTGAAAACAAAGACAACTTCTTTAACATTTACAAGGGAATTTCACAAAGGTTCAAGAAAGTATGATTCCATTATCTTGCAATAGAATAGTTAGCCTTATAGGAGTTAAGGAATAACATTAACCTTTTCTGGAATTTACTTAGAAGTTACATAAGAAATTTTGGTTTATATCTCAATCTGAACCTATCAATGAGTAGATATCCACATTGGAACTAAAACATATAAAAAAAATATTGTGTGCATTATATTTCTATATTTTAGTTGAATTCATGCGATGAAGTGTTTAAAATTGAGTGGATCAAGACCTTCAACATTCATGGAGGTTAATTTCAAAAATAATTTTACAAATTGTACCACTGATTCATCTTCCCCACCCCACCCTTGGTGGTACATCAATTGACTGGGGAACTTCAATATAAAATTGGATTATCACATGGCTTAAAATAATTTTATATTTTATATCACTAATGAAAATAAAATACTATAATAAGAAGTAAATGTTAATGAAGAATCTCATGTTTATAAAATTGTTTTGACAAGGTTGAAACTCAATAGTTTTAACCAGTTGATAAATATATTTATATATAAAGGTATGATATTTATTGAACTATTAAATGTGGATAAAGAATATGAATAACATAAATATGGTAAGGATGGTTAATTTTGTAAAACATTAAATAAAACAGACTAATAAGATTATTAATAATAAGAAAATTTCCACTTGGGATTGAAATACTGATTCAATTGAGTTATGAGAACACATTATATCTCTAATAATAAATGGAAATATAATGAATAATATTGATGTGAGCTTCATAAATTAAAATGGTAGAATATTTCTCCTAAAGGTTTATCTTTCACATGAGAATGTTTGATAAATTATTGATGATACCTTATGTTACATTGTTTTAGTGTCAGTTTAACTCTTAAAGTAAGAGTTAATATCGACCTTGTAGTGATATAGTTGATTGAATAATTAAATAACTAACATTTAACTATTATTGAATTTTTTTTAAGTATCCAATGTGATAAAATGTGATGATCTATAAAGGATGTTATGGTATCTCTGGGAAAATATATAAATAGAATTGTATGATATATAGGAGGGTTATTGATTAGGATAAGTGGTGTAATGTGTACTTATCTCATTTGTGATATGATATAGTTCTTAGAGAGAAAATTATTTGTATTAAGGTATTAAGATTGTAAATTCGTTTATTTTCACTCATTAATAAGGGGTAAAGTGAGATAATTATGACCATGTCCCTTCCCACCCATCAACCTAGGTAAATATTGGTGGTAAATTATGTGTATATTTTCCTACTCAATGCTATATCTAGGTTGAGGTATATTAGGAAATCATTAGTAGACTGGTGGAGATGTTTAGTTCCCCCATCATCTCTAGTATTGGATTGGGATAGATAGAAAATCCATTCAGTATCCTTGAAATGAGAATGGGTTTGATGATAATTCACCTGAGTATTTACACTCTTTATCTCCCAAAACTCTAGGATCAAGTTTGATGATGATTGAGCCAATATTATCACTTCTCTTATATGCAAAACCGTGTAGGGAGAACCATTTATACAGATGGATCACTAGAGGTGTGTATTTCCTTTAGTATCCATATATACAATTATAGAATTGGATATGTGCATTTCCTTCCGTATCTAGAATGTGTATATCTATATCTATAGATATTTGGATTTCCTCTATCATATCATTGACATGTGGAGATAAAAATTCCCACCAATGTCTATATTATTTCATATAAGATGATTATTTAGTTGGAAAACTATAATAGTATATGAGAGAATGTTCTTATTTTTTGATTACTGATATTTTCATAACCACCATCCATATATGAGGTGTATGAGTTATAACATTCAAGTTGTATTGGGAATGGATAATTAGGTTTATACATAGATAATCCTCTCGGATGAGAGGGATTCCAGATTGAGCTATGAGAGCTCGATAATAGTTTAGTTGGACGTAAACCACAGAGGACCTTACACTATTCTTGTGAAAGTGTAAAGTGTATGAAAACTTATCTAAAATTTTTTATTTATAGAACATGATAAATAAATAGTTTGATTTTTATTTCTAATAAAAAAAATTATTCATGATAAGTTCTAGTGATGTTATTTTGTTTACACTTAATTTATAATTAATGGACATAGACACTGGATATTCTTGGGGTCATCTCACTACTTGGTATGACCATGTTAAATATTATTTCTCACCCCTACAATTTTACCCATTTTTTCACCTTGTGAATATGTAGATTAGTAGATTCATATGGAAGATGATCTAAAAGGTTAAAGATGAGTAATATATATTGTAGTTTCTAACATAGATTTTTTATTATAATTATTATTCTCATGCCATAAATATTACATATTATATTTGTTTATGATATAAGTTTATATTTCGAGATCCATTTAATTATTATTAATCCTATTTTAGATATATTTTTTATGTATTCATGTGTTATCTTTCATGAATATTTATTTATTTATGTAATGGTGGATGATGTTTCATGATAGCAGGTGGAAATTCATATCTAATTATAATACCTCCCATCATTTTTCATGGATACTTCATCATTATTTTATAACCCATAAATTAATAGAGGTTTTCTTTGGTAGTTCACTTATTTTTATATTGGGATGTGATATAGTAACTTGAGAATAGTTCTTAAGAAAGAGATAAATTTTTATATGTTGGAGTAGAATATTCTGGAGAAATTACCTGTTGATGAGGTTATTCAAGAAGGGAAATATGTGTATGTTAAGTATTGAAAATATTTCATTTAAATATAAATATTGATATTTGTTTCTATAGATCCCATAAATCAAAATAAATATGATATTATGAATTCTTTTTTTATTATATACAACTTAAAAATATTCTATCAAGAACAAGCTATATATTATAGATATTAAGTTTTTAAAGGATATTTTTTTATAAGATGGTTGAGGGTGATTTGGTATTAAATTATTAGAACAATATGATTGGGTTCATATATTATTTAGAGATATTAGGATCATCACTCAATTTTAATCTGAAATTAGACTTCATTCTGCAATCATAGTTAGAATTTTTTTTGATAGTTCACTCTGAAGTATGACATGAATGATTTTAAAAAAATTACATGATCTACTCAATATGTTAAGTATTATTGATCAAGACATGGGAGGTCCAAGATCAAGTATCACAATTATGCAACATAAATAAAATGATAAACATTTTGTACATAAGAATAAGAAAGTTCATAGAGATCCCACTCCAAATTTACTTTGCTTTAAAAATGGATCTTATACAGAAAGGATATGTTTTCACTATGGAAAACATAAACATTAGAGTTGAAATTAAAAAAAGATATTAAATGGGTTAAAAATTTATATAGTGATTTCACATCATATATTAATATTATAAAAATAAATTATTCAGTTTTGAATGGTATACGAAACCAATCATAAATTGTACAAATGGTGTAAATATGTACAGGAGTTCAAAGGTGATGAAGACTTAATGGATAGAGATTGAAGTTTAAATTATGACAATAAATTAGAGGATTGTTACATCAAGGATTTGGATACAAATAATTAATTAAAAAGTTGAATGAACCTTAAATGAAGGATGTGTATTTTCATACTATTTATTTTATATTATATGTTAATCTGTTTATAAACAAATAATTATTATTAATAATGTGATATAATTTTTTGATTTCCAAGGATTATGAATCATTCAATTATGTGACATGTTATAATATAAATAAGGATGTAAATGTTTTATTGAGGTAAAATATTTTATCTAAGTTATTTTCTAAATATAAGGGAAATAGTTCTAGCATCTATCACTGAAACATTTTAAAGAATAAAATTTTATTTTTATAATATTATACCAAACATATAGAATACCATATACGAAATGGATATAAATTTTATTTATTATATATTACCATAAAAGTAAATAAATTTTATTTCCTAAAACCAAATATTTTATACCATAAAGATATATTTTAGATATAATATAGTTTCTAAGAGGATAGTGAAAGTATAAGTGGACTTGGAGAAGTTCAAAGTGTGAAAAATAAATTATTTTACCGATCTAATTCAAATTTAAAATCTATTTACATCCTAAAGTTATTTAAGATATGTTATTAAAAATAAATATTAATGTAAAGAGTTATATTTATTTTTTTTACCAAAATATTTGATATAAATTTTTAAATAAAAAGGTTTCAAAGATAATTATGAACTTAGAAAAGGTTCAAAGTATTTAAGAAAATAAAATTTACTAATGTTGAACCTCCAATCCTCTCTTTTTTTATTTTCTGAAAAACCCACTATAAGGCTAAGTGGGAACTACACATACATAAAAACAAAGACCACCTATTCCAAAATTTAAAAACATCCAACTATGAATTTCAAAATTCAAAATGAAACACCCAAATGGAATTCAAAATTTGAGAAACTACCACAATATTAGAGTCGTGAGCCGCCACCTGTTACCCATTAGAACCGCATCATCCATCATGTCATTGTTCCCATCGAAATAACCATCATCATCAACCATGTTAGTCAAGTCTCGTTGCCAGTCAACATCATAAACAGGACCACCTTCGACATCATTGTTCTCGCCATCGTTGTCGTCGCCGTCTGAAGCCACAATAGTCACTGAAGTCCATCAGAGATCATCAAAACCATCACAAAAACCCATCACCATGTCTTCACGAAAAAAAAATCAGCCAAAACACACCAACTTGAATAGAACATATGTCCTCCAATGTAAGAAATCCCAAAATAAGGGGGAGAAGTCTAAAAAATCGGAAAAAAACCATGAATATTTCCATTTCCACCTTAGAAGGAGGAATAGAAATGAGATAAACCAAATCAGACTGCATTGAGAGCTCCATCAACTGCCAAATCCCACCTCACAAAACCTCTATAGGACCACCACTCCTGATCTGACTCAGAAAAGAGTAGAGGTTATTGAGGTCCAGTAACTAATTTGAATGACCTAGTACTCTGAACATCGGCACAGTGAGGTTGAAACAGAAACCAAATACAAAACGATTCAGATTAGGAGCACCTAAAAACCCTCCACTGCAGAACCCCTTCACCCAAAACCACAGTGTAGCCTTCTCTCCAGATCCAACCTTGAGTGGTGTGGAGGAATTTGAGGTTAGAGAAGGGTAGAAGCATAAGGGTGCCTCAGCAGTGACAACCTTATATGGTAGAAATGGATCCAACCTATGAGACAAACACCAAGAAAAGCACACCACCATGAAGTAAGAGGTCTAAGGAGGAGAGAATGGGGGAGGAAAAGAGGAATAAATGGTGGTCGGATGCACCAGTGACCCCAAAATAGTGGGATCCAAATATTATCTAAGTGATGGTAGTATCTAAGGTAAAGGAAGGAATAATGGTAGATAAAGATATTAGATAACGTCTTGGATGAGAAAAATTAAGGATCTCTCTTAGATGAGGAAAAATAAAGAGATATTTTTCTAATAATGAAAATTAAAGAACACTAAGCACCATTTTTCTCCCTATAAATGTAATAAAGGCTTAATCCCTCCTCTATTCCAATTATAGTAATATATTAATTCAATAGATTCTAAGGAATCTAATCTTGAAGAAAACTAAAGGACATGAAATAAATAGGCTCAAAAGGTTATGTGACGAATTAAATGGCCTCTAAAAGTACCTTAAGCCCAAAACCACCTTATGAGATGCATTATTGAGCCTTAAAATGAGTTAAAAAATCAAAGTATGTGTTTGAATAGTCTCTTTTTGTGGAATTATTAATTTATCCCAAGTTATGGACCTTAGAACCCCACTCCATCTAGACCAAGCCCAAATATATTTCAAGATTTATTATTTACTCATATTTTGGTATTAATAATATAAATAACTCATTATTTCAATTATAACAAAATATTAATTGTTTAATTAAATAATTATAGTTTAATTAAATATTTCAAAATTGTAAAACAAAAAATTTATTTGTGTTTATAATAAATATAAATATTTCTACACATGAACTAATAACATTATCCAAAAAATATCAATTAGCATTATCGTATGCGTAGGATCAAGAGATATTTGTAAATATTTAAAAAAATGAACCTAATTCATAATCATAAACTAAGAGTGGTATATCGAAGCACATTATAGTTACCCAAATTAAAAATGGATTTACTGTAATAAAATCCACTACATATCCATTATAAAGTTTCTTTATCCTTCAAATTCGGATTAGGCATGAGACATGCATAATGTCAATCCTATATAGCTTATATATTTTATTAATTAAAAATATGGATAAATATTATAAATTACAGCACATGTAATTAATTTGAAATTTTCATACACTTAGTTTAATATAAGTTGATTTCCATGATGCCATAACTTATCATATAGGTGGAATAATCCTATCTTGGCTAATCAAATCCCTCTACTTGATTTGTATCATACTTGATTTGCATTTATTAATCAAAATTCTTAAATGAAATTAGATAGTTATAAAAGTATAGAACCTAAATATTAGTGAACATATTTGATGATGATAAGTTAAATGATCTATAAATAGTGTTCTCTTAAGTTACACTAACAACACATATATGGAAATCCTTACAGTATACATTAAGTGGGTCAATATGAATACAATTTTTCCAACTTATATCCCATTAGTGATAAATTTTATCTCTATACAAGTGATCTTACTTATACTGGTTGTAACGACCCGTATCCTGACGTACATGGACATTACATTACATTTGTGGAATACTTAGTACATAACAAAAACACACACTAAAGGATCGTAATAGTTTAGTGTCTTTGGAAACTCGGAACATAATCTTCTAATCCTGGTGAAAGATCTTCAATATCTCCCGTAAAGATCTTCCATTTTTTTTACCTAAAACCTTTCTTTATATCCTGGGGAAAAGAAAACATAAAAGGGTGAGCTCAAATGCTCAGTAAGGGTATACAAAAGAAATAAAAATCATATCATATCTTTTTGAAAATCACAACCTGCAAAAGAGATCATAATATCTTAACATGGAACAAATCATAGAAGTGAAAATGAGATCCCCATAATCATAACATGAAACTTGAAACTTTGTGGCATGCACACATAATCATGTAAAATCATTTCTTGTTAGTCATGACTCATTGCCAAGACTATCTTAGTGGACAAAGTCCCTTTCTGAACCGAGTTCACTCCTCGTTTCAGTCCTGTATCACTGAACCGAAATAACCTTCCGTTCCAGCCATGTCTATCTCATGAGATATAAAATCATTACCCAATGCATTGGAGGGAGATATAGGTCCCACCCATCTTATAATGAATCCTTTCTTATGTGTGCCACATAATCATAACACATACATCATCGCATAACACATGTAACAAAAATGGCATTCTTGAAACATCATGACATCATAAATCAATTCATATAAGATAAAGGAATTCATAAACATAATTCCATCACAACATAGTCAAATCAATGTAAAAATATGGATAGAAACAGAACCCTTTATTATCTTAGATGGAAAATAATTTTGATAAAACACTTGAATTGAATTCTTGAGGAAAATATCCTTTCTTCTTCAAAATAAATTTCTTTTCACAAAACATCATTCAATTTTAAAAGAAAGAGATTTTATTGAAAATAGTCATGAAATCTTTTAGAGGAATCTTCATTAAAATAAGGCTTTATAAAACAGTAGAAATCCGTTCGTTCCGTATAAGTAAAAAAAACATTCTTCGTACTTTTGTCGGAAAAGTCAAAAAGTACCTCGTACGGAAAAACGACAAAAGATTCCTTTCAGATTCTTTACTAAAAACTCACCTAAGGGTAAAATTGGATTTAAACTATTTCAAGTGGATGGAAACAATATTACATATTGAGGGAACATGGATGTGGATGATAAAATACACCCCAGTAAATACTTACGAATAAACAATCTCGGATAAAAATGAGATTGTGATATTTCCCTTACCTTAGGTCCGATTAGCTTTGTACGTGTACGAAGCTCCTGTATAATGGTTTAAATAATGTTATTGACTTATTCCAGAATCATACATATTTATATGATATCATATATGGTCATATTATTAGCTTCTTGTTAGTAATATTTCATTGTTACTTGTTACTCGGGTCTTTATAACTTTTTGTTCTTATGCGTGTTTTGTCGAATAAATTCTTATTCTTATCTTTAGGTTATAGATAATTCATTTCCAGAATGGTATTAGTGTATTATATACCATATTCATTCATTCAATTCATTTATATAATCATTACGAAATGAAGATCATGTAGAACGAGTCGCATCACATCGTGGAGACGGTATTCCGTACGTACGCACGAGTGATGATATCATTCCTATGATCGTGGAATTGTATTGGAGTATATATATATTATTTAAGTATCAATATTACTTCATAATAATCGTATTTAGTTACTCATTACACCATTATACCCATCCTTGTAAGGTGATGGTGGAAAATAGATTACACCACGGCGTGGAGACGGTATTCCGTACGTACGCACGCGCGGTGATTTCATTTTTCCGTAGGATGGATAGAAGGTGAATTAGGGTTGTTTCATATTTATAATAACATATCAGTATGTAAGTAATACTGATGTTATTACTTTATCATGAAACAACTAAAGAAGAAGAAGTTGAAGAAGAAAGAAATTGAAAAGATCGGTAATGGATATTACCTCTTCTTTGGAACGCCTCTTTGAATCCTCCACTTAAGGAACTAAGATTGGTCTTTGGAGAAGACCAGAACCTCTAGGATTATTCTAGGAAAGTGGAGATGAGAAAATGGCCGGGGTTGGCCGAGCTTGAGTGCTCAAAATTGGTGTGAGGAGGAGGGGGAGGAGGTGCCCTTTTATAAGGGAGGAGAGGGGCACCTTAGGAATATCTCAAAATATTATTTTATATTAAAGTAAAAATCGGTTTATAATGGTTCCAAAGGGTCTTATTTCGAAGCTAAAGTGGGGATGGGTCGAAATACTATCAACCAATAGAATTTAGACAAGTTTAGGATATTATTTTAACCTTATCAATTAAATTTAACTCTAAGTTAAATAATTTAACTTTTACCATGTCTTTTTGTTTTCTTTCACTATATGGTTAATACACTTACTATAACATGACAAACGAACCCCAAATTGTTTATTATTAATATATATATCCTTATCTAAGTCATTTGGCCGAACTTTAGATTTTTAGGAATAAAATAACAATTAATAATATAATATTTGATTTAAAAACTATTTTGTGTCAATTTTGACACTATTTGATATATGATTTGTTTGAAAGTCATAACATAATTATATGTTCGAACCAAGTTGATTAAATCAACACTAATATATCATAGTAACCTAGAAAATTAGTGGAATGCATAAAAAGTCTCAAATTACATTTATTTTGGTGTTTATAACATCAATTATGTCAATATTTCATTAATAAGATAATTACTGCATCATCTTTGTGTCATAAATAAATTATATTATTTGATGTCTAAAAATTACAAATAAAATACCATCATGTAGGAAATCTTTTTAGCTTTCTAATGAATATTTACAATCGAATTTATATTATGTATAACCCCATATTAAAAATGATTTACTTATTAAACTTTGATTTTAACTATTTTAACCCTTCTTTAAATAAATTCATAATAAATGTCCTAATCTAATCCAAGTGGGCCTAAATGGTCATATTTTATTCCTAAGTTTGTTTTTGGTCGAATTACACTTGTCCAATAGAATTAGGACATGTGTTAGGGTAATAGTAATATCATATTTACCCTTAGTTACCATATTTACTATTAACCGCGGTAAAAAAAAGTAAAAAGTTACTATTCACCAAAAATTATTTTCATCTCATTGAACCACATTTTAGTCCTTGATATTAACCGTGTCTCTCGGATTTTCGAAATTCCATTCACAGAAGTGGTAAAATTAAGTTTTATGCAAAATTCAGTTTTTAACCTAACACTTAGTGGTTTCACTATTCATCAAAAAATTAAAGTTTTCAGAAAAATGCCAAAATTTCATCCTAAGCTATATTTCATATTACGAATTCAAAAATGAAGTCTATTTTACCAAATTCATAACATAGAAGTTGAATTAATTAATTTTATAATTAAATCCCGCTATTAAAACAAATAGCGTGTTTTTACGAAACAATATCTATCAAAAGATTGACACTTGTTTATGTCAGGTTTAAATGTGAAATTACGTCCAATGACCAACATTGTATTAAATTGTAAAAATATATTCTAAATATACTTTAAAACCACTCAAATTAATAATTTATCACTATTAATTATTTCTATTAAAAAAGTTGTTTTTAATTATAATTTAGTAATTTTCACTATTCATCAGAATATGAAAGTTATCCGAAATGTACCAAAATTTCACCTTAGGCTAAATTCGATACTCCGAATCCAAAAATGAAATCCATTTTGAAAAATAAAATTTACCAAATTTCAAAAAAGTGGTTATTACTATTCATAACGGCTAGTTTTAATAGCATATCGCTGTTTAGTGAAACTCGTTATTGCGTACTACACACACTATCGAGGAAGGTTGCGATTGCGTGTAATGCAAGGCAAGTCAAGGATGCGTGTTGTGCAAGCTCCTTTTGGTGTAGCGTACAACACAAGACATTAATAAAATTAAAAAGAATATTTTTCATAAAATCTTGGGCTGTTACATTCTACCCCCCTTAAAATGAATTTCGCCCTCGAAATTCGTCGGGGTTATAAATGGTTTTCTATTCGAAAGTTTCCCACATCGCAAAAAGGAATACCAAAACTTGGCTTTAAAAACTCAAGTATGAAATGTAACGATTACCCAAATAAACTAATTGTTGGGTTTCCACATAGGTAAAAATATGGATATGGAAGAAAAATCTAACCATCATGTTCTGATGGAGAGTGGTAGAGAACATGGCTATGGAAAAGCCAAAAATCACAAATCCGTAAATTTGTGATGATATAAGGTACCATCTGATTCCTCAGGTATAAGATCACTAGGACAACATTTTTGGTTTTCAAGATCATTTCCCTAAAGTTGAAAATTTGAATTAGAATAAATACTTACTTTATTTTGGTACAATCTCACTGTTGTTCGTGCCTTGAACAATTTCCACTTCATCTCTTAAATAAATGAAGTTGAATTTGTTATTCGTGAAGTGTTAGCAGATAATGTGATAGAATGACGGGTCATTCCATCTGTCTCAAACAAAAGGTTAGCAAAAATTATATGCATAAATCGATCTATAGTGAGATTAATCATATATGGTTCCTAAAATGGACTTATACTTCATATATCATACTGCTTAATATAATAAAACTAGTTTCTATTAAATAGGGACTTCCTGTAGGTCAGTGGTAGGCGATAAAGGCCAGTCGCACTTTGGTTGTGGGTTCGATTCCTACAGCCTTGTCCGAAGCGATGGGTTGTCGCCCGTCCTGCAGGTTGTCCTTTTTCTAAAACTATATTACTATAACATCCCATCAATAATATCGAGAAAACTTCGATCCTTAAACAATACTCACTTATGTCCAACATAATCCATTTCAATCTTTAGGCTTATCCATAATACTGCAGTCCACTCTGACAACGATTACCAGAGATTTAATACTGTCGTTGATCCCCACATATCATAAGATATGTTTTGTTGGTCACATTCTAAACATTCAAAGTCCTTAATCATGTATTCTCTTGAATACCTTAGTGAAAACATGAATGCAGTTAAAAGTTAACACTTTCCACATACCAAAATACTCAAAATTCTATATACTCAATCCATGATATCACTTAGTCCTTTTATCAATCATGAGCTCATGAATATTGTTAAACATTTCATTTTCTTATTTTCCCTTCATTATGCGCATATCCTCTTATTTCCAAAAATATCTCAATCACTTTGAATACCACATTAAACCAATACATAAATATTCCAATACTCCATGATACAACATTATTTTGGAATCCCATTACATAAACACTTAATCATTCCACCACATCGTTATCATATTCAACATTGCCAATAGAGATCGCATGTGATTTCCCTTTGTCCTTTGCCTTCAGTGGTTGCTCATGTTGATCATCACTAACCCTTGGATTAGGGCAATTATTAGCATAATGCCCCATTTCCTTGCACTTGAAACATTGAAGTGTAGCAGGTTCATTCTGTGTATCCCTTCCTTTGTTTGCATCATTAGACATCTTCTTCCCATTATCACGTCATTCAAATGCCCGATGACCTTCCTTTCCACATTTAAAACATTTACTTGTCCCTTTAAGACAACTCCCTCCATGTTTCATTCCACACTTTGAGCATAAGGGAAAGTTCATCTTCTTTTCCGTGTGCTCTTTAGATTTTTCTTTGAATTCCATCTTCCTCTTCTTATCAAACCCATGTGACTGATGGGTTACTCCAATCTCCATCTCGACTTTGAGAGCACATCGAACGATTTCCTCGTAGCTATTGAAGTCCCTTATGGCTAACGCCCTTCGAAGACTTGGTTTTAAGCCACTAAAGAATCGATCGATCTTACTCTCAGGTTGGATAATAATACCAGAAGCGTACCTTGCAAGTCTGGTAAAATTTGCTTCATAGGTACCAACAGATTCATCATCCCTTTGCTTCAGTTCAAGGAACTCTTTCTCCATCTTTGTTCGGAGAATACGAGGGAAGTACTTATTGAAAAATAAGTTCTTGAACTCGTCCCATTCCATAGACTCAATTTCATCCCTTTGCCTTGTATTCTTAACAAGATTCCACCATTGATCAGCATCTCCTTCCAAACGATACACTGCTAGGATGACTTTATCATGCTCAGAACATTGAAGAACTGAAAATATCTTTTCAGTAGTACTAATCCATTGTTCAGCAACTAATGGATCAGTAGACCCACTGAAAGATGGTGGACGCTGCCTCATGAAGGATTCAACAGAATGTTGCTCCCTCCTTTGTTCGTTTGGAAATCCTGCATGATTCATAGCTTGAGAAAGTTGTGTGAGCATGGCTACAAGATTTTGCATTCCAGCTCCCATATCGTTTGGTTGCTCAGGGGGACAATCATTGCATTGCCCATCGCATTCCGCATTAACACGGTTCCTTCGGGTTCCAGCCATTGACTAAAACCAAGAAGAATAGTGTGAGCAACACTAATTATAATAGGAAACCACATAATTCAAGAATAAAATTTTCATGCTTAAGGTCTTATCCTAGGTTATTCATGGCCATTTCTAAGATTGTGTTCTATGCTTAGACTCATCCTTAGGGTTCTTACTAAGGCTTTCACATCCTAGTTTCCAAAGGTTTACTAAACCTTTCCTCTGATACCAACTGTAACGACCCGTATCCTGACGTACATGGACATTACATTACATTTGCGGAATACTTATTACATAACAAAAACACACACTAAAGGATCGTAATAGTTTAGTGTCTTTGGAAACTCGGAACATAATCTTCTAATCCTGGTGAAAGATCTTCAATATCTCCCGTAAAGATCTTCCATTTTTTTACCTAAAACCTTTCTTTATATCCTGGGGAAAAGAAAACATAAAAGGGTGAGCTCAAATGCTCAGTAAGGGTATACAAAAGAAATAAAAATCATATCATATCTTTTTGAAAATCACAACCTGCAAAAGAGATCATAATATCTTAACATGGAACAAATCATAGAAGTGAAAATGAGATCCCCATAATCATAACATGAAACTTGAAACTTTGTGGCATGCACACATAATCATGGAAAATCATTTCTTGTTAGTCATGACTCATTTCCAAGACTATCTTAGTGGACAAAGTCCCTTTCTGAACCGAGTTCACTCCTCGTTTCAGTCCTGTATCACTGAACCGAAATAACCTTCCGTTCCAGCCATGTCTATCTCATGAGATATAAAATCATTACCCAATGCATTGGAGGGAGATATAGGTCCCACCCATCTTATAATGAATCCTTTCTTATGTGTGCCACATAATCATAACACATACATCATCGCATAACACATGTAACAAAAATGGCATTCTTGAAACATCATGACATCATAAATCAATTCATATAAGATAAAGGAATTCATAAACATAATTCCATCACAACATAGTCAAATCAATGTAAAAATATGGATAGAAACAGAACCCTTTATTATCTTAGATGGAAAATAATTTTGATAAAACACTTGAATTGAATTCTTGAGGAAAATATCCTTTCTTCTTCAAAATCAATTTCTTTTCACAAAACATCATTCAATTTTAAAAGAAAGAGATTTTATTGAAAATAGTCATGAAATCTTTTAGAGGAAGCTTCATTAAAATAAGGCTTTATAAAACAGTAGAAATCCGTTCGTGCCGTATAAGTAAAAAAAAACATTCTTCGTACTTTTGTCGGAAAAGTCAAAAAGTACCTCATACGGAAAAACGACAAAAGATTCCTTTCAGATTCTTTACTAAAAACTCACCTAAGGGTAAAATTGGATTTAAACTATTTCAATTGGATGGAAACAATATTACATATTGAGGGAACATGGATGTGGATGATAAAATACACCCCAGTAAATACTTACGAATAAACAATCTCGGATAAAAATGAGATTGTGATATTTCCCTTACCTTAGGTCCGATTAGCTTTGTACGTGTCCGAAGCTCCTGTATAATGGTTTAAATAATGTTATTGACTTATTCCAGAATCATACATATTTATATGATATCATATATGGTCATATTATTAGCTTCTTGTTAGTAATATTTCATTGTTACTTGTTACTCGGGTCTTTATAACTTTTTGTTCTTATGCGTGTTTTGTCGAATAAATTCTTATTCTTATCTTTAGGTTATAGATAATTCATTTCCAGAATGGTATTAGTGTATTATATACCATATTCATTCATTCAATTCATTCAATTCATTTATATAATCATTACGAAATGAAGATCATGTAGAACGAGTCGCATCACATCGTGGAGACGGTATTCCGTACGTACGCACGAGTGATGATGTCATTCCTATGATCGTGGAATTGTATTGGAGTATATATATATAATTTCAGTATCAATATTACTTCATAATAATAATATTTAGTTACTCATTACACCATTATACCCATCCTTGTAAGGTGATGGTGGAAAATAGATTACACCACGGCGTGGAGACGGTATTCCGTACGTACGCACGCGCGGTGATTTCATTTTTCCGTAGGATGGATAGAAGGTGAATTAGGGTTGTTTCATATTTATAATAACATATCAGTATGTAAGTAATACTGATGTTATTACTTTATCATGAAACAACTAAAGAAGAAGAAGTTGAAGAAGAAAGAAATTGAAAAGATCGGTAATGGATATTACCTCTTCTTTGGAACACCTCTTTGAATCCTCCACTTAAGGAACTAAGATTGGTCTTTGGAGAAGACCAGAACCTCTAGGATTATTCTAGGAAAGTGGAGAGGAGAAAATGGCAGGGGTTGTCCGAGCTTGAGTGCTCAAAATTGGTGTGAGGAGGAGGGGGAGGAGGTGCCCTTTTATAAGGGAGGAGAGGGGCACCTTAGGAATATCTCAAAATATTATTTTATATTAAAGTCAAAATCGGTTTATAATGGTTCCAAAGGGTCTTATTTCGAAGCTAAAGTTGGTATGGGTCGAAATCCTATCAACCAATAGAATTTATACAAGTTTAGGATATTATTTTAACCTTATCAATTAAATTTAACTCTAAGTTAAATAATTTAACTTTTACCATGTCTTTTTGTTTTCTTTCACTATATGGTTAATACACTTACTATAACATGACAAACGAACCCCAAATTGTTTATTATTAATATATATATCCTTATCTAAGTCATTTGGCCGAACCTTAGATTTTTAGGAATAAAATAACAATTAATAATATAATATTTGATTTAAAAACTATTTTGTGTCAATTTTGACACTATTTGATATATGATTTGTTTGAAAGTCATAACAGAATTATATGTTCGAACCAAGTTGATTAAATCAACACTAATATGTCATAGTAACCTAGAAAATTAGTGGAATTCATAAAAAGTCTCAAATTACATTTATTTTGGTGTTTATAACATCAATTATGTCAATATTTCATTAATAAGATAATTACTGCATCATCTTTGTGTCATAAATAAATTATATTATTTGATGTCTAAAAATTACAAATAAAATACCATCATGTAGGAAATAATTTTAGCTTTCTAATGAATATTTACAATCGAATTTATCTTATGTATAACCCCATATTAAAAATGATTTACTTATTAAACTTTGATTTTAACTATTTTAACCCTTCTTTAAATAAATTCATAATAAATGTCCTAATCTAATACAAGTGGGCCTAAATGGTCATATTTTATTCCTAAGTTTGTTTTTGGTCGAATTACACTTGTCCAATAGAATTAGGACATGTGTTAGGGTAATAGTAATATCATATTTACCCTTAGTTACCCTATTTACTATTAACCGCGGTAAAAAAAAGTAAAAAGTTACTATTCACCAAAAATTATTTTCATCTCATTGAACCACATTTTAGTCCTTGATATTAACCGTGTCTCTCGGATTTTCGAAATTCCATTCACAGAAGTGGTAAAATTAAGTTTTATGCAAAATTCAGTTTTTAACCTAACACTTAGTGGTTTCACTATTCATCAAAAATTTAAAGTTTTCAGAAAAATGCCAAAATTTCATCCTAAGCTATATTTCATATTCCGAATTCAAAAATGAAGTCTATTTTACCAAATTCATAACATAGAAGTTTAATTAATTAATTTTATAATTAAATCCCGCTATTAAAACAAATAGCGTGTTTTTACGAAACAATATCTATCAAAAGATTGACACTTGTTTATGTCAGGTTTAAATGTGAAATTACGTCCAATGACCAACATTGTATTAAATTGTAAAAATATATTCTAAATATACTTTAAAACCACTCAAATTAATAATTTATCACTATTAATTATTTCTATTAAAAAAGTTGTTTTTAATTATAATTTAGTAATTTTCACTATTCATCAGAATATGAAAGTTATCCGAAATGTACCAAAATTTCACCTTAGGCTAAATTCGATACTCCGAATCCAAAAATGAAATCCATTTTGAAAAATAAAATTTACAAAATTTCAAAAAAGTGGTTATTACTATTCATAACGGCTAGTTTTAATAGCATATCGCTGTTTAGTGAAACTCGTTATTGTGTACTACACACACTATCGAGGAAGGTTGCGATTGCGTGTAATGCAAGGCAAGTCAAGGATGCGTGTTGTGCAAGCTCCTTTTGGTGTAGCGTACAACACAAGACATTAATAAAATTAAAAAGAATATTTTTCATAAAATCTTGGGCTGTTACACTGGTCTTTACACATCATCACACAATAATTGAATGATCATTAATCAGGGATAACATGGTAATACATATATTTTAGGGTTTTTATTAAATCATCTCCCATGTTATGCACAACAAACATAAATATTTGATAATGTTTTATAATGATATACATTACATGATATTGAATGTCCCTAAAATAATAAAACATGGATGACTTTAGGGTATAAACACTAAAAATTTCCCACTTTCATTGAAGTTATCTTCTCATGTATCTAATAGAGAATGAACCATTATGGATTTATTGTTTTTATTGTGTAAGGTAATTTGGTTTTGGGTCTAAATATTATCCAATATATGAACTTTGAACATCATAATATTACCCCTGGTAATAATATCTTGAATTAGATGAAATGGGAAAATAATATTTTTTTGATATCTAGTAATACATGGGTCTCTTAGTTTGTGTAACAACTCACTATTATCAAGATATAATTTAATCATATAAATAATGATTGGGACCAATCCTAATTCTTAATTAACCTATTTATCTAAATATATTTTTTATCCATGTCAAATGTTGTGATATATTTAGTTTCCATTTTTGAATAAAAACTATTAGTTTCATGAAACATTTATATCTTACCACTCCACCATTTAAACAAAACACAAATCCTGAAAAAGATCTAAAGCCGTATTTTTTTCATATTATGAACTAGAATAAATGTACCCCTTTAAAATGATCTATTATTCATCTCTAAAGAATAAAAATACATCCTTAGTTTTTATCAAGTACTTAAGAATATTCTTAATGGTTACCTAATAAATTTCACCAGGATTTTATTAATATCTAATTTTTATAATTAATACATAAAATACACTGATAAGAGTGAACAACATAATATATATGATTTTTATAATAGTATAAGCATATGGAAACTCATTCAAATGTTCTTTTTTCAATAGTTAATGAAAAATCCATCTTTAAAGGACTCTTGTTATGAAACATTGGTAAAGATGCGTTTTTAAGGTTATCTATATAAAATCTTTTTAACACTTTACATGTGTATTGTTTTGACCAAGGATAAGATTGTTTTTAGATATATTTATATAGATCATCATACCTAGTATATATGTTACTTCACTAAAATATTTTATTGGAAACAGAATTCCCAACCATTTTTTACAAATTATAACATTGGTTGTAATTTTTTAAGAGAATTATTTCATCCATATACATCATTAGAGATATAAAAATTCTCTCAAAAATTCATTTATATGATAAAATTAACCCTCTTTTTTTGATAAATTAAAAATATTTAGCTTCATTAAAATGAATATTCCAATACTAAGAAGATTATTTTGACCCATAAATGTACTATTATATCTTAGAATATTAGCAGCGTTTCTTGGATCTTAAAAAACTATATGTTATATTATATATACATCTTAAAATAAATTCCCATAAAATAATGTGGTTTTGATATCCATTTAATATATCTCATAACTATAATATGTTTCAATATCTATGAGAATCTAAATATATTTAATCATAGACACTAGAGAAAATTTTTCTTTATAATCAATATCGTGAATTTGATTAAAATATTAGCTTCTAATTATATTTGTAGATAGGTACTCTAGAATCCATGTTAGTATTCTTGAGAAAGTCTCACTTACACACAATATGTTTTACCCCTTTAGATTGATCTACCATGTTAAAAAATCTGATTAGTGTACATGGATTCCATTTCATATTTCAATTATTTTAAACATTTATCAAATTCAACACTCATCATGTATTCCTAGTAAGATAATGGATCATATTTTATGAAATTCATACCACATTAACTAGAATTGAGTAACATATATCTCTAAAATTATTGAAAAAATCCACCAAATGTATATGTTTTTTTAAATACTAATTCGATTCATTTTCTATAATCATTTTTTTACGTATCATTTATCTCGAGATGGACATCATCTTATTGGTATTGAACTTCATAAAGATAAAATTTACTCCCACTAATTCCTTATAAAAAATCAATTTCTAAAAGTATATTATGTAGAGATATAAATGCTTTATGTTATAATGGATTATATAAATAATAATCCATTATCTCTTTGGGATAACTAATAAATATATGTGATCAGATATAGGTTTAAATTTACTTAACGTAATATGGCACGCATAATTCTCACAATCTTGAATTTTTTTAAATGAAATATTGGGTTATAACCTAGTCATAATATGTATGGCCTGACAATTCCTTCTATGCTTAATAAAAGACATCTATTTTTTTATAATGATTATTTTATTATTTTTTCACAATAGAAGTATATAGAAAAACTATTATAGAAAAATATTACATGTCAAGTAAAGATATCAATTACTATAGCTAAGAATACTATAGGGATATAAAAACCAAATAATATTTACCATGAAATAGTATACTCCATAGATTCATACTCTAGAAAGAAGAATAACCCATCTAATAAAACTATTAAAATAAAAAAGAAACATCGGGAATATAATCTATATTATTAAAGTAACTGTGAATACCTTCAAGGATGAATTAGTAAGTGTCGATAAATGGGAGAGTATATATCGGGTATAAAGGGAAAAGTGACCATTGGGATTTGACCATTGGTAAATATGATTGTTGGTCAATATGATTGTTGGGAACTATAACCATTGGTAATAATATCACTATTAGATTCGTTGTTCATAAAATTCAATGAAAAATGATAATTAATTCATAAAGGATAAAGGATTGCCTCAACTAGTTGAGTCAAGCCTTCTAATCATTATTTTTCATAACTTGGGGGGAGGTAGTGTCAATGGGTTTTTTCCTTGACCAAGCCCAATAATAGATTCAACAAGTGAGGCTAGAATGAAATCAACTATTTGGAAAGTTTAAATTTGTGTAGATAACCACTAGGTCAACGTTAGCTGAGTCACCCCATGAAACAACCACCCTAAAAAACCTTACTGTAAGGGTGAATGTCAGTGTAATAAGGGGATATGTGTCTAGACCTTTGTATCATTAAATTGTAATTTTATTTTCATAAATAAAATATTTATTTTACCCATTCTATTTTTGTATTGTTTTATTTAATAAAATACACAATAATATAAGATAATTCTGATAGATAATTTTTTGATACAGATAATACATAATTGTATTTTTAAAAAATATATACACTTTTATAATAAAATCAATTTTTATAAATAAAAAATAAATTTTAATGAAAAATAATTTTAAAACACTATTATTTAAATATAAATGATAATATAATTTTAAAATGACCTATATAATTGTTAAATGTTTCATAAATGAGACTTTATCATAAAAACTTTTATTTTAAAATAAATAAGAAGTTTTTAATTAAAAGTTAAAATTATCATATTTAGATAAAGTTTTTTATAAAATAAATATTATATGTGAAATATTTATGTCAAAATTAAGTTGGGGGAAATTTTTTATAATATTCTAAAATACTACTTATTTTTTAGTGAATAGAAAAAATATGGTTTTGTGTTTTAGGTATGTTTAATGAATTAATATATATATAAATGATTCAATTATTAGTTAAACATAATCCATGACCAAAATTATGATATTTTATTAATATTATTTATTTTAATTGATTTAAATAAAATTCCAAACATATAATTGACTTTCCATGTCTAAAATAGAAATTATGAATTTAAAATCCATATTTTGTGGAAAAGTCACTTTTCGGTGTCCAAAGTAATATTAAAATATGTATTTAGGTTCTAATAGATTACAATACTATAAAAAATTACTCAAATTTCTAAAACCATGGAAAATACAATGGTTTTTAATTTTCCACAACCTATTATTCCAAGACCTATATTTAGAAAATATTAAGAAATTCCTCTTCATTTACTATAAATACCTACCCATTCCCCATTATTCTCCACTCCAAATTCATAAAACATGAATTTATGGTCATTTAACCTCCCAATGAGACCCTACATAGTGTCCATAAGTCCTCAAGGTTTCATCCTCAAGTTTTAGGAAGCAAATCTTCAAGGTAATGGAATTCTTCACTTCCTCTTTTCTATTCAAGTGCCTCTTTTTTTATATGTTTTATAAGTATTGAATTACTTTCTTTTAATATCCATTTTATTTTAACTTTACTAAAAAAATAATGCTTTATCAATGGGATACTTTTGTTTCCTAAAGTTATTCCACTTACTTAATATATATTGTATATCGCCTTGTTGCCGAATTCATTTCTGAAATTTTCAACTTATACATGAAATATTATTATATTTTGAATACCCAAGATCCTCATTTATCCATAATAATTCCCCTAGATTTGAACATAATTTATTGATTTGGGGAATTAAATTTATGAAATCCAAATTCCCTTTATGTGGGTTAAAACTTATGTAATGTTCATGTCTTTAAGAACTTATATACTGAATGTTCTTTTTATGAAACTCATCCTTCATTCTCCATGAGTTATTGATGAAATTATTTATTATGATTAATGTGGATTGCCTGAATTAATACATATGAATGTTATTTCCTAATATAACTCCAATACATCGGGTAAATAATTAATCTCTAGATATGACATTTTTTATGATACCTTGATGAATAACTTTGGTAATTATGATTTATGGAACCTTGGTGATAAACCTTGGTGATATGATTTTGAATGTATTATTTTTATGTTTTAGCCCCATTTACATGCTAGGATTCATGAAATTTATATTATCTTATACCTCATGTTCTTATGACCATTTTCTTTTATATGCCTCATGTTATTATGATAATTTTCTTTTGATATACCTCATGTTTTTATGATAATTTTTTGTTGATATGCCTCATGTTTTTATGGTCATTTCCTATTGATATACCTCATGGTCAAATGATAAAAAATTTCCTTGTTTATTCCATTAATAGGATTTATTCTCACCCCTTTATTTTGATGTATGTCCCCAAGATATGAGATGAATTAAAAGTAACTTAGGATGAACCTATGAAGAATCCTTTCAAGTGGATTAGAAGAAGGTTTATGTTTTACATGTATTACGATCCTAATTTCCAAGACACTAAACCTTAAAATATAATCTATATTTTTAAATGTTGTAATATGTAAGAAAATTTCTTTATATTAAAAATGGTTGGATTCCATAGTTGTTATCAAAGGGAGTTTTAGTTATTTTTGGAAATTGGGATTAAAAAATATTACTAAGAACCCTATGAATAAGTCTAAATATATAAAAAATTGATATAATTTTGGTGAAGTATTAAGCATTCAGTTTAAAAGAAATAAAATCCCTCTCTATATAATATAAGTAGATTTGGATCTAGAATAGTTATACCTAGGTTTAATAACCCCAAAAATGGAACATTAGGATTTAACTTGATTGTCATCTAATGCACAACAATGGGTCATTATGTACATTTGGTTTGAAACTCCTAGGGGATATGTTTTGTTAATAATATTCTTTTTATGAACCATTATGAAGGATATATATAAAATTTAATTGTTATTATAGAATATTAATGAATAATGTCTTTAAGTTTATTTTTTTAGGACTTAAAATCCCATTATAATTATAATCTCCCTAAAAGTAACACTTTTCTTACAAAATTTTTATTATTTTATAAAAATAGTAGGAAATATGAGGAACCATGTAAATTATGAGAACAACGGATGATGCAATGAAAGATTTCATAATATGATGGAAGATAGAATTTAAAACTTCATAAGGATTATGATTTAACTATCAAAGTTAATTAATAATAAATTAAATCATGTTGAGTGGATAGATCCATCTCAGAGGGAAAACATATAGTTAAGTCCTTCATGCATCAACTACCACCTAATTTTAGTAGATAAATTGATCCATTTATTTTTGAACAATTTATTACCTTTAAATAAATGATATTATCTATACTCTATTTTTCAAATATAGAGTAAGTCACTTTGGCAGTATACCTCTTAGAATGAAAAATTTATTAGTGGAGGATACTGATTTAGAATAGGAAGCCATGAGGGTAGATTTATTTTATAGAGTGGGAAGAGTTTTGGAGAATATTTTTTATCAAATATTTTACCCTATCATTGAGAAAAAAGATAAAGAAGTAATTATTAGAGCAAACTTAGAAGGAAAATGAATTGGTTGAAAGAAATGAAATAAAATTTACAAGACTTTCTTGATATGCTTCTATATTTATTATGGACCCTGATGGAAAGGTTGATAGGTTCTTTGGAAGATGGTGTGACGTCTCGAATCCAATTTACTCAAAAGTAGCCAAACCTAGTTGGTCACATGTAAACAAGCATGCCTATATATATGAATGAGGATTTCAACTAGTAGTGATTGTCTACTATGGTACAGTGGGGGGAATATAACCTCTTTATTAGAGTGGTTCATAGTGGTAAATAATGGATAAATCAAAAAAAATAATAATAATAATAAATTAGAGTAATGAAAGTGAATTATCCAAACCAAGATGAATAAATAGATAGTTGAGAGAGGTACCATATAAAAAATTATGATTTAATGATGCTATAAAAAAATAAGGATATAAGGGGAATAGGGTAGAAAACATACTATATAATCAAGTGAAACAAAACATAAAAAATGATCAAAATTTATCTCCAATTGTATCGTAATCACAAACTCTATCCTCTGATCCCATACTCCATCCTAGTAAAGAAAATCAAGTATCTATTATTGGGTGCTTCCCCTTTTCCTTACCTATATACCTGAAGTCTGTCTAGGTATCAATTAGAAGACTAAACAGGGTGTGAGTAAATATCAATAGGTCACCACCAACGATGTCTAGTGCTATACAATATGTGAATATAAGATATATATAAGTGTGTAAGTATAATAAAATAAATGTATTAAGGTAAACATAACCTAGGATGGTCTTAGGATCAATGGGGGAAACTAGGTGACCATGCCTGCTTCATCCTAATATGGATGTCTGAACCATATAATAATTAGGTCTAATAATAATAATGTATACTTTGAGGAACTACATGTCCAATGTTAACCTAGAAAGTGACGAAGAGTGACATGTCCAATAAGAATCAAGTATTCCATAACTCCATGTCCAATAGTAATCAAATATTAAATGATGAACATTATTTTCCTTAATACTAAGTAAGCCGTAAATAGAATCTTGTCCATCAATAACCCAAATAAAGATAAGGATCGCAGTGTTTGATAATTCTACAAAGGGAAGGAAAAGCCTCATGTACAATGTAGAAGTAAGTGTAAATCAAAGGCATTTAAGGAGTCACACCCAAAGGGGTGGCTCAAGTAAAATTCATAAAACTATAATCTCATAAATGATATCAGATAATTATAACCCATTTTCCACTTCCATTAAGTTAGTTTAATAATTTCAAACAATTCCAATTAGTTATGGGCATAGTAGAAACACACATTGAGAGGTGTTCTGTGTTGAGGTCATGACTTATAAGGGATCAATTATGTGTAAAATGACTAATCAGCCCAGGGTTATCCATTTATTTAATTAATTTCACATTTAATAAGTGATGCTTGGATGTTCCAATTTGAAGCACAATAACACATAATATTAACATCAAGACTTCAATAAAAAATCACAAGATCGCCTACCTTATAATAGTATTCATCTACAAATCTAGTATTGACCTCTAATCTAGGATAGAATGGCTAGAATCATAGAAATATACAAACACTCTTAAAATAGGGCATATTACCTCACTTCAATATTTCATTAAATATAGTGAGAGAAATAAAGAAAACAAACACGAGAAATTATAGAATTTTCATTGGATATCCAACATGATAAACAATAGTCTATTATAAACTCAAATAAAGGTCATCTAAAAGAACCTAGGAGGAGAGGAGGAGGATCTATCAAATATAGGAGGTTTTTTTGTGGGGGGAGGAATAAGAATTAGAGGATAAAGTTATAAGAAATTATGGGTAAAATGTAATTTCCCTACTTTTTAAAAGGTGCATGATTTGGCCACATGGTTAGAAAAACCATGTACCAATGGTATGAACCCACTTACAAAGGAGGAACCCACTCATATCTCTAGTAACACAGTTATACTAACCATATGTATCCCATGCATACTCATTATCTACGAGGACACCCCCTTGCATGTCTAGAAACGTAGTTAAGAGAATTCAAGTGCTAACAATATGAAACACACCATCAATTTTTTATAGGTTTTTCATATCCATGAGACTCATATCACATGTTTAAAGAAACCATTAGAAAACATCATTGGACCACACAGTTGTTCCATATGGTTATTTTTAACCATGAAAGTCATCTTATTTCTCAAATAACCGGTTCTCCAAGTTCCAAACAATCTTAAAACTATCCTGAAACCTTCTTTAATCCTTTAATCTCCAAAAAAAGGATTAAAAAAATATTTAAATGTGAAAATTAATTATTTTTTCCTCTTTGAAATGTTAGGATATTAAAACCTACCTTTATTATAAAAACTCATCCTTGAGTTTCCCTTCTGAGTTTTGTTGAACATTATCTAAGAATAACTCTGACCAATGAGCATGTACATTGGCCTCTCACTCCGAGGTATCATTTTATACACGGCCCTACTTCTGTTTCATCTGTACTAGAGGGATATACCTACCACATAGATCCTTATTTCTTAGATCAATGATATAAGTAGGATACTCTTCAAAAGAATCATCAATATCCTACTCAACCTCATCGGGATGAAGAATATGAGACTGGTCACAATGGTAACGACGTAACTAGAAAATGTGGAATATTTCATGCATAATATCTTATCTCTAAGGGAGTGATATCCAATAATCCACTAGTATGATCCTCTCCAATACCTCAAAAGTTCTGAAGAAACTTGGAGCTATCTTTCCCTACCTCATAATGCATAGATTCCCTATCCTAGGTAAAACAAGTATGAATAACTGATCCCTAACCTCCAAATATAGGGGTCATCGATGGAAGTCAACATAAGACTTATATTTGGACTGAGATATATCCATACACTTTCTAATAATTTTTACCTACTTGGATGTATCTTGAATGAGATTAGTTTCCAATAACATAGTATCTCCTTCCTCTAACTAACATAGGGGTTAACGACACAACCTACCATATGGGGCCTCATAGGGATCTATCTATATAGCCTCCCAAAAGATGTTATTATATGTGAACTATGAAATAAATAAGTTCTTATACTAAGAACCTAAAAAATACAAGACATATTCTCTAAGAATTTCCTTTAAAAGTAGTACCATATGATCAGACTGACCATTGGTCTGAGGGTGATAGGTTGTGCTCAAAAACACTTGTGAACCTAGCGCCTTTTACAATCACTTTCAGAAATGAGATGTGAAATGAGAATATACATATAATACTATATTACATGAAACTCCATGAAGGTGTATTATCTCCCTAATATTTATCCTCCCTAGCTCTCCCACTGAGAATTTATCCTTGACAGGCAAGAAATGAGTGACCTTCATCAACCTGTCCACGACCACTCATATAGCGTCACTAACAAAAGGAGACCTAGGAAAACATGCCATTAAATCCATAGTGATGACATCCCATTTACACTTCACAATGGGTAATGTTTGTAAAATACTATAAGT
The DNA here is from genome assembly GCA_963277665.1 of Viscum album. Taxonomy (NCBI): domain Eukaryota; kingdom Viridiplantae; phylum Streptophyta; class Magnoliopsida; order Santalales; family Viscaceae; genus Viscum; species Viscum album. Next base: position 208,205,534 of record OY728166.1, read on the forward strand.
TCTCAAGTGTTTTATCTTCACCTACAGACAAGTAGAACACCTAGTAACAAATCATGAAATCTATCTTTTTCGATCAGGCCAAAAATACTGGTGGAATAAGTCATGGTACATTTTCATGAGTCTAGAATGTAATTTCTAAGAATAATCATGATATTATTGTATGAAATTCTCTTGAACATATACTAGAACTCATAAAAATTCTTGAATATGAAAGATCTCATTCTCATCAACAACCCAACCAAGTGGTGGTTCCTCACCTAACACACTCTTCCTTAGGAATAAGCCTTTAGAATCTAATATTTGTCTCATATTCTCTCAATCCATAAGTGATGAGGTCACTACAAAATACATAATAAGAGTTTTTCCATGATACTTATGAAATTATAGAAGAATATTAGAAATGAGAGATGTAAATTTCCACTCTCTTCTATCCTCTTGAACTAATTGTGTCTGAGTCTCCAAGCTCAGAGCATTATCCATTGCATTTCCTTTCCTGGGCATATAAGGAAGCTCAAAACTAAATGGATGAAGGTATTAGACTCATGTATTCTGGTTGAGAGTCAAATCATGTTTAGTAAATATTTTTTTGAGGCTTTTACAATACGTGTATATAACAAACCATTTCCCCAATAAGTATTGTCTCCAGAAATGTAAATCATGAACCATAGCTACTGGAATAAGATCATGAATCTAGAAATTACACTCATGAGGCATAAATTTTTTATACTCGTATATAATTACTTATTACCCTTGCATCAAAATGAATCCAAACCTAATACTAGATGCATCACAATAAACCGTGTAGACTCTTCTAGGCTCTAGTAAAACTAGGATCCACGTAGTGTAAATCCTTCCTTTAGAATCCTAGAAAGATTTCTCATGGGCTTTGAACCATGTTAATTTGATGCATTCCTTGGTAAATTACATAAGATGTGTTGAAAGGTATGATAAATTACGAATAAAATTCCTATAATATCCAACTAGACCTAAGAAAGTCCTAATATAAAACACATTCTTGGGATGCATACAGAAAAAATAGGTCTCCCATTATCTGGATCTACAGATACCTTGTTTTTGATATTATGCGACCCAAGAAGTGAACCTTATCAATATAGAAGTGAATTTTTGTGATCTAGGCATACAACCTATTCTCTATCAGTGTACTAAATATGATGCCAAGGTGTTTGGAATTATCGCATAGAGTATGATAATACACAAGATATCATCCATGAAAACCACAATGAAAGAATCTAGATATGTGTGGAAAACCAGAATTATCACATCCATAAAACCTTTTAACATGTTCATGAGACTGAATAGCTTAACCAAATTCTCATAAAATCCATATCTTCTATGGGATGTTATATTTGGTATATCTAAGGGTCTAAACCTTACTTAATGATAGTTCTATATCAATTAAATCATCAAGAAAACCCAAGATCCTTGGATCTAGTAAAAAATATCATCCATATGAGGTAAATGATACTGGTTCTTAATTTTAAGTCGATTCAATATATAGTAATCTATGAAAATTCTGAGTGCCTCATCCGCCTTCTTGGAAAAGAGCATGAATAAACCCCAAGGTGAAGTATTGGGCCATATAAACCCTTTTCCTTCGAGGTCGTCTAGCTGTATTTTAAGTTCCTAAATATTGTTATGAGCCATATAATAAGAAGGAATAGATAATGGTGCTTCTCCTTGAAATATTTCAATAGTAAACTCTACCTCTCTATCAAGAGGTAGTCTCACAAAGTCACCAGGGAATACATCCCTAAAATGATCCACCACTAGAGAGAATTTTATCTAATACGTTCCCTAATAATTTACAAAATATACTAGCCATCTGGGCTGACACCTTGCTTAGCCCACAATTCTCCATTCTAGCTAAAGTCTCCTATACATAAAATTCAAATTTATGAATATAGTTACCACCATATAGGGATGAAAATGACACCCTATAGTGATAATAATGGACATGAGCATTATAAGTTACTAACTAGTCCATTCTAAGAATAATATCAAAATTAGTCATCTCAAGGATGAAATGTTTCCATCAGAAATGATAACCACCTATCTCAAGGGGACACACTTTGATTAGACTCTTAATGGAGTATTAATAGTAATCATTATATAGATGTATTAAATACCTGTCCCAATACATTCCACAATAATTCCATATATAAAGGAATTAAAATCACCTGTATCAACAAAAGAACATACTAAATTAGAGGATACTAAAATTATACCTCACAGTGTAGATGGACCAGAACTCTATTCCTATAGAATAGGTTGTAATTCAAAAATCTATACTGATTTGAAGCACTAATTCACAACCAGGATACCCTAAGTAGGTCCTTTATACTGGTGATATAGATCATAAGTATGGTTTTGTTTACCATGATCATTGCCTAAGAATGGTCATCAAATAGTACTCCATATTCCTACCTGTCATAGAGCTACTGATACCACTCCAAAAGGTGGAGTTGGTACAGATCCTCTCCCATTATAAATAGGTTTGAAGTTCTAGAAAACTACGAAAGATGGATCATATTATTGAAAGCTTGACACTTGACTGGATCCATATCACACTAAGGCTTTACATGACCAGGATCTCCACACTGATGGCATAATACATAACTATATGGGTGTATAGTATAACTTCTATTCCCCCCATGAGAAAGCTCAAAATGAAATTTTCTACTACTTGATGAACTATTTACCTATATAGTCATTAAACCATTATGTTCTATACCATCGGTTTCCCTCAAGTTATGCTCAGTAATGAGGTCATGGTTCATTGTCTCAAAAATAGTATTCAAACAGAAAACAATCACCTAAGATCAGATGGAATACATGAGACCATCCTCAAATCATCTTGATATAAACATCTCATCACTATTAAGAGTTGGTGAAAAACATTGGAGCCTAATAAATTGATATATATAGTCCAAGATGTACATAGAACCCTAATGCGGGTGAATAAACTCCCAAGCTCGTTCATCTCTTAGTGTTTTTGAAAATAATTAATCATAGAATGTGGATTGGAAATATCTCCAAACCATATTCTCATGTCGATATAATTTTATAATAACATCATAGAAACACCTATAAAAATCATGACACATGTGAGTTATAAGCTTGACCATCCTTTTTAGAGGAATCTCCAGATTATTGAGAATATAAAGAATTACCTCTAATAATGACTCAATAGACTATGGGCCACCATCCCCTGAGAAATTAGGTGGATGATGCTATCAAAATTCTCATGTAAACTAGACCATAGTAGTAGTAGATTACAGGACTCACTACAGGGTCTTCATGAACCATAGGAAACCCAATTGAAACTGATCATTAGTTCCAAGATCAAGAATAACATGAGGTGTTGTAGGTGGAACTACAGGAGGTGATAATGGTGGTTCATGTCACCACCCGACCCAACGGGGCTCAAGCCGCGACTCCCCAAGACCACCTCTAATAGGCCAGGGGCTGGCGTCTAGTGCTGAGAAGGCTATCACACACAAGGGAGGCATTAGCCTAAGGTACCTGTACACACACACACCCACATACACCTCCATGCAATAGTGCAGAGATATATAAAACTGAAAATTAAATGCATAAATACATCTATCCCAAACCAGAGTGCAACAGCAGTACCAAAAGGGAAAAATAGGGCCCACCAAATTAAAACTACAAATGTGCCCAACCTGATCGGAAGAAGGGGTACGCTGCCAAAAGAACCACCGGAAAGTTCCTCGGCACAGCTCCGGTAAGACTCCACGGTCAGTCCCGCTCACTTAGTTTTTCCTACTCCGGGCCCTCCTAGGACTCCATCGAAAGTCCTGTGGACTGCACAAGACACAAACATGTGTGGGCAAATCTCATGCAGGGGTGAGTATAACAATACTCAATAGGCACCCCAAAAACCCAAAACAAAATAGAGCAGCTGAAAGGCAACAGTCCGCTCATCCCAGCCAGAGGGAACCTAGAAGATAGAGAAACTCCATCTCATGACCATCCTTGGATAAACACAACTAGTTAACCCAAATTAGGTGTATGCACATACATATACCATGAACAATACAGATATACTCAGCTCACACACCAAGCCACTTGAGGTACCGACCTCATCACCAACAACGGTTCACAACCTGGAGAGCACACTACACGATCATTGTCATCCCAGATGACACTCATCTGAGAGATACACTCCATCGGATCCCACACAAACATCTCATATGATCACCCAAGAGATCACGCTCGTCGGAGAATGTCACTGAGGAAACCTCACTGAAACAACATAAACACCAAACTCCTTGGATACGGGATCACTCCTAGGGTTCTCTAGGGGATACCAGAACCCACACCGGTATATAAATATCTCACTTATAGGGGATCACTCCAAGGGTCTACTGGGGGATACCATAACCCGATCTGGCATTTTTAGATCTCACAGATAGGGGATCACTCCCAGGATCCATTGGGGGATACCACAACCCGATCTGGGGCTCTTCAGAAACATGCCACTCAGATAGAGGATCATATTCCTCGTAAGGGTGGTCACAATGATACCAGAACCCTATCTTGTATAACTCGCGATGTAGGGGATCGAACTGATGATGCTGCAACCCTACAGAAACCACACGCTGAGTAGGGGATTCTATAACCAACGATACTGCAACCCTACTATAAACCTCCTGCTGAGTAGGGGATCGTACACCCGATGATGCCACAACCCTACTGAGCATGGCCCACGGCGTAGGGGATCATATTCCCAATGATGCCACAAACCCTATGAGGTTAACCTGCTGGATATGGGATCACCGCCCATGTATAAGCAGTCACAGCAATACTAAGAACCCGATCTAGGGAAACGATTATAGAGGATCCCACTCTGGGCCCACCGGAGGGATTCCACAACTCTAACAGATTAAACATCCCATCGAGAGGATCACAAACCTATACTAAGGTTGTGATGTCGTGTGAACCCTTGTAGGAATGAACCAAGGGAGTTCCCTCAACCACTACTGGTCCAAACGTCGCTAACCCGAGAAACCCTCCATAACACCACCCCGTGCACCTCCAAGGCTGATATCGAGGCCACCATCATGATCCACTTGGAAAAACATGCAGGATAGGCTATTTACTCTTCTGAAATGGACAACCGATGAAAAATGAACTATTCATCATCGCTATCCCATGTGGCGCCCACACAACCATCCCGAAACTCATAAAGCGAATCATACCACTATGATCCCCTCAGAAAAACACACGGAATCCACTACTCGTTCGCCCAAAACAGACACCCGGTGAAAAAGATACTATTCACATAATCCAACTCAGGTGGGGCCCATGCCTCAATCCCAGAACTCATCGAATGGATCAAATCAATGAGATCTTCTCAGAAAAACACAAAAGATCGACTATTCATCTACCAAAATCAGACTCCTGGTGAGAAAGTTTCCTTTTTTCGTAAACGCCCAAACCCAGCCTCATGGGGCCTACACCCCAATCTCAGTCCCAACACCCATAAACCATCAAGAAATTTCTTTCGTACCATTAGGGTCTCAAATCCACTGACGGCATGTCAATCGGACGCTCCGGGTAGAAGATACAATAGCCCGAAGTAAAATAATAATAAAATATTATTATTTTATATGACATTTCAAGCTCCCAGGCCATGAACCCGGCTCATAGAATTTCCAAAGTATACCCAAAAGGTCTGTCTCGATGCAAGGAATGTGTCACCGTAAACGTCTTGCGATTTGGACTCCCGACATGCATTTTATGGGGGTTTAAAGAGATCTCGGACTATTCTGGCCGGACCACCGCTAGCTCGCCAGAAAACTAACTGGACCACCGCGCCGCCTACCGGATTCCACCGCGCCGCCGCCGCCCTCACCGGATTCCACCATGGCCACCGTTGGAATCCGTGTTTTCTGCAGGAAAACTTCCAGGAACCCCCGGGAGCACCCCGGTGCTCAAAAATCATATCTGAAACATGTTTCGGAAACCTTGGGACTCCAACTATAAAACCCTTATGGTGATTTGAATGAAACAACACATAAACGGGGTCCAAGATTTTAAAACTCAAACCACCTACCTATTGGCGGATCGTCGAAGCTTCAGGTTCAAAACGATGCTTGCGACGCGCTGGAGCTCGATCTGTTGACGATCGGTGCTGAAAACGGACGCCCAAGGCTCGAATCGGCGAAGAAATGGAGGAGGAGGGAGGGGTTTTGTCCGGCGCATACAAGGTGGGGGGGATAAGGGATGGATTGATTTTTTTTTCTTTCTCTTTTTATTAAAAACAAATTCATTTCATCTCCCCACCATCACGCCTCCGACCCAGCACCCGGCACTAACTAATATTATGTCACGCCTAGGGTAAAAACGGAGTTCTGAACGCAACGGTGAACTCGGATTTTCGATCCGAGACTCCGTTTAGAAGTTATTTGAGCCGATGCTTGTAAATAAACGTTTCTATTTATTTATGAAAACTCCCCTGGTGGATTTTCTCACAACAGGATCGCGCCCGCAAAGTTTACACCCCGCCTAGGGTAAACAGCGTGTTCCGGACGCAATCTTGCACTCAGACTCTCGTTCTGAGATACCCTTTAGGAGATATCACACCCCCGCCACATGAATAGTATAAAAATACTTAATATTTTTATAAAATATATTCCGGGCACACCAGGCCTCAGAATCGCATGTCGTCTTCGTACCTAGCTCTGGAATTATTTGTAGGAATATTCCAAAGTCTGACAGGGCCAAAACCCGAGTTGATACATCCTCCCCACCTTAGAACTTTTCATCCCCAAAAAAACATAAGCACAATAAAATAAACTGGAATCTCAATTGGATCTCGCACGCCAGTGAGTTTCCAACAAACACCCATGCCCGGACACATAAGTCGGAGGGAATCATCCACCACACCTCAACACTATCTTCTTTGGGTGGCACTAACTCGCCCGCAAAATTTTAATTGCGTCACAAAAATGCATCTCGGTGGGGGAAGGATCCCTCCTCCTCACGCATTCAAGGCATGCCGAACAACACCCACACAGGGTCTTACCAACGCCCTGAACAAAAATTGAGCAAGCAACGAAAAGGGAAGATTATCGCTAAACAGTGTCCATCAAACTACTATAGAAAGTAGAAAGGACACAAGGCGTACCTCTATCCATCCACGGAGCCTCTGGATCAACAGCCTCTAGGGCATGCAGCAGACCTCGCCCTCGGCCACCAGCTCCTTGATCTTGGCATGGACCACCTGGGGGTGGGGTGGTGGCAACTCATACCGCCTACCACCTCCTTCTACTTAACCAACTCTATCTCCATGTCCACCACCCTGTAGTCCTCATTTATCAAGATGTTGACTCTACCAAGGAGGTCTATCGACCATCTCCCTCTCAGCAGCATGATGGGTCGGACAATCTCTAGCATGATGTCCCTGACCATCAAAATCATAACACCGCCTCTCCTGTTGCTGACCAAAACTGGCATGTGAGACCTGTGAGCCCTGAGCCTCATATCCTCCATCCTGGGGTCACCTCCTGAAACGCCGCCCACATCCGGGCCCCTGATTCTGTCATCGACTACTGGATATCGATCCACCTGATGAAGTCTCAGCTCTCGTGTGCCCAGCACTAATAGGTGGGTTTTGCTCAGCAAAAAATCTCTCCACCACTAGGGTTCGCTCCAGAAATCTAGCATAGGTGGGCAGACACAGGGAAACCACACCTTCCCGGATGTCCCTGTGTAGGCCCTACTCGAAGGCCTGAGCCCTAAAGAATGGTTCTCGAACCATATACATGGAGTAATTGAACAGTTCTATAAACCTCGTTGAGTATACTAACAGGGTCATGCCCTCCTGTCAAAGCTGCAAAAGCTCCTGGATCCACACTAACCTCAGCGTCACCGGATAGAAATCCTCCCTAAAGAGCTGCCCAAACTCTACCAATGTGAGCGTATCCTTATCGTGGGACTGCATCACCAAACTCCACCATCGCCCAGCCGAACCATGCAGAAGGCTTTCCGAAAGCACCAATATATGATCTGGAGGTTTCCTCACTAGGAGAAAAACTTGGGTGACTACTTTGATCCAACCATCGGCTACCTGAGGGTCTGGATCACCCCGAAACTTGAGAGGTCACTACCTCTGAAACTCATGCAGTGCACTCAGCCTGCACGCAACCTCATCCTACATTGCCGGCACAACCAGCTGCTCGAAATGTGGTGGCTCAACTGGTGGACCACCTGGAGGTCCATCCTCAGAACATGCGCCCTGGTCCACAGCCTCTAGATGGGGTGGATCATCACCACAATCCCGCTGCAGAACCCTCGCTTGCTGTCATCGTGGAGTCATCCTGAAATACAATCAAGATTCCCCATGGTCAAATAGTATATCTGGAGAGATGACTCAAGAAGGACAAGGACAACCCAGAACCTAGTCCAATATGATGCATGTACCATTATGTCCCTATGACCAGTGTCCAAACATCCCGAGTCGAAAGGCAGGTTGTCAGAGTCCTGGTGAATGGACACGTCAGCTGTCGCACCAACACTAAAGTCCCTAGCCTGAAATCTGAACTCGAAACACCTTGACACTGCCTCTATGCAACCCAAACCAAACTCACAGCTAGACCAGCTACGCTCTAAGATCCCAAAGGTGAAACCTACTCTGATACCACTCTGTCATGACCTGACCCAACGGGGCTCAAGCCGAGATTTCCCAAGCCCACCTCCAATAGGTCAGGGTGTGGCGTCTAGTGCAGAGTAGGCTATCACACACAAGGGAGACATTTGCCTAAGGTACCTGTACACATTCACCCACATACACCTCCATGAAATAGTGTAGAGATATATAAAACTGAAATGAAAATGCATGAATACATCTATCCCAAACCAGAGTGCAACAGTAGTACAAAATGGGAAAAAAAGGGCCCACCAAAGGAAAACTAAAAAAGAATCCAACCTGCTCAAAAGAAGGGGTACGCTGCCAAAAGCACCACCAGAAAGCTCCTCGGCACAGCTCTAGTAAGACTCCATGTTCAGTCCCACTCACTCACCTCTGCGAGCTCTGTGTCCTCCTAGGACTCCATCGAAAGTCATGTGGTCTGCATAAGACACAAACATGTGAGGGAAAAGCACGTGAAGGGGTGAGTATAACAATACTCAGTATGCACCCCAAAAAACCCCAAACAAAAGGGAGCAGTTGAAAGGAAATAGTCTGCTCATCCTAGCCAGAGGGTACCCAGACGAGAGAGAAACTCCATCTCATGACCATCCTCAGCTAAACACAACTAGTAATCTCAACTCAGGTGTATGCCCAAACATACACCATGAACAATCCAGATATACTCAGCTCACACACCAAGCCACTTGAGGTACCGACCTCATCACCAGCAATGGTTCACAACCAGGAGAGAACACTCCATGATCATTATCATCACAGATGACACTCTTCCGAGAGATACACTCCATCAGATCCCACACAAACATCTCAGACGCTCACCCGAGAGATCACGCTTGTCAGAGAACGTCCCTGAGGAAACCTCACTGAAACAACATAAACACCAAACTCCTCAGATAGGGGATCGCTCCTAGGGTCTGCTAGGGGATACCAAAACCCACACCAGTATACGAAGAACTCAATGATAGGGGATCACTCCCAAGGTCCATTGGGGGATACCATAACTTGATCTGGCATTCATAGATATCACAGATAAGGGATCACTCCCAGGATCCCCTGGGGGATACCACATCCCGATCTGGCGCTCTTCAGAAACACGCCACTCAGATAGAGGATCTTCACCAGCATAAAGGTGGTCACGATGATATCGGAACCCTATCTGGTATAACTCGTGATGTATGGGATCGAACTGACGATGCCGCAACCCTACAGAAACCAGGCGCTAAGTAGGGTATCATATAACCAACGATACTGCAACCCTACTATAAACCTCCTACTGAGTAGGGGATCATATACCCAACGATGTCACAACCCTACTAAGAACTTCCCACCGTCTAGGGGATCATATTCCCAGGGATTCCACAAACCCTACGAGGTTAACCTGCAAGATATGGGATTGCTTCCCGTGGATAAGTGGTCATAGTGATACCAAGAACCCAATCTAGGGAAACGATGCTAGAGGATCCTGCTCCGGGCCCACCGGAGGGATGCCACAACTCTAACAGATTAAACCTCCCATCGAGAGGATCACAAACCTATACTAAGGTTGTGATGATGCACAAACCCTCGTAGGAATGAACCATGGTAGTTCCCTCAACCACTACTGGTCCAAACGTCACTAATGCAAGCGACCTGCCACAATGCCACCTCGTGCACCTCCAAGGCCGATACTAAGGCCACCATCGTGATCCACATGGAAAAACACACAGGATAGGCTGTTTACTCACCTAAAATAGACAATCGGTGAAAAATTCACTATTCACCATAGAGAGCCTGTGTGGGCCCACACAATGATCCTGAAACTCATCAAGTGGATCATATCACCGCGATCCCCTCAGAAAAACACACGGGATCTACTACTCGTTCATCCTAAACAGACACCTGGTAAAAAAGGTACTATTCAGCGAAGCCATCTCACGTGGGGACAATGCCTCGATCCCAAAACTCATTGAATGGATCCCACCAATGCGATCCTCTCGTAAAAACACACAGGATCGACTATTCATCCGCCAAAATCGGACTCCTAGTGAGAAAGTTGCGTTTTTCTGTAAACGCCCAAACCCGGCCTCAGGGGTCCCGTACCCAAATCTTGGTCCCAACACCTGTAAACCATCAAGAAAATTCCTACATACCATTAGGGTCTCAACTCCACTGACGACACATCAATCAGATGCTCTGGGTAGAAGATACAATGACCCAACTTCAAATAATAATAAAATATTATTATTTTATTCGACATTTCAAGCTCCGAGGCCACAAACCCAACTCATAGAATTCCCAAAGTAAACCCAAAAGGTCTGTCTTGACTCAAGGAACGTGTCGCCGCAAACGGATCATGATTTGGACTCCCTAAATGCATTTTACGGGGGTTTAAAGAGCTCCCAGACTATTCTAGCCAGACCATCGTTGGCTCGCTGGAAAACTGACTGGACCATCGTGCCGACCTTGAAGGACTACCGCACTGCCTGTCGGATTCCACAAAACTGCTGCCGCCCTCCCCTGATTCCGCCATGGCTGCTGCTGGAATCTGGATTTTCCTCCGGAAAACATTCAAGAACCCCCGGGAGCACCCTGGTGCTCCAAAAATCATATCTGAAACATGTTTCGGAAACCTCGGGACCTGAACTATATAACCCTTATAAATATTTGAAGAAAAACAACACATAAATGGGGTATGGGATTTTAAAACTCAAACCGCCTACTTTTTGGTAGATCACCGATGCTTCGAGTGCAGAACGACGCCTGTGACGCCATGGATCTCGATCTGCTGGCGATCGGTGCTGAAAACGGATCCCCAGGGATTGAATTGGCGAAGAAATGGAGGATGAAGGAGGGGTTTTTTCTGGCATGTACAAGTTTGGGGGGAGAAGATATGGATAGATTTTTTTCTTTTTCTTTTTATTAAAAACAAATTCATTTCATCTCCCTGCCATCACGCCTCCGACCCGGCACCCGGTGCCGACTAAAATTATGTCTCTCCTAGGGTAAACACGGCGTTCTGAATGCAAAGATAGACTCAGATTTTTGATCTGAGACTCTGTTCAGAAGTTTTTCGAGCCAATGCTCATAAATAAAATTTTCCATTTATTTATAAAAACGCCCCTTGTGGCTTTTCTCACAGCAGGCCCGTGCCCATAAAGTTTACACCCCGACTTAGGTAAATGGCACGTTCCGGACGCAATCTTGCCCTCAGATACCCATTCTGAGCTACCGTTTAGGTGATATCACACCCCCACCATGTACATAGTATAAAAATACATAATATTTTTATAAAAAATTTTCCGAGCTCACAGGGACTCGGAATCGCACACCGTCTTCGCGCCTCGCTCTGGAATTTTTTTTAGGAATATTCCAAAGTTTGACAGGGCCAAAACCTGAGCCTCTACAGTTCAGGTCCCACTACTTCTAGATTATAGTCATCATTTCCTTCCTGGTGCTCCACCTGAGTCCATTGTGGAGTCATAACTCTATAATTCCAAACACACACCTCAGAGTGAGATACATATTGAAGGGATATTGATAAAAAGGTGATAGGTATAATCCTTCACTATTCCAGAAAACACTAACATTACTATTAGATACTGTATAGGTACAAAGCCTTACTACTCAAGAATTTCCTAATGCAATATATATAATTAGTATAGTTCTAGGGCCTTATTGTTCAATAATCACTAACCCAACTACCCGTTACTAAGTATAGGTCAAGGTTTTAAGTTAGATTTTGGTTATAAGGTTCTGTTATATGGAGTATCAATTAAAATTTATATAGTAAAACACCATTTGAGTTTTAATTGGAATCCCCATTTAATGAAAATCATTTCTATAAGAATTATTATTATGTAGTTATATATATATATATATATATATATATATATATCATGTTTCATTTAGATACATTTTTCATTTCCAAGTTATAAATTCCTATGATTTATAAGTTGAAATTAGTATTTAATGTAACTATAACCAGTATTTTATTATGGTTCAATTATATGGATAACTATTCCTAATTTATTGAGATGAATAGACTCTTTAAATTTCAAATGGAATCCACTTAATTAAAACCAATAATGTTCATCCCATGTAGCTATTGGTTCCATGGATCAAACATATAATAATTATCTAATTATGGTGACACCATAAATCTATGGAGGAAATCATCATTTAGGTTGATTCAAATAATTTAATTAACCAATTATCCTTCTCTCCTTCTAACATTAAATGTTAGTATAATTATAAGTATATAAATTAAGTAACTAAAACTTGTTGTATGTGATTCACACAATATAATAATCCTATCATGTCATATGCATGAAATATAAATCCTAAGGTGGCTATAATGATGAATGATAAAATACTTCCTTTCCATATTGTTCCAACTATAAAAATGCATAATGATAATAAAAATACACAATTCATATGCATCACCCAATGGTAAAAATAGATCAACTGTAATAGGTATAATCCATAAAAAAATTCATATCCCTAATAACTCATATTTTCCCTAAACATGGGTTAACTCTTCATATGTACATATTATTACCAAGTTAAGATACTTATTATTCTCCTGTTTAGAAAACTGACATAATAATACAAAAAGAAAAAAAAAGAAGCTTTGATACCACTTAGTGATGTCTCAGATCTAGTACACTTAAAATTAATCGAACCTAGTTGGCCACATGGCCTCAAGTGCGCCTCCTTGTATGCCAGAGGATACTGACTAGATCTGAGGGTATACGATGGTATAGTTGGTAGACTCTACCCTCTTTACCAGATTGTTGAATAGAGATAAATAATGGATAAATCATTGGAAGAATAATAATAATAAATTTGGATAGTGGAACTAAAATATCCAAACCAAGATTAATAAATTCATAGTCAATAGGGATACCATGTAAAAAAAAAATCATGTTATAATACTATATAAAAATGTGAATACAAGGGAAATAGAGTTGTGTACATAATATATAATCATGCAAAACAAAACACACACAAAATATCACAAGCTGTCTCTAATAACATCACAAGATCAAGATCAGTTCTACTCTCCCATACTTTATCCTAGTATATAAAATCAAGCATCCTAAGTTGGCCACTTCCCCTTTTCCCTACCTGCATCTATTAATTTTTCTTGGGTACCAATCGGAGGATCAAATAGGGTTTGAGTAAAACTCAGTAGATCACCACCAATAGTGTCTAGAGTTATTCGATATTTGAATATATCATATTGTAGTGTGTATGTATAATAAAAGTAAATAAATAATTTAATCATAAGCCATGATGGGTTCATGGTCCCCAAGGTACACTAGAAACCATACCTACTTCATCCTAATTCAGACATCAAAGCCATATAATAACCAAGTCTAATTATAATCAAGTATACACTGAGGAATTCCATGTCCAATACTAATAAAAAAACGTATGATAAGTGAAATTTCCAATAAGAATCAAGTATTCCCTAAGGAATTCCTTTTACAATAGTAATAAAATATAAAATGAGGAACTTCATGTCCATTAATACTAAGTAAGCAATAAAGAGAATCATGTCTGTCAATAACCAAAATAAACATAATAATCTCTATTTTCAATAATTTTAAACAGGCAAGGCATAGGATCATGTCCAATGAAAAAATAAGCTTAAGAAATAGTTATTTAAGTAATCAAACCCAAAGGTTTGGATCGAGGTATGGCCATAAACATAAAATTACATAAAGTATCTAGGATAAGTATAACCCATTTCACACTTAAATTAATTTAGTTTAATAATTTCAATCAATTACATTTAGTCATGTACATAATAAAAACAAACCTTAAGAGGTAATATACATTTAATTCATGACTTATAATGGATCAATTAGGTTCACAACGACTGGTATTTCTAAATAATTATCCATTTATTGAATTAATTTCACATTTTAGAAGTGATAGTCAGAAGTTCGTGAATATAGTATAACGACACATAATATAAACATCAATACTTAAAGGTAAAATAATGATACCACCTACCTTATAATGGTAGTTGACTACTTTTCCAGTATCATCCTCTAATCCATGTTCGAATGGGGGGAATCAGAGAGAGGGAAAAACCTAAAAATAAGGAATATTAGCTTGCATGAATATATAATTCAATGTAGTTAGAAAAATAAATAAAAGAAACATGATGAATTATAAAATTTCCATTGGCTATCCAACATGATAAACGATAGTCAATTCCAAGGTAAACCAAAGGATATACAAAGGAACCTAATAGGGGAAGTGGACGAAATCTCAAACACTGTAGGTTTCTATACATTTGGAGTAAGAAAAATGGGACATAAAAGTTATAAGAAAGGTGGGGTAAAAATTTTAATTTTCATATTTTTAAGGGGTGCATTATTTGGTCGCACAATTATACAAACTGCGCACCAACTGTGAGAACCCAGTACTTAAGGTGGACCTCTCTGTATATCTAGGTTCATGGTTAGGTTAACCATACATAGCATGTTCATGATTGCTATCCATGGGGGCACCCCCTCACTTGGCTAGGTGCATGATTAGTATAAACTATGTTCCAAATGTGCAACACACACCCACAATTTTTTTATTGGTTTTTCTTGACCATGAACCTCCTATCACATGGTTAAACTAACCATTCACCACCCTCACTAGTTCTCATAGTTATTTTATACGGTTAGTTCTAACCATGAACCAACCATATGCCTTAATTGTTTCTCCAAAAACTGGAGCTCTAAGATCCATAAAATCCTTATACACCACCAAAACCTTCCTTAATCCTTTAATCACTAATACAGGGATAAAAAAATATTTTAATGGGAAAATTAAGGATTCATGACTCTCTAAAATGTTGAGATGTTAAATATTGAGACCCCATCTGTTGAAGAATCTAGAAAATCGAGACTAGGAAACCTATAAGTAGATAGTATGAAGTTCTATAAAGGTTTAAATGGAGTTTAGAGAGAAGTGGTCACCAAGAAAAAATGTAAATATGGGAGAAATGGAGCGAAACTCAGGGAAGAATTTTTATCATGGAAGAAATGTAAAGAAACTACAACTAACCATGTGAAATAGATGTGGGAAAAAGAATTTGGGAAACTTCTTTCTTGGGAGTGTAAAGTGGTAAAAGTGCAGAGGATATGTCCACATATCTCAGAACTATCATAGTGAGGTGACACCTCAACATCTTAATGAAAATGAAAAGGTAATATGTCACAATCATAGCTTAAATTTCAATGCTTCATGTGTGGAAAACTTCAGTAATTTGTAAATCAATGTCCAAATCAGAAGATAATGAAGGGAAACCACCATTAACCTCATCATAGTTCAAGGGATAAATTTCATGATTTTTTAATCACAACAATGGAAGTAGAGGCACAAAATGATGTGGTGGAATATAAACTCATTGTTCTATCAATGATAGTAAGTACTTTATTTTACTCTAGTTCTACACATTACATTATTTTATCCAAGTTGGTAAACAATGTAGAATCAATCCCAAAACTTTTAGAATTAGATTTATCAGTTAAAAATCCCATAGTAATTTTCCAATCATAAAAGGATTATAGAAACTTCAGTATCAAATTTATCAAGTAAAATATCATCACAAATATAGTAGTCATTCTCATAGTGTAATTCGACACTATACTTGGGATAGACTAGCTCTCAAAAAATAATACTAAGATCAACTATAGAAGAAAGTTTAGTTTAGTAGTCTTCAATAAAAAACTGAGAGTTATTTTCAAAGGAGAGATATCACACCCTAAAATTTATCTAGAAACACATCTTATAGCCTTATTTATAGAGATGATTGGGGAAGACAGAGAATAAAATGAAAGTATAGAGATTAAAAAATTCTCCATTGTTTGTGAATAGATTAATGTATTTCCTAAAGATTTACTGAGACATCCCCCAAAAATAGAGGTAGAGTTCTCAATTGAACACATACCTAGATCCAAGCTGATATTGAGTATTCCTTATAGAATGGCATATGTGGTTTTAGGGTAATTAAATATGAAACCTAAATATCATTTGGGGATGTTTTTTATTTTAAAAAGTGTTTATCATGCATAGATCATGTTCTATTTGTAAATGGGTAGGATAAATCAATGAATCTATACATTTATTATAGAGAACTTAATGGAATAATGTTGAAGAAAAAATATCCTCTTCCAAGGATTGATGATTTGTTCAAATAGCTTCGTGGGACTCAATTATACTCTAAGATTGACCTCTAATCAGGGTATCACTAGTTAAAGATGAATTAAGAATATATCCCAAATTCTTCCTTCTGAAAAATATGCGAGTATTATGAGTTTTTTGTTATTCCCTTCGTCTTAACTAATATTGCTGAAATATTTATGGATTTGATGAATAGAGTCTAATTTTTGTCTTGATAAATTTTTTTTGGTATTTATTAATGATGTTTAATATATTACAAGACCCATGAGGATCATGAGGATTATATAGGTGTCATTTTATAATCTCTGAAGAAGGGTAATATATTTGGTAAATTCAGAAAATGTGTGTTTTGGTTATAATGGTTTCATTCTTGGGGCACACTGTGACTAGTGAAGGTGTCTTAGTTGATCCTTTTAAGAAAAAAAATAGAGGTGTGTCCATATCCTACTATTGTAATCAATATTCGTATTTTCCTTGGTCTAATATAACACTATAGAAGTTTTTTAAAAAATCATGGATTTATAATCAAATGACTACGATAACTTGAAATTGAGTGAAGTTCATCTAGACAAAGGAGTGTGAAAAAAGTTTCCATGAACGGAATTAGAGTTTGGTTAGTGTGAATGTACTAACCTTACCCTATAATGGGGAAGTATTTTTTATATATATTGATATTTATATAAAAGTGCTTGGGTGAGTCCTCATACAAAATGACAAGGTGATCACTTATGCATCTCTATATTTAATGTTACATGAGCAGAATTATCCTACTCATGAACTAGTTTTAGATATAGTCATATTTTCTATCAAGATATAGAGACACTATCTATATGTGTAAAGTGTGATATATACATAGAAAACCAAATTTTAAAGTATATATTCACACATAAAGAGATAAATATGTATCGTAAAATATGGTTAGAGGTGATAAAATACTATGATTTCCCTATTCACTACCATCTTAGAAAGGAAAATAAGGAAGCTTATGCTCTTAAAAAACGAAACAACTACTCTATCCATGATTTAGATTTATAAAGGCCCTATATTCTTAGCTATACAAAGGATGGATCTGGATATCATAATTATAGGGAATACATCCTACCTTTCCCAAATTATTTCTCAACCATATATCCAATAGAGGATCAAGGAGGTGCAAAGGGGTGATTTGGATCTTCAAAAGAAGTTGAAAGTAGTAAATGAGGGTAATATTCATGAATTATACATTGCTAAAGATTTTTTCATTCGGTTTGGAACTACACTTTTTGTTCCTTCTTTACCTTAGATGAAAAAGATCTATTTGATAATGCATATAGCTCATATTTCTCATTCCATCCTAAAAGTACTAAAATGTACCATGATCTTGGAGATCACTTTTGGTAAGACAAAATAAAGAAGGATATCATTGAATATAAATAAAATTTCTTGGTATGTTATAAATTTAAAGTATAGTAATAGAAGTCCAATGGGATGACGCAACCATTTCCCATACTCATATGGAAATTGGATAACATAACAATGGAATTTTTCACTAGTATCCTGAAGACTTCCAAAGGAAACAATGAGATATGGGTTATGGTGGATCAACTCACCATGACTTCTCACTTAAATACTATTTGGTAATATTTCTTGCTTAACCAAATTTCAAAAATATATATAAAGGAAGTGGTGAGTCTACATGGGGCAGAAATTTCAATCATTTCTGATCATAACCCAAGCTTCACTTATAAATTATAGACAAGTCTTTAACATGATCTAAATACTTACTAAATTTTAGTATGTCATATCACCCCCAAAATAATTTCCAATCTAAAAGTAACATTTAGAAACTTGAGTACATGATATGATAATTCTCAATAAAATTTAAAGGTGGATAGAATCAACATCTCCCATTATTTGATTTCTCATATAATAAGATCTTCCAATCAATTATTCAAATGGAGCCATATGAAGGACTATATGAAAAGAGATGTAGAACTCCTACTTATTGGGATGAAATTGGTGAAAGAAAGATACTTGGACCCTATATTTTGAATGAAATGACAAAAAAGGTTAAATCCATCCAAAAACATATAAAATCTACTCAGAGTTTGAAAAAATATCAACTGAAAACTATTAAAGGGAATTCGAGTTTGATATTGGATACAAAGTATTCCTTTGATTATCACCATGGAAGGGAGTCTTGTGGTTTATAAAGAAATGAAATATTATCCTTAGGTACATTGTACCCTTTGATATCCTTGATCCCATAGGATTAGTGGACTATTAGCTAGTACTTCTATCAAACATGGCTCAATTTCATGATGTTTTTCATATATCACTCTTGAGAAAGTACATACTTGATCCCTTACATGTACTGAATCTGGAGGTGGTACAACTGAGCAATGACCTATCTTATGAGTATAAACCAATGGAGATATTAGACCATAGGTACTAATTTCTATGTAATAAGACAACTCAACTTTTCAAAGTGTTGTGGTGAAACCATAAATATGAAGAGGTAGTGTGGTAAGCAGAGGAAACAATGAGATAGAACTACCCTCATCTATTCTCAACCAAGAATATGAGTTGAAATTTTAAGGATGAAATTTACTAAGGTGGATAATGTATCGGCCTTAAAGACCCTTCTATGATTAATAAAATAACTCTCTCATTTTTTATAATGACTGCTTTGTTGTTTTACACAGTGGAAGTACATAGAAATTATATTATAGAAAAATATTACATGTTAAGTAATGAATTTTTTAAAAGTTGTGGTCAAATACTCATTTTTATTATGAAATTAAAGTCCTCTTTCTATATGGGTATAGGGAGACCCTTTGCATATATTGTATGACCAAGACTAATTGGCCCATTACCTGACCTAAAGGCCTAATGTAGAGGCATGCCTACATCATCCTACCTTTGACACCATGCTTGTTTATTACTAAAATAGCACCTATGACCATCAAGGTTTGAACCCAAGACCACCTGGATGTGGAGGCCAATGGTTGATTACCACTCAACCATGACACTGACCATAATATGTCAAGTAATGATGCCAATTACTATTGCTAGAAATACTATAGAGATATAAAACCCAATGAATATTGACCATGTAGTGGTATACACTATAGGTTTGTACTCTCATAAGAATATTTAATTTTCTAGGAAAAATTTTAAAATAAAAAAACGTTAGGAATATAATTGATATTATCAAAGTACTTATGAAAACCTCCAGGCGTAAAGTAATAATTTTCAATGAATAAGAGAGTATATATAGGGTATAATAGGAAAAATGATTGTTGGGATCTAACCATTGGTCAATATGAAAATTTTTTAATATTAATGTTGGGGACTATGACCATTTGTAAAAATTTTACTATTATATTTAGGGTTTATAAAAGGTAGTGAAAATTATAATTGATGCAAAAAAGAAGAAATGATGGCCTCAACGAGAACAATTATTCCTTTTGAAGCCTATTTATTATAACTTGGGAGATAGTTAGTGTTACTAGGTTTCTCCCTTGAATAATACCAAGAATATTTACAACAAGTAAGGTTCGAACAAAATCAACAATGTAATAAGTTCATGTTAGTATAGATCACCACTAGTTTAAAGTTAGTTGAGCCACCCCATGAAACTACCATCATCACACACCTTACCCTCATGGTGTATGTTGGGGTAATAAGGGGTTATGTGTTTATAACTTAATATTGTAAAGGTTTTATTTTGTTTTTATAAATGAAATAGTTATTTCTCCCATTCCATTTTTTGAATTATTTTATTTTAAAACATACACATAAATATAAGACGAATTTGATAGATAGATATTTTATACAAATAATACATAATTATATTTTCAAAAAATATATAAACTTTTTTAATAAAATAAAGTGTACTAAATAAAAATTAATTTTCATGAAATAAACGTTTAAAACAATATTTATTGAAATATAAATAATAATATAATTTTACAATGGCCTACGAAATTTTTACATGGGTCACAAATCTGACTATACCATAAAAACTATTATTTTCAAATAAAAAATGATTTTTTATTTAAAAATTAAAATTATCATATTTATGGAATAATTTTTATAAAATAAACAAAATATTTTAAATAAACATGTATAAATTAGGTTAGGGTAAATTTTTGAGAATTTTATAAAATACTTTATTTTTCAGTGAATAGTAAAAATACAATTTTTTGTTTATAGTATGTTTTATGACTTCATATATATGTAGTAATGATGTGATATTTAATTAAATAGAATAAATGAAATAAAATATATATTTTTTAATATTATCTATCTTAATGGATTAAAAATAAATTTCAAACCTATAAATTAATTTTCAAAGTCTAAAATGTAAATTATGAATTTAAAAATATTTTTTGTTGAAAAATTACTTTTTAATGTCCAAAGTAATATTAAAATATGGATTTTAGTCCTAATAGATTAAAATACTATATAAAATGACTAAAATTTATAAAACCGTTAACAAAAATCATGAGTAAACAATGGTTTTTTATTCTCCATAACCTATAATTCAAAGAACTATATTTGGAAAATATTAACCAATTCCTCCTCTTTTACTATAAATGCCCACTAATTCCTCATTCTTATCCACTACTTATACATAAAAAATGAATTTATGTCTATTTAACCTCCCAAAGAGTACCTCTATGGTTTCCTTAATTCCTCAAGGTTCCATACTCAAGTTCTAGGAAGCAACTCTTCAAGGTAAGGGAATTCTTCACATCCTCTTTTCCATTCAAGTGCCTATTTTGTGGTATGTTTTCTAAGTGTTGAAATACTTTATTTGTATACCCTTTTTATTTTCCCTTTACTAAAAAATAGTTTTTTATCAGTGGGATACCTTCATTACCTATAATTATAACCTTTCCTTAATCCAGGTTGTATATTTTCATCCTTCCAAATTCATTTCTTAAATTTCCCACTTTTACATGAAATATTCTTATATTGTGAATACATAAACTCCTTACTTATCCATGGGAATTCACCTAGATTTAAACATAATTTATTGATTCATGGATTTACCTGTATAAAACCCACATTCCCTATTCATGGTTTAAAAATGATGTAATTTTCAAGTATTAAGCAGTTATATACTCAATCACTAGTGGAAAAAGGAGCTATAGTAATAGGAATATTCCAATGGTTTCTAAAAATTGTTGGTATAGGTCCCTTAAGGATAATATTTTATAAAAAAAATTGGTATATGATGATTTATTGAAGGATATACTAATAGTTTTATAAAACTATTGGTATAGGTGGATTTACTAAAGGCTATACCAATGGTTCTAATAAATCATTGGTGTAGAGAACTCGATGCCCAAGGATATACCAATGGTTATGTATAACCATTGGTATTGGTTGAAAACATTAATGTTATTCTATTGTTTTTTAAACTATTGTTATATAATTTCTATACTAGATGTTTTAAAAAAATATTGGTATAGAAGTTCCCCCAAATTCTAACATCAGTTAACACCTCCTTAGATCCTAATCCTGTCAACATTGATCCCTATGATCACATTCCATCTTCTTCCCCAAATGTTGTGATCCATCCTCTATTTTTCTTTTCATTTGGTTTTTCTTCAACATAAAATTGGTTAGTTCCAAATCGGTCATATATTCTACCAAGAATAATTTTCCTTTTCTTATCTACATATAAATCACTGACCTAGATTTTTTATGGATGTATTATTCAAGATTCATTAAACAATGGTTAGTAATGGTACTCATGTAATGTAGTAATTAATTTTTTATTATATTTTTTTTGTAATGTTTATACTTACTATTATTAGATTTTTGTTGGATATATGTAATTGTTTTTATATTTTAATGGTGATGTGTTTTTTGTGGTGGAACTGGTTTAAAATGGTTAATGTATCAATTTTGTGGGACAGTCTAAGTTTCTAGGATGGGTCTAATTTTCTTGTGACATCTACTCTGATTTTGGAGAATTTGTTCTGATTGTGTGTTATTGAGACAAGGGTTATCTATACATATATTGAATGACATTTTCTTAATTTTATGCTAGTTTACTCTCTTTATTTCTATTATTTTCTACATACACTACTACTGTATATATAATTTTAGTTTGTCAGTGGATTATTTTCTTAGCTCAATTCCTATAGAGTAATTATTTAGTGATGTATTGATAACTATAATAACCAGCTTTGTGTTTTTTATATGTGGAAGAAAAATTCACTCTCTTTGGTAGTTTTTTCACTAATAATATTTTATTTTTATCATTTCATTGAAAACCATAGTGTGATAAAATATTTCAAACAACCAAAATGTTTTTTTCTTGACTAATAAATTTACAAGTAGACCAATTGTGCACTAGTGAGTCAAACTACCCTAATTTCATATGAAAATATAAAATTGAGTTATCCTTTTCAAATAAATTAAATTATTATTATTATTTGGTTTTGTTTTTTTATAAAAAAAAGCTTGTCTAGTTAGTGATTATTAGATGATCTTGATGTATATCACTAACACTTAAGAATAGGATCAGTTATCCTATGATAAAAACTTATATATGAAAAAAAAATTAAGAAACATGTTCATATAATTGAATTCAATAACATGGTTTTATATATATAGTATTTTGTTATATATATATTATTTTCTTCCCTTTTATATTATAATTCTAATATAGACTATTATTTTAGTTATGGTTTTATATAAAGTGAACAATTCTCATTTCTTTAAATATATTTTTGATTTTAAATCAATTTTATTTCATTAATATTACACCATGTCATATAACTTTTTTATAGAATATAAAGAAGTTGGATGTATGAAACTAATTTGGTATCAAGGGGTTTTCAAAATAAGTTTGAGATATTTTTAAATTTTTTATTTAATAATGATTTAGATATAGGTATTATACACTTCCCATGTTATAATTATGTTTTAAAACCTTGGTTATGTCATGAAGAAGTTAGATACCATATAAAAAAATATGGTGTTCAAATAAACAACTTTTTCTAGTATCAGAATGGGTAGAAAAGTTAATCTCAAAATTTTCATGATCTAACTAAGATGAATAGATTGGATAATTTATTAGATTGTTGGTTTCTTTTTATTCCTCACTATGATAAATAAAGGATGATTACCCAATAATAATTTGATAAGGTCACAAATGATGCATGTTATGAAAATGATGGTGTTGATAGGGTGACAAAATTGAATGATGTTTCCATGACTCCAGTATATCAGAAATGTGGTAAAATGAAAAGGCTGGAATTTTTAATCTCATTGCTTCATGGAAAAACCATGTATGTGATTTCTAATACTACAATCAGTTGTATTCTTACCTTTTTAAAGTACTTACTTATAGAAGATGTAGATATTCTCTCAAACCATTATATGGATTAGAATTTAGTTGATGAACTTGGATTTTCTAAAAACCAAATCTAGGATTTCCTAAAATATTGAAACTTATTCTTGGAGGAAAATTTTGAACAAAATGATTATATAAAATGTGGAATGTCTAGATGGAATCCAAATACTAATGGAATTCCATATTGTGTGTCATAGAAAGTAATGTGGCAGTTTCCATTGATTCCCAAAATTCAGTATATTTTCATGTATGATGAAATATAAATAAACATATAATAGCATGAAACTAATAGAAAGAAGGATAATGATGAGTTCTTTCATCCAACATATGAATTATCATGGAGGAAATTTGATGCTTGAAATCCTGATTTTATAGCCGACATGTGTAATGTGAAGTTGGGCCTATCATGTGATGATTTTAATCTATTTTATGACTACTAGAAATAATTAAATTGAACATTTATATGTTATATCATATCATGTAGTCATATATATCTGTTAAGATGTTTCTATTTTTTTATATAGGTAATATAAACAAACTATAAATAGAAGAAATCTTTTATTATCTTTGAGAATGACAGAGTATTTTCATAGATAAGAGTTTTTTTCATGGTTGAAATTGAAGTTTGATGTTTTATTTCAATAAAATAATAAAATTGGTATTCATTAAATTTTAATATTCATTTATATTTTAGGTATTGAGTTTTCTTATAGACTTTATCTCTGAGGAAATAAGATCTTCGGCTTTTGGTACAAAATTTTGTTGTCCATGAATGAAAATCAATTATGATCAATGTGTACAAATTTATTATAAATGAATGATAAATGAACATAGGGTCACAATATGATAGTGTTATGGTAACTTCAACAAAATAACTATTATTTAAGTGTATCAAATATTAGACCATGATTTTAAAATGTATCTTATTATGGAGTCACTGAGAGAATATTATTATTGGATTATTACTCTCATGGTTGAGTCACTATGATGAAATGAAAGTGATTTTATTCGACGATGATAAATTACATATTTGTTGATGATTTCGGATTTCAATTTATTGACATTCCTTGCACTATTTCTACTAATGAGACATATATATTAGAATCAATGTAAAAAAAATTATGTGAAAGATCATATGTGACCGGAATTTAGTGTCATTATTGAAGTAATATCAAGGAATATTTTTGGTGATGATGGGAATGACATTGAAAAAATCACTACCCTCATTATACCCAGTCAATTTATTACTAATGATGACTCTAATAGTTCATTTTTCATTGTTGATTTTGAAACAATAGTTTTGGTGGGAAATATATAGAATCATCTAACTATACTCTCAGTTCTTTAGGTTTATCTCAA
This sequence comes from Viscum album, assembly GCA_963277665.1. Lineage (NCBI taxonomy): Eukaryota > Viridiplantae > Streptophyta > Magnoliopsida > Santalales > Viscaceae > Viscum > Viscum album. The sequence continues at coordinate 208,231,114 of OY728166.1, forward strand.
CTTGTGATGTTTAGGTTGGTACTATTCAAATTACATTACTATTGATTACAAATATTTGGTATCCAAATTGACATTCATGTGCATTTTCAATATATACCATTTGTATGTTTCTTTGAGTTTCATTTTATAATATTGAATTAAACTATATTAGAACCTAACAAACCAAAAAAACTAAAATAGTTCAATTAAAAAACAATATTAATTGAACTAAAGCATATGAAACTAATTGGATTGAAAATAAAAACCAATTAAAATAATGACCTAACCAAAAATTGGCAAAATGACATAACCCAAAATATGAACCAAATGACCTAACCTATAAAATGGAAAAATAACCTAATCAGTTGACCAAAATGAACCAAAAGAACTAACCAAAACTGAATTGGATCAAATTGAAAATAAATGAAGAAAATTATATTATACTCATGTTAATCATGATAGTTTTAACATCTTAATTTTTATATGACATGTATTTTATGTTTTTATATTATTCTTACTAAATATAATATGATTTTGTTATGTCACTACATATCCTTTATTTGGATTGAAAATTGGTATTCCTAAATTAATTCATGTCACATATTCCTTATTTTTTGTATTATACATTAGTTTTGAATTTATAATTAAAAGAATATTTATTTCTAATTGTATAAAATGAAAAACATTGAAGATTTGTGAAGGAAGAAGCTGTCAGATAATAATCCCCGCTTGAGAGAGCTGGGAATTACTCCTTTGGTACCTGTTATGAGTATTTTATTTCAAATATATATATATATATACCAAAAACATATAATTTCAAGTGATTAATTTTGTTCTTAAATTTTAATTAGGGTCAACCAACCAGGAGACAATTATTCCCCAACATACCTTGAGGTAGTGGTTCTTAGACAAATGATGTGAAGGGGTGGTACTAGAGATACTCACACCACTTTTTATACCCAATCACACCATGTAACTTAATTATATATACCATCTAGAACACTTTTTCATCCCAAGGTGTTATTAGAGGTACCTGGGATATTTAGGACACCTATATTTTCACCTCTATTTACATCTGATCCTCCTGGTCTTTCTTTCCCTTATCTGATGATGGCCCCTACTCCTCATCTATATTATACTTTTCCATAGAAATTTATTTCATCTTATTTTCTTTCTACTTACTTCTCCCCAAACTTTTATGTTCATTCTACTTCGACTTCTACTCCAACACATTCTGAGCCTCATGAGTAGACATTGGATCCCACTCCTACTATACAATTTTATGATCCTTTAGAGCCTGGGGATCTAGTGCTACCCATTGATCATCCTAGATCAAGTATATTTATAGAACTCACCTAATTTTTTATTACAATAATTTATTTTCACTATAATATGTATTGATAAAATATTTGTTTTTTATTTTATAGTTGGATATTCCACTAGGAAGTGTTGTCGTACATGCATTCATGAGGTGTGGAACCACCATACATAGCTGATGGTTGACAAAAAAACATAATAAAATAATTGTAAAATTGGGAGAGAATGTAGAAGTTTTTTGGGACACTTTGTAAATACTCTGACATCATTCCTATCATGCCACTATCCTGGAGACACCTTCAAAATGAAGTAAAGGACAATTCTTGGGTATAAATATGGGTAAGAAAATTCATTATATTTAATTTTATATTATAAATTTATTTATATGAATAAATATTTTGGTACCATATTCGTTGTAATTTTCCAAATGATGATGATGTGGGAACTACAAGGCTCATGGAATTAAGTGAGTTGTAGAGATCATATAAGAATGAGTTTTATTGTTGTTGGGTTTCTAGAGTTAGAACCGATATAGAGTCCATACCTATCATGAATGAGTTTCCAATATTGGGAAATGATTAATCATTGTAAGAGTAATGAGTTTAAGGTATAATCAAATTTGATATTTTTAAATCAAAAATTATTATGATTTACATTAATACTCTGTTTTTTATTATTGAAAATTATTTTTAAGGAATAATTAGAAAGAAATAAAAAAATAAGGATGCTAGAAAATACCTCCCCACTTTGGGGTGGACTAAAATGCCATAACATGAGAGTAATTAATTAAAACACTCATTTATAGTTTTTCTATTTATATAATTTATGGAAATAAAATTTCTTCAATTATAAATTATATAGATTCATTAGAATTTTTTCATAACAACTATATTTATGTACATGTGAATTTATGAATATTACAATATATTGATGAGAAAAAATATATTAAAGATTTTTTTGATGAATTGACTTAGGAATTGGAATTAATTTTGAAATGTATTTAAAATATTACTTTTTAACACATTGAATCAAAAACTCAATACAACATTTTTTCTAGTATAGACAGATCATATATTTTTAATGGTATAAAACCTTACTAGGTTATCAAAAGAGGATCCCAAAACTTAAACTATTCCTTTTTATGTTGATGAATAACAAACCTTTCCAAAAAAAGGATTAGGTAGAACCTGTATATTAATTTTCTATATGGTTATCATTATGAACAAAGTAATTTTATTTTTGGTATAACTAGTGTGTGAGACACATGATAATCATACTCTAGTCATCGATAAATAATTCTCTATGAAAAATTATACGTAAAAATAAAATTATTTAACTTCCAAAACCATATCTTCTTCAATATGTATAGTTTTAGGTTTCTTCTTCTCATCATGTGATCCACATATACACTTATTCTTCTTATTTCACTAAAAAATATTATCAATAATTTATATAAATAATAATCACTATTTTAATTTTTCTCTCAAACATCACTCCAAAAAAATCATGCACGAATCATAGAATACATCATGTACTAGAAGCAACAAATATAATTTTATTTTGAAATTAAAATACAAATTCTACTAAAATAAAAATTTTCATCTATTTCTACACATCTTATTCTTCTCTATACTTCTTATTCTTATTTTCAAAATCTATTCCACATATACAAAATAGAAAAATTTTATATTGAGTGGAAGAGCGATTTCATTTTAACTACCCTTAATTCATTAAAAGTAACTCATACACACCTATAAACCTAGAAATTTTTTAACTTGGATCCAAATTCCACAACATAACAAAATACTTCTATATTTTCTCCAAACTATTCAAAAATGATTTTAATCATATTAAAACTCTCCATAAATTTGGAATGAATGTCATCTCAAACAGATCGTAAAATATCACTTTAGTTTTAAATTGATTTTTTTATTGACGAAAAAAGAAAACACAAGAATCATATCCATGTAAAACTTCTCCAAAACAAATTCTCTAGATAATTTCATCATTTGAAGTTATCAAATAAAAACCATCATTTTAAAAAAAATGATCAATAGTAACACATTAAATATATTTAAAAACATGGTATTCACTTAAATTCATTATTTAATATTTACATAACCCCATACTAAATACAAATTGAAGTCAAACAAATTAATTATACTTTATACCCCAATACCCAAACCCCCAATACCCAAACACACCACTCTAGGACTCATATCCTTGAGTTTATTAATTAATAATTTAATCATAAATTTTTAACCATATAACTAGTCCTTAACTGTTATTAATTTCAATAAATTCCCTTTTAATTATGTCTATAAACATCTATGAGTGTTAAAAAACATCATTGTAACTGAAAGGTGGACCTAAAGAATTTGTAGAATATTATATGATGAAATTTCTCACTTTCCATCATTTAACATTGTATAAATTTCTATATTAAACAAATATTTAAACTACTTATTATTCCCATTTAATAACTCGCTATCTCCCTTAAAACTCCCACATTATTTAGTCACCTATTCCACTCTTAATCTCAAGTTTTTTTTAAATTCAAACAGTTCACAAAAGTTATTAAAACTAAAAAAGAAAGTATATTATATAAAATAAGTTTTAAATTTCAATATACCATGTGATGATTTAATAAATTAATTATATATCATTTATGATCACTCACCAAACAAAAAACAATATTAAAACAAAACATTCCAACACATCAATATAATTTAGTGTTATTAATTAAAAATTTGACACCTTTATCACCTTTAAACATTATTATTTCAATTTACCCCTTTAAATCACATGGAATGATTATTAAATACTAGAAGATCAAATTTTTACAGCATAAATTAAATAAAATAAAACATTTTAAAACATTTTATTCCACTTAATGTCTCTATTAAATCACACAAGTCATTTTATTTCATAGAATACTTAATTCCCTAAAATATTCTAAGCTAAACATAATAGAATTTCAGATGTGTTATCATTATTAGTTAATAAAAAATCATGCTATCATATGCCACTATTAATTATTATCAAATGTTATATCAAACAATCAAAAAATAACTAAATTCAATTATTAGATTAACTATAATACACTAGATTATTGAGTTATAAGATCAAAGAATATAAAAAACACTTACCTTAAGGTATGTTACTTTTCCTCACAAGGATCAAAAACTGAATTCTCACTCTAATTACCAAATATCAAGAATACACTACGAACTAAAAGAAAAACTATAATTAAAATATAAAATAAATTGAAACTCTTTTCCTTTTACCTATAGTATAAGGAAATTAATATACACACCATCCTAGTTTTAACACATTAAACATATTTTTAATCTTTCAAGGCATGAAGTAGAAATAAATGACAGCATTTAGGGAGAGTTTGAGATGGATTGGAGTGAGGAACATTTTCGCAAATTACCTTTAGAGTGATGAAAAATTATATTAAGACTCAAATCCATTGAAAAAAAAAGATTTAAACGCTTCTAAAAAATAAACTCTCAAACTCTCAACCAGGTACCTAGTCCATGACCATATAGTACTTGAAGGTCATCCTAAGAATCCCCCTTCCATGTCTCCTCCACCATGAACTTAGTAACTCATAATGGGTACTTGATGATTTTTTCTAGTGTTTTCTTGAATCAGACACCAAAAATCCCTCCTCCCTAGTAATTACTCTACTCTAAACCCACAATACTAACTCAAAATATATTAAAATTAAATTAAAATACATAAAAATTAAAATCATGTCATACCTCAAAAAATATAGTTTGTTAAAATATTTTTTAATAATGTTTATCATCTTCGAGAAAAGTCTTTGAAAATCTTCAGTAAATGATTATGTTCTATAGGGATCAATTTTATTTCTATTATAAAACACTAATTCAAATATCTCATATTCAACCTTGAATTAAATCTATAAAAGTTTCATCCAATATAAATCCCCATACAAAAATGAATACTCAAACATATTCACTTCCCAAATGAGAAACAAATAGTAGTGGTACCTCATTAAACTATGTTACACCTAAGGATGACATAATCAAAATTAAAATTTAAAATATCAATTCACCAAAAATATCATCCTACTAGATCTACACCCACTAATTTCTAATGTTTTAACTAAAATTAATCAAACTCGTCATTGTTTAAAAATTGAGAAATCATTATCTTGAATCATGGTACATACACCTTACTAATACATAAAATAAACTAACAAAACATTATATATGATAGAACCACTAAAACTAATAATTTAACTTTAGTTAAATGGTCTTCCAAAGTACTCAAATAAACACAAGTTATTTCCTTACTTAATTTAATAATTAAAATCAAGTATTAACACATCACAAATCAAAAATAAACATCAAAACAACCATTATAACCAAGAAATTTTTTTTTTCAACCAATAAAACAATTTAAACAAGAATGTTTTTATAAGAATTAAACAAACACAAAAAAATGTATTAAAATTAATAATTTAACTTTAATATTACCTTTAATAAGATAATCATACCATGTTAATTTAATTTTTATTAATAAAAAAGCCCCAATCAAAACACACGATATAACATAAAATTTTAATTTTTCATACTCTCACGCTAATTAACCATTAACATGATTTAACTAAATAAAAAATAAATCACATTATTTCATTTTTATTTTTATAAAAAACAAACAAAAATACCTTTTAACATATTTCTCAAAACAAAAATTAGATATTTTATCTTGTAAATAAAACTATTAACACAAACCATAGTTCCCATTATGCATTTTTTATACACAATAAAAATCACACGTTTCCAAATTAATATTTCATTTATTCCCATTATTATTTTTGAACTAATTATTTTCATTAATTCATATATCTGAAACATTATTAATTTAAACCACTTAATTAATACTATTATGCTTTATGAATTTATTAAAATTCTATACCAATAAACACAAAATTTTATACAAGTAAATTTCAGTTTATTTATTATAATTCCCATTTAAACTTGTCTCAAACATACATTAATCACCTCAATTTTTAAACTAATAATTAACATACTATTTTTTCACCTATGAAAAAATAAGTGGAATTCACTTCAAACCAACTCAAAATATACATATAAAATCCACATTTACTATACACATTTTAAATATCCATTAATGAAAATTTTTAGCATACTTTTCCCCATTTTAACCACTTTCAAAATAATTCATAGAAACATGGAAACAACCAAATAGTAACACATCAAGGATTCATTTCACATTTCCATTTTACCATATTATACAGGTATTTAATCTTGAATATTTTTTTAATAAAGACATTAAATTTTCATTTTTCTATAATTACATTTACCTTATATTCGGGGAAATAATATATATAAACAAAAATACTTACATAAAATAAGTTAATTTATTATATTATAATTTATTCTTATTTTCAAATTTCAAAGTTTATTAAATAAAATTTATTTTGTTAACCAAATCATATCATACTGGATCAAAGTAATCAATAAATTTAACAAATCATATTTTATCATCAAGTATATATATTTTCTATTAGTTATGAAATTATTAATTAATAACATATTTTTAATAATGGTTTTATACATTCAATGTTATTGAATAGGGTGGTTTTAAATATTGATGGATGTATGACTCATGAAATTTTTTTTTGCTCAAGCAGAAAGAACAAAGATGGAAGTGTGGTAAATAAACAAATAAAACAGAAGATAATAAGTTATAAATTGTTGATTTTAAATTTTACTATCTATTTTCTATCTAAATAGTTCATTTATATTAGTAACAGTGTGATTTGGAGGTCCTTGGTGAGCAGGAAGCTAAATTTTTTTGGCTAAATGATCATTTGGACCTAATATTAGGAGATGGGAACCATGGGAGAGTACACTTTCAAATAGTGAACAGTATTATCCCCACTAGATATTTTTAACTTCATGTTCTAGTTCTGGTAGCATAGATTCTGAAACAACTCTTTCTGTGGTAGCATAGGCTCGTACAAAGGAAGAAGAGGCCAAAAAAATTTGCACATAGAGGAGAATCGATAGAATTAAAATCCCAATGATGAATTTATAAAATTTATGCAATATTTTTGTCCATCACTTCCACTAGATACCACTATATATTTTGATACATATATTTCAATGATGCATACATTATGTGGTGCATCGGGTGATGGTCTTAGTGTTGTTCGGGATGATGACATTCTTGGCGATGGAGATGGAGATGGTGATGGGAATGTCTATCGCAATCAAGATCGAAATGGCGATGGCGATGGCGATGGCGATGGCGATGGAGATGGCGATGGCGATGGCGATGGCGATGGCGATGGTGATGGAGATGGCGATGGTGATGGTGATGGCGATGGAGAGGGTAATGGATATGGAGATGGCGATGGTGATGGTGATGGCGATGGTGATGGAGATGGCGATGGAAATGGCGATGGCGATGGCAATGGTGATGGCGATGGGGATGGAGATGGTGATGGCGATGGCCATGTCGATGGCGATGGCGATGGCAATGGAGATGGCGATGGAGATGGAGATGGCGATGGTGATGGAGATGGCGATGGCGATGGTGATGGTGATGGATATGGAGATGGTGATGGATATGGTGAGGATGATGCTAAGGATAGTAGTGAGGATGATGCTGAGGATAATGATGATGATGAAAATGGTGATGATGATAGTAGTGGTTTTAATATTGTTTGTGATGAGAGATCGATTTATCCTTTACATTTTTAACTGATATTTATGAAACATGATTTTGATTATTGGTTATGAATGAATATATGTGATGCTTTAAATTTGTTTTATAATTGGTTGAATTCATTAATTAGTTTATTGTTTTATCATTGTTTTTATATTGGTTTTTTATTTTTTTTAATACAATTTTTTGGTGATTTCTATAGGCAATTGGCCAGGGTGGGGGTGCTTCTGCCTGATTTATGATTTCTGTAGGTAATTGGACAAAGTGGGGGTGCTGCTATCGGGGAAGGTATTGTTGGTCTATACCGATGATTTTAATACCATTGGTATAAAACTATACCAATAGTTTCATATAGTTTTTATCATAGCTTGCATCTAGGAAAGTCTATTGCAACTATTTATAAACTATTGGTATAGGTATTTATAAACTATTTTTCAAACTATTGGTAATTACTTATACCAACGATTTCATCAAAACTATTTTTAGAATTAAACTCTAGAATTACTATAGCAATGGTTTACAATAAAACTTTGGTATATGCCTATACTTATGGAATTATAGCCAGTGTTTTGAAGAACCATTTCTATATGCTATACCAAGAGTTATCCATCCTATACCAATGGTTTTGAACTATTAGTGTAGCCCCAATTTTTAGTAGTGAATGTTATTTTTATAAAACACATACTTTATTTACCTTTGGTTATTAATGAAATGATTTATTGTGATAAATTTTTCTCATATGAAATAATTCATATGATGGTTAATCCCTGATAGCACTCCAATGAATTAAGTAAATAAGTAATATATAGAGATGACATGTTTTATTATACCTTGGTGAATAACCGTAGTAATTATTATTTGTGACACCTTAATTATAAACTGTGGTGATATGATTTTGAATTTATCATTTTTTATGTAGTAACCATATTTATATTTTATGATTCATAAACTTTCTATTTTTATATTCCTCATTTTGTTATGATCATTTTTTATTAATATTCCTCATTTTCTTATGATCATTTTCTATTAATATTCTTCATGTTCTTATGATCCTTTTATATTTATATACCTCATGATCACATGCTAAATATATCTTTTATTTATTCCCTTACTAATATTTATTCTCAGTAATTTATTTTGATGTATTTCCCTAGGATGTGATATGTAGTAGAAGTAACTTAGGAAGAACCTATAAAAAATCTCTTCAAGTAGATTAGAATAATTTTTATTTTTTCCATGTATTACAAATTTTCAAGTCACTAAACCTAAAAAGATACTTTATATTGTTAAATGTTGTACTATGTAAGGAAATTTTTATTTATTAAAAAAGGTGGGGTTTTACAGCTTATCATGTGATGTCTTTTGAATAAACATTAATAGAGTAGAATTTAGTGTGAATGAAAAAGTTTTTAGAAAATAACATCACAAGGAAATATTAAGATCCTCATGACTCATCAGTGAGCCACACCATGTCTAATTGAGTTTGATTTCTACTTTTAGACACACCATTTAATTATGAAGTACCTGGTGAAATTAGTTGTGATATTATTCCCTAATATACTATATATTAAAAAAATTATTGACCCAAATAACCTCCACCCAAATCAAATTGAAGTGTTTTAATACATTTTACAAGTTGATTTTACACTTAATGTTTGACCACAGTCAACATTTCAAAGGATTCATTACTTTGATTCATAATATACACATACCCATACCAATATAAGTCACCAATAAAGGTAATAAAGTACTAAAATTTACATTATGATACTTTACTTATTGGACCGCATAAATCAGTTAGTATAATTTTAAATAAATCCTTATCTCTTTTTCATTTACCCTTAAAATGTTATTTATCCATTATTTCTAATAATCAAGACTCAAATATATCAAATAATTCTTAATCATTTGAATCCAAAAAATATATCTTTATGGACTTGTTTTATGAAATTATTATTTATATGTATTAGGAGATAATGATAAGGATTAGTTGAATTAAAATCATTAATTTTGATCTTATTATTATTTACATTATATACAAGATTGTTAATATCTAATATATATAATATATTAAACATTTTATGAGAACCATAAAAAATTACATTCATATAAATATAAAAAAATTATTAAAAATTAAAATCCTACCTTATCTGGGAAAGATACAAAAAAATAAATATATTTATAGAATATGATAACAAAATTCTAGAAATAATTAAAATACACTAAAAAGAAATAAGTTCAATATCCTCATAAATAATACAAAAACTCTTGAACCATTCTCTACTCATAGGTTTAGTTCACTGATAATTAATTTCATCTATTCTTTGAGACACTGTACATTACCAAAAATAATTTATTTGTATCCAGTATTTAATATCCATGATTCAAAGTTATATAAATTTATCTCTATAACATATAGTTCTCCATGCTTGTGATTCTTTGGTTTCTTCTTAAAACATTCAATCACGTTTAATGTTTCCATGTATTTATATTATGAAGTATAGAAATTATGAAAAACCTATTATGTTATATATATCGTTATAATACTTTTCATAATCACTTATTCCCTCTTGTGAGGTAAAATAATATTTTTGATATGGTTTAAGTTGATCTAAGATGAATAATTTCTCCTCTTATTTAAGAAAAAATCAAAAATTATGACAATAATCAATGAAATTATTACCATTAAATATTTACTTCTTAAAGACTAGTCTCATTAATAGATTTATTTCTATGTTTAATCCCACAAATACCTACAAAAAATATATTTCATTATTAGTGTTATTTATATTAATATTTAATATGGACTTTTATTAAATATACTCCCACTAAATTAATTACCCTCACTATTATAAATATAATGGGATAAGATCTATAATACTACATATCTTAGCTCTAATAATATCATCTCTTAAGCCATGTATATTTTTGGTAAACAACTCTTATTCATTATTTTAAATAAAATCATAAATTTTTTAGTGAACAATACCTTATATAATTCATCTCATGAATATTCTCTACACTATGCCTTTATGAGCCAATATAATTGGGTTAGCTAGTCAAGTTCAACTCAATATTCATTTTATGATAATTCTTAACATTTTCTCCTAACATACGATGAATCATTTATCTTCGGCTAAGAACAACCCATATATTCAATTGATCGAGGTCATGATCAATGTCACTCTTAGTTGAAGGCATATAATAGATAAATATTCAATGGTGGATTTTATATTTAGCCTCCCCGTTAAGATTATATATATCATATACATGACTTGTATGATCATATTCATGGTAATTTAACCATGTGTATCTTATATGTAATCAATTAATTATTTACATATTTAACTAATTATGTAAATAATTAATTTACTTTCATATCTCATATGATGTTCCAGAGTTTTAATCACATTACATTGAACAATTATATAATTCAGCATCAATTTTAGTAAGACACAAAGATCTAGTATTCTTAATGAGTCTTGTGCACTAGAGCATAGGTTATGGGATATTTCACATAAGTAATGAGCAGAAACCACTAAATATAATTACACATCATTAGAGAGATCATATCATCAAACTTTCCATCAATATTTTATGTGAGTCCTAAATTAATTTTACATAGTGTGAATATATCATAATATTATACAATATTATATCACATAGTTTATATATTTTTCATTTATCGAGTGTGGTTATAATCATTATAAAAAACTACATTTAACCATGTTTTTAACACCAGATACTTTTATGAGAAATATTTTTTTTATGTTATATACGTCATCAAAGAAATATTTCACTACACACAACACTAGCGTGGCTTTCATTACACACAATCGTGATCTTCCTCGATAGCATGCGTTGTACGGAATACCGAGTTTCACTAAACAACGATATGCAATTAAAATATTATTAAAACTAGTAGTTATGAATAGTAATACCCACATTTTGAAATTTTATAAAATTTATCTTTCAAAATGTACTTCATTTTTGGATTCGGAATATCGAAATTATCCTAGGGTGATTTTTTGGTCTTTTTCTGAAAACTTTCAATTTTTGATGAATAATGAAAACACTAGGTTACTATTTAAAACACGACTTTTTATTTAGATAATTATTTATTTTATATAAATTTGTTTCAGGTCAGAATTGATACATAATACCTATATAAGTTCAAAGTAATTCATTGGATTCATTTTATAATAATTTTAGATATATAAAAATTTTATTGAACTTTCCACAGTCTTTTACCCACCTCCTAGGAGAGTTTGAAAATTTACATAAAACATTATTTTACCGCTTCTGTGAGTGGAATTTCAAAAATCCGAGAGACATGGTTAATATCAGGGAGTAAAATTTGGTTCAATAAGATAAAAATAATTTTTGGTGAATAGTAACTTTTTACTTTTATTTACCACGGTTAAAAGTAAATAGGGTAATTAAGGGTAAAAATGATATTATTATTACCCTAACACATGTCCTAATTCTATTGGATAAGTTTAATTCGACCAAAAACAACCTTAGGAATAAAATATGACCATTTAGGTCCACTTGTATTAGATTAGGACATTTAATATTATTTTATTTAAAGAAGAGTTAAAATAGTTAAAATCAAAGTTTCATAACTAAAACATTTTTAATATAGGGTTATAAATAAGATAAATTAGACTATAAATATTCATTAGAAAGATAAAACTATTTCCTACATAATGGTATTTTATTTATAATTTTTATAATTTAAATAATTTAATTTATTTATGACACAATGATGATGCATTAATTACCTTATTAATGAAATATTAACATAATTGATATTATAAATACCCAAATAAATTTAATTTGAGACTTTTAATGAATTATACTAATTTTATAGGTTAATATGACATATTATTATTTATTAAATTAACTTTTTTCGAACTAATCATGATGTTATGATTTTCACAAAAATCAATTACCAAATAGTGTCAAAATTTACATAAAATAGTTTTTAAAACAAATATTATATTATTAATTGTTATTTTATTCCTAAAAATCTAAGGTTCGTCCAAATGACTTAGATAAGGTTATATATATTAATAATTAACCACTTGTGGTTAGTTTAACTTGTTATAGTACGTTTATTAACCACATATTGTAAGAAAACAAGAAGACACTGTAAAAGATAAATTATTTATCTTAGAGTTAAATCTAAATGATAATGTTAAAATACTAACCTAAACTTGTCTAAAATATATTTTTTGAGATTATTTCTACCCATACCCACATTAGCTTCGAAATAAATCAATTTTTAGCTATTAATAACCGAATATGACTTTATTATAAAATAATATTTTAAGTTTTTCCTAAGGTGCCTCTCTCCTCCCTTATAAAAGGGAACCTCCTCCCTCTCCTCCTCACACCACTTTGAGCCTTCAAGATCAGCCAACCCCTGAATATTTCCCTTCTCAACTTCCCTAGAAACATCCTAGAGGTCATTTTCTTCTTCAAATACCATATTTAGTGCCCTAAGAGGAGGTTAAGAAGAGGCGCTTCAAAGAAGAGGTAATGTCCGTTACAGATTCTTTCAACTTTATTTCTTCTTCTACTTATTCTTCTTTAGTTGTTTAATTATGAAGTAATAACATCATTATCACTCATATATTAATATGTTATTATACATTTTAAACAACCATATTTCAGCTTCTATTCGTCCTACGAAAAACGAAATCACCGCGTGTGCGTACGTACGGAATACCGTCTCCACGCCGTGGTGTAATCTGTTTTCCACCACCACCTTACTTGGATGGGTATAATGGTGTAAAGAATAACTATATATGATTATTTTAAATTGATATTTATTCTTAAATATTATATATACACTTCAATACAATTCCATGATCATGGGAATGATATCATCGCTCGTCCGTACGTACGGCCTACCGTCTCCACGATGTGATGCGACTCGTTCTACATGATCTTCAATGCATATTGATTATATAAATGAATTGAATGAATAAATATGATATTTATTACACTAATACCATTATTTAAATGAGGTATCTATAACCTAAAAATAAGAATAAGAATTTATTCGACAAAACACACATAAGAAAAAAAGGAAATAAACACCCGAATAACAAGTAGAAATGAAATATTACTAATACGAAGCTAAGAATATGAACATATATGATATCATAACAATGAGTAAAATTATATAATAACTCAATAAAATTATTTAAATCATTATACATGAGGTTCGGACACGTATGAAGCAAATCGGACCTAAGGTAAGGGATAATTATTCCAATCTCATTCTTATCCGAGATTGTTTATTCGTAATTATTTACTGGGGTTATGTTTATCATCCATGTCCATATGTTCTCAAAATGTTTTCATAAAATGTTTACTTTTCGTCCATGTATATTTAAAGTCATTTTTACCCTTCTTTACTTTTACTATGTGTTATGGATGGAATCTTTCTTTTGTTTACCATATGCGGTACTTTTTTACTTTTCCGTTAAAAGTATGAGGAGAATATTTTTTTTTAACTTATACGTAAAGAACGGAGTTTACGATTTTATAACGCCTTATTTTCATGATTATTACTCTACATATTTTCAATGTTATTTTCAATAAAATCCTTTTATTTTAAAATTGTTTTGCATTTTGTAAAAAGAAAATTATTTTGAAGAAGAAAGGATATTTTCCTCGAGAATTCATTTCAAGTGTTTTATCAAAACAATTTTCCATATAAGATGACATTATTTCATATGTGAATGTTTCAAGTATAATGTATCTATGATTTACATGGTTCAAATTTTCTTATGATGAAATGATATCCATTTATTTTATATGGATTATGTCATTATGGGATGATTTTTATGAAACCCATTTTATTCTTTGGGTTATGATGAATGATTTATGTTTATGTTGTGGAACACGTAAGAATGATTTAATTATGAGATGGGTGGGACCTATATCTCCCTCCAATACATTGGGTAAAGATTTATATCTCATGATATAGACATGTATGGAAAGGTAAGTTAATCTGGTTCAGTGATACAGGACTGAAACGAGGAGTGAACTCGGTTCAGAAATGGACTTTGTCTGCTAAGATAGTCTTGGAAATGAGTCTTGACTACTAAGAAATGATTCTATATGATTATGTGTATATTCCACAAAGTTTCATGTTATGATTATTGGGATTACATTTCACTACTATGATTTATCCCATGTCATGAAATTATGATCTCTTTTGCAGGTTAATATTTCCAAAATGTTATGTTCTTATGAATATGATGTGATTGATATTTCTTTTGTTTACCCTTACTGAGCATTTGAGCTCACCCTTTTGTATGTTTTCTTTTCCCCAGGTCAGGACGAAGGGTATTAAGTAATATATTCAAAAAGGGACTCTAGATATGATAAAATAAAAGGGAGACAGTGTAGATGATTTATGAACCAGTTGTTTATGTTTCCCAGTTTCTAAAGACAATATACCTATACGGTCCTTTCATGGTTTTGTTATATGTTGTAAAAGTATGCTTCAATTCTGAATTAATAACAATGTATGTAAAGTATGGGTCGTTATAGTTGGTATCATAGGAACGGTATAGTCAAAGTTTGGAAACTAGGATGTGAAAGCCTTAGTAAGAACCCTAAGGATAAGTCTAAGCATAGAACACAATCTTAGTGTTTTAGAAATGGCCATGAATAAACTATGATAATACCTTTAGTGTGAAATTTTATTCTTGATTATGTGGTTTGACTATTATGATTAGTGTTTCTCACACTATGCTTATTGGTTTTAGTCAATGGCTGGAACCTGAAGGAACCGTGTTAATGCTGAATGCGACGGGCAATGCAATGATTTTCCCCCTGAGCAACCAAATGTTATGGGAGTTAGAATGCAAAATCTTGTATCCATGCTCACAAAACTTTCTCAAGCTATGAATCATGCATGACTTCCAAATGAGCAAAGGAAGGAGAAACATTCTGTTGAATCCTTCATGAGGCAGCATCGACCTTCATTCAGTTGGTCTACTGATCCATTAGTGGCTGAACAATGGATCTGTACCACTAAAAAGATATTTTCAGTTCTTAAATGTTCTGAACATGATAAATTTATCTTAGCAGTATATCGTTTGGAAGGTGAAGCTGATAAATGGTGGAATCTTATCAAGAATACGAGGCCAAGATATGAAATTGAGTCCATGGAATGGGACGAGTTCAAGAAATTATTTTTCAATAAGTACTCCCCTCGTATTCTTCGAACAAAGATGGTGAAGGAGTTTCATGAACTAAAGAAAAAGGATGATGAATCTGTTGGTACCTACGAAGCAAATTTTACAAGACTTGCAAGGAATGCTTCTAGGATTATTATCCAACTGAAGAGTAAGATCGATCGATTATTTAGTGGCTTAAATCCAAGTCTTCGAAGGGCGTTAGCCATAAGGGACTTCAATAGCTACTAGGAAATCGTTCGATGTGCTCTCAAGGTTGATATGGAGATTGGAGTAAACCATCAGTCATATGCATTTGATAAGAAGAGGAAAATTGAATTCAAAGGGAAATCTAAATAGAACACTGAAAAGAAGATGAGTTTTCCCTTATGCTCAAAGTGTGGAAAGAAACATGGAGGGATTTTTCTTAAAGGGACATTTAAATGCTTCAAATGTGGAAAATAAGGTCATCGGGAATTTGAATGCCACAATTATGGGAAGAAGATGTCTAATGATGCGAACAAAGAAAAGGCTACATAGAGTGCACCTCCTATACTTCAATGTTACAAGTGCAAGGAAATGGGGCATTATACCAATCAATGCCCTAATCCAAGGGAGTTTGATGATGATCGACGTCAAAAAACTCTTAAGGCTAAAGACAAAGGAAAGTCACATGCAATTTCTATCAACGATGTGGATTATGATAATGAAGTGGTGAAAGGTACACATAACATCCACTCTAGAGTAGAAAATGTTTTATTTGATTCTGGATCCACCCACTCTTTTATTTCTGAAGAATTTTCTAAGGGTATTGTCATACTACCTCAACAATTAGCTGTTGAGTTAGTTGTGACAACCCCTAATGGCACAACAGTCATATCAAAAGTTTATAATTATTCTCTGATTGATGTTTGTGGGAAATTGTTTCCTGGAAATCATGTGATCCTTCCTATAGTGGAATTTGATATGATTCTTGGCATGGATTGGCTTTCCTTATATGGAGCTCATATTGATTGACAAAGAAGGGAAGTCACATTTCATATTCCAGATCAATCTATGATCGTCTATCGAAGCAAGTATGAACATAACCTTCCGGTGTAAATTTCTTCCATATTATGGGTCTTGATTCCAATAAATGAAGGTTATTTATCTCAAATGGTTGGTGAGAAACTCATGATTAAAAATATATCCATTGTACGAGAGTTTGATGATCTCTTTCTGGAGGAATTGTCGGGTCTTCCACCAAATCGTGAAGTTGATTTTTCAATAGAACTCATACCGGGTGCTATGCCTATTTCAAAGACACCTTATAGAATGGCCCCAATTGAGTTACAGGAATTGGAGAAGCAACACCAAGAGAATATTGAGAAGGGATTCATATTCCCTAGTGCATTACCTTGGGGAGCACCTGTTCTGTTTGTTAAGAAGAAAAATAGATCAATGAGACTCTGTATTGATTATCAAGAACTTAAAAAGATCACTATCAAGAACAAATATCCTCTCCCATGCATTGATTAATTATTTGACCCACTATGCAGATCTCAATACTTTTCCAAGATTGATCTTCATTCAGGGTATCATCAATTAAGGGTCAAAAGGGAGGATATACCAAAGACAGCTTTCCGTACAAGGTATGGACACTATGAATTTATAGTGATTCCATTTGGTCTTACTAATTCCCCTTCTATCTTCATGGATCTAATGAATAGAGTCTTTAGAGACTATCTTTATCAGTTTGTGGTAGTCTTTATAGACGATATTTTTGTCTATTCAAAGAGCAAGTAAGAACATAAGGATCACTTGAGAATTGTATTGAAGACCCTGAGAAAGGAGAAGCTTTATGTCAAATTTACCAAGTGTGAATTTTGGCTTAAAAAAGTTGCATTTTTGGGTCACATAATCTCAAAAGAGGGGATATCTGTGGATCCAGCAAAATAGAGGTTATTGAAAGACGGTGGAGACCAAAAACAGTAACTGAGATCCGAAGTTTTATTGGTTTGGCTGGATATTATCGGCGTTTTGTGAAAGATTTTTCACGATTATCTAATCCACTCACCAGGTTGACTCGAAAAGGAGTTAAGTTCGTTTGGATAGGGGAGTGTGAAGAGAATTTCAAGGAGTTAAAAAGAATGTTTTCTAGTGCACCTGTGCTCACACTGCCTTGTAGTGGAGAAAGGTTTCTGATCTACAGTGATGCATCCAAGAAGGGACTGGGGTGTGTTCTCATGAAAAATGATGTGGTGATAGCTTATGCCTCACAACAGTTGAAAATCCATGAGCAAAATTACCCAACTCATGATTTGGAGTTAGCTGCAGTAATCTTTTCATTAAAGATTTAGAGGCATTATCTTTATGGAGAAAGGTGTGATATTTATACTGATTATAAAAGTTTACAGTATATTTTCACACAAAAGGAGCTGAATATGCACCAAAGAAGATGGTTGGAGCTGATTAAGGATTATGACTACTCAATTCATTACCACCCTAGGAAAGCAAACAAGGTGGCAGATGCATTAAGTCGACAAGACCATGCTAGCTTATCCATGATGAGGATCACAAAAGATCCAATATTTATGGATTTACAAAGGATGGATCTTGGAATTATAATGGAAGGGGGAAAAACTTATCTTTCTCAAATGAATGCTCAACCACCTATACATGTGAATATTAAAGAGGCACATAAAGAAGATGTAGAGTTACAAAATAAGGTGAGAAATGTTCCTGAATTACACTTTGATTGTGATGAAATAATAAGGTTCGGGAATCGGGTTTGTTTTCCTCCCATCCCAGAATTAGAGAAGGAAATATTGGATGAAGCTCACAGTTCTTCATTCTCTATTCATCCTGGAAGCACGAAGATGTATAGGGACCAGAAAGAGTACTTCTGGTGGGATGGCATGAAAAGAGATTTTTCTGAATATGTCTCTCGATGCTTGGTTTGTCAGCAAGTTAAATTTGAGAGACAGAAGTCTAAGGGGATATTACAACCATTACCCATACCCGAATGGAAATGGGAAAACATCACTATGGACTTTTTCATTAGACTTCCTAAAACATCCAAAAGCAATAATTCTATCTGGGTCATAGTTGATCATCTTACAAAGTCGGAACACTTCATTGCTATTAGAGAGGATTTCTCTCTTGATCAGCTTTCCAGGATATATGTAAAGGAAGTGGTAAGATTTCATGGAGTACCACTTTCCATTATATGTGATCGGGATCTGAGGTTTACCTCAATGTTTTGTAAAATTCTTCAACATACTCTAGAAACATAGTTGAGTTTTAGCACTGCTTATCATCCTCAGAGAGACGGTCAGTCTGAGAGGACAATTCAAACTCTAAAATATATGTTAAGATATTTCTCTATGTATTTCAAAGGTGGTTGGGATCAACACCTACCTTTGGTGGAATTTTCTTATAATAATAGCTTTCACTCCAGTATTCAGATGGATCCTTATAAAGCTCTCTATGGAAATAAATGCCAAACTCCAACTTGCTGGGATGAAGTTGGGCAAAGAAAGCTATTAGGACCTGATATTATTGATGAGATGGAAGAAAAGGTCAGATCTATTCAACAACACATAAGAGTAGCTCAGAGTCGACAAAAAAGTTATGCTGACAACTGAAGAAAAGACCTAGAGTTTGAAGTGGGTGATAAAGTGTTCTTACGAATATCTCCTTGGAAGAGAGTAATGAGATTTGGAAAGAAGGAAAAGTTGAGCCCTAGGTATATCGGTCCTTTCGAAATACCAGATCGTGTTGGGAAGGTAGATTAACGATTGGTGCTTCCACCTAATCTCTCTCAAGTTCACGATGTGTTCCATGTATCTCTCTTGAGAAATTACATACCTGATCGTTCACATGTACTCAGCTCAGAAGTTGTACCGCTGGAGAAAGATATTTCTTATGAATAACAGCCGATAAAGATTCTGGATCATAGAGAAAAAGTCTTACAGAACAAGACCACTCGCTTGGTGAAATTTTTATGGAGGAACCACCAATTAGAAGAAGCTACATGGGATCTTGAGGATATGATGAGGGAGAGGTATCCTCATTTTTTTGTTACAAAGTGATGAATTTCAAGGGCGAATTTCATTTTAAGGGGGGTAGAATGTAACAACTGAGATTTTTATGAGAAATATTTTGTTTTTATGTTATATACATCATCAAATGAATCTTTCACTACACACAACACTAGCTTGTCTTACTTTACATGCAATCACGACCTTCCTCGATAGCTTTTGGTGTACGCAATACCGAGTTTCACAAAACAATGATATACTATTAAAATATTATTAAGACACGCTGTTATGAATAGTAATACCCACTTTTTGAAATTTTATATATTTTATCTTTCAAAATGGACTTCATTTTTGGATTCGGAATATCGAAATTATCCTAGGGTTAATTTTTTGTATTTTTCAGAAAACTTTCAATTTTTTATGAATAGTGAAAACACTGGGTTACTATTTAAAAACCGACTTTTTATTTAAATAATTATTTAATTTATTTAAATTTATTTTAGGTCAAAATTGATACATAATACCTATATAATTTCAAAGTAATTCATTGGTTTCATTTTATAATAATTTTAGATATATAAAAATTTTATTGAACTTTTCACCGTCTTTTACCCACCTCCTAGGAGAGTTTAAAAATTTACATAAAACATAATTTTACCACTTCTGTGAGTGGAATTTAGAAAATCCTAGAGACATGGTTAATATTAAGGAGTAAAATGTGATTCAATAAGATAAAAATAATTTTTGGTGAATAGTAACTTTTTACTTTTATTTACCACAGTTAAAAGTAAATAGGGTAATTAAGGGTAAAAAGGATATTATTATTACCCTAACACATGTCCTAATTCTATTGGATAAGTTTAATTCGACCAAAAACAACCTTAGTAATAAAATATGACCATTTAAGTCCACATGTATTAGATTAGGACATTTAATATTATTTTATTTAAAGAAGAGTTAAAATAGTTAAAATCAATGTTTCATAACTAAAACATTTTTAATATAGGGTTATAAATAAGATAAATTAGACTATAAATATTAATTATAAAGATAAAAATATTTCCTACATAATTTTTTTTTATTTATAATTTTTAGACTTTAAATAATTTAATTTATTTATGACACAATGATGATGCAGTAATTACCTTATTAAGGAAATATTAACATAATTGATATTATAAATACCCAAATAAATGTAATTTGAGACTTTTCATGAATTAAACTAATTTTATAGGTTAATATGACATATTATTATTGATTTAATTAACTTTTTTCGATCTAATCATGTTGTTATGAGTTTCAAAAAAATCAATTACCAAATAGTGTCAAAATTGTCATAAAATAGTTTTTAAAACAAATATTATATTATTAATTGTTATTTTATTACTAAAAATCTAAGGTTCGTACAAATGACTTATATAAGGTTATATATAATAATAATGAACCACTTGGGGTTATTTTGGCTTTTTATAGTAAGTTTATTAACCATATAGTGTAAGAAAAGAAGAAGACACGGTAAAAGATAAATTATTTAACATAGAGTTAAATCTAAATGACAATGTTAAAATAGTAACCTAAACTTGTATAAAATCTATTTGTTGAAAATATTTAGACCCATCCCCACCTTATCTTAGAAATAAATCAATTTTGAGCTATTAATAACCGAATATGACTTTATTATAAAATAATATTTTAAGTTTTTTCTAAGGTGCCCCTCTCCTCCCTTATAAAAGGGCACGTCCTCCCTCTCCTCTTCACACCACTTTGAGCCTTCAAGCTCAACAAACCCCTGCCAATTTACCTTCTTAACTTCCCTAGAACCATCCTAGAGGTCATGTTCTTCTTCAAAGACCATCTTTAGTGCCCTAAGAGGAGGTTAAGAAGAGGTAATGTCCGTTACCGATTCTTTCAACTTTATTTCTTCTTCTACTTCTTCTTCTTTAGTTGTTTGATTATGAAGTAATAACATCAGTATCACTCATATACTGATATGTTATTATAATTATGAAACAACCCTATTTCACCTTCTATCCATCCTATGGAAAACGAAATCACCGTGCATGCGTACGTACGGAATACCATCTCCACGTCGTGGTGTAATCTATTTTCCACCACCACCTTACTTGGATGGGTATAATGGTGTAAAGAATAACTATATATGATTAATTTAAAATGAAATTGATTCTGAAATAGTATACATACACTTCAATACAATTCCATGATCATGGGAATGATATCATCACTCGTGCGTACGTACGGCCTACCATCTCCATGATGTGATGTGACTCATTCTACATGATCTTCAATGCATAATGATTATATAAATGAATTGAATGAATAAATATGATATATATTACACTAATACAATTCTGGAAATGAGGTATCTATAACCAAAAAAAATAATAAGAACTTATTTGACAAAACACGCATAAGAACAAAAAGAAATAAACACCTGAATCACAAGTAGCAATGAAATATTACTAATACGAAGCTAAGAATATGAAAATATATGATATCATTACAATGAGTAAGATTCTGGAATAAGTCAATAACATTATTTAAATCATTATACAGGAGTTTTGGACATGTACGAAGCAAATCGGACCTAAGGTAAGGATAATTATTCCAATCTCATTCTTATCCGAGATTGTTTATTTGTAAGTATTTACTGGGGTTATGTTTATCATCAATGTCCATATGTTCTCAAAATGTTTTCATAAAATGTTTACTTTTATTCCATGTATTTTTAAAGCCATTTTTACCCCTCTTGACTTTTACTTTGTGTTATGGATGGAATCTTTCTTTTGTTTACCATACGTGGTACTTTTTGACTTTTCCGTTAAAAGTACGAGGAGAATGTTTTTTTAAAATTATACGAAAAGAATGGAGTTTATGGTTTTATAACGCCTTATTTTCATGAATATTACTCTACATGTTTTCATGGTTATTTTCAATAAAATCCTTTTATTTTAATTTTTTTTGGCATTTTGTAAAAAGAAAATGATTTTGAAGAAGAAATGATATTTTCCTCAAGAATTCATTTCAAGTGTTTTATCAAAACCATTTTCCATCTAAGATGACATTATTTCATATGTGAATGTTTCAAGTATAATGTCTCTATGATTTACATGGTTCCAATTTTCTTATGATGAAATGATATCCATTTCTTTGATATGGATTATGTTATGATGGGATAATGTTTATGAAACCCATTTTATTCTTTGGGTTATGATGAATGATTTATATTTATGTTGTGGAACATGTAAGAATGATTTTATTATGAGATGGGTGGGACATATATCTCCCTCCAATGCATTGGGTAAAGATTTATATCTCCTAAGAGAGACATGGCTGGAACGGCAGGTTAATCCGGTTCAGTGATACAGGACTGAAATGAGGAGTGAACTCGGTTCAGAAATGGACTTTGTCCGTTAAGATAGTCTTGGAAATGAGTATTGACTACTAAGAAATGATTTTCTATGATTATGTGTAAATTCCACAAAGTTTCATGTTATTATTATTGGGATTACATTTCACTACTATGATTTGTCCCATGTTATGAAATTGTGATCTCTTTTGCAGGTTAAGATTTCCAAAATGTTATGTTATTATGAATATGATGTGATTGATATTTCTTTTCTTTACCCTTACTGAGCATTTGAGCTCACCCTTTTGTATGTTTTCTTTTCCCCAGGTCAAGAAGAAGGGTATTAAGTAAGACATGCCAAAAGGGACTCTAGATATGATAAAATAAAAGGGAGACAGTGTAGATGATTTATGAACCAGTTGTTTATGTTTCCCAGTTTCTAAATACACTATACCTATACAGTCATTTCATGGTTTTGTTATATGTTGTAATAAGTATGCTTCAATTCGGAAGTAATAACAATTTATGTAAATTATGGGTAGTTATAATGTTTCTATTTTAAATTATCCACATTTATAGGCATGGTTCACATCAGCACCACCCCATCCCCGGATACCAACAATGCCCCCCCCCCCCCACTCCTCCCAATGCCTTGCCCCTGTGTTGACCTTTCCATCACTTTAATGTCCCCCAAACATCGACCATGATCCCCCAAAACACCTACATCACATTGCCATGCCCCCCTATGCTTGTGTCATGTTATGGGCCATGTTTTTTAAAAGTGGAGGGTCACCAAAAATGAACATGAAACTTCCTTACTAGGATTGAATGTATGGACCACCACATTCATCCGTTTTTTAAATTCATTTTTTCATTATAGTACATTTATGTATACATAATATATTTTTATATAAATAAAAATTAATATATGTTTGTGTATAAATATATTATTATATATATTAATATATATAAAAAAAATTAAAATAATTATACTAATAAATATATATATATATATATATTAGATATATTTAATATATTTTGTGTGTACTAATAAATTTATATATATATATATATATATATATGTAATTTAACATATAAATTTATATATATGTTATATATTAATATATAAATTAATATGTTTGTTATTGTATATAGACATATATGTTATTATATATTACATATATATGTGCTAATATATATTATTATATATTTATATATAATTGTTATTATGTTTATATTATTTCTATAAGTTAGTGTACATTAATGTATATTTAATTATATATTTATATATAATTAATATATGTGTTGTTATATGTTACATATATATATATATGTTACCATATGTTATTACAAATTAATATACAGGCTATATATTAATATATAAATTAATATATATTTTATTATATATATATATATATAATTAACATAAATATATGAACATTTATATGAATATACATATATATGTATATTAATGATAATTTATTCTATTATTAATAATTAATTATAATTATGTTTTAACTTGTGTGTTAATGTGTTTATATGTATGTATATGTATATTAATTTTATATAAATAACATTAATTTACATTGTTATATAATGAAATTATATATTTAATATTATTAATATTTCTATATATGTGTGTGTGTGTATTAATATAAATATACTTATAAATTTATATATTCATATTATATGCTCTTTTTATTTTTATTTTTATTTTTATTACATAGATAGGAGGCCTAAATAGATAGTCCATTACATCAATTTAATGACCCTACTACATTGGAACAACCCCTACCTAGTGCTTCTTAAAGTTTTCATCAATACCACCACCTTGATGTTGCTACTAGCCTGCAGTGCCCATGTGCAGAGCTGCACGGGCTGAAGGCGTGACCATCATATCCCACCTTCAATCCATGGGTTCAGTTGGTTCCACCTTTGTGACTAGTTATACTCCGGTCTATACAATAAGGGTTTCTCTAGTAAGATGGTATGTGTTGGTTCATGGCTTTTAGGCCCTGTGGTCCAAAGGTCTTTGATGGCCCAAAGTCCATGTGGCTTGAAGGCCTAATTTTGTGGCCCAAAATCTCAATTTATACAAATTGTATTGCTGCAACAGTACCTCACTACAGTTCCAACTACAATATGTCCACTAATAAAATTCTATAGTACTACTACAGTTCCTTTGAAAATTCAAACCCTCCCAGATTTAAATACGAGTCTGTTAGAGGATTACAGGGTGTTTTTACCACTTAGGAAAGCCCCCAAATTCATATATTCATATAAAGATAATTGTAAATTAATGTGTATATATATATATATTCATATATATATAAATATATTTTAATTTATTATTTAATTTATCCATGTTCTGAAAATGTGGTTAAATGTAAATTATAAATTTTTTTAATTACAGCTAAAAAATACCGTTAAATTAGATATGTATTCAGAA
The DNA here is from genome assembly GCA_963277665.1 of Viscum album. Lineage (NCBI taxonomy): Eukaryota > Viridiplantae > Streptophyta > Magnoliopsida > Santalales > Viscaceae > Viscum > Viscum album. Next base: position 208,257,181 of record OY728166.1, read on the forward strand.
AAACACCATTAAATTAAAAATTAACCACATTTTAAAATTTGGTCAAATTAGCCATGATTTCATTAAAATAGAGATAAATTAAAAAAATATACAAATTTCAAAAAAAGGTTGAAAAACAAAACTAAATCATCCATTTTCTATGAAAATGTGTTTAAATTAAAAAATAGCCATGTTTTTAATAAAACGCATCCAAAAAAACACAGCTAATTTCTATTTTTGGTAGTGTGATACCACTGATAGGTTTTAGTAATTATATTGACACTTGGTACACAATTAAAGTAACAATAAAACATATCCAATATCATAATTAATAAATGAAAATCATAATAATAAAGTAATTAAATAAAAATAACTTTATAAAAATATCTGTATATTTAGATCAAACTTTAATTGGAAAACTCAAGTCTCCTTTGGTATCCATTGATAAAGTTAATCAAAAATTACTTGGTGAGATCCCATTTCCTATCCAAGTGATTATAGTCACTCCTCTAAGGAAAATTTTTTAAGAATAAAGGATAAATATAATAAATAACCTCTCAGATGAGTGTAACTATAAAACTATCCGAAATGAGAAAAACTAGAGAAAGCTTTATTGGGTGAAGAAAACTACATAATATATAACACCCTATTTTTTATTCTTGGTATAATTTATTATAATAATACTTTTTGAGTTAAAATATTGAAATTATTTAAAATTTTAATAAATATATGGTGATTCACAGTTAGTGCACGATTTAGGAAACTATGCATGGTGACCATAGAGTGTCAAATGGTTTAGGAATATGGCGTTGCACAGTCAGTGCATAGTTCTAGAGACCATTCAAGGAAACCATGCATTTGATAATGTATACTTGAAAATTTTATTTTCATATCTAGTCTTCTCAATATATTTTATAATTAACTATTATATTATTATTTATTATGATTAAGTGTTTTATATGATCATGTAATTGATTAATAATGTTTTAAATTTTAACTTAGATTTTCTTAAAAAATATATGTTCTTTTGAGAGTCATGTGTTTTTTTGGTTATTGATATTATATATAAATATATATATTACATTTTCATTTATTAAGGAATATAAATATTAATTTCAATATTTGGGTAATTAAAATTTATGATGAAAAATTGATAGCATGTATTTTATTGGTTATAATAATTTTATTTCATTATTCTAATTATAATATTATTATTATTTAAGTTAAGTAATAAGGTAAATGATGGAATAAATCTACTTTCCCCATTTATGGAGATAGTTACACACAAAGGGGTGGGTGAATCTCTCCTTTATCCTTCTAGGAACTTCTTCTCTATCACTTCCCATGAAAAACCAAAGGCATGTCTCTCTCTTCATATTTTCTTATTCTATTTATCTTCTTACTCTACTATTTATCTTCTCCATTTCATATTTCTATAAACTAGGGTTCATTGGTGATGGGTTTTCTTTATTCCTTAGAAAAACACCTAAAATTTACAAGTTTATTTCTCTATAGAGTTAGTACAACCAACTTTGTGTTATTTCTACTCGGTTGTAGGTTCTGCTTCATACCTATGATTAATCTATAAGTGTTTATTATTTCAGGTATTGGATATATTTTTGAACCTTTTTTGAGAATTGTAAATCATTTTATATGATTATTTAGGTCTACAATAGGGGTATCAAATGACTAGTACCCATGAAAATTATAATATCATACATAAAGGTAGGTGGATCTATGTGTTTTCATTTATTTAAAGAATCATGAATTCTTGATTATTTTAAATATTATTTTCATATAAACTAAATTTATACATGATATATATATATAAGGGATAATTTATGTTGTGATTTTTTTATTAAACACAAATCATTATTTTTCCCTTTAAAAAGGTAGCGCAGTGGTGACCACGAGGTTGTCTCATGAGGAGGTTATAGGATAAGTTTTCAAAATTTCACTTTGTTAATTTATGTGATGTCCTGACCTATGAGCCACTAAAAGATTCCCTAAGTCGGTGGGCCGCATGGCCTCAAGTTCTCCTCCCTGTATTCCAAAGGTTTTTAACTAGTAATGTAGGTCAAATGTGGCACAGTGGGAAGACTATACCCTCATGGTCAAAGTAGCAAAGTGGTATAATCAACCGAATAATAGCAAATTCATAATAAATAAATCACAGTGGAAGTTAAAGCATCCAAAGGTAATATATAAACAATAACAACCATAACCATTATCATATATAGAATGATTTAATTTTCCGTATCTATCAAAATAAAACATAAAGTTATAGAAGTAGGAAAGAAATATAGTACATGTATTAAAAGAAAAAAAGGCCAAGAATTATATCTCTAATATCATCACAAGTAATATGTAAGTCTTTTGCTTCCCCACTCCCATGTGAAAACTAAATCAAGTATCAACAACTTTCCACTTTCCCTTATATCTACCTGCATCCACATAATCTATTTAGGTACCATCAACATCCTGGATAGGGTGTGAGATAAACTTAGTAGGCCACCACCAACGTTGTCTATAAATACTCAGTTAGTTCATATAATATGATAGTGTATGGTTATATATAGTAAGAATTAATAAAACTATAAAGACTCATCCCTAATTCTTGAAGGACCATAGGTTGACACTGCTTGATTTGACCTAAGTAGGATGATCTCTGATCAAGTAACCATGTGCATACATATATATGGTATGTATATGTAGTGACATCTATAGCCACATATATAGATACTAATACTAGCATGGACCTGAGGCGTAACTCAGACACCCATGGGTTGTAGCATGAGTCTCACAAGTATAAAGGGATGAAATTTTCAATATCATAAAATTAGGGTTTCCACGCCCAAATAATATCATTAGGGTCTCCATGCCCATATCATAACAATAGGGTCACCAGGCTTGAATCATATAAATAAGGGTCTTCATTCCCATGTCATGATAATAAGTTCATCATGCCCATGCATCACAATATATAAGGTTATCCATGACCACATTATAGAAATAGGTTCACTATGCCTAAATCATAATAGATGGTTGTCATTCCCAAATCACAATATAGAGATTCCATGCCCAGATCACAATATAGGGGTGTCATGCCCGGATCACAATATAGGGACGCCATGCCCAGATCACAATATAGAGGACACCATACCCTGATCACAATATAGGGATTCCATGATTGAATCATAATATAGGGATTCCATTCCCATAAAATAATACATGAGGTTAATTGTTCCCATTTATAATAATAGTGATAATTAATCAAAGGTTTTAATACAAGCCAATAAGTAGTTCGAAATTAAATTTTATTTCTATTTAACAAGCATGTAATCATTTTCCTATTTAATAAAGTGACGTGGTCGTACCACTCACTTCTATTCAATTCATTTGATATTGAAAATTGTGTTATTCATGTTATACAACAACAATTATACAATTCTTATACGATATCACAACATAGAAGTTAATCCAAACATTTGGGTAGGTGTTTGGTCTATATAACCATTGTGGGACCCCAGGACACCCTGAGAGGGGAGGGGTGATCCAGGGTGAAATTGTTTTCTTTTAAATCAAAGATCATATTCCCATGCTGGTAGGAACTCATTAAACCTACAAGACTAATGAGAACAGAAAGAAAACAATCCCATGCATAGAGACCACACAACACTTTTACTTGGTTCGCCACTAAGGGCTACGTCCAAGGAGCATACGTCGTTAATGTGTCGGTCATACCTAAATCCACTAATATTTATTAGTTTATGGATTACAAGGTTTAGTCACAGTCACTCTATACTAGGATCACTGCCTTTATGAAGTTTCATAGAAATCTCACTATGTCCCTTGGATCACTTTTGTCGACTCCCCCTAGCTCACTACCTTGTGAGAAGTCTAACTCAGTTTATCGACTTGAAGGTCTCTTCAATAGATTTACATTGAAGTCTTTGTCTCTGTTCTTCACATGACACTACTTGCATCAAAGTCCTGAATTGATGCACATGAAAGCACCGAACCACTGAACCAGATATTCAGAACATGTATTCAGCCTACACTGACAATTGCGCGCAGAATCTACCCTATGCGCGCAAGATCTTACTTTTATGCACAAGATTTTCTTTTCATGCATAAAATCTTTCATGAAACTACACCCTTTATGATAAATTTTAACTTTTATGTAAAACTTGAACTTTTGTGAGCAACTTTAAATTTTTCACACAACTTTTTCTTTTTCACGCAACTTTAACTTTTCCACACAACTCCCACTTTTCTACGCAAATCCCTTTTTGCACAAAATTTACACACATCACAACTCGGATCTTCTCAAAGTCTTCAACCATATCGAATGAGAGGGGTAACCTCTTATATTTAGGCATTGCTGATCCCCTCATGAAAACCCCACCGTGTTGTGAAAAAATGCTCATTATGCATGCAATGCTTTTCACGAAGGAACTGTTTTGCACCCACAACTCCAGATTTTTCAAGTAGCTCATGCCTTTTCCATTTTTCGAAATTATGATCCTGAAACATTCCTTTCATGCAAGTTTACAGAACACCAAAAATATTGCGTTCAACCTTATTTTCCAAACACACATTTCTCCATTTTCTGATTTTCATGCCCAAAAATTTGGAAAACACTAGGAAATGATGCCACCTTCAATAATGTTCTTTGCTCAAACTGTATAATCCTTTTCTTGGAAAAAAATTCTGAACATCCAATGGTTATTGACAACAAACACAAACCAAACTTCATTTCTTGCATAGATCGGTCGTGGTTCTAATAATATCCCCCTTTGGGTATGTTGGCAATCACCAGATAAATTCAATAGAGCACCAGCCATAAGAAAATCCTGAAATGCAATAATCAAATCATCCAACACTCTAATTCTACATGAGAAATGATCGGTTTAGAAAACAAGAGGGGAAGCATGAATTGGGATCCCATGTTTTAGAATTCTTAAAGACACCACCCAAGCTATTCTCTTACTTTGCCACAGAAGCATTACATATCTTGAATGTATTTCTTCTCCTCCCATCACCAAATTATCATCGTGTATTCCTTCTCCTACTAACACTAAATTCTCATCATGTCATAGAATAATTACATGTTTATTACATGTAAATCCTGAATTTATTCCTTTCTCCCCCAATGACAATAAACCCAAGGTCTGGTAAAATTTCATTGAACAGCTCAAAACACCCCATGGATAGTATCTCCCCCATAATCCAGCATCACATCCACAAACAGATTAAAAATAGTTAACTTAATTGGGGAGAGGGGAATTTTTTAACCTCTTTATGCACTGGGAGGTGGCTGAACACTGAGGTTCAACCGATGTTTCTCAAACATAGCCGCTGACAGTGGCTTGGCCTGAATATCATCCACTTGCTCATCAGTTCCCACATGATCTATTTTAATCGTTCCTTGTTCAACTTTTTTCTTGATAAAGTGATATCTAATTTCAATATTTTTTTGTATGAGAATGTGGAACAAGATTCTTCATAAGATCAATTGCGCTCTTTTTATCACAGTAAATTTCAATTGGTTGTTTCACCGCATCACCAATATATGTCAGTTGTTGCTTCATCCACAGTAGTTGAGTGCATTCATTTATATCAGAGATATACTCAGCTTCAGTAGCTCTAAGAGAAGTACTTTCCTATTTCTTGCTCAACCAGGAAACATATTTCTTTCCAATATAGAATGCTCCACCACTGGTAAACTTTCTGTCAACTACATCTCTAGCCCAGTCCGAATCAGAAAATGTTAATAATTCACTGACCCTTCCTACAAAAAATTATAATCCATAATTGTGAGTACCTTGAATATACCTCATGATTGTTTTTACTACTTACATACGTTCTTCCTTCGGATTACTCTGAAAGTGGTCTGCTAAGAATTCTGCAAATACAATTTCTAGTCGTGTTGCTTTCAGGTAAAATAAGCTCCCAATAATCCTTCTGTATATTGTGGGATCTACAGGTGTACCATCCTCATGCTTTCCAATTTATATTCCAACTGCAATTGGAGTCGACATTGGTTTGGAGTCATTCATATTAAATTTCTTCAGAATCTCCCTTGCATATTTTTCTTGATAGATGAATGTATAATTCTTATTTTGAATCACTTGCATCCCTATGAAATATGTGAGTTCACCAATCATGGACATTTCAAATTTTTATTTCATGTGATTGGAGAATTCATCCACTAATCCCTAACTTCTTCCACTGAAAATTATATCATCCACATATACCAATACCTTGAACTGTTCTCTTTGAGAATTCTTCACATAAAGGTTGTGATCTACTCTTCCTCTTTTGAATTCAAGCTTTCTTTGATAAGAATCCAACTGATAGTACCATGCATGTGGTGTCTGTTTCAATCCATAGAGTGCTTTATTTAATTTTCAAACCTTCATTTAATCTTTTCCATGAAATAACCCCATTTTTTTTTCAATGTATACTTATTCTTCCAAAACTCCATTTAAGAATTTTTTCTTGACGTCTATATGATACACTTTATAACATATTTTTATTTCTAAGGCTATAAATATCCTGATTGACTCCAGTCTTGCTACTAGAGCAAATTTTTCCTCAACATTAACATCTTCAATCTGTAAATATCCCTTGTACACCAGTTGCACCTTATTTCTGATCACATTACCATGATCATCATATTTTTTCTTAAAGATCCACTTTATACAAATCACATTGTGAACTTTAGGTCTTTTGACTAGATCCCATGTCTGATTCTTGTCAATTTTATCTAACTATTCATTCATGACCTTCACCCATGATTCATTATTTGAATCTTCTTCAAACGAGGATGGTTAAAACTGATAGAAATATATATTTTCCATTACTCCTCATTCTCTTAATTTTTTTGGGTATAGTCCAATACCCAATGATGTTGGATAGATCAATTTCTTCTCTTTGATTCCTTTATTGAGGTTCATCCAAATTCTCTCTAGCTATGGTTTCAACTTCAGATTCTTCTTATGAGTCAAAATCATGATGTGGATCCTGAGAGTTTTTTACACCTTCCTCTATTTCTGTATTTTCATTTTTTCTATGTTCAAATTATTCCTCATCTTCTATCTCATCAGTATAGGAATTCCTTGAAGCATTCAGGGTTTTTTCTTCAATGATATTAACACCACTAATTTCCAAAATCCTTCCCCATTTATTATTGAAACACTTATAATCTTTGTTGTTCATTGGATATCCAAGGAATATTCCATCATTTTAATTTTCACTATACTTCCATTGATTTCCTTCTTTGTTTCAGATTAAACATTTACTCCCAAAAACACAAAAGTATTTCAATGAAGGTTTCCTTCCATGTCATAGTTCATATGGTGTCTTAATTTCTCCCATATAAAGCCTTGTTCTATTTTGAATGTGCACTTCTATTTCAACAGCTTATTTATAATAATGGAGAGAGATACGAATCTCAATTAGCATAGTCCTTAACATGTTGTTGACCTATCTATTCTGGCACACAAAAACTCCATTTTGCTGTAGAGTTCTCACAGAAGTTATCTCATGTCATATTATGTGTTTTTTAAAGTAATTATAAAACTCAATGAACATGTATTCCCCTCCATTTTAAGATCATAGGACTTTGATTTCCCATCTCGTATTATTCTCAGTAATTCGGAAATAACTTTTCATGCAATCAAGTACATTTATCTTCCTATAAATAACCATTACACAATTCATTCTACCATAATCATCAATGAAAAGGATGAAGTACCTCTCTCCATGAGTTCCGGAAATGTTTATCAGGACACAAACGTTTGTATGGATGAGATCAAGAAGGTGTGATGCCCTTTTCTTCTTTGGATGGTATGAACTATAGAATATCTTCCCCCGTATTCAAGAATCACAATTCTTTTCTCATTCACATTTCAAGATGGGGATATCCATGTCTATCTTCAACTTAGTTATATTTTCCACGTCTTTTTAGTTAATGTGCCCCAGCCTTTGATGCCACAGGTTGTTTTCCTCTTCGACAGACAGATAGAAAGATTTCTCTTTATTATCAACCTGATATAAGTTTCCATCTGTTCTGCAGCCTTACATGAGATAATTCTATACTTCACCCTTTATAGTGTAGCCTTTTTGATTGAAAGTTACTATGATCCCTGAGTCACAGAGTTGACTCACACTGAGGATATTGTGACGTAAACCGTCCACATAAAGTACATCAGTCTTCTTCAGCTCTCCATTGGCCAGTGCAATATTCCTACTGCCATTAATATTCAAAGCACCATCATTACCAAACCTTACTATCCCATCAACCTTATTCTTAATGTTATTTAAAATTTCAGCATTTCCTCTCATATGGGACAAGCATCCACTATCAAGAATCTAGGTGCTACTAATTTTAATAGCATTGAGATCTACTTCTGTAAGATTGTATTTCTCAATTTTCTTCTTCTCTTTCCATGAGATATTAGATTGAGCATATCACATTGATGTCCTTCTAATTATTTCTTCCACATAAACAAATTATTCATACCCATACTCTTCTTCCATAGGATAAAACCTTTTGTGAGAAAAACACAGTCAGGAGGGTGAGTATTTACTCATCTCTGAGAGTTATATGAATTTATCTTGTCATACCTATGTCTCCAAAACATAGCTTTATAGAAAAATTTAGAATTCGTGAAAATAGTATCCATAGAAAACTATTTTTTCTATAAGATGTAGGATATGAAATCATCCTCCTTTTTTGACTTCCCAGATCTTCCCCATTCAAATAGATCCTTTCCTCTTCACAATATGACATGATATGGCTCAGATAGCCACATAACTGACACTTCATGAGAGGAAATGTCTTCTCATTTATATTTCTCCTCGTTCCTTCTTCCTTGGGAAAATAGTTGGACTGCCTTTCATTTTTAAAAGTTTTAGGATAATCTTCAGTTATTCTTTTAGTTTGGATTGAGGGTTTCTTTTTCATAACTTCAAGAAGCTTTTCAATGTGTCCAACTTCCATATTGTATTTCTTTTAACTCTATTTACTTTCATTAGTTTATGTCTTAACTTCACAACCGATTCCATTTTTTCCCATGAAATAGGGTCTTTGATCACTCAATATTTTTTCAACCCCATTTGAACCACGCTTGGATCTTACCAGTAATTCTACATATTAGAATCTTCCAAAATTAATTTCCTTCTTTCCCTCTTTTTTGGTTGATTGACACTCAAGTTTACTCCTAAGAGTAACAACTTCTTCCTCAAGACCCTCAATAGTCTTATACTTCTCTTCCAGTCTAGATGTAAGTTCATTAATGACCTTTGGTTGTTCTTCAATTATAATCTTAAGTTCCACAACATCATCTATTCTTTCAAGTATTGAAGACTATACTCCCACTAGTTCTTCTAGTCATTCAATTTCAACTTCAAACTCACAAACATATTCTGATGATTCTTCCACCATTTCCTTCCACTTATTTCATCTCTTACTTTTATTCACAATCTTCGAAATTTCATCCTTAATTTGGAACTTGGGATCACCATAAGGATTCATCTTATTATCTATATATTTATCGATCTAAGGTTCAGACTTTTCAATGGTAACCATCATGGAATCATGGTTTCATGTTTAAAATTATGGTTCTTCTTCTTCATAGAATTCAATATCATCATCTTCCTCTTAACATACAATACTCTTCTTATGTACTTTGTTTATATATTTTAAGTCTCCCTTTTTGAAAAACTTTTTCTGAGGCTTCTCAATGTCTTCCGCTTCACTCTCTTCATCATCAAACTTTATTTGGCACTGTGAGGCAACATTCCCAACTCTCCCACAATGAAAACATGTCAGAGGTAACTTACCTTTAAATTTACCTTTTCCCTTCTTCAGCTTCTTGGTAATGATAGAAAGAATTTATTTTTCCTCATCATACTCACCACCACTATCTCCTGAAATTTTCATTTTTTCAATGGCTTCGAATTCCATTTCATTTCTAACACAAGTAATAGTATCTTCTTGTTTGACTCTCATCTCATATGACACTAGACTACTTAGAAGATCATCTAGAGATAGTTTATATATATATCGTTATTCAAGGGATAACACCATTTCATTATACATAGGTGGAAGTCTTCTCAATATTTTCTTTACGATATCAATGTCTTTGATTTCCTCTTCAAGACCTCAAATTTCTCTCACTACTTTAGTAATTTGATTGAAGAAGGAATCTACATTCTCACCAGGATCCCTCTTCATATCGTCAAACCTGTTGTGTGGGACCTGAATTTTTTCCTCCTTAACTTTTCTATCTCCTTAAAAAATATTTTCAAGTTTATCCCACGTAGACTTTTCTGAGGTGAAACTCATCACCTTTAGATAGATCTGATCAGAAATATCCATAGTGAGAGAATTATGAGCTTTAACATCTGCATCAAGAACTTTCCCATCTGTATCAGTCATAGCAAGCCCCATTGGATTGGTAACTTATATTCCTTGAATAGTATAAAAGAGGACTTCCATTCCAAGGGATATTATATGAGAACTCATTTAGTTCTTCCAAATATGAAAATTACTTCAATCTAAGAGAGGTATTCCCCTAGAATTGGATCCATTCTCCATGATGGAAAAGGAAAGATCTAACTTCAGTAACCTTTAGCCATTGATACCACTTGTGGGACCCTGGGACACCCTGAGAGGGGAGGGGTGAATCAGGGTGAATTTTTTTTCTTTTAAATCAAGTATCTTGTTCCTATGATGATAGGAACTCATTAAACCTGCAAGACGGATGAGAACATAAAGCAAATAATCACATTCCAATAGACCACATAGCACTTTTACATGGTTCACCACTAAGGTCTACGTCCAAGGAGCATACGCCGACAGTGTGTTAGTTGTACCTAAATCCACTAATATTCATTATTTTATGGATTACAAGGCTTGGTCACAATCACTTTGTTCCAGGCATACTACCTTTTCAAAGGTTTAGGGAAAGCTCATTGCGTCCCTTGGATCACTTCCATCGACTCCCCCTAGCTCACTACCTTGTGAGAAGTCTAACTCAATTTATCTACATGAATTTTGCGTCAATATATTTTCATTGAAGTCTATGTATTTTTTCAACACGAGAAACTACTTGCATCGAAGTCCTAAGTTGATGCACTTGAAAGCGCTGAACCACACAACCAGATATTTAGAACATGTATTCATCCTACACTGACAATTGCATGCAACACCTACCCTATGTTCCATAGATCTTACTTTTGTGCACAAGATTTTCTTTTCCCATGGAAAATATTTTACACAACTACACCCTTTATGAGAAACTTTAACTTTTGTGTGCAACTTGAACTTTTTCATGCAACTTTAACTTTTGCATACAACTTTAACTTTTCTGCATAACTCCCACTTTTCCACGCAACTCCCTTTTTGTGCAACTTTTACAAGCATCAGAACTCAGATATTCTCTAAGTCTTCAACCATACCGAATGAAAGGGTTACCTCTTATTTATAGGTATCACTGACCCTGCATGAAAAACCCACCATGTCATTCAAAACCTCTCATTTTGTGCGTAGTTCTTTTCACGTAGGAACTATTTTTTGCGTACAACTCCAGATTTTTCGCGCAGCTAATGCATTTTCTATTTTTCGACATTATGATCCCGAAAAATTCCTTGTGCACAACTTTACAAAACACCTACATTATTTCATGCAACTTTCTTTTCCAAACACACATTTCTCCATTTTCTGATTTTCAGGCCCAAAATTTTGGCAAACACTAGGAAATGACGCCACCTTCAATACTATTGTCTGCTTGAAGAGTATGATTCCTTTCATGGAAATAATTCTGATCTTTCAATGAGGATTTAAAATAAACACAAACCAAAGTCCATTTCTTACATAGAACAGTCAGGGTTCCAACAACCATGAAACCCAATTAGTCATATAAAGGGAGAGTCCAAAGGGGTAGCGGGCCATGAGGTTGATGACCACACATGTCTCATGGGATATAACAAATTCATTAGGTTCCAAAATAAGGAAACCAATTTAATATATGTTAATTTTAGGGGAAACACACTATGAAACTGGTGTAAAACACATGATACATAATGTTAAATATCATGAATTTGAGAAAAAATACTAAACCGCCTAACTTATTCCTATAGAGGTATACTCATTCAGTATCAGCCTTTGGTTTGGTCTAGATCTAAATAAATCAGTAAAATATAAGAACACCCTGAAAATAGGGTATATGATATTGTACCTAAATAACTCCATCGAGAGGAAGAAAATGGAAAACATGAAAGATGAATATAAAACTCACTAGAGAACATCTGAATTGATAAATAGAGATTGAATCAGAGTCTGGATGGATGAAATTTCTACTAATATAACTTGAGAGGAGGTATTACTCCCAAAGAAGGAAAATGGACATCATATTCAGTGGAAATAAGAAAAGATAAGGTGTTTCAAATTTATAAGGAATTAAGGGAAAAACTGTAAAATCACCCAAAAAATAGGGGTTGTATAGTTTGGCTACATGGTTGGACAAACTGTGAACCAACCATGCTTATCCCACTATCCAAAGAGAGAGACCACAAAGTTCATGCACATGTTTTGGAAAACCATGAAACATAACTCTGTTAAAAACAATATAGAATCTTTCAAGGGTGTGTGGCTCTAGGCACATGGTTAGGGAATATCATGTACCCTATTTTGGTCACTGAAATTCCCAACATGGTTAGTAGAAACTATGTCGGTTGGGCTTCATGGTTTCTACTAACTGTGTGGGCTAGTAATTTCTTCCACCAGTCTGGGTTCTAGGCTCTGAAAAAGTCCAGGACACCATTTTTTCTCTTCTAATGGTTCTAAAATTATTTCTAAGAATAACTCCAGAACTGATAACATACTTCATCCCCCCACTCTCAAGTATCATCTTGTACATGTTTTTTCTTCCATTGAACCCATACTAATGGGATAGACCATCCTTAAAGATACCTCATTCTTAGATCAATTATTTGTATGGGATATTCCACAATATAAGAATTGACATCTAATTCAACATCATTGGGATCAAAAGTATGAGATGGATCGGCATGATAATGGAGAATCTATGATACATAGAATATGGTGTGCATGGCATGGTGCCTATAAGGTAATAACAATAGATAGGATATCATCCCAACTCTATCCAAAATCTCAAAAGTCCTGAAAAAGTGAATCAATAGCTTCCCTTTCCTCTGTATCCATGTATTCCGAAGTTTGGGTAATACCCATAAGAAAACACTATCCCTAACCTCAAATATAGAGGTCTTAAATGAAAACCAAAATAATATTTCTATCAAGAATGAGCAGCAGAAATGTGGTTTCTTATCAACTACACTTTCTATGAAGTCTCCTACATGAGATGAGTACCTAGTAGCATTTCTTCTTCTACCTCTAACTAGCACATGGGTGAACAACATGGCTTACCATATAAGGCCTCATACAACGCCATCATAAGCATCACTAGAAAGCTATTATTATAGAAACACTAGATGAGAGGGATATGATTCTCCCAAGAACCATCAATGCCAAAGATGAATGCCCAAAGAATTCCCCCCAACACCTATATAGTTTGTTCCAACTAGCCATCAGTATGAGGGTGAAAAGTTGTTCTCAGAAGCACCTGTGTACCCATAGCTCTCTATAATAACTTCCAGAACATTAATGTGAAATGAGAATCCCGATATGAAATGATAGAATGAGGGACCCTATGTAGTAATATAATCTCACAGACATATAATCTTCTTAGCTCATTAACTAATAGGAATGAAGTGGGTTACATTAGTTAGTCGATCCAATACTACCCAAACAATGTCACTACCTCGAGGTGACCTTAGTAATCTGACTAAAAAATCCATTACAACATCCTCCCATTTCTATTTTGAAACTATTAATAGTTGTAACAAGATAGTAGGTCACTATTTCTCTACCTTCACCTATTGATAGGTGAAAATATAATGATAAAATCTGTTATCTGATGTTTCATCCTGACCACCAATACTATCAGTTCATATCATGATACATATTAGAGACACCTGGATGAAGTGCCCACTAAGAAGCATGGGACTCTTGGATCATCTCCTCTCTCATGTACATAAAAACCCAGATACTCTCATGTATATATAGGATTTTATGTCTATTGATAGACCAATCTAGAGGATATTCCTCAATAGAAATACTCTTTTGTAGGACCAAGCCTTCTGGATCCAAAAACTACCTCATCTTCACTCTATCTGGAAGTGAAGAGGTCACTGATAGAAATGTCTATAAATAATATCCATGATGATCCTAAACCTCTATATACATCTCATAAAACAAGGCCATAAGATGCCACTCACTACTAGCCTCTTGAACTTTTTTTGAGTCCTCATGATTAGAGCATCAGCAATAGCATTTCTTTTCATAGGAGTATATACAAGATTAAATTCAGAGGACTGTAAGTATTAAACCAATATTTATTTCCTAAGATTCAATTCATGATTTATAAAAATATACCTAAGGATTTTTTGGTTTGTAAACACAACAAAACACTCTCCTAGTAGGTAATTACTCCAATAATGAAAGGTTTCAACAACAGCTTCCAACTCGAGATTGTGCGTTGGGTAATTCCACTCATGAGGCCTTAGTTTTTGTAACCCATACACAATGAATCGATCTTCCTATATCATAAATACTCCTAGTCTAATACCTGATGCATCATAATAAATTATATAGCTTCTTCCCAACTCTATAAGAATCAGGATTGATGTTGAATTCAGTCTCCCTTTTAGCTCTTCAAAGGTTGTCTCGTAGTCTTTTAACCATATAAACTTCACACCCTTCTAATTCCAGTCAGTGATAGGTGATTCTAAGCGTGAGAAGTCATGTATGAAGCACCAGTAATAACCATATCACCCCAAGAAACTCTGAATATCAAACAAATTCATGGGATTCTCCCTAGTAACTACAGCACTCACCTTCTCTAGGTCAACTGATACTCCTGCCACTGAGATAATATAACCTAGGAAGTGTAACATTTCTATCTAAAAGTGGAATTTACTAAGATTATCTTACAGCTAGTTCTCTCTCAGTGTATTTATAATAATATCAAGATGTGTGGAATGGTTTCTCCGAGTATGATAATAAACCAATATTTTATCTATGAAGACCACCATGAATGAATACAAAAATGGGTGGAAACCAGATTCATCAATTACATGAAAATGGTAGGCATGTTCGTGAGACCTAACTTCATAACCAAATAATCATATAAATAGTACCTAATTTGAAAATTTATATATGGTATATCTAAAGGTATAACATGAACCTAGTTATAACCTGACATCACATCGATCTTTGAGAAAACTCTCTCTCATCTAATTTGGTCGAATAAATCATCTATACAAGGTAAAGGTTGTTGGTTTTTCATAGTTAGCTGATTCAACTTATGATAATACACACAAAACCTAAGAGTTTCATATATCTTCTAGGAGAAAAGTATTGGTGAACCCTAGAAGGAATTATTGATCTATATAAAACCCTTGGCCTCAAAATCCTCTAGCTTCCTCTTCAACTCCTACAACTCAGTTTTATCTATCCTGTAAGGAGGAATGAATACTGGTGTAGCTCTAAAAACTAGCTCTATAGTAAACTCTACCTCTCTCTCATAATGTTTTTTGGAAAAAAAAGTCAAGAAAAAAAACTCTGAAATAATTGAAAATATGAGAGAATTTATCATGATGTAATCTCTAAACATCCATATAAATACTACCAATCTAGGTAGTCACACCACCTATACCAAGATCCTCTATTCCAGCTCTACCTTCCTAGACATCCCACTCACTATTTTGAATATAATTACCACCCTATTATGATGTATATGACGCCATCCAATGACAACAATCCATATAAGAATGATAGGGGAAAACCAGTCTATCTTGAGAATGAAATCAAAGCCCCTCATCTCAAGGATGAAGATGTCCCATGAAAAATGTTATCCACCAATATCAAGGGTACATTACTTGTATTGGTGTATACTCTTTGAATACATACCCAACGGTATATCAAGTGTCATCACGCCATAGAAATACTCAAAATGAATCCCAAGGATCTACACAATAGATAGAGAGATAAAATAGTGTGAATAACCTATATCAAATAAGTAAAACACTAATGTAGAGGCTACTAGAATAATACCTCTAACAATAGATGGTCTGACACCCTGCTCCTCTAGTATATGTTGTGCTGAAAAAATATGGCATAATCCATGGACATGTGTTGCAACCTGACTTCCCTGAGTGGGTCCACTCTACTGGCACTTTATATCTAAATCCTGGATACCTTGTCCATGACCTCATCCTCTGCATGTATGGTTATTAGTACTCTAGATACCTACCTGGAAAGGTTCTACTGATCCCTCTCCTAAAGGTGGTTCTAATATGGATCTTCTCCCACTAGTCATTGATGGGAAGGTCTGACAAAAATGATGAAGATGATAGAATAAACAATATCCTAGGTACTCAAAAGGGTCTTTGGGATACTAGGGATTATTATACCTAGGCTTCCTACACTGGTGACAACCCACGTAACTATCATTAGGTGTCACTTTCATAATGCTGCTCACGTGTGCACTCTCAAAGTGTCGCTTCTGACTGCTAGTCGAACCACTCCCCTATATTAGTTCTAAATCACCCTGGCTCACATTGTCTCCTTCCCTTAGGTTTCGCTCAGTGATCAGATCCTAGTTCACTATATCATACATGGTATTCAACTAAAAAACATTCACCTTAGAACAAATAATATTCTTAAGTCCATCCTTAAATCATATCACTTTTATAGTCTCGTCATCAATATTAATAGGTGAAAAGTGTATAATATTTTTAAAATGAGTTGAGTAGTCCATAACGGACATATATCCCTACTACATATTTATAAACTCTCTAGCATGATCATCCCTCAGGGTCTCAAGGAATAAGTTTTCATAAAATCTTGATTGTAAATCCCTCCAAATCACTTCCTGATACTGGCCCTCCTAGTTTAGAATATCCCACCAATGTTTGGTGGATCCAAATAGATTATAAGTAGTTATCTTCACCCTACTCTTATGAGGTGTCTCAAGGTGATAAAATATATATAAGACAGAATCCATCTATAACTATGCATCTTGGGGGCCACTATCCCCTAAAAAAGTAGGTGGATTCTACTACTAAAAGTCCCATGTAAGCTCTCCAATAAAAGGGGAAGGTTATGGAGATCCCTATATATTCTAAATAATCCACATAAACTCCCCTCAAAGCCAAACATCATCACCCACATTAGGGATAATAGGATATTCCACAGGTGGCACTACTATAGGTATCATGA
Source organism: Viscum album (assembly GCA_963277665.1). Classification (NCBI taxonomy): domain Eukaryota; kingdom Viridiplantae; phylum Streptophyta; class Magnoliopsida; order Santalales; family Viscaceae; genus Viscum; species Viscum album. Next base: position 208,274,534 of record OY728166.1, read on the forward strand.
GTGAATCAAGGCCCACCACCTCTAGAGCATGGTCGTCACCACCCTCCTAGAGAATTACTAGAGGACATCATTGTGGAATAACTCTACAAATGCAAAATGTACACCTAAAATAAGATTTAATGGAGATAATTTAACAAACACATGAATAGGATAGTTACAATCCTCTCTATATAACAGTCACACCCCACTTCCTACTCAGAGAGCCAGAACTGGGTGATATAAAAAATCACAAAGAATTCAAGAGTCACTACCTACTACCCACTACTATGTTCGGGTCTTGGTCAAGATCTATGTTTCACTGTAAGAGTCCCCATATACAGAGTGTCAATTTCACTTTATAGAGAAAAACCCCTTTAAATTTCAATTGACATACCTATTTAATGGTGACCATTTCAATTTATAATTCATTCTCATTTAATTTCATTCTCATATATATAACAATTTTATTTAAAAGGTTGAACTATATTGATCTCAACATCTAATTAATAAGGGGCCATACACCTAATAAATTTAAGTGTGGCATATATTTAATAAAAACCATTGCCTTATTAAGTCCCTATATGAAATGTTATAACAATTCATGGATTTATCAATAATGGCACCAAAAAATGTTTCAAGAAATGCATGTAATAATGTAAATGTACATGGAATAATGAATGACATATAGATCCTATAATGTTCATAAATGATTTATGATCATGATTTTTTTTTTGTATCAGGAAAATGATAAAATAAAATCCTCAATCATAACAATAACTATCACACATCATGTGTGTCACCTAATGGTGGAATCAAATCATCTTTAATAAGAATAATCTATAACATAATGTCCCATCCTAGGTAATTTTTCCTTTCCCTATACATAGGTTATCTACTCCCAGTCTCATCTCTTTACCAAATTCAAAATAATTCCTATTATTCTATCTAATATTCACAAATGATATGAAAAAATAAAAGAATATTATTTGATACCACTTTGTGATGTATCGGCCCAGGATCCACTAAATGGTGCCCCGATCTAGTGGGCCACATGGCCTTAAGAGCACCTCCCCATATGCTAGAGGTTTTCAAATAGTATTGAGGGTCTAAGGTGGTACTGTGGAGAGACTATACCCACATGATCAAGAGAGCACAGTGGTATAATCAATATAATAATAGTGGGAGCATAATAAATAACTCATAGTGAAAGTTAAATCATCCAAAGGTAAAAGATAATCAACAACGACCATAACTAGTTTCATATACATAATGATGTAATGTCATGTATCTATCAAAAGTAACATAAAGGAATTTTAGTAGGCATGAATTATAGTACATGTATCAAAAGAACAAAAACACCAAAAGTCTATATCCTATTGCATCATGATCCATAGACCATTCAGGTGCTTACCCTCTCCCATGTGATAACCAAATCAAGTATAAACAACTAGGAACTTTCCCTTATCCCTACCTGCATCCAAATTATATGTGTAGGAACTATCAGTAGCCCAAATAAGGTACAGATAAACTCAGTAGGACACCATCGATGGTGTCTATACATACCAATTCTGCTCATATAATATGACAGTGTGTATTTATATATAGTAAGAAGTAATAAAACTATAAATAGTTGGATCTGGTTACTGAAGGACGCTAGGTTTACACTACCTGCTTCAGCCTAATATGGATAATCTCTAAACAAGTAACCATGTGTATATATATATATGGTATGTATAAGTATTGATGTCTATAACCATATATATGGATACTGCCACTATACTAGACCCAATGCGTAACTCATTTGTCTATGGGTTGTAGCATGAGTCTCATAAGTATCAAAGTACACAATTTTCGGTATCATAATAGTAGGGTTTCCATGCCCATATCATATTAGTAGGGTCAACATTCCCATATCATAACAATAGGGTCTCCATGCTTGAATCATATAAGTAAGGGTCATCATGCCCATATCATGATAATAGGGTCATCATTCCCATGTATCATAATCCATAAGGGTCTCTATGCCCATTTCATAACATCATGATCACCATAGTTGAATCATAATAGTGGGTCACCATGCCCAAATTACACTATAGGGACACCATACCCATATCACAATATAGGGACTCCATGCTCATATAAAAATATAATAACTCCATGCCCAGATCGAAATATAGGGATTTTATTCCTAGATCGCAATACAGGGACCCCATGCCCATAATATAATACATGATGGTTTCCATGATCTTTTATAATAATAATGATAATTAATCAAAGGCTTTAATATGATCCAATAAGAAGTTAAAAATTCAATTTCATTTCTCTTTAACAATGGTGTAACCATTATCCTATTTATTTAAGTTACTTGATTATACCACTCACTTCTATTCAATTCATTTGATATTCATAAGTGTGTTATCCATACTATTCCATAACAATTATATAATTCATTTATGATATCACAACATATAAGTAAATCCAAACTCTTTGGTAGGTGTTTTGTCTATATAACCATGAAACCCAATTAAGAATATAAATGGTGCACCTAAAGGGGTGGTTCATGTTGAGGTTGATGACCTCACATGTATCATGGGATCTAAAAAGGTTATTAGGTTCCAGAATAAGGAAACCAATTTAAGAAAAAAATCATTTTAGGGGAAACTCATGGTAAAACTGACATTTAGAATATGATGCTTAATATAAAACATCATAACTTTAAAGGACAAATACTAGACCACCTACCTTATTCCTGAGAGGATCACTCATCCAGTGTCAGCTTTTGGTTTGGTATAGATCATGATAAAATGGAAAAATAGAAGAACACCCTGAAAATAGGATATATTATATTTCACATAAATAACTATGATAAGATGAAGAAAAATGATTAAAGGTGAAATATGAATAGATAACTCACCAGTGCACATCCAATGAGATGAATGGAGATCGAATCAGAGTCCAGACAAATGAAAAATCCATGAATGTAGCCTAAGAGGAGGAGTAGCTCCCAAAGGATGAAAATGGGAATCATATATACTGGAAATAAGAATAGATAAGTTGGTTTAACTTTATAAGGAATTAAGGTAAAAACCCATAAATCACCCAAAATAGGGGTCTCATGGTTTGGTTGTGCGTTTGGCCAAACCATATGCCAACCAAGCTTATCCCACTGTCTAAAATGAGGACTTGTATGGTTCATGAACACATTTTGGAAAACCATGAAAAATCCATTTAATATGCCTCTATTAAAAATTTCAAATAATATATATATATATATGTGAATCCTTGAGTGCATGGTTAGAGAAAACCATATGCCTTATTCTTCTCATTGAAATTCCCCACACGGTTAGGAGAAACTGTGTGGGAGGGGTGGTACGGTTTCTAATAATCGTGTGACCCAGTGTTTCCTTCCATTAGGTGGGGTTTGGGATCCAAAAAATCCCCGAACACCCCTATTTCCATTATATTATCATTAGGAATTCACATTAGGTCAAATCCAAATATTTATACCAAAATGTAAAGGATCTGTACCTCATAGAAAAATTGGGTTCTTCCAATTTTTTTGTTAAATTTAGTGTTAAAAGTGGGTATTTAAATTAGTCTAACAAATTTAAACAATATAAATTAGATTATAACTATAAATTAAATTTAGAGATTAGAAATATGAACCAATATGGACTAAAAAAGACAAGATAAAGGCATCAATAGTGGAAAATCTTTCATCCTCATACACTCCATTTATATTTGTTTAATTGAATTATAAAATTATATTTCTCAATGATCACTCAAAAACCTCTAATTGAATAAATAATTTTCTTATAAACCATATATATCACTAAAATATGGATATTTATCCTCTTATCAAAGTGATCTGATTACCAAAATATCTTTGAGCAAGCAAAATAGATTAAACTCATTATTCTCAATAGGGATACCTCACCAAAAGAAATCTAAACAATGTGAATAAAAACTTTAATTTAATAAGTTAAACAACATTATATATAAAAATATAACAAACTGAATTCAATAAAAAAAATACCTCCTTCAATCATGATAACTATTTTAAGAAAAATATAATAAGAATAAACCAACCTCAAAAATGAAGAATCATGGGATCACATCTACCACCACCACATAGATTTTATCCCATTATTTATAGATTATATTTAATTGAAATATTATTTTCTAATATATATTATCTATAAAATCCCACTCCTTTCTTCCAACCATCCTTTAAAATGAAAGTGGATACTTGAATTTATAATAAAAGGGGGTGGCAGATTTGTGGTCCAATTTCTATACTCCAAAATATTGATTGATATTTTACCTAATTTCAGCCAAATCACAGAAGAGTTTAATAATAAATTTTGTTTAAACATGATTTTTATTTATCCATACAAAATATTAAGCTATTTGGACATGTGGAGAAAAGGTTTATCCCTAATTACTTAATTTAACTTTTTCTAATTGAGGTGTTTCTTCAACTTCCCCAACTTGAACACTCCAATTGACCATTTCATGAACTAATTTAAACTTGGTACTAAATGGAGAGATGATACTTCGATTTTTTATCACTTTCATCTAGAATAAATTAATTTGGACACATGTGGGCTGAGTTATTCCTCATTTATTAAAGGGGTTTTAATTCAGTTAGAAAAAATATTTTCTAAATTGTGTGATTTTTTTGGGCCTCTAAATGGTCTATTAAACACTTGTTTTAGTGGGAGGAAATTTATCCCACAAACCAAGGGTTTTTACAAAAATATAATTTTTAAAATTATATCAATATTGAAAAATTGATTCCCAAAATATAGAAGTGATAAAAACTGTTAAAATTATAGTATTAGGGAATTTTCACAATTAAGATCAAAACTAATAAAAATTACAAAAATGATGCAATTTCACTTAAAATGAAAATTTTTGGGGATTAAAACATTGAAATAAACATTAGAAATAATGATAATACCAGATATATCACTAATATTAAATATATATTTGTATCTTCTTGATTTACAAATAAATTGGGAAAGGGTTTGTTTAAAAAGTATACATTTAGTTTAAAAATTGAAAGCTACACATAAGGTGTTTGAATAAATTCCAGTAATTATTTTTCAATAAATTAAATGGAAGTGTTTTCTTGGAATGTTTTTTTATAAAATATAATGAATTGTTGTAATGGGATTTAAAGAAATTTATAAAGGAAAAAAATTGAATTCATTTTAATTAAAAAATTTCTTACAAGGTGTGTTATATTTATATCAATTTTCTTCAAGTGACTGTGAAATGTATATGTATGAATTTTCATTGATAAAACATGATTTTTTTTATAAAATTATTATTATATATATTATATATGAACTTTTTAAATCACTTTGGTCATGGTAATGTTTAATGGGGACACTTGGGTACTTAGGTGGTAACCTATGACAAATTACAATCTAGGTTATGAGTAAATTCTCCCAATATTGTTCCAAAGTATTCATGATGAGACTCTTACTAAGGTTGAATAGTCATGATGAAACTCTAACTAGTTCCATTATGAGTTATCTACTATTTTATGATAAAAATATGGATATCTCCCTGTTCATGGATGGATATGGATCTGGATAGTGATATGGATGTAATCTTGGTATGAGAGTCTTATTTTTCCTTACCATAGTTTATTATATTCTATCCTATGATTCTTATATATGAACATTGTCATAAAAAACTATTTTTTATTTATAAACACATTGATGAACCTTTATACTTTATATTAGACTTCAATGGAGTCATCTTTTTTAAAGAAATGTATAAAAATGTTATAATTTTATTACTTGTTTTTATTAAAAATAAAAAATGAGTAATTTTATATTTATAGTTCAAACTATTATGTTTTAGATTATTGTATAAAGCATACACATATATAATGTGGTGGAATACTATAGGGAATTTTCACTTACACCCAACATACACATTTCATGTGTATGTAGGCTTGGTCTTCATTAATATAGGTAATTTAAATTCATTTCTTTGATATAGGGATTGTTATTTGGTTTTGTTTTGGGTATGGATGAGGTGACATGACAATGTTTCTCTCTTTTCACATGTATAAGGGTAGTATTATCATGTTTCTTTGGTGATGTATTTTTTGTTTTCCTTATGTATCAACCTTATAGGCTTCTTAGTTTCCCTTTTCTCATTTTTTTCCCTATAATTGTATATGATGAATGATTTGGTATAAAATATGATCATATTATTCTTATTTTTTTGTAATTGTTCCTTATTTATGTATCGTTATTTTTCAATCTATTTATTTCATATATATAAATTCTCCTATGTAAGTAATGATAATGTTGGGTTCTTGTATGAAATACTCTCTTTTTTATAGTTATATAGTAAAAAAATTCTCAATACTTAAAAATCTGATGCTTTTGGCACTCATTTCCAACCAATGGAGATCAGAAACATGCCTCGAGCCTTGTGATGGACTGACTTGAGTGTTGGGGCATGGTAGCTCAGGCTAGTTCATTAAATAACATTAAATACCATATTTTTTTCCTATCAATGTAATTAAAACTAAATCACCTTTCCTTAAAATTTATAGTAAGAGTAATGTTCAATAGCCTCCAAGTAATATAACCCTAAAACAAACTGGAGGAAGTGAAATAAATAGCATTTAAAGGTCATTTGGACCATTAAATCTCCTCCAAAATTTGTTTAAGTTCCATACCACCTTAGTAGGTTCATTAATGAGCCACTGAATGAGTTGAAACTAGCTAAGTAGGTGCTTAAATTATCTCATTAGGTGGTCTTATGAATTTATATCGTGTTATGGTCCTTGTAAACCCGTTACTTAAATTTCAATCCCAAATCCCATTTGAGATTTATTATTTCCTAGTTTTTAAGTATTAATAATATAATTATCTCATTATATTTTTTTATAATACCACATTAATTATTTAATTAAATAGCATTTATTTCATTAAATATTATAAAACAAAACAACTTTTTTATAACAAACATAAACATTGTTATAAGGGAACTAATCACATAATTCCAAAAAAAAACCATTGAGAAGTATCTTATATATGACTCTAATACCCTTTGTAAAGTTGGAAATAATTAGGAATCACATTAATTGTTATAAAATTATAGCAGCGTATAGAAACACATCATAGTTACACAAATTATAAATGGGTTTGGTGTGATACAATCTGCTACATATCCATTAGAAAAGTTCGTTTGTGATTAACATTTATATTAAAGAAGAGAGATGGATAATGTAAATCCCATATAGTTGATCTCTTTTATTAATTCCCAGAATCACTAAATATTATATAATTACATCACATGTAATCATATTTTCATAGGTATACACTTATTCAAAACTCAATTGAGGTTCATTTATTCAAAACTCATCATATGGGTAGACACATATTATCTTTATTAATAAAATCCATTATCTTGATTAGTACCATACACAATTAACTTTTATTGAGCCAAAATTATAAAATGAATTTATATAGGTATCCAAGTATGAAATATTACAAGTAGAGGACCTGTTTAATAACTACAAGTCAAAGGATCCATAACCAATTTTCAATTAAGTGATACCAATGAAAATATATATAAATACATGTGGTTTACTTTAATAAGGTCAATCTAAATACATGTTCACCAACTTATATCCCATAAGTAGATAGTTATATCTTTATACAAGAAATCCTACTCATATTTATCTTAACATATCATCACAACCTAATATGATGATCATTAGTAAAAAATAACGTAGTAAAACTATATTATTAGGGTTATTATTATATCATCTATTATGTTCTACACAAAAAACATAAATGAATGAAAAATTATTACCATTAATATAAATTACATTATACTAAAGCTCCCTAAGCCAAAAATAAGTGACTAAATTAAGACATTGGCACTAACAATCTCACTATTATTCAAAAAATATTTCTTAATAAATTCTAACTCATTAAAGGATTTTATTGTAATGATTTATCAAATTATCATATGTGTGTGTGTGGTAGGAATTGAAAAATTATGTAATGAGTTTAACAAAACCTTAAAAATATAGAAAAGATATGTCCTCTATGGTGGTATAACATATAAAATATTATTATAAAAACACTTATTAATGGATTTTTTAGTATTCTTAAAGAACATTAAGAATATGTAAAATTAATAATGTTATACAAATAGGTATTTACGCTTTACCATTATTTTATTTTGTCTAAATATATTACATGAAGTGATATAATAACTAACCTCTCAAAGTATGAGTTTGAGTTATCCCTAATAAATAGTAATCATAAAATATTATAGGATATGATGGAATGTGAAGATTAAAATGGGTTGGATTTCATTAATATATTGAGAATTATTTTACATGGAACAAAAATATTAACAAGGATATCATGTAGAATGAATCACATCGCATCATGGAGACCGTAGGTCGTACGTACGCATGAGCGATGATATCATTCCAATAATTGTGAAATGGTATAAAATTAAATGGTGTATAATTTTTTAAAGAATCCATATAATGTTATAATAATCAAATATAGTTATTATTTCCATAATTATACCCATCCAAGTAAGGTGGTTGTGAAAAACAGATTACACCACAACATGGAGACGGTAAGTCGTACGTACACACGTGTGGTGAATTCATTTTTCATAGGATGTATAGAAGGTGGAATAAGGTTGTTACATAATAATAATAATATCTCATTATATATGTGATATTGTAGTTATTACTTAATAATTTAAACAATAAAGGAAGAGGAAGTAGAATAAGAAATGATCTTGATACATTCGATAATGGAGATTACCTCTTCTTCGGGGAGCTCCCTCTAGATCTCCTCTTAAAGGCACTAAGGTTGGTCTTTTGAGAAGACCATAACCTCTAAAATGTGACTAAGTAATTTTATAAGGAAAATTTTCAAGGTATGGATGAACATGAAGGCTGAAATTTATGTGAATAAGTGAGGTATGAGGGGCCAATTTATAATTGAGTTGAGGGGCACTTTTGGAATCTCCAAAAATATTAAATTATAATAAAATTTATCTCAATAAAAAGACCACAAAAATTTAATATATTAAAATATATAATAATATAAGGTTGTAATATCATCAACCAATAAATTTTAGACAAGTTGTTTTATCAATTTAAACCTTATCATTTCAATTAACCCTTAGTTATTCTATTTTAATTTTAACTAAGATAACAAATTATTCAACATTAAAATAGTTTATTTTTTACTAATTTGATGTCACTTATACCCTAAATGAATAATTTTGAACATTTTAGACCATATCATAATTATTTTATTTTAAAAAAAAATATTATGATTTTAAAATAATTTAATAATACATTATTTTAACAAAATATCAATAGTGTCAATTTTGACACTATTTATTTCTTGGATTTTTAAAAATATCCCGATAATATGTTATTCTCAAAAAATATTATTATATTAATAAGGGGTAAAGTTCATATATAAAATTAATTTAATATATTAATTATCCATGGTAATATTTATTTTAATAATTTTAATCACATTAATTTGATATTTCCATTAACAAAATAATTACTATAACAGTTTTGTGTAATTATTTAATAAACTTATTTTTTAAATAAAAATTAAAAATAAAATATTATGAAAAATATAAATCTTCTATATTTCATATAAATACTTATAGTCAAATATTCCATCTTTATAATCCTACATTAAAAATGTTATATTTATTAAAATATTAATGTGACAACTTTAACATCACTATAAATAAAATATTATAAGTGTCATAATATTTTCCATATGGTTCAAAATGATCAATAACCCGAAACTTGGATGATTATGGTTGAGATATACTCTACCAATAATATTTATTCAAGTTTTTTGTTCTTTTAAGGGTTATTATCATTTTATTTAAAATAGTTTTAATGATTTTTCAACAATTAAATAATATCTACGTCATCAATGTATAAGCACTCATGGTAATTATTTAATTTCTAAAAATTATAAATAAATTACCAATATGTATATAATTTAATTATATTTATGGAGAATATTTATTATCAAATTTATCTCATATTTATTACTATATTAAAACTCTTCTACTTATAAGAGATAAGAGGGTGACATGTTGTCACTTTCTTTTATTTTAATAATATATATACATCATTTTCATGGAAAAGAGTCCATTAAATGATTCAATTACAATCCTTAATTATTAAGGGTCATATTTTATTCAGACAATGGGATTTTTTAAGGTTTTAGGGTAATTTTATTATCCCTATCATATTATTTGTTACCCTAATTTACCTGATTTAACTTTAAATGTGGTAAATAAAAATTGTCAAAGTTATTATTCATAAAATCCAAAAAAATAAAAGGTTAATATTTACATAATTTGAAACCACTAATTCTAAATATGGAATCCATTTTTCAAAATTTGAAACACAGAATCTTTAGTAATTAAATTGAAATTATTCTCGTTGTGAGAATGAAAAAAGAGTTTTAAAAGTTAAAACATTACAAAAGATTGAAATTTTTTTACTTCAAAATTTAATATAAAATTAATGTCAATGACATATATTATATTTAATGATAAAAATATATTCTATTTATACTTTAAAACCATTAAATAATATAATTTATCCATATAAATTATTTTGATGAAAAAAGTTTTTTTCAATTAAAATTTATTGTATTTTTACTATTCATAAAAACATGAAAGTTATCAGAAAAATATCAAAAATTCGTCCAAATTAAATTTTTATATACCTATTTCAAATAAAATGTTTATTTTTTAAAAATATAATATATATAAGTTTCAAAAACTATATTTTAAATGGGTGCTCCATCAAAAGGCGATAAAACTGCATTTTTTAAAAATAATTATTTTATCCAAAAAATTGAATTTGTTCTTATATCATGTCTAGAAAACATATAAGATGTATTTTAAACATTATATTGAATAAATTACATATATATTTCATTAATAAAATACATCAAGAGTGATTTTATTATATTATAAACTTTCTTAAACTCATTCTTACATGAAATTAATTTTATCAAAATAACTAGAAATTGTGTGTAACACAAGAAAAGAATAGTTTTGTGTATACCATAAGATAAACTGGTGTTGTGTATAGCATAATATTATCTTGGTGTAGAATGTAAAATAATACATCAAATAAATTTAAAAAACAGAATCTCGGGTTGTTACATTCTACGCCCTTTAAAATGAATTTCACCCTCAAAATTTGTCTAGGTTATAAAAGGATTAATACAAGGGAATTTATTTCATAGAAACACACATTGTAAAAATGAAGTCTGAAACTTAATTTTAAAAAGGAATAGTTGTAAAATAATATTTACCCAAATTAAATCATAACTAGGACACTATGTATGAGAACATAGGTGAAGATTTGGGCAAGGAGGAAAAGCATAAATAATCAAAGAGATTGATAAAGATCACTGATCTTAAGGAAGTGGGTGATCCAGAGAAATTTAACAATCACAAAACCATAAACTAAAGAATCATGAAAGAGTTCATTGATATCATAAAAATTGATGATAATATTAAACCCTTTTACATCACAATCCTTTTTCCTGATGTTGAATAATTTTCATGAGAAGATATTCTTTCTTGATTTCGGAAGAATATCATAGTTGGTCGTGCCTTTAACAATTTCCACTTCATCTATTATTAAAATAAACGAAGTTGAATTTTTCATTCATTAATTTTTAGTATAACATGCAATCCATATATAGAATGATATGTCTTTACATCTAACTTTATCATAGAAAAAAGGTTAGCACAAGTAATCAAATATGCATAAGTCCACCTATGGTGAGATAATACTTTATTCTAAAAAACTTCATCCAATGTTTAACTTAAACTTTAAATAAATTGGTAAACTTACAATACTTTTGAAATATTAATATCCAAAACTTTATAAAGAGGTTCACTAATATTGGATTAACATTTATCCACCATATATCATTTGGTATCTCTTGTTGGTCGCATTCTAAACACGTGAACACCTTCATTTGGAATTCTATTGATTTGTAGAAATAACCTAAATTTATATATATATTTATTGAAAACATGAATGTTTCATTATTCCAAAACTTATTGGATATATTCCTTAAGTTCCAAAAAACATTCTTTATCCATGATAGCATAACCCTCTTGAAAACCAATACATAATTTGTTCTCAAGAAACTGATATTATCCAATTTACTTATTCATATCCAATATATCTTCATCCAAACATCATTATATTAACATAAGGGACATATTAAGGGTTCTCTTTACCTTAATCATGTGTTATCCAAATATATTATCTTACCCTTAAATCACTTTTCTAGGTATTAAGAACTATTCAATGTATCATTTCCAATCCTTAATGAAAAACATATACTAAAAACACTTATTTGTATCATTATTTGTATAATCTTTGATTTCCAAAACCTATACACCTCAATCATCCAAATTTTTTCTTAAACCATTACTCAGGATCCATCATCTTAGTCATTCCTAAATTATGAATCATGTATTAAGGTTCCTCAACAATAATATAACCAAAATTTTTTGGTTTAATATAAGAAATAATGCTAGAACATTACATACTTTTCACATGTTGTTTACAATATATTTATCCTCAACATTATAACCAATACTCATACCACATTCATGATTATCTTTATAATATTTCCACTTAGGAAATTGATTTTCATAATTTCCACACTATGTTCTGTCTAGTTCTGGTTATTGGCTAAGACCAGAAAGAAAAGTGTGAGAAATACATATCAAAGATTAAAAACACATAATTAAGGTAAATTACTTATAATGTTTCAATCTATGATATCTTAGGTTTAATATTAGATTATTCATTATTGTCACAAAAACTCTATCATTATAAACTATACTTAGACTTATCCTTAGGGACATCCTTATAAATACCTTATAACTATCTCTAAGAATCTCGCTAAAGTTTTCTCATCCTTGTTTCTAAAGTTTAACTAAATATTTTCTCTAATACCAACTATAAATACCCAAATATTAATGTACATGTAAATTACATTAATTTTAGCATAATACTTAATACATGACAAAAATATACACCCAAATTTTGTATTAGTTTAGAGTATTTGGAAATTAGGAAACATAAAAAACTGGTTCATAAAACATCTACATCATCTCTTATGTTTTCCTTCATAACTATAATCCTTTTTTGACACATCTTACTTACTACCCTTTCTCATATACTAGGGAAAATAAACATAAAAATGGGTGATCTCAAGTGATCATTAAGGGTAAAAATGGAAAATATCAAGCAAAACATAAACATATGAATGTAAAAACATGAACATAACTTTTTAAAATCATACCATGTATAAAAAATATCAAAATCTTGAGTCATGAAATAATTCTTGGTAGTTCATAAACCATAAATCATAAAGTAAATATAGCCATGAGAAAATAGAATTAGCATAAAACATTGAATTATAGAAAACACATAATCATATAAAATAATTTCCATATTAGAAAATTCATATTTCCAAGACCATCATAGAGGAAAAATTCCATTTTTGAACTGGGTTTACTTGTTGTTCCATCCCTGTATTATTGAACAAGATTTACTTGTCATTCATGCCCTGTATTACTAAATCGTATTTACTTATAGTTATAGTCATGTTTATCTCATGAGATATAAATATTTACCCAATGCATTTAAGGGAGATATAGGTCCCACAAATCTCATAATGAAATCATTCTTATGTGTGCCACAAAAAATAAATCATTCATTGTAGCAAAACCCAGGGACTAAAATGTGTTTCTTAAACACCATTCCATCATAAGATAATCCATGTAAAACAAATGGATTTCATAAATAACATTCCATCATAAAAATAATCAAACCATATTAATAATAGATATATTATACTTGAAACATAAGTATATTAAATAATTCCATCTTATATGGAAAATTATTTTGATAGAACACTTGAAATTAATTCTGGATGAAAATATCCTTTCTTCTTCAAAAATATTTTATTTTCTTAAAACTCCATGAAATTTTAAAAGAAAAGAATTTATTTGAAAATGAATTTGAAAAATTATAAGGTAATCATAAAGTTTATAAGGTTTTATGAAAGTGTAAAACTCCATTCATGTCATATAAGTTAACAAAAACATTATTCTCATACTTTTGTCAGAAAAGTCAAAAATACCTAATTTGGAAAACGAAAGAAATATTTATTTCCAACCATGTAGTAAAAATTAAAAAATGGGTAAAATGGATTTAAACATCCATATTAGAATATTAAAACATTTTATAGAAATATTTTTTGGAAACATGGGCATAGATGATAAATATACCCCCATAAATACTTACGTATAAACAATCTCGGATAATAATGAGATTGCAAGATTATCCACTAAAAATTTATAATCAGTTGAATCATATGAATCATAAAATAAATAAAATTATATTCATATTAAAATATCATAATATTTATAAAAAAATCATAAAAACATTCATGAGAAGCAGAAAACCCACATAAAATAAATAGGTGGTGTATAAGGTATATATTCCGCAGAAATAAAGTGAGACAAAATAATCCCTTACCTTAGGTCTGATATCCTTTGTATGTATATGAACCTCCTGTATAATTATTTAAATAATGTAATAGATTTATTACAGAATAATTTTAATTTTTATGATACCATATATGATCATATTATCATCTGTTTGTTAATAAAATTTCATTATTACTCATTATTCATGTATTAACTACTTCATTTTCTTATGCATGTTTTTTCGAAAAAGTTATGGTTCTCATAGTTATATCATTAAAAAATTATATTAACATAATATATATCATATCTATTAATTATATTAATTCATATAATCATTTTTTAATTGATATCATGTAGAATTAATCGCATCACATCATGGAGAGGGTAGATCGTACATACGCATGAGGGACAATATCATTCCCATAATTATGAAATGGTATGGAAGTGAATGATATATAATTTTTTTTAGAATCTATATATTGTTATAATAATCACATATAGTTATTATTTCTATAATTATATCCATCCAAGTAAGGTGGTAGTGAAAATCATATTACACCACGGTGTTGAGATGGTAAGTTGTACGTACGCACGCATGGTGAATTCATTTTTGGTAGGATGGATAGAAGGTGGAATAATATTTTTATATAACCATAATAACATATCATTATATATGTGATATTGGAGTTATTACTTAATAATGGAAACAGCCAATGAATATGAATTAGAAGAAGAAATGATCTTGAGAGAGTTAGTAAAGGAGATTACCTCTTCTTCGGCGAGCTCCCTCTAGATCTCCTCTTAAAGGCACTAAGGTTAGTCTTTTGAGAAGTCCAGAACTTCTAGAATGTCAATAAGGATGTTGAAAAGGGAAATGGGTAGGTTATGGATGAACTTTAAGGCTCAATTTTAAGTGAATAAGTGAGGGAGGAGGTTCCATTTTATAATTGAGGTGATGGGCTCTTTTGGAATCTCCAAAAATATTAAATTATAATAAAATCTATCTCAATCAAAATACCACAAAAATGTCATTTATTATAAGATATAATGATATAAGGTTTTAATATAATCAAACAACAAATTTTAGACAAGTTTTTTCTATCAATTTAATCCTTATCATATCAATTAACCCTTAGTTATTCAATTTTAATTTTAACTAAGGTAACAAATTATTCAATATTAAAATAATTTAAATTTTATTAATTTTATGTCAATTAGACCATAAATGAATAATTTATAACATTTTTTAGCATAAAATAATTATTTTATATTTTTAAAAATTTATTATTATTTTTAAATAATTTAATTATACCTTATTTTTGACAAAAAATATAAATAGTGTCAATTTTGACACTATTCAATTCTTGGATTTTTAAAAATCTCAAGATAAGATGTTATCCTAGAAAAAAATATTTTATTATATCCATAATGGGTCAAGGTAGTATATAAATTTAATTATGTATATTAATTATCCATAATAATATTTATTTTTAATACTAATAATCACATTAATTTAATATTTCCATTAATAAAATAATTACTACATCGGTTTTGTGTAATTATTTAATATAATTATTTGTTGAATAGAAATTAAAAATAAAATAATATGAAGAATATAAAAATTATTCTTTTCATAGGAATAATTATATTTGAATATTTTGTTTTTATAATCCTACATTAAAATTTTATATTTATTAAAACATGAATGTGACTACTTTAATGTCACTTTAAATAAAATATTATAAGTGCCATAATATTTTCCATATAGCTTCAAATGATCAATAACTCTAACCTTGTATTATTATGGATCATATATACTATACCAATAATCCATTACCAAGTATTTTCATATTTTAATGTTTATTATCATTTTATTTAAAACGGTTTTATTGATTTTTCGACAATTAAATAATTTTTTCATCATCAATGTATAAGAATTTAAGGTAATTATTAAATTTATAAAAATTAAAAATAAATTACCATGATATATATAATTTAATTATATTTATTTATACTATTTATTATCAAAGTTATCTCATGTTTTCACAATATTAAAATTATTCTACTTATAATATATAATAGGATAAAATGTTGTCACTTTCTTTTAGTTTAATAATATATATATATATATATAACATTTCCATGGAAAATAGTCTATTAATTGAGTAAATTAAGATACTTATGTTTTAAGGTTCATCTTTTATTCATTTAATGGGATTTTGATAAGTTTTAGGGTAATTTTTTTCCTTATCATATTATTTTTTACCCTAATTTACCTGATTTAACTTTTACTCTGGTAAATAAATATTAGCAAAGTTACTATTTATAAAATCTAAAAAAATAAAAGTATACTTTTTAAATAATTTTTACCCACTGAATACAAATATGGAATCCATTTTTCAAAATTTTAAACATAAAAGTTGGACTAATTAAAATAAAATTATTCCCATTGTCGAAATGAAAAAACAGGTTTTAAAAGTTAAAACATTACAAAATATTAAAATGTTTTTACATAAAAATTAAATGTAAAATTAATTTTAATGACACAAATTATATTGATTGAAAAAAAAATATTCTATTTATACTTTAAAACCATTCAACAATATAATTTAACCATATAAATTATTTGATAAAAAAGGTGTTTTCATATAAAATTTAGTGTGTTTTTATTATTCATCAAAACGTGAATGTTATCAAAAAAATATCAAAAATTCATCCAAAGTAAATTTTTATATATTTATTCCAAATAAAATGTTTATTTTGTTAAATATAATATAGAAAATTGTCAAAACCTATATTTAAAATAGGTGCTCTGTCAAAATGTGGTAAAAATGTATTTTTTGAAAAATACTTCTTTTATCCAAAAATTTGATTTTATTCTTATATCATATATAAAAAACATATAAGATGAATTTTAAAAATTATATTGAATATATTAAATATATATTTAATTAAAAAAAATCTATTAAGAGTGATTTTATTATTTTATAAACTCTCTTAAACTCAGTCTTGTGTGCAATGAATTTTATCAAAATAACTAGATATTGTGTGTAACACTAGCCAAGTATAGCGTTATGTATATTTTAAACTAAACTGGTGATGTGTGTAGCATAAAATTATCTTTGTGTATCATAAAACACAATAAATCAAATAAATTTAAAAAAACTTTATCTGTTACAATAAAAAACTTTAGTAAGTTTGAAAACAAAATTTATAAAATGCATATATCTAAAACCTAGATGTTTTTCCAGATATAATTCCTCCATAAGAAACCCATTTAGAAAAGAAGATTTAGCTTCCATTTGGAAAATTTTAAAATTCATATGTAATACATATTATAAAGTATTCTAATTAATTCTACTCTAGATAGAGAGGAAAAGTTTTATTAATAATTTATTCCTTCCCATTGATTATAAGATTTAGCAACTAATATGGTCTTATTTCTAATAATCACACCATAATAATCTTTCATATTTATAAATACCCATTTAGTAATCAAAAGATAACCATAGGGTCTATAAAATAAACATAAACTATGTTCCTCTTTAACTAGTTTAATTCTTTTTTTATAGTCAATACCAAACTTTCATCACTCGTGTCTTATTATATAATTTTAGGTTCAAGTTGATATTAGAAGGTAGAGAATTCAGCAATGTTTATAGTACTCTGTCAAGTTTTGACTCTTTTATTTGGGCTTCCCATAATAGTTTCTAAAGGTTGTTTCTTTAAATTTCCAGGTCGTTTCAGTAGAATACTTTTAGGTTCATTTTTTTCAAAACTTTCAGGGCCAGTTTGTTCTCGATTAAGTACCATATCATTATATTTTTTAGTTTAAAAAAGAGGATTAAATCTCAAGTTATACATATAATCAGTAAGATCATCAATTTGAGTTTTTTATGATTAAAAGGACCACTTTAATCAAATTTCACATTAATTGATTCTTCAACTATCTATGGCCACATTTTGAAAAATTTATAATCATTATAAATAGTATAATAACTAATAAAGATTATTTCATCATACTTTAGGTTAAACTTACTAATATTATCCTAGGTTTTAAATATATAAACTTTTTATCCAAAAACTTTAAAGTATCCAAATTTCATTTTTCTATTATTCCATGACTCATAGGGTGTTTTCTTTAAGGTAGATATTATTAGAACACTATTTATTATATATTATGTTGTGTTAACATATTCATCATAGAAATTAAAAGGCATGTTATATTCATTTTAACATTATTCTAGAAATATCTTAAAAATATTTATTCATAATTTCAACAATATCATTCTATTGAGGTGTTATAAGGGTATAGAAAGTGTGTTTGATACCATGTTTTGAAGAAAATGAATTAAATTAATTATTTTTAAATTTTCCTCCATATTTACTTCCCAAATAAATAATTTTCAAATTTTTTCATTCTAAATTAGTTTTCAGAAGTTTATAAAATGGTATATGTTTCACTCTTAATATTTAAAAAATAAACCCATGAAAATCTAATAAAATAATCATATAATACAAAAAAATAATTTTAAACCAATGATTTATTTTATATATAGTCTAAGGAAATCCATGTGGATAAGTTATAATGGTCTATAGGTGAAAATATTATTGATTTATTTGAAATATGATTTATTTTTCTTGCCCGTTTAGCATGAAATCAACCTTTTATAATCAAAATTAAGGTGAAGAAACATTAAATCAATTTATTCTTAGATAACATTCTCAAAGAATAAATATTACAATGTTTAATTATCTTATACTAAATACAAGATTCAATGATTTTAGCATTAAAAGTTTTTACATTTTTCCTACATAAATAATTATGATCTAAATTATAGACATTTTCAGTTCGAGGTTCCTTAAAATTTAGTGATATTTCCTTGAAAACAAAACATCAATTATTTGAGAAATAAAAATAATAACCATCATCATAAATTTGATATATTCTTATCATATTTTGTTATAAACATTCCACATAAAGAAATTTATTGATGAGTAATGAATCAAGATCTCTAATAGATATAACTCCTATAATACTTCCATTTTCATTATCTCTAAATGTAACATATTATCCATTGACTTTAGATAATGAGTGAAAAATTGAGAAGTACCCACTCATATATATTAAATAGATATTATCCATGTACTATTTTTCATTGTTTTACTTATGGGTTTATCCCAAAAAATAAATTAAACAAGAATATATGTTAAAACCCATATGATCTTGGGTTCAGATGTGTTATCTACTGAGGATTTGGGAAAATAGATTTGTCTCTAATGATAGAATTTACAACTTTAAATTTGGGAAATTTTTAAGTAATATAAAAAAATTTATATTCATAAAACTAAGGGATTTAGATATAAAAAAAATTAGCATGATTTTTATATATACGATAATAAAAATAAGTAAAAATGCATATTCTTTTATTTTTAGTTCTGGTTATGAAGTAATTTTTCTACAACTTATGTCTTTCTCCATTTCTATATATTCCAAATGTTCTTTTATTAGATTTTTTTACAAGTATTTGATATATTCAATCTTCCCCCTTCATAAAAACACTAGCATCCTTTTTCATGGATTCGACCACAGTTAATTATTCTTTAATTTTGTTATCATGTTCATCACAAGTAAAAATCTATTTTACAGTTTGGATTTTATTTATAAAATTTGATTTAATAAATATACTTTTTCAATAATAGCATCATTATAAAAAAATTAAGAGTCTTTTGATTTTTGTTAAGTGGATCATATTTATCTTCTATTATAGAGAAATATTCATTTAATTCCTTAAATAAACTATTTTCATATTCATATTAAGATTTTTAGGCACTCTATATAACTTTCATGTACCTTTTTTCTTCTTTTTAAAACCATATTTTATTTTAAACTTTTTCTGAGACTTCTATTTTACAGTTTGGATTTTATTTATAAAATTTGATTTGATAAATATACTTTTTCAATAATAACATCATTTTAAAAAAATTAAGAGTCTTTTGATTTTTTTAACTGGATCATATTTTTCTTCTATTATAGAGAAATAATCATTTAATTCCTTAAATAAACTATTTTCATATTCATATTAAGATTTTTAGGCACTCTATATAGCTTTCATGTACCTTTTTTCTTCTTTTTAAAACCATATTTTCTTTTAAACTTTTTATGAGACTTCTTATTTTCTTCATGATTTGGAAAATTAGAATTGTTATTTAAAATATTTTTTAATCAAAACATCTTACTTCCTTTACATTACCATCAAACTTATTATAATTATAAAAAGATTTAATAAATACTCTTATTGTTATTTTATACTTCTTATTGAAATTCCTATCTAGTTGGGAAAGTTCATAACTTGATTTAGAACTATAATAATCTATTTTATTGGAAGAATATAATAATAATATTTCTTTTGACTTATTATCATATTTTAAAGTATAAATTTTAAGTACAACATTTACTTTCTTAACCAGCTTATGATCATCGGATTTATATTGCATCTAAGACCCATATATCATGAGACTTCTAATTATATATTTCATGTTCAAATATTTTATATATGTTTAATACTTAGTTGTATCTAATATTCCATTACATATTTAGGGAAGAACTTTTAAATCTTGATCAGATTCACAAATAGAGGTTTCAAAGGAAATAAATATTTTTCACAATTTTAGTTTGTATCTCTTTCATATGGGTGATGCTCACACCATCAAGAAAACTAGATATATCAAATTTTAGTTTGGATGCATTATACTTGAGTTTTATGATATTTTTTGTACCCTCATAGTAAACAATTATAGTCACCCACATTTCTTGAGTTGTGGAAGACTGAGAAAACTTATTAAATTCATTAATACCTAGACCAAAAATGATAACATTCATGGATTTTTAATTCATATCATATTCATATTAATGTTGATAACTCTATATATCAATATATCAAAAATTAATTTTTTATAGTTTAAAAACATTCATGTGGACATTTACACTGAGATTTTCCACTTAGATAACCATCCTTGATTTCCATCATCCATAATTATCTCCATTGAATTAGGGGGATCTAACCATAAGCATTTATTATTTCATATTATACAGTGTAGCAATAATATATATATATATATATATATATTCATACTTCAATAAGAAAAAAAATTATAACTCAAAAAACACTACTCTAATAGAAGAGTTTTCATAGTTCCATTGCACAATAAATCAAGAGGGGGTAAATTCAGTTCCTAAAATACACACCAATTTAAAACTTCACTCATAAAGAAACTTAAAATATACCCATATATTATTTAAATATTTAATGTAGTGTAAATAAATAAAATATATAGATAAAGACACAATAAATTTTATAGTGGTTTAGGGATCCAGGAACCTCCCATAGTCCACTCCACTAATACCCAATGTGAGTTAAGTGGTTTTTATTCTCATACATTTTTCATGGATCACATAGATAAGTGCAATCTTATGTTACTTGTTACAATGTTCCAAGATATTTTTTTTCAATATACCTTACAAGACTTATACATATCCTTTATTCCACACTCAGGTAAAGGAGTAAAACCTTATAGAATAATTAAATAATATAGAAAAAATTAGAATGTAGTTATAGATTTTTGTAACTCACATATAATTGAACTATCTTCAGAGAAAGAGTATACTTTGAATGATGCTCTAAAGAAAATTAATTTTCTATAGATATTTATTCATAGGTACATATAAGTAGAAACATTTCTTTTATTTTATTCTTCCTATCCATGATGAACAAATATAGCTTGAGCATACTATAATAATGAAGATCAGAGTTCATGAGAGTTAGAGAGCAGTGAGAACACAACATCTGCACGTTAAATTTTTATTTCCTTTATAAGATCATTTCATAAAATTTGTGTCTCTGATTTTTTAAACTATCAAACATGAATATATACAATATTTATATCTTTAAAAAAATTGGGTAAACACAGTACTTACATATCTCAAAAATTATAAGTGAGTTAGAGGAGATGGTCTTCCTCAAAAACAATAACTCTAAATAGTTCAACCATTCTTTATTTAAAATAAACTTAGACTCTAATAAAAATAAATCATCATTAATCCTTTATTATATAAAAAATGGTAATAAATTCATCAAAAATAGTTATGCCCTAATATTTTGTAAAGTATTGACTTTGTAAGGGTCCGTAAAATCATAAGGTTCATTCCTTAGAATAATGATCTTCAGTGTAAGCATCAACTCTATAAGGGTCATCTTCATAGGGTTTTCTTTAAGATCATTAACTCAATAAGGTTAATCTTAATAAGGGTGGTATTCATAATCATTAACTCCATAAGGGTTATATTTTTAAGGGTAAACTTCTTAAGTAGCAATTCATGTCTGTGTAAACATCATATTGACTTTCATAATTGTGATTTTTTATTTCATAAGCATCACTATCTTGTAAAAATATGAATACTATTTTTTTAAGAATTATTTTTTCTATGTAATAATGAATATTTCTTTACATAAGGATAACTACTTATGTAATTTATTTAAATTTGATTTCAACCTAATTAAATTAAAAAATACAAATATAAAAAATACTTAATGAAACAAAAATTATTAACCTAAAAATAACTCAAAGTAAATTCATTAGAAAAAAATAGGGATTTTGTGAGAATCAAAATCAAGGTTTGAATTAGATATATTGGATTAAAATTAGTATGCCCAACATAGTCCCTTGTATTCAAATTGAATTATTTTCTAGTATTTATGCTTCAATGTCATCACAATATATATTTCAAGTGTATTAGGATTTATTTATATAATTAAAATAAGTGAAACAAATAAATACTTAAATTTATACTGAAATTACATCCAAAACCACAATATACAAGGTATTTGTAGATATTGACACCACTAGATCTAATAATATTCTCTTGATTATTTAGTTTATACTATATATGATACTAAATAAAATTGATCTTTGAGAAAACTATATTTTTACTCTTTTTATAACTAGAATTATATATATTTATTTATGGTGAACTTACCCTTCACACTTTTTCAAGTATAGTTGATAATTTTTACTACCAAATAATATAATTCACTTGGTTTTATTTGATATTTATTTACCATTATTAATTAAAATTCAATTAAAAACTCTGTAAATATCATGTAATATGTGATATATTTAAACACTTAAGAATATGGAATTTTATTCATTATAAAATCTTCTTTTCTCCCTTATCACATCATCTTAGAGATATTTTACACCATGTGAAAAAGGAAAAAAATTCTTGAGTTGTTCTATCATGTATTTTTTATACTTTGTCAATTTATATACTATAACTTAATCTAAGAAACTCCATAGATCTATCATAATAGATTTTATTCCCTTGAACTTTGGTTTCTACTTTATGTTATTCTTAGATAAATACTTTTATCTTTTTCTTAACTATATATAATAATTAACAAATTTTTTCTATATGGTGTCAACATATTTGACTTCGATATTATATCATTCCCACTAAACACTTATAAACACATGGTTTACAGTCATTTTAAATAAAACAAATATCTCTTATGGATTTATCAAAAATAATATTCCATTATTATAATTATTTATTCAAACCATAAATTGATCCCTAAAACATACCTAAAATTTTGGCATTATTTTTTATCAATAACCCTTATAGTTTATTTATATAAACATATTTTACAATTTAACTATTAAGGAAGGAGTTATTGAAATATATTTACTAAATTTCATGATTTTAGAGGGTTATTATGACAAGTAGAATTCTAATGAATTTCATCATAATTAATGGTGAAAATATTTCATCATAGAATATTCCTTGACATCACTTAAACATTTAGTAACCAATCATGCCTTATAGGAACAAATTTTACCATATATATATATAGTTTCTTCTTGAATACCTGCCAGTGAATTTACATTATCTAGAGAAACTAACAAATTATAAAACTATTATTTGATATATAATAATCATTTATAAATTTTATAAACTCTTCAATGTTATCTTGTTTCCATTTACCACTTCCTTGTAGGATAAGTATTAATTATTCTCATTAAAGAATATATAACCTATATTTTTTAGTATAAAACCACCTCCTGGTTTTATATTTCCTACACAGTATGTGTCTCTATAAGAACTTGTCCTGCTATGTCTTTTAGAGTCAACTTTCTTATGCCAACTCATGTATGTTTAGATCCTTTTGTTCATTGAATTATATCTTTATCCAAGTATCTCAAAAGATAAGTGCATCCCTCTTATATAAATATAGTCAATCACATGACTAGATCCTTTTTATCATAGAGATAGTTATACCATAAGTAGATTTTAATATAATTAACTAAGATTCACTTAGGTTTTTCTTGATGTATGTGTTTTACTAAAATTAGATTTAATATATATTTCTCAACAAAACACATGAAACTATGACAATGGATTTATTTTATATTATAACTTATTATATCCATTATTCAATATATTTATTATATGTTTAACTATTAATGATAAAATTTTTAAAAAATTCCTTAAAAGGAATTATAGATAACTTTCAATACTTATAAAATTCATCATTGATCCACCTTTTACTATCATCATCATTATGATGTTTATATGGTGATGAGGGTTTATTAATAGATCCAATATACATTTAAATGTTCAATAAATTCTTGGATATTATATTCTCTGAATAACCCTCCTAGAGGATCTTATATATTTTACAAGTATATTCACTAAAATATTTTACATTCCTATAATCTCTTAAAGGAATATCATAAAGTATACGAATTTATATTTTTCTTCTCCTCAAAATAGTTCACATATATCGGGATAAATTGATTCAAGAATATTGTGATAATAAAACCTTTATATCTAAAGGTTTATTTGACTTAAAAACTTATAATTAGTCATGTTAATCTACTGAATAATCATAATTCCAAAGATTATAATACCCTCCTCAATACACCATTTACATTTACTTTTAGTTATACTTGATAAATAATTTTCTTTCCATGATAAGGTATTATTTGAGTCCCATATTCATCATCAATACTAATATTTTGATATATGTGATTAAAGTATAACTAAAATATTTATTAAGTGTGATATGTAATAAAAAATCATTTCAAATATAAAATAATGTCTCAATGTGTCAAGGGCTATACACTAAGATAAATTTTTTGGTAACACTCAATAAAAAATAATAGTTTTATGAGAATAAATCTATTTCAAAATCTTAAAGTTGTGATATTATTTAGTTAGTGTATGAGTCTATCCTCAACTATAACTTAAATATCCACCTAAATTATTATATTGTTTCTTATATTCCATATATCCTATATTTTGATACAAATATATGAATCACATATAGTATTTAATACCCAGTAAAAGAATTATAAATATTTTTTACAATGATGAATGTATCTAAAGTATAATATTTTTCTTTCTTCTTCTTCAATTCATTAAAATCCCTCTTCTAGTGATCTTTATTACCATATTTCAATTATATGGCCTCATTTTCATAACCCTGCCTTTGAATCATGTTTATCTTTAATGTATTCTTTGAAAGAACCATTAAATTTTAAATTTTCGTAGTATTTTTTACCTTTTACCTCGCTTTGTTAACTATAAGGGGTGAGTAAACATGCTCCCACAAATCCATATAAACTTAGAAGGTATATTAAAATAATTCCTAAGAGGATTATATATATAATAAATTATATATATATTAATGAATATTTATAATCTTGGTGTTAAATATGATAATATAATATTAATGGTGATCCATATAGAAGACTAAAATTTCTATCTAATCAATATAGTTCAATATCTTGAGTACATGATCACTATATAGGTATTTTTCATCTATTTTTCACTTGTATAGTGTAGTGTCAATCACATTTATCTATATCCTCTCTTTCTCATTTTCATGTTCTTATAGATGAGTTAACATGGTGTATAAATCTATGCACTTATGTTGTATCCTCATATCTCTAGATATGAAAAACGTATGAAGAATCATCCACATGTATCCCATAATAATACTTTACACACTCACTCACTTCCTGAGGTGACTAATTAGTAATAAATAATTCTATAACATAAAACAAATCTTCCTATATAAGCTAATATATAATATTATGTACCACTTTTGGAAGTTTGTGCTTGTGAGGATATTTTATTTGTATCATATGTATCACAGTTCTTCCATGGTTAAATTTTTTATTTTTTTATAATTAATATAGGAAGATTTTTTTAACTTTATCTTTATTTTTGGTTATGACATTATTAATTAATTTAATTAATTATTCTCCCTATATTTTATTAAATTCCAATATATATTACTACTGTTTTTAGAGTATCTAGTTTCTTGGATATTCTAATTGTAGGAATCCATATTTTCCTTCTTATAACCCATACTATGGCCTTGAAAATTACTTAAATATATTTAGGTGGGCTTTACTTACCAATGGTACTAACTCACAATTACTTAATATGTTAAGTAAATTATTAGATCTGGAAATACTATACTTATATTTCCAAAATGTTTCCCTATAAATTGTATTAAGTATACTATAGTCGTTACCTTTAATACCAATCTAGTTAAGTTATACAATTATCATTGTTAAGACTCTTAGATATGAGAAACTTTCAACGACTTTGTTTTGACTGATGATTCAACTACAGTTTCATCTTAACTTGAAAAATGGAAGAAATTTTTCTAACTTAAAATTTTGATTAAGATATTTTTTTTAACTAATGTATAAATATCCTTTATTTTATTTTTCCCATTATTGTTATTATTATGTGTAGTTTTTATAATTAATTTACCATGTATAATAAGATAATTTATAGATAATAATTTCATTTTATTTTGTCTTATCATACTCGTTATTTTATTTAATTTATGTGATCATGTTTAATCATCCAAATAATACATGCATCACATAAATAAATAAATAAGCATATAGTGAAAAAATAAAATAAATATGTGATATGATCATGAACTTTTATCCACTGGTTAGTTTATTGTATGAAGATAACCCAACCTTTATCTTAGTGTAAATAACTCTTTGAGACAATTTTTTCAAGTTATATAATTTCTCTATCCTCCTATATATTTCCTTGGTTGGATTCACCTCAACTAGGATCCTAAACTATCTCCTCTTACTAGGTGATCTATGTTTTATAAATATTTACTCACTCATTGATGAGGGGTTCTAGGGGTTTAAGGTTGTGTAAAATAAACCTTGTACACATATGCTTATACATAATAAAGGAGGGAGGGATGATCTCTGGATCATCATAATTAATTTAATAATAAATTATCATATAAAACCATAAAATAAATAATTAAATTAAATTAATAAATCTGACACATATATAGGTCAATTAATCACATAATCAATCACAATATGCAATAACTACACATTGGGAATTGCTAGTATTAATTTAAATTCATTATAATTAAGATAAATTTACTTGAATTAATAAATTAATCAACTAATTAATTAATTAATTTTTTATCTTAATATTATATCTAGAAAATAATTGATATATAATAAGATTATCATACTAAATTATTTTAAATAATTTAAATATTTTTATTTTTATTTTTTAAAATAATTAAATACAAAACATGCAAATAAGATGACACAAAGTGTATACATTATGTGTTAAATTAAATCCATTTAAAGAATTTAATACTTACAGGATGTATAATGTTACTCTACATGCCATATGAATCATACTAAGTACAATCCTTTTGTGTAATATGTGATTACATGGAATGTCATGATATACATGGTGTGTAGTTCTATGGATCAATCTGAATAGTGTAAATGGCATATATAATCACATGACACGTTATAATACATATGTTGTATATCATTGGTAATTCATATGAATTACACCACAAGTACAAAAATTATTACACATCATGTAGTTTCATAATTTTCATGGAAAATGATTATAAAGCATGTATACTCACATGACATCTTAAAAATTACTCTTCATGTACCATGTGTGAGTGTAAAATTGTTACACAATATGTAAATTCTAGTTACATGTTATATAGTTCATTTATAATTGTGTTTCTTGGATATAAGTTTATTTGAAAATTGTAATTATGATGTATATTTTACCACATGACTTATTGGGATTTATGTGCGGAAAAAACCGTGTGGGGTTACCCAATGTGTACACCAGATTCATGTTGTGTAATCTCTATCAAATTTTTTGTCACACTAATGGTCAATACACAACACACAATGATGTCGCATAATGAAACACAAAGAGATCTGGTATTTATATGGCTCACACCATGTGTAATTTGACCATGGGTACATGGAATTTAAATTATTATTAGATCCCATGGATCCATGTCATGCATCCAGAAATCTTGGAAACTCTTGATAGGATCTTCAAGTGTTATTTTTGAATTTTTGATATTGTTCTTATCCATACAAATTCATATGAACATGTTATAAATATTTTCTTATTAAGAAAAAAAATATAAAAATTAAAACTAAAAAACAAACTTGGGAATTGATAAAATAAATTATAAATTATTATAAATTATAATGTGACAATTCTAATATCACTTGAAGTATTTGGGTGTAGTGGAAGTGGTGTTAAAGAGCCCAATTTTGGTTTCTTATCAGTTTTAATGGATATATTTTAAGAAATTGATGAACACGATCCAAAAATATCTTGGATAGGATCTTTTCCCATTTAATTTATAACTAATTTAAAATTGTAATTACCTTAAATAAAGAATTATTTTCGATTAATTTTTATTTTTATTCTTGCCATGACATCATTAGGATGGATAATCCAAGTGAATATTCCTCTAGTTGTATCCACACATGATACATGAATATATAGATGAATATCTTTGATCTTTGGGTATTAGATTAATGAGACAAGTGATTTACAATATTCATTATTGATCGTAATAAGGGGTAATCTAGTTCTCTATACATTATTGAGAGGGAGGATGGGAGGATTTTTATCTCTAAGAATTGAGAGAATTATGGAGATTTTTTTTTGAACGAAAATCCCCTATAAATAGAATAATATAGCTAAAATTTTATATTTAGGGTTAAACAATTAATAATTGTACAAAGTCCCTTTATCAAATTGTTTCTTCTAAGTAATTATCATGTCAAATAATAATATTTTTATTTTTATTTTAATAACCCTTAACATGCACTTATTTAAATATCATTTCGTAAATAAATAAATTAATATTTATTTAAATGATATAAGATAAAATATATCATTTCCAATGATCCATTAACTCTACCCATTAATTGTCCCATGGAATTTATCAAAAACTTGAATAGTAAAATATTTATTCAAATAAATATTATTCATTTGAAAAATAAATAGATATTATATTCACTAAAATATTGAATAAATATTTATTTTAATATCTATGTAAATAAATAAATATTTATATATTAATTTATTCACTAAACATGTGAATAAATAAATATTTATATATTAATTTATAAATAATAAATAAGAGATAAAATTCAACTCGTATATTCTAAACTAAAATATATCATGGTTGGATTTATATGATCTATTTTACTTGAATAATTATTATTCCATGAGCTAAGAATAATATTTATTCTTTATACTAAATTAAAATAGAATTTAATTATATTTTTGATACACTTAGTGTGTTACCCTTTAGGCATCTTTATTTATGGAATTAGTTGAACTTACCTAAAGTCAAAGGTTAGTATATATCAATATGTCAAGATTCCCATAGAGATATAAGTAAATGTTATAATGAAAACAACCTTCCTATGAATTATATTGTGTAATATAATCCATTTTTCAACCAATATCTCATCAAGTAGGAAGAATACTAGCGCCATCAACCTATATACTTAATTTATCTTTAGTTGAGTCCTATAAATGAACTCATTGATGAACTAACATGGATATGGATTTAATCATATAGTTACATATCAATCTAAGGTTTGTAGATATCTTCTTCTATTAGTATGGAAAGGAAAATCCTCTTCTTGACTTATTTAATTAATGTCGTATCACTTATGACACACCCAATTTATATTACCTCACCTTGAACAAATTTCATCACAGTTTTCATCCATACATAAAAGTATGTGATTTATGTCACACATAATAATAATCTCAAGTATAATGACCAATAAATATGTTCATAAATAGAAATATCTAATGACACATGAACATGTGGAATTCTTATTGGCGAGTATTTGCTCATTACTTTCCTTCTTGTATATCAAAAAGTGTGAACTTAATTAGAAAAATTCTCAATGTATTATAATACCCTATAACTTGATAGTTAACCATAATATATATCCCCTAAAATATATGTTATCTAAACCATAAGACTTATATTTAAGGGTATTTTAATATAATTTATAGGTTCTCATTATATTGGGGAACTAATATAATTATTTGATGGAACAAATACTCTAAGGACATTATAACATTAATGTTACACCATAGAAAAATTGTCAATGGTAATATATTTACAAAATATTATGGTAATTTAAATCATATATATAGTTATTTATAGGGTACCAAGTCCAATAATAATTGGATATTCTGAATGAATTCATCGTGATGTAGAGTCAGTTAGATTTCATTGGAGGTAAGTCTTCCTATAGGTGTGTTGGATTTAATTATTTTATTATCACTTATAAAATCATGGGATGTGATGGTTACTCTAAGATCAAGCCCAATGGAAGGATTAGTTGGTGTTCAAGGAGATTATAGATCTAATTTTAAATTAATATATCTGAAATAATGAAATATCAAGTGATACTAGAACTACATTTAGTATGTAAGGTAGTTGGTGTTCTACTAGAGAAGTTAAAAAATGGAGAAAAAATAGAACGTTTTCATTGGAAATTAATTGGTCATATTAAATCTTTATGTTGGTATATAGAAATAAGTTACTCTTTCAAAAATGATGTTAAGAAAGTTTAATTAACTTTGTAAATCATGATTCAATTTCATTCAAAAACTCTACAATTGGAGGGTAGGATAGAACTTTTATATTGAGTGTTGTGAGTTTAATGAAGTCAAGGAATCTTAAATTTGAAGCTTCATTTAACTCAACATATGAGAAGGGATGAATGAGAAACTATTTATCTAGAAGATTAAACAAAATTAACCTTATTAATAAGGAAGTTCAAGAGATTTTTGGAAGATTTGATGTGAATGTTAAGATGAATAATGAATTCTTGTTGTATTTTTAAGGTATTTTTCACATCCTAAGTTTACAAAAGAACTTAATTTTTTTTGGTTAACTAGATGATATGAGATTTTATATAGTATTTTTGGATGGTGTGTGGAAGATCACATAGGGATTCATAGTGGTGTTTCACAGTGTTATGGATGGAAAATTATACCTCATTGGAAATTTAAAAAGTATAATAAATTCAAGAGCAACATTTTAGGAATAAAACAATTTCTAGCATGACCTCCTTGGAAACATTGGTGTGAATGTTCTATATACCTTGGATACAATGGTATTGTTGAAGATTTATTTTTTAGAGTATATAATATGTGAAATTTTCATATATAATAATTAGTATAAGGCTCACTTTGTGTCCTTGGACAAGGAACTAAAGAATCGGAAGCTTGGGTTGGTTTACACAAATGGATACTAACACCAGTTCAATCTCATGGGGGAACATTATACTATTTCACATTCATCAATGATTATACATGGAAATTTTGATTATTTTTCTTAAAATATAAGTTTGAGGTTTTAAAAACTTTCATCAAATGAATTGAAATGGCGGAAGTAATTACTATAATGAATCTTAAATACATTGATCTAATAATATTGGTGGGTATGAAGAAAAGGATTTATAGATGTTCTACTAGATGAATGGAATCTAGATGGAGAAAATTATTCCTATAAAACCTGATAAAAATGGTGTGATAGAATGGTTAATTGGAATTTGAATAAGAGAGGAAGAAGAATAAATTTAAGTTCTATATTTCAAATATATTTTTGGTATGAAGAGATTAACTATGTGGTTTATCTCATGAATCAAAGTCCTTATAGAAAAATAGGAAAGCATATTTTAGAAAAACTTTAGACCAAAATATCAGTTAATTAATATTTCTTAAAAGTTTTTGGAATTATCGTGTATTCCAATTTTGATTCCATAGAAATGGATAAATTTTAAGCTAAACCCTAGACATATTTATTTATTATTTATGATGATAAAAATTTTGTATTTTTGATCTAGGATGAAAATAATTGAAATTTTATCAAATATTAAAATATTATATTCTATGGGAAAATCATATAGAAGGATTTGAACTAAGATAAAGATGTATTTAGGAGAAAAGAACCAGCACATGATAAATTTCATCTGAATAGAGGTCGAGTGGGTCTAGATTTTTTAGTGATAATAGAAGTCCAAGAGGTACAACCAAGTTCCAAAATGAAATACCCTATTAAATTTATAAAAGTAATAGGTTTCAATGTACTAGAATGATCAAATAATTTCTAAAATAAGGGTATAGTTTTGGAAATTCAAGTTCTGCAAGGATCTAAATTTCATGATTTGAGGTGGTCTATTAGGGTAAGAAGATCAGGGAAAATGTTTGATTCCATAATAAATTATATACTAATTGTTGTTTATAAAGAGCCTAAAAATATATATAATGTGATAATTCTAAGAAACTTATTGTAGTGGGAGTTATTAATAAATGAAGATTTGGTTTTGTTTCATATTTCTAATACTTGGCATCTAATAAAATTATCACTAGGAAAGAGGGTACTACAAAATAAATGGTTTTATCATTTAGAGGAGGAAGTTGATTGTATGAAATAATACATGGTTTTAATGGTTGTAAATGGATTTTAACAATTAGAAATAGTGTATTATGGTGACATTTTCTCTCTATTTGTAAAGTGAAAAATGATTTAGATAGTGCTTTTTCTGGTTTCCCTGGAAGGTCTATTTCTTAAACAACTTGATGAAAAGAATATTATCCTTCATAGATATTTGAAGGAAGTGGTATACATCGAGAAACCAAAAGGTTTTGTGTGAATTAGAATAAAATTTATAGTGTACAAGCTCAAACGGAGTGTGTATTTTCTTAAAAATGCACTAAGATAGTGGAACCATACATTTGATGCCTTTATAGTAGAATGAAAGTTCATCTTGTAAAATATGGATCACTTAAAATACCAGAAGTATGATGATGTGAGTATTTTCAGTGTTCTTCTCTATATGGAATACATGATCTTAACTAAACCATTGAAGAAAAGGTTATAAGATTTAAATATTTATTTATGTAAAATATTCATCATGAAGGATATTTTTTTATAGTGGATATTTGGGATGAGAATTGGAAGAGACTTAAAGTCTATAATATTGTTCCTAACTCAAAAAAGGTATAATTGGAAGGTGTTAGACTGATTTTAAATGTGTTATTCAAAAATTGTGATCATCCCCTTGGCCATATATTTTAAAAATTCTAAGTATAAGGTACCAAAAAATGGATGATGTGATTGTGTACATCTCAAAGGTTATGTGTGCATCAATTTTGGGAAGCCTAATGTACATCATGGTTTGTACAAGGATCGATACCATTCATGAGGTTAGTGTAATTATAATATTCCTATAAAATCTAGGTAATGAACGTTGAGTGTTTGTTAAGTGGATTGTTTAGTAACTCAAAGTCTTGGAAGATTTATAAATATATTTCTTCAATATATAATATGTTATAAACGTTTTTAGATCCTAATTTTAGAGGAGATAAAGACTCAAGGAATATAACCATTGGATATATGTTTTCTTTCAAAGGCACTATCATGATATGAATATAGAGAGTTCAATATATAGTATAATTGTTAAAAAAAAGTTGAGTATATTGTAGTAATTAAAGCAATGAAGGATGTTGTGTGGATAAAGGGTCTATTGGAGGAAATTTAAATAATTCAAGAAATTAGAATGTTTTTTATGATAACCAAAGTGAGATCCAATTATCCAAGAATGTTCGTTTTCACTCATGGCTAAAAAAATTAAATTGAAGTATCGCTTTATCTATAATCTTATGGAAGATGTAATGCTATAGCCATGGTAGGTAAGTGAGAGTCATAATATGGTGGACCCGATGATCAAAGTCATAATTCGGGAAATTATGGAGTAATGTTATGCTTTAGTGGGACTTGGATGACTTTTTTTGTTATGAGATCATGGAAGAAACAACATACTGAAAGATTTCAATTGAATAAGTGGTGTTTTTTTGAACATGGGAACTTTTTACTTGGAGGACTTGGTGGGGAACCCTTTGGAAGAATTTTTCAAGTGATAAATTATTAGGCCTGTGAAGACTATTTTTCATTCCTTATCCTGACAATATATAAGAATAGATTCTAAATTCAGGGGTTCAAAATCAAATAGAGTCAGAATTTAATTTTAGTCTGAAACTAGTAGTGATAGAAACGTCTAGAAGTGCAGACACTATAGGATGAGTTTTAGATGTGTGAACTATTCAATAGAATTGAAGGTTAAGTCCATACATTCAGTGTCTAGATGGTGGTTTCTATAATCTTGTAAGGGTCTTACATAAAGATTATATGGTGATGGAACCAATGAAACTAACTAATTATTGTGGAAAGTGTTTTATAAACTGATAATTGGGGTCACTTTCACATAAATGTTATGAGAGTGGTTGAGATTATATTAACTTTTTGGTTTGGAGTGATTGTAAAGTCTAGTTCATTTTTTTCTCTTGATCAATGCGCCTATCATTAAGAACTTGTAACTCATATAAGTGGTAGTATACTCTTGTTTCCCCTCTATCAAATTTTCTTATTTTCACATAGAGTGCTATTTATTTTAAACCATGTAAATACCTATGTTTCATGTTGAGTTATTGTAGAGACCCGTATCCTGACGTACATGGACATTACATTACATTTGCGGAATAACAAAAACACACACACACAAGGATCGTAATAGTTTAGTGTCTTTGGAAACTCGGAACATAATCTTCTAATCCTGGTGAAAGATCTTCAATATCTCCCATAAAGATCTTCCATTTTTTTTTACCTAAAACCTTTCTTTATATCCTGGGGAAAAGAAAACATAAAAGGGTGAGCTCAAATGCTCAGTAAGGGTATACAAAAGAAATAAAAATCATATCATATCTTTTTGAAAATCATAACCTGCAAAAGAGATCATAATATCTTAACATGGAACAAGTCATAGAAGTGACAATGAGATCCCTATAATCATAACATAAGACTTGAAACTTTGTGGCATGCACACATAATCATGGAAAATCATTTCTTGTTAGTCATGACTCATTGCCAAGACTATCTTAGTGGACAAAGTCCCTTTCTGAACCGAGTTCACTCCTCGTTTCAGTCCTGTATCAC
Organism: Viscum album; assembly: GCA_963277665.1. Lineage (NCBI taxonomy): Eukaryota > Viridiplantae > Streptophyta > Magnoliopsida > Santalales > Viscaceae > Viscum > Viscum album. Next base: position 208,310,542 of record OY728166.1, read on the forward strand.
TGAACAGAAATAACCTTCCGTTCCAGCCATGTCTATCTCATGAGATATAAAATCTTTACCCAATTCATTGGAGGGAGATATAGGTCCCACCCATCTTATAATGAATCCTTTCTTATGTGTGCCACATAATCATAAAACATACATCATCGCATAACACATATAACAAAAATGGGATTCTTGAAACATCATGACATCATAAATCAATTCATATATGATAAAGGAATTCATAAACATAATTCCATCACAACATAGTCAAACCAATGTAAAAATATGGATAGAAACAGAACCCTTTATTATCTTAGATGGAAAATAATTTTGATAAAACACTTGAATTGAATTCTTGAGGAAAATATCCTTTCTTCTTCAAAAACATTTTTCCTTTCATAACATGTCGTACAACTTTAAAATAAAAGAAGTTGATTAAAAATAAACTTGAAAACTTGTAAAGGAAGCTTCTTTGAAGTAATGTTTTAAAAATCCATTCATGCCGTATAAGTTAAAAAAAACATTCTTCGTACTTTTGTCGGAAAAGTCAAAAAGTACCTCGTACGAAAAACGACAAAAGATTCCTTTCATACGTATTACTAAAAACTCACCGAAGGGTAAAAATGGATTTAAACAATTTTAGGTGGATGGAAATAATATTACATATTGAGTAAACATGGATGTGGATGATAAAATACACCCCAGTAAATACTTACGAATATACAATCTCGGATAAAAATGAGATTGTGATATTTCCCTTACCTTAGGTCCGATTTGCTTTGTTCATGTCCGAAGCTCCTGTATAATGGTTTAAATAATGTTATTGACTTATTCCAGAATCATACATATTGATATGAGATCATATATGGTCATATTATTAGCTTCTTGTTAGTAATATTTCATTGTTACTTGTTACTCGGGTCTTTATAACTTTTTGTTCTTATGCGTGTTTTGTCGAATAAATTCTTATTCTTATCTTTAGGTTATAGATAATTCATTTCCAGAATGGTATTAGTGTAGTATATACCATATTCATTCATTCAATTCATTTATATAATCATTATGAAATGAAGATCATGTAGAACGAGTCGCATCACATCGTGGAGACGGTATTCCGTACGTACGCACGAGTGATGATATCGTTCCTATGATCGTGGAATTGTATTGGAGTATATATATATATTATTTCAGTATCAATATTACTTAATAATAATCATATATAGTTACTGATTACACCATTATACCCATCCTTGTAAGGTGATGGTGGAAAATAGATCACACCACGGCGTGGAGACGGTATTCCGTACGTACGCACGCGCGGTGATTTCATTTTTCCGTAGGATGGATAGAAGGTGAATTAGGGTTGTTTCATATTTATAATAACATATCAGTATGTAAGTAATACTGATGTTATTACTTTATCATGAAACAACTAAAGAAGAAGAAGTTGAAGAAGAAAGAAATTGAAAAGATCGGTAATGGATATTACCTCTTCTTTGGAACGCCTTTTTGAATCCTCCACTTAAGGAACTTAGATTGGTCTTTGGAGAAGACCAGGACCTCTAGGATTATTCTAGGGAAGTGGAGAAGGGAAAATGGCAGGGTTTGGCCGAGCTTCAGTGCTCAAATTGGTGTGAGGAGGAGGGGGAGGAGGTGTCCTTTTATAGGGGAGGAGAGGGGCACCTTAGGAATATCTCAAAATATTATTTTATATTAAAGTCAAAATCGGTTTATAATGGTTCCAAAGGGTCTTATTTCGAAGCTAAAGTGGGGATGGGTCGAAATCCTATCAACCAATAAGATTTAGACAAGTTTAGGTTATTATTTTAACCTTATCAATTAGATTTAACTCTAAGTTAAATAATTTAACTTTTACCGTGTCTTTTTGTTTTCTTACATTATATGGTTAATAAACTTACTATAACATGCCAAACGAACCCCAAATTGTATATTATTAATACATATATCCTTATCTAAGTCATTTGGCCGAACCTTATATTTTTAGGAATAAAATAACAATTAATAATATAATATTGGATTTAAAAACTATTTTGTGTCAATTTTGACACTATTTGATATATGATTTTTGTGAAAGTCATAACAGAATTATATGTTCGAACAAAGTTGATTAAATCAATAATAATATATCATAGTAACCTAGAAAAGTAGTGGAATTCATAAAAAGTCTCAAATTACATTTATTTTGGTATTTATATTATCAATTTTGTCAATATTTCATTAATAAGATAATTACTGCATCATCTTTGTGTCATAAATAAATTAAATTATTTGATGTCTAAAAATTACAAATAAAATACCATCATGTAGGAAATCGTTTTAGCTTTATAATGAATATTTACAATCAAATTTATCTTATGTATAACCCTATATTAAAAATGATTTACTTATTAAACTTTGATTTTAACTATTTTAACCCTTCTTTAAATAAATTAATAATAAATGTCCTAATCTAATCCAAGTGGGCCTAAATGGTCATATTTTATTCCTAAGTTTGTTTTTGGTCGAATTCCACTTGTCCAATAGAATTAGGACATGTGTTAGGGTAATATTAATATCATATTTACCCTTAGTTACCCTATTTACTATTAACCGCGGTAAAAAAAAAGTAAAAAGTTACTATTCACCAAAAATTATTTTCATCTCATTGAACCACATTTTAGTCCTTGATATTAACCGTGTCTCTCGGATTTTCGAAATTCCATTCACAGAAGCGGTAAAATTAAGTTTTATGCAAAATTCAGTTTTTAACCTACCACTTAGTGGTTTCACTATTCATCAAAAATTGAAGTTTTTCAGAAAAATGCCAAAATTTCACCCTAAGCTATAATTGATATTCCGAATTCAAAAATGATTTCTATTTTACAAAATTCCCAACATATAAGTTGCATTAATTAATTTTATAATTAAATCCCGCTGTTAAAACAAATAGCGTGTTTTTAAGAAACAAAATCTATCAAAAGATTGACACTTGTTTATGTCTAGTTTAAATGTGAAATTACATCCAATGACCAACATTGTATTAAATTGTAAAAATATATTATAAATATACACTTAAAACCACTCAAATTAATGATTTATCACTATTAATTATTTCGATTAAAAAAGTTGTTTTTAATTATAATTTGGTAATTTTCACTATTCATCAGAATATGAAAGTTATCCGAAAAGTACCAAAATTTCACCTTAGGCTAAATTCGATACTCCGAATCCAAAAATGAAGTCCATTTTGAGAGTTAAAATTTCTAAAATTTAAAAAGTGGTTATTACTATTCATAACGGCTAGTTTTAATAATATTTTAATAGCATATCATTGTTTCGTGAAACACAGGATTACGTACCACACACGCTATCGAGGAAGGTTGCGATTGCGTGTAATGAAAGGTAAGTCAAGGATGCGTGTTGTGCAAGCTCCTTTTGGTGTAGCGTACAACACAAGACATTAGTGAAATAAAAAAAAGAATATTTTTCATAAAATCTCGGGCTGTTACATTCTACCCCCCTTAAAATAAATTTCGCCCTCGAAATTCGTCGGGGTTATAAATGGTTTACTATTCGAAAGTTTCTTTAATAGAAACCCACATCGTAAAAGGGAATACCAAAACTTGGCTTTAAAAACTAAAGTATGAAATGTAACGATTACCCAAATAAACTAATCACTGGGTTTCCACATAGGTGAAAATATGGATATGGAAGAGAAATCTAACCATCATGTTCTGATGGAGAGTGGTAGAGAACATGGCTATGGAAAAGCCAGTAATCACAAATCCATAAATTTGTGACGATCTAAGGTACCATCTGATTCATCAGGTATAAGATCACTAGGACAACATTTTTGATTTTCAAGATCATTTCCCTAAAGTTGAAAATTTTAATTAGAATAAATACTTACTTTATTTTGATGCAATATCACTGTTGTTCGTGCCTTGAACAATTTCCACTTCATCTCTTAAATAAATGAAGTTGAATTTGTTATTCGTGAAGTGTTAGCAGATCATGTGATAGAATGACGGGTCATTCCATCTGTCTCAAACAAAAGGTAAGCAAAAGTTATTAAATATACATAAGTCATTCTATAGTGAGATTAATCATATATAGTTCCTAAAATGGACTTATACTTCATATATCATACTGCTTAATATAATAAAACTAGTTTCTACTAAACAGGGACTTCCTGTAGGTCAGTGGTAGGCGATAAAGGCCAGTCGCACTTCGGTTGTGGGTTCGATTCCTACAGCCTTGTCCGAAGCGATGGGCTGTCGCCCGTCCTGCAGGTTGTCCTTTTTATAAAACTATATTACTATAACATCCCATCAATAATATCGAAAAAACTTCTATCCTTAAACAATACTAACTTATGTCCAACATAATCCATTCTAATCTTTAGGCTTATCCATAATACTCCAGTCCACTCTCATAACATAGTGAAAACGATTACCAGATATTTAATACCATCGTTGATCCCCATATATCATAAGATATGTTTTTTTGGTCACATTACAAACATTCAAAGTCCTTAATCATGTATTCTCTTGAATACCCATTGAACCTTATTGAAAACATGAGTGCTGTTAAAAGTTAACTCTTTCCACATACCAAAATTCTCAAAATTATTTATACTCAAACCATGATATCACTTAGTCCTTATATCAATCATGAGCTCATGAATACAATCAAACATCTCATTGTCTTCTTATCCTTTCATTATGCACTTATCATCTACTTTCCAAAAGTATCTGAATAACCTTTCATGGTTACTGGTACCATTCATCATACACTTAAGGAAAGACAACAGTGTAACAATCCTTAGATGTCTCCTTATTCCAACACTACACATGATAAACATGTAATCATTCCACTACATTCTCGAGCTTCAAAAATTCTTTCATCTCACATATCATTTGTAGTCTCTTCATCATCATCCACATAAATACTACCCATATGACCATACTGATTCTCTTCACGAGTCTTTCCCTTAGGGAATTGGTTTGCATAATGCCCGTATATTCCACATTTAAAGCATTTTACCATTGTTGATGTCGTAGCAATACCATTATCCTCATCCATGGTGTTAATTGAACCTTTTCCTTTGCACTTACTTGCTTTGTGTCCTTCTTTTCCACACCCAAAGCATCTTCTAGTTCCTTTGAAACATTCTCCTTGATGCCTATTCCCACATGATTTACATAGGGGAAATTGAACTTTCTTTCCTCTATGATCATCATGGAACTCCATCTTTCTCTTATTAGTCAAGTCAGGAAACTTACCAAATTTTACTTTATTGATCATGTTGTGAGATTGCTGATTCGGCATAATAATGATGTTTGGACATCCAAATCCCATTTCATTTGGTTGCTCATGAAGAATATCATTCCATTGTCCATCATATCCTCCATTATTGTGAATCATCTTGTTTCCAGCCATTTTCTAAAACCCAAACAGAATAGTGTTAGATGCAAAAATCGTAATAAAGGGGGAGTAACTTAAATATCTATCATCTTTGGTTTAATCTTATATCGTTACCATAGTTCTAGAACTATATCCTATACGTATACTTATCCTTAGGGGCATCCCTAGACATACCTTAGAAATATCTCTAGGGATCTTACTAACGTTTTCGCGTCCTAGTTTCCAAAGGTTGACTAAACCTTTCCTCTGATACCAACTGTAGAGACCCGTATCCTGACGTACATGGACATTACATTACATTTGCGGAATAACAAAAACACACACACACAAGGATCGTAATAGTTTAGTGTCTTTGGAAACTCGGAACATAATCTTCTAATCCTGGTGAAAGATCTTCAATATCTCCCATAAAGATCTTCCATTTTTTTTTACCTAAAACCTTTCTTTATATCCTGGGGAAAAGAAACCATAAAAGGGTGAGCTCAAATGCTCAGTAAGGGTATACAAAAGAAATAAAAATCATATCATATCTTTTTGAAAATCATAACCTGCAAAAGAGATCATAATATCTTAACATGGAACAAGTCATAGAAGTGACAATGAGATCCCTATAATCATAACATAAGACTTGAAACTTTGTGGCATGCACACATAATCATGGAAAATCATTTCTTGTTAGTCATGACTCATTGCCAAGACTATCTTAGTGGACAAAGTCCCTTTCTGAACCGAGTTCACTCCTCGTTTCAGTCCTGTATCACTGAACAGAAATAACCTTCCGTTCCAGCCATGTCTATCTCATGAGATATAAAATCTTTACCCAATTCATTGGAGGGAGATATAGGTCCCACCCATCTTATAATGAATCCTTTCTTATGTGTGCCACATAATCATAAAACATACATCATCGCATAACACATATAACAAAAATGGGATTCTTGAAACATCATGACATCATAAATCAATTCATATATGATAAAGGAATTCATAAACATAATTCCATCACAACATAGTCAAACCAATGTAAAAATATGGATAGAAACAGAACCCTTTATTATCTTAGATGGAAAATAATTTTGATAAAACACTTGAATTGAATTCTTGAGGAAAATATCCTTTCTTCTTCAAAAACATTTTTCCTTTCATAACATGTCGTACAACTTTAAAATAAAAGAAGTTGATTAAAAATAAACTTGAAAACTTGTAAAGGAAGCTTCTTTGAAGTAATGTTTTAAAAATCCATTCATGCCGTATAAGTTAAAAAAAACATTCTTCGTACTTTTGTCGGAAAAGTCAAAAAGTACCTCGTACGAAAAACGACAAAAGATTCCTTTCATACGTATTACTAAAAACTCACCGAAGGGTAAAAATGGATTTAAACAATTTTAGGTGGATGGAAATAATATTACATATTGAGTAAACATGGATGTGGATGATAAAATACACCCCAGTAAATACTTACGAATATACAATCTCGGATAAAAATGAGATTGTGATATTTCCCTTACCTTAGGTCCGATTTGCTTTGTTCATGTCCGAAGCTCCTGTATAATGGTTTAAATAATGTTATTGACTTATTCCAGAATCATACATATTGATATGAGATCATATATGGTCATATTATTAGCTTCTTGTTAGTAATATTTCATTGTTACTTGTTACTCGGGTCTTTATAACTTTTTGTTCTTATGCGTGTTTTGTCGAATAAATTCTTATTCTTATCTTTAGGTTATAGATAATTCATTTCCAGAATGGTATTAGTGTAGTATATACCATATTCATTCATTCAATTCATTTATATAATCATTATGAAATGAAGATCATGTAGAACGAGTCGCATCACATCGTGGAGACGGTATTCCGTACGTACGCACGAGTGATGATATCGTTCCTATGATCGTGGAATTGTATTGGAGTATATATATATATTATTTCAGTATCAATATTACTTAATAATAATCATATATAGTTACTGATTACACCATTATACCCATCCTTGTAAGGTGATGGTGGAAAATAGATCACACCACGGCGTGGAGACGGTATTCCGTACGTACGCACGCGCGGTGATTTCATTTTTCCGTAGGATGGATAGAAGGTGAATTAGGGTTGTTTCATATTTATAATAACATATCAGTATGTAAGTAATACTGATGTTATTACTTTATCATGAAACAACTAAAGAAGAAGAAGTTGAAGAAGAAAGAAATTGAAAAGATCGGTAATGGATATTACCTCTTCTTTGGAACGCCTTTTTGAATCCTCCACTTAAGGAACTTAGATTGGTCTTTGGAGAAGACCAGGACCTCTAGGATTATTCTAGGGAAGTGGAGAAGGGAAAATGGCAGGGTTTGGCCGAGCTTCAGTGCTCAAATTGGTGTGAGGAGGAGGGGGAGGAGGTGTCCTTTTATAGGGGAGGAGAGGGGCACCTTAGGAATATCTCAAAATATTATTTTATATTAAAGTCAAAATCGGTTTATAATGGTTCCAAAGGGTCTTATTTCGAAGCTAAAGTGGGGATGGGTCGAAATCCTATCAACCAATAAGATTTAGACAAGTTTAGGTTATTATTTTAACCTTATCAATTAGATTTAACTCTAAGTTAAATAATTTAACTTTTACCGTGTCTTTTTGTTTTCTTACATTATATGGTTAATAAACTTACTATAACATGCCAAACGAACCCCAAATTGTATATTATTAATACATATATCCTTATCTAAGTCATTTGGCCGAACCTTATATTTTTAGGAATAAAATAACAATTAATAATATAATATTGGATTTAAAAACTATTTTGTGTCAATTTTGACACTATTTGATATATGATTTTTGTGAAAGTCATAACAGAATTATATGTTCGAACCAAGTTGATTAAATCAATAATAATATATCATAGTAACCTAGAAAAGTAGTGGAATTCATAAAAAGTCTCAAATTACATTTATTTTGGTATTTATATTATCAATTTTGTCAATATTTCATTAATAAGATAATTACTGCATCATCTTTGTGTCATAAATAAATTAAATTATTTGATGTCTAAAAATTACAAATAAAATACCATCATGTAGGAAATCGTTTTAGCTTTATAATGAATATTTACAATCAAATTTATCTTATGTATAACCCTATATTAAAAATGATTTACTTATTAAACTTTGATTTTAACTATTTTAACCCTTCTTTAAATAAATTAATAATAAATGTCCTAATCTAATCCAAGTGGGCCTAAATGGTCATATTTTATTCCTAAGTTTGTTTTTGGTCGAATTCCACTTGTCCAATAGAATTAGGACATGTGTTAGGGTAATATTAATATCATATTTACCCTTAGTTACCCTATTTACTATTAACCGCGGTAAAAAAAAAGTAAAAAGTTACTATTCACCAAAAATTATTTTCATCTCATTGAACCACATTTTAGTCCTTGATATTAACCGTGTCTCTCGGATTTTCGAAATTCCATTCACAGAAGCGGTAAAATTAAGTTTTATGCAAAATTCAGTTTTTAACCTACCACTTAGTGGTTTCACTATTCATCAAAAATTGAAGTTTTTCAGAAAAATGCCAAAATTTCACCCTAAGCTATAATTGATATTCCGAATTCAAAAATGATTTCTATTTTACAAAATTCCCAACATATAAGTTGCATTAATTAATTTTATAATTAAATCCCGCTGTTAAAACAAATAGCGTGTTTTTAAGAAACAAAATCTATCAAAAGATTGACACTTGTTTATGTCTAGTTTAAATGTGAAATTACATCCAATGACCAACATTGTATTAAATTGTAAAAATATATTATAAATATACACTTAAAACCACTCAAATTAATGATTTATCACTATTAATTATTTCGATTAAAAAAGTTGTTTTTAATTATAATTTGGTAATTTTCACTATTCATCAGAATATGAAAGTTATCCGAAAAGTACCAAAATTTCACCTTAGGCTAAATTCGATACTCCGAATCCAAAAATGAAGTCCATTTTGAGAGTTAAAATTTCTAAAATTTAAAAAGTGGTTATTACTATTCATAACGGCTAGTTTTAATAATATTTTAATAGCATATCATTGTTTCGTGAAACACAGGATTACGTACCACACACGCTATCGAGGAAGGTTGCGATTGCGTGTAATGAAAGGTAAGTCAAGGATGCGTGTTGTGCAAGCTCCTTTTGGTGTAGCGTACAACACAAGACATTAGTGAAATAAAAAAAAGAATATTTTTCATAAAATCTCGGGCTGTTACATTCTACCCCCCTTAAAATAAATTTCGCCCTCGAAATTCGTCGGGGTTATAAATGGTTTACTATTCGAAAGTTTCTTTAATAGAAACCCACATCGTAAAAGGGAATACCAAAACTTGGCTTTAAAAACTAAAGTATGAAATGTAACGATTACCCAAATAAACTAATCACTGGGTTTCCACATAGGTGAAAATATGGATATGGAAGAGAAATCTAACCATCATGTTCTGATGGAGAGTGGTAGAGAACATGGCTATGGAAAAGCCAGTAATCACAAATCCATAAATTTGTGACGATCTAAGGTACCATCTGATTCATCAGGTATAAGATCACTAGGACAACATTTTTGATTTTCAAGATCATTTCCCTAAAGTTGAAAATTTTAATTAGAATAAATACTTACTTTATTTTGATGCAATATCACTGTTGTTCGTGCCTTGAACAATTTCCACTTCATCTCTTAAATAAATGAAGTTGAATTTGTTATTCGTGAAGTGTTAGCAGATCATGTGATAGAATGACGGGTCATTCCATCTGTCTCAAACAAAAGGTAAGCAAAAGTTATTAAATATACATAAGTCATTCTATAGTGAGATTAATCATATATAGTTCCTAAAATGGACTTATACTTCATATATCATACTGCTTAATATAATAAAACTAGTTTCTACTAAACAGGGACTTCCTGTAGGTCAGTGGTAGGCGATAAAGGCCAGTCGCACTTCGGTTGTGGGTTCGATTCCTACAGCCTTGTCCGAAGCGATGGGCTGTCGCCCGTCCTGCAGGTTGTCCTTTTTATAAAACTATATTACTATAACATCCCATCAATAATATCGAAAAAACTTCTATCCTTAAACAATACTAACTTATGTCCAACATAATCCATTCTAATCTTTAGGCTTATCCATAATACTCCAGTCCACTCTCATAACATAGTGAAAACGATTACCAGATATTTAATACCATCGTTGATCCCCATATATCATAAGATATGTTTTTTTGGTCACATTACAAACATTCAAAGTCCTTAATCATGTATTCTCTTGAATACCCATTGAACCTTATTGAAAACATGAGTGCTGTTAAAAGTTAACTCTTTCCACATACCAAAATCCTCAAAATTATTTATACTCAAACCATGATATCACTTAGTCCTTATATCAATCATGAGCTCATGAATACAATCAAACATCTCATTGTCTTCTTATCCTTTCATTATGCACTTATCATCTACTTTCCAAAAGTATCTGAATAACCTTTCATGGTTACTGGTACCATTCATCATACACTTAAGGAAAGACAACAGTGTAACAATCCTTAGATGTCTCCTTATTCCAACACTACACATGATAAACATGTAATCATTCCACTACATTCTCGAGCTTCAAAAATTCTTTCATCTCACATATCATTTGTAGTCTCTTCATCATCATCCACATAAATACTACCCATATGACCATACTGATTCTCTTCACGAGTCTTTCCCTTAGGGAATTGGTTTGCATAATGCCCGTATATTCCACATTTAAAGCATTTTACCATTGTTGATGTCGTAGCAATACCATTATCCTCATCCATGGTGTTAATTGAACCTTTTCCTTTGCACTTACTTGCTTTGTGTCCTTCTTTTCCACACCCAAAGCATCTTCTAGTTCCTTTGAAACATTCTCCTTGATGCCTATTCCCACATGATTTACATAGGGGAAATTGAACTTTCTTTCCTCTATGATCATCATGGAACTCCATCTTTCTCTTATTAGTCAAGTCAGGAAACTTACCAAATTTTACTTTATTGATCATGTTGTGAGATTGCTGATTCGGCATAATAATGATGTTTGGACATCCAAATCCCATTTCATTTGGTTGCTCATGAAGAATATCATTCCATTGTCCATCATATCCTCCATTATTGTGAATCATCTTGTTTCCAGCCATTTTCTAAAACCCAAACAGAATAGTGTTAGATGCAAAAATCGTAATAAAGGGGGAGTAACTTAAATATCTATCATCTTTGGTTTAATCTTATATCGTTACCATAGTTCTAGAACTATATCCTATACGTATACTTATCCTTAGGGGCATCCCTAGACATACCTTAGAAATATCTCTAGGGATCTTACTAACGTTTTCGCGTCCTAGTTTCCAAAGGTTGACTAAACCTTTCCTCTGATACCAACTGTAGAGACCCGTATCCTGACGTACATGGACATTACATTACATTTGCGGAATAACAAAAACACACACACACAAGGATCGTAATAGTTTAGTGTCTTTGGAAACTCGGAACATAATCTTCTAATCCTGGTGAAAGATCTTCAATATCTCCCATAAAGATCTTCCATTTTTTTTTACCTAAAACCTTTCTTTATATCCTGGGGAAAAGAAACCATAAAAGGGTGAGCTCAAATGCTCAGTAAGGGTATACAAAAGAAATAAAAATCATATCATATCTTTTTGAAAATCATAACCTGCAAAAGAGATCATAATATCTTAACATGGAACAAGTCATAGAAGTGACAATGAGATCCCTATAATCATAACATAAGACTTGAAACTTTGTGGCATGCACACATAATCATGGAAAATCATTTCTTGTTAGTCATGACTCATTTCCAAGACTATCTTAGTGGACAAAGTCCCTTTCTGAACCGAGTTCACTCCTCGTTTCAGTCCTGTATCACTGAACCGAAATAACCTTCCGTTCCAGCCATGTCTATCTCATGAGATATAAAATCTTTACCCAATGCATTGGAGGGAGATATAGGTCCCACCCATCTTATAATGAATCCTTTCTTATGTGTGCCACATAATCATAAAACATACATCATCGCATAACACATATAACAAAAATGGGATTCTTGAAACATCATGACATCATAAATCAATTCATATATGATAAAGGAATTCATAAACATAATTCCATCACAACATAGTCAAACCAATGTAAAAATATGGATAGAAACAGAACCCTTTATTATCTTAGATGGAAAATAATTTTGATAAAACACTTGAATTGAATTCTTGAGGAAAATATCCTTTCTTCTTCAAAAACATTTTTCCTTTCATAACATGTCGTACAACTTTAAAATAAAAGAAGTTGATTAAAAATAAACTTGAAAACTTGTAAAGGAAGCTTCTTTGAAGTAATGTTTTAAAAATCCATTCATGTCGTATAAGTTAAAAAAAACATTCTTCGTACTTTTGTCGGAAAAGTCAAAAAGTACCTCGTACGAAAAACGACAAAAGATTCCTTTCATACGTATTACTAAAAACTCACCGAAGGGTAAAAATGGTTTTAAACAATTTTAGGTGGATGGAAATAATATTAAATATTGAGTAAACATGGATGTGGATGATAAAATACACCCCAGTAAATACTTACGAATATACAATCTCGGATAAAAATGAGATTGTGATATTTCCCTTACCTTAGGTCCGATTTGCTTTGTTCGTGTCCGAAGCTCCTGTATAATGGTTTAAATAATGTTATTGACTTATTCCAGAATCATACATATTGATATGAGATCATATATGGTCATATTATTAGCTTCTTGTTAGTAATATTTCATTGTTACTTGTTACTCGGGTCTTTATAACTTTTTGTTCTTATGCGTGTTTTGTCGAATAAATTCTTATTCTTATCTTTAGGTTATAGATAATTCATTTCCAGAATGGTATTAGTGTAGTATATACCATATTCATTCATTCAATTCATTTATATAATCATTATGAAATGAAGATCATGTAGAACGAGTCGCATCACATCGTGGAGACGGTATTCCGTACGTACGCACGAGTGATGATATCGTTCCTATGATCGTGGAATTTTATTGGAGTATATATATATATTATTTCAGTATCAATATTACTTAATAATAATCATATATAGTTACTGATTACACCATTATACCCATCCTTGTAAGGTGATGGTGGAAAATAGATCACACCACGGCGTGGAGACGGTATTCCGTACGTACGCACGCGCGGTGATTTCATTTTTCCGTAGGATGGATAGAAGGTGAATTAGGGTTGTTTCATATTTATAATAACATATCAGTATGTAAGTAATACTGATGTTATTACTTTATCATGAAACAACTAAAGAAGAAGAAGTTGAAGAAGAAAGAAATTGAAAAGATCGGTAATGGATATTACCTCTTCTTTGGAACGCCTTTTTGAATCCTCCACTTAAGGAACTTAGATTGGTCTTTGGAGAAGACCAGGACCTCTAGGATTATTCTAGGGAAGTGGAGAAGGGAAAATGGCAGGGGTTGGCCGAGCTTGAGTGCTCAAATTGGTGTGAGGAGGAGGGGGAGGAGGTGTCCTTTTATAGGGGAGGAGAGGGGCACCTTAGGAATATCTCAAAATATTATTTTATATTAAAGTCAAAATCGGTTTATAATGGTTCCAAAGGGTCTTATTTCGAAGCTAAAGTGGGGATGGGTCGAAATCCTATCAACCAATAAGATTTAGACAAGTTTAGGTTATTATTTTAACCTTATCAATTAGATTTAACTCTAAGTTAAATAATTTAACTTTTACCGTGTCTTTTTTTTTTCTTACATTATATGGTTAATAAACTTACTATAACATGCCAAAAGAACCCCAAATTGTATATTATTAATACATATATCCTTATCTAAGTCATTTGGCCGAACCTTAGATTTTTAGGAATAAAATAACAATTAATAATATAATATTTGATTTAAAAACTATTTTGTGTCAATTTTGACACTATTTGATATATGATTTTTGTGAAAGTCATAACAGAATTATATGTTTGAACCAAGTTGATTAAATCAATACTAATATATCATAGTAACCTAGAAAAGTAGTGGAATTCATAAAAAGTCTCAAATTACATTTATTTTGGTATTTATATTATCAATTTTGTCAATATTTCATTAATAAGATAATTACTGCATCATCTTTGTGTCATAAATAAATTAAATTATTTGATGTCTAAAAATTAAAAATAAAATACCATCATGTAGGAAATCGTTTTATCTTTCTAATTAATATTTACAATCGAATTTATCTTATGTATAACCCTATATTAAAAATGATTTACTTATTAAACTTTGATTTTAACTATTTTAACCCTTCTTTAAATAAATTAATAATAAATGTCCTAATCTAATCCAAGTGGGCCTAAATGGTCATATTTTATTCCTAAGTTTGTTTTTGGTCGAATTCCACTTGTCCAATAGAATTAGGACATGTGTTAGGGTAATATTAATATCATATTTACCCTTAGTTACCCTATTTACTATTAACCGCGGTAAAAAAAAGTAAAAAGTTACTATTCACCAAAAATTATTTTCATCTCATTGAACCACATTTTAGTCCTTGATATTAACCGTGTCTCTCGGATTTTCGAAATTCCATTCACAGAAGCGGTAAAATTAAGTTTTATGCAAAATTCAGTTTTTAACCTACCACTTAGTGGTTTCACTATTCATCAAAAATTGAAGTTTTTCAGAAAAATGCCAAAATTTCACCCTAAGATATAATTGATATTCCGAATTCAAAAATGATTTCTATTTTACAAAATTCCCAACATATAAGTTGCATTAATTAATTTTATAATTAAATCCCGCTGTTAAAACAAATAGCGTGTTTTTAAGAAACAAAATTTATCAAAAGATTGACACTTGTTTATGTCTAGTTTAAATGTGAAATTACATCCAATGACCAACATTGTATTAAATTGTAAAAATATATTCTAAATATACTTTAAAACCACTCAAATTAATGATTTATCACTATTAATTATTTCGATTAAAAAAGTTGTTTTTAATTATAATTTGGTAATTTTCACTATTCATCAGAATATGAAAGTTATCCGAAAAGTACCAAAATTTCACCTTAGGCTAAATTCGATACTCCGAATCCAAAAATGAAGTCCATTTTGAGAGTTAAAATTTCTAAAATTTAAAAAGTGGTTATTACTATTCATAACGGCTAGTTTTAATAATATTTTAATAGCATATCATTGTTTCGTGAAACACAGGATTACGTACCACACACGCTATCGAGGAAGGTTGCGATTGCGTGTAATGAAAGGTAAGTCAAGGATGCGTGTTGTGCAAGCTACTTTTGGTGTAGCGTACAACACAAGACATTAGTGAAATAAAAAAAAAGAATATTTTTCATAAAATCTCGGGCTGTTACATTCTACCCCCCTTAAAATGAATTTCGCCCTCGAAATTCGTCGGGGTTATAAATGGTTTACTATTCGAAAGTTTCTTTAATAGAAACCCACATCGTAAAAGGGAATACCAAAACTTGGCTTTAAAAACTAAAGTATGAAATGTAACGATTACCCAAATAAACTAATCACTGGGTTTCCACATAGGTGAAAATATGGATATGGAAGAGAAATCTAACCATCATGTTCTGATGGAGAGTGGTAGAGAACATGGCTATGGAAAAGCCAGTAATCACAAATCCATAAATTTGTGACGATCTAAGGTACCATCTGATTCATCAGGTATAAGATCACTAGGACAACATTTTTGATTTTCAAGATCATTTCCCTAAAGTTGAAAATTTTAATTAGAATAAATACTTACTTTATTTTGATACAATATCACTGTTGTTCGTGCCTTGAACAATTTCCACTTCATCTCTTAAATAAATGAAGTTGAATTTGTTATTCGTGAAGTGTTAGCAGATCATGTGATAGAATGACGGGTCATTCCATCTGTCTCAAACAAAAGGTAAGCAAAAGTTATTAAATATACATAAGTCATTCTATAGTGAGATTAATCATATATAGTTCCTAAAATGGACTTATACTTCATATATCATACTGCTTAATATAATAAAACTAGTTTCTACTAAACAGGGACTTCCTGTAGGTCAGTGGTAGGCGATAAAGGCCAGTCGCACTTCGGTTGTGGGTTCGATTCCTACAGCCTTGTCCGAAGCGATGGGCTGTCGCCCGTCCTGCAGGTTGTCCTTTTTATAAAACTATATTACTATAACATCCCATCAATAATATCGAAAAAACTTCTATCCTTAAACAATACTAACTTATGTCCAACATAATCCATTCTAATCTTTAGGCTTATCCATAATACTCCAGTCCACTCTCATAACATAGTGAAAACGATTACCAGATATTTAATACCATCGTTGATCCCCATATATCATAAGATATGTTTTTTTGGTCACATTACAAACATTCAAAGTCCTTAATCATGTATTCTCTTGAATACCCATTGAACCTTATTGAAAACATGAGTGCTGTTAAAAGTTAACTCTTTCCACATACCAAAATCCTCAAAATTATTTATACTCAAACCATGATATCACTTAGTCCTTATATCAATCATGAGCTCATGAATACAATCAAACATCTCATTGTCTTCTTATCCTTTCATTATGCACTTATCATCTACTTTCCAAAAGTATCTGAATAACCTTTCATGGTTACTGGTACCATTCATCATACACTTAAGGAAAGACAACAGTGTAACAATCCTTAGATGTCTCCTTATTCCAACACTACACATGATAAACATGTAATCATTCCACTACATTCTCGAGCTTCAAAAATTCTTTCATCTCACATATCATTTGTAGTCTCTTCATCATCATCCACATAAATACTACCCATATGACCATACTGATTCTCTTCACGAGTCTTTCCCTTAGGGCATTGGTTTGCATAATGCCCGTATATTCCACATTTAAAGCATTTTACCATTGTTGATGTCGTAGCAATACCATTATCCTCATCCATGGTGTTAATTGAACCTTTTCCTTTGCACTTACTTGCTTTGTGTCCTTCTTTTCCACACCCAAAGCATCTTCTAGTTCCTTTGAAACATTCTCCTTGATGCCTCTTCCCACATGATTTACATAGGGGAAATTGAACTTTCTTTCCTCTATGATCATCATGGAACTCCATCTTTCTCTTATTAGTCGAGTCGGGAAACTTACCAAATTTTACTTTATTGATCATGTTGTGAGATTGCTGATTCGGCATAATAATGATGTTTGGACATCCAAATCCCATTTCATTTGGTTGCTCATGAAGAATATCATTCCATTGTCCATCATATCCTCCATTATTGTGAATCATCTTGTTTCCAGCCATTTTCTAAAACCCAAACAGAATAGTGTTAGATGCAAAAATCGTAATAAAGGGGGAGTAACTTAAATATCTATCATCTTTGGTTTAATCTTATATCGTTACCATAGTTCTAGAACTATATCCTATACGTATACTTATCCTTAGGGGTATCCCTAGACATACCTTAGAAATATCTCTAGGGATCTTACTAACGTTTTCGCGTCCTAGTTTCCAAAGGTTGACTAAACCTTTCCTCTGATACCAACTGTAGAGACCCGTATCCTGACGTACATGGACATTACATTACATTTGCGGAATAAAAAAAACACACACACACAAGGATCGTAATAGTTTAGTGTCTTTGGAAACTCGGAACATAATCTTCTAATCCTGGTGAAAGATCTTCAATATCTCCCATAAAGATCTTCCATTTTTTTTTACCTAAAACCTTTCTTTATATCCTGGGGAAAAGAAAAAATAAAAGGGTGAGCTCAAATGCTCAGTAAGGGTATACAAAAGAAATAAAAATCATATCATATCTTTTTGAAAATCATAACCTGCAAAAGAGATCATAATATCTTAACATGGAACAAGTCATAGAAGTGACAATGAGATACCTATAATCATAACATAAGACTTGAAACTTTGTGGCATGCACACATAATCATGGAAAATCATTTCTTGTTAGTCATGACTCATTGCCAAGACTATCTTAGTGGACAAAGTCCCTTTCTGAACCGAGTTCACTCCTCGTTTCAGTCCTGTATCCCTGAACCGAAATAACCTTCCGTTCCAGCCATGTCTATCTCATGAGATATAAAATCTTTACCCAATGCATTGGAGGGAGATATAGGTCCCACCCATCTTATAATGAATCCTTTCTTATGTGTGCCGCATAATCATAAAACATACATCATCGCATAACACATATAACAAAAATGGGATTCTTGAAACATCATGACATCATAAATCAATTCATATATGATAAAGGAATTCATAAACATAATTCCATCACAACATAGTCAAACCAATGTAAAAATATGGATAGAAACAGAACCCTTTATTATCTTAGATGGAAAATAATTTTGATAAAACACTTGAATTGAATTCTTGAGGAAAATATCCTTTCTTCTTCAAAAACATTTTTCCTTTCATAACATGTCGTACAACTTTAAAATAAAAGAAGTTGATTAAAAATAAACTTGAAAACTTGTAAAGGAAGCTTCTTTGAAGTAATGTTTTAAAAATCCATTCATGCCGTATAAGTTAAAAAAAACATTCTTCGTACTTTTGTCGGAAAAGTCAAAAAGTACCTCGTACGAAAAACGACAAAAGATTCCTTTCATACGTATTACTAAAAACTCACCGAAGGGTAAAAATGGATTTAAACAATTTTAGGTGGATGGAAATAATATTACATATTGAGTAAACATGGATGTGGATGATAAAATACACCCCAGTAAATACTTACGAATATACAATCTCGGATAAAAATGAGATTGTGATATTTCCCTTACCTTAGGTCCGATTTGCTTTGTTCGTGTCCGAAGCTCCTGTATAATGGTTTAAATAATGTTATTGACTTATTCCAGAATCATACATATTGATATGAGATCATATATGGTCATATTATTAGCTTCTTGTTAGTAATATTTCATTGTTACTTGTTACTCGGGTCTTTATAACTTTTTGTTCTTATGCGTGTTTTGTCGAATAAATTCTTATTCTTATCTTTAGGTTATAGATAATTCATTTCAAGAATGGTATTAGTGTAGTATATACCATATTCATTCATTCAATTCATTTATATAATCATTATGAAATGAATATCATGTAGAACGAGTCGCATCACATCGTGGAGACGGTATTCCGTACGTACGCACGAGTGATGATATCGTTCCTATGATCGTGGAATTGTATTGGAGTATATATATATATTATTTCAGTATCAATATTACTTAATAATAATCATATATATTTACTGATTACACCATTATACCCATCCTTGTAAGGTGATGGTGGAAAATAGATCACACCACGGCGTGGAGACGGTATTCCGTACGTACGCACGCGCGGTGATTTCATTTTTCCGTAGGATGGATAGAAGGTGAATTAGGGTTGTTTCATATTTATAATAACATATCAGTATGTAAGTAATACTGATGTTATTACTTTATCATGAAACAACTAAAGAAGAAGAAGTTGAAGAAGAAAGAAATTGAAAAGATCGGTAATGGATATTACCTCTTCTTTGGAACGCCTTTTTGAATCCTCCACTTAAGGAACTTAGATTGGTCTTTGGAGAAGACCAGGACCTCTAGGATTATTCTAGGGAAGTGGAGAAGGGAAAATGGCAGGGGTTGGCCGAGCTTGAGTGCTCAAATTGGTGTGAGGAGGAGGGGGAGGAGGTGTCCTTTTATATGGGAGGAGAGGGGCACCTTAGGAATATCTCAAAATATTATTTTATATTAAAGTCAAAATCGGTTTATAATGGTTCCAAAGGGTCTTATTTCGAAGCTAAAGTGGGGATGGGTCGAAATCCTATCAACCAATAAGATTTAGACAAGTTTAGGTTATTATTTTAACCTTATCAATTAGATTTAACTCTAAGTTAAATAATTTAACTTTTACCGTGTCTTTTTGTTTTCTTACATTATATGGTTAATAAACTTACTATAACATGCCAAACGAACCCCAAATTGTATATTATTAATACATATATCCTTATCTAAGTCATTTGGCCGAACCTTAGATTTTTAGGAATAAAATAACAATTAATAATATAATATTTGATTTAAAAACTATTTTGTGTCAATTTTGACACTATTTGATATATGATTTTTGTGAAAGTCATAACAGAATTATATGTTCGAACCAAGTTGATTAAATCAATACTAATATATCATAGTAACCTATAAAAGTAGTGGAATTCATAAAAAGTCTCAAATTACATTTATTTTGGTATTTATATTATCAATTTTGTCAATATTTCATTAATAAGATAATTACTGCATCATCTTTGTGTCATAAATAAATTAAATTATTTGATGTCTAAAAATTACAAATAAAATACCATCATGTAGGAAATCGTTTTAGATTTCTAATGAATATTTACAATCGAATTTATCTTATGTATAACCCTATATTAAAAATGATTTACTTATTAAACTTTGATTTTAACTATTTTAACCCTTCTTTAAATAAATTAATAATAAATGTCCTAATCTAATCCAAGTGGGCCTAAATGGTCATATTTTATTCCTAAGTTTGTTTTTGGTCGAATTCCACTTGTCCAATAGAATTAGGACATGTGTTAGGGTAATATTAATATCATATTTACCCTTAGTTACCCTATTTACTATTAACCGCGGTAAAAAAAAGTAAAAAGTTACTATTCACCAAAAATTATTTTCATCTCATTGAACCACATTTTAGTCCGTGATATTAACCGTGTCTCTCGGATTTTCGAAATTCCATTCACAGAAGCGGTAAAATTAAGTTTTATGCAAAATTCAGTTTTTAACCTACCACTTAGTGGTTTCACTATTCATCAAAAATTGAAGTTTTTCAGAAAAATGCCAAAATTTCACCCTAAGCTATAATTGATATTCCGAATTCAAAAATGATTTCTATTTTACAAAATTCCCAACATATAAGTTGCATTAATTAATTTTATAATTAAATCCCGCTGTTAAAACAAATAGCGTGTTTTTAAGAAACAAAATCTATCAAAAGATTGACACTTGTTTATGTCTAGTTTAAATGTGAAATTACATCCAATGACCAACATTGTATTAAATTGTAAAAATATATTCTAAATATACTTTAAAACCACTCAAATTAATGATTTATCACTATTAATTATTTCGATTAAAAAAGTTGTTTTTAATTATAATTTGGTAATTTTCACTATTCATCAGAATATGAAAGTTATCCGAAAAGTACCAAAATTTCACCTTAGGCTAAATTCGATACTCCGAATCCAAAAATGAAGTCCATTTTGAGAGTTAAAATTTCTAAAATTTAAAAAGTGGTTATTACTATTCATAACGGCTAGTTTTAATAATATTTTAATAGCATATCATTGTTTCGTGAAACACAGGATTACGTACCACACACGCTATCGAGGAAGGTTGCGATTGCGTGTAATGAAAGGTAAGTCAAGGATGCGTGTTGTGCAAGCTCCTTTTGGTGTAGCATACAACACAAGACATTAGTGAAATAAAAAAAAGAATATTTTTCATAAAATCTCGGGCTGTTACAGTTATTATTAGTTTTTCTTTTTCATTTTTGGTTGGGTGTATAGTGAGTGTTCATCAAGTGTGAAAATACGTCAGGTCTAGGGTGTGAGGATCCTTAGTTCCCAATACATTAATTTATAGTTACATGTGTTTCAGAGCCTCTAATTTACTATATTACAAATTTTATATTTTAAAGGATAGGTCATTTTGAATCATAGATTTTTTCATAATACAATCCGCCTATAATGGAATCAACAAACTCTTTATAAATACATTCTTTTATTTTTAAAGGTATGTTATCACCCCTCTTGATTAAGGAAAAATTAGGAAATAAAATCTTGTTAAGTTTAATTCATACCAATATGTTTTAATATAAACCAATAAACTCTTTTTTTATAAACCCCATTCATTGATAAATGAGTCTTTTTTAGTAGTGGTCTTTGAGAGATGGTTTTCAAAACTACCAATAAATGTTTCATTTTTAAATTTTTTAGTGATGCTTTTAGAAAACCTCCTCTAATTTAAAATGGTTTATTAAAAAATGTTACTAAATATGAATTTCTTTAAAAATCATTTATTTAATTTTTGTAGTGGTTTTTTAAAAAACATATGTTAATTCACAATGATTTTTTATAAACCTCTATAAAATTAATGATAATAAATATTAAATATTATTTTTTATTGAATAATTATTATTGATTTCTTATAATCATTCATTATTTATTATTTAAATTTATAATTAATTATTAGTTTTTAGTTTTTAATTATTATTTATTTTTAAATATTAGTTCATAGTTATTTAAAAACTAGATTAATTATTGATTAGTAATTAGTAATTGCTTATTTATGTATATATTTATATATAAACACACATGGAAACATATATACATAGACATACATACACATATATATACATATATCCATGCATGCATTAATGCATACATACATACACACACACAGAGACATACACACACACACACACATATATATATATATATATATATATTAAAACTATGTCCAAAATATAATCATGTAACTGATGTTCTAAGAGACATTGAAAATTTGACTTTAAATTCAAATGACCATAATTTTTTATTTGAGTGTCAATTTATCCTTCATGACTTGTAAAATTAAATATTAAGAAAGTAACAATGATCATGCTAGATAATAATTTTCTAATAATTAATAATAATAAATTAGTTATGTTCTAAGATATATTGAAATTCGAACTTCAACTTAAAACTGTCATAACTTTTGATTTGATTGTCTTTTTGGGCTCTACAACTTGTCAAATTGATGCTTGAAATAAGGGCTAAAATATCTAGTATTGGGGATTCCCATATCCCATTTTTTATCATAGTAAAATAAAGCCTATAAATTTTCTAAATTTTAGTTTTAATTTAAAGTACCCTAATTTTATATCTTTCAATAGTATTTATACTTTTTCGAGATGGTATTCTTATCCTTTATAGGTGATTTTTGATTTTATTCTCTAGATTTACATTCATATAAATATGATGGTGTTGCAATTGTAGTGGTCTTTCTAATTTTTATGATTTATTATTAATTATTTTTTATACATTTATGTGTGTATGTATATATGTATGTATAATTTATATATATTTATGTATATTTTTTTGAAGGTGATGAAACCTTGTCCAGAAAACCAAGAAAAAATATTATTAAAGAAATAAGTTACAAGATTCTAAAATATGGAAGCATGTTAAAATCCTTATTATGAAAGGGGGTAAATCATTAGGGATATCATCAAGCCAAATAATATCTTGATTGACTCCATTGTTAGCTAGGCCATCTGCAACCATGTTTTCTTCACATTATATATGAGTGATGATGTAGTTAATGTCGAGAAGAGAGCGTGTGCAATCCATCCAACGGGTGGTGATCGACCACGCAAGATGTGTCACACCATTCCAAATCACTTGAACAATGGTAGTCAAATCACTCTTAATCCACAGGTTGTTCTAACCATAATTTTTAGAGATAGAAATGGTGTGAATCATACTCATCATTTCAGCTTCCAGTGAGGAGGCAATGTCGCAGCTACCATAGAAGCATTTGAGGATCTGACTAAGGTGGTTATTGAATATGAAACAACAACCCGCTGGACCTGTATTTCCTTTTCAGGCATCATCCACATTTAATTCAACCCAGCCAGGGAAAGGAGAATGCTATAAAACTTCGAAAGTGTGGCAAGGTTGGAAAAAGTTTCCATCAATTCGAAGACGTTACAGAATTCCAAAATCATTCATAGTGTTGTTTAAATGTCCCTTTTGAATCATATAATCTTCTTGTATGGAAATAAAGATCCTCATTTGACCTACATTATGACTAAATGAGCAATTACTATGAACAATAGCATTTCTATCATACCAGATCACATGGTGGAGCTCAACAACAACAGCAAGAAAGAGATTCTTAATCTATTGAGAACTATCCATTTCTGCACATCTCTTTAGTTGAGATTCAACAGAGTCATATGGTATCCATTTGCAGTCAAAGATGTCAAAGATTTCAAAGATATAGTTCCAAAGATAAGAATCATTAGAACAAGAAATAAATAGATGATTGGTATCTTCTTTATGTTGATAATGGATTCTAAATTTAGAACATAGTTCAATACCAAATGATTGAAGACATCCATCTGTGGGGATCCTGATTTGTGCAAGTCTCCAAATAAGAGTGAATATAGATTGTTTTATCCAAGGTTTTCTAAAATATTTCATCCAACCAAAATTAATTTCAGAGTTTCAAAAGAAATGATTATAAAATTTTTTTTAATTAAGCATACCATTATGAGTAGGCTCCCAAATTAAAAAATCATCTGTGTTAGAGAAAGGATACATGTCAATGAAATTCATAATGGTGTATATTTTTGTATATTTATAAATATTTATTTGAATTTTTTATATTTATATATTTATATATTTATATATGTTATGGGTATATAAATATATGTGTGTGAGTGTGTTTATGTATATTTATATGTGTTTATAGATATATATAATTATATAAATCTATATATATGTAATTATATATAGATATATGTAAATTTATTTATATTTATAAATATTTATATGTATTTATGTATATTTCTTTCTTTCTTTATTTATTTCTTTCTTTATTTCTTTATTTATTTCTTTATTTCTTTATTTATATTTTGTGGGTATATATTTATGTGTGTGTGCTCTCATGTGTGCATGTGTGTATTTATATGTTTATACACACACACACATAATTATATTTATAATATATATAATTATAGATATATATATATATATATAGTTATTTATGTAAATTTATTTATATTTATAAATATTTATAAGTATTTATATATATTTATATATATTATGTTGGTATATATTTGTGTGTTTGTGTCTATGTGTGTGTGTGTATTTATATGTGTTTGTGTGTGTGTGTATTTATTTATTTATTTATTTATTTATTTATTTATTTATTTATAATTATATGTATACATATATTTATGTATATTTATGTAACATATTATAGCTTCTCAACCATTTACTTTATGAGTTTTGGGTGTGAGAGGTGTTCATACCAACCTGAGGGAGGTTCGATACAGATTGAAGTAGGAATTCTATTTATAAAGGTATTTCACAGCGTGAACTACCATTCATGATGTGAAGTTGTGGTTCACAAGGTGTTTTGTGGCTTGAATCCTATAAGGTTGGAAATATAGTGGTTTTTTCTCCCAAATAATTCACAGTGTGAATGGTTTTTGTCCTTGTAAGGTGGAGGTGCCTTGAATTTCGATGGAGGTTTGGTTTGAGATATTCACAGTGTGAATGGATTCATTCACAATGTGAATAGTTGACCACCTAAATATTCATGGTGTGAACCAGTGTGTTACATTTTGATTGTTTCATGTTCTAAAATGTCTATAAATTGTCATTCCCATTAAATTTGTCTCATTTTTCATCCATTTCTCCCAATCCCTAAGTAATTTTGGGAGATCTTCCCTCCCCTTTATTTTGTCTTTGATCCTCTGCTTCATGAGGTTGATATTTATTTTCCCTCTTCTTTTCTTGTTTTATTCTCATTCTTACTTGGTAATTCTCCATGGTAGTGTTAATCTAATTTTAGGGTATGATTGGTCTATGAAGTTGATGACATATTAATGTGATATAGATTGATCTAGGATTTCCCCACATGGGATTGGTTTTCAGGTTGTTCCATATTCACCCTATTGTGTGTAGAAATTTGAAAGTTTAGATTGAGGTAGGGGTTACAAAAATCTATTATTTATGTATAAATTGTCAAATTAGCATTATTATGTTTTCTCTAGGAGAATAGTTTGAATTAACCTAATGAAGATAATAATTGGAATAAATAATGAACTAGATAGGAATGAAGTGGAAACCTATGGTTATACTTGTTACTGTATTTTTATTTTATAGATATTGTGTTATTTATTGATTGGTTATTTTTTACATGGGTGATATACCAATAAATTTTATTAAACTAAAATATAGTTATTATAATTGATGAAATAGGGTTGATATTTATTTGACGCTTTTCATTGAAATTGATAAAACCTAGAAATTATGTTGCAATCATGAAATGATGAATCTTGGATATGATATATGTATATTTTTTATTTTTTATGGAAATAAATTATGAATAATTAACCATTTAATTATATATGGTAATGAAATCTCTTTTCACTAAGATAATCTTTTGCAAAAAAGCAACCATGTTGTGTTCTGAAGGCTGAGAAGACATGGTTTTATAGCCTTGGTTTCCCCATGAATTTTCTATTACTGATTTTTTTCCTTATATGTATGCTATGGGATATTACTTCCTTGACATGAGTCATGTGAATATAGGATGGTTAGTTTATTAGTACAACAAGTGTTGCGGCAGATGCCATGGTTGGCATAGGGTTTTCATGTGGATTGTATTGGTGAAAATGGTGCTACAGTAGATTCCATGGTTGGAATAAATTTGTGATGTGGATTGTATTGGTTTATTATGGAATGTGGAAGATGACCTGAGTATCATAGAGTAATGAGGACAAGGTTGAAAACTTTGCACCAGGTCTATAGAATCCTTACCACAGTTGGAAATAGAAATGATTGGCTTGTTTTAGATAATAGATATGTGTCTTATTTTATATTAGTCCAGTAGCTATATAATGGAATTGAAAAGGATAAATTTGGATAAATTTTTTGGTATGAAATTTAATAATTTTTAGTTTGATATGAGATGTAAATGTTTGAATTGAATCAGAAATAAATGGATTTATAAACTAAAATCGATGGTTAGTTATGGTATATGGCAGTAGAGTATGGAATGTAATAGTTACGGACTGGTATTTGTGGTATGTTACAGAGGTTTTATGGGCCTTGTTATCGGTTCTTTATTTAAACCCATAGGATGGGATTATGTGTGATTACCTATTATAATATATATTTTCTTTTTATTTCTATATTCACCCCACCTAAGTAAGATTTCCTAGATGATTCCCAACATATTTGGGTACTGGCTATTTTTTTCAACATCCAGGTTGGTGATGGAATGGATGGTTAGCTACTTCCTCTCCTACTATCTCCCTTCTAGTTGTAATTAAGTGGTGAAATATTTGTTATAATACCCTACAAGGTAATGGGTCTAGAAAACCCTACAAGGTAATGGTACTGGATATACTGGTAGAAACTATGGGGTATAAACATATGACATTTGGTGTACCATACGAATTTATTGGGTATTGAGTAGTGATTTATGTACTAGAAGAACTTATGGGGTTTTAATTGGTAAAATATATACTGGTAGACCCTATGGGGTATTGTTATGATACTTAGTGCACTAACAGACCTTGCAGGGTACTAATGAGATGAGATGTGTGTTCATGATATGAGGATATATGGTGGAGGTCATGTATGGAAGGAGGAGGGAACAAGTTTGATGTCCTTCATGTTCATGTTACCCTACTATTTTGTATATGGTTTTTTATATGAATATTATTCTATGGTATGACTATAGAAGGTATTGAGATCATCAAGACATTTGATGTTGGGGTATGAGAGTGAAAAATCATTAGGAAAGTGGTTTCGGGTCAGCTTGCTTGTTTTCCTGATATTATATAATATTTTCATGGATGTAATATTTATCGAGTGAGCCTTGGTGAGGTTGGAGGACTAGTTTACCTTGTTGTTTAATGGTGATTCTATTATTTATTCACTAGAGAATTAGTATTATTCTTCCACATTTTAATGATAGGTATTGAGTATGATCCTACTGAGTATACATGTAATGATGAACCATACATATAAAAATATATTCTACAAATTTTCAGGAGGGATTTGGTGATTGATATGGACATCACTAGTTCGGGTTGGAGTTCCTGATGAGTCGCTACCATAGGACTTGTTATTATTTCATTTTGATATTTTACTTTATGTAGGAATTTTACATGCATAATGGGATATGGGTACCTTTTTCCTTTATATTTATTCATGTATTTAGTTTGTGGTTTTCCAAATTATCCCATGATATCTTCTTTTATATTGAGGGTAATTCCTTATATATGTGTGATTTATACTCTTGGTTATAATTTCCACCTTATAGCCTATTAGAGGCAGGATTTAAGGGTCATTATCCCCCCTTTTCTTCATTATCATCCCAAGAGGGGTACCAGTAGAGGAAGGGGTTCATGATATACTATTTTTAGAAATAATGGATGGGATATAGAATAGAGACTAAAGGTAGGCACTATTGAGGGTTATAAGGGTTTGGTAGGGAAATAGTGTCACTAAACCTAGTATGTGATATAAACAAGGGAGTCGGGTTAGGACATAGGATTTTAAGGGTCCCTGTGCTATGATATAAGGACCTTAATATTTATGAACATGCTAAGTGAAGTGGTACTACTTGATGAGTAGAGACCTACAATCGGTACATGCATCATGCTTACTTGAGTTATGATTGAATATGGTGATTTGCAGAAATTAAAATGAACTTAATTAAATGAATCTAAATTAATTCCATGCTGCCATAATTAGGGGTTTCATCCATGTTTATAGATATGGATCTTGAAAATCATCATCATACTATTCAAATTGGTTATTCTCAATAGAAAGACAGGGTTGTCTGTCATAGGGTTAACCTGGTAGAGGAGGATGAGCAGTGGTAGAGGAAATAAAGAACTTTCCAATGACAGAGTTTGTGAGAGTATAAAGGCAGTGTCTATATTCTAGATATGAATCATTGGGTAGAGGAGATAGATATTTCATTCAATTTGATTTGATCCTAAGATAAATATTGGGTTCTATTGGAAAGGAGTTAGATGAGAGGTGTAATAATCCAATGGTGGATTCTGTATTTGGGTGAGTGGAAGGAGGTAAATGTTTCGTATGCAGATTTTTAGAAGGATTTTTTTGTAGAGTTTATATCATCAATAATACATGATATAAAAAGGCAAGAGTTTCTCTCCATGGATTAGGTGATCCTAATCATGTGGGATCTTGGGATCATATTCAAGGACCTTCTTCATTTTTCCTCTAAACTATTCTGAGATGAGGATTTTAAAGTATACCATCTTGAGGAGTATTTTCACCCAACTATAAGATATATGGTCCCTATATTTATATTTCCTATGTTCTTAGTGGAGAATAAGGATTATATAAATGGTTTATTCACAATGAGGATCACCTCTAGAGGTGGAACAATAGAGCCTCTTTAGGAGTAGATAATCAGATGGTGGATCATGGGCTTTAGGGTAGTCGTGGTATAAATCAAAGGGAGGTCAATCACAGAATTTAGATCCACAATTTTCTAGGTCGATTAGTTCTATTGCATCTACTAGGAGTTTTTTTCTAGTGTGTTATAATTATAAGAATCTTTAACATCGATGGTTTTTATTCCAAAACTTTCTTTGAGATCATCATGGTGAAATTGGTCAAATACCTTGTTAGCCTTAATAATAGTTTCATATGGGGCTATATCAGTTGTAGTAGTTTCCAGTGTATACTCAAATGTAGGATCATCTGCATAGAGGATATGAAGATAAAAGTGGTTATACCCAAGATCTTTCTCATCCCTAGGGACTTATACTTGAGTGCGACCGTGGTGGTAGCCATCAGCAGCAAGGCAGAGGATCTAGATGTGGACATATTCATATTATGAATTTACTAGTTCCAAAGGCACTGAAGATTGTCTAAGGTTCCATATATTTATCATCAACCATGGTTTATTCCCTTTTGTATTATGGATCATATTACTCCTTCATTGCACCCACCCTAGTCTGTTTCTTGGTACTAGAGATAGAGAGGCTTCTAGTGCCCTAGTGTTATCTACTCTAGTTTGAGGTTAGGCATATTTATTTTATGTTCTTCAGGGGTTAATATTGATGATGGGGTAGTAACAATCAGTTGGGTATTTATTTCTACTTATAGGACAACTATAATATGCCATTCTTGGAATTGACTAGTTGTATTTTATGTGCATAGTTATTTATTGCTTTTGGGGAATATTTAAGTTCTACAATGAGAAATTATGGCATGTGTTTTTCATTGGCAAGCAAGGATTTCATATGGGTTGTAGTTGTTTGATGTCATTTCTATCTTAGTTTGAAACATTGAAATTAGAGTCATCAAAATCATTATTGGTCAATTTTCCATCGATAATAGTTGAATTTCCTAATATTTTTCTCATAGAGATTGCAATTCCACCACCTCAATATGATATTGATTTCAAGATTTAGTTACAACCAAGTGCCACTCTAATTTTGATTTATCCTTATCATATAGAACACTTGGATCTATGTAATTTGAGGATTCAAATTGATAATCTAATGTGGAAAGGTTTTATTCAACCAAGGGTGTCGTTATGGGTGATCCAGTATTGTTCAGTAAGAAGGAATATGGTATTCTATGGTTTTGTATAGACTATTAAAGTTTGAATCATATAATGTTCAAGAACTATTATCCTCTCCCAAGGATTGATGAACTGTTCAACCAACTTAAGGGTGATAACTGGTTTTCATAAATTGATTTGTAATCTGGATATCAACATATGATAATGAAGGATGATGATATCCTGGAGACTTCCTTTAGATGTCAATATGGACACTTTGAGTGTGAGGTTATGTCATTCAGTTCCATGAATTCCTTAATCATATTATTGGTACTAATGAACATTATATTTTGAGAGTTCTTGTATTAGTTCATGGTCATGTTATTTGACAACAACCTCATTTACTATATATTAGAATCGAAGCAAATTGAGCACCTTAGAATCATTTTTCAGATTATTTAGCATTATCAACTATATGGGAAGATATCTAAGAGTAGGTTTTAAAAACAATATATTCTTTTCCATGTACTTTTGGTGTCTCATTGGGGAGTTTTAGTGGATACTATGAAGATTCTGGTAGTTGTTTCTTAGGAAGAACCTAATCATTTGGTAGAGGTTTGTAGCTTTTTTAGTCTTATGGTCTATTATTGGAGCTTTTTATCTAACTTTTTATGGATTTCATCCTCATTGATAGACCTGACCATGAAGGATCGAGATTTTATATATACTGATTAATGTTAGGTAGATTTTGGCTACCTGGAGGAGAATTTGATCAGTGCATGAGTGCTTCTACTTCCAAAGGAGGTCATGACGTTTAAGGTGTTTTATTACACTTACCATCTCATTTTGGGATGAATTATAATTCAAAAAATGGTAATTATCTCTTATGGGTCTAGGAAGTTATGTCACCATGAGCATAATTATTCCAACAATGATCTGGAATTGATGGTAATGGTGTTTTCCTTGAAGTTGTGGTGATATTACCTTATTAGTGATCATTTTGTGGTCTTCACAAACCAAAAGAGTCTGAGGTATTTTTTCTATCAGTGTGATATAAATCTACAATATCATAGGTGGGTGGATTTTCTTTCGGAGTATGACTTTGAGATCTGATACACCCCGGGGAAATGAAATACCGTGGATGGCACACTAAACAGTAATTCATGGGGTGATGTTATGTGGGGTATAGATATTCTTAGAATGTGATGAAGGAATTGGTAGTGATGCATCTATATGTGTAATAGGATAATGGTAAAGGTTTCATGTTTTAGATTATAGTGAAATCTTTCTTATTGAAGCAATTGGAAGAGTCTCAGTGGGGAGACTCGGAGGTAGAGATGATGGAAGGTTGTGTTATTCATGGGGATGTTCCTGAGGAATGGTCAGAGCATGATTGACATTGGATAATGTTTTTAAGGGACTTTATTCAAGTAGTTGGATATAAAGGGGAGGTTCTTCATGAGTTACATAGATCACCATTAGTGGTCCATCTAGGTGTGTCCAAGATGTATCATAGCATATAGATTTGGTTCTGGTGGCTTGGGATGAAGTGGTCAGTGGTGAAGTTTGTGGCGTAATGTTTGGTTTATCACTAAGTAATTTTTTAGCATCAAGTCCCAAGAGGATTATTTAAACCATTAGATATCCTTAAGTGAAAATGAAAATACATCTTGATAGATTTAGTTATTGTGTTTCCTCAATCTCAAAGATGATATGACTCCATTTTGGTGATTAAGGAAGGGGTAAACATTTTGGCTCATTTATTGGTGATTAGGGAGTCAAGTTCGATGGATGATTTATCAAGGTGATATGTGGATGAGGTTACATGGATTTATAGAGTATCTAAGTCCAT
The DNA here is from genome assembly GCA_963277665.1 of Viscum album. Taxonomy (NCBI): domain Eukaryota; kingdom Viridiplantae; phylum Streptophyta; class Magnoliopsida; order Santalales; family Viscaceae; genus Viscum; species Viscum album. Next base: position 208,343,215 of record OY728166.1, read on the forward strand.
TTTCTTAGATCGGGACACTCATTTTACCTTGTGATTCTGGAGAGGACTGTAGCTTTCCTCTTGCTCCTATTTATGCCTTATCGCTTCCTTCGACACCTAGAAGGATAGGTAGACTGAGCAGACAACTCAGACACTAGAAGATATGTCATGGGATTGAATCTTGAATTTTATATAATCATTCATGAAGTTATTTCCTTTATTTGAGTTTTCTTATAAAAAAATGTATCACTCTTCCATCAAAATATCTCTTTTTGAGGTGTTATATGGGAAACTATGTTTATTTTCATAATGCTAAGATCAAGATAGAGAATCCTTTGTTTTCTTAGTCCATGTAATACCCCAATCATTTTATGTTATGTTTATCTATTCATTACTATGTTCCTTTCAAACAACACTAGGTTATTTAGGAGATAGTTAAAACCTATCCATTAAACATAAACTTCTCACTTCTATGTTTTGAATTTCGAAAAATGGTCATCTAGAGTGGTGTTCAGTAAGTCATTTGGAGTCTGATAGAACAACCTTGATTTCTGGTGAATAGTAACATACCCATATGAATAGTAATATGAATAGTAACATACCCTTATGAATAGTAAATAATAATATAATTTTATTTTCTTAAGGAAATAAGATAATGAGATCTTAAATAGCTTTTCAATGAGAAATAAAACTAGTTGCACTTTAAGATTGTTATTTTTCAAATTAACTATGAACTTATTTAAAAATTAAATTAATAATATTTAGAAACTTATTTTTGAAAAATGGATTTCACTTTTGTAATCTACACGTAGATAAATTTTTAGGGTGAATTTTGGGAATTTTTCTGAAATAGTTGATTTTTCAGTGAATAGTAAAAAATACAGTTTTTAGTTTTGGTGTGTTTATGACATCATTAATGATGTTATAAATCTTGTCGACTTGTGTATAGTTAAATAAGATTTGAGTTGTCCCAAGTGGCTTAAAACAAGAGAAAATACCATGGGAAAGCCCATGGTTTTGCAAATACCACCCATGAGGTGTCCCTTGGAAATTATTAAAATAATCCCTCACTTTTCCTATAAATACCAACTCTTCCCTTCATTTAATTCATTCCCAATTCTCCCTAAATGAATTCCTGGCCTCCATAACTCCATATTAGTCCTACCAAGTTTTTATCATTCCCCCAAGGTCCCAACCTTCATGTTCTAATGGTTACTCCACAAGGTAAGAAAATTCTCAATTTCTTTCTTTTTCCTTTCAAGCTCTCTTTTATGTGGTATATCATTCAAGTTTCCATACCATGTTCTTATTTTTATTCTTATTCTTGATATACTCTATATTGTGATTCATTTCTGGATAGGTGACTCTTTTCCCCTCTCTTTTTAATATTTTCTAAAAACATATTGCGTATCTGTTAGGCTGCCGAATTTTTGTAAGTGATTTCAAAATTATTCTTTTATCTTGAGTTCTTTATTTATTCTTTATTCATCTTATATTACCCAAGAAAAATGAAATATCCAGAATATTTTATATTCTAGATGTTCTAATGTTCAAGAGAAATTTATCATCAATCTTCTTATTTCCCCAACTTGTTCACGGAATTAAAAACATTGTCTGTGACGTGTCGAATTACCGACATCGTAGATGATGTGATTTCAATTCGCATTAATTCTTTCAATTCTGGTCATGAAACCAATTATATTGTTGAAACAGGTTATAATATATGTGTTATGACTCACCCATGGTTCTGTAATTATTTTTTACTCATGGTTCTAATTTATAAGACAAAATGAGGTTGATATTATCAAAGAACCATTAAAACGATATAAACAAACATCATTAATGTTTTCACTAATGAATCATCAACATGGTATATAACCCAAAATAATTATAAGATCATTTATATCTACATAATTTCATTAATAAGTTTTATTAACAATTCTGTATGTTTAACCATGTTTTAAATGAACTTCCATTCATTGAAACAAGTAAACGAACCATGAAAACCAAGGAAGAAAATGCTTCCAAAACATGAAAATTGAACCAATTGAACCCATAGAAAGGGCCATGAATGAACCTAATAAGGTTATAATAAATCAATTACATGTATAATAGGTTCTGGAAATATTAATTAATGAATCTAAATTTGATTATTCAGGTCATTAAAACAAACGAATAACACACTCGAGCATATGGTAAGGGGTTTCTCATCTCACTTTCATTTCTGTGAGATTTTTATTGTTCGCCACTTATTTCTTGTATGTGGCATATGTGTACTGAAATTTGATATATAATAACATGATTCTATTTATATTCATGTTATTCAATTATTCAATTGATAGTTATTAAGTTCTGGTCATACGGTTCGACCGATTACATTGTGGTAAGGGACTTTGTCTCAGCTGCCATTTTCATTGTGACTATCTTTGTATTATGCACCTAATAATATTTATGTGGTGTACCTACTACCCATTTGAGATAAATTTTCATTTGAAATTATATTTATATTAAATATCCATAATATCATGTCATGGATATGTTTTTTGTCTAAACCATATGCCATTTTACATACGGTGTTTATTTGGAAAGTTATTTTAATTATGGAAATATTGATGAATCCATATACTCTACTCAATACAGATATTGAAAGGGCATATTGCTCTTGTATTGAATCAATGTATAAAGAATGCTTTGTACATTTAGTGGTTGGTGGGGCCCGCTATATCCCCTTGATGCATCAGTAGATCTCATGAGACAAAATAGTTTGGTGACAAACCCTTCGAGTTTGTTTCCAAAAATCAGACGGGTTTCTACCCATAGAACTAAACCTTTCTTATGGTATTATGGTTTCATGTTCCAGATACATGACATCCAGTTAATAATCATTCTCTTTATTCATTATCAGTTATTATTATTATCCATGAGGTTTTCACTATAACAAATCTATGGATGCAGTTTTATTTTCAGTTTATTAATGGAATTAGTTATTCATTTATTCACTATTCCATTTTGATTATGTCAGATTGACTATGATTATCTTATTATTGTACTCATGCTTCCGTTTTTTGTAACCCTTACTAATCATTTGAGCTCACCCCTTTCATTTTTTACCTTCAACAGGTGATGAAGAGAAGGTCTTTTATTGAGTTCGTGTGGTTGCAGTTTTTAGTTTTCGTTATGTGTTGTATTTTGTAAACATCTCCAATGTAATATGAGTAACATCTATGTATCTAGTTTCTTCAAGACTACTAAACTGATCGTTCCTTCGGTATTTTAATTCCTTCTAACCATACCAATATCACAAGTAATGCACCGGCTCCAGCCTAGAGGGGTCGGTGTGTTATAGTTGATATCAGAGGAAGTTTAGTAGAAAACTTGGAAACTATAGTAGGAAATGTATAGAAGGGAACAAAGACATAAGGTAGTATCTGAGGATTAACATACAAGAACGTCCTGGTATTTTGGTAAGGAATAGATTATGTGGATATTTTAAGAAATACGTCCATGTCTGGATACGAGTAGGCAGAGGCGGCTCTGGCACAAATGTATCTAGGGGTAAAACCTGAAAACACCACTTTGAGCTAGATTCGAACGGGAACTGGTGCATGAAAATGGGCCTTGCTTCACTCTTGGTTATGAAACTCTCTAGGTATATACTTAGGATAATTTATTTTTTCTTTACAATCCATTATGAAGGAGTTAATGTGAATTTTTCCTTAGAGGAACCGTGTTTATAAGATTAGATATGCATATAATTTAAATCTATGTTGAGTGCTTCTCTATTTGAGATACATAAACTAATCTAGTGTATCCCATTATTTAGAGATGGTTTCTAATAGAAGAAGGGGAATCAATACTCATGGGAAAGGTAGGGATCTCCCTACTGAGCAAGTCAACACTTTCAACATTGGAGCAGATCATATCATGACCATATTGGGAAAACTTACTCAAGTTGTAAAGAATAACAATTCAACACCTATGTTGGATCTTTTCATGTGGTAGAAGCCCCCATATTTTAGTGGGACTACTAATACAGTGGTTGCTGAGCAATGGATCAAGTCCCTTGAAAAGATATTCATGGTGTTAAGATGCAATGAAAATGAAAAGTTAGTACTGGAAGTATATTATCTCAAGGGTGACGCTGATCAATGGTGGTCCTTGATTCAAAATAACACGGAGGAAGAAGCGATAAAGGATATGGAATGGATGAATTTTAAGGAAATATTCTATGATAAATATTTCCCTCGTGAGCAACGAACTAAAATGAAGAGGAAATTCCTTGGCTTGAAACAAAGGGAAGAAGACAGCGTTGCAGAGTATGAGGATACCTTCACAAGGCTATCTAGGTATGTTGTGTATTACATATGTGACTAAGTGGACAAGATTGATCATTTCTTTGAAGGTATTAAGCCAAGTCTTCGAAGGGAACTGGCTTCTCAATCATTTTCATCATACGATGAAATTGTATCAAGTGCCCTCAAAACAGAGAAGGAATTTACTAGATCAAATTTTTTTAAAGGAAACCAAGATAAGAAGTGGTAATCAGATAGCAAAGGAAAAGGAGAAGCACCATAGAAGATCAAGGGAACGAAAAGTTTCCCATTATGTGAGAAATATGGAAAGAATCATCTCGGGAAATTCTAGAAAGGCAAGGGAGTCTGCTATAACTGTGGAGAAAAGGTTCATTGATCTGATTAATGCAAGGGGAAGAAACAATTCAATGATGTTCAATGCTACAATTTCAGAGAGATGGGACACTATGCAAATGAGTGTCCTAAGTTCCAAGGAAACATGACTCAGAAAAAGCCAAGAGAATAAGGGAGAGCCTATGTGATTACAACCGCAGAGGTTGAAGTTCCTAGTGACGTGGTGGCAGGTACTTTAATTGTTTCCTCAAACTTAGCCAACACTTTATTTGATTCTGGATCATCACATTCATTTATATCCTCTAATTTTTCCAAGAAAATTAGATATGTCCAATTTTATTTAAGAAAGGAGTTGTCAGTCAAAACTCCCATGGGATGTATCATTGCAACAAAGGCATGTCGACTAGTCCCCCTCCAAGCACCAAAACATGATTTATTTGCTAGCCTTGCCATCATACCCATGACTAAATTTGATATAATTCTCGGTATGTATTGGATATCAAATTATGATGTGAGGATTTATTTCAAGAAAAAGGAAGTTACAATTTTTGAAAATGGTGTAGAATCCCTTGTTTTTAGGGCAGAAACTTCGCCACCTGATTCTTATCTAGAACCACCCCCAGTAGCTCTATTGAATGAAATACTTGGAGAGGAAGATAAACCAATATCTATGGGAGAGGAAATAAATATTCAAATTGAAGATGTGCACATAGTGAAAGAGTACATTGATGTATTTCCAGAGGATTTACCTAGACATCCTTCATAGCGGGAATTTGAGTTCTCTATTGATTTAATTCCTGATACAAGACCTATATCAAAGACTCCCTATAGAATGGCCACTGTATAATTAGTAGATCTAAAGAAACAACTAGATTATTTGAGTGAAAAAGGATTTATTCGACCTAGTGTTTCTCCATGGGGATCTCCTATCCTCTTTGTCAAGAAGAAAGATGGATCCATAAGGATTTGCATTGATTACAGGGAAATCAATGCTATTACAATAAAGAATAAGTATTCTCTTCCCCGGATTGATGATTTATTTGACCAACTTTATGGAGCTCAATACTTTTAAAATATTGACCTTCGATCCGGATATCATCAACTATGTGTGAGGAAGGAATATATTTCGAAGATAGCATTTCGAACTAGGTATGGGCATTATGAGTTTACAGTGATGCCTTTTGGACTGAATAATGCACCCTCTATTTTCATGGATTTAATGAATATAGTTTTCAAGGAATATCTTGATAAATTTTTTATGGTATTCATTAATGATATCCTGGTGTACTCAAAAATCTATGAAGACCATGAGGATCATTTGCGAACTATTCTGAAAACTCTTATAAGAAATCAATTATATTGGAGGTTTAGCAAGTGCGAATTCTGAATTCAGTCAGTTTATTTTCTAGGCCATATTGTCTCTGAGGATGGAATCCTAGTTGATCCTGCAAAGACAAATGCAATCCAAGAATGGACCATGCCAAAAAAACATAACTGGGGCACGCAGTTTTATTGGCTTAGCAGGTTATTATCAGCGTTTCGTACAGAATTTTTCCCGACTCGCTAACCTGCTAACGAAGCTCACATGTAAAGGGGTTAAATTTGTTTGGACAAAAGATTTTGAATAATGTTTCGAAGAACTGAAGAGAATGTTATTCAATGCTCCTATATTGTCTCTACCATCCGAGAATGACGGGTTTGTTATTTATAGTGATGCTTCAAAGAAAGGACTTGGTTGTGTCCTTATGAAAAATGATAAGGTTATTGCTTATGCATCATGACAGCTAAAAGTTCATGAGAAAAACTATCCTACTCATGATCTTGAGTTAGCTGCTGTAATATTTTCTTTGAAGATATGGAGACATTATCTATATGGTAAAAAATGTGAGATTTATACTGATCACAAGAGTTTGAAGTATATTTTCTCACAGAAAGAACTCAATATGAGGAAAAGGAGATGGATTGAAATACTCAAGGATTATTATTGTGTGATACACTACCACCCAGGGAAGGCAAATAAGGTGTCAGATGCTTTGAGTAGAAAGGATCATGGAGTTTTGAACAAGATGAGAGTTGAAAGGGATCCTATTTTCATGGATCTAGTAAATATAGATATGGGAATAACCATGGAAGGTGAAACAACAATGATTTTTCAAATGGTTTCCAAACCATCTTTACTAGAAAGTATAAAAATTTCTCAAGCTGATGATGAGGAGTTTCAAAAGAAGATTAAAGCTATGAATGATGGGAGATTGAGTGACTTCGTATATGAAGATGGAATTTTGAAATTTGGGAAGAGACTTTGTGTTCCCAATATAACTGATCTAAAAAGGGAATTGTTGGATTATTCTCATAGTTACAATTTCTCTATACACCCTAGTAGCAATAATTTGTATAGAGATTTTAAGGAATGTTTTTGGTGGGACAACATGAAGAGGGAGATTTCTGATTTTGTGTCAAGATGTATGGTTTGTCAACAAGTGAAATCTGGAAGGCAACGGCCTGGAGGAGTATTGCAACCTCTTCCCATACCTAAGTGGAAATGGGATAATATCACGATGGACTTTGTCATGGGACTACCAAAGACTCCTAGAAGGAACGATGCAATATGGGTCATTGTTGATCTTCTTACCAACTCAGCACATTTTCTTGCTATAAGGGAAGATCTACCACTTGAACTTCTAGCAAGCCTATATATTATTGAAGTTGTGAGACTTCATGGTGTACCCCTATTGATTGTTTCTGATCGTGATCCATCTTTACATCAAGATTCTGGAAAAGTCTTCAGAAGGCCCTAGATATTGATCTTCGATTGAGCACTGCCTACCGCCCACAAACTAATGGACAATCAGAACGGACTATTCAAACATTGGAAGAGATGTTGAGGTCTTGTTCACTTGATTTTCAAGGCATGTGGGATCAGTATTTACCTCTCGTGGAATTTTCCTACATCAATAGCTTCCATTCAAGTATTCAGATGGCACTATATGAAGCATTATATGGGAGGAGATGTCGTACACCAACTTGCTGGGATGAAGTTGGTGAAAGAAAACTCATGGGCCCAGAACTTGTTGGAGAAACAACGAAAAATGTTAAGATTATCCAGAACCATATCAAAATAGCTCAAAGTAGGCAAAAGATCTATGCAGATAACCAAAGGAAGGATTTGGAGTTTCAAGAAGGTGATCACGTTTTCTTAAAGGTGTCACCATGGAAGGGTATTATTCGATTCGGTAAGAAAGGAAAGTTAAGTCCCAGGTACATCGGACCTTTTGAAAATTTGGACCGAATTGGAGTCGTAGCTTACCATTTGGAAATTTCGCCAAGTCTCTCTAAGGTTCACAATGTGTTCTATGTTTCAATGTTAAGAAAATACATGCCAGACCCAACACATGTACTCACTTATGAAGAATTGGAACTTGAGTCGGATCTATCTTATTTTGAAGCGCCTATCAAGATTCTTGATACTAGAGAAAAATTATTAAGAAATCGGATGACTCGTCTGGTAAAGGTTCTGTGGAAGAACCATAATATGGAGGAAGCAACATGGGAGCCTGAGGAGCTTATGTTAAATACATACCCGAATATTTTTAGGTAATATTTTGTAAATTTTGAGGATGAAATTTTCTAAATGAGGGAATAATGTAGTACCCTAGATATTGTATGTTATGTTTCTATATTCATCACTATGTTCCTTTGAAACAAAACTAGGTTATTTAGGAGGTAGTTAAAACCTAGCCATTAAACATAAACTTTTCACTTCTATGTTTTGAATTTCGAAAAATGGTCATTTAGAGTTGTGTTCAGTAAGTCATTTGGAGTCTGATAGAACAAACTTGATATTTTGTGAATAGTAACATAACCATATGAATAGTAATATGAATAGTAACATACTCTTATGAATAGTAAATAATAATATAATTTTATTTTCTTAAGGAAATAAGATAATGAGATCTTAATTAGTTTTTCAATGAGAAATAAAACTAGTTGCACTTTAAGATTTTTATTTCTCAAATTAACTATGACCTATTTTAAAAATTAAATTAATAATATTTAGAAAATTATTTTTGAAAAATGGATTTCACTTTTGGAATCTACGCATCGATAAATGGTTAGGGTGAATTTTGGGAATTTTTCTAAAATAGTTGATTTTTCAATAAATAGTAAAAAAAATACAGTTTTTCGTTTTGGTGTGTTTATGACATCATTAATGATGTAATAATGATTTCATAAATCTAGTAGATTTGTGTATAGTTAAATAAAATTTGAGTTTTCCCAAGTGTCTTAAACCATGAGAAAATATCATGGGCAAGCCCATGGTTTTGCAAATACCACCCATGAGGTGTCCCTTGGAAATTATTAAAATAATCCCTCACTTTTCCTATAAATACCAACTCTTCCTTTAATTGAATTCATTACCAATTCTCTCTCAATGAATTTATTGCCTCCTTAACTCTATATTAGTCCTCCCAAGTTTTCCTCAAGACCCCAAGGTCCTAACCTTCAATTTCTAAGGGTTACTCCACAAGGTAAGAAAATTCTCAATTTCTTTCTTTTTCTTTTCAAGATCTCTTTTATGTGGTATATCTTTCAAGTTTCCATAAAATGTTCTTATTTTTCTTCTTATTCTTGATCTACCATATATTATTATTCATTTATGGATAGGTGACCCTTGTCCCCTCTCTTTTTAATATTTTCTAAAAACATATTGTGTAGTCGTTAGGCTGCCAACTTTTTGTAAGCGATTTCAAAATTATTCTTTTATCTTGAGTTCTTTATTTATTATTTCTTCATCTATTCTTACCCAAGAGGAATGAAATCTCCCGAATCTTGTATATTCTGGAAGTTCTAATGTTCATGAGAAATTCATCATCGATCTTCTTCTTTCCCCCACTTTTTCAAGGAATTAAAAACATTGTCTGTGACGTGTCGAATTACCGACATCGTAGACGATGTGATTTCAATTCGTATTAATTCTTTAAGTTCTGGTCATGAAACCATTTATATGGTTGAACCAGGTTATAATATATGTTTTATGACTCACCCATGGTTCTGGAATTCTTTTTTACTCATGGTTCTAATTTATAAGACAAAATGGGGTTGATATTATCAAAGAACCATTAAAACGATCTAAACAAACATCATTAATGTTTTAACTAATGAATCATCATCATGGTATATAACCCAAAATCATTATAAGATCATTTATATCTCCATAATTTCATTAATAAGATGTACTAACAATTCTGGATGTTTAACCATGTTTTAAATGAACTTCCATTCATGGAAACAAGTAAACGAACCATGAAAACCAAGGAAGAAAATGCTTCCAAAACATGAAAAATGAACCAATTGAACCCATTGAAAGGGCCATGAATGAACCTAATAAGGTTATAATAAATTAATTAATTTTATAAGAGGTTATGGACATATTAATTAATGAAGCTAAATTTGATTATTCAGGTTATTAAAACAAACGAAGAACACACTCGAGCATAAGGTAAGGGGTTTCTCATCTCACTTTCATTTCTGTGATATTTTCATTGTTCACCACTTATTTCTTGTATGTGGCATATTTTTACTGAAATTTGAAATATAATAACTTGATTATATTTATATTCATGTTATTCAATTATTCACTTGATGGTTATTAAGTTCTAGTCATACGGTTCGACCAATTACATTGTGGTAAGCGACTTTGTCTCAACTTCCGTTTTCGTTGTGACTGTCTTTGTATTGTTCATCTAATAATCCTTATGTGGTGTACCTACTACCCATTTTAGATCACTTTTCATTTGAATTATATTTATATTAAATATCCATAATCTCATTTCATGGATATGTTTCTTGTCTAAACCGTATACCATTTTACATACGGTGTTTATTTGGAAAGTTATTTTAATTTTGGAAATATTGATGAATACATATACTCTACTCGATACGGATATTGAAAGGGCATATTTCTCTTGTATTGAATCAATTTATAAAGAATGCTTTGGAAATGCGGTGGTAGGTGGGGCCCGCTACAGCCCCTCGATGCATCGGTGGATCTCATGAGACAAAACAATTTAGCGACAAACCCTTCGAGTTTGTTTCCAAAAATCAGACGGGTTTCTTCCCACAGAACTAAACCGTTTTTACAGTATTGTGGTTTCTTGTTCCAGATACATGATGTCCAGTTAACAAGCATTATCTTTATTCATAATCAGTTATTATTTTTATCCTTGAGTTTTTCACTATGACAGAATCTATGGATGCGGTTTTATTTTTAGTTTATTAATGGAATTAGTTATTCATTTATTCACTATGCCATTTTGATTATGTCAGATTGACTATGATTAACTTATTATTATACTCATGATTCCGTTTTTTGTAACCCTTACTGAGCATTTGAGCTCACCCCTTTCATTGTTTACCTTCAACAGGTGATGAAGAGAAGGTCTTTTATTGAGTTCGTGTGGTTGCAGTTTTTAGTTTTCGTTATGTGTTGTATTTTGTAAACATTTCCAATGTAATATGAGTAACAGCTATGTATCTAGTTTCTTTAAGACTACAAAAATGATCATTCCTTCAGGATTTTTGTAATTCCCCAACCCCAGTTACCCAGAGTTGGTGCATTATTGCGTAACATTGGCATGATCACAAAAGATCAAGTCTCGAAAGACCGATTAGTTTAGTAGCCTTGGAAACACTAGATACATTCATAAGTCTTACATTACATCATAAAGTAAAAATAACTACAATAGCATCTTGTCTTCATATCCATTCATATTATCCCTACAGGTCATTCATAATATACTTCTTCACATCCTGGAAAAATTAAAACATTGGAAGGGGTGAGCTCAGATGCTCAGTAAGGATAACAATATAGCAGAAGCTTTCATAAATAAGCATTAACATTTAAGGCAATGTATAACTAAAACAAAAGCCTTTTAAACTTTAACCTCAGCATAATATGGAAAAAATAAAATGAAATAATTCCATTTACTAATTCACATGGATATTCTACTAGTCGAATAATCACATGCAATATCAATAACCACTTTCATAATGATGGAATGCATAATGTCAGACTATCATAACTACGTAGCCAAGGCTTCGTGCCAAGACTACAAATAAGATTTTGTCAAGGACTCATTCCAAGACACTAGTTTGTCTTATGATACCTACCAATGCATCAAGGAGCTATAGAGGGCTCTACCCGTCACATATTAAGTCCAATGCATTCCTTATATGAACTGGTTTAAACATATCATAAATCATAACATAATCGTATCACATAAAACATGCATAAAAGAAAACATAACATTTCCACATTTCAATTACAAGATATCAATAAAACACATTGATATAATAAAACCATTTTAAAAACCATTTTCAATACCAAAATAAAAGAAAAGTAAAATATGGTATTTATTTTTCATTTAAAAAAAGGTGTGGCTTGTAGAGGAAGCCAAAAATCAAATATTGGTCAGGGCGGCGGAGAAGTCGTTGTCACCGCATACGTAAGACAAAAAATTCCTTTTGTCATTTAGTAAAAACTCTTCGTATAAAAATATTTTTTTTGAATAAAAGTAAATGTCAAAGGGGTTTATACACCGTATAAAGAAAAGTTGTGTATAAAATAAAATATGCCTCAATGAAAGGAGATTGAGACGAAGTCCCTTAAAAGATCATTTTTTTAATTAAAATATATCTATTATGTATATTCACTATAATTACACATAGATAAAGTACAAATACAAGATAGGACATAATAATATCATGACATAATTTGAAAGTAGGATATTAACCCAAAGAATAGAAATTGGGTTAAGAAGTTCCCTTACCTCGTGTCCGACTTGACTCGATCGTTCTTTAAACTCCTGAATAATAAACTAGAGTTAATTTATAATTTATTAATAACCTTTTTCAAGTTCATTATTCCTTTTATATCACTTATTACCATGTTATGAACATTATGTAATTATTTAAGTTAATAATGGTCGTTTTGTCGATCTTTGGTACTTAAGTCAAAAATAAACTTCTTATAATTACAAGTTGTTCATGTGGTAAAATATCCATTATATCCAGAATTATATTCATGATTTAGATATTATATATATCATATATATCCAGTATATACATGCATTTATAATATTACATAACATTTAGAGGTAAGAAATGAAATGCACCGTTCATGGACACGGTAAGTCGTACGTACGCATGAACGCTACTTTCATTTCTATTTCGTATTTAATGGAATGGAATCATAATTATATAAAGGTATAATATAATTCCAGTATAATATAATATATAATATCATTTAATACATCCTTTATACATCCCACACATGGCATTAACGATTCAAATCACTTTGAGGGGGCGGTAGTCCGCACTTCCTAAAATAAAATTATCACGTTTATCCATAATGGAAATCATAAAGGTATGCCATAAATGAAAAATACAGAACCATAAGTAAAACTTAAATATAATATATATCATATATAAATATTGTGAAATCTTAATGTCCACCATGAGAGGTGTTAAAAGAAGATTGAACAATCGTCATTTCGTGAGGTAGTAATTCGCCAACCATAGAAACAATATGTTCTTTAACCATTAGACGAAGGTGTGTGTAAGTGTAAATAAAATAATTCTCATAAAAACATCCAAGTATATTGAGGATACTGGTATTGTTACAAAATAAAGTAATAAAAATATTTTAGGGGGTTGGAAAGCAAAATAAAACAAAAGAACACAAGAGAAGACATTACCTTAAAATCGGGTAACTCTTTTTGATTTGAGCCAAAGGCTTCCTTGGGAAGACTTCTTCCCAAAGTGAGGCTTCTAGGAGTAAGATAGGGAAGTTGAGATATTATTTGGGTAGAGTTTGGCCGAGCCAAATGGCTTTGAAGGTGTGAATAAGGTGGTAGATGTGGGGCCCTTATAAGAGGAGAGGAGGGGCACTCTTGGAAAGTCATGAAATGTTACATTATTATGAAATGCTTTTCGGATTTAAAAGGTACCAGAATGATATATTTCGAGGATAAGGTGATAAGGGTTCTAAATATACTCATAAAATAGGTTTTTGGCAAGTTTATGTCTTATATTTTACATTATCTTTTCATTTTATTTAAATCGTTAATTAATGAGGTAATCGCTGCATCATCATTGTGTCATAAAAAACTTAATTTATTTAATGTCTAAAAATTTTAAAAAAACTAACATGATGTAGTAAATAATTTTAGATTTACAATTAATATTTATAGAAAAAAATTTAACTTATATAACCCCATGTAATAATTGTTTTAGTAAAACAACACATATTAGTGACAATTTTAGTTTTACTTTAAATAAAAAGTTATTAATGTCATTTTCTTGCCCAAGTGGCTCCATGGGGTCCCCAAGTTGACCCATGGATTGTCATGGTCGTAAATGACTCATCCAATAAGTGTAGGACAAGTGTAAAGGTAATTTCATATTATTATATCATTATATTTACCTTAAATTACACTAATTACCTTTAATTGCGATTAATAGAACTTAAAAGTTACTATTCACCAAAAATTATTTTAATCCCATTGAACCAAATTTTAATTCTTAATGACAATGATGTATGTCGGATTTTTGAAATTCAAATCACAGAGGTGATAAATTTTCATTTAAACGAAAAATCAGTTTTTTAACTACCACTTAGTGGTTTCACTATTCATCAAAAATCGATGTTTTTCAGAAAAATACCAAAAATTCACCCTAAGCTATAATTGATATTCCGAATTCAAAAATGATTTCTATTTTACAAAATTTTAAACCTATAAGTTTCATTAATTAATTTTATAATTAATTCCCGCTGTCAAAACAAATAGCGTGTTTTTAAGAAACAATATCAATCAAAAGATTGACAATTGTTTATATCCAATTTCAAAGTGAAATTAATTCTAATGACCACCATTGGATAAAATGGTAAAATTATATTCTAATTATACTTTAAAACCACTTAATTTTATAATTTATCACTATAAAATATTTTGATTAAAAAGGTTGTTTTAAATTGTTTTTCACTATTCATCAAAAATTGGAAGTTCTCAGAAAAATACCAAAAATTCAACATAGGCTAATTTCGATATTCCGAATCCAAAAATGAAGTCCATTTTGAAATATAGAATTTATATAATTTCAAAAAGTGGGTATTACTATTCATAAAGGCTACTTTTATTGGTCGCGGTGTGTTAGAACTCGAGGTTGCGTACAACACATGTTGCTCTATTATTCAAAGAGAAGCGTACCATGGAAGCTTGGGATGTTACATTCTCCCCTCCTTCAATAAATTGCATCCTCACAATTTGAAATTTTTCTTTAAATATAAAAGGTTAAAAATAGAAAATACCTTTGTGGAAAACCCACATCGGAAATAAGGTTAATAAAAATGTAACTTTAAAAGAAAGAAATATAAGTACAAAGGTCACCCGAGATAGCCCATACTAGGATTCTATGAATATATGGATATGGAGGAAAAACAAACCATCAAGGTCTGATGGAGAGTTGTAGAAAACAGGATTAGGAGGAAGTTTAACTACAAGAAAATCACAAACTTATGATTGGTTAAATGATCATTGATTCCCCGGTAGGAAAAGTTAACCGAAAACTTTTTTTTTTTAAGTTACCTTTCATAAAGTTGAGGAATTTATTTAGGAGATTTATAAAGAACGTAAGGAAATATACATACTTGTCATGTAGACTTTCATTCTTTTATAAATTTTTACCACAAACCCATTTTTCACTCAAAAAGATAATAGAACTCAAAAATATTATATTTATCCTAATTGTACAAGGTTCCAAATATTAACACATACCATTTAGATTAGTAAAACTATTTTTTAATAACCAGGGACTTCCTGTAGGCTAGTGGTAGGTAATAAAGTCATGTTTCACTATGGTTGTGGGTTCGATTCCTATAGCTTTGTCTGACGTGATGGGTTATCCCCCAACCTGAATGTTTTCCTTTTCCTAAAACTATAGTATTATAATATTACAAAAATAATCTTCATAAATGTTTTAACCTTAAACAATACTATCCAAAGTTCAACTTAATTTTTTCCAACCTTTATTGTTATCCAAAATACCTCTGTCCAGAATTTCTCTAAAAGGTCTCTAAATTCCAAAATCAATTGTAACATTAGGTTCCCCAAACAAAGTAAAGTTTCTCTTATTGTCACATACTAAAAATATGATTAAATTAATCATATTAAAACCTTAATGAAAAAAACAAGTATTGTAATACAATATATCACATTATTTTTATAACCAGAATATAATCCTTAAGTCCAAAAGCACCAATATATTAATTATTACTCTTCAACTGTAGTAACAGCATAAGATTGGCCTTTATCCCTTGGCCTTTTCTGAGGTAAGTTTCCTTGGCGCATAGGACATTCATTTTCATAATGCCCCATTTCTCTACAATTGTAGCATTCAACATTGATATCTTCTTTCTTTCCCTTGCAATCACGAGCCTGGTGACCTTTTTCTCCACATTTATAATAAACTCTCATTCCTTTTAGGCAAGTACCAGGGTGATTCTTCCCACAATTATCGCATAATGGAAAATCATTCTTTCCCTTTTTCCCTTTATTTGTCTCTTGTTCCACCATTCTCTTCTTCTCTTTCTTTACTTTAATGTCATAATACTTAGAGAATTCCTTTTCTGTCTTGATAGAACACGAGACTATATCTTCGTATGTTAAGAAAGATTTTGATACTAAAGCTCAACGGAGAAATGGTTTTAACCCATCAAAGAAACGATCAATCTTACTTCTTGGGTTACTTATATAATCTGTTGCATGCCTCGCTAGCCTTGTAAAGTTAGCCTCATACTTTGCGACATTCTCATCCTCCTTTTGTCTTAGACTCAGAAATTACCTTTCCATATCTGCTCGATGGTCACAAGGAAAGTATTTTTCTAAGAAAAGTTCTTTGAACTCTCTCCATTCCATACTTGATACTTCTTCATCTTCCTTTGTATTTTGTATCAATGACCACCATTGATCAGCATCTCTAGTGAGGTGGTAAACTTCCATGATAACCTTTTCCCTTTCACTACTCCCCAAGGCATGGAATATTTTATTTAAGTAATTTATCCATTGCTCAGCTAATAATGGATTTGTACCCCCATTAAATTTTGGTGGTTGTTTCCTCATGAAGCGGTCTAACATTGATCCTCCACGTTGCAGATCAGGGTGCTCCATATGAGTAAGGTTATTATTCATAACCTGAGTGAGTTGTCCCAGTATGGTGATAAGTTGATCAGCGCCAATTGTATTACCAACTCCATTATAATTATCTTGATCAGGAGGTCAACCCCTACATGGAGTGCATTCATTGATACGGTTTCCATTCCTTCCACTAGGCTCCATTTCTAAACAATGTCATAAACTAGATTAGTTTATGAATCGAAATACATAATTCCATACTTGTAAAACACTTAACATAAATTGAAATATAATCATAAAAATGTTTTCTTTGAGGAAGTATATATTCATAAACCCTTCATAATGGTTTGTAAAGAAAATGATAATTATCCTAAGCATATCCCCCGGGAGTGTCGTAACCAAGAGTGCAGCAAGGCCCGTTTTTGTGCACCAGTTCCCGTTCGAGTCTAGCTCAAAGAGGTGTTTTCGGGTTTTACCCCTAGGTACATCTGTGCCAGAGCCACCTCTACCTGCTCGTATCCAGACAGGTATGTATTGCTCGGAAAACTCACAAAATCTCTATAATACCAAAATTCTAGGAAGTTCTTCTATACTAATCCTCAAAGTCTATCTTAGGGATATGTTCTATAATCAGAGTTTATCTAAATCTAGCTTCCAAGGTTAGTACTAAACTACCTCTGATACCAACTATAATGCCCCGACCCCAGTTACCCAGAGTCGGTGCATTATTGCGTAACATTGGCATGATCACAAAAAATCAAGTCTCAAAAGACCGATTAGTTTGGTAGCCTTAGAAACACTAGATATATTCATAAGTACTACATTACATCATAAAGTAAAACAAAACTACAACAACATCTTGTCTTCATATCCCCTCATACTATCCCTACAGGCCATTCATAATATACTTCTTCACATCTTGGAAAAATTAAAACATTGGAAGGGGTGAGCTCAGATTCTCATTAAGGATAACAATATAGCGGAAGCTTTCATAAATAAACATTAACATTTAAGGAAATGTATAACTAAAACAAAAACCTTTTAAACTTGAACTTCAGAAAAATATGGAAAAAATAAAATGAAATAATTCAATTTACTAATTCACATGGATATTCTACTAGTCTAATAATCACATGAAATATCAATAACCACTTTCATAATGATGGAATGCATAATTCCAGACTATCATAACTACGTAGCCAAGGCCTCGTGCCAAGAATACAAATAATATTTTGTCAAGGCCTTGTTCCAATACACTAGTTTGTCTCATGAGACCTACCGATGCATCGAGGAGATATAGCGGGCTCCACCCGTCACTTATTAAGTCCAATGCATTCCTCATATGAACAGGTTTAAATATATCATAAACTGTAACATAATCGTATCACATAAAACATGCATAAAGGAAGCATAACATTTCCACACTTCAATCACAAGATATCAATACAACACATTGATATAATAAAACCATTTTAAAAACCATTTTCAATACCAAAATAAAAGAAAAGTAAAACATGGTATTTATTTTTTATTTAAAAAAAGTTATGGCTTGTAGAGGAAGCCGAAAATCAAATAATGGTCACGGAGGCGGAGAAATCATTGTCACCACATACGTAATACAAAACATTCCTTTTTTCATTTAGTAAAAATGATTCGTATAAAAAGATTCCTTTTGAATAAAAGTAAAAGTCAAAGTGGTTTATACACCGTATAAAGAAAAATTGTGTATAAAACAAAATATGCCTCAATGAAAGGAGATTGAGACGAAGTCCCTTAAAAATATCATTTTTTTTAATTAAAATAGATCTATTATGTGTATTCACTATAAGTACACATAAATAAATTACAAATACAAGATAGTACATAATAATATCATGACATAATTTGAAAGTTGGAGATTAACCCAAAGAATAGAAATTGGGTTAAGAAGTTCCCTTACCTCGTGTCCGACTTGACTCGATCGTTCTTTAACATCATGAATAATAAACTAGAGTTAATTTATAATTGCTTAAGAACCTTTTTCAAGTTTATTATTCCTTTTATATCACTTATTACCATGTTATTAACATTATGTAATTATTTATGTTAATAACGGTTGTTTTGTCGATCTTTGGTACTTAAGTCAAAAATAAACTTCTTATAATTACAAGTTGTTCATGTGGTAAAATATCCATTATATCAAGAATTATATTCATGATTTAGATATCATATATATCATATATATCCAGTATATACATGAATTTATAATATTACATAACATTTAGAGGTAAGAAATGAAATGCACCGTTCATGGAGACGGTAAGCCGTACGTACGCATGAACGCTACTTTCATTTATATTTAGTATTTAATGGAATGGAATCATAATGATTTAAATTTATATTATAATTCAAGTATAATATAATATATAATATCATTTAATCTATCCTTTATACATCCCACACATGGCATTAACGATTCAAATCACTTTGAGGGGGCGGTAGTCCGCACTTCCAAAAATGAAATTATCACGTTTACCCATAATGGAAATTATAAAGGTATGCCATAAATGAAAAATACAGAAGCATAAGGAAAACTTAAATATAATATATATCATATATAAATATTGTTACATCTTAATGTCCACCATGAGAGGTGTTAAAAGAATATTGAACAATCATCGTTTCGTGAGGCAGTAATTCGCCAACCACAGAAACAGTATGTTCTTTAACCATTAGACGAAGGTGTGTGTAAGTGTAAATAAAATACTTCTCATAAAAACATCCAAGTATATTGAGGATACTGGTGTTGTTACAAAATAAAGTAATAAAAATATTTTAGGGGGTTGGAGAAGCAAAATAAAACAAAATAACACAAGAGAAGACATTACCTTAAAATCAGGTAACTCTTTTTGATTTGAGCCAAAGGCTTCCTTGGGAAGACTTCTGCCTAAAGTGAGGCTTATAGGAGTAATATAGGGAAGTTTAGAGAGTATTTGGGTAGAGTTTGTAAGAGCCAAATGGCTTTGAAGTTGTGAATAAGGTGGTAGAGGTGGGGGCCTTTTATAAGAGGAGAGGAGGGTCACTCTTGGAAAGTCATGAAATATTACATTATTATGAAATGATTTTCGGATTTTAATGGTCCCACAATGATATATTTAGAGAATAATGTGATAAGGGTTCTAAATATACTCATACAATAGGTTTTTTACAAGTTTATGTCTTAGATTTTACATTAGCTTTTCATTTTATTTAAATCATTAATTAATGAGGTAATCGATGCATCATCATTGTGTCATAAAAAAATTAATTTATTTAATGTCTAAAAATTATAAAAAAATTACCATGATGTAGGAAATCTTTTTATATTTCCAATTAATATTTATAGTAAAAAATTTAACTTATATAACCCCATGTAATAATTGTTTTAGTAAAACAACACATGTTTGTGACAATTTTATTTTTACTTTAAATAAAAAGTTATTAATGTCATTTTCTTACCCAAGTGGCTCCATGGGGTCCCCAAGTTGACCCATGTATTTTCATGGTCGTCCTTGACTCATCCAATAATTTTAGGACAAGTGTAAAGGTAATTTCATATTATTATATCATTATATTTACCTTAAATTACACTAATTACCTTTAATCGCGATTAATAGAACTTAAAAGTTACTATTCACCAAAAATTATTTTAATCCCATTGAACCACATTTTACTTCTTAATGACAATGATGTATGTCCGATTTTTGAAATTCAAATCACAGATGTGGTAAAATTTTATTTAAACGGAAATTCAGTTTTTTAACTACCACTTAGTGCTTTCACTATTCATCAAAAATCGATTTTTTGCCGAAAAATACCAAAAATTAACCCTAAGCTATAATTGATATTTAGAATTCAAAAATGATGTCTATTTTACAAAATTTTAAACCTATAAGTTTCATTAATTAATTTTATAATTAATTCCCATTGTCAAAACAAATAACGTGTTTTTAAGAAACAATATCAATCAAAAGATTGACAATTGTTTATGTCCAATTTCAAAGTGAAATTAATTCTAATGACCACCATTTGATAAAATGGTAAAATTATATTATAATTATACTTTAAAACCAATCAATTGTATAATTTATCACTATAAAATATTTTTATTTAAAAAGTTTTTTTTAAGTATTTTTTACTATTCATCAAAAATTGGAATTTCTTAGAAAAATACCAAGAATTCAACATAGGCTAATTTCAATATTCCTAATCCAAAAATGAAGTCCATTTTGAAATATAAAATTTATATAATTTTAAAAAGTGGGTATTACTATTCCTAACGGCTACTTTTATTGGTCGCGGTGTGTTAGAACTCGAGGTTGCGTACAACACACGCTGCTCTATTATTCAAAGAGAAACATATCATGGAAGCTTAGGGTGTTACAATTTTCATTCCTTCTAACCAGACAATATTACAAGTAATACACCAACTCCATCCTAGAGGGGTTGGGGTGTTACAGTCCGAATGTCATGAAAATTAAGACCAAGAAGATTTAGTTGGTTTGGGAATGGATAAAGGTAGTGTATGACCATCAGAAGTCCAATGAAGATCGGTAGAGGATACCTATTGGGATTCAGGTTAGGTATCATGTGTTCTTGAGGGTTTTCCCCTATTATGGGTTGTAGAAATTTGATTTGGGGAGTAAGTTGTCTCCCAATTTGTTGAGCCTTTTGAAGTGCTAGAGATTTTGTGGCTTATCAGTTGGTACTTCCTCCATGGTTGGACTGAATTCATGACATCTTTCACATATCTCAGATTCATCAATATCTTCATGATGAATCCCATTTCATTGACTAGGGAGAGTTATATATCAAGGATGAAACAACATTTATGGAGTAGTTAGTGGAGATTTCGGATAATCGGTAGAAGGTGTTGTGTGAATGATTTATTCTATTGGTTTATGTACTATGGGGGAATGGTGTTCTGGAGGAGAGTACATGGGAACATGATTCATAGATGCGTGTATAATATCCTGAGTTATTTTGATTTTTTTATGAATTTGATATTGTAATTATAAATTGATATTTATTTATGAGATCATTTATTTCCTCTCAATGTTTATGATTTGGTTGATGGATCCAATCTGTTTGAGGGATGTCTCCTGAGGAAGTGTTGATGGTTTGGGGTTTTTTCCCTAGATCTGAGTTTAGTTTTAATTCTAAATGGTGAGAATCATTTGAGAGGTATCTGATGTAATGGATTATGTCTTCCCAGCCCATTAATTTGTGATTTTTTAGTTCTGGAGGTTTTCATACTAAGCTGAGGGAGGTTTGGTGGAGGTTGGAAAAGTAATTATAGTTGTAGAGGTGTTTCACAATGTGAGATTCCATTCACAATGTAAAGGTATGGTTCATAGGTTGGTTTGTGAGTGGAATCCTAGAGGGTTGTAAATCTGAATATTTTTTCACCTAAGGAATTTACAGCATGAATGTCCATTCACGGAAAAAATGGTTTTTGACCTTATAAGGTTTAGGCGCCATGAATTTTGATAGAGGTTTTTCTTTAGATATTTACTAGGTTAATGGATTTGTTCACAACAGAAATAGTTGATTACCTAAATATTCATGGTGTGAACTAGTGTGTCACTCTGTGAATGTGTCATGTTTCAATATGTATTTAAATTTTCATACCATGTTTATTTGTCTCATTCATATTCCATTCCTCTTTAACTATAGTTATTTTTGGTAGATCTTCCCTCCCCTTTCATTTGGCTTTGATATTTGGTGATCTATGGTGAATTTTCCTTTTTATTTTATTGGTTTATTCTTGTTCTTCCATGGTAATTTTCTATAGTGGTGTTAATCTGATTTGGATGTATGATTAGGTTGTGAATTTGATAAGATGTTCATGTGATCTAGACTAATCTAGTATTTCTCCTTGTGGGATTGGTTTTCCAATTGTTCCTTCTTCACCATGTTGTTCACATTAATTTGAAAACATCAATTGAGTTAGGGTATTCAAGAACTCTCTTATTTTATATGAAAATTATGGAATTAGTATGCCTATGTTTCCCTGATGTGAATAGTATGGATTAACATAATGAAGATAATAATCGAAATAAGGAATGAACTTGATGGGGATGATATGGTTGTATGTAGTTGTGCTTGTTGGTGCTGCTTGATTTTCAAGATAATATGATATCTATTTATTGGTTTATTTATCATGGTTGATATGAAAGGAAATTTTATTAAACAACTTAAAGCTATTAATTTTATGGTAAATGATTAAATAGTTTTACATTTATTTATTGTTTTTCCTTGAAATTGATGAAACCTAGAAATTGAGCTAAAATCATTCTATGGTGACTCGTGGATATGATAATTTTTTTTTATAGGAGGAAATTATTCATAATGAACTAGTTAATTCTAAATAATAATGAAATAGAAGTTTTTGAGATAATTGTTTGGGGATGGGTGGGATCACTATATTGTAAATGCTTCTAATCCTTGGTTATATGACCTTAATTTCCCTTGAGTTTTCTATTGTTGGATATTTCTTTATTCCCTGTATATATTCTCTAGGACATTAGAGACTTGATGTGAGTCATGTGAATATAATATGGTTAGTGTAATATTGCATTAGGGGTTGTGCTAGATGTCATGATTGGAATACAGTTATGATGCATATTGTATTGGTGTAATAGGGACTACGACATATGCCATAGTTGGAATAAGGATATGATTTGGATTGTATTATTGAAGTAGAGGATGCAATAGAAACCCTGAGTGGAATAGAGTTATAAGGATAAGGTTATAGAATTTATAGTAGTGTTATAGATAAATTTCCATGGTTAGTAAGAGGAAATATTGGGTCGTTGTGTATGATAGATGTGTGGAACTTTTTTAGTAGTATAATAGCTATGGAATGGAATTTAGAATGATAAATATGGATAAATAATGTGTGATAAAATTTAATAATATATGGGATGATATGAAATATAAATTTTTCAATTGAATTGGAAATGAATGCCTTTATAAACTAAAAGTGATGGTTAGTTATGGTTGGTAGATGGTATGAGATTGTGAAATGTGGTGATTTAGGACTAGTATTGGTGGTATATTTTGGAGGTTGTGTGGTTTTTATTAGTGGTTATTGATTTGAACCCATAGTATGGTATTTTGGGTGATTACCTTCTATAATATATATTTTATTTTTATTTTTATACACATATCACCCGAGTCAGATAACCTGGTTGATGCCTAACATATTTAAGTACTGAGTATATTTCAAACATCCATGTTGGTTATGGAATGAATGGATGGATACTCCCTCTACTCGACTCTCCTTCCAGGTGTATTTGAGTGGTGTAAGATACACTGGTAGACCCTATAGGGTATTATTTTTTGAAGACCAAACGATGTATTGGTACAGGATACACTGGTAGATCCTACATGGTATATACATATGAAATTTGTGGTACTAAAAAAACCTATGAGGTATTGAGAGGTAATTTATGTACTGGCAGACCTTATGGGATACTTATTGGTATATTATGTATTGTAAGACCCTATAGGATATTTTTATGATACTTAGTGCACTGGAAAACCTATGAGGGTATTGCTGAGATGAGATACGGTGATCATGATATGAGGATATATGGTGGGGTCATGCATAGAATGAGGTAATGAGGTTAATTTCCTTCATGTTCATGATATCCTACTATTATGGATATGGTTTTACCTATGTACATTGTGTTATGTAATGGATGTAGAAGGGATTGGGAGTATAAAGACGTTTGACATTAGTGTGTGAGAGAAACAAATCATCAGGGAAGTGGTTAAAGGGTGACTTTCTTATTTTTTTAGTATTACATATTACTTACTTAGATGCAATATTTTATGAATGATACTTTGTGGGGTTGGTGAATAGTTGACCTTGTAGGTGCATGTTTATTTTTTTTGTTTATTCACTAGATAATTAGTATTCTTTTCCCACATTTTAATGAGAGTTCTTGAATATAATCCTATTGAGTATACATGTTATTCTCACACTTTATATATATATATATATATATATATTTGTGTGTGTGTGATTTACAGGTTTCCAGATGGGTTTTGGTGATCGATTTGGACATCACTAGTTTGGGATAGAGTTTCTATAGAGTTTATGCCATAGGACTTGTTATTGTTTCATTTTGGGATTTTACATTATGTAAAACTTTAACATTCATTATGGGATATGGGTACCTTTTTCCATTATATTTATGAATGGGTTAATTTATTGTTTTCTCATCTTATCTTCTAATCCTTTCTTTTATATTGAGGATAATGTAACACCCTAATATTTTTTGAAATTTTTTTTTTGTGACTTAATTTAATAATTTTGATATTTTAAACTTTACACAACACTAAATATATATTTTTTCTATTATATAAAAAAAAGTAAGGTTGGTTTACGTTATACTCAACACAAAGTTAATATTTCACTACATACAACACAAACTTGGCTTACGTTACACGCAACACTGAGTTTCTGTGAAACAACATTTTACTATTATAATTATTTAAATGAGATAATTATCGCATAGACATTAAAAATAGTAATATGAATATTAATAACTAATTTTTAAATGTTTTCACATAAACAAAAAAAATATTTATAATGAAATTTATAATTTTTGGTAAAGTCTTTATATGTTTAGAAATATTATTTTCTTAAAGGAACTACTTTTCATTTCCTTCTATAAACAATAAAAAAATCAATTTTAGACACTATTAGAAATTTAATTTTATAAAATAAATATCATTTTTTAATTTTTAATTTCAAAACTAATTTTGGGTGAATTTTTAGTATTTTTCTAAGAAGTTTCATTTTTTGATGAATACTAAAAAATACTGCATTGTAGTTAAAAATGCCTTTTCATTTAAAGAATTAATTTACTTTAAATATATTTATTAAGTTAAAATAGATCAATTATAAATATATTAATCCAATTTATTTTATTGGAGTAATTTTTATATTGAAATTAGATATAAAAAACTTATTGAACTTTTGAATGTAATTTTTACCCGCCTTCTCACCATGTCTGTGGGATTAGCGTTAAACTTAATTTTGTCACTTATGTGAATTTAATTTCAAAAAAATTACATACATGGTTGTAATAAATATTAAATTTATAGTTTAATAGTATTAACTTAATATTTTGGATATTATGAACAGCAGCTTTAGTGAATTTTTATTTACCACGGTTAAGGGTAAATTGGATAATTAACAGTAAAAATAATATTATAATATTATAAGATTACCCTAAAACATGTTGTAATTTTATTGTATAAGTGTTTTTATACTAAAATAAACATTAGGTTGAAATTATTACCTTTTTAAGCCACTTGGGTAAGAATATGAAATTTATTATATTTTATTTAAAGATAAGTTAAAAATGTCATACTCATATTTTTAATAATTATAAAATTTTTAATATAGGGTAATATATAATATAAATTCAAATAAAAATATTAATTTGAAATATAAAATGTTTATATAAAACATGATAATTAATTTATAAATTTTAGTGATAAAATAATTAACTTAAATGGTGACATAATGATTATGTAGTAATTGTTAAATTAATAAAAGGATCAAATAAATGATATTAGATATATTAAAATAAATAAAATTTTAATTAATTAAGGTGATATATGAATTTTATAGGTGGATATGACATGTTTAAGAGTTTATTAAATGATTGGTTCAAAATTATCTTTATGTTTGGATTTTATTTAAAGATAAAGTTATGAAATGTGTCCAAATTGATACTAATGATATTTTATAAAAATATTATTTTATTAAATTAATTGAAAATCATAAAAATATTTTAAAAAATAAAAATATATTATTATATCGACAAAAAATTTAGAAATTTTTTATTTATGAACAATTTACCTCATATAATCAATAATTTATAACCTCT
The DNA here is from genome assembly GCA_963277665.1 of Viscum album. NCBI lineage: Eukaryota > Viridiplantae > Streptophyta > Magnoliopsida > Santalales > Viscaceae > Viscum > Viscum album. The sequence goes on from OY728166.1 coordinate 208,369,960, forward strand.
TAATAATTAAAATGTTGTTACCACAATTAAAATTGAAATTGATTAATTAAGGGTAAATCAAAATGATAAGGTTTAAAATAAAATCAAAACTTGTGAAAAAATTATTAGATGAATAATATAATACCCTTATCACCTTAAAATATAATTTTAGTTGTTTAAAGGACACTGGTCTATGAAAATAACTTATATATTATTTAAAGTCAAGGATTGTTAAAAAAATGTCACTCTCTTGTATTTAATATCTTTTATGTGTCCACATAGAGACCAAATAAAGATATGAATGAATAAAAATGTCTATTTTTATCATAATTAAATTAATTTCATTATAGAATTTTATTTTTAATTTTTAGAAAATATATAATTACTATATATGTTTCTTCAATGTTAAACAGTATTTATTTAATTAACATAAAAATAGAATTATTGATTTTAATAATATTAATTTTGATATATTTTGGATGAATTAAAATTTTTAAAGAATTTTATATATCTATAAGATATATTAGAGAATTTTTAAACCATTATATTCAAATTATCAATTTTTCTTGATGTATTTAAATCCTAATTAAATGAATAGTATCAAATTTGAAAATAATGATATTTTATTAAATTAATATATTATTAAATTATTTAAAAATCATAAAAAATGGTAAATAATCACATAGGTGATATTATATGGTCTAAAATATCACATCCCATTTATTTATATCTCATTTTAAAGTTTTTGGCTTTAGAATAGATTTATTTTATTTTAATATTTTGCGGATTTCCAAAAGTGACCCTCACCTCAATTATAAAAGACATCTCCTCCCTCAATTATTCACACCAAATTGAGCCTTCAATATCTACCCTACCATGACCATTTCCCTTATAAACTTACCTAGTAACATTCTAGAGGTTCTCATTTTCTCAAAAGACCAACTCTAGTGTCCATAATAGGAGATCGTTGAAGAAGAGGCCATCTCCTAACCGACTCTTTCAAAATTGTTTCTTCTTAAAATTACTATTAATTTGTTGATTACATTATAAATTAATAAATAAGTTATCACCTATATTCTTATATGTTATTATTATTATGAACCAACCATATTCCACCGTTTATTCATCCTAAGAGAAATGAAAGTACGATGTGTGTGTACGTACAACTTACCATCTCCACACCATGGAATAATCTGTTTTTCATCACTAATTTATTTGGATAGGTATAATGATGGATATAATGGATAAAAATAATAAAAATTACATGATATTTATTATTTATAATTAATATAACATAACATTCCCTGCCCTTTTACCATTAATAAAATGATATCATCACTTATGTGTACGTACGACCTACCGTCTCCATAACGCGATGAGATTCATCCTCCACATTAACCATTTCAAGAATGATTATAAAATCATATATAATGAATAAATATTAAATATATGACATAATAATCATAATTTAATAATATACATATATTTCATTTACCTTCTTCCATTCATTACGATTAGAAAACAAAAACAATGTTCATACGTACGTACGGCTTACCATCTCCATGAACGGTGTATTCAATTTCATATATATATCTTTTATATATATTTATATACTAAATATATATGATATATAAATCATTTTTTATATTATTTAAGTAATTAAATCATTATAAAATTAATAATATCAATAATAACAAGTCAAAACACCTATGATAAACAAAGCGGTTATTACCCAAAACGTTGCTTTAACTTGGAATTGTTAATAAACAGGTAATATAAAGTCATAAATGAATCATATATGATATCATAAATATTATTATGATTTTTTTATAAGTTAATAATATTTTTAAAACCACTATACATGAGTTTCAGAAACGTATACAGGGAATTGGACCTTGGGTAAGGGAATTTCATCTCACTTTTTATTTCCATGAGATACATGTCATATTCACCACTCGCTTAATTTGTGTTGTGTATATATTGAACTATGACATGTTATATAATTAATTTAATTTATTTATTGAAATTAAAAATCATTAATTGATTTTATTCTTTTATGGGGTTCATAATTCTAATGTTACTCAACTAGTAATGGATTTATGTATCACTTTTATTTCTTTGGGACACATGTCTTATACACTACTTGTTTCTTCTATGTATTGTATATAATGCACATGAATGTATTTTATGAGTCTTATTAAGAATATTATAGTATTTTAATATCTATATAATTTTATTTCTTTCATGGGGTATACGATTCTACTGATTTTAAAGTGATGTGTATTTATTTCACAATCTCATCAATATTTGGGATTATTTCATTTTAAATCTCTATTGGGGACTATTTATCTTCCACTGCCATGTTTTATAAAAAAATAAAAAGGTTTTCACAATTATCTTATTAATATTTAAATTTATTTTTACCCATTTTTTAACTTGTACTACATATTTTGAAAGGAATATTTTTTTCATTTTCCAAATGTGGTACTTTTTGAATTTTTTGGAAAAAGTACAAGAAGAATGTTTTTTAACTTATATAGAATAAATTTATTTTTACAATTTCATGTAGCCTTGTTGAATTTAAGTTTACCTTACAGTCTTACAAGGTTATTTTCAAATAAATTTTTTTTCTTTTAATATTCCACGGAATTTTAAGAAAAAAACATTTTCAAATAAAGGATATTTTCCTCAAGAATTATTTAAAAGTCATATCTCAAATGTTACTTATTTTTTAATGGGTATATTTTTTTCAAGGATTATATATCTATTATTCATATGGGTTTTTTATTCTTATTATGAAATTATATTTATGAAACTAATTTCTTTCTATAGTTTATGTTGTGATTGAATTATGTTTATGAAACCCATTTCATTTCATGGGTTCTGATATGATGAATCATTTATGTTCTTATGGAACACAAATGTATGGTTTTCATTATTTGATGGTTGTGACCTATATCTACCTCCAATAAATTGGGAAATATTTATATCTCATTAGATAGACATAAAGGACCTTGTCTTCTAAGATAGTCTTGGGATTGAACCCTAACTACTAACATGGTTATGGGAGTGAACCATGACTATCAAGATAGTTATGGGAGAGAACCATAACTACCAAGATGTTATATAGAGTTAACCCATATTGATAATATTTCCTTGGTAGAAATTACTTGAGTAATATGGAAATAATTTTATATGCTTATGTGTCTGCCACAAATTTCATGTCTTATTCCTATGTTATGATTTCATGGATTATGTTTTTTGTTTTCTTATGATTCATGTCTTATGAATTTAAAATATTTATTCCATAATTTCTATTTATGATCATTGACATGTAGGTTATGATCTTATATATTCATTATCATGTTCTCATACCCTTATCTTCATGATTGTGCTAATATTTCTCCCTTGTTTACCCTTACTGAGCATCCGAGCTCACCCTTTTTCTTATGTTTTGTTTTCCCCAAGTTATAAATAAAGGTTTTAGTTAGGGGTAATAAAGTTGAATATATTTATGGGAGATGTTGAATATATTTCACCAAATTATAATAATTTGTTCCAATTTTACAAAGGCACTAAACTAATATGTTCTTTGGGTGTCTTTTTGTGTAATTTATTAAGTATTCTGCAAAAATGATGTAATATCCATGTATGAATAGCATAGGTACTTATAGTTGTTATTAGAGAAAAGGTTTAGTAAAACTTTTGAAACTAAGATAAGAAAACTTTAGTGAGATCCATAGGTATATTTATAAGGTTGTGTTTATGGGTGTCTATAAGGATAAGTCTATGGATGAGATAATGTTATGTAAAATGTCCAGTAATTTTGGTAAAGGATAGAGTGAGTGGTTTCCTAGCATTACATCCATGTATGGATAATACAAGTGGATTTGGATCTAGAACAGATGTACCTATGGGTAACAACTCTAAGAATGTGCATCAATCCCGACTCAGCATAACCTAGTACATGACAATAGGCTTTACTGCACACCTGGTTTGACACTCTCAGGGTATATTCATTGGGAATTCAAAAACTCTTTATAAACCATAATTATGGATTTAAATATAAGTTGGATATTAATGACCTAAAATAAACCTAAGTTTCCTTATATTAAATATGTATTTTTATTGATTTATACATCCTATAAGGTATTTTTCATGAGTATATGGTTTTCTATTATGATATGTGTTTCACACCCTATGCTTTCTGGTTTTATCCAATAATGAGAAATAGAATTAACTCAATTAACATTTAATGTTTTACATTTGGATAGTATGGGAATTATAAAAATCAATATACTAAGCAGAAACCACATGAAGAGAATCAAGAAGGTGGTACGGGTATTGGATTTACTGTGAATATAAGGATACCACAAATGACATGTTAAAGGTATGGGTTGTTCTTCTAGTATTGTTTACATTAAACATTATAAGCATGGTTAGATTGAAGTTGAGAAACCTTAAGACATTATTCATATTACATATTCAAGGAAATTTTAAGATGATGAATCCTGAGTAATGTTTTAAGAATAAAATTGGATGATTGAAGTGTATTTTTTTGGAATTAAAAGATTATGTTATACGAATCATAAAATATATATGTATTTTCAGTATAAGTTGTTCATTAAGGATTAAAAAATATATGTTGAATGGTGTCTAAAACATGGAAAGTGGTTTAATGGAAAGGTGATATTCATGGTAAATATGATATTAAGGGAAATATTATCCTTAATATGTTCCTAATGTTGAGATAATGATGTGTGGATAGAGATATATTGGATATGAATAAGTAAATTAGATGATAGTAGTTACCTTGGAACTAATTAAGGATTTTTTGACATGTGGGTTATGATATCATGGATGAAGTTTACAACTTTTTGGAATTAAGAAATATATCCAATATACTTTAGAATAAAGAAACATGCATTTTTTCAATAATGATGTTTTGTAATTCATGTTATTACCATGTTTCAAGAGAATATATGATGAATGTATTCAGATTTTTGGGATGTGATAACCAAGAGCAACCTTATGATTTATGAGAGATAAATGTTAAGCTAATTTAGTGTTCTTATTTATAAATATTTTTAATTTAATCTTTTAGAAGGATGGTAAATTTATCCATTTATAAAAATTTTATGTTAAAATTTGAATGAATTTTGTGAGATTAAAGTGTTATCACACCATAGGTGGACTAATGCATATTGGATAACTTTTTCTAACCTTTTTATTGTGATAAAGATATATTTAATGACCTATCATTATATTTATGGATATCATGATCTTATAATGATTTAGTAATGAAAATTTAACCTTCATTTCTTGAGGTAAGTGATGAAGTGATATTTGATCGAGGAACAATGAAAGGATGAGATTATTCTTAATCAAGTAAGTATTTCTTCTCATTCTTCAACTCTAGGGAAAGGATCTTGAAACCAAAAAATTTATCTTGTTACCTTCTTTTTTTATGAATCAAATGGTCCCTTATATTATCATAGATTTATGGCCTTTAGATTTTTAACTTTATTCTGATCACGTTCCCTGTCATTCTCTATCGAAACATTATAGTTATATTTCTCTTCCATGTCCATGTTTTCACTTTCCACTTTTGTTATCCTATGAGGAAACCTAGTTATGAGTTACATTGGGTAACCATTGTGTTTCTAACTTTCCTTTTTAAAATGGAGTTTTATTATTTTATTTTATGATGTGGGATTATATGAAAGAAACTTTAAAATATATAAACATTGATAACCTAGATAAATTTCAAGGTTGAAATTCATTTTAAGGGAGGTAGAATGCAACACTATGAGATTTTGCGATTTTTTTTTTTTTGAATTAATTTAATCTTTTTGATATTTTATACTTTAAAAAATACTGAATATATATTTTTTCATTATATAAAAACACTAGGTTTGGATTATGTTATATGCAACACTAAGTTAATCTTGTACTACACGCAACATTGACTTGACTTGCGTTACACGCAACACTAAGTTTCTGTGAAACAACACTTTACTATTATAATTATTTAAATGATATAGTTATAAAACTTCCATTAAACATAGTAATATGAATATTGATAACAAATTCTTAAATTTTTTCACATAAATAAAACAAATTTATAATGAAATTTATAATTTTTGGTAAAGTCTTTATATGTTTAGAAATACTATTTTTTTAAAGGGACTTCTTTTTATGTCCTTCTATGGAAAATAATAAAATTAATTTTAGAAACTCTTATAAGTTTAATTTGATAAAATAAACATCATTTTTTAATTTGTAATGTCAAAACTAACTTAGGGTGAATTTTTAGTATTTTTTTGAGAAGTTTCATTTTTTGATAAATAGTGAAAAATACTATATTGTGGTTAAAACTATCTTTTTCATTTCAAGAATTATCATACTTTAAATTTATTTTTAAAGTCATAATAGATCAATTATAAAAATATTAATCCAATTTAGGTCATTGTAATCATTTTTATATTGAAATTAGATATAAAAATACTTATTGAACTTTTAAATGTTCTTTTTACCTACCTTCTCACCACGTTTGTGAGATTAGCGTTAAACTTAATTTTTCACTTTTTGTGAATTGAATTTTTAAAAATATACATATATTTTTGTAATAATTATTATATTTAGATTATAATAGTATCAACTTAATATTTTGGATATTATGAATAGTAACTTTGGTAAATTTTTATTTACCACGGTTAAGGGTAGATTGGATAATTAAAGGTAAAAATAATATTATAATATTATACTATTACCCTAACACTTGACCTAAATTCATTGTATAAGTGTTTTTTTACTAAAATAAACCTTATACAGAAATTCTAACTTTTTAAGCCACTTGGGTAAGAATATGACATTTATTATATTTTATTTAATGATAAGTTAAAAATGTCATACTCATATTTTTAATAGCCATAACATTTTTAATTTAAATTTATAAAGAAGATAAATTCTACCATAAATATTCATTTTAATTATAAATTTTTTATCTACATCATGATAATTTATTTTTAATTTTTAGTGATAAAATAATTAACTCAAATGGTGGCACAATGATGATGTAGTAATTGTTTAATTAATAAAAGGATCAAATAAATGATATTAAAAATATAAAAATAAATATTATTTGAATTAATTAATGTCCTCCATGAATTTAATAGATGACTATGACATTTTAGGAGTGAATTAAATGATTTGGTTCAAAATTAGCTTGCTTTTTGGATTTTATTTAAAGACAAAGTTGTGAATAATGTCAAAATTGACACTAAGGATATTTTAAAAATATAATATATAATTAAATTAATTAAAAATCATAAAAATATTTAAAAAATACAAAGATATTATTATAAGGTATAAAATTTCATAAATTTCTTATTTACGATCAATTGACCTCATATAACTAAAAATTTATAACCTCTTAATATTTAAAATAATGTTACCAAAATTAAAATTACAATAGATTAATTAAGGGTAAATCAAAATGATAAGGTTTAAAATAAAACCAAAACTTACCCAAAAATTATTGTATAAATATTATTCTACCCTTATCACCTTAATATTTAATTTTATTTGTTTAATGGACACTATTACATGAAAATAACTTATGTATTATTTAAAGTCAAGGATCGTTACAAAATATCACTCTCTTGTATTTAATATCTTTTATGTGTCCAAATTGGGGAAAATTAAATCTATGAATGAATATAAATATATATTTTTATCATAATGAAATTAATTTCATTATATAATTTTATTTTTAATTTTTATAAATTATATAACTTATATGATTCTTCAATGTTAAAATATTATTTATTTAATTAATAGAAAAATAAAATAATAAATTTTAATAACATTAAATTTGTTATATTTTGGATAAATTAAAATTTATAACCAATTTAATAGATCTATAAGAAATATTACAGATGTTTTAAACCATTATATTTTAATTTCCACTTTTTCTGGATGTATTTAAAGCCAAATTAAATGAATAGTATCAAATTTGAAAATAATGATATTTTATTGAATTAATATATTATTAAATTATTTAAAAATCACAAAAATGATAAATAATCACAAATTGTATAGGATATGATCTAAAATTTAACACCCCATTCATTTATATCTCATTTGTAAGTTTTTATCTCTAGAATAGCCTTATTATATTTTAATATTTTGAGGATTTCCAAAAGTGAATCTCACCTCAATTATAAAAAGTCACCTCCTCCCTCACATCTTCACACCACATTTAGACTTAAATATAAACCATATCAAACCCATTTACATTATAAACTTACCTATTAACATTTTATAGGTGATTTGTTTCTAAAAAGTTCAACTCTAGTGTCTCTAAGAGCATATCTATAGCGAGATCGTCGAAGAAGAGGTAATCTCCTTACCGACTCTTTCAAAAAGAATTTTTATTCTACTTACTATTAATGTGTTAATTCCATTATAAATTAATAAATATATTATCACCTATATTCTTAGATGTTATTATGATTATGTAACAACCATATTTCACCTTTTATTCATCCTAAAAAAATAAAACTATCACGTGTGTGTACATACGTACAACTTACCATATTCACGCCTTGGTGCAATCTATTTTTCATCGCTACTTTATTTGGATGAGAATAATGATGAATATAATGAATATAAAGAATAAATATTAAATGATATTTATTCTTTTTAATTAATATACCATCAAATTTTTCACCCTTTTACCATTAACATAATGATATTATCGCTCGTCCGTACGTACAACCTACCATTTCCACGACGTGATGAGATTAATATTCCATGTTAACCATTACAAGAATGATTATAAAAATATATATAATGAATAAATATAAAATATATAAAATAATAATTCTAATTTAGTAATATATATATATATGTCATTTACCTTATTTTATTCAGTATGATAAGAAAACAGAAACAGCGTTCATGCGTACGTACAGTTTACCATATCGATTAACTGTGTATTCCATTTCATATATCTATATTGTATATATATTTATATAATAAATATATATTATATATAAATATTTTTTTACATTTTTCAATTAATTAAATCATGATCTAAGTAATAGGATCAAGAATAACAAGTCAAAACACATATGATAAACAAAGCGGTTATTACCCAAAATGTTGCTTTAACTTGGAATTTTTAATAAAAGGTTAATATATATTAATAAATTAATAATATATGATATAATAAATATTATTATTATTATTTTATAAGTTAATAATATGTTTAAAACCACTATATATAAGTATTATACATGTACAAAGGGAATCGGGCCTAAGGTAAAGGAATTTCATCTCACTTTTTATTTTTGTGAGATACATGTCATATTCACAACTCAATACTTTTGTGTGGTGTATATATTGACCCATGAAAATTTATATCATTAATATCATTTATTTAATGATATTAAAATCTTTAATTTATGTTATTAGTTCATGGGGTTCATGATTCTAAAGTTACTCAAGTAGTAAGGGATTTATCTCTCACTTTTATTTATTTGGGACAGATGCCTTATACACTACTTGTTTCTTCTATGTGGTGTATGTACTTACCATGAATGCATTTTATGAGTATTAATCAGAATATTATAGTATTTTAATATTAATATAATTTTATTTCATTCATGGGGCTTAAAATTCTACTCATTTTAAAGTGATGAGTACTTATTTCACAATCTCATCAATATTTGGGACTGTTTGGTTTTAAATATATGTTGGGGAATATTTATCTTCAAATCCAATGTTTTTAAAAAAAATAATAAAGGTTTTTACTATTATCCTATGAATATTTAAAGTTATTTTTACCCTTGTTTGAATTTTTACTTCACGGTTTTAAAGGAATATTTTTATCATTTTTCAAACAATGTACTTTTTGAATTTTCTAGAAAAAAGTATGGCAAGAATGTTTTTTTAACTTATATGGAATAAATTTATTTTTATGATTTCATGATTCTTTAATTCCTTTAATATTACCTTAAAATATTACAAGTTTATTTTCAAATAAAATTTTTTCTTTTAATATTTCAGGGCATTTTAAGAAAATAAAACATTTTCAATGAAAGGATATTTTCCATAGGAATTATTTATTAGTAATATCTCTAATGTTTCTTATGTTTTAATGGGGATATTTTTTTCAATTATGAGATATCTATTATTACTATAGTTGTTTTTTTATTATGATGGAATGATATTTATGAAACCCATTTATTTTTATGGGTTATGTTATGATTGAATGATTTTTATGAAACTCATTTATTTTCATGAGTTATGATATGATGAATCATTTATGTTATTATGTCACACAAATGTATGGTTTTCGTTATATTATAGGAGGGACCTATATCTCCCTCCAATTCATTGGGTAAAGATTTATATCTCATGAAATAGATATAAAGGACTTTGTCTATTATGATGGTCTTGGGAGTGAACCCTGACTACTAAGATGGTTATGGGAGTGAACCATGAATATAAAGATGGTTAGACGAGTAAACCATGACTACAAAGCTGGTATGGGAAGTGAAATCATACTACTAATATGGACTTAGAAATAATTCCTTAACAAATATGGAAATTATTTTATATGCTTATGTGTGTGACCCAAATTTCATGTCATATTCATGTGTTATGATTTCATGGATTATGTTATTTATTTCCTTATGATTCATGAATTATAAATTTCCAATATTTATGCCATGATTCCTATTTATGATCATTGAAATATAGGGTATAATCTTCTATTTTCATGATCATGTTATCATACCCTTATTCTCATGATTATGTTTACATGTCTCCCTTGTTTACCCTTACTGATCATCTAATCTCACCATTTTGATTATGTTTTATTTTCCCCATGTTATAAATAAAGGTTTTAGTTAGGGGTACTAAAGGGGAATATTTTTATGGGATATTTTTAAGATATTTCACCAAATTAGAAGAATGTGGTCCAATTTTCTAAATTCACTAAACTAATACGGTCTTTGGGAATCTGTTTGTGTAATGTATTAAGTATTCTGTAAAAATATTGTAATATCCATGTATTGAAATCATGGTTAGTTATAGTATATTCTTCTCATATTATTGATTTATACCCTTGGTGATAGTATACACACCAATGCCTTTTGGAGGTGGACTTCGGGGTCATTATCTCTCATTTCTTAATTACCCACCTAGGAGGGGTACCAATAGAGGAAGGATTCTCATTAAAATTTATTAATATTTATATATATTATGTTGTTATATATATAATTATATTAAAATTTATTTATTTATTTATTTATATATATATATATATGTAAATTTATTTACATTTATATGATATTTATATATATATATATATATTCATATATTTATAAATTCATGTGTAATTATGTTTTTATATGTAAGTCTATATTTAAAAATTATGAATAAATACATTCACATATGTGTATTTACATGTATTTATCTATATATATTAGAATATTAAAGTCTATTTATTCATCACATGAAGAGTTTTCTAGAGTGGTAAAGGATTTGCAGTATAACCAAGAGGTAAGGAGTTCAAATATCAGCCTAAAAATATATATTCTTAATTTATATAGGGTGGGATGGTATAGAAAAAATAATAATTAATAATGATTACTAAATAGTGAATAATCAATAAAAAATTCCAAAAAATTCTAAAAAAAATAAAATAAAATTATCGCTGAATTATTTATGAGGGTTGTTGAAAAGAATTGTGAAATGATTCATGACACGGGTAAAAGAATCGATTTTGAAAAACCATCACAGGTCATTAATCAATGGTTTAAACCACTACAAAATCTCATTTTTTTCATAGTTAAATAGCATGTTTCATTAAAGGATATTTCACTATATGATATTTCATATCATCTCATACGATATGTTCCAAATATATCATATATATATATATATATTATTTTGAGGGCATAACTCTATCAATCTCCCACTTTCACTAAATTTTTAAAGAATTAGTGTCATTTCAATTTATATTGAATCATATACAACAACTTATGAATCCATATCCAAAACTCCTTTTCGATTAACTCTAAAACACTTTTAGAGAAATTATCGAAGTAAAATTGAATCCTCATTCATCCAACCACAAAGCATGACCTTTTTGAACTTTTTAGAGTGGATAAAAATATGAATTCCAAATTTCATAGATGTAATCAAATAATTTCCTCTAAAAAAAACCAATGCTACTCAAGCTATAAAAGAATCTATAATGGTATCCATAAAACATATATATTTCTATACCCATTTCCACTAGATACATTATATACAAGAATGAATTTTTATATTATCCCTTTGTTTATTACATCAAGTGATCATGGGATTAGAAAATTCAATTCCATATAGACTACTCATATATTATCAATTCTTTGAGTATATATATATATATATTGATTCAATGAATATGTCACTTATTATTCACCTTTATGGATAAGAATATCATATTCCCCTGGACTAATACATAAGCACATCATATGTGTTATCTAGATATGGTCTTACACTTCCTCGATCAATATTAATAGAGGATCTAGATTTCCTAATCATCATATGAGATAAAAAATATCATCTTTGTTGAGATATAATTGAAAATATGATCAACAACATACCCAAAGACCCCATGATTAGCTATGAATCAAGGATTGCATAAAAAGTTATCAAAGTATGAAGGTTACCATGCTAGTTATCTCATAAACCTCAAGTATTAAGGACTCTAAATATGAACCATTCACCCTTGGTATACCAAATTCCTAATATATATCACTTCATGTGGTATACTTTATGGGTCATCCAGCACACAAAACTCATTTTGTGCCTCATGAGAATATTCCATATCCCAATACAAGAATTATACTAATTCTAACCTTAAAATTTTTCCTCAACCTATAATACTCTATGATGAACATCAATTAACAATAAATCAAATTCATACTTTCATAGGTCAATTATTTTTTCACTTTGTGATATATATATATAGAAAACATGAAAGAATGATAAAGTGTATATTACATTTTTTATAGAATGATATTTTTTATATGATTTAACATCTTTTATAATATTTTAAAAAACCATAAATCACTATTTTTATAACATATCACATATGATAGAATTCCAAATCATCCTTAAGTTTAATATACTTTCATGGTTTTTGTTAAAATCTATCAATCTTTGTGTAATTTAAATCACATCCCTATGTAACCATCTGATAAAACCCTCCCACTAAACTCTTAAATGAGTAACATATATGAATAAATTAACTTTAAATAATGCTAATAATTAGGAATAATATTATTAATGTTTAGATCCTTTAACAAATATTCAAACCCCTTAACTTCACAAAATACAATTTTATAATTATAATAAAATATTTTTTACCTAGAATTATTCTAAGTATATCAACATTATTCTTGGAACCATATCCATTAAATTTTTCCATTAAAGTGATATATACATTGTACTTTAACTAGAAAAATCCTTTATTTATTTACTTTTAACTTCTTTAAGTTCAAACATACTCCCAATATCTTCTTAGACACGATATTCTCTTTGAAATATCATGATAAGACACACAAACACATTTGTGTTAGGAAATAAAACTTATTTTCTTTATTTGGAATACATAACAAAGAAACTACCACACCCATATATCATATAGTATTCTATGAGTTTGGAGGATTTCCTAAAAATAAGATTTTATTATTTAAAATGTATCATTGATGGTGGTGGAATCGTATTCTAAAGAGCCCACGTTCTGTATGAGATCTATTTGTTGTCAATAATTTATATAGGTTGTCGATGGTGTTCAATGAAATAGGAATATTTCATTTATTTCAATATGATGAATTTTCAAAGTTATTTTTTCTTGTATGAAGTGCTCAAGTCATATAATCCTAATAAACATATAAATGTTTTGAAGATTTTCAGTTTCAAAGGTGATTCCTGGAGATTTGTTATAGATTTATTAGATGAAATTATATTTCATGGTTGAATAATTATCCTAGTAATTTTTATGATTTTTGAAATACTTCTAAGTTCAAAATACATGTGACAATGGTGAAACTTTGTTTATAACAATGAATAAGAATGCTTTTATGTTTAAGTTAATTGAAATTTATATTCCAAAAATAATAGAGGAAGAGGAATTGAAGAAAGACCATGCAATTATTTAATTTCATGAAGATACATTGAAGAATAGGTGTCCATTAATTTTTTGGATTATATTCTATACTTACTATTTTACTAAGTTGTTTTATATGGGATTATATTAAAAATATAGTCCAACCAACCAAGTATCCAAGACAACCTCAATCGTGGAACTTGTGGGACCCAGAGGGCTACCACACTATTTGGAGGTCATCTCAGGACACCTAGAAGGTGGAAGAGAAGGGGAATTCATAGTTCCCATGAAGTGCATATGGGATCGTGTATAAGGCCCACAGAGGAATAGCTGAAGTCACACATAGATTAGGAAATAATCATGTAGGGAAGCACATAGACCATGTGTGTCATGGCCTGTGTGGGAGTTATGTGAAATGTATCCAAGTTCTGACCCCAGTGTCAACTTGAATGTGAAGTGGGGACAAGATATTTGATTTAGTGTGGCTAAATCATGGGGATTTTTGATGTGGTAAAAATGTTTGGTGATATTATTAATCTGTTATTAAAATGGTGAATGGAATGGTATCCATCTGATTATTTAAAACAGATATGTTTGATCTTCGAAGATCATATGTTTTAAATATTTCATGTCTTCTTTCTCCTATATCACTCTATGGCATTGTGATTTTCCAGAGAAGATTGTCGAACCACCCTCAGTCAAACCCAAGGCCACCATTATCATTTTGATCTCGTTATATTGAGATGATGGGATGAAGGAATTCTATGCATTAAATTATGTCTTACATGCATGTGATAAATCAAAGGATGAATATTTGCAAGAATGAAAATGAAATTGTAGGAGGTTGTTCAGTTATTCCGTATTCATGGATGTGTTTGAGTTTTTAAATGGAATACATTTATGATCACATGTACAGGATATAATCACCACAAAGGATAAGGTCGATATCGAAAGAAAAAATCCATGATATTCAGATAAATTTAAATCCAAATTTAAGGAATTAAAAGACAATATATTTGTGTCTTTAATGATTCATCAACACAGCTTGAAAATTGGAATAGAGGTGGTGTAAAGTTAGTGTGTACCTCACCTATAAATATCCATGCACAGAGCCTAATGAGAGTGCTACTGCTCATATATTCTTTCACAGCTCTCATTTTCCTCAAAAACATAGCATCTTCAGCTTCCTATTATATGAAGGAGCATAGTCCCATGATTGGTTTTACAAAGGATATCCACACACATCATGTGTAAATAAGTACCATAGACATGTGAATGATGTTTACACCCTCATTTTTCTTCATAAAGAAGATTTATACCACAAGATGGTGTTTGAGTTGTGAACTCCCATTATGCTTCATGAATAACTTATTCCACAAAGATTTTCAAGATTTCATGATGATAAAAGAACACACTCCAATTATATTGTGCATAGGATAAGAATAGTTTCACACAAGTGGTAAGAGAATATCCATACACTATATGAAGAAAAAATTGTGCAATATATCAATAATACATATTGGTTTCTGTGTAAAATAGAATAATTGAGTGGTTTTCATGTGTATATGCATAGGTGAATGTATAACCACTCTTTTTAAGGTGATATATTATTGGAAAGTGTGTGAACACATACAATTTTTGAGAATGAATAGGTTTTTAACCCACATACTTAAACTTACATAAATAAAATAGTGCATACATGAATTAATACAACACATAAGCATGATTTGAATAAAGTAATATAAAAAAAAGAATAATATTTCATATATTCTAGGGGTTCTCATGAGAATTTCCATGAAACAATTTCATGATGTTTATATCACATGAAATTGTGATTTCATGTTGCTTAAGTAAGGTCAATATTTCATTGGAATAAGGAATAATAATTTTCCCAAACACTTGATTGAATGAGGAACTCATATTGAACTATATTCCATATCTCTTATCTAAAAGATTACAGAACTGATATTACATTCACTACTTATATTGTATCAAAGTAAAATAATTGTGATGATGTCATGTTGATCTGATCTTCATTGACTTAATAATCATAAATGAAGTTTGTGATTCTAGAAATATTGGAAGAATGTGATCCAGTGTAGTTAGTTTTTCATTGAACAAGAAAGAGTGGATGAACAATTTATATTCAATTGATTATCATTTTGGTATGGAATAATTCTATGTTCATCAATATAATATACATTCATATCATTCAGAATGAAAGAGAAATTAATTTTGGATAATTCCAAGTTAATCTAAACTTCATTTTTCAGTAATCACAAAGGAGTTTTGTGATTCTTATAGGATTAGAAGAAGGTGATTTGGTGTAGTCAATATTGCATTAAATAAGAAAGAGAGAAGAATAGAAGAAGAGTTTGTGACCAAATTAATATTAGTAAATTTTGAATTTGTGTTAAAGAATAATTCTGTGATTATCAGTCCATACCATATTTATATTATTATGACTGAATTCAAAAGAAGAAGAAGTGTATATTTTAATATGCTGGTATGAAGAATAGGAAGGTTTCTTACCTGCTTCTTTACAATTATCCAAGTGAAAAAGAATTTTTTTGGAAGTAAAAAAGAAGAATTGTAACATTCAATAGAATTATCATCCAGTGTAAGACTTTCTTGGTGTCACAAAGTACCTTAACAAAGAATGGGAAGACTGCCTTTATATGAAGTATAAAAAACCAGCAAGAATCTTCAAGTTAGACCAGGTCATCACCAGTCCAAGGAAGAATAATTGTTTCATTCCCCCTCCTAAAGTATAGAGACCCACACTATATAAATTATTGTCTTAAATACACCCCATTGTAACTTGATACAATATTATATTGGAGAATCCATGTACTGGTCATCATCATACACATCAAGGACTAGCTACTCTTACTGAGTAGTGAACCTTATAAATATATTGTGTGCTGTATTTTATTGATTTTGTATTCTTGTATGTTATAAGAAAAAATAATAAGAGAATCAAGATCCTAATAGGTCAGAAGAGGTAAAGAGATCAAAGTTGTGATTGGATTAAAAAATCCCCAACACTGATTCACCCCCCCCCCAGTGTTAGTAATATCCTAAACAGGTCATTTAAAGTGGCATCAGAGCACATGTTCACCTCTCTTGGATTCTCTACAGTGAAGATATTCTCTTTTTCAACAATGAAGTTAATTTTTGGTGAATATTTAGTTATTTTTTTGAAAATTTATATATCCACTAAGACTAAGATGAACAAGAAAAATAACTATAAGAGAATTTGAATAAGAAGTCCCTCTTTTCTAAATAAGAGTAAGTATATGTTTCTCCATGCCTTGAAGAAAATAAATAAATATCATGCATTTAAAGTAAATAGATGATGGATCAATTTTATACTAAGGAGAAGGATAACCTTTCTACCTATGGTGAATATGAGGTATGTGTTAGTACATTTGAAAATTGTCTTCAACATGAATATGCTAGCACAAGTGGTGATGATGATAAATATAGAAATTCTCAAGAAATATCAGTTGGTATATTAAGATATATCATGCATTATGTTCCCTTAGAAACAGTCTCCCTTGTATGTGGAGTCTTTTAATCTAAGCAGTAAGATTTTATCCAGCTTGAAGGATAAGTTTATGTTATGAACAAGGGATTGCAATAAAAAAATTATAGAATGTTTAAATCTCTCTAGATAGGTTGGAACCTTTGAAGAAATGAAGAGATAACTTAAAATATATTCCTCTAAATGGATCAAATAAATTTAATAGGAGTAGGGAGTCAAGAAGACTCTATAATAAAAGATTAATTAACTTGAAGATAAATTTAAAAATAACACAAATTTCATGGGTTTACAATTGGAATAAATATCCAAGAAGATCAAGTTACTAAAATCTTTGATTCAAAACAATGTTAAGTTATAAGAAGATGAAGTTGAAATAATGAAGTGAGTTTGTGAAGAGAAGTTTGTTATGATTAAAGATAAAAAAACACCCTCAATATGAGCTTTCTAGATTTGGAAGTTTAGTTGTAAAATCTCAAGAAGACACGTATTGAGACTTCACAAAATAAGGAGGCATTTTTTGTTGGCACTAAATGCTCACTAGAGGATTCTACAGTCAAAAGACCTCCAACATGTGATAAGAAGATCATGAATTATTTCAATTAAATATCATAAGCAGTTGTGAAGAAAAGGTTACCATCCATACCATCTTGTGCTAATATTTATAAATCTATTTCCACAAATAGTACATGTTAGAAAAAAAATTATGAAAAATTATGGATTAATAAATGTGACAAGAAACCAACCACCATGAATATGATGGATAGGAAAAAGAGTGTGGAAGATGTTTCCTCATAAATAGCACAAAAATATGTGAAGAAAACCTAAAAAGATTATACAGAAGAGATAATAAGATCAATTTTGTTGCTTCAATGGATCCATGCATTTTGAATTAGATTATTGGTATAATTCTTTAAATGGAAAATAATAAAGGAATCCCATCTCAAGGTGGAGAAATCCTGATATAGAAAAGAAACATTCATTGGTTAATAAAAATATATATGGTGAAAAAAATAGAAATATTGAAAATATGTGTGATTCATGCAATGGTAGTGGTCATAAGGTTGGTACATGCTCATTTAAACATGTACTCAAAGTTGGTAAGAAAATCAGACCACAAAAGCTAGCTAAAAAAGAATAAGCTACATTTGGGAGAAATTGAAAGAATATTGTGAACAAAAATTCTCCTAAGAATATTTAAAGTAAGGAATATAAGAATACTTTGGATTCAAAATCCAATAATTTAAAAATAATTTCATCTAAAAGAACTTATAATAAGGATTTAACTTAGAAGAATTCATGTGGAAGATCCAAACTTTCTGCTACAGTTTCTAATGACCTGGTAGTTATTTGGCTATAAGATTTGGAAATAATGAGGAAATTGTAGGATTCATAATAAAAGGATAGTGTAAAAAGAAAATAAAATATTCCACATGATAAAGAAAATATACAAACGATTATTTAAAAAAATAAAACTCTTGTTTCAAATAAGTTATGTGTGATAGATGTAAGAAAACTGGTAACATTAAAAAGGTTATTTAACCTTTCTACCAAAAGAAGAAGCATTCCTTGAGAGGTGTAAGAATGTATCATATATGAATCCTGTTAAGAATAAAATTTGTATAAACAAAGAATAAGATAATGTGAAGAGATACATTCTACCTCAATATAAATCAAAAAAGATGTTTATATGTACAAACATTAAGATTGGAGGAATTGGGTCTAGTTTGTTGAAAAAATTATCTCAACCTTTCTGTTTAGATTGAGAAGTAAGGAAGGATCCACCTTATTCCCTTAAACATTTATAGATTTAATTTTTACTTATAATGCAGTAAATTGAAGTTAAATCAAGTTCTTGGGGGGATAACCTGATAAGTAGTCAGTGATGTCAATTCTTGATAGAAAATACGAAGAAGTTACCATCATTGAATGATTACTCAGTTTTATATTAAAATAAAAATATGATATAGGTTCATATTTGATGAATATGAATAATGTGATTTCTTATTTTGGAAAGTTGGGATAAATAAAATACCATCTTGTCTTGATCTTATTGTTGGTATCTAGAAGAATAAGTATTCAAGAAGATCATCCTTGGTGAAGTTGTGAAAGTTTTCCAATCTAGACAGTCAAAAGTTAAATATTCATTCTATTGTATTACCTATTTTAGAACATATTGAAATCATTATTTAAGGGATCCACCATTATAAAGAATTTTATAAGTTTTCCCTTGAGTGGGATAAAAATTAAGAAAGATTAAGAAGCTGCCAAAATCATTATTTCAATTGGTATCAAATCTAATTATTCTAAAATGTACATAAAGACCATGTCATTAAAAAAGATATGTCTTTATTAAATACTAGTCCTTGGTTACTAAAAATAAAAAAACTTTTTACAAAGTGGGAGAAATTTAATTAATCAATGGAATAAGAAATGAGGAAGTTCCCTAATGTCAATTATCCTTCTTATTGCACTTGAATGTTTTTGATATATTTGTTGAAGTGAGTTCATGAATTTCACGTTTATTGTTCTTAAAATGTTTTATATCACATTTAGTATCTTTATATTAGAATGAAATTGAATAACCCTTGAAGAAAATTATATGGGTTCTCATATCATTAGGTATCATGATCAGTTGGTAAGGGGAAACTTTTTTGTATAAATAAAATTCTCTTATTTTCTACACTATGATAAACTCAAGTAGAATTAGAGTGAAATTATGGATGGCACATTTCTTAAGTATGGACTAATACCCTTTTCCCATGAACTTTTTATTTCTTGTCAATAATGAAGAGAAAAAGTGAAATGAAATTTTGGAAAAGTAAAGTGGGAAGAGAAGGTACTGATCCACATATTGGCACATTCATTTGGAAATAACTTTGAAGGTATTTAAAACAAATACAAAGGGATATATTAAAGATCCCACTTTGTGTATGAGTTTCATTTGTTGTCAATAATTGATATTTTTTTTCAATGTTGATAAAGGAAATAGGAATATTTTATTGATATCAACATGATAAAGAAGTTCCAAAGTTAATGGATCTTGGTTTAAGTGGTCAAGTATTATAATCAAAAGAAACATATATATGGTTTGAAGACATTGATTTTTAAAGGTGGTTCCAAGATAATTTGTAACATCCCAGACCAAGATTTTACTTAACAGTGCCATGATCCTGGCTGGCCATATGTAATCAAGTGCATCTCTCAAAATTCGAAAGGTTTTCAAATAGAAGCAAGGGCCTAGGTGTGTCTGTGGGGAGACTATGACCTCATCACCAGAGTGTACCATAGTGTAATATCTATAACATATAACTATTGGAAGTAGTAATACAATAAAATAAAAAAAGTACAAAATGGAATAATGATATATAAACAATTATAGAATACATTTCATATACAAAATGATGATTCATGCCATATGTCTCTAATAAATCATCCAAAACATTTATATATAGAAAGTGTACAACACATAGAAAAAAGTAGAAAAAGGCCAAAAAGTATCCCAACTAGAATTGCGAGCCTCCCCCTAGTCCCATACTCTAAGGCTCCTAAATAACAATCAAGAACATGAAGTAGGGAACTTTCTTTTATCCATACCTTCCATCATATAGTCTATTTGGGTACCCAAAGGTGTCACAAACAGGGTGTGAGATATAATCCCAGTAGGAAACCAACCAAGGTCAGGTTTCAATTAGTCAGTGAATATATATAGCAATAGTGTGCAGGTGAATTATAATAATTAGATTAAAGTACTCAAAATTAAACATCCTATAAGTTCGGGTTCTCATTTTATAACCAATTCATTTAATGAATCCCAATTAAAAGATAAGTCTATGAATTAATATTCAGTCCTATTTCATTTATAAGAATGTTCAATTAATGATTAAATTTTATTTCATCAATAAGTATTCAGACCCGGTTCATATCCCGACGACCCTATGATAACATGTTTAAATGATTCCTAAATAGGTCATCCATAAAGTGTAAACAAGACCAAATCCAAGTTTGTTCTTTGGCTTGGTAGATGCATCATATAACTCATTTCATTCATTAATCAGTTAGAAAACTGATCCCTTTAATGGTATTCATAATTTGGAATCCAGGTAACGCTCTAGGTATAACATAAACCAACACTATATGAGCCCATCCATGGCAATTCTCAAGAACCCAGGTATCTTTCTAGGTGTGGTATAAATTCATTGTTACTCGATTATGTCTTTGGTGGTTCACTAAGGGATCCCAATTATCACCTATAGAAATATGATCAAATTACCCTTGATTATATCCATGGAATTATCATATTAATCCATTTATCACTCAACATATAATAGTCAAGCATTATATTCTGTTAATGGCAGTCCACTAGGGAGTCCATGTATCACTTAGGAATAAGCAAGGTACAAGCCAATTGAGTCTTTACATGTAATTCTTCATTGAATCCATGTATCAACTATATCTTATAATCATTAAAAATCATTCAATACTATTTAATAAATTCTATTTAATTATGTCATGGCCAACACTAAGGATATTTTGATTACATCTCACCTCTGAAGGTGTCTAAAGGAGCAATTTAAGATCATAAAGCTTAGTCCTTAATTTACTCACATGGGAATTTCATTTAAATAAGAAAATCAATCTTTATAAGAAATGTCGTAGAATATACTAGGTATATGTCATTCATTCCCTATCTTTATTCAACTCCAACATGAAATTCATATCATAATTCAATTTATGATTCAATTCACCAATTGAAAATTCAGTTACAATTATCAATTTAATATTCAACATCCCATAACAAGGGGTAAATAGACACACCTAAAAGGAAAATAATTTCATAACCCTTAATAATGTCCATTTAGATAAACAAAACACCCAAAGGGGTGGTTTCTGTTTCAAGGTCTTTAACCTATAATCAACCATTTATAGGCCTCTTTAATTACATAGCTCATTCTTAACAATTCAAGGATTTAAATTCATTTCAAGGAAAGGCACATAACCACCTACCATAGGTCTGTAGTTGATATATCATCTAGCCTCAACTCCTGATTTGACTCAGATCGGGAGAAAATTTAAGAACAGATGAAGAACATAATAATAGGTAAATTATCTTGCACCTAAATAGCACATCTGATACCAAATCAAACAAATAATTGCTAAAAAGGAATCGAGATCTTACTATCATGGATCCAACAAGATAGGTGGTTCTTTAATCAGACACCAGATAGAGGAGGGGTATCAAATCCTATAATATCTACCAAGGGAGCTCAAAATGGAGTCTTTTTTCCAATGTGTGAAGAAAAAATATAGGTATGGGTTTAAAAGAAAATTAAGGGGAAAATGGTCATTTTACCCAAAATATCTGGGTCTCATGGTTTTCCCATACAGTTTTTCCAAACCATATACTAAACGTACACAATTAGAAATAGGGAAGGGCACATCGCATGGTTACCTTGTATGGTTTGACTAACCGTGTGGAAACCATGAAAAATTTCACTATAAAATTTGAATACATTCTTGTATAGACATGCGGCTCATTTCGTATGGTTTGGTATAACCATGAAGCCTATAGTTCCCTACTATCCATCCTCACATGGCTTGATCTAACCATGTTTCTTTCCATGCACGGTTTGTACTAACTGTGTGTCGGGTCTTTTTTACCCCAAGAGTTGGGTTCCGGGCTACCAACGAGCATTTGACACCCCCGATACCTTCATAACCTCAAAGGGAATTTACATTAATCCACAATTAAACATTTAACCTGAGAATTTATGGAAATTAAAGGATACCTCAAAGAAGAACTGGGTTCTTACAAACTTCTCCACTTAAAGAAATTTTTCCCCAAATTTCTCTTCTACAAGTGGTGAAGCATGATCTAAGAACAAATATAGACACTATGATCGTATATCAGTTTCCTTCTCCTAGGTCTCATCCTATACTCGGTCATACTATCATCGCACCCATACTAAAGGAGCTAATCGTCCTAATATAACCTTTGTTCTATAATATGTAATATGTATAGGATCATCCTCAAAGGATGAATCTACCTATAACTCAACATCCTCAGTCTGAAAGGCATTATATGGGTCTAAATAATAATGTTGTAGCTGAGAAATGTGGAAGACATCATGTATTTCTTGGTACCTCTGAGGTAACTGTAACTGATAGGCTACCAGCCATACACTCTCCAGAATCTTGAATAGCCTGACATATCTTGGAAAAATCTTACCTTGTCTTATAATCCTCTTATGTCTCAGCCTTGGTGAAACACGTAAGAAAACCCAATCCCAGAACTCAAACTGTAGAGGTTTTTTATAGCAATCAGAGTAATATTTCCAACAAGACTGTACAGTATCCATCCACTTCTGAATCAACTGCACTTGCTCTATAGTATCCTATACAAGGTAAGTTCCAAGCTAGCTACCTATCCTTCCTCTAACTAATATAGGGGTGATTGGTATGGCCTATTGTACAAATAATCATAAGGATCCATCTGAATAGTATCCTAAAATCTATTATCGTAGGATAATTCTTCTATGGGTATGTGCCTCTCCCAAGAGAACCCAAAATCTAGGAGGCATTCTTGAAGCATGTCCCCAAGCACCTGAATCGTGTACTCTAATTGGCCATCTGTCTAGGGATGGTATGTTGTGATCATAATAACATGTGTAACTAATGCCCTTTATAGACCTTGAAATAACCATGAAGTAAATTAAGCATCCATATCTAAAATGATAGTATTTTAGACCCTGTGAAGTCATACTATCTCATAGATATACAACCTACCAATATTATCTACACTGAAGGTCTCCTTGATTGGTAAGAAATGTGAAAACTTCATGATCCTGTAAACAAAAACCTATACAACATCATTACTTCGAGACAACAACGGTAAACCTATCACGAAATCCATTGCGATGTCATTTCATTTCCACTCATGGATATGCAGTTGTTGCTGAATACTGGTTGGTCTCTAGTGTTCCACATTCACCTGTTGATAGGTGGAACATATCATGACAAAACTAGATACATATATTTTCATACCCAGCCACCAATATTAGCGATGTAAATCCTGATACATCTTGGTGACTCCATGGTGCACTACTAAAGATGAAGCATGAAAGTATCACATTAGCTCATCATGAAAGTTTGAAGAAACCCATATGTGACAATGTACATGGAGGATCTCATCCTCACCTATAGTCCAACCAGGAGGAGGGTCCTCACCTTCCACACTCTCTTGTAGAACTAATCCTTATAAGTGTGATAGATACCTCATCCTCACTCTATCCAATAGGGTAGAGCTAATATCCATGGATGATAGAAAATTATGCCCCTAGAAATTATTCACCTCCAAATTCATCTCATAGAACAAAGCCATAATCTTTCACTCACTATTGTTATGCTAAACTACCTGTATTTGAGTCCTCCTTCTCAGTGAATCGGCCACTACATTCCCTTTACCAGGAATTTAGGTAATCTAGAAGTCAAAAGACTATAGGTATTAAACCCACCTTCATTACCTCAAATTCATATCAAATTGTGTAAATATGTACTTGAGTCTTTTGTGGTCCGTGTACACCATAAAATTATCTCCAAGTAAGAAATGTATCCAACATCATAGTTTGTTAACAACTGTAGATAACTTGAGATCATACATGGGATAATTCCGCTTGTGTGACCTCAATTTTCAAGACCCAAATGCTACGACTCTATCTCTCTACATAAGCACTACTCCTATCCGGATGCTTGATGCATTATTGTAAACAGTGTAACTCCTACCTGGATCTAGAAAAATCAATATCAGCATTGAAGTCAATCTCCCTTTTAGTTCCTAAAAATCTATCTTGCAGGAATATAACCATATAAACTTCACAACCTTCTTAGTCAAGTCTGTAACCAACACTACTAAGCATGACAATTCCTTCATGAAATTCATGTAGTAACCAACCAGCCCTAAGAAAATCTATACCTCAAAGACATTCTTGGGATGTTCCTAAGAAACTACATCTCTCACCTTATCTAGGTCAATTGACACTCTTGTATCTAAGATGATGTAACCCAAGAAGTTAGTCTGATCCATCTAGAAGTCTCACTTTGTGTGATCATCATGTAATCGATGCTCTCTCGGTGTATTCAATATGATCTCAATGTGTTTGGCATGGTTGTGTCGATTGTGAGAATACACCAAGATATTATCCATGAAAACCACCAAAAATGAATCAAGATAAGGATGGAACACTCACTTCATCAATTCCATGAATATCTTCGGTGCATTTGTGAGACCGAACGGCATAACCAAATACTCATATAGACCATACCACTAGGAAAGGTTGTGTGAGTTATGTCTGATGATCTAACATTTACCTGATGAAAACTAGATCTCAAATAAATCTTTGAGAGTACCTTATCTCCTCGGATCTGATCAAAGAGATCATTTATCTGTGGTAGAGGATACCAATTCATTACCTTCAGCTGGTTCAATTTCTAATAATCCACACATATCCTGAGAGTATCATCCGTCTTTTTCACAAAAAGGAACAACAAACCCCATGGTGAAGTACTAGGTCAGATAAATCCCTTTTTCTATAAATACTCTAGTTTCCTTTTGAGATTTTTCATCTTAGTAGTATCCATCTTATAAAAAGTAATAGATATTGGTGCAGCTCTTAGAACTAGCTCGATAGAGAATTATACCTCTCTCCCTGAAGGTAATCTTAAAAAAAATTCTGTGGAAACATCCTTGAAATGATCAACCACTGGATAGAAATCTACCTGATGTGTTCCCCAATCATTTAAATATAAAATTTCAATTTTTTATATCATTCTCCTCATCCCATGATGCTGGTTTAAGAACTATATATTTTTATAAAATACTTTCTCTATCTAATTTTAATTCTTTAATAGCTTGCATTGCATGTAATCATGAGTTTAAATGAAATGTGATATGTCCTTGGTATAAAATGGCCATTTTAACCTAGCTATTAAGTTAGCAGTAATAAATATAAATAATTTATAAAAATGTATGGTGAAGTCATTCGCTTCCAATTATTTATGAAAAATATAAATCAATTAAATATTTTTATTTTTGTATTAATAAATTGAGTGAATTACTATTAGTAAATGAAATTAATGAAATATATATGTTATATACTTAATCAAATATATTTGATATTCATCCAATAGATATTTTTTTCAAAGGGTATGAATAAACCCTATTTGATGTATAAAAATCTATATTTTTCAAAAGGGTAATTTAACGTCTTTTAATGGAGAACCCTTTTTAAATTAATATTTTGTCACATTAATAATTTTTAAATGAAAGCAAAAAAAATTATTTGGAATAGGTATATAAAATTTTACTTTGGATGAAATTTTAATATTTTTTTTGAAAACTTTCAAATTTTGATGAATAGTAAAAATAAACAAATTTTTAATTAAAAACAAATTTTTCATCAAAAAAAATTATAGGGTTAAATTATAATATTTAATGGTTTTAAAGTATGAATAAAATATATTTTTCATAAGCATTAAGTTTACATTGAATTCAGATGTAAAAACATTTTAATCTTTTGCAATGTTTTAACTTTTAAAATATGTTCTCTCTTTCCGACAACGGGATTAATTTTAAATTAATTACTAAAAATTATGTGTTTTTAATTTTTAAAAATGGATTACATATTTTTAATCATTAGTTCAAAATTATTTAAATAGCTTTATTTTATATTTGGGCATTATGAATAGTAACTTCGGTAATTTTTATTAATATTATAAAAGGGTAAATCGGGTAATTATGGGTAAGAATACTATTATAAAATTATCTTAACACTTATATTAATATAATTGGATGAGTTTGTTTTGACCTAAATTATCCTTGAGTTTAAATGGTGTCCATTAGAAGCCACTTGGATGAGATTAGAACATTAATTTTTTTATTTAAAGAAAATTTAATATGTCTCACTCAAATTTTAATAATTAAATAATTTTTTTATATAAGCTTATACAAAAAATAAATTCGATTAAAAATACTCATTTCAAATATAAATTTTATTTATTTATCATGGTAGTTTATTTGTAATTTTTAGGAAATAAATAATTACCTTAAAGACTTATATTTTGATGATGTAAAAATTAATTCATTGATGATAAATAAATAAAAAATTATTAAAATGCTAATAACCATCAAAAGACCCAAACACAAGACCAAATATTATTGGTTGAGTATATATCAACCATAACCATCCAAGATTCAAGTTAGTGACCTTTTTTATCCTTATAGAAGAGATTGTGACCCTTATATTATTTTATTTAAAGTGATGTTAAAGTTGTCACATTCATAATTTAATAAGTATAACATTTTAAATATGGTATTTTCTAGAAAATAAATTTGACTAAAAATATTCTTCTAAAATCTAGTATATTTATCTTCATTATATTATTTTATTTTTAATTTTTATTCAATACAAACATTATTTCAATTAAAATAATATGAGGAAAGTACTTATTAAAAAGATTTTATTATTACCATCCTGTCGTGGATTTGTTATATTTTAAATACATTGATATTACTTAAAAGTTGAAGAATATTTATTAAAAAATATAAAAATCCACGACATAACTATATAGGTATAATGTATTTAAAACTGGGAAACAAAAACAACTGTTTCATAATACATCTTCATTGTCACCCACTTATTTTTTCATAATTAGACCCATTTTTGACATATCTTACTTAATAACTTTCTTCGTGACCTGGGAAAAAGAAACATATGAAAGGGTGATATCAGATGATCAGTAAGGGTAAACAAGGTAGATATCAATCACACCATAATAATAATACATAAGAACATAACATTTGAAAATCTTATCCTGCATATGAAAGATTGTGATATCATGCCATGGGGTAAATCATAAAATTTCATAAGAATCAATGAACACAATCCCAAAAGTCATAAAATAAGAAATTAAATTTTATGGCATAAAAATAAGAATAAAAAATCATTTCATATTATTCAAGT
This sequence comes from Viscum album, assembly GCA_963277665.1. NCBI lineage: Eukaryota > Viridiplantae > Streptophyta > Magnoliopsida > Santalales > Viscaceae > Viscum > Viscum album. The sequence goes on from OY728166.1 coordinate 208,398,674, forward strand.
ATCATTTCCAAGACCATCATAGTGGACAAAGTCAATTAATGAACCGAGTTTACTCCTCGTTACAGCCCTATATTACTGAACTAGGATCATTTTATGTTCCTTCCATGTCTATCTCATGATATATAAATCTTTACACAATGAATTGGAGGGAGATATAGGCACCACCCATATAATAATTAAATCATTCTTACATGTTCCACAATAATATAAATCATTCATCATAACCCAAGGAATAAAATGGGTTTCTTTAAACATTATTCCACCATAACATAATCCATATAAAACATATGAATTTCATAAATATCATTCCATCATAAACATAATAAAATTATAAGAAAAATAAGTATATTATACTTGAAACATACACCTATTAAATATTCCCATATATAATGGAAAATAATTTTCATATAACACTTGAAATTAATTCTTTAGGAAAATATGATTTATTTTTCCAAAACATTTTCTTTACTCAAAATGTCACACAATTCTAAAAGGAAATAATTTATTTTAAAATAAACTTTAAATTGTATAGATGTAGCTTCATGGAAATATAGTTTTATGGAAATTTAAAAAAAAATTCATGCCATATAAGTTAAAAATAACATTCTCCTCATACTTTAGCTGTAAAATTCAAAAAGTACCTCGTATCAAATAAAGAAAAAATATTCATTTCATGTCTTTTAATAAGAATTCACCAATAGGTAAAATTTACTTTAAAATTTATAAAAGAATATAAGTAATATTAAATATTTAGTAAACATGGATGTGGATGATAAATATACCCCAGTAAATAATTATGTATAAACAATCTTGGATATTAATGAGATTGCGAAATTATCCCTTACCTTAGGTATGATTTCCTTTGTATGTATCCAAGCTTCCTATATAATGATTTAAATAATTTAATTCAATTATTTCAGAATAATATTAATTTTTATGATATCTTATATGATTATAGTATCATATATTTGTTAATAACATTTCATTATTACTTGTTATTCGAGTATTAACGACTTTATTTGCGTATACATGTTATGTTGAATAAGTTATAGTTTTCCTTCATAGGTCATAGTTATATAATTAAAAATTTATATTAAAATTATTTATATAATATTTATTCATTCTATAAATTTATATAATCATGCTTTAATTAAGATCATGTAAAATAAATCGCATCGCATCGGGGAGATAGCAGGTCATACGTACGCACGAGCGACGATATCATTTTCATAATTGTTGAATGGTATTGAATTGAATGGTGTATAATATTTCAGAATAAATATCATGTTATAATATTCATATATAGTTATTATTTCCACCATTATACCCATCTAAGTAAGGTGGTTTTTTAAAACAGATTACACCATGGCGTGGAGATGGTAAATCATACGTACGCACGCATGGTGATTTCATTTTTTTAGGATGGATAGAAAGTGGAATATTGTTGTTCCATAATAATAATAATAATATATAAATATATAAGTGATAATTTATTTATTACTTTATAATGAAACAACTCATGAAGAGGAAGTATAAGAAGAAAGAAGTATTAAAGAATCGGTAGAGGAGATTACCTCTTCTTCGACGTGCTTCATGTAAATCTCTTCTTAGATCACCAGAGTTGGTATTTGAAGAAGACCAAAATATCTATAATGTAACTAGGGAAGCTTATAAGGTAAATGGTCATGTTATTTCTAAGATTTAAGGCTCTAAGTGAACTGAATAGGTGAGGGAGAAGGTTCCCTTTTATAATTGAGGTGAGGGGAACTTTTGGGATCTCCAAATATATTAATTTATAATAAAATAAAAAACCCATCAAAAAACCTCCAAAATTTCACAATTTAGAATATAAGATGATATATGGTTATAATATAATCAATAAATATATTTTATAAAAGTTTTTTTATCAGTTAAACCTTATCACTTTAATTAACACTTAATTATCTTATTTAATTTTTAACTAGGGTAACGAATATTTCGATATTAAAAGGGTTCCATATTTAATTATTTGATGTAAATTATACCATAAATAAATACCTTAGAACATTTTATACTATATAATAATTATTATATTTTTAAAAAAAATTATTTATGATTTTTAATTAATTTAATAAAACATTATTTTGATAAACAATCAATAGTGTCAATTTTGACACTATTCAATTCATTGATTCATGAAAATATTAAGATAACAATTTAACTTCAAACCAAATATTTTATTATATTAAAAATAGGTAAATTTAATATATTAAATTCATTAGACATATTAATTATCCAAAATTATATTTATTTTTAATAACATTTATTTGTTATCTCTATTAATAAAATAATTACGACATCAATTTTGTGTAATTATTTAATATGAATATTTTTTGAATAAAAATTAAAAAAAATAGTAAGATTAATGTAAATATACTATATTTCATAATAATATTTTTAGTCCAATTTATCTTCTTTAAAATAAAACATATAAAATTTTATACTTATTAAATTATGAATGTGATAACTTTAACATCACTTTAAATAAAATAATATAAGTGTCAAAATCTATTCTATAAGGATCCAAATGGTCACTAAATCTACCCTTGGATGTTTATGGTTGAGATACACTCGACCTATAAGATTTTTTCAAGTTTTTGGGGCTTTTTAGGGTTATTATCATTTTAATAAAAAAAATTATTGATTTCTCATCAATTAATTAATTTTTACATCATCAAAATATAAGTCTTTAAGGTAATTATTTATTTCCTAAAAATTAAAAATAAGTTACCATGATAAATAAAAATATTTTATATTTCAAATTAGTATTTATAATCAAATTTATCTTCTGTAAAACCTTATATAAAAAATGATTTAGTTATTAAAATTTGACTGAGACATATTAGCATTTCTTTAAATAAAAAAAATTAAATGTCCTAATCCCATCCAATTGTCTTTTAATGGACATTATTTCAACCCAAATATGATTTAGGTAGAAAATAACTCGTCAAATTATATTAATAAAAGTGTTAGGGTAATTTTATAATAGCATTCTTACACTTAATTACCAAATTTACCCTTTTACTATGCTAATAAAAATTACTGAAGTTACTATTCATAATGCCCAGAAATAAAATAAATATATTTACATAATTTTTACCGAATAATTAAAAATATGGGATCCATTTTTAAAAATTCAAAACACATAAGTTTTATCAATTAATTTAAAATTAATCTCATTTTCTGAAAGAGAGAACGGGTTTTAAAAGTTAAAACATTACAAAAGATTAAAATGTATTTACATCAGAATTCAATGTAAAATTAATGCTAATGATGTAAATTATATTGAATTATAAAAATATATTATATTTGTACTTTAAGACCCCTCAATATTATAATTTAACCATAAAAATTATTTCAATAAAAAAGTTGTTTTCAATTAAAATTTAGTGTATTTTTACTATTCATCAAAATTTGAAAGCTATCAGAAAAATATTATAATTTCATCCAAAATAAATTTGTATATACTGCTTACAAATATCATGTTTATGGTTTCAGATAAAAATTATTATTTTTTCAAAATATTAATTTAAAATGGGTTTTCTACTAAAAGGTGAAAAATTACCCTTTTGAAAAATATTTGTTTGTATACATAAAATAGGGTTTATTCATACCCTATAAAAAAACATATATCGGATGAATATAAAGAATATTTTATTAATTTAATAATTTAATTTATCAACTAAATTACCTTGATAAATAAAAACGTTATACCTTTCAAATGAGTATTTATAATCGAATTTATCTTCTCTATAACCTTATATAAAAATTATTTAATATCATTTATGACAATATAAACATGTTGAATAATATTAATTGATTTATCATCAATTAAAGAAATAAGTTAATATGATAGATCCATGAAATAACCGTATAGGTAAAGTGTATGAAGGATCGTGATATCATGCCATGGGATAAATCATAAATATTTTCTCAGTTATACTAAAGGCATCTCACGGTTCATTCAATTATATTTTATTATATTTTTATTACATACATTGATATTAATTCAAAGTTAAAGAATATTCATTACAAAACATAAAAAATCAACAATAGTACCATATAGGTATAGTGTATTTAGAAACTGGGAAACATAAACAACTAGTTCATAAGACATCTTCATTGTCTCCCACTTTTTTCATCATAACTAGACACATTTTTGACATATCTTACTTAATACCCTTCTTCATGGCCTGGGGAAAAGAAACATATGGAAGGATTAGATCATATGGTCAGTAAGGGAAAAAATATAGACATAAATCATATCATAATCATAATATATAATAATATAATATTTGAAAATCATATCCTATATATGAAAGATCTTGATATCATATCATGGGATAAATCCTAAAATTTCATAAAAATCAGTGAACATAATCCCAAAAGTCATAATATAAGACATGAAATTTTATTGCATATACATAAGCATATAAAATCATTTCATATTATTCAAGGATCAATTCCAAGACCATCATTATAGATAAATACCATTATTGAACCGAGTTCACTCCTCGTTCCAACCCGGTATTACTGAACTGAGATCATTTCTCGTTCCATCCATGTCTATCTAATGCGATATAAATATTTACCCAATTAATTTTAGGGATATATAGGTACCACCCATCTCATAATTAAACCATTCTTACGTGTTCCACAATAATATAAATCATTCATCATAACCTAAGGAATAAAATGGGTTTCTTTAAGCATTATTCCACCATAACATAATCCATGTAAAACAAATGGATTTCATAAATAGGATTCCATCATAAACACAATAAAATAATAGGAACAATAAGTATATTATAATTGAAACATAACCCTATTAAATAATTCCATCTTATATGGAAAATAATTTTGATATAACACTTGAAATTAATTCTTGAGGAAAATATCCTTTCTTCTTCAAAAAAAATTTCATTTCTCAAAATGCCATGAAATTTTAAAAGAAATGAATTTATTTTAAAATAAACTTGAAATCATGTATATAAATCTTCATGGAAATATGGTGTTATGAAAACATAAAAATCCATTCATGATGTATAAGTTAAAAAACATTATCTTTATAGTTTTATTGAAAAATCCAAAAAGTACCTCATATCGAATAACGACAAAAGATTCCTTTCATACCATTTAATAAAAATTAATCAATGGGTAAAATTGAATTAAAAAATTGTATAATAACATAAATAATATTATATATTTATGAAATATATACATGGATGATAAATATAACCCAGTAAATACTTATGTATAAACAATCTCGGATAATAATGAGATTGAGAAATTATCCCTTACCTTAGGTATGATTTCCTTTGTATGTATCTGAACCTCCTGTATAATGATTTAAATAATGTCATTTACTTATTTAAGAATCATATTAATTTTTATTATATCACATATGATCATATTATCATCCGATTGTTATTAACATTTCATTATTACTTGTTATACGGGTATTAACCGCTTCATTTTCTTATGCATGTTTTGTCGAATAAGTTTTGGTTCTCCTTCACAAGTAATAGTTATATCATTAAAAAATTATATTAAAATTATATTTATTATATTTATTCATTCTATACATTTATATAATCATTCTTTAATGAATATCATGTAGAATGAATTGCATCACATTGTGGAGACAGTATGTCGTATGTACGCACGAGGGACGACATCATTCCCATAATTGTTGAATGGTATTTAAGTGAATGGTGTATAATATTTTAGAATAAATATAATTTTATAATGATAATATATAGTTATTATTTACATCATTATTCCCATCCAAGTACGGTGGTGGTAAAAAATAGATTACACCATGGCCTGGAGATGTTAAGTCGTATATACGCATGTGTGGTGATTTCGTTTGTTGTGGGATGGATAAAAATTAAAATAGTGTTGTTCAATAATCATAATAGTGTCTCAGTATATAATTTATACTATATTTATTACTTTATAATTGAATAACTCATGAAGAGGATGTAGAATAAGAAATAAGTTTGAAAGAATCGATAGAGGAGATTACCACTTCCTCAACGTGCATCTTCTAAATATCCTCTTAGATCACTGTAGTTGGTCTTTGAAGAAGACCAGAACCTATAGAATGTAACTAGAGAAGTTGATAAGAGAAAATTTCAGGGTATTTTCAAGATTTAAAGTTCAATGTTAAGTGAAGAGGTGAGGGAGGAGGTTCCCTTTTATAATTGAGGTGAGGGGCACTTTTGGGATCTTCAAAAATATTAATTTATAATAAAATAAAAACCTATCCAAAATGTCCCAATTTATAATATTATATGATATAGGGTTGTAATCTCATAAAAAAATATTTTAGACAATTGTTTCTATCAATTTGAACATTATCATTTTAATTAACACTTAGTTATCTTATTTAATTTTTAACTAGGGTAACAAATATTTAAATATTAAAAGGGTTCCATATTTACTTATTTGATGTGAATTAGACCATAAATAAATACCTTAGAACATTTTAGACCACATGATAATTATTTTATTTTAAAAAAAAATTATGATTTTTAAATAATTCAATAAAACATTATTTTGATAAATAATCAATAGTGTCAATTTTGACACTATTCAATTCATTGTTTTTTAGAAATATTAAGAAAACAAGTTAACTTAAAAGAAAATAGTTTATTATATTCCTAAGAGGTCAAGTTCGTAAAGAAATTAATTATACATATTAATTATCCAAAATTATATTTACTTTTAATATTTTTAATAACATTTATTTATTGTCTCTATTAACAAAATTATTACTAAATCAATTTTTTGTAATTATAAAATATACTTATTTGTTGAATAAAAATTAAAAATAAAATATTATTATGAAGATAAATATATTATATTTAATAATAATATTTTTATTCTAATTTATCTTCTGTAAAATCCAACATTTAAAATGTTATAATTATTAAATTATGAATGTGGAAACTTTAACATCATTTTAAATAAAATAATATAAGTGTCACAATATCTTCTATAAGGCTCAAAATTGTCACTAACTCTACCCTTGGATGGTTACGGTTGATATATACCTGTCCAATAATATTTTTTCAAGTTTTGGGGTCTTTTATGGTTATTATAATTTTAATAAAAAAAATTTATTGATTTCTCATCAATTAATTAATTTTTTACATCATCCAAAATATAAGTTGTTAAGGTAATTATTTATTTCCTAAAAATTTAAAAAAAAATACCATGATAAATAAAAATATTTTAGCTTTCATATTAGTATTTATAATCTAATTTATCTTCTCTATATCATTATATTATAAAATGATTTATTTATTAAAATTTGAGTGAGACATATTAACTTTTCTTTAAATAAAAATTAAATAAATGTCCTAATCTAATCCAAGTATACTACAATGGAAACCATTTCAAAACAATAATTATTTAGGTCGAAACACACTCATATAATTATATTAATTATAATAGTATTCTTACTCTTAATTACCCTATTTACCCTTTTACCTTATTAATAAAAATTACTTATGTTACTATTCATAATGCTTAAAAATAAAATAAATATATTTACATAATTTTGACCTAATTATTAAAAATATAGAATCCATTTTTCAAAATTAAAAAAATATAATTTTTTGAAATTAATTTAAAATTAATCATATTATCGGAAAGAGGGAACGAGTTTTAAAAGTTAAAACATTATAAAAGATTAAAATGTTTTTACATCTGAATTCAATGTAAAATTAATGGTAATGACATACATAATATTTAATGATAAAAATATATTCTATTTATTCTTTAAAACAATTAAATATTATAATTTAACCATATAAATTATTTCGATGAAAAAATTTGTTTTCAATTAAAATTTAGTGTATTTTTACTATTAATCAAAATTTGAAAGTTATCAAAAATATATTAAAATTTCATCCAAAGTAAATTTTTATATACCTCTTACAAATAAAATGTTTATTTTTTCATATAAAAATTATTAATGTGTCAAAATCTTAATTTAAAAGAGGTTTTCCATTAAAAGGCAGAAAATTACCCTTTTGAAAAATATAGGTTTTTATACATCAAATAGGGTTTACTCATACCATATGAAAAAAATATCTATCGGATGAATATAAAAAATATTTTATTAATTATATAAAATATATAATCCATTAATTTCATTTACTAATATTAATTCACTCAATTTACAAAAATACAAAAATATAATTGATTTATATTTTTCATAAATAATTGGAAGTGAATAACTTTACCATACATTTTCATAAGTTAGTTATATCTATTCTCACTAACCCAATGGCTAGGTTAAAATGATAATTTTATACTAATGGAATCTTTTGGTTTTTTTAAATTCATGATTTTGTGCAATGAAATCTATTGAATAATTAAAATTATTTTGAGAAAATATTTCATAAAATATTTATAATTGAAAGAACCGTGAGATGCCCTTAGGTCTGATTTCCTGTGTATGTATCTGAACCTCCTATAAAATGATTTAAATAATTTCATTTACTTATTTTATAATCATATTCATTTTTATGATATCATATATTATCATATTATCATCTCTTCATTAATAATTAAATATTCTACAAAGTTGAAGAATATTCATCCGGGAAAATTATATTAATTGAAATCATGTATAGAATGAAATAAATAATTAATCCCATTATAGTTAATGTAAAAATTTTACATTAATTAATTGATGACAAATCAATTAATATAATAATATATTTGGTTCTAAGTTAAATTGTTATCTTAATATTTTTTAAAATCAATGAATTGAACAGTGTCAAAATTGACATTATTGATTTTTTATCAAAATAATGTTTTATTAAATTATTTAAAAATAATTAACCTTTTTTAAAAATATATAATAATTATGATATGGTATAAAATGTTCTAAATTATTTATTTATGGTCTAATTTACATCAAATAAGTAAATATTTCACCCTTTTAATATTTAATTATTTGTTACCCTAGTTAAAAAGTAAAATGAATAACTAAGTGTTAATTAAAATGATAAGGTTCAAATTGATATAAATACTTGTTAAAAATATATTGTTTGATGATATTTCAATCTTATATAATCTCATCATTTAATTTCTGTCATTTTTTAGGTTTTTGGATGGGGTTTTATTTTATTATAAATTAATATTTTTATAGATCCCAAAAGTGTCTCTCGCCTCAATTATAAAAGGGAACCTCCTACCTCACCTCTTCAATTCACTTTGAGACTTAAATCTTATCCATAACCTACCCCTTTCACTTATAAAATTCTCTAGTTACATTTTATAGGTTCTACTATTCTTTAAAGACCAACTCTAGTGATCTAATAGAAGATTTAGAGGAAGCATGTCGAATAAGAGGTAATCTCCTCTATCAATTCTTTCAAAATTATTTCTTCTTATACTTCCTATTCATGATTTGTTTCATTAAAAAGTAATAACATAATTATAAATTTTATACTACTATTATATTATAATTATTATACAATCATATTCCACTTTCTATCCATCCTAATAAAAACAAAATCACCACGCGCACGTATGTATGGCTTACCGTCTCCACACCGTGGTGTAATCTGTTTTTTCACCACCACCTTACATGGATGGGTATAATGATGGAAATAATAACTATATATTATTATTATAACATGATTATAATTGTGAAATATTATTTATCCTCCAATTCAATACCCTTAAACAAATATGAGAATGATATCATCGCTTGTGTGTACGTACGACCTACGTCTCCACGATGCAATGGGATTCATTCTATATGATATTCATTAAAGAATAATTATATAAATGTAAAAAATGAATAAATATGGTATATATTATTTTAATATCATTTTTTAAATGATATAACTATGACGTTTTAAGGATAATTGGAACTTATTCTACAAAACTTGTATAAGTAAATAAATAAGTTAATACCTGAATAACAAGTAATAATGAAATATTATTAAAAAATGTATGAAAATATGATCATATACGATATCATAAAAATGAATATGATTATGAAATAACTCAATACCATTATTTAAATCATTATATAGGAGGTTTAGATACATATAAAGAAAATTAGACCTTAGTTTAGGGTTAATTTCGCAATCTCATTATTATTTGAGATTGTTTATATGTAAGTATTTGTTGGGGTATATTTAGCAACCATATCCATGTTTCCTAAATATTTAATATTATTTATATTCTTATACAATTTTTTAAATCCAATTTGAAATTCATGGTCTATTTTCACCTATAGACCGGTCAAAGTTTTGGTACTCTGCTAATGTGTATAGCATCACTCAGGTCGAATCCTTGGCGATGATACTTTGTAATAGTCGTTTGTTTTTAGTTGATTGTATTTTGATTAGGGGGTTTGTTTTTATAGATTAATTGAAATGATTGATTGACTATAATTGATTTAATAAATTCATAAATATTGTGGTGAGTTAATCATTAGGTAGTTAATCTTGTGAAATCATTGAACCTTGCTTTATATTGCATTAAATTAACACCCACTTCACAAGATAATGTTGATTGGAATTCCTAAGTGTTAAGGCTTTAATCCAAGCCTTAACTTAACTTAAGGTTCTAATCTCAATCATATATTGTTGATGGTGGTGTATTTATGGTTCCAATAATCCATTGAAACCACATATTAAACAAAATATTTCATTAATCCATGACATGTTAAGTCCAACATACACAATGTTAAATTAACGAATACTCATCGAGAAAATAATCTCAATCACTTAACATCCCTAAATTTTTACTCACCCAAATGAGAGATTTACTCATCCATTTGGTTGTTTAATAATCTGGTTATAATTATTATGATGATAAATTATCAATATAAGAAAAAATAAAGGGATAAGAAAATAGTTGTGCGTCGAACACACACACACGAACAATGATGAGAATTAAAAAAATGGACTTTCGATTGAATGAGGAAGAAAAATAAGGGAAGAGGATTCAACTGTATTTAAACTATTTTAAGAACAATAATATTAAAATACATAAGTTGGATGAGAATAAGAGATATCGAAGAAGAAACTTTTATTAAAACAGAATTACAAAAGAAAGGACTTACAAAATTACAACAATGAAGAACATAAAAGTAAATGAAAACAAAGAGAAGAGGAAAGGTCTCTCAAGTAAAAACTTGAGTATGGAAGGTCCTCCCAAGACTTTGGAAAGGCTTTGGTCATGACAATATGATCTCCTCTCTTCTGAAATGTCAACCCCATTGAAGGAGAGGAGGGGGATGCATTTATATCCCAAGGAAGTGGACTGTTTTCATTCCCAATCTATCCCTCCACTGGAATCGCCAAGTTGGCCATTTAGACAACCGAATCTCGAGATATCTACTTCTTCAAAGTTGTATATAATACAGTTTTACGACCTCTCTAAAAATATGGAGTCTTTTGGACCTATGTATCCAATGTTATGGCCGGTTTATTAAACAAACTTAATCTGTCCATTTTAATCCAATCTTTTTGATGTCCAAAATATGAAAGGGTTTTTGAATAGGAAGATGACTTCAAAACCGAATTATCTCTTCAACAATTTCGTCCACATATATCTCCTCTTTCACACTGAAAAATATCGTCTCCAAATGATTTCCATATCAAGATCCATGTCATCAAAACTGTACTGATTTTAATTCCAGGCCAAAAATGTGGGATGAGTTTCAAAGCATTAGTTGGGCCTTGAAATTTTTATCCAATACTCCCTTAATTATCCGCCAAACTTTGGAGGAGAATAAAAGAATTTGGACTTACTGATTGATCCCAGCAATTAAATCTTCATGGATGGTCTATTTTCTTCACATACTTTGTATGCCTCCTTGTGTGGTCCATATGGGCCTTAAAATGGAAGGATTATCCCATGATCCCTTCTAATGAAATGTTTTATATTGAATTAGGAATCCTAAAAAACAAGAACCTCACAATTTGTATCATTAGGGTGAGAATTATAAATAAAATAGTAAACTGAATCAATTGGATGACTTCTAAAAATGCTCAAAAATTATACTTAGTATAAAAATATTAATATTTCACACACATTATGCACATTTCATATAAAATCAGTAAAGGGAGTATATAATAATTCATGAAAATATTAATAACATAAACTCCCCCACACTTATTTTTTTTAATTTCCTCATGTGAAACAAATATAAAAACATGACAAAATCATTTTCACTCACCAAAAAATATTAAAATTTTGTTTTCTCTAATCAGGGGAGGTTTAGAATATTTTACTCATCCATTTTTAATTCCACCACAATTTGTTACAAAAACAATGTTCCAAAACTAATTAATTTTTTCATGCTCAAATTTAGAAATGGAAAATGTGGATACTCAAAACTCACACCTCTCAGGATGATAAAATTCATTTGTGGGGGTTCACTCTTTCACCAACAAAAAGTGAAAATCTTAGAGTTTGAAAATAAATCTCAGCTTCAAATCCCTATCCAAAGTGCACAAGAATAAAGAGGTCTTTTTAAGGGGGTTTTTTGTGGATATGGGACGGTAGGAATATAATGTCCAAGAGAGATAAGAAGAGGGGTAAAACACAAACATAGAAAAAGAAATGCACTTTTTTTTGAAATAAAACATGGAAGGAAATGAAAACACATATTTACAAGGGAATGGTTGTGTAAAGAAAGAAACAATAGAGGAAGAAAATTTGAAGGGTATGAGAAGTTGAAATATTTACAAACCACAAAACTTCTCCCAATAAGAATATAATTCAAGTGTTCTTTTTTTCTTTTTTTTCAAAAGTAGACCTTAAAACAGATCTCACACTCATATCCCAACCCATGTTCAATCTCCTCACGAAACTAATTGTAATAATTATAACAAGATCAAAGGCTGAGGAAGATTGATTTTTGACCTACCCAAGACACAACCCTTTTTTTCTTTTTTTCTTTTTTTGATTTTTTTTTTCATCATTTTTTATTTTTTTTAACACTTGTCAATAACATTTACAAAATTACATAAATGGAATTACATTACATTCCTCAAAACACAATGAATGATAACCTCTCCCCCCACACTGAAATGGATGCTTGCCCTCAATTAGATGATAAGTCGTTGAAAATCAATAATAGGGTACCCAAACAATGAAATCCATTCCCCCCACACTTTAATTTCAAAAAATTAGGCAATGAAAATCCATGTTGATATTTGGTGGGAAAAGGTATCGGGCTTGTAATGTGGCTATCAAGGAAAAGGTTTTCATAGGCTCTAAGGGGATTTCAAAAGGAGGATTAATGTAGGTTAATGGGAGGCTATTTGGCTATTATAATTCTCATGTTAAAAAGATGGTTATATGTATCCTTGGCATGAAATCTAATGTTGGTTCTCACAGTTGGGGAAAATCATTTTCCAAATCAAAAATTGAGCATTAAAAATTTGTTGGTTTTGACACAAAATTCCTTATCCAAAGTCATGATGAAAATACAAAATTTTTGAGATGAAAACATGTCTTTTGACTCCCCAAAATGGTTATACAAAATTTGAAAATTTGAGGGTGAGTAAGAATTACTCTTGAGTTTTCATATTGTTTCTTAAATTATTATTTTTTGTTTTTTTAGTTTTTTAGGTTTTTTTAGTTTTTTTATAAAGACACACCCACACAAAAGAGAAATATTAAATAAAAAAAAGTTTGATGAGGAAGGTGGTAAAAAAATGAGAATGAGGGAAAAATAAGAAGAAAGAGAGAGAGAGAGAGAGAGAGAGAGAGAGAGAGAGAGTTAAAGGGAAAGAGGTACCCCCTAGTTTGGATTTCGTGGGTTGCCATATCCATCCAGTGGTAGGTCAACTGCAGAATTTGGGGATCCGATGGAAGGTGAGGTGGTTCCTGGGATGTGTGTCTTTTCATGGTGATTCTTTAATTGATGTCCATTAACCGTGAATGTACTTTTGGAATAGGGGTCTTGGACTTGCACTGCACCAAATGGGTAAACATTAGTAATAACAAAATGACCTTACCAACGAGAATTAATCTTACCTGGGTGAAGCTGAAATTGAGAATTGAAGAGCATTACCTTTTCACCTTCATGGAATACCTTTCTCAGGATGTGTTTTTTATGGAGTACCTTGGATATTTTTTTGTAGAGAATAGAATTCTCATAATAATCAAGTCAAATCTCCTCCAGTTTAGCCAATTGCAACAATATTTCTTCACCAGATTTTTCAAGATAAAAATTACAATTTTTCACTACCCAAAATGACTTATGTTGGATTTCAACTGGTAGATGACATGCTTTACCAAAAACTAGCCTAAGAGGAGACATCCAAATGGGTGTTTTATAGGCAGTTCGATAAGCCCAAATTGCTTCACCAAGTCTTTCAGTCCAGTCTTTTCTGGTGGGTTTTATAATTCTATCAAGCACTCTTTTCACTTCTCTATTCGAAAGTTTATCCATTCCATTTGTCCAGGGGTGATGTGCAGTTGAAGTTTTATGTATAACCCCATTCTTTTTCAAAAGATATTCCATGGTTCTATTACAGAAATGGGTTCCTAAGTCACTGATCAAGGCATGAGGTGTGCCAAATATGTGGAAGAAGTGTGTCTTTAAGAACTCACTAACAGTATTTGAATCATCCTTTCTAGTGGGTTTGTCCTTGACCCACCTAGAAACATAATTAACTGCAATAAGGATGTATGAGAATCTATTTTATGGGAAAATGGTCCCATGAAATTGATGCCCCAAACATCGAAGATCTCATAGAAAATTAAAGGCTTTTGGGGAATTTCATTTATCTTGGAAATTGTGCCAAACTTTTGGAAAGTGGGACATGATTGATAGAACTCATGTGAGTCCTTGAAGAGTGAAGGATAGAAGAATCCAGCGTCTAGGACCTTTTGGGAGGTCCTTTTTGGTCCAAAGTGGCCACCACCAGGAATTGAGTGACAGAATTCTAAGATAGAGGAATGTTCATCTTTATCAACACATCTCCTAATTACCATATCTGCCACAGTTTTCCAAAGTTTATTTTCTTACCAAAAATAGTGTTTTGAATCACTTTTCAACTTCATTTCTGTTATTTTGAAAAAAAATCAGGAAAAACACCAAAAACCAAGTAATTTACAATTGGGGAATACCATGGTATTTTTGGAGTGAGATATGAAAGGTGCTCAGTGAGGAATTCATGATCGATGATTTCAGAATGAGAAGAATTAGAAATTCTACTCAAGTGATCCACCACAAGGTTTTCTTTTTCTGGTCTATCTTTTATTTTAGGTCAAACTCTTGGAGCATTAGGATTCATCTTATTAGCCTCGGTTTGGAATCACTTTTCTTGAGTAAGAACATTATAGCAGAATGGTCTATGAAGATGATGATTTTGGAACCTAAGAGATAGGGCTGTAATTTATCTAAGGCAAAAACCACTGCTAAAAGTTCCTTTTCAGTGATAGTGTAGTGAGATTGAGTTTCATCCAATGTTTTTGAGGCGTAATAGATGACATGAGGAAGTTTTTCTCTTCTTTGATCAAGAACATCCCCAACAGCTCTATCAGAAGCATCACACATCAACTCAAAGGGTAAGGACCAATCTTGGGGTTGGATTATCGGGGCAGATGTAAGATCAGTTTTGAGTTCAATGAAGGCTCTCTTGCAAACCTCATCGAAATGGAAAGTGACATCATTTTGGAGAAACCGAGTGAGTGGGATGGAAATTTTATTGAAGTTATGGATGAATCTCTGCTATAAACCAGAATGACCAAGAAATGAACGGATGTCTTGAATAGATTTGGGTTGAGGAAGTGATTGGATCACTTCAATTTTGGCAGGATCAACTTCAATAAAATATTTTGAAACTATGTGCCCTAGAACAATCCCATTTGTAACCTTAAAGTGACATTTTTCAAAATTTAACACAAGGTTGCACTTGACACACTTTTGGAGGACTAGAGAGAGTGAATTCAAGAAAGATTCAAATAACTCACCATAAATGTTGAATTCATCCATGAAGACTTCCATGCAGTGTTTAATGAATTCAGAAAAGATACTCATCATACACCTCTAGAATGTTGCAGGAGCATTCCAAAGTCCAAAAGGCATTCTTCTATATGCATATTTTTCAAAGGGGCATGTGAAATTAGTCTTTTCTTGGTCCTAAGGTGCGATTGGGATTTGGAAGTAGCTGGTGTATCCATCAAGAAAGAAATAGTATGACTTTCCGGCTAATCGTTCTAGAATTTGATCAAGTAATGGAAGAGGGTAGTGATCTTTTCTTATTTCAACATTCAATTTCCTATAGTCGATGCACACACGCCATTTGTTCTTCACTCGAGTTGTGACTACCTCTCCATGTTCATTTGTGACAACAGTTATCCCACCCTTCTTAGGTACAACTTGAATTGGACTAACCCATTCACTATCAGAAATTGGGTAGATAATACCAGCTTGAAGAAGCTTGGTGATCTCTTCCCTAACAACCTCAAGTATGAGTGGATTGATTCTTATTTGTGGTTGTCTAATTGGTTTGGAATACTCCTCAAGATGGATGTGATGCATGAAAAGGGTCGGGTTGATTCCTGGTATGTCATCTAGGGTTTACCCTAAGTCCTTTTTGTTTTCCTCTAACACTTGGACAAGTTTGGACTCCTCAGTTTCGGTAAGTGAATAAGAGATAATGATAGGATAAGAGTGATCATGGAAAAGTAATGCATATTTTAGGTGTTCAGGAAGAGGTTTTAGATCAGTATCATCTCTCATTTGTGGGTTAGACATCTTAGGAATGGATGAAGGGACTTCAGTTGCTTCAGATTCATTTTCCTTAATAATGTCCAAGGTGGAGCAGTAGATATTAGAGTTGATGTGGGATTCAAGAGAGTTTTCAAGTTCCATTATATTGATGGAGTCTATGAATGATAGGTCCACATCAACTTCACCATTTATGACTTGGTTAATTATAGTGCAGATTTCACAAGATCCTTTATCATCAGAACAGGATGAACATGATGAAATGGGGTTCAATTGACTCATAGAAGTGTCCTCGGAAGCATGGATTGAGAATGCAGAGTGATCCTCAAATGGGTATCGCATGGCTTGGAAAATGTTGAATTTGACCAGTTGGTCACCGAATTCCATGGATAAGATTCCTGAATGGACATCAATCTTAGTTATAGACGTCATGAGGAATGGTCTTCCTAGAATTAGGGGAGATGGATAAGAGTTAGTCTCACCTTCCATGGCAAGGACATAGAAATCAGCAGGGAGGATAAGATCATTCACACGAAAAAGGACATCCTCAATTATTCCCTTATGACTGGATATGTTTCGATTGGCTAACTGAATGACAACACCCGTTGGGTGCAAGGGACCTAGACCAAGGTTGGAGAATATGGATTTAGGCATGACATTAATTGAGGCTCCTAAGTCTATGAGTATATCATCAAAGTTTGAACTTCCAATTTGGCATGGAACCATAAAGGTCCCTGGATATTTTCACTTTATTGGAATAGACTACTGGATGGAAACATTTTCAAAGGTCCTAAGTTGCCTCTTGTGGGTGCACAATTCCTTAAAAAACATGGAATACTTAGGAATTTGTTTGATGGAATCTAAGAGAGTAATGTTGACTTCAACACGTCTAAACATGTCGATCATTTCAGGATCGGGTTCAAAGGACTTCTTTGGATTAGAAATATCTTGAGGAAAAGGAATTGGATTCCTAAGTGGAATGGAAGTAGCTGAGGGAATGGATTCAGATTCCTTTTCAAGTTTCTTTTTCTTTTCGTTTTCTAGGTCAACATTCAAAGGAGGGTTGGAGGACTTATCTTGAGGCATAGAAATTTTCTTTCCCGATCTAAGTGAAATTTCACTTACATTATCCTTGGGGTTGGGTAATGGTTGAGTTGGAAGTTGGGAAGAATTAGTTGGTTGCTGCTGACTAAGGTGGGATGCCAGTTGACCAATTTGGGTTTCAATGTTCTTGAGGCTAGAATGGGTGAAAGAGGCAAGATCTTCCACTGCACTTTCCCATGGTTACTTAGAATAAGTGGCTTGTCCCGAATTGGGATTACCTTAATTTTGATTCTTGGGAAAGCAATTGTATTGGTTTTGGAATTGGGAAGGCTCACTGGGATAATGGAATCCTGGAAGAGGATTGTTCCTTTGAGGTTCAGGAAGAAAATGACAAGGTTGTTGGAAGTTACCAACACCTTGACCATATTGAAACTGGTTTGGGTTTTGAGGAGGGAATTGAGGAGGATGAGATATGGGATTACCATACCTATGGCCTTGGTTATAGGAAGAAGAGAACGTCTCAAACTGAGGTTCGTTGAAGTTTCTAACAAACTGACCTAATTGTTGAGGGTTGTTGTTACGCTGATCATATGCTGCATTGAGCTCCATTGGTCCAGATGAATCAGATTGATCCTCTTGAATTTGTGGACATGTGTCAGTTGGATGAGATGGAGAATTTCAGATTCCATAGTTTTTGAGTGGTCCAGAAAACATTGATTGCAGAGAAGACGAGGTTGGGGATTTGGATGCCACAGCTAGTTGTCGCACAAGACCTGTAAGTTCATTCATCCACTCAGTCATCTTGTTCGGCTCAATTGATTGATTATATTTGGCTCGTTTGACTTGAAAATGTGCTCGAGTATGGAATTATTTTGTGTTTTCATCCATGTTACATATGATATCTCTTGCAGCTGCAAAATTTTTATCAACAAGAGCACCGCCACTTACGGCATCAATGAGAGTTCTCTCCATAGCCAATAACCCCTCATAGAAGTATTGGATCAAGAGTTGATCAGGGATTTGGTAATGTGGGAAGGTTGCAACAAGATTTTTGAACCTCTCCCAGTACTGATGGAGTGATTAACTTATGAACTGACGGATACCACTTATTTCCTTTCGGATAGAAGCAGTACGAGAAGAAGGAAAGAATTTTTCTAAGAAAATTTGCTTCATGTCATTCCATGTGGTTATGGAACCAGGAGGGAGGTAGTAAAACCATGACTTGGCAGTGTCAGCTAGGGAGAAAGGGAATGCTCGGAGTTTGATTTGTTCCTCAGAAACCCCTTGAGGCTTCATGGTAGAGCACACCACTTCGAACTCTTTGTGGTGGAGATGTGGATCCTCACCGGCTAGCCCATGGAAATGAGGGAGAAGATGAATCAAACCAGATTTGAGTTCAAAGTTAGCCTATATGTTTGGATATTTAATACCAAGTGGTTGGTAATTCATATCATGTGCAGCAAGTTCTTTTAGTTTTTGTTCCCTAGGATTGGCCATATCTAATTCAATTGGTTGGACAAATACTTGTTCTTGAATTATTTTATTATCTCTTATATTCCTCCTAAGTTGGCAAAGTTTTTGCTCAATTTTAGGGTCAAACAAATCCGAGGGACTGTTTGGAAGGCTACAGGTCATTCATAGAGATTTTGGAAGAAAGAGGAAGATGGGTTTTTCTTTGTGTTTTTTTCAATTTTTTTTAAATTTTGTTTTTTACAATAACCAGAAACTAATGACTACTTAAAGCACCATACCTAGAAATGGTGCCATTTTAAATGCATGGCCTATTTTTTTCTATCGGTTGGTCAAAGTTTCGATGCTCTGCTAATGTGTATAGCATCACTCGAGTCGAATCCCCAGTGATGATACTTTGTAATAGTCGTTTGTTTTTAGTTGATTGTATTTTGATTAGGGGGTTTGTTTGTAGAGATTAATTGAAATGATTGATTGACTATAATTGATTTAAAAAATTGATAAATATTAGGGTGAGTTCATCATTAGGTAGTTAAGATTGTGAAATCATTGAGCTTTTCTTTATATTGCATTAAATTAACACCCACTTCACAAGATAATGTTGATTGGAATTCCTAAGTGTTAAGGATTTAATATAAGCCTTAACTTAACTTAATGTTCTAATATTAATCAGAGCTTGTTTATGGTGGTGTATTTATGGTTCCAATAATCCATGGAAACCACATGTTAAACAAAATATGTCATTAATCTATGACATGTTAAGTCCAATATACACAATGTTAAATTAACGAATACTCATCGAGAAAATACTCTCAATAAACTAACATCCTTAAATTTTGACTCACCACAATGAGAGATTTACTCATCCATATGGGTGTTTAATAATCTGGTTATAATGATTATAATGATAAATTAAGAATATAAGAAAAAAAAAGGGATAAGAAAAGAGTGGTGCACCGAACACACACACACGAACAACGATGGGAATTAAAAAAACAGAATTTCGATTGAATGAGGAAGAAAAATAAGGGAAGGGGATTCAACTTTATTTAAACTATTTTAATAAAAATAATATTAAACTACATAAGGTGTATGAGAATAAGAGATATTGAAGAAGAAACTTGCATTAAAACAGAATTACAAAAAAAGGAATTACAAAATTACAACAATGAAGAACATAAAAGTAAATGAAAAAAAAGAGAGAAGTAAAGGTCTCTCAAGTGAAAACTTGAGTATTTTAGGTCCTCAAAATCCTTTTTAAAGGCTTTGGTCGTGCCAATATGATCTCCCCTCTTCTGAAATTCCAACCCTTTGAAGGAGAGGAGGGGGATGCATTTATAGCCCAAGGAAGTGGACTGTTTTCATTCCCAATATGCCCCTCCACTTTCATCTCCAAGTTGGCTATTCATACAGCCAAATATAGAGATTTCTCCTTTTTAAAAGTTTTATATAATAAATATTTCCGACCTATCTCAAAATTTGGTGTCATTTGGACCTATGTAGCCAATGTGATGGCCGGTTGATTAAATAAATTTAATCTGTCCATTTCAATCCAATCTTTTTGATGTCTAAAATTTGAAAGGGTTTTTGAATAGGAATATGTCTTCAAAACCGAATTATGTATTCAACAAAGTCGTCCGTCTATATCTCCTATTTCACACTGAAAAATCTCAGCTCAAAATTATATCTAGATCAGTATCCATGTCATCAACACTATACTGATTTTAATTACCGGCCAAAAATGTGGTCTGAGTTTCAAAGCACTAGTTGGGACTATTGTTTTTAGATTTGGGTCGTGAAATTTTTATCCAATAGTCCTTTAATTATCCCCAAAACTTTTGAGGAGAATAAAATAATTTGGACTTCCTGATTGTGCCCATCAATTAAATCTTCATGGATGGTCCAGTTTCTTCACAGATTATGTAAGCCTCCTTGTGTGGTCCATATGGGCCTTAAAATGGAAGAATTATCCCATAATAACTTCTAATTAATTGTTTTATATTGAATTATAAATCCTAAAAAACAATAACAACAAAATTTGTATTAGTAGGGTGATAATTATAAATAAAATAGTAAACTGACTCAATTGGACTACTTCTAAAAATGCTCAAAAATTATACTTAGAATTAAAATATTAATATTTCACACACATTATGCACATTTCATATATAATCAGTAAATAGGGTATATAATAAGTCATTAAAATATTAATAACATCATAATTTTACCCATTGGTGAGTTTTTATTAAATGTTATGAAATGAATCTTTTGTCATTATTTGATGCGAGGTACTTTTTGACATTTCTGGAAAAAGTATGAGGAGAATGTTTTTTTAACTTATACAGAATGAATGGATTTTTATGTCTTCATAATGCCTTATTTTCATAAATATTACTCTACAAAATTTAAATTTTATTTCCAAATAAATTCTTTTCTGTTAAAATTGCATGGTATTTTGAGAAAAGAAAACATTTTTGAAGAAGAAATGATATTTTCCTCAATAATTAATTTCAAGTGTTATAACAAAATTAATTTCCATCTAAGATGGAATTATTTAATAGGGTTATGTTTCAAGTATAATATACTTATTGTTACTATGATTTTATTGTTTTTATTATGGAATCCAATTTATGAAATCCATTTGTTTTGAATGGATTATGTTATGGTGGAATGATGTTTAAATAAACCCATTTTATTCATTTGGTTATGATGAATTAATTATGTTATTGTGGAACACATAAGAATAATTTCATTATGAGATGGGTGGTACCTATATCTCCCTCCAATTCATTGGTTAAAGATTTATATCTCATGATATAGACATGGATGGAATGGGAAATGATCTCAGCTCAGTAAACAGTGCTAGAATAAAGAATGAACTCAGTTCATTAATGGACTTTATCTGCTATGTTGATCTTAGAAATGGGCCTTGGTTAATATTATATGATTTTATATGATTATTTTTATGCCATAAAACTTCATGTCTTATGTTATGACTTTTGGGATTATGTTCCTTAATTCTTATGAAATTTTATGATTTATCACATGGAATGATATCACGATCTTTCATAAGTAGGATAAGATTTTCAAATGTTATGTTCTTATCTATTATGATTATGATATGATTTATATATCCCTTGTTTACCCTTACTGAGCATCTGATATCACCCTTTCATATGTTTATTTTCCCCATGTCATGAAGAAGGGTATTAAGTAAGATATGTCAAAAAGGGATCTAGTTAAGAAAAAATAAGTGGGAGAGAATGAAGATGTCTTATAAACCATTTAGTTATTTTTCCCAGTTTCTAAAGACATTATACCTATACGTTCCTATCATCGATTTTTTATATTTTTTAATGAATATTATTCAACTTTGAAGTAATATCAATATATTTAAAGTATGGATCATTATAGTAGGGGTTCATCTCGACTCGCTTAAACATATCATTCACCCTTGTGAATGAACTCTTCGCCCTCTGTTGATGTGAAGTTCACCCTATGGTGATAGAAATAGATTAAATTATGAAATTTAACCAACCATTACATCCCAAGAATGATGTAAAAACCCATCATCTTGAGGAAGAAGAGGTCACGTATGAAGTAACACCCACCAATCTTAAGGGGAACTCCTTGTACTGACATACATCCTCCTTTCTAATTCCCAATGGAGTTTCAAGCATCATCAATCCATCATAAGTATAAACAATAATCTCAAGGATCCCCACAACAGGCACTGATATAAAAATATGATAATCCTCTATATCAAAAAGTTCATAAGATAAAGTATAGGACACTAGAATATTACCTCATATAGTAGAAGGTCTGGGATACTTCTCCTCAAGGGTCTATTTCTCGGCATATATATGGCCTAAACTACGACCCTATGATACTAAATGGATACCTTCAGTAGATCCACCATATTGTCTCTGTAAAACAGGGATCTGACTACCACAACCATGACCTCTAACTTAGCTTGATCAGCTAGTTGTACTCTAGCTCTATGCCTAATGATAATTTTATGACCCCTTTTATGAACATGGAGTCATTGTGGATCCTTTCTAACTGATTATTATAGGAAATATTCTTCAAAAGAACTGTAGATAACCTATGTTTCTGCAGGATCGGTACTCAACCAGGTCCCTTGTACACTATGAATCATATATACCAACCTATCACACAGGTAGCACCTCACCTGGCTACCTGACTAAGTGTTATGACTGATAATATCATTGTATGGAAGCTCTGGTCGATGCTTCCTGCTATCGGTTGAAGTAGCACTAAATCTCAGTGTTGAAATTCCCTACCTCACACTTCCAGCCTCTCTCAGGTTACACTCTGTGATAAGTGCCTAATTAACTATTCCTAAAATGGTATCCAATTGAAATAAATTCACCTATGATCAGATGTAGTACTTAATACCATCCTCAAATATCCTAGATTTATATAAATCATCACCAATAATAATAGGTATGAATCGTTGGAGCTCAATAAAATGGGACAAATATTTCATCACTGGTAGTGCACCCTACTCCAAGTAAAAAAACTCCTGGGATATATCATCCCTTAACATATCAAGATAGAAGTAATCATATAAGTCCATATTAAAATCCCTTCAATACATCCCTCGATGATGTTCTTCCGGAGTAATAACATCCCACCATCTCTTGGAATAATCATATATCATATATGTAGTGATTTTTACCCTCCTCTCAGGAGGCATCTCTCGATGCTCAAAGATAAATATCATGGTCTCTATCCATGAATCTACGGCGTGTGGTCCTACATCCCCCAAAAAAGTGGGTGGATTATGTTGTTGTAACTCATGCGTCAACTCTATAACAGTTGAGGCGGGTCATGGTGCTCCCTGAATAGTCTGCGTGAAATTCAAGAATCCCCCTAAGAAGCTATGTGTGGTAACAACTAGTTCCATAGTTTTCACTACTGGATGATCTGCTAGTAGCCTATGGCCCACCACCTTTAGATTATGATCATCACCACCCTCCTGGCATACGATTGGAGGTCATCATGGTAGAATTCCTCTACAATTCCAAACACACACCTCAATTCGAGATCATTATAAAAATTCACAATTTAAAAACACATATACAAATATAGGACAGGTAAAAGCCTTCCTTTATAAGAACACACCCTTCTACCGGCTCCATGAGTCATGTCTGGGTGAAATATATATCATATATAAGAAATAGATACTACCTACTAGACACTACTAAGGTCGGTTCTGGGTCATTTTCTATGATATAATCAATTTTATTTTCCATTTATTGTCATTTATTCATTTCCCATTTCATTTTAACCCATACTCATTTAACATTTATATAACATTCACTTTACATAGGTTAAATCAAATGGTTCTCAAAATTCTGATCCATGAAGAACCATAATCCTCAAGAACCAAAGTGTGGAATCCACCTAATTGATACCATAACACATTCCAGAATACCTATCAAAATAGATAGTATATCTATCAAAGAACCTATCACAACAGCATGAAACAAGTAATGCATCCTAAATGGCATGGCATAATGCATGGCATGTGATTCCAATAATGTGCCTAATATGATGCATGAGATTGAATGCCCTCATTTGATCAAGTTGAAACAAATAGAATCCATAATCATATCAATAATAACATCACAATTCAATTTCATCACCCAATGGTGGAATCAAATCAACTGTAATAATAAAAATCCAGAAAATAGAAATTTTATTCAAGGCAATTTCACTTTTTCCTATACATGGGGTAGCTACTCCCAATCACAGATTGTTACCAAAATCTTATTCCTTCCTATCTCTTTCTATTATCGCAAAATTGTTAATCAAACCATAAAATAAGGTTATGATACCACTTTGTAACATATCAGACCTAGATACCACTTAATAGTGACCTAGGATTGGTTGGCCACATGGCCTCAAGCACATCTCCCCAAATGCTAGAGGATGTTGATTAGCAGTGAGGGACTAGTTGTGTATGTGGGGATACTATTTTCTCATCAACAGAGTGTAGAACATCAGAATATCTATAATATATAAGTATCATAATCATTAATACAATCATATGACAAAAGTAAATAGTGGAATACTGATATATAAACAATTCCAGAAGACATTTAATATACAAAATGATGATACATGTCATATGTATCTAATAAAACATCCAAAATATGTACACATATCAAGTGTACAACACATCGAAAAAAAGTGAAAAAGGCACAAAAAGTATCCCAATAAGTATCGTGAGCCTTAGCTAGGTCCCATCCTCCCCAGATCCTAAGCAGTAAACAAGAACCTGAAGTAGGGCACTTGCACTTATCCATACCTACAATCATATAGTCTGTTTGGGTACCGAAAGGTGTCCCAAATAGGGTGTGAGATAAAATCCCAGTAGGAAATCACCCAAGGTCAGGTGAAAATTAGTAAGTGAATATATATATAACAATAGTGTGCAGGTATAAGTATAACAAGTAAAGAAAAGTACTCAAAAGTAAACATACTATAAGTCCAGGTTCTCATTTTATAACCAATTCATTTAATCAATCTTAATTAAAATATAATTCTTTGAATTAACAGTAAGGAATGTGTCATTTATAATCATGTTTAATTAATAATTGACTTTCATTTCATCAATAAGTCTAAAGACCCAGCATGTAGCCCGACGTCCCCCATGATAGCATGATCAAAGGATGCCTAAACTGACCATCCATAAAGTGTAAAAAAGACTGAATCCAAGATTGTTCTTTGTCTTGGAAGACACGTCAAAAAACTTATTTCATTAATTAATAAATTATGAACCTGATCCCATCTATGGAATTCCTAATTTTGAATCTAGGTATCGCTCCAGTTATAACATAAACCAACACCCTACTAGCCCATCCATAGAAATCCTCAAGAACATAGGTATCACTCTAGGTGTGGTATAAAGTCACTGTTACTCAAGTCCATATTTGATGGTCCACTAAGGGATCCCAATTTATCACCCATAGTAATATGATCAAATTCCCCTTGAGTCTATCCATGGAATTATTATATGAATCCATGTATCACTCAGCATATAATATTCAAGCCTTAGAGTTCATCCACGTAAGTCCACTAAAGAGTCCACATATCACTCTGGCATAAGAAAGGTACCAGATAATTGACTCTATCCATGGCATTCTTCATTGAATCTATGTATCACCCAAGGCATATAAGAATTCATAATAATTAAATACCATCCAATAAATTCCATTTAATTATTTCATGGTCAACACCAAGGATATTTTGATTATATCTCACCTTAAAAGGTGTCTAAAGGCATAGGTTAAGCTTATAAGGATTATTCCTTAATTTACTCACATGGTCATTTCATTTAAAGAATCAATTCAATCTTTATAAGAAATTTCATACATAGAATAGGGACATCTCATACATTCCCTTTATTTATTCAACTTTAACTTATAATTCATATCACAATTCAATTTATGATTCAATTCCCCAATTAAAAATTCAATCACAATTATCAATTTAATATTCAACATCCCATGACAAGGGGTAAATAGGAAAACCTCAAAGGAAGCCAATTTCATAACCCTTCATAATGGTCATTTAAATAAACAACACACCCAAAGGGCTGGTTATGGTTTCAAGGTCATTGACCTATAATCAACCACTAATATGCCTATTTAATTACACAGGTCATTCCTAAGAACTCAAGTATTTAAATTCATTTCAAGGAAATGACCACACATTTGGAATATAGAACAATGAAATATATAAACACTTTAACTTTTAATTAAATAAATAAAACCACCTATCGTAGGTCTATAGTTAATATCATGTCCAGTCACAGCTCCTGATTTGACTCAGATCAAGAGAAAATTGAAGAATAGGAAAAGAACCTAATAATAGGAAAAATTATCTTGCACCAAAATAGTGCAGCCAATATTGAATCAAATAAATAATGAATAAAAAGGAATTGAGATTTACCATCATAGATCCAATGATATAAATGGTTCTTGAATCAGACACCAGATGGAGGAGAAGGATCAAATCCTAGAATATTCACCAAGGGAGATCAAAATAGAGGTTGTCTTACAATGGGTAGAGAAAATTAATAAATTATTAGGTTTAAAAGAAACTTAAGGGGAAATGGTCATCTTACCCAAAATATCTGGGTCACATGGTTTGGTCGCATGGTTTGTCCAAACCATGCACCAACTGTGCACACTTAGCTGTAGGGAAGGGCACATCACATGGTTACCTCGCATGGTTTGACTAACCATGTGGAAACTGTGAAAAAAACTGTAAAAATTGAAGACATGTTCATGTAGACCATTTCACATGGTTTATTATAACAGTGTGGCTATAGATCCCCACTATCTATCCTCACACAATTTTATCTAATTGTGCGCCATGCCCTGCATAGTTTGTATGAACTATGAGCCATGCCTTTTTAACCCCCATAGTTTGGTTCCAGGATACCAATGGACCCCAGACACCCCCGATAACTTTATAAACTCAAATGGAATTTACATTAGGTCATAATTAAACATTTAAACTAATAATTTATGAAAAACAAAGGATCCATACCTTAAAGAATAATTTGGTTCTTACAAAATTGTTATGGATTCATTAGATGAAATTTTATGTCATGGTTGAATAAT
This sequence comes from Viscum album, assembly GCA_963277665.1. Lineage (NCBI taxonomy): Eukaryota > Viridiplantae > Streptophyta > Magnoliopsida > Santalales > Viscaceae > Viscum > Viscum album. Next base: position 208,426,619 of record OY728166.1, read on the forward strand.
TCTCCTAGTAACTCTGATGATTTTTGAACTATTTCTAAGTTAAAAATACATGTATCAATGTTGAAACATTATTTTCAATAAAGGAAAATAATGGTTTTATATTGAGTAAATTATTTGGAATATATATTCCAAAAATAATAGAGTAAGAGGAATTGAAGAAAGGCCATTCAATTCTTTAATTGCATGAAGATACATTGAAGAATAGGTGGCCATGCATTTTTTGGATTCTATTATATACTTGGTATTTTACTAAGTTATTTTTGTTGTGTTAATATTAAAAATATGGTTCAACTAACCAAGTATCCAAGATAACCTCAACCATGGAACTTGTGGGACCCATATGTCTACTTCACAATTGGTAGGTTAGCTTGGGAAACCTAGTAGGTAGTAGAGTAGGGAAGGAATGGTTCCAATGATGTGCATGTGGTGTTGTGTATATGGCCTACATAGGCATGACTGAAGCTGCACATAGGTATGGTAATAACCCCGCATGGAATCCTATAGAACACGCATGTCATATCCCATGTGGTCATGATGTGTAGTGTAACCTGGTACTAAACCTGGTACCAGCTCAAATGTGAAGAAAGAATGAGATATTTGCTATAACCTGGATAAAATATGGGGATTTTTTATGTGATACAAATGCTTTATGATGATAAAAATGATGGATTAAACTGCATATTTCTGATCATTTGAAATAGATCCATCTGATCTCCCACATTCGTATGTTTTAAATATGTCACATCATCTTTCTCTTCCAACTCTCGACATCGCTACGATTCTTCAGAGAATATGGTTGAACCATTATTAGTAGAACACATAGAGTCCATGATCATTTTGAGATCGTTATATTGAGATTATGGGAAAAAGAACTCCATGAATGCAACTATGTATTGCATGCATGAAATAATTTGAAGGATGAAGCTTTGGTCGAATGTAAATGCAATTATAGGAGGTTGTTTTTTTATTCAATCTTCATGGATGTGTTCGTTTCTTTAAGTTTTTTTATTTATGATTGCAAGAACATGATACAATCACCATAAAGGAGAAGATGAATCACAAAGGAAAAAGACCATGATATTCGGTGACATTTTAATATGAATTTGAATTCAAAGCTAATATCTTTGGATCTTGAATGAGACATCAATGCGACTTGAAAAGAGGAACAGATATAGTGCAAAGGTAGTGTGTCCCTTGCCTACAAATATCCATGCACTGAGCCTGCTGAGAGGTTTTATTCTCTCATATTCTTTGAGATCTCTCATTTTCTTCAAAAAAGAGAATCCCCAGCTTCTTGTTATGAAAATTAGTAGAGTCTCGTGATCCTTCTAGAATTCATGGATAATGGGAGTCCTAAGAACATTCTTGGTTTCATGAAGGAGATTTTTACACATCCTGTGATAATAAGTTCTCTGGACATGTGACTGTTTTTCACACCCTTTCATGCTTCTTGAAGGATATTGATAATGTAATCTAGTGTTTGAGTTGTCAACTCCCATTATGATTTTCAAAGAACTTGTTTCGTGAAGCTTTTCAAGATTTCATGAAGAATAAGGAATGTGAACTGATTATATTACACATAGGATAAGAACAGGTGTGCACAAGTGGGAAGATCATAACCATACACTAAATGAAGAAAAAAACCTATGAAATATATCAACCATACATATTATATTGTGTGGAAAACAGAATAAGTGAACAGTGTGCATGTGTTTATGCATTTGTGAATGCATAAGTACTCTTATGAAGGTGATATATTATTGGAAAGTGTGTAAACACACCTATTTTTCAATAAAGAATAGGTGGTGAACCAACATTATTAAACTTACATGAATAAAACAATTCATAAATGCATTGATAAAACACATAATCATGATTTTAATAAAAGAATATAAAATAAAAAGAAGAATATTCCATATGTACTAGGGGGTTTTCATGAGAAGTTCCATGAAAAAATTTCATGAAGTTTATATCACATGAAATAGTGATTTCATGTTAATTAAGTCAGTTAAATATTTCCTTATAACGAATAAGAATAATTTAACCAAACACTTCATTGATTGAGAAGTTGATATTGAACTACATTCCATATTGCTTATATAAAAGATCAAAGAACTAATACTGCATTCAATTATTATATTGTATTCAAGTAAAATAATTTTGATGATGTTGTGTTGAGATGATATTCATTTATTTAATAATCACAAAGGAAGTTTGTTATTCTAGAAATATTGAAAAAATGTGATTCAGTGTAGTTAGTTTTTTATTAAATAATAAAGAGTGATTGGCTAATTTATACTCAATTGATTATCATTTGGGTGAGGAATAATTTTGTGTTCATCAGCCTATTATACATTCATATCATTCAAACTAAAAGAGAATTTAAATTTTTATGATTCCAAGATGAGTTGAACTTCATTATTTTAGTAATCACCAAGGGGTTTTTTGATTCTTGAAATATTGGAATAAGGTGATTCAATGAAATCATTTTTTCACTAAAGATAAAAGAGAGAAGAATAGAAGAAGAGTTGGTGACCAAATTGATATCATTCAATCATATTTTGGGTTAAATAATAATTCTATTATTATTAGTCCACACCACATTCATACTATTGTGAAGAAATTAAGAAGAAGAATAAGTGTATCTTTTAGTGTGTTGTTGTTAATAAGAGGAAGGTTTCTTTCCTACTACTTTACAAGTATCCAAGTGAAGAAGAAGTTTGTGGAATAACAAATCAGCACTATGACATCCAACAAAATTCTAATATGGTAGAATAATTTATTGTTGTTACAAAGTACCTTAAAAAAGAAGGTGAAGACTGTCTTTAGAGGTAGTATAAAAAAGAAGCAAGGAGCTTCAAGTTGGACTAGGTCATCACCAATCTAGGGAATAAGAATTGTTTCATTCCCCCCTCTTAAAGTGTAGGGATCCACACTGGATAAGGGATTATCTCTTATCCACCCCATTGTAACTTGATACTACATTATAATGTACAATCCATATACTAGTCATCACCATACATGATAAGTACTTGTTACTCTGATTGAGTAGTGAACCTTGTAAAAATATTGTGTGTCAACTTTTAATGCCTTTATATTCTTGCACATGACATGAAAAAGAGAATAAGATAATCAAAATCTTAATAGGTCAAAGAAGTAAAGTTATAAAAGTTGTGATTGGATTAAAAGGTCCCTAACACTGATTCGCCCCCCCCCCCCCCATCAATGTTAGGTATATCCCAAACTGGTCCTTTCATATTCCTCACATTTTAATAATCATATTGGATAAATACTTTATCTTGAATAAAACTCCTTTTAACTTTATGTTCTTTTAAAAACATATTATGGAATTTGATAAATCATAAACCATGTGTATCAAAATTATCATCTCATATTGTTAATAACAACAATTTTTGACAAATATTTTTTCTTATCATAGAATAGAAATGAGACAAAGATACACATACTCTATTTAAATCCATGTGAACTTAACATATTCCTTTATATTCAAATTTATGATAAAATAACCATCTATTTTAGTATTTAAATACAAACTACAAGCCACATTAATTCTTACCTTGATTTTAAATTCTTGTATATTTAAAATAGTTTTAAAGTATTCATTTGGAATCCACTAGTTGAAAAGGTTTATTTAACATCTGTTTCTTTTCAATTTTAGCATCAGTTATTAACTGATTTCTATAAATGTGACATTAAAAATAATTTTTTTCGGCATTATTTTTTTAAAAACTTATGTTGAAAATGTGAATTATCTTTGTTTTTTGTGTTGGTTTATCTATGAAACCAATACCAAAACCCATTTTTAATTTTTTAAAATGATTCAACACCTATTTTTATAAAAAAAATCCAAAAGTTAAAAAAATTAGAAAATATTAAATATTACACCCCCAAAAAAATCAGAATCCCTCTAATAGAAAAACAGTATACAGCTATCAAACAACATGTATCATTGAATAAAAATCTATAAAAACATACATACTTTTAACATACCTGAAAAAAATTATCAAAAAAATTATACATACTTGAAAAAAATACATACCTGAAATACATACCTGAAAAAAAATACAACATGTATCAAGCAATTATCTAAGAATTTGTATTATAAAGTAGAATTAAAAAATGCATACCTGAACATTATAAAATTATAATTATTAGTTATTGTTGAAGCATTCATTTAATATCATTATATTAAAACACCTATTATAACAAAATAATTCTTTTTTTAACACTTGTTAATAGAGAAATGTAATACTAATCAGAAACATAAGAATATACATACCTTAAATCCTATTCACACTTAACAAATAGTTCACAAACAAAGATTAATGATGGTTAAGTTCACATTGAATGTAAAAATTGAAATCATTGGACATCTACAATGATGTTGAATGATATAATATTAAAAATAGAATACTATGAAAAAATATATAAAATAATTAATATGACTAACCTGATCATAATCATTCGTTACCCCAGTTGTGATTATCTCATACATGAATCTTAGACATAATAATCACATTCAACATATACTTGTTGAAGATGAAACAATAGTTAATAAAACATTAACTTGATAATAAAAACCAATTATATAAATATATATATATATATATCCAAAAATTAAAATAATATCTAATATAAAAAATAGTTACCTTTACTTTCACATAGTTGATTGCATTTGGATTCTTGATTAACAAGTGATCATTGTTAAATTTTTTCCATGACCTGCATTTTCATATATATCAACTCATAATACATGTATAAACAATGATAATTAAACATAATGATCATATAAAAAATAAAAATAAAAACTTACTTGTCTAACAAGGTGGAAAATTTTCTACGAACACCACCTAACAAAGAGAAAAACCAATATAATGTGCATTCACTTGGGAAGAATACACCTAATAGGAAATGCCCCCTACAATACAAAAAGTTCACATTTAATGACATTATAATTAAAATTAGTTTATAATTATGTTTCTTTTCTTCCCCATCTAGAATTGGAAAAACCAACACCCAATATCTGTCATTGATAACCTCTCACATATATATGCCACTCTATTTTCAGTCGACACATATTTCATATCCGTTGAAATGTATTCTGTATCTATAAAACTATAAATGCATGTGATGTCATTTTGAACAAGTAACATGTGTAGATACATAATTAAAAAAATTAATATATTTATTCAATTAAAACCATATTCAATTAAAAAAATAAAAAATAAAACGTCAATTTACTCACATGTAAAACAACTGTAACACAGGCACACTGACCTTTTTAAAATCAACTAGATCCATGATAACTTTGCAAAATATTCCCAATGGATAGTCTCTTACACATATATCAGATGACATCCAAAACTCATAGATATTATCTAAGGAAGAAGATAAGTGATATAATATTTCTATCCCCTCATAAATATCTTAATTATCTATAGTTGTTTTTTCATGAACCTTTTGTTTCCTTTGTGACATTTCTTTGGATTTTATATACTCCTATATAAGTTAAATGTTATAAAACATTATAAGTGATTTTCAATCAGATGTAATTAATATTTAAAAAAACACATACCTCATATGAAATATGATGAAGAAGGCTATATGGAAAAAGTAAAAAAAATGACCCATACAATCCCCAACTCTAGTAATATACACGATAGGGAATGGTAGTAGAGTAGTAGGATCAATAATATCATGTATCAATACTCTAACTCGACCCATCTGAATAGGATGGTGAGGTACAGAATTCCATAAAAAAATTCATGACTCCAAATGCTACAATATGTGCATCATGATCTCTTGCATACAACTCACAGTATAAGGTCGAGTCCGAGAAAGGAGGTGTAGGATCGGAGTAGGAAGGCAGGGTAGGCTAGGAAGGTTGAGAAAATTGTGACTGTCTCTTCATTTATTCTAACATAGCCTACTGTACAGCAACTTTAATTTGATCACCCAAGGACTGTTTCATTTCTTTAAGCTGGGCTTTTAAGGGTTCGATTTCTGGGTCTCTTGATTGTTTACATTGATGACCAAAAACTTTTTGAATACTAACACCCACATCATATCTTCTTATGTGGTCGGGGTAATCTGTATTTTCTAAAGTAGTGGATAGGATTTCCATCCTACCATTAGGGATAAAAGTTCCCTGTGTAAATTTCTCCTAAAGTTCATCCTAAAATGAAAAAAAAATGGTATATTAAAGTTGTTAATTTATAAATTAAAAAAATCAGGAAAATTAATAATTATTTACTTGCAGTTATTTTAGCTACTTCCTTAGATTTCTCTATAAGATAATTTTCATTTCTTTTCTTCTCTCTCTTTTCCATTTCTCATGGTAGGTGGGTGGAGATAAGAACCGAATTGGACCTCATCAGAACCACTAGTGGAGAGAGATCTTAGTGCTTCAAAATTATCCTCAATCGTTTTTCTCTAATAAATGATACCATCCACGTGATAAAGTATGAGAGTAAACATTATGCAACTGGATGTCATGATTTAATTTCCTGGAGTTCTATTATATAAAAAGTAATCTAATAAGTAATTAGGTACATATATAATAAATTTTACAATATAATATAATATAATTATCAATATACCTGAAATGTTTCATCATGTCAGGAAGAAACAAATTTCTTCCATGTGTCTTCATCTAAAAACGGATAATTGAGGCATGGGATTTAATTTTTTCTCTTTCAAAACATATAATTTTTTGTCAAATTTTTTTTGAAACCCATCCATCACACTACCGCTAAAGTAATACATCTTTTCTTAACTGCTTTTATTTCTTCAAAATTGTATGTCATCTATAATTTCATAACATAAATATTAGTCATTTAAAATATATCATATTATAAAAATGAGATAAAATAAATCAATTGAGATATTTTACATTCACGACCTCCCAAAGCTGATATATCTCCATCTTATCATCATACTTTCAATCATCATATAAAATTTTAATGCTATAATAGATCTTCATGCTGATATAGCTGATAAATTGAATTTCATTTGGGCCAGTTGCATTATTATTATCAACAAAACTAATATGCAATTTCTTGTCTCCATGATAAAGTGACATTTTTGGTAAATGTGAAATTCCATGTTTACCAACTTGAGAATTTGATTTCTGAATACTAAAAGAAGAATACTCTCTCTCTAAAGTCTCATCATCAGTCCTGAAATTATTTTTTTGTAAATTAAAAGTTTTATTTTATTAACAAATTATATTACTGGATATTTAATAATATGAAAAAATACAAATACCTCGATATACATTTCTCTATCTCTGTATCTGTATCTATCATTGTACCGGGAAAATTTAATGAAATTATTATATACCTGAATATTATTAGACAAGTCAGTTATTAGAAAACAGAAATATATAAATAAAAAAAGTGGCATTCATGTGTAGTTTTTTAAAAAATAATGATGTTATAATTCTTAACCAAAAAAATATGCAAGTTAAACTATTAAATATAAACATTAATTCTAAAAATATATAAAAAATTAAAAATTTAAATATAAAAGTTTGAAAAGGTGTTCTCATTTGTGAAAATTAAACCAAAATATAATAATGTACATCTGGTGTTTCAATGAAAAAAATTTAACCATAACTGTGGAATATCAAAATTTAACATAAAAAATCAAATAAATAGTCAAATATATATAATTAAATATCCAACAATTATTAAATAATATAGTTTTTACACATGTAAATTTAAAAAAAGAAATATAATTTAAATAATTACCAGATTAATTAGGATATTAATTTAGTGTTTTCACATATCCCTTCATCATGATCGTTTCGTATTGCATGCACTATGTCTATGTTATAGCCATTGTTATCCAGAAATTGTGAAATAAATGAAGAAGCATCATATAAATCAATAACATCATTTTCATCCTCGTTAGAAAAATGGATTTTTTTCCCTTACAAAACATTGTACCACTGTTCATTCGATGGATCTATGACATAAAATATTTTCTTTTCATGTGTGTCCATGAAAAATTGTTCCATATTTCAAATAAATCTTTTCAAATTGACCAGTTTAAACCCATATTCATCATATTTCACACCACTATTACTTGCAACCTAATTACACTTAAACACAGTGACTCAAAATTTAATATAATAAATTTCAAATATGACTTCAAGAACTCCAAAATATGGAATTGATGCAAAAAAAATGTGTTTTTATCTTTTGCACTCAAAAAATGCAGCGCTTCAGTGATGACCATTACATCACTATTTTTAATGGTACTCTTTTCATCCAGATTCTTTGTGTAAAATGTGTACCCATTGATATAAAAACTAGACCATGTGATAACATTAAAATATGGTCCCCCTGCCAACCATTTAAATGTTTCTGATGCAGATATATCTGTGATGACTTTCTCTTTAAACTATGAAATAAATGTCTTTTTATGCTCAATAATCATCCACTTTTCATTTATTTTTAGATATCATAACTTTAATTCTGCAATATGTGATGATATATATGATTGAGCCTCATTTGGGTTGTTCAAAATGTATAAATGTGCCTGCATCACTTCATCGTGTGGAATGATCTTTACCTTTAAGCCTTGAACCCCTCTACCTTCACTATCAACTATCATATGTCAAGATATAGGGAGACCAATATGCTCCAATTCATACAAATAATCATTACATAACTCAATCGCCTCTTCTGATACATATTTTTTAACAATATATGCCTCTGGTCGATAAGGATTTTTAATATATACCTTCAAAATTGTCATATATATTTCAAAAGTATACATCCATCATAAATAAATAGTCCCACATATTTTATCTCATTCACCAAATAAATCACTAGATGAACCATTATATAAAAAAAATTAGGTGTAAAATACATTTCTAGTTCAAAAATAATAAGAACATCTTAATTATCCAAAAAATTTAACAAATTTGGATCAACAAATTTGTTAAAAATAGATTTTAAAAAATTACATAGCCTAATAATAGTCTTTCTGACAGTTTTTGTCAATATACCACACAGTGTGACTGGTAGAAGTTGTATCATAAATACATGACAATCATGAGATTTCATACCAATTAATTTACAATCCTTCAATGACAATAAATTATTCACATTTGTAGAATAACCACTGGGTAATTTAATACCATGAAGATAATGACAAAAATTCATCTTCTCAATCTTTCTTAATGTTTGACAAGATGGAGGTAAATATGTTTTGTTTCCTTTCATAGTGTGAGCTAACTCTAAATGTATTCCCACTGATATCAAGTTCAATCTATCATGCAATCCATCTTTTTTATTTCCTTTTATGTATAACAAATTTCCAATAAAACTCTAACATATGTTTTTCTCAACATGAATAACATTGATGTTATATTTTATCTCTAAAAATATCCAATAAGGTAGTTTGAAAAAGATAGACTATCTCTTCTAGATATTTTTTTGAATACCAGAACTTCTTTTCTTTTTAAATTTTGAATCAATATTTTTTACCATGTCATAATATTATTCAATTGAAAATGGTCAAGGAGGAAATTTTTATTCCTATAAACCGTTAAATTCTTTTTTCAATCTTCAATAATGATGATCAATTAACAAAAATATTTGTTGTCCCATGTACAATGTCTTTCTTCAATTATACAATTGATCATATGAAGTATCTTATTCACATATTGTATATGATTTATGTCCCTTAACATTGTATCCAGATAAGTTTCCATATGTAGGAAAGTTTTTTATAGTGAACATTATCATAGCATGCAAAAGAAAATACTCTTTCTTGTATGTATCGAAAACTTTAACACCAGTCTCCCGTAGTAGTTTTAAATCATCAATAAATGGTGAAAGATACAAATCAATAACATTTCCCATATGTTTTGGTCCAGATATCATCAAGATCATCATAACATATTTTTTCTTCATACATAGATGTGGGGAAAAGTTGTAAACTACTAAAAAAACAAGGCATGAATTGTGTTGGCTACTTAGGCTCCGATATGGATTCATTCCATCAGTACAGAATCCCATTCTAAGATTTCTAACTTCACTTCGAAAATCATGAAATTGTTTATCAAATCTCTTCCACTGTGGTGAATTAGTAGGGTGACGTAATTTACCATCAGATATGTGCTCATCTGAATGTCATCTTAACCATTTTTCATCAATTGAATTTTCAAATAGATGCTTCAAATGAGGAATTATTCAAAGGTACCAAATTTCTTTAACAGGATCTTTGATTCTAGTACCTAATAATGAATCACAGTTGAATTATAAAAATTGTATGAAAGAATTATTGGATGATATCATTAAATAGAGAAAAAATTATTTTTCATGAGGTTAGATGTTAGTACCTTAGAAATGAATTTTATTTGACTTTTTCATCCATATTATAACATTATTTCCACATGTAGGACATCTTGATAATTATTTTTATTATTTCCTATACAATACACAATAATTGGGGAAAGTATGTATCTTTTTATTACCCAATCCCATTGGGAATAATATTTTCTTCACCTCATAATTGGAATCCGAAAGCTTGTTTCCTTCTGGAAGTATCTCTTTTAAAATCTCAAGTAAGTTGGAGAAACTTTTATCACTCTACCCATTTCTTTATTTTAAGTTAACTAATCTCAAAATTTCTGATAACACAATATATTTATTGCAACCTAGGAAAATGTTTTCTCATAATCTCCATAAAATCATTCAATGGTTATTGTTTTTCTGATGGTTTCAACACCTAAATCATGAATTAATTCTTAAATATGATCCTTTACCTCATTATGAATATTTTCATCAATATTATATGTTGAATTTTCAGTTCTTCACCATGACAAATCCAATGTGTATAATTAAAGGTAAAACCATAGAAAATGATATGATCCTTGATTTCTCTAGAGTTTAACATTATCATATTCAAACACTTCACACATGGATTGAAAATAAAATCTATGTTTTGAAGATTTTCTTTAGAAAATTCCAAGAATTCATCATCAACTCCTTTTTCATATTCACTAGTGGTTCTTCATAAATTTATCCAATTACAATCCATTTAATACCTAAAATCACAATATGATCGGTGAATATATTAAAACATTTAAACATTTAAAAATATATATAAACATATACACATTCAATAAAAATGATTGGTAATCAAATTATAAATTCTTGGTTGTCACAATATCATCAATAAGGAATACAATATCACTCAAGGAATACAACATGACTTCATACCACATAAATATCAAAATATAACATCAATGTGATAGACCACTATAATTACATCAATAATATATAATATAGTGATATTTATCAGATTACATTATCACATTATATACAAATCACAATATCATATCAATTGTTGAATAACCTTGTCAAAAAAATAATTTACCATATAATTATATAAAATCACATCGACCATCCATCTAAAATTATCATAATATTATTTATCAATTCACAATATTATTTCAACATTTCATTCCAACTATCCATATCATCATTATTAAGAAAATATAAAAAACACAAATTCTACTTCAAACCACATGATTTAGGTGAATTTATTCAAATGCCAATATTTTTCTCTTTTCCCTATTATAAATTCATCTACATTCATCATTATCAGTTGATTAAAATTCATTTCTCCTTGGTTATATAATATTATTAAATAGTATATTTATCCATAACTTCTCCTATAATCCCATCATAATATATCAATTTCAACCACTTTATCATAAAAGTTTCATCAAAACATTAATCAATATTTAATAGACATCATAATGTCAAAACAAAAAATATGAAAGAAATATATTTTACATATCATTGTTTCACAAAAACATTAATCAATATAAATCTTTATGAATATTTTATAATTTCATTAAATAAAAAAAATTATCAAAATAAATAAACTTTAAGAAGAACATTTATAAATAAGAATCAATTACAAACAAATAATTGAAATAATAACTCAACAATATTACTAAATGTTAAATAATTTAACTTCAAAACTAAAAAAACTTACAAAATTTGGATTTCACCTAGGAAAATGGATCCCTAATTGGAACTTTCTCCCTCAAATTTGTTGGAAGAAAAAACACTACAAGATATAAGAAAAATATTTGTAAAAATGAACAATAAACAAGAACAAAGAAAGAAAACCAAAATATGGATGATGGTTGGCCAGAAAACAGTTTACGAAAAGAAATAATTCCATAAAAGATTAAATAATGACAAAAGGATGAAGAATCAAGACCACATATCGTGAAATTATGATAAATATCAAAGAAAATTAAAAAACAGTGTTTGGATCAATGGGTCACCGCTGTCGGGCTTGTTGGGATTCGAGAGAGGTTTTAAAGTTCTCAAAAAATGAGGCTTTTGTGATCCCATATTTTTTTAAAAAAAAATAGGCATTGGTTATTAGGAAAACCGATGTCGATTTGTTTTTAATTTATGGAATTAGTTTTCAGTCAAATAGGCATTGAATTTTTTTTATTTATGGCGTCGATTTTACTGAAAAACGATGCTAATTTATTTTCTTTTACAGTGTTAGTTATTGTTAAAAAAAGACACTGTAAATCAAATTTGGTGATGTTTTGGCATCAGTTTTCTTAAAACATAATGCCAAAAACCTAAATAGAAAAATTGATGTTAGTTTATGTTAAAAATGACGCCAAAAGTTTCCCATAGAAAAAATTTGTATCAGTTTATAAAAAAATGACATCATATATTCGATGTTAAAGACACTATTTCTAATAGTCGTCATATACCCTTTAAAATCAATGAATTTACTTTGACACCATTGATACCTGACATGGACTACCCATTGGTTTTATTAAATTCTTTTAGGTATTTAAAATATTTCATCGTATGAAATCATAACTTATCCTCATTATAACACCTTTAGGTTTCAATAACATAGGTTGACTATTCAAGAAACATGTTGGTAATTTCTAACTAAATTTTATTTTTTGGTTTTAACCCTTACTAATAATATTTTCAATACACTACCAAAACCTAGACATCCTATACTTTGATCAGCTGTCTTCAACACTTATATAAAATAAGGTAAATAAAATAAACTTATTCAAATTTTCAGTAAATTTATAACAATGATGGTATAATGAATTCCATACCTAGAATAATCCTTAAGTAAACCTTGAAGTAATCATTATATACATATCATATGCATATATATTCATTTGTTAAACTACTTCAACAATTGTTTACTTAGGAAGGGGTTTCTTTGAAAAATAGAACTTTCCTTTATTAAGAAAAAGTATTAAGTATTGTATGAGTCCAAGAAGTTCCTCACAATAAGATATTTCTTTCTATAGGATTTCAAAGTAAATTTTATTAAATATTATGTGATTATATTTATAATTAAAAAATTTATTATATGAGTATCAAGTTTTACTTTCATTCAATGATTACTTTTATTGAATATGTTTCCATTAATAATGATGAACCTAATATACATCATATCTATTAGTGGGATAAGATCCATATTTCACAAAACAATGAATATACTATAACCTTTCTCTCACCACTTAGTTATTTAGGTAGGGAATCATCACAATCATATCGTTTATAACTATTAGATATTTCAGTAGATAAATCTTTTCTCAATCCATCATATGAAGAAACTCAACTCTATTCCTTTGGTAACCTAATCTTATTAGGGTCTCCTAGAAATTGTAAGACAAAAAACACCAAGAATATACACCTAAACCTATCAATCTCACCCATTTATTTTTTTTCTTACATAAGATAATCTCGGGTCACCTAGCTATGGCATGACCAACCTGGTTGGATGATCGAGGTATTGATAGGTGCCTCATTAGAATTAATCTAACATTTAGTGTTACAAAGGATATTTAATTCTCATCATCTTGTCTCATGTTATTCTATTTACATGTCTACATTATTCTAATGATATATTTTGGAATCTCATTCCTCCCAAAAGAATTAATATTTTTACACCATATTGATGTGTATCTCTTGACACAACTTATATCTTGTATTACTAATACAAATCAGAATCCAATTATATTCACACATATCCAAATAAAACTCATGCATAAAGTACATGAAACCATTTAATATAAAGTTTTCAAATCATATAAATCAACATTCCCCAAAGAGTAATCTTGAAGTGATATATAGCTAACCCTACCTTTCTAGAAAAGGCACCAAGCCAATGAGCAGTTCAACCTAAAGTCTATATTCCCAAGGATAGTTTAATCAAGAGATACCTCAATTTCATTATAATTATAATAACTAATACATATAAATCCTAACTACTTAATTAAATCTTATAACCTAGTACAAATCCAAAGTCATGGTAGAATAAAATTAAATAAATTATCATACCTATCATGTAAGACCTTATATGCATGTATAAAAATTTATAAATTTAGTTTAAAGATTAAATTATAGTATACATATATTCATAATATAAAAATTATAATCATGAATAAATCTAGGAACAAACTAAATAAATGAAAAATTAATATATTTAAACATAAGATAAAAATATATAAACAATTCAAAAATAAGGCAATTTTAAACACTTTATAATTTAACAATTCATTATGAACATTCCATAATTAAATAAACATAAACATTTTATTTTTATTTTTATAATATGAAATCTTTTATATTATTATTTATATGGTATTTAATTTAAATATATGATATTAAATTAAATATAAAAATTTTATATTCTTAATATATTATGTAAAAAATTTATAAAATCAAAATATCAAATATTTTATATTATTTAAACCTTGGTAATATAAATTAAAAAACTCATTTTGACATGGTTTAAGTTATTCCTCAATTAAATCATTTTAATCTGAATAATTCAAATTAAATAATTATGAACAATTCATAATTTTAATATAAAATCCTTTATATTTTTCATTATTTTGTAATATATAAATATTTTATAAATTACCCTTATAATTTTCACAAAAAAAGTTATATATAAATTATAATTCATGTTATATAATTTGAAATGGGTACTTTAATATTAACAATTATTATTATAAAATATCCATGTAATAAATGATTCATAAAAAATTAATTAATTAATTATAAGTAATTTATATTTAATTAATTTATAATAAACCGTGTAAATTAATAAATATCTCAAAATACCTTTTCTTCAATTTATAAACAATTTATAAATTTTTTAATTCAATTCATATTTGAAAAACTAGAAAACACAAAGTTTTCATTATTTTATATTTAACGATGTGGATTATATCAAACAAAAAAAATTGTTAAGACATGGCACTCCAATACTCCTTAAGCACTTTCAATCAAAAAATATGTTTGATAGCATAACTCGTGTGAGGAAAAACAAGCATTGGGTGGGATATGTAATATTAACTAGTAGTAAAGGGAATTGTGGCTTACAATATACTCCCTATGTAATATTAAAATGTTCTTAGAAAACTTTATGTGATTATACCCATATCATGTCTATCATAGGTAATGATAGGGAATGAGTAATATTAAAAACAATGTGTAGGGATGTGTGTAAGTTGAGAAAATACAAATTTTATATCATGGCATATGATATGTTGATGCATGAGATTAACTCAGTTCTCTGATAGCCTATATAGGATTAGCACAACACACACCTACACCTTCAACTTATTATATGGCCTCAACATAATGGTAATCCTTTATTGTTTTCATGAAATAAGATATGCTACAATATCTCCTTAGTGATACAATGCTCTATTTTGAGCTATGTGGGTTTGTGTCTTCACAGGATATAATTTCATATATCATATGCTAGGGTATGAGAAGAAAAAAAAGAAATTTAAAGGTTTAATTGCCTATGATACCATCGTATAGTTCAACCACAATGAATATTACATTATCACATAACATAATGTTGGGTACAGTTCAAAAATATCCATCTTTCTCTATGATAAAGAATATAACAGTAGTATGATATGTTATATTCTTTATTCTAAACATGATTTCGAGAATCAAATAGAAGGGTAAAGCTCTTATGCTACTGTAGGGTTTATAAGGATTCATTAAAACTTAATCAATGTAGTGGAATAAATTAGAAACCCCAGATCCCAAGATCAAATATTTTTTAAACTAAAATCATGTTTAACTAAAAATAAAGAAAATGAAAGATTAATTTTCACTAAGGAATGACACTAATATCATTTTCCATCAGCATTCTTGATGGATACCCCTTAGAGTAAACCATCTTATTCCCTCCTCTATTTTGTATCCATGATCTAATGTGAATCTCCCATCACATGGGTGTGAACTCCAATGACATGCTAGTGCCTCTCATGGAAAATAAGGAAGAAGAATATAGTTTCAAGGAGAGGGAAAATTGGTAGAGGCTTGGGTAGGAATAGAAACATTAAATATTGATATAATTAAACTTATTATATATCCCATTACCTACCTATATATATTAAATAATACATTCATAATGCATGAGTTAATTCCTTTCGGTTACAATTTTTGTAAGCACTTAACTAAGAAATTTCTCCCACGTGCTTTATCTTGTGAAGTAATTTATAAATGATATCCAATGTAATAAGATTCCCTAATGATAAAATTTACCATCCAATTACCAATTAATCATTGATTATGATTTATGATATCTCCAAGTCAGTGGAGAATTGTGATATCTTTATATCATAAGGAATAATATACCCAAACAACATGTTCCATGCAAGGTTTTTGTACCATGTGATATCTCATATTGTCTCATATGATATATAAAAAATATATCACACACATAGATATATATATATATATATATACAAGCCTTTAATTTAATATCTCCATCATTAATAAGGTTTCATATAATACTCTATGTTATTCATAGAATATTTATTATGCCACAAACCAACCTCGTTACTCTCAACTAGCCTCACCGATGGAACAACCCACATGGACTTTCCCTACCATGGGGATCTAGTCCATCTAATTGGGACTAAATTGAAACTATATATAGACTCTAAATAAAAATTCTAGGATCCCATGACTAATAAATTGAGGTGAGTTTTCCAAACTAATATATATACATATAATATAACCTTTGTACCACAACAAATAGATCACTTTCTCACCTATGAACTCCCTTTTTAGAACCTCCCATTTCTCTTCATCTCAAAACAGGTAGTACACAAGTCCCTATACTGATATTATGATGATAATTGGTTTTTTCTTTTATTATCCGAATGCTGGGGGATCCCCCATCCCCAACCCCAAATATAGGCACTCAAGGAGGCCGAAAGTGATGGATCCCAAGAGCGTCCCCAAGTACAAAACCATTACATTCCTAGGGAAGGGACCCCAAATTAGAGAAAACCAGAAGGGGTTCCTCAGGAAGCCCCCCCCCCCCAGACAAAGCGTCTGCCACAAAGTTACCCTCTCTAAGGATATGTCGAACTGAAAAACCTCTAGCAGTCTTCATGGAGCAGTGACAAACGAGATACGTCACACTCCATGGCGCCTCAAATTTTCCCTGTAAGGCCTTTACCAATAACTCGGAGTCTAATTCCACTTTTGATAACACCAATGAAAACCTTTTACACGTCATTATACCCATGTGCATGGATCTTATTTCTGCACCCAACGAACTCCCCGGCCCATAAAAACTGCTAAAGGCCAATAAAACTGAACCATTCTTGTCCCTGACCAAACCTCCCCCATGCATCAGCCCATCCACTAATGATCCGTCAACGTTGAGTTTGAATCCTTCCATTGGAGGGTTCCATCAGACCCAACAGCCCTGAGAAACCAGCCTAAACACCTGAATGTTCATGAAATTACCAAGTGGGAGGTATTGCTGACTCCCTTTAATGGGAGAACCCAATTCAAGAAGAAGATACTTCATACGCACTTGTAGCAGCGAGATCGCTGGGCGCACATCTGTTTTGATTTTATTCTGGGCCTCCCACAGCGTCCATAAAACTTCTGTCACCATGCCGCTTCTAATTTTATTTTCCAAGCCCTTTTGATCCACTCTCATATACCATTTCACAAGAAATTCCTGCATGGACAAGCACTCTTCATCGTATCTCCCCCCTCTCTCAATGCAGGACCAAAGACAGGAAGCCCATTAACTCCTAATAAAAAGATGAACCACCATCTCTGCCTACGAATTAGAACAGCAGTAGCATCAGGAGGCTATCTGAGTACCTTTTTTCTGAATATTATCCTCTGTGGGAATGGCTTGATGTCGGGCCCTCCACACTATAAAACACATCTTCATGGGAAACTCTTTACACCATAAATGTTCCCCTCATTCATCCTGCTCCCCTTCCTATGAGATTAATCCATGATAATCACACCCCTTAAAATAACATATACTTGATTTTGTAAAATAGCATTTGTCCTCCTTAGAAAACACAACTTCTTTGAACTATTCCATCTGATCTGGGCTCAAAATAGCTTCCATCAACTTCAGGTAATGTCTGGCCTCCCTAACCATCATGTCCAGTCTAGGACAGAATGGAAAAAACAGCTTCTTCCCAGCCCAGTTGTCCCTCTATAAATTCACCTCTACTAGACCCACCAGCTAACAAGAAGATCCATGAATAATTTCAAGATGATACACCAAAACCTTCCCCAACCTGGATATCTTTCTGTTTTCCCAATCCTCCCAATTTCTTTCATATTTATAACAAAGAGTTCTAGCCCACACTGAATTCTCAGCCATAAAATCCCACGCCAAACGGTCCTGCATGGTCTGCATAGAAACCACTATGTCCCTTAGGCTGACCCCTCCCTCCTCCGTTGGTTTGGCCACCCGATGCCAAACTACCCAATGAGCCCTACCCAATGAGTTGGAATCCCACAAAAACTTGTTCATCAACTTCACCATAGCAGAAATTGTCCCTTTAGGTGAAGTGATAACCGACAATACATGCATCGAAATAGATGAAATCACCTTATTAATCAAAGCCACATGGACCTCGAAGGAGAGAAACCTATTTTTCCAGTTCATAATCCTCCCAAGCATCATGTTCATAATGTCCTCAAAGTAGCTCTTTTGTACACGACCAGTAAATATGGATGCCCCAAGACAAATCATTAGTAACTATTTCCGCTGCATTTTGAGGATGTCTTGTATAACCTGGCCCCTTCTTCTAGAACATCTATTGGCTACAAAGACGTTTCTCTTCCTAGTTTTGATATGTTGACCACTGAACTCACCATACAGCATCATTAGATGCATTAAATTAACAAGAGACGATCTCCTGACATTCACAAAAATGAGAATATCATCCGCAAACATTATATGTGAAAAAGAACCATCCAATCTTTTAGCACTATACAGTAAAATCCTCATATCCCTTAAACTTATTTGAAGATTCTATGATAAAGAATCCTGATCTAGAATAAAAATAATGGGAGATAGCAGATCCCCTTGACTCACCCCCCACACATTCTTGAAAAAACCAAAACTCCTTCCCAAAAGAGAAATGGAAATCCACGGTGAGGAGAAACAACGATAGCAAAGATCGCAGACCCATTCTTGGAAACCCAGCTTCCTCATCACCCATATAATGAAGCTCCATTACAATTTATCATATTCCTTGTCCATGTACACCTGGATAATCACATTGGACCTGACCACCTTCTTATTCAAATCCACCAACATTTCTTGTGTGACTCCTACCGCCCCCTGGATACCCCTACCTTGGACGAATCTATGTTGCTCCTGTGAAATAACCCTCGGGATCAGTTTTCTGAGCCTCCTCGCCAGAACACTTTCTAAGATCTTGTATGAAACATTAAACATACATATCAGCCTACAATTATTAATGGAGGTGGGATCTTTAACTTTAGGCAATAGCACCACCCTGGAGGAACACGAACTTCTATCGACAGCACCCCCTGGAAGAAGTATTGAATAGCCTCAATGACCATTGCCCCCACGAATTCCCATTATACCACATAGAAAGCATTAGGTAATCCATCCATCCTGGGAGCACTATCTCGTGGAATGTTACGGACAACCTCCCAGACCTCCTCCCTAGACTGAATGCAACACAAGGAATCATTCTCTACATTATCCACCCTCCTGGAAACGTTTCCCATGAAGACCTCATGTTCATATTCCAATCTCCCCTCTCTCGAGTATCCTTAGCGATCACCTATAAGCATAGACTCGAAATATTACAAGGGAAACTTACCCGAAACCTCGACATCAGAAGTAAATGACTCATCCTCAAGCCTCATGTTGATCTTAAAATTATGTTGCTCCATCATGCAAGCATGAAAGAAACCATTACTTCGGTCCCCTTCCTTCATCCACCTAACCCTGGCTCTTTGTCTGTAATCACTTTCCACCTCCCTCAACCGTTGAGTCTGAAATGATCATTTATCACATAGCAGTATGAAGGAAGAGTCATCATCTTTGTTAAAGTCTACCTTCCAACCTATAAACTTCCTCCTGTAACACCTCCACCGACCCGACCGTGGAAGTTTTCCTCATGAGCCACTTTCTAATGTCTCCCTTGAGCTACTTGAGACGTATAGATAAGCTGACCCAGGATCTTCCATCCAATTTCATTCCCATCCCAATTTCATAACCCAGTGGCATGCCTAAAAAGGGGTTTTCATTTTCCATAAAAACTTCCAAATTGTCAACCAAGCCTCAACATTTAGAATGAAAAGTTGATCACTTGGAAAACCACTTTTAAACCAAATCTTCCATGTTCCAAAACACCTTTTACACTTACCCACATATGCACATTCATATATATATATATAAATACATCTTTTCCAATGAAAATATTCATACAAATTTGTGTGAATATGTATAAAAAAGGTATAAATATATTTGTATGTATATATGTGTTTGTGTATAAGTTACATTTATCAAATTAAAAGAGTATAAATATCTTTGGAAATCTTTAGGAATCCAAACATTCCATTAGTCTTTTATGGAAAATATTCTGAAAAGATAAAGAATCATTATCTATCTCAAACTCACTCATTTAAAATCAATGGGAATACAAATAAAACACCCAAGGTTATTATAATTTCAAACAAGCTTGAAAATATATTTTAAAAAAGATGAACTAATGGAAGAAACTTAGGAAAATATATAAAACTAGATATAGAAAATTTTAAAGCATTGTAACCATTTTTTAGGATATATTTACTTTATAATATATATAAAACACCCATAAAACAATGAAGAAATTAAATTTTTAAAATTAAAGGCTTGGGAAAAGACTAACCTACCTAAAAACTTATTTCCTTTGAGAGTGGTTTCTCAAATCCACCTCATGGAGGTCCAAGGCACCCTAAAGAAAAAAAAGGAGACTAATAACACAAAATCACAAATTAAAATTTATCCAAAGATGAAGAGTGGATTAAACATTACATGAATCCAATAGAGAACTCATATCCTTCAATAGTCACAGCTAGAACGAGCCTCAATCAAGGGTCATGAACCCTAGACATCAAGAACCATCCAAAAAGAACCCCCAAATGAGATTAAGGTTCATCCATGACACATGTGCAATAGATGTGAAGAAAAAATTCAAGAAGAAAATAAGGAGGAATGGATTGGATACCTTACCAAGAGGAACACACAAGAAATTGCAAGAGAAGGTTGCCATAATACATGTTGGAAGAGGAGGAGGCGCAGATGGGAGAGACTCATTGGGATATAGCTTCATGTGACATGGAGAGGGATGGAAAACTGGGTGCGATTCAAGGGAAAATATGGAAAATAGAATAAAAATTAAAAATTAAAAATATTTTTTTGTAAAATACTGGGAATACCACGTGCTTTGGCCTCGCATTTTTTCAAATGGTGTGCCTCTGTTGGATATCCTAGAGAACCTCACATGGTTAGGGTGAATGGTTAAAGAAACCATGTGTCAAATGTGTAGTAGACACTATTAAGATTATAGATGCACTCATATGGGTTGTTCATGGTTTCAATTAATTGTGTTCCCACTATGTGTCTGTGTTGAAAATCCCAAAAAAATAATTTTTTTACTTGGTTCAGTCTGAAACTTAGGAACAAGACTAAATATAATTAAAAAATTAAAAAATAATAATAAATTAATGTCAGGGTGTGACAATCCTCCCTACCATAACACTTTATTCACCCACAAAGTCTTTGGATGAAACGATTGATTCAAAAGTAATGGAGTGAAACCCCCATAATAAGAACATGAATTGGAAAACACAAAGATCTACTAAAATTACCTCTAATGATTGACAATTTCATCAGCAATATGGAATGGGAAATACCTGGATTTCAAAATCATCTTAACTTAGACAACTTCAATGTACTCCTTACATTAAGGGTGCTCCAAGGAAGGTAAAATGATGAGAAGATAGTTTCTAATAAACTAGCATTAAAAATTGACCTTTTGGTGGGTCGGTTTGGGAAAAAACACAGAATGAATCTAAAACCACATGACACTTCTCAACCTCAAAATGAAGTACACATAAGATCAAAAAGACTAATATTTCGTAAAAAACATCACTTTCATAATGTTTTATCCATTGTGGTATCCTCACCATATATTAATTTCTCTCACACACTAAATCTCAAAGGAAATAAATTATTCCATGGAACGAGAAAGATAAATATTATTGAAAAGAAAAATAAAACTCAATAGAAAAGATAGGGTCTCTTGAAATTCATTGTAAGAAGAATAGGATTCATAGTGTACACTACCAAAAATCCATAAGTATAATAATAAAACACATCTCCTTTAACTAGGTATAATTTCTATTTTAAACAATAATAACTAAAATGAGGCAATGAGGTAAATTATGGCATGATTAGAATGACCTCAAATAAAACATGCTCAAAGAAGAGTTACTAATGATAGATATAGAATAGATGTGGAAGAGGAAGTAACTTGGGTTATCATACTTAAAACACAAAAACATTGAAACCCTATTGGATTCATATAAACAATCAAGGTTCCAGCTAGGGTACAATGTATGTTGGAGTGACACCTATCCTGGTCATCTATGAACATGCCCAAGACTTCTGTTTTCCAACCCCTCATAACAATATCATAAGGCAAGGATAGTTTCACATAAAACCCTAAAAACACAATCAATCACTAAGACAAATGCACCTCCAATGAAATCATACTTCTACCAAGATACTCGAGAAAAATCAAAGAGAAAAACAAACTAAGTGCTCCCAAAAAGCATAAATCACAAGGAAGGGATTCAACTTTACTACTCCATTGGAGTCTGGGTAAGGTCATTAAATATAAGATTTCACTCCCTAACCACAAGATACACCACTCAAGAAAACCCAAAGACATGAACTTTCGAAAACCCATAAAAACTTACTAGGGGAAATCTAATCAAAAAAAATATCAAATTTAAATTAAGATGCATAAAAATTCAACTCACCCCGAATCAAGTAAACTAAAGGAAAGAAGGAAACCCCTAAGAAACCAAACAAAAATGCTAAAAATAAAACTAAAAATCAAATTCCATTTTAAAAATATACAAAAATATCCAAAATCTCTTTTTCAAAATCCCCTCAAAACTAAAAAGTCCCCCCCCCCCCAATTTAAAATTCCTTTTAAAAATTATACTCCCAAGAAAAAACTAGAAAACTTAATTTCAAAAATAATTTTAAAATTATAAAACTAATTATTTAAAACACATAAGAATTTTAAAAATTATAACCCCATTTAATTTTAATAATTAAAATTCATCCTTTATTAGATCAAAATCCTCCTCTAAAATCCATCTAAAATTCCACAAATACTTTATCAAAATTTATATCAAAATACAAAACATTACCATCATTCCAAAATATTTTAGAAACCCTCTTTTCAATTTTAAAACATGTCATTTACTCTTAAAACCTTGTTTTCATTTTAAAACACACATATACATTCATAAATATACATAAAAATAATACAAAAACCCTACTTTATTATTTATAAATAATATTCTACCCATTTAAAACTAAATCATTGTTTATTTAAGAAAACCATACATTAGAAATTCAAAAACCAAATTTGTCCTTTTATTAATTTAAGAAAACTCATTTATTTCCTTTGAAACCAAAATTTCACCATTTTAAAATAAATATTTTAATAATTAAATGTAACACCCCAACCCCAATTACCTAGAGTCGGTGCATTATTACATAATATTGTCATGATCTCAAAAGATCAAGTCTCGAAAGACTGATTAGTTTAGTATCCTTGTAATCACTAGATACATTCATAAAGTTTACATTACATCATAAAATGAAAACTACAACAACATAGTCTTCATAGTCCACACTCATATCCCTTCATAATATCCCTACAGGTCATTTATAAAATACATCTTCACATCCTGGGAAAAATAAAACATAGAAAGGGTTGAGCTCAGATGCCCAGTAAGGATAACAACATAACGGAAACTTTCATAAATAAACATAAACATTTAAGGCAATGTATAACTAAAACAAAAGCCTTTTAAACTTGAACTTCAGCATAATATGACAGAAATAAAATGAAATAATTCCATTTACTTATTCACATGGATATTCTACTAGTCGAATAATCACATGCAATATCAATAACCACTTTCATAATGATGGAATGCATAATGTCAGACTATCATAACCACATAGTCAAGGCCTTATGCCAAGACTACAAATAAGATTTTGTCAAGGTCTTGTTCCATGACACTAGTTTGTCACATGAGACCTACCAATGCATATAGGAGCTATAGCGGGCTCCACCCATCACTTATTAAGTCCAATTCATTCCTTATATGAACAGGTTTAAACATAACATAAACATTCGTATTAAAACTAGCATACAAAATGTCAACACTTTATCGATAAACCATGAATGGTATAAAAATAACACATCCATAGTCAAACATATCACAAAACCTTAAATACAATATTGAAGTTTTTTATCATAATAAATCACATTCAAATAAGCTTAAAATCCATCAAAGGATGTTAACATAGATGAAATCGAAACTATTTTATAGAAATATCTCTTTTTTTTAATCATTTAAAAGTAACATAATTATAAAATAAAACATTTACTTTGAAAATTTTCTTATTAGCTTGTAAGGGAAGCTTTGACGATTTTATAACGGCAGAAAATAGTCGCACCCTCCGTATAAGTTAAAAAATACATTCTTACCTTAATTCTATCGAAAAGGTTAAAAAAGACCTTATTTGGAAAAAGACAGAAATATTCCTTTATAAACTTATTATAAAAAAGTCAATAAGGGTATAAATGAATTTAACCCATAGTCTATAAAATAGTAAGAATGATTTGAAATACATTTTTAAGAAACATGGATGTGGATGATAAAAAGGTCCCAGTAGATAATTACGTATAAACAACCTCAGATAATAAAGAGATTGTGAAATAAACTCTTACCTTGTACTTTTCCTTGGTTGAGGTTAGGTTAACCTCTTGTATAATGGTGTAATAATTTTTATTAAATTATAAAATAATCATATACATTAATATGATATCATATATGATCTTTTAACATTTCTTTGTTAATAATATCTTAATATTATCGTCGTTTCGGGTGTTAACTTACTCATTTTATTTTATATGTTTTGTTACATAAGTTGTGTCTGTTATGGATAGGTTGTATCTTATTCATATACAGTATGATATAAAGTCCTTAAACATTATCTTTAATCATCAAATGACAATTAGACTTTAATGGATACGATGTGGAATGAATCTCATCATGTTCGTGGAGACGATAGTCCGTACGTACGCACGAGCGACAATATCATTCTTTTGATATTAAAATAATATATAGTTGGATGGTATATCATATATACAGAATCATTATCATGTTATATTTATTATTTAAATCAATTACTCATAATTATCATACCCATTCAAATAATAATGTTTTGAATAACAATTACACCACGACGTGGAAACGATAAGTCGTACGTACGCACGTATGGTGACATGTCATTAAAAGGATGGATAGAATAATGAATATGGTTGTAACATATTTATAATAACATAACAGTATATATAAGAAAATGTAGTTATTATTTTAGAGTGGAATTAACAAATAAAGAAGAAGTTGAAGAAGAAAGGAACTTGAAAAAGGGTGGTGAAAGCATTACCTCTTCTTCGGGTTCTTCCTTTTGATTTGATAAAAAGAGATCCTTCGATTGGATTTATGATCAAAATAAGGAATCTAGGTTGAAGTGAGGGAAGTTTAGAGAATAGTTGGGCAGGGGTTGGCTGAGCCAAAAGGCTTTGAATGTGTGAATTAGAGAGAAAGGGGAGTTCCCTTTTATAAGAGGGGTGAGGGGCACCTCTGGAAAAGCTAGAAATATTATTTTATAATAAATTCATATTTGGTTTCTAATGACTCCAAAAGTGGATTATTTAAAGGTTAAGGTGAGGATGGGTATAAATCCTTTCAATCAATAGATTTTAGATAGGTTTGTGTCACTATATTAACCTTATAATTTATATTTAACTCTTAGTTAAATAGTTTGACATTTACCATGTCTCTTTGTATTTTTATATTATATAGTTAATAAACTTACTATATACCTCCAAGAGACCCCCAAGTGGTCCATTAATAATACCCATATCATTATATAAGTCCTTTGGCCAAACCTTATATTTTTAAGAATATAATAGCAATTAATAATATAATATTTGTTTTTAAAAATATTTTATGTCAATTTTGACACTATTGGGTATTTTGTTTTTGATAAATTCATAATAGAATTATTACTTCAAATAAAATTCATATAACCAATCCTAATATTTCATATTAACCTATAAAATTAGTTTAATTCATAAACAGTCTCAAATTACATTTATTTTGATATTTATAATATCAATTATTTTAATATTCCATTAATTAGGTAATTATTGCATCATCATTGTGTCATAAATAAATTAAATTATTTAATGTCTAAAAATTATAAATAAAATACCATTATATAGTAAATATTTTTATATTTCTAATTAATATTTATAATCTAATTTATCTTATGTATAACCCTATATTAAAAATGTTTTAGTTATTAAACTTTGATTTTAACTCTTTTAACTCTTCTTTGAATTAAATAATAATAAATGTTATAATCTAATCCAAGTGGACCCAAATGATAATATTTTATTCCTAAGGTTGTTTTTGGTCGAGATAAACTTTTCCAATATAATTAGGACATGTTTTAGGGTAATATTAATATCATTTTTACCCTTAATTTCCCTATTTACTTTTAATCGTGGTAAATAAAAGTAAAAAGTTACTATTCACCAAAAATTATTTTTATATTATTGAACCACATTTTACTCATTGATATTAACTGTGTCTCTTGGATTTTCGAAATTCCACTCACAGAAGGGGTAAAATTAAGTTTTATGTGAATTTCCAAATTCTCCTAGGAGGTGGGTAAAAGACGGTGAAAAGTTCAATAAAAATTTTCTATATCTAAAATTATTCTAAACTAACTCCAAGGAATTAAATTGAACTTATATAGGTATTATGTATCTATTTTGACCTTAATTAAATTTATATAAAATAAATAATTATTTAAATAAAAATTCTATTTTAAACTATAACTCAGTGTTTTTCACTATTCATCAAAAATTGAAAGTTTTTAGAAAAATACCAAAAAATCACCCTAAGCTAATTTTGATATTCCGAATCCAAAAATGAAGTCCATTTTGAAAGATAAAATTTATAAAAATTCAAAAATTGGGTATTACTATTCATAATGGCTAGTTTGATTGGTTGTGGTGTGTGTTAGAACTCGAAGTTGCGTACAACACACGCTACTGTATTATTTAAAGAGAAGCATACTGTGGAAGCTTGGGGTGTTACATTCTCCCCTCATTCAAATAATTTTGTCCTCAAAATTTCTAGAATACTACACATGAAAAGACTCTGGTGGTTCTTCATCATAATTTCCTCGGGTTCCCACGTTGCCTCTTCCATCTTATGGTTTCTCCATAAAACTTTTACCAGACGAGTCGTCCGGTTTCTCAACACTTGTTCTCTCATATAAATAATCTTGATAGGCTCTTCTCAATAAGACAGATCGGGTTCCAGTTCTAATTCCTCATAGGTGAGTACATGCGTTGGGACAGGCATGTATTTTCTCAACAGTGATACGTGGAACACATCGTGAACTTTGGAGAGACTTGGCGACATTGCCAAACGGTAATCTAAAACCCCAATTCATTCTAGAATTTCGAATGGTCCGATGTACCTGGGACTCATTTTTCCCTTCTTAACGAAATGTATAACTCCCTTCCATGGAGATACCTTCAAGAAAACATGATCTCCTACCTAAAATTCCAAATCCTTCCTACAATTATCGGTATAGTTCTTCTGCCTACTTTGAGCTGCATTGATGTGGTTTTGGATTACCTTTACCTTTTCCATCATTTCCTCCACCAGTTCTAGGCCTACAAGTTTTCTTTCACCAACGTCATCCCAACAGGTTGGTGTGTGAAATCTCTTTACGTATAACGCTTCATATAGTGCCATCCGAATACTTGAATGGAAGTTATTGTTATAGGAAAATTCCACCAGAGGTAAATATTGATCCCACATACCCTGAAAGTCAAGTGAGCATGATCTCAACATGTCTTCTAAGGTTTGAATAGTCCGTTCTGATTTTCCATCAGTTTGGGGGTGGTAGGCAGTGCTCAAATTAAGTTCAGTATCCAGGGCTTTCTAAAGACTTTTCTAGAATCTTGATGTAAAACATGGATCATGATCAGAAACAATCGATATGGGTACTCCATGAAGTCTCACAACTTCATTAATATATAGTCTTTCTAGACATTCAAGTGGTAAATCTTCCCTTATATCAAGAAAATGTGTTGAATTGGTAAGACGATCAATAATGACCCATGTTGCATCGTTCCTTATAGGAGTCTTTGGTAGTCCCATGACAAAGTCCATAGTGATATTATCCCATTTCCACTCAGGTATGGGAAGAGGTTGCATGACTCCTCCAGGCTGTTTCCTTCCACCTTTCACTTGTTGGAAAACCATACATCTTGACACAAAATCAGCAATCTCCCTCTTCATGTTATCCCACCAAAAATTTTCCTTCAAATCTCTATAAATTTTGGTGCTCCCAGGGTGTATAGAGAAATTGGAACTATGAGCATCGTCAAACAATTCCCTTTTTATATCAGGTATATTGAGAACACAAAGTCTCTTCCCAAATTTCAAAATTCCATCTAAATAAATATATTCACTCAATCTCCCATCATTCACAGCTTTAATCTTCTTTTGAAACTCTTCATCATCGGTCTAAGAACTCTTTAGCCTTTCTAGTAAAGATGGTTTGGCAACCATTTGAAAAATAATTGATGTTTCACCTTCCATGGTGATTCCCATATCCATCTTTACTAGATCCATGTATATAGGATCCTTTTCAACTCTCATCTTGTTCAAAACTCCATGATCCTTTCTACTCAAATCACCTTCCACCTTATTTGCCTTTCCTGGGTGGTAGTGTATCGTGCAATCATAATCCTTGAGTAGTTAAAGCCATCTCCTTTTCCTCATGCTAAGTTCTTTCTGTGAGAAAATATACTTCAAACTCTTGTGATCAGTATAAATCTTAGATTTTTCACCATAGAGATAATGTCTCCATATCTTCAAAGAAAAGATTACAGCTGTTAACTCAAGATCATGAGTAGGACAGTTCTGCTCATGAATTTTTAGCTGTCGTGATGCATAGAAAATAACTCTATCATTCTTCATAAGGACACAACCAAGTCCTTTCTTTGATGCATCACTATAAATAACAAACTCATCATTTCCTGATGGTAGAGTCAAAATAGAAGCATTGACTAATCTTCTCTTCAATTCTTCAAAACATTCTTCATACTCTTCTGTCCAAACAAATTTAACTCCTTTACGTGTGATCTTTGTTAATGGGTTAGCCAATCAGGCGAAATTCTGGATTAAACGTCGATAATAACCTGATGAACCAATAAAATTGCGTACCTCGGTTATACTCATTGGTGTTGGCCATTATTGGATTGCTATTTTCTTAGAAGTATCAATATAGATTCCATCTTTAGAGAAAATATGTCCAAGAAAAGAAATCTCCTAAAGCCATAATTCACACTTTCTAAACTTCTCATATAATTCATGTCTTCTCGGAGTCTTCAGGATAATGCACAAGTGATTTTCATGATCTTCGTAGCTTTTGGAATATACCAAGATATCATCAATAAATACCACCACAAAATCATCGAGATATTCCTTGAAAACTCTATTCATTAGATCCATGAATACAAAGGGTGCATTACTCAATCCAAAATGCATTACTGTAAACTCGTAATGCTCGTACCTGGTTTGAAATGCTGTCTTCAGAATGTCTTCCTTCTTCACACACAACTGATGGTATCTAGATCGAAGGTCGATTTTGGAAAAGTATTGATCTCCATGCATTTGGTCAAATAAATCATCAATGTGAGGTAGGGGATACTTGTTCTTTACTGTTATAGCATTGATTTCCCTGTAGTCGATACATAACCTCATGGATCCATCTTTCTTCTTGAAAAAAAGGACGTGGTCTCCCCATGGAGAAACACTAGGGCGAATAAATCCCTTATTACTCAATTCCTATTGTTGTTTCTTTAGTTCAACTAATTCCAAAATGGTCATTCTATAAGGGGTCTTTGATATAGGCCTTGAACCAGGAATTAAATCAATAGAAAACTCAACTTCTCGTTCTGGAGGGTGTCCAGGTAAATCTTCTGAAAACAGATCAACATATTCTCTCACAATAGATACATCCTCTATTATAACATTCCTTTCCTTACCCACGGTTATTTCATTCTCTTCCTCCACAATAATTGAATTTAGTTGAGCTATTGGGGGTGGATCTTGGTAAGAATTGGGTGGTGACGATTCTTCTCTAAAGATAAGGTGTTCTTTATCATCATCATCAAAAATTGTAACCTCCTTCTTCTTACAATAAATCTTCGCATCATGGTCTGAAAGCCAATACATACTAAGGATTATATCAAACTCAATCATAGGTATGATCATGAGATCAGTAGATAAAGAACAGTTATATGCCCTAATGGGAACGGATCCACAGAACTTTGTAGCAATCATACTTCCCTTAGGAGTTTTAACTGAAAACTCCCTTGTTAAATAAAATTGAAAATATCTAATTTTCTTAGAAAACTGGGAAGATATGAAACAATGTGATGATCCTGAATCAAATAATGCATTTGCTAAACTTGAGGAAACCATTAAATTACCTGCCACCACGTCTTTCAGAGATTCAACCTCAGCAGTAGTGATAGCATAAGCTTGGCCTTGATCCCTTGGCCTTTTCTAAGGTAAGTTCTCCTGATGCTTAGGACATTCATTTTCATAATGTCCCATCTCCCTGTAGTTGTAGCATTGAACATCGATAGCTTCTTTCTTCCCCTTTCAATCACGATATTGGTGGCCTTTTTCACCACACTTTTAAAAGACTCCCATTCCTTTCAAGAAAGTACTGGGGTGTTTCTTCCCACATTTACTACAGGATGGATAATCAACCTTTCCCTTATTCCCCTTATTTCCATTTCCAGAGTGATCAGTAGATCTCTTCTTCTATTTCTTTACTTTAAAGTCGTAAGACTTAGAGAATTCTTTTTCTATCTTGATAGCGCATGAGACAATATCTTCGTACAGCGAGAAGGTTTGTGAGAGTAATGCTTGACGGAGAAACAGTTTTAACCCATCAAAGAAATTATCAATCTTACTTATTGGGTTATTTATATAATCTACAGCATACCTCGCTAACCTTGTAAATTTATCCTCATACTTTGTGACATTCTCATCTTCCTTTTTCCTCAGACTCAGAAATTTCCTTTCCATATCTGATCGATGGTCACGAGGAAAGTATTTTTCTAAGAAAATCTCTTTGAACTACCTCTATTCCATATTTGATACTTCATCATCTTCCTTTGTGTTTTGAATCAATGACCACCATTGATCAGCATCTCTAGTGAGGCGGTAAACTACCATGATAACTTTTTCCCTTTCACTACTCCCCAAGGCATGGAATATTTTCTCTAAGGAATTTATCTATTACTCAGCTACTAATGGATTTGTACTCCCATTCAATGTTTGTGGTTGTTGCCTCATGAAGCGGTCTAACATTGATCCTCCACGTTGTGGATCGGGGTTCTCCATATGGGTAAGGTTATTATTCATAACTTGAGTGAGTTGTCCCAGTATGGTGATTAGTTAATCAGCACCAGTTGCATCACCAGCTCCACTATAATTATCTTTAGCAGGAGGGAAATCCCTACATGGAGTGCGTGTATTGATACGGTTTCCATTTCTTCCACTAGGCTCCATTTCTAAACAATGGCATACACTATATTAGTTTATGAATCACAATACATAAATACAAACTTGTAAAACACTTAACATAAATTGAACAATTTATGGATATAATCCATAACCATAAAAATGTTTTCTTTGAGGAAGTATATACTCATAAACCCTTCATAATGGTTTGTAAAGAAAAAGATAATTATCCTAAGCATATCCCCCAGGAGTGTTGTAACCAAGAGTGTAGCAAGGCTCGTTGTCGTGCACCAGTTCCCGTTTGATTCTATCTTAAAGAGGTATTTTCGGGTTTTACCCCTAGGTACATCTGTGCCAGAGCCGCCTCTACCTGCTCGTATCCAGACAGGGATGTATTGCTCAGAAAACTCAAAAAATCTATACAATACCAAAATTCTAGGAAATTATTCTATACTAATCCTCAAAGTCCATCTTAGGTCTATGTGCTCTAATCAGAGTTTATCTAAATCTAATTTCCAAGGTTTGTACTAAACATCCTCTGATACCAACTGTAACGCCCCGACCCCAGTTACCCAGAGTCAGTGCATTATTACATAACATTGGCATGATCTCAAAAGATCAACTCTCGAAAGACCGGTTATTTTAGTAGCCTTGGAATCACTAGATACATTCATAAAGTTTACATTACATCATAAAATGAAAACTAAAACAACATAGTCTCCATAGTCCACACTCATATTCCCTCATAATATCCCTACAGGTCATTCATAAAATACTTCTTCACATCTTGGGAAAAATAAAACATAGAAAGGGGTGAGATCAGATGCCCAGTAAGGATAACAATATAGCGGAAACTTTCATAAATAAACATAAACATTTAAGGCAATGTATAACTAAAACAAAAGCCTTTTAAACTCTAACTTCATCATAATAGGGCAGAAATAAAATGAAATAATTCCATTTACTTATTCACATGGATATTCTACTAGTCGAATAATCACATGCAATATCAATAACCACTTTCATAATGATGGAATGCATAATGGCAGACTATCATAACCACATAGTCAAGGCCTTGTGCCATGACTACAAATAAGATTTTGTCAAGGCCTTGTGCCAAGACACTAGTTTGTCTCATGATACCTACCGATGCATTGAGGAGCTATAGTGGGCTCCACCCATCACTTATTAAGTCCAATTCATTCCTCATATGAACAGGTTTAAACATAACATAAAAATTCGTATTAAAACTAGCATACGAAATGTCAATACTTTATCCATAAACCAGTAATGGTATAAAAATAACACATACATAGTCAAAAATATCACAAAACCTTCAATACAATATGGAAGTTTTGTATCATAATAAATCACATTCAAATAAGCTTAAAATCCTTCAAAGGATGTTGACATAGATGAAATCGAAACTATTTGAGAGAAATATCTCTTTTTTTAAAATCATTTAAAAGTCGCATAATTATAAAATAAAACATTTAATTTGAAAATATTCTTATAATATTTTAAGGGAAGCATCGATGATTTTATAACGGCGGAAAATAGTCTCACCTATCGTATAAGTTAAAAAAGACATTCTTACCTTATTTCTATCGAAAAGGTTAAAAAGGACCTTGTTTGGAAAACGACAGAAAGATTCCATTATAAAATTCTTATAAAAAAGTCAACAAGGGTATAAATGACTTTAACCCATAGTCTGTAAAATATTAAGAATGATTTGAAATACATTTTTAAGAAACATGGATGTGGATGATAAAACGGTCCCAGTAGATAATTACGTATAAACAACCTCGGATAATGAAGAGATTGTGAAATAAACCCTTACCTTGTACTTTTCCTTGGGTGAGGGTAGGTTAACCTCCTGTATAATGGTGAAATAATTTTTATTAAATTATAAAAGAATAATATACATTAATATGATATCATATATGATCTTTTAACATTGCTTTGTTAATAATATCTTAGTATTATCGTCGTTTCGGGTGTTAACTTACTCGTTTTCTTTTATATATTTCATTACATAAGTCACATTTTTTATGGATAGGTTGTATATTATTCATATAAAGAATGATATCAAGTCCTTAAACATTAATTTTAATCATCAAATGACAATTATACTTAAATGGATACGATGTGGAATGAATCTCATCACGTTCGTGGAGACGGTAGTCCGTACGTACGCACGAGCGACAATATCATTCTTTTGATATTAAAACAATATATAATTGGATGTTATATCATATATACAGAATCATTATCATGGTATATTTATTATTTACATCAATTACTCATAATTATCATACTCATCCAAATAATAATGTTTTGAATAACAATTACACCACGACGTGGAGACGGTAAGTCGTACGTACGCATGTATGGTGACATGTCATTCAAAGGATGGATAGAATACTGAATATGGTTATACCATATTTATAATAACATCACAGTATATATAAGATACTGGAGTTATTATTTTATAATGGAATTAACAAATATAGAAGAATTTGAAGAAGAAATGAACTTGAAAAGGGGTGGTGAAAACATTACCTCTTCTTCAGGTTCTTCCTTTTGATTTGATCAAAAGGGCTCCTTAGGTTGGCTTTATGATCAAACTAAGGCCTATAGGTTGAAGTGAGGGAAGTTGAGAGAATATTTGGGCAGGGTTTTGCCGAGACAAAAGGATTTGAAGGTGTGAATTAAAGAGAAAGGGGAGTGCCCTTTTATAAGAGGGGTGAGGGGCACCTTTGGAAAAGCTAGAAATATTATTTTATAATAAATTTATATTCTGTTTCTAATGGCTAAAAAGTGTATTATTTAAAGTTTAAGGTGGGTATGGGTTGAAATCCTTTCAACCAATAGATTTTAGACAGGTTTGAGTCACTATATTAACCTTATCATTTATATTTAACTCTTAATTAGATAGTTTGACAGTTACCATTTCTCTTTGTATTTTTATATTATATAGTTAATAAACTTACTATATAACTCCAAGATACCCCCAAGTGGTCCACTAATAATACACCTATCATTATATAAGTCCTTTGGCTGAACCTTAGATTTTTAGGAATAGAATATCAATTAATAACGTAATATTGTTTTTAAAAACTCTTTTATGTCAATTTTGACACTCTTGGGTATTTTGTTTTTGATAAATTCATAACATAATTATTACTTATAATAAAATTCATATAACCAATCATAATATGTCATATTAACCTAGAAAATTAGTTTAATTCATAAAAAGTCTCAAATTACATTTATTTTGATATTTATAATATCAATTATTTTAATATTTCATTAATTAGGTAATTACTGCATCACCATTGTGTCATAAATAAATTAAATTATTTAATGTCTAAAAATTATAAATAAAATACCATTATGTATGAAATTTTTTTATATTTCTAATTAATATTTATAATAAAATTTATATTATGTATAACCCTATATTAAAAATGTTTTAGTTATTAAACTTTGATTTTAACTCTTTTAACTCTTCTTTGAATTAAATAATAATAAATGTCCTAATCTAATCCAAGTGGACCTTAATGATAATATTTTATTCCTAAGGTTTTTTTTGGTAGAGATACACTTGTCCAATAGAATTAGGACATGTGTTAGGGTAATATTAATATCATTTTTACCCTTAATTACCCTATTTACTTTTAACCGTGGTAAATAAAAGTAAAAAAGTTACTATTCACCAAAAATTATTTTTATCTTATTGAACCATATTTTACTCCTTGATATTAATCATGTCTCTTGGATTTTCAAAATTCCACTCACAGAAGCGGTAAAATTAAGTTTTATGTGAATTTCCAAATTCTCCTAAGAGGTGGGTAAAAGACGGTAAAAAGTTCAATAAAATTTTTATATATCTAAAATTATTCTAAACTAACTCCAATGAATTGCATTGAACTTATATAGGTATTATGTATCTATTTTGACCTTAATTAAATTTAAATAAAATAAATAATTATTTAAATAAAAATTCGGTTTTAAACTATAACTCATTGTTTTTCACTATTCATCAAAAATTGAAAGTTTTTAGAAAAATACCAAAAATTCACCCTAAGCTAATTTCAATATTCCGAATCCAAAAATTAAGTCCATTTTGAAAGATAAAATTTATAAAATTTCAAAATGTGGGTATTACTATTCATAACGGCTAGTTTGATTAGTTGTGGTGTGTGTTAGAACTCGAAGTTGCATACAACACACACTACGGTATTATTTAAAGAGAAGCGTACCGTGGAAGCTTGGGGTGTTACATTAAAACTTGTTTTTTTTTTCAAAATAACAAAACATACCATAATCAAAACAAAATAGAATAAAATAATTACAATTCATGATTTCAAGAGGGGGTTGGTGTTAGTATGCAGCTTGGTTGTATGGCTTGGAGAACAATGTGACAACTTCACAACCAGCACTATGAGTCATCATGAACCATGTACTCAAGATCTACATAATTTTTCATGCCCTATGAGCTCATAAAATTTTACCAATTAACTCCCATTTATTATCTCCAAATCACCAAATAATTAAACAACTCACAAAATAAAAGACTCAAAACCCAACCAACCCTGGTAACTTGAGGCTTGGGATGAGTAAGAGTTCATGATGCTCTTATCATACCTACTTCCTGAGTCCTGAAAATCCTAACTTCAATATAACTAACACCCCAAATAACAAAGTCTACTTTGATACCATTTTTTCATGAACTAACTTGGCTAATCTCAACTTACCTCACTGGTGACATAACCCACTAGTATTTTCCTATGATGGGGTTCTAGTCTATATAATCAAGACTAAATAAAAACCATATCTCAACTATCTCTAAGATTCCTAGTATCCCATGACTAATAAATAGAGGTGATTATTCCAAAATAATATATAAACATACAATATAAGCTTTACAACACAATAAATAACTCACTTTCTCACTTTTGAACTCCCTTTTTAACATTGCCCCTTTTCCCTTTTTCACAAAATAAGTAGTAAAAAAGTACATATTAGGCTTACATCATACATTTCCCCTCATTAAACACCCATACCAGTTCCACAACCTAGGGTCATTCCTATAAAGGGGTTTTCATTTTCCATAAAACCTTCCAAAGTGCCAACCAGACCTCAACATTTATAAAGAAACATTAATCACTTATAAACCCACATTTAAACTATATTTTTCATGTTCAAAAACACCTTTTACACTTACACACATATACACCTTCATATATATATAACCCTTATTCTAATGTATATGTTTATACAACCTTATGTGAATATGTACAAAGAAATTATCCATATATATGTATATATATGTATATATGTATAAGTCACATTTATCAAATTAAAAGATTAGATGTATCTTTGAAAATATTTAAGGTAGAAAAAAATTCATTAGGACTTTATGGAAAACCATCTGAAAGGCTAAAACAACCATATTCATCTCAAATTCAAAAATTTAAAAGTAATGGGAAGAAAAATCAAACACCCATGATTTTTGGAATTTCAAACAATATTGAAAACATATTTTTAATAAGAGGAACCCATGGAAAAAACTTAGCAAAAATTTAAATTCAAAGAGAGAAAATTTTAAATAATTATAACCATTTTCCAGGATATATTTACTTTAAAATATATTGAAAACACCCATTCAAACAATAAATCAATTTTATGTTTCAAATTAAAGACTTGGACATAGGGTAACCTACCTCAAAAACTATCATCTTTGAAAACGGTTGCTCAAATCCACCTCATGGAGGTCTAAATCACTTTGAAGAATAAAAAAAGATACTAAAAACAAAAAATCCCAAATTAAAATTCATCCAAATATGAAGATAGGATGAAACCCTACCTATATTCGATGGAGAACTCATCACCTTCCATAGAAACGACTAGAACAAGCCTCAATCGGTGCTCATGAACCCTAAAAATAAAGAACCTAATAAAAAGAACTCCCCAAATTGGGTTATGGTTTGTCCATGGTACATGAGAAATAGGGGAGAAAAGAAAACATAAGAAGAAAATAAGTAGGAAGTGATAGGAGACCTTGCCATGAATAATGCACAAGAAATTACAAGAGAAGGTAACTGGAATACATGTTGGAAGAGGAGAAGGAATGGCTAGGATATCCCCCTTATATTATTTCATTGTGAAACATAGAGAGGGAGGGGGAAAGTTTTTAATGCAATTGAAAATAGGGGAAAGAAAATAAAATCAAAAAATTAAAAAAAATCAAAAATTAAAATATATTTTTTAAAGACTGGGAATCCCATACAGTTTTCCAAATCATGCACCAATTGTGTGCCCCCTACTAGATGTTCTATAAAATATCTCATGGTCAAAGTTCACAGAAATAGAAACCATGAATTTGGATGTGTGGTTATCTCTGTAAAGATTATATATACACTCACATGGGTTGTTCATGGATTCTACTAACTATGCAACAACCATGTTCATGTGATGAAAATCCTAAAAAATTAAATTTTTAACTTATTTTATCCCAAAAATAAAGAACAATACTAAATATTATCAAATAATTAAAAAATAATAATAAATTATGGTCAGGGTGTGACAATTTACAAATTACATAACATGTAAATATAGTTATAAAACATGCAATTTATGATAAAAAAAATTGATAAAAATATAAATATAAAGTACTAAAAATTGATAAAATTGGTTATCACTTACAAAAAACATGAATATAATATAGATAATATAAACATTTTTTATAGAAAATTTATTAGTACAACACATGACATTCATCCCAATTTATATCACATGCACAAAACATAACCAAATTTCAAAGAATATTTTTTGGAACAACAAAAACCATTTATCCAAATTGTAAATACATGCACATAATATAAACATAGAACTCAAAACATTTTATAGTATGATACATAGAATAAGCTAATATGGGCATAACATTAATATCAAGACACAAGGTATATGTAGGACCAGTTGATGATATTTAAGTGATGTGTAGATTTTAACTAGGAAGTCACTAAACTAATAAACTGTGTATAAAATTTAATATATAATGAAAAATATTCTTAATACAGTGAATAAAAAATTATGATATTATAAAGGGTTATAAATGATCTTTTTGATCTTGAATACTGATTAAACCCTACCTTGAGCTCAGCTTGAAAAAAACTTGAATTCATTTCGGGTTTTTTTAAGCTAAACTCCAGCTCAAGCTACTTGAGTACCAACTCAAACTAAGTTCAAGTATTAGAACAACATAATCAAGTAAATTGATAACATAATTAATCATTTCATATTTTAATATGTTAATTTTATTCAATATATATTCATTTTTTTTAACTTAGATTTTTATTTTAAGGAATAATTATATTTTGATTTTGAATTCAAACTTGATCTTATAATTAAAATTATGATAAACTATTGTAATTGATATGAATAATGTATAATCTAGTAGCTTTAGCTCAATATCAAGCTTGAAAAATGATACACTATTAAGCATCATGAAAATATTTTTCATCTAGATGAGCTCGAGAATTGTATTCAAGTATGGATCTTAAACTCGAGTAGTGAGATACCTATCTTAGTTTGGCACAATTAAATCCCTCAATATTGTGTATAAAAAATTAATAAATAATTAAATAGAACATTATCCAACATCCATTGATTTTTTTGGTATAAAAAAAATAAAAAATGTGTAAGGTTTGAATTATTTCTCAAAATGGGTCTCTGGAAGAGTGAACCCCATTCACACTAGTGCTTCATCCAACTAACAAGAATGGGATTAAAACCTGCTGTGATATTTGGTAAAAGGACTAAATTATTTTTATACCTCTTATATGTATCTATGCAAGAGGTGTGAACCCTTGGTGAAAATATCTATAACCCCTCACCCCCATTCTTGCATTCTCTTCCTCTGATTTTGCAGCGAAGCTCTACCAGATAGGAATCGCTTTCTCAAAATATTATTTATGATCTTCAAAAATGTAAAATTTATTTCTTTAAATTTTATTTTTTTAGTTATTTAATTTATATTATTTATCTGGTTTTTTATGTTACTTAAAAATGTTCAGATTATATGATTTGAATAATATGTTATATGGTTAATTTAATAGTTGTTGAATGATTTTATAAATTTAAATGTGATGTTTGGATTATTTAAATTTTTTGAATGATTTAATAAATTTATATCAATTATTGTATGTAAAAATAATTTATTTCAAATAAATAATGAATTTTGATATATAATGTATCAATAATTATAAAAAATGTAGAATAATCATGAGTTAAACTGACTAATGTGTATTTTATTCTTTATTTTCAATTATAATTTTTAATAATTATCCTTAATTTTATTTTTGATGATCTATGTATCATTCGTGTTATTTATACGTGGGAATTTTATGACTATGGTAAATTTAATGTATTATAATCCTTCGGTACCCCTCACTTTCATGTGAGTAATGTTGTAAATAAATAAAGGTTCTAAATGAGTTGATAATGTTTGATGTTTGTATATACATAATTATTAAGTGGATTGGATACTTTTTATGGTTAAGTTGATCAGACCATATGAATATTTTCCCCTAGGATGCAGCTATTTTGTCATTTTTTTGATAAACCAAACCCATGCCATATGGATCATGATGATTTTAATATTTTTAATGATAATATTTTATTAAGTGTAAATGGGAATGTATATAGAAAATTTAATAATAAATATAAAAATAATGAAATTTAAATTTTCGTTAAAGTATTTAATTAATTCCAAATTAATACATAGATATAATATTAAAATAATGGTTTGAAAAAAATCATGAATACATATATATTTTAATAAGAGTAATTTAAATGTTTTTAGAAAATATTTTGAAAATTAAATTTATCTTATATATAAAGTTATAAAATAAATGATTGGTTTATTTTTTTAAAGGTAAAAAAATAAAATATTCTAATATTTTATTAAATTAAATAACATAATATATCTTTGAGAATAAGAAATTAATTGAAATATGTTAAACAAATTATGATATCATTATTTTCCGCTCTTCATCACTCACTCATCGTTGCTCACACCAGTCACCCTAGTTTTCACTATTTCCCATGTGTTTTCGCCCGTGCCATGAAAACCCTTTCTCTGATCAATTTTTACAGTTGTGGAAGGTTATTTTTATACTAGTGAAATTTCTATAGAAAATATTTTTTATTTAAAAAAATGATAATATAATAGTTTCAATTAATTTCAATACAAATTTTGAAATTTTTGTAAAATAAAAATGTGATTCAAAAAGTTATAACATGTGATTCTTTTAAAAAATTTAAAGTATTTTAAGTTATTTAAAAATATATATTAAATTTACTATATATAGTAATATTTTTCAAAACATGAAAAAATTAAATATTATTACAATGTGAATTTGTTTTTAATTTCCAACAAGTAATAAATTTTGGTCAACTGTAGTTTAATTTTTGTTATTGTACATATAAAATAACAATTATTCATAAAAAACCAAGTGAATTAATTGATTATGACTAATTTTGAGATAATCAACCAATGGTTGATTGGAATTTCATGTTGTAATTATTTTGTAATTTGTTATTTAATTTGTAATAATTACATTTAATTTCTTTATTGATGACCTTCATGTCATCACTATCTCTAAGAATGAAAGTTTATATATGTCTATAGTAAATTGTTAGGAATCTCAAACCCCCCAAACCCCTCACTTTCATGAAAGTAATACTATAATTAAATGCGGTTACATAGAAGGTTATGATGTTCGGTGTTGTATTTTTACACCATAAATGAAAGGAGAATAGTAGTTGTTGAAATTAAAGATAATAAAGGCTCAAGAAATATTCCCTAGGTCTTAATTTTTTTATTGTATAGTTATAAACCAATCTATAAAATAATCTCAATATCAAGTCGCATTTATTTAACCATCACTAATTAAAAGATGTTACGAATTTTATGGTGTGATATAAATATATATAATTTGCAACTAAATTTTATTCATAGGTTATCATGCATGTTTCCATACATTTAAATGAATTAATTTATAATTATTAGGGTCTTAGATAAAATTTATCACCAAAAAGAGTTGTTAATCTTCGTTATTGTATAACATTAGAAGAACTACACACAAGGATTCATATTCACTTACAATAAAGTTTCTTTAAAGTAATCAAATCAATCACATATCAAAATTTTCAATGTGTTGACCGCCTATGGAATATTACATATCCTCTACTTGATGATAATAATTGGGTGTAAGCATCAACTTTTCTCAGGAAATAAGGTAATTATGGTTTAATAGAATTGTATATGGAAATTTATATTATTGATGGGTTGAAACCTACAGCTAAAAAAGCCTACTATGGTATACCCATTTAATCTAGTCCTTCACAACAATATGATTCAATTTTTTATCATATTACTCTAGTAACAGAGACCGCATATCCATATATTTTGAGGTGTACAATATCAAATGATATTATTTATGAACATAGAGGTAATAATATCGATAGAAATACAACATACAAACCCATTGATGCTCTACATTTAATGAATAGGACTTTCTCTAATGTGGAAGTATATGATAATATAATAAGGGATGTGGTATGTGGGGATGGTGTGGTCAATCAAACTTTAGGGGTTCCTTTGTTGGGTATGAAAGAACTAGAAATTATTAATCACCCTATCTTATTATATTTCTTATTATAGGGAATTTCATGTACATAATAATTTAGTTATAATGGAATTACTAAAAGTAGTGTATTCCCAAATGTTGTAGGTATCCCATCTTCCTCGATTGATAACACATTACATGTTATAAGAGATCTTTAAAGTTAAAATGAATAAAAAAATTGTTTAATTAATACTACATGAAGACGAATTTTTTATTCATGTTTGGTGAGTCAAAAAAGGTTAAATACATCATTCAGTGTAAAAAATATGGGATGGAATATAAATTTCACATATGGTAAATATATAATAAAATTTTTATATGTTGGGTGATATCTAATTTGAAAGTCCCATATACTTGTGTTCACCTAAGCCTATTATAGAGTCATTTTACATTATATGAATAATTTATATCAACCATTATTATTGGTATGATATAAATGTTTCCATGAATTCCAATTTTACTCATCTAGGAACAAATAAAACATTTTTTTAAATATAGGATAACTTTTTTTAAGGGTTGGATGTAAAAGAAAAGGGTAATTAAAAAAGTGTGTAGTGATTGAGATGAATCAAATAAGGTTTTTTCATATCTAATGGTATTATTGTATCTTAATAATTGGGTTATTTATCATCATTAAACCATTGAGTATGTCTCCTAGGGTAATTAAGTTGATTGAATAAAGGTGTTGTTTCATAGGCTATTTTGGGCATTCAAGTCGAGTATGATTTCATGATATGGATATAGAAGGATAAATGGTCATTTCCATATGATGTTAGAAGGTGATATGGACTTATGACCACTAATATTGTGGAATATATATGTAGGTTCTTTAATAGTGTTCATAAAATACCAATAATAGTATTAATATAAGATATGTTTTATCTATGTATAAGATACTTTGTTGGACACACCTGATAGGATTATATGGGGATTCACTTTGGTCAAAACTTATAAAAATACATTGATAAAATTTTATAGGATACATCATCATTTAATTCTTGAATATTTAACAAAGAAGGGATTTTCTTTATGGAAACATATTTCCATGATCCAATCATAGGAAATAGTGATCGAGTATTAGTGATCTTAATGGAACATAGGTTTTATGATGGTAGTTATTTCAATATGTTGATGTGTCCTTGTTCACGTGTTATTATTGATTATGCATCGATTAACTTATCTTGGGAACCCTATGTTAATCTAATAATTTTTTTACCACTCTCTCTAACTTTAATGGTGTTACTTTGATTATTATTAGTGACTTTCATCATTTTACCTTCCCTGTTGATT
Organism: Viscum album; assembly: GCA_963277665.1. NCBI lineage: Eukaryota > Viridiplantae > Streptophyta > Magnoliopsida > Santalales > Viscaceae > Viscum > Viscum album. The sequence goes on from OY728166.1 coordinate 208,470,939, forward strand.
AGCCAACTATGGCCCCTAATATTACCAAGTTTTCCCCCAAGTAAATCCAAAGTATACTACTATTATAAATGATATTTATTGTCCTTTATAATATTTTTGGGACTATTATTCACCTTATGTCAGAGAAAATGTCACAATAATGAAAAATACCCCAACATGGTAGGAAAGAACTCTAATTCTTGTCATCTTTGACCATTTTTATGTATTTTATCACTATTGTGTGAACATTTTATTGTATTCTAGATTATTTTATCTTTCACTGTGGATGAATACTATATACCTCATTTTTTTAGTATTATTTCATAAAAAATTATAATATGTATATCATTAAGTATAACTAACAATGATTATATCATATGTAGATGTGGAGGACATTCCTTTACTCAACTTCTAGGATAGTTATGTTTCTCATGTCGTATTAGAGGTTCATTATGTTCCACCTCTGAGCATATAGACATCACACCACTTTTATTGCATAACGCCCCCACATTTGATTATAACCTATCTATAATGTTTCGGGTTCTATATTTAAGTGATGTGAAACTTTATATTTTTCAGTCACTGTGTTATTTCAACACTTTTAGAGTGATGGATATCAAAGACACATATTTTCCATCAAATAGAAGAAGATAATACCATTACTCTCAAAGATTTATTTATTGTGTTATGACTCCTTATAAAGGGTGTGGTTATGAGAGGCTGAGTTTTTTGTGACTGGTTTGATTTGGTATAAAGACTATTGGGAATAAAGTTTTGGGATAGTGGAAGATCCATCATCAGAATTTATTTATGCATGCCATGGATAAATGAGAACTTCACCCATCTATTTGATGATGTAGATGGAATAATTATATGGAGATTTTTATATGCATACATTCTATACCTTATTGGAGATATGATCTTTGTTTACCATTCTATAGAACCTCAACCAGTTGGGGGTATATATCTTGGGTCAGCATATTTTAAAAGCACTATGCAATTAATTTCATGTCAAAAAGATTTATATTATAGGATGTGTTATTCTTATTTATAAGTGGGAATGGGATCACATCCCTTTATTCACTTTGTATTGTCATGTTCTATTGTTTATTGGTGTTATAAAAGACTACCATGCATGGATGATGGTAGTTTATCCATCCTTATGTGAAATAAAAATATATAAATTTATATTATGAAACTATAACTCCAATAATGTTTTTATAGGAAAATCTAGGCCCATAGATATTTAGATATTTCCAAATATAATATCCACATGTAGAGACTTATGTTGGGTAGTCTTTGGGTGAGTGATGCACATGATTATTAATTATATACTTAAATTGTTATTGTTTATCATTAATTATTCCTTTTATTAATTATATATATATTTCCTATTTAAATTTTCATGGATATAATATTTCATGTAACATCCCAGACCTTTCTAGCCCATTCCTTTGTGATTTATGGGAGTTGGAGATGTTGGGAGGAGATGTGAGAGTGAAGGGGTGTATTTGAGCTGAAATTTTAGCTAGAGAAAGAAATTTTAGCGTGGTGGTATGTGTTATGTTGTGTAGGTTGAGGATTATAGTGTGGAGGGACCGGATATGGTGTGGTGCCTTGATTAGTAAAGATTTAGTGGTTTTTTCATTTTATATACCCTTGTGGTGTGGTGACTACACTACACCATGGAGATTGGGATTGACTATCTAATATCTATTTTCTCCAAGGTTGTTGTGGCATGGCACTAGGGGTTATATTGTAGGGCCTTAAGGGTCATATTTTCATGGATCTAACATTTCAAGGGAATCAGTGGCATGGCGTACTATTTGTATTGTTTTCATTACCCTAGTTTATAGGATATGGGGTTTGACCTAATTAAAATAAGGGATCTGTGTTGTGATCTTCATTGTGGATTCTGGAGATTGGATTGATCAAGAACCATTACGGAATGGCTATCCTTTTTATTTCATGATTTGTGTGAAAAAATCACTCATAGTGGTGTGGAAAAGGGTGTTGCATCATGGCCTTCTATTTTTACACCTTATATAAATTTTTAACCCCTCTTAACATTATATTATTTTCCCCCTTCTACTTTAAACCCTGAGTGACTTAAGGACCTCTTTCAAAGACTTTGATCCCCCTTTGCTAGTCTCTATCCCTTGGCTTATAGAGACTGATCCCTAATATCTTTAGGTGACTGGTGTAATCCACTTAATGAAGATAAGAAATTGGGATTAAATAATGGGAAATTTTATGTCTATAACTCCCTTATCCTTATTTTTAAAATCACAATGCACTCTATATGAATTTTATTTAACTAAAATCTATTTATCTTAGTCAAATCTATATAAGAATATTTTAAGTTGAACTCATTTCAGAGAAATTCGTCAATAATCTTACCATAATATGGTGTCTTAAAAGTTTAATCCATCAAAATATGCAAAACTTTAGTATTTTTAATAGATGAGTCATTATATCAGTGTATAAATAACACATAAAAATAAGTGGGTTTCAAACCATAGGAAGATGATAAAGTTCCACTGATGTTATTAAAAATTACTCTGAGAAAAGCATAATTTAACCATTGAAGTTTGTTTTGGTGATATCTATAAATTTTCTTGCACCTCAGCTGATCATAAGATAAAAACATGAAGCTTACACAAGTCATTATAAATATCATTAATTTTGTTAAATCTTGAAACTTCTCATTACATGAGTGCGCTTCCAACTAGTGTAATTCTCTTTTTGGGTTATTATCTTGAATCACATGCTTGGTAAGGTTTTAATTGTAATTTCTTCAAATTTTATTATTGTATTCATTCTTATTATTACTTTCATGGTTGGGTAATTTCAAAATAAATACAAATATAATATAAATCTTCATGATTGAGGGATTATAAAAGGAAGATAGATATTGTCTAGATGCTATATTGAGGTATTCCTATAATAGGAAAACATATCTTGTTTTAATAAATTTAGATCCAAGGATTCTATGTTAATGAAGATATAGGACCTTATGATAGGTTTATAGTCTATGTTTTGTAGGGATAATAGCTATAAAGTTAGGGAGATACCTAGGGTCTTGGATTTTCATATGTTACTCCATGTTTTATTGATTTTCATTATGCTCAACAATTTAATTATTTCCATTACTTTAAATACTTTTTTATTGTTTGTTTAATTTCTATTGTGTATACACAATCAAATTTCCAATTGTATTTTTATTAATTTTACTCTGATGTTTTGAACGTATCTAAACTATATTATTTTTGTTAAATTAAATTCTTCAATTTGGTTAAAAAAAGTAAGTTTTTTTCACCCCCCCCCCTCTTACAGTGTACTTTCCTATTTCATTTTGGGACACACTTGGTATCAAAACTTATCTCTATAATTATAGGATTATTTTAATCTTGATTTCTTCTATTTATCTTACTAGAATATATTACCATAATATTTTATTTTCACTAATCTTATAGTAGATGAAATTTTATTTTTTAAATGGCAGGATTGCCTATTAGAACATTAGAGAATCTAAATCCCAACAGACCACCCATATTTTATAAAGTAGACTATAAGTAATAGATAATAAAAATGAATATTTTTATGATAAACACATGAGTTGAAATTTTTATTATGATGACAGTAAAATGTAAGATCTTATAAAATAAAGTTACTACTTTCACTATAGATGATAAATCTAAACATCAGTTGAATTTTTGAGTTTAAAATACTCTTATGTTCAATGATAAGAAACATATACAATAAAATATCTTCTTATGAAACTGAAATCAATATTTTTAAAAGGTTTTAATTAAATCATTTCAGAAATTTTAAAGTTTTGGAAACTAGAAGAGCGATACTCAGAGAAAACTATAGATATTTTAATTCTATACCAGTATAATCAATAGCATATATGAATTAGAGATTCATGACCATTGTGAATGACTTATATTCATTAGGAGAGAATGAATTGATAGATGATTATCTTATTTAATTTTTTTATATAATGCCTAAAAAGTTGGAATCTAAGAGAAAAGTTATATATGGCATAAAGTATTTAACCAAGTTAAGTCTTGATGATTTTATTGGAACCATAATGCGGTATGAAACCAGGTTAAAAATATATGATTAAAAGGGAAAAACAAATAATGGAGTAGCTTTTACATCTATTTCTGATGAAACTACTTCTATAATATCCAAATCTAGAGAACTAATTCTGAAGACTATGAAATCTAAGAAGAAAAGTAAAAAATCATTCTGGTTATATTAATTTAGACAATAGTGAGGATGATTTAGATTAGCGTTCAAGGATAATGAATAAGATTATTGGAAAGAATCACTTCAGTTATAATTTAAAAATTAATCTTAATGATAAATATGAAAACAAAGTATCCACTAAAATAGTATATTATGAATGTAAGAAATCATGCCACATTAGACTTGATTATTTTAAATTTAAAATAAAATAAAGAAATCGAAAAAGATATTATAAATGAAAGGGAAAGAAAATTTTGAAATCCCTATATACGTAGTATACAAGTGGATGAGATACAACTTAAGAAAAATTATCAGATGAGAGTGATAATAGCCAGAAGATAGTCAGATTCTATGCAAATATTATTGAAACTGAAAATTTTCTCATGTACAAGGTAACATATCTATCCTTAAACAATTTAAATTTTAATTATAATTATCTATATACTTCATATGTTTACTCAAGTTCAATTTTCATATAAGAATAAAATGAAACTTCATCAAAATATGAGGAAGATATTTCTACTTCTAAGGAAATGACTAGATATGTGACTCTAATTGAGAAGAAAAACTCTAAGTTGATTAAAAATTAATATTATGCTAAAGTGGATCTTTTCAATGAAAATGATTGAATTTATAAACTTACTTTTGACATTTCTGATATTTCATCTGAATTAAAAAGAAAAAACTAATTATAGTTAAAATCATAACAATTAAAACTTGGTTGTAAAACTAAACACTAAAATCATCAATTTGAAAAAGATTCTATCAAATTTTACCTATGGGAAAGAAAAATTTTATGAACATTAAATACAATTAAAACCATCTATAATATATTCTATAATAGTTTTTACTTTCAAAAATACACATTTCTATCCAAATTACTTTATCCCTAAAAACTCACCTTTTGTACTAAATTTCAAAGAGTATTTCATTGAAAAAAATGTCCTTCAAATCAAATCCAATCATTTGATTTTCATAGATCTTATATTTCAAAATAACTAGTAATTTTTTAATATAAATTAGTTGTACAAATGTGGGTTCCAAAAATTTTATTTGTTAACATTTTCAAACCCAAGCAAGATTTGGTAGAAAAAACTTAGTCCTTATAATTTTAGGATGGAAGGTTGAGTGATATTAGCTAAAACACATGGTGCATGGATGATGGATATTCATGATATATGACTAGAATGAAGTCAAACTTTCAAAGACTTAAAAAGATAAAACGTATAAAAGTAACATTTAGAGATAATGCCTAATGTGAGATTATTATATTGTAGATGTTTATTTTATTGATAAGACCCTCATTTAAAGTATTTATATATTATAAGACTTAGGCATAACCTTATTATCATAAGTCAATTATGTTATAGAGTTTATCTTGTAAACTTCAATAATGATAAATCTACTATTAAAAATTATTAATACATGATAATGTTTATACCCTTGACCTAGAAGACCTTAGAAACTAGGATTTATATTACTTAAGTGCAATAGAGGGTCAATCATGGTTATGGAATAAATGTTTTGGATGCTATAATGATGGAAATCTATCTAAACTTACTAGGAAGTACTAGTGACGGATTTACCAGAACTTTGGTTCAATTATTCAAGAGTTTTTTATCCTTTATAATATGGTAAGAAACATAATATAAGATTAAAATACATTGTTGGCATATAAACTTATATAGGTTTATATTTATTTCACATGGATATCTTTTTTGCCACAAAAACTATGAGTATTTAATTAAAACACTATGTGTATTCCATGGTTGATGATTACACAAGATATACATGGGTCTATTTTCTCATAAAGGAATTGGAAGAAAATTTTAATTTTTAAAATTTTCATGCTTTTGTTAAAAATGAGAAAAACCTAAATTTGATTACTATCTAGAGTGATCACAGTTGGTGAATTTCAAAAAATTTATTTTGAAACTTTTTTTAGTAAGAAGGGAATTACTCACAACTTCTCATCCCCCAAAACTCTTCAAAAAAATGGTGTAGTTTAATGAAGGAACAAAATTCTTCAGAATGTAGCATGAACCTTGTTAAGTGAATGTTTTATTTCTAAACATGTTAGGGATGAAGTTGTAAGTGCTTATGGTTATACTATAAATCATGTTTTACTTTACCCTTTTATAAATAAAACTTCTTATGAGTTATGGACCAAAAAATCCAAAACATTAATACTTTAGAGTAATTTGATGAAAATTATTTATTCTAAATAAAAAAATATCATCTATAAAAATTTGGTCCAAAGGATGATGAAGGAAGATTTAATAGTTACTCTATAACCAGTAAGGCTTATCATGTTTTCAACATATAAATACATATTGTTGAGGAAATATTACATGTTGATTTTGATGAAATTAAACTCTTTTCATCCAATGGCCCAGAGGCCTTCAAATTTTTTATTATTGTGAAAATCCCCCTTTTAAGGGATGAATGGGGGAAACCCCCACAGACTCCAAAGACTTAAGGACAATCACACCCAAAGGAAAATAGAATTAAAACTGGAATGACCACAAAGAACTACCCTCCCTAACAAATGATCATGATGAAACTCAGCACCATTGCAACGTTGTTCGGCAATCAAGTGTCTTGTTTCAAAGAACAGGCTCGATTCGATGGCTGATGACATACCCTCTCAAAAAAACAAATCCAAAAATATATTGAAAAGATAAACCTCCAGCTTTGGATCCTCCATTGGGACTAGTTCCGAGTGGTTAAATCCAACTGCACTGACTTTCCACCTTTGGGGTCAAACCAGGAACAATTGCAATCTCCAAACCATGAACCGAAAATGATTAGAAAGATCATCATTCCACGAGTCAGCCTCCATAGGAACAATAACTAGACCAAGCCCCATTGTTATTCTCATGACTCCCAACCACTGTTGTAGCCACTAAAGAAACAAGAAGAAAATCCAAAGGATATGAATCCAGGTCAACGTCTCCCAAGATTGGAGTCCCAACACCACACTAAGGGACGTCACCAGTGAAAGGGTCTGGGCTACTCCAAACTAGAAACACCACTCTAGGCATGTATCCGCTCAGAAATAAACCACAAACTCACCCTCACTGGGGTCCAGTGCAAGCAACCATAGAAAACAAGGGACAAAACTCGAAGAAAGACATAAAACAATCCAGTCATCGCACATCCACAGATCCAGAAAAGAAGTGTAGAAAACCAAATGCATAAAACATCAGGATCAAAACTTTTGGAAGGACACAAGACCACCACACACTAGAATACCCCTCCCCTCCACCTCGTTCCATGGCTAATGCCAAAACCACTGTACTGGAGAAACTCACCCGACTCGACCCTCGCCCGCTGACACCAATCCAGTTCCAGCGCTGGAAAGCCATGCCAACCCATCGTGACGTCATCACCCTCTAGATCCAGAGCTGACACCCATCCTAAATCCTCAGCAATCGGACCTCACCAAATCCCACACCCCTCAGCCGTCGATCCTCGCCATATCTGACACCTTTCCTGAGTAGAGGAAGCGGAACCCCTGAACACCAGCTACGACGAGACGAAGTGGAATTCAAACCCAAGCTGCAAAGACTGGAAGACTTCATTGTAAAGTAGTGAATCCTTTAGAATATATATCAATAGAATTATAAATTATAGAAAATATCTTGATAAAATAAGTACAACCAATAGTTGTAGAACCACATTTCCTTTTCTCAAGAAATCAGTCAATCTTAAAGAATTATCTATCTGATAATATCATTGGATGTGTTGACTAGCTTATAAAATTCATAGTTCCTTAATAAATGAAAGTAAACATTTTGAATTATTATCATATTTTAGACCTAAAATATTAGAATATTCATTAAGTTATGAAATTTGGATAGGATACCTACAAGATGATCTCAATCAATTTGAATGGAACAAGGTTTGTACCTTGGTTGAATAACCAAAATATATTCTAATAATTAGATTCAAATGGGTATTTTGAAACAAATGTGATGAAAATGGAATTATATTTAGGAATAAATAAAGGATTGTTTCTAAGGGTTATAATCAAGAGGAATACATGGACTATGAAGAGACCTTTACACTAGTTTCTAGACTTGACTCTATTCATATACTTATAGATTATATAACACATCTGAATTTTACTTTTTTTCAAATGGATTCCAAAATCACTTTTATTAATGGTTATGTATAGGAGGGATTTTTTTAGAACAACCACCTAGTTTTTAAGATGTAAAATTTTTCAAAAAATTATATAAACTTACTAAGGCACTTTATGGACTTAAACAATCTCTAAGAGCTTGGTATGAAAGTCTTAATAAATTTTTACTCCAAAATAACTTTTTAAGGTAATTTATAATCCAAATATTTTCATCAATAATGTTTTTATATATGCCAACATTTTTCAAATTTATTTTTAAGTAATTATTTTCGGTTCAACTCAAAAATATCTCTCTGAATTCATTTTAGAACCAATGAAAACTGAGTTTGAAATGAGCGTGATGGGTGAACTTAGTTTTTTCCTTGGTTTTAAAATTTATCAAAAACTATAAGGAAAAATTTTAACAAAAAATAAGTATATTAAATCTTTACTTAAACATTTTATTTTAAAATTCCATGATCATAAGTACTATTATTGAAACCTCTATCAAACTAGATCTTAATGAATCCAGAAAACCTGTTAATCAAAAACTTTATCAAGGAATGATCAGAAGCCCAGTTTATCTTACAATTAATATACTATAAATTATGTTTTCTATGTTCTTGTGTATGAGATTCCAAGATAATCCAAATGAATCACACCTTAAATTCATTAAATGGATATTCCATTATCTTAAAGGAGATTTAGAACTTGGACTATCTTATTCCTCCAGAATTTACCTTTTTCTAAAAAGTTATTTGGATGATTAATTTAGAGGATATAGATTGGATATTAAAATTACTTTAAGTATTTTTCACTTTCTAAGATAATATTTAGTTTCCTAGACATGAAAGAAGTAACACAAAGTTTTACTTTCCATTTCTAAAGATGAATATGCAGCAGCTGGAAGTTATAATGCGCAATTGTTGTGGATAAAACACACAATTACTAATGTTAGAATGTGTTTCACTAAAAAACCTTTTCATTGTGATAACACTAGTGTTATATATTTTTATAAGAACTCATCACATCATTCACAAGAAAATAACATGAATATAATACACCATTTCCTATAAGAACACGTGTAAAAAATAAGATATTATTCTTCAATTTATAGGAACACGAAATTAGTTTGTGGATATTTTCACTAAACAAGTTAATTATAAAATATTTTAATATATTAAATATAATTTAGGAACAATCAATATTAAGTGATCATAAATTCACTTGGTGTTTACGCATCTCCTGAAATTGAAAAAATAATCAAGAAAGGAGGAGGGAATCTCTTCCTTGTTTGACTTTAATAATTTTTTTTCATCCATAAATTAAGTTATCAAAAAAACACTTTCAAGTAAGTTTAAAAAAATGAATATTCTAAAATTAAGTTTTGATATTAAATTTTTTCTTAATATATATATCTCTAACTCCTTTTATTCAGGGTTAGTTATTACTTTTATTTTTAACTAACTTCTTAATTAAGAAACATCTAAACACTAAATAGTTCAACAATTTAGATAAATTCATTCTAGAACGATATTCTATGGAAGAATATCAAGATGAATTTTTAGAAGATAAATTCATGAGTTTTTGTATTTCTAATTCAATATTATGAATTTTTTAAAGATATAAAGTACTATTTAATTTTTCTTGTACTTGAATTTTTATTAGAAGGTAACTGGTATATTTTAAATAAATTAAAATTCCAATTATTAAATAATTCGTATGAATCGTGTTTTAGCTTCATCGGTTACTTCTACCTTGGTAGATTGGTCAGATTTTTCAATATCAATTCCATTTCGATCAAACTATTTAGTATCTCTATGATCAAATGGATCATCTGAACCATTTGATCATTGAAATATTTAATATTCTGATCAAAAATGAATTTATATTGAAAATTTTAATTAATCAATCAAGTAATAAGTACTTATAAAAGATAAAATATATGATTGAAATAATTCCTAAGAGAAATAAATTTCTAATTTCTGATTATTGTATACTTATCCTTGGTATTAATGAATGAATTCATTTATTTTTTCAATTATTTATATTTTTTAACTTAATTTTTCCATTCCAAAATGGAAAGTTTATTTTTCATTTCAGGAATATTTTTTCAATAATATTCATGCACACTCAAAGAATAAAACTCTTAAATATATTTCACTAATGGGGGAAATATTTTATTTTACTCTCAAACCTTACATTTTATTCTATATTAAACTTTTATTACTAGTTGTTATTCTTTTTTAAAAAATAAAAGTGGGAGAAATATTAGAAATGATAATTTTTACTATAATTTTTTTCTGAAGGGGGGGGATTTGTAAAACAAAGAGGTATATATGTAAAGACCCAATATTTTAAGATCATTAGAATTAGTGGATACTATTTATCACTTTCATCATAAAAAAGTTGATTTTATCAAAATCAAAAAGATATATTTTAATTATTTTATTTTAAAACTCTAAAGTTTTCATCTATTTATTATGATTTGCAAAAAAAGGGGGGATTTTTAAGTTCATGAATCTTTCATCCTTGTTTTAAAAATCACAATCAACTTTATGAAAATTTTATTTAACTTGAATTAGTTCCTATTAATAAAAGTTATAAAAAAATATTAAAATTGGTTATTGAGAAATTTATCAATACTCTTACCCAAATATGGTGAATCAAAAATTGAATCCATTGAAAGTTACATAACTTTACTATTTTTACTAGATATAGCATTGTAGTGGCATATAAATAACACATCGTAAGAAATTCCTTTCAAACCTTCAAAATATGATCAAGCACTATCAATGTTGTTATAATTGACTTTGAGAAAAGTAGAATTGGACCATTGGAGTTTTCTATGGTGAAAAATATAAATATTACCACACCTAGTATAATTATATGAAACAAACATAAAGAATACATAAGTCATTTAGAATATCATTGATCATGTTGAAATGTGTAACTGATCATTGCCTAAGTGTGTTTCCTCCCAATGTAATTTTCTTTATTAGTGATTATTTGAATCACATTTTTAATGATTTTTTTCATTGTAAGTTATTTTATTTTTCTTATTTTATTCGATATTTTTTAATCTTCATGATTGAGATATTATAGAAAGAAAATAGAGATTCTTTGATCGCTATGTCAAGGGTTTTTGAAGATTGGAATACAAAGATTCTTCCAATCAAGTTAGATTGATGGATTCCATGATAAGGATTTTAAAAGACTTTCTGATAGGTTTATAGTTGAGGGATTTCAAGGATTAAAATACAAAATAACTTTCAACAGGTATAAATTTATGGAGATACCTAGGGTCTTGGATGAATACTCCCTTACCGTTTTGAGTCTAAGTGAAGACTTCCCAGATAAGAGGGTGTGCACTTTTAATAATATCATTTTAGATGTAATTAAATTTTCATCCATTACTCCATGATTTTTAATTTACATTATTTGGAAAAATTGGATTATTTTCATTACTTTTAATAACTTTGTAGTGCTTGTTTAATTTTTATTGTGTATACAAAATCAAATTTCTGATTGTAGTTTTATTAATTTTACTTTCATATTTTTAATTTATCATAACTATATTGTTTCCAATAACTTTAATTCTTAAAGTTATTTGCAAAATTGCAAGTTATTTTTAAATTTTAATCCACTCCTACCCCCCCCCCCCATTTCATTGTACCAACCTATTTCGCATCAGGCCACAAGGAATAATTTAGAAGAAAAAAAGATGTAATGTTATGACCTGAATAATCAGATTCATCTCAGTTTATCACATGATCTCATGCACACCTCCTCATACTCAAGAGGCTGTTAACTAGTAGTGAAGGACTAAATTATAACATAGGGAGTCTATTCCCTCAGTTTAGATATCCAACCAATGAAGAAACACAAGGAACCAATAAATAAATAATAATCCAATATAATGGAAGTAACCAAAATAAACCATGTTGTGACAAATGGAACACAGGTCATACAACATAAACTAAAAGACCCCCAATGTGGGAGGTTAAACAATATTTTATGATAAAATAAAGTAAACTAAAGACACTATAGTAATATTATGGTGTCTATACCAAAATCAACCCTATCCTCTAATCTCCACTTTCTCAACCACCTGATGCAAGGTCATTGCCCTTAACTGGATCCCTGACCATGAAATCTACATGTGCATCAAAATTTCCATGCAAGGTGTGATTATAAACCCTATAGGACACCAAAAATGTGTCCTTAACATAAGTTTATAAATATAAAAAAGTTTATTCCATGAACACAAGTAAATTTGTAAACAAATAATCATGTGTCAAGTCATCATGTGTTAACCAATCTTCCATGAACCCCAGTTTTACCTGCTTCAGCACCAAGTAGGGAGGAAGGTTAGAAGTAATCATTGCATAACTTATATCATTCCATAAGGTCTGAATATTGAATTGGTAAATTCATCCAATTATAATGGATTTATTTTCCAACATTAGGAAAAAATTCCACACCCGCCTTTAAGGAAAAGCTATAATATCTATATGTTGACCCAATTCACAGTTCTAGGGAAATAGACACTAATACATATCAACACAATATCTAGCTTTAGGCCAGTTAATTTCCCACATGTAAACCTAATATCTAGTTATGTGGAAATCCACATTACCAAAAGTCATCACTGAAGATGAAATTAAAAACTTCCAATCACAATAATGGCACTCTCCCTCTAAGGGGCCAACAAGTCGAGTTAGACCTACATGGTACCTTTAAACCAATCATAGTGGAATCATACATGAATCCAAACACATGTCCCAATATAGAAAGTAATAAGCATGTCATATCAAGAAAGGGTCTCATGGGATACACATTCATCCACATGTGAATCATATCAAGCAAGGGTATCATGGGATAAAAGGGCAACCACATGTAAATCATCTCAAGCAAGGGTCTCACAGACTACACACACACCAACATGAAAATAATATCAAGTAAGGATATCATGGTATACATACACATACCCAATTATATAATATAACATAAAATTTTATACAAGGCCCCTAAATGGTAAGGACTTAATACCTCAAAATTATCAACTCCTAAAGCCAATAGTTTTCACCTAGATTGATCTCACATACCATTAATCCATGGAAGCTTCTCCAATTCATCGCATGAGAATTATATAATCAATATCGTATAATAATAACATGATAATAGTAAGGATTCTATTTGACTTACCCCATGAGAACTACTATCGCTAAATGATCTATATATAATCAATAGAGTGAGAAATATTCTTAATAAATCTAGGATCTAATCCTTAAATGATCCATGAATTCTATTTTATATCACATGAGAATGCATATATCTATCCATAACATCCCAGATTTATGATTCATCCAATCAGAAAGAGGAGTTTTAGGGAAGAATAATCATATCTTACAAAATTTGAGCCACCAGATCGATCCAATATTCAAGTGTCGAGGAGATGGGAAGAAGAGATCCAAATACATATTATAGGGTACCTTCGATTCATTCTAATAGACTGAGGGATTATCAAAATAGTGAGGATATAAAATATAGGTTTCATGATGAAAATATGGGGTTTCCCTAATAAAAAACTCGATTGGGCCTACTAGATCACTGATAGATTTAAGAAGAGCCTGGGGATATGGACTCTACCACTAGCCGATCGGTGGAATTGTACTGATTGGATAGTGTTGCCCAGGTTGTTCCTAGGCCACTTACATCTCCACCAGCTAGCTATTGGCATTGAACTGGCTAGCTGATGGCACCCCAGTAGCTTCAAAGCTACTAGTCGGTGCCCACACGTCCTAAATCTTTTGGTCCCTGGTTTCCAAATTCCTCTAAAACATATCAAAACTTGAATAAAGTACAACCAAGATACATTAAAATTAAAGGAAAACATACCATGAAATTTTAGGTCATTACAAGTATCCACCTCTAACAAATTATCTTCCTTGGGAAGTGTCTCTATGTGTCTTAATCAAACAACTCGGGCCACTGATACTGAACATTATATTATTATTACCAATTCTCCTCTTAGATACACTCATGCTACTATATAACTCAAATAAGTGGCACCATATTCCCCAACATCAATTTCTTTCTCCCGTTCACAATCTAAACCAAATGCTCCACAAAAGATTCATCAAGTTCTAAATAAACTTCCTCATTGTTGATCACATATATAGGATCAGTCTCATACTTAAAAATATTAGACACATGGAATTAAATATGCATACCTTGATATCATGGAGTAATATATAGTCAATAATCCATTATCCTGATGCATTCTATGATCTTTAACGGTCCCAAAAACCGGTGCTAACTTTCCTTATTTCAAAAAATGTCAATGTCCCAACCATGGTGACACCTTTAAGAAAACTAAATTAATTATAGTGAACTCCTAGGGTCATCACCTCTAGTTAATATATAAATTCTACCTGGTCTGATTGGTAACTGACTGATTCCAAATTAGCTACACTAGCTTGTAATTATCATATACTAAACTTGGCCCAATAACATCTAGCTCACATGCCTCGTGCCAAAACAGTGGTGAATGAAAAGGTAGAACATAGAGAGCCTCAAATGGATCCATCTAGATTTAAGACTGGAAACTTTTATTGTACCTGAACTCTACCAAGGATATATGATTATCCCATGTTCCAAAAAAATCCAAAGTGCATTCCCTAAACATATCCTCTAAAATCCAAGTTATTTTTTCTAAATGTCTATCACCCTATTGATAACACATCGTACTCAGCTTAAATTGAGTCCCTATTTTCTTTTTCAATCCTTACCAAAATATTGACATGAAATGAGCACCTTAGTCAGATATTATACTTATAGGAACTTCATGTTGTCATATTATCTCTTATATGTAGAGCTTGCCTAAATCATCCGCTAAATGGGTATACCAAATTGGAAAGAAATGAGTAGTCATCATCAAATAATCAACTACAAAATATATCACATCTCAACAACTCAGGGTCTATGGTATCCCCTTAACAAAATCCATTTTCACCTCATACCACTTACATATTGGAACTAGAAGAGGCTGAAGCAATTTATATGGTTTCTTATGATCAACTTCAATCCTCTTATAGATAAGACAATGATAGAAAAAACCCACAATATTTGTTTTCATACTTGGAAATTATAAAATCAATTAGATATCACAATAAATATTATTTAAACTCAATTACACTTCCCATTATGACACTTGAGAGTCTCTCATAAACTCTTCTCTCATATAAGTAAGAACCATTATCCAGTCATGAACCTATATCACACCATCTAAATCCAGAGACTATCTTGGAACTTGGTTATTCCCTGATTATCGTTCCCACATTACTGGACACTCTAGATTATATTCTTGTCTAGCTTTCACTCAGTCCACTAAAGAAAAAATGATGAATAAATGAGCATGGGTCATCACCTCTTGATCCTTAGATGCACCCATCAACTAGTCTGTTAATAAGCTAATCAATAATCTCTCTTCTTCCAATAATCTCTCTATAAGATCTTATGTATTCATACTAAGATCATATACAATAACATTTCCTCTACCTGGAGCATAATCCATCTCAATGTTAAACATTTACAGGTACTCAACCCAACACCTCTGCCAAAGGTTCAAATCTCACTAATAGAAGATATATTGTAAGCTCTTATTGTATGTATAAATGACAAATATATCATCAAAAATATAGTGTCACCAATATTTTAGGACATGAACCACCACAACTAACTTTAGGTCATGATTAGGTTAGTTTAGATCATGGGGTCATAGTTGTTGAGACCCATAAGCAACTACCTAGTCTCTCTACATCAAGACAGCTAACAAACCAAGGATTTAAGCATTGTAGTAAATTGTATAAACAATCATAGGTTTATTAAAAATTAGAATTTTGGTAGATTTAAACCTTATCTTCATCTCTAAGAATGACTTTTTGCACTATTCAATGCAATTTAACTTCACCCCCTTCTTTGTAAGTTCGTCCATGGGTGCTACCATATGGGACAAGTCCTAGAAAATCTGTTTTTAATACCCAAATAACCTAAGGAAACTCAAAATATTGAACAAATTACTAGGAAATTCCCATTATTTAACTACATAAACCTTCTCTATATCAATGAAAATAACTATCTCATAAATAAAATGCCTGATAAATCATACCTATTGGATCCAAAAGTGACACTTTGAAAGTTTTTCATAAAGTTGATGAACTTGAATTGCACTTAATATAATATCTAAATTTATAGCATGAAATTATGAGGCTTGTGAATATATCAATATATGATCAATTAATAAAAAAAAATTAGTCTAGGTATATGTGAAATATCTTATACATGAGATCCATGAACACTACTAGAGAATTTTTCAACCCAAAAGGCATCACGATATACTCATACAACCCATATTTTCTCCTAAACATTATCTTCTTTATGTACTCTTATTAGACTCGTAGTCATTGGTAGTTGTTTCATATAGAATGGTTTTACAAACACTCAAGAGGGGGTATATTGATTTCTTGAAAATTTTCTTCATTTTAAAACAACCCTCTTTAAGGTAGGAAAATTCTAGTATTTTGTAAACTAAAATAAGAAATGGAAAATAAATGAAAATAGAGAAAATTTGAACATGAGAGATTTATAGTGGTTCGAGGAACAGATATCCCCTAGTACACTCAACCAACACTATACTCCATGAGTTTAGTGACTTTATATATACCATCTCTTTTTTCAGGGACACTTTACTAAGTGCACGCAGATATTACTTGTTACAAAGGTTCAAGAGCTTTTAACCAGTCTCTCCCTTTACAAGACCAATCCACAACCTTAACACCCTCAATCACACTAAGTGCATATAGAAAAAAATATGAATAAAAAAATTGGAAAATGGTGCTATAACAACCCGAGATTTCATGAAATGTTATTTTTTGAATAAATTTAACTTCTTGGAAATATTGTGTTACATGCAACATCATGTTTTAATGAACCGCAACAAGATATTAACATTATTTTCTAAACACAGGCGTTATTACCAAATCATCAAACAAAGAATAATTAATATGAAAAATTAAATTTTAAATATTAAGTGTCATTATTTTATATAAATAAAACATATTGATAAAAAATTACATAATTTTTGGTAAAATATTTATATGTTTTGAAAATACTATTTTCTCAAAAAAAAGTTTTTTATTGATTTTGTGAAAAATAATAAAAATATTTTTTAAATATTTTTGAGATTTTTTTTGAAAAAATAATATTAGTATTTGAAATATAGTTGTCAAATTTTTCTTAGATTGAATTTTTGGGGTTTTTTTGAAAATATTAATTTTTCAATGAATAGTGAAAAATACTAGTTTTTATTGAAAACTCTCTTTTCATTTAAAGAATTTATAAGGTTAATTTTGTTTTAAAATAGTTTTAAAAGTAAAATTAGTTTATTTATATATTTATTAATCCAATTTTTTTTATTTTAATCAATTTAATATTGAATCTTGATATAAAAACTTCTTAAACGTTTGAACATTTTCTCTTTAGAGAACTACTTTCTTATCGCGTCTGCGGGTTTATTTTAAATTAATTTTTTCAAATTAAATGAATTGAATTATAAAAAATGGATTAAATATTTTTAATTTAAATAATTTGTATTATTTAATAATTTAAACTTAATTTTTATTCAAAATGAATAGTAAAATAGTAAAAATTAATTATCACGGTTAAGGTTAAAAGGGGTTTACCAAGGGGTTAAACTAAAAGTTAAAGGATAAAATGATATCAAAACTTATAAAAAACAAATTTTATAGAAATATTTAGACCATATAACCTATAATGTTCGATAATGTACCATTTTGGATCCTTGGGTCATTTGAAAAACATGGGTACGCATTATTCTTTTAAAAAATTCCATGTGTATCATCTCCCCCACTTATAGAAGGTCACCCCCTCTCCTCCCCTCTTCACACTTCCAAAACCATTTGTTTCAGCCAATACCTAACCAAATATATTCTCTAATTTCCTATACACTTCTTATATGCCTTATTTTGATTATGAAACTCTCCTAATAATATTTTATGTATAAACCTAAAGGGGTTCTCTAAAGAAGAGATAAAATTCTTAAACATGTGTTTTTGTTTTATTTCTTCTTCCAACTCCTTAAAATATTATTAAAATATGATAATAGAATAACACCAATATATATCATATACTTATATGTTATTATATTAATTTAATAACCAAAATCCATTCCCTCTTCCATCAAATGGGATATGAAATCACCATTCATGTGTACGATAGACTATCGTCTCACGAATCGATGTTATTCATTTTCTATCACCACATCCCACAGATTTATATAATGATGTATTTAATATTTATATATTATATTTATTATATTATTATACCTATATAATTATAATAATACATCTACCTTCATACCTCCCAACCTGTTGGAAAACAATAATTTTGCTCGTGTGTATGGCGGATTACCGCCTCACAAACAGGTGTGATGTGTTTTTCAATACTATTTTATTAGGATGGTAATAAGGGTAGGATAAATATATATATATTATATTTGTAACATAATTATACTTATGTAATTATTATATCATATATTCCTTCTTACTTACCATTCCTTGGGGGATATGATAACGTTGTTCGTGTGTACGGTGAATTGCCGCCTTGAGAAGCGATGTGATTCATTATTTACGTACACTTTACATGGAAGGTAATATATATGTTTAAATAAAAATATATGATATATATGACATAATAATAATTATTTAAATTTAATATATTATTTACCATTATTTTTTTCAATTTTTCAAAAAATGGAAACAGTGTTTATGTGTACGTACGGCTTACCATCTCCATGAACGATGTATTTCATTTACCATCACTAAATTTTATAGATTAATATAAATAAATATATACTAAATATATATAAAATTTATATAATTTTTAAAATTCTAGATATTATGGAACCATTATCAAATAAATTGCACCAAAATTAACAAATCAAGACATACACAAAAAACAAAGTAGTTATTTCCTGAAACATGACTTTAACATAGAATTGTTAATAAACTGGTAATAAAAGGTCATAAGTAAATAATATATGGTATAATATATATAGGTATGTTTATTTAATAGATTTATAATAATCTTATATTTATTATACTTGAGGTTCAAACATGTATAAAGGAAGTAGAGACTTAAGGAAATGTATTTTTGTCTCAATTTATCTTATTTGGGACATACGTTATGTTATGAACCTATTTTATTTTATGATGTGTATACACATACCCTTAGACATGTTATATAATGAATATAACTATATTCATAATATTTAATTATTCTTTTGATGTTATTATTTAATGGGATTTACGGTTCAAAAGTTACCAATCATTAAGGGTTTTCCGTCTCACTTTTATTTCCCGTGAGACACATGTCATATTCACCAAATGTTTATTTTATGTGGTGTATATACTAAACATGAATGTATTTTATGATTATTACATCATAAATTATGAGGATTTACATATCCATTTTAGTATCTCTATTTTATGGGACTTATGATTCGAATTTACCAAAGTGGTAAGAGTTTTATGTTACAATCCCACCATTTATTAGGATTGTTTATGATTATGCTTCCAATGATGAAATATTATGATATATATATATATAAATAAACTCATGTATTTTATTCTCCTCTAGTTATTTCCAGATAATACATGTTTCCTTTGATCCACTTCTCTTAAAGTATTAAATAGACTAAAAATTATTTTTAAGAAAAAATCATCTTTATTTCTCTCTTCAGTCAAAAACCCTTTTTATTCCATATTCATGTTTTCTAAAAAAAATCTCAAAAAAGTTTAAAAATTTTACAAAGGATTTATTAAATATATTTTTACCCATGTTTTACTTTTTACAAAGTGTTTTAAAATGAATTTTTATTTTGTTTTATAAACTAGGCTTGTTTGGATTTTATCAAAAATGTTAAAGTAATATTTGTTTTAATGTGTATATCATGAACCAAATTTCCTAATATCATGAAAACCTAATGTTTTAAAGCTTCCTTTATAAGTTTCAAAGGTTATTTTAAAATAAAAGGATTTTTAAAATGTTTTGTGTTTAAAAAAATCAAAGTGTAAAGTATATTTTCCTAGACAAATGTTTTAAATGATATTTAAAGATTCCTTTATAAGTTTCTAAGGTTATTTTTAAATAAAATTATTTTTAATATGTTTTGTGTTTTAAAAAAAATTAAAATTATAAAGGCTATTTTACTCAATAAATGTTTCAAGTGATCTTTCAAACTCATTTTCCATCTAAGATGACATCCTTTTATGTAACTTAATCTTTACTAAGGATATAATCCAATGATACCATCTTTATTATTTCTCTAGATGGTTTATATTTATGATGAAAAATATTTATGAAACCTATTTATTTTCCATGGGTTATGCTATGAAGAAATGTTTTATGAAATCTTTTTCTTTTGATGGGTTATGATATGATGAATGTTTTATGAAGCCTGTTTCTTTTCATGGGTTTTTATATGATAAATATTTTATGATATTATGGAACACATATGTATAATTTTAATTATGTTATGGGTGGGGCCAATATCCCCCTCCAATGCATTAGGAAATTATTAATATCTCATGAGACAAATAGAACTATAATGGGGAGTCAACCCAGTTCAGTAAGGTACTTTTTCCACTATTAAAATATTGTGAATGAACCTTGACTACAATGATGGTTTGGGGAGTGAACCCATTACACTATGATATCCTTGAAAATAATCCTTGACTACTATGGAAATTATTTTCTATGCTTATGTGTATGCTAAAATTCTATGTCTTTTCTTAAAGTTATGCTCTCATGGCTCATGTTCTTTGATTTATTTATGATTCATGTCTTATGAACTGAAAATTTTTATGTCATGGACCAATATTTTGATCTTTGATAAGCAGGGTATGGTTTTCATATGTTATTCTCATATTATCATACCCTTATGCTCACATAATATTTATATATTTCCTTTTTTTACCCTTACTGAGAATATGAGGAAACTCTTCCTTTTGTTTCTTTTCCCTAGGTTATGATGATAGGTATTATGTATGATATGTCTGATAAATGTGATCATTATTAGGAACTAAGTGTGATTTTATGTAAAACTCTTTTGGACTAGTTTCTATATTTCTAAGTTTCCAAAGGCATTATACCTTTACTGTCCTCATGAATGTGGTAGTGTGATTTAATAAATGTTCATAAAAAAATATGTAATATATATGTATAAAAATCCTAGATTTTTATAGTTTGTGTCAAAGGATAGGTTGAGTTAACCTTTGGAAACTAAGTTGAGAAAACCATAGTAAGATCCCTTAGGATAAGCCTAAGTATTGGGTAATATCCTAAAGTTTTGGTAAAGAAGATATTATGTGTTTTACCAAGTAATACATATCTTCATAAATACTAAAAGTAGAAATGGTTTTTGAACATATGTGCCTATGGGTAATAATGTCAAAAAGGGTGCATCGGGCTTGACTCGAGTGTTACCTAGTACACAACAACAGGTCTTACTACGCACCTATTTTGAAACTCTTGGGGATATGATTTGGTTAATTTACATTTTCTTTATGAAATATCATGAAGTATTTGAATAGATTATAACCATGAATAACCTAATATAAAACTTAGGTTTCATATATTTAAAATAAGGTGTCTTAATTTATACATCCTATAAATGATTTTTCATGAATATGTGTTTTCCCACTACGTTTATTTCACACACTGTGGTTTTTTGTTTTAGTATATGGATGGAACCCAAAGGAATTGTGTTAATGATAAATACAATGGAAAATATAATTATTGTAATCCTAAGAAACTAATTTTTTGTGAGATGGAATGAAAAATATCATTGTTATACTCACATAACTTTCTCAAGCTATGAATCATACTGAAATTCCAAACGAGCAAGGAGGGAACAACATTCTGTTAAGTCCTTCATGAGGCAACATCCACCATATTTTAGTGGCTATACCAATACACTAGTTGATGTAGAAATGGATCATTACCACAAAAAATATATTTTTCATTCTCCAATGCTTAGAACATAAAATTTAATTTTGGTTGTCTATCATTTGGAAGGAGAAGAGGATCAATGGTGGACTCTCATCAATAATATGAGGCAACAAGATGAAATTGACTCCATGGATTGGAATGAGTTTAAGATATTATTTTTCAATAATTACTTCCCTTGAATTATTTTTATGAAATTTGAGAAGGAATTCCTTATGTTAAAGTAGAAGTATGATGAATCTATTGGTACCTATGAGGCGAATTTTACAAGACTTTTGAGTTAAACTTATGGTATTATAATACAACGCAAAAGTAATTTTTATCAATTCTTTAGTGTCTTAAAACCAATCCTCCAAAGGTTATTGGCCATAAGAGACTTCAGTGGCTATGAGGAAATTGTTTTTTATGCTATCAAGGTAGAAATGGATGTTGGGTTTACCCATCAATTTCATGGTTTTGATAAGAAAATAAAGATGGAATTCAAAGGAATATCTAAAAATAATAGAGAAAAGAATATAATATTTCCTTAATGCTCAAAGTGTGGAAAGAAACATTGAGAAAATTGTATTAAGGGTACTAGTAAATGTTTCAAGTGTGGTAAGTAAAGTATTCAAGTAATTGATTTCCAAAATGATGGGAATAAGTTATATAATGATGCGAATAGAGATAAATCTATACAAAATGCAACACCCACACTTCAGTGTTTCAAGTGAAAGGATTTTGGTAATTATGTGAATCAATGCCTCAATTCAAGGGATAATGAGGATGTTAACTCACAAAAACATTTGAAGAAAAAGGAAAAAGGGAGAGATTATAAACTCACAATGGATGATATGAATCATGATAATTAGGTTACACTTATCCTACACTCCTTAGTTTGGATTTCATGTTTGATTTTTGTATGAAGGAACCTTATGAAAATATTATTGTTTATCCTTTAGTGGAACTTTATGTAGTTCTGAGCACTGATTATATCCCTCTACATGGATTTTGGAGTAATTAAATCACATTTTATATTCTATTGGTACAAGGATGAACCCATAATTCTAATGTAAATGTTTTTGTATAAGATAATAGCTTATTTAAATAATAAAAGGTAATTATCTTTTGGAATTTTATATTTCTCCATGTAATAATAACTTAAGAGTTATGGAAACTGTCATGGGTTTATGATTTTAAGGTTGATCATAAGTTCAAAGTCTTAAAAAACCAATTTTAGGTTTTATGTGATGATTTTTTATCAAGATTAAGGATATTTTTTAAGAAATTTATGGAAATAAAACCCTTTGGTTTTTATATGTTTCAGTGGAAAAAAATATTTGAGGAGTAATGCCTTTATATTTTTTGGGCACATGATTAAAGGTATTGGAAACCTTTAGGGTTTATATTATCTTTAATGTTAAGGTAATTATGGGTTATTGTAATTTTAAAACATTTTTAGGGTTTATATTAATATATTTTTTGAAAAATTATAACCCACAATCTGAGTGACATCCTATTGCATCTAGAAAGGTTATAAGGCTTGAACCCACAATCAAAGGATGACAGGGGTATAACGCCTACCACTGGCCTATGTGAAAGAGTATTTTTTCTTGGACAACATGAAGATATATATTGTTGAGTATGTATCTTAGTGATGATATGTCATCAATTTAAATCTAAGAGACAAAATTATAAGGTAAAATTACAACAATTACCCATACCATAATGGAAATAGGAAAACCTCACCATAGATTTTGACATTGGACCACCCAACACATCTAAAGGGAATAATGTTATATGGGTTATATTTGATCATCTTAAAATTTTAGCACACTCCATAGTTATGGGAGAATATTTCTATTTGGATTTTATTTTCAAGATATATATTAAGTAAGTGGTAATGTTACATGGAGTACCACATTCCATTGTTTCTAATTAGTATCTTAGTTTTAGATCAAAGTTCTGGTGAATTATTCGATAAGCTATTGAGATAGAGTTGAGTTTTAGAATTGCATATCATCCTTAGAAATATGTTAATTATAATAGAAAAAATCAAACCCTAGAGGATATATTGATATCTTGTTATTTTTATTTCAAATTTGGTTGGTATCAACACCTTCCTCTAGTTGATTTTTCATACAAAAATAACTTTCACACAAGTATTAATATGGGTCCTTATAAAGTACTCTATAGAAAGAAGTGCATATCTCCAACATGTTGGAATGAAGTTGAATAAATAAAGCTATTGGGACCTGAAATAGCTAAAGAAATGGATGATAAGGTCATATCCATTCAACAATACATAAGGGTGTCACAAATTAAATATAAAATTTATGTTGACAATCATCAATGTGTTCTGGAATTTAAAGTTGGTGACAAGGTGTTTCTAAGAATTTATCCATAGAATAAGGTAATGATATTTGTAAAGAATGGAAAAATAAGCCCAGTGTATATATATCCATTTAAAATCCTTGATCGTATCAGGATGGAATCATATCAGTTGGTGATTCCACTAAACCTCTCTCAAGTCCACGACATGTTCTATGTATCTCTCTTAAGGAAGTATATACCTGACCCTTCACATGTAATGGACTCAGAGGTCATACTTCTGGAGAAAGACCTCTCTTATGAGGAACAACTGGTGGTCATTTTTGGATTTTAGATATAAATTTATATGAAACAAGACCACCCACCTGGTCAAAGTTTTGTGGTGAAACCACCAGTTTGAGGAAGCAATGTGGGAACCTGAGGATGTAATGAGGTATAAGTATCCTCATTTTTTTATACCAAATTGATGGAATTTCAAGGGTGATATTCATTTTAAGGGGGGTATAATGTAACACCCCAAGATTTTATAAAATATTTTTTTTGAATAAATTTAATTTCTTTAATATCTTGTGTTGCACGTAATACCAAGTTTTAACAGGAAACAAAAAAATATTAACATTATTATTTAAACATGATTGTTATTAACTGGTCATTAAACTTGTAGGAATGAATAGTAATAATCAAATTTTAAATATTATGTATAATTTTTTATATAAATAAAAAAATTGATAAAAAAGTACCTAATTTTTTGTAAATTCTTTATATATTTCAAAAATACTATTTTCTCAAAAAAAATGTTTTTGATTACCTTTGTGAACAAATAATAAAAGTGTTTTTTTGAAAATTTTAGAAATTTTTTTTTACAAAATAAAATTAATTTTTTAAATCTAAATATAAAAATTATATTAGGGTGAATTTTTCGTTTTTTCTAAAAAGATTAATTTTTTTGATGAATAGTGAAAAATGCATGTTTTTATTGAAAACTGCCTTTATATTTAAAGAATATATAATGTTACTTTTGTTTTAAAATAGTTTTAAAATTAAAATTATTTCAATGATAAATTTTTTAACCTATTTTAGGTCATTGGAATCAATTTCATATTGAATTTTTATATAAATTGTTTTAAAACTTTTGAATATTTTTTCATTGGAAAACCACTTTCTTGTCACGTCCACAGGTTTAATTTTAAATTAAATTTTTACACTTATTTGAATGGAAATTTTAAAAATGGATTCTATATTTGGAATTATAATAATTTATATTATATAATAATATCAACTTAATTTTTTCTCAAAATGAATAGTGAAAATGGTAAAAATTAATTATTGTGGTTAAGGTTAAAATGGGTTTACCGGGGGTTAAACTAAAAAGATAATAGGTAAAATGACATATAAAATTATCTAAAACACATTTTATGAACATATTTTTACTTCATAACCTATAATGTTGCATAATTAATCATTTTGGATCCTTTTTCATGTGAAAAACGTGGGAACACTTTATTTTTTTCAAAAATTTCATGTGTGTCCTCTCCCCCACTTATAGAAGACCACCCTCTCTCCTCTCATCTTCACACTTAGAAAACCATTTGGTTCAGAAAATCCCTGAAAAAATATCTTCCATAATTCTATATCAACTTATTATATTCCTTATTTTCATTAGGAAACTCTCCTAAGAAGGCTTTAGGTATAAACCTAAAGGGGTTCTCTGAAGAAGAGTTGAAATTCTTAAACTTGTGTCTTTATTTTATTTCTTATTTCACCTCCCTCAAATATTATTAAAATTTGATGATATAATAAAACCAATATATAATATATAATTATATGTTATTATGTTAATTTAATAACCTAAATCCATCTCCTCTTTCATCAAAAGGGATATGAAATCATCATTCGTGTGTACGTCGGACTACCACCTCACAAACCGATGTTATTAATTTTCCATCACCATCTCCCACAAATATATATAATGATGTATTTAATGTTTATATATGATATTTATGATATTATTATACCTATTTAATAATAATACCACATCTACCTTCTTACCTTCCAACTCGTTGGAAAACAATAACACTGCTCGTGTGTACGACGGACTATCGCCTTGTGAACCGATGTGATATGTTTTTCATTTGTGTTTTATTAAGATATTAAAAAGGATAAAATATATGAATATATATGATATTTTTATAATAATTATAGTTATTTAATTATTATATCACATATACCTTCTTGCTTATAATTCTGTGGGGGATACGATAATGTCATTCGTGTGTGTGGTGGACCATCGTCTCGTGAAGTGGTGTGATTCATTCTTCACATACGCTTTACATAGAAGGTAATACTGAAAGGTTTAAATAAAAAGATGTGATATATATAAAATAAAAATTATTCTTTAAATTTAATATATTATTTACCTTTTTTTCTTTTAATCCATCGAAAAAATGGAAACAATGTTCATGTGTACGTACGGCCTATTGTCTCCATAAATAACGTATTTTATTTTATATCTCTAAATTTTATGGATTTATGTAAATATATATATATAATGAATATATATTATATTTATATCATAGTTAACATTCTATATATTATTGAACCATGATCAAAGTAATAGGACCAAAAATAAAAAATCAAAACATACATGAAAAACAATGTAGTTATTGCCCGAAACATGACTTTAACATGGAATTTTTAATAAATAGGTAATAAAAGGTCATAAGTAAACCATAAATGGTATGATATATATAATTATGGTTATATAATAGATATATAATAAACTTATATTTATTATACATGATTTTTGAACGTGTACAAAGGAATTTGAGACTTAAGGTAATGGATTTTTGTCCCAATTTGTCTTCTTTGGGACAGACATTATGTTAGGAACCTATTTTATTTTATAAGGTGTATATATATATCCCATTTTAAATGTTATATAATTAATATACTTCTATTCATGGTATTTAAATTTCCTTTTTATGTTATTATTTAATGGGATTTACAGTTCAAAATTTACCAAAGCGGTAATGCATTCTCGTCTCGCTTTTATTTTATGTGAGACACAAGTCATATTCATCACGTGTTTCTTTTATGTGTTTTATGTAATTTACATGAATGAATTTTATGATTATTATCTATAAAATCATGTTTATTTATATATCCATTTTATTATCTCTCTTTCACTGGGATTATGATTCAAAGTTACAAAAGTGGTAAGGGTTTTATGTTATAATCTCATCGTTTATCAGGATTTTTTATGATTATGCTTCCAATGATGAAATATTATGATATATATCTCAAGAAACACATGTATTTTATTATACTCTGTTTATTTCTGGGGAATAAATATCTTCCTTTCATTTTCCTCTCTTAAAGGATTAAAGAGGCTAAAATATTATTTTTAAGAAAAATCATTTTTATTTATCTATTCGATTGAAAACCCTTTTTATTCTATATCCATGTTTTCTAAAAATATTCTAAAAATGTTTTAACATTATCCAAAGTATTTATTAAATAATTTTTTACCCATGTTTTACTTTTTATACAGTTTTTTTAAAGTAATATTTATTTCATCTTCCAAAAAAACATGTTTGTATTTTACAGAAAATGTGAATGGAATATTTATTTTAACATGTACAATATGAACATAATTTCCTTAAATCATGACCATCCAATATTTTATAGATCCCTTTATAAGTTTTTATGTCTATTTTAGAGTAAAAGTATTTTTAAAATGTTTTATGTTTTAAAAAAATTAAAGTGGAAAGTATATATTCCCCATTAAATGTTTTGAATGGTCTTTAAAGCTTATTTAATAAGTTTCTAAGGTTATTTTAAAAAAATTATTTTGAAAATGTTTTATGTTTTAAAAAGTGTTTTTCAAAGTGTAAAGGTTATTTTCCTCAATAAATATACCAAGTGATCTTTCAAAATCATTTTCCATATAAGATGGAATTTTTTTATGTAACTTAAGCTTTACTGAGGATATGATTCAATGATACCATCTTTATTATTTATTTGGACGGTTTATATTTATGATGAAAAAATGTTTATGAAACAAATTTATTTTCCACATGTTATGCTATGATGAAATTTTTTATGAAACCCATTTATTCTCATGGGTTATAATATGATTAATGTTTTATTAATCCCATTTATTTTCATGGGTTCTGATATGAGGAATGTTTCATGATCTTATGGTATACATATGTATAATTTTTATTATGTGATGGGTGAGACCAATATCCCCCTCCAATTAATTGGATAAATATTGATATATAATGAGATAAATGGGACTATTATAAGGAGTGAACTAAGTTCGGTAAGGAACATTTTCTACTATGATAGTTTTGGGAGTAGACCTTGACTACTGTGATGGTTTTAGGAGTGAACCCATTCCACTATGATAGTCATAAAAATAAGTCTTGACTATTATAGATATTATTTTCTATGCTTGTTTTTATGCCAAAAATCCATTTCTTATGTCAATGTTATGCTCTCATGGATCATGATTTTTGATTTCCTTGTGATTTATGTTTTATAAACTGCCAATATACATTCCATGACTCAAGATTTTGATCTTTGATATGCAGGGTATGGATTTCATATGTTATGCTCATGTTCTAATAACCTTATTCTCATGTTATATTTATTTATTTTTCTTATTTACCCTTACTGAGCATCTCAACTCACCCTTTATTATGTTTCTTTCCATAAGTTATGATGATAGGTATTGCGTGTGATATGTCTAAGAATGGTTCTAGTTATGATTAACTAATTGGGATATCATGTAAAACTCTTTTGAATCAATTATTATGTTTCTAAGTTTCTAAAGTCACTATACCTTTATGATCCTCAAGCATGTGTTTGTATAATATAATTTATTTTCATAAAAAATATAGAAAATAGATGTATGAAAATCTTAGTTTGTTTTAGGTGTAGCACATTATTTTAACAGGCAACTGACAGAAGATGAAGAAACTTTCAGAGAATATGAGATTTTTATAAGGTAAGATCTGCAAGTTCTTTGAGTAATATGGATAATTTTGTAATCACAATAATTGTAGAGAAGCTATAGGTATTTTATTCTTTAATGTTTTAAAGAATGTATCATATCTTTCTTATATATATGGATTCAGGTGTTGTCATCATTATTATGTAATGGAAAACTATTCTATTTATATCTCTTTTTTGAATTTTAACTTTAGCATGCCCAATAATCACAATGATCATGTGGATAATCCTATAAAAATTTAAAGGGACGTATTCTTAATGGCATGTATCCTTTCCCAAATATAGAATAAACCTATATGGTAGATATCGTAGAAATATTATTTATCAAATATTTTCATTCTTGAAAAAAAAATATGATCTATCTACAAAGATATTTCCTTATTTAGGTAACTCCTTTTCTGATGCTATTAAAATAATAAGTTCGATTAGCAAAATGTCACAAAAAGGAGGGGAGTATAATCATATAAACTATTCTTAGGATAATGTTATCTTCATAAGATAAATTATTTGAAATATTTTTCTTATAATATAACTTTTATAAAATCTTCATATGATAAAATATTTCAAATTTTTAACTTCTGTGTTGTGTAGGATAAACTAAAATTACTATTTACATAGGATAAATCCTTCTTGAAAAACTTTGAAATAAATATTCTACTTTTTTAAGATAAATGACACCCACTAGTGATTGTAAGATAATTCCTTTATGAATTTCCTTTTTATAAGATAAAGTACTTCACTTAATTTTATTTTGACTGAACTTTATAACTTTGAACATATGGAAGATAATTTTACTTCTTCATAAGATAATTTCCTTTCATGGTAGGATAAATTTTATATACTAAGATTCTGTAATAAAAATTAATTTGGAATATACTAAAATTCTATTTTTGGTAATGAGTTTCCTTCAAAAAATAATTATGTTTCATATAAGATAAATATCAAGTGTAAGAAAATTTCCTTTTATAAAAAGATAAATTTCAACACCCATAAAACTAACCTCTTTGTTCTTTTAAATTGATTAGCATGTAAAATAAAATCCTTTGGAATATATTCAATAAATATCTCCCAACTTATAATAATATTTAGAGATAAAATCTTAAACACTTAATATAAACTCATTAGAATATAAATAGGGATTTTGTGAGTCAATAAAACATGTAAAGTATCGAGATATATATATTGAAACAACAGAATTTTATCCAATAATCTCCCCCTTTTGTATGATCACAAAACCCATTGAATGATAAACACATATTTGAATATAAAAATTTAAAAAAATTATCTAAGTGATTTAATTTTTTTACCCTCATTATATCCCCCCCCTTTTGTGACATAAAAAAGAATAAGGATAAAGGAATAAAATTTATGTTACATGGGAGAAAGTGTAAATGGTCTGGATAAGATATACTAAATATGAATAGAATTTTACATGGACTTGTATTGAAAATATCATTGTTAAGATACAAAAAAATAGTAGAAATAATCATTAAAAAAGAAACATATAACAATGATAATAGATTAAAAGTATGGAAAGATTAAATATAATTGATGAAAACATCCAAGAGTTAAATAAAAAAATCATTCAAATGTTTTAGAAAAACCATGATATATCCGTTAAACATCACAAAGAAATAAATCCTCCATAAAGTATAGGATGATTTTTAAGTGGTTGTTTCTTAAAATATTAGGGTTGGTCTATAGGTAGAGATGAGGTAGGAAGAGGGGCGCCAACAACATTACCAATAACAGTTCCCATCGTGACAAGAGATCCTCTAAGTACAGCTTTATCTATACTAAAAATCCTTACTGTACTATGTTGGATATTGATATCACCTTGTTGAGATCTAGCCAGTTCAAATTGATCTGCATGAGTAAAAGGTACATTAGTAGAAATGGTAGGATAAGGAAATGAAATTTCTGTAGAAAACTTGAGATTTTCTCATGAATAATTCTTGTTTGGATCAAAAATATACTTAAAACATTGATATGTTGTGGAATGATGATTGATAATGGTAGTTCCTAGATAATTTATACCTCTCAAGTGAAAATTTTCATCCACGCACATTTTAATTCTCTTGACTATATAATTTTTAAAATATCCCAATAGGGTTGTGAATATATTCTATGTTTTTTGAAAGAAATTACAAAATTAATTTTGTAGATATCCTTTATTTTCATAATTGAAGAATAACTTTTTCAACACTTTAAACTGGTTGCCAAATAGACCTAATAAACTAGGGGTAGGAGTAGAACCAAAAAGTGTTCCTTGAGAAACATTAGCATGAGCCACTTTTTTAACTTTGGAGGAGACCTTATGCTTCTTTGGCTTATCAAACGCATCTTCTTATTTAGACAAAGAGTCTGATCTCATATTTCTCTCAACTAGGTGATGCAGATTGACAAACTTATCTTCTAACATAGAAAATTGTTCTCTAATGAGCCATCTATTTTTCCTAAACCTGTAATTATAAAACTTTCATCCTTTTGGGTATATACAGAGGCGTTCTAAATTACTAGTACTTTATCCTTAAATAAGGTACTAATATCCTTTTGATACTAATCAATATTTTTTATTGAACCTCTTAGAATGAATGGAATATTTATTATTTCAGAAATAAAGTCACACTAAATATTTTTTCAAAACATATCTTGAAAGGATTTCACATTTCATAGAATCAATTCCAGAATTGAGTATGAAAATATCATGAGAAACATCTTTCACCTTAGATTCTAACTCATCCTGATTTAAGGCTTATTGGTGTGAGATTTATCTAATTTATTCCTTTGAGACTTTTTTCATAATCAATTGAACTGACATTTTTAATTCATCAAAATTAGTTTTTGGATCACTTATGGTTGAGTAGATGGAATCTTCTTAATATATTCAAACCATATCAACACTATTTTTTTAAGAGTATCCAAATCTTTATTTGTAATGGAAAGATCTCAAAGGGTCTTTACCTCTTCTCAAGACTCGATTAATTCATTTTAAAAAAAATCACTTCATTAATTAGATCATAATAACTCGGTCAAGCTCATTCTCTAATAGAATCAAACACCACTTTAGGAATTTTAGAACTAGTACTAGGTATATGAATTGGGGAAAATAAATCTTGGGGTACTTCTACACTTTTACCTTTATCTAAAAAACAATTTTAATCAACTTTTTGATTTTCTCCAACCTAATATATTTCTTCAAAATTATATGGATATCTAGATTAAAGACTTGGTTTTAATTTTTCTGCAATAATGGTATCTTTGTAAACTTCTTCTTATTCTTATTCTCAATTCCTAATAGGACTTTTACTGATAAAATTAATTGATTATCTTCTAACTTTTCGACTAGTCTCTATAGATAGAGATATTTAAAAAAGAGGAATTGTTCCTTATGTAGTAGAGATTGTATTTTATTGACCAACACTAACCAATCTTGTAATGTTTGAAGCCAAATCTTTACTTGTAGTATAAATGGGTAGAATGGTAGGTTGAATGGTGGAAATCGTTGGTGTATCCATCACTACTTAACATGACTCTAATTAAACTTCTTTCATAGTTACTTCTTATTCAGTTATAATTTTCTCCAATATAACCACTCGAAATATTAAAAATATTTTAGTAAGAGTTTCAATATCTAATGGGTATAATAATCTTAAACTTGCAATAGGTGATTATAAGGATGTAGTCACCCCAATAGTAACTTTTTCAGGTATGGTAGAATCAATTATCGCTCAAGAAGTCTCCCCCTAAATGAAAGTAGAAAATGATTCCATCTCTTCCTTAAATATAAATTGTAATAGATTTCTCATAGAATAGCTCCAGTAAAAACCACTACGTTTTAGAAATATATAACTTAATTTTTTTATCCCATGACATTGTGTAGTCATGGTTTGGTCTAGGCTTACACTGGCATTGAAAAAGATCGATGTTAACATTCTTTTAAAAGGATAGAAATTAACAATTTTGTTTTGGATGTGGAACATGTATCTCATGACACAGATATCCAAATTTATAGTTTTTTCTATAAAAAATAAGTACATCTAAGTAAAATCTTGGAACAAAATCTTAACAAACTCACAATTTTTTTGATCTATTATAGATTAGATAAACTTTACTATAAATTTCCTTTCTGGTTCTAAATCCTTTACTTCCTTCTTTTCCACATCAGGTTTTCCAAAAAAAGACTTCATCATCTCTTGAGGGATAAATTCATTAATCATAGCTAAGGACATTCTAAAATAGAAATAACCTTCATAAGGACATATAAAGACTTCAACCATTACTACTGTGGATATCAAAAACTCTTACCGATTCATGGTCATTGTAACAAGATATTCTGAATCACCAAAATAAAACATTTTAGTTTCATAGAGTTCATGAACTTATTTCTAGAATAATAACTTCTCTTATTTCTTTTCAAACACATATTAAAAAACTTTTTGATAAATAACTTTCTTAAGAAACATATTAGTAATATTGATCCATCCAAAATCAATGTGTTTCTCACTTAACACGTTCCGTGTGGATCTTGAATGCTTGGAACTACTCGCAGCAGCACTACCTAATCACTTTTTTTTATTATAAAAGACAGTTTAAAGATATGAATGATTAGGTCTAGGATATTTGAGAATAGAGGAGACAAGGGCTTAATAGTTTATAAATGGTCTTCATGTAGGACTAATTTTATCTCCTTTATTTTGTAGTAACAGAAGATTCACTCAGTGTGAGGTGATGTGTAATCATAACAATACTAGGATACATGTCATATTAGGATGTGACTAATACTAAACATGGTGGTGCTAATTCTCTAAGAAAATAAATCAAATAAAAATTTACTAAATATAGATTTGTGATCATTAAGCTATACAAAATTGAAATTAAATAAACCTAATTCTGATTTGATAAAATCAAATCTGTCAATAGGAAAAGTTTTTGTAAAAAAAATTCTAATTGATTTCATGTGAAAATAAATTATAATGATATGTCACATTTTTTTTCATGATATATTAATAAATTATGTCTTAGATCAATGTGATTTTTTGTGAATGGTTTATTAGATTTTTTAAAATATTTATAGCACTTGTGTTATCAAATTTGATTAGAAAATAATTAAAATTGAATCCAAAATTTGATAGGGTGTGTTTTATCCATGGTACTTGTTTGCAGAAACTTTTAGATATAATATATTCAACTTTAGTAGTTGATAGTGTTACATATTGTTGTTTCTTACTATACTATGATACTAAAGATTTACCTAGAAAATGAAAAGTTCATGATGTTATTCTCTTGTCTAAAATACATCCACTAAATTTGGAATAAAAGTATGAATTAAAATTAAAATCAGAGGTTTTTTGAAAGAGTAACAAAAGAGAAAAAACTCATTTTAAATACCTTAAAATTATTTTGGAAGCAATTGAATGATATTATTTTGGATTATATTAAAATATAGCAAAAATACATACTAAAAACATAATGTTAGGCCAACTTATAATAATATAATGAAACTTACCAATTATTCCTATATATAACTTGTTATCAACTGGATTTCCAGCCTCATCCAAGTCAAGTTTAATATTGTGTCTCATAGGAGTTGAATAAGTCTTACTATTTTCAATTCCAAACTTTTTAAGTAAATAAGGTATGTGTTTTCTTTGATTTAAAACATTTTTAAGATCTTTTTTACAAATTTTAAATCCAAGAAAATATTTTGACTCACCCCTCATGTTCATCTCAAATTATTTTTCATGAGTTTTGAAAATTCATTACATAATTTTAGATTTTTTTACCTGCAAATAACCTCATCAACATATATTTTCACAAGAAAAGTAACTTTTGATTAAGTTTACTTGAAAATAGTGGGCCCTACAAATCCCACATTAAAACCATTTGATAAATTAAATGAAATTAATATTTCATACTAAGCTTTAGGTACTTTTTTAAGACCAAAAAAGATCTTTGGTGAGTTTAAAATAGAATTTTAAAATTAAGGGTCTTCAAAACTAAGAGGTTGTTTAACATAAACTTCCTCCATTAAAAATACATTTAGAAAGGAATATTTGACATCCATATAATATAATTTAAAATTTATATGAGATGACTAAGGTATAAGGATTCTAATGGATTATAATCTAGATATAAGGGAAAAGGCCTCTTCATAATATATTCCTTTTTGTTGATTAAAATCTTTTGCAACTAACCTAGACATGTTCCTAGTGATCACACCATGAACATCCTTTTTGTTCATGAATAACCATTTAGTTCTAATAAAAAGATATTCATAGGTTCTATAAAATAATTCCCATATTTTGTTCCTATTTAACAAGTTTAATTCCTCTTTAATTGTTAAAAAATAACTCTCATTGTCTATGGATTATTCTACGATTATAGGTTTTAGTTGGGATAGAAAGGTAGAGAACTCTATAAGGTTTCCTATATTTCTTCTAGTTATAACTCATGTATCTAAATCTACTATAAAGTTATCTAGAGGATATTCTTTGATAATTATAGATTTTCTAGGTGAAACACTTTTTGGTTCACTAGTATCAACCCTTTCAAGATTTAGTTCACCAAAATCAAGTTCCAAAACATCATCCTTTTCATTTTTAAAAATAGGTTCAGGTAACATGGCTTTAATAGAATCACTTAACTCATTAACTTGAGTCATTTTTTGATCAAAATTATCTCTTTAATCAAATTTCTCATGATTTGATTCTATAAAAATACTTGAACTTTTGTTAAAAAAATATATAATCTTTGAAAGTAGTAGAATACTTTAGGAAGATTCTTTCATCAGATGTTGGATCAAATTTACTAAGACTATCCTTGGTGTTCAAAATATAAACCTTACATACTAATACTTTAAAGTATCGTAACTTTGGTTTTCTATTATTATATAACTCATAATGAGTTTTCTTTATGATAGGCCTAATTATAACTATATTAATGTCATAACATGTTGTATTTATAGCTTTAGAATAAAAGTGAGTGGGTAGGTCATATTCACATAACAATAATCTAACAATTTCTTCCAAGGTTTTACTCTTATTTTCAACATCACCATTTTGTTGAGGTTTTATGGGGATAGAAAAAGTATGTTTAATAACATGATTTGATCAAAATGAATTAAATTCATGATTCTCAAACTCCCCTTCATGATCACTTCTTAAAGACTCAATTTTATCATAATTTTCATTTTTCACATGTTTACATAAATTAATAAAAACATGACAGACTTCGTTTTTAAGTATTAGAAAGTAAAACCAAGTAAATATTGAAAAATAATTAACTAAAACATAAAAAAAATATTTTATATCAAGGATTGTTGTTCTATAAGGTCTAAACATATCCATATTGATAAGTTCTAGAGGTATATAATTGGAAACCACTTTAACTAGTTTAAAATATTAATTGTGTTTCTTTCTCATTTGACGTGTATTACAAAGTTTCTTTTTATCCAATTTAAGGTTATTAAAATCAAAAACTAAATTTAATTTAGATAAATTTCTCAAGTAATAAACATTTAAATTTCTAATAATTTTATTCCAAATCAAAGATTCATTAATTTTATGATTCAAATAATTTACATTTTGTCTACACAAAGAATTAATATCTAGAGTATAGACAATATTTGTTCTTAGTGCTATAAAATTAATATATTTTCCCTTAAAAAATGATCATGCATTATTAGAAAAATAAACCAAATAACCACTATCATAAAGTTCATAAATACTTATTAGGTTTATCTTTAGGACTTCAATGTAGATTAATTTTTTGATGAGGATAGATTGTGGATTTCCAACAGATCCAATGTTAACTATCTTTCCTTTTTTGTTGTCACTAAATGTGACATAGCCTACATCAAAATTAGATAATAAGTGGAAGTTATAGAAATATACACTCATGTTCCTTGAACATCCACTATTTATAAACCATTTTACATTGTTATTCATGTGGATTTTCCCCTATAATGACAAATCAAACAATGAGATTTTTTGGTACCCAAACACTCTTAGGTCCAATAATGTTAGCTAAAAAATATTTAGGAACCCAAATCTATTTAAATTTTCCAAAACTAATATAAGAATTAGATAATTTTGTAGAGATAATAGCTTTATTTAGTCCATACATTTTTATATTTATTGGATAGCATTAATTTTAAAAATAACCATTTATTCCACAATGAAAACAAGTAATGCTAGACATGGTCTTATTTTTAGAACTTTGTATAAAATAATTTTTATAAATCTTGGGTTTTTCACCTTGCTTCTTATACCATATTTCTATCTTTTGGGATGGTTTTTACCAAGTATTTTATTTAAGTAATCATCCACATTAGTAGAAACACTTATAGAATCTTTAAGATCTTGAACTTCTTTTTATAAACTCTTAATTTTGTTAACTTCTTCAATACACAATGCAGTCTAATATTCCAACGTATTTATCAAATATAAAATTTATTTATTCAATTAATCCTCTTAATTAGAATTTATGAGGGATTTTTTTCTTTTTTAGGCTTTCATACTTGATTTCCAACATGGTACAATATTCATTTAATTATTCATAAGAGAATTTTTCATTTTTTGGTTCAGATTCATGCTTAGAATAATAATAATAGTGTGTCTCATTTTACTATGCCATAAAACACATATTATCCTTTTGATCAGATAATTTATCTTTTGATTCTAAAGATGTATTATCACTATAGTATTCATAAGTTCTCTATGTATATTTCATGGCCTTCTTGGATTTCTTCTTATATGAAACCTCCTTAAAATAATTTTTCTCAAACTTATTATTTTCTTATTATTAGGGGAAGTTTGGATTGATGTTCCTAAGTTTCTTTCATTCATAGTATCTAACTTATTTGGTGTTTCCCTCCATGATTTTTATACTTATTAAAAGGATTTCTGAAACCTATACTCTTGTTATAAAATGTTTTGAACTTTCTTGAAAATTGTGCAAGTTCAACATTTGATCCCAAATTTCTTGAATTATCTTCTTCTCAATATAATTCATAAATTTGTATACTCTTGTTATTCTTTTCATATTTAGAAGTAGAAACGTTTAAATCAGAATTTTTCTTCTTTACCAATTTATTCTCTCTAACTTTAGTTTTTATATCAGCCTCATACATCATGAGAGTTCTAATGAGATATTTTATATTAAAATTTTTTGAATCCATTGATTATATTATGGTAGCTGATATTCAACTCTCTTTAGGTGATATAATCCTTATAAATTTTAGGGATTGATTCGGATCAGGAATAGTTGTTCCCAAGGAAGTAACATTATTTAAAATCTTAGTAAGTCTTCCATTTAGTTGGGGGATTCTTTCCCCTTACATCATTTTGAAAGTATTGAATTTCAATTTGGCAGTATTATATCGAAGATCTCTCACATTATTTATTCCTTAATAAGCTACTGATATAGTAGTCCACATTTAATGATATGTTTTA
This sequence comes from Viscum album, assembly GCA_963277665.1. NCBI lineage: Eukaryota > Viridiplantae > Streptophyta > Magnoliopsida > Santalales > Viscaceae > Viscum > Viscum album. Next base: position 208,510,173 of record OY728166.1, read on the forward strand.
CATTGTGATACTCGATTGAATTCATCGGGACCTAGTCCACAAATGATAGCATTCATAGATTTGGATTTTAAATCATAGTTAGATTTAGTATCAACATCCCATGTTTTAGGATGTATTAATGGAATTACATATGGATTAATAGGTTTAATATAAAATTTCAAACTGGGGTTCTTCAAATAGATTTTCATTCATGCCTTTAATCATCCATAATGTTCGCCATTAAAATAGGGTGCTTGAACCATAGATATAAATTCTCTATTGTCAGCATCAGTAACCATTTTAAGAATATCTTGAGACTTCAACCTTTAAAAGATAAGAACTCGAAAATCACTCACACTTATACCAATTTTTTACTATAGAATGGTTGTGTGAAGACTCGAGAGGGGAGTTTATTGAGTTTCTATAAATTTTATTCACTTTAAACCCACCCTCTTCAAGGTATGTAGATTATGGTTTTTGTAAACTAAAATAAGCATTGGAAAATAAATGTAGATAGAGAAAGATCTAATGTGAGATATTTATAGTGTTTAGGGAATAGATATCACATAGTCTACTCCACTGACACTTTACTCCATGAGTTTTATGATTTTCACTATACCATCCCTTCTTTTGGGGCATCCTAGTTGATTTCAAGTAACTATTACTTTTTATAAAGGTCCAGTATATTTTAACTAGGCTCTCCCTTTACAATACCTATCTATGTCCTTAACACACTCAATCACACTGAGTGCATATATAAACAAAGATAAATAAAAAAAATTGAAAAATGGTTCAGCACACAATTGCAAGAAGCAACTGATAGAAGATGAAAAAATGTACAGAGAAGATGAGATTCTTCTAAGTTTAGATCTAGAAGTTCTTAGATTGGTAAGGATAATATTTTAAGAACAAAAAATGTAGATCATCTTCAAGTATTGTATTCTTGATCATTTTTAAGAACATATAATATCTTTCTTATGTACACAGTTTTTTGTGTTGTTATGATTTTTATGCAGTGGAAAAATATTCTATTTATATATCCTTTTTTCAATTTGAACTTTAGAATGCTTGATAGTCACAACAGTCATGTGGATGATCCTATGACAATTTTAAGGGACAAATTCTTGATGGAATGTTTCCTTTACCAAATATGTAATAAACTTCTATGGGAGAGATGGTATAAATAATATTTATTAGATCTTTCAATTCTTGAAAAAGATGAAATCTTTCCACAATGGTTATTCCTTTTTTAGGAAACTCCTTTTCTAATACTCTTAAAAGAATAAGTTGGTTTATTAAAATATAACACCAAAGGTGATGAGTATAAACATATAAAATATTCTTAGGATAAATTGATATTCATAAGATAAATTATTGACAATACTATTATCATAAAATAATTTTTAGAAAATATTTGTAAGATAATTTCTTCAGAAATTTGACTTATTTATTTCATAGGATAAACTAGATTTATTTTCTATATAGGATAAATCCTTAATGAAAAACTTTGAATTATAGTCTTCTAATTTCATAAGATAAATTACATCCACTAATTATAATAAGATAATTCTTATACTAATTTATTTTTTATAAGATAAAATGATTCAATTAATTTCCTTATGAATAAACTTTCTAAATTTGAACATATGGAAGATAATTTACCTTCTTCGTAAGATAATTTTCTTACGTAGTGAGATAACTTTTCGAAATCTAGCTTCTATAAGATAAAATATGTTGGAAAAGACTGAAATTCCAGTACAGGTAATGAGTTTCCTTTATAAGATAACCATGTTACATTTAAGATAAATATCCAGTATAAGATAAGTTCCTTTGATAAGAAGCTAAATTCCAGCATCCATAAACCCGATCCCTTTGTGCATGTTAAGTGATTGAAACATAAGATAAACTTCTTTGGAATACATTTAATATATATCTCATGACTTATAAGAATATTTTGAGATAAAATCTAAAACACTTACGATAAAATCATTAGAATATAAATAGTATTTTGTGAGTCGTCAAAACATATAGAGTACTGAGATGTGTTAGAACAACATAAGTTTGTCTAAAAGTATCTAGAACACAAGTCAATGTTGGAGAACCATTAGAATCCCCTCAATAGGTCAAAAATATCATTAATCCTTGAAAAAAAAATATTATTCATCATGACCTGATTCAACTTCCTATAATCCATGTAAATCCAAAGGCTTTCAAATTCCTTATTAGAGAACAAAACTAGATCATCCCAAATAGAAGTTCTTGATCAAATAAATCTTTTTGCTTCTAAATCCTTAATCTATATATTTAGTTATTTCATCTCATCCGGCATCATATGGTAAGGAGTAATAAATATCAATTATGAATTTGGAATGATTTTAATCTTAAACCCAATCCTTCTATCAAGAGTAAGGCCTAATAATTCATCTTAAAAAACATCAGGATAATGATCCACTATAGAAGGAAGAGAGGATTAAATCATTAATTAATATGTTTCCAAAACTATACTTGCTACCTATGTTGTGATGGATCTAACTTGGACAAGGTTTGGTACCACTATACTTTATTCTAAATCACACTCTTTGTTTAAGACATACTTTTCTCTATTATGAGTGGTGAATGACACCCGTATCCAGTAAAAATCTATGTGAGTTCGATAACTCTTCAATCGATCCATACCAAAGATTAGATTGAATCTTTTAAATTTCAAAAATCATAGAATCACAAATATCTTTATAGACCAAAACTATTATGGGACACTCTAAACATATTGTTGAGAGAATACTTTTGTATAATTTGAATTTATTTTTAATGGATGGAAATTAGGTTGTCAATGATGATCAAGATGAAGAAAGAGATCCAAAGTTAATGGAGAATGTAAATTCAGAAAATTGATACACTTATTTTAAGTTTAAATAACTAGTGTCATATGTGATACATAGTCTACAACAATGAAGATGGTGATTGAAGTGTGTTCTTCAGAATTTATAATCCAAAAAGTAAAATAAGGATTATGGTTAAAGAAGAGGCTTGGTATTTGTGGTATCCATGTATGAGGTTTATGTTTTAAGGTGGCCAGGACATTTTACACTCATAAGTATTATTTTTATGGGATTCACTTAAAATATTGGGCCATCCCACAAGCTAGCCAACCAGCCTCAACTCGAGGAATATGCGGGACCACAGGGGTCAACCATGTACCAAGGAGGATAGTGAAGGCCAGCCCGTGAGAGGCAAGGCCATATAAAGGCCCAAAAGAGTTCACGAGAAGAATCCCATGCAGAGTTTTGGGGAAAATACCATAGAGGGTGGACTATAGAGAGTGCCCACGGAACACGGTATGGGGTGGTACCATGGGGGGAGGATGAGTAATCTGGTGATTGGTCAGAGAGGCTTGATTGATATACTGTGCTCCACCTGTGTCTCCAGTTTGATGTGGGGAAAGTGAAACAGGTTACTGATCATCATTTAAAAATATGAAAGTGATCTTGGCCCCACATCTCATCTGCACCCATGATCTAATTTTAGTCGTTCATCACCCAGCATCGCATATATTTAAATGAGGGTAGTTCAATTGCCCCCATGGTTTCTAGAACACCAGCGTCATCATATTCTTCCTTCAGCACTCGTTGATGCCACTTCCGCTCATAGAAAATGATGAAGAACCATGTCTGAACCACCATGCCTCATCATTCTGACATCATGAAGATCATTTGATCGTACTGAGTCCATGCATGCAATCTTCATCTTGCATGCATGCATAAAACTAGAAGATGAAGCTCGGCCGAAGCAATTGAAGATGTGATTCCACATGGAAATATTCATGTGAGGATTAAAAATGAGATACATGAAATCTTGAATACATGCATGTGATTAGGGATAAGGTTGTGTGCTTAAAAAGGAAAAACATTAAGAATATCAGTGTATCTCATTCGCAGTTTGAAAATATTTAAAACCGAGGATCTCGATTATTCAAAGAGAGATTTGAGGAGTTTATTTCATGGGATTTAAAACACAGAAAAGGTAGTGATACCTACCTATAAAAGGAGAGGTCTTGAGCTGAGAAGAAGTTAATTCTCCCTTATTCCCAAGAGCTCCTATTTTCAAAAAATATAGAATCTCTTCCTGCCATCATTTCTCAAAGAGTAAGAAATACCCATAGGCCTTAGAGGAACTGTGAAGAGAGGTTCCTGTAGACCTTCAACAAGTTATATGCACTCTTGAAGTGTCTTTTGAAGAAGAACCACACCTATGTGCAAAGGGTTACAAAAAACACATGAATGGTTTTCTCAAAACCCTTGTTGTGCTTTGTGAAGTCCATGTAACTGTAAGTCAGTTTTCCAGTTTTACTCCCACTGTGATTTGCAAAGAGATAGAGTCATGCACTCCTTTCATGAAGAGGGAGAATTTTGGCCACCCTTGTTCCACGAAGAAGAATTGTGCGTCCCTTGTATGAGGAAGACTCATGCATCTATTTCATGAAGAAGAATAGTGAACACCCTCAGGTTTTCACATAAATAATCTATGGTTTCCAAGGGTTTTCTTTTGAAGAAGAAGGAATTTTCATGAAGTAGGGTCGTATGCACATGCATGCAAGTATGTGCTTTACTTGAAGGAACCTAAGGCCTCGAGTGTGAAAGAATAATTTGGAGAGTGGATTCACTCATTTGTATTTGAAGGAACACACATATAAAACCTAAAACACCTGAACCAAGTGCTAAGAAAAGAATAATAAGGAAAGAATAATAGAGGTCGTGTTTATGTGAAAAGACTTACACCCATTAGGGATTTCACATAAGAAAGAAGAAGTAGATTGTGCATGCACTCTTTCATGCACATGAATACATGAAGGAATATAAAAAGGAGAACCTAGACTATGTTTGAACATGTGAAAAGAATAAGAAGAAGAAGATAAGTGCATATAAATGCTACATTCATGATCTCATTCATACATATGAATAAGAAAGAAGAAGAAGTTCATTCTGATGATGCCTAGTGAACTGATCTTCATTTCTTGAATAATCACATTGGTGCTTGTGATTCTGGCCGAGAAGAAGAAGAAGTTTTTAATGCACTCAATTATTGTACTAAATTTAAATATTGAATATATTTTCATCAATTCTAGATTTATATGCAAGAAAAGTCTCATGTTGAACAAGAGATAAAGACTTCCATGCCTATTTGTTAAAGAGACCTTCAAGTCTATAAAATAATTAATGCTTCTCCAAAGGCATTGAGCTAGGGGGTCAACAGAAGTGATCCAAGGGAAGTAGTGACCTATCCCTGAACATTATAAATGAAGTGTGCCTAGGAAAAAGTTATTGTTCCCAAACCTTTGTAATCCATAGATAGTGAAGATCAGTGTAATTAGGTACGACCAACAACTTGTCGGAATATAATACTTGTACATAGCCCTTAGTGGTGAACCAAGTAAAAGTTTTGTGATGTATTTATGCATGTGAATGTTTTAATTACTATGCATATCCATCATGAAGGTTTAAAAAAGTTCCTAACAATGTGGGAACAAGATCCAAAAAAGAAAAGAAAATTTTGACAGCCTAATTCACCCCCCCCCCCCTCTTAGTATGGTCTAGGGTCCTTCAATTTGTATCAGAGGAAAAGTTTCAGGTATGTTGGATACTCTATAATAATTTTATTCAGTGGAGGATTTGAGTTTTCTTTTCTAATTCAATAATGAAGTGTATTTTTGGTGAAGATTTGGTTACCTCTGAGCAGAATTCTATATCCATAAAGACCTTAACAAATAGAAAAAATAAAGAGAAGAAGCATTTGAAGAGGTCCATATTATCTAAAGAAGAGGTAGTATCTGGTTCTCCATGCCTTTATAATAATAATAATATTTCAGGATTGGAAATTAAGAAGCAGGAGGCTCAGGTTTCCACTAGAGAAAAGGAAAACACTTATATCTCATTTTGAAGTTATCATGAATGATATTCCTAAAGAAAGAGTTGTTATTATTTGTAGAATATTTCAATGTATGCAGGTTAAGATCACCCAATTGGACAGAGAAGAATAAAATATAGAAAAGATCTTGGAGGGAAAAATTCTCGAATGTTTAAATCTCTCTAGATATATTAAATCATTTTAAGAAAAGGAGAAAGTCAATAATAATCTAGAATAAAAGATCCATGAACTTGAATATGATTTGAAGAAGAGAACTAAATTCAATGGGTTACACTTGGAAAAAACTTCCAAAAAACTCAAGGAACTTGACTCTTTGTTACAAAACAAAGTTAACATGCATGAAGATGATGTTGAAATATTGAAGAAGACTTGTGAAGAAAATATGATCATGATTGAAGATCAGAAGATCATCGTCAATATGTAAAGTCTAAAATTGGAAGCCCATTTGAAAAATCTTGAGAAGACACATATTGATCATTTACAAAAGAAGAAAACAGTTTATCTAGTATTGAATGTTCAATGGAGGATTGTATTGTCAAAAAAAATTCAACATGTGATAATAAGATCATGACTTCACTCAATTATCTATCACAAGAAGCTAAGAAAGAAAAGGTACCATCCATACCATCTTATACTAATGTTTCTAAATTTGTTTCCACAAAAAGTGTAGGTTGGAAGAAAATTTCTAAAAAAGTATGGATGAGTAAAGGTGAAGAGATGCCTAACACCATGGATAGGGTAGATAAAAAAAATGTGGAAAGAGTTTCCCCATATTGATCACAAAAAATCAAGAAGAAGGCCCAACAACCTTATCCATAAGACATCAAGAAGTAAAGATTTGTGGGCCAATGTTGGTGTTGAAATAGGTTTGGGAATTGTACATAGGTTTTTGGTACAATCCTTAAAATGAAAAAACAAAAAAAAATCCCATATCAAGGGGTATAAAGTCAAAGAATAAGAAGCAACATCCACAGATCTAGAAGCATATGTATACTATAAATAGATTTGGAATGCTTGACAACATCTGTGATGTATGTAATGGAAGTGGTCACAAGTTTGGTACATGCTCATCTCAACATGATTCCAAAGCTGATAAAAGAAAAAGATCGTATAAGATGGTCAATAATGAATAATTTTCCTTGATAAGTAATCAAAATAATCCTTCCAAGAATATTCCAAGAAGGAAAAGTGAGAATTCCTTGGATTCTAAATCCAAGAAGTTGAAGGGTGGTGCATCCAAAAGAACTACCAAGAAATATGACACTCATAATAAGTCATATGAAAAATCCAAACTTTCCGCCACAATCCCTAATGAAATATTGGTTATCTATCCAAAATATTTGGAAAGAATGAGTAAAATAGAAGAAGTAATCATATCCACATAATAAAAATCTGAATTGAAGACCAAGTTTGTAAGTGTAAAGAATGGATAATCTTGGTTGAGAAAACCATATCAGCCTAGCTGTTCACATTGATGAAGCAAGGAAGATCCACCTTATTCCCTTAAAAAAATTTGATTTGTATTTTCAGTTATTGTGTAAGGAATTGAAGGTGAAGAAATCTATTAGGGGTAGAACCTGAGAAATAGTGATGAGAAGTGTTTCCCCTTGAAGGGGAGACAAATGAAGAATTTTCCAGAGTTATTATTTCATGTGGTATTAAATCTATTTACTCTATAAATTTCCTAAAGATCATAACATTCACAAAGGTATGTTATTTCTTAATATATCATCCTTGGTCAATTAAAAAACACCTTATAAATTGGGAGTAACTAAAGAAATCAGTGACATAATAAGAATAGAAGTTCCCCAAGGTTACTTATCCTGCCTATTTCACTTGAATATTTTTTATCCATTTTTTGAAGTGATTGTAGGAGTTTCAGGTTTATTCTTAAAAGGATTTCATATCTTCATCCTGGAATGAGAGTGGAAATCCCTTTAAGGTAAGTATGTGATTTCTCATCTCATAAGGTATCATATCAGTGGTTAATGGAAATCTTTGTTTTCTAAATCAAATCCTTTTGTTTTTTACACCGATCATTGCTCAAGTATAATTAGAGTGAAATGATGGATGAAACATTGCTTAAGTATGGATTGATACCCTTTTCCCATGAACTTGGTATTTATTATCAATAAGGGGAGAGAATTGAAATGAAAGTTTGAGAATTAAAAATGGGAGATAAATAAAATTGAATGAGAGAGAAGATTCACATTGACATTGACACATTTATTTGAAATAGAACTTTTGGTATTGCCAAAAAATACAAAGGGGAAGATTGTTGGCACCAAACTTATGTATAAGTTGTATTTATTTTAAATGGATGACAATTAGGTTTTAAATGGTTATCAAGATGAATAAGAAGATCCAATGTTAATGGAGAATGGAAATTCAGACGATTGATGCACAGATCTTAAGTTCAAAGAACATGTATCATATGTGATACATAGTCTACAACAAAGAAGAGGATAATTGAAGTGTGTTCTTTGGAATTTATAATCCAAAAAGAAAATAACAATGATGGTTGAAGAAGAGTCTTGGTATTTTTGGTAGCCATACATGAGGTTTATGGTTTTAGGTATCCATGCAATTTTATACTTAAAGCTATTATTTTTTAGGGGATTCACTTAAAATATTGGGCCAGCCCATGATCTAGTCAGTCAGCCTCAACCGGAGGCATGTGTGGGACCATAGGGGTCAACTACACACTAGGGAGGCCAATGAAGTCCGGCCCGTGAGAGGAAAGTCCATATGAAGGCCCGGAGGAGCACATGAGCAGAAGCCTATGCAGAGTTTTGGGTCGAATCCTACAGAGGGTGGACTATATAGATCACCCACAGAACACAGTACGAGGTGGTACCATGGGGGGAGGAGGAGTAATCTGTTGATTGGTCAGAGTGGATTGATTGATATACCATGCTCCAGGTGCATTTCCAGTTCGATATGGGACAAGTGAAATGGGTTATTGTTCATCATTTAAAAACACATAAGTGATCATGGTCGTACATCTCATTTGTGCCTGCAATCTAATCCTAGTCATTCATCACTCCACATCGTGCATGATTAAATGAGGGTCATCTGATTTCCCCCATAGATTCTAAAACACCAGTGTCATCTTCTTCTTCCTCCAATGCTCATCGATTCCACTGCCACTCATCAAAAATGATAAAGAACCACGTTTGAACTACCTTGCCTCATCATTATAACATCATGAAGATCATTTGATCGTACTGAGTCCATGCATGAAATCATCATCTTGAATGCATGAGTAAAACTCAAAGATGAATCTCGACTAAAGCAAGAAAAGCTGTGAGGCCATGTGGAAAGATTTGTTCGAGGATTAAAAATTAGATACTTTCAATCTTGAATATAAGAATGTGATCAGAGAGAAGTTCATGTGCTTGAAAAGGAAACACACCAAGAATCTGGGAATATCTCATCTATGGTTTGAAAATATTTAAAATCGATGATCTTGGTTATTCAAATAATATATTTGAAGAGAATATTTCATGGGATTTAAAGCACAAAAAATTTATTGATCCCTACCTATAAAAGGAGAGATCCCGAGCAGAGAAGAAGTCACTGCTCCATTTTTCTCAAGAGATCATGTTTTCAAAAAATAGAGCATCTCTTCATGCCATCATTTTTTTAAAAACAAGCAAGACTCACAGGCCTTCGAGGCTCTATAAAGAGAGGTTCCTGCAAACCTTCAACAAGTACTATGCACTCTTGAAGTGTCTCGCGAAGAAGAACCACACCTCTGTACAAAGGGTTACTATAAACATGTGACTAGTTTTCTCAAAACCCTAATTGTAATTTGATAAGGCCATGTCACCGTAAGACAATTCTTGAGTTTTACTCCCACTATGATTTGTGAAGAGATATAATCATGCACTCCTTTTACGAATAGGGAGACCTATGACCACCCTGGTTCCATGAAGAATAATTGTGCATCCCTTGTGAGAGGAAGATGCGTTCATCTCTTACGTGAAGAAGAATAGTGAAAACCCTCAGGTTTTTACATAAATACTCTACTATTTGTATGGGTTTTCTTTTGAAGAAGAAGGAAGAATGAGGGTCATACACACATGCATGCAAGTATGTGCTTTGCTTGAAGGAACCCGATGTAAGAACACGGTTCTTCCTTTGATGTGTGGATCTTTCCTTTTCAGTTTTTACCTAAGAAAATGGGGGGAAAGAGGTCCAGGGGATGGCTGCAGGCCTGTTACATGATGTGACTGGGAACTACACACCATGTACTTATAGTTACACATCATGTATGGAAGGCTACATGCCATGTAATCCCGGTACACATCCATGTAATGATCTTTCCAAAATTTATACGGACACAGCATGTAGTCTCAAGTACACACCGTGTACTTTTTTATTGATTAAATCAGGTAGTAGAATCATTTTTCATCTGATGCACATAAGGATCACCCCGTTACGTGAAAAGCAGCACCAGACGGGATTTTCCCTCTTGAATCTCCATCCAAACTCTGATTCGATCATCATCGGAGGTGTTTTAACCTAATTGATAAGCCCATAATTCCTCTTGAGCCTTTATTCCTGATTTATTCTGTCGATATAGTTATTTAAGGTCAAGTGTTTATACCCATTTTGTATATCTACTCCGTTATAGGGAGAATTAGATCTCGACGCTGGACAAGGAGAGTTGTATGAGTACAAGGTAGGTGGTCTTGTTCCTTTAGTGAACTATATTGATGTTTATATATTTCAGAGTGTCACGCTCCCACTTTTAGGGTGTTTCTTGATTGAATAATGAACCTTTTTAATTACTATTTATGATTAGGTAATTAATTAGATTTTTTTTAAAGCATGTTTAGGGTTGTGATCCTTGATTTAGGGCCACCCCATGGGTGTGTTTCCCTTGGATGTCCATTTGGCCAATATTGCCTTGGAGGCTTCACTTAAATTCCCATTCTTGGGTTGTTAAAAATGTATTTCTCATTATATGAATTTCCTACATGAGATACTTATTATTTTAAGTCTTTTAAATGTTTAAAATTACTTAATAGTATCGTTATATGTTTTTCCCATGTGAGTTACCCTTGTTCAGCCATGTAATAGTTTAATTTTCATGTGTTGGTTATTATGTAAATTGTGCCCATGTGAGTTGATTATGCTAAATACATGTGATAGTTTAATTCACATGTGTTAATTATGAGATGGAATTTTTAATTTAATTAAATTATAAAAGGGTGTGATTAGAAATGGGCGAACCATAGTCTTGGTTAAAAGACAAGGTCGGGATCATGTGACTAATTGCATCTTATATACCTTGGGTGAACCATTGTCTCAGTTAAAAGATAATGGATGGGCTTAAAAGGTTAATTATGTAAATTCCATGAGTGAGACATGAATAGGGTGGTTGGGCTCGTTGATTCTTATTTTAAAATGTTAAGTGAACCTAGTATCTATTGAGGGATACCCAGGCCGGGATCTATTGGAAAATTATTAAATGATTATTATGTCATGAGTTGATGGTTGCTTTTATACGGGGGGTCATTAAGCCTAGGCTAGACCTCGAGAATTATTATAATTCATGGAACTTGAATAATGAAATGTGTGACTTAAGACACATTTTCCAAGCCAAAGCACAATCTTGGATTCAGTCTTCACTTATACCAGTTTACATTGTCTTCTGAGACATCTGTTGTGCTTGCTTTTGAGTACTCATAGTTTACTGATTTCGCTATTATACACTACCTATTATATATATCCACGGATAGATTGGAACAGACCTTCTGTGTTTTTCTACTGGAATTTAGTCTCACACCCTTTTTGATTCATGCTTTTGGGCCCAAACAGATTATATGATTGCAAGTGTTGAACAGGGAAAGTTCCCTACTGAAGGTACTTGATGTGCTACTTAGGAGTCAGAGAGCATGGGACCGAGTTGAGGCTTGCGATGTTTCCTAGTATTTTTTTTATTTTGTGATTTTGAGCCATATATTGTATATTACTGCAGTATAATTGTGTTGGATACTTTCTTAGAAAATATAACATGTTGCATCATCTTTTGTATGGAATGATGCTTGGTTATTTATCTTGTCAGTATTCCATTGTTTATTTCAGTTGTATGTTGTTTACTCCTTCCTCTATTGTATATTATTTATTCTATTGTGTTACACTCTTCCAATTAGGGAATAGTTTCCCACTATCACAACTTAGGCCCTCGTTTCTAGTTGGAAGCCTCTGGCATTTAGGGAAATGTGCTTGAGGCCATGTGGCAACCGGGTACGGGGCACCAGTTGAGTGGAATCCAGATCTGGGATATTACAAAGTGGTATCAGAGTATTTATTTCATGGTTTTCTTTACTATTTGGTGATGATATAAAGGAAATTAAATTTGGTAATTAGCTGTGCCTAGGAGTAGTTACCTCGTGTACAGGGAAAATCCAAATTACCTCTAATGAAATTGTAATTTTTATATTTTGAGCTATTATAATTGATTAAATTTTACCGTTGGGTGAAGCACTTGTTTTTTTTTTTGTTATTATTGATATCATTGTGGTTTTATTTTGTTAAAAATATATGCGATGAGGTTATTCCATCTTGTGCATCATGTAGTCACTTGTTATAAATCACATGTCATGCATTCTTTCCATGCCATTTAGAGAGAATTACTGATTGCATGTTGATGTGATAGATGTCTTTCTAGATATACATGTTGTTGTGATAGGTGTCGTGATAGATATGTCTAATTTTTTTATAGGTGTATCAGTACGTGTTATGGTTTAATTGGATGGATTCCAAACTTTGGTCCCTGAGGAGTATGGGACCTCTTGGATCGGAATTTGGTGGATCACATTTCAGCCATGGGATATAGATTGTGTTGTTATGTCCTATATGTAGATTCCAAGATTTGATTTTTGGGGTATTATGGGCCCCCATAGATTGTAATTTAGAACATTATTGCTTTATTCTGCAAAAATAGGGGTTCTAGGGAAGTTTCTGAGGCTTACTTTCCGGAAACCCAAACAACACTACGTGTGGTCCTATGAACACATGCCATGTGTTATTCTGTTCGGGAAGAAAATAAATTTTTAAGTATGTGATGTGTACTCTGAGTACACACCATGTGTTTTTTGACCGTGTGTCCAGTCGTGTGATAGAGAACGCGGGTTTTTTATTTTTGATCAGAACATGTCGTGTACCCTATGTACACCCCGTGTAGTTTTACATAGGCAAAACTGTGTAGCTATGGACATGTAAAAGTACATGGCTAGGAGGGAGGACTTGAGTACATGTTGTGTGTAATTCTGACACACTGTGTACCTAGGATTTTTACACGACTAAGGAAAGAGGAGTTACATGACCATGTAAAAGGTTAAGTATATACGTCATGTATGGTCCCTAAACGTTGTGTACCTGGGGTGTTTACATACCTAGGCCGGTGGGAGTACACAACCATGTAAGGGATTAAGATTACACGTCGTGTATTGTCCCTACAAGTCTTGTACTCATATTTTTTTAACTTTCGAGCCTCTTTTCTCATGTTTAGTTCTTTCACTCTTAAACTACACGCCTTGATGAATAATCTTATACTGAGGTGTATGTGTTGGGATTTACAGAGAAATGCCACCACGACGACCTCTAGTAGTACGATAGGAGGGTGGCGATGATCATACACCAAAGGTGGTAGGCCATGGGATACCAATGGACCCTCTAGTCGTTCCAGTTGTGGCACCAGCTATTATACTAGACGTAGGTATCGATGCACTTTTTTTTGAAGGCTTTATGAGGTTCATGAAAACCATACAGGGAGCACCACAGCCTTCCACATATATGGAAGAACTGAAACAAGTGTTCCAGCAGTAGCATCCACCCATGTTTTTAGGGTATGGTGGACCATAGGCAGCAGAGTCATAGATAGAGGACATGTTAGCGATCTTGGAGCATCTGGAGACACCGCCTGAGAGGAGGGTCAATATCATGACTTATATGTTGTGTGATTCTGTCAAGAGGTGGTTGGATGTTACCACATAGATAGAGCGTCAGTGGGACATGGTGTGGAAAGATTTTTAGACAGTATTCTATGACTAATTCTATCTCGATATGCTGAGAGCTGACAAAACCTATGAGTTTATGGATCTGTAGAAGGGTGCTCTATCATTTATGGATTACTCTAACTGCTTTACTGAGCTCCATCACTTTGCACCTATTTTGGTGGGTTAAGATCTATCAAAGGCTAGGCGATTCGAGGATGGTCTCGGGTATGACATCCACTCATAATTTAATATCTTTCAGCTAATAATTGTATCTGTTATGGTGAACCATGTGTAATAACCTGATTTTTTAGAATGGGTCAAAATCCCGACCCTATTTGAATTTTTTTAATTATTTCTGAGAAAACTCAGAAAATCTGGGAAGTTCTAGAAATTTCCGGACTACACATCGTGTAATCTAAATTACATTTCGTGTATGGGTTAGGTGTGTATTGGTCGTGTGCTTGCTGAGTACATGTCGTGTGATGACCGTGTAGGAATTTCTTACTACACAGCGTGTAGTGTTGCTCAAAACACCGTGTATCCTACTTTCCACGTACCAGCTGAGTTCTAGCCGTGTGTTGACCCATGTGGCATGTCTAAACTGTGTGGCTGCCTCCTCTAAAGTTGGAGTACAGATAAGGCCACTACACAGCATGTATTCCTTAATACATGTTGTTTACTTTTATTTTTATTTTCTTAAATTAAAGAGCATCGCGTCTAATTTTGGGAAACACCTTCTTCTTCCCCAACTTCGAAACAGGTCCATTCCAAAAATCTGAATTATATACCTTTCCCTAGAATCTTCAACCGGAGTTAATTCTTCAATCTGTCGGTGGCTACGGGATAGCAACAGCGAGGCTAAACCTGCGCACCCTGTTCTGTTCTTGATCATTTTCCTCACACGTCACAGTTTCCATCCCAATTTAATTTCCTGGATTTAACAGAAATGTAGATCTACGAATATCAGCTTCGAATTAGAGATCAATATCAGATTTTCCTATGTCTATGAGTCTCGGGTAGGTGTTGCATACCTCTTTTTGTGCTTTCGTAGACTTTTGGGTGGTGCGACCATTGGCGCATTTTCGGGTATTTTGTGCGTGACCCTTTTTTACCTACTATTGCCTATTTAATTGTTTATTTGAACTATGGGATGCCTTTGGGTATGCATGTTACCTATTTTTCTTGAGTGGGGTCGAGCAAGTGGTCATTTCACATTGGGTCATTTTGGTCAGGGGATGCCAAAATGGTTATAATTGAATAATATTGTTTTAAACTGTTGAGTTTAGTTTATTAAACCTTGATATGAATTGTTGGAGGATTTAAAGACCTCGGTACTAGTATGAGACAACACTTGGTTAGTGCATTTCAATTGTTTAGTTTGTTTTTCCTTTTTAAAGGTGATTCTTTTGATTTTATATGTAATTACTGAATTGCATATGAAAGAATCCTTATAGTTTTGTTGGGAGTTGCCTGGATATTATTGAGTGATGCTGATCATAGTTTGGGCTTGGCCTGGGTTACATTGGGTGGTTCTGCCCATGGGATTGGGCGTCATGAACGTTGTCTTGGGGCAGGGTGACTGTCAGGTTGGGCATGGCCTGGGTTACTTGGATGACGAGACCATCGGACTTGAGCGGCATGGTCGTAGGGACATGAGGTGTCAGAGGTGTTGTATCTCGGGTACTATTTTGGTAATTACTGCTCACCCAAATATTTGAGTAGTGTACACACAGAGAGACTTTTTGATGAGGTGGTTTTGACCACTCGTGTGGGTAGAGGTCCCTGTTAGTTGCGTTTTAGGTACTATTGGTTGGGGTGCTTGTCGTAGGAAGCCACATGGAAGGTGAGGAGCCTTCAGGGGATATAATTGAGGCTATTGGGTTGGGTGAAAAGGCTTTCCTCTATTTGAGGGCAGATATCATTGTCCCTATGGTTCCTTTATTTGAGGGAAGACATCGTTGTCCCTCTGAATACTTTATTTGAGGGCAGACATCACTGTCCCACTAGTTACTTAGTTGATGATAGGCATCGTTGTTCCTCCAGGTTACTATTTCTTGGTCATGCCTTTGGGACTTCGGTACTTGAGACATGCGGTGTCATGGGGCACATGGTTCCGGGTTACATGACAGGGATTCCAGTGCTAGACGAAGCAGGTGACACTTCATGGTGGCTACTGAGCACCAGTGGAGTTTTTGTTTGTTTGTGTGCATCATACTGTTTACTATTTTCCTTATAACTACATGCCTTCATAAACACTTATATTTGGTATGCACTGTTGGGTGGTATCCTACTGATATTCATCTCACACCATGTACGGGCCCTTCGGGATGCATGTAGACCTTATGGATTTACATGTAGGAAAGTGGTTAGCTTTAGGAGTTAGACTACTTTAGCTATTTCGTGGAGATGGTATGGACCTTGAGCTCTCGCCTATCTAGAGTTTACTTTTTTTCTCTTTCTTTCCTATATCAACATGCTTAATTATTTTACAGCTATAGTTGGTTAGTCATTGGCGCCCTTTTTCATATGGTTATGTATGACCTTCTTGGATGCATATTTTGTTATTCAGTAGTAGTTACAAGTGATCAACATGCTGTTTTGTTTACTTTTTTTCTACTGTTATCTATATTTATTATTTCTGTTGTTTATCGATATTGAATGTGCTTATGCTTTTTGGGTTTAGTTTGAGTCTGTTGAGTCATTTATTCCGCTGCATATTTATTATTACACTCGAACCAGTACCATTATTATCCTCAAAGGAGTCCTTGACAGGGATTTAGTAGCAGTATTTTGCTAGATACTAATGAGATTGAGACTTATATTTTTATTTCTACTAGTTTTACTATTTGTGATATGGTAGACTAGAGATAGGTTGTTACAGGAACTGAGTTTCTAGCTTGTTCTTGGGTGCATGCAGCCCCAAGTACGAGGGATGAACCAATTTTACATGGGTGGGAATTGATGTTTTCTTTTTCTCAGATTAAAATTTATATGATTTCCACTTCGGTGGATCACTTGGTGTGTAATGTTATTAATTGTGATATGTGACCATTAACTCAGTGTGGTAAGAGAGAATTGGACCTTGGCTCAGTATGGCAAGGCTATTTTTTTGGATTTTGATAGGCACATTTTTAGGGTATTTCAATTTCATAACTGCATGTATCCTTTTTGAAGAGATAATTTCATGTGAATAATATCAAATTTCCATGATTTGTATTCTTTGAAATGTTAATAGGTGAAATTCCTGATAAAATTTCTTATTGATTGCAATGTGTTATGCCATGCATTATATATTTGTAAAATTGCATGTGGAAGGGTATTTGGGTTTATCTATTGTAAGAGCAGGTGAGTACTATAGTTGAGGTGATTTTGATCACCAAGATTGGGCAACTCAGTCATCAGTTTGAGGCAATGTTGGTTGTCGGGACGGGCATGGCCCATGGTACTTTTGATTCATGGCTCTGTTGAGGGTGGGTAAGGAGGCCATGAGGCCGTGATTCCATGGGCATGGGTTGCGATAGGGGATAGTAAGGGTAGTTGTTCTATGATGCCTCTTTACTACTTTCCTTGTCTACGTTGAATATATATTGTTATATATATGTGGGTTTTCTGTACATTTATGGTATTCAGTGGGTTCATTTTAGTCGACTCAGATGGAGTGTCAGGTGGGAGATGGTATAGTGCCATAGGAGCAGGATCAGGTTCAGGATCTGGTGTAGCCAGAGCATGAGCCACAGGTATAGGCTCAGGGACAGGAATAGGTCCAGGATCTAGTGCAGGTAGGAAAACAGTCGGTTTTGGAAGTGTTCGGACCATGGCTCGACGAGCAGCTCCGAGCTAGCCTAATATGTGTCTTGCAGGGGATTGATAAGGGTGCATGGGGTACAGATCCATCTATGGAATATCTGATGCAGAAGTTCCAGTCCCAGCACCCAATACTTTTTCAGGGTGAGGGTGGTCCGTAGGCGATTGAGAAATGGATAGAGAGAATGCAGATGATCTTCGAGTAGATCGAGATGCCTCCAGAGTAGAGGGTCAAGCTAGCAACATACATGCTGCAAGGACCAGCAAAGCACTGGTGGGATGTGCAGGTTCAGGCTCACGGGCATGAGGTACTATCATAAAAAGACTTCGAGGATAGTTTTTCAATCACTTTTACACAGAGACACTGAGGGCCAAGAGAGATCAAGAGTTCTTGAGCCTTCAGTAGGAAGATATGTCTTTCATGGACTACACAACTACTTTCACTAAGTTGTCTCTCTGTTAACCCGGTATGGTAAGTGATGACGCGACAAGGGTGAGGCACTTCAAGGATGGCTTAAGATATGCCATTTAGATCTAGTTGAATATCTTCAGGCTGGGTTCATTCTCAGAGGTGGTGAATCAGGCACTTATAGACGAGGGTAACCAAAGGGATAGGCCCTAGGTTGGCCAGGCGGTAGCTTCAGGTGATGGTTCGGACAGCAGGAAACGAGGATGGGATGAGTTCCAGTAGGTAATTCAGGCCAAGGACTCAGTTATACCGTATCATATCAGTTCTTTAGTGGTTTTCTTTCACTGTGGACAACCAGGGCATGTATGGACTCAGTGAGATAGGCCTCCAAAGGAGTGTTGAGCATGTGGATAGGTCGGGCATCTTGAGAGGTTCTGCAGGCAGCCTTCTCAGACAACTGGCAGGTAGGGACCAGGACAGATGGTGGAATCTGGATTTGGTTCAGGTTTGGTACCAAGAGAGGGTAGCCGAGTTTCAGCTACAAACGGATGATGTGACAAAGATAGCGGGACCCATTTGAGGGGTCAGTGGCTGGTGACTGGAGCAGCACTGCAGGGAGATCAGGCATCAGGCAGCCGAACATCAGGCTAGGTGCATGTTGTGGAGCTTCTAGGGGTTGATCGGGATGGTGAGCCGATGATGGTTAGAGGTACACCATAGGTGTGGCCATGATCTTTCTTTTTTTTTATTATTTTGGCATGGCCTGTTGGGGCATGTTCGTTTTTAGTGCACGAGGTGCACAGGATTCATATGGACTGACTAGATGTTGGTCAGTAGGATTGGTGCCATATTGGGTGTGTGATATATATTTATATATATGTATGAGATGTGTGGAATTAGGGGCATCGAGTATGCTGGTTTCTTGAGGTGTCATGGGCATCGGGGCATCGAGGATGTGGTTTACTTGAGGTGATAGGCACCAGGTTCATTTTGAGCATCCATGGGATGTAGGACCTCATAGAGGTGGACACTGATGTAGTGCAGGATATGTTTGGGGTGTCGGGAGCGACACGAGAGCACCAATGAGTTTTAGGGGTGACAATGCATCATGAGAGGACCATGATTCTGGAAACAGGTTAGTGAACCCTTGCTTTATTGAGTTTTGTAGATTTGATATCAAGTTAGGCAATTCCTAAGGTGGGGATCCCCTTGAGGAATTTAGCTAGAAACTTTAAGACTGGGGTAGTCTGGGTTACTTTGATTGGGGTGTTATGTTTGGTTCCATATCCAAGTTTCATTTGATAGCTCGAGGATGAGCTATGTTAAGGTGGGGAAATTATAAGAACCCAGGTTTTTAGAACGGGTCAAAATCCCCACTCGGTTTGAATTTTTTGACTTGTTTCTGAGAAAACTGGGAAAATCAGGGAAGTTCTAGAAATTTTCAAACTACACGTCATGTACTCTAAAGTACATACCATTTATGGGTTAGGTGTGTATCGTCCATGTGCTCTCCGAGTACATGTCGTGTGATGAAAGTGTTGGAATTTCCAACAACACGGCGTGTAATGTTGCTCGACATGTTGTGTATCCTACTTTCCACGTACCGGCTGAGTTCTAGCTGTGTGTCAACCCATGTGGTGCGTCCAAGTTGTGTGGCTACCTCCACTTAAGTCAGAGTATGGACAAGGCCACTACATGGTGTATAGTCCTTAATACATGTCGTGTACTTTTATTTTTGTTCACTTAAATGAAAGAGAGGCGCGTCTAATTTCGGGAAACGCCTTCTTCTTCCCCAACTTCGGAACAGGTCCGTTCCGAAAACCCAAATTATATACCTTGCCCTATAATATCCAACTGGAGTCTGTTATTGAATTTTTCTATGGATATGAAATCGAAACAGTGAGGCTAAACCCGCGCACCCCATTCTGTTCTTGATCCTTTTCCTCACACATCACAGTTTCCATCCAAGTGGAATTTTCGGGATTTGATGGAAATGTAGATATGTGAATATTGGCTTTGAATTATAGCTCGATATCGAACGTACCTATATCTACGAGTCTTAGGTATGTGGTTCATACCTATTTTTCTGATTTTTCATACTTTTGGGTGGTGCAACCTTTAGTGCATTTTTGGGTATTTTGAGTGTGACCCTATTTTACCTGATATTGTCTGTTTAATTTTTTATTTGACCTATGGGATGCCTTTGGGTATTCCTATTACCTATTTTTCATGAGCGGGGTCGGGTGAGTGGTCGTTTCTCATTGGGGCATTTTGGACGGGGGATTCCAAAATGGTTATAATTTAATAGTATTGTTTTAAACTATTAATTTTAGTTTATTAAACCTTTATATGAATTTTTTGAGGCTTTAAAGACCTCAGTGCTGGTATGGGATAAAACTTGGTTAGTGTATTTCAACTGTTTAGTTTGTTTTTTCTATTTAAAAGTGATTGTTTTGATTTTATATGTAATTGTTGAATTTCATATGATGGAACCCTTGTGGTTGTGTTGGGCATGGCCCAGATATTCTTGAGTGATGTTGATCACGGGTTGGGATTGGCCCGGGTTATATTAGGTGGTTCTAACCACGATATTGGGCATCATGGACGTCAGCTTGAGGTAGGGTGACTGTTAGGTTGGGCATGGCCTGGGTTACTTGGATGACGAGGTCGTCGGACTTGAGGTGCATGGTCGTAGGGACATGAGGTGTCAGAGGTGTTGTGGCTTGGGTACTATTTTGGTGATTACCACTCACCCAGAACTTTGATTAGTGTACAAAGAGAGAGACTCTATGATGAGGTGGTTTTGACCACTCGTGTGGGTAGAGACTCCATTAGTTGCGGTTTAGGTACTATTGGTTGGGGGTACTTTTCATAGGAAGCCACATGGAAGGTGAGGAGCCTTTAGGAGATAGCATTGAGGCTATCAGGTTGGGTAAGAGGATCACCGTTATTTGAGGGTAGATATCACTATCCATTTGATTCCTTTATTTGAGGGAATACATCGTTGTCCCTCTTAATACTTTATTTGAGGGAAGACATCGTTGTCCCATCGGTTACTTACTTGAGGACAGGCATCACTGTTCTCCCAGGTTACTATTTCTTGGGCATACCTTCAGGACGTCGGTACTTGAGACACGGAGTGTCAGGGGGAACATGGTGTCGGGTTACATGATAGGGATTTTGGCATTGGCCGAAGCAGGTGACACTTCATGGTGGCTGCTGAGCACCAGTGGAGTTTGTGTTAGTTTGTGTGCATTGTAATATTTACTATTTTCCTTATAAATACATGCCTCCTTAAACACATATATTAGGTACGCACCATTGGGTGGTATCCTACTTATATTCGTATCACACCCTGCACGGGCCCTTCGGGATGCGTGTAGACCTTATGGATTTACGTGCAGGAAAGTGGTCAGCTTTAGGAGCTAGACTGCTTTACCTGTTACATGGAGATGGTATGGACCTTTAGGTCTCGCCTAGATGGAGTTTACTTTGTTTCACTTTCTTTCTTGTATCAGCATGCTTACTTGTTTTGCAGCTATAGTTGGTTAGCCATTGGAGACCTTTTTCATATGGTTATTTATGACCTACTTGGATGCATATTTTGTTATTCAATAGTAGTTACAAGTGATTATCATGTTGTTTTGTTTACTTTCTGCTATTGTTGTTTATATTTATTGATTCCACTGTTTATTGATATTGAATGTGCTTCTGATCTACGGGTCTGGTTTGAGTCTGCTGAGTCATTTATTCCTCTGCATATTTATTATTACACTCAAACCAGTACCATTATTATCCTCCTAGAGGGTATAGCCTCCCCACTATACCTATAAGATCCATGTTTCTAGTCAGCAGCCGTTGGCATTCAGGGAGGTGTGCCTAAGGTAGTAACACCCGACCCATTTAGCACTGTTCGAGTGGCTATTCAGGTCTGGTTCATTACACCAAGAATTGATTACCAAGTGAAATTAGAGGGAATATGGAGGTGAGAGCTAGGGAATTTTGGCACTGAGATCTGGTATGGTTTTAATCAATAGTAGGAAGCATCGTCAGGATCTTACATGCGGTGAATCTAGTACTCAGAACATATCTTCCGGTATTCAGGTGATGTGCTTATAGTGCGGAAGAATTGGGAATACTAGACCTTAGTTCTCGATGGGCCTAGTTGAGTGTCGAGCTTACGTCAATATGGGACACTTATAGTTTTTCTACAGGACGTTTCCACTAGCATCTAGTGAGAGAGGGTCTACACCAACTCCATGTTCAGGAGTAGGGTCAGCATATTCTCACTAGTCAGGGAACTGGAATGTATCAATCCATTCAGGCCAAGGTATTGGTTGTGTTCATGGTATCCAGACCCTAGGATCTCAACGATAGTAGGGTGGGTCAGCTAAGTGTAGCCAGGCAGTGTCTTAGGGTTGCAGTATAGGCTAGAATTATGTAGTGCAATAGATCTGACAGGAGTAGGATCCCGGACCTTCTACTATTAGTGGTACTATTCTAGTCACCTATGTTTTAGCTTTTGTATGCTTTGATATAGGGGATTCACATAGTTTCATATTCATGCCCATTGTGTAGAGCCTAGGGCTCTGTGTTTTTACTTATGATGATGTTATGAAACTAGACACTCTATTAGGTATTAGAACGACAGGTGTGCGCCAGTGCAAGGATTTCCCCCTTGAAATTGGTGGGTGTCACTTTGTTTGGGATATCTATGCCTTAAAAACTACGGTCTCTAATTTCATACTTGGAATGTACTGGTTAGTATCCTTTCAAGCCTTTGTTGATTTTTATTGTCGTAGGGTGAGTTTTACGTCACCAGAGAGTAGATCATTTCTACACAAGGGTGAATAGGATGTCCATGCAAGCCGAGCTAGACCTGAGCATTGTGGGTTGAGTGGGATAATAGCACATATTGTCAGTTTATATCTAGATGACCAGGAGAAACCTCAGATGGACTTTCTTCCAATGGTTGATCATTTTAGGGATGTCTTCCCAAATTAATTTTCAGGGTTACCTCCAATAAGAGAGGTAGATTTATCTATTTAGCTAGTACCAGGAGATGCACTGGTATCTATTCCTCCTTATAGAATGGCTATGACAAAGTTACAAGAGCTCAAGAGGCATCTAGAAGATTTTTAGGTAAATGGGTTTATCTGACCCAGTACTTCTCTATGGGGTTCATCGGTCCTTTTTATGAAAAATGTGGATGGTACCCTTAGGCTATGTGTGTATTATCAAAAATTGAAGAAGTTGACAGTAAAGAACTGATATCCTCTTTCACGAATAGATGATCTCTTCTATTAGCTTCAAGGATCTCGGGTATTATCTAAGATTGATCTGAGATCTAGTTATCACCAAGTGCATGTTATATTATTAAACATATCTCGCACATCTTTTCAAAGCAGATATGGTTTATACGAGTATGTGATTATGTCGTTTGGTTTCACCAATGCTCTAGAGGTCTTCATGGCACTGATGAACCAAATTTTCCATCCCTATCTTGATTCTTTTATTGTGGTTTTTTTGGATGATATCTTGGTTTATTCTTATAATTGACATGACCATTCCATGCATATTGAGATATTTTTTAGTACAGTTAGAGAGAATCAGTTATATGCTAAGATCTAAAAGTGCCACTTATGGATGGATCAAATTCACTTCTTGGGTTACGTTATCTCAGAGATAGGAGTATCAATGGACCCAAAGAAGGTGAGAGTAGTAGTTACTTGGGAGTAGCCCACAAACATCTTTGAGGTGTGGAGTTTTCTAGGGATGTCTGGTTACTATAGGAATTTCATATAGGAATTATCATGCTTAGAAGCACTGATGATGGTCTTGACAAAGAAGTTTTTGAAGTACGTATGATCAGATTCTTGTGAGACAGCCTTTCAGGAACTGAAAGGGAGATTAACATCAACACCAATATTGATTTTTCTAGAGCTAGGCAAGAGTTATATTGTGTACTATAATAAATTAGGTATTGATCTGGGAGCAGTGATTATGTAGGTGGATTGAGTCATTGTGTACAGGTCTCGGCAGCTGAGGCCACATGAGAGGAACTATCTGATGCACGATCTCGAGTTAGTCATGGTTGTTCATGACTTACATTTTTAGAGACATTACTTTTTGGGAGAGTGTTTTGTGGTGTAAATGGACCAAAAAAGTCTCAAGTACATCTTTACTCGGTGTGATCTAAATCTGAGGGAGCAAAGGTTGGCGGAATACCTTTAGTATATCAACTTCGAGCTCGCCTACACACCTGGGAAAGGAAATGCAGTGGCTGATGCACTGAGTAGGAGGACTCAGATATAGGCAGTGTAGTAGGCCAGTAGTGAGTTGCAGCTAATGACGTTGTTCTCTGAGATGCATATGGAGGTGCACGACAGATAGGGGCAGACTTTTCTTACATCCTTAGTTGTTACCTCTACCTTACTTGACAGAGTGAATATGAGGTTGCTATCGGATTCTGAAGGCATAGTTCTAAGGGATAGTATGTCAAGAGAGAACCCTCCTCCTAGTTAGACTATAGGATAGGATGAGGTTATGTGGTTACAGATTCACGTATGGGTTTTAGTAGACATGCGTGAGGAGATGATGCGAGATTTTCATGCTTCAATTTAGACGGTGCATCCTGGTGTCACCAAGATTTATCGGGATTTACCTCTTTAGTACTGCTGGCCAGGTATAAAGAGAGATATAGATAGTTTTTTCATGATATGTTACACATGTCAATAGGTGAAGGCTAAACACCAAATACCAGTATGACTTTTGCAACAGTTACCCATTTTTAAGTGAAAATTGAATGACGTCGCGATGGATTCCGTGATAGGTTTACCATGTTCATCCTGAGGTAATGATGCGGTATGGGTTATTGTTTAAAGGCTTGTGAAGGTTTCACATTTCATATCAATTAAGGAAATCTTCAATTTTGATGAGCTTGGGAGGTTGTACATCCAGGAGATTGTACAACTACACTGGGTTCCTCATTCTATCATTTTAGATAGGGATTCCCATTTTACTTATTGTTTCTGGAAAGGGATATAAAGGTATTTGGGTACATAGGTGCTTCTTATCACAGCTTACCACCTCCAAACAGATGGTCATTCAGAGCGCACAATTCAGGTACTAGAGGACATGCTTCGGGCATACATCCTAGATTTTGGGGGTTTCTAGGAGACACAAATACCCCTTATTGAGTTCACCTAAAATAATAGATTTTAGCCTAATATTCATATGGCTTCATATGAGGCTTTTTATGGTAGGCCATTCTAATCACCCCTATGTTGGCTAAAGGTAGGAGAGGCAGTAATGCTGGGACTTTGTCTGGTCCAGGAGACCACGGAGCAAGTTCAGTTGATTTGGAAGTGGATGGACACTACACAGTCTTATCAGAAATCTTAAATTGATCGTCGTAGACTACATTTGGAGTTCAAGGTCAGGGATCTAGTTTTCCTACGTGTTTCACCGATTTTGGGACACAAGAGGATCAGGAGACAAGGTAAGATTTTGCTGAGGTGCGTCGGTCCATTTGAGATTCTAGAGAGGGTCGGGACGGTTGTCTATAGATTTTAGTTGCCTTAGAGTTACAGGGATATGCATGAAATTTTCCACATTTTTTAGTTGGAACGTTACATTTCAGACCTGTCTCACACATTTTAGCCCTAGGAAGTGGAGTTTCAAGAAGATGCATCCTTTAAGGAGCATCTCATTCGTGTTGTGGATCATATAATGAAGGTCATATATGGTCAGTATGTTCCTTTGGTATGGGTGTTATGGTAGCACGGTTGTGTACAGGAAGAGATCTGGGATAGGTATTTCGATGTATGATCATAGTGTCCAGAGTTGTTCTCAAATATTTCATTATCACCCTTGGAAGGTAAATTCAGGGATGAATTGCTTTAAGGGGGGGAATTTGTAAGAACCTGATTATTTCTTTGAGGTATGGATCTTTACTTTTCATTTTATACTTAATAAAATGGGAGAAAAGAAGACAAGGGGCTAGCTACATGCCTGTTACACAACATGATTGGGAACTACATGTCATGTACTTATAGGTACACAGCGTGTATAGAAGGCTACACACCATGTAATCCCGGTACAAAACCATGTAATGGTCTTGCCAAAAAATTTACGGACACAAAGTGTAGTCTCATGTACACACCGTGTACTTTTTTATTGATTAAATTGGGAATTGTCATCGTTTTTCATCATATGGATAGAAGGCTCGTCCCGTTATGGAAAAAGTAGCACCGGATAAGATATTCCCTCCTAAATCTCCATCCAAACTCTGATTTGATCACCATCGGAGGCGTTTGAACCCAATCGATAATCCCTTGATTCCTCTTAAGCCTTTATTCCTGGTTTCTTCTCTCAATATAGTTATTTAAGGTCGATAATTTATACCTATTTTGTAGATCTGCTCCATTCCAGGGAGAATTAGAGCCCGACGTTGGATGAGGAAAGTCGTACGAGTACAATGTAGGTGGTATTGTGCCTTTCGCAAATTTTCTTGATGTTTATATATGTTGGATTATCACACACCCACTTTTAGGGTGTCTCTTGATTGAATAATGAACCTTGTTATTTCCTATTGATGATTAGGTAATTAATTAAATGTTTTGAAATCATGTTTAGGATTGTCAACCTTGATTTAGGGACACCCCATGGGTGTGTTTCCCTTGGATGGTCATTTGGATGATAATGCCTATGAGGATTTACTTAAATTACCATTCTTGGGTTTTTAAAAATTTATTCCTCATTATATGAATTTCCTACGTGAGATACTTTTTATATTAAGCCTTGTAAAAGTTTAAAATTGCATAATAGTCTTGTTATATGTTTTTTCCATGTGATTTACCCTTTTTTGTCCATGTATTAGTTTAATTTACATATGTTGGTTATTATGTAAACCGTTCCCACATAATTTGATTATGTTAAATCCATGTGATAGTTTAATTCACATGTGTTTCTTTTTATATGGAATGTGTAATTGAATTAAATGATAAAAGGATGTAATTAGAAATGGGTGAGCCACAATCTTGGTTAAAAGAAAAGGTTGGTATCATGTGACTAATTGTATCTTATATACCTTGGGTGAACCATTTCCTCGGTTAAAAGATAATGGATGGACTTAAGAGGTAAATTATGCAAAGGTTGTGAACGATCCACGGATAGGGTGGTCGGGCTCATTGAGTATTATTTTAAAATTTTGAGTGAACCTAGGATCTATTTAGGGATATCCAGGTCAGGATCTATTGGAAAACGATTAAATGATTATTATGTCACAAGTTGATGATTACTTTTATACGGGGGTTTGTTAGGCCTAGTATGGACCTTGAGACTTATTATAATTCACAGAACTTGAATAATGAAATGGATAACTTAAGAAGTGTCTTCCAAGCTAAAGCACGAGCTTGGATTTGGTCTTCACTTATAATTGTTTTCATTGTCTTTCGAGACATCTATTGTGTTTTCTTTTGAGTACTCATAGTTTACTTCTTTCACTATTGTACATTGTCTGTTATATATATCCACTGACATATTGGAACAGAACTTGGTTGGTTGCCTACTGGGATTTAGTCTCGCACCATGTTTGGGTGATGATTTTGGGACCAAACAGATTATATGATTACAGGTGTTGATCAGGGAAATCACCCTGCTATAGGTACTTGATGTGCTACTTAGGAGTTGGATAGCATGGGACCATGTTGAGGCTTGTGATACTTCCTAGTATCTTTTTTTATTTTGTTCTTTTGAGACATATATTTCAGTTGTATGTTGTTTACTACATCATCTATTGTATATTTTTTATTCTGTTGTGTTTCATTCTACCAATTAGGGCATATTTTACCCACTATCACACCTTAGGCCCTCGCTTCTAGTCAGCAGTCTCTGGTGTTTGGGGAAATGCGCTTGAGGCCATGTGGAAACTAGGTATAGTGAACTAGTTGAGTGGAATCTAGATCCAGGGCATTACACCCTAGGCCTCGAGTGTGTAAGAAGAAGTTGGATAGTGTATTCACTCATTTTTATTTGAAGTAACATGCATATAAAATCTAAAACACTTGAACCAATTGCTAATCAAAGAAGAATAATGGAAGAAGAGAAGTGGTCGTGTGTGCACACAAAGACTTACACCCATTAGGGTTTTCACACAATAAAGAAGAAGTGAATTACGCATGCACTCTTTCATGCACATGTATACATGAATGAATTTAAAAAGTAGAACCTATAATGTGTTTGCACATGTTCAAATAAGAATAAGAAGAGAAGTGAATCTAAATTCTACATGCATGATATCATGCATACATATGAATAAGAAAGAAGAATAAGTTGATTATGATGATGCCCTATGAACTAATATTCATTTATTGAATAATCACATAGGTTCTTGTGATTCTAGATGAGAATAAGAAGAATTTTTTAGTTCATTCAGTTATTTCACTAAAGTTGAAGACTGAATATATGTGCATCAATTCTAGAGTTCAATGCAAGAAAAGTCTCATAATGAACAAGAGA
Organism: Viscum album; assembly: GCA_963277665.1. NCBI lineage: Eukaryota > Viridiplantae > Streptophyta > Magnoliopsida > Santalales > Viscaceae > Viscum > Viscum album. The sequence continues at coordinate 208,538,820 of OY728166.1, forward strand.
CAAAGACTTCCATGCCTATCTATTAAAGAGACATTCAAGTATATAAATTAAGTAAGACTTCTCCAAAGGTAATGATATAGGTGGATTCAATGTAAGTGATCCAATTAAAGAAGTGATTTATCCATAAACATTGTAAAGAAAGTGTGCCTAGGATAGAGTGATTGTGCATGAACCTTTGTATCCACAGCTAGTGAAGATCAGTGGAATTAGGTACGACCTGAAACCTATCAGCATATTCTCCTTGGATGTATCCCTTGGCGGTGAACCAAGTAAAAGTATTGTGTTGTCCTTCTTCATGTGAATTTTTTAATTACTTCACATATCCATCATACAGGTTTAAACAAGTTCCTACCAACGTGGCAACAAGATCCAGAAAAGAAGATAAAAAGTTGACACCCTGATTCACCCCCCCCCCCCCTGTTAGGGTGTTCTAGGGTCCTTCACATATCTAGAGATGATATACCTTATTTCCCAAGAGTGTGTCAATAGAAATCAAGTCAGGGAAGAACTTAACCAACATGTCTAAACCTGTGAAAACTTGAGTGGATGTGAAAGAATGGGAAGCTCTTGTATAAAATAAAGAAAAAGAAAATGTATATGAAATAAAGACCATACCTTGAACAGTCAAAGGTCCCTCCCCCTCATCATATAGAACCTATTCTACCACATAAACCTTTCCTGTGTGAGTACCATGACTCGCTTGAGTCGCTAAATTCTGCAGAGTCTGCATCTTCTGCTAAGGTTCCCTACCCGTAACATGATCTGACCACCCTAAGATCATCTATGATAAATTCAAAAAAAAAAGTGTTTAAGATGATTCATCTTGATTCATCAATAAAACTCCATAATCATTTTTATAAAATAATTACTATAAGTCCCTCTTCCCCACATTATAACACATGGCGGCACTTCCTTCCATAGAGAAAGTTAAAAATACCTTACTGAGCTCTAGATGTCTCTCACTTCCATGGAATATGTCTTTTTTATCTTCTTATTACCATATGTGGCACCTAAATCTTAATTTAGAACCCCACTCAATGGTAAATTATTGATAGGAAGAAATCCATATGATTTACCCTCATCTAAACCCATCTCAATAGTAAGATCCTTCTAAAGCACTTATAGATGTATCATCAGGTCAAAGTTCCTGACATGGAAACTCAGTTTTATTCAAAGTACAATATCAATATTCTAGGCCTTATATACCTAATTCACACCAAAATAGATTTAAATCCAAGAAACTTTGTAAAATTATCTGAATAAGTAGCCACTAACATTTTCCCATGTCGAAGCACTATAAACTCCTAAGAATGGTCTAGCTTTAGAATACCAAGGAAAAATCCTTAAAGAATGGGTTTTTTAAGTACCCCAAAGTTAGAACCTCATATATAAAAACTTGATTCATCATAATACACCACCTACAAATAGATCCTTGAAGCATAAAAGCATCCAATTTCACTCACTGATCATCTAGAGTCTCTGCTAATTCAAAAACTACCTTGATTATTTTTATCTAATTCTTAGTGTATTGAGGGGCCTCCAATGACCTGGAAGGATGGGGGATACAAAATATAGAAATATCAAGAAACATCTACCATATTTTCTCCACCTATATGGGATCCTCCACCCTGAATAAGAACTAGTCGAATGACTCTGTCTTGAATTGGCTTCACTGACTAGACTACTGGAGTGACTACTAGATCATGCTCAATTGTATTCTCCTACACATCTAGAGGCACTACATGAGAAGCCACCCTTGCAGGAAAATTCTAAACCACTTCCCTAGGTGGTCCCATAATATTATTATGAGGAAACATTATCTAAAATTCTAAAACAAATTCTTAGAAGCACATTTAACAGCTTAAATGACTACATCACTCAAAAAATAAATAGGCACACATAAGAGAACCACTTCATGAAGACTTGTCCTAAGAGAAAACCCATGTCTATAACACATAACCCAAGTCTCAAGTACCTTCACATTAGTCATAGTCACTTATGTATAATAAAACATAGCATACTTAGGTTCAATTAATTTAAATGTCAGCATAGATATATCATAGAAGCACATAACATAGATTTCTAATGACATTTAATTAATTAAACTAATGTGTTTGATTATTAAATAGGCATATAATATGTGAACCTACATGTATAGTCATGATTCATGAATGAACCCAAATCATATAAATAGTAACATCACAATAATAATACTAATTTTTAGTATTAAATTGTAATAGTACGACTAATAATAAAAATTTCATCACTGGTAACTTAGAGGTCCATTACACATGAACTGACCAGGAACACATGTACTCCCCTACCCGAGTTCCACACAAGATATCTCATTTCTACCACACCCAAAACATAGTCAATAATAAATAAAAAAGATAAAAACCCTCATTTGATACCACTTTATAATTCCCCAATCTAAATCACTAGGTATTAGTAGAAGTGTTGCATGACCTCATGCATGCCTCCCTATTTGCAAGAGGTTGTTGACTAGTGGTGAAGGCCTAAATCAAATCATGGTGAGACTATTACCTTGGTACATATATCCAACTAACAAAAAAACATAAGGAAACAATAATTGAATAATAAATTCATACAATGGAAGCAACCAGAATAAACCATGTTGTAACAAATGGCACATAAGTAATACAAGATAAACCAAAAGACTTATAATGTGGTAGGTAAAGAAATGTATGAAGATAGAAGAGAGTAAAATAAATACACTATAGTAATTTTCTAGATTCTATCCTAGAATAAACCCTATCCACTAAGCTTCACCCGTTCAGCCACCTGATGTTGGGCCCTTAACCATGAAACCTGCACATGTATAGAGATACGCATGCATGATGTGATTATAAACCCGATTGGAAACCATTAATGAATCCTTAATGAGTGAAACAATATATAAAAGTGTATTCCATATAAATAGTTAATTTGTAAGAAACCAATCATGTGTCGAGTTGTCGTGCATTAACTATGCTTCCATGAACCCTAGCTTTAGCTGATTCTGCACCAAGCCAGAAGGAAGGTCAAAAATTATCACTACATGACTTAGATCATTCCATAAGGTCCACATGTTGGCTCAAAAAATTCATCCAATTTTCCTCCATTTATATTCCATCCTTAAGTATCAATTCAACATCCACATTTAATGGAAATCCACAATGTCTATATGTTGACACAATTTACGAATCTGTGGAAAGACACACTACTACATGTTAACTCAATATCCAGCTCTAGGGAAAGATAAATTCATACATTTAAACCTAATATGTGGATTTTGGGTAAGAAATATTACCACAATTTATCATTGAATATCAAATTACAACCTTCCAATCACAACAGTGGTACTCCCCCTTTAACGGTCCAACTAGTCGAGTTAGACTAACTTGGTACCTTGAAACAAGTCACAGAAGAACCATACATTCATTCAAAAAAAATCCATAATATAACAAGTAATAAGTGTATAATATTAATCAAGGGTCACATAGGATATACACACACCCACATGTGAATCATATCAAGAAAGGGTCTCATGGGATACACATACACCCACATGCAAATCATGTTAATAAAGGGTCTCACAAGCTACACACACACCCACATGAAAATCAAATAAAGTGGGAGTCACATGGGATACACACACATACCCACATGTATAACATTCCATAAAATTTCATACAAGGTTCCTAAATGGTAATGAATTCCCAAATCAAGAGTATCAATGCCCAAATCCAATAATTTCCACCTGGATCAATCCTTCACACTAACAATCCCTAAAACCATACCCAATTCATTAAATTAGAATTATAGAATAAAAATCAAATAATAATAACATTACAAAGTCTAGTATTTGAATATAATTACCTAATGAGAACTACCATCACCAAAGGATCTAGATCTGATCAAGAGAGAGAAATATCCTCAATATATCTAGGATTTTATCCTTGAATGATCCAATAATTCTCTATTAGATCACATATGAATCCATAGATCTGACCATAATATCCCAGATCTATGATTCATCTAAATATAAAGAGGATTTTTAATCTAGAATGACCAAATCTTACCAAACAGAATTTGTCGGATCAATCCAATCTTCAAGCATCGAGGAGATGGGATAAAGAGATCCAAATCCACATTAGAGGGGACCTTAAATTTTTTCTAGTCAAATGAGGTTAATGAAAAGTTATTGGGTTATCAAGTAGAGGTTTCAGGGTGAAAAGATAGGGTCACCCCTAATAAAAAACCTGATTGGTCCTACTAACAAGATGGTGGCCCTCACTAGTAGGCCATAGAGCTTGGGGATACTACCTCTGCCATCATATGGTCAGTGGAACTATATTGTCTAGTTGTTGGTACCCAATTTGTTCCTGGGTTGTTTCCACCTCTATCATCTAGCCATTGGCATTGAACTGGCTAGTTAGTGATACACTGGTAGCTCCAAAGATATCAGTTGGTGCGCACACCTCCTAAATATTTTGGTCCCTGGTTCCCAAATTCCTCTAATACATATCAAAACTTGAATAAAGTAAAACCAAGATATTTTAAAACTAAAGTACATTGTACCTTGAAATTTTAAAGTGTTACAAAATAGATCATATTTTTTTATGCTTGGATTATTGGTTGCCTCATGATTTACTAGATGGTGTGTAATTTTTATTATTTGATTAATATTTATCCTTAGAAAATTTCAAAAGATCAATATTGATTAAGAAAAAGAAATATAGTAAAGTAAAGTGAAGTGTAAATGAATGAGGAATGTAAATTTAATTAAATTTTTCCTTGAAAACTATTAAGTAGGAAAGTGTAGCTTAAATTATGTTTTTGATTTACTTAGTTTATCAAATCCACGATAACTATAAGGTTTTTATGTTGAATTTGGTTTATAATAAATCAGATAATTCAAGTTAGTAAAGGGGTAATTTTTTTTGTTAAAATTTAATATTTAGGGATGATTTATGGTCATGTTTTGTGTTTTGAGTTTGTGTGATTTATTATTAAGGTTGGAGTTTTCCTTTTAGGATTTTTTGATGGAAAACTTGATTGATTCCTATTATTGTTCCTTTGAGTGAAAAATATCTTTATGTGTTTGATCACAGGAACTAGTGTGGTTGGATATTTGGCTAGTCATGGGATGGTGTGCTTGGTTTTGGTAGTAGGTTTATGTGGATGATATTAGGATGGTTTGATGATGCAGATAGGTGTCAGGTAGGAAACCAATATTGTTGGATCTGTTTAGGAGATGGGATTTCTCATTGGATTGTTACTTGTGGTTTCTTTTTCAATGGATCAATTGTTGTGATCCTCTATTGCTTTTTTCTTTTTCCTTACACATTATGATGGTTATTCTTTATGGAAGTAGTCTTAGTGGAGTCCTAGAATTACTATTTTAAAAAAGATGAATGACTTATGATAAACTCATGGGATGGGTGTTAATGTTGTTCTTATCATATTAATAGGAACCATAAAATTTGTTGGAAATGAATTATCTAAGATCTATAAAATGAATTGGTTAAATCATTAATGATTATGATAATTTATAAAGAATTGATAATTTAATAATAACTGAAATATTAGTGACAATTATTTGTGGTTTCTTGTATGCTTAGACTAGTATTATATTTTAGTACTATCAATGGAATTCAGATTTTCATAGAGGGACATTAGATAAATTGAATCTAGGGCTAGGTAAATTCCCATGTTGTGGTTGAATTCTATGCTTATTCTTATGTTTTTTGATTTATTACAAACCCAACATAAGTTGGTAGGGAATCCAATGCCCAAATTTTTTGTGGGTTGTTTTCCCCAACATTCAGGTTGGTGAGGGAATGGATGACTAACTACACCCTCTCCCTTACTATCACATTGGTCCTATGATCAGGTTGTGATGGAATGAGGTGTAGGGTATGGAATCACATAGGATGTGATGGATCTCAATTTTCCTTATACATGTACATGTAGGTTGTAATAGATTGAGGTTATAGTATATACATGTATTCCAGTTGTAACAATTTTGGTCACTATATGTGTATTGTGTATGGGATGTATTGGATTGAGGTTTAGTACATGTTGCACAAGTTATGGTGGATTCTGGAAATCCTACCCAGTTACTATATTGGGGATGTGTATATGATGTATTTCACAAAGTTCAAGGTAATATGAGGATGTCCTATATGGGATACAATATGTGACTTAGTTTCTCAGACTTAGGAAGGTTGATTATTATAACAGATGAGCATAGGACATGATTCATTGGGGTATGATAGAGACAGACCAATGGGGAAATGGTTATAGTTTACCATTATATACATACATGTTTTTAATGTTATGATAACTTCTTATGTGCATTATTTGGTTAGTGGTCCATAGTGAGGCTAGGAATTTAAATTGACAGATTAGGTGATGTGTTGATTCCTCTATTATTCACTGAGATTTAGTATACTTCTCTCACATTTTCATGAGGGTTTATAGGGAGGATCCTATTGGGTATAAATGTTATGTTTAACTTGATATATATATATAAACTATTTTCTATGTCTGCGTGATCTATTTGGTGATTTTATTGGGTGTTACTAGCTCAGGGAGATTACTTTGAAGCTATTTGTGTTTGTGGACACTACCATGGGAGTGATTCATGGTTGTTTTAGTTTTATTTATTACTTACAAATTTTATGAAATCACATTCATGTATTGGGGTTAGTTATTTATTATTCTTTTTATGGAGTTATTTCGGTGGTCATTCTTTCATTCCTAGGAATATATAATGATAATTCATCTCATATGTTTGACTTATACCCTCGATGCTAGTATCCACCCCTTAGATTATTGGAAGTGAGTTTTGGGGTCAATCCTCTCTTCATTATTGTCTTGAGATAGGTATCAATATAGGGGAACACAACATAGTGATATGAGAGTTATTATTTAGGATATTCACTATAAGAAAAACCATACTTTGTTGTGTTTTATTAGTGGTGATTCATAAAAACCATCGCTCATTAAAAATATAGAGCTTAATAATGATTTATCAATGATTATTTAATATAACCATCAAATAAATAAATATTGGTTTATATTTTTTTAAAAAAATCTATAATAAAAAAACATGATGATTTTAAAAAAAACACTGCTAAATGAAATCTATTTTTCTATATCACACATCTCTTTATTTTATTTTTCTACTTCCTTCCCAATATGATTTGTCTAATGACTATTTTCCTTTTATGATAAATATTCCCCTTATCCTTCCATCCATCACATGATTCTTCCCCTTATGTATCCCACACTTCCCCTTATCTATCCCATTCTCTTCCTCAACACATGAATATTCTTAATCTTCATACATCCATTTGTCAAATCATCTAGGTGGTTGATTCCAAGTGTGAGGTAAGTTCCCAAAATATCTAATATTTTATTCACCTTAATAGTATCCAATTTTAATGACCATAATAATATTTACTTTTGTATTTATAATTGAGGTTACTTGGTTATGCCTATTGAGTTTTCATACGCATGCCATATATGTTCACATTGGTGGGAATGTAGTGTCGCTAATGGAATTTCTGGTATGAGTTGGTACATGGATAAATTCTTGGATAATCGATGGATTAGATGAGTGATAGTTTATTGGGAGGGGACACCATCAAGATATGGAGTGTATGTGTCCATATTTGGAAGGATCTCAATAGTATAATACTATATAGTTTAGTTTATTATTTATATTCTGTCAATTATTATATTTTTTTACGTTAGATAGTCTATATGTTTGGTTGTATACATATAGATGTTTATTTTATATTATTATACAAGTTCACTAGGTACCCTTAGTGTACAGGTTAATTATTTATTTGGGGAAATATTAAATATGCATGTGAGTTATGCTATATTTTTTGTAGAATTTGAAATTAACCAAAAAAATCACCCTAAGAGGTTAAATCATTCCCCTAATGATTCATTTAAATACTTACTATTAATTTATTACTTTTTATTATTAGAGAATTTGATTGAGGTATTTGGAGATTTGGTTTGAGTTGACATAAGATCTGAGTTAGGTTATTGCAAAGTGATGTTAGATTGGGTGTTTGGGTTTTTTAGGATTTTCTATATGGGAGATAAAATCATTTAGATCATGATAAGTAAATAATAAATTACCAGGTTAATCCATTTTTACTATAAATTCATGTTATTGATGATGTCCAATTCAGAAACTATAGTAAATCATAAGTCTTATCTATGATCCAATTCCAATATTCCTCCATACATTATTCCGTTAGTGGTGCATAGGTCATGTGCATTCTATTTATGGGGATTATTATACATGAATAAATTTAATTAAGTATAATAAAATAATAAAGTAATCAGTTTTTTATTAAATACCTCATTAGGGGTGACATAAATAATTATATATATTCACATACTATTTAATTACTATTGATGATTTGTTTTCTAATTAGTGTTATACTGTTAAAGTCCGTTTATATGTTTGAATATTTAAACTATGATTAAAACTATTTGATAAATTTTTTACAATGGAAAAAAGTTTTATGGAAATATTTTTAAAGGAAATGGTTTTTGAAATATTTATACTTTTATAGAAATTGTATTTTTAATTAAATAAACTAAGAAAGGGTTTTATGAAAGGGTTTATAGAATTTTTTTGGTTTTGAAAATGGGAAATTTCAATTAATCTAATTTTTATTTGTTTATTTAGATTACATGAATTCAATTAATCTATGGAAAAAAATTTGAAAATATTTTCTTTTTTATATTTTATATCATGTTCTAACTTGTTTTACATTTATTTTGGATATAGGAATGTCAAAAAAAATGATTTAGATATACAAGCCAATATTCCACATCTCCTACGTTGTTAGATAACCGATCTGGTGCACTCCCACCTTAATCAGGTATGCTCCCTACTTTTGGTATGCCCACATTTCCATCACTTGATACCATCTTAAATGCTTGCATATTCATCAGGTATGATCCCTACTTCTAGTGCATCTCCATCTACTCTAGGGATGTTTGAGGGATCAAATGAAGTAGTTAAAGAGTGGTCATCGACTAAGAATATAGTGCCATAGTTACCATCATGAGGGTATTGTAGGGTGACCATCAATGGTATGTGATTTTAAATGTGCAAAAATAATTTATTACAACTATATAGTAGTTTTTGAATATATTTATTGAATAAATTCAAATAATAATAATATAAAAATGAGCATGAATACATCATATATTTGTAGGATGAGTAATTTTAAAGTAGTTATGTCATTTTACATGTATGTGGTGCCTACAGATGATGCTAGAGGTTTATATAGGTAGATCTTGGGTCAGTTAGCTTGTAATACGATATCCATTTCCATCACGTATCATGATTGGAGGCATATTCCCATTGATTTAATGAATGATATTTTTGATAAAAAATTAAAATTAATTAAAAATAAATATTATAATTATTTATTTTCTTATTTATTTATTTATTTATTTATTTATTTGAAAATCAAAAGAAGAGATAAAGATAAAGAGAATTTGGATGGGGTCATACAAGAAATTATTCCCTCAGGCCAAGAAAACATCAAAAATAATAATCAAATTGATAGGAAGAATAATATTAATCATACCAATATGATTCTAAGTCAATTGGTCCATGATATCTAGTAACCATGGTTGGATCTAGGTGTGGTAGTCTTTCTTACATATTGATTTCCTAGTCGGGACTACTTGGAAACCTTCATCATCCAAAATAACTTTTTTTCCTTTAGAAAATACCTAAATAAAGGAAAGATTTTTGGGAGATTCATCTTCTACCTCATCCCATTTTCCATGAATGCCTTGAGTTTCTCTTAAATTATTAATTTCCTTCTAGATATTTTAGATCTTTTCACAATTACCTAAATTTTAATTCCCCTCGTTTGCAAGAGTGATATCCTGTGGACAATGGTCTCCAAACTTCAATCTCCCATCCTCCGCCTAATTATTTTTTCATATATAATATATAAATTCTTTTTTCATTTTAATTTTCATGATGTAATTGTGTGTTAATGGACTTTGAAAATTTTAATCAAAAAGTGGAAGGACTTTAAGTGTAGGTTGTGGTGTGAGTTCAATAACACCTCTTTTACTCCCAATCAAATATATGAAAAGGTGCTTGAAGGGGTACCTTGGGATTAGCATAATTTCTTAATATATATGAATCATTTTTATTCACATAGGTATTTTATATTGTCTTATAATATTGATATTAATTTATTAAAAATAGTTTAATTTTTATTTATATTAATATTTTTTAGGAATATTCTAAAAAACTCATCGAATATGGAGAAACAATCCATCCCACATGCAAGTGGTTCTAAAATTTTTCTAGGAGAAGATCATACAAGGTAATATTTTGGAAATTTATTATTATTATTATTGTTTTATATTTTAAATGCTTATATTTTTATAATTTTCATTTTTTTCTTTGATTATATAGGTGAAAGAAGTTGGTCATGAGGTCAGTTGAACTGAGTTTTTGGATCTATGTGCATAGGGAAAGTTTAGGGAAATTACATAAATGAACTTGCTACAATAATTGGAGTAAATAATATAAATTACAATCCACTTTTTTTTAAGAAATATATTTTTTAAAAAATAAATCTTTTTACAGCAAAAAAAATAAAGAGGCGTGGCATGAAAATCCCTCACAACCATCATAAATCTCCCATAGTTATATTATTTCCCAAGTTTTGGGAAAGGATTATGATGTTGACATGTGATAGTTGGGTTCTAGATCATCCTCCTCATGTATATTTTGGAGGATCTCATCTTCATTCATGGTGATTACTCCTCTTATAGGTTCGAGTAATGTTATTATTCTTAATAATTTAGAATCAAAAAAGAAATTTTTGATCTTAAAGAACAAAATATTGGAGTATTAGACACAATGGATAGCTTGATATGAGAATTTTGTATCTATAGGAAGTGTATTGGATACTTTATTTTAGGGAATGACTAAGATCATTCCTCCAGACATTGCATCCTTGGTATGATAAACTAAAGTGGTACTGAATTTGTTGCATTTATTTTAATATGTTTATATTATTATGATATTTTTTTAAATATATTTTTAATAAAATATATAATTAAAACTTATTTATATTATAAATTCTATTTAATGTGGGTAGTATATGAATTAAAGGTAGGTAGCCAATAGGAAAATCAGTAGAATGGATGATATGAGGGTAGTCATCCTGACTTCGAGGAGCAGGGTTGATGTTGGGTTCCCCTTTAATTATGTTGTATTTGTAACGAAAACCTATATATGATTCTTTTTAATCATTTGACTTAAATAAATATGGTTTATGTTTAAAAAATATTTTTATTTAATGCATGTAATTATTTTTTATGTTTTTTTGTTTGATTTCTGAAATTATTGAATTATGTACCATGTGGATATATTTGTATTTTATATTACAAGTAGTAGTATATTTAGAATAATTTTATTTTATGTTGATTTATTTTGTAATTAGTGGTGGTTTTAACCATCATTACTTACTTAAAAACTATCATTATATGTTACTAAACAACCATTAATAAATTAGTGGTAGTTATAACCATTGCAAGTTTATGAAAAAAAATAAAACTATTATATTCATTTTAGTCATGTTTTAGGAACTATATCCAATTAAATATTCATAGAAGTTTTATAAGACTGCCTATAATAAAACAAAATCATCTATAATTAATATGAGACACATAAAAAAGTGGTTGTTTATAAAACTACCACTAATTTATGGGTGGTAGTTTAAACCACCGTGTATTCAAAAAATAATTGTTGCTAATACCTATTTTTATTATAGAGATAGGATATAACTTGGGGATAAGAAGTAGTGATTATTTCATGGGTTGGTAGGGAAACAGTTTTGGTTGAACATAATATCATACTATAAGTAATGGAGGGTGGTTATGACATGGGATTTTAGGATCCCCTGTGATTCAATGCAAAGACCTTAAACTTATTAGACATACTAAGTGAGATATTTTTTCTTATGGGATAAAGACCCTAGGTGGGGATAATGCATCATACTTGAGTGTGTATGTGTTTTAATTAGGGTAGATTATGGGAATTATGATAAAATATTAATTAATTAATTTTAAATAAATTTTAAATGTTCTATGATCTAGGTTAGGAGTCCCTGAAGGTTTTATATTTTCATGTGTGGCTCTAAGTCGACATCCCCATAAATTTCATGCCAAATATTTCTAGTAGGATATTCTATCAGACTACCACTGATTTGAGTTCAATAATGATGAAACTTGTAAGAGTGTACTCTAAGAGTTTTGGCACCAAAGCCTACATAAGAATGAGGACTCTACTTTGAATCAGGATACTGAATCTTGTTTGGAAGAGATATATATTGCTTTTAGTTTGATTCATGCTCAAAAGGAGAACTAGGTTTCATTGTTGGTTACTATGATACATGGGGTATATCTATAGTGGTTTATGTTATTCCTTAGGGACAATGAGGAGTCAAACATTTCATGGGAGAATTTTTGTAATCAGTTATGGGATGAGTTCCTCTCATCGACCATCGGGATAGATTATCAGTGAGTGATTTTTATTCTCATTAAGGGGAGTTCTAGTGCGTGAGATTTTGGTATTCAGTTTAGGAATATTGTGTATCATTCTTCATACCTATTATCCAATTATAAGGCTAGATAAAGGCATTTTGATGAGGTTTTGTGTCCACAGATCCAACGCTATGTCACTCTATTTATGTTGTCGACATATCTTGAGGTACTTTTGAAGGTATAGTTTATCAAGAGTATTATAGATAAAACCAAATCATTATGGGAGGGGAGTATCTTCATAGAGTAATTTTGTGACCATAAGTTCCTAGTTTCTAAGTTAAAAGAAGTTTCAAACAATAATGGGTGTGTTTTAGTTCTCTTAATCTTGTTTCACTAGGGCTGGTAGATCTTAATCCCCTATCATCAGATCAGAAGTGGTTTTTTTCTCTTAAAAAGGTCATGGACGTTATAAGTGTGACTTCCAAAACTTCCTTAATAGTTAGTGTGGGGTCGAAAACCCTCTTCAGGCTCATCCAATATAGCAGTATCTACTGAGGTAGCAATAGCAATAGGGTTCTTTAGATTAGTATCATCAAAGGGGGAATGATCTAGGTAGAAAATATCTATGTGAAGCCCATAATCCCTAGAGAGCATAGTATGACTATAAATTTGGTCATCATTAGGTTCAATGAGGTTTTGGTGGAGGATGTGGTTAGATGTGTGAATTAGAGCCACCAGATCAAGGTGAGTCATACATCATGTGAGGCACTATCTACTTATATTATACCTAGGTGTATGATTTTTTTGATTTAAGAGCTATATACTTATCCATATTTCCTTCTCTATTCCATGATATAGGAATTGAGATTTAGATATTTTCAGTGCCCTTGGATTTGGATACACTAGTTGGAGTTCGAGCTAGTTTTTTTAATGTTTGTAGAGACTATGATATAATTCTAGGGAAACATTGCTCTTGGGAATATTTCCTATGTTGACATATATATTTATACAACATCATACTCATTATGGAATGGTTGTATTTTTTGAAGGATATTATGGATTTTTTTAGAAGGTGAGTTATTTTCTATGATCCAGATAGAGGGTCTTCCCTATTTTTTGGAGAGAAAGACCATAATATGCTGAAAAGGAATATCAAGACCTTGTTATCTATGATAACTAAGTTGATGTTGAGTTTCAATAAGGTTTTTTCAATGGTGTTTCCTAGGGTTGTTGAAGAGTTCCATGATGTATTCCCAGAGGAGGTTGTGGCACTACCCCCTTGAAGATAGATCGAGTTTGGGATAGAGTTGTTGTTCAAAGTCTCTTTGATATCGATGTCTCAATAAAGGATGACACCTTATAAGATGTATGAGTTTAATTTTTAGATTGATGATCTTTTACAGTGTAGTTTTATTCATCCCAATGCATCATTTTAGGTTTCTCTTATCTTGTTTGTGAAGAAGGCATGTGCCAGCCTACAATTATGTATCGATGATAGTCACTTGAATTAGGTGAAATTGAAGAACCTATACCCTCCTCTATGAATTGATGATCTGTTTGATAAACTGAAGGGATATATTTGGTTCTCAAAGATATATTTATGGTCAGGATATCATCATTTGTTGGTGGAGGATGAAGATATTCCAAAGACTTCCATCAGATGTCATTACAAACACTATGAGTTCATGGTGATTCCCTTTGGTGTAAGTAATATACTGGTCATGTTCTTGGGACTTATGAACTCTATATTTATTGAGTTTTGGGATTAGTTTGTGGTAGTGTTTATTAATGATATCTTGGTGTATTTTGAGTTAGAGGAGCAACATGTATAGCATTTATAAGTAGTTTTGGGAGTCCTTTGACATCATCAATTGTTTAAGAAGATATCAAAGTGAATGTTTTAGACTAATAAATTTCATTTCTTAGTTCTTGTTATATCATACCATAGAGTGTTCATGAATCTTTAGAAGGTTTAGAAGGTTGTTTCTTGAATAGATCCCAATAATTTTGTGAAATTTTAGAGTTTCCTTGGTCTTGTAAGCTATTTCCAAGAGGTTTAAACCTGAATTATACCATATTATGACTCTCTAATAGCCCTAACTAGTAAGGATCATGTTTTTTGTGCACTTTATAGTGCTCGTTAGCTGTTGAATATTTAAAGGATAAGTTTCTTAATGCTCATGTTCTTAATTTTCTATATGAAGGTGTTGAATTTGAAAATTATTGTTATAATTATCATCTTGGATTAGGATGTGTTTTGATACGGTAAAGAGAAATCATATCTTATGGGTCTTGGTAGTTACATCCCCATGAACATAACTACACTACTCATGATCTTAATATTGTTGTAGTAGTGTTTTTTTCTGAATTTATGATGACACTACCTCATTAATGAGTGCTTTATGGTCCTCACTTACCATAGGAGTTTGAAGTTCATCTTCTATCAACATGACTTGAACTTTCATCAATGATGGTGAATGGTCATAACTACACTACTCATTATAGAGAGAATTCATCTCCTATGATTTTCAGTAGTTGTGATCTCATGAACATAACTACACTACTCATGATATCTAGATTTTTAAATCAGTGTTTACTCTAAAGTTATGGTGACACTACCTCATCAGTGAGTGTTTTATAGTATTCATAGACCATGAGATTCTAAATTATATCTTTTTACAATGTGACTTGAAATTGTAGCAGTTATGGTGGATAGAGTTCATATAGGATTATAAAAAAGAATTTATACACACCAGGTAAAGGAAATTTTTTTGTTGAAACATTGAGTAGAAAGTCACACAATAATGAAGTTTGAGAATTAAGGGATTCCTAAAGAGTGATGGAGGAGTTGGTTCTTTGATATGAGATCAGCTGATGTTAGAGTATGTCTTTATTAGATGATATTATAGTCATCTTTAGTGTAATGGGTGTAGGAATCTTGACTGAGGGACTCTTTGGTGTGGGTCTAGTGAGATCATGTTATGTGTCGTAATGCCCTTGGGGATGGTCTAATGATGATAAACATTCGGTGATGTTTTAGGGGAATATCTTCATTCCTTAAATGATTTGTGATATGGTTCTTCATGAGTTCCACAGTTCACCCTTAGTAGTGCATCCTAGTGTGTAAAATATGTATCATTCCCTAAAGGGCTAGTTCTAGTATCCCAGTTTAAAGAGTTCAATTACAGAGTTAATATCTTGATGTTTAGTTTGTAATAAGGTAAATGTTAAGATTCATGTTCCTTGGGGTTTGTTTTAGCCTCTTGATATTCCCCAATTGAAGTGGGAATACATCTCGATGGAATTCATAACTGATATTCTGTGAGCATAGGGTGGATGTAATATGATATGGGTGTGATTTTATATCATTTTATGAAGTTAAATCACTTCTTAAAAAGTAAGGATCCAAGATCAGTGGATGTTTTATTAAGGTGGAATCTGTCACGACCCGTCCTCAGGTCCCATGTCGTTACTACCCCAAGCCCGCCTTCCACAGGCCAGGGGATGGTGACTAGCACCAAAGGCGTAAATCCCGATAAAAGGGAAGGCATTGCCTTTATAAAGTAAACAAACACAACAGAGTATGCAAGTGAAGTAAGCACTAAGTAAAACTGGGTACAAGGTAAGTGTTGAAAAGTAAATGGGCCAGTATACAAACCCAACTGAAAGTACAATACTACTGAAAGTAAAGTAAAATAGTAGTAAGTAAAATAGAAACACCGAGTCATCCTACAGAAATCCCACCTGAAGGGTGGGTACATATAGTCTCCTCAGTTCCTCGGGTCCGGCTGTCCGCTCCGTGTACGTCCCACCAAGTGGTCCACCTCTGGGTACCGTCCAGCTCCACAAGCCTACTCCTAGATCAGTGTTTTCCATCGTCTGCATCCAACACAACGTAGTGCAGGCATAACCCATGAAGGGGTGAGTATACGATACTCAGTAGGGACCCTGAGACCCCCGAAGGTCTCTCAGAATCCACGAAGGATAAACCACAAAGGAAAAATACAATCATGAAGTAGAAACCAACTTTACTTAGGTATATGCCCATACATATACCTAAGTCATCAATTACAAAACGGCTCAAACTCTGGAGCTCAAGTACAACCCAGTCCACACTGGAAAACACAACCCATTCCACAAAGGAAAGCACAACCCAGTCCACACTGGAAAGAACAACCCAGTCCACACAGGAAAGCACAACCCAGTCCACACAGGAAAGCACAACCTAATCCACACAGGAAAGCACAACCCAGTCCACATAGGAAAGCACAATATAGTCCACACAGGAAATCACATCAACCACATTGATGATAATGATTGAAAAACAAGACTCATCTCACGCAGGTATACAACTTTCGTAGAGTGAATAGTGATGATCAGATGTAGTCACTGATTCATCTAAGCTGTCAGACCCACATAGGATACTAGACCAGACAAGATGTCAGACCCACTTAGGATACAAGACCAGCTACTCTACCGAACCCACTCAGGATACAAGTACATAAGTCATCGTTGTCAAACCCACGGAGGATCCCATTATAGAAGTCATTGTCGTCAAACCCACAGAGGATTCCAGTATGGTAGACGTTGTTGTCGAAACCACAGAGGATCTTAGTATGGTAGTCGTCGTCTTCGAACCCATAGAGGATCCTAGTATGGAATTCCTCATCATCGAACCCACTGAGGATCCTAGTACGGAATTCATCATCGTCGAATCCACTGAGGATCCTAGTATGGTAGACGTCGTAGTCGCAGCCAGCTCTAGGGTTCCCACACACAGCATGCTCGATTCCGGGAGGGTCCACTCCTCGAGAAAGATATTTGATACATCAACTATCACGAATTCCAGATTTGATGTATCCCAAAGTTTCGTCTCGTCAAAAGAAACCCAACACGACAGACGGTGCGTCAATCGGATGCCCGATCTGAGAGTTATTGGCTTTTCCATCCCAGGGGCCCGGTTGGTTTTTAAGATAAAACCAACCCGACCGTACTCCAACTACATCCAAACCTCAAGTGGAGTAATCCAAAAGAACCATCTCAATAAAAGGATTTCAATGCAAAAGACGACACGTCAAACGAACGTCTGGTCCTTAAGTTATAAGTGTTTCCGCTTCAAGGGCCCGGTTGGTTTCGGGTTCGAACCAACCTGGCCATACCCAAACTTTGCCAAAACCTTGAGTGTAATATACTGAAATTATCTTCTCTATCCAAGTATTCATACGCAACTGACGGTGCATCAATCGGAGGTCTGTAACTCAAGTTATGGGCAAAAGACTGAAAAGGGTCCGAAGTGGGGGGTCTGGGCCCGGCCCGACCCGGCCCCACCCCCCTGGGTCAGCCCAAACCGGGTCGACTTGACCCGGGTCTGGGTCCGGCCTGGGAGGGCATGGCCCGGCCCCGCTGGGCACGGCCCGGCCCGGCCGGCGCGGCCTGGTGCGCTGGCTCGGCCAGCGAGCCGAGCGGGGGGGCGCGGCCCCCGCTTTCCGTGGATGCGGTGCCAGGGTGGTGTTGCTGGCTCCCCTGGATCCTGCACAGCCGCGGGATCCCGCCCTCGCCGCCGCAGCTTCAGTCGCAGAAGGCTTCTTCCAGCGGCGCGCCGGGGCGACGCCGCCACCAGGCGGCTGGCCGCCGGCACCGTCGGGGGCTTCCGCGGGCCACCGTTGTCATTCCGGTGGTCCGATTTTACTCTCGTCTGCATCTACGGTCGTCTCGAGACCCGTACATCACTTCGAAGGCCTCCAATTGCCATTGTGGTCTCATTTCATTGTCTCCAAATATTCCACGCATCAAGAACAAAATAGCAGTTGGTCTGGGATTTTTCGTTAACTCGCACCCACTGCGTTAGAGGTTCAATTCGTCGCCCAAAAATTTAAACGCCAAGTATGAGGGTATAATTCTCATAAAATAAAAATTTACAAATTTTCCCCTACCTCAACAATCGATGTCGCACGTCGGCGTTGCGGTAGATGGCGTCACGGGGAAAGGGATCGTAGGCGACGTCGAAGTGCGCCGAGGAGGAAGCGGCATCTCCTCTCTAGTCGCGGAGAAAAGAATGGGTGTCGCACCGTCATTCTTCAAGGAACCAGCATTCTTCGTCGAAGGATACGTAGTTCTTCATCGGAGGCCAGTGTTCTTTAAAAAACTCAAAAGCTCTCCCGATCCTTCTTTGCGCAACTAAATCTCTTCCACAAAATTAAATAATAGGCTCCCCCTATTATTTAATTACACATGCAAAGAAAATCCCAAAATTTAAATCACCACATTTAATAACCTGTTGAAAAACAATTAAGGAAGGGAGAGGGAAGGTCCCCATTTATTAAAAGCATTGTCAATTAAATAAAAAAAAAGGGGAAAAGAGGAAGGATCCTCATTAAAATATGGTTTGGCAAGAATTAATGGAGTGAGGTGGAGATATTGGCATTTAATGGGGGGGTTGCCAATTTAATGAGGGGTTTTAATGAGTTTAGGGGAAATTGAATGGTTGGGGCTCGTGTGGGACCCACCTCTCTAACACCCACCCTTGGGTAGTTAGGTGGTTGTAGGTCCCACCCTTAACTACCCATGGGAGTAATTAACCTCCCTAGATATAAAATAAAACTGCACAACAATTTTATTTATTTCTCAAATAACCCCAAAAAAAACTTCAAACCCATTTAAAACACAACTGCGGTAAATGTCCCCTTAAGCAATTACCGGCACTGCGAGTTCATCGGTGCCCTTGGATTTCAATTCCGGGCACCGGTTCAAAAGATAGAGAAACCCACTCGTTCTTTCACTGAACGTACCCGAGCTAAACTTCATAAATTGATTCCGGGCACACTGGGCCTCAGAATCAAGTGTCGTCAGATGCCACAGACTCAAAAAATTCCAAAGAATTTTTAAAAAAAAATCCCTTGAAATTTCCAAGTATTTACATTACTCCCACCTCAGGGATTTACGTCCCCATAAAGCTACAACATAAACTAGGGAAACAAATGAGGATATTGAGCATGCATCTGAGCCTCCCGCTCCCATGTGCTCTCATGGAGGTTCACATGCTGCCAACAAATGCGCACAAGAGGAATTGACCATCCACGTAGGACCCACTCCTGTTGATCCTTGATCTCCACCGGGACCTCCACAAATTTCACCCCGTCATCAATGTCCATCTCCCCATGGTTGATGATATGTGTCGGGTCGTGCACGTATCTCCTCAGCTAAGACACGTGGAAGACGTCATGCACCCGGTGCAACTGAGGTGGAAGGGTCGGGCGGTAAGCCACCTCGCCTACCCTGCTTGAGGACCTGGAATGGTCCGATGAAGCGCGGAGATAACTTGTCACCCCGGCCAAAACTCTGCAATCCACGCCGAGGTGAGACCCATAAGAAAACGCGGTCGCCATCCTCGAACTCCAGTGGCATCCATCTCCTGTCAGCATAGGACCTCTGTCTGCTCTGTGCAGTCCTTTGGATGTACGTGGAAGCCCCATCATGAAAATCATAGATATTCCATCTGTAACACCCTGACCCCAGTTACCCAAAGTCAGTGCATTATTACGTAACATTGGCATGATCACAAAAGATCAAGTCTCGAAATACCGATTAGTTTAGTAGCCTTAGAAACACTAGATACATTAATAAAAGTTACATTACATCATAAAGTGAAAAACTACAATAACATGGTCTCTATAGTCCACACTCATATCCCCTTCTGACTATCCTTGCGGGTCATTCATAAAATACTTCTTCACATCCTGGAAAATATTAAAACATTGAAAGGGGTGAGCTCAGATGCTCAGTAAGGATAACAATATAGCGGAAGATTTCATAAATAAACATAAACATTTAAGGCAATGTATAACTAAAACAAAAGCCTTTTAAACTTGAACTTTAGTATAATATGGAAAAAGTAAAATTAAATAATTCCATTTACTTATTCACATGGATATTCTACTGGTCGAATAATCACATGCAATATCAATAACCACTTTCATAATGATGGAATGCATAATGCCAGATTATCATAACCACATATCCAAGGCCTCGTGCCAAGACTACAAATAAGATTTTGTCAAGGCCTCGTTCCAAGACACTAGTTTGTCTCATGAGACCTACCGATGCATCGAGGAGCTAGAGAGGGCTCCACCCATCACTTATTAATTCCAATGCATTCCTTATATGAAAAGGTTTAAAATTATCATAAACCATAACATAATCGTATCACATAAAACATTCATAAAGGAAACATAACATTTCCACATTTCAATCACAAGATATCAATACAACACATTTATATAATGAAACATTATCAAAACCATTTTCAATACCAAAATAAAAGAAAAGTAAAACATGGTATTTATTTTTCATTTTAAAAAAAGGTATGGCTTGTAGAGGAAGCCGAAACTCAAATAATAGTCAAAACGGTGGAGAAGTCGTTGTCGCCGCATACGTAAGAAAAAACATTCCTTTTGTCGTTTAGTAAAAACCCTTCGTATAAAAAGATTCCTTTTGAATAAAAGTAAAATTCAAAGGGGTTTATACCCCGTATAAAATAAATTTGTGTATAAAACAAAATATGCCTCAATGATTGTAGATTGAGACAAAGTCACTTACAAAGATAATTTTTTAAATAAAATAGATCTATTATGTGTATTCACTATAAGTACACATAAATAAAGTACAAATACAAGATATTACATAATAATATCATTACATAATTTTAAAGTAGAAGATTAACCCAAAGAATAGGACTTGGGTTAAGAAGTTCCCTTACCTCGTGTCCGACTTCACTCGACCGTTCTTTAATCTCCTGAATAATAAACTATAGTTAATTTATATTTTCTTAAGAACTTTTTTCATGTTCATTATTCCTTTTATATCACTTATTACCATGTTATGAACAATATGTAATTATTTAAGTTAATAACGGTCATTTTTTCGATCTTTGGTACTTGAGTCAAAAATAAACTTCTTATAATTACAAGTTGTTCATGTGGTGAAATATCCATTATATCCAGAACTATATTCATGATGTAGATATCATATATATCATATATATCCAGTATATACATGCATTTATAATATTACATAACATTTAGAGGTAAGAAATGAAATGCACCGTTCATGGAGACGGTAAGCCGTACGTACGCATGAACGCTACTTTCATTTATATTTCATATTTTATGGAATGAAATTATAATTATATAAAGGTTTATTATAATTCCAGTATAATATCATATATAATATCATTTACTCCATCCTTTATACATCCCACATATGGCATTAATGATTCAAATCACTTTGAGGGGGCGGTAGTCCGCACTTCCGAAAATGAAATTATCGCATTTACCCATAATGGAAATCATAAAGGTATTCCATAAATAAAAAATACAGAATCATAAGGAAAAAAAACATAATATATATCATATATAAAAATATTTTCATCATAATGTCCACCATGAGAGGTGTTAAAAGAATATTGAACAATCATCGTTTCGTGAGGCAGAAATTCGCCAACCACAGAAACAGTATGTTCATTAACTATTAGACGAAGGTGTGTGTAAGTGTAAATAAAATACTTCTCATAAAAATATCCTAGTATATTTAAGATACTGGTGTTGTTACAAAATAAGGTAATAAAAAGAGTTTAAGGGGTTGGAGAAGCAAAATAAAACAAAATAACATATGAGAAGACATTACCTTAAAATCGGGTAACTCTTTTTGATTTGAGCCAAACGCTTCCTTGGGAAGAATTATGCCCAAATTGAGGCTTCTAGGAGTAATAGAGGGAAGTTGAGAGATTATTTGGGTAGAGTTTGGCCGATCCAAATGGCTTTGATGGTGTGAATAAGGTGGTAGAGGTGGGGACCTTTTATAAGAGGAGAGGAGGGGCACTCTTGGAAAGTCATGAAATATTACTTTATTATATAATGGGTTTCGGATTTTAAAGGTACCAAACTTATATATTTCGAGGATAAGGTGATAAGGGTTCTAAATATACTCATCCAATAGGTTTTTGAAAAGTGTAAGTCTTAGATTTTACATTATCTTTCCATTTTATTTAAATCGTTAATTAATGAGGTAATCGTTGCATCATCATGGTGTCATAAAAAATTTAATTTATTTAATGTTTAAAAATTATAAAAAAAAATCATGATGTGGTAAATCATTTTAGATTTCCAATGAATATTTATAGTTGAAAATTTAACTTATATAACCCCATGTAATAATTGTTTTAGTAAAAAAACACATGTTTGTGACAATTTTATTTTTACTTTAAATAAAAAGTTATTAATGTCATTTTCTTACCCAAGTGGCTCCATGGGGTCCCCAAGTTGACCCATGGATTTTATTGGTCGGTCATGACACATCCAATAAGGGTAGTACAAGTTTAAGGGTATTTTAATATTTTTATAATATCATTTTTACCTTAAATTTCACTAATTACCTTTAATCGCGATTAATAAAACTTAAAAGTTACTATTCACCAAAAAAATTATCTTAATCCCATTGAACCTAATTTTACATCCTAATGAAAACCATTTATGTCGTATTTTTGAAAATCAAATCACAGAAGTCGTAATGTTTCATTTAAACGAAAAATCAGTTTTTTAACTACCACTTAGTGGTTTCAGTATTCATCAAAAATTGAAGTTTTTCAGAACAATGCCAAAATTTCACCCTAAGCTATAATTGATATTCCGAATTCAAAAATGATGTCTATTTTACAAAATTCCAAACATATAAGTTTCATTAATTAATTTTAAAATTAATTCCTGATGTCACAACATATAGCGTGTTTTTAAGAAACAATATATATCAAAAGATTGACAATTGTTTATGTCCAATTTCAAATTGAAATTAATTCTAATGACCACCATTGGATAAAATGGTAAAAATATATTATAATTATACTTTAAAACCACTAAATATTATAATTTATCACTATAAATTATTTTGATTAAAAAATTTGTTTTTAAGTATTT
The DNA here is from genome assembly GCA_963277665.1 of Viscum album. Classification (NCBI taxonomy): domain Eukaryota; kingdom Viridiplantae; phylum Streptophyta; class Magnoliopsida; order Santalales; family Viscaceae; genus Viscum; species Viscum album. The sequence goes on from OY728166.1 coordinate 208,562,351, forward strand.
TTCATATTCATAAAAAAATTGGAAGTTCTCAGAAAATACCAAAAATTAAACATAGGATAATTTCGATATTCCGAAGCCAAAAATGAAGTCCATTTTGAAATATAAAATATATAATTTCAAAAAGTGGGTATTACTATTCATAATGGCTATTTTGATTGGTCACGGTGTGTTAGAATCTTGAACTTGTGTACAATACAAGCTATTGCATTATTTAAAGAGAAGCGTATCATGGAAGCCCGGGGTGTTACATTCTCCCCTCCTTTAATAAATTGCGTCCTCGCAATTTGAAATTTTTGGTTGAAAATAAAATGTTGAAAATAGAAAATACCTTTGTGGAAAACCCACATCGGAAATAAGGTTAATAAAATTTAGCCTTAATAAGAGGGAAAGGGAAATGAAAAAGTCACCACCAAATTATGATCTCGATAGGGAGAACATTGGTGGAAATTAGAGACATATAATTGGAGGGAAAATGTAAAACTTTGTAGGGAGTGATTGAGGTCATCGATCACAAACAGGTGTAAAATTGAGGGCCTCAAAGCCTTCAATCTATGTTGATTTAAGATATTATTAGTTCAACAAGACATAAGGTATTAGGATAACACATTTTTTGTTTTAATATACCTTTACTAAAGTTTAAGAATTAATTTATTCGTAGAATAAGAGATAGGTATGTATATATTTATGCTTGACAAGTAGAGTTTCAACCTTCAACTAATTTCTACCAAAAACTCATCTTTCACTCAAAAAGATAATAGAACTCAAAAATATTATATTTATCCTAATCGTACAAGGTTAAAAATATTAACACATACCATTTAGATTAGGAAAACTATTTTGTAATAACTAGGGACTTCATGTAGGCTAGTGGTAGGTAATAAAGGCCTGTCGCACTAAGTTTGTGGGTTCGATTCCTACGGCTTTGTCCAACGCAATGGGTTATCCCCCAACCTGCAGGATGTCCTTTTCCTAAAACTATAGTATTATAATATTCCAAAAATAATCTTCATAAATGTTTTAACCTTAAACAATACTATCCAAAGTTCAACTTAATCCATTACAACCTTTATAGTTATCCAAAATACCTCTATCCAGAATTTCTCTAAAATATCTCTAAATTCTAAAATCAATTGTAACATCAGATTCCCCAAAAAAAGTAAAGATTCTCTTATTGTCACATACTAAAAATATGATTACCTTCATCATATTAAAACCTTAATGAAAACAACAAGTACTTCAGTACAATCCTTATATATATCACATTATTCTTATAACCAGAATATAATCCTTGAGTCCAAAAACACCAATACATTAATTATTCCACTTCAACTGTAGTAATATCAGAAGATTGGCCTTGATCCCTTGGCCTTTTCTGAGATAAGTTTCCCTGACGCTTAGGAAATTCATTTTCATAATTCCCCATTTCCCTACAATTGTAGCATTCAACATTGATAGCCTCTTTCATTCCCTTACCATCACGAGCCTGGTGACCTTTTTCTCCACATTTATAAAAAACTCTCATTCCTTTTAGGAAAGTATCAGGGTGATTCTTCCCACAATTATTGCATAATGGAAAATCCTTATTTCCCTTTTTTCCTTTATCTATCTCTTGTTCCACTGTTCTCTTATTCTCTTGCTTTACTTTATTGTCATAAGATTTAGAGAATTCCTTTTCTATCTTAATATCACATGAGAAAATATCTTCGTACGATGAGAAAGATTGTGAGACTAAGGCTCGACGGAGAAATGGTTTTAACCCATCAAAGAAATGATCAATCTTACTTCTTGGGTTACGTATATAATCTGCAGCATACCTCGCTAACCTTGTAAAGTTGGCCTCATACTTTGCGACATTCTCATCCTCCTTTTGTCTCAGACTCAGAAATTGCCTTTCCATATCTGCTCGATGGTCACGAGGAAAGTATTTTTCTAAGAAAAGCACTTTGAACTCCCTCCATTCCATATTCGATACATCATCATCTTCCTTTGTGTTTTGAATCAATGGCCACCATTGATCAGCATCTCCAGTGAGGTGGTAAACTGCCATGATAACCTTTACCCTTTCACTACTCCTCAAGGCATGGAATATTTTCTCTAAGGAGTTTATCCATTGATCAGCTACAAATGGATTTGTACCCCCATTAAATGTTGGTGGTTGTTGCCTCATGAAGCAGTCTAACATTGATCCTCCACGTTGTGGATCAGGGTTCTCCATACGAGTAAGGTTATTATTCATAACCTGAGTGAGTTGTCCCAGTATAGTGATAAGATGATCAGCACCAGTTGTATCACCAGCTCCACTATAATAATCTTGAGTAGGAGGGTAATCCCTACATGGAGTGTGTGCATTGATACGGTTTCCATTCCTCCCACTAGGCGCCATTTCTAAAGAATGGCATAAACTAGATTAGTTTATGAATCAAAATACATAATTCCAAACTTGCAAAACACTTCACATAAATTGAACTATTTATGGATATAATCCATAATCACAAAAATGTTTTCTTTGAGGAAGTATATACTCATAACCCTTTATAGTGGTTTGTAAAGAAAATGAGAATTATCCTAAGAATATCCCCCGGGAGTGTCGTAACCAAGAGTGCAGCAAGGCCCGTTGTCGTGCACCAGTTCCCGTTCGAGTCTAGCTCAAAGCGGTGTTTTTGGGTTTTACCCCTAGGTACATCTGTGCCAGAGCCATCTCTACCTTCTCGTATCCAGACAGGGATGTATTGCTCGGAAAACTCACAAAATCTCTATAATACCAAAATTCTAGGAAGTTCTTCTATATTAATCCTCAAAGTATATCTTAGGGATATGTGCTCTAATCAGAGTTTATCTAAATATAGCTTCCAAGGTTAGTACTAAACTGCCTCTGATACCAACTGTAACACCCCGACCCCAGTTACCCAGAGTCGGTGCATTATTACGTAACATTGGAATGATCAAAAAAGATCAAGTCTCAAAAGACCGATTAGTTTAATAGCCTTAGAAACACTACATACGTTCATAAAAGTTACATTACATCATAAAGTGAAAAACTACAATAACATGGTCTCCATAGTCCACACTCATATCCCCTTCTGACTATCCCTACGGGTCATTCATAAAATACTTCTTCACATCCTGGAAAATATTAAAACATTGAAAGGGGTGAGCTCATATGCTCAGTAAGGATAACAATATAGCGGAAGCTTTCATAAATAAACATAAACATTTAAGGCAATGTATAACTAAAACAAAAGCCTTTTAAACATGAACTTTAGCATAATATGGAAAAAGTAAAATGAAATAATTCCATTTACTTATTCACATGGATATTCTACTGGTCGAATAATCACATGCAATATCAATAACCACTTTCATAATGATGGAATGCATAATACCAGACTATCATAACCACGAAGCCAAGGCCTCGTGCTAAGACTACAAATAAGATTTTGTCAAGGCCTCATTCCAAGACACTAGTTTGTCACATGAGACCTACCGATGAATCGAGGAGCTATAGCGGGCTCCACCCATCACTTATTAAGTCCAATGCATTCCTTATATGAAAAAGTTTAAAATTATCATAAACCATAACATAATCGTATCACATAAAACATGCATAAAGGAAACATAACATTTCCACATTTCAATAAAAAGAGATCAATATAACACATTGATATAATAAAACATTATCAAAACCATTTTCAATACCAAAATAAACGAAAAGTAAAACATGGTATTTATTTTTCATTTTAAAAAAAGTTATTGCTTGTAGAGGAAGCCGAAACTCAAATAATGGTCACGGCGGCAGAGAAGTCGTTGTCACCACATATGTAAGAAAAAACATTCCTTTTTTCGTTTAGTAAAAACGCTTCGTATAAAAATATTCCTTTTGAATAAAAGTAAAAGTCAAAGGGGTTTATACCCCATATAAAAGAAATTTGTGTATAAAACAAAATATGCCTCAATAATTGGAGATTGAGACGAAGTCCCTTACAAAGATCATTTTTTAAATAAAATAGATCTTTTATGTGTATTCACTATAAGTACACATAAAGAAAGTACAAATAAAATATAGGACATAATAATATCATGAAATAATTTGAAAGTAGGAGATTAACCCAAATAATGGGAATTGGGTTAAGAAGTTCCCTTACCTCGTGCCCGACTTCACTCGACCGTTCTTTAATCTCATGAATAATAAACTATAGTTAATTTCTATTTGCTTAAGAACATTTTTCATGTTAATTATTCCTTTTATATCACTTATTATCATGTTATGAACATTATGTAATTATTTAAGTTAATAACGGTCATTTTGTCGATCTTTGGTACTTGAGTCAAAAATAAACTTCTTATAATTACAAGTTGTTCATGTGGTAAAATATCCATTATATCCAGAATTATATTCATGATTTAGATATCATATATATCATATATATCCAGTATATACATGCATTTATAATATTACATAACATTTAGAGGTAAGAAATGAAATGCACCGTTCATGGAGACGGTAAGCCGTACGTACGCATGAACGCTATTTTCATTTCTATTTCATATTTAATGGAATGAAATTATAATTATATAAAGTTTTATTATAATTATAGTATAATATCATTTACTCTATCCTTTATACATCCCACATATGGCATTAACGATTCAAATCACTTTGAGGGGGCGGTAGTCCGCACTTCCTAAAATGAAATTATCGCATTTACCCATAATGGAAATCATAAAGGTATGCCATAAATAAAAAATACAGAATAATAATGAAAACAAAAACATAATATATATCATATATAAAAATAGTTTCATCATAATGTCCACCATTAGAGGTGTTAAAAGAATATTGAACAATCATCGTTTCGTGAGGCAGAAATTCGCCAACCACAGAAACAGTATGTTCTTTAACCATTAGACAAAGGTGTGTGTAAGTGTAAAACAAATAATTCTCATAAAAAAATCCTAGTATATTCAAGATACTGGGTTTGTTACAAAATAAGGTAATAAAAATAGTTTAAGGGGTTGGAGAAGCAAAATAAAACAAAATAACATAAGAGAAGACATTACCTTAAAATCGGGTAACTCTTTTTGATTTGAGCCAAAGGCTTCCTTGGAAAGAATTCTACCCAAAGTGAGGATTATAGGAGTAATAGAGGGAATTTTAGAGATTGTTTGGGTAGAGTTTGTCCAAGACAAATGGCTTTTATGGTGTGAATAAGGTGGTAGAGGTGGGGGCCTTTTATAAGAGGAGAGGAGGGGCACTCTTGGAAAGTCATGAAATGTTACTTTATTATATAATTAATTTCGGATTTTAAAGGTCCCAAACTTATATATTTCAAGTATGAGGTTATAAGGTTTCTAAATATACTCATCCAATAGGTTTTTGACAAGTTTAAGTCTTAGATTTTACATTATCTTTTCATTTTATTTAAATCATTAATTAATGAGGTAATCACTGCATCATCATGGTGTCATAAAAAATTTAATTTATTTAATGTCTAAAAATTATAAAAAAAATATCATGATGTAGTAATTATTTTTATCATTCCAATTAATATTTATAGTCTAAAAGTTAACTTATATAACCCCATGTAATAATTTTTTTAGTAAAACAACACATGTTTGTGACAATTTTATTTTTACTTTAAATAAAAAGTTATTAATGTCATTTTCTTACCCAAGTGGCTCCATGGAGTCCCCAATTTGACCCATTGATTTTATTGGTCGTCCATGACTCATACAATAAGGGTAGGACAAGTTTAAGGGTATTTTCATATTTTTATAATATCATTTTTACCTTAAATTTCACAAATTACCTTTAATCGTGATTAATAAAACTTAAAAGTTAATATTCACCAAAAAATTATCTTAATCCCATTGAACCACATTTTACATCCTAATGAAAACCATGTATGTAATATTTTTGAAAATCAAATCACAGAAGTGGTAATGTTTCATTTAAACGAAAAATCAGTTTTTTAACTACCACTTAGTGGTTTCACTATTCATCAAAAATTGAAGTTTTTCAGAACAATGCCAAAATTTCACCCTAAGCTATAATTGATATTAAGAATTAAAAAATGATGTATATTTTACAAAATTCCAAACATATAAGTTGCATTAATTAATTTTATAATTAATTCCTGATGTCACAACAAATAGCGTGTTTTTAAGAAACAATATATATCAAAAGATTGACAATTGTTTATGTCCAATTTCAAAGTGAAATTAATTATAATGACCACCATTGGATAAAATGATAAAAATATATTCTAATTATACTTTAAAACCACTAAATATTATAATTTATCACTATAAATTATTTTTATTAAAAAATTTGTTTTTAAGTATTTTTCAATATTCATAAAAAATTAGAAGTTCTCAGAAAAATACCAAAAATTCATCATAGGCTAATTTCGATATTCCGAATCCAAAAATTAAGTCCATTTTGAAATATAAAATATATATAATTTCAAAAGGTGGGTATTACTATTCATAATGGCTATTTTGATTGGTCGCGGTGTGTTAGAATCTCGAACTTGCGTACAATAAAAGTCATTGCATTATTAAAAGAGAAGCGTATCGTGGAAGCCTGGGGTGTTACAGTCTCCCCTCCTTCAATAAATTGCGTCCTCGCAATTTGAATTTTTTTTTGGAAAATAAAAGGTTGAAAATAGAAAATACCTTTGTGGAAAACCCACGTCGGAAATACGGTTAATAAAATTTAGCCTTAATAAGAGGGAAAGGGAAATGAAAAAGTCACCACAAAATTGTGATCTCGATAAGGAGAACATTGGTGGCAATTAGAGACATATAATTGGAGGAAAAACGTAAAAATTTGTAGGGAGTGATTGAGGTCATCAATCACAAACACGTGTAAAATTAAGGACCTCAAAGCCTTCAATCTATGTTGATTTAAGATATTATCAGTTCAACAAGACATAAGGTATTAAGATAACACATTTTTTGTTCTAATATCCCTTTACTAAAGTTTAAGAATTAATTTATTCATAGAATAAGAGATAGGTATGTAGATATATATGCTTGACAAGTAGAGTTTCAACCTTCAACTAATTTCTACCACAAACTCATCTTTCACTCAAAAAGATAATAGAACTCAAAAATATTATATTTATCCTAATCGTAAAAGGTTCAAAATATTAACACATACCATTTAGATTAGGAAAACTATTTTTTAATAACCAGGGACTTCCTGTAGGCTAGTGGTAGGTAATAAAGGCCTGTTTCACTAAGGTTGTGGGTTCGATTCCTACGGCTTTGTCCGACGCGAAGGGTTATCCCCCGACCTGCAGGTTTTCCTTTTCCTAAAACTATAGTATTATAATATTCCAAAAATAATCTTCATAAATGTTTTAACCTTAAAAAATACTATCCAAAGTTCAACTTAATCCATTCTAACCTTTATAGTTATCCAAAATACCTTTATCTAGACTTTCTCTAAAATGTCTCTAAATTATAAAATCAATTGTAACATCAGATTCCCCAAACAAAGTAAATATTATCTTATTGTCACATACTAAAAATATGATTACCTTCATCATATTAAAACCTTAATGAAAAAATCAAGTACTGCGGTATAATCCTTATATATATCACATTATTCTTATAACCAGAATATAATCCATGAGTCCAAAAGCACCAATACATTAATTATTCCACTTCAACTGTAGTAACAGCATAAGATTGGCCTTGATCCCTTGTCCTTTTCTGAGGTAATTTTCCCTGATGCTTAGAACATTCATTTGCATAATGCCCCATTTCCCTACAATTGTAGCATTCAACATTGACAGCCACTTTCTTTCCCTTGCCATCACGAGCCTGGTGACCTTTTTCTCCACATTTATAACAAACTCTCATTCCTTTTAGGCAAGTACCGGGGTGATTCTTCCCACAATTATTACATAATGGAAAATCCTTCTTTCCCTTTTTCCCTTTATCTGTCTCTTATTCCATTGTTCTCTTCTTCTCTTGCTTTACTTTATTGCCATAAGATTTAGAGAATTCCTTTTCTATCTTGATAGCACATGAGACAATATCATCGTACGATGAAAAAGATTGTGAGACTAAGTCTTGACGGATAAATGGTTTTAACCCATCAAAGAAACGATCAATCTTACTTCTTGGGTTACGTATATAATCTGTCACATACCTCGCTAACCTTGTAAAGTTGGCCTCATACTTTGCGACATTCTCATCCTCCTTTTGTCTCAGACTCAGAAATTGCATTTCCATATCTGCTCTATGGTCACGAGGAAAGTATTTTTCTAATAAAAGCACTTTGAACTCCCTCCATTCCATATTCGATACTTCATCATCTTCCTTTGTGTTTTGAATCAATGACCAACATTGATCAGCATCTCTAGTGAGGTGGTAAACTGCCATGATAACCTTTTCCCTTTCACTACTCCCCAAGGCATGGAATATTTTCTCTAAGGAGTTTATCCATTACTCAGCTACTAGTGGATTTTTACCCCCATTAAATGTTGGTGGTTGTTGCCTCATGAAGAGGCCTAAAATTGATCCTCCACGTTGCGGATCAGGGTGCTCCATACGAGTAAGTTTATTATTCATAACCTGAGTGAGTTGTCCCAGTATAGTGATAAAATGATCATCACTAGTTGTATCGCCAGCTCCACTATAATTATCTTGAGCAGGAGGAAAATCCCTACATGGAGTACGTGCATTGATACGGTTTCCATTCGTCCCATTAGGCACCATTTATAAACAATGGCATAAACTAGATTAGTTTATGAATCAAAATACATAATTCCAAACTTGTAAAACACTTGACATAAATTGAACTATTTATGGATATAATCCATAATCACAAAAATGTTTTCTTTGAGGAAGTATATACTCATAACCCTTTACAGTGATTTGTAATGAAAATGAGAATTATCCTAATCATATCCCCCGGAAGTGTCGTAACCAAGAGTGCAGCAAGGCCTGTTGTCGGGCACCAGTTCCCGTTCGAGTCTAGCTCAAAGCGGTGTTTTCAGGTTTTACCCCTAGGTACATCTGTGCTAGAGCCGCCTCTACCTGCTCGTATCCAGACAGGGATGTATTGCTCAGAAAACTCAAAAAATATCTATAATACCGAAATTCTAGGAAGTTCTTCTATACTAATCCTCAAAGTCTATCTTAGTGATATGTGCTCTAATCAGAGTTTATCTAAATCTAGCTTCCAAGGTTAGTACTAAACTGCCTCTGATACCAACTGTAACACCCCAACCCTAGTAACCTAGAGTTGGTGCATTATTACGTAACATTGTCATGATCACAAAAGATCAAGTCTCGAAAGATCGATTAGTTTAGTAGCCTTAGAAACACTAGATACATTCATAAAAGTTAAATTACATCATAAAGTGAAAAACTACAATAACATGGTCTCCATAGTCCACACTCATATCCCCTTCTGACTATCCCTGCAGGTCATTCATAAAATACTTCCACACATCCTGGAAAATATTAAAACATTGAAAGGGGTGAGCTCAGATGCTCAGTAAGGATAACAATATAACGGAAGCTTTCATAAATAAACATAAACATTTAAGGAAATGTATAACTAAAATAAAAGCCTTTTAAACTTGAACTTTAGCATAATATGGAAAAATTAAAATGAAATAATGTCATTTACTTATTCACATGGATATTCTACTAGTCGAATAATCACATGCAATATCAATAACCACTTTCATAATGATGGAATGCATAATGCCAGACTATCATAACCACGTAGCCAAGGCCTCGTGCCAAGACTAAAAATAAGATTTTGTCAAGGCCTCATGCCAAGACACTAGTTTGTCTCATGAGACCTACCGATGAATCAAGGAGCTGTATCGGGCTCCACCCGTCACTTATTAAGTCCAATTCATTCCTTATATGAAAAGGTTTAAAATTATCATAAACCATAACATAATCGTATCACATAAAACATGCATAAAGGAAACATAACATTTCCACATTTCAATCACAAGATATCAATACAACACATTGATATAATAAAACATTATCAAAACAATTTTCAATACCAAAATAAAAGAAAAGTAAAACATGGTATTTATTTTTCATTTTAAAAAAAGTTATGGCTTGTAGAGGAAGCCGAAACTCAAATAATGGTCACAGCGGCGGAGAATTCGTTGTCACCGCATACGTAAAAAAAACATTCCTTTTGTCGTTTAGTAAAAACGCTTCGTATAAAAATATTTCTTTTGAATAAAAGTAAAATTCAAAGGGGTTTATACCCCGTATAAAAGAAATTTGTGTATAAAACAAAATATTCCTCAATAATTGGAGATTTAGACGAAGTCCCTTACAAAGATCATTTTTTAAATAAAATATATCTATTATGTGTATTCACTATATGTACACATAAATTAAGTACAAATACAATATAGGACATAATAATTTCATGAAATAATTTGAAAGTATGAGATTAACCCAAAGAATGGGAATTGGGTTAAGAAGTTCTCTTACCTCATGTCCGAATTCACTCGACCGTTCTTTAATCTCCTGAATAATAAACTATAGTTAATTTATATTTTCTTAATAACCTTTTTCATGTTCATTATTTCTTTTATATCACTTATTACCATGTTATTAACATTATGTAATTATTTAAGTTAATAACGGTCATTTTGTCGATCTTTGGTACTTGAGTCAAAAATAAACTTCTTATAATTACAAGTTGTTCATGTGGTGAAATATCCAATATATCCAGAATTATATTCATGATGTAGATATCATATATATCATATATATCCAGTATATATATGCATTTATAATATTACATAACATTTAGAGGTAAGAAATGAAATGCACCGTTCATGGAGACGATAAGCCGTACGTACGCATGAACGCTACTTTCATTTCTATTTCATATTTAATGAAATGAAATTATGATTATATAAAGGTGTATTATAATTCCAGTATAATATAATATATAATATAATTTAATACATCCTTTATACATCCCATGTATGGCATTAACGATTCAAATCACTTTGAGGTGGTGGTAGTCCGCACTTCCGAAAATGAAATTATCGCATTTACCCATAATGGAAATCATAAAGGTATGCCATAAATAAAAAATATAGAATCATAAGGAAAACAAAACATAATATATATCATATATAAAAATAGTGTCATCATAATGGCCGCCATGAGAGGTGTTAAAAGAAGATTGAACAATCATTGTTTCGTGAGGAAGAAATTCGCCAACCACAGAAACAGTATGTTCTTTAACCATTAGACGAAGGTGTGTGTAAGTGTAAATCAAATCCTTCTCATAAAAACATCCTAGTATATTGAAGATACTGGGGTTTTTACAAAATAAGGGAATAAAAAGATTTTAAGTGGTTGGAGAAGCAAAATAAACAAAATAACATAAGAGAAGACGTTACCTTAAAATCGGGTAACTCTTTTTGATTTGAGCCAAAGGCTTCCTTGGGAAGAATTATACCCAAAGTGAGGCTTATAGTAGTAATAGAGGTAATTTTAGAGATTATCTAGCTAGAGGTTGGTAGATCCAAATGGCTTTGATGATGTGAATAAGGTGGTAGAGGTGGGGGCCTTTTATAAGAGGAGAAGAGGGGCACTCTTGGAAAGTCATGAAATGTTACTTTATTATATAATGGGTTTCAGATTTTAAAGGTCCCAAACTTATATATTTCGCGGATAAGGTGATAAGGGTTCTAAATATACTCATACAATAGGTTTTTGACAAGTGTAAGTCTTATATTTTACATTATCTTTTCATTTTATTTAAATCGTTAATTAATGAGGTAATCGCTGCATCATCATGGTGTCATAAAAAATTTAATTTATTTAATTTCTAAAAATTATAAAAAAATATCATGATTTAGTAAATATTTTTATATTTCCAATTAATATTTATAGTCGAAAAGTTAACTTATATAACCCCATGTAATAATTGTTTTAGTAAAACAACACATGTTTGTGACAATTTTATTTTTACTTTAAATAAAAAGTTATTAATGTCATTTTCTTACCCAAGTGGCTCCATGGGGTCCCCAAGTTGACCCATGGATTGTATTGGTTGGAAATGACTCATCCAATAAGGGTAGGACAAGTGTAAGGGTATTTTAATATTTTTATAATATCATTTTTACCTTAAATTTCACTAATTACCTTTAATCGCGATTAATAAAACTTAAAAGTTACTATTCACCAAAAAATAATCTTAATCCCATTTAACCACATTTTAAATCCTAATGACAACCATGTATGTCTGATTTTTTAAAATCAAATCACAGAAGTGGTAATGTTTCATTTAAACGAAAAATCAGTTTTTTAACTACCACTTAGTGGTTTCACTATTCATCAAAAATTGAAGTTTTTCAGAACAATGCCAAAATTTCACCCTAAGATATAATTGATATTCCGAATTCAAAAATGATGTCTATTTTAAAAAATTCCAAACATATAAGTTTCATTAATTAATTTTATAATTAATTCCCGTTGTCACAACAAATAGCCTGTTTTTAAGAAACAATATATATCAAAAGATTGACAATTGTTTATGTCCAATTTCAAAGTGAAATTAATTATAATGACCACCATTGGATAAAATGGTAAAAATATATTCTAATTATACTTTAAAACCACTCAATAGTATAATTTATCACTATAAATTATTTTGATTAAAAAAGTTGTTTTTAAGTATTTTTCACTATTCATAAAAAATTGGAAGTTCTCAGAAAAATACCAAAAATTCAACATAAGCTAATTTCGATATTCCAAATCCAAAAATTACATCCATTTTGAAATATAAAATATATATATTTTCAAAAGGTGGGTATTACTATTCATAATGGCTATTTTGATTGGTCGCAGTGTGTTAGAATCTCGAACTTGCGTACAATACAAGCTATTGCATTATTGAAAGAGAAGCGTATTGTGGAAGCCCTGGGTGTTACACCATCCCACTTCCACTCTGGGACCTCTAAGGGTCGTACCATGTCTGCCGGCACCTGGTTCTCTACCTTCACTTGCTGACAAGTGAGGCATCGTGAAACGAACTCTACTACAGCGTTCCCCTTCCCGGGAGTATAGACTATCTCAAATTCATAGTCCTAGAGGAACTCAAATCAACAACACCATCTCAAGTTCTGGTCCTTCTATGAGAAGACATACCTGAGACTTTTGATATTAGAGTAAACCATAAACCGTTCGCTCAACAAACCATGGGTGTGACTAGCCATTTATAAAGAACTCGACTACACCCTCTTTCGCTTACGTCCTGCATGAGCTGCTAAGATTTCTCCTTTGCCGAAAAGATAAATCTGACCTCATCCCCTGGATGAAACACGTTCTTTGCCTAATACAATCAATCCTGACATGAACGGTACTATTTCATGCCATGGACGACGTCGTAAGGCCTTGACGCTACTACTAAGAGATCCAACCGTTACTCTCACCTCTAAGGGTCGATTTACATTGTCGGCAGCAGTGTGTGGTCACTAGGTCTCCTTTAGTAGGAATCTCGAAATTGAGGGTCAAGTTAATGGTTTTAACTGGAACCTCTCAGTATCAACCACATAAAAAGGATAGGGAAGAAAACGTCACAAGAACTAGTGTCTTTTATTACTGCAGCTCAAAGCACAAAGACACAAAGCATCCACAAACAAAAACATCAACAAAGCTAGAAGAATCATGAACAAAAGTCTCCATGTCTGGAGTTATTCCCGCTCCTGTCCATCTGCTCCCAGAGCTCCATGGTCGTAGGCCTCGGTTTCCAGAAGCTGAGCTCTCCCCTATCCACTCATTCCCTGCGGTCGGGGTGGTCTTCCTGGTGGTGGTGGTGGTAGGGCCTCAAAACGTCGTCCACCACCTACTGCTTGGCCATATCCTCTGCCATGTCCACCTGCCCCCAGTGGACCACCACGGTAAAACCTCTACCTGGGAGGTCCCTCTACTGCCTGCTGCTCATCTGCAGGGCGGGTCGGGTAGTCTCGAGCCATGTGACCCTGCCCGCCGCTTACATAGTTCTGCCTGCTCCTCGTATAGCTGGCTCTGCTTCATGTGCCCCACACAACCGAACCTGTATCCTGAGATTTCTCATCTAATGGCCTGGTCCTCTTGGACCTCTACATCAACTGTCTACTGCAGGCTGCAAAAGACTCCGCTATGGGTCATCCTGCGGAGGGGCTCACCGCTGGTGACTGCTCAGCGAGAAAACTCTCCACTAGAAGGGCTCTCTCCAGCACCCTCACCTGCATCAGAATGTTAAGGGAGATCATTGAAGCCCTGATATCATGCCTCAGTCCCTGTTCGAAGGTCTAGGCCCTGAAGAACGGGTCTCGTACCATATCTGTGGAGTAGCGCGAGAGGTCGGTAAATCTTTCCGAGTACTGGGCTACTGCCATACTGCCCTGCCGCAACTGTAGTAACTCCTAGATGCGCACTGCACGGAGGGTGGTTGGAACAAACTCTGAGTGGAAGAGGCTCTCGAAGTCCGTCCAAAGTAGAGATGCCTCATCGTGCACCTGGAGCATCAGGCTCCACCATCTACCTGCTGCTGCGTGCAGGAGACTCGCAGTAAGAATCACCATAAGGTCTGCTGGTGTCCCTACCAATCTGAAGACTCTGATGATAGCCTCCAGCCAATCCCCAGCTACCTGAGGGTCCGTTGCTCTATGGAACCTGGGCGGCCTCTGTCGCTGAAACTCGTGCAACGCACTCAGGTGGCATGCACTCTCCGCTGCTAGGGCCGGTGCTATCAGTGGCCCAGCGGGTAGTGGTACCGCTGGTGTCTCCGCTGTGATGGGGCCCTACACTGAGGCCTCGTCGCTCGGTGGGCTGCCATCCTGCGTGAAACTCGGAACCCTGACTGGCTGCCTTCATGGGGCCATCCTGAAAAACAACAATTGCGCCACGGTTAAACAGTATACCTGGTGAGCTGACACAAAGTAATCACAAAGAAAACTTTTGAAGGAAACACACACACAATCAGTGCTTTAATGCACTGAGTCGGAAATTAGAGATAAGGGTCCTGGTGTATGGATACGTCGGCCACCACACCAACACTGGACTCCCTAGACTAAGAACCACACTCAATACTCTTAACATTATTACTTCACAGAAAGGAAATATCAGAGTTCTGAGTTCTGCGGTAGAACCGACTCCTCTGATACCAATTTTTCACGACCCATCCTCGGGGCCCATGTCGTGACTACCCCAAGCCCGCCTTCCATAGGCCAGGGGCTGGAGACTAGCACCAAAGGCATAAATTCCAATAAAAGGGAAGGCATTGCCTTTATAAAGTAAACAAACACAACAGAGTACGC
Organism: Viscum album; assembly: GCA_963277665.1. Taxonomy (NCBI): domain Eukaryota; kingdom Viridiplantae; phylum Streptophyta; class Magnoliopsida; order Santalales; family Viscaceae; genus Viscum; species Viscum album. The sequence goes on from OY728166.1 coordinate 208,577,671, forward strand.
AAGTGAAGTAAGCACTAAGTAAAACTGGGTACAAGGTAAGTGTTGAAAAGTAAATGGGCCAGTATACAAACCCAACTGAAAGTACAATAAAACTGAAAGGAAAGTACAACAGTGGTAAGTAAAATAGAAACACCGAGTCATCCTCCGGAAATCCCACCTGAAGGGTGGGTATAGATAGTCTCCTCAGCTCCTCAGGTCTGGTCATCTGCTCCGTGTATGTCCCTCCAAGTGGTCCACCTCCGGGTACCATCCAGCTCCACAAGCTTCCTCCTCGATCAGTTTTGTCCGTCATCTGCATCCAACACAACGTAGTGCAGGCATAACCTGTGCAGGGGTGAGTATACGATACTCAGTAGGGACCCTGAGACCCCCAAAGGTCTCTCAGAATCCACAAAGGATAAACCACAAAGGAAAAATACAATCATGAAGTAGAAACTGACTTTACTTAGGTATATTCCCATACATATACCTAAGTCATCAATTACAAAATGGCTCCAACTCTGGATCCCAAGCACAACCCAATCCACATAGGAAAACACAACCCAGTTCACACAGGAAAGCACAACCCAGTCCACACAGGAAAGCACAACCCAGTCCACACAGGAAAGCACAACCCAGTCCACATAAGAAATCACAACCCAGTCCACACAGGAAATCACATCAACCACATCGATGATAATGATTGAAAAACAAGACTCATCTCACGCAGGTATACAACTTTAGTAGAGTGAATAGGGATGATCAGATGTAGTCACTGATTCATCTAATCTGTCAAACCCACATAGGATACTAGACCAGCCAAGCTGTCGGACCCACTCAGGATATAAGACCAGCTACTCTACTGGACCCACTCAGGATACAAGTACAGAAGTCATCGCTGTCGAACCCACGGAGGATCCCAGTACATAAGTCGTTTCCGTCGAACCCACGGAGGATTCCAGTATGGTAGATGTCGTCATCGAACCCACGGAGGATCCTAGTAAGGTAGTCGTCGTCGTCGAACCCACAGAGGTTCCTAGTACGGAAGTCCTCATCGTCGAACCCACTAAGGATCCTAGTATGAAAGTCATCATCGTCAAACCCAATAAGGATCCTAGTACGGTAGACGTCGTAGTCGCAGCCAGCTCTAGGGTTCCCGCACACAGCATGCTCAATTACGGGAGGGTCCACTCCTTGAGCAAGATATTCGATACATCAACTATCACTAATTCCAGAGTTTATATATCCCAAAGTTCTGTCTCATCAAAAGAAACCCAATGCGACAGACGGTGCTTTAATCGGACGCCCGGTCTGAGAGTTATTGGCTTTTCCGTCCCAGGGGCCCGATTGGTTTTTAAGATAAAACCAACCCAACTATACTCCAACTACGTCCAAACCTCAAGTGGAGTAATCCTAAATAACCATTTCAACAAAAGTATTTCAACGCAAAAGACGTCACGTCAAATGGACGTCTGGTCCTTAAGTTATATGTATTTCCACTCCAAGGCCCCGGTTGGTTTCAGGATCGAACCAACCCGGACGTACCAAAACTTTACCGAAATCTTGATTATAATATACTGAAATAATCTTCTTGATCCAAGGATTCCTACGCAACTTACGGTGTGTCGATCGGAGGTCTGTATCTCAAGTTATGGGAAAAAGATTGAAAACTGTCCAAAGTGGGGATCTGGGCCCAGCCCGACCCGGCCCAACCCCCCCTGGGTCGGCCCGAACCAGGTCAACCCAAACTGGGTCTGGGTCCAGCCTGGTGGGGCGCGGCCCGGCCCGGCTGGGCGTGGTCCGGCCCGGCCGGCGCGGTCCGGTCCGCGCGACCCACCCTGGCCCGGCCGGGGGGGTGCGCTGGCTCAGCCAGCGAGCTGAGCAGGGGGCGCGGCCCCCACTTTCCACGGATGCGGCGCCAGGGTGGCGTCGCTGGCTCCCCTAGATCCCGCGTGGCCATGGGATCCCACCCTCGCCACCGCGGCTGAATCCGCGGTGGGCTTCTGTCGGCGGCTCTCTGGGGCGTCGTCGCCTCCGACCGTCGGGGGCTTCCGCGGGCCACCGGAGTCATTCTGGTGGTCCAATTTTACTCCCGTCTGCGCCTACGGTTGTCTCGGGACCCGTACATCACTGATAAGTCCCCCAGTCACCATTTCAGTCTCACTTCGTTGTCGCCAAATATTCCGCGCATCAAGAACAAAATAGCGGTGGGTTTGGGCTTGTTCGTTAACCTGCACCCACCGCGTTAGAGGTTCAATTCGTCGCCCAACAATTTAAACACCAAGTACGAGGGTATAATTCTCATAAATGAAAAATATACAAATTTTCCCCCAACCACAACAATCGATGTCGCACTTCGGTGTCGCGGTAGATGGTGTCGCGGGGAAAGGGATCGTAGGCGACGTCGGAGTGCGCCAAGGAGGAAGCAGTGTCTCCTCTCTAGTTGCGGAGAAAAGAATGGGTGGCGCGTCGTCGTTCTTCGAGGAACCGGCGTTCTTCGTCAAAGGAGACTGCGTTCTTCGTCAGAGGTTGGCGTTCTTCCAAAAACTCAAAATCTCTCCCGATCCTTCTTCGCACAACGAAATCTCTTACACAAAATTAAATAATAGGATCCCCCTATTATTTAATTACACATGCAAATAAACTCCCAAAATTTAAATCATCACATTTAATAACATGTTGAAAAACAATTAAGGAAGGGAGAGGGAAGGTCCCCATTTATTAAACGTGTTGGAAATTAAATAAAAAAAGGGGGGAAATAGGAAGGATCCTCATTAAAATATGGGTTGACAATAATTAATGGAGTGAGGTGGAGAGATTGGCATTTAATGGGGGGGTTTCCAATTTAATGAGGGGTTTTTAATGAATTTAGGGGAAATTGAATGGTTGGGGATCGTGTGGGCCCCACCTCTCTAACACCCACCCTTGGGTAGTTAGGTGGCTGTGGGTCCCACCCTTAACTACCCATGGGATGAATTAACCTCCCTAGATATAAAATAAAATTTCACAACAATTTTATTTATTTTTCAAATAACCCCAAAAAAAACTTCAAACTCATTTAAAACGCAACTGCTTTAAATGTCCCCTTAAGAAATTATCGGCGCTGCGAGTTCATCGGTGCCCTCATATTTCAATTCTGGGCACCGGTTCAAAAGATAGAGAAACCCGCTCGTTTGTTCACTGAACGTACCCGAGCTAAACTTCATAAATTGATTTCGGGCACACCGGGCCTCGGAATCAAGTGCCGTCAGAATCCACAGACTCGTAAAATTCCAAAGCATTTTAAAAAAAATCCTTGAAATTTCCGGGTCTTTACAGCATCTAGAGGCACTATTATAAAACAAAATATTTTTGGTGTTTAATTCATGGTGGACTCTAATAACCACCATTAATTTCCCAATAATAAATTTTTTTTGAGTTATTAATGATGATTTATTTAAAATCACCAATTTTTAATTATTAGCAGTGGGTCTTAAATAAACTTCTACCAAATTAATGTTTATTGGTGGTTATTTAAAATTTCCACTAATAAATCCTTAAATTATTTGATGTCCCCTAGCTCCTCCTCTACTCAACCACGCACCTCCTCCCTCAATACCCTCAATCCCAAAGCCCATTGCACCCCCCCCCCCCTCCCCTCAATCCCATAGCCTGACACCCCCTCCCCTCGATCTCACAACTCGACACCCCCTCCCCTCGATCGCATAGCTTGATGCCCCTTATCCCTAGCATCTCCCTTCCCTCCCCTTGATCCCAACCCCAAATCACAAAAATTCTCTTCTTGTCACCTCAATTCCATCTATATCATCGCATTTCCCTCTTCTTAATCTCAGACCGGGTGCATGAGGATTTCCTCCCTTGCCCTTGATCCCATTTGTATCATATATATTTCTTTCTTGGTTTCATAGTCATTGTTTCCTATTTTGTGTATAGATTTATATTATAAATTCATTATGTCACATTCTAATCTTCCAATTATTATTATTCATTCCTAAATCTATAAAATATGTTCTCATAAAATTAATTTTATTTATATGAATCGTTATATATAGTTTTATATTTCTATTTTATAAGAATTTTTTGTAAGATTATATTGATGTGTTACATCATTTTCAACTACTCATGTACATTTTTCATTGCTTATATATTCATTCACTGGTTGTTTTAATCATTTTTATTCTTATATATTTAGAATTATATTTTGATATATTTATCATTGTTTTATTTTTTTGTAGAATTTATTTTAAAAAATTATCATAATGGGATCCCTATTTTATTTTATTTTGGGGGTTTTTTATGTATTTTTGTTTGTCACTAAGATAATTAAATCTGAATTTTATTTATGTTTTTTTATGTTTTTTTTTTTTTTGCATTATCTTTGTGAAAGAGAACATATACCATGATCAAATTTTATTATAGTTTACAATGTATTATGATTTTATATTTTATTATTAGTTTCATAAGGGTGTTATATTAATCATATGTTATGTTTTAAACATTATTTCATTTTACTAATATGTTGTATGTTTTTTTCATAGTTATTTATAACAATACATAAATGGATAAAACTTAGATTACTTTACCTCAAAATACACCTCAATATCTAAAAGGGTTAGATAAATTTTTTGATTTTGCAATTAAAAATTAATCTGTTGATGGGATAATTAAATATTTATGTCCTACTTATAATTTTAGATGATGGTTGAAAATATATGAGGTTAATGAACACATGATATTGAAAAAAATTCGTATTAGATATAAAGGATGTATTTGGCATGGAAAATTGAACAATAAAAAAAAGTTTGATCTTTTCCCAACATCATAATCATCAAGCTACTGCCCCAATAGTAGAGGATGAAATCCATAACTTAATTATTTATTGTTTGGAAAAAACACTATAAGATGAATATCATAACATGTCAATAGATTCTCATGTTAATTTTATGAAGATTAATATAGGGGAAAACCTAACCAAGTAATCAAATGGGTTTTATCAACTTATAGAAGATGAAAATCGGGAGTTTTATGATGGGTGTGAAAAATATTCAATTTTTTTCTACTAAAATTGTACCATATCAAGTGTTTATGTGGAAATAAAAATAAATAAATGTCCATGATATTAGAGTTGTTGTATGATTATTTTGGTAATGCTAAGATCCCTGAATCATTTTATGAGATGAAGAAATTTATTAACATGTTGGATCTAAATTATATGATGATACATAATGACTATATGTTATATTGATGGGATGATTCAGGTAAAGAAGAGTGTAAAATATGACATTCTTGTAAATGGAAATAAATGAATAATTATTCAAGGTTGAATGAACGTGTTACTTCGAAGAATTAGAGAAATAAAATTCCTACAAAGGTTTTATGTTACTTTCCTCTAAAACCTATATTATAAATACTATTCACATCATATAAAATCATAGATAAGATGATGTGGAATTATATAAAAAACAATAGTAATGGGTTTATGTGTCATCCAATAGATTCAACAACATACAAATATTTTGATTCTTTACATAAAATTTTTTTAAAGACCCTAGTAATGTGTGTTTAGGATTAACTAAAGATTTATTTAATCCATTAGAGACTTTAAGTACCAGTTATAGAATATGGGTAGTTATTTTGATCCCTTATATTTTACATCCATATATGTGTATGCAATAAAATTCAAATATTATTTTGATGATTATTCCAAGAAAACATATGCTTGGAAATGATATTGATGCATACCTTCATCCTCTTATATAGAAATTTCTATAGTTATAGGACAATAGTGAGGATACATATGACTCATTAACTAAAAAAATAGTTTGATATCATGTAGAGTATTAACGAATTTCCAAGACTTGAGAATTTATCTGGTTGGAATACTCATAGTGGCATGGAATTTCCATTTTTTAACTGTGATTTTAACTCTAAAATGTTTTTTATAGTATAAAATGGTGTTTTACATGTCATCATCGATTCCTAGATGCATCTCATATATTTCTATTTAATAATTTATGATTTGATGGAAAACTGATTTGAGGACCCCTCTAAAATTGTTTTATGGGTCAAATTTTTTGACACAATTATCAACTATTGGTGTAGAATTTTGGAAAGACTATCAGTTGATTAATACTGAGAAAAAAGTTTGTACCACATCTGGTGGAATTGAAACACAATAATGAAATAAGAAAAGTATATTCTTCAAACTTCCTTATTGGTAACTATAGGACCCCGGGACACCCTGAGAGGGTAGGGGTGAATCAGGGTGTTAACTTTTTCTTCTTAAAGTTTTGGATCTTGTTCCCACGTTGGTAGGAACCCGTTAAACCTGTATGGTGGATATGATTAGTAATGAAACATTCACATGCAGAGAGATGACACAGCTATTTTTACTTGGTTCACCACTAAGGGCTATGTCCAAGGAGCATACGCTGATAGGTTGTCGGTCGTACCAAAATCTATTATGCTTCACTAGATGTAGATTAAAAATGTTCGGGTACAGTCACTCTGTCCCAGGCTCACTGCCTTTACAAAAGTTTAGGGATAGCTCACTGCGTCCCTCAGGTCACTCTCGTTGACTCCCCCTGGCTCACTGCCGTTGGTGAAGTCCCACTCAGTTTATAGACGTGAAGGTCTCTTAAATAGATGTGCATTGAAGTTCTTTGTCTCCTATTCAGCATGAGACTTTGCTTGCATCAGGTTTCAGAGTTGATTCTCTTTTTAGTTCAATCCTTATTCTTTAGTGCAATGACTGAATGCACTAGATCCCCTTTTCTTCGTTTTCCTGAATCACAATCACTTATGTGATTGCTCAATAAATGAGGCTCAGCTTACTTGTCATCGTCAGAATCAGTTCACCATGTATGCAAGAGATCATGCATGTATCATTTAGATTTCTTCTTTAATCTCACTTTGCACTGAATGTATCGGGTAATCTCTCAGCTTTCGTGCAGCTCCAAACAGACCGGCGGGCTTCAGCAATACCTGGTGTGCTTCTCCAAGCCAGGCGCGCAAGTCCCAATACGGTGTGCAAGTCTCTGGCGCGCAGGTAAAAACTGGCATGCAAGTATCACCAAACCACCTGCGTGACACTGCCTTCTTCAACTTCTAACCTACGCGACTTACTTCCTTTCTCTCCCAAACTGCCTTGGGCGCGCAGCCAACAACCGGCGCGCAGCTTCAGATAATGGCGCGCAAGTCCACCTGTGTGACCACACAATACTTGTGCGACTTCCACACCTGCGTGACGGGAGCTCTGATTTTTCTAAGTGTTGAAATCCGTGAGAAATGAGGAGGGGTCGGCCTGTATTTATAGGAAAACTGGACCCCCTGCGCGGCGGCGCGCAAGTCACTCCTTGGCGCGCAAGTCTCGGCGCGCATCTCATCTCGCCTAGCCTTTATCGCGCAACTCACTTTTTCGACCCAACCAATACTTGCGCGACCTTCTTTCCTTATCCATATTTTGAAGTTCTATTCTTGGAAAACAATAGGCGCGCAAGTTCCAATACTCCTAAGTATCGGCGTGAAAGTCCACTTGCGCGACCTAACCAACACTTGCGCGACCCTTATCCCTTTGCTATATTTTGATGTTATGATCCTCAAAAACATGTGGCGCGCAAGTTTCCTCTCCTTCAAGTGTACGGTATGCAAGTCCCTTTTCCAAAATCACTTTTCTTCATTTTTTGATTTTGAGGCCCTAAAATTTGGCAAACATTGGAAAACGGCGCCACCTTGTATCTGCTCTTTTTGTACCGCCTCCAGATCATCCATTCCTCTGTCGACATTCTTGAAACAAACATAGATCGTTGACCACAACTCTTGAACTCGACATGACATCATGAAATCCATTTTGTCAACAAATTTTTATGTTGTTTGTTTGCTTTGTCAACAAGAACAATCACCTCAAAAACACTTCTTCTCGGTGATTTGAATCCTTCAACAGCTCTTCTGCTGTCATCACAAACCCCACTATCGTGATATGTATTCTTTGAAGGAACAGCTTTAGAATCATCATCTTCTGATAAAATGTGATGTGCATGACCATCTCATAATTTCAGTCTCTGCATGACCATCTCAGAAGTCCAATCCCTTGAACATTATATTCTTCTTCAGCTGTCATTATCTACTTCATGCAAATCATATGATTCAATTCTTCAAGAAGTCTCTTGCATGGTTCTCATGCAATCATGAGTAATTTCATGGTCTTCATCAAATCATATGGTTCTCATGCAATAATGAGGAATTGCATGGTCTTCATCAAAACCCATGGTTCTCATGCAATAATGAGGAATTTCATGGTCTTTATCAAAAACCCCATTCTTCATTAATCATCCTCAGATGGATTACACCTCACTTTCTTCATTGTTGTAAACAATGTGTCACCTTTGACACATGTTCTTTGAACTTATGATCAGTACAACAATCGTCTGAATTTCTATTCCTCCACTTCATTAGAGTACTTCTTGATCTCCTTAATTTTGATCTTCATTGACAACTATTGACAACAAATACAACCTTATACACAAAGTGGTTCCAACAATCTCCCCCTTTTTATTTTGTTGTCAATACCTTATACATCTTCTAAAATGAATTCGTCAATGTCAAAATGAGAATCTTCTCTTCAATCAACTTTTCTTTTCAAACTTTCATTTCACTTTATCTCCCCCTTATTGACAAGAAATACAAAGTGAAATGTAGGGAGGGTATCAATCCATACTCAAGCAATGTTTCATTAATCATTTCACTCTAAGTATACTTGAGCAATGCTCGATGTAGAAAACAAGAGGATTTGATTAAGTCAACAAGGCTGACCATTATTCACAGATCATGATACCAACATGAGATGAGAACTCATGTATTTTTTCTTAAATGGTTTACCACTTTTATTTCAGGTAGAAGAAAATCAAATGTGATAGGGAAAATCAACCTGAAACTCCTGCACTCACATTAGAAAACAGATCAAAAACATTCAAGTGCTATCGGTCGGATAAGTGACCTTGGGGCACATCCATTCTTCTTATGGCACTGATCAATTCAGTTACTCCCCCTTTTTAGAATGATCTTTAATCTGAGTAACCAAGGGATAGATATTGAGAAATGTCATACCTTCTCCATTGACATGTTCTTCAAGAAATTCATAGAGTAACTGCATTTGAGTCTGGATGGAGTTGATATTGATTGAAACATTGATTTTGGAAGTTTCTTCATTTTTCCCCTCCTCAAGGAAAACACTCCTCATCATCTTCATCAAGAGTGATCCTTCATCAACTTAATCTTTGAATATCAATTGAATAATCTACCAAGGATGGAAACTTCTTCATCTTGGCTATCAAGAGTTGACAACATTCACTACTTCTCAGGTTCTCCCCCTGAGAGCATGCTTCACCTTTAATTCCCTGCATTATTAGCACAAATACAATACACAAATTATTACGGGAATATGGTGGTTCCTCTTTGATTCATCAAAATGAGCTCATGGTTGAGGTTCTTTTCTCAACCAAGTTCCTCTGTTCACTCTAGTCTTTATGCCTGCACATTTGACCATATGTTCTAACATCTGTTGGTGTGGCATGGATTTCTTCACATTCTCTTCTACTTTTTGTGAGGAATTGTTCTGCTTAACAGCCATCATGAATGATACATTTTTACTCCTCTTAAGGACTGCTTCTTGCTCTGGTATTAAGGTTAGGAAACCTTTTGCAATGTGACCTGATTTCTTGCATCTCTCACACAGAACTTCTTTGACACGTGTGATTCTCTTGGTTTGAAATCTCTCCTGCACTCTGTCTTCATCACGTGAAAGTTTTCTTTTTTTCCTTTAGCACTATCCTTGTCCTTTTCATCTTCAAGTTTCCTCATTCTTTTCAAATCTTCTGTCCAGATGACCAATATTTCATTTGGAACTTTTGTGGCAGGTTTGGATCTTCCACATGGGTTCATCTGAGTTTCATCCCACTTATTTTTTCTTTTGGGTGAATGACCCTTCAATTTCATGGATCTAAAATCCTGGGTCTCCTCAGCTTACCTACTTGAGATATTCTTGGGGAAATGTGTGTTCACAATATTCTTCTGATTTCTTCCCAAGGAATATTCTTCTTTCTTAGATGGCCTGTGTGGTCTTCTGTTCTTATCAGCTCTGGATATCTGTTGACATGGGCATGCACCATTCTTGTGACCACTACCACTGCGTACATCACAGATGTTATCAAGCATTCCAAATATGTTTGTTGTAAACAGATGATTCTGAACCTGCAGATGTTGCTTCTTCTTCTCTAGATTTCTTCCCTTTGATACAGGCTTTCTTTGTACTTTTCCGTTAAAGGGATTGTACCAACAATCCAGTGCATAATGCCCAAATCTATTGCAGCACCAACATTGGCCCAAAAATCTTTTCTTCTTTGTATCTTCTGTATGAGGTTGTTGGGCCTTTTTCTTAATCTTTTGTGCTCTATTTGAGGAACCAACTTCCTCCTTTTTCTTCTCATACACCCTAGCTATGGTGGTAGGTTTCTTATTCTCACCTTTCCTCATCCATACTTGTTTAGAACTTTTATTCCAGCCTGCACTGTTTGGGGGAACGTATTTAGAAACATGAGTACAAGATGGTTTGGATGGTACCTTCACATTCTCAGTTGCTTGTGATAGATCAATGAGTGAAGTCATTATCTTCTTATCACATGTTGGAGTTATTTTGACAATAGAATCCTCTAGTGATCATTGAGTACCAGTAGCAACTGATTCTTGATGTGGATAATCAAGAGTTGTCATAATCTTCTCATTACATGTTGGAGGTATTTTAGCTTTAGATTCCTCCAGCGAACATTGAGTACAAGCATCACTCATTTCACCTTTTTGTGAAGTCTCATTATGTGTATTCTCAATCTTGGTCAACTGGGCTTCCAATTTTTGACCCTCAATATTGAGGATGATCTTCTGATATTCAATCATGATCATCTTCTCTTCACAAGTCTTCTTCAATCTTTCAACCTCATCTTCATGCATCTTAACTTTGTTTTGTAACAAAGAGTCAAGTTCCCTAAATTTCATGGAAGTTTCTTCCAAACAAAAACTCTTGAATTCATTGTTCTTATTCAGATCAGCTTCAAGTGAATGGATCTTTTCATTTAGAGTCTTATTGAGTTCCTCGTTTTCTTTAAAGACTTTAATCTGTTTGCTGAGCTTCATACTTTCTAGAACTTTTCTTTCCAATCCCTTTTCCATATTGTCAGCTTCCCTTTCTAATCAAGTGATATCAACCTACATAGATTGGAATAGGCTACAAATAATAGCAACCCTTTCTTCAGGAATATCATGCAGATATGTTTTGAGTTTTTCTTGAAAGCTTGAATTAGGGGTGTCATCCTTTCCTCTGGAAGAATTCTGAGCCACCTGCTCGACACTTTCCAAACCTTATGTTTCTTCATTATTAGAATGGCATGGAGAACAAGACACTGCATCTTCTTTGGATGTGAGGGACTTCTTTAGCTGCTTCTTCTCTTTCTTTTTCCTGTTTGTCATGGTCTCGCTAGATGTAGACTTCTGCTCAGAAATGACTGAATGTTCATCAAGACTGCTCTTCATTGTTGACTCTAGGAAAGAAACTCAAATCCTCTTGTGAATATAATTATTGGAGAATATCCAACATACATCAACCTTTCCCTCTGATACCACTTGTAGGACCCCGGGACACCCTGAGAGGGGAGGGGTGAATCAGGGTGTCAAATTTTTCTTCTTAAAGTTTTGGATCTTGTTCCCATGCTGGTAGGAACCCGTTAAACCTGTATGATGGATATGATTAGTAATGAAACATTCACATGAAAAGAGATGACACAGCTATTTTTACTTGGTTCACCACTAAGGGATACGTCCAAGGAGCATACACCAACAGGTTGTCGGTCGTACCAAAATACACTATGCTTCACTAGCTGTAGATTACAAATGTTCAGGTACAGTCACTCTGTCCCAGGCTCACTACCTTTACAAAAGTTTAGGGATAGCTCACTGCGTCCCTCGGGTCACTCCTGTTGACTCCCCCTGGCTCACTGCCATTGGTGAAGTCCCACTCAGTTTATAGACATGAAGGTCTCTTCAATAGATGTGCATTGAAGTTCTTTGTCTCTTGTTCAGCATGATACTTTGCTTGCATCAGGGTTCAGAGTTGATGCTCTTTTAGTTCAATCCTTCTTCTTTAGTGCAATGACTGAATGCACTAGATCCCCTTTTCTTCGTTTGCCTGAATCACAATCACTTATGTGATTGCTCAATCAATGAGGCTCAGCTTACTTGTCATTGTTAGAATCATTTCACCATGTATGCATGAGATCATGCATGTATCATTTAGATTTCTTCTTCAATCTCACTTTGCACCGAATGTATCGGGTAATCTCCCTGCTTTTGTGCAGCTCCAAACAGACCGGCGGGCTTCGGCAATACCTAGTGCGCTTCTCCAAGCCAGGCGCGCAAGTCCCAATACGGCGCGCAAGTCTCCGGCACGCAGGTCCAAACTGGCGCGCAAGTATCACCAAACCACCTACACAACACTGCCTTCCTCAACTTCTAACTTGCGTGACTTACTTCCTTTCTCTCCAAAACCGCCTTGGGCGCGCAGCCAACAACCGACGCACAGCTTCAGATAATGGCGCGCAAGTCCACCTGCGCTACCACACAATACTTGCGCGACTTCCACACCTGCGTGACGGGAACTCTAATTTTTCTAAGTGTTGAACTCTGTGAGAAATGATGAGGGATTGACCTGTATTTATAGGAAAACTGGACCCCCTACGCGGTGGCGCGCAAGTCACTTCTTGGCGCGCAAGTCTCGACGTGCAGCTCATCTCTCCTAGCCTCTGTCGTGCAACTCACTTTTGCGACCCAACCAATACTTGCGAGACCTTCTTTCCTTAGCCATATTTTGAAGTTCTATTCTTGGAAAGCAATAGGCGCACAAGTTCCAATACTCCTAGGTACCGACGTGCAAGTCCACTTGCGCAACCTAACCAACACTTGCGTGACCCTTATCCCTTTTCCATATTTTGATGTTCTGATCCTCAAAAACATGTGAGGTGCAATTTTCCTATCCTTCAAGTGTACGGAGTGCAAGTCCCTTTGCAAAAATCACTTTTCTTCATTTGTTGATTTTGAGGCCCTAAAATTTGGCAAACACTGGAAAACGGCGCCACCTTGTATCTGCTCTTTTTGTACCGCCTCCAGATCATCCATTCCTCTGTCGACGTTCTTGAAACAAACATAGATCGTTGACCACAACTCTTGAACTTGACATGCCATCATGAAATCCCTTTTGTCAAAAAATTTGTATGTCGTTTTTTTGCTTTGTCAACAAGAACAATCACCTTAAAAACACTTCTTCTCGGTGATTTGAATCCTTCAGCAACTCTTCTGCTGTCATCAAAAACTCCACTATTGTGATATGTATTCTTTGAAGGAATAGTTTTAGAATCAACATCTTCTAATACAATGTGATGTGCATGACCATCTCATAATTTCAGTCTCTGCATGACCATCTCAGAAGTCTAGTCCCTTGCACATCGTCTTCTTCTTCATCCATCATTATCTACTTCATGCAGAGAATATGATTCAATTCTTTAAGAAGTCTCTTGCATGGTTCTTAGCAAATCATGAGTAATTACATGGTCTTCATCAAATCCCATGGTTCTCATGCAATAATGAGGAATTGCATGGTCTTCATCAAAGCTCATGGTTCGCATGCAATAATGAGGAATTGCATGGTCTTCATCAAAAACCCCATTCTTCATTAATCATCCTCAGATGGATTACACCTCACATTATTTATTGTTGTAAACAATGTGTCACCTTTGACACATGTTCTTTGAACTTATGATCAGTACAAAAATCATCTGAATTTCCATTCCTCCACTTCATTAGAGTACTTCTTGATCTCCTTCATTTTGATCTTCATTGACAACTATTGACAACAAATACAACCTTATACACAAAGTGGTTCTAACAGTAACTACAGATGTTACCTCATAATCATGATGTTATGAACATTAATAAGAATGTGTGTGATAATGTTCATTTTACAGTGCTTAATGAGTAGGGAAAAACAAAGGATCATCTTAATGCATGTAAAGACTTGAAAAAATGAATATAAAGAGTGATCTATAGGTAAATGAGAATGGGAAGTATCATGTGTCAATTTTTATAACAAAGACCCATGGAAAATGTGTTCTTTGAATTACTTAAAAATGTGAAAGTACCTAATGGATATTCTAGTAACATTTCATGATGTGTTGACTTAAAACATCATAAGGTACATGGACTAAAAAGTCACAACTCACATATTTTTATGGAGAAGCTATTACCATTGGAAATGCATAACTTGTTACCTGATAAAATAACAGCAATCATAATTGAGTTTTTCATGTTCTTTAGAGAACTCTATGAGAAAAATTTAAACCATTATGAGCTTTATAAATCACAACAAAAAATAATTATAAGGTCACTTTTTTGCATGGCAATGATATTTGCCCCGTCATTTTTCACTATTATGATTCATTTGATAGTTCATTTAGCTGAGGAAGCTAAATTTGTAGGACCCATACACTATTGATGGATATATCTCATAAAAAGGTATTGTATTTTTAAATTTACTCACTATTGAATTATGTTTTTACAACACATAACATATAGTTTTATTATGTATTGATTCATTAGGTACCTTGGTCATTTTAAGTCTTAAGTGAATAACAAAGCTTAACCAGAAGGATCTATTTCTAAAGGTTACTTGGACAAAGAGTGTCTCGCATTTTTTTCAAGGTATTTAGATGGGATTGATACAAGATTCAATCGATTTGGATGTGCTAACGATAACCCAAATATATTCAGTCCCATGGTAAATCAATATTATTTTCAACGTTAGGTCATCCTCTTGGAAAAATGTCCTCATTTTCACTAAATCATATGGAGTTCATACAAGCACAAATATTTGTGCAAATAAATAGTGATATTATAGATTCTTTCATTGAAAAACCGAAGACACAGGAAAAGAGACAACTTCAGTATCGTACTAAAAATAAGAAATAAATAACAAAAGTTGTGTACAAAGGTATTATTGATTTATTTTAATGTTATGTAAGTTTATAATTGGTTTCATATTTATAATATGATGATAATTATCTTTTATAAATATTAATATTTTTCATTTAATTAAATAGATAATGAATATTAATAATCAAGCTAAATTGTCTGATGATTTGAAATATTTAGCTTGAGGGACTTTGAGGCAATCTAGGAGATTAGATTCCTACAACATTAATGGTTTCAGGTTTCATACTACTTATCACAAAGAATTTTTGAAAAAAAATAGTGGTATCTTTACAAAATTTTAAGAGTTGGGATATTATGGAAAATTGATTAACATTATAGAATTAAATTATCATGGAAAATTTCTGTTTTGTTATTCAAATGAAAGTGGGCTAATAATCATAGAGGTATAAAGAAATATTCATTATATATTACTTATGTAAACATAAATCATTCGATTTTTACTGGTGAGAATGAAGAAAATAATCCGTATATTTTGTATTCATAGGATAAAATGGTATATTATGTTTCTGATAAAATCGATGAAGGTTGGAGTGTTGTATTTCACATGAAACCGAGAGAATTATAAAATATGGGTTATGAAATTGAAGAATGGTTTATTGATAGTGAACCCTATAAATGGGAAGTGATAAATCTATTCACCATGATATCATTGAAACTATAATTCTTACAAGAGAGGGTGAAGATGAGGACATCATGTTAATAATGGATGATAATAATCAATTGTGAATGAAAATATTGTATGTGAAATCCTCTTTTAACTTAGTAAATCATATTTTGTTTACTATTTGAAAAGAGTGATTCATTATTTAATAGATCTTTATCATAGATATTTTTCACTTTAAATTCACAAAAATATATATTTTTAATCAATGGTTATTCTTGAAAAATTACGAATTCAACATTTATTTTGAATGGTATAAGGGGTAAAGTAATTTCCTTTATGCCTTTAATGAGTATAGAATAATTGTATAAGGGAAAAAAGGTATATATTGTTGAATAGATATAATAATATTGATATTTTTATGAAATGAATCATTAGTTTTAAAAATGAAATTAATTATTTAAATACCTGGAAATGATTGGAATTATTATATTGGTAATTTTAAATTTTATTATTGTCTTATATCATTTTTAGATGTTTAAATTGATTTCACTATTTTTTTAGGAAAAAATACAAGGAATAAAATGTATGTGGATTTTAGTTGGTCTACACACTCAAATGGAACTGTACCACCAGTGACGATCCTAAATAAATTAGGTACACTACCCACTACTACAGGTACACTTCCTACTAATATAGGGTCGGTGGAAGTTATTGTTGGGATGTCAGGTCAGACATTACATGAGCATGACTCAACTATACATATTTTTCCACTCATACCATCATAGATGTATTGGTGGGTGACCATTTTTGGTATGTATATCATTGGTTAACACATTATTTAATTCATAGTTATATAAATTATTGAATATGTTTGTTTAAAATATATAAATAACAAAAGAACATAAACAAATATGGAAATAAAGGATTTTTTGAGGCTACATAATTTAAAGGCCTTTGTGCCTTTTGACTATCTTGGAGTGCCTATGAGTGATGTTAGGGGAATGTGTAGGTGATTTTTAGGACATCTGGTATCTGAGTAGATGATCGTCCCTATCACATATCAAGATTGGAGGCATGTTCTAGGAATAATGAGATCTTTGATAATCAAATAAATATAAATTAAAATAAATATTGATAAACTGTTTACTAATTTTATATTACTATAAAGTTTATTGTTCTAATAATTTTTACATTTCTTATTTATAGGTTGTTTTTCATTTTGATGTGTATGATTCCATTGTGTGTTAGTGGAATTTGAAAATACTGAGGAAAAATGGAAAGATTTCATGTATAAATTGTAGTGAGAGTTTAGTGAAATATCATTAAGACTTTGATATATGTATAATAAGGTACCATAAATTATATCTATATATCAGTGAATGTATTTTGTAGATAGGTATTCCCAAGTCAATTGCTTCCATGATACGACAGTCTCAGAAGGTGAAAATTTTTCTTGTTTATATTTTATTTGTATTATTGTCTAACATAATCTAATTTATGTTTTTAAATTCTATAATTCTAGGCATTGGGGTCGGAATTCATCAGGGTGAGGTGTGTGTATCATCTGAAGTTAGTCATAGTGACATGGATATAATTCATGATAGTCTTTGATGTATTACTTGTTGTTATATTTATGCATCCTCTGATTATATGGCATTTAAATATAATGATGGGTTGTTTTAATGACCATATGACTAGTCTAATAATTTATATGTGTATAAATTTTTTTAATGTTGTTTGAGTTGTTTTTATAGTGATAATTTCATTTTTTATCATATTATTTTAGTGATTGTGTTTTTAAAATATTTGGTATGAGAAATTGAATTCCATGCACGTGTTTTTGTATTTTTTTTTCATTGTTATTGATGGTTTAAACTATCACTAATCTTGGTAAACTGCCACTAAATTAAAGGTGGTGACTAAAACCATCATTACATACTAAAAACCCACCACTACATGATCTGAAATCTGACAAACCACTATGAAAAGAATCAGTGATGATTCAAATATTTTTTTTAATATAGAAAAAATATTTTGTTTAATTTTACTTTATAAATGATTGTTTTAACCACAATAGATTATTATTTTTAGTGGTAGTTATAAACTATTGAAAATTATTGGTTCTATAGCGGTTATTGAGAGTTGTCATCGATAAAAACAAACCTCTGCATTTTAATTCTCAACAACACTAGATGCGACAGTTTTCAAAACCACTACCAAAAAATTGACGATAGTTCTTACCGCCATTTATACCCAAAAAAATCACAATTATATGTGGATTTTCTTGTATTGAGGAAGTGGTGAGCCTTTATGGAGTCCTGAAGATGATCATCTCTGATCATGATCCTTCTTTTACCGTTAGGTCATTAAGGAATCTCTAGTAGAATTTTGAATCTTAGTTATATATAAGTACTATATTTTATTCATGGATGAATGATAAAATAGATTTGGGTATCTAGACTCTGGAAGACATGTTACACACATGAGTTCTAGATTTTAGAGGTGATTGAGTGAGGCACCTACTCTTTCTAGAGTTTTCTTATAAAAATAGTAATCACTCCACCATTGGTATGAACCCATTTTAAGCATTATATGGATGACCTTTCTAGTATCTATTTTTATAGACCAAGGTTAGGGAGTAAACTATTCTCATACTAGAATCATTATAGAATATAATAGAGATACTACAAGTGATTCGCAAATAGATGAAGGTAGTGCAAGATCATAAAAAGTCTTATACATATCATAAAAGGAGGAGTCTGGAGTTTAACATTAGAGATATCATATTTTTTAAGGTGTCTCATCATCGTGTAAAACTAATATTTTTCCACAGTATTGATCTTTCTCCCTGGTTTTTTGAACCTTTTTAAGTGATGGATTGTATTGGAGGAATTGCACATCATATTACACTTCCCCCATATATGATACAAATCCATAACTTCTTTCATGTGTCGTAGATTCTATAGTATCTCTATGATGATTACCACATAATTTATTAGAGAAACTTGGAAGTTTAATACATTGTGACATTTGTGAAATGACCCGTAGAGATTCAGGATCCATAAGAGTAAGCATTGTATGGGTGTGTCATCCCCTTTGTTTGAGTCTTATAGTGACACAATGGTGTGGAGGAGAGTATGTGGGAACATGAGTCATAAATTTAAACTCAATATCCAGAGTTATTCACTAATTGATTATTTTGGGGTGCTTATTGATGTAATGGATGGTTTAGCATTGGATTATGATATTGTTTGATTATTCCTCATTGCTTTAGCATTCTATTGATATATCTTATCATTATTTGAGAGGTATCTACCCTAAAGATTGATTTTTTTATATTGATGTTTCATATCTCAACACATTGTTCTTCTATTGTGATGGTCATATTCCGTTTTAACAAGATCCTTGAGAGGTATCTTGTAGGATGGTTGTTCGGGCCACCCCTTATCATTCCTTATAGATTTTATTTTAATTCTCAATAATAATAATTGTTTGAGTGGTATAAGATATAATAGTTCAAAACCTTCTGTATTGTTCCCTTATGTGTTTTAGGTGTTTCATATGTCTGGAGGATATGTGATATTTGAAGGGTAAGTTGATATGAAATTCTAGTTGGAGAAAGAAATTATGGTGTGGTGGTATGTTTGTGTCATAGAGGGTTTTTCTATAGCATATAGCCCTAAGTGGTGAATATTTTTTGGTTCTTCCATTTCAGATACCCCTTAGACATGGATTCTATGATGCATTATAGAGATTGGGGTTAGGTTTCAAGTCACTTCTTTCTTCAAGGTTATTATGGTATTCTGATATGGGTTGTGTCATGGGGCCTTGAGGGTCCAATTTTCATGGATCTAGAATTTCAAGGGAAGTTGTCGTATGGTGTACCATATGTTCTATGGTCTATCCTCTGGTTAATAGGATCTTGGGTTTGACTAAATTGAAATAGGGAATCTACTCTGTAATCTACACCATGGATTCTAAATATTTTCTTAACTGAGGACCATTGTAGTGTGACTACCCTTGTTTCATTGTGATTTGTGTGAAAAAATCACCCACCATGGTGTAACGAAGGGCATTGTGTCATGGTCTTTATTTTTTACAACATTGTATAAATGTTGTCTCCCTCGCAAAATTTTATTATTTTCTCTCTCTTTTTGAACCCCAAGTGACTTAAGGACCTATTTTAGAGACTTTGAGCCCCCTTTTATAGGCTCCATCCCCTTGCTTTTTAAATGTATCCCTTGGTGATCAAAGGTGAGTTTCTTCCCTATTTATTTTAAATCTCTCTCATTTCTATCATGTTATGATATGTAATCCTTTTAACCTTTGATTTTTATTGATTACTCCTTGATGATTGGTGAGGGATTATTAGTGGGATGGTGTTATCAAGGTTGGGAGTTCCTTGCAGGAGAGGTGGTTGAAGATCTTCTCTTGTTCTTCTATTATTTCTCAAATAATGGTGAAAGTTTTTTATCAAGGTAGGTTATTCATTACTTCTCCTTTATTTAATATGTATATGTGGAATTATCATGCTTTATCTTCTTTGGGTAACTAGTGGAATCAACCTAATGAAGATAATGATTTGGGATTAAATAATATATAGGAATTTAGAATGGTTAAGAGGTCACATGTTTTTATGCTTGGATTATTGATTTCCTCATGATTTAGTGGATAGTGTGAAATTTTTTTCTTTGATTTGTTTTGATACTTGGCATGTTTAATGAGATAAAAATTGGTTAATCAATGTAAAGTTAGTAAAGTAAAGTGAATTTGAAACAAATGAGGCATGTAAATTTGATTATTGTTCTTCCTTAAAAACTGTTGAGCAAGAAAGTGTAGATTGAAGCGTGTTTTTTATTTACTTGGTTTCTATTATATATTGTAATTATAAGGTTTTGATGTTGAATTTGGTTCATAATAAATCAGATAATTCAAGATGGTAAAGGGATAATGTTTTCTGTTAAAATTTAATGTCTTGGGATTCTAATAAACCTGGTTTTGTGTGTTATGTTCATGTGTTTGATTGGTAAGGCCTTAGTTTCCCTTTTAGGATTGTATGATGGAAAACTCAATTGTTTCCTAGAAATGTGACTTTGATTGTAAAGCTACTGATGTGTTTGATTACAGGACTCAATGTGGTTGGATATCTAGCGAGGCATGGGTTGGTGTGCCCAATTGTGGTAGCAGATTAATGTGGATGATGTTTGGATGGTTTGATGATGTGGATAGGTGTTAAGAAGAACACTAGGATTATTTTATTAGGTTGAGAGTTTGGATTACCTATTTTATTATTGTTGGTGGTTGTTTTTTTTATAGATCGATTATCATTATCATTCATTGTTTGTTGCTTTTTCCTTATGAACTACGACACTTTTTCTTTATGGAAGTATTTTTAGTGGAGTCCTAGAATTTATAGTATATAAAAGATTAATGAATTATGATAAACTCATGGGATGGGGGTTAATTTCATTCTTATCATATTAATAGGAACCATATAATTTTTTGGAAATGTATTCTCTGAGAGCTATAAATAGAATTGGTTAAATCATTAAGGATTATGAGAATTTATAAAGAATTGATAAATGAATAATCACTAAAATAGTAGTGAGGATGAAATATGATTTTTTTTATACTTAAATTAGTCTTATATTTTAGTCTTGGTAATGGTGATCAAGTTTTCATAGGGGGAATTATCTATATTGGGTATAAGGTAGGTAGATGCTCATAGTGTGGTTGTGTGTTATACATATTCTTCTGTTTTGTGATTTATTATGCACCCTATCTGATTTAGTAGGGAAACCAACACCCAAATTTTTGGTGGGGTATTTCCCCCAGTATCTGGGTTATTGAGGTAATAGAAGGATGACTACTCCACCCCCCCCCCCCCCCACTTACCCTTTGGTCGTATTTTCATGTGTAGGCATGCCCAGGTTGTGATGGCTTAAGGTGTAGGGTATGGACTCACACGAGATGTAATGGCTCACATTTTTTCTCATACATGTACATGTGGGATGCAATGGATTGAGGTTATAACATATACATGTATTCTAGTTGTTACAATTGTGGTCATTATAGGTGTATCATGTAAGGGTTGTAATGTCTTGAGGTGTAGTACATGATGTATAAGTTATGGTGGATTCCAAAAATCCTACATAGTTACTATATTGAGGATTTGGATATGATGTGTTTCATGGGGTGAAGGGTTATGTGAGTATGAGTTGAATGAGATGCAATATGTGATTTGGTTACCCAAACTTGGGTGGGTTGGTTATTGGAAGGGATGAGCACATGATGTGAGTCATTGGGGCGTGAGAGTGAAAAACCAATCAGGAAGTGGTTGAGGGGTGACTTTCTATACAAGTATGTTTTGAATATTATGATAAATAATTTTGTGAATTATTTAGTGAGATATCCATGATGAGGATGGGAATTTAGATGACCTGATTAGGTAATGTGTTGATTACTTTTCTATTCAATGAGCTTTAGTATACTTCTTTCATATTTTCATGAGAGTTTTTGGGGAGGATTTAAATGAGTATACATGTTATGTCCACCCCTACATATACATATATATATATATATAATATTTTTCAGTTCCACATGAGTTAGGTGGAGATCAAGATAGGTGTTACTGGCTAGAGTAGATTACTCTAGAGTTGTTTGTATTCATGGTAATTTCTATATCAGTGGTTCATGGTTGTTTAAATATTATTTATTACTTATATATTGTATGAAATTACATTCATATAATAGGATTGGTTATTGATTATTTATATTACAGAGTTTTTTTAGTGGTTATTCTTTCATTCTTGAGAGTTATTGAGGGTAATTCCACCCATATGTGTGACTTATACCCTCGGTGTTGGTCGTCACCCCATGGATTATTTGAGGTGGTATTCAAGGGTTAATTCTCTCTTCACTACTAACCCAATAGGGGTACAAGTGGCTACTAGTACATACATGGTGCCTCTTATCCATTTTCAGATGGTTGAGTGGCACTATGCCAATCAAATTATGAGACAGCTTGAGTTTATTCAACCTATCCCTACACCACCTAATTAGTTGGATTCACTTAATTTCATAAAGATGTTAGGGAATAAATAATTTTACTAGATATGATATCATGTGTGATACATTGAGATGTGAAATGGACATCGGGAGTCTTGAATACAAGGGCATACATGATGTGTATAAATTTACCACAGTAGCTGGATTATAATCCATAACACCACATGAGATCATTGTTATAACTTATGTGACATGAGAGAGGATATAAAGACATAGTAATAACACTTAACCCTTTTTAATGGATCTTTATTAACTATTATTAATTATATATATTTTTATAGGATGCTCATATCACACGCCTCATACACATCTTTGATACCATAAAGGGATTTACGATTGGACAAAACTATTTTTATAGATTAGTGGAAGATCTATGTCATATCATGGATTAGATTTATCATGGGATTTTAATTGATGTTTAACATGATTATGATCCTCATGTTGATGTATAGAGGGTGAAAAGCCTCATCCAGACATTCCACATGATGACATGGAACACAAGGAGGGTTTCCAACATGATCATTTAGATGCTCCTCCCCTTCCAACTGCAGATAGTCCATGGTCTCGCCATAGTCCTAATACATCTCCTAATCATCATATATATATTCCACTTTTAGTAACTATGAAATAGGATATACTTATAGGAGTTAACAAGTCTTTTTATTAGTGATTCCATTGCACACTCCTTTACTTCATCAAATTATGAAGAAGTGATAGTTGGCGATTGAAGCATATTTGAATCTATATATTTCCCAAAGTATGTGATGTACATTATAAAAGATTCATAGTTTTCCCATATAGGAGAAGTTTTTAGCCAAAAACCTTCTTCATCCCATGTGGGAGAGAGTTCTGGCCACCAATCGTCTTCCTTTTAGTTAGGAAAAGGTGTAGGTTAAGGGGATTTGTATCCACTGCCTATCATATAGAATGACATAGAGACAAATGTGGAAAATTCTATACAGGAGGAGCATACACTAGATCATAGGAATCAACAAACATGGTGTGGGAAAATTATCTATACACCAAGTTATGGCATGAAGGATCACTCATGGAAACAACACAAACATCAGTGAAACTTTTTTCACTATTCATAAAATTTGAAGTAAAATCCATGTTACATGTTTGTTTCATTTTTATTTGTGCATTATTTAAAAACTATATTTTATAATTAATAGATATTAATTATTATTATTATTATTATTATTATTAATTAATATAATTACTAATTAGTAATATGATTAATAATTGATTAGAAAATTAATTGAGATAATTAATAACTAATAATATATTACATATATAAACATTTAAGAAATTAATTATTGGATTCTCTAGGGGAATAAGAATGGTCAGTGATTTCCTACAGCACTCAATCTGGGTTTCTAACATGGTTATCGTCACAACTCCCCCCACCCACCACCACTAGAGGGAGATAGGGGGAGCCCAACACCCACCCCCTTTACCTCGCAAGGTCCCTAATTATGGCTCCACATCATGGATAATATTTATGGAATCCCATTATATTCCACTATTACTGATAATTTTGTTATTCCATAAAGTCTACATCTTCTTCAATAGTGCTCCTTGGCTTTATATTTCTCAATATGAGTTCTCAAAGGTTTCATCATTCCTTCACTTCTTATTTGATTTCATGATTCATATGCTAAAATCACTCCATTGATTCTTTTTATAGGTACATCAATGAATATTGGGGTCTATAGAAGCATGTTGTGGTGGGTTTCTTGATTCTTGAAATAACTTAATCTATTTTGAAGATGGAGATGACATGATTTATGCATGGTCTGGAGCTCCTCATTTCTTCAAATCAGTTCATTTATATCTAATCATGTGGTATTTTGACTTATATATGAATCATGACTCATCCTCATTAGTGGTTTAGGTTATAATTTATGTTCCACCCCTCCAATTTCAAATCCTATATATTCTAAAGATGATAAAAAAACTTAGTCAGTTGTTATCTTTACTAAAATTAGATAACTCAATCCTTGATTCATCTTATTTCCCCATTAATCTGTGTGAAGGTTGATGTTTCTAAGTACCACTTGAATTTAATTTGTATTGAAACTAAAGGGTATTGTAGGCATAATAAGTATGTTTTGTTTGAATCTTTGTCCAAGTTCTATCATTAATGTAATCAATAAGGGTATTCATCCTAGATATGTCTTTGTGACATGTGTGTTCACCCTATAAGTGTCGTTGAGGATTCCCTAGACAAGATCATGGCTTGTTAGGAAGGAAACATTGACAAAATTATTATAGTTAGAATTATCTTAGATCCATCACCTTCATGAATGGATAATTATTCTCCTTTGGTAAGGTTGAAGTTTGGGGATTCATAAGTGAAGTGAATTTTAATGCTTAGTGGGAACTCTACAGTATCCTTAAGGAAATCATAGGTTGAGATATGTCTTCGTGGGGTTGGAGGATCCTCTAGTAGCGGTTCTAAGATTGAATATGGAATTGACTATGCCACTAAGAGTTTTATCATGATATAGAAGGTTGCAGCTACTGGAGTCTTCCCCAAGGTCTCATTTTAGGTTCTTGACTCCCTTATGTCCTTATATTTTAGTGATCTCACTAGTAATGAAGTCATAATATTGTTTTGAGAACTTAAGTGATGATGTAAAGGAAAATGACAAAAATTAGGGATGGAAAGTGGCTATACTTGGATGTAATGGGAAGTAATTATAGGCCAATCACTTTGAGAATGGTCATGTGGAGGATAGTTTAGGTGTATAATGGCTTGGAGCCTCTATTGTAGATTATCATGGTATTGAAGATACATCCCAAATTTATTCGAATTGTGAGGGGGATTCAAAAGATGAAAATTTTCTACATGTATAAATAAAAAATGGGAATAAAGGTAGGCTTGATATGGGAGAGTATCTAGTTAATAAAGGGAAGAAAAATAGGCATGGTAAATACTATTCCAAGTTACCAAAATTGATGATGATGAGTTCAAAGGGTAAGAAATGAGCTCCAAGGAGCATGATAATTCTTCCTGAAAGGGGGAAGAAGAGGTACAAGATAAAACAAAAATCAATCTCACATACTCAATAGGATTTCTCAAGCACTCTAAGTCTGACCAATCTAGAGATTATTGGATTTGGTACCCTAGAACTGACTTTCTTAGCACTTGATTACATGTTTTAATTATTAATGAAGTTTTCTTATCACGTCATGATTTCTCCTCTTAGTGATATTTTTATATGATAATTGTGAGTTCTGGGAACAACAGGAATGCATTTGGTGGGCATTAAATTGAAATTTCTTTTAATTTAGAATTTCCCAAAACCCCAAGAGAGGATATTTCATGTTACATTTATAACTAATTTATTTAGATAAGGAAGAAATTATTACCTTGTCTTAGGATCCTTTATTCAATGATATTATTGATCTTTCAAAAACCCTTTCAGATTACCTTTGTTACACTGTAAGGATTCAAGTGTAGAATCCCTCTAGTGGTGATCCACACATGTTCCTTTGATCTTTGGGAAACTCCAATTGATTTTTGAGTGCTAGTGTGGAAAATCAAATGTCTTGCATTGTTCATCTTGATCTCTCTAAGATCCTTCGAGCTTGAAGGAGTTCTTCCCGTTCTTAAGAGTAAGAGGGGAGGAATTCAAGAGAGAGATAGAGATGGGGGTCTGTTGTGCACAATAATTCTCTATCCTCAATTTTTGATTAACCCTGTAGAATAGACATGACTATATATTTATAGGGCTAGGGTTTATGTTAAAGTGTTATTTAATTGCGTATTGGCCCTTAAAAATATTATAATATTTAATAAACCTCATGTCATATAATAATAATATTATTACTATTATTATTTTATAGCATACACTAACTCACATAATGATAAATATTATTTTTCTAGCTTTTAAATTAATATTTATCACCAGACACAATCTTTTTCCCCTATAACTTCTTGATATTTATTGAATACCTAAATAAATATTTTATTCACTTAAATAAATATTTTATTCAAAAACTAGTAAATAAATGTTTATAAAATATTCAATAAATAAAATAAATATTTTATCCACAATCTAGAAAATAAATATTCATTAAATATTCACATAATTAAATAAATTATTTATTTAATGAATAAATAATTATTTATTACCTTGTGAATATTAGCGATCAATAAAAATTGAATAGAACTATTCTTCAGTCATGAGAATAATATTTATTATAATAATTAAGTTCAAATAGAATTTAATTGAGATCAATAGAAACACTTAGTGTGTGAACCTATAGGATTATTTCTTGTTGGCATTAGGTGGGTATGCCTAAATTCCAAGATTGCTTTATAACAATGGGTTAAGGCACCCAAGATAAGGAACTTAATGTTGAAATGTCGACAACCACATATGAATACTCATTGTGTAATATAATCCCTTTATCTCAATATCACATCAAGTAGGTTACACATATGTGTCATCAACCTATATGATTGATACGTATTTGACTATCTAAAATAAATTTTGTTACACCATATCCATGGAATTTAATGTGATAGTTATATTTCAATCAAAGGGATGAGATGTCAAATTCCATAATGATAGAAGGGAGAAATCCTTTATAAACTTATCCATTAATTAAATTTCATTCATGATGCACCCAACATACCATACTTCCCACTGACATATATAATTATGGTTTTTTTAGTAAATATAAGTGTGTGAGTCATGACATGCATTAATTATAATCTTAAATTCTAAGGACTATTACACATGCTCGTAGATGGGAATATTTGATGATACCAAAACATAAAGAATTATTACTGGCGGTTCTATTCTCATAATCTCCCATCTTGAAGATTACTAAGTATTAACTTCATGAGAAAAATCCAAGTCCACTTATGAGTACTCACACCTGACAGTCTATGTATTATATTCCCTTACATAGTATGTTATCCGACCATAGAACTAGTTTTAAGAATATCTCCCTAGAATTTCAACGTTATTATCATAGTGGGGAACTATTATTCCTTTTCCAATGCTATAGATACTCTAGGACATTATGAAATCAATGTTATGTAGAATAATGATAAATATGTGATAATATATCTAAATTAATATTCAAATCTTTGAATATACATGTAATATTAAGTAAATAAATATTTGTTTTTAGGAAACCAACTCCAACAAAATTACACTTCCACTATAGTCAAATTCTAATGAACGGTTAGTTATCACATGTTAGAAACATTATCCCAAAAATTATGGCTAAAACTACTAGTCCTGTCGCATTTTTGTGTCTAGGGTTGGAAAAATCCACATGTCTTTATGGAAAATCTATTTACTACAACATTACTATATTGAGAAAATCCCTCAGGTGGTGATATAACTGAGTATCCACCTATTGTTCCCATGTCAAATTCTTGATATCTAGACTAAATTCATGGTTAAATATTTTCATGATAATAATAAAAATATTTATTTTGGTATGAAACAAAATGAGAATAAAATGTTGCTAAACCACTCCTTAAGTTGTATCAAAATCCGCAATGTACTCAGATATTGTAGATATAGCTACCACTGGATATAGTAAGTTTTTCTTACATGTTACCATAGACTTTTATGTGATACTATATCAAATTGAACTAAATGAATACAAGTGTTCAATTCACTTGATCACTAGTATTCTCACTTATCCTGACACCAAGAACTCATCCAGCTCTACTTTATAAAGTATTGTTGGATGGATCGAACTACAAGTCAATGTAGTTATATTGGATTTTTTTGATATTTACATACTATAAATCATGCATTATTAATATCAAACATCAGTACATATCATGGAACATGAGAAAAATTTTGAGTTCTTAAGCTTGTGAAATTATATTAATCTCAATAATCACTTCCTATGCCTATTCATGTTTCGTTGGAAGGATTATATGCCAACAAAATTTCAGTATTAAATTGTTACAACTTTTATTTTTCAATACTTAATTAATATATGTACAATGAATAAACTAATAAAGATCATGGATCTATCTTGTAGATCTTGTTCCCCAGAACATGGTTGCTACTTTAAGGCATACTTAGAGGAATTTCATTCCTTAGTCTTAACAAAATGGTAAGACACGTCATTTTTTTCAATATGTTATCAAAAAATATATATTGAAAATTTATAGTGCTCTCACTAACCAGATAGAGACACATGTTAATCATTTGTTTCCAAAAGAATATTCTATGATCACTATTCATTATTTATTTATAAATGAATTTATGTAATCTTCAAATATTATTGTCATTTATTAATGTCACTAATCCTTTTAAGTTATGACTATTAGATATATACCATAGGGTATCCTTTTGGTCATGTCATATAGAAATTTACTATGAGATTTCCTTTAATTTATTTGGCCTTGACAATCAATAGGACAATATGATGATCATAGAAATATGCTTTGACAAAGTAAAATTCAAGAAGGATTTTATTCATAATGATTGGTGTATAGGTTTTTTCATATAATAGACCTTTCAAAAATCAATCATGCTTTATTGGTATTGTATTATATTATCAATGTCAATTTTCTATTGAATACTCACAAGAAGTATCAAGTCTTAGAAACATTCAAAATATAAAGTCCCGAAATCTTGATACATGGAGTTCATTACTTGAATTTATATATACTTTTCAACCTTATCATATTTCCATTTATTGTTTCATTATAGGAATCTCTATTCTGAAAGATTAATACATGTATCACCCATCATGGTGAATATAAACCACCTATTTGGTTATAAATTCCAATGAAGTATGTGTATCTAGAACTACTCCTCCCACCAAGCTATGTGGAGTCAAGTATTCCTATACCAAATCATGTGCATCTAAATCCTTAACTCATATAAGTTAATACTTATACCACTATCTTCAAAGAGATAGTATTTCTTTATATAAATATAGTTGATCATGACTAGATTCTAATATTCTTAGTGGCCATAGGATCATTAACTCAAATGCACCTTAGTGTTTTGATATTCATTTGTAGCTAAGGCCAACTTTTAACAAATTATTTTCAACAAACACTTGTGGTAGTGTCTTAATATAATCTTATCATGTCACAATTGATATGATATCCATTATATAATTTAATTGTCATATGGTTTAGTTGTTTCGATTCTATTTTCAAAACATGTATTGGAAGAAATAATGGAAGATTTTCAATATATATAATACTCACCACTGATCTTCCTCTTACTACCATAATGAAAATGATGTGTATAAGTAAATTTGAATTTGGAATTACCTTTACTCTACATATATGATCAATAAATACTTGGATAATATGTTCTTTGATAATCTAGCTCAGAGTTTCCTTAATCATTACCAAGTGCACTCATTTACTTCACTGAGAATTTATAAAAAAAAATTAAAAAAATCTCAGGAAGTATATGAAGTTACGTTTATCTTTAGAATATTTTACTTGGATATGATAAACTAACTCTAAAAGTTTTGTGACATGACTTTTTTTATAAAGGTTTCTTTATCTAAAACATGATAATAACTTTGTTTGTATATCTAGTATCTTGGCTCAATAAATACTATAACACTTTTATGGGTATAAATAGGTCAACTAATTTTAGTTTTATTTGAAAAATAATTATATTTCCAAAATTAGGTAAGAGTCTTATATTTTTATATTCATCATTCATTGCAATGGGTATTTGTGATTCAAGAGTTATTGAACCATTAGTTTAGTATTTAAGTACCATAACAATATTTATTCCAAAAATGAAAAATTATCTTATTTTGTAAAGTTGGACATTGAGATAAATGTTTTGATCACACTTATTAAAAACTTAAATCAATCCAATCTGGAAATGATAAATAGTGATCTCCCCTTGGCTGACATAGGAATCACCCTTTCTCAATTCCTTTTGAGTTCACTCTATAACCTTTCTATTCTTTATCGTTTATTGTATTTAAATACATGCATGTTGTAAGAATATTTTATTTAATACACAAGAGGTGAATATAGACTTGATTAATATACCTGAAGTGGATACAACTTCTTGCTTCTTCAATTCATTTCAATTTATTTTCCAATTTCTATTCTTTCAATAAAGAAATAAATAGCCTCATGTTCATTCTTCCGCCTCTAAATATTTTGTATATTTAAAGGAAATTGTAAAGGATCTTTTGAATTTATATTTTACATGGTATCTTTAGCCTTTTATTTCAAAATTTTTACTATAAGGGGTGGAGAAACATGTTTCAACCAGTTCTTATCTTCTTGGTGAATTATGGACAAAATTTCCTAAGAGACTTATCCATTTAATTTATCCAGCCTTAGACAAATAAAGATAACCTTGGTGGTAAGGATAATAAAATAATATTAATGGATAATTTATTATCCATGTGGAATCCCAATTTTACTAACTGATCAATATACCCCATCATTTTGAAAGCATGATCTTTAGATAGATTGTCTTATTCCAGTTTACACTGATATAGTGCATTGGAAATCTTATTTATTTCTATCCTTTACTTCTCTTTCTCATGAGAATGGAGATGCGATATTATGGTGTATGCATCCATGTCTTTATTTTTTATCATCAAGTCTCCCAGACATAATTGATAATATAATACAATAGACATAGTAATCATCCTTAACATATATCAGGTAGGCATCCTTTTCACCTTTTCTCGTGTGCTGGGGTGGTAGAATAATAATAGAGGATTCCAACACATAATACAAACTTTTTGATAATAATTCATCTCATAAATTATTGTACCATATCCGAAAATTTGTATTTATAAGGACATTCCCTAAGGTAAGGATTGATCACAGTGGTTATGTTGTTTTACTTCCCATTTTTTAAATAATTAAAACAGACGATTAGTATTGTGCTTGATTAATAAATTATATGAGAAATAATAATTATTTAATTTTATTAAATCCCCCATTATTTTAACAAGTCCCAATATCCCTCACCATTTAACTCATAATGTCTAGTTCTTAGGAAATTCTATTGTAAAGGACCCATATTCTCCTTTGCATAACCCCAACGAGGATTGCTCAAGCTACTTTAAGGTACTTAGATAGGAAATTCTTTGCCAACTATGGATTTGCTTCTCCTTGATCCATTGATTAAACTCCTCGATACTAAAATCATGACTTGGATTTTCTCAATACTTACCTCCAGGTTATGTCAATTCTAGTGAGGGAAACTTCTCTTGATGTAAGATGGTTAAGTCATCCCATAACCTTCATAAGAACTTCATGTTAAAAGTAAGTGTCCCAACAAGGGTTGGTCAAACACTTAGTTTTAAGTATTTCTTTCCTAATCAAGTAATGGAAGGCCAAGTTTCACTTAATATATATTTGATGAATTTCAATTTATTATGCATAAATTTTATCTTGTTTTATCCTTTACATGTCTTGTTAAATATTAAGTGGATTTTACTTAATTAATTAACCATGTTGGATAAAAAAAATTATGCATAATCTATTTATTTAAATTTCATCTTTGCACATTAATTCATTTATTTATATGATAACGGTCTTGCATTCATAAAATGAATTATGCATAAGATATAAGTAATTAATTAATTAATAAACTAATCATGAGATTATATAATGGTTGATTTATTAATCAGACAATAAATTAACTTTTGACCTAGGGGAAAATTCCTTATGTTAGTCTTGGCATGAGTTATAGCATTCCACTTTTACACCTATGTATCACCTGTGTTGACATCATTATGGTTTCTTCTTGAACTGCCTTCATAGCCTTGGGATGCACCATTAATTATAAGTAATAATAACTCACACATAGGTGAGACAAACCAAATGATTGGTTAATGGTTATTACATAAATAATCATGGATACATAGGTCCTATATACTAATAGAGGCAGGTATGAATCACATGCCATCAAATTTAATTTAATATTAAATAATTGTAAACCCATGAAATAAATTAAATTAAAACATCCAACACGTACATAGGTTTTGGTCAAACTCATGAACAATTATACATGCAACGTATATTTATGAACACTTGTCGTGGGGTGTAGAAAAATCAAATTTTAAAGTTTTTTTCTAGTGCAACACAATGGATGACTAGGGTCATCTCACTTAAGGAGCTTCACGATTTTTTTACTTACTTAATATAAGTCACCTAAACTATTTCTTTTTGTTGTTTTTATTAATCTATTAAATCAATGAAAATAATTTATTTTTCTAAATAATAAAATGAAATGAAATTCTAAATTATCATGAAATTCTAAACAGAATGAAATTAGAAATAAAGAACTGGGTTCTAGGTTTAGTTTTGAGTTATATCATTATTCTTCTTTATTTGTTTAGATTTACTTTGATTATTCAATCATGAAATCTCATGCATGAATTACTATCCTTTTATTTATAATTTGTGAAAAATTTAATGCATAAGCAGTCTAAATTCCATATCCTCCTATAATCAAGGTCGATGGAACACCTCAATTGAGAGTGTGACATATTCCAGGAATTTTCTCCACCGTATGTTGTTTCATCCATTGATCGGCTCAACTTTATTGTGTTAAGAGATAATAAATTGAAGGGATGGAAAAGATATAAATAAAAGAATAAAATTATATTTGAGTTTCATATTTTGGGGGACAATATCCACACTCGTTCATGTCACTTTCATCTACCACAAATATAAAATAAACTTTATGAAAGAATTCAAGAACACCTAACCTCCCCTAAGGTAAGCCTCGGGTCATCCTCCTATTATCGAGATTAAGAGGTCATAATGGTGAGAAGAAAATAAGAAGAGAAGAATAATAATAAAATGATGATGATGATATAGAGAGAGAAAAAATAAAAAAAAAGCTTATAAAAAATAAAAAAAATGGACAAAATGTAAAAATAAAGAAGGAGAAAAAGAAGGGGAAGATGGGGGGAAAAATAAAATCAGAAAAATACAGGGATTGGTGGCGATGTGGGCTTTACATGCAGGGAAGATTCGGTCTGTACTTTGTGCTCCAACGGGGTGCATGGTGATGTGGGATTTACATGATCTCAGGCATAGCGGTTTCCAAGTGGCTTCGCTTGGCAGGTGCGGGAGTTGTGGCTCCTCCTTCATACAGCCTTCATAATGGCCAGATGAAGCTTCTAAATGATCTTAATGGGGATCATTCAAGGTCCAAGAGGTGATCCATAGAGATCATGGGCTTCAGTAGTCAATAAGAGCTCGATCTCTTGAGCTCGAGCTCGAGCTCCCTGGATCACAGAAATGATTTTTTCCGATCAGCTGCAGTAGCGACGGTCAAATATGAGGGCGACAGTGGTGAAGGATGGTAGCATCATGGGTGTCCAAGCATGAGGCAGCGGGATGGAGCGAGACGATGACATTTCGTTTAAATGATGAACAGTAACCCATAACTTGCCATCACACAAGGAAAGAAGAAGCAGTTGTGTGATCTTTTGTCAATAAAAACGCAACTTCTACCTCTTAGAAGCCTACACAGTTGGAGACCTGGATATACAACACACACTTACATGGTTTTTGCTGTGTTGCTCAGTTGATGTTGGTGGAGGCATATACTCTGCTCTCATGAGCTCAACCTGCGTTCTCATAATCCACACAAGCCTAATACCCTTATTTTTAGTAACATAATTCAAATTTATAATGAGCTCCACCTGAGTTATCATGATCTCCAACTGAGTTGATTAAGCATGTATCATACACTTATAACATAATTTGAATTTTTATAAAATGACACAAGCCTAATCCCCTTATTTTTAGTAAACTCTTGAAAAAATGTGAACAAAATAAATAATAAAAAATACTTAAGCATGTATCATACACTTATAACATAATTCAAATTTTCATAAAATGACACAAGCCTAATATCCTTTTTCTTTGTAAACTCCTGAAAAAATGTGAACAAAATAAGTAATCAAAAATACTTAAGCATGTATCATACACTTATAACATAATTCAAATTTTCATAAAATGACACAAGCCAAATCCCCTTATTTTTGGTAACATAATTCAAATTAAGCATGAGCTCCACTTGAGTTGATTAAGCATGTATCATACACTTATAACATAATTCAAATTTTTATAAAATGACACAAGCCTAATCCCCTTATTTTTAGTAACATAATTCAAATTAAGCAAGATCTCCACCTGAGTTGATTAAGCATGTATCATACACTTATAACATAATTCAAATTTTCATAAAATGACACAAGCCTAATCCTCTTCTTTTTAGTAAACTCCTGAAAAAATGTGAACAAAATAAGTAATCAAAAATACTTAAGCATGTATCATACACTTATAACATAATTCAAATTTTTATAAAATGGCACAATCCTAATACCTTTATTTTTAGTAAACTCCTAAAAAAATGTGAACAAAATAAGTAATCAAAAATACTTAAGAATTTATCATACACTTATAACATAATTCAAATTTTCATAAAATAACACAAGCCCAATCCCCTTATTTTTAGTAACATAATTCAAATTAAGCATGAGCTTCACTTGATTTTATTAAGCATGTATCATACACTTATAACATAATTAAAATTTTCATAAAATGACACAAGCCTAATCCCCTTCTTTTTAGTAATATAATTCAAATTAAACATAAGATCCACCTGAGTTGATTAAGAATGTATCATACACTTATAACATAATTCAAATTTTCATAAAATGACACAAGCCTAATCCCCTTCTTTTTAGTAAACTCCTAAAAAAAATTGAAAAAAATAAGTAATCAAAAATACTTAAGCATGTATCATACACTTATAACATAATTAAAATTTTCATAAAATGACACAAGCCTAATCCCCTTCTTTTTAGTAAACTCCTGAAAAAATGTGAACAAAATATATAATAAAAAATACTTAAGCATGTATCATACACTTATAACATAATTCAAATTTTTATAAAATGACACAAGCCTAATCCCCTTCTTTTTAGTAACATAATTCAAATTAAGCATGAGCTCCACCTGAGTTCTCATGAGCTCCACCTGAGTTGATTAAGCATATATCATACACTTATAACATAATTCAAATTTTCATAAAATGACACAAGCCTAATTCCCTTCTTTTTAGTAAACTCGTGAAAAAATGTGAACAAAATAAGTAATCAAAAATACTTAATCATATATTATACACTTATAACATAATTCAAATTTTCATAAAATGACACCAGCTTAATCCCTTTCTTTTTAGTAAACTCCTGAAAAAATGTGAACAAAATGAGTAATCAAAAATACTTGAACAAGTATCATACACTTATAACATAATTAAAATTATCATAAAATGACATAAGCCTAATCCCCTTCTTTTTAGTAACATAATTCAAATTAAGCATTAGATACACCTGAGTTGATTAAGCATGTATCATACACTTATAACATAATTCAAATTTTCATAAAATGACACAATCCTGATCCCCTTATTTTTAGTAAACTCCTGAAAAAATGTGAACAAAATAAGTAATCAAAAATACTTAAGCATGTATCATACACTTATAACATAATTAAAATTTTCATAAAATGACACAAGCTTAATCCCTTTATTTTTAGTAAACTCCTGAAAAAATGTGAACAAAATAAGTAATCAAAAATACTTAAGCATGTATCATACACTTATAACATAATTCAAATTTTCATAAAATGACACAAGCCTAATCCCCTTATTTTTAGTAAACTCCTGAAAAAATGTGAACAAAATAAGTAATCAAAAATACTTAAGCATGTATCATACACTTATAACATAATTCAAATTTTCATAAAATGACACAAGCCTAATCCCCTTCTTTTTAGTAAACTCCTAAAAAAATGTGAACAAAATAAGTAATCAAAAATACTTAAGCATGTATCATACACTTATAACATAATTCAAATTTTCATAAAATGGCACAAGCCTAATCCCCTTATTTTTAGTAAACTCCTCAAAAAATGTGAACAAAATAAGTAATCAAAAATACTTAAGAATTTATCATACACCTATAACATAATTCAAATTTTCATAAAATGATATTTAATAAAATAAATCATTAAGAACCAAATTATTAATCCATTTTAATTATTTAATTATAAATCCTCATATATTACTAAAACATTGGAATACATGGAATTATTCACTAAAAATCATTGAAAAACAATAGAATTTGTTAAAAGATTTCATAAAAATATCAGTGTGTCATATACACAAAAGTAAACTAATTTACATTCGGTTTTATTCATTCTTTATTATTAAGATAAGAACATTTTCATTAATTAATCAATCAATTAATTCCCTTTTATCTTAATAACCATCCAAATTCATTTGGATATGCCCATCATTAATGGAATTCATGAAAAATAAATGGAAGAACCTAATAATCACATATTTATTATAATAAATTAATTTAGCATTTAAAATTATTTAAAAACATTATTAAAATGTCAAACACACTGGATGTGTCGATCAATAAAATATGGTTTTAATGCAGTAATTTTTAATTTAATGTAGTTTTATTTTGTCCTTTATTGAGAGACTACATGACATGTACTTACGAGCTACATTTCATGTACCTTGGTTTCTATGTGCCTGGGCTACACGCCTAGGGCTTCAGTCATGTACCTTAGCTAGACTACAAGGTGTGTATAAGCCAGCTACACACTGGGTACCACTCATGTCATCTGTCCATATTACTCACCAAATAGATCGATGTGTATTTTGGACATGGAAAATGGTGAACTAAACAGTGTGTACACTACACACATGTTGTGTATATCATTAATACTCTGGGCTATCAATCTCATGTAGTTTAACCGTGTATAATGACCAAACGAAATGTGTGAATTTCACTACTAACCCATTTGAACTGCATGGCGTGTGCGCCAGCTACTTGTCATATATTCTAACATGCCTTGTGTCAGGTTGTCCTAGTCTACATGCGGTGTGCAATAAATGCACCATGTATAATTACCGCTTGCCACATCATGTATTATGCGACATGGATAGGTGCAGTGTACTTAGTTACACAATGTGTACTCCGACAAACGTCATGTAATCCCATGTTATCAGACCATATTCCTCAACACTGCTCGATGGCATCTCTGATCATTATTCATTTGTTCATAAACTTGAGAAATTTTAAATCTTGAATGAAGAAAATAAAATGTTGAAAATATGTTAATTCAAATCTAATTAAAAACGAATAATATGAAATGAAAAATTCAACCAAGATTATTAATATGGATCAACAATCAAATAAATAATTATAAATTTAAAACTTGACTACCCTGATACCACTTGTGGGTTTCGAGCGCAGCAGAAGCACCTTTCGTGGGAATTAAATTAAAATTTCTTTTAATTTAGAGTTTCTCGAAACCCCAAGAGAGGATATTTCACGTTAAATTTATAATAAATTTATTTAGATCGAGAAGAAATGATTACCTAATCTTAGGATATTTTCTTTAATGAAATTATTAATATTATAAAAACCCTTTCGGATTACCTACATTGCGCTATAAGGATTTAAGTGTAGAATCCCTCTAATAGTGATCTGCACGTACTCCTTTTATCTCTGAGCAATTCCAATTGATTTTTGGGTTCCAGTGTGGTGAATCAAATGTCTTTCATTGTTCATCTTGACCAATCTGAGATCATTTGGGTATAAAGGAGTTCTTATCATTATTGAGAGGAATAGATGAGGGATTTGAGAGATAGAGGCTGGGGAGAGAAGTTAGTTGTGTGCAACAATTCTCTATCCTCAATTTTCTATTAACCTTATACAATAGACACGACTATCTATTTATAGGGCTAGGGTTTAGGTTAAGATATTATTTAATTGTGTATCATCCCTTAAAAATATTATAATCTTTAATAAACCTCATATCACATAATAACAGTATTATTATTATTATTTTATAGTGTGAGCTAAATCGCTTAATGATAAATATTATTTTACTATATTTTAAATTAATATTTATCACTGGATGTGATCTTAGTCCACTCTAAATCCTCATCATTTATTGAATACCAGAATAAATATTTTATTCACTTAAAGAAATATTTTATTTACAAACCAACGAATGAATATTTATTAAATATTTAATAAATAATATGAATATTTTATCCAAAATATAGAAAACAAATATTTATTAAATATTCATGTAATTAAATAAATTATTTATTTAATGAATAAATAATTTTTCATTTCCTTGTGAATATTAATTACCAATCAATAAAACTTGAATAAAAAATTTCCTCGATCATGAGAATAATATTTATTATAATAATTAAATCCAAATAGAATTTAATCAAGATCAATGAAAATACTTAGTTTGTGGCTCTTTAGGATTATTTCTTATTTTCATTAGGAATGTACACATAAAGTAAGAGATTATTGTCTAGTAATGGGTCAAGGCACCTAAGATAAATAACTTAATGTATCAACATTGACAACCACATATGAAAGCTCCCTATATAATATAATTCCTTTGTCTCAATATCTCATCAAGAAGGTTTCACATCTCTGACATCAACCAATATGTTTGATACATCTTTCTTTGAATATCTGGAATAAATTTTGTTACACCATGGTTATAAAATTTAATGCAATAGTTATATTTCAATCAAAGGTTTGAGATATTAACTT
Organism: Viscum album; assembly: GCA_963277665.1. NCBI lineage: Eukaryota > Viridiplantae > Streptophyta > Magnoliopsida > Santalales > Viscaceae > Viscum > Viscum album. The sequence continues at coordinate 208,617,038 of OY728166.1, forward strand.
CTATAAAGATGAAAGGGAAAATCCTTCCTTGATTTATCCATTAATAACATGTTATTCATGACGCACCCAACATACCCTAATTACCAACAACATATGGTGTGATGGTTTTTATCAATAAATCTAAGTGTGTAAGTCATGACATGCATTAATTATAATCTTAAAGTTTAAGGACCATTACACATGATCCTAGATAGAAATATTCTATGATATCAAAAGCATACAGAATTCCTACTGATGGGTTTTTTTCTCATAATATCCCATCTTGGAGATTACTAAGTACGAACTTCATGAGAAGAAGTATCATCTACTTACAAGTACTCACACCTGACAATATATTTACTATGTTCCCATGCATAGTATGTTATTCGACCATATAAATGGTTTTTAGAATATCATCATAGCATTTCAAGGTTCTCATCATATCGGGAAACTACTATACCATTTTCAATATGATAGATACTCTAGAACATTATCATATTAATGTTTTATAGAAGAAAAATCAATATGTGATAATACATTTAAATTAATAGTTACATATTTGAATATACATGTAATATTAAGTACAAAATTAGTTGGTTCTAGAGAACCAACTCCAACAATAATGTCCTAAGAATATATGTCGTATTGAAAGGTAATAACAGTTCCCTATTGTGATGAGAACTAGGAGGTGCCACAATATTATTCCTGAATATATGTTTTATGGATGGATGATATCATTTTATGGGACATATCTGATATATTCTATCAGGGTTAGAGGCTCATAGGAATTTGATGTGCCCTCTCATTGTGTATACCCTTGGTAATTTCCAGTGCAAGAGATTATGAGAATAGACCCACCAATAGAAAATCCACATTTTCATGTGTCATTGGATGTTCTTATATGAAGATGTGTGTATTAATCCTTGGAATATAAGATTATCATCATTAGATATCATGACTCGCATACTTTTAGATATTGTTGAAAACTGTGATGACATATGCTCACGTCGAGGTAGGATAATGACGTTCCAAAGGATTGAATAACAACTGATAAGGGGGGTTGAATTAGTCGTTCATTTTTTATAAGTTTCAAAACTTTTTAAAACTTAACCCCTACTACCTATTAATATTTATTTCCTTGTCAACTTTTAGTAAATAATCATTCATGAAAAAGTAGGAAAGACAGTAAATAATACCATATTTATAAGGTTTGGCCTCAATCTGAGAACCTACATCTTTACCATAGCCACTCTCGTGGGTCTATGGAAATATACTATTATGAATAAGTGAATAAAACTTGTGACAACTCCAGTTAAAAACCTTTTATCTCCTAATAAGAAATATTATACTGACTCCCATCAGTTTACAATGTTTTATTATAAAATAATTGATCCAAACTAAACAAAAAAGACTGTTGAAACTGCTCCATAATTTCTCGGTCTAAATCCTTAGTCTGATTTGGATGGATCCGATTTTCTCAATCCGATAAGTCTGGATATTATTCTCTCAATACAATGAGTTTGGATCTAATTCTCTAAATACGGTGATTCTGTATCTGATTCTCTCAATACAAAGAGTCTATATCTAATTCTCTCAATAAGATGGACTCAATATGATGAACACATTCTTAATCTAAAAAACTCAAACTCTGCTCAAATGCTCAAACCAGTATACAAACATTCAGCTATCTGATCCTCCTCATGAGATCTCTGTTCGAAAATGACTTTAACTTGATTTCTTCAGTGATCTACCTTTTCTACTTGCATGAAAATCCACTCGTAAACGAATGATTTAAGAAAGTATTTATAGGTGACTTAGAAAATCAAGAGTGGGAAAATTAAAAACTTTCCCTACTTTATCAAATTTCAAAACTTCATAAATCTATCACATCTAAACTTCAACTTTGACTTCTTTAATCCTCCTTAGATTTATCTAAGATTTTTGAAAATTTTAATTTCAATTTTTACCACTTCAATTATTCATATGATTTTTGGAATTTTATTTTTGTGACTTCTTTGTAATCAGCTCATTACGGTTTCTGTTTCCTTCTCATCTCATTACGAATATGTTTTCTTCTCATCTCATTATGATTTTTCTTTCCTTCTTGGATCATTACGAATTTGTTTACTTCTTATCTCATTATGAATTCTATTTCCTTCTCAGCTCATTACAAATTATTTTTCCTTATTAGGTCATTATGAATTCTGTTTTCTTCTTATCTTATTATGAATTATGTTTCCTTCTCAACTCATTATGATAGAATTCCCATTATGATGGATTTTCCCATTATGATTGAAATCCCATTTTGCAACTCTGGAATTCTTCAAACCTCTCCACCATTTCTTCAAAATATTTTATCATGAGAGTTTTCATGATTTTTGATAACTTTATGACCAGCAAAGCATCATCTGATTTTGTTTATAAAGTATGAAAACATTCTAACTTCTGAATTCACAATCTTCTTTCAAAACTCTTCAACAACAATATGAATTCTTCACTTAGAAACTTTTGTATTTTTGACTCAAAAACTTTTTTTATTTCTTTGATTACAACAAAGGTAAATTTCTAGCAATCAACAATTCCCACCACTGATTCTTTTGGATCCAACAATCTAAAGATGTAGATGAATACAATACTCTGACTCTGATGAATCTTCATTACGATTGATATGGGTCTGATTCCAAAATAATAAAAACATTATTTCACAAAGAGGTTATTTTTCAAAAAAAAAATTGTTAAAATAATTTATCACAAAGGTTCCTCAATCTCCCCCTTTGAATTTATTGATAACCCTTGTTAATAAATTTTCCAACTCTCCGAATTTTTTCACAACTCAAATTATGTAAACAACTCAAGTTTTTTTGACTTTTATCAAAACATATCCTTTCTTAAAAGAGAGTTTCTTGACACCACACTACTGGATAAATTAATTTTTTTGAAGGAATTTCATCCCTTAGTGATAGGAAAATTTATGTCCATGTAAAGATAAGATTCCTCTCACTCTTGTCTTTTTATATCACTTTTCTTTTTCTCTCCCCCATTTTATGATAACCATAGCTTCAGATTCATAAAAGAAAGATAAGTAAAAACTTATTACAAAGTACAAAGTTATTAATTTCTCTCCCCCTTTTTCAACATAATCCAAAACATGGTGGGGGTTATTCTTTATGAGGTTTAAGAAGACATGGAAAGAGAATGAACATGAAGTTGTAGTCTCAATTCCACAAACCTTTCTTTTGGCATTGCTTTATTAAAGATATCAGCAATCTGATACTTTGTTGAAATGTATTCCAGCAAAAATTATCCATAAGAAACTTTCTCTTTTATAAAGTGAAACTTTATATCAATGTGTTTTGATCTTGAATGTTGGACATGTTTTTTAGAAAGATCAATTGCACTTTGATTATCACAAAGTATCTTCAATGGTTAGAAACTTTTACTTTCAAATATTCTAGTTGAACTTTCATCTATAACATTTGAGTACAAGAATAAGTAGTTGAAACATATTTAGATTCAGTTATGCTCAAATTTATTAAACTTTGTTTCTTACTATGAAAACTCACACAACATTCACCTAAGAAAAATGTTCCTCTTGAGGTTGATTTTCTATCATTACAATCTCAAACCCAATCAGCATTAGTATAACCATGAAACTTCATCTCACTATTTCTTTTTTATAACAACCCATGTGAATTTGTTCCTTTAACATATCTCAAAATCCTCTTTGCCACCAACATATGTGATTATTTCAGATTACTTTGATACTTGGCACACAAAGTCACAACATAAACAATATCAGACCTTGAGGCTGTAGAGTAAAGAATACTTTACATTAGCTTCTGAAAGTCTTTATGATTCACACTTATTATGGATTCATCTTTACTTAACTTTGTGCTCACTAAAATAGGAGTTGAAACTTATTTGGATTCTTCTATCACAAAATTCATTAACAATTCCTTGGAATACTTTTCTTGAGATAAGAAAATGTATTTTTCCTTTCGTTGAACTTTTAATCCAAAGAAGAAAGTTAATTATTTTAACATATAAATTTCAAAATTCTTCTTCATTTACTCAAAAAATATTTTAAAAAAAATTTATTTATCCCCATAAAAAAAATATCATCCACATAAACAATTACAATTAGAGTTTTGGAGTCAACATCTTTCACATATAAGTTGTTATCTACTTTTCCTTTATAAAATTTAGACATTCTAAAATAATTTTTAAGTTTAGAATACCATGAATGTGGATCTTGTTTTAGCCCATAAAAAGACTTCTTCAATTTACAAACTTTGTTTTCATCCTCATCAAGTAGAAATCCATAAGGTTTTTTAATGTAAACTTCTTCCTCAATCTCACCATTTAAGAAATATGACTTTACATACATCTGATAAACTTCGTAATTTCAATGAGTAGCGACTGTAAGAAAAATTCGAATAGTCTCTAGCCTTGAAATAGGGGAAAATGTTTCATCAAAATACACACATTCCACCTGTGCATATCCTTTACAAAATAAGTCTTTCTTTGTTTATTGAAACTTCTTCATGATCATTCAATTTTTTTCTATAAAACCACTTTGTTTTGATAACATTTTTATTTTATGGCCATGGAAAAAGTTCCCATGTTTCATTCTTCTCAATCTGATCCAACAATTCATTAATAGCATCCACCCATTCTTTATGTTGAATAGCTTCTGAAATTGATTCTGGTTTAACTTTTGATGTAAGTGAAGTCTAATTTTCTAATCTCAACTTTCTTCCTGTCTGAACTAGAGCCTTTTGATTCCCAATAATGTTTTTAGATTAAACATGTTTTTGTAAGGTAGTTAATTTCAAAATTTCTTTCCCAGCTAAAATTTCCTCATCACACGATTCTTCTGAATATTGATAAGGATGTTTTGAATTACTTTCACTATTGTTGTAAATATCCAGTTTATCCTCCTCAAAATTATCAATAACTTTTGTTAAGGAACTTTTATTTTCAATTACCTTCACATCATATGATTACACTGAATTTTGTAAAAAAAATCCAACATTTGTAACTTCTTCCATTAGGTTAATAACCCATAAAAGTCCTTCCTCGGCTTTCTTGTCAAACTTTCCCAAATCAAATTCTTTGATTTTGAGCAAACATGGACTTACAAAAACTTTGAAGTATTTCAATGAAGGTTTTTTGTTATAACACATTTCATAAGAAGTCATGTTGGTTTCCAATATTAACAAACATCTATTTTGAACATGTACAATGGTACTAACAGCTTCTCTCTAATAGAATTTTGAAAGTTTGTATTCTGCCAACATACTTCTTCCCATTTCCACCAAACTTCTGTTCTTTATTTATGCTAATCCATTTTTTTGTGGAGTATAGGGAGCACCATGCTGATGTTTGATACCATGATTTCTTAGATATACTTTAAAACCATTACTTGTGAATTCGGTACCATTATTTTTTCTCAACTTCTTTATATAAGCCTCCATTTATTTCTCAACTTCTTTTCTGAAAAACTTAAACATTTTCACAGCCTCTAACTTATGTTTCATAAACATGATGTTTTTCATCCAAGTGAAATCATCAATAAAAGTTATAAAATATAAATCTCCTTTTGTTGATTGATGTATCATCTACCCACATAAATCAGAATGAATAAGTTTAAGAGTATGATGTATTGAATCTCAATTCTCTTATGAATTTTGTTATCCATCTTTTTTTTCTAGAAAGTAATACAAAATATTCATCTCTTCTTTTCAATTCTAGAAAATTATAGATGGCATCAACTTTAGAAATTTTATTCATGTTTCTCTGTCCAAGGTGTCCAAGTATTCAATTCCACAATTTGTTTTCATCTTTGGTACTCAAGTAATATGAGTTGTTGAATTCTCATATTTGAAATAGATTCCCACTAGTTCTTTCTCCTTTTGTAATAACTTTTCCATATTTCACACTTTTGATGATACAAAAATCATTTTTTTTTTAAAAAATATTTTCCATCATCACAAAGCTAACTTATACTAAGTAAGTTATGTTTTAGCCCATCAAAAAATAAAACTTCCTTAGATTTCAACTTTTCAGCTTCAATCTCAGCTATTCGGAGTCCTCTTATTTTTAAGGAACTATCATTACCAAACGTAATTTCTCCTCCATCGTGACTATAAACATGTTTAAAGATTTTTATATCACCTATCATATGTGAATAACATCCACTATCAAGTATCCAAGTTTTGTTCCTTTTAATTACTTTCAAATTTGTCTCAATAACAAAATCTCTTTCCTCAACATTATTCTTGTCAGCTTTTGTTTCTTTTTTATCATAAAGAATTTGTTCTGGAAGGAGTATCATACATATTTTGGCATGATGAACAGCCTGATAACATCTTACACAAACTTTTTCCAAACATTCAAATTGATTTTTTTTGGAAAGTTTCTAACATCTTGAGAATTCACTGTTTCAAATTTATGTAAGCTGGGAAAGTTACTCATTATGCTTCCACTATTTATTCCACTTTGCTCAAATATTCTTCCAAATAGAGATAAGTTGTACCAAAAATTATATGTATTGTGACCATAGATTCCACAACACTATCAATAGCCATAAAATATTTATTTTCTATTTAAGAAAGATCTTTCTTTGTAGAAACATTATTGAGGTTGGTAACTTCTTTCATCTCTAACATACTCAAGATATAGACCATATTTTCTTTTGAGTGAGTTTTCTACTTTTGTAGATTTTTTAGGTTTCTCACATCCTTTCTCCACCCAATATTTCCCAATAATTTTTCCAAAACCAGGAATGTTAAAAGAATCATATGAAACATTATTTTTGGTTAGATAATATTTCACCTGATTCTCATATTGATCCTTCTCATTAACTTTAGAAGTCTCAACTTTTACTTTAGAAGATTTGTTGAAGTTTTCATTCATCTTCCTTAAGGTACATTAGGACTTAATATGTTTTAATTAAAACTTGTTAACTTCTTCTTCCATAGTAGTCAACTTCGTATTTAGGTCTTCAATCATTTTTCCTTGTTCATAAATTCTAAGTTTGTAGCTTAAGAGCTCCTGAATGTATTCTCCCTCCTTCTTAATAACATCTTTTCTTCCATAAAAAAATTCTTCACAATATTTCTTCATTACTCTAATTTATTTCTTGATAGATTTTTTTTCTAAAGACATAAATAAAGTTCTATTTTGAGATGATACTCTCTATAATATTTTTCAACACCTTCTTCACTCTCTGAGGAATCTTTTGTCTTCTCAACTTTTTCAATGATGGTTATGAATTTTTCTGAACTTTCATCTTCAGAAGAATTGTTATAATTTGAGTCCAATTCAACTTTCTTACTAAAAATACTTATTTTGTTCCTAGTAAAGTTATTCTTATATTTTTTGGAAGACTTTTCTTATTTATCATTTTGTTACACTTCTTCCATCGAGGTTTATCATCAGAATCATCTCAATATTCTCCAACTTTCTTCTTGGGGAAATTCATAGCAAAGTGTCTGATTTCACCACACTCAAAACATTTGATAGTAATTTTACCTCCATACTTTCCTCTTCCTATTTGACAGTTCTTGGATATAAGAGATGTGTTTTTTTCATTCAACTCATCATCCTCTTTATCTTAAAACTCACAAGGATTAGCTTCTTCAACATCTTGGATTCTCATATTTCTCATAGCTCTAAAAGCTATTTCATCTTTCATCTTTTTTTAAACATTGGAGATTTTCTCATTTCAAAAGAAATAAGAAAGTTGTGCAATTCATTAAGAGATAAATAATCCTTATCTTATAAATAAAAAAAAATAGAATCAAACCTGTCTGGAAATTTTCTCATAAGTTTCTTCACAATTGTATAATCTTACAAGATATCTCTGAATTCTCTAATGTTACAAACAATTTCATTTACTCTATTGAAGTATTCATCAATTATTTATTCATTTATCATTCTAATATCTTCATACTTACTATAAAATATTTGTAGCTTTGTTTCCTTAACGTTAGTATTCCCTTCGAAAACACTTTCTAGCGTGTCCCATATACTTTTTGAAGTATTGAGACCCATCAAATTCTGATAAAAATTCTCTGATAAGTACATAAGGATTGAATTTATAGCCTTTCCATCAACTTTTATATTTCTATTATTAGAAAATTTCATATGATCATATTATCAATAGGTGGAAAACCAATAGTAGTCACATCAACAACTTCTAGGCCAAGAGATAAGAGATAAGGAATCATCCTATTTCTCCATCTATAATAATTTTTGTCATCAAACTTAGAAACTCCTCTACTATTTACAAAAAATTGATATTATCCATGATAAGGACTCAATAATGGAACCTCTATATGATACCAATTTAAGTTTTAAATGATCAAATAATAACTGAGAAGGGGGGTTTGAATCAATTTTTCATTTTTTATAAGTTTCAAAACTTTTTGAAAATTAACCCCTGCAACATGTTATGATTTATTTTCTTATCAACTTTTAGTAAATACTCATGCATGAAAAAGTAGGAAATAAATTAAAGAAAATAATATTTAAAAGGTTAGTCCTCAGTATGAGAACCTATATCCTTATCATGGCCACTCTCATGGGTCTATAGAAACCAAATATTATGAACAAGTGAATACAACTTGTACCAACTCCCATTAGACACCTTCTATCTTCTAATAGGAAATATTATACTAACTCTCATTAGTTTACAATGTTTAATTATAAAAAAAATCCAAGAAAAATAATAAAGAATCTATTGAAACTTCTCCATAATTGATTAGTCTGAATCCTCAATTTGATTTGGCTGAATCTGATTTTCTCAATCTAATGAGTCTGGATCTGATTCTCTCAATACGATGAGCCTAGATCTGATTTTCTCAATACGATGATTATGGATATGATTCTCTCAATATTATGAGTTTATATTTGATTCTCTCAATGTGATGGACTCAATACGATGAATCACTCTCAATATTAAAAACTTAAACTCTAATCAAATGTTCAAAATGGTAGACAAACCTTCAGTTGTTTGATCCTCCTCATGAGATCTCTAAATGGAAATGACTTTCACTTGATTTCTTCAATGATCCACCTTTTCTTCTTGTGTGAAAATCCACTCATGAATGAATGATCTAAGAAAGTCTTTATAGGCGACTCATAAAATCAAGAGCGGGAAACTTGAAAACTTTCCCCACTTCCTCATATTTTAAAACTCCACAAATCTTTCTCATTTAAACTTCAAATTTGACTTCTTAAATCCTCGTTATATTTCTTTTAGATTTATGAAAAATTGAATTTCAAGTTTGACCTCTTCAATTATTCATATAATTTCTGAAATTTTCTTTTTGAGTCTTCTTCATAATCATCTCATTATGATTTTTGTTTTCTTCTCAGCTCATTACGATTTTTGTTTCCTTCTCGACTCATTATAAATCTGTTTTCTTCTTAGATCATTACAAATTCAATTTCCTTTTCAGATCATTACAAATTCTATTTCCTTCTCAGCTCATTATGAATTTTATTTTCTTCTTAGCTTATTATGAATTTTGTTTTTTTCTCAGCTCATTACGATAGAATTCCCATTACAATGGGATTCCCATTATGATGTATTTTACCATTACAATGTAAATCACATTCTACAACTCTGAAATTCTTCAAACATATCCACCATTTCTTCAAAAGCTTTTATCATGAGAGTTTTCATGATTTGTGAGAACTTTATGACCAGAAAAGCATCGTCTAATTTTGTTTAGAAAGAATGAAAACTTTCTAACTCCCAAATTCACAATATTCTTTCAAAACTGTTTAGAAACAATACGACTTATTCACTTAGAAAAATTTTTCTTTTTAACTTAACAAATTATTTATTTATCTGATTACATTAAAGATAAATTTCCAGCAATCAACAATTTCTACCTCTGATTCTTTTGGATCCAATGATCTGAAATCGATGCAGATGAATACAATACTCTAAGTCTAATGAATCTTCATTAAGATGAATATGGGTTTGATTCATGAATAATAAAAACATTCATTTACAAAAAAAAATTAGTTATCAACTGTAACGTCCCGGATCCGGGTGCCACACAATAGGTGCTCCGAACCCGGTTGGTCACGTGACCTCAAAAACATTTCCCCAGATGCCAGAGGCTGTCGACTAGTAGTGAGGTCCTAGGACTAATAGTGGGGAAACTATGCCCTCATTTGTCAAAGTGTAGCGTAGCGAAAAAAAAAGTAAACATACAAAAGCGGAATAAGTAAACAATATAGACCTGAAATGGACAATGGAACTGAAGTAAAAGATAACCAATAGTCATGTATATGATGATGCAACATGTCTCTAATTCTAAGAAAGCAGCCAAAATAGGATACACTGTAATCTAATACAATACAGCACAAGGTACAAATTATAGCAAAACAAAACCAAAGCAGTGCAACAGGAATGCAGCAGCATCGCAAGCCTAAGCTCGATCCCATGCTTTCCCACTCCTCTACAACAATCATGTACCTATGTAGGTAACCTTTCCCTTATTGACACCTACAACAATATAATCTATTTGGGCCCAAGACATGACCCAAACAGGGTGTGAGAAATAAATCCCAATAGGCAACCACCAAAGGCATGTTCCCAACTATCAGTGAAAATGTGAAACAGCAGTATGCAATAATAAAATGCATTAAACTAAGAAGTACTCAAAAGTAACCATTCCTACCAGTTACATTTCCATTTTAATAATTATTTAACAATTAAATATAATTGAATTCTGAGTTTTCTGAGACTTGGCCTCGACCGAAAATATCCTATACCAGTGCCACAGTAGAAACCAAAACAAGATATATAACAAGTAAAAGATAATAATAATACCAAGCATGTGCTTTATCTTGGCAGGTACAACATAAGAAATCACCATAGTGAATATTCAAAGCAAACATTGTCCTCAAACATGAAAATCCTTACCCTCAGGAAAACAGAAATGAAACCCTCAGGTGACTGCCCTCAGGCATAATGAATATTTCCCTCAGGCATATGAGATATCGCCCTTAGGCATAGAAGATACTTCCCTCAGGCATAAGAAATGTTGCCCTCAGGCTAAAAAAACACTTCCCTCAGGCTAAAAAAACAATGCCCTCGGGCATAAGAAACATTACCCTCATGCTAAACAAAACCTTTCCCTCAGGCTAAAAAAAACACTACCGTCAGGTATCCCATAGGAAAAACAAGTAACAAGTCTGATCCCAACACATAAGCAAGAAATTTATATATGTTTCCTCTCAAGAAAACTCTAAACATGCTATAATCATGGCATACCCACGGGTATTTTGGCCAAACGGATAAACAAGGGAAATGCACCCTTGGGGTGTCCCTAGATCCAAGAAACGATCTCAAACAGCATTTTATACTTATTCATTAGATTACCTATTCAATTCTAGGTATCTCGACAGTCGAAGTCTCAGCCATACGACACCCCGAACATGGGCGCGTGGCATAACGGTACACAAAAACAACTCGACAGTTGGAATTACACACAAGACCACCTACTTTGATCTCCTTTGATCGATATACGTGAAAGGTACCTCCCAAAACAAACAAGAATGACATAGATCTAAGATAAAAGATTACCCATTCAAACCTAAATAACTTCTCTTAGGGAAATAATTTTAAGGATAGACTCAAGGAGATGGAATACCTTACATGCACGATTCAAACGAGACCGACGGCGGAAGAATCGGAGTCCCGGTGAGCGATCGGGAGCTCCTCCAAGTCTCAACCTCCTCTCCCACTACTCCTAGTGATACCTATGCCTCCTCTGTCAAATGAGGAGGCTAATGCCTGTTTTTAACAGAAAAAAATGACTACACGGCATGTACTCTCAAGTACACGGAGTTTACTATCCTTTTTAACTCTTCCTATGGCAGATACTTTCCACCACCTCACTGTTCATCTATCGACTAATTACACGGCGTGTATTACTAAGTACACGGAATGTACTATCCTTTTTAACTGTTCCTATGGTGGCTACTTTCCACCACCTCACTGTTCATCTACCAACTGATTATACGACGTGTATTACTAAGTAAACGGTGTGTAGTTAGTTTTTACACATTCAATCACCAACAAGCCTACACACCCTGTATTCTCATCCCAGACAGCCAAAGTAAATGGCGTCTACCCATAAATTTTGGATTTTTCTCACATTTCCCTTGTTTTCTCAAAAACACTTAAGAAAAAGGAAGAGAAGAAACCCATACCTCAAGAATAAGAACCGGGTTCTTACAACAACAAATACAAAAACTTTGTTAAAATAATTTATCACAAAGGTTCTTCAGATACATTGAGTGCATCACGATTGATATTGCATTAATGGATAATGCAAGAAAGGATTTATCTCTTCTATCCCAATTATAGAAGTTGATATCCTAGGACCTTTTATAAGAATGGAATTGCCTGGATAAATCCATGGTCATGGTGTTTGGTGGGAAGGTTCATTTTTGAAAAATAAAAGAAAGAGACATTGATCACATAGGTTGATGGAACTGATATGCAACCATCTTGATTTGAGATATCATAATAAAGGTATTATATTACACAGTAAGTGTTCATATGAGGTTGAATGTCATTGTGACATCAACTTCCTTCTCTATGGGTGCCTTGACGTGTTGTTAGATATTAAACTTGGACTTTAAGTGGTTATTTCTAATTCCAATGAGAAAAAGGCCTAGAGGGTCACACACGCTAAGTATATCCTCAATCTCAGTTAAATTCAAGTATTGAATTTCATGGGTTAAAATAAATAATATTTATTTAGGTTTGGTTCATCTCTAAGATTTCATCACAAGTTATTTTAAATAATAATTGAGTTAAATAATAATAATAAATATTTATTTACAAGGTTTTAAGAATATAATATTTATTATATTTATTGATGAATAATGTAGTGACATTTATTTATTAAATAAATAGTAATTATTTAAGGATCAGTAAATATCGACGAGGGGAAGTGGCCTGAGCTTAATGGTATGATTAGAAATGGTATAAATGATATTTATTTAAATTATTAAAGTTTTGTTCATGTCAAGTTAATAATAATAATATTATTATTATTGGAAATAGAGTCAACTAAGAATTATAAAGTTGGAAATGGATTGTGTGAAATTGGCAAACCCTAAACCCACCACAACAAATATCTAATTATATATATTTCCAAAATGAATTTGGTTCTGCATAATGAATAGAGAGAGACTTTCTCAAGCCATAGAGAGAGATATGGAACATGATATATCTTCTTCTTCAATCAATACATCGAGAGAAAAATCAATTTTCTTCATTCTAGAGAAATAATTCTGTTGCGATCAACCACGAACAATGCAAGTGATCAGGATTATTCATGCTAGCACCTGATGATTATATGGTGATGTTCAGAGAATGTGGTACACTTGTGGATCATAGCTAGAGGGATTTTAAACTTAGATACTACAGTTCAATTAATATTTTATGAGATATTTTCAATTAGATCATCAATGAAGAGAAAATTACATGTTAAGGTAATTCCACATCTTCTCATAAATTAATTGTTAATTATATGTGAAGATCATACTTCTTCTAGTTTCGAAGTGATTTAAATTCATCGGTCATAAGATTATATGTCATGTACAACAAAGGTTCTATTAAATTAAGACTAAAAGATGAGTTTGTCATTTCATACAGGTTTTTCAACTATGTATGGAACCTATAAGTGGTATTAGAATGATCACATGTTTAATTTATAATTATTTATTATTCGTTGATTATTTGCATGCGTTTGGGATTTATTTTACTTCAAATAAATTCATTTTAATATCCAAACATTTTCATCTCTTTCCTTCTTCATTATTTCTAACATAACTAGTAAACAGGTTAAGATTAAAAATAAAGAAACATCTAAAAACACTATCTAGAAGTGTTAATGGTTCTTCCCAGACAAAACTAGAGTACATGACGTGTACTGCCAAAATACATGATGTGTATTATTTTTTCTCACTTGTATCTCACTATATCAAGTTAGATCTAATAAAATAAGATCCAATATTTAATAAAATTGGATCAGCATATAGATTGGGATAGTCTGACACATAGTTTACAGAACTACGCATTTTGTGATGATTGTGCATGATGTGTAGTCCTTGTTTTCTCGCAGCCAAGAACATGGGGTGCCCCACTATATCGTGTATCGGATTCATGACACATGGACTGGAATTCCATGAAATTCTGAGGCCAAATGTCATGTAATATGGACAAAACACCATGTAACTAGAAATCATCTACAATAAGAAACATGCCCAATACTTAGACATGTGTTACGAACACGAGTAGAAGACAGTACTCGCCATGTAACAAGTACACGTCATGTAGTCTACTAAAAACAATGTGCTCAATTTTACCAGAGAGAATAATTAAATATATAATTAAACCTATTTACATGTGTTCCATGTGTCATTTATTTGACAGTACATGCCATGTCATAGGAATGATAATTATATATTGAATCAATTTCTGTATTAAAATTTTGGACATGCGCACATAGTTTCCTCCAAGTAAACTTGTGTACTTTATTAATTTTAGATGAGGTTGATTTTTTTAAAATTAAGGATAATGGTAATTTAAGTATGTTTGGATTGAAATATGATAACTTGAATTAATTGGATTAATTCATGATGTTTTATCTTAATTAAAGAACAAATAAAAGTAATTGATAACTAGATTACAAATGTATGCTCATTGCATGTTGTGTTGATGATCATGATATTAGACCATCTCTATGTATGTGATTGATTTCTTTTAATTTTATTTATAAATTAAATTTTATGGTATATGAGTCATCCCCTCCTCATTATGTAAGGGTCTATATGCTCACAATTTCTTTTATGCAAACCCCATTTTATCCAATCCAGTGGATCCCCTCACTTGTGTGTGAGTGAAACATTATGTAAGGATATAGATCATAGGAAGTTTGATTCTAGGATCTGAGGTGAAACAAATCAAGGTGATACATAGGAACCAAGGTGGAATACTCCAACATGAACCAAGCTATGGTTTAAGGTGTTTTTACTTAGGTTCGAGGGATAGTTTATCATCTGATGGATAAACTAACCATTGGATAATCTCGTGATCACGCCACTTATATTTTATTTATTTCACTTTCATGGTTAATTATTTATTTTTTTGATGAAACATGATCACTCAATAAATTAATTAATAAGTATGAAATATTGAATAAAATATAACTGAATTTTGTGTTAGTGTTTTTATCATACATGGTTAATCACTTAAGTAAAATCTACTTAATATTGACAAGTAATGTGATAAAATTGGGCTTTAAAACATAAGTATTAAAATACATCAACTAAAATATTAAGTCATCATAGCCTTCCACTACTTAAGTTAGGAATGACCTCACCATTTAAAATATTTGACCAACCCGAGTTGAGGTGCTTTCAATTATCATGGAACTTTTAACTTAATGTTTTGGGTTGACTTAACTTGGTTCACATCAAGGGTTGACTACCCAATAAGGAATTGGTGTAACTAAGAGGCAAGGGTTGAGGAAATATTTAACCAGGATTTCAAGATTGGGGAGTCCACTCAAAGGATCAAGGAACTGTGAGTTAATGCATTTGGAAATTTATGCCTGCCTAAAACACTTCAAATAACTTTTCAGACCTAAGTTTAGGTTATGAGAAGGTAAATATGGATCCTTTCCACTATAATATCTAAGATACAAGATATTTTGGTACTAATTATAAGGGATATTAGGTTTTGAAAAAATAGTGAGAGATTAATGAAATTTAGTTTGAATTTATTAATCTATTTTGGTAATCGAGTAAAGTACTAATTATCTACTCTTAGTATATAGAAATGGAAAATCAAATGACTTTAAAAATATCACTAAAATCCATACTATAGAAGGATAACCTTCTCACTGGAACAA
Source organism: Viscum album (assembly GCA_963277665.1). Classification (NCBI taxonomy): domain Eukaryota; kingdom Viridiplantae; phylum Streptophyta; class Magnoliopsida; order Santalales; family Viscaceae; genus Viscum; species Viscum album. Next base: position 208,632,973 of record OY728166.1, read on the forward strand.
ATTTTTAGGAATGTTATAGGCACTTATGCATTATACTATGCCATGAATGAAAATTATACATCTTGGAAACCTAACTTCCCGAGTCTCTTGTCAAAGAGGCTAGTGAAGAAGAAACATCTCTATATATAAAACATATGGAAGATGCAATGGATGTTCAATTTTTTATGTTATCCTTAATTTACAATAAGTTTCTCAAGCAATATAAGGATATGTATTCCCATAGCATCATTTATCACCTTTAGGATATCTATTAAGAGAAAGAGAGATCATAGAGATATGAGATCTTGAATTCACTATTTATATGCAAGCTTGGAGATTCGGGGCCAGCTAGAATACATTTAGTCAAGATAATTGGCTATATTAATATCCCATACATATTAGGATTTAATATCCATGATCAGTTTTTCACAAATTTCATTCTATCATCACCACCTAAAAATATATCCAATTTTATTGTGGATTATAATATGATTAATAGCGAGAAGACACTTTCAAAGCTTCTTAATCTTATTTTTCAAGTTGATAAAGACATGGGGTATGAAAAAATTCATGGTATTTATAGTGAATAAGAAGAGGATTAATAGTGAAAGGGGGCTAAAGACTCATTCCAAGTCTAAGCCTCCAAATATATTCCTCACAAGAAGAAAAATATATGGATGTAAGGAAAGTAACAGGATGCGGTATGTTTTTCATGTGGAAATTAGGACCACTGGAAGAGGAGCTTCACCCAGCCAAAAAAGCAAGGATAATCTTTAGGTGCATTTTTTATTGAGTGTAATATTTTCATATCTACAAACTGAGTTTTAAATACTACTTATGGTACTCACATTTGTATCTAAATACATGATCCAAGTATATTTCATAAGGTTTATAGAGTTTAGGTTTATCTATGAGCTAACAATGGATAGATTTTGGATGCTCTATCCATTGGGGAATACCATATCACATTGCCAACAGGATTAATTTTGGTTTTAAATAATTTTTATTATGTTCCTAGTGTTACCAAGAACATCATTTTTATTTCTTGTTTAGACATGGATGGATTTATTTTTAATTTCAGGAATAAGATCTGTTACTTTTATAAAGATAGCATATGATATAGTATGAAATAGTTAAATAGTGATCTTTATATATTGAATTACAAAAACCAAATATTGAAAATTGATAATGAAACAAATATGCATTAGTCATTTAACAATCTATTGTGGCATCACCGTATTGGTTACATAAATGAGAATCATTTGACAGAGCTCTATCAGGATGGTTACTTAGTCTCTTTTTAGATTAAACCACTTGAAAGATGTCACACTTGTCTAAAAGGTAATATGGACAAATTTTTATTCAGTGGTCAAGGTGGAAGGGCTATAAATCTTCTATAATTGTTACACTCTGATGTGTGCATACCTTTTTAAGTAAAATATAGAGTCGTATTCTCATACTTTATAACTTTTACCAATGAATTGAGTAGATATGGTTATATATACTTAATGAGGTATAAGTTTAAATCCTTTGATAAGTTCAAAAATATAATGCCTTCATGCTTTCAGGAAAAAAGTTAAGAATCAGTTTAGTAATAAGATAAAGAAAATTTGATCAGATTGAGGTGGTGAATATCTTAACCAAGACTTTATCAACTTTCCATGGGAGTATGATATTTTATCTAAACTCACTCCAACTTATACACTGCAATGGAATGGTGTTAGTGAAAGGAGGAATTGTAAAGTACTAAACATGTTATGGTCGATGATGAGTCGCGTAAGTCTTTCATTATCCTTTTAGGGATTTTAGTTACACATGACAACATACTTACTAAATTGAGTACCAACTAAAGTAGAAAATGGTATTACCTTTGATTTATATAGTGTAAAGAAAACATTTTCGTCACATATTCATACATGAGGTTGTGTGGAATTTGTTAAGGTTATCTTAACCAATAAACTAGCACCCAGAGGCACGAAGTGTATCTTTATATGGTATTCCAAGGAAATAAGGGGATACTATCTATAAAACCCTTCATATAAGAAAGTAATTGTCACAATATGGTTCATATTTCTTGAGAGGGAGCACATATTCAAGGAGGATAGTCAGAGAAATATTGATTTTGATAAAGTTGATTCCCAAGATACATAAGAGTTGGTACATGAACAGATTCCATAGGTCTCCTTAGAAGAATTTTTTCCTGAAATATAAGTACTATGCATGAGTGCTAGAGAGGTAAGAGAACCAGAGAGATATGGTTTTCTAATCACTGATGAAATTGACTCATTACTGGTTAAAAATGATGATCCTTTATCCTACAAAGAGGTAGAAGAGAGTTTAGAAGCTGTAAGATGGAATGAATACATGAATACTAAGATGGATTCCATGTATCAAAACCAATTTTGAGTTTTGATTGATCTTCCAGTTAATGTAAAACTCATTGAGTGTAAATGGGTATTAAAGAGAAAGCTATACATGGGATGTAAATTAAATACCTATAAAGCGTGATTAGTGGCTAAAGGGATTATACAACATCAAAACATTGACTATAAAAAAAACATTTCCACTCATTTTTATGTTTAAATTCATAAGAATTTTGTTTGCTATAGTAGCTTTCCATGACTATGAGATTTGGTAGATGGATGTCAAAACTACTTTATTTAATGAGAACATTCATGAGGATGTGTATATGACACAACCAAAAGGGTTTGTGAATCCAATAATTTCCAAAAATGTATGAAAGTTTTAGATATACATTTATAGATTAAAGAAAGCATCCATGTCATGGAATATTTGGTTTGATGAATCCATAAAAGGGTTTGGTTTTATTAAGAGCGAATGTAAGTCATTTGTTTATAAGAAATTTAGTTGGAGTAAAGTTGTTTTCATATTAGTATATGTTGATTAAATATTACTAATTGGAAATGATATATCATCCTTGCAAGTGGTTAAGGTATGGTTGAGTAAGTGCATTTCCAGGAAGGACTTGGGTGAAACAACCTACATTCTAGGGATCGTGATCATGCATGATAGATCCAAGAGGTTGCTTGGAATAAGTCTAGGCACATACATTGATGAGATACTAAAGAGGTTTAGTATGGAAAAATCCAAGAGATTATTGGTTCTAGTGTCATATGTTATACATATTTCCAAGAAAATGTGTCCTCATACACAAGAGGAAATATATATAATGAGTAAGATCTCACATGCTTCTGTGATAAGATCTATCATGTATGCCATGTTATGTATGGTGCTTGATGTTGCAAGTGTTTTGAGAATGGTAGGAAGATATCAGGTAGATCTAGTTGAATAATATTGGATTGCTGTTAAATATATCCTTAAGTATCTGAGGTGAACGAAGGATATGTTCCTAGTGTATGGAGGAGATAAAGAGATATTCATCAGGGGTTATATATATGTTATATTTCATACAGATTAGAATGATATAAAGTTACAAGAAGGATATTTTTTATATCAATGGGTGAGTTATGATCTAGAAGAGTTCAAATCAATCAATTGTCACTAATTCTACTGTGAAATCTGAGTATATTGCAGCTTTCGATATAGCTAAGGAAGAAGTTTGGATTTATAACTTTTTCTAAGAGCTTGATGTGGTTCCTAAAAATTAAGACCCTATAATAGTTTACTATGATAACACTGTAGTGGTGGACCTTTCTAGTGTCTAGGTCACATCGAAGTAAAAAACACATACTTAATAAGTTTCATCTCTTGAGGGATTTTTCTCAATGAGGTGAAGTTACAGTGAGCAGAGTATCCATGGAGAAAAACATAAAAGACCCTTTGATGAAGGCTTTATCTCAGTAGAGGCATGAGTATTGTGTGAGAGTTAGTGGACTAAAAGTTGTTTTCAGTTGGCTTTAGTTCAAGTGGGAGTATGTTGGAGTTAGTTCCTTAGAACCTATTTTCTTAGTTATTGATTACATGTTTTAGTTATTAATGAATTTTTATTATCACATCATGATTATTCCTCTACATGGAATTTGTATGTGATAATGTTCTAAGAATATATGTCACATTTAAAGGTCATAGTATTTCCCCACTATGATGATAACCAAGAGGTTCCATGATAGTATTATTGAAAACATGTTTTATGGCTGGATGATATCATTTTATGAGACATGAGTGATGTAAGAACTTGACTTTTCTATGAGGTACAAAACCTTTTTATTTCTATTGATTTATTCAGTTCTATCTATATAATTGTGCCTAATCACTTAAGGATGGAATTAGGAGTGTCTGGTATTTGTTTGGATCCTGGAGATCCGAGTTGAGGAGGAAAAGGGTAGGTTCACGGTTTGACCAAACCATGCACAAGAGGATGCATGGTTTGGACAAATTGTGTGGGGTCTTATAGGGCTTCACAAATGGGAGCGCACAAGTTGTTCATGGTTTGTATAACCGTGTACTTCAGCCCATGAAAGGTGTGCACCCTGGGCAAAGGGAGACATGTAGGTAGAGCATGGTTGGGAAAACCATCCTCCCCCAACTGTGCAGGCCACTACTCTTAGATAGTGGTAGGAACGCAGTTTGCGCATGGTTTGTCCAATAGTGTGGCATTTAAAACTGAGTTGAATTTACATTTTTCCCTTTTTTCTTTTAAGATTCTCACCCCCTTCTCATTTCTTTTTCTCCAATGGTGGTCACCCCTTCCTCACATTGAGAGCTCCCATGGAAGCCTGGCCTAGTCTTTTCCATATCTCCCTGATCCAGGCTAAGATTCTTTAATAATCTATCTCATTGGATAGCCACTAATGATTTCTTCATTCTGTAGGCTCCTTCCATAATTTTTCTTCCCCTTGATAGAGTTATTTTGGTACAGTATCTTATTCCCTATTTTCAGGGTGTTCATCAATTCTTTTTTTTTCCTCTAGTCTGGACTGAATTAGAGGTTGATATTGGATGAGTACTCCTCTACGGGTATAAGGTAGGTGGTTTATACCTTTTCCCTCAATGTATCATTGTTTATAGCTTGTTGTCATTGTGTCACACACTAGAATTTCTGGAAGATGCTTCCTAAATTAATTGAACCTTGAGTTAAATGATAAATCCATGTTTATGACATGTCGTGACACTCTTGTTTAAGGTTGGTGATAGTTGAACTCAACCCGAACTACCCATGGGGTGAGTTCTTCCATTTGCCCATGATTATTCCACCCTTGGGGTGTGATGAGCTAGCTTTATATTAAGGGGAATTAAATGTGGTAAAAAATTGAATTGTTAAAGGTTGTGAGCACCTTATTTCACCTTTTCATTTGTATATGAAAGGTATAGAATGTAAAATACCTTGGCTTGTATATTATTATAGAGGGATTAGTGAAATAATTAATGAAATTATTAATGATATTGTTATGATGGAAATGGAGTGTTTGTAGTATGGAATCGATGACCCACTTAGATGCCATAGACATTTATACTCCATGGATTTGGATTGCTTAGAAGCCATGGACATTTTTACTCCATAAATGAGACCTACCAGGATGCCTTGGACATTTCTACTCCTTGGATCTGATTACTTGATTAACTTGATATACTTGAATTTCTAGGATGCCTTGGACATTTCTACTCCTTGGATCTGATGAATCATTAGTATTTCTTATATATTTCTACTCCTTAGATCCTATTCACTTAGATTACTTGGATGCCTTGGAAATTTCTACTCAAGGATCTGACTTACATAGATGCCTTGGATATTTTTACTCCAAGGATCCAATTTAACTAGTTTACTTTACATTTTAGGATTCCTTGGACATTTCTACTCCTTGGATATGACCCGTTAGGATGATTTGGACATTTCTACTCCTTGGATATGAATTACTTGACCCTTTATGATTCCTTGGACAATTCTACTCCTTGGATCTTGTTTACTTGTTTTTTTAGCTTACTCAATTTCCTTGGACATTAACATTCCTTATAACTTAGACCATATAGGCCTGATGCATGATTACATGGAATAGGTCATTGATGTTTCCTAACATGCTTTATAAATAGCCTTTTATTTAGTTTCTTGATCATAATGTTTCTTGATAGACTGGACAATTATCACTTTTATTATTACTTGTACTCCTGTTATATCTTCACATTGCTTCAGTTTATTTGCACAAACTGGACTTGTTATAGAAACTATTGGTGGTGGCTTACTGAGTGTTATATAACACCCTGTTTAGGCCACTATTGGGTACCCAGACAGACTTCATGGATGCAGTTAGGTGCATGGGCAAGCACCCGATTGATAGTGCTTGATTGATTATGGCATAGGAGTAGGGGAGCACATGATCAGGTTATAGCTCATGATACTATCTGGGGATAGTTTATTTTGGTCTTTTTGTACTTTTGATACATGTATTATAATGGATGCCTACTACTATTTATTTTACCTATCATTTTTATATCATTACATGATCATCATTGTATATGACATCGTTATATGAGATTACTTGGTCATTTATATGATGGATTTTTACTCTTCAATTGTTCAGTTATTTCATATGATTACTCTATTTATTGATATGATTATACTATTGTGATGCACTCTAATCATGAGGGTATAATATCCCCATTGTTCCACCATGAGCCCTCACTACTAGTCGACAGCCTCTAGCATACGGGGAGGTGCGCTTGAGACCATTTGGTCAACTGGGTTTGGTTATTGTTGAGTGAACCAGGTCCAAGACGTCACAAAGTGGTATCAAAATAGTTTATTTTATTTTTCCATACCATTTTAGAATATTAGACAGTAGAAATAGGATGTGTTGGATTTTAGTAATGAGTTATTCATGGGAGTATTTAACCCACATATAAGGAAAAAACAAATTTTTAGGGATGGGACATGTTGTTTTTTATTATGCTTATTATAGTTTCCTTGATTTCACCATTTGGTGATGAACTTGATGTTTCATATTACTTATGATTACATATTTTTACCCTTGGTCTGGTTTGGAAAAGAATTATTATATCATGCATCATTATAGGCACTTCAGAATTTATATGTCATGCATTATGCCATGCCATGTTTACTTACTACATGCATTTCTTACATCATGTTTTGGTGACTTATTGTTATATCTATGAAATTTTATTGAAATTCCATGTAGGGACTTGATAAATAACTTGTTAGGATTAAATAGATGTCACACTTCAATTTATAAGGTGTATGAGCCCTTATAAATTGGAAGTGGTGATCCATATAGTTCAACATTTTTGAGAGTATTGCTAAATAAATGAAAATGAATTTAAATTAAATTGAATTCTAAAATGAAATGGTCACTGTTAGATAGAGATGTAAATTGAAATTTAAAGGGTAAGTTTCAATTGACACTATGTATACTAGGAATTTGAACTTATAGTAGAGAACTTGTCCCTAACCTGGCCTTAGTAGTGGACAGAAGGTAGTATCTTGTAACGTCCCGAGTCCGGAGCCCCTCCACTGGTGCCCCGTACCTGGTTCGCCACATGACCTCAAGCGCGTTTCCCCGAATGCCATAGTTTGCCGACTAGCAGTGAGGGACTAGGTGAGTCGGTGGGGAAACTATGCCCTCATTCGGTAAGGTACAAAAGGTAAGAAAACAACAATAAACAGCGGAAGCAGTAAACAACATGCATAACAGCAGAAACCAAACAGCGGAAGCAATGTAGATATATAACTATGATGACAAAGATGTAGCAGGTACAAGTATCTAAGAAAAACAGCAAACACAACAACATGCTGAAATACAACTGAAACCAAGTGCAAAAGAAAAACAAAGTAAGCTCATCAGCATCGCGAGCCACGGCTCGGTCCCATGCTCCCCATCCCCCGGTGCAATCAAGATCCTAAATTAGAAGGGAGCTTGCCCTTATCTATACCTGCAGCAACATAGCCTACTTGGTCCCAAAAGCATGGCCCAAACAGGGTGTGAGATAAAATCCCAGTAGGCAACCACCTAAAGATCTGTGCCTAACAGTCAATGAATACATGGCAGTACTAAAACAAGAAGCAGTAAACAGAAAAGCACAAAACAGCTACAATCCACAGCTCTAACAAGTAAGGCACACAAGTAAGCAGTCAACAACAAGAAGTAAATAAGTAACCCTCTGGGTAGCTCTCATAGTCTAACCCCTATGGTTCAACCTCTAAGTACTAGCAACCCTCTGGGAGGCACACACAGTCTCACCCCTCTGGTTCAGCTACGTAATTAAGCAGACTCTCTGGGGAAGCACTCACTGTCAATTCCCCCTATAGTCTCGTATCGTGCTAAAGGCTCTCTGGGGAAGCACTCAATGTCAATTCCCCCTGTGGCCCGCGTCGTAGTTAAAAGACTCTCTGGAGAAGCCCTTCCATCAATTCTCCACTTGGTCTCGCATCGTGATTTAAAAGACACTCTGGAGAAGCCCTTCCGTCAATTCTCCCTTTGGTCTACTACTCTAGGTTCTCACAGTCCTGAGTAACTAAACATGCTCAATGCGTGTATCGTCCAAGTAAACCTCAAGAACTACTTGGCTATCAACTAAGGCTCAACAGCAAAATAAAACAACAGTTCCACTATCCTACGACTAGGCATAGAAACTGGAAAAATGCCAAACAGGCAGAGCAAGCATGGCAAAGAAATCTGAGCACAAACAAATTACTCTAATCACAAGAAATAACCTCTACTAAAGAAATCAAGCAAAGTAGGAAAGCAACAAGGGAAAAACAGGAAACACGTAATACCCCGTTCAAGGGTATTGGTGGAAATTGCACAAAATATTCATCAACTTTCTGCGGAAAGGCACCAACCACCTACCTCGATCCTAGGAGATCGATATATGTGAAACTCGATGACAGATTCCCCTTAGAACGACGTAGGTCTGAGAAAACGCACAAAATGTGCATCCCATGATAACTTGAAAACAAGGAGTAATCAAGAAACAAGGCTCAAGTAGAAGGAAGAACTCACCGCTACGATTCCAACACAATCAACCGTGCTCGAATCGGAGAACAGACGGAGAGGATGGACTTCGTCGAAGATCCGGCCGTACGGATGCTCCCGGACGGTCAAAAACTGGATAAGAAGATGTATTTGGGGGTTAGGCATGACCCCGGTCCATTTAATGAAAAACAAAAGTACACAGCGTGTACTTCTATCGTACACGGCGTGTACTTTAAATTTTTTCCGTACTCCGAAAAACCGGCCTCCACCTCAGCCTTACACACCGTGTGTGTGGCCCGGACATGGCCAGCGCATGGATTCGAGCCAGAACAGAGTACATGGCGTGTACTCATGAAGTACACGGCGTGTATTTTGAAAATTTCCAGAAAACCCATTTTTCTTAAAAACTCCATAAAAACAAAAAAACATACCTGAACAAAGGTCCAGGTTCTTACAAACTTCCCCCCTTAAAGAAATTCTTCCCCGAATTTCCCTAACGAGGTGGAGAAGAAGGATCCCTGAATAGCTCTGGCCACTACGATCGTACATTGGCCTCCCTCTCCCAGTTCTCGTCTTATACTTGCCCGTACTGCCATAGCACTCGTACTAGAGGAATAGACTGCCCACAGAGAACCTTTGTACTACGATCGACAATCCGGATAGGATGCTCCTCGAATGATGAATCCGCTTCAAGCTTGACTTCCTCAGGTTGAAAGACGTGAGACGGGTCTTAAAATTAACGTCAGAGCTGAGAGACGTGGAAGACGTCGTGCATGGCCCGATACCTCTGAGGTAGCTGCAACTGATAGCCGAGTGGCCCCACCCTCTCCAAAACCTCAAACGGCCCAACGTACCGTGGCGAAAGCTTACCCTATCTCTGAATCCTCTTGTGTCCCAACCTAGGTGCGACACGTAGGAAAACCTGATCACCGACCTCAAACTCCAGAGGTCATCTCTGCTAATCAGCATAAGACTTCTGTCGAGACTGTGTTGTATCCATCCTCTTCCGAATTAGCTCCATCTGCTCTGAAGTCTCCTGAACAAGACGAGGTCCCAGCAAAGCTGCCTCTCCTGCCTCTAGCCAGCATAAGGGTGATCGCCATGGACTACCGTACAAATCCTCGTATGGTGCCATCTGGATAGTCTCCTGGAAACGGTTGTTGTAGGCGAACTCCGCCAGAGGAATATGCTTCTCCCAAGAACCGCCAAAGTCAAGGATACAAGCTCGGATCATATCCTCAAGCACCTGGATCGTGCGCTCGGACTGGCCATCAGTCTGGGGATGGTATACTATACTCAAAAGTACCTGTGTACCCAAGGCCTTCTAAATTCCCTGCCAGAACCGAAAGGTGAAGCACGCATCTCTATCCGAAACAGTAGAGTGCGGAACTCCATGCAGACGCACAACCTCCCTGATGTAAAGTCTTCCTAGATCATCGACACTAAAGGTCTCCTTGATCAGAAATAAGTGAGAAACCTTCGTAAGTCTGTCGACGACAACCCAAATAGCATCTTTCCCTCGAGGTGATCTCGGCAACCCGGTCACAAAATCCATCGCAACATCGTTCCACTTCCACTCCGGAATGGGTAACTGTTGTAAGAGGCCTGCTGGTCGTTGATGTTATGCTTTCACCTGCTGACAAGTAGAACATCTCAAGACAAAACCAGCAACATCCTTCTTCATACCTGGCCACCAGTATTAACGATGAAGGTCCTGATACGTCTTGGTGACGCCAGGATTAACTGCCCAAACTGAGGAATGGAAATCCCGCATCAGCTCCTCGCGTATGTATGCTGGCACCCATACACATCCCTGGAAGCGCAAGATCTCCTCCGTGCCCACTGTCCATCCAGGAAGAGGGTCCCCTCCTGACACACTCTCCTGCAGGACTAATCCTTCTGAGTCTGATAGCTGCCTCATCCGTACCTGATCAAGTAGTGTGGAGGTAACAGCTACAGAAGATAGAAAAGTCTGTCCCCGTCTGTTGTGAACCTCCAGATACATCTCAGAGAACAGAGCCATCAGCTGCCACTCACTACTGGCCTCCTGAACTGCCTGAATTTGAGTTCTCCTGCTCAAAGCATTATCCACGGCGTTGCCCTTTCCCGGCGTATAGGCAAGGTCGAAATCAAAAGACTGAAGATACTCGACCCACCTGCGCTGCCTCATATTCAGATCACGCTGAGTGAAAATATACCTGAGACTCTTGTGGTCAGTGAAGACCACAAAGTGCTCTCCCAGAAGATAGTGTCTCCAACAGCGCAAGGCATGAACAACAGCTGCCAACTCCAGATCATGTGTAGGGTAGTTCCTCTCATGTGGCCTCAACTTCCTAGACCCGTACGCAATGACTCCATCTCCCTGCATAAGCACAGCTCCCAGCTCGATACCCTAAGCATCACAGTAAACAGTGTAGCTCTTGCCTGGCTCTGGAAAGACTAGTATCAGTGTTGACGTCAACCTTCCTTTCAGCTCCTGAAAGGATTACTCACAAGAATCTGACCATAAGAACTTCGCTTCCTTCTTGGTCAGACCTGTCAAAGGTGCTTCTAGATGAGAAAATTCCTAAATGAAGCGTCAGTAGTATCCAGCCAGCCCTAGGAAGATTCGTACCTCAAAAACGTTCTTCGACTGCTCCTAGGAAACTATAGCTCTCACTTTCTCTGGGTCCACTGATACTCTTGCCTCTGAGATGATGTGACCCAAGAAGTGAATCTGGTCCATCCAGGAGTGGCACTTTGAGAGTTTAGAATAAAGCCAATGCTCTCTTAGTGTACTCAGAACGATCTCAAGATGTGTGGCATGGTCGTGTCGAGTGTGAGAGTAAACCAAGATATCTTCCATGAAGACCATGACGAAGGAATCCCAGTAAGGATGGAACACTCGGTTCATCAGTGCCATGAAAACTGCAGGTGTATTCGTGAGTCCGAACGGCATGAATGTATACTCGTATAGACCATACCTACTCCTGAAGGCTGTCAGAGGTATATCTGATGGTCTAATGCGCAACTGATGATAACTGGACCTCAAGTCAATCTTCGAGAACACCCAGGATCCTCGAAGCTGATCAAAGAGGTCATCAATCCATGGTAAGGGATATCGGTTCTTGACCATCAACTGGTTCAGCTTCCGATAATCCACACAAAGCCGAAGGGTACCGTCTGCCTTCTTCGCAAACAGAACAAGTGAACCCCAAGGAGAAGTACTGGTTTGGATAAAACCCTTAGCATGTAACTCCTCCAACTGCTTCTTGATCTCCTGGAACTCAGGTGTGGCCATCCTATAGGGAGGAATGGACACTGGTGTCGATCCTGGCACAAGCTCAATAGAGAATTCTACCTCACGCTCCGGAGTAAAACCTGAAAAGTCCTCTAGAAAGACATCCCTAAAGTGATCCACCACTGGGGGAAAGTCTAACTATGGAGTCCCCTGATCATCCAGATAAAGACTAGCAATCTGGGTTGTCACCCCTCCTAGCCCAAGATGCTCGAGTCCCGCCCGACTCGCCCGAACGTCTCATTCGCCTCTATGAAGGAAAGATTCACCTTCTGGTGAAATGAAACTGACTCTGCGGCGATAACAGTCAACGACTGCCTGGAATGGAATCAACCATTCCATGCCGAGAATGACATAGCCTGCCATCTCCAGGACATAGAGATCCCATAAGAAGTGATACCCTGCAACCTCGAAAGTGCACTCTCTACACTGGCGTACACTAGATGTCCTCGTCCCCAAGGGTGTGTCTAGTGTCAACGAGTCAGCAGAAGAAAAGATGCAGAGTCCAAGGCTCTCAACAACAGCAACAGAGATAAAACTATGTGTAGCACCAGTATCAAAAAGGGCTAAAGATAAAACTGAGGCTACTAAAATCGTACCTCGAACAGTAGAAGGGTCAGGATCCTGCTCATGATAAGTTTGCTCTACGGCAAAAAACTGGCTTGTACCACAGCCCTGCGCCCCTGGCTGACCGCTCTGAGCTAAACCGCCCTGCTGGTGCTGAGGAACTGGTGGCTGACCGCCACGGCCTCGACCTCCACCTCGGCCCGAACGGCCGGAAGAACTCCAGTTCTCTGACTGGTGAGAGACTGGTGGGGCTTCTCCTAAACGATGAGTCATGGAAGAACCCCGGTCACCTACTACTGGTGAGAAAACCTAGCAAAAATGCTGAAGGTGACCCATCTTGCCGCAAGATCGGCACTCCACTGGGTCCCTCTGGCACTGCGGCCTCATGTGCCCTGTCCGGCCACACTGATAGCATGTCACCTAGCTGCCTGATGATGCGTCTCACTTCCTCGAATCACTACGCGTAGGCTCCCTATGACGCTTCTTACTGTCATCCGAAGGAAATCTATCTCTGGAAGCAGAACCGCCCTAGCTCGCAGCTCCAGAGTCTCTCAAATTACGCTCCGCAATCGGTGCCTGGTTGACAATGTAAGTAATGGAAGTCAGCTAGAAGATGTTCACCTGCGAGCGGATCTCCCGCCTGAGTCCATCCTCAAACTTCCTCGCCAAGAACACCCCACTCCCATCCCGAAGGGGTGTAAAATGCTACAGCTCAGTGTAACGAGAGGAATAATCCATGACAGATAGAGTACCCTGCTCTAAGATCATGAACTCCTGGGCTCGATCGGCCCTCAGGGTCTCTAGGTAGAATTAGTCATAGAACACGCGCTGGAAGTCCTCCCAAGCCATAGCCTGCTGCTGACTCACCTGTGAGATCACGTCCCACCACCTCTTGGCGGAGTCTCGGAGCATGTAGGTGGCGAGCATGACCCGCCTCTCTGGAGGTGTCTCCAGATGCTCAAAGATAGTCAGCATGGCTTCCAGCCATGACTCTGCAGCCTGAGGTCCTCCCTCCCCCGAGAATGTGGGAGGATGTTGTTGCTGGAAAACCCGCGTCAAGTCTTCCATAGATGAGGCAGGAGGCGATGCTCCCTGTAAGGCCTGCATCATCCTCATGAAACCTTCCCTAAACTGCACATCAGCGCCTACAACTGGTACGAAAACCAGTGTCAAGGCTGGCTCGGCTGGGGGATCATTAGGAAGTCCCTGATCAGCCATATCTGGCGTCTGATCACTGCCCGACGACAGACGTATGACCGGAGGACGTCTCGGATGCATAGCTCTGAAAGATCAAAAGCACACCTTAGATCAAGAAAACAAGGATAGAGGAAACAAGAGCACAAATGGGAACAGGGAAGAAAAACACACAAGATTGGAAAACACGACTACACGGCGTGTATAAAACTACACGGTGTGTCTACTTAAGCCACTGACATGGGCGTGTACTCCTGCCCTACAAGTCGCTTACACCTCAAACTACACGGCGTGTTACCAACCACACACGGCGTGTACATGAAAACTATTCCCCTTCCCAAGTCTCCTTACATGGCTAACCCACACGGTCCGACTCAACCCGAGACTACATGGCGTGTTCGAAACAAACACGGCGTGCACGAGACAAGGCTTCGGCCGTCCGTGTTGTTGATTACACGGCCGTCTACACAGCTGGACCTTACACAGCGTGCATAGGCGAAGGCGACACCGTCCCGTGTTGTTCGTGACACGGCGGGGTACCTGGGTAAGACTACACGGCGTGTTCCAAACAAACACAGCATTTGGAAAGGAAGGTAACGCCGGCCCGTGTTGTTCATGACACAACCGGGTACCTGGACCGGACTACACGGCATGTTCCCTATGGACACAGTGTGTTCTACATGAGCTTCCCCGGCCCATGTTGTTAGTGACAGGGCCGGGTACACGGCTCCAAACTCACACGGCGTGTACCAATAGTACACAGCGTGTTCCCGAAGTTACTCCTACGACACCGTGTTCTGCTCACATGGTCAGTGACACGGCCTGAAAACTACACGGCGTGTATCCAAAAGGTACACGTCGTGTATTCTGGGTTTTTCTGGGTAGTAGCTCAGAAACTGCGCAGAATTCCAGAAACACTAAAATAAGGGAAAAGGTGCCAAATTCTGATCCGTGAGGGGCCGTAACACCTCAAGAACCAAAATTAAGTGTTCATTTTAAGCAAGGAACAAAGAAATAGTTTTCTAACACAACAGCAGAGAATCTATCAAACAACTATCACCACAGCATGCATAATCTACACAAAGTCTATCACAACAGCATGCAATCGCTAATGCACCCTAGATGGCATGGTAAGAATGCATGACATGTGATTTCTACAAGTGACTATATGATGCATGAGATGGCATAACCTCATATCATCGGGTTGCGATAGAAATAGAACCGAAATATCAAAACAATAACCGCACAAGTCATACGAATCGCTCTAGGTGAAAACATACCAACCATAAAATCTCAAAACCAGAAAACTACAATTAACGAGGTAGTATGGATTTTCCCTATACACGGGTTAGCTACTCCCGAGAACAACTTAATGCCAAGTACCGAATCCATCCTATCCCTGGATAAGGTCTCCAAACAGTAAAGCAAAAGAAAAGAACTCCTCTGGTACCACTTTGTAACGTCCCGAGTCCAGAGCCCCTCCACTGGTGCCCCGTACCCGGTTCGCCACATGACCTCAAGCGCATTTCCCCGAACGCCAGAGGCTGCCGACTAGCAGCGAGGGCCTAGGTGAGTCGTTGGGGAAACTATGCCCTCATTAGGTAAGGTACACAAGGTAAGAAAACAACAATAAACAGCGGAAGCAGTAAACAACATGCATAACAGTAGAAACCAAACAGCGGAAGCAATGTAGATATATAACTATGATGACAAAGATGCAGCAGGTACAAGTATCTAAGGAAAACAACAAACACAACAACGTGATGAAATACAACTGAAACCAAGTGCAAAAGAAAAAAAAAGTAAGCTCCTCAGCATCGCGATCCACGGCTCGGTCCCATGCTCCCCATCTCCCGGTGCAATCAAGATCCTGAAGTAGAAGGGCGCGTTCCCTTATCTATACCTATAGCAACATAGTCTGCTTGGGACCAAAAGCATGGCCCAAACATGGTGTGAGATACAATCCCAGTAGGCAACCACCCAAAGATCTGTGCCTAATAGTCAATGAATACATGGCAGTACTAAAACAAGAAACAGTAAACAGAAAAGCACAAAACAGCTACAATCCACAGCTTCAACAAGTAAGGCACACAAGTAAGAAGTCAACAACAAGAAGTAAACGGGTAACCCTCTGGGTAGCTCTCACATTTTAACCCCTATGGTTCAACCTCTAAATACTAGCAACCCTCTGGGAGGCACACACAGTCTCACCCCTCTGGTTTAGCTACGTAATTAAGTAGACTCTATGGGGAAGCACTCACCGTCAATTCCCTCTATAGTCTCGTATCGTTCTAAAGGATCTCTGGGGAAAGAACTCAATGTCAATTCCCCCTGTGGCCCGCATCATAGTTAAAAGACTCTCTGTAGAATCCCTTCAATCAATTCTCCACTTGGTCTCGTATCGTGATTTAAAAGACACTCTGGAGAAGCCCTTCCGTCAATTATCCCTTTGGTCTACTACTCTAGGTTCTCACATTTCTGAGTAACTAAACATGATCAATGCGTGTATTGTACAATTAAACCTCAAGAACTACTTGGCTATCAACTAAGGCTCAACAGCAAAATAAAACAACAGTTCCACTATCCTACGACTAGGCATGGCAACTGGAAAAATGCCAAACAGGCATAGCAAGCATGGAAAAGAAATCTGAGCACAAACAAATTACTCTAATCACAAGAAATAACCTCTACTAAAGCAATCAATCAAAGCAGGAAAGCAACAAGGTAAAAACAAGAAACACGCAATACCCCATTCAAGGGTATTGGTGGAAATTGCACAAAATATTCATCAACTTTCTGCGGAAAGGCACAAACCACCTACCTCGATCCTAGGAGATCGATATATGTGAACCTCGATGACAGATTCCCCTTATAACGACGTAGATCTGAGAAAACGCACAAAAAATTCATCCCATGATAACTTTAAAACAAGGAGGAAACAAGAAAAAAGGCTCAAGCGGAAGGAAGAACTCACCGCTGCGATTCCAACACAATCAACCGTGCTCGAATCGGAGAACGGACGGAGAGGCTGGACTTCGTCGAAGATCTGGCCATACGGACACTCCCAGATGGTCGAAAACTGGAGAAGAAGACGTATTTGGGGGTTAGGCATGACCTCGGTCTTTTTAATGAAAAAAAAAGTACACGGCGTGTACTTCTATAGTACACGGTGTGTACTTTAAATTTTTTCCGTACTCTGAAAAACCGGCCTCCACCTCAGCCTTACACACCGTGTGTGTGGCTCGGACACGGCCAGCACACGGCTTCGAGCCAGAACAGAGTACACGGCGTGTACTCATGAAGTACATGGCGTTTATTTTGAAAATTTCCAGAAAAACCATTTTTTTAAAAAACTCCAGAAAAACGAAAAAACATACCTAAACGAAGGTCCGGGTTCTTATATATCTCGTGTGTTTATATGACTTGTATATCACCCAGACCCAGCATTAGGAGCGGTAAAAGGGGTATGACTTGTGTTGGGAAGGATTTTTCCTGTCCTATTTTTATATTTGTGTTCTTAAAAAATAATCTAAGGAATGCGCTTAGCATTTGTAGAGATATTCTATTATGAAGACCTCCAGTCGTGTGTCAGGAGGGTGGTGAAGACCATGCTCCAGAGGTGGTGGGCCTTGGGACACCAGTAGAACCTCCAATAGTTCCACATTTGAAACCACATGTTATACTTGATATGGGTGATGAGGCCTAGTTTTTATAGGTATTTCTATGTTTTATACAGACCATATAGGGATCACCACAACCTGCCCCGACTATGGAAGAGTTGACGCATGAGTTTCAGTAGTAACATCTGCCCTTGTTTTTAGGGGATGGTAGACCATAGTTTCTAGAATAATGGATCGAAGCCATGCTATTGATTTTAGAGCATCTCAAGACACCTCCTGATAGGAGAGTGAATCTCACTACGTATATTCTTCAGAATTCCACCAAGAGATGGTGGGACATGATTACTCAGACAGATCTTTATTAGGATATGGATTAAAGGTATTTCCGGACAACCTTTTATGATTATTTTTATCCTGATACATTGACGGTTGATAGATCTAGAGAGCTTATAAATATGGAGCATGGATCTTTGTCAGTAATGGACTATTCTTCCCATTTTAATGAGCTCTGATATTTCACACATATTCTATTAGGTGACAAGGTATCTAAAGCTAGTTGATTTGAGGATATTCTTAGGTATGAAATTTGATCGTAGGTAAATGTTTTTTAGATTGATACCATATTATAAATAGTAAATTAGGCATTGATTACTGAGCGCAACTTGAGGGAAGTTTTGGGTGAAAAGCATAGTAGATCATCTTCTCAACCCAGTGACTCAGTGTCAAGTGGTAGGAAGATATGTTTTGAGGGATCTCGTGACGAGAGTACTATCTAGAGCATGAGTTTTGTTAGCTCTATTTTCTATCATCGGTGTGTGAGGCATGGAAACATGAGGATCCAGTGTGATAGATTACCAATTGAGTGTCAATCTTTCAATTATATAGGTCACTGGCAGTGGTTTTACAGGTCTTTTCCTCCAGTAGCCAGTGAGAGATGGTCCGCACTGACTCCACATTCAAGAGTGTGGTCAGTAGCTTCTCATCAGGTGGGAAGTTGGAGTGTGACTGGTTGATTAGGATGAGGTGGTGGTCATGGATGAGGAATCCATACACCATATTTATAGTGATAATAGAGCAGACCTGCTCAGGGTAGTCAGGCTATATCTCAAGGTCGCGGTTCAGGCTATATGTATACAGTTCAGTCGATACCTGAGAAGTAGAGTGTCATACCTTCTATAGTTATTGGTATTATTCTAGTAGATTATATTCTAGTATATTCTCTTTTTGATATAGATGCTTCTCATTCTTTTATATATATTCCTATTGTGGAGAGCCTTGGGCTTGATTTTCAGTTTTCTAGTGGCATGATGACACTTGATCCTCCTTTGGGTATACGATCAGAGAGTGTATTCCAGTGTAGGGAGTGCCCCTTGAGATAGGTGGGTATATCTTCATGTGGTACATCTTTTTCCTCAATATGACAGGGTTTGACATCATTCTTGGGATGAACTAGGTTGTTCCTTATCATGATTTTGTTGACTACTTTAATCGGAGGGTGACTTTCACATCACCAGAGGGTGGGTTTTTTTAAAAGGGGTGAATGGGATGTCCGGGAAATTCGATCTATACCCAAGCATCATGGGTTGGGTTGGATAACAGCCTATATTTATAGCTTATATCTGGATGATCAGGTAATACATCAGGCAGACTTACCTCCAGTGGTTGATCATTTCATAAATGTTTTCCCTAATGACTTTTCAGGACTACCTCCTAAGAGAGAGGTAGATTTTTCCATCAAGCTGGTGTCTTGAGCTACATCGGTATCAATTCCTCCTTACAGGATGGCTAATATTGAGTTATAGGAGCTTAATAGGTAGCTGGAGGACTTGGAAACAAAGGGGTTTATATGACCCAGTACCTCTCCTTGGGGTTCTCCAGTCATTTTCACCAAGAAGGTGGATAGAACCCTTCATTTATTTATAGATTATCGAAGTTTGAACTAGTTGACAATTAATAACTGGTATCCTTTTCCCCGGATAGATGATCTTTTCGACCATCTCTTAGGAGCTAGGGTGTTCTCAAAGATTGATTTGAGATCAGGTTATAATCATGTGCGTGTTTTACCTTTATACATACCTCGTACAACTTTCCATAGTAGGTATGGTCTATATGAGTTTCTAGTTATGTCATTCGTTCTTACAAATGCACCATAAGTTTTCATGGCACTAATGAACTGGGTTTTCCATCCATATTTGGATTTGTTTGTAGTGGTATTCATGGATGATGTCTTGGTGTACTCTCACACTCGACACGACCATGCTAAACATCTTGAGATTGTATTGGATACATCAAGAGAGCATCATTTATATATTAATCTCACAAAGTTCAATTTTTTATGGATAAGATTCACTTCATGGGTCATACTATCTCAGATACAGGAGTATCAGTTGACCCAAAGAAGGTGATATTTTTAGTTTCTTGAGAGCGTCCCAAGAATGTCTTTTACATACAGAGTTTCTTAGGGCTATCCAGTTATTAAAGTCATTTCATATAGGACTTATTAAACCCAAAAACACATCTTAAAAACTTGAATAAGAAGCGTGTGAAGTCTTTATAGTCAAACATCTGTGAGACAGCCTTTCAGGAGCTGAAAGGAATACTGACTTTAGTACCAGTTCTGATTCTACCAGAGCCAAGTAAAAGCTATACAGTGAATTGTGATGCATTAGGTATCAAACTAGGAGTAGTTATGATGAAATATTAGTGATTTGTGGCATAAGGGTCTCATCATTTGATGTCATGCGAGAGTAATTACCCAACGCACGATCTCGAATTTTCCACTATTTTGCATGCCTTTCACCATTGGAGACATTATTTACTAGGATGGCGTTTTTTGGTGTAAATAGACCACAAAATCCCCAAGTATATATTTACTCAACATGAATTGAATATTAATCAATGAATGTGGGTTGAATAACTATAGTCATTTGACTTTGAACATGCCTACATTCCAAGAAATGTCAATGTAGTTGTCGATGAACTAAGTAGGAGGACTTAGACACATGCATTTTAGGAGTTCAATAGAGAGTGGCCGCTTATGGTCTTGTTTTTAGAGATTCATTTGTAGGTGTAGAATAATTGTGATAAGACTTTCCTCTCATCATTGGCAATGCCTTTCACTCTTCTGGATAGAGTGAGGATGGTGTAATTGTCATATTTTGAGGGCTTGGCCCTATAGGAGAGCATGGAATGTGAGGACCCATTTCCTGGTTAGATTGTTGATGAGAATGAGATCTTTCATATTAAAGAATGTATTTGGGTTCTAGAATATGTCTAATAGTACTTAATGTGAGAGTCTCATGCCTCTATATGGGTTATGCATCATAGTCTTACCAATATGTATCATGACTTACGCTATCAATACTGGTGGCCAGGGAGGAAAAGGGAGATAACTGGGTTTGTTACTTGGTGTTCTACCTATCAATAGGTAAAGGCATAGTACTAGTGACTAGTGGGTATTTTATAACCATTGCCTATTCCTGAGTGGAAATGGGAAGACGTCACCATGGATTTCATGACGAGATTTCCTAGGTCACCTCGGGGTAATGACGTTGTATTGGTAATAATAGACAGGCTGATAAAGGTCTCCCATTCTATGACCATTCGAGAGACTCATTCAGTGGATGATCTTAGGAGGCTCTACATTCGTGAGATCATAAACCTCCATAGGGTTCCATGTTCTATCGTATCAGACAGATATGCTCATTTTACATCACGGTTTTGGCAGGGGTTACAGAGGGCACTGGGACCATAGGTACTACTAAGTACAGCCTGTCACCCACACACCTATGGTTAGTCTGAGTGTACGATACATGTTTTGGAAGATGTGATTTGACCATACTTCCTTGATTTTGGAGGTTCTTGGAATAAAAACATACCTCTAATTGAGTTTGATTATGATAACAGCTTCTAAGTGGCCATATATATGACTCCTTATGAGGCCTTATACGGTAGGTCATGTCATTCACTCATATGCTAGTTAGAGGCAGGATAGGCAGTGCTACTAGGTCCTTATCTCATTCAGGAGGCTTTATAGTAGGTTTAGTTAATTGGGAAACAAATTTCTATAACTCGGTCTAGATAGAAGTCATACACTGATCATCATCGTCAACTACTAGATTTAGAGGTGGGGAGTTGGGTTTTCTTGTGAGTTTTTTCTAGACTAGGGTATAGATAGATTTGGAAATAAGGGAAGTTATCACCTCATTATGTCAGACCCTTTGAGATTCTGTATAGATTAAGGGCATTAGACTATTGTTTATAGCTACCTTAGAGGTACCAGACCATGCACGACGTCTTCCATGTATCTTAGCTTCAATGATATCATTCTGATCCATCATATATTCTTCAGGATGAGGAGGTTTAGTTGGAGGTAGATGTGTCCTTTGAGAAGCATCCTATATGTATTTTTTATCAAGGAATGAAGTTTCTCCAAGGACGGTCAGTTCCTATGGTGTGGGTGTTATGGAAGCATAGTCATGTGTATAATGAGACTTGGGAGTGGGAGGCCGACGTACATGCCCAGTGGCCAGAGTTATTCTCAGATGATTCTTGATCACCCTTGGAAGGGAAATTCAGGGACAAATTTCTTTAAAGGGGATATTATAAGAACCTAACTTTTTTATGAGGTATAAAAACTTTTTATTTCCATTGATTTTTTTAGTTTTATCCTTATAATGTTTCCTAATACTTAAGGAAGGAATCATGAGTGTATGTTACCAACGACCCACTTAGATGCCATAGACATTTCTACTCCATGAATCTGAATTTCTTAGATTCCATGGACATTTCTACTCCATGGATCAGACCTATCAGGATGCCTTAGAAATTTCTAATTCTTGGATATGCTTACTTGATTCACTTGATATACTTGAATTACTAGAATTCCTTGGACATTTATACTCCTTAGATCCGATGATTCATTAGGATGCCTTGGAATTTTCTACTCCTTCGATCCTATTCACTTGGATTACTTAGATGCCTTAGACATTTTTACTCCAAGATATGATTTACTTGGATGCCTTGGACATTTACACTCCAAGGGTCCAGTTTAACTAGTTTAAATGACATGCTAGGATGCCTTGGAAATTTATACTCCTTGGATCTAACCTATTAGGATACCTTGGATATTTCTACTCTTTGGATCAAAATTACTTGATCCTTTAGGATGAATTGGACATTTATACTCATTGGATCTTGTTTTCTTATTGTATTTATCATATTCGGTTTCCTTGGACATTACTACTCCTTAGACCTTTCCCATATAGGCCCAATGCATGATTACACGTTGTAGGATGTTGATGTTTCTTGACATGCTTTACAGATAGCCTTTCAATTTAGTTGCTTGATCATAGTGAGTCTTAATATACTGGACGATTATCACTTTTATTATCACTTGTACTCCTATTATATTTTCACACTACTTACACTTATTTTCATATTGTACTTGTCATAGACATTGTTGGTGGTGGCCTACTGAGTGTTATCTCACACCCTGTTTGGGCTGTCGTTGGGTACCCGGACAGAATTCATGGATGCAGGTAGGGATAGGGTAAATTTCTTTCTTAACAGTGCTTGATTGGCATAGGAGAAGGGGAGAACATGATCATTTTGTGGCATGTGATTTTATCTGGGGATAGTTTCTTTTGGTCTTTTTGTACTTTTGATACATGTATTATACTAGATGCTTGCGACCATATATTTTTTTTATCATTTGTATAGCATGTCATTATCATCATTGTATATGACACCATTGGATGAGATTACTTGGTCATTTATATGATGGATCTTCTAATCGACAACCTCTAGCATACAGGGAGGCACTCTTGAGGGAATTTAGCCAACCATGTTTTAGTTACTATTGAGTGAACTGGGTCCGAGACATCATAGATGATGCATGTTATCATAGGTGAAGACTCATACGACTTTGAGGCACCCTCTCATTGTGTACGTCCTTGGTAATTTCCAGTGTAGAAGATTATGAGAATAAACTCACCAATAGAAAATCCACATTTTCATGTGTCAATGGATGTTCCTATCTATGGATGTGTGTATTGATTCTTGGACTTTAAGATTATCATCAATGGATATCATGACTCGCGTAATTTGATGTATTGATGAAAACCATGGTGACATATTCTCGTGATGAGGTAGGGTATATGGGGTGTGTCGCAAGTAATATTACATAAATGAATAATGTGAGAAATGATTTATATTTTCTATCCCAATGATGGAAGTTGATATCTCAGGCCCTTTGATGAGAATGGAATTGCCTGAATAGATCCATGGTCATAGTGTTTGGTGGGTGAGTTCATTTCTGAAAAGTCAAAGAAAGAGACATTGAACAAATAGGTTGATGGAACCAGTATGAAACCTACTTGATTTGAGATATCATGATAAAATTATTATATTACATGGTAAGTATTTGTATAAAGTTGAATTTCATTGTGATATAAACTTCTTTTTCTATGGGTGACTTGACGTGTTATTAGATGTTAACCTTTGACTTTAGGCAGTTATGCCTAATGCCACTGAGAAAGGGTCCTAGAGGGTCACAAGTTAAATGTATCCACAATCTCAATTAAATTCAAGTATTTAATTTAACATATTATAATAAATAATATTTATTCAGGTTTGGTTGATCGCAAAGATCTAATCACAGGTTATCTAAAAGAATAAGTGAGTTAATTAATAATAATAAATATTTATTTGTAAGGTTTAGTGATTATGATATTTATTATATTTATCAATTAATAATTCAATGCAATTTATTTATTAAATAGATATTAATTATTCAATTATCGGTAAATGTCAATGAGGGAAAGCAGACCGAGATTAATGGTCTGATTAAAAATAGTATAAATGAAATTTATTTATATTCTTAACGTGTTGTGCATGTCAAGTTAATAATAATAATAATAATAATATTATTATTATTATTATTATAAACATGTGGTTAACTAAGAATTGTAAAGTTGGAAAGAACTTGTGTGCAATTTTTCAACCCTAAAAATGTCATAATAAATATCCAATTACATCG
This sequence comes from Viscum album, assembly GCA_963277665.1. Classification (NCBI taxonomy): domain Eukaryota; kingdom Viridiplantae; phylum Streptophyta; class Magnoliopsida; order Santalales; family Viscaceae; genus Viscum; species Viscum album. Next base: position 208,657,555 of record OY728166.1, read on the forward strand.
ATTTCTAAAATGACTCTGAGTGTGGACAGCGGATATAGAGAGACTCACTCAAGCCTTGGGGAGAGATCTAGAATGCTCTATCTAAATCCATAAAGATAACATCAAGAGTTATTCATTCTAGAGAAATAATTTTGGTATGATCAACCATGAACAACACAAGCGACCGGGATCAGTCATGCTAGCACTCGATGATTCTACAATGACATTCAGAGATCGTGGTGCATGTGTGGATCATCTCTAGAGAGATTTTTCATTTGGATACTACAACTCAATGACATTTCGATGATATCTAGTCAACTAGATCATCAACAAAGTCAGAATTTCAAGTTAAGGTAATTTTACATCTAATCATAAATTAATTATAAATTACATGTGAAGATCCTCCTTATTCTGGTTCCAGTTTTTATCTAGTCAAATAATTTTCAATTTAAATATGTTGGTCATGTTTTTATACATAATTTAAAACAACAGTTTTGTAAATTAAGACTAAAATATTAGTTGACCATGTCATGCAGGTGCTTCTTCTATGCCCAAAACCTAAATAGAGGTTGAGCTTGAGGATAATCATGGTCTCTCAATTATGAATAATGGCTCCATAGAGGCATGTAGGGCCGCAATATATCAACATAAGACATAAATTAGAGGTGAAAAGGCCAGAAGGAGAAATCAGAGACCACTCTAGTACCAAAATAAGATGTGCTCATGCACTATATATATGGAGGAAATAATGGACAAGGAACATGTCACGAACCAACTCGGGTCGACCCTAAACCAGTCACCTGATCCAGTCTGCGGCATGTCCCTAAGGGTGTTACCAATCCCCATGGGCTGACAAATAGTGTCAGGCATCAAAACATACATGTGGGAATGATTTAAGCCCAAAATAAATAATCAGGACCAAATAAATGAATGAATAAAAACTAAACAATGCAGATAACCACTAACAGCAGAAAGAAGATAAACTGCACATACTTCCATGTGACTTTCTAGTTCACCACCCAACAAAAGACAAACCATGCTCAAATAATGAGTAACTAATCTAGAAGAATCTAAGCAAAGGGAACCTGCAACTAAAATGATAAAATAGGCATGAGCACCAAAATACTTAGAAGGGATGCCCAGAATAAACCACTAAATCCAAAAGTTCCCTTTCCCAAAATAGTCCAGAACACTCGTTTGAAAATAAAGTTACGAATTAGGGTTTTCATTTTAAAGAAAACAACATCATTTTTTCCATTTTTTAAATCCAAATCAAGCTACAAATCATTTCCAAAACCAATCTCCCCATTTATAAACAAAATTCAAAAAGAAGCAACGCCAAGGTTGTGCTAAACAGAAATAAATAAACAGTACAATATGGAAATAAACTAACAGGTATAACAGCAAATAAACAAGCAATATAATAATAATAACCATGGGCGATCCTAAAAATATCTAGAATACCTATGGACGTACTCGGTTCAGAACCACCTGACAGCGTATGGTGAATCCCCTAAGTCAATAAACAACTAGTTACCCCAACCTGGCCTCACTAGTGGCATAGCCCACCTGGCCTAATAGCAAATCCAGGGGGTACCGGCCCATCTAATCGGGGTTGATTGGCAACCGTCACTCAACCCTAAAAAATACACCCAGGAACCCATGGTGGTGGTGGTAATGTTGTGTAATTAGGAGGCCCTCACACGTGTGACTCACCTTATCTTCTGTCATCGCACTTGGCTACCCCAAACACGGACACTCTATACGATAACCAATAAAGGGATATCCCCCTATAGAGGTGCCCCATAAATATATAAAAACTTATATCACATATTCAATTCATATCATCTAATATTCCAACTAGGTCGTCATGTCATACTAACATTAAAATCATTTCAGTGAACATTTTAAATCACTGACTGGATACTCACTTTTACTAAAAAAATTATTTTCTATAATCAATAAAAATGGGCCTTTAGTTCAAAACATTCAACCACTTTAAAACAACACTTAGAAACCAATTTCAAAACAAAAACAAATGTGATATTTATAATAACATGGCCAAACATGCCTTTAAACCAAGATTTCACCAAAATGAACCCAAGTGAATTTTTAAAACCAAGTCAAAACACACAAAGTATACAAAAGTGCCAAACAGGCTTTCAAACTACTTACAAACCAACCCTCTTTTAAAAATGCCAAATTAGCCCTAGCTTCCAACCACTCACACAGGCATGTTTCAAGGCCAACCAGTCCAAACCATAAGGAACACATTTGGAACCATGTTTAAACACAAGTAACACCACTTCCCCCATTTTAGGAAAAATAGGCAGCTTTATAAAACTTGTCAAACAGGCCCTTTTTCCATTTTCATACCAAAACCATTCCCATTTTTAAATCGGACACTAATTTTCAAATAACCCCAACCCAATTTCACAAAACTCACAATGATGCAACTTCGGGTTTAGAAATCATTGAAATTACTAAAACAACACACAAACCATACTTTACGAATCGCCACATCCTACATGTAAAACCCAGAACACAAAATAACCATTTTAATGAAACATTTTCAATGGAAAAACACCATAATGAATTAACTACATAAATGATATAGGTGCAAAAAAAGTTTAAAATTATAAAAACAAAATTTTACATTCAGTCGAATACAATGGGTGCATCAATACATGGGAATATTCAAATAATCAATTCAAAAGTCATTTTTAACAAATTATACAAACTGGAAAACACTATAAAAAATTATTGAAAAGTATTATGAAGGTGTGATTCATGTTTAAAACATTATCAAAACAAACATTTGGCATCTAATGAACACATTTTTTTCATAGGCGCATATAAGCATAACCAGGAAAACACTTCAAAATTATTTTTAACAAAATCAACTGACTTGAAAACACTATAGTAAATTAACTAAGTGTGTTATGAAGGTGCGAGTCAAGTCAAAGGTTTAATTAAAAACACTCAAGAATTAAATGGACTTAATTGGAAAGGAAAAGGTGGATTCACCTATCTAAATGGGGTGTGCATGTGACGCCGCTTCAGCGGAAGGAAAGACTGAGCTTTGTGGTCCCTTCGCACACCCTAAAAACTAATAAAAACACACAAATAAAAGCCCAACAATTGGGGTTTGGACAACTCGAAGAAAAAACCCCAAAACAAAATGGAATACAACAAACAAAAGGGGTGATGGCTACTCACTACAAAAAAATGACCACTTTAGAAAGGGTTAACCCCTTCTAAAGACATTAGCGGCGGTTGTGGGAAACCGCTGCTAATGTGTCTGCCTACTGTTAGTAGAGGCGGTTGTGAGGAAGCACTGCTAAATTCATAGAGAATTTAGCAGCGATTACATTATAGGGGGTTTAAACCCCCTCTAATGTTGCTCGAAATTCATAACATTAGAGGCGGTTCCTATTATAGCCACCTAATCTAGGGATTTAGAGGCGGTTTGAACTGCCCCTAATGGTGATTGCATTAAGGGGCATTAGGGGCGGTTTCCACCCAACCACCCCTAACCAATGACACCCCCCAATGAGCACCTTTATTGACACCCCCACCCTTTTCCCAGCGCCCCCTGTTGACCCCCCCCCCCACCCTTATCCCAGCGCCCCCTGTTGACACCCCCGCCCTTGCCTTTGCGTGCCTTCTTGACACCCCCTCCCTTGTTGACACCCCCCGCCCTTGTCCCCACACCCCTATTGACACCCCAGCCCTTGTCCCCACACCCCCGTTGACACCCCCTACGCCCCTGTTGACACCCCCTCCCCTGTTGACACCCCCTTCTCACACCCTAAAAACTAATAAAAACACACAAATAAAAGCCCAACAATTGGGGTTTGGCCAACTCGAAGAAAAAAACACAAAAAAGAATGGAATAAAACAAACCAAAGGGGTGACAACTACTCACTAAAAAAAGATAACCACTTTAGAAGGGGTTAACCCCTTCTGAATACATTAGCGGCGGTTGTGGGCAACTGCTGATAATGTGACCGCCTACTATTAGTAGAGGCGGTTGTGAGGAAGCGCTGCTAAATTCATTGCTCGAAATTTAAAACATCAGAGGTGGTTCCTATTATAACCGCCTAATATAGGGGCGGTTTCCACACAACCACCCCTAACCAATGACACCCCCAACTGAGCACCTGTGTTGACACACCCGCCCTTGCCTCTGCGTGCCTTCTTGACACCCCCTCCCTTGTTGACACCCCCCACCCTTGTCCCCACACCCCTGTTGACACCCCCCCACCGAGCACATGTGTTGACACCCCCGCCCTTTGCCCAGTACCCCCTGTTGACACCCCCAGCCCTTGTCCCCACTCCCTTGTTGACACCCCCTACGCCCCTGTTGACACCCCCTCCCCTATTGACACCCCCTTCACACACCCTAAAAACTAAGAAAAACACACAAATAAAAGCCCAGCCATTGGGGTTTGGCCAACTCGAATAAAAACCCCCAAAACGAAATGGAATACAACAAACCAAAGGGGTGATGGCTACTCACTACAAAAAGATGACCACTTTAGAAGGAGTTAACCCCTTCTAAAGACATTAGTGGCGGTTGTGGGAAACCGCTGCTAATATGCCCGCCTACTGTTAGTAGAGGCGGGTGTGAGGAAGCGCTGCTAAATTCATTGCTCGAAATTTACAACATTAGAGGCGGTTCCTATTATAACCGCCTAATCTAGGGATTTAGAGGCGGTTTGAACCGCCCATAATGATGATTGCATTAAGGGGCAGTAGGGGTGGTTTCCACACAACCACCCCTAACTAATGACACCCCCCACTGAGCACTCGTGTTGACACCTCCGCCCTTGCCTCTGCGTGCCTTCTTGGCACCCCCTCCCTTTTTGACACCCCCCGCCCTTGTCCCCACACCCCTATTGAAACCCCCCACTGAGCACCTGTGTTGACACCCCCGCCCTTTGACCAGCGCCCCCTGTTGACCCCCCCGCCCTTGCCTCTGTGTGCCTTCTTGACACCCCCCTCCCTTGTCCCCACACCCCTGTTGACACCCCCTCCCTTGTCCCCTGAGCCTGCGCACCAGGCGCCCCTATTGACACCCCGCCCTTGCCTCGACGCCCCTGTTGACACCCCCTACGCCCCCTATTGACACCCCCTCCCTTGTCCCCCGAGCCCGTGCACCAGGCGCCCCTATTGACACCCCGCCCTTACCCCGGGGCCCCCTGTTGACACCACCCACCCTTTGCTCAGTGCCCCACTTGACACCCCCCCCCCCCGCCGCCCTTGCCCCAGCGCCCCACTTGACACCCCCCCCCCCCCCCGCCCTTGCCCCAACACCTATGTTGACACCCCCTACACCCCCTGTTGACACCCCCGCCCTTGCCTCTGCGTGCCTTCTTGACACCCCCCTCCCTTGTCCCCACACCCCTGTTGACACCCCCCCCCCCACTGAGCACCCCTGTTGACACCCCCTCCCTTGTCCCCTGAGCCCGCGCACCAGGCGCCCCTGTTGACACCCCCTACGCCCCCTATTGACACCCCCGCCCTTGCCTCTGCGTGCCTTCTTGACACCCCCCCCCCCCCCTTGTCCCCACACCCTTGTTGACACCCCCCACTAAGCACCCCTGTTGACACCCCTTCCCTTGTCCCCCGAGCCCGCGCACCAGGTGCCCCTATTAACACCCTGCCCTTGCCCTGACGCCCCTATTGACACCCCCTACGCCCCATGTTGGCACCCCTCCCTTGTCCCCCAAGCTCGCGCACCAGGCGCCCCTATTGACACCCCGCCCTTGCCCCATCGCCCCACTTGACACCCCCCCCCCCCCCACCCTTGCCTCGACGCCCCTGTTGACACCCCCTACGCCCCCCTGTTGACACCCCCCACTGAGCACCCGTGTTGACACCCCTGCCCTTTGCCCAGCGCCCCCTGTTGACCCCCCCCCCCCCCCCGCCCTTGCCTCTGCATGCCTTCTTGACACCCCCCTCCCTTGTCCCCACACCCCTGTTGACACCCCCCACTGATCACCCCTGTTGACACCCCCTCCCTTGTCCCCCAAGACCGCACACCAGGCGCCCCTATTGACACCCCGCCCTTGCCCCGACGCCCCTGTTGACACCCCCTACGCCCCCTGTTGACACCCCCTCCCTTGTCCCCTGAGCCCGCGCACCAGGCGCCCCTATTGACACCCCGCCCTTGCCCCGGGCCCCCCTGTTGACACCACCCACCCTTTGCCCAGCGCCCCACTTGACACCCCCCCCCCCCCCCGCCGCCCTTGCCCCAGCGCCCCACTTGACACCCCCCCTCCCTTGCCCCGACACCCTTATTGACACCCCCTACGCCCCCTGTTGACACCCCCTCCCTTGTCCCCCGAGCCCGCGCACCAGGCGCCCCTATTGACACCCCGCCCTTGCCCCGGGCCCCCCTGTTGACACCACCCACCCTTTGCCCAGAACCCCACTTGACACCCCCCCACCCTTGACACCCATGAGCCAGAGCCTGTGCGTCATAGCCCCGTCGTAAAAATGAATCGACCGAGTTTCGAACCGAAGACCGATTGGACAAAGCGAACCGCACCGAACCAGTAGGCTGAGTACGTTTATATGTAAAAAATGCATTGCATTATATTTAATTACATCCTGAAGTAATATATTATATATATATACATACATATATATATATATATTTGTGTTTAAAAATATAAACAATATAATATATTTGTATATATATAATATATTTCTCTATAATATAATATATATTTGTGTATAATATTTATATATAATATGTATCTATGTATAATTATAATATATTTGTGTATAATATATATATACACACATATTTGGGTATATTTAATATATATAAATACATATTTATACATATATTAATAAATATATTTATATTTATGTTTGTGTATATTTTTTTATTTATAGATATAATATAATTATAATATATATTGTACGTATATTATATTAAATACATTTATATTATATATTAATGTATGTAATTATATACATTTATATTATATCACCAACACACGTATATATTCACACAAAATTAAATGCATTCATATAATATGAAATAAATAATATAATTAAATGATGTGTGTGTGTGTGTGTGTTTTAAATTAATTTATAATTAACATGCTATACTAAAATATACATAAAATAATTATACAATACATATAAATTTATTTATAATAAAATATTTGTAATATAATATAATATATAAATAAATAATATATTTATATTTATAATTATATTTAATTTTGTCTAAATTATGTAAATTAGTATACATATTCTAATATAAATGTATTTATACATAAATATACAATACAAATGTATTTATGTATGTGTGTGTAACAATAATATTATTAATTATTATATGATATATATATATATATGTGTGTGTGTGTGTGTGTGTGTACTAAATTAATTTATAATTAATATTCTATACTTCAATATACATAAAATAGTTATATAATACATATAAATTTATTTACAATAAAATATTTATAATATAATATATAATATAAATAAATAATATATTTATATTTAATTTTAATTTTTTCTAAATTATGTAAATTAGTATACATAATATAATATAAATGTATTTATACATAAGTATATAATACAAAAGTATTTATGTATGTGTGTGTGTAACAATAATATTATTAATTATTATATGATGTATATGTGTGTGTGTGTACTAAATTAATCTATAATTAAAATGGTATGATACAGTACATGTAAAATAATTATATAATATATATAAATTCATATATAATTAAATATTTATAATATATATAATATAATTATATAAAATATATATGTTTATGTAAATTTATATTTAATGTTGTCTATATTATATATATTTGTATACATAATATAATATAAATGTATTTATATAAAAATCTACAATAAAAATGTATTTAATATAATATATGTATAATATAAATCATAATATAAATGTATAGTATTTATAAAACCATATATAAATTTTAAAAATTTGAATAAATATATTTATAATTACATTTATATTATATATATCAATATTTATATATATGAATACATTTTTGTTTATATGTATAAGTATTTATTTAAAATATTTATATAATGTCCTTATATATGTGTGTTATAAGGTATTAAAATACATTTATATAATGTGTTTTTGTAATATATATACACGCACATGCACACACCCACATATAAATTAAATTTTTTTAATTTATATGAGATTTATTTTAGAAAATAAATAAAAAATTAGATAGAGTTTAAAACCCCCTTTAATCAAAGGGATCTGCAGTGCTTCATAACCCCCATCAAATTTCATGAATTATAGGGGGTTAACAACCCCCTATAATGTCATAAATTAGAGGGCGTTCAAATCCCCCTTTAATTTCATAAATTAGACGGGGTTCACAACCCCCTCTAATTTCATCAATTAGAGGGGGTTCAAAACCCCCTCTAATGTCATCAATTAGAGGGGGTTCATAACCCCCCCTAATTTCTTAAATTATACGGGGTTCAAAACCCCCTCTAATGTCATGAATTAGAGGGGGTTAAAAGCCCCCTCTAATAACATCAATTAGAGGTGGTTCAAAACACATTTTAATTTATTAAATTATAAGGGGTTAAAACCCCCTCTAATCTAAGAGATTAGCGGTGTTTCATGAACCCCCTCTAATATCTTAAATTAGAGGGGGTTGTGAACCCCCTCTATTTTCTTTAAAAATATATATATATATATATATGTGTATATATATATCCAAATGAATTTTATATATTTAGCTCCTCTAAAATTCAAGAGACTATATATTGCCACTAATTATTAAATTAGGATTGGTTTTGATATAACTCGATCTAAAATCAAACCAAATATTAAAAAAACAATGCTAAAAAATTTAGAGTGGGTTATGAAACCCCTCTAAATTTGATGATTAGAGTGAATAATACCTTTTAATTTTTATGGAAAATGAATTTAGAGGGGGTTTATAACCCCTCTAAATTCAATAATTAGAGGGGGTTGTAACGACCCAAAGTTTTTCAATGGAAAATTACCTTCTTATATTTATGTCATAAAAACACAAAATAATGAACTACTAAGTGATAAGTAACCTTTAAACATAATTTGGTCACCCCTATGGTTGGAATTTTAAAAATCCGACATACACGGTTATGTTCAAGATGGTTTTTGAAGTCTAATGAAACAAAAATAATTTTTGGTCAATAGTAACCCACCCTTATGAATAGTAACCTACCCTTATGAATAGTAATATGACCCTTATGAATAGTGAATAAGAGTATCATTACCTGTGAATAATAAAATGAAATTTAGAAATCTTAGAAAGTGACAATTTGACCTTAGTAAACATTTTTGGTATTTCATAAGTCATAAATAAATAATTATAATTAATTAATTAATTTAAAAGAATATTTATTCCCCTGAAATGTATTCATAAATTATTGAATCAATGTCTAATAGTTTTTAGATAATTTTATAAGACCCCGCGTAATTTTTGAAAGAACAATAAAATCAGTTTTAATCTCAAAAACTGTTTTTTTAAGTAAATTGTGATTTTATTTAAATATTAAATTAATAATATTTAGAAAATTATTTTTTCAAAAATGGACTCCATTTTTGGATTCTACACGTCGAAAAATGGTTGGGGTAAAATTTTTGGGATTTTTCTGAGATACTTGAATTTTTGGTGAATAGTAGAATACATTAATTTACCATATAAATACATTTTAATTAAAACCCACTATTCCTGACATCACAAGTGATGTAAGCACCCAAATCCCGAACTCACATGACTTATTTAATATTCTTGGTCATCCAAGACTCACTATTCCTTGTCTTAGGTGAAATTAATAAACTAATCAATTTTATATTAAGAAAACCCCTCTCCCCTCCACTATAAAAGCCACCCTTCACTCCCTCTTTTCCTCACACCTCTCAAGCTCCAAGACTTCTCTAAACTCTACCCAAACACCTTCCCTATCCCCTACCCCAAATCCAAAAGCTTCTGGTCTCATCAAAAGACCAAGCCTGTCTTCTTTAAGGAGGATCTCAAGAGGAAGATTCTAGAGGTAATTTCTCTCCCTCTTCTCCTTTAATTTCCTTTCAAGTTCAAGTTCCTTTCTTGATCTCTCCCCACCTATATTCATCCAAATTGTTTTTTAACTCCAATATTATACATATACTTTAATTATTATGGTATATTATATCACCCTATACCCTTTCCCTCTTCCTTTTATTTTATTTAAGAGAACGTTGTTCATGAGGTGTTAATTTATCACCTTCAAAAACGACATGCTCTCTTTTTCCATTTCTACCTTCAGATCTGGTCATGAAACCATTTTTATGGTTGAACCAGAATATTTTATATATATTATGTTCTACTTTAAGTTCTGGAAATAACTTATGGCCATATTACTAAGTGAAAAGTTAAAACGAGTTCATTGTGATCCAAAAACCGCTCAAATTAACCCAAATAATCTTCATTTAATTCTTATCTAATGATTCGTCCACATGGATCTAATATAACTCATTATAAAATCATTCAAGATTCTGTAATATCATTAATAACATGTAATATCAGTTCTGTATGTTTACCCATGATCTACCCAAACATCAATTTAAGAATACAAGTGGACCGCTCAAGAAAACCATGAAAACGAACATCCCCGGTCAATGTTTTTAAACACTATAAGTCATCCAAAGGAACATAATATGAAATAATGAAACCAGAATGAACCCTATTAATGTATAAAATGTTCTTGAATTTCTAATTAATGAATATAATGTCATTATACAGGACATTAAAGAGAAGGAGGCATTCGAGTACAAGGTAAGGGGAAATCTCGAACCCAATTTTCTTCCTTCGGGTTCTCCCTCTTTCACTCCATTTTTGATATGGTTACTCCCAAAAGATCATCTGTTCATCATTTCCTTTACTTTTCTGGGATATACATGTTTGTCACTGGTTTTTATGTCCATCAAAATGTTTTCCAAAAGAACTCTTCTTTCAAGATCTCACCTTTTACCTCTCATTCAAGGTTGATGGTTCTTGTATAAAGTATGTTGTTCCCTCTTTCTTTTGGGAACCCAAAGCTTATGAATGTGTTATTATGAGAAGAAACTCATTCCTTTCCGTGGGTTATTTATGTACATGTTTGATATGTGTTCTATGTGGCAATCATGATAATGATAATGTTATGATGTGACGGGTGTGCCCAGAATTATATAGCACAATATGAATGTTTAAATGTGACGGGTGCGCCCAGAATTATACAGTGCTCCAATGCATTGGGTAAAGTGATTAATCTCATTAGTAAATGTTAAATGATGTGTGAACAAGATTCTAGATTTGTTCACAAGTATTTGTGGTAGTTAACCACTAAGACATGATGTTTCATTTTTATGCATTGCCACATTTCAAGTTTATTATTTATGCTCCTCTCATGTTCATGATCTTCTTCCTATGTCATGATTATGCTCACCCCATGCTATATTGTTCTTATCTATCCTCTTACTAGGCTTTTAGCTCACTCCTTTTGATGTATATCCTCAGGTGGCTACATGTACTAAGGAGAGGACAAGTGCCACTAAGAAGCTAGTGAAGAAGAAATTAAATAAATGTTTATGGTTGATGTTGTATTTGTTATGTGTGGTCCTAGTTTTTCCAAGACACTAAACCTTTGGATCCCCATGTGTAATACTATTATGTTTTTTATCTTTGTAATGATGTAATAGTAATTTAAGAAAAGGTCGGGTCGCTATAGTTGGTATCAAAGGAAAGGTTTAGTTAATTTGGGGATTAGGATTAGTGAACCCTAGAGAAAACCTACAACATGAGACTAAGTACAAATATGAACACAAGGATATTTACCTAGGGATCTCATATGTTATGTTTTTGGTATAATTGTTTAAATGAATAAGTTATTCATGAATTGTTTACTTATGTTTTGTTCTAACCTTTTCTATTTTATAAAATGGTGGGAACCGGGAGAAATCAGGCCAACAACTCTTGTGAGGGCCAATGCCACGATTGCCCGAACAACATCCCCAATGATTTGGGAGGTGGAGTTCAAAACTTCATGGCGATGCTTACCCAATTATCTCAGGTTATGAATAATAACCATAATAATGGGGAACATCCTCCTTCACCAAAGAGGGAGTAACTAGTTATCGAATGTTTTATGCGGCAACGACCACCGACGTTTTGTGGATCTTCTGATCCACTAGTTGCGGAACAGTGGGTCAACTCCATGGAGAAGATATTTTCTATTCTTCACTGTTCCGAGATGGAGAAGGTGACTCTAGCCGTTTATCATCTAGATGGAGAATCTGATCAATGGTGGGCTTTGATTAAGAACACCAAGCCAAGGGAGGAAATTGAAGAGATGGAATGGGAAGACTTTAAGATAATGTTTCTTAATAAGTACTTCCCAAGAACTCTTCGCACGAAGATGGAGAGATAATTCATAGAGCTCAAGCAAAAAGAAGTAGAATCGGTCACAACCTATGAAGAAAATTTCACAAGGCTCGCAAGGTATGCTTCGGGTTTTGTTATCAACAATGATAGAAAAATTGATAGATTCTTTAGTGGATTAAAACCACATCTTCGAAAGTCTCTTGAAATTCGAGACTTTGGGAGTTATGAAGAAGTTGTTTGGTGTGCTATCAAAGTGGAGATGGAGTTTGTAGAATGGTCCCATGGCTATGGTGATAAGAAAATAAAGATGGAGTTTCAAGCTGGTGGATCTAGTGATAAAGGTGGGAAGAAAACACAACGACCCGCATGCCAAAAATGTGGGAAGTTGCACCATGGGAACTGCCTCAAAGGGACGGGGAAATGCTTCAAGTGTGGGAAAGAAGGACACCTTGCTCACGAGTGTTGAAAAGACATGAAAAGGAAGGATAATGTAGCCGATGAAAGGAGAGAACCACTAGTGGTTCAATGCTACAACTGTAGGGAGCTAGGGCACTATTCAAACCAGTGCACTAAACTTCGATCTCTCGAGGGTAATCAGCGCCAACAACCACCAAAGCCAAAGGAACAAGGGAAGGCTTATTCCATCACTACTGCGGAGGTGGAACATGATAATGAAGTTGCACAAGGTACACTTCCTATTCACTCAAGAATGGCAAAAGTCTTATTTGATTATGGTTCTATGCATTCCTTTATATCTTGCAAGTTTGATAGAACTATAGAATCGAAGCCCCGAAACCTTGAAGTAGAGATATCTGTAAAAACACCAAGTGGTACAATCATTACAACCCAAGTGTTTGAATCTTCTCCTGTTAACGTATGTGGGAATATTCTTCTGGCAAATCTCGTAATACTTCCCTTGGTGGAATTCGATGCTATAATGGGAATGGATTGGCTCTCATTATATAGAGCACATATCAACTGTCGGGAAAAGGAAATATATTTTCATATTCTGAACCATCTCATGCTCCTCTACAAATGCAAGTAAGATCATGAATATCCTTTGAAAAATCCATCAATGGTGTGGGTGTTGATTCCCTATGAAGAAGCATACCTCTCCCAAATGGTTGAGTCGAAGGAAAGTGCCAACCTTGAGGAAATGCCCATCATGAGGGAATACAGTGATGTATTTCCCGAAGAGTTACCCGGAATTCCCCCGGATCGTGAGGTAGAGTTCTCAATTGAACTCATACTCGGAGCTACTCCTATCTCGAAGTGCCCCTATAGGATGGCTCCTATCGAACTGGAGGAGTTAAAGAAGCAGCTACATGATCATTTGGACAAAGGGTTCATACGCCCTAGTGCATCACCTTGGGGTGCACCAGTGCTCTTTGTGAAGAAGAAGGATGGAACCATGCGGCTGTGTATCGATTATCGGGAACTCAACAAGATCACCATAAAGAACAAGTATCCTCTCCCAAGGATTGATGACTTGTTCGACCAGTTAAGAGGAGCTCAATACTTCTCAAATGTGGATCTTCGTTCTGGATATCATCAGGTAAAGGTGAAGAAGGAAGATATTCAGAAGACTGCCTTCCGTACAAGGTATGGGCAATATGAGTTTTTGGTGATGCCCTTCGGACTTACTAATTCCCCTGCAATCTTCATGGATTTGATGAATAGAGTCTTTAGACATTACCTCGACAAATTTGTGGTAGTGTTTATCGATGATATTCTAATCTACTCCAAGAGCAAGGAGGAACATTAAGAACATCTAAGACTTGTGTTGGTGACATTGAGAAAGGAGAAGTTGTACGCCAAGTTCATCAAGTGTGACTTTTGGATGAATCAAGTCACGTTCTTAGGACATGTGATCACAAGCGAGGGAATTTCTGTGGATCCTTCAAAGACAAAGGCGGTTGAGGAATGGCCCAGGCCCTCTAGTGTCATAGAAATCCGTAGTTTTCTTAGATTAGCTGGGTACTATCGATATTTTGTGAGAAACTTCTCACGATTGTCAAGCCCGCTAACTAAGTTAACAAGGAAAGGGGTAAAGTATGTATGGACAGATGAATGTGCAGGAAGCTTCAAGGAGCTAAAGAGAAGGCTGATCACTGCACCTGTACTCACACTACCGAAAAGTGGAGAAAGTTTTGTGATATAAAGCGATGCTTCAAAGAAAGGCTAGGGTTGTGTACTCATGCAAAATGATAATGTGATAGCCTATGCCTCACGATAGTTGAAGATCCATGAGCAGAACTACCCGACTCATGATCTAGAGCTGGCAGCCGTGATTTTTGCCTTGAAAATCTGGCGGCACTACCTTTTTGGCGAGAAGTGTGACATATACACCGACCACAAGAGCCTAAAGTATATATTCACACAAAAGGAGCTCAACATGCGTCAAAGGAGATGGTTAGAGCTAATCAAGGATTACGATTGCTCTATTCACTATCATCCTGGAAAGGCGAACAAGGTAGCTGATGCTCTAAGTAGAAAAGAACCTAATACTCTATCCATGTTGAGGATTGAGAAAGACCCTATCTTCTTGGATATGCAAAGAATGGATTTGGAAATCATAAGGGTAGGGGATACATCCTACCTTGCCCAAATGATTGCGCAACCATCCATCCAAGAGAATATTAAGGAAGCACAAAGGGATGATGTGGAGATACAAAAGAGGGTGAATTTAGTAAAGGAAGGGAAGCTGCAAGAGTTCCATATCGACGATGATGGTGTGATTCAGTTTGGAACGCGACTTTGTGTGCCTTCATCACCCGGGATAAAGAAGGAGCTATTGGATAATGCACATAGCTCAACTTTCTCTATCCATCCTGGGAGTACCAAGATGTACCGTGATCTCCGAGAACACTTCTGGCGGGATAACATGAATAAGGAGATTGCGGAATATATATCAAGGTGCTTGGTATGTCAGCAAGTTAAAGCTGAGCGACAAAAGTCCAAAGGCATGATGCAGCCATTGCCTATACCCATGTGGAAATGGGAAAATGTTACTATGGACTTTGTCACGGGTCTCCCGAAGACGTCAAGAGGAAATAATGCGATATGGGTTGTGGTTGATCGACTCACCAAGACTGCCCATTTTATCGCTATTCGGGAAGACCTCTCGCTTGAACAGCTTGCAAGGATATATGTGAAGGAAGTAGTGAGATTGCACGGTGTTCCACTCTCGATTGTCTCTGACCATGATCCAAGGTTCACATCTAAATTATGGAGGAGCCTTCAACATTCTTTGAGTACTGAATTAAATTTCAGCACGACCTATCACCCCCAAACTGATGGCCAGTCTGAAAGGAATATTCAGACGCTTGAAGATATTCTAAGAGCCTGCTCTCTTGAATTCAAAGGTGGTTGGGATCAGCATCTCCCATTGGTTGAGTTCTCATACAACAATAGCTTCCACTCGAGTATTCAGATGGCTCCGTATGAAGCTCTTTATGGGAAGCGATGTAGAAATCCAACCTGTTGGGATGAAGTTGGAGAAAGAAAGCTACTTGGACCCGATCTTGTGCAGGAGATAACCGAGAAGGTTCAAGTCATCCAGAAACACATCAAAGCTGCTCAAAGTCGGCAAAAGAGCTATGCTGACAATCGTCGAAGGGACTCGGAGTTCGACATTGGAGATAAAGTCTTCCTTCGAATATCTCCATGGAAGAGAGTCATGCAATTCGGGAAGAAAGGGAAGCTAAGCCCAAGGTACATTGGCCCCTTTGAGATCCTTGACCGCATAGAAGCTGTGGCCTATCGTCTGGCACTTCCACCGAATATGGCTCAAGTTCATGATGTGTTTCATGTATCACTACTGAGGAAGTACATACCAGACCCCTCACATGTACTAAACTTAGAGGTGGTACAGCTGGAAGATGATCTCTCCTATGAGGAGTAGCCAGTAAAAATTCTGGACCGAAGTGATAAGGTTCTACGCAACAAGACAACCCGCCTTGTCAAAGTGTTATGGAGGAACCATAAGTTTGAGGAAGCAACTTGGGAACCAGAAGAGGCAATGAAGGAGAAGTACCCTCACCTGTTTGTGTAAAGTGAAATTTCGGGGGCGAAATTTCTTAAGGGGGGAAGAATGTAACGTCCCAAAGTTTTTCAATGGAAAATTCCCTTATTATATTTATGTCATAAAAACACAAAATAATGAACTACTAAGTGATAAGTTACCTTTAAACATAATTTTGACACCCCTATGGTTGGAATTTTAAAAATCTAACATACACAGTTGTGTTTAAGATGGTTTTTGGAGTCTAATGAAACAAAAATAATTTTTGGTGAATAGTAACCTACCCTTATGAATAGTAACCTACCCTTATGAATAGTAATATGACCCTTATGAATAGTGAATAAGAGTAGCATTACCTATGAATAATAAAATAAAATTTAGACATCTTAGAAAGTGACAATTTGACCTTAGTAAACATTTTTGGTATTTTATAAGTCATAAATAAATAATTATAATTAATTAATTAATTTAAAATAATATTTATTCCCCTGAAATGTATTCATAAATTATTGAATCAATGTCTAATAGTTTTTAGATAATTTTATAAGACCCCACGTAATTTTTGAAAGAACAATAAAATCAGTTTTAATCTCAAAAACAGTTTTTTAAGTAAATTGTGATTTTATTTAAATATTAAATTAATAATATTTAGAAAAATATTTTTTCAAAAATGGACTTCATTTTTGGATTCTACACGTCGAAAAATGGTTGGGGTAAAATTTTGGGATTTTTCTGAGATACTTGAATTTTTGGTGAATAGTAGAATAAATTAATTTACCATATAAATACATTTTAATTAAAACCCACTATTCCTGACATCACAAGTGATGTAAGCACCCAAATCCCAAACTCGCATGACTTATTTAAAATTCTTGGTCATCCAAGACTCACTATTCCTTGTCTTAGGTGAAATTAATAAACTAATCAATTTTATATTAAGAAAACCCCTCTCCCCTCCACTATAAAAGCCACCCTTCACTCCCTCTTTTCCTCACACCTCTCAAGCTACAAGCCTTCTCTAAACTCTGCCCAAACACCTTCCCTAGCCCCTAACACACATCAAAAAGCTTCTGGTCTCATCAAAAGACCAAGCCTATCTTCCTTAAGGAGGATCTCAAGAGGAAGATTCTAGAGGTAATTTCTCTCCCTCTTCTCCTTTAATTTCCTTTCAAGTTTAAGTTCCTTTATTGATATCTCCCCACATATATTCATACAAATTGTTTTTTAACTCCATTATTATACATATAATATAATTATGATGGTATATTATATCACCCCACACCCTTTACCTCTTTCTTTTATTTTATTTAAGAGAACGTTGTTCATGAGGTGTTAATTTATCACCTTCAAAAACGACATGCTCTCTTTTTCCATTTCTACCTTAAGATCTGGTCATGAAACCATTTTTATGGTTGAACCAGAATATTTTATATATATTATGTTCTATTTTAAGTTCTGGAAATAACTTATGGCCATATTACTAAGTGAAAAGTTAAAACGAGTTCGTTGTGATCCAAAAACCGCTCAAATTAACCCAAATAATTTTCATTTAATTCTTATCTAATGATTCGTCCACATGGATCTAATATAAATCATTATAAAATCATTAAATATTCTGTAATATCATTAATAACATGTAATATCAGTTCTTTATGTTTACCCATGATCTACCCAAACATCAATTTAAGAATACAAGTGGACCGCTCAAGAAAACCATGAAAACGAACATCCCCGATCAATGTTTTTAAACTCTATAAGTCATCCAAAGGAACATAATATGAAATAATGAAACCAGAATGAACCCTATTGATGTATAAAAGGTTATAGAATTTATAATTAATGAATATAATGTCATTATACATGACATTAAAGAGAAGGATGCATTCGAGTACAAGGTAAGGGGAAATCTCGAACCCAATTTTCTTCCTTCGGGTTCTCCCTCTTTCACTCCATTTTTGATATGGTTACTCCCCAAAGATCATTTGTTCATAATTTCCTTTACTTTTCTGGGATATACATGTTTGTCACTAGTTTTTATGTCCATCAAAATGTTTTCCAAAAGAACTCTTCTTTCAAGATCTCACCTTTTACCTCTCATTCAAGGTTGATGGTTCTTGTATCAACTATGTTGTTCCCTCTTTCATTTGGGAACCCAAAGCTTATGAATGTTTTATTATGAGAAGAAACCCATTCCTTTACATGGGTTATTTATGTACATGTTTGATATGTTTTCTATGTGGAAATCATGATAATGATAATGTTATGATGTGACGGGTGCGCCCGGAATTATATAGCGCAATATGAATGTTTAAATGTGACGGGTGTGCCCGGAATTATACAGCACTCCAATGCATTGGGTAAAGTGATGAATCTCATGAGTAAATTTGAAATGATGTGTGAACAAGATTCTATCTTTGTTCACAAGTATGTGTGGTAGTTAACCACTAAGACATGATGTTTCATTTTTATGCATTGCCACATTTCAAGTTTATTATTTATGCTCCTCTCATGTTCATGATCTTCTTCCTATGTCATGATTATGCTCACCCAATGCTATATTGTTCTTATCTATCCTCTTACTGGGCTTTTATCTCACCCCTTATGATGTATATCCTCAGGTGGCTACATTTACTAAGGATAGGACAAGTGCCACTAAGAAGCTAGTGAAGAAGAAATTAAATAAATGTTTATGGTTGATGTTGTATTTGTTATGTGTGGTCCTAGTTTTCCCAAGACACTAAACCTTTGGATCCTCCATGTGTAATACTATTATGTTGTTTATCTTTGTAATGATGTAATAGTAATATAAGAAAAGGTCGGGTCACTATAGGGTTGTGCAGAACCCCCTCTAATGTTACAGAAAATGAATTTAGAGGGGGTTGTGCATAACCCCCTCTAAATAAACCCCTCTAATGTACTATTTTTTTGTAGTGACTGGTTCAGGGGAATTGTGGTTGGTAGTTGGTCATCGGGCAGAGAAGGGCGCACCGGGAGGGGAGGTTCGGCCAGGGGGTCGCGCGCACACAAGGGAGCAGAGGGGAGGGGCTTCATGTGCTGCACCAGAGGGAGAGAGAGATCTGGGAGATGGTGCACCATAAAGAGGTAGGTTGGAGTGGCGAGTGGAGGTCAGCCAGAGCAGGGTAGAGTGGCGAGGGGAGGCTGGCTGGAGCGGGTGGCCAGAGGCGCGGAGGGGGGGTCTGGGTGCGCAGCGCGCAGGGGAAAGGGGGTACGGGATTAGGTTTCCTTTCCCTTTTTTCATTTTATTATAATAATATAATATAATATATAAATAAATAATATATTTATATTTATATTTAATTTTTTCTGAATTATGTAAATTATTATACATAATCTAATATAAATGTATTTATACATAAGTATATAATACAAAAGTATTTATGTATGTGTGTGTGTAACAATAATATTATTAATTATTATATTATGTATGTGTGTGTGTGTGTACTAAATTAATCTATAATTAAAATGGTATGATACAATATATGTAAAATAATTATATAATATATATAAATTTATATATAATTAAATATTTATAATATATATAATATAATTATATAAAATATATATGTTTCTGTAAATTTATATTTAATGTTGTCTATATTATATATATTTGTATACATAATATAATATAAATGTATTTATATAAAAATCTACAATAAAAATTTATTTAATATAATATATGTATAATATAAATCATAATATAAATGTATAGTATTTATAAAACCATATATAAATTTTAAAAATTTGAATAAATATATTTATAATTACATTTATATTATATATATCAATATTTATATATATGAATACATTTTTGTTTATATGTATAAGTATTTATTTAAAATATTTATATAATGTCCTTATATATGTGTGTTATATGGTATTTAAATACATTTATATAATGTGTTTGTGTAATATATATACACGCACATGCTCACACCCACATATAAATTAAATTTTTTTAATTTATATGATATTTATTTTAGAAAATAAATAAAAATTTAGATAGAGTTTAAAACCCCCTTTAATCAAAGGTATCTTCAGCGCTTCAAAACCCCCATCAAATTTCATGAATTATAGGGGTTAACAACCCCCTCTAATTTCATAAATTAGAGGGCATTAAAATCCCCCTTTAATTTCATAAATTAGACAGGGTTCACAACCCCCTCTAATCTCATCAATTAGAGGGGGTTCAAAACCCCCTCTAATGTCATCAATTAGAGGGGGTTCAAAACCCCCTCTAATGTCATGAATTAGAGGGGGTTAAAATCCCCCTCTAATGGCATCAATTAGAGGGGGTTCAAAACACATTTTAATTTCTTAAACTAGAGGGGGTTAAAACCCCCTCTAATCTAAGAGATTAGCGGCGTTTCATGAACCCCCTCTAATATCTTAAATTAGAGGGGGTTGTGAACCCCCGCTATTTTCTTTGAAAAAAATTATATATATATATATATATATATATATATATATCCAAATGAATTTTATATATTTAACTCCTCTAAAATCCAAGAGACTATATATTGCCACTAATTATTAAATTAGGAGTGGTTTTGATATAACTGGATCTAAAATGATACCAAATATTAAAAAAACAATGCTAAAAAATTTAGAGGGGGTTATGAAACCCCTCTAAATTTGATGATTAGAGTTCATAATCCCTTTTAATTTTTATAGAAAATGAATTTTGAGGGGGTTTATAACCCCTCTAAATTCAATAATTAGAGGGGGTTGTGCAGAACCCCCTCTAATGTTACAGAAAATGAATTTAGAGGGGGTTGTGCATAACCCCATCTAAATAAACCCCTCTAATGTACTATTTTTTTGTAGTGACTGGTGAGGGGAATTGTGGCTGGTAGTTGGTCGTCGGACAGAGAAGGGAGCACCGGGAGGGGAGGTTCGGCCAAGGGGTCGCGCGCACACAAGGGAGCAGAGGGGAGGGGGTTCATGCGCTGCACCAGAGGGAGAGGGAGAGCTGGGAGATGGTGCACCATAGGGAGGCGGTGTGGAGCGGCGAGGGGAGGTCAGCCAGAGCGGGGTAGAGTGGCGAGGGGAGGCTGGCTGGAGTGGGTGGCCAGAGGCGCGGAGGGGGGGTCTGGGTGCGCAGCACGCAGGGGAAAGGGGGTACGGGATTAGGTTTCTTTTCCCTTTTTTCATTTTATTATAATAATAATAATAATGTTAATAATAATAACATAATAATAATAATAATACCAATAATATAATAATAAAAAATCTAATAAATATTATAATCATTTTTATTAAAAACAATAACAATAATAATAATAATAATATCAATACTAAAATATTAGCAATTCTAATAATAAAAATAATAATAATAATAATCGCATTAATAACATTTTTTCATTTCTTTGATAATAATAATATTAATAAGAAATTTAAAAATAATGTTATTAATATCACTTTAGAAATAATAGTATTACAACAATTTAATAATACTAATCATATTATTATCTACACAATAATATTATTATTATTATTAAGGTATAAAAATTTATAAAATTTATTTATTTTAAGATTTGGGTAGTCGCACGGTCACCTGGGCCGAACGCAAGGTTACCGCTAACCGTGCGGTGCCCATGCACTTGCCCGAAACCCATCAAAAATAACAATCCTCAAAAAATTTAAACCAGAACTCAACTCGAGCCTCGATGAGAGAAACCAAAGACAAGAAATAATGAAATAAAAATAGATTTAAAAGTCTGGGTGTGACAATTCTTCCCACCATAGTCACTTTTTGTCCCCAGAAAGTCACCCAGCCCGATAGACAGAACTTGAATCCATGCCCGATTGAAACCGAAAGAAACCAAAACAAAAGAGAATGGGAGAAAACGAGAGGGTTCTCCCCATCACTAGGATTATAATAGCATGAAAATTAAAACCCAAATATACCACCCCGGGAAGGGGCCCCATGTGGGAACTCCCAATTGATCCAAACCAACTTTCATCACATGATCGAAACAACACCGCCACAAAAATCACGTAGAAAACCTACACTGAAACAACCTAGAATATCAGAATTATAGAATGGTAACACTTCCTAAAAGAACCAATGACCCTCTGAACAAGGTCGAACAACAACACTACCGGAATCAACAATCCCCCACACCAGCTAAATTTCATAACACTTGGGAAAACTTTGAGAAGAACTAAATTTAAATGGTGGACCCCAAGACACTATCCACCCACTTCACAGAACCCAAAATTCCTAAAATAAACACCACTGAACTATAACTAACACCTCACCTCCAATGGCTGAACAACTCTTAAGAAGAATGAATGAATCAAGGAGCCCCATCCAAATGAACCGAACTGTTTACATCACATCAGAATATACCCATAACACCTTCATACTGAAATGATGAACCTACCCCTACTAAGAAATGAAAGTAAGTAAATTTTAGATATTCCTATCTTAACATGAAAAACAAGAACCAGACTGAGGTCCCACACACCCTCGACAACTCCTGACTATGAGCGAGCTTCACCCTGAGACCTGAGGTTGGGGCTCTGATGGATGAAACATCTTATGCCTCACAGTTAGGTACTAGCATCCCCCAGTCAAGATTCTTTCCCCAAACAACAATTACAGAACTTTTCCTAGTGACCCGAACGACCACAACAATGACAAAATTTCGAAGGGATGTGACAAAATGGCTTGGAATGCCTAAACCGGCCACACTGGTGGCACATAAGAGAATGGTTTGATGAACCGGAACTCACCACCGACGAACAAGATTTATTCAAGAACAGGTTCCTCTAGCACACCCCGCTCTCCAGATGGTGAACCTTCACAAAATTTGACCACCACCAATTACACCCCAACTCCAACGACAGAGTCATTCAACCTCCACTGATCCAAAACTAGACCCGCCATTAAAACCAAAAGGATACAAACTTTAACAAACTTAGGAGTTCCCAAAACCCCAAAGACATAGTCTACTTTCACAACCACACAACTGTCCCAACAAACCTCAATTACCTTGATAAACTAGCAACACTTAAAAAGAATCAGAACTGAGCATGACTCGCTGGCTATATTAGCGACCTTTTCGGGTGGCATACTCCGAGCAACACAAAAAACACACCCAAAAGCAACACTCCCAAGCCAAGGGTAACAGGCTCATAAGCCAAACATATACAAACATAAGAAAACCCCTTTCAAAAAACTACCATTTCTTTTAAATTTCAAAAATTCATTATTCCAAGGCCACTCTCCAAATACCAAAACCCACATTTCAAGAAAAACCAAGTCCCGAAATGACTTTTTCATTTAAGTGCATTTTAGAAAAATCATGCCAAGCCTTAAATCCCAAAACCCCACTCATGGCATCTTATGAACCGCCGTATAATTGTTCAACCCTTTCCACTCAAATCACACGTACATATGTGCCAACGTGCACCTCACACGCCCACCCACACATATGCGAATGATCCTAAGGAATACCAAGGGTTTCACTTTCCATTATGTTACCAAATACAAACATAATCCAAATTTTTCAAACCAAAATACTTCCTCATTTCAAAACCCATTTCACAAATTTCCAAAACAATTTGAAATAAAACCCTTTTTACCAGTTTTAAAACCATTAGAAAAAGAGCCCTTTCATTTCAAAACCACCTTAATTTCAAAAAACACTCTAACACCAATCAAAATCAAAACAAAGTACAACCAACACGAACCACTGGAAAGAGGAACTAGTGCCTCACTAGTGGCACAATCTTCATGGCCTAACAGCAGATCCAGGGGGTACCAGCCTGTTTAATCAGGGTTGATTAGAAATCGTCACTCGATCTTATAAAAGACTCCTAGGAACCCATGGTGGTGGTAGTAATGTTTTGTAAGTAGGAGGCACTTGCACGTACGACTCACCTTATTTGTCGTCACCGCACTTGTCTACCTCAAACACGGACACTCTATACGGTAACCCATAAAGGGATATCCCCCTATAGAGGTTACCCATAAATATATATATACTTATATCACATATTCACATCATATCATTGAAGGTGCCAATCTAACTATCACGTCATACTAACATAAAGATAATTTTAGTAAACATTTTAAATCGCTGATCAGATATTCACTTTTACCAAAATAAATTCTTTTCTATAATCAATACAAATGGGCATTTAGTTCACAACATTCAACCACTTTTCAAAACAAAAATAAACATGATCTTTATACTAACATGGCCAAATGGGCCTTTAAACCAAGATTTCACTAAAGTTCACCCAAGTGCATTTTTAAAACCAAGTCGAAACACATAAAGTATACAAAAGTTTTAAATGGGATTTCAAACTACTTACAAACTGACCCTATTTTACAAATGCTAAAGGGGCCCTAGATTCCAACCAATCACACAAGCATGTTTCCAGGACAACTGGGTCAAACTATAAGGAACACATTTGAAACCACGTTTAAACACAAGTAACAATTCCCCCATTTTAGAAAAAACAAGCAACTTTATAAAACATATCAAACGGGACCTTTTTCCATTTTCATACCAAAACCATTTCCATTTTTAAATCGGCCACTAGTTTTCAAATAACCCCAACCCAATTTCATAAAAATCACAATGATGAAAATTTGGGTTTAGAAATCATTGAACTTACTAAAACAACACACAAACCATACTTTACGAATCACCACATCCTACACATAAAACCCAGAACACAAACTAACCATTTTAATGAAACATTTTCAATGGGAAAATACCATAATGAATTAACTACATACATGATGCAGGTGTAAACAAAGTTTAAAAGTTATCAAAACAAAATTTACATTCAATTGAACACAATGAGTGCATCAATACATGGGTATATTCAAAGAATCACTTAAAAAGTCATTTTTAACAAATTATAAAAACTGGAAAACACTATAGAAAATTAAATAAGTGTGTTATGAAGGTGCGAGTCAAGTCAAATATTTAATTAAAAAGAATTAGCCATTAAATGAACTTAATCAGAAAGGAAAATGCAGATTCGCCTACCTCAATGGTGTGAGACCGTGACACCACTTTAATGGAAGGAAATACCGAGCTTTATGGTCCCTTTTCACACCCTAAAAATTGAGAAAAACACACAAATAAAAACCCCATGATTAGGTTTTGTCCAACTCGAGGAAAAATCCCCAAAACAGAGAGATTAATCGAGGTCGGTAGTAAGCCACCGGACAGAGAAGGGCGCGCCGAGAAGGGGAGGTCCGGTCGGGGGGTCGCACGTGCACAAGGGAGTAAATGGGATGGGGTTCTTGCATTGTGTTGGGGGGAGAAGAAGCATCGGGAGATGGTGTTCCGCAAGGAGGTAGGGCGGAGTAGCAAGGGGAGGCTGGTCGAAGCAGGGTGGAGTGGCGAGGGGAGGTTGGCCGGAGCGGGCTGGCTGGAGGTGCGGAGGGGGGGTTTGGGTGCGCAGCATGCAGTGTGCAGGAGAAAGGGGGGTACGGGATTAGGTTTCCTTTCCCTTTTTCATTTTATTATAATAATAATAATACTATTAATAATAATAACATAATAATAATAATACCAATAATATAATAAAAAAAATTCTAATTAATATCATAATCATTTTTTCTTAAAAAATAACAATAATAATAATAATAATATCAATAATACAATAATAGTAATTATAATAATATTAATAATATTAATAATAATCGCATTAATAACATTTTCTTTATTTCTTTAATAATAATAATATTAATAACAAATTTAAAAATAATACTATTAATATCACTTTAGAAATAATAGTATTACAATAATTTAGTAATACTAATAATATTATTATCTACACAATAATATTATTATTATTATTAAGGTATAAACATTTATAAAATTTATTTATTTTAGGATTTGGGTAGTCGCACGGTCACCTAGGCCAACCGTACGGTTACCGCTAACCATTCAGTGCCCGTGCACCGGTCCAAAACCCATCAAAAATAACAATTCTCAAAAAAATTAAACAAGCACTCAACATGAGCCTCGATGAGAGTAACCAAAGCCAAGAAATAATGAAATAAAAATAAATTTAAAAGTCGGGGTGTGACAATTCTTCCCACCACAGACACTTTCTTCCCCCAAAAAGTTACCTAGTCGAACAATAGATAGAACTTGAATCCATGCCCGATTGAAACCGAAATAAACCGAAATACAAAAGAATGGGAGAACACAAGAGGGTTCTCCCCACCATAATTATTCTACTAGAATGGAAATTAAAACCCAAACATACCACCCTAGGAAGGGGGCCCATGTGGAAACTCCCAACTAATCCAAACCAACTTCTATCGCACGAGCAAAACAACACTACCACAAAACTCACATAGAAAACCTACCCCAAAATAACCCGGCATACCAGAATGCCAGAACAGGAACACTTCTTACAAGAACCAACAACCCTCTGAATGAGGGCGAACAACAATACTACCGGAATCAAAAATCCCCCACACCGGTCGAATTTCACAACACTAGGGAAAACTCTAAGAAGAACTAAATTTAAACGGTCGACCCAAAACACTATCCACCCACTTCACAGAACCCAAACTTCCTCAAACAAACACCACTGAACTAGAACCAACACCTCACCTCCAATAGTCGAACAACTCTTAAGGAGAATGAATGACTCAAGGATCCCCATCCAAATAAACCGAACTATTTACATCACATCAGAATATATCTATCACAACTTCACACTGAAACGATGAACCTACCACTACTGAGAAAAAAAGCAAGGAAAATTCATATATTCCTATCTCAACATGGAAAACAAGAACCGGACCGAGGTCCCACACACCCTCGGCAACTCCTGACTATGTGCAAGCTTCACTTCGAGACCTGAGGCTAGGGATCTGATGGCCTAAACATCTTATGCCTCACAGTCAGGTACTAGCATCCCCCGGTCAAGATTCTTTCCCCAAATGGTGCTTCCTACAAAACTTTTCCTAGAAACTAGAATGACCACAACAATGAAAAAACTTCATAGGGATACGACAAAATGTCTTGGAATGCCTAAACCGGCCACACTGGTGGCATGTAAGAGAATAGTATGATGAACTGGAAGTCATCACCGATGAACAATATTTCTTTAAGAATAGGTTCCTTTGGTACACCCTGCTCGCTAGATGGGTAACCTTCACAAAATCCAACCACAACCAATTACACCCCAATTCCAATGATAAAGAATCATTCAACCTCCACTGATCCAAAACTGAACCCGCCATTAAAACTGAAACGACACTAACTTTAACAAACTCGGGAGTTCCCAACAACCCGAAGACATACTCTACTTCCACAACCACACAACTATCCCAACAAACCTCAATTACCTCGATAAACTAGAAACACTTAAAAAGAACCATAACTGAGCATGACTCGATGGATATATTAGAGACATTTCTAGGTGGAATACTCTGAGAAACATGAAAAAAACACCCAAAAGCAGCACTCTCAAGCCAAGGGTAACAAGCTCATAAGCCAGGCATATACAAACACAGGCAAATTCCACTTTTCCAAAAACCACCATTTATTATAAATTTCAAATCTTCCTTATTCCAAGGCCACTCTCTAAATACCAAAACCCACTTTTCAAGAAAAACCAAGTCCCGAAATGAATTTTTCATTCAAGTCCATTTTAGAAAAATCATGCTAATACTTAAATCAAAAAACCCCACCTGTCACGACCCCCTCCCACCAAAGATGCCCCTTCTGAGCTGGCAATGGTGAAAGGGAGATAATGACCCCCGAGTCCCGCCTCCATTAGGCCCCGGGGTGGCGACTAGCACCAAGGGTTTGAGTTTTCACAAATATGGGAGGCATTACCCTTTTTATTATTTAAGATCGGGAAATAGGACAAGTCAACCACCCAAAAAGAAAAAGAACAAGTGTATAGAAATAAACCCAAACCAATCCCACATGCATGTTTAAACAATTTTATAACAAGGTGCAAGTACAAGAAATCTCAAAGTACAATACCAAAAGAAAATAAGAGTACACCAACTGCAACAACTCCAACTGTCCGACTAGTAGGGTCCCACACGACCCTGGTAGTCCTCCTGGAAACCTAAAAGTAAACGTAGGGTGAGCATACAAGTATACTCAGTAGGGAAACCTAAAGCTCTCGTGCACAAGTGGGGAGACATCCTAATGTCCCATGAAAACAGCAGAAGAAATCTAGCAAGGAAATCTACCCACCCAACCTCACTAGCCACACTCACCAAAAACACAATCAAAACAGGTAGTAGTATATAAGAACAAGAGTATTGGGTACCCCGCACCATTTCCCACTAGTTAGCTGCTCTTCCTAATGGAGAACGTACTGACACTGCCACACTCTTCCCGCCTGCACACACCTGGGCCTCACAAACCACACATCCCACCCGCACACACCTGGGCCTCACAACCGCATATCCCGCCCGCACACACCTGAGCCTCACAACCACGTATCCCGCCCGCACACACCTGGGCCTCATCCCAAAGATTCTTGGGAACAATAAACCTTCCCGAAGAGTATTGGGCCAATCCACCCCAATCTAAACCTACCCGAAGAGTCTTAGGTGTAAGGTCACCTCAAGCCATCACAGCCTAGGGAAGAAGGAGCAGGAAGGAGCTAATAACTAAGGGGAAACACCCTCTCCCATGAAATGGGAGTGTTCGGCACTAAGTGATCAACGTGGGTGGGGTGAGATAAAACACAAAAGATATATATATATATATATATATATATATATATAGCAACCACTCAGCTCAACCTATGGCTTCTAAACAAAGAAACTGAGCACGTGCCTCAGCACTGCTACCACGAAGCATGCATACAACGAACAACCCCAACCTCATTTAGGTTTTCACGTTTCAGCAGAATTAGTTATTTAGTTCCTTAACTACTAGGAAACTATCCACAACCAACCACATAAAACGTTCGTAAAAGCATATCCCTGCCATCCACAAATCAAGTTAGGAAAGCACAACAAAACATTTCTTATTAACCAACAACCCATTGATTATTAATCTCGTTTCATTACCACGCACCACCATTCATTAACTCTTCCACTTTTATTTATCATTCACAACCCATAGTTCATTCTCATTTAAACCCATCCCTGCAGCCCCGCTGCCAACTACCATAACCACAAACACACCAAAACTCGCACATCATTATCCCTTTAATACCATTTATCGCAGCCCCACTGCCCGTCACCAACATAACATTCACACCAACCCACAACCAAGCCAACCGCAGCCCCGATGCTCACCCGATCCACAACAACCTACAAACACCCCCATCACATGTCATGTACCCAAGACAACACCCACATGTTCATTATTCCATTTTGTTCAACCGGGGTGATCACACAAGGGTTCCGGATTTTAAAGCAGCCAACTTTAATTGATTAACCAAATTCCACTTTCCACAAAGTTCCATTCACAAAAACGGTCTAGAAAGATAGGGAAACATTTAATTGCACAAACAAAGTCCCCCAAAGACCGTGATTTTCAGTAGGCATAAGACTATTCAATTCACAACAGAATATCACAGGATATAAAAAGTAAAGTAATATTAATCACAAACTTCCCAACCCCGTTATATAAGCCAGTTATTATCTTCATTAAACTGGTTCAAAAGTGTTTCACGTAAACAAGAGGACACCCACCCTGTATGATGCACAATTTAGAGAGACTAAGGTAAGATCCCTACCTCAACAGGTTATGATTACAACGCTCCCCCGGATCAACTTTAGAAGACGTCTGTCAGCGTCCGTCACTTCTGTCGAGTCCCGGAAAAACCTCCTCAGGTGGAAGTCGAAAAGGAAAGTCTGAAGGAAAGGCAATGGATCTAAACTCAAAAGTTACGCCTCATCATTACAATCCTGTGGCCGCTGACGGATCGTAAATCGAAGCTCGGATGGAGAAGTTATGGAAGAAAAGGAGTCTTCGAGTCTCTTGAGAGAGCTCTGCTCAGAGGAATGGGGAGGAGAGGGGTGAGTTGAAAAGGAGGAGTATACCCCTCCTTTTATAGGCGAGAAAAAAAAGTACACGACATGTACTTTATGGTACACGGTGTGTACTCGGCCATTTCACACGGTCATCACGCGGCTTCCAACATGGACTTCAACGCGGAATGCATCCGTTGACTGGTCAACACACGGCTTGAAGGTAACACATACACGGGGAGGGACTACACGGCATGTAGTATTGGATACACGGTGTGTACCCATTTATTTCACACGGCTCCAACACGGCACACGGCCGTTGACTGGTCAACACACGGTAATGCGTACGCTGGGAGGGACTACACGGCGTGTAGTCTGGGGTACACGGCGTGTACCCATTTATTTCACACGGAAAGGACACGACCTTGAACACGAGGTATACCCGGCGAGGGGGTACACGGCGTGTACTCACACTACACGGCGTGTAGTTTCAAAATTCTGGAAAATGTGGGAAAAGTCCACTTTACCCTGTAGAACACTTCGTAACCTTCTTTTTGACAAAGGAATGAGCCGGAGAGGTCCAGGACATTACATCAGATACCTCTTAAAACATTCTCATCCCCGAGAATTCAAAAACCAACCCAGAGGAATCCCAACAAGATACCTCTTAGGGTTCTCGTTATAACAGGAACCCAACCAACAACTCTAATCATAGGTGTTAGGAATTCCCTCTCCTATGTCGAGATATTATCCGCTTTAGGCGGCACTGACTCGCCTGCACGGGTTTAATCGCATCCGTATTAATGCGTCTCGATTAAGGATTGGGTCTTCCCACTTCCATATATTAGGATTTTCCAACTTACACTGCCCCCAACACCGTACAACCCACACACTGCTCGAACACGTGGTTTGGGGAAATTCCTTCTCCTATGTCGAGATATTATCCGCTTTAGGCGGCACTGACTCACCCGCACGGGTTCAATCGCATCCGCATTAATGTGTCCCGATTAAGGATTAGGTTTTTTCCTTTCCCCATACATCCGAACATGTTATAAACTTCAAGAGAACAAGGAAACAAGACGTCTTACAACCGAAAAGCCCGCCATTCCATATAACAAAAGTAAAAAGTATAATCATCAAAACAAAGCTCAGAAGAACAAGGAAAAACACAAGTCAAAATAACTCTGGGTATTGAGCGTGCATCTGGGCCTCCCGCTCCCAAGTGCTCTCCTCAAGGCCGCCATGCCTCCACAACACACGAACCAACGGAATGGTTCGTCCACGGAGCACATTCTTTTTACGATCCTTGATTCTGATTGGTCATTCCTCGAAGGTCCCATCGTCTCCCATATCTAACTCTCCCCAGTCGATAACGTGAGAGTCGTCATGTAAGCATCGACGCAGCTGGGAGACGTGGAAGACGTCATGAACCTTCTCCAACTGAGGCGGCAGGGCTAGCTGATATTCCACCTCGCCGACTCGCCTCAGAACCTCAAAAGGTCCTATGAACCTGGGGGAGAGCTTACTCCCCTTCCTGAACCTCTGATGCCCCCATCGAGGGGAAACCTTCAAGAACACATGGTCTCCCACCTCGAACTCCAAAGGCCTCCTCCGATGGTCAGCATAAGACTTTTGTCGGTCCTGAGCCGCTTTCATCCTCTCACGTACAAGTTGGACTTTCTCTATGGTGCTTTGCACTACCTCTGGCCCAAGAGCACCTGTCTCACCAACCTATGCCCAGCAAATGGGTGAACGACATGGTCTTCCATACGAAGACTCAAATGGCACCATGCCAATAGTAGAGTGGAAGCTGTTTTTTGTAAGCAAATTACACTAAAGGAAAGTGTCGTACCCATGATCCTCCAAACTCCAGAACGCATGATCGCAACATGTCCTCCAACGTCTGGATAGTCCGCTCTGTCTGCCCATCGGTCTGGGGGTGGAAAGCAGTGCTAAGGCGTAGCTGGGTGCCAAAATCATGTTGTAACCCCCTCCAGACTTGTGAGGTAAACCTAGTATCTCGATATGAGATGATAGTATTTGGAACTCCATGCAAACGCACCACCTCATCTACGTACCTCTGTGTTAAGGTACTCACCAGGCCCGACTCCTTAATTGCTAAGATGTGAACTGATTTTTTCAGTCGATCCACCACTACCCAGATAGCATCATAACCACCCTGAGTTCTGGGTAGTCCTGTGATGAAGTCCATTGAGATTTAATCCCACTTCCACTCGGGGACATCTAAAGGATGCAACAAACCACTGGGAACACGGTGTGTAGCCTTCACTTGCTGACACACTAGGAATTTAGCCACAAACTCCACCACTGCCTGTTTCACCCTGGGCCACCAAAATTGTTCCCTCAGGCCTCGGTACATTTTTTAAACTTTTGGATGTACCGCCAAGGCTGAGTTATGGAACTCACGGAGAACTCCCTCTCGCATCGCCTCCGGAACAAACAACCTTCCGTGGGAAATCATCCGATGTCGGCTATCCTCTGACCATCCTTCTGGAGCATTTCCCTGATCGACATGATCCCGCATCACTTCTACCTCGGAGTCCCCCCACTGAGACTCTTCCACCCACTGCAACAAGGAGGACTACACCGTCATCTGAAACAAACAGCCTCTAACACCTTCTTCCCTTGCATCCAAGTGCAAGGTGGCCAACTCTCCCATCGCTTTCCAAGCATCAGTGGATTCCCGAACCACTTCCTTATGCGACTTCCTACTTAGGGCATTAGCCACAACGTTGCCCTTACCTTCAGTGTAAGAGATTTCGAAGTCATGGTCTTGGAGAAACTCGACCCATATCTGCTGTCGTAAGTTCAGGTCATACTGGGAGAAGATATAACACAGGCTCTTGTGATCTGAGAAGACCACAAAGCGCTCCCCAAAGAGGTAATGTCGCCACAACTTCAGTGAGAACACTACTATTGCAAGCTCTAGGTCATGGGTGGCATAGTTACGCTCGTGAGGGCGTAACTGCCTAGACCCATAACAGATCACTCCCTTCTTCTGCATCAGCACGCACCCTAGACCAAGGCCAGAAGCATCACAAAACACCTCATACAACAACCCTTCCTCTGGAAACCTGAGTACAGGAGCACTGAACAACTTATCCTTCAGGTAGTCGAAAGATTTCTGGCACTTCTCGCTCCATAGGAAGACTTGGTTCTTCCTAGTCAAAGCTGTCAAAGGAGCATCAACTCGAGAGAAGTCCGAAACGAACCTCTAATAGTAACCTGCCAACCCCAGGAAACTATGAACTTCCGCCACGCTCTTGGGTACCGCCCAAGAAACAACTTCCTCCACCTTCGACGGGTCCACTGACACTCCAAGCTGAGACACCACGTGCCCAAGGAAGTGTACTTCTTGTGTCAATAACTTACACTTAGACAATTTCCCATAAAGCTGGTGGTGTTGAAGGACTTCCAATACTGCCCTGAGATGCTCAACGTGCTCCTCCTATGATCTTGAGTAGATCAAGA
The DNA here is from genome assembly GCA_963277665.1 of Viscum album. Taxonomy (NCBI): domain Eukaryota; kingdom Viridiplantae; phylum Streptophyta; class Magnoliopsida; order Santalales; family Viscaceae; genus Viscum; species Viscum album. The sequence continues at coordinate 208,691,426 of OY728166.1, forward strand.
TGTCATCGATAAACACAATGACGAACCGGTCCAGAAACTCTCGGAAGACAAAGTTCATAAGCCCCATGAACACAGCTGGTGCATTCGTAACCCCAAACGGCATCACTACAAACTCGAAGTTCCCATACCTGCACCTGAAGGTCGTCTTCGAGATGTCACTGTCCTTTACCCTTAGCTGATGATATCTAGATCGTAAATAGATCTTAGAAAACCAACCTGCTCCCTTCAGTTGGTCAAAGAGATCATATATCCTTGGAAGGGGGTAACAGTTCTTGACCGTTACCTGGTTCAACCTTCGGTAGTCTATGCATAGCCTGAGACCACCATATGCCTTCTTCATGAACAAAACTGGATCACCCCATGGCGATACACTGGGTCGAACAAAACCCTTCTCCATCAGATCGTCGATCTGAATCCGCAACTCCCGCAACTCCGAAGGTGCCATCTGATAATGGGCCATCAAAATCGGACGGGCACCAGGCTGTAAGTCTATCCCAAACTCAACGTCACATCGGGGGGGGGGGGGTAGAGTCATAACCTCCTCGAGAAAAACATCGAGGAACTCCCCAATAACCCCCAGGACATCCATCATCTTTGTATTAGCTGGAACCACTGATAACCCGACTAACAAGGAAAGGATAGGCTCCACACGCCGGCTTCCCACCTGATAGCTCCTCTCGCCAACAAAAGCTATATGTTGCCCATCCACGTTAGAGAACACGACCCTCCTTCGGAAGCAGTCGATAATGGAACTAATAGAAAACAACCATTCGATGCCTAGGATGACATCGTATGGCTGCATCTGTAGCAAAAGAAGGTCCCCACTAGATCGATGTGGTCCCAACGTCAGCCCATAAAACCTCTGCCTCTATCCTCTCTCCGAGGTAGAGCGTCCACCACTGTCGCACCGCACCTCTCAGCTGACTGACTGATAGGGGAACCCAGTACTCCCTCAGAGCACGGATCAAGGTAAAAGCGATCCCTAACTCCTCAAGCCACCCCTCCATCTCTGTATCTGAAGTACTACCCTCATACTTCTTGAGGGTCTATCGCTAAAAAGAATGGGAAGTCTTCTGCCACTGGCTATCTTCCTCCTCTCGGTCAATTCTCAACTGATCGACCGCCTGAATCTGCTGGTCCTCGGCCTTCTGAGCCACCCAGGGACGACGTCCAGGTGCCATAGCTGTATGGTAAACAAAGATCGCCTAATCCCAAGTAGTAAGTAAATTTCTCAGGGTTATCATTTTATTCCAATTTCTTTCCTAGAACACCCAAATCAAGTAAAACACAATCATGATGATGCATGTACCTTCCCTAGGGTATCTAACCTGTAATCAATGTAGTCTCACTTGGTCGTTCGGTAGACTCAGAGTCCTTGCATCGGATCACGGGGGGGGGGGGCTAAAATCCCGTGTCCTAGCCAGTCTTCCCTGGCCTATGTCACGCACCAAGATTAACCAACATTGTTTCCCTACCATCCCATGCAATCCTCACTGTGCCTAACTCCAGACTCCATCCTATCTCTCAACCATCACCTCTGATATCATTCTGTCACGACCCCCTCCCACCAAAGATGCCCCTCCTGAGCTGGCAATGGTGAAAGGGAGATAATGACCCCCGAGTCCCGCCTCCAGTAGGCCCCGAGGTGGCGATTAGCACCAAGGGTATGAGTTTTCAAAAATATGGGAGGCATTACCCTTTTTATTATTTAAGATAGGTAAATAGGACAAGTCAAACACCCAAAAAGAAAAAGAAAAAGTGTATAGAAATAAACCCAAACCAAGCCCACATGCATGTTTAAACAATTTTATAACAAGGTGCAAGTACAAGAAAGCTCAAAGTACAATACTAAAAGAAAATAAGAGTACAACAACTGCAACAACTCCAAATGTCCGATTAGTAGGGTCTCACATGGCCCTGGTAGTCCTCCTGGAAACTTGAAAGTAAACGTAGGGTGAGCATACATGTATACTCAGTAGGGAAACCTAAAGCTCTCATGCACAAGTGGGGAGACATCCTAATGTCCTGTGAAAATAGCAAAAGAAACCTAGCAAGGAAATCTATCCACCCAACCTCACCAGCCACACTCACCAAAAACACAATCACAATAGGTAGTAGTATATAAGAACAAGAGTATTGGGTAACCCGCACCATTTCCCACTAGTTATTTTCTCTTCCTAACGGCGAACGTCCTGACGCTACCACACTCTTCCCGCCCGCACACACCTGGGCCTCACAAACCACACATCCCGCCCGCACACACTTGGGTCTCACAACCACGTATCCTGCCCACACACACGTGGGCCTCACAACCATGTATCCCGCCCACACACACCTGGGCCTCACAACCACGTATCCTGCCCGCACACACCTGGGCCTCATCCCGAAGATTCTTGGGAACAATAAACCTTCCCTGAGAGTCTTGGGCCAATCCACCCCAATCGAAACCTACCCGAAGAGTCTTAGGTGTAAGGTCACCTCAAGACATCATAGCCTAGGGAAGAAGGAGTGGGAAGGAGCTAGTAACTAAGGGGAAACACCCTCTCCCATGAAATGGGAGTGTTCATCACTAAGTGCTCAACGTGGGTGGGGTACGATAAAACACAAAAGATACAGATATATATATATATATATAGCAACCACTCAGCCCAACCTATGGCTTCTAAACAGAGAAACTGAGAACGTGCCTCGGCACTGCTACCACGAGCATGCATACAACAAACAACCCCAACCCCTTTTAGGTTTTCACGTTTCAGCAGAATTAGTTATTTAGTTCCTTAACTACTGGGCAACTATCCACGACCAACCACATCAAACGTTCGTAAAAGCATATCCCTGCAAACCACAAATCAAGTTAGGAAAGCACAAAAAAACATTTCTTACACTACCACAAAAATAGTTTTTCGCAGTGCCCCCCTTTATCAGCGCTTTCTTAGTAGCGCTGATAAAGGGCCCCCCTTTATCAGCGCTTGTTTAGTAGCGCTGATAAAGGGGGGCCTTTATCAGCTCTTTTTTTAGCGCTGATAAAGGGTCGGCTTCAAAATATATATATATATATATATATATTAATATATAAATATATAAATATAGTTATATTGTTATATAAATATAATATATAATTTTTAAATATATTTTAGAAAAGTATAAATGTACATTTACACTTATTATACTTAATATATAAGATATTTAGTGAAAATGACTTCTTAAAAAATTAAAAAAAATATTTTTAATTAATATTTTGATAATAATTATGGAGTAATAGTCATTTAATAACAATTTGAGGACTAAAAAAATTAAAAAAATTAAAAAAAGATCCAAAATATGTTGAAAACGCAACTCAAACTTCAAACGGCCATAACTTTTGATCCGGGTGTCCGTTTGAGCTCTACCACATATCAAATCGAAGCCTGCGACGAGCTCTACGTCACTGTGACCTGGGGGGGGCCAATCAAGCGTTTTTCAAGGCCAAAAGAGGACAATAAGGCCTCCAAAACTGAGTTTTTTGTCGGGGTACCCAGATTTTTTAACATTTTGTGGATTTTCAAACTCGTTTAAGGGGGGTATTATTGGCTTTTCTTGGAGGGGACTGAATTTATTCCAAGATATTACATTCATATTGATATTATGTCTTTGAAATTTCATCCTTTTTTATAATGAACTTCTATTTATAATCAAATATATAACTATATGTACATATTTTTTATATATTCGCACCTAAAAATTAAATTTTTTAAATAAATAATTAAACATATTTACATATAAAATATATTAGCTTTATCTAAATAATAACTAATATCGATTTTATTTAAAATACTAATATATGAATATTTATATACCTATATATTAATCTAACTATATATATATATTAATCTAACTATATATATATTAATCTAATAACTATATATATATTAATATAACTACATATATATATATTAGTATTACTATAAATATATATATTAATATCACCATAAATATATATATTAATATCACTATATATATATTAATATAACTATATAAATATATATTCATATAACTATATATATGTTAATATAACTATATATATGTTAATATAACTATATATATGTTAATATAACTATATATATGTTAATATAACTATATATATGTTAATATAACTATATATATGTTAATATAACTATATATATGTTAATATAACTATATATATGTTAATATAACTATATATATATATTAATAAAAATATATATTACTATACGAATAAATATAACTAAATATATATATATATATATATATAGATATATATTAATACCACTATATATATATTAATATTACTATATATTATAATATAACTATATATATATATATTAATATAAATATATATTACTATACGAATAAATATAACTAAATATATAAATATATATATATAGAGATATCATGAATTGGAAAGCAAATCAAAATAGAGTATTGGTAAGGGCTTAGACGCGCAGGGGGAGGTCTCGAGTTCAAATCCTGGTGGAGGCAGGGGTGCGCGCGCATGGGGAATATTGGAGCAAGCGCTGTTAAAGGGTGGAGGGGGGTGCGTGGGGTGCGTGGGGTGTTGTATAGGGGCCGAAAAGCGCTGTAAAAGGAGGGGTTCAAGCGCTATAAAAGCCCCCCCCCCCCAATTTGCAGTATTTTTTAATTTTTTTAAATTTTTTTAAATTTTCTAATTTTTTTTAACTTTTATCAGTGCTTTTTTAAAAACGCTGATAAAAGGGTCCTTTATCAGCGCTAAAAGGAAAGCGCTGATAAAGGAAGCGCTGATATAGGACCCCTTTATCAGCACTGATAAAGGGGTACTTTTATCGGCGCTTTTTTTTAGCGTTGATAAAAGACCCCTATATCAGCGCTTTTCGGAGTACTGATAAAGGGGACCCCCCTATCTACGCTGGCTTTATCAGCGCTTTTCTAGCGCTGATAAAGGCCATTTTTAGCGCTGATAAAGGTCGTGTTTGTAGTAGTGTTATTAACCAACAACCCATTGATTATTAATCTCGTTTCATTACCACGACCCACCATTCATTAACTCTTCCACTTTTATTTATCATTCACAACCCATAGTTCATTCTCATTTAAACCCATCCCTGCAGCCCCGCTGCCAACTACCATAACCACAAACACACCGAAACTCACACATCATTATCCCTTTAATACCATTTATCGCAGCCCCGCTGTCCATCACCAACATAGCATTCACACCAACCCACAACCAAGCCAACCGCAGCCCCGCTGCTCACCCGATCCACAACAACCTACAAACACCACCATCACATGCCACGTACCCAAGCCAACACCCACATGTTCATTATTCCATTTTGTTCACCCGGGGTGATCACACAAGGGTTCCATATTTTAAAACAGCCAACATTACGTGATTAACCAAATTCCACTTTCCACAAAGTTTCATTCACAAAAATGGTCTAGAAAGACAGGGCAACATTTAATTGCACAAGAAAAGGCCCCCAACGACCGTGATTTTCAGTAGGCATAATCCTATTCAATTCACAACAGAATATCACAGGATATAAAAATTAAAGTAACAGTAATCACAAACTTCCCAACCCCGTTATATAAGCCAGTTATTATCTTCATTAAACCGGTTCAAAAGTGTTTCACGTAAACAAGAGGACACCCACCCCGCATGATGCACAATTTAGAGAGACGAAGGTAAGATCCCTAACTCAACAGGTTCTAATCACAACGCTCCCCCGGATCAACTTTAGAAGACGTCCATCGGCGTCCGTCACTTCTGTCGAGTCCCAGAAAAACCTCCTCAGGTGGAAATCGGAAAGTAAAGGCCGAAGGAAAGACAACAGATCTAAACTCAAAAGTTTCGCCTCGTCGTTATGATCCTGTGGCCGCTGACGGATCGTAAATCGGAGCTCGGACGAAGAAGGCATGGAAGAAAAGGAGCCTTCGAGTCTCTTGAGAGAGCTCTGCTCAGAGGAATGGGGAGGAGAGGGGTGAGTTGAAAAGGAGGAGGGGACCCCTCCTTTTATAGGCGAGAAAAAAAAAGTACACTTCATGTACTTTATGGTATACGGCATGTACTTGGCCATTTCACACGGTCATCACGCGGCTTCCAACACGGCCTTCAACGCGGAACGCAGCCGTTGACTGGTCAACACACAGCTTGAAGGTAACGCATACGCGGAGAGGGACTACACGGTGTGTAGTATTGGATACACGGCGTGTACCCATTTATTTCACACGGCTCCAACACGGTACACAGTCATTGATTGGTCAACACATGGTAACGCGTACGCAGGGAGGGACTACAGGGCGTGTAGTTTGGGGTACACGGCGTGTAGTCTGGGGTACACGACGTGTACCCATTTATTTCACACGGCAAGGACACGGCCTTGAACATGGGGTATACTCGGCGAGGGGGTACACGGCGTGTACTCGCACTACACGGCGTGTAGTTTCAAAATTCTGGAAAGTGTGGGAAAAGTCCACTTTACCCTCCAGAACACTTAGTGACCTTCTTTTTGACAAAGGAATGGGCCGGAGAGGTCCGGGCCATTACACCACCCATAGCATATGATGGACTGCCACATAAGTGTTCATCCCTTTCCACTCAAATCACCCTTACATATGTGCCAACATGAACCTCACGTGCCTACCCACACATATGCAGATGATCTTAAGGAATATCAAGGGTCTCACTTTCCATTTCATTTCCAAATCCAAACATAAGCCAAATTTTTTAAACCAAAATACTTCCTTATTTAAAAACCCATTTCACCAATTTCCAAAACAATTCGAAAGAAAAACCTTTTTACCAGTTTTAAAACCATTAGAAAAAGAGACCTTTTGTAAGAACCCGGGTTTTTAGAACGGGCCAAATCCCGCCCCTGTTTGAACTTTTTGACTGGTTTCTGAGAAGTCTGGAAAATCTAGGCAGTTTTTGGAAATTTCCAGACTACACGCCGTGTATGTGCTAACTGAGTGACCGACCGTGTGCTCACCGAGTACATGCCATGTGATGACCTTGTAGAAAATTCTTACTACACGGTGTGTATTTATAGACACGTCGTGTACCCTTACCCGTGTGAGGCCAAGAACATGTCGTGTGGTGCCTAGGTACAAATTTCCATTTACACGACGTGTAGTCTTCCTTGATACACCGTGTAACCATGTTTCGTGTAGTGGCTGAGTCCCTGGTTGTGTGTTGACCGTGTGCTCAGTCCAAACTATGTGTTGGACTCCGCTTAATTCGGAGTACGAAAACCCATCTACACGGCGTGTACTTTTATTTTTATTTGATCGTCCGAGACATCGTCGCATCTTATTTCCAAAAAACTCTTCTTCTTCCCCGTGGGACGAACCCTTCATTCGAGAACCTCCAAAAAATAGAAACCCTCCCAGAATCTTCATATGTTGTTCGTTCTTCGATCCGTCAGTGGAAGTGGGACCGCATCGGAGAGGTTAACCCCACGCACCCTTCTTCGTCCTTGATTCCTCGCCTGTTTCTCCACATATTCCATCCGAACAGAATTGTCGGGTTTTGACGGAAATGTAGATCTACCGCGATTTAGACCGATTCAGAGGCTGATATCAAGGGAGTGTCATCGTACGATTACGAGGTGGGTGGTGTATACCTTCTTTCGTGTTTTCGTAGACTTTTGGGGGTTGCGACCTTCGGGCGCAATGTTGGGTATTGAGCGAAACCCTTGTTTATTTATCGTTAATAGTTTATCTACATTGTGGGGTGACACTAGGTATTCCCTGAACCTTGTTGTGCTTGAGCGAGGCCGGGTGAGAGGTTATAGCTCGTTTGGGGTAATTCGGCTGGGGGTGCCGAAATGAGTATGTTTGGACCAGTATTTAAATTGCTGAATTTAGACTGCTTTTGATGATGTTGGATTAAACTGCGGAGTTTGATTTGTTAAAGCATGTTAGTAATATGTTTAAGACATTTAAAACCTTAGGTACTGGTATGGATTATCACAAGTTAGTGCAATTTGACTGTTTAGTAATTTCCTATTTAAAGTGATGCTTCCAAGTATGAATATGAAATGTGTGATATTGCCTGTGTTGAATTGATTATTGTGTTGGGCGTGGCCCGGATATATTGTTGAGTGATGGGGATCACAGGTTGGGGCTTTGGCTTGGGTTACTTTGGGTGGTTGCTACCATAGGATTGGGCGTCATGGATGTCGGTTGAGGCAGTTGGACTGTCGGGTTGGGCTTGGCCTGGGTTACTTGGATGGCAAGGCCATCAGACTTGAGAGACAGGTTCGCAGGGGCACAAGGTGTCAGATGTGTTGTGGCTTGGGGACATACTGAGGTGATTACCGCTCACCGGTTACTTTTGAGTAGTGTGCACACAAATAGACTCTGAGATGAGGTGGTACGGCCACTCGCTGGGTAGAGGCCCCCAGTAGATACGGTTAGGTATTTTTGGTTTGGGGGTGCTTGCCATAGGAAGCCACGTGGAAGGTGAGGAGCCTTCAGGAGATAACTTTGAGGCGGTCAGGTTGGGGGTAGAGGCTCGCTGTGATTTGAGGGCAGACATCGTTGTCCCTCCGGTTATTATTTGAGGACAGGTATCATTGTTTCTATGGATGTTGTGTCATGGGCAGGTTGAGCTTCTGAGCTGGGTTACGATCGTTGGGAATGCCTTCGAGACGTCGGTACTTGAGACACATGGTGTCAGGTGGCACGAGGTGTCGGGCTACAGACCATAGATTCCGGCATTGGCTGAAGCAGGTGACACTTCCTGGTGGCTACTGAGTACCAGTGAAGTTCATGTTTACTTTTGGGCATTGTATTGTTTACTACTTTCCTTATATAAGCATGTCTTCCTAAACACTTATATTAGGTATGAACCCTTGGGTGGCATCCTACTGAGACTTTTCTCACACCCTACATGGGCCCTTCGGGACGCGTGTAGACTTTATGAAATTGCGTGCAGGTAAAGGGTCAACCTCAAGAGCTGGACTTTAGTGTTGTTGGCATGGAGACTGGTATGGACCTTGAGGTCGTGCCTTACTGGAGTTACTTTGTTTAGTTTCTTTTCTTCTTATCCGCATGCTTACCTTGTTATGTAGAAACTGTTGGTTAGCAATTGGCGCCATTATATATTGAGTTGTATGACTTGTTTTCGATGCATGCCTTGTTTGTTTACAGTAGTAGTTGATGTTGATTGTTTCCATGTTGTTATGTTTACTTTCTGTTGTTGTTGTTTCTATATTGCTTTTACTGGTTTATTGGTATTATTATGCTTCCGCTATGGGGGTCTGGTTTGGGTCTATTGAGTCATTTATTTCCGCTGCATATTTTAGCTTTATACTTGGACCAGTACCATTTTATTCCTCCGAGAGGGTATAGCCTCCCCACTATACCTATTCAGACCCTCGCTGCTAGTCGGTAGCCTTTGGTGTTCAGGGGAGGTGCGCCTAAGGTAGTAACACCCGACCCGTTCGGCACTTTTCGGGTGGATAGTCGGGTCCGGGTCGTTACACCTTTCATTTCAAAACCACCTTAATTTACCAAAACACTCTAACACCAACTAAAATCAAGACAAATTATAACCAAAATGAACCACCGGAATGAGGAACTATACCTCTGACTAACCCAATGACATGGTAGTGGGCCACGCTCCAAGTAAGGAATAACTCTAAGAAGACCATGAACTGGGAACTTAGACTCCACATGGGTCACTACTCCATGTGGAGTCTCAGCGTGGCACTGAGTCACCTCTATTTTCATCCCTCAATCCAAAACAAAGACAAAATACATAAAACCCGGACTACCCCCGGTAACTCAGGTCTCTTCATGAGTGGTGGTGATCAGGCACCGACTCATGACCTACCTCATGATCCCCAACAAACCTAATCTCCAACTACCGAACACCCCAAATATCAAGGGTCTGTTCTGATACCATTTTGTCACGAACCAACCTGGGTTGACCCTGAAACGGTCACCCGAGTTGGTTTGCGGTATGGGCCGAAGGGCGTTCCTAATCCCCGCAGGTTGACAACTAGTTCCAAGCATCAAAACATACACATGGGAACGATTTAAGCCCAAAATAAATGACCAAGATCAAATAAATAAATGAATAAAAACTGAAAAACACAGATAACCACTAACAACGGAAAGAAGATAAATTGCACATGCCTCCATGTGACCTTCTAGGTCACCACCCAACCAAAGACCAACCTTACTCAAATAATGAGAAACTAAGCCATGATAACCTGAGCAAAGGGAACCTGCAACTAAAATGATAAAATAGGCATGAGCACCAAAATTCTTGGTAGGGATGCCAAGAATAAACCACTGAATCCAAAAGTTCACTTTCCTAAAACAGTCCAAGAACACTAGTTTGAAAATGTAGTTACAAAATAAGGTTTTCATTTAAAAGAAAACAGCATCATTTTTTACATTTTTAAAATCCAACTCACACTAAAAATCATATCAAAAACTAATCCCCCTGTTTATAAACAAAATCCAAAAAGAATCAATACCAAGGCTATGCAAAATAGAAATAAATAAATAGTACAAGTTGGAAATAAACTAATAGGTATTGTAGCAAATAAACAAGCAATACAATAATAATAACCATGGGTGATCCTAAACATCCCTAGAAGAACCCTGGACGTACTTGATTTGGAACCACCTGTCGACATATGGTGAATCCCCTAATTCAATAACCTACTAGTTTCCCTAACCTGGCCTCACTAGTGGCACAACCCGCCCAGACTAACAACTAATCCAGGGGGTACCAACCCATCCAATCGGGGTTGATCAACAACTGTCACTCGAACCTCTAAAAGACGTCCAGGAACCCATGGTGGTGGTAGTAATGTTGTGTAAGTAGGAGGCACTCGCACACGTGACTTACCTTAACTGTTGTCACCACACTTGCCTACCCTAAACACAGACACTCTATACGATAACCCATAAAGGGATATCCCCCTATAGAGGCGCCCCATAAATATATACATACTTATATCACATATTCACATCATATCATCAAAGGTGCCAACTAGGTTGTCACGTCCTACTAACATCAAAATCATTTCAGTAAACATTTTAAATCACCGACCGGATACTCACTTTTACCTAAATAAATTTTTATCTATAATCAATACAAACTGGCCTTTAGTTCACAACATTTAACCACTTAATAAAAACACTTGTAAACTAATTTCAAAACAAAAAAACATGATATTTATACTAATGTGGCCAAATGGGCCTTTAAACTAAGCTTTCACTAAAATGCACCCAAGTTCATTTTTAAAACCAAGTTGAAACACACAATTATACGAAAGTGCCAAACGATCTTTCAAACTACTTACAAACCAACCCTCTTTTACAAATGCTAAACGGTCCCTAGCTTCCGACCACTCACATAAGCATGTTTAAGGCCAACTGGGCCAAACCATAAGGAACACATTTGGAACCATGTTTAAATACAAGTAACACCACTTCCCCCATTTTAATAAAAAAAGAAACTTTATAAAACATTTCAAACTAACCCTTTTTTCCATTTTCATACCAAAACCATTTCCATTTTTAAATCGGCCACTAGTTTTCAAATAACCCCAATCCAATTTCACAAAACTCACAATGATGCAAATTCGGGTTTAGAAATCATTGAACTTACCAAAACAACACACAAACCATACTTTAAAAATCGTCACATCCTACACGTAAAACCCAAAACACAAACTATCCATTTTAATGAAACATTTTCAATGGGAAAACACCATAATAAATTAACTAAATACATGATGCAAGTGCAAACAAAGTTTAAAAATTATCAAAACAAAATTTGACATTCAATCGAACGCAACAGGAGAATCAATACATGGGTATAATCAAAGAATCACTTCAAAAGTCATTTTTAAAAAATTATAAAAAGTGGGAAAAACTATAACAAACTATTAAAAAGTATTACGAAGGTGTGTTTCATGTTTAAAATATTATCAAAACAACATTCGACATCCGATGAACACATTTTTTTCATAGGCACGTATAAGCATAACCAGGAAAACATTTCAAAACTATTTTTAGCAATATCAACTAACTTGAAAACACTATAAAAAATTAACTAAGTGTGTTATGAAGGTGAGAGTCAAGTCAAATATTTAATTAAAAACATTCAAGAATTAAATGAACTTAATCGGAAAGGAAAACACGGATTTGCCTACCTCAATGGTGTGTGATCGTGATGCCACTTCAGTGGAAGGAAAGACCGAGCTTTACGGTCCCTTTGTACACCCTAAAAACTGAGAAAAACGCAAAAATAAAAAACCCAAGATTAGGGTTTGTCCAACTTAAGGAAAAAACCCCAAAATAATGAGGGGAATCATGGTCGATAGTAGGCCACCGAACAGAGAAGGGCGCACCGGGAAGGGGAGGTTTGGTCGGGGGGGTCGTGCGAGCACAAGGGAGAAGAGGGGATGGGATTTGTGCACTATGTTGGAGGGAGAGGGAGTTCCAAGAGATGGCGTTCCGCAAGGAGGTAGGGTGGAGTGGCGAGGGGAAGTTGGCCGGAGCGGGTTGGCTGGAGGCGCGGAGGGGGGGTCTGGGTGCGCAGCGCGTAGGGGAAAGGGGGGGTGTGGGATTAGGTTTCCTTTCCCTTTTCTTAATTTTATTATAATAATAATAAAATAATAACAATAATATTATTATTAAAAATAATAATAAAATAATAATAATAATAATACCAATAATATAATAATAAAAATTCTAATAATTATTATAATAATTTTTCTTAAAAATAATAATAGTAATAATAATAATAATAATATTTATAATACAATATTAGTAATTCTAATAATATTATTAATAATAATAATAATCACATTAATAACATTTTTTTCATTTCATTAATAATAATAATATTAATAACAAGTTTAAAAATAATACTATTAATATCACTTTAGAAATAATAGTATTAAAAAAATTTAATAATACTAAAAATATTATTATCTACACAATATTATTATTATTAAGGTATAAAAATTTATAAAATTTATTTATTTTAAGATTTGGGTAGTTGCACGGTCACCTGGGCCGACCGCACGGTTACTGTTAACCGTGCGGTATTCGTGCACCGGCCCAAAACCCATAAAAAATAACAATCCTCCAAAAATTTAAACCAGCACTCAACCTGAGCCTCGACGAGAGTAACCAAAGCCAAGAAAAATGAAATAAAAATAAATTTAAAAGTAGAGGTGTGACAATTGTCCCCACCATAGACATTTTTGACCCCTATAAAGTCACCCAATCGAATGATAGACATACCTTGAATCCATGCCCAATTGAAACCGAAAGAAACCAAAACATAAGAGAATGGGAGAAACAAGAGGGTTCTCCCCACCACAAGGATTATACTAGTAGGGAAATTAAAACCCAAACATACCACCCCAAGAAGGGGCCCCATGAAGGAACTCCCAACTGATCCAAACCAACTTTCGTCGCACGAGCGAAACAACACTGCCACAAAACTCACACAAAAAACCTACCCCGAAACAACTCGGCATATCGGAATGCCGAAACGGGAACACTTCCTATAAGAACCAACGACCCTCAGAACAAGGGTGAATAACAACACTACTAGAATCAACAATCCCCCACACTGGCTGAATTTCACAACATTAAAAAAAACTCTGAGAAGAACTCAATTTAAACGGTAGACCCAAAACACTATCCACCCACTTCACAGAACCCAAATGTCCTCAAACGAACACTGCTAAACTAGAACCAACACCTCACCTCCAATGGTCGAACATCTCTTAAGAATAATGAATGTCTCAAGGATTCCTATCCAAATAAACCAAACTGTTTACATCACATCAGAATATACCCGTCACACCTTCACACTGAAATGATGAACCTACCCCTATTGAGAAACGAAAGCAAGGAAATTTCAGATATTCCTATCTTAACATGGAAAAAAAGAACAAGACTGAGGTCCCACACACCCTTGACAACTCCTGAATATGCATGAGCTTCACCCCGAGACCTGAGGTTGGGGATCTGATGGCCGAAACATCTTATGCTTCACGGTCAGGTACTAGCATCCCCCGATCAAAATTCTTTCCCCAAACAACACTTCTTACAGAACTTTCCCTAGCGACCCAAATGACCACAACAATGACAAAACTTTAGAGGGATGCGACAAAATGGCTTGGAATGCCTAAACCGGCCACACTGGTGGCACGTAAGAGAACGATCTGACAAACTGAAAGTTGGCACCAATGAACAAAATTTCTTCAAGAATAGGTTCCTCTGGCACACCATGCTCTCCAGATGGAGAACCTTTGCAAAATCCGACCACCACCAATTACACCCCTACTCCAATGACAAAAAGTCATTCAACCTTCACTGATTCAAAACTGGACCCACCATTAAAACCAAAATGGCACTAACTTTAACAAACTCGGGAGTTCCCAACAACCCGAAGACATACTCTACTTCCAAAACCACACAACTTTCCCAACAAACCTCAATTACCTCAATAAACTAGCAACACTTAAAAAGAACTGAAACTGAGCATGACTCACTGGCTATATTAGCGACCTTTCTGGGCAGCATACTCCAAGAAACATGAAAAACACTCCCAAAAGTAGCACTCCCAAGACAAGGGTAACTTGCTCATAAGCCAAACATATACAAACACAAGCAAAATCCACCTTTCTAAAAACTGCCATTTCTTTTAAATTTCAAAACTGCCTTATTCCAAATCCACTCTCCAAATACCAAAACCCACTTTTCAAGAAAAACCAAGTCCCAAAATGACTTTTTCATTCAAGTCCATTTTAGAAAAATCATTCCAAGCCTTAAGTCCCAAAACCCCACCCATGGAATCATATAAACCAACACATAAGTGTTCATCCCTGTCCATTCAAATCATCCATACATATGTGCCAACATGCACCTCACGTGCCTACCCACACATATGCGGACGATCCTAAGGAATACCAAGGGTCACACTTTCCATTACATTACCAAATCCAAACATAATCCAAATTTTTCAAACCAAAATACTTCCTTATTTAAAAACCCATTTCATCAATTTCGAAAATAATTTGAAAGAAAACAGTTTTTGCTAGTGTTAAAAGCATTATAAAAAGAGCCATTTCATTTTAAAAACCACCTTTATTTCCAAAAACACTCTTAAAACCAACCGAAATCAAGACAAATTACAACCAACACGAACCACCGGAATGAGGAACTAGTGCCTCTAACTGACCTAGTGACATGGTAGTGGGCCACGCTCTAAGTAAGGCATAACACTAAGAGGACCTTGAACTCGGAACTTGGACTTCACATGGGTCACTACTCCATGTGGGGTCTTAGTGTGGCACTGAGTCACCACTATTTCCATACCTCAATCCAAAACAAAGACAAAAGACTTAAAACTCATACTACCCCTGGTAACTTAGGTCTCATCATGAGTAGTGGTGATCCAGCACCAATCCATGACCTACCTTCTAAGCCCCGAAAATCCTGATCTCCAACTACCAAACACCCCAAATATCAAGGCTCTACTCTGATGTCATTTTGTCATGAACCAACCCGGGTCGACCCTAAACCGGTCACCTGAGACCATCTGCGGTATGGCCCAAATGGGCATTCTTGATCCCCATGGGTTGGCAATTAGTGTCGGACATCAAAACATACATGTGGAAACTATTTAAGCCCAAAATAAATAACCAATATCAAATAAATCAATGAATAAAAACCGAACAACATAGATAACCACTAACAACAGAAAGAAGATAAATTGCACATAGCTCCATGTGACCTTCTAAGTCACCACCCAACCAACTACCAACCTTGCTCCAATAATGAGCTACTAAGCCGTGAAAACCTGAGCAAAGGGAACCTGAGAAAAGGGAACCTGCAACTGAAATGATAAAATAGGCATGAGTACCGAAATGCTCGGTAGGGATGCAGAGAATAAACCACTAAATCCAAAATTTCCCTTTCCCAAAATAGTCCAAGAACACTAGTTTGAAAATATAGTTACGAAGTAGGGTTTTAATTTAAAAGAAAACAACAACATTTTTTCCATTTCTAAAATCCAACTCATGCTACAAATCGTTTCAAAAACCAATCCCCCCATTTATAAACAAAATCCAAAAAAACAATACCAAGGTTATGCTAAACATAAATAAATAAACAGTACAGGATGGAAATAAACTAACATGTATAGGAGAAAATAAATAAGAAATACAATAATAATAACCATGGGTGATTATAAACATCCCTAGAATACTCGTGGACGTACTCAGTTCAGAACCACATGTCGACGTATGGTGAAGCCCCTAAGTCAATAACCAATCAGCTTCCCTAACCTGGACTCACTAGTGGCACAACCCACCTAGCATAACAACAAATCCTGGGGGTCCCAACTCATCTAATCGGGGTTGATCAGCAACCATCACTCGACCCTCTATAATGCGCCCAGGAACCCATAGTGGTAGTAGTAATGTTGTGTAAGTAGGAGGCTCTCACACATGTGACTCACCTTAGTTGTCGCCACCGCACTTGCCTACCCCAAACATGGACACTCTATATGATAACCCATAAAGGGATATCCCCCTATAGAGGTGCCCCATAAATATATACATACTTATATCACATATTCAGATCATATCATTGAAGGTGCCAACTAGGTCGTCACGTCATACTAACATCAAAATCATTTCAGTAAACATTTTAAATCGTCGACCGGAAACTCATTTTTACCAAAATAAATTCTTTTCTGTAATCAGTACAAACAGGTCTTTAGTTCACAACATTCAACCACTTAACAACAACACTTAGAAACCAATTTCAAAACAAAAACAAACATGATATTTATACTAACGTGGCCAAATGGTCCTTTAAACCAAGCTTTCACCAAAGTGCACCCAATTGCATTTTTAAAACCAAGTCGAAACACACAAAGTATACGAAAGTTCCAAACAGACTTTCAAACTACTTACAAACCAACCCTCTTTTACAAATGCCAAGTGGGCACTGGATTCCAACCACTCACACAAGCATGTTTCAAGGCCAACTGGTCCAAACCATAAGGAACACATTTGGAACCATGTTTAAACACAAGTAACACCACTTCCCCCATTTTAGTAAAAACAAGAAACTTTATAAAACATGTTAAACGGGGCCTTTTTCCATTTTCATACCAAAACCATTTCCATTTTTAAATCAGATACTAGTTTTCAAATAACCCCAACCCAATTTCAAAAAACTCAAAATGATGTAACTTCGGGTTTAGAAGTCATTAAACTTACCAAAAAAACACACAAACCATACTTTACGAATCGCCACATCCTACACGTAAAACCCAGAACACAAACTAACCATTTTAATGAAGCATTTTCAATGGTAAAACGCCATAATGAATTAACTACATACATGATGCAGGTGCAAAAAAAGTTTAAAATTATCAAAACAAAATTTGACATCCAATCGAACACAACAGGTGCATCAATACATGGGTATATTCAAAGAATCGCTTCAAAAGACATTTTTAACAAATTATACAAACTGGAAAACACTATAAAAAACTATTGAAAAGTATTACGAAGGTGTGTGTCTTGTTTAAAAAATTATCAAAACAACATTTGACATCCAATGAACACATTTTTTCCATAGGCACATATAAGCATAACCAGGAAAACACTCCAAAACTATTTTTATCAAAATCAATTGACTTGAAAACACTATAGAAAATTAATTAATTGTGTTACGAAGGTGTGATTCAAGTCAAATATTTAATTAAAAACACTAAAGAATTAAATGGACTTAATCAGAATGGAAAACGCAGATTCACCCACCTCAATGGTGTGCGACCGTGACGCCGCTTCAGCGGAAGGAAAGACCGAGATTTACGGTCCCTTCACACACCCTAAAAACTAAGAAAAACACACAAATAAAAACCCCACGATTAGGTTTTTTCCAACTTGAGGAAAAATCCCCCAAAACAGTGAGGGGAATCATGGTCGATAGTAGGCCACCAGATAGAAAAGGGCACGCTGGGAAGGGGAGGTTTAGTCGGAGGGTTGCATGCGCACAAGGGAGCAAAGGGGATGGGGTTCGTGCGCTTCGCTGGAGGGAGAGGGAGTGCTGGGAGATAGTGCACCGCAAAGAGGCAGGGTGGAGCGGTGAGGGGAGGCTGGCTGGAGGCGCGGAGGGGGGGGTATAGGTGCGCAGGGGAAAGGGGGGTGCGGGATTAGGTTTCCTTTCCCTTTTTTCATTTTATAATAATAATAATAATAATAATAATAATAATGTTAATAATAATAACATAATAATAATAATACCAATAATATAATAATAAAAATTCTAATAAATATTATAATCATTTTTCTTAAAAATAATAACACTGATAATAATAATAATATCAATAATACCATAATAGTAATTATAATAATAATAATAATAATAATAATCACATTAATAAAAAAAATTCATTTATTTAATAATAATAATATTAATTACAAATTTAAAAATAATACTATTAATATCAGTTTAGAAATAATAGTACTACAACAATTTAATGATACTAATAATATTATTATCTACAAAATATTATTATTATTATTATTAAGGTATAAATATTTATAAAATTTATTTATTTTAAGATTTGGGTAGTTTCACAGTCACCAGGGCCAACCGCATGGTTACCGCTAACCATGCGGTGCCCGTGAACCGGCCCAAAACCCATCAAAAATAACAATCCTCCAAAATTTTAAACCAGAACTCAACCCAAGCCTTGACGAGAGTAACCAAATCCAATAAATAATGAAATAAAAATAAATTTAAAAGTCGTGGTGTGACAATTCTCTCCACCATTGACACTTTCTACCCCCAGAAAGTCACTCAGCCGAACGATAGAAAGAACTTGAATTCATGCCTGATTGAAACTGAAAGAAACCAAAACACAAGAGAATGGAAGAACATGAGAGTGTTCTCCCCACCCCAAGGATTATAATAGAAAGAAAATTAAAACCCAACCATACCACCCTGGGAAGGGGCCCCACGTGGGAACTCCCAACTAATCCAAACCAACTTCTATCGCATGAGTGGAACAACATCGCCATGAAACTCACACAGAAAACCTACCCTGAAACAACCCGACATACCAAAACATCGGAATGGGAACACTTCCTACAAGAACCAACGACTCTCCGAACGAGGGAGAATAACACTACCAGAATCAACAATCCCCCACACCGGCCAAATTTCACAACACTAGGGAAAACTCCAAGAAGAACTCAATTTAAACGGCAAACCCAAAACACTATCCACCCACTTCACAGAACCCAAACATCCCCAAACGAACACCACTAAACTAGAACCAACACCTCACCTCCAATGGTCGAACAGCTCTTAAGAAGAATGAATGAATCAAGGATCCCCATCCAAATGAACTGAACTGTTTACATCACATCAGAATATACCTATCACACCTTCACATTGAAACGATGAACCTACCCCTGATGAGAAACGAAAGCAAGGAAATTTAATATATTCTTATATCAACATGGAAAACAAGAACTGGACCGAGGTCCCACACACCCTTGGAAACTCCTGACTCTGCATGAGCTTCACCCCTATACCTGAGGCTGGGGTTCTGATGGTCGAAACATCTTATACCCCATAGTTAGGTACTATCATCCCCGGGTCAAGATTGTTTCCCCAAACGACGCTTCTTACAAAAACTTTTACTAGCGACCCAAATGACCACAACAATGAAAAAACTTCGGAGGGATGCAATAAAATGGCTTGGAATGCCTAAACCGACCACACTAGTGGCACGTAAGAGAACGGTCTGACAAACCAAAAGTCGGCACCGACGAACGAGATTTCTTCAAGAAGAGGTTTTTGTGGCACACCCCGCTCACTATATGGGGAACCTTCACACAATCCGACCACCACCAATTACACCCCAACTCCAATGAAAAAGAGTCAATAAACCTCCACTGATCCAAAACCAGACCCCTCATTAATACTGAAATGACACTAACTTTAACAAACTCGGGAGTTACCAACAACTCGAAGACATGCTCTAATTCCACAACCACAAAACTGTCCCAACAAACCTCAGTTACCTAGATAAAATAGAAACAATTAAAAAGAATCGAAACTGATATGACTCATTGGCTATATTAGCGACCTTTTCGGGCAGCATACTCCAAGCAACATGAAAAACACACCCAAAAGCAGAACTCCCAAGCCAAGGGTGACATGCTCATAATCCAAACATATACAAACACAGGAAAAATATACTCTAAAAACCACCATTTATTTTAAATTTCAAAAATGACTTATTTCAAGGCCACTCTCCAAATACCAAAACCCACTTTTCAAGAAAAACCAAGTCCTGAAATGATTTTTTCATTCAAGCCTATTTTAGAAAAATCATGTCAAGCCTTAAATCCCAAAACCCCACCCATGGAATCCTATGAACCACCACATAAGTGTTCATCCATTTATACTCAAATCACCCATACATATTTGCCAACGTGCACCTCACATGCCTACCCACACATATGCGGATGTTCCTAAGGAATACCAAGGGTCGCACTTTCCATTCTGTTACCAAATCCAAACATAAGACAAATTTTTCAAACCAAAATACTTCCTCATTTAAAAATGTATTTCACCAATTTCCAAAATAATTGGAAAGAAAACCCTTTTTACTAGTTTTAAAACCATTAGAAAAAGAGCCCTTTCATTTCAAAACCACCTTCATTTCCAAAAACACTCTAACACCAACCGAAATCAAGACAAAGTACAACCAACACGAACCACCAGAATGAGAAACTAGTGCTTCTAACTAACCTGGCGATGTGGTAGTGGGTCACACTCAAAGTAAGGCATAACAATAAGAGGACCTTAAACTAGTCACTTGGACTCCACATGGGTCACTACTCCATGTGGGGTCTCAGCATGGCACTGAGTCACCTCTATTGTCATCCCTCAATCCAAAACAAAGACAAAAGACTTAAAATCTAGACTTCCCTTGGTAACTCAGGTCTCATCATGAGTGGTGGTGATTAGGCACCAACCCATGACCTACCTCTTGAGCCCCAACAATCCAAATCTCCAACTACCGAACACCCCAAATATCAAGGGTCTGCTCTGATATCATTTTGTCATGAACCAACCCAGGTCGACCCTAAACCAGTCACCTGAGCCGGTCTGTAGCATGGCCCGAAGGGCTTTCCCGGTCCCCACGGGATGACAACTAGTGGCGGGCATCAAAACATACATGTGGGAATGATTTAAGCCCAAAATAAATAACTAGAATCATATAAATAAATGAATAAAAACTGAGCAACATAGATAACCATTAACAACAGAAAGAAGATAAACTGCACATACCTCCATGTGACATTCTAGGTCACCACCCAACCAAAGACCAACCTTGCTCCAATAATGAGAAACTAAGCCACGAGAACCTAAGCAAAGGGAACCTGCAACTAAAATGATAAAATAGGTGTGAGCACCGAAATGCTCGGTAGGGATGCCAAGAATAAAACACAGAATCCAAAGTGCCCTTTCCCAAAACAGTCCAAGAACACTAGTTTGAAAACATAGTTACGAAGTATGATTTTCATTTAAAAACAAACAACATCATTTTTTCCATTTTTAAAATCCAACTCATGCTGCAAATCATTTCCAAAACCAATCCCCTCATTTATAAACAAAATCCAAAAAGAAGAAATATCAAGGTTGTGCTAAACAGAAATAAATAAACAGTACAAGCTATAAATGAACTAATAGGTATAGCAGCAAATAAACAATAAATACAATAATAATAACCATGGGAAATCTTAAACATCCCTAGAAGACCCCTGGACGTACTCGGTTCGGAACCACTTGTCAGCGTATGGTGAAACCCCTTAGTCAATAACCAACTAGCTGCCCTAACTTGGCCTCGCTAGTGGCACAAACCACCTGGCCTAACAAAAAATCCAGGGGGTACCAACCCATATAATCAAGGTTGATCAAAAACTGTCACTCGTCCCTCTAAAAGACGTCCAGGAACCTGTGGTGGTAATAGTAATGTTGTGTAAGTAGAAGACCCTCACACGCGTGACTCACCTTAGTTGTCGTCACCGCACTTGCCTACCTCAAACACGGACACTATATATGATAACCCATAAAGGGATATCCCCCTATAAAGGTGCCCTGTAAATATATACATACTTATATCACATATTCACATCATATCATCGAAGATGTCAACTAGGATGTCACGTTATAATAACATCAAAATCATTTCAGTAAACATTTTAAATGGCCAACCGGATACTCACTTCTACCAAAATAAATTCTTTTGTATAATCAATACAAATGAACATTTAGTTCACAACATTCAACCACTTAATAGCAGCACTTGGAAATCAATTTCAAAAAAAAATCAAAAACAATCTTTATACTAATGTGGCTAAATGGGCCTTTAAACCAAGCTTTCACCCAAGTGCACCCAAGTGCATTTTTAAAACCAAGTCGAAACACACAAAGTATACGAAAGTGCCAAACGGTCTTTCAAACTACTTACAAACTAGCCCTCTTTTACAAACGCCAAATGATCCCTAGATTCCAACCACTCATGCAAGCATGTTTCAAGGCCAACCGGGCCAAACCATAAGGAACACATTTGGAGCCATGTTTAAACACAAATAACACCACTTCCCCCGTTTTAGAAAAAACAAGCAACTTTATAAAACATGTTAAACGAGCCCTTTTTTCCATTTGCATACCAAAACCATTTCCATTTTTAAATCGACCACTGGTTTTCAAATAACTCCAACCCAAATTCACAAAACTCACAATGATGTAACTTCAGGTTTATAAATCATTGAACTTACCAAAACAACACACAAAGCATGCTTTACAAATCGCCACATCCTACACGTAAAACCCAGAACACAGACTAACCATTTTAATGTAACATTTTCAATGGGAAAACACCATAATGAATTAACTACATACATGATGTTGGTGCAAAGAAAGTTTAAAAATTATCAAAACAAAATTTGACATTCAATCGAACGCAACAGGTGCAGCTATACATGGGAATATTCAAAGAATCACTTCAAAAGTCATTTTTAACAAATTATACAAACTGGAAAACACTAAAAAACTATTGAAAAATATTACGAAGGTGTGTGTCATGTTTAAAGAATTATCAAAACAAACATTTGACATATAATGAACACATTTTTTCCATAGGCACATATAAGCATAACCGGGAAAACACTTCAAAACAATTTTTAGCAAAATCAACTGACTTGAAAACTCTATAGAAAATCAACTAAGTGTGATACGAAGGCGCGAGTCAAGTCAAATATTTTATTAAAAACACTCAAGCATTAAATGGGCTTAATCGAAAAGGAAAATGTGGATTCACCTACCTCAATGGCATACGATCGTGATGCCGCTTCAGTGAAAGGAAAGATCGAGCTTTGTGGTCCCTTCACACACCCTAAAAACTGAGAAAAAATAAACAAATAAAAGCCCCACAATTAGGGTTAGGCCAACTCGAGGAAAAAAACCCAAAACAAAATGGAATACAACAAACCGGAGGGGTGATGGCTACCAGCGAGGGGAATCACGGCCAGTAGTAGGCCGACGGACATAGAAGGGCGCGCCAGGGAGGAGAGGTCCGACCAGGGGGTCGCAAGTGCACAAGGGAGCAGAGGGGAGGGGGTTCGTGCACTACGCCAAAGGGAGAGGGAGAGTTAGGAGATGGTCCTCCGTAAGAAAGCAGGGTAGAGTGGCGATGTAACGTCCCGGTTCCAGAAGCCGCAAAGGGTGCCCCGTACCCGGTTGATCACATTGCCTCAAGTGCATTTCCCCTAACGTCATAGGTTGTCGACTAGCAACGAGGTTCTTGGGTGTAATAGTGGGGAAACTATGCCCTCATTGTAAGAGTAACACAACGGAAGAGAAATAGATATACAATAGCGGAAACAGTAATAATATCAAACAATAAGAAAACAGTGGAAAAGAAGAAACAACTGGAGCACACATATATAAATGATGCATGATATATATGTCTAGGAAAGCATCCAAACACATCACAATGTTGGAATACAGTACTAAACCAAAGAACAAAAGAAAACAAGTAAACTCATCAGAATCGCAAGCCTCAGCTTGGTCCCATGCTCTCCAGCTCCTCAGCAATCAAATACCTGAAGTAGATGGGCGCTTTCCCTTATCTATACTTACAACAATATAATCTGTTTGGACCCAAAAGCATGACCCAAACAGGGTGTGAGACTAATCCCAGTAGGCAACCACCAAAATATATGTGTCTAACAGTCAGTGAATATATATGGCAGACAATATGTAAAAAGACGCAGTAAATAAGGAAGTACTCAGCCGTAGACATTTCCACAGTTTCAAAGCGTTCAATTCCACATATCAAGAAAGCAGTTAATCAAAAACAGGTAACCCTCTAGGATGTACTCACAACATATCCCCTCTGGTCCTACCTAGCAACACAAGCAACCCTCTGGGAAGTATACACAGTCTAACCCCTCTAGTTCAGCTTTATAATAGTCTCTTTGGGGAAGCACTCGCCGTCAATTCCCCCTATAGTCTCATATCAGTAACTAAAGACGCTCTGGGGAAGCACTTACATCACATTCCCCCTGTGCCCCGCGTCGAGGACCTACAGACACTCTGAGGAAGCACTTACGTCAATTCCCCCTATGGTCTTACATCGTAATAGTAAAAACAGACACTCTGGATAAGCTCTTACGTCCATTCTCCCTATGGTCTACTACACCAGGTTCTCACGGCCCTGTGTAAGTCAAGAAAGCATGGAAAGACGTATCGTCCAAAGTAAACCTCAAAAACTACTTGACTAACAGTCTACAACATAACAGCATGACAGATAAACATCACTCCATCCTACAATACTAGGCATGAGAAACAAACAAGACAGCCTAATAGGCTAAGCAAGACCAAACAGTCATAAACAAACATGCATGGGCAAACACCTCCAAAGCATATCAATTAACCCTATTCTCATTCAATTAACCTCTATTCAAGCATACAAGCATAACAGACAATCAACATGGCTAAAATAGTAAACACACAATACCCCGTTTAAGGGTATTGGACACTTTTGCACATATAACTCAAAGACTTTCAACGGAAAGGCACAAACCACCTACCTCGGTGTTGTAGGATCGATATAAGTGAACCTTAAGCCTTGAATCGCCCAATAACACTATAGATCTACAAAAATGTCAAAAATTCTCAACTGAAGATAACTCTTGAAAGAGGGGGAATCAAGAAACGAAGCTCTAGAAGAAGGAAGAACTTATCGAGGCAATCCCAACACAATTGACGGCGGTCGATTTAGAAAACAGATGCTCGGTCGGGGGCTCGGAGAAGGATCAGCGTCGTTCTCTCGTTGTCGGACGAACCAGACCTAGAAGGAGGTGGTTCTGTCCGTCAGACGCGACCCCAGTGCATTTAATGAAAAAAAGAAAGTACACGACATGTACTTTATAAGTACACGGAGTGTACTTGCCTTCACTGGCCCCCGCATTAGGCGGTCTCTAGGCCACTACACACGGTTGTGTGCATGACTGCTACACGGCCAGCACCCGGCTACCCACGGTAACCGGGTACACGACGTGTACTTCAAAAATTTCTAGAAACTCATCTTTTTCCTCAAAAACACCAGAAAAATAAAAACATACCTGAAAAGAAAATCTGGGTTCTTACAAGCGAGGGGAGGCCGACCAGAGCGGGGTAGAGTGGCGAGGGGAGGCTGGCCGGAGCGGGTTGGTCGGAGGCGCGGAGGCTGTGTGCGCAGCGTGCAGGGGAAAGGGGGTGCGAGATTAGGTTTCCTTTCCCTTTTTTCATTTTATAATAATAATAGTAATAATGTTAATAATAATACCCATAATATAATAATAAAAATTCTAATAAATATTATAATCATTTTTCTTAAAAACAATAATAGTAATAGTAATAATAATAATAATAATATCAATAATACAATATTAGTAATTCTAATAACAATAATAATAATAATAATAATCACATTAATAACATCTTTTCATTTCTTTAATAATAATAATATTAATAACAAATTTGAAAACAATAATATTAATATCACTTTAGAAATAATAGTATTACAACAATTTAATAATACTAATAATATTATTATCTACACAGTAATATTATTATTATTATTATTAAGGTATAAACATTTATAAAATTTATTTATTTTAAGATTTGGGTAGTTGCACGGTCACCTGGGCCGATCGCACGGTTACCGCTAACCGTGTGGTGCCCGTGCACCGGCCCGAAACCCATAAAAAATAACAATCCTCAAAAACTTTAAACCATCACTCGACCTGAGCCTCGACGAGAGTAACCAAAGCCAATAAATAATGAAATAAAAATAAATTTAAAAGTTGGAGTGTGAAATAAATATTAATTTGGAGGAGTGTATCTTGACCCAAGACATGATAACATTACTCTTCGAGGATCACATCCACGATGAGTTGGAGTGGGATCAATTTTTGCTTGATTGGAGCCTCTAAAGAAAACATGAATATGAGCTCTTAAGGTTTTTTTCGAAAGGGATTAATATTTCTCGTTATGATCTAATTTCCTTTTCGCACCTTTTCTTTTGTTCGAATTCTCATTCAAATGTTGTATGAGTAATTAATTAATACAACTTATGAATACCAAGAATAATAAATACTTAATAATAATAATTAATAATATAATTAATATTTAATATTTACAACTCATCATGTAATTTATAGTGTAATTATTAATACAATTACTTATTAACATTAGTAGCTCGGTGGTAATGCCCCTACGGTGTAACGACCCAAGGTTTCATTAATGGAAATCTATCTTGATCTAATTAAATGTCTCTTTATGTTTATATAAAATGTCAACTTATTTGGTTTTATGTTAATAATTTTGACCGTTGCTAATATAGTCGTTGAACAGTGATCACATGATTAGTATAAATATAGGACTTTAACAAATCCAATTTACTCAGACAAAAGAAACGATGGCCTCATCCAGTAGAATTGCTCCATACGAAGCTCATTTGTCGGAGCTCGGAAAAGAGGTGGCATCCTTGGGCTTCGCTCTTGACCAATCCCAAGCTGAGCTTCATCATGTCAAGATCGAATGGGACCGTCTACGGGAAAAGTGGAAGTTGATAGAGATTACCACTCGAGAAATGTTATCTGAGCCACCCCAAGAGTCTGTCACCATCGCACACCTTACCCTTAGGTCTTATGCAGCTGTTTTAAGGGGTTATGTAACGAATCGATAGTACTATGTTCATGTACATTATTTTTTTTGTATGTAATAATGAATATACTTTCTTGTCACTATTGATACATTGTAAATAGTTTTTAAAGTGCAAATAGTGTTTTTAGTTATTATTTAATTAAGAAATCTATTTTATTAAATTAAGGGATTGTTGAATTAAATAATTTTTTAATAAAATATTATTATTATTATTATTAGATTAATTTTATTATATATAAATGATCATATAATTGTATGAATACAATTATAATTTTTATTAAGGTTTGAAATCCATTTTTGTCAAAACCCGTGAATTTTTTATAAATGTCGGTTTTTATTTTAAAAGTTAAAATTAACATATTTAGAAAATTATTTAGATAAAATAAATGTTATTTTTGGAATCAGGACGTCGAAATTATCCAATAGTGAATTTTTCATAATTTTCTGAGACAGTCAAATTTTTGAGTAAAAATTAAATACCGTTTAAATATATAATGTGTTTTATGACATCATAATGACCCAATAGTGATGTAATAAAATACTATAATCTTTATGTTCGGACAATATATGTTTTACCATTAAAATAATGTAAGTTTGGGTTTGTTTGGCTTAATTTTCAAAGCATTAATGGGCCCCTCAAGACTTATTAAACGCCTTGCACTACTAGAAAAGGGGGCATTGAAGCCCCCCAGACTCGGGCGACCGCCATTGGCGGTCGCTAACCTACATAAAAAAAAACGGGGGGCTTCTGCGCCCCCCCCCCCCCTCCCCCCCCCCCCCCCCGCGCCCCCTCGACCCCGATCCCCCGATCGTCGCCCTAACCCCCTCCCTCGCCGCCCTCCCCTCCCCCGCCGCCCGGCCTCCCCTGCCGCCCGCCCTCCCCCGCCGCCCGCCCTCCCCCTCCGCCCGACCTCCCCCGCCGCCCGGCCTCCCCCGTCGTCCGCCCTCCCCCGCCGCCCGCCCTCCCTCGCTGCCTGCCCTCCGGCCGCCGCCCTCCGCCCTCGGGCCTCCGGCCGCCGCCCTCCGGCCTCTCAGCCCTCCCCCCCCCACCCCGGACGACACCCGCACCCCAGACAGCCCCCGCCGCGCACTCCGGACCGCCCCCCGCACCCCGGACGCCTCCCCGCACCCCAAACAGCCCCCCCCCCCCCCCCCGCACACTCCGGACCGCCCCCCGCACCCCGGACGACTCCCCGCACCCCGGACAGCCCCCCCCCCCCCCCCCCGCGCACTCCGGACCGCCCCCCGCACCCCGGACGCCTCCCCGCACCCCGGACAGCCCCCCCTACACTCGGACACCCCCCTCCGAACCCGGACAGCCCCCCCGCACCCCGGACAGCCCCCCCCCCCACCCCCGCACTCGGACACCCCCCCTCCGAACCCGGACAGCCCCCCCGCACCCCGGACAGGCCCCCCGCACCCCGGACACCCCACCCCGCACCCCCGACAGCCCCCCTACACCCCAGACAGCCCCCCCCCCCACACTCCGGACACCCCCACACCCCGAACACCCCTGCCCGCACCCCTGACAGGCCCCCGACACCCCGGACACCCCTCCCCGCACCTCGGACAGCCCCCCCCCCCCCCGACCCCGGAAACCCCCCCCCCCCCCCCCGCTGCCTGTCCCTCGTCCCCTCACCGCCTCCTCTCCTCTAGCTCCCCGCCGCCGCCGCCGCCCGTCCCCTCCCTTGCCACACCGCCTTTGGCTCCGGCTCCCCTTCGCTGCCTCCTCTCCCTCGCAGCACCGCCTTCGGCTCCCCTCCCTTTCAGGTTTGTAGCTCAATCAGGTAACATGAGCTTTCAGTTACATTATTATTTTATCAATGGTTCATAAACAAATGGTTAATATTTATTTTGAATATAGTTGATTTGAAAAATGTAAATGTAATAAGTATTGTGTAAATGTTTGTTATACAGATATTATTATGGATAAGAGTTGGATTGATCTTCCAAATCGAACGTCTAGAGAATATTTCAATGGCATTATGCAGTTTATTGACTTCACGAGAGGATTTGAAAGTGACTATATTAGTTGTTCATGTAGAAAATGTGCTAACAGATATCAATTCACACGAGATACTGTGAGGGAGCACCTTTTCTTTAATGGATTTCTGAAAAATTATAAGAGTTGGACTCGTCATGGAGAAGAATATGTTCGTTGTCAAAATACAGATGCAGCTCAGATGGATGTTGATGCAAGGATGACTGATCCAATGCATGAAATGCTTACTGAAATGGTATGTGGGTTTGATCCTGAAGGCATTGACATCCAGAATCTTGAGACCGGTGAGATAAATCTTCGCTCTGGTGCAGATCGTGATTCGAGGAGGTTTTATGAAGTACTTGATGATGCGAAAACAGAATTATATCCTGGATGTACTTCTTACAATAAACTGTCGTTTATCGTGAAGTTGTTGCATTTGAAGACTTTGAATAATTGGTCAGACACATCATTCGACATGCTTTTGGTTTTATTGAAAAAAGTTCTTCCTGTCGACGCTAAGATTCCTGAGTCGTATTACTATGCTCGTAAGTTGACAGAGAACTTAGGTTTTACATATGAGACTATAGATGCATGTGCAAACAACTGTATGTTGTTTAGAAATGAAACTGCTCATTTGGATATTTGTACGGTTTGTGGCGCTTCCAGGTGGAAATAGAACAGGGGAAATAAGACTCATCAAAGTCAGATTGCGATACAGGGGAAACCGATTGTCGTAAAGCAAATGCATTACTTTCCCCTTAAACCGAGGTTGAAAAGATTTTTTATGTCATCTAAAGTTTCTAATTTAATGAGATGACATGCAGAAAGAGTTCATGAAAGTGACATGTTAACCCACCCGGCAGACTCTCATGCATGGAAGGATTTTGATAAGAGACATCCCGACTTTGCTAAAGATGTTCGTAATGTCCGATTGGGATTGGCAGCAGATGGTTTCAATCCATTCAAGTCTATGGTTGGTGCAACTCATAGCACATGGCCCGTGGTGTTGGTTCCATATAATCTTCCTCTGTGGCTTTGTATGAAGCAACAATTTATATTACTTTCCACTCTTATTGATGGACCTAAAAGTCCGGGGGATAAGATTGATGTTTACCTTCAGCCATTGATTGATGAGTTGAATGAATTTTGGGGCGATGGTGTGATGACTTATGACTGCGAAACGAATGAAATGTTCAAACTGCATGCTGCTTTATTGTGGACAATCAATGACTTCCCAGCTTATGCAAATTTATCAGGCTGGAGTACGAAAGGGGAATTTGCTTGCCCTTGTTACAATAAAAGTAAAAAATCTGTATGGCTTAAACATTCCAAAAAATGGGCATACATGGGTCACAGGCGTTTTATCCCTCCCCAGCACAGGTTCAGAAAGGACAGAGTGGCATTTGATGGTTCTAGAGAGTTCAGCCCAGCACCAAAGATCATGACAGGAGTCGAAATGTTATTGCAGATTGAGGAAGAAAACATCCGCACGGTATATGAAATTCAGGATTTGGTGGCTCCTCCAGTACGTAATATTCGTGTTGCGGGTAGGCAGCGCAGTCACAATTGGAAAAAGAAAAGTATTTTTTATAATCTTCCGTATTGGAAAACTAACATGTTGAGGCATAATTTGGATGTCATGCACATTGAAAAAAATGTTTGTGATAACATATTGTGGACCATTTTAGGTGTCAGTGGAAAGTCAAAGGACCATGTTAATGCATGCCGTGATTTGGAAGAAATGGGTTTAAGGAAACAGTTTCATTTACAGTTAGCTGAGGGAAACAAGGCATATATGCCTACTGCACAGTATTCGATGACTACAGAGGAGAAAGAGACATTTCTTTCCATTTTGAAGATGGTCAAGGTGTCTGATGGTTACTCTTCTAATATTTCAAAGTGTGTGAATCTGACGAGCAAGACATTGCAAGGGTTGAAAAGTCATGACAATCACATATTACTTCAGCAGTTGATTCCAATCACAATTTGTGATTGTTTATTCCCCAATGTTGTTCAGCCCTTGATTGAGATGAGTAATTTTTTTAGACAGCTTTGTTTAAGAAATCAACGAATGAGTGATTTAAAAAGTTTGCAGGACCGAATTGTACTTACGCTTTGTCACTTTGAGAAACTTTTCCCCCCCTCATTTTTCGATGTTATGGTCCACTTGACAGTGCACCTAACTGATGAAGTAATGGCTGCTGGTCCAGTGCAATTCAGGTGGATGTATCCTATTGAACGGTATTTGAGTACATTGAAAAGATTTGTACGCAACAGAGCTCGTCCAGAGGCATCAATAGCTAATGGTTATTTGATGGATGAGTGTACTACCTTTTGTGCAGAATATCTTACGGATGTTGAAACAAAATTAGATAATCCCTCTCGGATTCATGATGGTCCAGTTGGAGAAGGAACCACATTTGATATGGACAACATCGAGTGGATACAAGCACATCGATATATCTTGTTCAATACTCCATCAGTTGCACCATTAATGCAGTAAGTATCTTATCAATGTGCTTGTATAACTTTTACATGTTTTGTTTGCATAAGTTGATCTTTTAAACATCGCGTAATCATTTGCAGGAAACACATTAATGAGATAAAAGAAGAGATGCATCGTGCGACTGAGTTGCAAATTCAACAATCTCATTATGCGGCATTTCATGATTGGTTCAAGGATTATGTATGTATAAATTGATTTTCATTATGAGTGAAGTATTAAACTAATTCTTTCTGCATATATCAGTATTGATTTTTATAAATTATGTAGGTTCGTAAGCTGAGGGAGTTAGGGGACCCCACGCTACCTGAAGTATTTATCCAACTGGCTGAGGGTCCATCTATAACGGCTCGTCGTTATAAAGCTATTGATGCTAATGGTTTTTGATTTCGCATTAAAGATGTTGACGACAAACGAGCAACACAAAACAGTGGCATCGGTTGTCCCTTTGTCGATTTTGGTTATTACTATGGTCAATTGATAGACATCATTGAAGTTGTATACACACACGGTTTGAAGTACATATTGTTAAAGTGTAATTGGGTTGATCCAGTGCGTGGATGTAAAATCGATCAATATCAGTTTTCATTGGTGAATTTTAACTATATGTTATACAGAAATAATGAACGAGTTGAGAATGAACCTTTCATTTTGACATCACAAGCGGAACAAGTATTCTTCGTTACTTTGCCTTCGGATCCAAGTTGGCAAGTTTTTGTCAAAATGTCTCGGTGAGGAGTGTTTTTATTTGAAGAAGATGAACCCGAGACTGTTCCGTTTGTTTACCAACAACTTGATCAACATACCGTAGTTCAACATGAAGAATATATTTATTGGGTCAGAGCGGCTGTTGAAGGAGAAACGGTCGATTTGCATGCTTAATGAAAGGTATAATTGTTTTCCCGCTATTCAGTAGAATGTCCTAGGATATCATAAATTATCTAATCATTTTATAAATCCTTATAAGTTTTAATCCTCACTTTTGTAAGTTAATTCAGTCATAAATATTTAGGTTGATTAACTTTATGATTTTTTAAAATTCATTCACAACTAATTATTCAATCCATTTTTTGTTTGATTAACAGTTGTACAAGTTTGATTTATTAAGAACAATACAATTTATCTTTTAAACACTTTGGACTCATTACTGATATTTTCTATGACTGCAGACATGTCAGGGGAAGAGGTAGAAGATCCACATCATCCATCTGAGGCATCTACGTCTCAGGGTCGAGGTATGTTTGAATGTCATTGTCTATATTTTTTATGTAATTGACATATATATATATATATAACATTTGTCAATTTATATATAAATTTTTTTTCAACAGGATCAGACTCGGTTGCTTCTTCCTCTCGCAGGAGAGGCCCTGGTCGTGGCATATTATCATGGAATTCCGACACGACGATAGATGTTTCATTTGATGAGGTATTTCATCCCGTGGGACCGAATGCCCCGGCATTTATTCGTCAGCTGGGTCATATCATACGTGACCCACATCGATTTCCATTGACCACGCGTGATTGGGCTTCTATCCCTCAGGACACATTAGATCGTCTATGGAGGGAGGTTCAGGTAAGAAAATAATTTTACTTTATTTTCTATTTATAAAGAATACTAATATGTTTGATTATTTTCTTTATAGCAAAATTTGAAAGTATGCCCTGAAGAGTTTCGGCCCGTGTGTATGAGAAAATGCCGTAAGATGTGGAAAGATTATAAAGGCAAAGTGAAGAGGGACCACTGGGTACCAAATGTGGGTGCCCTTGACATTTTGGAAAAAGTCCTGAGAGGTGTCCTCCCGGCTCAGTGGCGTGACTTGGTTGCATATTGGTCTACTGAGGGTGTTGCGGTTTGTATATTAATTATTTTGTTGTATATATATTTTCAAGAATATGTGATTTGTTTGAAATTTGAATGAATTGAATGTAGGAGGTGTCAACACGCCATTCGGAGAATCGAGCGTTGCAGGGACCAGCTCACAGGCTCGGGACTCGTCACGTGTCTCAGATCCAACATGAGGTATATATTATTCATTTTTTAATTTATTAATTAATATGGTTTTGTGTTTATATTCTTTTAATATACAGTTGCGAGGGCAAGGTGCATCAACTGATAAAATGTCGGTGTGGATAAGGACTCGTGATCGCAATGATCCAGAGGTTGCAGCATTGATAGTAAGTGTCTGTACTTACCAATAATTACATAAATCTATATATTAACATATATATATTTATATATATTTAAATATTTCACAGGCTCAATTTGAAGCTGAGTTAGAACATCTGCCAGAGGACCAGCGACAGCTTCCCATGCGACGGGATGAGATCTTTCATCGCATTATTGGTCGGGACGGGCATGGCTATAGTTTGACTATGGAGCAGGGATTACTCGTTTTGTAGTGTCACGCGCTGCGGTTGTCGGTCCTGCTGTTGCTCATATGACACAGCAGATGTCAGATTTTGAGGCACGGCTGCGTGCTTCCGAGGAGACAAATGCGCAATTGACAGCTGAGGTTAGAGCACTGCGGGAATATGTGCGTCGAGCTGATGGTACAGGGGATCATACGACGCAGGTATATACTGTATTTATTTATTTAATTTAAATTATTTTTGTTATTAAAATATTTATAATGTTTATTTGTTGTAGGCACCTGGCCCACCAGAAGGAGGTAGCAGTGATGAAAACGCGTGACGCACCATATATTCACGAGATATGTTTTTTGTTTTTACTGGTAGGGTTGACATTGATGTACTGTATTTATTCATTTAAGTAATGCATTATTACCATCCATGGTGGTCTTTTAAATATTTTATACACATATTGAGTTTTTGATCAGATAATCTTGAATGATTCTACATTTGAAAAAGTCGAACTAATTCCAACAGCCCCCCCCCCCCCCCCGCACCCCCGTACAGCCCCCTGCACCCCCGTACAGCCCCCCGCACCCCCGTACAGCCCCCCCGCACCCCCGTACAGCCCCCCGCACCCCCGTACAGCCCCCCCGCACCCCCGTACAGCCCCCCGCACCCCCGTACAGCCCCCCCGCACCCCCGTACAGCCCCCCCGCACCCCCGTACAGCCCCCCCGCACCCCCGTACAGCCCCCCCCCCCCCCCCCCCGCACCCCCGTACAGCCCCCCCCCCCCCCCGCACCCCGGTACTGCCCCCCCGCACCCCCGTACTGCCCCCCGCCACCCCCGTACAGCCCCCTGCACCCCCGTACAGCCCCTCGCACCCCCGTACAGCCCCCCCCCCCCCCCCCCCCCGCACCCCCGTACAACCCCCCGCACCCCCGTACTGCCCCCCGCCACCCCCGTACAGCCCCCCGCACCCCCGTACAGCCCCCGACACCACCGTACAGCCCCCCCCCCCCCCCCCCCCCCGCACCCCCGTACAGCCCCCCGCACCCCCGTACAGCCCCCCGCACCCCCGTACAGCCCCCCCCCCCCCCCCCCCCCCCGCACCCCCGTACAGCCCCCCGCACCCCCGTACAGCCCCCCCGCACCCCCGTACAGCCCTCCGCCACCCCCGTACAGCCCCCCGCACCCCCGCACGTCCGATTGTGTCCTTTTCAGCAGCGCGGCGCGCGCTGAAATGGCATGTTGGGGGGTCAAAACCACCCGAACGACCTCCGAATGCCACGAAACCGTACGACAACATCCGGGGCGTGAATTGTGAAATGGTCGGCCAGACGGCACCTCATTCGGAGCTGCCGTGTGACCGCGGCGGCCGGAAACGCGTTTCCGGCGCCATTAAACACCAAAACGGCGTGCGGCGGTCCAATTTGGAGCAAACGTGCTCCGAACGACCTGAAACCGTATAGGAACGATAGAAATATTATTCCTGAGACGCAAGAAAAGGCCGCACGTCCATCGGACGTGCGGTGCGCGCGGCACGTCCGATTGTGTCCTTTTCAGCAGCGCGGCGCGCGCTGAAATGGCGCGTTGGGGGGTCAAAACCACCCGAACGACCTCCGAATGCCACGAAACCGTACGACAACATCAGGGGCGTGAATTGTGAAATGGTCGGCCAGACGACACCTCATTCGGAGGTTTCGTTTGACCGCGGCGTCCGGAAACGCGTTTCCGGCGCCCCAAAACACCAAAACGGCGTGCGGCGGTCCAATTCGGAGAAAACGTGCTCTGAACGACCTGAAACCGCACGGGAACAATAGAAATATTATTACTGAGATGCAGGAGGATTCCGCACATCCATCGGACGTGCGGTGCGCGCGGCACGTCCGATTGTGTCCTTTTCAGCAGCGCGGCGCGCGCTGAAATGGCGCGTTGGGGGGTCAAAACCACACGAATGACCTCCGAATGCCACGAAACCGTACGACAACATCCGGGGCGTGAATTGTGAAATGGTCGGCCAGACGGCACCTCATTCGGAGGTGCCGTTTGACCGCGGCGGCCGTAAACGCGTTTCCGGCGCCATAAAACACCAAAACGGCGTGCGGCGGTCCCATTCGGAGCAAACGTGCTCCGAAAGACCTGAAACCGCACGAGAACGATAGAAATATTATTCCTGAGATGCAGGAGGAGGCCGCACGTCCATCGGACATGCGGTGCGCGCGGCACGTCCGATTGTGTCCTTTTCAGCAGCGCGGCGCGCGCTGAAATGGCGCGTTGGGGGGTCAAAACCACCCGAACGACCTCCGAATGCCACGAAACCGTACGAGAACATCCGGGGCGTGAATTTTGAAATGGTCGGCCAGACGGCACCTCATTCGGAGGTGTCGTGTGACCGCGGCGGCCGTAAACGCGTTTCCGACGCCATTAAACACCAAAACGGCGTGCGACGGTCCAATTCAGAGCAAACGTGTTCCGAACGACCTGAAACCGCACGGTAACGATAGAAATATTATTCCTGAGATGCAGGAGGAGGCCGCACGTCCATCGGACGTGCGGTGCGCGCGGCACGTCCGATTGTGTCCTTTTCAGCAGCGCGGCGCGCGCTGAAATGGCGCGTTGGGGGGTCAAAACCACCCGAACGACCTCCGAATATCACGAAACCGTACGACAACATCCGGGGAGTGAATTTTGAAATGGTCGGCCAGACGGAACCTCATTCGGAGGTGCCGTGTGACCGTGGCGGCCGTAAACGCGTTTCTGGCGCCATAAAACACCAAAACGGCGTGCGGCGGTCCCATTCGGAGAAAACGTGCTCCGAAAGACCTGAAACCGCACGGGAACGATAGAAATATTATTCCTGAGATGCAGGAGGAGGCAGCACGTCCAGAGGACGTGCGGTGCGCGTGGCCCGTCCGATTGTGTCCTTTTCAGCAGCGCGGCGCGCGCTAAAATGGCGCGTTGAGGGGTCAAAACCACCCGAACGACCTCCGAATGCCACGAAACCGTACGACAACATCCGGGGCGTGAATTGTCAAATGTTCGGCCAGACGGCACCTCATTCGGAGGTGCCGTGTGACCGCGGCGGCCGGAAACGCGTTTTCGGCACCATTAAACACCAAAACGGCGTGCGGCGGTCCAATTCGGAGCAAACGTGCTCC
Source organism: Viscum album (assembly GCA_963277665.1). NCBI lineage: Eukaryota > Viridiplantae > Streptophyta > Magnoliopsida > Santalales > Viscaceae > Viscum > Viscum album. The sequence continues at coordinate 208,728,731 of OY728166.1, forward strand.
GAACGACCTGAAACCGCACGGGAACGATAGAAATATTATTCCTGAGATGCAGGAGGAGGCCTCACGTCCATCAGACGTGCGGTGCGCGCGGCACGTCCGATTGTGTCCTTTTCAGCAGCGCGGCGCGCGCTGAAATGGCGCGTTGGGGGGTCAAAACCACCCGAACGACCTCCGAATGACACGAAACCGTACGAAAATATCCGGGGCGTGAATTGTGAAATGGTCGGCCAGACGGAACCTCATTCGTAGGTGCCGTGTGACCGCGGCGGCCGGAAACGCGTTTCCGGCGCCATAAAACACCAAAACGGCGTGCGGCGGTCCAATTCGGAGCAAACGTGCTCCGAACGACCTGAAACCGCACGGGAACGATAGAAATATTATTCCTGAGATGCAGGAGGAGTCCGCACGTCCATCGGACGTGCGGTGCGCGCGGCACGTCCGATTGTGTCCTTTTCAGCAGCGCGGCGCTCGCTGAAATGGCGCGTTGGGGGGTCAAAACCACCCGAACGACCTCCGAATGCCACGAAACCGTACGACAACATCCGGGGCGTGAATTGTAAAATGGTCAGCTAGACGTCACCTCATTCGGAGGTGCCGTTTGACCGCGGCGGCCGGAAACGCGTTTTCGGCGCCATAAAACACCAAAACGGCGTGCGGCGGTCCCATTCGGAGCAAACGTGCTCCGAAAGACCTGAAACCACACGGTAACTATAGAAATATTATTTCTGAGATGCAGGAGGAGGCCGCACGTCCATCGGACGTGCGGTGCGCGCGACACGTCCGATTGTGTCCTTTTCAGCAGCGCGGCGCGCGCCGAAATGGCGCGTTGGGGGGTCAAAACCACCCGAACGATTTCTGAATGCCACGAAACCGTACGAAAACATCCGGGGAGTGAATTTTGAAATGGTCGGCTAGACGGCACCTCATTCGGAGGTGCCGTTTGACCGCGGCGGCCGGAAACGCGTTTCCGAGGCCATAAAACACCAAAACGGCGTGCGGCGGTCCCATTCGGAGAAAACGTACTCCGAACGACCTGAAACCGCCTGGGAACGATAGAAATATTATTCCTGAGATGCAGGAGGAGGCCGCACGTCCATCGGACGTGCGGTGCGCGCGGCACGTCCGATTGTGTCCTTTTCAGCTGCGCGGCGCGCGCTGAAATGGCGCGTTGGGGGGTCAAAACCACCCGAACGACCTCCAAATGCCACGAAACCGTACGAAAACATCCGGGGCGTGAATTGTGAAATGGTCGGCCAGACGGAACCTCATTCGGAGGTGCCGTTTGACCGCGGCGGCCGTAAACGCGTTTCCGGCGCCCTAAAACACCAAAACGGCGTGCGGCGGTCCAATTCGGAGCAAACGTGCTCCGAACGACCTGAAACCTCACGGGAACGATAGAAATATTATTCCTGAGATGCAGGAGGAGGCCGCACGTCCATCGGACGTGCGGTGCGCGCGGCAGGTCCGATTGTGTCCTTTTCAGCAGCGCGGCGCGCGCTGAAATGGCGCGTTGGGGGGTCAAAACCACCCGAACGACCTCCGAATGCCACGAAACCGTACGACAACATCCGGGGCGTGAATTGTGAAATGGTCGGCCAGACGGCACCTCATTCGGAGGTGCCGTTTGACCGCGGCGGCCGGAAACGCGTTTCCGGCACCATAAAACACCAAAACGGCGTGCGGCGGTCCCATTCGGAGCAAACGTGCTCCGAAAGACCTGAAATGAGATTATTTCTTAAATCGAAATTTTTAAATTATTATAGCACAATGATTTGATATTATATATATATTATATATATATTAAAACATTTAAAATATTATATATATATATATATTTATTTAAAATATTGTATTTAATAGTATATATATGAATATTTATATATATATATATATATATATTTATATATTCAATTCAATAAAAAAAATTTAAAAAAAAATTTTTTTTAGACTAGCGACCGCCATAGGCGGTCGCTATAGGGTGCCTGGCAGAGGGCCTTCAGCGACCGCCACGACGAGGCAACAACGACCGCCAATGGCGGTCGCTAAAGGCCGGATTTTTAGTAGTGTTGTCTTTTAAAATTAATTTCCATGGGAGTATGACTCACCTCCACATAAGCAACCCTATTATTTTAAGAAGTTCAGAATTTGGCCTTATAAAATATTTTTTTTTCTATTTCCTTTTCCAAAAACCATGGGAAAAAACCATGGGATGGTTTGTGGTTTGGATTAATTTAATGTAAGGGGTCCCAAACCTAAATAATAAAGAATTCTCTCACCTTTCCTATATAAACTCACCCAAACTCCCACTTCCTCCTCACTAAAAGCCTTTGGAGTTCGTCCAACCTCTGTCCTACTCTCTCTAGAATCCTCCCAAGGTGCCCCAAGCTCCCAAGAAGCCTCTCTCAAGCCTCTCTCTAGCCTTTGGAAGCACACTTCCAAGTAAGGGTTTTTTCTTCCTTTCTCATTTTTGTCCAATTTTATTTATATTGTTTTGCCCTTTTAATTTCAATTATGAATATTGGGGTATGGTTTCGCACCTCCCTCATACTGCCCCATTTATGTTTGAATGATGAGTAACTCCTTTCTCTCTCATTAAATGTCTCTCATGTACACCCGTTACTATGCCGAAATTCCGAAAGGAACTTCTCTCTCCTCATTTACATTCAAGCAATACTTTTGTATCATGATCCTAAATTCCATTACAATTGTTGGTACATGTATCTATATGACCTCCTTACTATCCATTACATGTAAATATGACGAGGAACCCCTTTCTCTCTCATCAATCGTTTTTTATGAATTCTTATGTCACGCCGTTACGCTGCCGAAATCGCACTGATTATCTAAGCCAATGTCATTGTGTAGTGAATACCATACTCATTTCTCCATCAAGGGTATTCACCTTTATGCACATTTACTTATTGATTATAAAGTTTCATGTATGAATTCCACATTCTTTTATCATGGAATAAATGATTATGTTTTATGAATCCATGTTTTATGATCCATGTGGCACACTTATGCATGAAATGAAATGTTTAAGAAGGGTGCACCCTTATAGCGCTCCAATGCATTGGGTAAAGTATAGTATCATGATACGTCATGTACAATCAGTGTTGACTCATGCTAATTCAAGTGCAACGAGGGTTTACTCGTACTTCATGTGCAATGAGGATTTACTCATGCTCCATGTGCAATGAGCCTTGGCTCATGCACTACAGGAAAACTGAATATTTGCGACGGGCGATTTGCAACGGGATCCCGTCACAAAAGGTCTTTTGCAACGGGGCTCCATCGCAAATCGCCCGTTGCCGAAAATGGCGTCGCAAATAGGTGTTTTTGCGGCGGTCCCGTCACAAAAAGAGTATTTGCGACGATATTTTTCCCCAATCGCAAATGTGTTTTCATTTATATATAAAAAAGGTATTTGCGACGGGCCGTCGCAGATATATTAGTTGCGACGGGTCAGAAACCCGTCGCAAATGCGAAATTTAAAAAATACTTGCGACGAAGGTATTTGCGACGGACCGTTGCAGAAATGTTTTTACGACGGGTATTCTTCCCGTCACAAATAGTACAGTAAAAAAAATTACGACGGGAAATCCCGTCACAAATAATCTCGTCGCAAATACTAAAAAAAAATATAAAAAAAATTAATACAAATCGTATAATATTATATAAAAATAATAATAATATTAATAATATAAAAAAATTATATTATTATAATATAAATAAATATATATATATATAATATAATTATGAAATATTAATATAAAATAATAATAATATGAATATAAATAATATAATATAATATAATAACACTAATATTAATAATATAAAAAATTAATATAATAATAATATTAATATTAATAATATAAATAAATTATATTATTATAATATTAATAATAATAAAATATATATTATATATTATGAAATATTAATATCAAAAAAAAATATTAATATTATTAATATTAATAAAATTATAAAATTATAAACTTCTCAATATTAACAATAAATATAAAATATTAAAAGTAATATTACTAAAATAAGCAGACATTAAAAATAATACTAATAAGTAATAAAATATTAAAAAAAATAAAAACTAATTAAATCATGCAATATTCGTACCAATATGAAAGAGGAATTGTAAATAGTTAATATGACAATAAACTACGAACTCAAATGTTTATTACATCTAAAAAAATCACTGGGGGTGGATAATCTGGAGGACCTGAAGGAGGTGGTGGAGGAAACCCCATCCCTAAACTATGAGGCAGACGATGCATATACTCCATCTGCTCCTGATGTTGCTTCTTATATTGACATCTCTCCTCATCCTACTACTGATGCATCTGCTCCTGTCATCGACGCATCTCCTCATTGTGCTGCTGACGCATCTGCTCTTGCCCCTGACGCAAATCCTCTATAAGCTGACTATGAGCACGCAGCTGCTCCTGATACTGTGAGGCAGAAGATGATGTCTCTCCATGAGCTCCTCTCAAGCTGGACGCCGGCATCACAGCAGTACCATAATAAGCTGCATTAGTCAAATGAGAGTCGATACCAACTACTCGGCCCTTTTCGAAGCCATACTGGGTCGCCTGCATCCATGTCGTCTCATCAAAATGGTGGGCACTAGTCTGATCACCTGTCTCGTCTTAACTCTCAGCCTGTGTCTGAGAGGTCTCGGCCTCATGTGACTCCTTAAGTTTCAATTAGAAATTAAATTAATGAAAATATTATATGCATTTAATTTGCAAACTGAAAAGAAAATAATACTGACCATAATCTGACGTTGGTTGTCACCTCTAATCTCTCCAGTAGTCGGGTCAGTGTACATCCTCTAATAAACATCGTACGTCGTAATACCGGACTGCTCGGCTTCCTATATGAATATAAAATAAATTGTTTATATTTAAAGTTGTATAAAATATTAAAAAAAGTACTTACCAGACGCTCTCTATGCGCACTAAATGTACGACTACCGGCTCGATGTGTCACCTCTTGTCTCCCCCGATTCTGTCGACCCAATGCAGATCTCCTCTGAAACCCACCACCCAACCAGTGTGTACATAATCCATCTCAAACGTGAGATGAAATGTACTCTGGTCGGTGGGCTCTACAGGACTCATCAAATTCTGTCACTTCAGCTTTCTTCACAGCCGTCTTTCTCAAATTATGCAAAAACTGACGGAAACGGTCACGCATAGACACCACCCATGCCGCGTGGAAAGTGGCACGCATTCTCTCGTCGATGGGATACCATAAACCCTAATATAAAGTTATTAATGAATTAAATTTCAAAATAAATAATATTTAATTACGTACCAGCCAATGATCGAACGCGGCGGCCTGCACATCGGCGGGAATCTGATCCCATGTGAGCCAGGGCTGAGAAAAATAATTGCGCAAGATAGTGCTCCCCTGTCCAATAACTATATGCGTAAGACTGTGGAAAAAGAACAAATAATCAAACAATTAAAATATTAATAAATTATAATGAAAGATAACTAAAATACACAGGTTACCATACCACCGCGTGTGCGCATCGAATCCAAGAGGTGGACGTCGCTCCGGGATAGGATCTGGAATCATCAGTCTGGCAAGACCACGCCCCCTCAGAGTGCTCCCTATAGTGCCAATAGCCTGAGGGTCAGATGACTCAAGAACCTCATCATCCATAGATAGATCAGCCTCCAGCAACTGACGAAACGTTTCTGAGTCCATCTGAAACATGAAATGATTGTTATTAGCAAACAGTTGAAAATAACTATTATGTATAGATATATATTTGTTATGATTCTAACCAGCATTTTACTGTGTCAATGTTCATCTTCACCATCATCTTCATAGTTTTCAATGTCAATGTCTTCATCTTCCTCATCAACATCACTAATTTCCATATTAGTTTCACTTTCATCATCTCTTGTCATTTCAAATTCAGTTGTAACATCATTGACAACATTGTCACCATCGACCCTTAACTGTGGGGTGTCATCCTCGATATTCATGTCTCTTTGTGAAAAAGATGTGTTTTGAGGAGTGTCCTGAAAAATTTCATTTCCTTACACTTCAGTGGAACCACATTTAGTTTGAGTAAACTGATTTTCTCAAGATTTAACTTTTATTATATTCCACCAATTATCCAACTCTTTTACAGTAGCACAGTATTTTGCATAATAAATTTGATGTGCCTGATAAGCCAATAAAAATGGTTTATTTACTGCAAGAAGACTTTTATGTTTAATATCAACAATTCCATGAGTCGGATGAATACGCAAGCCTCTCTCAGTATCTAGCCATCAACATTTAAACATTGTTACATAATTCTGTCCCAAATAACACAGTTCAATAATTTCTTCAAGCATGCCATAAAAGTCAACTTCAATATCTCTATGATGTGATCCCTTCAAACAAACACCACTATTCATTGTTTTCTTTGATTCCCCATATGCACGTGTATGAAAGCAATAACCATTCACCACATATGCATTATAAGATTTAACCATTTTGGATGGTGGGCTACTCAATATACGCAATCGACTATCAATCTTATCAGCATGTACAGATACCTGAAAATTTGTAAAACATTTATCACTATTACAAGTAATAAATTGATTTTATATCTAAAACCAAAAAAGAATGTATGTTACCAGTTTTTGAAACCAGTAAGAAAAAAAATTGACGACATTCTTCTAAGCCAGCTGCTGTAATTTGTGAAAATTGTTTCTTGATATGATCATCATATAACCTACAAATACAATATGATTAATTTACTGTAACAAAATCTATAGAATAAGGGATAGAAGCACTCACTGTACAATTAGTGGCATTTCTTCACAGTTGAGTGGAACATATGTATGAGCTCTATGATGTTCATCATCTGAAAGCCATCTATCATAAACTCCACCAAAGCCAAGTTTGGGCTGATTGACAACTGATAATTGATTGTTCATATCATCATCAACATTCCCCTCGTTTCAGCTCATGCGGTTAAATTTTAAGGGATATTCAGATTCAAAATAATGAGAGCAGAATAAAGCAATTTCCTCTTGCAAATAAGCTTCAGCAATTGAGCCTTCAACTGATGCTTTGTTATGGACTTTTTTCTTCAATTTCTGCATGCATCTCTCAAATGGGTACATCCATCAAAACTGAACCGGACCTCCACATTTTGCTTCATGTGGAAAATGTAATATCAAATGTTCCATTGAGTCAAAGAAATCCGGCGGAAAGATTTTTTCCAGTTTGTATATAATTACAACAACAACTTCTTCCAGTTTGCTTAGTGTATCGTAGTATGTTGTCGCCGCACACATGTCTCAGAAAAAATATGATATATTTGTTATCGAATCCCAAATCTTAGAATTCAACAAACCTCTTAATCTAATAGGTATAAGTCTTTCCATTATAACATGACAGTCATGACTTTTTAATCCGGTAATATGATCATTTTTAACACATCTGCTCAAGTTGGAAGCATAGCCATCTGGAAGTCTCAAATCTGAAATCCACTGACAAAATAATAAGCGACTCTCTTTGGTTAGTGTATAAGATACTTTTGGCTTCATTAATCTCTTTAATCTAACATTTTCAAACAATTCAAGTTCTGGTCGCCTGCAATTTTGGGCAAGATCTAATCGTGCATTTACATTATCTTTGGTTTTACCTGGTGTATCCAAAACTGTATGAAATAAATTATCAAAACAGTTCTTCTCAATATGCATGACATCCAACATGTGTCGGACCAAAAAATCAGACCAATATGGTAGATTCCAAAAAATGCTCCGTTTTGTCCAATTGTGGTCTTTCCCAAAGCCATGAATTTTCTGTTGGTTTATTGTCGGTCCAAAAGTGATGGAAGGTAATGAAAATACAACTGATTGTAACTCTGTACCTGAGATCATTTTTGGAGGTTCATCTCTTTCAATTATGCCTTTTCTAAAATGAGATTTATTCCTCCGAAAAGGATGACCGATTAGAAGAAATCTGTGATGACAGTCAAAATAACAAGGTTTTTTTCCATTCACGAGCATAAATGCTTTGTTGTCTCCCATTTAGTAAGGACATTATTTTGGACCATGTGTACTCCATCCAGATAACATGTCATATGCCGGGAAGTCACTAATTGTCCACATCAAAGCAGCTTTCATTACAAAATTCTGTTTCGCAGCAGCATCATATGTACCAATACCATGAATCCACAATAAATTTAACTCATCAATCAATGGTTTCAAATAAACATCAATATTCTTTTTCGGATGTCCTAGGATTAATAATGTCAAAAAGATATAAGGCTCTTTCATCAACATCCATGGAGGCAAATTGTACGGAGTTATAAAGACAGACCAACAGGAATACTGACTACCAAAAGATCCAAATGGATAAAAACCGTCAGTAGAAAGACCCAATCGCACGTTCCGAGATTCTAAAGCAAAAGACAGATGTACTTGATCAAAATGTTTCCATGAATCACCATCAGATGGATGAATCAAGCTTTTACCATTTGAAATATTGGTTTTGTGCCATGACATCATTGTCGTTGTGTTCTGAGATATAAATAAACGCTGCAACCTGGGTGTAAGCGGGAAATATCTCAACTGTTTTACAAGAATCAATCCAGACTTCCCTGATTGAGCTTCTTTATACCTCGATTTTCCACATGTGAGACAACTATCCAATGACTCATTTTCACCAGAATATAAGATGCAATCGTTTGAACATGCATGGATCTTCTGATAACTAAGGCCCAGATTACGAACTAGTCTCTTGCTCTCGTAATAATTAGCAGGCGACACATTTCCTTCAGGTAACAGTGCTTTAACCAAAGAAAATATTTGATCAAAATAGTTATTTGACATTCCATTATCTGATTTAATAGCCATAAATTTTGCAACTGCTTCTAATTTACTTATCTTGAAACTAGGATATAATGCATCCTCAGCAGACCTGAACAACTCGGCAAATTCAGATGGTGCCAACTCGGGAGGTAAATCAACATCATCCTCGATTTCAGTTTGTTGAACGGATGACCCTGCAACATCATGTACTAAATTCTGAAATCGTGATGGATCCAGAATCAAATTATTAGTATCTTCTCTGGAACTGCGTTCACCGTGTTAATACCAAAAAATATAATCTGATTTAAAACCATAACGCAAGAGATGTTTCCCAACGATGTCAAATGTCTCAAACGTTCTCAGAGCACATTTTTTACAAGGATGCTTAATTGTCTCATCTGAAACAAATTTCGGGTTTGATGATGCAAATGATAAGAAAGCTTCAACACCATCAACATATACAGGATTTAAACTAGAGCTGTTTGGATTTCTGCGCTGATTTATCCAAGCACGATCATCTAATAACGATTGATGTCGATTTCCTTGTTCCATATTCATACATATGTTTCTACAAAATTTAAAACCATTACTATTGTTAAATAATTTGATATAAGAAAAACAATATCCTAAAAAAAGAAGATACATAATTACAGTTATTTCTTAATAATTACCAATAATTATAAGTGACACAGTTAATTTGTAATCATTCCCACTAATTATTATTAATTTATCAATACTTATCAATACTTGGCAAAATGAAATATGCTTGAATAATGAAATAAAATTTTGTAATCATCGTTGTGGAGATTATATTACTAATTGTTCTTATTTGTTTCCAGTGGATTGGCGGCAGCTCTTTTGCCTGACGACTCGTCTCCTTGCAAGGAGATGAGTCGTCAGGAAAAAGAGCCTCTTTTGTCCGACGGCTCATCTCTTTTTAACTTTCTCCCGACTGAAATCAGTATGAAAAACTTGCTCTGACATACGTTAGAGCACATTTTTCATACTGATTTCAGTGGGAGAAAGTAGCAAAGATATGAGACGTTGAACAAAAGATAGTCACCAATCCGCTGGAAATTGTGCCAATTTATAACCATGTACTTGAATTTATTTGATTTTTGATTAATTATTATTAATTATTACTAATTATTACAAATTTCAATATTTTCAACAGATTTTGCTCTATTCTTAACATGTTCAAATCTTAAAGAGTCGTCAATTTTCAGGTCATGCCCAATAAAAAGTTTGCGTCAATCATGTCCAATTTAAACTCTATAATTGTCCTTACATGGTTGATCACCTCGCAAGTAGTGTTGTAATAGAACGACACAAGTAATGTCGTTCTCGTCTTTAAGAATCATTTCACATGACTCTTTACATATATCATTCTTCCTTGAAAAATTAAGAGAACTTCAGTATCTTTCCCTTACTTTTTCAAGAAAGAATGGTCTATGTAAAAAGTCATATGATATGATTCTTATAGATGAGAAAGACATGACTTGGGTTGTCTTATTGCAACGCTACGTGCGAGGTGATCAACCAAACAAGAACAATTATAGAGTTTACATTGGACACGGTTGACGCAAACTTTTTATTGGGCATGACCTGAAAATTGGCGACCCTTTAAGATTTGATCATATTAAGAATAAAGCAAAACTTGTTGAAAATATTGATAATTGTAATATTTTATAAATTTTTTATAATTTTAATAATATTAATATTTTTTATAAATATTAAACATATAATAATAAAATAATTATATTATTAGTATTATTTAATTATTAATATTAGAGTAATATAATATTTTATATTATGTTACTATTTATGTTACTAATTATATTACTAATTATGTTACTAATTATGTAACTAATTAGAAATGCGAAGATATGCATATAGGTCGGGTGGTTAATCAATCATTGAATAGAAAAACAAACGTAATTGACCGCTTATCTACCTCAATTTTCTTTTCATTTGTGTGTTGAGGTTGACATGAAACTTCTACCTCCGCATGTAATATTTTCTTTTACTGTCAAAATTATAAACCTCATCACCTCTATGTTGGCGAGGAGGTTGATAATTTTGATAGTAAAAGCAAATATTACATGTGGAGGCGGAAGTTTCCTGTCAAGCCTCAACACACAAATGATAAGAAAATTGAGGTAGATGAGCGGTCAGTCACGCTTGATAATTTTCCTAATTCTTTTTAATTGTTTCCTAATTCTTTTTAATTGTTTCCTAATTCTTTTTAATTGTTTCTTAATTCTTTTTAATTGTTTCCTAATTCTTTTTAATTGTTTCTTAATTCTTTTTAATTGTTTCCTAATTATTTTTAATTGTTTCCTAATTATTTTTAATTGTTTTCTAATTATTATTAATTGTTTCCTAATTATTTTTAATTTTTTCCTAATTATTTTTAATTGTTTCCTAATTATTATTAATTTTTTCCTAATTATTGTTAATTGTTTCTTAATTAAATCTAATTGTTTCCTAATTAAATCTAATTGTTTCCTAATTAAATCTAATTGTTTTCTAATTAAATCTAACTGTTTCCTAATTATTATAATTGTTTCCTAATTAAATCTAATTCTTTCCTAATTATTATAATTGTTTCCTAATTAAATCTAATTGTTTCCTAATTAAATCTCATTGTTTCTTAATTATTTTAATTGTTTCCTAATTATTTTAATTGTTTCCTAAATATTTTAATTGTTTCCTAATTATTTTAATTGTTTCCTAATTATTTTAATCGTTTCCTAATTATTTCCAATCAATTAAATCTAATTATTTCTTAATTATTTGATAATTATATATTTATTTCTAATTATCACCAAAACATCCTCCAGGAGTGTCGAACCAAGAGTGCAGCAAGGTCCGTTGTCATGTACCAGGTTACCCCGAGTCAAGCTCGAAACACCTTGTCATGGTTTTTACTCCTAGGTACATCTGTGTCAGAGCCGCCTCTACTTGTTCGTATTCAGACAAGGATTATTTGGTACAACCACTTAATCTAATTATATTATATAGCTACTAAACATTATATTAAAAGAATTAAAATTAACAATTAAAAATAAAATTAACAATTAAAAATAATTTAAAAAATAAAAAAATATAAATACCTTCGATATTTTGAAGTAATCTGCGCTAACTTCTTCCCTCCTCTTCTCAAAAGAAAAAATTAAAACAAAAAAAAATCTACTTAGAACTGAAAGTTAGAGAGAGAGAGGAAGAGAGATCTGAATGTAATGGACAAAAAACGGGTGGGGTGTGTATATAGGTTAGATTATTTGCGATGGTTGTATTTGCGACGGTATCCCGTCGCAAATACTAAGTATTGCGACGGGATATCGTCGCAAATACTTTCGCCCACATTAATTACGAGCGGCGGTTTAAAGGGTTTTTGCGACAGGTCCGTCGTAAATAGCTGTCTGCCGACACACCATTAGCGACGGACGGATATCCCCGTCGCAAATTCCTATTTACCGCCGCCGGTATTGGCGACGGGTCTCGTCGCAAATACATTCGCCCGCATTAATTACGGGCGGCGGTTAAAAGAGTTTTTGCGACGGGCCCGTCGCAAATAGCTGTCTGCCGACACACCATTAGCGACGGACGGATATCCCCGTCGCAAATTCCTATTTACCGCTGCCGGTATTGGCGACGGGACCCGTCGCAAATAACACCTGGTAAATAATTGTTTGCGGCGGGACAATTTACCCGTCGCAAATAGTATTTACCACCGCCGGGTAATTGCGACGGGTAGAAGGCGATCGTCGCAAATAGACTTCCCGCGTTTTGGCGCGCAAACCGCGCCATAACTATTGCGACGGGTCCTGTATTTCCGTCGCAAATAACTGACTATTTGCAACGGTAATATATTCCCGTCGCAAATACGCTTTTCGTCGGAGTTGTTGCGACGAGAATAAATCCCGTCGCAAATACCCCGTCGCAATAAGCGGTTTTTCCCGTAGTGATACTAATTTCATGTTAAGTGTTGTTGCCACATTTCCATGTTATGATTATCATACTTTATCATGCCTTTATGTTCATGTTTCTTTTGTGCTCTATTGACACGCCTAATGTCTAACATGTATTGTACTGCTCATGTTATTCCATGTGTATTCCCTTACTGGGCTTTATAGCTCACCATTTTCTTATGCATGCCATCAGATTATCTCATACAATGCTAAGTACGAGGGAATGTAGTGGTCATGTAAATGAAGTTTTCAATAAAGATGACACTAAACCTCTCGATATTCTTTGTTGTATCAAGTGAAGTTTTATGTAATAAATCATGTTTAAGTTTGTAATAAAAGCAGAGTTGTCATATATGGGGTCTCGATGAGGTCTTGAGTTCGAATCCCACTGATGATAGTGTATGATTTTTGTTGTATTTGTCCCCATCTCCGGACAATTGTAAATTACATCACTAATTGTTACTATTAGCTATGATATTAATAAATATTAATTATTTTTATTATATCATTAGTTGATAATTGTATTAATAACTTAATTATTAACTTTTTTAATTAATTAAACTAGTATTATTACTAATTACAGAAGGCCCGAGGGAGGGGGTACAAATGAAAAAAATATCCGAGACCTCCCAAACACACCATCACAGGTACAAAGACAAACCATTGAACTAGGCTTTATGACCCATATATCATTACTAATCATATCATTAATTACTAATTATATTATTTATTCTATTATCTAATAAACAAACAAATAAATAGATACGGTCTTGATCGTTCTTGATCGCAGCCTTGTCCCACCCCATCATTTATTTTCTTTGTTTTATTGGTTTTTATTTAATAAATAGTACTTTGTCTCCACCTTTCTTGAAAAAAATAATAATAATAATTACAACGGAACATTACAGGAATATTTTTTTTAATTTTTTTTTACGAAAATACAGAGTGACGCGTTCACCCCATCCCGCAGGCGGGAACGCGATTGACCAAGCCGTGATGGGCGAATGGTTTCGTTGGGGAAAAACGTGCGAATGGGATGGCGAACATGCTCATCAAGGATATGAGTCTTCCCAAATCAATTGCCAATATATTTGCCGCTCGCAACATCACGACTGCCAAGGTAATTGCTCCTGGGATCCCTGCCGCTTCTGGTGGCTGCTGTCAGAAACCCTATTACCGCACTCGAAAGTTATTCCTCTCTACGGAGTTCAGTTTTTTTACCATTCGACGCGGCTTCTAATTCAGTGCTGTTTCATGTCATGATGATATGCTTGTCTGCATTTCTCTTTCCTTCCAATCTCTGGTAAAGACGGCGCCTATGTGAAGCACAAACTGGACATTTTGCAGGATTCAATGGCATATCGGTGCTTTTCTTTGTTGCTAAATCTTCAGCCTTGCTAGATTTGGCATTCCGTTTCGCTATAATTTCAAATTCCTATTCCAAACATATAAAAGGTTATGCGCCAGGAGCTCTTAGTCTACAACACGCAGTTCCAGTTTGATTTTATCCCAGCTGTCTTGTTCGATGCTGGCCTTTCCCTCTTAAAATGATATCCGTATTTAAATTCTACATTTACATGCTTATTTTATGCATGTTTAAACTTCATAAATTCCTTCTCCCAGGATGCGCTATCTTTGACTGAATTTGAGTTGATGGAATTGTTGGATGTGGGATTGGCGGAAGTAGCATGCGCAGTTCGAAAAATCAGTGAAATCGTCTCTCCACCGTGTCAAACAGTGAGCCCATAACACCTACACACCAAGTTAGTTTTGGAAGCTTCTTTGGCTGCTCATGGGGTGGGTGCCTTCTCTCATATTTCTCAAAACTTCCTGTTTTTTCTAGGCGCTATCTCTATTTCAACAGAGAGTTCAAAATAAGGACAGGATTATTTATTTTCCCACACAGCTGAAAGGATTAGACAGCGCTTTATGTGGCGGAATACCTTCTGGTGTGCTTACAGAGTTGGTTGGTCCGGCAGGAATTGGAAAAACACAAGTATGTAACATTTTGGCCTCCGATGAAGATTTGCATCATAGTTTGTAAACCTCATTATTTTCTGATTGAGGACGCCGTTCAATCTGTTTTTTCTTCTCCTCCTGTTTCCACTTCTCAAATAGAATCAACAGGGTAGTTTGAAGGCTTTACTTTTCAACTTTATTTCAAACTGGTAACTGGTTGCTGGCAGGATGAATCATTTGGATTTATCCAATCTAATTGTTATCCATTTATCCGTCTATAGACTTGACAGAGCTAATAAACTTACCTGTGTATCTCAGAATGTTATCAAGAACAAGTTCATTTGTGCACTTCACATGTCAAACACTTTGCCCCCTTTACTTTAGATTTCACACGCAACAATGGTTTTGGGTTATTGGCCTTCACTACTTTCGTAATTTTACCTCCATGCCATGTTTATTTGTAAGAAGTTTTTTTCTCATTTGATGATGTTTTAACTTTGTAGTTTTGCTTGAAACTCTCATTGCTAGCTTCAATGCCCACATTATATGGTGGCTTGGATGGCTCTGTGGTATATATTGACGTGGAATCGAAATTTAGTTCCAAAAGGTTAGAGTGATACTCTTATGATATTGTTAGTTAGTGGTTTTTTATTTTTATTTTACGGTAAATGAAAAAAATACACTGCATGATATTAACTTGTTAGATTCACATTTGCTAGGCTGATTGAAATAGGAGTAAAAAGCTTCCCTGAAGTTTTCCAAACAGAAGGGTTAGCACAAAAGGTATTCATAATGCTTATTCATTTTCATCTTACATTTTTCTTCTTACACATAGAACCATATGCAGCGATTTTATTTTATTTAACCTTACTGCAGATGGCTGGTAGAATATTTGTTTTGAAACCCGCATCACTTTCTGAATTTACGAAGAGGTTTGTGTCAAAACATCTGTTTATGTTTATAATTGATACAAACAAGTGAATGCACTTCTCTCTCTGAGATGTTGTTTGGCAAGTGAAGGAATGGTTATGCTCTCTCTGCTCATGTTGTGATATTTTGTGGGGAAATAATTTGTCAGTGTAGATTGGTACAATTCCTACCTCAAAGAGAGGTGAAGACTTTCATCTATAGATAGAGGAAAATAAATACAAGTAGGAGGAAACCGATGTGGGACTCAGAAATACACTTAACCCGGAAATACACTTAACCGGGTCTAACACTCCCCCTTAAGCTAGAACATGTATAGTTTGGAAGAAGAGTCCCACAAAAAAAAAGAAAGAAGACACTATAAAACAAGATCGCACACACTTCCCCTCAAGCTGGGTCGCTGATGCTGTGGATGACCAGCTTGGTGCATAGAGAGTCTAGTCGAGCTCCCGACAACCTTAGGTGAAGATGTCGGCAAGCTGATGAGCCGTTGGAACGTAACTAAAACTGATATGGTTTTGCTCAAGGTGATGACGAAAAAAGTGGTAGTCAATCTCGATATGTTTCGTGCGTTCATGAAAGACTTGATTAGAAACAATCTTCGCGGTTGCCTGATTATCACACTAAATATTAGCAGAAGTCTGTGGTGGGAAACCAATCTTCACGGTATTTAGATTCAGCATTGGATCGGGAGATGACAGTTTGTTTCTTGCTTCGCCATGAGATTAAGTTACCAACCAGGAAAATGACAAACCCAGAAGTAGACTTTCGAGTAGCTAAGCAACCAACATAGTCAGCATCACAGAATACCTCAATATTCAGATAATCGTGATGTGAATACCGAAGACAACGAGCAATGTTTTTCTTAATGTACTTGACAATGCGAAGGGCAACATTTCATTGGGATTTCGTCGGATGTTCCATGAATTGGCTAATCTTGGTGACAGTGCAGACAATATCCGAACGAGTTATGGTAAGATAATTGAGTTTGCCCACAAGACAATGATACCTCTTTGAGTGAGAATATGAATCCGTGATATCATGTAGAGACCGTTCCCCGGTATCAAGAGGAGTGTTAACACCAGTTGCCTGAGACAACAACATCCTGCAAGATATCCAATGCATATTTTTGTTGGGAAAGAAAGATGTTTGTTGGAGAACGAGAGACTTCAATGTCAAGAAAATTTGTCAAAGGACCCTGTTTTTTGGTTTGAAATTGTTTTTGAAGATAAACCTTGAGATGGACAATGCCATGCGAGTCGCTGCCAGTAATAATGATATCATCAACATATACAACCAAAAGGATGCAACCCGAGAACGTTTTGCGGTAGAAAATAGTATGGTCCTTCATACTCTGAGATATACCAAATGCAGTGATACAGTGCAGAATCTGCTAAACCATGCATGAGGAGACTGTTTGAGCTCATAAAGAGAGCGATGAAACCGACAAACATGAGAACCGACTCCCGAGGCAAGGAAGCCAGGAGGTTGTTGCAGATATTCTTTTTCAAGAAAACCACGTAGAAATGCATTCTTGACATCAAGTTGATGAAGAGATCAATGAAGAGCAGCTGCAAGAGAGATGAATAATCGAACAAATGCCATTTTACCAATCAGAGAGAATGTATCAAAATAATCAACACCATATGTCTTAGCGAAACCTTTTGCCACGAGACGAGCTTTAAGGCACTGAAGAGTGAACCGTATAAATCCATTTGCTGCCAACAACCTGTTTACCTATTAGAAGAGGGACCAAATCCCAGATGTAATTGTCGTCCAAGGCCTGTAATTCATCTCGCATTGCTTGAAGCCACCCGGGGTGAGATTTGGCCTCAACAACCGTACAAGGAACAAATATCGTCTTCAGAGCAGAGAAGCCTCTGTATGAAGTTGCGTAAATAGGATTATTTTGGCATGAGCGAGTACCTTTCTACAATGAAATCGGCAAGTCACTGGTGCCCGTAGCAGGAGCGGACGAAGTCGGGGAAATGGTGTCCTCAGTTGGGACATGAGGGATGTTCGATGGACGACGAGAGTAGACAGTGCCAAAACAAATACCATCTGAGGCAGAGTTGGGTGAATGGTGAGAGGGAGACAGTCATTGATGGTGGGATCGGGATGGAGAGAGGGTAACAATGAAGAGTTCTCAATGAACGAGACATCAGCAGAGATGATATAACGTCCAAAGTCGGGAGAGAAACAACGGTAGCCGCACTGGGTATGAGTACCCCAGAAAGATGCAACGGAGAGCCTTTGGGGAAAATTTAGAGAGACGATGACGACTGTCACGAACACAACAACGACATCCAAACACGCGAAGTGGAAGATGGTGAGAATGAAGAGAGGGAGACAAAGCCAAAAACAGACTCCCCCTGAAGGATAGAAGAATGAAGACGATTGATAAGATATGTAACGGTAAGAATGACATCCCCCCAAAAGGAAGAGGTACCTTCATGTGAAATAACAAGGCCCAAACAGTTTCTAGAATATGATGATGTTTACGCTCGACCACATCATTCCGCTGAGGGGTATCAGGGTAGGATGTTTGATGGAGGATACTGTGATCTTTGAGAAATTGCTGAAGAGAAGAGGATAAATATTCTCGACCATTGTACTAATGGAGACATTTAATAAGCTTGGAGAATTGAGTGTGAATTTCATGGTAAAAAGATTTGAAAATATCACACCTCTGAAGGATCACGAAGGAGATATAACCATGTCATCTGAGAGAAGTCATCAATAAAGGATACATAATAATGGTACACTGACTGACTGAGAACTCTCCAAGGACCCCATCATAGTTATTAATGGCGCGCGCCATGGCTAGCGCCAGGGAGTGGTGCGCCGCGCCATGGCTTTGCCATGGCTCATTTAAGATGGCTCACTGTGGCGTGCGCCATATTGCGCAATGGCGCGCGCCATGTTGCGCCAATGGCGTGCGCCATTGAGCCTTTTTGATTTTTTTTTGTATTTTTTTAAGCTGCCAACTCTTACGCCCCGATTGAAAATACCTCTTTTGAGGTCAAACAACGACCTCCCCTTTCGACTCTACGCAACACTCTTCCCGTGAGCGTAGCGACCCAGCCGGTGTTGGACCACATTGACTGCCACGACCAAACCGAGATCCCTCGACCGCCATGACCCCATCGACCACGACTTATTCGAGCTCCCTCAACCACCGCGACTTAGATATGCAATGTTGTCCAGAGCAGGCGCACCTTCTATGCGAATCAGTAATTTTTTTTTGTTTTTAATTCAATTTTATTTATGTTGCTCGCCCCTTATTTTTTTCGAATTACTCCTATTGTTTTTTTAGATATATGGTTTTTTACTACCGTCTTGGTTTTTTGAGATATATGGTTTTTAATATATTTCAGGAATTGATATATATGATTTTTTGAGATATAGTTTTTAATATATAATTGTAGGTGTCATTGTTGACTTCATTTGTTTTTTGATGCATGGAATATGAATTATTGACATGAATCTTTGTTTTTTATATATAAATTGTATAATTTATTATTTGTTATTGTTGATATATGTATACACCTATTTTGTGCGCCGCAAGTTAATATTGCCACGCGCCGTGCGCCGCGCCGTGCGCTTTTGCGCCGGGGGCTCTTGTCGCCGTTGTGCGCCATGCGCCGTAAATAACTATGGACCCCATACATCGGAATGAACTAAGTCGAAAGGATTCGCCGCACGCGTCACTAAACGAGGAACATACGTCGCCTAATGATGTTTAGAAAACTTATAGGATTCAAAATGGAAGGAAAGGTGTGGACTGAAATGAGGGAAAAACTTATGTAAGACTGAAGCCGACGAATGACCATGGCGAAAATGTAGGTCGAAGGCACGAGCAGAGGTGAATGAGCAAACAAGGGATGACGGGGTATCAAACATGCACACCCCGCCACTAAGACGACCTCTACCAAGTTCTCGATTTGTCGACCGCTCTTGAAAAACAACACCAGAAGATGTAAAAATAGCAACACAATTTAAGTTCTTTGTGAGTTTAATGATGGAGAGAAGATTAAAAAGATTGCGAGGAACATGAGTTACTAAAGCTAGACGAATAGGAGTCAAGGAGCAGGTGCCAAATCCCGCAATAGGGATTGTAGATCCATCAACAATAGTAATTGCAGCGGCATCGATATACGAATGATAGGTAGTAAGTATACCTGAATCACCTGTGAGATGATCAGAAGCACCAGAATCAAGCATCCAAGCTGTCGGTCGGCAAGATACACAAGTGATAGGGCCCCAGTCTGAGCAATAGAGGCTGAAGAAGAGGCAGGTAACAAAACAACCAGATGAGAGTGTATAAGTGCAATCTCATTCATAGAGAGTGCCGATTGTTACAGATAATGGCGAGGATGCTGTCATGTTTGGAAAAAGATGGAGATTCTAGCCTGGGCGGCAGGGGACTGGTATGGATAGTCGGAAAATGCCTCAGCAGGAATAGCCGGGTCAGTAGTATCAAGGCGTGCAGGAACAACACGCAACATGACACTAATCGAATGTCTAACAGGAAGAGTTGGAGTGTATCAATGATGTGGCGAGAAAACAGTAGGGGCGCGCAGGAATTCTCGAGAGGGTGATCACGTGTATTCTGTTTCAAGAGTCGACCTCTGGGCTTGGGCGAGAGATCCCAGGGAACTCTTGAGTATTCCACTCTTCTTCCACTATTCCTCCTTCCTCCTCTGTCTATATCTCTAGCCTCGCACGATTTTTCTACTTTTATACAAAGGAGTTGGTTCTAGGTGATCCCGTGGTGTGCAAGACTTATCATTTGGTCCGACCTTCCAAATATCTTCTTGAGGGGGAAGATGACTGCTGGATCCTCTTGAATTAGGGGAGCAATGGCTTGGGTGATGTGGATCGACAAGGTGGATCAACAACTTAGGAGTATTGATGTTTTGTTCACATTGATCCGGCTGGAGTGGGAGCGAACTGAATTATGGGAAGCTTTTACACGTTTGGAGCGACATCTTGAGAAGATCATACCGCAACAGGAGTTGATTTCCCCTCCTCAGATGACCGTGATGACTGAGGGGTAGTCCGCGACGTCTGGCTTGGGCGCAGACGCTGGTGATGATGAAATAAAGGTGTGTGGGAGCGACGAAGTGGCTTCGTTCGGTCTGGCGAAGGGGCAAAACGTGGTTTCCGGTAGCTAACGCGAGTGACAACGTGCAATACGATCGACCGACGCTGGTTACGGAAGAAACCGACATGCTTTTGGATGGAGCCAGCGACAAGGAGATGAACGAGCGACATACAATTTGGACAACAGACGCATTTGACTTGGATGCGTTTTTGGCGGCAAATTCGTCCGGAAATGTGCAAGAGGACTCATCTACACTTTGCCACAAGACAATGCATGGATATCGAAGGTCATGGAGAAACGAGACATGCACACGTCTGGACTTGAAAAAATCGTGGTGCAACATAGTGGTGCGATTGAGATGGAGTACATGGCCACAACCACGTATGACTAGATGCAAGTCGTTCCGGGCGCTAAACTATCTGCGTGCGACGGAAAAGATCTGAGGATCTGCATCACGCGAGTAAATGTTAGTGGAGTCAGTTGGCAAACTTAAAGTTACGGTCTGACAAGGAGAAAACGCGGATGGACTCAAACCATGAACGGTATACCAAGGGAGGCACGAGCACAAAAGAGTTGAGGAACGATTTACGAACTGATATGAGGTGAGTTGCGAAGCCGTCGTTTGCAGGAGGCGAGTCTGTTATTGCTGATTGGATTTTTTGCACTGAACAACATTCTGACATTCACTTAGTGATTTGTGAGTTCTAAGTGCGCAGTTCTGCTTTGAAGGACCTGCACGACATAAGACATTGTTTCAATTTTCTTCCTAGCCCCGTCTGCTTAGGGATTGTTCAGTCGAGGATGCCATGAAGGACAACATAGGCTCCGGTATGGGTGCTGAATCAACCGAGTTACCAAGGCTATATGGATTACCCCGCAGGATCAGTGCATAATACGCGCAATGAATGTAATGATACTTTGTCCATAACGATGGCTTTTTCAGTTGGAAGCAGCTACAGTCAACTTGGTTGCTGGAGATAAACCTTCTGATTTTGACACCGTAATAGCTATGCAGGCCCTGGGTGCAGATCCTTCACCTCTTTTGGTGCAGTCGTCAATACCATCTAAAATTCCTGCTGCGGGCCAGGTACAGCCCAGTGCTGGAACCAATCCTTTCTTGGCTCCCGTTTCATCTGAATATGTTGTTTACTGGCAAACAACATCAAATCTTTTTGCAGAGAATGACTTGGAAGCTACCATTCAACAGGTTCTTGACAGGGAGGAGGAAGTTGGGATAAGAATACTGTTGTGCGGGCTCTATTTGTTGCCTATAACCAACCCTGAGAGCGTAGTTGGCTATTTATACTTAGGTATTCTTGAGCGAGCTGAAGCTCCACTTGCAACACAAGTTCCTGCCAGTGTCCAGTCTCCAGATCTTCCAACTCAGGCTTCTCAACCTGTTGTTCTTACGAGCACTCCAAATTCCAATCCACTAGAATTGTTTCTCCAGGGTTTTCCAGATAAGGGTTCGAATGATTGTACAACACTTGATTTTCTAGGAAATAGACAACAGTTTCAAGCCTTTCGTGCAATGACGGGGAGCCATGTGAAAGAAGTTGTTTGGGAAGAGGTCATCACCAACTGTAATCAGTTTCATTTCCTCAGTCTTGAGGAGAAGACTGATTTATAAGTTGAGGCGAGTGATAAAGACCGTAGTACCACAACTTGGACAGTCAGGGAAACAATTTCTTTAAGGGGGCATAAGGGTCATCACAGCGGGGATACAACCTAGCAAATGAGAAGGGTAGTGGGTTGGTTGTTAGGGGTGCTACGAGAAGAATGAGCGAGGTTGGAGCTTGGGGGAGAGTGCTAAGGGGCCTCTTGAGAATTCTACTCTCCCCCCTCCCCCCTCCCCCTCCCCCCCTCCCCCATCTTCATCTCTAGTCTTGCACAGTTTTTTACTTTTATACAAAGGAGTTGGTTCCAGGTGATTTGTTGGTGCACGGGGCTTACCAATGATCCTCCTCAATCTTGATTATTGAGTTTATGGCAGTGGAGTTTGGGTTGGATTTTTTTCAAAGTTTTCCATAGGCGCATGATTTGGTAAGCCGTGTGGCTAAGTCATGTGGGTCTTTCCAGGTATTTCAGTGTCTTTCACATGGTTAACGCACGGTTCGACAAACCGTGCAGATCCCAAGAGGAACCATGCAAGTTACTCTTGTATGGGGCCTTTTGTGTACAGCTGACGCACGGTTAGAAGAAACGGTGCGGCAAAACCGTACGACATCTCCTAGGCTCACTTAGTGCTGGTGGTACAGTCGGCGTACGGTTTGGTAAATCGTGTGACCAAACCAAGCATCCTACCCCGATGTTTAAAAATGTGAAATTCTTATTCCACCCCTCCCCTAATTAAATGCTTTGAGCCCCTCTTTTCCCCTCGTGCGAGGCAACCGAAGGAGAGCCCTAGAAGGGATTCCCTTCTCTTTCCCTTCAATTTCTTGGCCTCTCTTCTTGATTCTAAAGGGATTCTTTAAGGTTGGATGTTCTTTCCCTCTCTCTTTCTCTTCTTCTTCATTCCTTATAGTTTCTTCTTCTCCCTCTCTTATGAGGCCATGGTGGCTGAACCCTAAATGGAAGGGTTGTCTTTGACGTGTGATCTTTGGTGTTTAGAGTTTGTGGATTATGGTTTCAGGTATAAAGTTTTGGGTCTAGGTTTTAGGATTTTGGGTTTATGTTTTAATTTTTTGGGTTAGGGTTTAGGTTTTACGGTTTAGGGTTTAGGATTTTGAGATTAGGGTATAGAGTATAGATTTTTGGGTTTAGGCTTCAGCTTTTAGGTTTTAGAATCTGTGGATTAGAGTTTCAGGTATAGGGTTTTGGGTCTAGGTTTTAGGATTTTGGGAAAGACGATGCGTTTCCATTGGTTGAGGTAGGTTGCTCAATGCATAACTCTTTAAATTTAAAGCTTTGGTTGCTTGATTAGTTTTAAAACCATGGTTTAGATTTCTTAAAAGTTGTGAAGTGTTTAGCTATTTATCCTTAATGTATTAGTTTCTTTCCCGGATTTCATTTGGTGTGAGAAGGGATTCCTCGTGCTTCTATGTTCAATGCCTACTTTCATATAGATTATGTAAATGAGGTGTTTTCTAAAATGCCTTA
Organism: Viscum album; assembly: GCA_963277665.1. Classification (NCBI taxonomy): domain Eukaryota; kingdom Viridiplantae; phylum Streptophyta; class Magnoliopsida; order Santalales; family Viscaceae; genus Viscum; species Viscum album. Next base: position 208,752,637 of record OY728166.1, read on the forward strand.
AAGGCTCTTTTTAAAGGAATTTGGTTATAAAAAGAGTGTTTTGGCACTTGGTGACTAAAATAGAGGAAACACATGTTTTTAAAGGAAGGCTTTGTAAAGTAAGGATGGGTTGGGTTCTTCTAAAATTGTCCTGTGCTTTAACAATTGCTTGAGATGTTGTATTTATGTTTTCTTGATGTTTTGTTTTGGATGTGGTCGGGTGGTGTTTATGAAAGAATATGATGTTTCCAAGAAATATTTGAAAAGTTATCTCATGGTTTGGTTTTCGAAAGAAGATTTTATAACTTGGTTTCCAAAAGGTGTTTTCTAAGGCCCGATTGACACTTAAAGAGTTTGGATTTAGCCACGACTTATTATAATGTTTGAGTATTATAATGTTTGAGTTTGGTTATGTTGACTGTGTTGTGCTTTGTTAAAAAGGGGCTGTTTGGTAGGGAAATACTTGGAGAGGAGGTGAGGGATGTTTTGATGTTTTATGGGATTGATTTTTTATGATTTATGTACTCACCTTTAGTTGATCATGGGAACCCGAGAACTTGGGCAGTGAACGCTAGGACTGGTACGGCTAGGCATTGATACGCTCTCCTTAGCCTTGGATAAAGCCACTCTAATAAACATTACTATGATATAGGGTGCCACTTTTTTGGGGTGTCCCCTTTTCGCTAGGCCTTGTTGATACTCTCCCTAATGGCTTGCACACAGTTGAGTATGATTGGTTCAATCACCAAGGTAGTACGAGGATCCTAGGTTGCTCTGACCTTATTTTCTCCAGGGCCACTCCCATGATGTTATTCATTCATTTTCCCTTTATCTGGATGGTGCTACTGCTACTTATTTTGTTCATTTACTTGTCTGGGCGATGCTATTGCTGTTTATATTCAATCACCCTTTTTTTCATTTATTGGATTGGTTGCCATTACTTTTTACTTTTGCTTTGATGCAGCGAATTGTCACCTCCTGCATGTTTCTTTGATGCTAGTTATTTTGTAGTTGTTATGTTAGTATTTATTATCTTTGTAATTTCCTTAATTACAAAAGCATAATTTTACCTCTTCGGTATTTTTCTTGATATGTTTTAAAACGGGGTATTAAAAGCAGGTCATTTTACTTTATTTCTAAAATGTGAGTGTTTTCAAAGGCACGGTTTTGAAATGGTTTTCCCTTTTTTAAACAACCAATCCTTTTTTTAAACATTTCAAAGCTCGGTTATGTTTCAATGAGTAAAATTGTTGTTTTTAAATGAAATGAAAGTGATCATTTCATGTGATTTGTTTTAAATGAAATGAGAAGCTTATCTTTATAGATAGTCTGAACCTCCCTTATCTTAAAGATACTCTCAATCTAGCATGAAAACGATTTACTTTTAAATGTAATGTCTGGGGTGTGGGGAGGTTACCTACTGAGTTTTTTTGCACACGCCTTTATCTATATTTTAGGTTTTCCTTGTATTCCTAGATCTTTATGCATTTTGGTCATATTTCTTTTATATTATGGATGTGAGTTGGATGTTTATTGTAAGGCGTGCCTTGTTTGGTTTGTTTAATGTTTAAAAACCGCTTCTTTGGTTTGCATGGAAGTCCAACTTATGGGAGAGCCATGCCAAATTCTCACAAAGTTTGCGCTGCGTATTTAATTATATTTATTGGGTGAAATTGTTCCTATTGATATATTTGATGCTCAGACACTAGTTGTTAGTTCGTGGGGATTGGAAACGCCCTTTGGGCCTTGCCATGGGCCGGCTTGGGTACTCAAATGAGGGGTAACTCGGGTTGGTTCGTGACAATCATACTGATGCCTCAATGAGTAAATAGCAGAACCAACACGCACCTATACCAGATCAACTAACCAAACCTCACCAAGCCTCGCTCACCAAATATTGCATCTGAGTATAATAAAATAATATCAAGCAATATAGTAAAAGGGTACCTCACACTTCCCCACTGGGTTTGTCGCTCTCACACCCCAACGACAAACATCCCAACACTCCCATCCCTTCCATATCCTCATAACCATATCCTCACAACCATATCCTCACAACCATATCCTCACATCCACATATCACCTAGTTACATCAGAATCACATCACAATTCCATCATAGTAGGATATCGCGAACATGAAGAAGATCAACCTTGTGCCCTCCTCCCATCACGCACGACCTCCACTATATAACACATATTCGTCCCATCATCAACACATTAATCACACTTTTGACTTCTGGCCATGACCATCACAGTTCGTGCATATAAACCTCTTGTCATCACAGTTGATCCATGTCCGGAAGAGAGAAGTGGAGAAGAGAGAGTAGTCAACCATTTGTTCCCTCGCCAACTTAGATGTTCGAGGAAGACACCTGAAACCCAAAACATTTAAGCATCGATAAGGATATCCGACTTGGGTGAGATGTGTATGAAATCACAAGAAAATACATCTTAACTATATTACACACAAGCCCAACCCTAAGGGTTTATACCAAGTGGCACTTTAACAACCCATGATCATCACCACATCTCCACAATCTTCCACCAACAACTGCCACCACATCTGCAACACCACCCACCACACAAAACAACCACAACAACCATAGATCCCCTTTTTAATCAAGTATTCAGTCAATTCCAAATTTACTGAGCCATATTATATTTATTATGCCATTCATTACCCATATTTAATGACAAACCATTCATTAGTCATCCCCCACTTTTATCCCAGCCACCAATCATTCATTTCAATTATTAATAGTTTTAGAACAGCCCACCATAATTCAATTCCTGCCCACTGCCCACTGCCCACTGCCCATTTCACATTGGTTATTTTATATCATATTCCATACCACCAAGGCATCTACCAACACAGCCCCACATCACACAAGCATGCCTCACAACCACCGCCATGCTACCCTTGCCAACAACCACCAAAATTTCAACAAAACCGATCCCTTTCCACAAAACCTGCCTTACCATCAACCCCCACAACAAATGTCACATCATCCCATGCCTAAACCATTTCATTCACAGCAAAACAACACAACCCTCCACAGTTCCACAGTAAATTAGCAGCAAACACATTAAGCAAACATCTCTCCACTCATTCTTTCCGTGAAATTATTTATGATCAGCATGAGCATCATCACAGTTTCCGGATTATCCAAACAACCATTCTTTACCAGCTTTATATCATTAACCATTTATGAGAGTTGATTTCAGCATTTAATCACAGCTGCATGTTCATAAATCACAGCAACAAATTAAACATACACTAGCAATATCGAAAACCATTAAACACAAGTGTTAGAGTCTGTATCCCACATCGGACTTGTGGTCCGATGTGGAGTTTATCAATCATTATAAAAGAACGCCTCCTCCTCACTTTGAGGTAAGGAGGCAAGTGGGTTTCCCCATTCTACATGGTATCAAAGGAGGTTTGATCCCTCCCTCACATATTTTTTTTTCCCGATCTAGGGTTCTTTGGAATTCCCCCTTGGGGGGCGGCGGCCTCAAAGCCCCGTAGGGTTACCGCCGCCGCCCCTCCGCCTCGGCCCGGCTCTCCTCCCCGACGGCTTCGCTCCGCCCCGCGGCTCCCATCCCTCCCGCGGCCCTTCCTCCTGTGCGCGCAGCACGGCCCGACGCCAGGCGGCTTCCTCCTCCCGCGTGGCCGACCACATCCCGGCGACTCCCTCCCGCCGCCTCCTTCACTGCGGCCATTCCCGGCGGCCCTCCTGCCAGACGCGGCTCCCGGCTTCCCGGCGTCCCGGCTCCCCGCGTCGCCCTCCTACCTGGCGCGGCTCCCCGGAGGCCATCCTGCCTGGCGCGGCTCCCGGCTCCCCGCGCCTCCCGCTGCTCCAGCGCCTCCCGCGCCTCCCGCTGCTCCTTCGCGCCGCAACGCCCTCGCCCTGACGCCTCGCCCTCGGCGCGCCTCGCCCCGGCTCCCGGCGGCACTCCCTCACGGCGACCCTCCCTTCGCGCCGCAGCGCCCTCGGCCCTCCGCGCGCCCTCCCGGCCCTTCCTGGATTTTCCGGCCAGATCCGGTGATTTCTGACCAGATCCGGACAGCTCCGGCCGAATCCGGCCAGATCCGGATATTTCCGGCCAGATCCGGACAGCTCCGGCCGGCTCCAGCCTGATCCAGGCTACTCCGGCCAGATCCGGCCAGATCCGGCGATATCCGGACTGTTCCGGGCAGATCCCAGAATCCGTCCCCACGCATCTCCGCTGCAATGTCGCCTCCCCAATCTGCTGCTCATCTGCTCCCGACGGCCAGCTGCGCCTGCTCCGTCCGCTGCTCTCCCTCCTTGTCGGCCTCCTCCTGCAAGGCGGCACTCCCTCCGACTGGATTCATCCGCTCCCTTTCGGCACCTCCTGCGGCATCCCCGCCTCGCCGGCATCTCCCGACGACTCCCGGCAACCGCATCTCTGTCCGCCGGCACGTCCATTCGCTAGCGCAACACCTCGACCACCTAGGATTTGGGCCCGTTGGCGCCGCCAGTCCCGCAACAATTCTGCGGAATCCCCGCCTCCCGTCGCCGACCCCGCAAGTGCGGTTTTCCCGGTGCTAGTTTGGATTTCCCGGCGTTTCATCGACCGACCCCACTAGTGCGGCATTCCTGGCGCTCCGTCAACCAGCCGATCTGAGTGGTTTGTTCTGCTGCGCCCGCAACATCATCCATCCATCATCTTGCGGAGGAGCTTTGATCGTGAGGGGGAGCAGCAACAACTTAATATTTTATTTCGTCTTGTTTTGTCATCAAGCTGGGCATGTCCAGCTTGAGGGGGAGTGTTAGCGTCTGTTTTGTTGTTTTCTTTTCATTATGTGTCCAAGCTAGGTACACCTAGCTTGAGGGGGAGTGTTAGAGTCTGTATCCCACATCGGACTTGTGGTCCGATGTGGAGTTTATCAATCATTATAAAAGAACGCCTCCTCCTCACTTTGAGGTAAGGAGGCAAGTGGGTTTCCCCATTCTACAACAAGAAATAACAAAACCCGACAAAGCTCATGCAATAATCTTCCCCCTTCAGTTCAGCATTCCAGTTTTTATGTTTTCATAGTTAATTCACACCATTTATTCAGATGAAAACAACAACATGATAATTCCGTGATTTACACAAGATAAGAGAGAAAGTGTTCTTGAATCTCCTACCTCGACATGTAGCTCCCGCGGTTCGCTGCATAGGTACAAGGAGAGGAAAAAGATGACCGCAGGCATGACACACGAGGGAAACCTGAATTGATCGCGGGATGCTCGCCGGACTCGAAGGACGATCCTTTGGTTGTCCAGGCTCGAGAAAACAGGAAGGGTTGAAAGGAAGGGACTTCCTGAACTTTTAAAATAACAGAACTAGAACCATGTGATAATTCTTCCAGGCATTCCTTCCTAAAAAATCGGTCAACCCCCTTTAATTCGCATTCAATTAGGCGTGGCGATTTTCATCACATCCTGCCATTTAAATTTCCTAAAATTAAGGCACAGATCATGCAGGGGTGAAGGAATTTCCATTTCGAAACAGACATTAAATTTCCACCGGTTTCTAATTAATTTTCCTCATTTTATTCGTAAAAACACATTTTAGGTCATTCCAGGAAAACTAGAAATTTTCACCAACTGATGACTCTTATGCTTTGACAAAAGGCTCTTAGGTAACATTTTACTTTTATGTTTTTAGCAAAGACGTGTCTCGAAATTTTACAAAGGGGAAAGACTCTTACATCGGGGAGAATGACTCTTAAGCAGTGGAAAAAGTTACTCGTACGAAATCCAAAAGACTCTTACGAAAACCCAAAAGACTCTTATGAAATCAAAAGTCTCTTATGAAAGCAAAAGACTCCTATGAAAATCCAAAAGACTCTTAAGAAAATCCAAAAGATTTTACTAAATCCAACGACTCTTAAAAAAAACCTAAAGACTCATACGAAATCTGGAAAATGACTCTTACGATTACACATGACTCCTACGCGGGGGGAAAAGAGTCACGGTTGGAAATTTGACTGAATATAAAACTCAAGGGCCATTTCGTATGGGTCATTTTTCGGCCAAGGGGAAAACGTAAGGATACTTCTATAAGTAAAGGCAATTCGTAAGGGTCACCTCTAAAGCTAGGGAAAAACGTATGGGTTATCCTAGACTTAGCTGAAAATCAGGTTAAAATCCAAAACCCAAAATTACTTTAGAATTCAATTAAAATCGACACAAACCTTCCCCAACCACCAAAACCACCATAAAACATCCCCGGACTCCTTGACACCCAAGAAATGACAAAGGGTTCAGGAAAATCCAGGCCCTTACAGTAATGACAATGGTGCTTGATTAAATTATTTGATTGATTCCAACGATTCCTCTTTAAAAGAGCATATGTCACTTTTGGTGATCATTTGACTTTTCAGTTTCGCTAGCTGTCCATTAGGAACCATATCTCTTAATTTATTCTACCTTTGTTGTGCTTATCATGGAGGCCCTCAATCAAGTTACACGACGTGCCCATTGCGCGACGCACAAATTGTTTTCCCTAACTCTACTGTAGTGGCAGAGTATCGAGGTCGATCCACTAGGAAGTGGAGACACAATCACAAGCTAGCGATGTGTTAGCCGATTATCCAAGTGACAAATTTGGGATGAGATCGAAAACAAATAAAGGAGCTTGACTAGAGTATTCTAGGATAGGTAGAAAGGTCACAACATGGGGAGCTGCAAGGTGGCCGTAACTGGCAGGTTGTTAAATAGGAAGGGCTTGAAGTGAGAGGGGGGATAGAAAGGAATTTGTTAGATGGTTCGTTCGGTTGAGAGCTTGGGCGGGAGCACCGGGGGGGGGGTCTCCCCGATGTTATTCTTATTCCTCCATTTTCTCTCCTCCATTCTTCTTCTTCGTTTTCTTCTGCGTCACGTACTTGTAATTTTGGTTTTACCGGATTCTTTATGAATTATACTACTAGACTGTTGTCGTTGAAGGTTCTGGGCGCAGCGGAAGCTCGTGGGTGGATGTGCCCACTTTGCTTTTTGTCATTAACAACGATCAATCTGGGATCAATACGACGATAAACGTCAGTCTCCACAGATCGAAACACAGAAATAGACAAAGAAAATGAAAGTCCCGGAACCACAAAGTAGGATCGTTACAGGTTGATTATAATTAATTTAATCAATTGAAAAGTACCTTTTGGTGTTCTTTCTTCGTTGATATTTCTGATCACGTTCCGATGTGATACGTCGTTGCGTCACAGAAGCTAAGGGTAGACTTCCTCTAGCGGTGATCCACACGTGTACCACGTATCTCTGGACGTCGCCAAATGATTCTCTGGGTGCTAGCGTGGAGAAACCTTTGCTTGCGTTATCCTTCTTAAATCGTCTTGATCTGATGGAGGAGGATCTCTCTCGTTCTTGAGAGCGTTCTTGGAGGAAAGAGTTCTCTCGGTCTTGAGGGAATTCTCCAGAATTGTTGTGCACAACGATTCTCTTGTGTAGGAGAAGAGTTGGGGTTGTGAGGATATTTATAATCGGGTTTGAGGTTGTAGAGTTATGACAATAAATAAACACGTTACGCGTTTTATTTATTTCATTGACTCTTATTTAAAACCCCCATGTCGAATAATTAATTCCTTGACATGCGTCCACGCTGATTATAATAAATATCATTTAATAAAACAATATTATATCCTCAAAATCCTGACTGGAAAAACTACACGGTCTCCTGGATCAGCTTGATATCTGCCTACCGCACTTAATGCGTAAGCAACATCTAGCCTTGTACATAGCATGACATACATGACTAACCCAATCCTGGATGCGTAAGGGATCCTTGCCATTTTCTATCTTTCCTCATGTGTCTGAGGACACATTTTCTTGGAAAGATGAATGCCATGTGACACTGGCAACAATCCCCTCTTGGACTGTTCCATACTGAATCTCTTCAGTATCTTGTCAATGCATGTACTTTGACTCAGACCCAACATTCTCTTGGATCTATCACGATGGATCTTGATCCCTAGAATATATGCTGCCTCGCCCAAGTCTTTCATAGAGAAACATTTATCCAACCATGCCTTAACTGACTGTAAGACAGGTACTTCGTTTCCAATTAGTAATATGTCATCAACATACACTATTAGAAAAACAACTGCACTTCCACTAAACCTTTTGTAGACACAAGGCTCACATTCGTTCTTAACAAAGCCAAATTCCGTTACGGCTTCATCAAAACGAATGTTCCATGACCTTGATGCTTGCTTTAATCCATAAATGGATTTCTGTAACTTGCATACCTTGTTGGCATCCTTTGGAGTCACAAACCCTTCAGGCTGTGTCATGTAGACATCTTCCTGGAGGTTCCCGTTAAGGAATGCTGTTTTGACATCCATTTGCCTAATTTCATAGTCATGGTAAGCGGCAATGACCAATAGGATTCTGATGGATTTCAGCATCGCAACTGGTGAAAAGGTTTCATCATAGTTAATTCCTTGACGCTGTCTAAAACCTTTTGCAACCAGTCGTGCCTTATAGGTGCTGACTTGTCCCTCCATGTCCAGTTTCTTCTTGAATACCCATTTATTACCAACAGACTTTACATCAACTGGAGGATCTACCAAAATCCAGACTTGGTTTTGGTACATGAAATCCATTTCAGAATTCATGGCTTCTTGCCACTTTGCAACGTCTGTGCCTTCAACTGCTTCCTTGTAGGTAAGAGGATCATCATTGTCAACCAATAATGAGTCACCATCCTCGGTTACAAGAAAACCATATCGTTCTGGTTCTCTCACCTCTCTCGTGCTCCTACGCAGTTCTTGTGTCTCTGGAACAGATTGTTTTTCCACAGGGCTTTGTGGAATCTGTTCTTGTACCAACTCCTGTGTATCTTGAGCCTTGACTTCATCGAAGTCTATCTCGCTCCCACTATCTCTTTTGGAGATGTGCTCCCTCTCAAGGAATATGGCGTGTCTTGCCACTGTAACCTTTTTGTCTGAGGGGTTGTATAGGTAATATCCCCTTGTTTCCTTGGGATATCCTATAAAGATACACTTTGTGCCTCGGGGTGCAAGTTTGTTACCTGAAGAGGCCTTAACAAATGCTTCGCTACCCCACACATGTAAATTCGATAACATGACTTTGCGTCCACTCCATAACTGGTATGGAATACCATTTATCGATTTAGTTGGTACTTGGTTTAGTATGTGTGCTGCTGTTTGTAATGCATATCCCCAAAAGGATAACGGAAGACTCGCATGACTCATCATTGATCTCACCATGTCCAACAGGGCGCGGTTCCTCCTTTCACTTACACCATTCCACTGAGGCGTGTAAGGAGGAGTGAGTTGAGATAGAATCCCAAACTCCCGTAAGAAATCAATGAAGTCCTTATTAAGATATTCTCCTCCTCTGTCTAAGCGGAGTTTCTTAATCTTCTTACCAAGCTGGTTCTCCACTTCATTCTTGTATTCTTTGAACCGATCAAAAGAATCGGACTTATACCTCATTAAGTAAATATATCCATATCTACTAAAATCATCAGTAAAAGTTATGAAGTACAAGAACCTACCCCTTGCTTCAACTGGAAATGGTCCACACACATCTGTGTGAACTAATTCTAGATGCTCTTTAGCCCTTTCACCTTTCCCACTAAATGGGGCTTTGGTCATTTTGCCTTGTAGACACGCATGACATACACCAAGTGGTTTTAGTTCAAAAGAATCTAAATACTCATCTTGATGTAATTTTGTCAAACGTTTCTCATTGACATGACCTAGCCGGTGATGCCAAAGTTGGGTGTAGTATGAGTCATGTGAATTAATTTTGTCATCGATTTCCATTACTTGGTTTGTGTAGTCTAACATCTAACACATAAAGGCCGTTATATAAATGTGCCCTACCAAAACAAATGCTATCTTTATAAAAGTAGCAACATTCATTTCCAAATTTGAATATGAATCCATAAGTATCTAATCTGGATACTGAAATAATGTTTTTAGTAACAGAAGACACATAATAACAACCCTTTAACACCAAGATCAATCCAGTTGGCAATGTGAGGTGGTAGTCTCTGACAGCTACAACAGCAAGTCTGGCTCCGTTGGCTGCTCGTAGATCTACCTCACCTCAGTCAATCTTTCTGAATCTACTTGGTTCCTGTATTTGGATACAAATGAAAGCACCACAAACAGTATCTAATACCCAATTAGTAGAAACAAATAGATTGCATTCGATAACAAACGCACCTGAAGCTTCCCCTTGCTTCCTTGGCTGGGTGCAGTTTTTCTTCCAGTGGCCCTTCTTGCCACATGCGAAACAAACAGCCTCCTGTTCCTTTGCCTCCCCTTTGATCTTCCTTTTCTTGGAAGGCCTTGAAAAAGCTTTGGGCTTAAACCTCTTCGTCTTCCCTTTCCTTTTATTCACCATAAGGACAAAAGGCTTTTCACGCTTCATATCATTGTCCACTTGGCGAATGAGGATAAGGAGATCAGATAGAGACTTCTCAATGTTGTTCATGTTGAAATTTACAACAAAGTTAGAGAAGCTCTGGGGGAGTGATGCAAGAATGAGATCGGTACCCAGTTCTTCGGGGAGTTTAAACCCTAGAACCTCCAAGCGCTCAATGTAGCCAATGAGCTTGACTACATGAGGCCCAGCTGGGGCACCCTCTCCAAGCTTGCTCTGGAATAGAGCCTTGGAGATCTCAAACCTTTCCCGTCTTGCTCTCTCCTGGTATAGACCACGGAGGTGCTCGAGCATGCTATAGGCATCCATGTCTTCATGAGACTTCATGAGCTCACTAGACATTGATGATAGCATCAAACATTAAATGTCGTGCGCGTTGTTCAAATGTTGATCATAGACCAGGAAATCTTCATCACTCGCCCCTTGGGCGGGCGAATCAGGAAGTGAGGACTTCAACACGTAAAACTTTCGTTCATGGCGTAGGATAACCCGAAGGCGCCTAAACCATTCCTGAAAGTTACTGCCGGTGAGGATGTTGTCTTTGTCCAGAATTGATCGCAGAGAAAATGTGGTTGACGAGTTTGTCATATTGATTCTACAAATTAAAAGAGCAGATTTATCAGTACCTTTTGATTACATTTTATGAAAAATAATAAATGAATTTATTAATTCTCCCACTATTTTATCAAGTCCCAATGACCCTCCATTGAACCCGAAATGTCTAGTTGCTTTGACATTCTAGTGGCAAGGATCCATATTCCCCTTCGCATAACCTCAACAAGGGTTGGTCAAGCTATTTGAAGGTATTTAGGTAGGCAGGTCTTTGCCAACTGTGAGCTTACAGTTCCTTGATCTGTTGAGTGGACTCCCCAATCCTGAAATCCTGACTTGGATTTCCTCAACTCTTGCCTCCAATATTACATCAAGTCTAGCAAGAGCTACTCCTCTTGATGTAATATGGTTAAGTCAACCCGAAACCTTTCATAAGAGTTTCCTTTATAAAAGTAAGTGTCCCAACAAGGGTTGGTCAAACACATAGTTTTATTGAGTTTTGCCCTTAATCAAGTAATGGAAGACTTGGTCTGACTTAATATGGTATTGAGAGATTTTAATACTTTATGCGTAGTTTCGCATTATCACATGCTTGTTAATATTAAGTGATGCTTGTTTAAGTGATTAACCATGTTCCGATAATGTTTACGCATAGTCCGGTTTTTATTTTACTCCATCTTTGCATGCTTGTTCATTTTATTAACTATGTGATCGCGACAACACATACATAATAACTAAACCATGCAATCAGACAGAAATAAAATAAGATGACATGATCATGAGCTTTTATTGGTTAACTTATCTAGCGTTTTGATAAGCTAACCCTAACCTAGGGAAAAACACCTTGAACCGATGGTTCGTGTTTTGCAGCTCCCACCTGTCCACCTTGGTATCTTCTTGGGTTGGTTTCGCCTCAGCTTCGGGTTTTGAACCGTCTCCTCTGGCTTGGGAGATCCTCCATTACATGAGGTTTACATTAAAGAAACCATGGACACGCAAACCCTACATTTTATTGGAAGAAGACTCGCAGGCCAACAATTTTAAATTAAACAAATTTAAATGAAACCAAACACACATACAAAGGGTCTTTGGTCTAGCTCATGATCATCCATAGCATGCAACGACATTTACGCATATTTAGAATTCAAATTCTTTTAATCGTTCTATTATTTAAGATAAGTCGCACTTGAAATTAATTAATTATAATCTTATAATTAATCAATTCTTTATCTTAAATTCCTTTCTGAATTTCCTTGAGATTCTTCTCATCCATATCCCTTGTACAGGTCTTTGTACTTTTGAAGGAAACCTGGTGAAATTTCATTTCTGGAAAGTACACGGCGTGTAGTTTATATTTACATGGCATGTATTTCTTTTCACCCTTTATTTTAAGTACACGCCGGGGGCTTTGGCGTGTTTTCTCTACTTTGGAAATTTTGGAGTACACGACGTGTACTTTTTACGCGGTTACCGGCCTGGCAATCCCGTGTACGCGGAACACGGCTTCTCCTTGTACACGGTTTCACCTGGGCCGGATCGGACTACACGACGTGTTGATTTAACATACACGACGTGTTAATTCACACGACGTGGTTTGGCGGACCAGTACCGGTTCGTTGAACCTAAGTACACGGCGTGTAGTTTTCGTTACACGCCGTGTATTCCCGTGTTGTACACACAGAAAGAGCGGCTCCTCCGGATGAGTTCCTCATTTTTATTTTAATCAAAATTAAAATTAAAAGGTCGTTTCTGTGATGTGAATCGAGAAACGGAGGAAGAATAGATCTCGTTTATTCAGTTTAATAGAACGATTTTTCACGAATTGAATCAAATATTAATGCGTAAATTATCAACGAAAATTAAATAACTATAATCAACGCTGTAACCTTCCTCTGATACCAATTGAAGGTTCCGGGCACAGCAGAAGCTCGTGGGTGGATGTGCCCACTTGGCTTTTTGTCATTAACAATGATCAATCCGGGATCAATACGACGATAAACGTCAGTCTCCACAGATCGAAACACAGAAATAAACAAAGAAAAGGAAAGTCTCGGAACCACAAAGTAGGATCGTTACAGGTTGATTATAATTAATTTAATCAATTGAAAAGAAGTACCTTTTGGTGTTCTTTCTTCGTTGATATTTTTGACCACGTTCCGATGTGATACGTCGTTGCGTCGCAGAAATCAAGGGTAAACTTCCTCTAGTGATGATCCACACGTGCACCACGTATCTCTGGACGTCGCCAAAGGATTCTCTGGGTGCTAGCGTGGAGAAACCTTTGCTTGGGTTATCCGTCTTAAATCGTCTTGATCTGATGGAGGAGGATCTCTCTCGGTCTTGAGAGCGTTCTTGGAGGAAGGAGTTCTCTCGGCCTTGAGGGAATTCTCCAGAATTGTTGTGCACAACGATTCTCTTGTGTAGGAAAAGAGTTGGGGTTGTGAGGATATTTATAATCGGGTTTGTGGTTGTAGAGTTATGACAATAAATAAACGCGTTACACGTTTTATTTATTTCATTGACTCTTATTTAAAACCCCCATGTCGAATAATTAATTCCTTGACATGCGTCCACACTGATTATAATAAATATCATTTAATAAAACAATATTATATCCTCAAAATCCTGATTGGAAAAACTACACGGCGTGTAATCATAATTACATGGCGTGTACTTGTTTTTCATTGAAAACTACACGGCGTGTACATTCAATGTACACGGCGTGTATATCTTGTTTTCATTTAGTCATTTTCTTTCCAAAATGAAAACTACACGGCGTGTACTTTCAATAATACACGGCGTGTACTTGTTTTCATTTTATTCCTCCGACATCATTAAAACGATTTAGGCTTCCTTGAATAATTATTAAACCACGTACGAGAATAATCTTTATTCTACTTGAGATACTTGGATACACTTAGTGTGTGACCCTCTAGGCCTCTTTCTCGTTGGCATTAGGCGGGCTTGCCTAAAGTCCAAGATTACTGTCTAGCAACGGGTCAAGACACTCAAGAGAAAGAAGTTGACGCCGCATTGACGTTTCACCTCATACGAACGCTTACCGTGTAATTTAATCCCTTTGTCTCAATATCTCATCAAGCAGGTTTCATGGCAGTGTCATAAACCTATATGCTTGATCCGTCGTTCTTTTACTACCTGAAATAAACTCGTCGTTGCACCATGGCCATGGAATTTCATGCGACAGTTCTACAATCAAAGGGCCGAGATATCAACTTCCTTAAATGGAATGGAAAAATCCTTCCTCGACTTATCCATTAACAACATGTCACTCGTGACGCACCCAACGTACCCTACTTCCCGCCAACTGTCTGCGTGACGGTTTTCGTCAGTAAATCTAAGTGCGCGAGTCATGACATGAGTTAATGATAATCTTCCAGTCTAAGGACCATTACACACGCTCGTAGATAGCAATGTCCGATGACACCAAGACATGCAGAATTGATACTGGCGGGTTTGTTCTCATAATCTCCCATCTTGGAGATTACCAAGTGCGAACTCCACGAGAGAGAGTCTCGTCTTCTTACGAGTATGCACACATGACGGTCTGTATACTATGTGTCCTATCATAGTATGTCATCCAATCGTAGAACTTTATTTAAGAATGTAAGTGGGTGAATTCCCCTTACCTCAATGTGAGGTGAGGATATTCTTTTATAGATTAGGAAACCAATATACAAGACGGGTAAGTCCGATGTGGGACTCACCCATTTACACTTAAATGGGTTCCAACACTCCCCCTCAAGCTGGACATGCCCAGATTGGATAGAGTCCCACACAGAAAGAATAACAAGACAATCTCAAACTCCCCCTCAAGCTGGGCCATGGAGGCTGTGAACACCCAGCCTGGAAGTGAGAGACTCAAGACGAGCTCCGGGAAGACCTTTGGTGAAGAGATCGGCAAGCTGATCGGCCGTCGGGATATGGCCGAAACCGATATGGTGCTGCTCCAGATGGTGGCGGAGAAAGTGACAGTCCACCTCGATATGCTTCGTCCGTTCATGGAAGACGAGATTCGAGGCAATCTTCGTGGCGGCCTGATTGTCACACCAGATATGAGCAGGAGTCGATGCCGGGAAACCGAGTTCCTGGAGAAGATGACGAAGCCAGAGGATCTCAGTAGTGACAGTGGCCATGGCCCGATACTCGGCCTCGGCACTAGAACGGGAGACCACAGTCTGCTTCTTGCTGCGCCAAGAGATGAGATTACCGACGAAGAATACGGCGAATCCCGAAGTAGACTTGCGGGTAGCGAGGCAACTGGCATAGTCCGCATCACAAAAAGCCTCAATATCCATGTGAGCATGATGTGAGTACCGAAGGCCGCGTGCAGGGTCTTTCTTGATGTACTTGGCAATGCGGAGGACAGCATCCCACTGAGAGCAGGTGGGATGCTCCATGAACTGGCTGACTTTGCCAACGACACAGGCAATGTCGGGACGCGTCATGGTGAGGTAGTTGAGTTTACCAACCAAGCGCCGATAGCTCTCAGGATGAGGAAAGAGTTCCGAGTCGGAATGAATGGAGCGTTCCCCAGGCTCAAGGGGAGTGTCAACTGTGGTGGCAGTGCTCAACCCGGCATCCTGCAATATATCAAGAGCATACTTGCGCTGGCGATGCCTCTGGAGTCGCTCCCTGTGATGATGATGTCATCAACATAAACGACAAGCAAGATACAGCCGTGTGCCGTCGTACGGAAGAAGACGGTGTGATCTTTCATACTCCGAGAGAGGCCAAAGGCGGTGACGACAGTGCTGAAGCGGCCAAACCAGACGCGAGGAGACTGTTTGAGGCCGTAGAGGGAGCGACGGAGACGACAGACATGGGAGGCGGCACCAGAGGCAGAGAAACCAGGGGGCTGCTGCAGGTAGACCTCCTCGTCAAGAAAGCCATGGAGAAAAGCATTCTTAACGTCGAGTTGATGAAGTGGCCAGTGATAATGAGCAGCCAGAGAGATGAAGAGGCGGACCGAGACCATCTTGGCGACTGGAGAGAAGGTCTCAAAGTAGTCGACGCCATATGTCTGAGCAAATCCCTTGGCGACAAGCCGGGCTTTGAGGCGGCAGAGAGAGCCATCGGGATTGAGACGGATCGTGAAGATCCATTTACAGCCGACCGCCTGTTTGTTTGCCGGAAGGGGAACAAGATCCCAAGTACGGTTGGCATCCAGAGCCTGCAATTCATCTCTCATTGCGGCTAGCCACCCGGGGTGAGATTTGGCTTCACCGACCGTTCGAGGAAGCGACACGGTCTCCAGAGCGGACAATCCCCTGTAAGAAGATACAAAGAGAGGAGTATTCTGACACGAGCGAGTACCTTTCCGGAGCGCAATCGGCACATCCTCGGGAGCTGTGTCAGGAACATCAGGCGAAGCGGGAACAATGGTTTCCTCGGCCGGGACGGGAGGTACAGTGGAAGGACGACGAGAGTAGGTCTGTCCAAAGAGATAACCGGTCGGAGGAGACACCAGAGGCGGGTGAACCATGAGCGGAAGGCAGTCATCGATGGTAGTGTCAGGAGAAGGAGATGGGAGAGTGAAAGGAGAGCTCTCGACAAACGAAACGTCGGCAGAGGTGATATACCGGCGGAGGTCTGGAGAGAAGCATCGGTACCCGCGCTGAGTGCGGGAATACCCGAGAAAAATACAGCGAAGGGATTTGGGTGATAGTTTGGAGAGATTGGGGCGAGTGTCCCGGACATAACAGAGACATCCGAAGACACGGAGTGGAAGGGAGTGAGGAGGGAGAGAGGGAAACAGGGTATGAAAAGGAGTCTCCCCCTGAAGGATGAAGGAGGGAAGACGATTGGGAAGGTAAGTAGCAGTGAGGATGACATCCCCCTAGAAAAGAAGAGGTACCTGGCGGTGGAAGAGGAGGGCACGAGCGGTTTCCAAGATATGTCGGTGTTTCCGCTCGGCCACCCCATTTTGCTGAGGGGTATCAGGACAGGAGGTCTGATGGATGATGCCGTAGGCCCTCATAAACTGCTGAAAATGAGTGGATAAGTATTCTCGCCCATTGTCAGAGCGGAGACATTTCACAGGGAGAGAAAACTGTGTCTGGATTTCCTGAAAAAATGTCTGAAAGGTGGAGAGAACCTCTGTTCGATCTCGAAAAAGGTAAAGCCAGGTCATGCGGGAGTAATCATCAATAAAGGTGATATAATAACTGTACCCTGACTGGCTAGGAACCCTGCAAGGACCCCATACATCGGAATGAACAAGAGCGAAAGGAGCCGCTGCACGTGGTTCCGGGCGAGGAGCATACGTCGTCCGATGATGTTTGGCAAACTTGCAGGATTCACAATGGAATGAGAGGTGAGAACTGAATTGGGGGCAAAGTTTATGGAGGGTGGAAGGTGGTGGATGGCCAAGGCGGGAATGGAGGTCAAGGGCTCGGGCTGTGGTGGATGAGCAAGCAAGGGATGATGGGGTATCAAACAGGTAAACCCCATCCCGAAGATAACCTCGACCAATTTCCCGATTCGTCTTCTGCTCCTGAAAAACAACACCGGATGAGCTAAAAGTAGCAACACAATTCAAATCTGTGGTGAGTTTGCTGACAGAGATAAGATTAAAGGGACTTTGAGGAACATGAGCGACCGACGTCAGGGGAAGAGACGGTCAAGGAACATGTGCCATATCCGGTAATAGGGATTGTTGAGCCATTAGCAACAGTAATGGCAGAGGCACCGGTGTACGGATGATAGGTAGTGAACATACCAAAGTCTCCTGTGAGATGTTCTGACGCACCGGAGTCAAACATCCAAGCTGTCTGTCGATGAGAAACACAGGCGGTGGAGTTGCCAGTCTGAGCAAGTGGGGCGAGAGAAGAAGATGGTGGCGCAGTCGCTCGATAAGATTTTACCAAAGCAATCTCCTCCGGCGAGAGTGTTGTCCTGTAACGGGTACTGGATGAAGGAGGACCGCGGCGCAGTAGAGCCGATGATGGAGGATGGGAGAGCTGCTCGGCTGAGTGCATAGGTGCTCGGGCGGACACGCCAGCCATTACTGCAGGGGGGGCTGGGCCGACGGCGCAGGAAGGCCGCCAGAGAGGGGTCGCCGGACTGGAGGGAGATCCGCCGGGAGTCGGGAGCCGCGAGCGCGCGGGAGCAGCGGGAGGCGCCGGGAGCAGCGGGAGGCGCGGGAGGCCGTCGGGGCTTGGACGCCGACGGGAAGAACCGCGGAGGGCCGCGTCGGGAGAAAGGCCGACGGGAGGGAGGTGGAGCCGGGGAGCCGCAACAGGAGGCGGGGCCGGAAGTCCGCCGTGAGGCGCGCAGGAGGGCGGAAGGAGCCGCCGGACAGCAGCAGACCGCCGGGGAAGGGAGGCCGCTGGGGAAGGGAGGCTGGCGGAGACGCCGGGGAGCAGCGGGAGGCGCAGGAGGCGCTGGAGGCGCTGGAGGCGAGGGTGCCGAGAGCGCGCCAGGCGAGGGTGAGGGTGCCGGGGCGAAGCGGGGCGAGCCGCCGAGAGCGGGACGTCGAGGGCGGGGTGCGCCGCAGCGAGGCACCGGGAGCCGGGGAGGCGGAAGATGGCGTGCGCAGGAGGGAGCGGGCCGGGAGATGCCGCCGGGAGCCGGGAGCCGCGTGGGAGGGCCGACGAGGGTTTGTTGGGACGAGGGCGCACCACGGGAGGACGGCGGACGCCGGGCGCCGGGCGAAGGCCCGCTGGGCGAGGTGGCGGGTGAGGGAGCGGCTGGGGCTCGAGCGCCGCTGAGAGGCGGATGGTGCGGGGGCTAGGGCGCGGGACGAGGGCGAGGGAGCCGCGCGGGACGAGGGAGCCGCGAGGGCTAGGGCGCACCGCGGGAAAACGGGGGACGCTGGGGCAGAGGGGCGCCGGGAGGTGGAGGCGCACCAGGAGGGAGGAGCTTCGCCGGGAGGGAGAGCCTGCTGGGAGGAGAGGTGGCCGCCGGGAAGGGCAAGGCCAGAGGGGGAAGAAAGGCGGGGCCGGACAGAACCGGGAAGCCGCTGGGAGGGAGGGTCGGGATTAAAATCCCTCTGATACCATGTAAGTCGGTGAATTCCCCTTACCTCAATGTGAGGTGAGGATATTCTTTTATAGATTAGGAAACCAATATACAAGCGGGTAAGTCCGATGTGGGACTCACCCATTTACACTTAAATGGGTTCCAACAAAGAATATTGTTATAACATTTCAAGGTTCTCATCATAGCGGGGATCTGCCATGACTTTATTAATGCAACAAATATTCCAGGACATTATTATATTATAGTCATGTAGAACAATGAACAATATATAATAAGAGTACATTCATGTAATCAAAGTACAAAACAATTGGTTCTCAGGACACCAACCCTTACAGTCGTTTGGTGCTAGTTCCATCATTTGGTATGGCCTGCCAAATCCCTGTCGCAGGAGTGGATAGCACTGCCGTGTTTGGTGCTGGTTCCATCATTTGGCCCGGGCTGCTGAATCCTTGTCGCTGGAGTGGAGTGCACTGCCGGATAATTCTCAGTGGGAGAAGAGAGTGCTGCCCGAAACTCTGCAAAGGAGGAGCATGCTACCAGATTTTGTTCGATGGAAGGGAGAGCACAACTGCTGGATTAACTCTGCAGAAGCGTATGGGAATGGAGGCGCTCGCAGTTGTGACCTAGCGAATCAGGCGATTCAGCGATTCAGTCTCAAGACCGAGCCAATAGGAGTGGGAACAAGAGATGCAAGAACGCGTTGAATTTTGAGTGGCAGATGCGAATTCTTTGACGATATGTTGTCTCGCCTAGAAATGCTGTTGCACCAGGACGACGATCGACCGATGAAAAAATCAGGTGCGCGATCGGGAAAGTACAGTAATGGGGCCATGCAACAGCAGTGTGAGGCTTGGACAACGAGTTCGTCTGGCGTTGTGCAGTGTCTGAGTCCAATTGTTCGGGGAATGGAGTTGCCAGAATCAGTGTTCATGGAGGAATCTGGTGGGACATCACCTGAAATTGACGAACAAGGAAAGCAAGCTCAGTCGAAGGCGTCTGCAGGGCCACCGATTTGTCCGCTTTCTTCTATGTTGTTGGAGCAAACAAAGGAGGCGACGACTGAGGCGCACTCAGCGGTGATGGGGCGGAATGCGAACGATGTTAGGCCAACATTGACCAATGAGGAAATGGATGTAACTTCATCTAGAAATAAAAGAGGAGCTGGATTAGACATCGGCGTGGGCGGGAATTCTGTTTCGCAAGATTTCTACTGTGCTGTTGGTGTAAACAGAGGCATCCCCGCCAATTTTGGCCGCACGACCCGAGGTGCTAGCAGGGGAGCTAGATGACAGGGCGATGCGACTCCAAAGAGTTGGGGGAGGGGAGATGCAGATCATGGGGCTCACATGGGCTGGCCTGAGATAGGGGCGCCAACAGTAGTGTATGGTGCTAAGGTGGTGCAGGGCGTGACGCAGAGGTGGCGACACATTCGCCTGGCCAGTGCTTGGTACGCCATGAAGCGACAACGGGCGGACTGGTGTTGACGGTGGGTTTTCTTACACAGGAGACAAGGGACCCAACAAAATTCCAGAAATCCATATTCAGGCTGGAGCAGCGAACAAAAAAGATGCAATAACAAGGGACTGTTACGCAGCAACAACAGAGAATTTTTACACAGCATCGGGGGACCTTTATGCAGCAAAGGTTCCATGGGCAGCTGACCCTTCCACAGCAGGGCAACGAAGCCAAAGAATCCGGTAAGTGTTTCGTGGAATCAGTGCAAAGGAAGCACTGGCGTGGATGGTCACTCCGACGACGAATGCGACAGGCATTGAGCGTGACCAAATATCCATCGCTTGAGGAGCTGACTTAACTGTGATTGATGCGAGGGAATTGGGGAGCTGAAACAGCCGAGCAACTTATATTCCCGCAAGCAGGAATAGTCAAACACACTGACAGAATTTCCGCGTGACCATAGAGCAGGGAGGGACATTTGGGAGATCGCTTAAGTGAAGAAAGACCGCATCGCATTTGGGCAATTGCGTAGAAAGTATGTAAAGCAAGGCTGCATCGCAATCAGTTTCTTTTCTTCTCAAGACTGATTCTCAAGGTGGCGCGAGTGATGGAGGCCTGGATAGTACGACCTGGAAGACATATTTTAGGAAGGGAAATAAAGGGTGCCTGACTAGAGTATTTTAGGAAGGGTAGAAAGGTCACTGTAGGGGGAAGCTGCAAGTTGGCCACAGCTGGCATAACCGACAGGTAGTTAAATAGGGAGGGGCTGAAGTGAGAGGGGGGATAGAAAGGAATTTGTTAGGTGGTTCGTTCGGTTGAGAGCTTGGGTGGGAGCACCGGGGGATCTCTCGAGCGTTTTTTTATTCCTCTATTCTCTTCCATTCTTCTTCATTTCCTTCTGCATCGCCTACTTGTAATTCTGGTTCTACCAGATTCTCTTCGAATTATACTACTGGATTGTTGTTGTTTGGTGCGGGTTCCATCAAGGAGGGAAAAGAAAATGGGGGAAAACAGAAGAAAAACACTTAAGCTTTGAGGGATTGATTCAGCAGAGTGGCAGCACCTCCCCCATTTGTCAACAGTCCCCAACTCGGATGCCAAGCCTCTGATTTTATAGGCAAAATTAATTACATGGCGCATACATAAATTCACAGCGTGTATTCAATTCTATTAGCCCTTTTTGGCTCTTTCTGCCTGGGTGGTTGAACCGCCATGCCGCCCATTTAATTTTGCGTGTCGGGTGTCGGTTGGTAGACCACACGGCGTGTGGTAGTGGCGTACATGCCGTGTAGTGGCATTTTCTCCACCAATTGCTTCTCGAAGGTATGTACACGGTGTATGGTCCCCTTGACGTATCTCTGGGCAGGCAGCCGGGCGTATATTCCAGCTCGCTGGGTCATGTATCTTCCAATGTACGCAACTTGCGCAATTGAATTACACGCCGTGTAGTTTTCCAATGATATCCAAAAGCAATCTGTGCATTCACCATGAAAACCTACAATATTGCCAAAAACACTGAAATGAAGCATTTGAATTGCATAAAAACATATATCCGATATTATCTGACTATTTACTCATGAAAAACACTTCAAAATAATAAGCATAAATCGGGTGCATCATCACACCTTGTTCTCATTCACCAATTCAGTTCTCATGGTTGCCAGATTTTCCTTTCTCGTCAGAGGCATCAGTTTCTCCAAAACATGATTGTTTATGATATAATTGAATTTACTGTCACTGCTCCTCTGTCCTTGTATCCATGTCTATGAGGCATCACTCACCATTTTACCCCCCTTTAAACTTCCTCGACCATTTGAAAAAAAAAAAATCAAATTGTATGTAACACATTTTCCAGGTCTGTAGTCCATCTCAATTCTAGGCTTTGATCCTCTCAATTCCACCCTCAGTTTCTGTTGTCTCACTCTAAGCTCATGTCATTTTTCCACACAGCTTTCATGGCCTTTTTGGCCTCAATTGCAGGTTCTGGAAGGCCTTCGGGGTTCCTTTCAATGGTTCTAGGGTGGTTCATAGGATCATAATCCTTCCAAGGGTTTCTCTGTGTTCTCCATCCATTTCTGTTCCCATGGATTTTAGAGGATTGTCCTTGAATGGTGCCTTTGCTTCTTTCTCCCTCGAGAGGCACTTTCTTGGTTCTCAATATCTTAGGGAGTATTCGTCTATATGAAGGCAAATTTATTTTGCTCGTTTTTTCACCATAATGCTCCATTAACATCAACATTAATTTGTGAAAAATGAAATTTCTACCCTTCAACCGGAAGTAAAGCACATTGATGCAAAATCATGTAGTTGCTGACATTGTCACAAATTTTGAATTTATATGCTGCACTCTGCTGGTTTTGTAAGTATTATGTTGACTTGGGTTGAACTTTAATGATGATGGTCTAAGTTGGTCTATAGCTAGGATGAACTTGTGAATTGGACTACATTTGTTACACGGGAAGTCTTTCGGATGAAAATGGAAAATGCATGAGGGGGGGGGGGTATGAGAAAGAGATTGGCGAGTCAGTAATTTGTTTGGTATGCATGGAAAAGATGTGATGAAATATGTTAAATAATATAAATATATGATAACTGTTAGAATGGAAGAGGTGAACCAATACCCAAGATGCCTCTTAAGAGAAGCCTTGGAGTTTATTTATAATTAATAATAAAGATCACATGATACCTCAAGTCCGATGCGGGATTTGACTCAACATATCCTCTAACACTCCTCAAGTTAGATGTACCTAGTTTGGATACATAAAAAAACAAAAATAATCATCCACGACACTCCCTCTCAAGTTGGACATGCCCAACTTGAATACATTAAAAAAACTAAAGAAGAAGAGCACCTTCGGACGCATTGGCCGCTTGTTTTGCTCCTCCCGTTGCGCTCCCGCCCATGGTTGCTAAAGAAAAGATGATCATCGTAGAACTCCCATGCTCCTATGTTGAGGCCGACCCTTGAAGACGTCGGGGGAAACGATGCCCGACTAGCGACCCAAATTGACGTGGTGAAACGACGTCCGACTTTGCGGACCCTAAAATGATTTTGGTTGATAGCAAAGGTAACAGCAAAGTGCAACGTGGAACCTGATAGAGATAAAGAATCCATTTTGCAATAGGATGTATGCGAGCAAAGAGCAGATTTGAAGAAGCCGATCAGGAAGGGGGGACGCCAGGTCGTGCATGCCTGGACCAGGAAGGGGGCGTGCGATCGCTTTGCACGGACGGCAGCACTGGTGTTGATCGCAATCTTCTGAATAGTTGATTCATGTAAAAGCTCATTCGTATGAGCTGACGGGAATAGGGCCGTCGCGGGGAGGCGTCACAAAGGAAAGCGACGGGAGGGAGGTGCGATGGGAGGGGGCTACGAGAATTGCTAAGATGGGCGCCGCAGGTAAGGGCGATGGCAGAAAACGAAGCCCTGTTGGCCATCGGGGGCCATCGCCCCTCTTGGAGGGGAAAACTTGAGTGAAACCCTAGTCGAAGAGGAGAGAGACGGGACTGGGAGGGTTTGAGTTAGACTTGCTCTGATACCATGTTAGAATGGAAGAGAGGTGAACCAATACCTAAGATCCTCTTAAGAGCGACCTTGAAGTTTATTTATAATGAATAATAAAGATCACATAATACCATCCGATGTGGGACTTGATTCAACTTAACCTCTAACAATAAGAAAAAAAAAATAATATAAAGTTCTCCATTATTTAAAGGGACATGAAATTAGAGACAATCATGTCTTTTTTCCCCCTTTAGGAAGGAATGAACATTTCACCCAAATTGGAAGGAATCTTGCTTCCCTTAAATGATGAAATTGAACTAAGGCTCCCTCGTACCAAACATGATTTGTCACCGTTTCCTCACACGTTCATTTTCCCAGACCTATGTTGCTTCGTACTAAACATATTTTAAGTGGATTAATGGGGGGTGGAATGTAGAACTTCTATTTTTTTCTTAATGTAAATGACAATAGAGTGAAAATGACTATTGATCAATGCAAATCATATGAAATTGGGGTGGGATTTGTCCTTGGATTATTATTTAGCGAATATCACATGAATTTAATGAGTGGCATGGATCAACTATAATCTAAGCTTTATCAAAATTACCTCAATTCTGAACGTAATTTTGTATTAATGATTCAGAATTGAGTGTGGATGATCAGCATGGGTTTTTCTCATCACATTCTCATCCTATCCTTCATCCTCAATTTAACCATAATTTAGGAGAAAACACACATCGAAAAATTTGGGTTCGACTACCTATATTTTGGGTATGAAGATGTAGGCAGTCTATATCAATCTGCACAATGATTGGCTCTGCACCACTCAACAACATCGTTAAATTCTTAATTACATAGAATTTTAAGGTATAGAACTTAGCAAAAATTTCCTTAGAAAGTGATGAAATCTACTAGGAGTTGCAATTTTTGAGAATTTAGAAGTAAAAAAGTAATTTTCCTTTATTCTTTTCAGAACCCTCTTTTGTTTGCACGGTATGTATTAAATGGGGTTTTTCTTAACAATTTTGGCTAGGCAAGACATGGGAAATGATATTATAGTACTGGTTTAATCTTGTTAATAACCATTATAGTAGTATCCCAATTCTGAAATTTCGAATTACAGAGTTTCAGAGCCCAAATGAGTATTTAACTTTTGATTTTAAAGCCCAATCCTCTACTTTGAATTCAGTTTTATTTTCAAAGTTTCCTTGTCCATGATAGTAACACCAACTATACAATAGGTGGATAGTGTTGTAGTGATGCCCTGCTTAAGTTTACTTATAAATGCTATCCAAAATTTGCCTTCTAATTTTTTAATTTGCGAAATTTCTCCACATCTTGTAATGTGTAGAGTTTTTGTGTTATGTAACTTACAGCTTGGAACAGATTAAACTTTTGCTTCTGGGTCAACATGTGAAGTTGCTCATCATTGACAGCATGGCAGCTCTTGTTTCACTGTAATTTCAGAATTTTGCATCATTTAATTTCTCAAGGCTTTTCTATTGTCCTTAGATTGTTCTGTCAATCTGCCTAATTAAGTATTACTTGAAATTATTCTGAACTTGTTTGAATACCACTAGGCTGGGAGTTCTTTTACATGTAGAACGAGGTTGTGTTTGATTTTGGAAAATATTTTCTATTTTCATTTTTGAAAAATGTGTTAGCATATCATGTATATGGATAACAGTTTTTAGAAAATGGAAATGGGAGTTTTTTTTGAAAACAAAAAGAAAACATGGTTTCATGTTTCTATAAAACGAAAGTGCTTGGATATTTAACTCACATAATTTCTTATTTTCCCCTCACTCTTCAAAATGACATATTTTTTGTAATTCTTTTTTTGAAAAACGAAAAACGAAAATATTTTCCAAAACCAAACACAACCTTAATATGTTTCTTTTTTAGTACCATCTCAGTCCAATGGGAATGTCCTTTACCCTGCATTTGCAGGATTAGCGTCTTGGTTGTCTTCATTTCCCTTAAGTTGTACCACAAATGGTATTCTGTTCCTGCCTGTTCCTATATTAACGGATGCTCCTAAGAAATTTGAACATTGGCTCCATAAAATCTTTTTTCCTTAGGTCCTTTATTCAGTCATTTTTTAATTGATCAACGAAAAGGTTTTTATGGGATTGATAGAGTGTTATTACCTTTTGTCTTCTCTCATTTTTGGGCAGTGATTTAATTTGAACAGGGAACATGAGCCTGGGGCGCTGAAACAGTGGTCATTTGGCTGGCATACATCTTTTATCAAGTAAGACAGCTATCCAGTTTAGAGAAGTATCTTAGGCTGTGCTTTGTTTTGGAAAGCGTTCTCTGTTTTCATTTCAAAAAATGTATTAAAAAAATATGTTAGAAAATATTTTGCATATCAAGGGAAAACAATAAAATATGCGACCTACCTCCCTACATATTCATTTTCCTGAAAACAAGTTTTTTTAGTTTTATCCGTTTACACAATCCAATACATTATTGGAAAATTAAAATAGAAATTGTTTTAAAAAACTGAACACAGACCTAGAAATTCCAATGAACCACCTCTCCCTTTGTTTGAATTATCTGTTTTTTTACCGAGTGACATTGTCTCTGACATTTCCAGATCACTTGCTGAATTTTCAAAAAT
The DNA here is from genome assembly GCA_963277665.1 of Viscum album. Taxonomy (NCBI): domain Eukaryota; kingdom Viridiplantae; phylum Streptophyta; class Magnoliopsida; order Santalales; family Viscaceae; genus Viscum; species Viscum album. The sequence continues at coordinate 208,779,191 of OY728166.1, forward strand.
TCCCGTTGTTGTGACAAACCAAGTTAGATCCCAGAGCCACAATGAAAATTGCCACTACTCGTTTGAAAGGTAAGATACCTTGCCTCAGATGTTGTGCTTCTATTATATGACCAGGGGCAATATAGTCAATCCAGTTCAACGTGGAGCAGGCGGGACGTTGCAGAGTATCCTGAGAAGTTTGACTCTCATCTCATCGCTGCTTTAGGGTTAAACTGGGCTCATGCTGTCACCATTCGTCTTGTCCTTGAATCTAAATTAGGTTCGTATCTGATTCACTGCAACATTAAGGCTACTTTTGGTACGAGGGAAATCTTTTTTATGAAAATGAAAATGAAAAAGTTCTGAGAGAGAGAATGAAAAAGAGATTGACGAGTCAATGATTTGTTTGGCATGCATGAAAATATGTGATGAAATATGTATAAATATATAATAACAAAAAAATATAATACATTTTTTTTCCATTGCTTAAGAAATATTCTTGTCAATAATTGTTGGGCACACTAACAATGGATCCTGCAGCAAGGCAGATAGAGGAAGAAAACAACCATTCTTTGTATTTCAATGCTGCGAGTGGAATTATAGGTTAGGTTACAGTGGAGGGAAAAAACGAGAGTACTACAGCCTGAGGGATCAGGGAGAGACCACTTCCTTGATCAGCCTTCTTGCTGCGTGTGGTAAAATACCAGACAGTGACCACCTCTCCCGAGCTCTGTCCAGCAGGGACTCTTACCCAAAATATCCAAGTGTCCTTCCCAAGACCCCCTGACAGCTATTAATAGTCAGGTTTAGTTGGTTGGAAGCCCAACTGACGAACTAACTCCTCCCCCTCGCCTGTCCTCTTATGATAGGTATGCAAAATAGGGGGTCGGGGTCTAACAGAACTGTTGGAGTCTGTATCCCACATCGGACTTATGGCCCGATGTGGTCTTTATCATTCATTATAAAAGAACGCCTCAGCCCCACTTTGTGGTAAGGAGGTGAGGGGGATTTCCCATTCTACATGGTATCAGAGGAGGTTTGATCCAACCCGATCCCTCTCTCATATATTTTTTATCTTCCATTTAGGGTTTCTATTTTTTTTCTCGTGCGGGGGGCGGCAGAATGGGTCAGCCGCCCCCCCCACGAGATCGACCCCGCCTCCATCAGGCGGCCTCTCTTCCCGGCCGCGTTCCGCCCTTTCCAGCGGGTGAACTCCGCGCGGCTCCCTCCATCCCCGACGGATCTCCCTCCTGTCCGGCGACTCCTCATCCCGGCGGATCCCGGGCGAGATTCCACCTAGCGCGTGATGCCCCGCCTCCTGTCTCCCGTAGCGGCTCCCGGCGGTCCAACCTCCTGCGTGACGTTGGCTCCCGCATCACCCGCCGCTACTCCCGACTCCTGCAGCGCCATCACCAGACCCCCACGTGTGCGACGACCTTCCTGCACAGCTCCCGCGTGACGGTCCTCCAGCAGCCGGTGCTCCTTCCCCTCCCGATCCCGGCGACTCCTTCCATGCGCGCTCCAGCGCGACGACCTCATCCCGGCGGATCGCTGCTGCTCTAAGACTCCCGGCTCCCAATCCTGTTGTGCCTCCAGTTCTCGACAGGATCCCGTCGCCCCTCCCCTCCCTCCCGAGCGTCGCTCGGCCAAACGCATCTCCGGCGGATTCACTGCGCTGCTCTTGCGCGTCGCCCCTCCTGAGCGGTCCCCTGCGCGACGCCCAACGGCCGACGTCTTCAGCTTCCTCCCGCCCTCCCTCGCGACTCCTCGCCGACACCTTCTGCGGAATCCCCGCCTCCCGTCGCCGACATTTCCTGACGACTCCCAGTAACCGCATCCCTGTCAATCGGCACGCCTTCGCACTTCATCCACCGCGGCGCAGCAGCTCGACCACCTTGGATTCGGGCCCTTTGGCGCCGCCAGATCCCGCAACACTTCTGCGGTATCCCCGCCTCCAGTCGTCGGCCCCTCAAGTGCGGTTTTCCCGGTGCTAGTATGGATTTCCCGACGTCTCATCGACCGGCCCCACTAGTGCGACATTCCTGGCGCTCCGTCCATCGGTCCGGTCTGAGTGGTTCATCTGCTACGTCTGCGACATCATCCATCCATCATCCTGCGGGGGAGCTGGGATCGTGAAGGGGAGCAACAACTTTATTTTTTATTTCGTCTTGTTTTGTCATCAAGCTGGGTCTGTCCAACTTGAGGGGGAGTGTTAGCGTCTGTTTTGTTGCTTTCTTTTCATTATGTGTTCAAGCTAGGTACACCTAGCTTGAGGAGGGGGAGTGTTGGAGTCTGTATCCCACATCGGACTTATGGTCCGATGTGGTCTTTATCATTCATTATAAAAGAACGCCTCAGCCTCACTTTGAGGTAAGGAGGTGAGGGGGATTTCCCATTCTACAAGAACCAACCATCCCATTCCTAACCATAATGCATAAAATCAGAGACAATTATGTTCACAGAATTTGAACATTGAAGCTGACATGCTCTTCCCTACTGTTTTGTCATCCATTACTTTTCTCAGACTAATGTTCCTTCATACCAAATGTTGCCTAAAAGTATCATGGTATATAATACCTTGTCCTTTAAAATTGGTATCACAATTACTTAAACCAAAGCTTATTGGTGCATGAAAAAATATGCATCGACTTAATTTTATGTAATCTTGTCAAACAGGTCAGAGGTTTATAAAGGTGGCAAAATCTCCTATATCTCCACCATTGGCATTTCCTTTCATTATAGCTGCATCAGGGTTGTCCCTTCTTGATGATGATGGAGTTGAAATGAAGGGTATGGAGATAAGCGCAATTCACAATCAAGGTATTTCTCGCTTTTTTCTTTTAGTCCTACCAAATAATGTCTTTTTTAAAGGTGCTCTTGATTTAGTTTTTATATTATAGTCAATGATCATTATGATATATATTTTTCATAATTACAGGGCACAATGACATCATTGTTAATGGCAGTCGATCATCTGTATAGTGAAGACTGCTGCTGCTGCTTCAGATTTTTTTTTTTGCTGATTTTTTTCTGCTATTTGATACCTGATTTGTTGTGAAGTAACTCAGTTTGTGCTTTGATTTTTCCTAATGCTTGTTTTGAGTTGGTTTGACCTGTATGGGGGTCATTACTTGTCTCAAAAGAAGTGCAAGACATTTAACTGTAGGATATGAGAAACTCGCTTATCCTTGAAGGTCACAAATCATCTAAATTTTCAGCTTGTTAGCGAAGACTATATCCAAGCACCCAAAAAATCAATAGAATTAAATATTTCATTATGTTGTGAAATTGACTGTACGTTGATTGAAACTGTGAAGAATTTTGAGACCTGAAATGTAATACCGATTGTAGGTGAAACACATCGTCGACGGATCGAGCGCAAAACATGATGATGACAATGATAAATAGAAATACAAATATAATTGAAACATACAAATTAAAGAAAAAAAAAAACAGAGCCAAAAGTTCTTACATTTCATTAACGTGTCACCGCATATATATAGTGTATGGACTTTGATCTAACAGTTGATATTAATTATAGACTCAGGTTTTGTCGTGCAAGGCTTTGGAATATTCATATGAATAATTTCGGAGAGAAGTGTTGAGACGATGCATGATTATGAGGCTCGTAATTAATTTTATAAAAATATTAAATATATTTTTATTGCCTGTGCGCAGCTTTTCAAAAATAATGGGAGAACTCTTAAACGGTAGCTCAGCTCAGAAACCTGAGACCACGATTGGGTTCGCAACGCAATGTTTATCCTAGATGCGACATAAAATGAGTCGGCATGGGATGTTCGGACCCCTCGCTCGTTGGTGGTATGTTAAATGGATGAATTAAATTATTAATTTATTCATTTCATATCTCAAATCCAAATAACTCACGAACAGACTCAGATGAGAAATCTGAGACCACTATTGAGTTCAGAATGCAAGTTTTACCCTAGGCAGGGTATAACCTTTGTCGGTGTCGAAAGTTCGGCTTATGTGCCACAATGAGCGAATAATTAAATAATTAAATAATTATTTATTTAATTATTTGATTCTTGACATAACCTAAAATTCCCTATAAATGCGTTATGAGAATCTGTCCAGGGTTAGCTCATAATTTCAGAAATCGCTAACAAGAGCTATCCTCTCCATTCTGTTGGCAAACAACGACGAACGACAACGGACGATGACGAAACTTTGGATCAAGGCGGTTTGAAGCGCGATGAATGCAACAGATCCTGATGAGCATGTTATTCGTCAAAGACGATCGATCCAATCCAGGCAGGACTCGTCTTTGGTGTTTTAAAGTCTTTGATTAAACGATTGAGCATGTTGATAATTCTTTTTTCAATCTACGCCCCTTGCATGAGCCCGAATATTGAAATTAATTTCTTTTATTTGTTGTTTCAAACTCGGATTGCCCATTCTTGGTCGGTTGGCCAAGAACGCTTGGCCAACGATCCTAAACCTTTGTTGTGATGCTTTTCTTCCCTCTTTCTTCGCGTTCTTCGCCGTCAGAACCCCACAGTTCCCGGCTCGACAGTTGCCGAGCGACCCGAGCTCGATCGAGCACCGGGATTCGAGGCAGATCGACGAAACGATGACGAAATCACGAGTGGAGACTGGGTCTGTGTAGATCAGGACTCGAGGATTGCATATCTGCGATTATTATTATTATTATTATTATTATTATTATTATTATTATTATTATTATTATTATTATTATTTTAATTTATTTATTTAAACCCCCATAACTCTCATTTGGGGGGTCCGATTCACGCGCCGTCTGCGGTGGCGTGACCCTGTTTACAATACCGTCATTTTAAGGCTGTTTCAGAGAATTTTTCCTATCCCGTGACTTGGACCCACGAAACACCCGTGAAACATTAGATTTAATAATATTATTAAATCTTTGACCCGCCATAACTCATGCATACAACGCCCAATTGACGTGCCGTCAGCGGCGACGTGACCCTATCTTTAAGACGGTCGATTCAAGACCAATGTTGGATATTAAATTCAGGTTCATGGTTCGGGTCCATGAAACACCCAATAATAATAATATTATTGTTGTTGTGGAATATTGCATCTGTTATAACTTTTCCATACGACATCGGATTAGTGAGCCGTCAACGGCGATGTGACCCTGAATTTGAGGCGGACGTTTGGAGACCAATTTTAGATATTTAATTTGGACTAGAGGCATGGGCCCCACGAGACACAATCCGAGTGTAATGCGGCGAAATACGAACTTTTCACCAGGTGTCCGATTCAGGCAAATGAATAGTCGATCCTGTGCGCTTTTTCTTAAGGATTGCAACGGTGTGATTCGTTTGGTTATATGAGGCCTCCTGATTTTTTGCTCGTTGTGATGTGCGGAGCCTTATTCGTAATCTCATTAAATGTGGAAACATGAAAGAAATATCGGTGGAAGATCCTTTTGATACGTTTGAAGAGAATCTATGGCTAGGTGAACGACTAGACGACATGGCGGGGCCACGTCGTGTGGGCCCCATACACACCGTGTACCTTATTACGAATCTTCTACCTCTTGTATCCCCTTCTCTTGGACTCAGATTTTGGCCTGCGAGATGGCTATCTTGAGTGTTTTTCTGCGTAGAACGTGATGCTACCATGAAAGCGACTTTCGAGATATGACATGAATGTTCTGGGTTTTGCACGCACATGGGCGACACCCGATGACGACATCGATCATACAGGATTATTAGAGCAGTACCGGGCTTACCCTCCAGCTTGGCTGGGTAGTGGCATTCCTCGATGACAGTTCCAAGATTACCCTCCAGTTGGGCTGAGCAACGACTTTTCCCGATGGAAGTTCCGGGCTTACCCTCCAGTTGGACTGGGCAGTGGTGTTCCTCGACGATCTTTCCGAGTTACCCTCCAGTAGGATTTGGGCAGTGGAGTTCCTCGACGTTCCGGGCTTACCCTTTAGTTGGGTTGGGTAGTGGCGTTCCCCGATGATCTTCCAGGCGTATCCCTCCAGCGGGGTTGGGCAGTGGCGTTTCCCTGACAACTCACTGGGATTACCCTCTAGTAGTATCTGGGCAGTGGCGTTCCCCGATGACCTTCCCGAGTGGTACCCTTCAGTTGGGCTGGACAGTGACGTTCTTGGTGACTACCAGAGAAGACCCTCGACTGTGCAACACAGTGACGAGACGTGGTTGGACTTACCTTCAGACTAATGAGAAAGAGGGGCCTTTTCCCCACCGAGACACGTTCTTGTGACACAACTTAAAAACCGTGCGGGTGAGTCAGTGCCGCCCAAAGTGGATAGTATCGAGGTGTGGTGTTTTGAGCCCCTTTGACTTGTGTCTCCTGGTCAGACGATGAGGCGTCAGACACTGCAAATGGATTTACTTTGGAATTGTTGACTACTCACTTTCTTGGGTTGAGTTGTGAGATGGAGATCCCCTTACTCTCTCGTTTGAGCTTCTTTGACTGAGCATATATAAATATCCTGTTTCAGTACCCCCTCCTTGGGTTTTGGTTACTCTCCTTTCAGGAGAGGCGAAGACGCGCGAGGTAAATCACGTGCTTTCTGTGTCTAGTTTCTCATGGTTGGACGAGTCTACTCTCCTGCTATAGGTAGTGAAGACTCGACGAGAAGTTCATCTTCTCACCGTTTCAGGCTCCTTGTGTTTGAATGAGTCTACTTTCACTCTTGTTGGGTTGAGCTGTACTCCTTCTGTTCTCTTTTATCGTACCATGTTCTCTCTACTGCTTTTCTCTTCAGTGTATCTCTTGGTCAGAATGACCCGAATGCCTTCATTTTTTATTATTTTGATAATCCACCTTTCAAGGGGTGAGGTGGAACCCTTATAAGGCCCGAAGGTTTAAAGACAATTACATGACCTGTAGGTCTTAGAGGGAATCACCTAGACAAGACAACTTAGAACTGCTCCTCCCCAGCATATGTCATGATATCAGCACTCCACTTTCGCAGGGCTGGTTGGCTAGCTGTCCTATGCAAAGCTGCACAGACCCAGTACCGATGGAAAAACCATACCCTCTCATTCTTCTAATCTCGGTTAGCTCTGCTCTAGTGAATGCACATGCCCTGAATCCTCATCTGAAGCCTTATCCCTTGTAGTTTGACTGGTACATTTGCATTCATGTGGCCCGAAGGTCTTGGGGGTGGCCCAAAGGCCTTAAGGTGGCCCGAAGGCCTTGAGAAACAACTAACCCGAAGGCTTTGGGTGGCCCGAAAGCCTTGCAGGACCCGAGGACCAAACCGGTAGCCCAGAGACCCAGATGGATGAATAGTTATGGCTGCTACAGTACCGAACACTACCTGCTACAGTGTTGCTACAGTGCCTGTTACAATACTGTTACAGTACCTGAAAACACACCTCAGCTCGGATTTGATCTAGGGTTTCTTGGATGCACCTGCCAAGTCCTCACCAACCGGGCAGAGGCTCATGTGCTCTTCAGTGTATCTCTTACTGCTTCCCCTTCACCCTCTTCAGGGCATTCTATTGGGTATGTATATACTCACCCCTGCATGGGCTTCGCCCAACACGTGACGTGTCTCTTGCAAATGACAGATAGGTTGATCGTGACTTCAGAGGAGCTTAGGAATACAGGGTGCTTGGATCGCGTACGATGGTCATAACTTTGGATTCAGGAGTTAAGCTCTCTCAATTGTTTTACTTTTTCAGTTTTGTCAGGTTGGGATATGTTTATGGTTGGGTGTGTATTTTTCCCATTTACTTTTAGTTTACATTACCGTACTCTTGTACTGTCTAGAGGTTCATGCATGTTTGGTTTATTTTATAGCAGTGTTGCATCTTTTATTTCTTCCCCTCTGCACTTTTGCATTGAGTTGACTCTGCGTGTACGTACAAGTTTTTAGGCAAAGTCCTCCCTGATTTTAGTGTGCCTTCAACGCTTGTTGCCACCCCCTGGCCTATGGAGGTGGGCTTCGGGTTGTTGTGGCTCGAGCCCCGGTTTTGGTTGGGTCGTGACAGAGTGGTATCAAAGGTGGTTCGTTCCTTGGAACGTTGTTCAGACGTTCCCTAAAAAGGAATTGGTTGAGATTTAGGACAATAGTGTTAAAGTGTCTCAAGTGCGGCTCTTAGGCCAGAGAGTCCAATGGTGGTATGAGCGGTCGACGTATCCATTCACCAGGCCCCTGATTACCCACTTGTCGACTCGGCACCCTGAGACATTTGTTGCATGGGACAATGGTACATGCATCATATAGGATCGAGTCTTTGACTGTCATTCTTTAGTCAGCTTATTATTATTACGCGCGCGCGCACACACACACAGATATATATATATATATATATATATATATATATATATATATATATATATATATGCTCAAATGACCGTGGTACGTCTCATACACTTTCGAGATACCTCCGCAATGATAGCCAGTTGGGATACCATCTCCGGTTTGTGATGACGATCCGATGAGCAATGAAGCCTCAGTTCAGGGTCCATCCTGCGACCCCCTTCCTCCGGGTGGACAGGTAGCATCACCTCCACCTGTTGAGCAGCAGATCACCCCAGCAGAGCAAGCTGAGGACGTGCGCAGGACGAACACACTTAGTGAGTTCCAACGTCAGAGACCGTTGAGGTTTCACGGCGAGCCAGATCTCCATGCAGCAGAGGATTGGCTAGAGTTGGTGGTCCGCATTTTCAGGCTTGTTCGGACCCCGACAGATCAGATGGTGGCTTTGGCAGCCAATCTTTTCCACGGAGCAACTGGGCGTTGGTGGAGCCTGGTTACTCAGATGCACGATGAGTCGATGCCCTCGTGGGATGACTTCCAGCAGCTGTTTCGTGAGGAGTACTACCCCTCCCGCTTACGCTTCGTTCAGATTCTGGAGTTTCTGGAGCTCTAGTAGGGAGGGATGACTGTGACAGAGTACGTGGCAAGGTTCGCATACCTTACGCGATACTCTATCGACATGATTTGCGATGACTACTTCCGAGCACAGAAGTTTGAGCGGGGACTCCGTATAGAGATTCAAGCCAGCGTAGTGCCCTTGTGCATCCCCACTTGTGCCAGGGTGACGCAAGGCGTCTGTGTAACCCCGTGTCGGTATCGTTCGTCGTAGCTTCGAATGCACGAGGAAAAGGGGTTCTTCCTCCACCAAGACGCGTTTTTGTGACGCGAGAAAAACTGTGAGGGCAAGTCAGTGCCGCATAAAGTGGATATTATTGAGGTGTGGTGGATGAGTCCCTCAGACTTGTGGATTCAGGGCAAGATTGTGCGATGGAGTGTCGGAGTAGGACCTGACATTGCCAGTGGAGTTTTTCTGCTTGACCCTTTTTTCTTGGGATACCACTAATAAGTGTGGCGGAGTTTCTAGTTTGGGGTTACTCTCCTTCCATGAGAAGTGAAGACACATGTGGGGTTACTCTCCTTCCATGAGAAGTGAAGACACATGGGGTATGGCACGTGCTTTCCGTGTCTAGCTTCTCGTGGTTGGATGAGTTTGCTCAATCGCCTTGTTTGTTGGTACTCTTACGTGCTCAGCATCAACATTGACATTGCCAGTGGAGTTTTTCTGCTTGACCCTTTTTTCTTGGGATACCACTAATAAGTGTGGCGGAGTTTCTGGTTTGGGGTTACTCTCCTTCCAAGAGAAGTGAAGACACGCGAGGTATGACACGTGCTTTCAGTGTCTAGCTTCTCGTAGTTGGATGAGTTTGCTCACTCGCCTTGTTCGTTGGTACTCTTACGTGCTCAGCATCAACCTTGATGTAGTGGTGGAGCAGAAGGATACAATTTTTCTTTAGTCGATGGTGGTGACTCCTTTGTTTCTTGAGCGTGTGAGAGAGTCTTAAATGAGAGACATCAACTATGAGGTGTTGCGTGACCATATATCCTTAGGAGTTCCACCCGATGGTTTTTTCTGAAAAAGGGAGTCACATCATTCAGGGACGAACAATGATTCTGATCACGTTACTAGGAGTGGTGATGAGGGAGTTTCATATTTCTCCTTCGGCCATACATCCCGGTGTATGGAAGAGCCAGGTGTAGGCTCAGTGCCCCCACCTCTTTTCTTAATTTGTGTTTTTCAGGAATGAAAAGCTTTGAAGAAAGGAATAATGTAGAGACTCAAGTTTTGCCGTGTAAGACTTTGGAATATTTCTAAGAATAATTTCGAAGCCAGACACTGAGACGGTGCGCGATTCCGAGGCCTAGTGTGCCTGAAATTAATTTTATATAAATATTAAATATATTTTTATTGCGAGCACACAGTTTTTCAAAAATAATGGAATAACTCTTAAATGGTAGCTCAAATAAGAAATCTGAGACCACTGTTGGGTCCGGAATGTGGTGTTTACCCTAGGCGCGACATAAAATGAATCGGCACAGGACGTTCGGGCCCCTCGTTCGTTGGCGGTATGTTAAATGGATGAATTAAATTATTAATTTATTCATTTAATAGCTCAAACCCAAATAACTCATGAACGAAGACTCATATGAGAAATCTGAAACCACCGTTGAGTTCAGAACGCAGGTTTTACCCTAGGCGAGGTATAACCTTTGTTGGCGTCGGGAGTTCGACTTATGTGCCATGGTGGATGAATAATTAAATAATTAAATAATTGAATAATTAATTATTTAATTATTTGATTTTGACCTAACAAAAAATTCCCTATAAATGTGTTATGGGAATGTTCCCAAGGTTAGCTCATAATTTCAGAAATTGCTGACAAGAGCTATTCTCTCCTTTCCGTTGGCAAACAACGACGAACGATGATGAACGACGACGAAACTTCGGATCCAGGTGATTCGAAGCACGACAAACGCATTGGATCTTGGCGAGCGTGTTCTTCGTCAACGACGATCGATCAAATTATGGTAGGACTCTTCTTTGGTGTTTTTACGTCTTTGATTAAACGACTGAGCTTGTTGATAATTCTTTCTTCAATCTTCGTCCCTTGCATGAGCCTGAATATTGAAATTAATTTCTTATATCAATTGTTTCTAACCCGGATCGCTCGTTCTTGATCGGTTGGCCAAGAACGCTTGACCAACGATCCTAAACCTTTCTTGTGATGTTTTTCTTCCCTCTTTCTTCGCGTTTTTTGCCGTTGGAACCCCACTGTTCCCGGCTCGACAGTTGTCGGGAGACCCAAGCTCGATCGGGCGCCCATATTCGAGGCGGATCGACAAAACGACGAAGAAATCATGAGCAAAGACTGAGTTTGTGTAGATCGGGACCTGAGGATCGCAGATCTGTGATCGTTTCAAGATTTTGGGTTGGAATGGGGGTGCAGTGACTTGCCGAAGGTGCGGAGGCTTCGTACGTTCTGACGGAGTGGGGTCGGCGCGAGCAGGGTGGTCAGGACAACTGTCCTGTGCGGCTCCTGGCGACTCCGGCGGGTGGCAGGCGACGGTTCCGGCTGGGCAGCGGCGCGAGCAGGTGACCGGGACGACTGTCCGGCGAGGCGGCCGTCGGGCAGGTGACGACAAGGCGAGGCGGCCCGAGCGGGGTCGGCGTGGCTGCGACCAGCGATGAGGGTGAGCGGACCAGGGGCTCGGTGGCGTGGCGGACCGGAGGCTGCAGCGGCGGATCCGATGGACGCGATGGATGCATAAGAATAAGAATAAGAACAATAATAATAATAATAATAACAAATAATAATAATAATAATAATAATAATAATAATAATAATAATAATAATTAATATTAATTTCTTTAAACCCCCATAACTCCCTGGATTGCCCGTTCTTGATCGGTTGGCCAAGAACGCTTGACCAACGATCCTAAACCTTTGTTGTGATGTTTTTCTTCCCTCTTTCTTCGCGTTTTCTCCGTTGGAACCCCGCGATTCCCGGCTCAACAGTTGCCGGGAGACCCGAGCTCGATCGGGCGCCCAGATTCGAGGTGAATCGACGAACCGACGAAGAAATCACGAGCAGATTGAGTTTGTGTATATCGGGACCTGAGGATTGCAGATCTGTGATCGTTTCAAGATTTCGGGTTGGAATGGGGGTGCAATGACTCACCGAAGGTGCAAAGGCTTTGTGTGGTCCGACGGAGTGGGGTCGACGTGAGCAGGGTGGTTAGGACAACTGTCCTGTGCGGCTCCAGGCGACTCCGGTGGGCGGTAAGCGGTGGTTCTGACAGGGCGACAGCGTGAGCAGGTGATCGGGACGATTGTCCGGCGAGGCAGCTGTCGGGCAGGCGGCGACCCGCAAAGGCAAGGCGAGGCGGCCTGAGCGGGGTTGGCGCAGTTGCGACCGACGATGAGGGTGAGCAAACCGAGGGCTCGACAACATAGCGGACCAGAGGCTGCGACGACGGATCTGATGGACGCGGCGGCTGCGAGAACCAGGTGGCTAGGGTTTTCTACAGGGGAGAAAGGGGAATGAGTAAGGGAAGAGAGCAATAACAATAACAACAAAAAATTATTATTATTATTATTAATTTCTTTAAACCCCCATAACTTCCATTTGGGGGGTCCGATTCACGCACCGTCTACGGTGGCGTGACCCTGTTTACAATACGGTCATTTTAGGACCGTTTTAGAGATTTTTTCCCAACCCACGACTTGGGTCCACGAAACACCTGTGAAACATTAGATTTAATAATATTATTAAATCGTTGACCCATAATAACTCATGCATACGATGCTCAATTGACGCGCCATCAGCGACGACGTGGCCCTGTCTTTAAGATAGTCGATTCAAAACCAATGTTGGATATTGAATTTGGGTTCGTGGTTCGGGTCCACGAAACAGCCAATAATAATAATATTATTGTTGCAGAATCTTACATCTGTCGTAACATTTCCATACGACATCGAATTGGCAAACCGTTAGCGGCGACACGATCTCGAATTTGAGGCAGATGTTTTGAGACCAATTTTAGATATTTAATTTGGACTTGAGGTGTGGGCCCCATGAGATGCCATTCGAGTGTAATGCGGTGAAATACGACCTTTTCACCGGGTGTCCGATTCAGACAAATGAATAGTCGATCCTGTGTGCTTTTCCGCAAGGATCGCAACAATGTGATCCATTTCGTTATCCAAGGTCTCCCAATTTTCTTCTTGTTGTGATGTGTGGAACCTTATTTGTGATCTCATTAAATGTGGAAACATGAAAGGAATATCGGTGGAAGATCATTTTGATGTGTTTGAAGAGAATCTATGGCTAGGTACACAACCAAGCGATGAGGTGGGGTCACACGTCGTGTGGGTCCCATACACATCATGTACCTCATTATGAATCTCCTACCTCTTGTATTCCCTTGTTTTGGACTCAGATTTTGGCCCACGAGATGCCTATCCTATGTGTTTTTCTACGTAGAACACAATGGTGCCACAAAAGCGGCTTTCAAGATACGACATGAATGTTTCGGGTTTGGCACGCACAGAGGAAACAACCGATGGCGACGACGATCATACAAGATTATCAGAGCAGTACCGGGCTTACCGTTCAGCTGGGCTGGGCAGCGGCGTTCTCCGATGGCAGTTTCGGGTTTACCCTTCAGCTGGGCTGGACAACGGCGTTCCCCGATGGCAGTTTCGGGTTTACCCTTCTGCTGGGCTGGGCAGTGGCGTTCCCCGATGGCAGTTTCGGGTTTACTCTTCAGCTGGGCTGGGCAGCGGCGTTCCGCGATGGCAGTTCCGTGTTTACCCTTCAGCTGGGTTGGGCAGTGGCGTTCCCCGATGGCAGTTCCGGGTTTACCCTTCAATTGGGCTGGGCAGTGGCGTTCCCCGATGACAGTTTTGTGCTTACCCTCCAGTTGGACTGGGCAGTGGTGTTCCCCGATGATCTTTCCAAGTTACCCTCCAGCTAGATCTGGGAAGTAGAGTTCCCCAACGTTCCGGGCTTACCCTCCCGCTGGGCTGGGCAGTGGCGTTCCCCTATGATCTTTCAGGCATAACCCTCTAGCGGGGCTGATAGTGGCATTTCCCTTGCGACTCACCATGCTTACCCTCCAGTAGTATCTGGGCAGTGACGTTCCCCAGTGACCTTCCCGAGTGGTACCTCCCAACAGGGCTGGGAAGTGGCGTTCCTCGGTGACTACCAGAGAAGACCCTCGACTGTGCGACATAGTGACGAGGCATGGTTGGACTTACCTTTAGACTCACAAGAAAGAAGAGCGCTTTCCCCACCTAGATGTGTTCTTGTGACGCAACTTAAAAACCGTGTGGGTGAATTAGTGCCACCCAAAACGGATAGTATCAAAGTATGGTGATTTGAGCCCCTTTGACTTGTCTCCTGGTCAGATGATGAGGCGACAGACATTGTAGATGGATTTACTTTGGAACTGTTGACTACTCACTTTCTTGGGCTGAACTATGAGATGAAGATCCTCTTACTCTCTCGTTTGAGCTTCTTTGACTGAGCATATATAAATATCCTGTTTCAGTACCCACTCCTTGGATTTGGTTACTCTCCTTCTAGGAGAAGCGAAGACGCATGAGGTATGACACATTCTTTCCGTGTCTAGCTTCTCGTAGTTGGACGAGTCCGCTCTCCTGCTATAGGTAGTGAAGACTGGACGAGAAGTTCATCTTCTCACTATTTCGGGCTCCTTGTGTTTGGATGAGTTTACTTTCACTCTCTTGTTGGGTTGAGATGCACTCCTATTCTCTTTTACCGTACCTTGTTCTCTATACTGCTTTCCTCTTCAGTGTATCTCTTACTGCTCCCCCTTCACCCTCTTCGGGGCGTTCTACTGAGTATGTATATACTCAACCCTGCATGGGCTTTGCCCAACATATGACGTGTCTTTTGCAGACGACAAATAGGTTGATCGTGACTTCAGAGGAGTTTAGGGATATGGGGTGCTTGGATCACATATAGTGGTCGTAGCTTTTGGATTCAGGAGCTGAGCTCTCTCAACTGTTTTACTTTTCTAGTTTTTTCAGGTTGGGACATGTTTCTAGTTGGGTGTGTATTTTGCCCCTTTACTTTCAGTTTACACTACCTTACTCTTATACTATCTAGAGGTTCATGCATGTTTGGTTTATTTTATAGCAGTGTTGCATCTTTTATTTCTTTTCCTCTACACTTTTTCATTGAGTTGGATGTGCGTGTGTGTACATGTTTTTAGGCCAAGGCCTCCCTGATTTTAGTGTGCCTTCGGCGCTTGTCGCCACCCCTTGACCTATGGAGGTGAGCTTGGGGTAGTTGCGGCTCGAGGCCCGGCTTGGGTCGGGTCGTGACATTAATCCCTACAATATCTAATCCAACGACTGGAATTCCAATGGTCGAAGAATATTGAAGATTGACCATTATGAGAGGAATTTATTAGGAATTGAGGAGTCATCATTATTATCATAATTATGACATCCATTTAATAATGTTTCATAACACTTATGGAATATTATATAGTTCTCACTTAAAAAGCCTTTTGGGAAAAAATAAGTGAACCCAAAGTAATTAAATTCCATGTCATGCTGCCTCATTAAAAAGCCCCCATCACATGAAGAGAAGGTATGGTGATGAAGTTCTTTCGAATCCTCCAGAAATGTCTTCATCCCTACCAGGTTCCAGAATATTTCAGACTTCTCCGAAGTATTGCTGAACACCCCCATGGGCCTTGAAGGCTCTAGAATATTCTAGAGCTCTTTGTGGATCTCTACTGATTTTAGAATTCTCCATGTATATTCTAGTAGGTTAGAATTTTCTAAAATCTTATGGATGTATATATATTCTAGAATGTTGCAGACTTTGCCCCCCAATCCTATATAAATAGAGGAGCACCTCATTTGTGAAGACAGACAAAAGTTGAGATCAATTGAGAGATTCCAAAGCAATTGTCTTTTGTGAGATTGTAAAAAACTTCCATTACAATCCTTATTTTCGTTGTGAGTGTGGAAAGGTTGAACTTGACTAGACTTTGAGTGAGGAAGCTTGTTGGGTGCCGCACGAGAGCTTGGGAGAATGCCAAGTCCCATGATAGTTGTATCAAATGTGTGTTCAAGGCAAGTGTTCGAGTATGACAATCTCAGGCGTGGATGATCTTAGTGTTGTGGACGAGAAGGAGACCTTGCCGCCCGTCCCTAAGAAGACAAAGGGGAAGTATCGTGAGACCGTGACAACTCTTGAGGAGTATCTCCTAAGGGTTGAGGATCACCTTGTTGATGTGAAGGAAAGACTCGATATTGTTGAGGGAGACGACGTGGAAGGGGCACTAGCCATAATGGGCTTACGTGATCTTCTCTTCAGTCTTCAAGATCGAATGACGTCAGTTGAGAGGTATTCCAATGAGAATGTTGTAGAGAAAGATGCTTTCATGGATTGGACTAAAGGGGTCTTGACACAACATGGTGGAGCGATGGCTAGGTATGACCAAACTCTTGATCAACTTAAGAAAGAGTGGTCCAACTACTGTGGTGAGATGACTAGTGGTGTGATTGCGAGAGACACACCAAAGATTGATGTGCCTCGACCAAGACACTTCAATGGGAAACGAGATTCCAAGGATGTAGACAACTTCTTTTGGCAAGTGGAACAATACTTCGAGGCGATGTGATTAGTGGAAGACATGGGCCGTGTGAAGACCGTCGTTCTTTACTTTGGTGACGATGCATCTGTATGGTGGAGGATGAAGCACCAAGAGGTCAAGGATGGTGGGGAGACGCTTCCATCATGGGAGGAGTTCAAGCAATGAGTATATGCTCAGTTCTACCCTGAAGAAGTAGATTGAGAATCAAGGGAAAAGCTGCTGAATTTGAAGCATACAAGGACAATCCATGAGCATGTCTCTCTAAAGCTCTAGGTACGTGGCAAGCTCGACTATGACCACATGTATGATTTCATCAAAGGGCTTAATCCATTGGCACAATAAGAGTTGAGAGGTCAACGACCTAAGACCTTCACCGAAATCATGTCTATAGCCGAGTCCTTGTTGGAATACAAGGAGAAGGCTGAACCCCCCAAGCCCAAGAAGGATTACAAGGGTAAATATGGGAGAGACCAAGAGAAGAGGTGGAACTGAGATGCCCATGACAAGGGAAAGTCCAAGGAATACACCAAGGACTACTCAAGAGAACACATGCCCCGATGATGCTACTTTTGTGATGGACCTCATCAGTAGAGGGAGTGTCCTAAGAGGAAGACACTTAACTCCATGTTTGAAGAGATGGAGGATGTTCCCAATGAGAGGCAAATAGGGGCATTGAGTATGGCGACCCTGCTTTTTCTTACATTACTATTACATCATTTTAAAGACAAACATAAGATCATTTCACAACAAGGATCCGAATGTTTAGTGTCTTGGGAAAACTAGGACCATACACAACTTTTACAACATAAAATATACATATTTATTTAATTCCTTCTTCTCTAGCTTCTTATTGTCCCTTGAAATCTCCTTAGTACAAGTAGTCACATGAGGATATACATCAAAAAGAGGTGAGCTAAAAACCCAGTAAGAGGATAGATATGAACATGAAACATTATAACATGGGGTGAGAATAATGATAACATAGACATATGATCATAATAAGGAGAGGAAGCATTATGAAAAGGCTTGAAATATGGAAATGCATAAAAATGAAACATCATGTCTTAGAGATTAACTACCACACCTAGTTGTGAACAAAGATAACATCATATTCACGCATATTTCACCTTTCTCATGAGATACATCACATTACCCAATGCATTGTAGCACTATATAATTTCAGACGCACCCTTCACATTATACCATTTACATTATCATGCATGCCACATAAAACATATATCAATCTTGGACATAAAATTGTTGGAGTTGGTGACCTAGAACCAACTACTTTGTACTTTATGATAAACTTGTATTCATGGATTTGAATATTAATAAATACATTATCACATATTGATTGTCCTTCTGTGTGACAATGCTTGTGATAATGTCCTAAGGATAGCTGTTGCACTAAAGGGTCATAGCGGATCCATGCTATGATGAGAACCTGGAAGTGCCATAACACTATTCTTAAATATATGTTCTATGGCTGGATGATGTTATTTTAGGGACACAAATAATACAAACCATTAGGAGTGAGGACTCATAAAACTTTGCAGCACCTTCTCATGATGTGCGCCCTTGGTAATATCTAGGAAGATATTATGAGAACGAGACCCGCTAGTAGGAAATCCACATTTTATAGTGTCATTGGATGTTTCTATCTGTGAACGTGTGTATTGGTCCTTAGACTTTAGGATTATTATTAATGAGTATTACAACTCGCACACTTAGATGTATTTATGAAAACTGTGACGACACACTGTTCGCAGTGAGGTAAGATATGTTGGGTGCGTCATGAGTAGTACTACATTAATAGATAATGCGAGAAAGGATTTGTCCCTTCTATTCCATAACGGAAGTTGACATCTCAGGCCCTTTGATGGAATTGATATAGTCTAAATAAATCTATGACCATGGTGAGGAATGAGCATGTTCAATTCCAGGAAGTCAAAGAAAGAATAATCGAGCACATGAGTTGATGACACTAGCATGCAACCTGCTTGATTGGAGATATCAAGACAAAGAGATTACATTACACGGTAAGCGTTCGTATGAGGTGACACGTCATTGCGGTGTTGACTTCTTTCTCTATGGGTGCCTTGGCGTGTTGCTAGACGCTAACCTTGGACTTTAGGCAGGGTCCGCCTAATGCCACTGAGAAAGAAGCCTAGAGGGCCACACATTAAGTGTATCCAAATATCTCAGTTAAATATTCATTTACCACGTTGAATATAAATTATTCCTGATTGTGGTTTAATAATTATAAAGGATGTCTGATTGCATTTATTTCGACATAAGTTATTCGAGAGAATATATTGCGGATGAAATAATATATTTATTAGCGAATAATACAGTGATATTTATTTAATAAATAAAGTCATATTCAAGGTCTAATAAATATGGTGGAGGAAATAAAGGAAAATAGAAAAACAAAAGTACACGCTGTGTATATTAATATACACGCCGTGTGGTTTTTTTGGGAATTTGTGTGAAATAATATTATTTATTTAATTAAATAATATTTAGTGTAATTCGCTGGGTGCATGTAAAGTAATAATAATAGTCAAATGCTATTATTAAACATGAGGTCTTACTAAGAATTAAATGAAATAAATAAATACCTATGAGTAATTATTTTATTTCATTATTCTAAGTATTATAAATCCTAATTACATTATTCTCATTAAATTAGCCATTCTTTGTGGTTGTGCACAATGGATCTGGAGAAAGCTCTCAAACCAAGAGAGAATTCATTTCCTCCAAGAACGCTCTCAAGTTACGAGAGAGATCCTCCTCCACCGGATCAAGGAAAATGTTTTAGAAGCAGCTCTCAAGGCGATTGAAGGCGGACATCGCAAGCGAAGACTCTTCTGCGCTAACACTCGAAGATCCCTTCAGTGATGTCCCGAGATACATGGAGCATGTGTAGATCACTGCTAGAGGAAGCCTACACTTGGCTTCTGTGACGCAATTACTGATCACATTGGATCATGACCAGAAACATCAAAGGAGAGAGAATTCCATCAAGGTAATTCTTGCATTTTAATTAAATTAATTATAACCAACATATGATGATTCTCTCTATGGTTCTAGGACTTCCCTCTTCCTTTTTCATTCTTCTTTCTATTCTGAAGATCCAACATTTTATCACCGTGACAGATCTCAGATTGATCGTTGTTAACGGTAAAATTAAAGTTGGGTACACCCATCCACATGCTTTCACTGCGCCCGAAACCTACAAGTGGTATCAGAGGGGCCATATCGTTGATTATAATTATTTAGTTTTTCCTTGATGATTTACGCATTTAATAATTTAGTTGTTTCAATTCAAGTTAATCGTTCTGTAAATCTGAATATCAAGATTTGTTCCTCTTGTTTCTCGTTCACCTTACAGAAACAATATTTTCTTTTTAATTTTGATTAAAATAAAACAGAGGATCTCATCCGGAGGTGCCAAAAGTTCCTGGCCGTACAACACCAGAACACATGATGTGCATTCGGCAGTACACGCTGTGTAGTCAAGGTTTAATGGATCGGGACTGGTCCGCCAAACCAAGTAATGTGATTGGAGTTTTTCTAAGCCTTAACGACTTTGTGTGTTGACCAGGAATAGATGGCACACGGTTTTCGGATTATACGCCGTGTGGCCCACTGAACATGGTGTGTAGTCCATTCAGGTTAGGTTGGACCGTGTACCTCATACATGACTTTCTTGGTTGGAGACCGTGTAACGCGGATACTACACAACGTGTGGCCCACTAGACACGCCGTGTACTCCGAAGATTTCTGAAGTACATCTACATGCCGTATCCCCGGGCGTGTACTTCGGATGGACGGTGAACGATAATACACACCGTTTAGTAGGAACTATATGCTGTATACTCATCCAAATTACGCAGATTTATTAAAATTTATTATTATATTACACAAACCTTTGAGACGTGTACCATGGTGCAGACGTAAAGCTGGGGCACAACACGCTATAGGTGTTATATATATATGTGTTTAATTTAACATCTGCGTAATGTTCATTTCTAATCATTAGGTAGTTATGAACGAGAATTCACCGGGTTGCCTCCAAGGTACAAGTTACGTACAAAGATAATTTTAAATGAATTTATTTTTTAAAAATTATGATGGATGAGAATCTCAAGGAAATTTAGAAAAGGGTTTAAGATAAAATGATTGATTAATTAAAGATTATAATTAATTGATTCAAGCATGATTTATCTTAAACAAAAACGATTAAAGAATTGAATGCTAGTTTTATTTATGCGTAAATATCGTTGCATGTATGGATGATCATAATCTAGACTAGGACCTTTGTATGTGGATGATTTTTTTTAATTAATTTATTTAAATTAAAATTCTTGGCCTGTGAACCTTCTCCTCATTAATATGTAAGACCTGTGTGCCCAGGGTTTCTTTTATGTAAAACCCTATTTTACCCCTCACCTGCATGTGAGATAAAAGAAGATGTAATGGATGAAGCTCCCAAGTTAGTGGAGGTGATTCAAGTTAAGAGTCAAGACAAAACCAATCCAAGGAGATACGAAGGTGGACAGATGAAAAACTGTAAACACGAACTCAAAAGGTTCAAGATGTTTCTTCTCTAGGTCTTGGGTTAGTTTATCAACCGCTAGATAAACTAACTAATAGAACAAGTTCATGACCATGCCATTTATTTTATTTCTGTCAGTTGCATGGTTTATTTATTGTGGGTGTGTTGTCACGATCAAAAAATTAATGAATTAAACAAGCATGCAAGATGGAACTAAAATAAGATTGGCTTATGTGTAAATATTATTTTAGGCATGGTTAATCACTTAAGTATATCCCACTTAATATTAACAAGCATGTAAGAAAGATAATAAAATGGCAATTTACGTATAAGGATAAAATCCCTCAAGGAAATATTAAGCCGGTATAGCCTTCCATAATCTTGGTTAGAATCGAACCATAGTTTAAAGTGCTTGACCAACCATAGTTGGGGTGATTTCAATTATCGGGGAATTATGATTCGAGGTTTTGGGTTGACTTGACTTGGTTCACATCAAGGGTTGACTGCCACAACATGACTTGGTGTGACCAAGAGGCAAAGGTTGATGAAGTCCAAAATAAAATGATTTCAGGATTGAGGAGTCCACTCAGTGGATTGAGGAGTTGTGAGTTAATGCAGTTGACATTTAGAATTCCTACTTAAAAACCCTTCAAGTTGCTTGACCAACCCTAGTTGGGGTAATGCGAATGGCAATATGGATCTTTTCTACTAAAATATTCAGGCAACAGAATATTCCGAAGTCAATGGTGAGGACTATTGGATTTCGATAAAATAGTGGGAGACTAATAAATATTAATTTATTTATTTGTCTCAGCTTTATCATGATAAAGTATTAAATATTTTCTCATCTTAATTGGTAGAAACGATAAGAAAAATGACTTCAAACATATCATTGCGAACCATACTTAAGAAGGAAAAATTTCTCACTGACATCAAATTTCAGGAGTGGTAGAGGCGTTTACGCATCATCCTTCGCCACAAGATGAAATTGTATGTGCTGGAGGATCCTGTTTCAGTTGTGTCTGGAAACAAGGCCAGTGATGAGGAAATATCTCTCTATATGAAACATTTGGATGATGCCACAAATGTCCAATGTTTCATGCTATCGGCTATGTCTAATGAGCTCTTGAAGCAACATGAAAACATGGACACATATAACATGATGTCTCACATTATGGATTTCTATCAAGAGAAGGCGAGACATGAGAGATATGAGATCTCCAATGCTTTGTTCACAACTAAGCTTGAAGAGTCTGCGCATGTAGTCAAGCTTATTGGCTACATTGAACGCCTGAACATCTTAGGGATTAAGTTCCTAGATGAGTTGCGTACATATCTCATCCTATCATCACTGTCCAAGACCTTCTCTAGCTTTATTGTCAACTACAATATGAGCAACAATGAGAAGAGTCTATCAGAACTTCTGACATTGATTCGCCAGGTAGATAAGGACATGAGGCGTGACAAACCCATAATCTTTATAGTGATAAGAAGTGGAAGGACAAGGCAAATGGGAAAATGATTTATAAATGGTTTTAAGCCCCCAAGCACCGTCCCTCCAAGAAGAGGAAGATCCAGAGGCAGGGTAAGGAACGAGAGGCAGTATATTTTTCATGTGGCAAGCCAGACCACTGGAAGAGAAACTACACCCAGAAGCGTGTGGACGCTAAAGATGCATTTGTTATCGAGTGTAATTTTTCTATTTCTACACATTGGGTATTAGATACAACATGTTGAGATCACATCTGTATTCAAATGCAAGAACCAAGTATATTTAGAAATATTTCCAGAGGAGAGGTGGATCTTTGAGCTGCCAATGACATGAGACTGGCTGCGTTGGTCATTGGCGATTACCATCTCTCATTGTCAACTGTTTTTTTTGGTTTTATAACTGTTATTATGTACCTAGTGTTACCAAGAATATAATTTATGTATCATGTTTAGATATGGATGGATTTATTTTCAAGTTTGGAAATAAGGGTTGTTTCTTTTATAAGAACAATGCATGTTATGGTATGACACATTTAAATAGCAGTTTGTATGTATTAAATTACAAAAACCAAGTGTTAGAAATCGATAACGAAACAAATTCACATGACTCATACAACACCCAGTTGTGACATCAGTGTCTCAGTCATGTAAACAAGAAGCGCTTGACAAAGCTTTTCCAAGATGATTATTTTGACTCTACTGAGCTAAAACCACTTGATAAATGTCACGCTTGTATAAAAAGAAAAATGACCAAGCCGCCTTTCGGTGGATAGGGTGAAAGGGCCACAGAGATTCTAGGATTGGTACACACGGATGTGTGTGGACCATTTCCAGTAGAAGCTAGAGGTGGATATTCTTACTTAATTACTTTTACTGATGATTTGAGTAGATATGCCTATATCTACTTAATGAGGTATAAGTCAGAGTCCTTGGAGAAATTTAAGGAATTCAAGAATGAAGTAGAGAATCAGCTTGGTAAGAAGATAAAGAAGTTTCGATCAGATTGAGGTGAAGAATATCTGAACCAAGAGTTCATTGATATTTTGTGGGAGTCTAAGATTCTATCTCAACTCACTCCTTATACACCACAGTGGAATGATGTTAGTAAAAGGAGGAACCACATATTGTTGGATATAGTGATATCAATGACGAGTCATACAGATCTTCCATTATCCTTTAGGGGATATGCATTGCAAACTGCAACATACACATTAAACCGAGTACCAACTAAGGCAGCAAATGGAATTCCCTCCGAGTTATGGATTGGAAAGAAACCTATTTTATCACACACATGTGTATGGAGATGCATAGCGTTTGTTAAGGCCTTCTCAGGCAACAAACTAACACCCTGTGGTACGAGGTGTATCTTTATAGGATATCCCAAGAAAACAAGAGGATATTGCCTATATAACCCTTCATACAAGAAAGCGACTATCGCCAGACAAGCCATCTTTCTTAAGAGGAATCACATCCTCAAAAAGGATAGTGGGAGCAAGATTGACTTTGGTGAAGTTGATATTCAAGATACACATGAGTTGGTACAAGAACAAGTTCTACAGGTCCCTGTGGAAGAGGTTCCAGAAACACAAGTACTATGTAGGAGCTCAAGAGAGGTAAGAGAACCAGAGAGATTTGGTTTCCTAGTCACTGAGGATGGTGAATCATTATTGTTGGACAATGATGAACCTCTCTCCTACAAGGAAGCAGTAGAGAGCTCAAAAGATACAAATTGGCTAGAAGCTATGAATTCTGAGATGGATTCCATGTATCAGAACCAAGTCTGGGTTCTGGTCGATGAGCTAGTTGATGTAAAGCCTGTTGGATTCAAATGGGTATTCAAGAGAAATCTGGACATGGAAGGTCAAGTTAGCACCTATAAAGCAGGGCCAATGGCTAAATGATTCATGCAACATTAAGGAATTGACTACGATGAAACCTTCTCTCCAGTTTCCATGTTTAAATCCATAAGAATCATACTTTCCATAAAATCTTACCATGACTATGAGATCTGGAAGATGAATGTCGAAACAACATTCCTTAACGGGAACCTTCAGGAAGATGTCTATATGACACAACCAGAAGGGTTTGTGACACCAGGTAAAGCCAAATGAGTTTGCAAGTTGCATAAATCCATTTATGGATTAAAGCAAGCATCAAGGTCATGGAACATTCGATTTGATGAAGTCATAAAGGAATTTGGTTTCATTAATAATGAATGCGAGCCATGTGTTTATAAGCGATTTAATGAGAATGCGGTCATTATCTTAGTAGTATATGTTGACGACATATTAATTATTGGAAACGATGTACCAGTCTTACAGTTAGTTAAGGACTGGTTGAACAAGTGTTTCTCTATGAAGGACTCAGGTGAAACAACCTACATTCTAGGGATCATGATCATTTGTGATAAATCCAAGAGGCTGTTTGGACTAAGTCAAGGTATATACATTGAACAGATACTAAATAGATTTAGTATGGAACTATTCAAGAGGGGGTCGGTTCCAGTGTCACATGACCTACATCTTTCTAAGAGAATGTGTCATCAGACGCAACAGGAGAAAGATAGGATGAGTAAGATCCCATACGCTTTAGCTATAGGATCCATCATGTATGCTATGTTATGTACTAGGCTTGATGTTGCTTATGCACTGAGCATGGTAGGCAGATATCAAAAAGATCCAAGAGAACAACATTAGACTATTGTTAAGACTATCCTTAAGTATCTGAGAAGAACTAAGGATATGTTCATGGTGTATGGAGGAGACGAAGAGATTGTCATCAGATGGTATGCTGATGCTGTTTTTCAGACAGATCAGAATGATCTAAAGTTGCAATCAGGATATGTTTTCTGTCTCAACAGAGGAGTTGTGATCTGGAAGAGTTCAAAGCAACCGGTTTTTGCCGATTCTACAGTGGAGTCTGAATATATAGCAGCTTCTGATGCATCCAAGGAAGTTGTCTGGATTCGAAACTTTTTCCAGAATCTTGATGTGGTGCCTAACAGTAGAGACCCTATCACATTTTATTGTGATAATACTACAACTGCGACTCTTGCAAAAGAACCAAGATCACATCAACTAACAAAACACATTCCCCAGAATTATCACCTCTTGAGTGATTTCTATCAAAGGGGTGAAGTTTCTGTGAGCAGAGTGTCCACAAAAGAGAATGTGGCAGACCCCATGACTAAAGTCTTATCTCACAAGAAGCATGAATATCATGTGAGAGTTAGTGGGTTAAAGGTTGTTAACAGCTGTCTCTAGTCCAAGTGGGAGTCTGTTGGAGTTGGTGGCCTAGAACCAACTACTTTGTACTTTATGATAAAATTGTATTCATGAATTTGAATATTAATAAATATCTTATCACATCTTGATTGTTCTTATGTGTGACAATTCATGTGATAATGTCTTAAGGATAGTTGTTGCACTAAAGGGTCATAGCGGATCTCTGCTATGATGAGAACCCGGAAGTGCCATAACACTATTCTTGAATATATGTTCTATGGCCGGATGATGTTATTTGATGGACACAAATAATACAGTCCATTAGGGTTGATGACTCATAAAACTTTGAGGCACCTTCTTATGGTGTGCGCATTTGGTAATTTCTAGGAGGATATTACGAGAACGAGACCCGCCAGTAGGAAATTCACATTTCATAGTTTCATTGGATGTTCCTATCTACGGACATGTGTATTGGTCCTTAGAATTTAAGATTATTATCAATGGGTATTAAAACACGCACAATTAGATGTATTGAAGAAAATTGTGACGATACATTGTTCACAGCGAGGTATGATATGTTGGGTGCATCACGAGTAGTACCGTATTAATAGATAATGCGAGAAAGGATTTGTCCATTCTATTCCATAACGAAAGTTGATATCTCAGGCCCTTTGATGGAATTGATATAGCCTAAATAAATCCATGACCATGGTGAGGAATGAGGAAGTTCAATTCTGAGAAGTCAAAGAAAGAATAATCGAGCACATGAGTTGATGGTACTAGCATGCAACCCGCTTGATTGGAGATATCGAGACAAAGAGATTACATTACACGGTAAACGTTTGTATGAGGTGACACGTCATTGCGACATTAACTTCTTTCTCTATGAGTGCCTTAGTGTGTTTCTAGATGCTAACCTTGGACTTTAGGTAGGCTCCGCCTAATGCCACTGAGAAAGAAGCCTAGAGGGGGTCATACACTAAGTGTATCCAAGTATCTCAGTTAAATATTCATTTAACAAGTTGAATAAATATTATTCCCGATTGTGGTTTAATAATTATTCAAGGATTTCTGATCGCATTTATTTCGACACTAATTATTCAAGAGAATATATTGTTGGTGAAATAATATATTTATTAGTGAATAATGCAGTGATATTTATTTAATAAATAAATAATCATTATTCAAGATCTAATAAATGTGGTGGAGGAAATAAAGGAAAATGAAAAAACAAAAGTACACACCGTGTGGTTTTTCTAGGAATTTGTGAGAAATAATAATATTTATTTAATTAAATAATATTAGGTGTAATTCGCTGGGCGCATGTAAAGTAATAATAATAGTCAAACACTATTATTAAACATGAGGTCTTACTAAGAATTAAATGAAATAAATAAATACCTATGAGTAATTGTCTTATTTTATTATTCTAAGTATTATAAATCCCAATTACATTATTCTTATTAAGCTAGTCATTCTTTGTGGTTGTGCAGAATGGATCTGGAGAAATCTCTAAATCCAAAAGAGAATTCCTTTCCTCCAAGAACGCTCTCAAGTTACAAGAGAGATACTGCTCCACCGGATCAAGGAGAGCGCTTTGGAAGCGGCTCTCAAGGCGATCGAATGCGGACATCTCAAGTGAAGGCTCTTCTGCGCTAGAACCCGGAGATATCTTCGGCAATGTCTAGAGATACGTGGAGCACATGTGGATCGCTGCTAGAGGAAGCTTACACTGGGCTTCTGTGATGCAATGATGGATCACATTGGATCGTGACCGGAAACATCAATGGAGAGAGAATTCCATCAAGGTAATTCTTTCCATTAAATTAAATTAATTATAACCAGCATATGATAATCCTCTCTATGGTTCTAGGACTTCCCTCTTTCTTTTTCATTCTTCATTCTATTATGAAGATTCGACATTTTATCATCGTGACGGATCTCAGATTGATCGTTGTTAACAGTAAAATTAAAGTTGGGTACACTCATTCACGTGTTTCCGCTGCGCCCAAAACCTACAAAAATAACCCATGAACAGGAATGAGTTTTATTTCATAAAGCACACATTCATAAACTTTGGGTTCCCAAATGAAAGAGGAAATAATATACTTGATATAAGAATCATTAACTTTGAGTGAAAAAGAAACAATCTTGAGAAGTAAAAGGTGTGTTTTCTTTGAAAGAAGAGTTCTTTTGTAAAACATTGTGTTTGTCATAATCTCAATTAGAAAACATGTATATCCCATAAAATGTAATATAATGTTTAGGAAATGGCATTTAAGGGATAACCATTCTGAAAATGGGGTGAAAGAGGTAAAACCCAAAGAAAGAGAGTTGAGTTTGAGAATTCCTCTTACCTTATGTCTGAATGCTTTCTTCACTTTAATGTCCTGTATAATCACCTTATATTCATTAATTAATAATTCCAGAACCTTTTATACATTAATATGATTCATTATGGTTTTATTAATTTCTTTTATGGTCCTTTGGATGAGTTATAGTGTTTAATTTCATCGTTCGGGAGTGTTCATTTTCTTAGATTTCTTGATTGGTCCTTTTGTATACATGAATGAAAGTTCGTTTAAAATGCGGATAAATTTCTAGAAATATTATTATATATTATTAATGATCCTCCAGAATCTTAAATGATCTTACAAAGGATTTGGTTATATACCATGACGGTGATTCATTAGATAGAAGTTAATGATGACTATTTTAGGTTAATTTTAGCGGTTTTTTGATGACAACGAACTTATTTTGTTTTATCATTTAGTATTATGTGTATAAGTTATTTTCAAAACATAAAAAGGGTTATGGCATACACATTACAACTTGTTTTAAACCATTTCATGGTCTTATTAACAACCTTGAAGGTGTTTAAGGAAAATGAAAGTGCATCGCCCACAATGTCGGTAATTCGACACATCACGAATGATGATTTCATGAGAGAGATGAGTTTAATGATGGATCTTCCATTAATATGATATAATTCCAGTATATGTAAGGTACTGGAGTTATCATTCCATTTGGATTAAGGGAGGTGAGTAGAGAATAAGAAAATAAATGAAATTGAAAGGAAATTAAAAGAAAAAAGAGCGGATTTACCTCTTGAATTCTCCTCTTGAGATTCTCCTCAAAGCACCTAGGCTTGGTCTTTTGATGAGACCAAGAGCTCCTGGATGCGGGGGAGGGGCTAAGGAAGAGTATTGGACAGAATTTAGGCAATAATCAAAGCTTGAGAGGTGCGAGGAGAAGAGGGTGTGAGAGGTGATATTTATAGTGGAGGAGAGAGATGTTTTCTTATTATTTAATTCATTAGTTTATTATTTTGCTCAAGACAAGCAATAATGTTGATTCTTGAGACTAAATACAGTAATTAGATCATGTGAGTTTAAACAGATGGTGCTTACATTAGTGATGACTCAATGAATAGTTTATTAAGCTTATAATGTATATATATCGTAAATTTATGTATTTCACTATTCACAAAAAAAATCAAGTATTTCAGAAAAATCCCAAAAAAATCACTCTAATTTTTTTGACGTGTAGAATTTTAAAAATAAACTCTCTTTTATGAAAACAATTTTGTAAATATGAGTAGTTTAATTTTTAATTAAAATCATCATTTGGAAAATATTGATTTTAAAATTAGAACTGATTTTATAACAGTTTGAAAAATTAATTAAGGTCTCATAAAATTATCTTAAAATCATAAGATATCAAAATATTAATTTATGAATACATTTTATGAAAATACACGTTCTTTTAAATTATTAAATTAATCATAAAATTGTAATTAATTATTTATGACTTATAAAAAAATCAACACTTAATTAATAAATTTTAAAACATTATTTACTTAATCTATGATATAATTATACCATAATTTTATTTATAAGAGGCCTAAATTTTATTTATACTTTCATGGGTGTGATTACCATTCATTTGTTCGGTTTACTATTCATAAGGGTCATATTACCATTCCTAAGGTCAAGTTACTATTTCATCGATATTAGTTCCCTAACATCTAGAAATACTTCTTATTTCATTATTTATTTATTTACAAAGTTTTTATTATGGTCTCTATGTGATTTTATGTGATTTATACTATGTGACAATACTATAAGAAGGGAGAAATTACTTTGATAAAAATTTGGGTCGTTACATTCTTCCTCACTTTTGAAATTTCACCTTCAAAATTTTGTTTTACATAAACGGGTGATGATACTTCTCCTTAATCACCTTCTCTGGTTCCTAAGTTGATTCTTCATACTTATGGTTCCTTCACAACACATTGACAAAGTGAGTTTTCTTGTTGCATAGAACCTTATCTCCCTGGTCCAGAATCCTTACTGACTGCTCCTCATAAGAGAGATCATCTTCTACCTGTACCACTTCCAAGTTTAGTACATGTGAGAGATCTGGTATGTACTTCCCCAAGAGTGATACGTGGAACACATCATGAACTTGAGCCATATTCGGTGGAAGTGCAAGCCGATATGCCACAACTCCTATGTGATCAAGGATCTCAAAAGGGCCAATGTACCTTGGGCTTAACTTCTCTTTCTTTCCAATCCACCTTACTCTCTTCCATAGAGATATTCGAAGGGATACTTTATCTCCAACGTTGACTCCAAGTCCCTTCGATGGTTGTCAGCATAACTCTTTTGTCGACTCTGAGAAGCCTTGATATGTTTGCTGGATGGATTGAACCTTTTCTATCATCTCTTGTACAAGATCAGGTCCAAGTAGCTTTCTTTCATCAACTTCATCCTAACAGGTTGGAGTTCGACATCACTTTCCATATAGAGCTTCATGTGGAGCCATCTAAATACTCGATTGGAAGCTATTTTTGTATGAGAACTCAACCAATGGGAGATGCTGATCCCATCCACCTTTGAATTCTAAAGAGCATGCTCTTAGCATATTTTGAGTGTCGAATAGTCCTTTCAGATTGGTCATCAGTTTGGGGGTGGTATGTCATGCTGAAATTTAATTCATTACTCAAAGCATGTTGAAGACTCTTTTAGAATTTAGATGTGAACTTAAGATCATGATCATAGTCAATTGAAAGTGGAACCCCATGCAGTCTCACCACTTCCTTCACATATATCTTTGCAAGTTGTTCAAGAGAGAGATATTCCCGAATAGAGATAAAGTGGGAAGTCTTGGTGAGTCAGTCCACCACAACTCATATCACATTATTTACATTAGATGTCTTTAAGAGACGTGAAAAATTCCATGATGACATTCTCCCATTTCTATGAGTATAGGTAATGGTTTCATCATCCCTTTGAACTTTTGTTGCTTTGCTTTAACTTTCTAACATATCAGGCACCTTGAGATATATTCCACAATCTTATTCTTTATGTTATCCCACCCAAAGTGTTCTCGGATATCATGATACATCTTGTTACTCCCAGGATGGATAGCGAATGTTGATCTATGTGAATTTTCCGATAATTCCTTCTTTATCCTGGGTGATGAAAGCACACAATGCCTCTTTCCAAACTGAATCACACCATCATCATCGACATGGAACTCTTGCAGATTTCCTTCCTACTATTTTATTTATAACTCTCACCCTACTGATCCAAATTGCGTGGTTCCTATTTTGTAGTATTCCTTATTCAATATACAACATTTCATTAGAAGAAATCATGGGCCAATTTTGCCATTTGATGACCCATATGGACCACACAAGAAGGCCTATAGAATCTGTGAAGAAACTGGACCAGCCATGAAGATTTAATTGCTGGGATTAATCAGAAAGTCCAAATTCCTTTATTCTCCTCCAAAGTTCAGGGTGCAATGTAAGGAGTCTTGGATAAATTTTTCAAGTCCAAACTCCAAAGACAAGGGGCCCAAATGATTCATTTGAACTCAGCCCACCATTCTATCTGGGAAATAAAATCAGTACAGTATTCATGACATATCTCATGATGTAAGAATCCAATCAAGATGATATTTTTCAGTGTGAAAGAGGAGATATAGGCGGCCGACTTTGTTGAAGAAAGCATTCGTATTTGAAGATATCTTCCTATTCAAAAACCCATTCACATTTTGGTCTTCAAAAAGTTTGTATTGAAATGGACAGATTAAAATTGTTTAATACAACCACCAAAAATTTGGCTCCTTAAGTCTAATGGCCTCCAAATTTTCAGAGTAGACAGAGGAGATATTTATCTACAACTTGTAAGAAGATCATATCTCTAGATTCTGGTGTATAATTTATCAAAGTGGCGATGCAATTGGAGGGGCAGTTTTGGAATGAAAACAGCCCACAACATTGAGTTATAAATACATCCCCTCCTCTCCTTTCAAAGGAGTTGGTATTTCAGAGCAAAGGAGGATATGTTGGAATGAACAAGGCTCTGCCAAAGGCTTGGGAGGATCTTCCATACTCAAGTTTTTTACTTGAGAAACATTTCCTCCTTGCCTTCTTTCATTTACTTTTGTGTTGTTCTTCGTTTGTAATCGTGTAAGTGTTTGTGTTTTGTAATTCTGTTTTAATGAAAGTTTATTCTTCAATATCTCTTATTCTCATCCACCTTCTTTAGTTTAATATTAATGTTCTTAAAATAGTTTAAATACAGTTGAATCCCCTTCAATTATTTTCATTTCTCATTCAATCTAACGTCCATTTTTTATCATCATCAGTTGTGTGTTTGTTCGTCGCACCAATCTTTTCTTATCCCTTTCTTTTTCTTATCTTCTTAATTTATCATCATAATAATTATAACTAGATTACTAATTATTTCAATGACTGAGTAAATCTCCCATTGGGGTGAGTCATTATTTAGAGATGTTAAGTGATTGAGAGATTTTGCTCGATGACTATTTTTCAATTTAACATTGTGTATGTTGGATTTAACATGTCATGGATTAATGACTTGTTTTGTTTAACGTGTGGTTTCCATGGATTATTGGAACCGTAAATACACTACCATAAACAATCTCTAATTGAGATTAGAACCCTAAGATAAGTTAAGGCTTGGATTAAATTCTTAACACTTAAAAATTCCAATCAGCGTTATCTTGTGAAGTGAGTGTTAATTTAAATGCAATATAAAGCAAAGTTCAAAGAAATCACAGGCTTAACTCCCTAATAATGAACTAACCCCAATCCTTTTCAATTTGTTAAATCAATATCAATCAATCAATCATTTCATAATCTCTGCAAACAAACCCCCCAATCAAAATACAATAAACTAAAAACATTCGACTATTAAAAAAAATATAATCACCGAGGATTCGACTCGAGTGCTGCTATACACATTAGTAGAGCATCAGAACTTTGAACGGTCAATATGCGAAAATCGGCCGCGCTTTCAAATAGCGCCGTTGCTGGGGATGGTGCAATCAAGTAGTCGTTAGTTTCTAGTTATTGTAAAAAAAAATTTAAAAAATAAAAAAAAAACACAAAGAAAACCCCGTCTTACTCTTTCTTCCAACATCTCTTTGAATGCCCCGTAGCCTCCCAAACAATCCCTCAGATTTGTTTGAACTTGAAATTGAGCAAAAACTTCACCAACTTAGGAGGAATATTAGGGATAATCAAATAATTCAAGAACCAGTCCTTGTCCAACCAATTGAATTAGATATGGCCAATCCTAGGGAACAAACACTTAAAGAACTCGCTGCCCCTGATATGAATTACCAACCTCTTGGTATTCAATATCCAAACATAGAAGCTGACTTCGAACTCAAATTGGGTTTGATTCATCTTCTCCCTCATTTCCACGGGCTAGCCGGTGATGATCCACATCTCCATCTTAAAGAGTTCCAAGTGGTGTGCTCTACCATGAAGCCTCAAGGGGTTTTTGAGGAACAAATCAAACTTCGAGTATTCCCTTTCTCCATAACTGACACTGCTAAGTCATGGATCTACTACATTCCTCCTAGTTCCATAACCACATGGAATGACATGAAGTGACTCTTCTTAGAGAAATTATTTCCTGTTTCTCATACTGCTTCTATCCAAAAGGAAATAAGTGGTATTCATCAATTCCCAAGTGAATCGCTCCATGAGTATTGGGAGAGGTTCAAAAAGCTTGTTGCAACCTTCCCACACCACCAAATCCCTGATCAACTCTTGATCCAATACTTTTATGAGGGTTTATTGGCGATGAAGAGAACTCTCATTGATGCCGCAAGTGGTGGTGCTCTTGTTGATACAACTCCTACAGCTTGAAGAGATCTTATAAGCAACATGGCTGCAAACACACAACAATTCCATAATCGAGCACATGCTCAAGTAAAACAAGTCCAAGAAAATCAATCCATAGAGCCGAACAAGATGACCGAGTGGATGAGTGAACTTACAGGTCTTGTGCGACAACTAGCTGTGGAATCCAAAGCGCCAACCTCATCTTCTCCACAATCAATGTTTCCTGGACCTGTCAAAAACTGTGGAATCTGCAACTCACTAGCTCATCCAACAGACACCTGTCCACAACTTCAAGAGGATCAATATGATTTATCTGGACCAATGGAGCTCAATGCAATATATGCTCAGTGGAACCCCAACCCTCAACAATCAGGTCAATTCATTAGAAATTTCAACCAACCTCACTCTGAGCCCTTCTCTTCTTCCTATAACCAAGGCCTGAGGTATGATAATCCCATCTCTCATCCCCCTCAATTCCCTCCTCAAAACCCAAACTAGTTTCAATATGGTCAATGTGTTGGTAACTTCCAACAACCTTATCCTTTTGTTTCTCAACAACAAAGGAACAATCCTCCTCCAGGCTTCCACTATCCTAGTGATCCTTTTCAATTCCCAAACCAATAAAATCGCTTTCCCAATAACCAAAATCAAGGCAATCCCAATTCAGGACATGCCTCTTCTTCTAAGAAACCATGAGAAAGTGCAGTTGAAGATCTTGCCTCCTTCACCCATTCCAACCTCAAAAACATTGAAACCCAAATTGGTCAACTTTCATCCCACCTAATCCAGCAACAACAATCAAATTCTTCCCAACTCTCAACTCAACCATTACCCAACCCCAATGGTAATGTAAGTGCAATTGCTCTTAGATCGAGAAATCAAATTGCTATGCCTCAAGATAAGTCCTCCAACCCCCCTTTAAATGTTGAAATAGAAAATGAAAAGAAAAAGAAACTTGAAAAGGAATATGAAGTCATTCCCTCACCTCCTTCCATTCCACTTAGGAAACCATTTCCTTTTCCTCAATCCATTTCTAAGCCAAAGAAGTCATTTGAACCCGATCCTGAAATGCTCGACATGTTTAGACGTGTAGAAGTGAACATTCCTCTCTTAGATGTCATTAAACAAATCCCTAAGTATGCCAAGTTTCTTAAGGAATTATGCACCCATAAGAGGCAACTTAGGACCTTTGAAAATATTTCTATCCAGTAGTCTATTCCCATAAAGTGAAAAGATCCAGGGACCTTTACGGTTCCATGTCAAATTGGAAGTTCCAACTTTGATGATTCACTCATAGAACTAGGAGCCTCAATTAATGTCATGCCCAAATCCATCTTCTCCAACCTTGGTCTAGGTCCCTTACATCCGATGAGTGTTGTTATTCAATTAGCCAATCGAAGCACAACTAGTCCTGAGGGAATAATTGAGGATGTCCTTGTTCATGTAAATGATCTTATCTTCCCCGCTGATTTCTATGTCCTTGACATGGAAGGTGAGATGAACTCTTCTCGATCTCCCCTAATTCTAGGAAGACCATTCATCATGACTACTAGAACTAAGATTGATGTCCATTCAGGAATCTTATCCATGGAATTTTGTGACCAACTGGTCAAGTTCAACATTTTCCAAGCCATGCGATACCCATCTGAGGATCACTCTGCATTCTCAATCCATGCTTCTGAGTACACTTCCAAGAGTCAATTAAACCCCAATCCATCATGTTCTTCATGTTCAAATGTCAAATGATCTTGTGAAATCTGCACCATGATTAACCAAGTTATAAACGGTGAAGTTGATGTTGACCTTTCATTCATAGACTCAATCAATCTAGAGGATCTTGAAAACTCTATTGAATCCCACATCAACTCTGATCTCTACTGCTCCACCTTGGGTAGTATTAAGGAAAATGAATCTGAAGCAACTGAAGTCCCTTCATCTATTCCCGAGATGTCTAACCCACAAATGAGAGATGATATTGATCTAAAACCTCTTCCTAAACACCTGAAATATGCATTCCTTTTCCATGATCACTCTTATCCTGTCATTATCTCTGCTTCACTTACCGAAACTGAGGAGTCCAAACTTGTTCAAGTGTTAGGGGAAAACAAAAATGCCTTAGGTTGGACCCTAGATGACATACCAGGAATCAACCCTACTCTTTGCATGCATCACATCCATCTTGAGGAATCATCCAAACCAATTAGATAACCACAAAGAAGACTCAATCCACTCATACTTGAGGTAGTTATGGAAGAGATCACCAAGCTTCTTCAAGCTAGTATTATCTACCCAATTTCTGATAGTGAATGGGTTAGTCCAATTCAAGTTGTACCTAAGAAAGGTGGGATAACTGTTGTCACAAATGAACATGGGGAGGTAGTCACAACTCGAGTGAAGAACAAATGGCGTGTGTGCATCGACTACCAAAAATTGAATGTTGAAACACGAAAAGATCACTACCCTCTTCCATTCCTTGATCAAATGCTAGAACGATTAGCTGAAAAGTCACACTATTGCTTTCTTGATGGATACACCAGATACTTCCAAATCCAAATCGCACCTCAGCACCAAGAAAAGACAACTTACACATGCCCCTTTGGAACATATGCATATAAGATAATGCCTTTTGTCCTTTGCAATGCTCCCGCAACATTCCAGATATGTATGATGAGTATCTTTTCTGAATTCATTGATCACTGCATGAAAGTCTTCATGGATGACTTTATCATTTATGGTGAGTTATTTGAATCGTGCTTGCATTCTTTTTCTATATT
The DNA here is from genome assembly GCA_963277665.1 of Viscum album. NCBI lineage: Eukaryota > Viridiplantae > Streptophyta > Magnoliopsida > Santalales > Viscaceae > Viscum > Viscum album. The sequence goes on from OY728166.1 coordinate 208,815,841, forward strand.
CCTTCAAAAGTGTGTCAAGTGTAACCTAGTGTTAAATTTTGAAAAATGCCACTTCATGGTTGCAAATGGGATTTTTCTAGGGCAGATAGTTTCAAAAGAGGGTATTGAAGTTGATCCTGCCAAAATTGAAGTGATCCAATCACTTCCAGAACCCACATCTGTTCGAGACATCCGTTCATTTCTTGGTCATGCTAGTTTCTATCAGTGATTCATCCATAACTTCAGTAGGATTTCCCTCCCACTCACTCGGTTTCTCCAAAATGATGTCACTTTCCATTTCGATGAGGTTTGCAAGAGAGTCTTCGTTGAACTCAAAACTGCTCTTACATCTGCCCCAATGATCCAACCCCCAGATTGTTTCTTACCCTTTGAGTTGGTGTGTGATGCTTCTGATAGAGCTTTTGGGGCTGTTCTTGGTCAAAGAAGAGAAAAAATTCCTCATGTCATTTATTATTCCTAAAAAACAATGGATGAAACTCAATCTCACTACACTGTGACTGAAAAGGAACTTTTAGTAGTGGTTTTTGCCTTAGATAAATTCCGACCCTATCTCTTAGGTGCCAAAATCACCATCTTCACAGACTATTCTGCTATAAAGTTCTTACTCAAGAAAAGTGATTCCAAACCAAGGCTAATAAGATAGATCCTAATGCTCCAAGAGTTTGACCTCGAAATCAAAGATAGACCAGGAAAAGAAAACCCTGTGGCTGATCACTTGAGTAGAATTTGTAATTCTTCTCATTCTGAAATAATTGATCCAGAATTTCCAACTGAGCACCTTTCATCTCTCACTCCAAAAATACCATGGTATGCCCCAATTGTAAATTACTTGGTTTCTGGTGTTTTTCCTGAATTTTTTTCAAAAGAACAAAAAATGAAGTTGAAAAGTGATTCAAAATACTATTTTTGGGAATAAAATAAAATTTGGAAAACTGGGGCAGACATGGTAATTAGGAGATGTGTTGAGGAAAATGAACATTCTTCCATCTTAGAATTCTGTCACTCAATGCCTGGTGGTGGCCACTTTGGACCACAAAGGAACTCCCGAAAGGTCATAGACTCTGGATTCTTTTGGCCTTTACTCTTCAAGGACTCACATGAGTTCTGTCAATCATGTCCCACTTTCTAAAAGTTTGGCACAATTTCTAAGAGAAATGAAATTCCCTAAAAGCCTTTAATTTTCTGTGAGATCTTTGATGTTTGGGGAATCAATTTCATGGGACCATTCCCCCTTCAAATGTATTCTCATACATTCTTCTTGTAGTTGATTATGTTTCTAGGTGGGTCGAGACCAAACCCACTAGAAAGAATGATTCACATACTGTTAGTGAGTTCCTAAAGACACACATCTTCCACCGGTTTGGCACACCACATGCCTTGATAAGTGACTTAGGAACCCATTTTTGTAATAGAACCATGAAATATCTTTTGAAAAAGAATGATGTTGTACATAAAACTTCAACTGCATATCACCCCCAAACAAATGGAATGACTGAACTTTCTAATAGAGAAGTGAAAAGAGTTCTTGAGAGAATTGTAAAACCCACCAGAAAAGACTGGCCTGAAAGACTTGGGGAAGAACTTTGGGTTTATCAAACTACTTATAAAACACCCATTGGGATGTCTCCTTTTAGGCTAGTTTTTGGTAAAACATGTCATTTTCCAGTTGAAATCCAACATAAGTCATTTTGGGCAGTGAAAACTTGTAATTTTGATCTTGAAAAATTTGGTGAAGAAAGATTGTTGCAATTGGTTGAACTGGAGGAGCTTCGACTTGATTCTTATGATAATTATAATCTCTACAAAGAAAAATCCAAGGCACTCCATGATAAACACATCATGAGAAAGGTATTTCATGAAGGTGAAAAGGTAATGCTCTTCAATTCTCGATTTCGGCTTCACCCAGGTAAGCTTAATTCTCATTGGGAAGGTCCTTTTGTTATTAATAATGTTTACCCATTTGGTGCAGTGCAAGTCCAATACCCCTCTTCCAAAAGGACATTCGCGGTTAATGGACATCGGTTAAAGCATCACCATGATATGACACACAATCCTAGAACCACATCAACTTCCACCGAATCCCCAACTTCTGCAGTCGACCCACCACTGGATGAAGATGGAAACCCACCAAATCCAAACCAGGGGGCACCTCTTTCCATTTAACTCTCTCTCTATCTCTTCCTCTCTCTCACGCTTTCTTCTTCTTCCCATCTCTTTCAGTTTTTACCACTTTCTTTATCAAACCCTTTTATTTACTCTTTCTCTTTTGTGTGGGTGTGTCTTTATAAAAAACTAAAACAAAAACCTAAAAAACTAAAAAACAAAAAAAATCACTTAAAAAATATGAAAAAACAAGATTCATGATTACTCACATTCCAATTTTCAAATTTTGTCCAACCATTTTGGGGAGTTAAAAGACATGGTTTCATCTAAAAAATTTTGTGTTTTCATCATATATTTGGATAAAGAATATTGTGTCAAAGCCAATAAATTTTTAATTCTCACTTTTTTATTTGGAAAATTATTTTCCCCACCTGTGAGGAACACCATTTGCTTTCATGTCAAGACCACCTATGACCATCTTTTCAAAATGAGTGTTTTTTTCACCCCCATTTTCGAATCTTGAGTTTGTGGACCTTCGAGCTGAATTTCTTACTTAAGTGTACATTAAAATGATAGAGGCATTTTCTGAACCACATGAGAATCACAATGGCCAAATAACCTCCCATTTCCTTTACATTAATCCTCCTTTTGAAAGCCCCTTTGAGCCTATGAAAAACTTTTCTTTGTTAGCCACATTACAAGCCTAATAACTTATCCCACCCAATATCAACATGGATTTTTCATTGCATATTTTTTTTGAAATTTAAGTGTGGAGAGAATGGATTTCATTTTGGTTATCCTTTGTTGATTTCGCTATGTTATCATATACTTGAGGGAAAACATCCATTTCAGTTTGGGAGAGAGGTTGTCATTCAGTGTGTTTTGGGGAATGTAATGTACTTTCATTTATGTAATTTTGTTAATGTTATTGACAAGTGTTCAAAAATAAAATAAAAAAAGAACAAAAAAAATTGGGTTGTTTATTGGGTAGGTCAAAAATCACTCTTTCTCAACCTTTTATCTTGTTATAACTATTACAATTAGTGTCGTGATGAGATCAATCATGGGTTGGGATATGAGTGTGAGATCTTTTCCAAGTTCAGCTTTCGAAAAAAGAGAAAAAAAAAGAAAAAAAGAACACTTTAATTATATTATTATGTCATTAGGAGAAGTTTTGTGGTTTGTAAATACTTCATCTTCTAATCCCCTTCAAATTTTCTTCCTCTCTTGTGTCTTTCTTCACACAATCATTCCCTTTTAAATATGTGTTTTCATTTCCTTCCATGTTTCATTTCAAAAAAATGTGCATTGCCTTTTCTATGTTGGTGTTTTACCCTCTTCTTCCTATCTTTTGGATATCATCTTCCTACTGTCCCATAGCCATAGAAAGACCCCTAAAAAGACCTCTTGATTTTTGAGTACTTTAGGATAGGTAATGGAAGCTGAGATCTCTTTCAAAGTCTAAGATTTTCACTTTTGGTTGGTGAATGAGTAAAGCTCCATAAATTAATTTTATCATATTGAGAGGTGTAAGTTTTGTGTGCCACCATTTTCCATTTCTAAACTTGAGCATGAAAAAATGAATTGTTTTTGGAACATTGTTTCTGTAACAACTTGTGGTGTAATTCAATATGGATGAGTGAAATTGTCTAAACCTCCCCTGATTGGGGAAAACAAAATTTTAATATTTGTTGGTGAATGAAAATGATTTTGTCATGTTTTAAAATTGTTTCACATGAGGACATGCACAAGACTAAGTATGTGGGAGTTGATGTTATTAATATTTTCATGACTTATTATATACCCCCTTTACTGATTTTATATGAAATGTGCATAATTTGTGTGAAATATCAATGTTTTAATACTAAGTATAATTTTTGAGCATTTTTAGAAGTAGTCCAATTGAGTTACTTTACTATTTTATTTATAACTCTCACCCTACTGATCCAAATTGTGTGGTTACTATTTTGTAGGATTCCTTATTCAATATAAAACATTTAATTAGAAGAGATCATGAGCCAATTCTGCCATTTGATGACACATATGGACCACACAAGAAGACCTACAGAATCTGTGAAGAAACTGGACCAGCCATGAAGATTTAATTGAAGGGATCAATCAGAAAATCCAAATTCTTTTATTCTCCTCCAAAGTTCGGGGTACAATGTAATGAGTCTTGGATAAATTTTTCAAGGCCCAACTCCAAAGACAAGGGGCCCAAATGATTCATTTAAACTCATCCCACTATTCTATCCAGGAAATAAAATCAGTACAGTATTCATGAAATATCTCATTATTTAAGCATCCAATAAAGCTGATATTTTTCAGTGTGAAATAGGAGATATAGGTGGACGACTTTGTTGAAGAAAACATTTGTATTTGAAGGCATCTTCCTATTCAAAAACTCATTCAAATTTTGGTCTTCAAAAAGTTTTTATTGAAATGGACAGATTAAAATTGTTTAATACAACCACCATAAATTTGGCTCCTTAAGTCCAATGGTCACCAAATTTTCATAGTAGACATAGGAGATATTTATGTACAACTTGTAAGAAGATCATATCTCGATATTCTGCTTTATAATTTATCAAAGTGGCGATGTAATTGGAGGGGTAGTTTTGGAATGCAAACAACCCACAACATTGAGCTATAAATACATCCCCTCCTCTCCTTTCAAAGGAGTTGGCATTTAAGAGAAAAGGAGGATATGTTGGCACGACCAAGGCTCTGAAAAAGGCTTGGTAGGATCTTTCATACTCAAGTTTTTACTTGAGAAACCATTCCTCTTTGCTTCCTTTCATTTACTTTTGTGTTCTTCGTTTGTAATCGTGTAAGTGTTTGTGTTTTGTAATTATGTTTTAATGAAAGTTTATTTTTCAATATATCTTATTCTCATCCAACTTTTGTAGTTTAATATTAATGTTCTTAAAATAGTTTAAATATAGTTGAATCCCCTTCCATTCTTTTCCTTTCTCATTCAATCTAACGTTCATTTTTTATCATCATCGTTTGTGTGTGTGTTCGTCACACCAATCTTTTCTTATCCCTTTCTTTTTCTTATATTATTAATTTATCATCATAATAATTATAACCAAATTACTAATTATTTCAATAACTAAGTAAATCTCCCTTTGGGGTGAGTCATTATTTAGAGATGTTAAGTGATTGAGAGCTTTTGCTCGATGAGTATTCTTTAATTTAACATTGTGTATGTTGGACTTAACATGTCATGGATTAATGACTTGTTTTGTTTAACGTGTGGTTTCCATGGATTATTGGAACCGTAAATACACTACCATAAACAAGATCTAATTGAGATTATAACCCTAATATAAGTTAAGTCTTGGATTAAAGCCTCAACACTTAGGAATTCCAATCAACATTATCTTGTGAAGTGAGTGTTAATTTAAATGCAATATAAATAAAATCTTAAGGAAATCACAAGATTAACTCCCTAATAATGAACTCACCCCAATCTTTTTCAGTTTTTTTAAATCAATATTAACCAATAAATCATTTCATAAGCTCTGAAAACAAACCCCCCCAATCAAAATACAATCAACTAAAAATATTCGACTATTAAAAAAAGTATCATCGCCGAGGATTCGACCCGAGTGGTGCTATACACATTAGTAGAGCATCAGAACTTTGAATGGTCGATAGGTGACAATCGTCCGTGCTTTCAATTGCATTCACCCTCTTTTGCAACTCCATATCATCCCTTTGTTTCTCATTAATATTCTCTTAGATAGATGATTGGACAAAAATTTGGGAAAGATAGGATATATTCCCCACCCTTATGATTTCCAAATCCATATTTTTCATATCCATGAAAATAGGGTCTTTCTCAATATGCAACATGGATAGAGTATCATGTTATTTTCTACTTAGAGTATCAGCTACCTTGTTTGCCTTCCCAGGATGATAGTGAATAGAGCAATCACAATCTTTGATTAGCTATAACCATCTCCTTTCATTCATTTTGAGCTCATTTTGTGTGAATTTATACTTTAGGCCACACTTCTCACCATAGAGGTAGGGCCGCCAGATTTTCAAGGCAAAAATCACAGCTGATAGTTCTAGATCATACATAGTGTAGTTCTTCTCATGGATATTCAATTATCATGAGGTGTAGGCTATCAAATCATCATTTTACATGAGTACACAACCCAAAACTTTCTTAGAAGCATCACTGTATATCATAAAACTTTCTCCACTTTTCAGTAATGTGAGTATAGGTGTAGTGATCAACCTTCTCTTTAGCTCCTTGAAAATTTCTTCACATTCTTCCATCCATACATGATTTACCTCTTTCCTTGTTAACTTAGTTAGCGGGCTTGACAGTTGTGAGAAATTTCTCATAAAACGTCGATAGTACCCTGATAATCCAAGAAAACTATGGATTTCTATGACACTAGTGGATCTAGTCCATTTTTCAATTGCCTTTGTTTTTGAAGGGTCCATAGAAATTTCATCACTTGTGATCACATGTCCCAAGAATGTGACTTGCTGCATCCAAAAGTCACACTTGTTGAGCTTGACATACAACTTATTTTTCCTTAATGTTTCCAACACAAGCCTTAGGTGTTCTTCATGTTCCTACTTACTCTTGGAGTAGACGATAATTTCATCAATAAACACTACCATAAATTTGTTGAGGTAATGTCTAAAGACTCTATTCATCAAATCCATGAATATTTTAGGGGCATTAATAAGTATGAAGGGTATCACCAGAAACTCATAATGCCTATACCTTGTACGGAAGATAGTCTTATGAACATCTTCTTTCTTCACCTTTAGCTGATGATATCCAAAATGAAAATACATCATTGAGACGTACTGAGCTCCTCGTAACTGATCGAACAAATCATAAATACTTGGAAGAGAATACTTGTTCTTTATGGTGATCTTGTTGAGTTCCCAATAATCGATACACAACCGCATTGTTCCATCCTTCTTCTTGAAAAAGACTACTGAAGCACCCCAAGATGATGCACTAGGATGTATGAATCCTTTATCCAAATGATCTTGCAGCTACTTTAACTCATCCAGTTCGATAGGAGCCATCCTATAGGGACACTTTGAGATAGGAGTATCTTCGGGTATGAGTTCTATTGAAAACTCTACCTTACGATCTGGGTGTAATTTGTGTAACTCTTCAGAAAATACATCACTGTATTCCTTCATAATGGGAATTTACCCTAGGTGGATACCTTCCTTTGACCTAACTATTTGAGCGAGGTATTCTTCTTCATAGGGAATCAACACCCACACCGTTGAAGTATTTTCCAAAGGATATTCATGACCTTTCTTGCATTTATAGAGGAGCATGGTATGGTTTGGAATATGAAAATATATTTTCTTTTCCCAACAGTTTATATGTTCTCTATATAATGAGATCCAATCCATTCCCAGTATAGTGTCAAATTCCACTAGAGGAAACATCACAATATTTTCTAGAAGAATCTTCTCACATACACCAATAGGAGAAGAGTCCAACACTTGTGTTTCAATGATTGCACCACTTGGTGTTTTAATAGATATCTCTACTTTAAGGTTTCAGGGATTTGATTCTACAGTTCTAGAAAACTTACAGGATATAAAGGAATGCATATAAACAGAATCAAATAATACTTTTTCCATTCTTGAGTGAATAGGAAGTGTACCTTGCATGACTTCATTCTCTTGATCCACTTCTGTAGTAGTGATGACATAAGCCTTCCCTTTCTCATTTGGTTTTGGTGGTTGATGATGCTAATTACCCTTGAGGACTTTAGGTTTAGTGCACTGGCTTGCATAATGCCCTTTCTCCCTACAGTTGTAGCATTGGATCATGGGTGGTGTTCTTCTTTCCTCCACCACATTGTCCTGACTTTTCATGTCTTTTCGATATTCATGAGTTTGGTGGAATTTTCTCCCATACTTGAAGCATTTCCCCATCCCTTTGAGGTAGTTCCCATGATACTTATTCCCACATTTTTGACATGTGGGTGGTTGAGTTTTTTTCCACCTTTCTCATTAGATACTCTGGCTTGAAACTCTATCTTTCATTTCTTATAACCATAACCATGAGACCATGAGACCATTCTCCAAACTCCATCTCCACTTTGAGAGAACATCGAACAACTTATTCATAACTCCCAAAGTCTTGAATTGCAAGAGTCTTTAGAAGGTGTGGTTTTAATCCACTAAAGAATCTATCAATTTTTCTATCATTGTTGATAATAAAACCCAAAACATACCTTTCAAGCCTTGTGAAATTTTCTTCGTAGGATGTGGCAGATTCTCCTTCCTTTTGCTTCAGCTCTATGAATTATCTCTCCATCTTTTTACAAATAGTTCAAGGAAAATACTTATTAAGAAACATTATCTTAAAGTCTTCCCACTCCATCTCTTCAATTTCTTCCCTCATCTTGGTGTTCTTAATCAATTCCCACCATTGGTCGACCTCTCCATCTAGATGATAAATGGCTAGAGTCACCTTCTCCGTCTCAAAACAGTAAAGCACAGAAAAGATCTTCTCTTCTGAGTTGACCCAATGTTCTGTGACTAGTGGATCGGAAGATCCACTAAACATCAGTGGTTGTTTCGGCATAAAAAAATCTATAACCAATTGCTCCCTCCTTGGTGAAGGAGGTCGTTCCACATTATTCAGGTTATTATTCATAACCCGAGATAGCTGGGTAATCATTTCCATGGAATTTTTAACTCCACCTCCCAAATCATTAGGGATTTTGTTAAGACAATTGCTGCATTGTCCCTCGCACGGGTTGTTGGCCCGATTTCTCCTGGTTTCCACCATTTTCTAAAATAGAAAAGGTTAGAACAAAACATAAGTAAAAAAGTCATGGATATATAATTTATTCCTTTGTGTAATTAAGTCTAAAGGCATATCTTGTGGGATCCCTATGTTTATCATTTTCTAAAACAAATATTATTGTGTGCTTACTTATTCTTAGTCTCATATTAATGGTTTTAACTTAGGTTTGGGTGATTACTTATTCTTAGTCTCATACTAAGGGGGTTCACTTAGGTTCTCTAATCCTAATTCCTAAATTAACTAAACCTTCCTCTGATATCAACTATAATGACCCTTCTTTTTCTTACATTACTATTACATCATTTTAAAGACAAACATAAAATCATTTCACAATGAGGATCTAAAGGTTTAGTGTCTTAGGAAAACTATGACCATACATAACTTTTACAACATAAAATATAAACATTTATTTAATTCCTTCTTCTCTAACTTCTTATTGGCCCTTGAAATCTCCTTAGTATAAGTAGCCACTTGAGGATATACATCAAAAAGGGGTGAGATAAAATCTTAGTAAGAGGATAGATAGGAACATGAAACATTATAACATGAAGTGATAATAATGATGAAATATACATAATATCATAATCATGATAGGAAACATTATTAAAATTCTTTAAATGTGGAAATACATAAAAATAAAACATCACGTCTTAGTGGTTAACTATCACACATAGTTGTGAACAAAGCTAGTATTATGTTCACACATATTTCACTTTTCTCATGAGATACATAACATTACCCAATTCATTGAAGCACTATATAATTACGGCTTTACTCGTGACATCATAACATTTACTTTGCGCTATATAATTCCAAACACACCCGTCACATCATAACATTTACATTATCATGCATGCCACATAGAACACATATTAATCTTAGACATAAAATAACCCAAGGAAGGGAATGAGTTTCATTTAATAAAGTATACATTCATAAACTTTGGGTTCCTAAACTAAATAGGTAATAACATATTTGATATAAGAATCATCAACCTTGAGTGAAGAAGAAAGAATCCCGAGAAGTAAAAGGTGCGTTTTCTTTGAAAGAAGAGTTTTTTGGAAAAAATTGTGTTTGTCATAATATCAACTATAAATAATGTATATCCTATAAAAGGTAAAATAATGATGAATAAATTATATTTAAGGGATAAACATACTTAAAATGGGGTGAAAGAGGGAAAACTCAAAGAAAGAGAGTTGTGTTTGAGAATTCCCCTTACCTTATGTTTGAATGTTTTCTTTAATTTAATGTCCTGTATAATCATATTAGATTCATTAATTAAAAATTAAATAACCTTTTATACATTAATATTATTTATTATGGTTTTATTAAGTTCTTTTATGAGTCTTTGGATGAGTTATAGAGTTCAATTTCATCATTCGGGAGTGTTCGTTTTCTTAGGTTTCATGATCAGTCCTCTTGTATACATGAATGAAAGTCCGTTTAAAATGCGGACGAATATTCAGAATTATTATTATATGATATTAATGATCCTTAAGAATCTTAAATGATCTTAAAAAGTATTTGGTTATATATCATGAGGATGATTCATTAGATAGAAGTTAATGACGATCGTTTTAGGTTAATTTTGGCGGTTTTTCGATGACAACGAACTCGTTTTATTTTATCATTTAGTATTATGTGTATAAGTTATTTTCAGAACATAAAAAGGGTTATAAAATAAAACTTACAATCTATTTTATACCATTTCATGGTCTTATTAACAACCTTGAAGGTGTTTAAGAAAAATGAAAGTGAATCGCCTACGATGTCGATAATTTGACACATCACAGACAATGATTTCATTTTTAAAATAAAAGAGAGAGATGATTTTAATGATGAATCTTCCATTAACATGACATAATTCCATTATATGTATGGTACTAGAGTTATAATTCCATTTTTATGAAGGTAGGTGAAAAGAGAATAATAAAATAAATGAAATTGGAAGGAAATTAAAAGAAAAAAGAGAGATGATTTACTTCTTGAATTCTTCTCTTGAGATCCTCCTCAAGGTACCTAAGCTTGGTATTTTGATGTGACCAAGAACTCTTGGATGCAGGAGAGGGGATATAAAATATTATTGGGCAAATTTTATTCAAGTATAAAATCTTGAAAGGTGTGATGATAAGAGGGTTTGAGAGGTGTTATTTATAGTGGAGAAGATGAATGTTTTCTTATTATTTAATTCATTAGTTTATTATTTTACTCAAGACAAGCAATAGTGTTGATTATTGAGTCTAAATACAATAATTAGATCATGTGAGTTTGAACAAATAGTTCTTACATCAGCGATGACTCAATGAATAGTGTATTTAGATTATAATATATATATACCGTAAATTACTGTATTTCACTATTCACAAAAAATTCAAGTAATTCAGAAAAATACCAAAAAATTATCCTAACCGTTTTTTGATGTGTAGAATTAAAAAATGAACACCATTTTATGAAAATAATTTTATAAATATGAGTAATTTAATTTTTAATTAAAATCATCATTTACTTGGAAAATACAAATTTTAAAATTATAAGTGATTTTATAACACTTTGAAAAATTACTTAAGATCTCATAAAATTATCTTAAAATAATAAGGCATAAAAATATTAATTTATGAATATATTTTATGAAAATAAATGTTCTTTTAAATTATTAAATTAATCATAAAATTGTAATTAATTATTTATGACTTATAAAAATACCAACACTTAATTAATAATTTTTAAAACATTTATTTACTTAAACTATGATATAATTATACCATAATTTTATTTATAAGATGTCTAAATTTTATTTATACTTTTATGGGTGTGGTTACCATCCATTTGTCTGGTTTACTACTCATAAGGGTCATATTACTATTCCTAAGGTCAAGTTACTATTTCATTGGTATTGGTTCCTTAACTTCTATAAATACTTCTTATTTAATTAATTCTTCATTTATAAAGTTTTTATTATGGTCTCTAAGTGATTTTATGTGATTTATACTACGTGAAATTACTATAATAAGGGAGAAATTTATTTGATAAAAGTTTGGGTCGTTACATTGAGACTCTTCAATGCGTTGGATGTGAAGAACCCACCTAAGGCACCACCTAAGGATGAGTTGATGTATGCAAATGTGGAGTTGAATGTGAAGGCTACATTTGCGATGCTTGACACAGGATCCACACATAAATTTATGGGAAAAGATGAGGTGAGAAGACTTGAGCTAGTTTCAGCCAAGAAAACTAGTCGTATGAAAGCTGTGAATGCCACACCCAAACCTATGAGTGAAATTGTCTGTGGAGTTACCATTTTCATTGGGGAATAGAGGGGAGTTGTTGACTTCATGGTGGTTCCCATGGATAACTTCAAGCTCACGTTGGGGATGAAGTTCTTCAAGAAATCCAAGGCTATACCAACACCACATTTGGAGAAGATCGTGATATTGAAGAATGAGAGAGGCCAACCAAGGTTCTCAAGTTGAGATCATTCCTTGGGTTTGTGAATTATTATTAGCGTTTCATCTGTGACTATTCAAAGAAGGTGGCTCCACTCACCAACTTTATAAAGAAGAAGAATCCATGAGAGTGGGATGACAAATGCGAGAAGACATTTGAGGGATTGAAGAAGGTGATCATGGAGGAACCGATATTGAGATTGGTAGACCTAACCAAGCCTTATGAGGTACACACTAATGACTTTGAATTTTATATTAGGGGTGTGCTCATGTAGGAAATAAATCTCATAGATTTTGAGAGCCGAAAGTTGAATGACATCGAGAGGAGGTACACAATGAAAGAGAAGGAGATGACAACCGTGGTACATTGTCTTTGGGTATGGAGACACTACCTATTAAGGTCAAAGTTTGTGGTAAAGACTGAACATGTTGCCACAAAATACTTCCAAACCCAGAAGAAGTTGAATCCAAAGCAGATACAATGACAGAGATTCTTGGCAGAGTTTGATTATTCTTTGGAGTACAAGCCTGAGACAATAAATGTGGTGGTTGATGAACTCAGCAGAAAGATGGTGTTCAACCACTTATCATATGTGGATGATAGGATATTGGGTAGGATCAATGAAGACACGATTCATGATCCTATAGCCAAGAATGTCTTTTCCCTTTGGTGGAGGGAAAGACAAGAAGATTTTGGGAGGAGGATGACATTATTTATACTGTAGAGAGAAGGATATATATCCCAAAATGGGAGAATATGCAGAGGGATCTTATAAAAGAATGTTATGACTTGAGATGGTCAAGACATCCAGGGAAGCATCAGACTAATGCCTTGATAAAGGGAGCATACTATTGGCTAAGGATGGAGGACGATGTGAAGTCCAATGTGAAGACTTGTCTTGTGTGCCAACAAGACAAGGTGGACAATCATTTCCCATTTCACATTGCAGAGAGGCCATGAGAGACAATGGCCATGGACTTCATCATTGCATTTCTGAATTCTGAAGGGTATGGTAGCATCATCGTGGTCATGAAAAAGTTCTCAAATTATTCCAAATTTATCCCCACTCCAAAAAATGTGACAACATATCTTACCATAATGATACTCTTTGATCATGTGGTGAAGTATTGGAGGATACCACAACATATCATCAGTGATCTGGATCCACGCTTCATAGGTAAGTTGTAGACAAAGCTCTTAGGATTGTTGTGATCTAATATCCACTACTCTACTAGATTTCACCCCCATATGGATGGGTACACGGAGAGGGTGAACACCTTATTAGAGCTCTACTCGAGGAACTTTTTGAGTGAAAACCAGATAAATTGGGATAAGTTGATAGGGAAGAGTCCATTTGAGTTGATAGGGAAGAGTCGGCATGGAAGAGTCTATTTGAGGTGGTGATTGGACAAAAACCCCTCACTCCTCACACAATAGTACTTGGGAATAAGTACCAAGGAAGAAACCCTACCTCCTACTCGATGACAAAGGAGTGGAAAGAACAAACGGACTTGACAAGAATCCGCTTGCACAAAGCTGGAAAGAGGATGAAGAAGTGGGCCGAAAATGGGTGCAAAGATGTGAGTTTCCATCCTGAGGACAAGGTGATGGTGAAAATCTTTCCTCAACAACACAAAGCTTTTAGGAGGGTGTACAAGGTCTTAATACAATGATACGAGGGACCATAAGAATCCGTGCACCAAGTTGGGGAGGTGTTTTATCACTTGTATTTTCCTCCCAAGATGAAGATTCATCTAGTCTTCCATGTGAGAATTCTAGAGTCATATCATGAAGACATGGATGACCCAATAAGAGGGGTGTTAAAAGGGATCCTACTACGGGTTTTGAGTCTTATGACAAGGAGGTGGATCTCATAATCAACGGTCGGACAATTCAAAGACATGGAGTTCCACAAAGTAAGGAGTACCTAATCAAGTGGAAGGTCTTACCAGAGTGCGAGGTAACCTAAAAACCTGCAGAGCACTTGTGACAGTTTGTGAAGGTGATCGAGGAGTATCCTCAGGACGCGCTGAGGATGTCATCAGGATAGGTGGGGGATGATGTCATGCTATGTCACATGGAGAGAAGGTATGGTGATGATGTTATCTAAAATCCTCTAGAAATATCTTCATCCTTACCAAGTTTCAGAATATTTCATACTTCTTTGGAGTATTGTGGAATAACCCCTTGGGCCTTGAAGGCTCAGGAACATTTTATATCTCTATAGAAGGTTGTAGATCTCTACTGGTTCTAAAATAACCCATGTAGATTCTAGTAGGCTAGAATTCTCTAGAATATTGCGGATGTATACATATTATAGAATGTTTTAGATTTTTCCACCCAACCCTATATAAAGGGAGGGAAAACTTATTTGTAATGACACACATAAGTAGAGAGAAATTGAGAACTTCCAAAGATATTGTCTCTTGTGATCTTGTTAATCATTTCCCTTACAATCCTTACTTTAGTTGTGAGTGTGGAAAGGATGAACTTGTTTAGGATTTGAGTGAAGAAGCTAGCTGGGTGCTGTATGAGAGTTTGGGAGAAAACCTTACATGGGAAAACCTTTTAGGGGGAAACCCTTGATTAGGGAAAAATAGTACAATAACATCAAGTCCCCAGAGTATTGCCTCGTTAAAAACCTTATCAAGAAAACTTAATGGAAAAACTTGACTAAGGGAAAAAGTGTACAATAGTTACATATCCTACTCATAATGATCATCATTACATCATTTAAATCATAAAATTTACATGATCAATTCATAACCAAAACATTCCATTTTGAATTTTGGAATTATAATAATTTATACCCTTTAAATTTCAATGAATAGGGAAGAACATTACCTTGCAGTTTAATATGATTTCTTATTATTTACAAGGTACATATGCACATGTTCATGTATATATTTTAGGGATAAATAAAATGTTCATTTATATGTAATCCTTTTGGGATAAGTATGTTTTTTATCAACCCTCTATGTATGAAATATATCACTCTTGGAAGCGAGAGATTTAATGGATAAAGGTAAAATCATTCCAAAATTTAATATTTCATCTTCAAGATGATTAATTCAAAATACAAGGACATTACATGTAATTTCATGATAAAATAAGTCATTGATTCTAGAAAAACTCTTCTAGAGTTTATATGTTTTTCAAAACATATTAATAATATGGTGAATACAATTATTCATACAAATCACGAGATGATAAATTCAATTTTATATTCTTTCTTATATTAATATGAATACATGAAATACAACTTATTCAGTTCACCCCATAATTTATCAAGTTTTTTGAAACTTTCATAAATTTGAATGTGCTTTATGAATTTCAAACCCTTATGGGATTCATTTCACCCCATAATTTCAAAGCCTTATGGGATTCATCAGTATTCAGTAGTCTTGGTAGTTTGGATAATAAATCCAAAACTTTATATGTTTAACATATCATAAGTTACTTTAATAATTTTGGTAAATTACTGTGATATAGATATCTATCAAAATCCATTTTCATCGATGAGTTTTAAAATAATTAAAATAAAATATATCATCAACAACATTTGATAGAGATCTCATAATTTTTCTGGTACTAGTGTCACTTCAGGGACAATATCTAAAAAGATATAATGTTGTCGATATATTCATTTTCCACTTCAAGGGAAAATATTTTTATTAGTTTCTACTTATGATGAAAAATGATTTTATATAATCAATTCAACCACACTTCGGGTGTGTATAACCATACTATTGATTTTTAACACTTTACATTCATGTAAGTGTTATGCGCATCTTGTCAATGGTTCTTCTGGACCATTTTATATATTAAAGGTGATGCTTAATATCTATTTTAATCAATATTAATAGCATGTAATGTATACTCACCAGAAACTAATAACACATGTTCCCATTTAGTAGATGCATCATTCATAGAGTATTTAAATGGATCACATGGTAAGTGGGTGAGCCCATATATACTTCATAATTTTTTATTCATAAATATATGAGAAATTTATTCCCAAAATAGATGCTAATGATATAAATAATTTACCCCAAACATGGGTACCTCATGTTTAATTATTATATAGGGTGAATTCATAACAACCCAATGATAATGAATTCCTTGATAATTTAGTAGGAATTTATCCATTAAATAAATTCACCATTCTCCCCCTGATGGATGTCTACTAGGTTATCAAAAAATTGATGCTTGTGTATACTTGAATCAATATATTTCATTATAGTTGATCCCAAATGGACTAAACCATCATGTCATGTATTTAAAGTGACTCAATTAGTAAACTTCTGGTTTATCATTATTGATTTTATTGTATATAAAAAAATTCTTTATAATCACTTTTTATGAATGCTTGTTACATATCGAGGTACCTATTTTTTTTTCAATTTCTCCATATGATATTTATTTTCAAGAATATCATTGATATATCTCATCAATAATTCAGATATAATAAAGCATTAAGAATTTGTACTACTGGGTAGGTATATATTCGCTCTTATGGAGCCATTTGTCATGACCCCTCCCTCTAAAGATGCCCCTCTTGAGCTGGTAATAAAGGAAGAGAGATAATGACCCCTGAGTCCCACCTCTAGTAGGCCCTAGGGTGGAAACTAGCACTAAGGATAGGTATATATTCTCACAAAATGGGAGGAATTACCCCTTTTAAAGAAAATAAGATCTGGAGATAAGATGGTCCATCCCAAAACAACTCCAAGCACTATATATAAAGTAAAACCAAAATCTATCCCACGTACATGTTTTCAAATAAAACTGCTAGAAATACAATACAAATCCAGAGTAAGTACCAAAAGAACAAAGTTAAGCAGTGGTACGACGATTGTCCCCACGTCTGAGCTAGTAACACTACAACAAACTGACTGTATAGTGGCGGTTTAAACCGCCATTATAGGGTTTTGAGACAGTTTTAAAAAACCGTTTCTAAAATTGGTGTCTACAATCAACATGTGGTGGTTTCATCCATTTAGTGGTGGTTTCTAGAAAGAGTCTTAGAAGATGTATATAGTGGCGGTTTTAAATCGCCGCTAAAGTCTAGCCTTTTTACTGAAAAAATGCCACTAATACAGATAAAACCACTGCTAAGATTTTTTTTTTCATATTTAGAGGCGGTTTTAACTGCCACCCCTAAAAAAATACCATAATATAGCGGCAGTTTAAACCACCATGAAAAAAAATAATCTATCTCTAGTGGTGGTTTAAACCGCCGCTATATCATGAATTAAAAAAAAACAATCTGCAGGTTCTGTAGTCCCAAAACCTACAACCATAACAACAAAATAGTGACACTGAAGATTTTACCAGATCATCAAATATATCATCAACTTATAATGAAAAAAACATGTTAAAACTAAAGAATCAACATACATTGATTCATACCAAAACATAAAGAATTGACACATTGACCAAGGAAAAAAACACATTGAAAGAAATAATACATTTCTCAATACATTGAAAGAATCAAACAAAACAAAACACATTAAAAGAATAAACCTATATGTAAAATAGAGACAAGAAACTAAACATAATATATGATCATATAGAAATTTCAATCTCTATAGCCAGTTGAAACATAGAATATAGACACATGGTTATAAAACACATACATAGGGCACCCATTGTCATGATCCCATTTAAAATATAAGAAAAAGATAAAAAATACACACATTGGACGTACTGATACATGAAAAAAGACTCTCCACTAATAATTACCCAATGATGAACTCTTCTCATCACCCTATTCATCTCCATCTCTACTTCTTACTACTAGCACCTGTAAGACAATTATATTGAAAATTAAACAATGTTGTATATTTATATTTAAACTTAAAATCAATAAAAATTTGTGAACTAAATGATTTTTAAGTTGTGTGATTTACCTTTTCATCACTAGTCACCACTTTCAATCTCCATTTTTCTGCCAAAGACCTCAGATGGTAATAGTCCCAAACCCATATGTGCACTCCACCAGGATGCTCCTTCCCAAGGACTTTACCAACTAGGTTATCCTGGGAGACCGAGTAAGACTGTGTGAGATTAACATCCCATAGTTCTTTAATTTTTACCTATAAATCAAATATCAGTCATATTAGAAATAATATATATTAATATAGTGAAAATAGGTAATAAGTTATTATAATGAAAAATGTATTCATACCCCAACTTCTTTGACAATCTCATTAACAAAACACCCATCATATTTTTTATGAACATTCAACAACACTTATGTTTGGGATTCTTAGTGGCCTAAACTTGGTGACTACATTAAACAAAGGTAAATCAACAATTTAATACATTAAACAGATAACATTGTATAATAAATATTTAAACTAATGAAAAGATTACCAGAGTTGATCAGCTTCTAGAAAAATTCTTTGACCCCACAGTGTGAATATAAAACTTCCTCAACATTACTGTCATTTAATCAAATAAAATTAAGTTAAAAAAATATATTTCAAAAAATTCATGAAGAAAAAAAATAAAAATGATAATAGATGCACAATACTAACAAACAAAATATACACAACAATGATAATGAATGACTGCACAAATGACATAAGTGGTTGATAAATGAAAGGATAACTATATATACAATCATTTTATCCTTCAATCATGTTGATTTCCTACTCCATCATTACTTCATCTACTTCATCCACTATTTCAAGAATAATATTTTCAATATCATGGTGGACAAATAAGTCCACTTCTTGTGGTTTATGGGATTCAATGTCAGAGGTCAAATCTCCCACTTCATCACCCGTATCATACAAATATCTTTGTTTTACGTGATCAACTACACTCCACCCTTCATCCATGAAATCTTTCACATAATATACCTTTTTCTCTTGTGATGATAAGATATACAAATCATGTAGTTTACAGTCACCAATATTCATCAAGCAAGAGAAGTTCATAGAATTAAATTGTAAGGAATCTATTTTAACACCCCTGATAATATCCACCCAATTACATTTGAATAAAACAACTGAAAAATATTTGTGGTAGTTTAATTTGATAATATTAGTCAATTTTACATAGTATTCCACTTCATAAAATGTAAATATGACACTATTCTATGTTTTCAAATCCTCTTCTTGATCAACTATATGGATTCTAAATCCATTCATGTTGTAAGAGTCGAACTTTCTAGCTTGTTTTAGAGGACCTCAAGCAAAAAACTTCAAATCTTATGACAATTCTGATTGAAAATTTGTATTCATGATCTTAAAAAATTAATATACATTATTAGATTTAAAAAATATATGTATCAACCTAATATCCATATTGATTGCAATATTTATGAATTTACACATCGTGAAAACCATTCTACAAGCTTTTTATTAACAACTTTTGTTATATCTTTCTCATTTTGTGTTCTCCCTCTAATTCGTCTCTTTGTTTGTATCCTCAACTCTTTAATAAATGGATCTACAATTTCACTATTCAGCAGCACATATATATGTGCCTGTAATAATTTCATTTATGTTAGTGTAACATTTGAGCTCCTCCCAACTGATCAGCCAATAATAGGAAAGATTTTTGATTTCCCATGTATTTCAGATTGAGTCGATGTGTCATCAACATGTCCAACTCGATTGAATCTTTTCTCAATATCATCAAAGTATCTAGAACAAAAGGTAAGACACTCCTATTCTAAATAGCCTTCATAAATAGAGCCTTCAGGTTGAGATTTATTTTTCCCGTATGATTTCAAATGCCCAAGATATCTGTGAAATAAAATGAAACAACATAATTATGTATTTAATGAAGTGCAAAAAATTGTTTACTAAAATTAAAAACATATAAATAAAGTACCTCTCAATTGGATACATCTATTAATAATGTATAAGGCCTCATAATTTAGCTTCCTCAACCAAATGCATAGTTAAATGAATCATGACAGTAAAAAAAACAGAGGAAAAATCATATCCATTGCACAAAATGTCAATACAAATATCTCCTGAAGGTTGTCAAGATGAAATTTATTTAGAGTTTTCTCACATAATTTTTTGAAAAATGTGCAAAATTGGAGTACAATAGCAGTAACCTTTTTAGGTAATAATGTACACAATGCCAATTGAATTAACTGCTGTAACAAAATATGTGAATCGTGGATTTTCAATTCATGTAACCTATGATTATTTAATTCAAAACACCTTGAGATGTTAATTTAATACCCATAAGATACCTTCACATGTTTTAAAATTATAATAAATGTATCTTTATCCCTATTTTTCATTGAAAAAATTTCCGAAGAATACTTTCCATTCTCATCTGGCCATAGATCATACTTTATGTTCATTTCTTGTAAGTCTTTCCTAGAATTGGGATAATCCTTTGACATTCCATTCTCATTAAGTAATGTGAAGATAAAATTTTCACAAATGTTATTCTCAATATGCATCACATAAATATTATGTTGCAACAAATTAAATTCCCAATATGGAAGTTTGAAGAATATACTTTTTTTCTTCCATTGTTGCATTCCGATTTCACTTGATGACGCACTTCGAACTCATTTCCCACTATCATTCAAATGATGCACCTTCTCCAATTCTGTTTCAACATTTCCAAGTTGTATCAATATTTTAGAACCTATTAACAACTTTGGAGGTGGTCTATGATTAATGAAACCATTGAATTTTGACTTGTTCATCCCAAATCCATGAGATGCATCGAGAAATTTTCAATGACACAAGAAGAATTTTCTACTATGAGGTAGCCGCTCGAGTTCAAAATCAAATTTACAAATAGGAAAATACAAACCCATATAAGTGTTCTAACCAGATAAATTCCTAAGTCTAGGGAAGTCACTAATGGGGTCCACATTAGAGCAGATTGCATTTTGAACATTTATCTAGAAGATGCATTATATGTCTCAACACCGTTGCTCAATAACTCCTATAATTATTCAATTAAAGGCTGTAAGTATACATCAATATCATTTCCAAATATTTGTTTTCTAGGAATAATCATAGAAATTATAAAATACACTTGTTGTATACACATCCATGAAGGCAGATTGTAATGGATCAAAACAACCATCCAAATGCTATAATTGATACTCAAAGTCCCAAATGGGTTGAATCCATCAGAAGCCAATCCCAATTGAACATTCCTAGGATCAAATGAGAAATTTGGACGTAATGAATCATATGTCTTCCATGATTGTGAATATCTTGGATGTCGCATTAACCCATCATTGTTATTATCTATAGAATTCCACTTTATGTGTTCAGTGGTTTTCGATGACATTAATAATCTTTGCAATCAAGGATTTAAAGGAAAGTAACAAAAAACCATTACAGGTATGATCATTTTCTTCTTATTCATGGTAGTATGTTGATTCAGAGTTCCAACATCACCCATAGACTTCCATCTAGAGGAAGAACATTTCTTGAAATCCTGTCTTCTTGAATCCTCTCCCCAATAAAACATACAATCATTGGGACACACATGATTTTTTGTATAATTTAGACCAAGCTTGTCAACAATTTTTTTCATATCATAAAAAGACTCAGGGATCTTTGCTTTAGGAAATGCATCACTCAACAATTCCAATATCATGGACATCTCCTTATTTATAATTCCACATAGTCATTTGATATGGTACAACTTTATTAGAAAAGAAAGTTTTGAATATTTCAAATATCCAATATACAACTCTTGATTTCCATCGTTAACTAAACCATGAAACACATCTATCTTCTTTGTGAAGTTTTCTCTTACATCAGTATCCACAGAATAAAGAGGAGGATCCAATGATATGTTACAATCTTGATCTAGTTATCCTATAGTCACAAAAACATCACTTGTCATGTTACTATTTGTAGTACCCTAAACTGTTTGTTCTGATATATTTTGATGTTGATGTTGGTGTCTTTCAATGCCGAATGCATCATTTATAAGGTTTTTCATTTCATTTTCCATTTTTGATGAAGTTGGAAGCTCATTCTATGAATTTACATTAGTTCTCAACCTTTTTGTATTGTTCGATTCTTCGTGCCAAATACAACAAAAATGATGAGCAGAGAATTGCTTCAATATCAGGTGTTTATAAACTTCAACTCTCTTCAACATCTTCTAAATTTACATTTTAGATATGGATATCTTATTCTCCCATCAAAAAAGTGTTTTTAAATCACAAAATCTAAAAACTCCTCCAAACCCTTAGCATACTCAGGTGTGTTCCTCGGTAATGTCATCCATCTTTTATCCATATATATCATAATGTTCCCACACATTATGAAAAAAATTAAAATACATAACTATTAATAAATAAGAAACTAGATTCATATATACTAGTTGAAAAATATATGAATATGTTAAATAACCATACACTACCTTTTAAATGTATGTATCCATGAAATAAGAATTACAGAAACTTCTGAAAAATAATAAAACTATTTAGACTATTAGAATATGTCGATGAAGAAACTGGTGTAGAGTAGTGAACTTCAACCCTGATTTAATTGATATAGAACAAGGAAATATAGGGCAACTAGAAATTCCTAAAAAAATCAGTATAATGAATCCATGAAGTTTTAAATGTCTTATTTTTTATCCACTTATTTCCTTAGATTCTATTTATAGAAAAAACACAAATGGGTAAAATTCTTTAGGAATCCATTGAATCTTTTACACATGGGTGTTTCCTAATTCTTCATCATACATTTAAAACCCAAAAAATGTGAAATAAAAATAATATACAAGAAATATAAAATTAAAATAATAATCAATAAATAAGGTTAATAATACATTTCTATAAACCAAGAACATCCTTTTCAGGTAAGGAAAATGCTTGATCCATGGAGTACCCACCATTATAAACCAATTAAGTTGAAAACATCATGTATAATTCATTTGTTTTAGAGAAAACCCTCATTGTAATTCTATTAAACATGAAACATGCATATAATTACATTTGAAATTAAAATACCTTATCATTATGAATTACTTTTATTTTTTCATAAGGAAGACATGGGAGAGTAGTGTTTTTCCTTGATAAAACCATTATAAGTATCTTATAAATTTGTTTTCTAGTTAATAAAAACAATTTTAAAAAGACAATAATTAAAATAATTCCCAAATAAAAGGAATGGTATAGAGACACCTACCTCAATGAAAAAAGTCACATCACCTTCGATGAATAATAGAATATGAGGTCACAGGAGGAACTTCACAATACCTAGAAAACAAAAACCCCCATTAAGACATCCCTAGACATGAGGTTCAAACACCATGGATGATAGGGTCAGAGAAGAGGTGAGAACCAAGGAAGAAATAAAGAGAATAAGGAAGGATAAGAGTGAAGAGACCCTCACCTTATGATTTGAATGAGAAACCACTAATAAATTACCTAGATTACATTATGGAAGGATAAGAGAGGGAGAGAGTTGGTAGGGGTATGTCTCTTGAAATTCTTGTTCAAAATGGGGAATGAAATTAGGGAAAAAATAATTAAAAAAATAAAAAAATAAAAAAATAAAAAAATAAAAACAATTCCCCTTTTCAAGCAGGTTTCATTGTTTACCTACCCAGTTTACATTCATGGTTTACAAAACCACGTAGAAAACTTAAATCATGGAAAAGTATCAAATTGCTTATATTTTTCATCCCAAAACACTTTAAACTTAAGATAATATATAATATAATAAATTTATACACATAAAAGTGAGAATATGATGTTACAACATGTGGTGTAATCCTATGGGTCTTGTTATACTCACACCCTAGATCCACCCTTATGGTGTATATAGATTTTGTATTATTTTACTCGATTAAAGGAAAGGATCCTCTATGAGTTAGTCGGTTTATTGTATCTTTTTTTGGGGGTTTTGGAGGAGGTGGATAGGTGGTAGATACCCCTTATTCACACATCGATGAGTTACAATGGTTCATGTTTTGGTTATTTTTGGTCATTTATTTTGGTATCTCATGTATATTCAGCCTAATAGGATTACCATCACATTGTTTCCCTTCTTTTAGAATTATTTATGTACACGTTGTTTTATATTTGAATTGGCCTTGTTGTTTACATTTGGTTTTGAGTTGCTATGACATGTTTGGTTATATGTTATTTCAAAACTTCTTATCATGTATATATGAACCACCAATTTAATAGAAGTCTATTATGAGTTTTGGGGTGGAACCCACTTATCTTGTATTATATTTTATTAGGTGAAATATTTCCCAATAGAGTATGTTTGATTCTCAGGAACTAATTTCTATCCCGTGGTGATCAAGAATTTACTTTAGGCCTTGTAGTGGGATGAATCATGGATTTAGAGGTGGAAACTTGGGTTGGTTTATTATATGTGGGATACTGAAACTTCTTCCTTTCTCCCTCTCTATTAGATGAACTTTCAGTATGGTTCTCCACTTTAAACTTATTATCAAAGACTCTAATATCATTGACTATTCAATAACTCTATTTAAAACTTTCTAGTATAACATAAAATTTCTTTATACATATTGACCACCTATATTTATAAAGTATTATAAATACTTGGATTTAATCCATTATAAAATCTATCAATATTACTTTCTAGATCAATGAAAAATCCAAAAGCATACCTTTCTAACTGAGTAAAGTTAACTTCATATATTATAGTGGACACATTATTCTTATACCTTAGTTCAAGGAAGTTTCATCTCATCTTGTTTTTTACATTTTGAGGGAAGTATTTATCAATGAAAAACCTCATGAAATCACACCATAACATAGATTAAATGTATTATTCATTATTTATATTATTTATTAATGCACACCATTGATCAAAATTTCCTTCAATATGATAAATTGTTTAAAAAACATTCTATTTTTCATAGTGTTACCCTATATTAAATATCTTTTCCAATGATGATACCCGCCATTAAACTATAAGTGGATCCATGGGACCACAAAATAAAATAGTTCATTTCCTCAGGTTAATGCCATAATGAAGTAGGAATTTCCATATGGTTATGGTTATTATCCATAACTTGAGTCATTGTGTTAATACAACCATGATGTTTTCAATATTAGGACCCATGAAGTTTTTTGAACATATGGATAATCATCACATTGACTATTGCATCCACCACATCAGTCATTCCTATCATTGCATCTCTTTCCTCCATCCATCTTAGAAATTTTTTAAAAAATAATTAGGATGAAATTAATAAAAATAAATTTGCGTTTAAAATTCTATCCCCACACACTTATGCTAGGTCCATAGAACTAAGGGTTTTCTCCAAGGGTTTTCATCCCAATTACCTAATGTTCCTTGGTGATCTAATATGTAATACTATGAAGGGGTTTGAATTAATATTACTAATTCTTTATAATTTCATTTCTAAATAACCATATTTAACTGGTTAAAGTCAAGAACCCCTTGACATTAGAAACTATCACTTACCCGTTTAAAAAAAAACATGAACACAAGGCACAAAAGTTTTTTACAAGGTTTACCCCTGATGTGAGTGACTTTTTCCTTACTATTCCCAAGAAAATTATAAGACATATATGTATCGATAATGTAATAAAGTGATTACAGTAGGGTATGTATCATCCTTAACCTAAATCCATTCCCCAATAAAAAAGTCTCCTCCCTTTCTTGATACTGGATCCATATGGTTTACAATGGTGTCCAAATTAGAAATGAAAATACCTTTCATGTTCTCTAGAAAGATTCAACACAAAAGATAGATATTCTATTTGAGCCTTCATAATATTCAAAATAAATTCAAGCTCGCTTCAGATTTAAGAACTTGATGTACATATGATTTAATAATCAATTTTAAATTTCTAGTCTTACTTAATTCCTCATAAAACAATATTCTTAAAATAATTTCCTCCTATTTAAATCTCAAAATACCACGATGAAATTTTCCAATATTAAAAATTAGAAAGTCTATGAAAATAATTAATAAAATGATCTCTATATTTGAAACTATTCATAATGATAATCTTGAAATCATATAGTTTGGTCATCATAATTAGAGTCAAAACTTTTCTTTTTTGAATCTCTAGAACTATAACACAAAGATCATCAAAGATATTCTTTGAATATTTATATTTAAATATTCTCAAAAATAATCTTCAGGATTCCAAAAATCTTACAACAAAGGGGTGGCCAGGCTCAGGACCAGCAGCGAGATGCGACGAGGCTCAGGACCGATGGTGAGGTGTGGTGAAGGGTGACAATGCTCGAGACCGGCAGCCAGGCGTGGTAAGGGCATGACTATGGGGGGTCAGGGGATAACTACTCATACTCTAACAAAAAATTTCCTGGCACTTCCAAACTCTTCCACAAGCCCCATGTCACAACCTGCCCGCACACACTTGGGCCTCAGAGCTAGTCCCACAACCTGGACAAATAAAACTCACCACATTCCACCTGCAGATACTTGAGCCACAATCATACCACACCCCAAATACACCTGGGAAAGCACACCCCATATCACCCCATTGACACCTGAGAAATCACACCTTTCCCACAGATACCTGAGCCTCACAACTGCACCACAACCTGCCCGAAGAGTCTTAGGCTACAAATTCCAAGAAGAGGGAGCAGAGAAGAGTCAATAACCAACCATCCATCCTTCTATCAAGATGTTAGGAATAGACACCCCCCCATGAAAATGGGGGGGTGTTCAACACATAATGATCAACTAGGGTGAGGTGTTTATATAAATCAAAATTAAGTACAATTATTTATATAAGTTTCAATCAATCATCCCAACCTATGGGTTTTTTCAAACAAAGAACCAGCCCACAAAACCACCTTTACTGCTACCTCTAAATGCACAACTACAAAACAAGTTTCAGTTTGATTCATAACCCCAACCAACTCATTTAACCAATTATCTTTATTTATTAAGAAATACATTTATCCATTCCATCCCTACCCGGTCAGCTACCAACTATAGAACACAACAAGCCACACATCATGAACAACACAGAGGAAAAAGAACCACAATAAAACAACTCACTTAATATTTATGCTCCGTTTAACACCCATACCAACCACTTCCATCATCAATCATCAAAGTAATCCCACCCAAAACATCCTACAAAATAGAACAACTACAATCTCATACCCACACACATCAACACCTCTCATCACAACCATCGGCAGCCCTGCTACATAAACAAACCACACCCAACAACACAAAAAAAACACAACCCAGTTACAGTCCCACTACACAACACCACTCATCCATTCCACAATCAATAAATATCTCAACCTGAGATCCCATTACACCACCAAAACCACCACATACACATAGCCACGCTCCCAACCATGACACCACACAACCCGCACAAGGCACAAGAAAGAACAAAACCACACACAACACACAACCACACCAACAAAACAAGGTGTATTCAGATTTAGAAAACACTCATTTTTTAATTCCACTTTGATAATTCATGGGTTATTATAGAGAAAGTTCGATCCTAAGGCATCTATTTATTTAATCAGGTATACATGGTTAGCCATATTTTCATATTTACATCCATTCAACAGAAGACCATTAACAAGCATTCACAATCCATCACAGGTGTTCAAAAAAAGACCACCAATGATCATGATTTTCAGTAGGCATACAACCCATACAATTCACAACATGGATCAAAATAATAGATACACTAATACAATCATCATCATAATCTTCCCATCCCCTCATTTATTGTATCGTAATAGGTCCGATTAACTTCTTAAAAGGTTTTATTATTTTTGTTAAATTTGGATTCAACCATATTAACAAGTAGACATCCATACACCTAACACACATGATATAAAAATAAAAGAGAGACTAAGGGATCCCTACCTCAAAGAATAGATGATCATAAATTTATACTTGCATCCAAAACAGGGTTTCACATTCAGTGGGAAAAAGCCTCTATGGAAACGCGATCTGAAGGCCACAAAACAACGCACGATCACTCAGGGAATAAAGGTTCTAGGGATGCTCAGTAGAAAGGGTAAAAGGAAACGTACAAGGAAGAAAGGGTCTCAGATTTAGAAATGCCAGATCCAATATCAAAAGAAGAAATGGTTTCAAAATTCGTTAAAGCCATATCACAATTAAGAACATGCGTTTTTACTATATAAAATCCTCCCGAGCATTAGGAAATTTAAATATATATTTTATATCCTTTTAAATGTCTTAAAAATTACTTAAATATGGGTTTAAATTTATTTTACATTAAATAAAATGTTAAAGGGGAGAAATTAGAAAAACTGAGAAAAACTGGAAATTTGAAAAACTATGGAAATGACTCACCATTTGGTGAGTCACCGTTGTGAGTCACCGGTGGGTGATTCATCAGTGGATGGCTCACTTCTGGATGAATCACTATCACAAGTCACCGATGAATGAGCTAGCAGTGGATGATTCACTGTTCAGTGAGCTACCGGTGGATGAGTCGCCATTGGGAGACTCACCGTTGGATGACTCAACATTGGACCAGTCACTGTCGCGATTCACCACTGGTGACCTACCATTGAGAATCACCACTGCAAGTAACCGGTGGATGAGCTATTGGTGGATGAGTCACCATTGGGTGACTCATCATTGGAAACCTACCATTGTGTCCCACCATCAATGACTCACCATTATGAGTCACCATTTTGACTCACTAGTCCTAACTCACCGGTACGACCTACCATTGCCACCTACCAGAGGATTACTCACCATCAGAAGATCTACCGTTGGAAGAAATGGATTTTAAAAAACTCTTGAAATGAGTCATCGTTTCCTCCTAGAGAACCGCAACCACCAGATTTTTACAAAGTAATAGACCAAAGAAGTCTGAGCCATTACATCAGATACCTCTCAAACTATTCTCGCCCTCAAGAATTTAAAACCAAACCCAAAATAAAGATGGGTCCAAAAAACCACCCAGTAAGATACCTCTCATGGATCTTTCTATACTTGAATACCGCTTATATTTGGATATCCCAAGGTCCAATGATAAACCACCCTGTATTGTTCGAAAGCTGGATTGAAACCTCAACATCCAAGAACACCTACTCCAACATCTAATACCCTAATCGACCCTAAGACACACCACACAAGCACTAAAATACACATTATCCGAACATATGAATCAGAGAATTTCTTCCTCCATGTTAAGATACTATCCACTCTGGGCAACACTGACTCACTCGCATGGGTTTAATCGCATCTCAATTAATGCGTCTCGATTATAAATCAAGTCTTACCCTTTTCGCATGTCAAGATGTAACAATACATTCCACCACACACATCAAAAAGTAAGGAGATTAACCTATCATATAAAACAAGGTTCAAAAATTACAACCCAAGATGAAACAGAGAAAAACGAAACTCAAAACAAATCTGGGTATTAGGCATGTATATGCACTTCTCACTCACAAGTACTCTCCCCCATACCTCCATGAATCCAAAAAATTCAAACCAAGGGGATGGTTCTCCCATGAAAAACCCTTTTCTGACGATCCTGGATATCTAATGGCCACTCCATGAATGTCACATCATCTTCAATATCCAACTCTCCCCAGTCAATGACATAGGAGTCATCGTGAAGATACCGATGAATCTGATATACGTGAAAGATGTTGTGAACCTTATCCAACTGTAATGACAGTTCCAACTATCATGCCACCTCTCCAATTCACCCCAACACCTCAAAGGGTCCGATGAACTTGGGAGAAAGCTTGCTCCCTCTGCTGCACCTCCACTTCCCACGTCGAGGGGAGACCTTCAAGAAAACATTTCCCCAACCTTGAACTCCAAGGGCCTCCTCTTACGATCGGCATACAAAATCTACTGGTCCTGTGCTACTTTCTTCCTCTCACAGACAAGCTAAACCTTCTCTATTTTTCTCTGCACTACCTCAGAACCAAGAGCAGCTGTCTCCCCAACCTATGTCCATCACAAAGAAAAGCAACACGGTCTTATGTATAAGTATTTTAATGGAGCCATGCCATTGGAGGAGTGATAACTATTATTTTAAGTGAACTCTACCAAGGGAAAGTTTCATACCCAAGATCCACTAAAATCCAAGAAGCATGCCCTCAACATGTCCTCTAATGTTTGGATAGTCCGCTCTGTCTTCCCATCTATCTAAGGGTGGAAAGTAGTGATGAGGCAAAACTAAGTGCCAAAAGCATGATATAATACCCTCCAGACTCATGAGGTAAAATGTGTATCCTGATATAAAAAAATGGATCTCAGAACTCCATGTTGTCATAACACCTCATAGACACACCTTATGGACAAGGCATCCTATGTGTCTGACTCCTTAATCAATAAGAAGCGAGCCTATTTAATCAACCAATACACTACTAATTATATATCATCACAACATCCCTGATACCTAGATAATACTGTGATGAAATCCATTGAGATGTCATCCCATTTCCACTTGGGTACATCTAGGGGATGCAACAAACCACTGGGAACACGGTGCTCAGCCTTCATCTGCTGGCATACTAAGCACTTAGCCACAAACTCCACCACTGCCTTCTTTATTCTGGGCTACCAAAACTTCTCATTCAAGACACAATTCATTTTAGAAATTCTTGGGTGTACCAATAAAGGTGATATATGAAGCCCATGGAGGACTCCCTTTTGCATTTCCACTGGAACAAATAGCCTTCGGAGCATCACCCTGGTCAATACGATTGCACATCACCTCTTCCTATGAGTCTCCCCACTGAGATTTTTCCACCTGCTGCATCAGAGAATACGGTACCATTATCTAAAACAAACATCCTATATCACCATCCATTCTTGCATCTAAGTGCAGGGCTTCCAAATCCTCTATAACTTTCCAAGCATCTGCAGATTCCTAAACCACCTCTTTTCGTGACTTCCCACTCAAGGCATCAGCCACAACATTCCACTTTCTTGAGGTTTAGGAGATCTCAAAATCATAGTCTTTAAAAAACTCCATCCACCTCTACCATCGCAAGTTCAGATCTTACTGGGAAAATATACACCTCAAGATCTTATGATCCGTGAAGACCACACAATGCTCCCTAATGAGGTAATGCTGCCACAACTTCAGCACGAACATGACCACTGCTATCTCTAGATCATGGGTGTAATAGTTAAGTTTGTGAGTATGTAACTACCTAGAACCACAAGATATCACTCTCCACTTTTGCATCAATACACATCCCAAACCCAGATGAGATGTATCACAAAACACCTTGAACACAAATACCTCCTTTGTACACTAGAGCATTGGAGCACTGAACAACTTCCCCTTCAGATAACTGAAAGCTACTTGAAAATGCTCACTCCATACAAAATTCTGGTCTTTCCTAGTTAGGGCTATCAACGGGGCTGCAACTTGAGAGAAATTAGGTAAAAATCTCTGGTAATGGCCCATAATATCGAGAAAATTGTGAACCTATGCAAAATTTTTGGGTGTTTCCCAAGAAAAAACTACCTAGACCTTCGATGGGTCCACTGATACACCCTATCGTGACACCACATGTCCAAGTAAATGCACCTCGCGTGTCCAAAACTTTCACTTGTACAACTTTCCGTAGAGCTGGTGGCGTCTAAAGATCTGCAAGATAGTCCTGCGATGCTTGATATACTCCTCCTCTGACTTTGAGTAGATCAAGATTTCATCAATGAATACTACAACAAACCGGTATAGAAACTCCCAAAAGATATAGTTTATAATCCCTATGAACACAGATGGTTCATTCGTAACACCGAACGACATGACTATGAAATAGAAGTTCCTATACCTGCATATGAAAGTAGTCTTCTAGATATTGGCTTCCTTCACCCTCAACTGGTGATATCCAGACCATAGATTGATCTTATAAAACCAAATTTCTCCCTACAACTATTTGAAAATATCATTAATCCTCAAAAGAGGGTAACAATTATTGACCGTCACCTAATTCAACCTCTTGTAGTCTATGCACAACCTTAGACTACCATCTACCTTCTTCACAAAAAACACTAGAGCACATCATGGTGACACATTGGGATGGATAAATCCATTCTTCATCTGATCATCTATCTGAATCCTCAACTCCCACAACTCAGAAGGTTCCATCCAATAAGGGCCCATCGAAATCGGACAAGCACCAGGTTGTAAGTCTATCCCAAACTTGACGTCATGTCAAGGGGGTAGAGTCACAAACTTCTCATAAAAAATAAATAAAAGAAATCCCCAAAAATGATGGTAACCTCATTCATATCAACATCTACCGATTCCACCGATAGATCAACTAATAAGGAAAGAAGAGGCTCCACACGCCAACTGTGTATCTAACAACTCCAATCACCAATGAAACCTACATGTTGGCCATCCATGTCTGAAAACACGACCCTTATCCAAAATTAGTTGATAAAATCATGCAAAGAATACAACTAGTTGATGACAAGGATGATATCGTATGACTACATCTATATCAAGAAAATATCCCCATGAGATTGATGTGGCCCTATCATCAGTCTACATCCCCGACATACATCAAATAAGCCGGTCTGGACTCCAACTGGTGTAATCAACATCAGGGAAACATGAAACCTCTCTATGTCTAGTCCCAGAGCATAGGCTAGATTGGGTGAAACAAAGGAGTGTGAATATCCTAAATCAAATAAAGCACAAGCAAGGGTACTAAAAAAATTGATCGTACCCCTAACAATCTATGGCCCTGGTGGAACTGATACCTTTGTGGCGTGAAACTAACCACATCCATCTTATTTTCCCCTCTGCTGACAACCAAATCCATAAACATGCCCGGTTCGAGGTCCCTAAAGAACACACTAAGGTTGGATTCCACCTACTTCATCTCCCCTCGGTGGAGCAGGAGCCTGCTGTCCCTACTACTGAAACGGCCTGGCTAGAAATTACTGCTGCGGCGGGTGATGAACCTTCCCATCTCCACCATACCGAGCTTAAACAACCGCTGGAAACTGACTCTGAAGATGGACATAGGCTCCACAAGAAAAACACCTCGGTCCCAAGTTCATAGGGAAAGCACGAGGACCTGAAGTCTGAAATAGAAACTAATGAGGTCGATTCCCTATTGGTCAAAACCTCGAAGGCCCTGACAATTGAAACTTTCTACCAGTAGCCTTTCCCTTAGAATGACCTTGTTGGATCTCCTCTCATGGTAGACCTCCTCATGAGTGCATTCTCTCAACTACTTATTCCTTCTTCTAGACCTCCAAGTACGTTAGTAAGGTAAAGGGAGTAATTTTGTACCAAAGAGAAGGACGAAGCGCCTTCTCTAGATGTCTCACATGAGACTCCTCATCTGAAAAAAGATCTGGAAAAAAATAAAGGAGATCCTTGAACTTGATCCCTAGCTCCCGTACCAACATACTCCCTTGTTGGAGGGGGATTAACTCCTGCCTCTTCTCAGTATTTATAGTTGATGAAAGGAATTCATCTCAGAACTCCTTATCAAAATCGACCCACAGAACATCAACCTCCTTCCTCTCCCCTAGGTACAACATCCACCACTGACGCGTATCTCCCCAAATTTAGATCACTACCAAAGGTACCCAGTACTCTGTCAGATCCCTGATCAAACTGAATGTGATCACAAGATCCTCAAGCCAACTCTCCATTTACATGTCTGAAATGCTTCCCTCATACTTTTCCAGAGTATGTTGCTAGAAATAACATAGCATATTCTACTACTGATCACCCTCCTATACTCTATCAACCCTCTGTCAATCGATCAGGTCAGCCTACTAAGCCTCCACCGCCTACACTACATACGGACGATGACCGGTTTCCATGGCTAAAAAATTTAAATAAGGAACTCCTAAGCCCGAGTAGTATGGAATTTTATTTAAGATTCATTTTAACTCATTATTTATTTAAATTCACCGAAATTTCCAATTCAAACAAGAACACAAGTCATTATGATTCGTGTAACTTTCCTAGGGTCTCTACCCTACAAACGGTGTAGCCTCACTTGGTTGTTTGGTAGACTCAAAGTCCATACATCGGATCATGGGGGGACCTAAAATCCCATGTCCCGGATGGTCTTCTCTAGCCTATGTCACACACCAAGATCACCTAACACTATTTCCTTACCAACCCATGCAATCCTCACTATTCCTAACTCCAAACTTTATCCTATCTCTCAACCACCATCCTCTCATACCATTCTATCATGAACCCTTCCCTCCAAAGATGCCCCTCCTGAGCTGGAAATGAAGGAAGAGAGATAATGAACCCCGAGCCCTACCTCCAGTAGGCCTCG
Organism: Viscum album; assembly: GCA_963277665.1. Taxonomy (NCBI): domain Eukaryota; kingdom Viridiplantae; phylum Streptophyta; class Magnoliopsida; order Santalales; family Viscaceae; genus Viscum; species Viscum album. The sequence continues at coordinate 208,850,470 of OY728166.1, forward strand.
GGGTGGAGAATAGCACCAAGGGTAGGTATATATTCTCACAAAATGTGAGGCATTACCATTTTTAAAGATAATAAGATTGGGAGATAAGATGGTCCATCCTAAAACAACTCCAAGCACTATATATAAAATAAAACCAAAATCCATCCCACATACTTGTTTTCAAGTAAAACTATTAGAAATAACATAAAACTCCAAAGTAAGTACCAAAAGAAAAAATCTAAGCAGTGACACGACAACTATCCCCACGTATGAGCTAGTAAGGTCCAGCATAGTCCATGAAATCCTTCTGAAAACTTGAAAATAGTTTTATACACATAGGGTGAGCATATGAGTATACTCAGTAGGAAAAACCAAGGTATCTCATGCACAAGTGGGAGAATCATACTAATGACCCTATGAGAAAACAATAGAAACCAAAATCACCTAACAAGGAATACTATCCATCCCAACCTCACTAATCCATGATCACCAAATAATTCAAGTCAAGTAAGGTAATATAATAATCACATCGATGTTTGGGTACCCCGCACCACTTCCCACTAGTTAATCGATCATACCCTAATGACAAACATATTGACGCTTCCACACTCTTCCACAAGACCCATGTCACAACCCACCCCCACACACCTAAGCCTCAGAGCTAGTCCCACAACCTAGGCAAATGAAGCTCCCCACATCCCGCCCGCAGACACCTGTGCCACAACTAGGCCACATCCCTATGACACTTGGGAAAACACAACACATATCATCTCGTAGACACCTGGGAAATCACACCTCACCCACAGGAACTTGAGACTCAAAACCTCACCACAACCTACCTAAAGAGTCTTGGGCTACCAATTCCTAGAAGAGGGAGCAGAGAAGAGAAAATAACCATCCATCTATCCTCCCAATGGGATGTTGGGAAAAGGAACCCTCCCCCATGATAATGAGGGGTGTTCGACACATAGTACTGAACTAGGGAGGGGTGCGTATATAAATCACAAGGAAGTAAAACTATATATATATGTATAAAAAACTCAACCCAACCTATGGGGTTTTCCAAACAAAAAACTATCCCAAAAAACTGCCTTCACTACTACCTCTAAATGCACAACTACACAACAAGCCACAAGTCGATTCATAACCCCACCCAACTCATTTAACCAATTATATTTCTTTATTAAGAAATCCATTTATCCATTCCATCCCTACCTGGTCATATACCAACCAGAGAACGCAATAAGACACATAGCATAAACCACATAGATGAAAAAGAACTACAATAAAGCAACTCACTTCATATTTCCACTCCGTTTAACACCCATACCAACCCATGACATCATCAATCTTCAAAGTAATCCTGCCCAAACCATCCTCCAAAATATAAAAACCACCATCTCATACCCACACCCATAAACACCTCTCATCTCAACCATCGGTAACCCCGCTGCATAAACACACCACACCCAACAACACAAACAAAACACAAACCGGTTGCAATCTCAATGCACAACATTGCTCATCCATTCACAATCAATCAATATCTCAACCTAAGATCCCACTACATCACTCGAACCACCCCATAAACATAGTCACACTCCCAACCATAACACCAAACAACCTATAAAAGGCACAATACATAACAAAATCACACACAACACACAACCACACCAACAAAGCAAGGTGTATTCAGATTTAGAAAGCACTCATTATTTAATTCCACTTTTATAATTAAGGGATTATAACTGAGAAAGTTCTATCTTGAGACATACATTTATTTAACCAGGTATACGTGGTTAGCCAGATTTTCATATTTACATCCGTTCAACAAAAGACCATCAACAAGAATTCACAAGCCATCACAGGTGCACAAAAAAGGACCACCAACGACCATGATTTTCAGTAGGCATACAACCCATAAAATTCACAACATGGATCAAAATAACATATAAAAAAATATAATAATAATAATAATCATCTTCCTGACCCCTCATTTATTGTATCATAATAGGTCTGATTAACTTCTTAATAGTTTTGATTATCTTTGTTAAATTTGGATTCAACCGTATTCACAAGGAGAAATCTGTACACCCACCCCACATGATAAAAAAAATACAAGAGAGACGAAGGGATCCCTACATTGAAGAACAAATTATTAGAAATTTCTACTTGCACCCAAAACAGGGGTTGCACATGTAGTGTAAAAAATACTCCAGGTAAACACGATCCGAAGACCACAACACAATGCATGATCAGTTGGGGAAGAAAGGTTATGGTGATGCTTGATATCAAGGGTAAAAGTAAATGTATAATGAATAAATAGTCTCGGCTATAGAAAGGCCAGATCCTATATCAATAGAATAAATAGTTTTAAAAGCCGTTAAAGCGAGATCACGATCAAGACCATGTATTTTTACTATATAAAAGCCTTATAAGCATTAGGAAATTTAAATATATATTTTATATCATTTTAAAAAACTTAAAAATTACTTAAATATGGTTTTAAACTCATTTTACATCAAATAAAATGTTAAATGGGTGAACCTAGAAAAATTGAGAAAAACTAAAAATTTAAAAAACTGTAGAAATGACTCACCGTTAGGAAAGTCACCGCCATGATTCAATGGTGGGTGAGTCACCGGTGGATGAATCACAGCTATATGAGATACTGTTGGATGACTCACCACCACAAGTCATCGATGGATGAGCTACCAGTGGATGAGTCACCGTTCGATGAGCTACTAGTGGATGGGTCACTATTGGGCGACTCACCGTTGGATGATTCACTATTGGAAGAGTCATTGTCGCAAGTCATTTCTGGAGACATATCATTGCGACTCACCGCCACGAGTCACTAGTGGATGATCTACCGATGGATGAGTCACCGTTGGGTGACTCACTATTGGTGAACTACCATTGCGTCCCACCATTAACAAATCACCGTTGTGAGTCACCATTCCGACTCACTAGTACGACCTACCATCACCACCTACCACTGGACGACTCACCATTAGATGATCTACCGTTGCAAAAAATGGATTTTGAAAAACTATTGAAATGAGTCTCTATTGCCTCCCAGAGCACCTCAACCACCAGATTTTTACAAAGTAGTGGAACAGAGAGGTCTGGGCCATTACACCATTAATCAATTTTCTCTATCGTTAAATGTACTTACATGAACATTTACTTACTCATATATGAGTTATTTTGAAGAATTTAATCAAAAATAATTATTACAATAGTTTGGGGAGGGGGATTACAAAGAAACAAAGAAACTACTAAGCCAACAAGTACTTGAGGATACTTAATCTTGAGACCTCCCCCGAGATCTATAGAGACACAACCACTAGGTTTCACCCCTAAGGAAAGCATTTAATAAAAATAATATTTATAAATATTTTGCTGTAAGATAAATGTATATAATATCACTAGGATCTTTCATTGTGCATAATCAAATTTTTCATTATAATTTCCACTTATGGTGGTTGATGAATTCATTATATAACTATAAAGGGTTAGGCCCATCACCATGTAGATTATTGTATATTTTAAAACTTCCAGTCCAAATATTTTGAAACTTCTGTCCTAAATATTATTTGACAATACATACTTGGGAACAGAGCCCTCCAAGTATTTTGAATCTGGTGAATGTGGTAGCAAGAACCAATGTGGAATAATCTTCTGGATTCACAACACACACCTCATCACCATCCAAAATTATAATTCATGGAATAACAACATTCAATTTACCAAATGAAGTGGAAACCATTTGATCAAATTTCATCAAATCTCAAATTTTTATGATGAAATTATAAGTATGAGTACCACAAACCATATCAAAATTTTCATGAATAATTTTGTTCTCTTTAAGAAATGAAATTGAGTAATTAAAACTACATTCACATTAGGTAATAAATTCATTCATTAAATTTCATGATCCCTGAATGATAATATATTATTTATTAATAATGATCATGTTGTATAGAATACAAATTTTATGGATTATGATCATCATTGTTTCAACCACATCAGGTGGTAAAATCATTTTCATAAAATATATAGGATTATCAAAACTATACAATTCAATCATCTTGTTTATGAATTAAATAATAGCATCCACTTTATGGGATAAAATTAAATGAATTAATTTAGATGACATTGGTAATTCATAAGCACATGAATAATATTTTTCCCTTGATATTGCTACTGTAGGAACAATAGTTGATAAATGAAGATATTCATTAATATAATGTCAAAGTAAATTATTTTTATATTATCCTTCAAGGATGCATTATTTTATAAATATTGATAAAATTAATTATGTTCTATAAATATTTATTATCATCAAACCAATTATAGTGGTTATATTTTTATTATTTATTATAAATAAATACAACATAATGATCATTTGCGGAAGATCATATTCACTTCAAACTTGATTTAAAATAAAATCATGTGTATTTTTATTCACTTCTGGGAATGAAATAAATCATTTTCATTAAATATTACCATTTACTTCAAGGAACGAAATAAAATTATTTTTTAAAGTTTTATAGTATCTTCAAGAAAATAACATGAATATTCAATTCAATAATTTCATCAATTTCACCAATTTCATCCACTTAGTAGAATGTATATATAGAAAACATATTTACTCTTTTTTCCTCATGAACATTTAATTTCTCTCAAATAGTTTATAAGAAATAAAATGAAAGAGAAATGAAATAAAATAATATGATATTTAAAAATATTCAAAGTAAATATCATCTCCATCATGAGCCTTTATACATCATAATCAAACTTGACAACTTTTGGGTAAAAAAAGGAATAAGAGATATGAAATTTCATGGTTCATGACATGATCAGTGAAATTCAGCTTAACATACGACATGTATGCAATTTTCATTACCGATTAGTAAACTTCGGCTTGACGTATGACATATATGCGATGTTCATCATTCAACAGCTTCAAGTGGTTCCATTTTTTTCATTTGATGAATGAATTTTGTCTATATATCTTTCATGTAAGCTATTAATCAAACACATTCTCTTCAAGGAATGGAATGAAAATTTTCACCCATGAGTCATTATAGCTCTTTAGGAGCACATTATTTTTCCTAAAATAGAATATTAAGAAAATTATATATTATTTTAAAATTTATCAAGAGGGGGAAAATAAATGTAACAATATATTACATAGAAAATAGGACTCACCTAACTTTTAATGAGTGGAACTGATGTGCATGCGAAAGATATTGAAAAATAGAAGAATGTTTGAAAAACATGAGAAATACATTTTTCATGTAAAAATCATATCGCGTCGATGATAGAGATAATGATAGTGTCGTCACTATGAAAAATGTGAAGAATATGATCATGATAATAATGTATTGTGAAATATATTGAACGCCAATTGAAAACGTTAAGAATTTTGAAATTGGAAATGTATGAACGATCATAAGCGAAGCACATCGTTGACGAAGCGAGCGACAAATTTATGTATGATGACCACAATGAAAAATAGAAATAAAAATGTAAGAGAAATACATGAATTAAAGAAAATAAAACAATGTAGAGCCAAAAGTTCTTAAATTTCATTAACATATCACCATATATAGAGAGTATGTGATATTTGATCTAACAGTTGAGATTAATCCATACAATATCTAATCTAATGGATGGAATTCCAATGGTCGGAGAATATGGAAGGTTGGCCATTATGAGGGAAATTTATTGGGAATTGAGGAGTCATCATTATTATCATAATTATGAGATCCATTTAATAAAATTTCATGTAATAAAAATCAAATATAAAAATTGACTATTACTTCCATAATTAAAAATGAACAATATACAAAAACAATTAATGTGAATATAATGTAAATGTCTCTTGGATTGTATTACATAATAAAAACACATCTATTACAAGTACAATATAAAATAAAAATAATACAAGTCACAAAAAACATAAAGTCAATATGTCCATTGCGCATTATGACTGTTGGACATCATAACATTGATAATATAACTATTATGATTAGTGTATATTATGAGGGTAATGACTTAAGTTAATTGGTGCATAAATAAGAATCTATGGATTCAATTAGTAGGAACATCCCCTATTGAGAAGGCGAAAACATCACTAGGGTTTTCTCTATATCAAGATCAAGTTGGACTTCAATAATTGAGGTTTGAGTAAAATCGTTTGCGGGAGAAGTTTAAGTTAGTAGAAATCATCACTAGATCATTGTTGATTGAACTACACAATATTTTTATTAAATATTCATTTTTTATTTCAAAGATAAATTTCACATGTTTGGAAAATGAATATGATGAAATGGATTACATATTTGGAATCAGGATGTTGAAATTAGGCAAGAAGTGAAATTTGGTAATTTTGGGTAAAAATAATAAAATACAGTAAAAAATGGCGGAATACGGTAAATATGACATCATAAATATGTAGGCATGACCAAATTCGACTAAGATAATGCTTTTGGTCTAATTTTTATACTAATCATTATAGTGGATTATTAAGGGAGATAATAGGGCACTATGAGTGTAGTGGAGCCATTGAGATAATGAAATTATAAAACATTGAATAATTAATTTTATGGGATTCCACTCACCATGCCTATAAATACCTATCCTCTCTTCTTCTTTCTTCTCACAATAAGCTCGAATTCTCTCTTCATAGTTTTGTCAAGGAGTATCTCACAAAATCGTCTCTTCAATATTGAATAGTTTTGATGGTTATAAGGACCCGTTAATCCAATAAGCTTAAGCGAAGTAGGGGTTCTTAATCCTTCTCCATTATTTACCAATTGTAATTATTTTTTTTGTATTTTATTTTACACTTCCTTTTCTTTTGATGATATACTTATATTTCTAGTATATCATCATCTCATTAGTCTATTGTACCTTTCTAAATTTTATTTTTGATTATCAAATTAGCCACTTTATGGTTAATAGGGAACTAATACAACCATAAAACACCATATAACCATACAAAAAAACACATACACAATGCTAGAAGACAAATTGCAATAGATGGTCAGTGGAACAAATCAAAAATCAAAATTCTAAACCTCACATGACATCACCTCAAGTTGTGAAAATTCAAAATTCAAAATAGCACGCATCATCATCTTGGGTTGTGAATTGTCTCAAGCCATGAAAACACACAAATCCATCGTCACCTTCCACCATGCCAGTGAGCACGACCCACTAGAAAGACCTTCATCATCGATGACACAAACAAACCTCGCCGCACTAGCATTAAACACTGAATGAGAAAACCTAGAGCCACCGCAATGCCCGAACATCGACAATTTTTTTAAAATGGGGTTTTGATTTTTTTACAAAACGGGATAGGGTTGGGGTATTTTCAAAAAGGGGTCACGCTCCTCCCCTCACCAGGAAGTGTGAAGGGGGTTCACGCTTCCTGTGTGAATTTTCTGAAGGAAGAGTGAACTCCGTTCACTCTTCCTCTAGAATTTTTTAAATTATAAATATTACTATATATATATAGATATCTAACTAAAAAAATATAAATAAAAAATAATAAAAATTAATTAAAAATTAATACATACTATTAAATATAAATAAATATTAATTAAAAATTCATCAATATTTATGAAATACCAATAAAGATTAATTAAATGTAAACAAATATTAAAAAATATTAATAAACATTAAATAAATATTCATTAATATTGATAATAAAAATAAATATTAATATATATTTATTAAATATTAAAAAAATATTCCTAAATATTAAATAAATATTAATAAATATTAATGAATATAAACAAATGTAAATAAATATTATTAAATGTAAATAAATAGTAAAAAACTAGTAATAAAATATTAACAAATATTAAATAATTATTCACAAATATTAATTAAATATTAATAAATATTCTTAAATAATAAAAAAATATTAATAAATACCAATAAATATCAACAAATCTTAATAAATATTAAATAAATATTAATAAATATTAATTAAAATATCAATCAAATATTCAAAAAAAGTAACAAAATTTATTTAAAAATTCATAAATACTAATAAATATTAATAAAATATCAATAAATTCCAATAAATATCAATAAAAATAAATAAATATTAATACATTTTAATTAAATATTCTTAAATATAAATAAAATAATAAAAAAATATTAATAAATAATAATGAAATAAATTTTAATATTTATAAATATTTTTAAATTTTAAATAAAAATTAATAAATATTAAAAAAATATATCAATAAATATTAATTAAATATTAATGCTTATAAATTAATATTAATACACATTAACTGAATATTAATAAATATTAAATAAATATCAATACATTTTAATATATATTAATAAATAATAGATAATTATTAAATAAATATTTATAAATATAAATAAATATTAAATAAGTAACATTAAATATGACTAAATATTAATTAAATATTCATAAATATTCATAAATCTTAATAAATATTAATAAATATTACTAAATGTTAATAAATATTCATAAATATTAATATTTATTTATATTTGATAATATTTATGAACAATTATTTAATCGCTAACTATTATTTATTAATATTTGTTAATAATTATCCACATTTATTAATATTTATTTAACATTTATTAATATTTAATTAATATTATTTTATATTCATTAATATTTAATTAATATTTATATATTCTTAATAAAAGAGGGCTTGACACTCAACTTGTTAAAAAATATATTAAAATTTATGAAAATTTATTTAATATTTAATTGATATTTATTAATATTCATGAATATTTAATTATATTTATTTAATGTTTATTAATTTTTAATTAATAGTGATAAATATTTATAAATGTTGGAAAATATTTTGTTTCTATTTATTAATATTTGTTAGTATTTTATTTATATTTTGATTATTCAATAAATATATATTAATATTTATTGATATTTATTGACATTTATTGATATTTATTAGTATTTATGAGTATTTTTGAATGTTTAATGAAATTTATTACTTTTCATTAATATTTATTAATATTTGATTAATATTTATAAATATTTATTTAATATTTATTATGTTTTGTTTATATTTACTAGTATTTATTAATATGTTTTTAATATTTATAAATATTTGTGAATATTTAATTAATATTTAGGAATATGTGTTTAATATTTAATCAATATATATTAATATATATTTTTATTATCAATATTAATGAATATTTATTTAATGTTTTTTTAATATTTATATATATTTTATAAATATTGATGAATTTTTAATTAATATCTATTTATATTTAATTAGTATTTATTAATTTTTAATTAATATTTATTAATATTTATTAATTTTTTTTCAGTTTGATATATATATATATAATAATATTTATAATTTAAAAAATTCTGGAGAAAAAGTGAACGAGGTTCACTCTTCAAAAAATTCGCACTTGAAGCGTGAACCCTGTTCACGCTTCCTAGTCGAATATTCACTTGGTTAATTAAATATTATAAAGATAATGAGGGAAGTGCATATGCCGAACATTCTGTAACATTTCTTCAAGGCCTCGACCAAGATGTCTAAAAATGATTAAGGCCTTGGCCAAAACCATATATCAAATTGGGAAAGGTGTCGGCCAATTCCATGTCTATTTGTCTCATGAGACCTACCGATGCATTGAGGGGCTATAACGGGACCCAACCATCACATACTAAGTCCAATTCATTCCTCATATGTCTAAATGTATTTAAATCAAAGTGTCCCATACCACTTTGATTTATTAAATTCTGTCTTTTATTCAAAGTGTCCCATACTGCTTTGAATAATTAAATCCTACCTCTTATTCAAAGTGTCCCATACCACTTTGAATAATTAAATTATTATTTTCTAAATTATCCTAAGTGATAAATAAATAATAAATTGTTTGATTTATCACATAAAATAATAATTTTAAAACCCCTTATTCCATGGTAGTAAACATTCAATGAATTAAAATACATGTTTATGACATCAAGATAGATATTATTCATGCTCAAATCATTCACTGATAAATAAAAATGACAAATGAACTAAATCATAAACTTAAATAAACAAAATCATACATAGTGACAAATTCATCATGGGTTGAAAACATAATCAGTTTAAATGTAAACAAATTATTTCATGTGAGGTAATGAATACATAATTGTCTAAACACCCATTACTTGCATGTATAACATAACACAAGGTTACTTCCAACTATTTAACCCAAAGTTATAAATTGAAAAGCATGAAGATCAACCACACAACTTACTAACATAACCAATACCATTTAAACTTATGAAAATAAGTGTGTAATCCGTATATACATAAAGTGGTTATAAAGGGTTGTATTACTAAAACAAATTCCAAATTGATCCTTAAAAACCTTTCACCCTTCAAAACACTTGTTATATCTTTTTATAACCCTTTGAGAACCCATATTAATATCAGAATCAAAGCACACACACACACACACATATATATACATAACTGTATGTTAATAAGGTTTCTTCATAAAGACTTAAGAATCCAATACATAATTTATGTTTAAATAAAATCAAAATCTAAACCAAAGTTCAATATTTAAAAATCATAATGTAAAACTGAGGGTTTGTTTCATAAATAAATACCTATATATATATATATATATATATGTGATAATACATACATATTTATAATTTTGTCAACATAAAACACCACAAACCCTAGCATGGTTCACATTCATTATGAATAACATTAAAGTATAAGTCCTTCTTCCTTTAATAAAAGAAACCGGGATGGTTTTATTAAGAACATATATATACATATGTGTATATATTCATCGAAGCTAATTTTAGGTAGAAACATAAAACCCTTGCATGATTTGAATGAAAAGAACATCCTTTAGAACCAAGAATTTGTTTTTATAAAACCATCCAAGAAAATTAGTAGGTTTTAAGAACAATTATATATATATATATATGGACACACACACAGACACAAATATATATATATATATATATATATACATATACAAACTGTAAAGAAAATCAAAGCAAGACAAAACCTAAGTCCCAAAAATCATTAGGTTTTAAGAAGAACTATATATATATATATATGGATACACACACATATATATACAAACTGTAAAAAAAATCAAAGCAAGACAAAACCTAAGTGCCTCACCTGGTTTGAAGAAGAAGAAGGAGTCGAGCAGAGGTTGATGGAGGGAAGGAGAAGAAACCCATGGGGTTATGGGTGCAAAACTAGTTTATATAAACTGTATAAACATAAACTATATATATATATATATTATAAAACCCATGGATTAACCCTAAATGATAAACAATGACTTTAGGAGAAGACCTAGTAGGAAGCAAACATCCATACTAATCACAAAAAGCTTGAGTGGGTCGGTCTTTTGATAAAGTAAATAACTATATATATATATATAAATAGAGACTTATGTTGGATCCATGGGGGTTGGGTCTTTAAAAAAAAAGAAACCGAGTTTCGGCTCTGTGGAAAAAGAAGAAGAAGGGGATGCGGAAGGCAATAAGAGGTGTCACGAGCGAGGATAAGCGGTAGAATAGGGTTAGTTAGTGGCTGGTGCAGTGTAGAGCGAGAGGAAGAAGAAGAAGTCATGAGGAAGGAAATGCGTAGAAGGATGGAAGACTAGGATTAGCTGCGATTTGATCCAGTGGCTGAGGAGCGTCCGCGGTTTTAAAAAAAAGATGAACGGTCGAGATTAAATCTCGACTCAATCAGACGACTGATATTTAATTGCATCCCAATCGGATGGCTTAGGAAAATGCAGAGGAAAATCCGTAGCGGTGGAGATTCGAAGGGTAGACCGGTCGGACAGTCCAGATCCTGCGCGGCGAGATCGAACAACTGAGACTCAATCTCCATTTAAAAATTTCATCCCACATCAAAACGAGAAGGATTCTGGGCCAACTTTATAAGCATAGAGCTCCTGAACTTCACTAAAAAATCCCCCTCCCCTCCCGGTACTGCTTTGTACCCGTCTCTGCTGGCGTGCTTCTACGCCCACCCCTACCGTCGTGCTGCCCCACACGGTGACATGCTACCTTGGAAGACCTATGCGCATGCACCTATACTGGTGCTCATGCACACACGCATGTCCACATGGGTGATCATGCCCTCATGCGGGCACCTTTAGCTAGCTAGGGAGCTAAGACTTGACCACCCCACTACCTTGTGAGTGGTGCGAGTTGCCTCCCATGGCTGGAAAGGGTTTCCCTAGGGTAATTTTTTTTAATTAAAGTAAGAATTCACTTCTATAAAACATAATGAAATAATGAAATATAAATATGTTTAAAAACCAATGGACATAAATTTCTTCTTATGGTTATTCAAAACCTTTAAAACTATTATTTACATTGGTTTTCTAAACATTTGAGTTTTGAAAACATCCAACTTCAAAATATGACATCAAAGTTTAATATGTCATAAAAGAAATCCCATACCAGTATTATATCCAAAACATATTTTTAATTAAAACCTTGTTTTTATTCATCCAAGGATGAAAACATTTAAAGGTACACTACTGGAATTCTACCCTTTACCAACGGTTCAGAACCGTTGGTAAAGGCCTAGAAACCGTTGGTATATTATATACCAACGGTTTCCCAAACTGTGTCCAAGTAATCCGTGGATAAATAATTATACCAACGGTTCTGTATAAACTGTTGGTATAGGTGTTAATGTAAGAGATATACCAACGGTTTCACAAACCGTTGGTATATGTTACCCTTATACCCACGGTTCTAAACCATTGGTATATAGTGTACAATATTCATCCAAAGCATATACCAACGGTTTTTAAAACCGTTGGTACAATTTTATACCAACGGTTATAACAAAACCATTGGTATAATATACATCAAAATGCTATACCAATGGTTTTAAAAATCATTGGTATAAATCTACTGCAGCTCCACAGCAGCCAGCAGCCCTGTAGCTCCACAGCAGCCAGCAGCCCCCTCCAACCTGCAACTCTCCATGACCTTCAAGAATACATACACATCCAGAATCCAAAACCCTACACGGGATGTTTAAAATTCATCCAGAATTCCGAAATTTAGAAATTTAAAATTCATTCCTCACTCAAACCACAACACAAGAGAAAAATCCAGAATCCAATACATCCACAATCCAATACATCCAAAATTGAACTGCAATAACACCCATAACACCAATACAAAATTAAAATCCAATACATCTAGAATCCAATACACATAATAGTATTCAAAATTTATAATTTATTACCTATACAACCAGAATCCAATACATCCAGAATTCATAAATTTAGAATTGAAAAGCAATAACACCCATAACAGTATTCAAAATTTAAAATTCACTCCTCACTCAAACCATAACACCAATACACACAAGAGAAAAATCCTACATGTTATAGGAAGCACATGGGATGTTTACTCATGGTCTTGGGTTGACTATCTTAAAACCAATAGAAAAACTTGGGTAGAGTGGACAAGGATCATGATACCCATAAGATAGAAAATGGTAGTGTTCATGTGCTTAGACCTAAGATGAGTTATAGGAAGCACATGGGATTTTTATATTCCTCTAATGACTACGTATCCATGTATAAATGGTTTTTGACGTGTTAGTGGGAAACATTGGCCAACCTCGACATATGAGATGGGTTACCAGAATAGCCTACATGTTTTTCATAGACTTTTCAATTGGAACAAGGGGGTATGTGGGTAATTTTAATTTGGTCTCCTAGGTGTGATGTGAGATGAATCCCAATTTCGGGTAGTGGGTATGAATATTCAATTATGTCTTTGGTATTGGGTTCCCAAAGGGACCTTGGTTTGGTCCTAGAACCCACTGTTTGAGGATGTGATTGGCGTATTAAATGTCATGTGTTTTAGAATAGGGGTATAATTTCCTCACATGAGAAGTGGATTGTGTGAGTCTGGACTATGGATCCTTGTTTTAAAGTATCAAAAAAATCCAAATACGTTTGGTCGGTTTTCCGTATGCCAATTGTTTTCACTTAAAATGTTGTCTATTTTAAACAAAAGACAAACACTTCAAGTGACACCAGCCACACCATGCCTCATATTGAGGTGGGGTTGACTTCTACACATCACATATAACCCATGTATTTTTTTCCTAAAGTATCAAGACAATCTGAATGCATTTGGTCAGTTTTTCATAAGCCAGTTGTTATTTTCACCTAAAATGTTGTCCATTTCAAATTAAAGTGAGACACTTTGAGTGGTATCGACCACATAGTGCCTTAGATTGAGGTGGGGTTGACTCATACACATAAAAAATGACCCATGGATCATTGTTCTAAAGTATCAACACAATCCGAATAGGTTTGGCCAGTTTTTCGTATGCCGGTTGTTTTTACTTAAAAGAGTATCCATTTGAAACAAAATAAAGACACTTTGAGTGGTACTGGCCATACCGTGCCTCATATTGAGGTAGGGTTGAATCTTACACGTCAAAAATGACCCATTAATACTTTTCCTAAAGTATCAACAAAATCTGAATGCGTTTGGTCGGTTTTCCGTATGCCAGTTGTTGTTTTAACTTAAAATGATTTCCATTTCAAATAAAAGTGAGACACTTTGAGTAGTACCAGCCACAATGTGCCTCATATTGAGGTGATTTTGACTCTTACACATCATAAATGACCCATGGATCGTTTTTATAAAGTATCAACACAATCCAAATATGTTTGGTCGGTTTTCCGTATGTTAGTTGTTGTTTTCACTTAAAATGTTGTCCATTTCAAATAAAAGTGATACACTTTGAGTGGTACCAGACACACCGTGCCTCATATTGAGGCAGAGTTGACTTTTACACGTCAAAAATGACCCACAGATTGTTTTCCTAAAGTATCAATAGAATATAAATGTGTTTGGTTGGTTTTTCGTATGCTAGTTGTTGTTTTCACTTAAAATTTTATCCATTTCAAATAAAAGTGAGACAATTTAATTGGTACTGGCCACAATATGCCTAGTATTGAGGAAGGGTTGACTCATACATGTAAAAAATGACCCATGAATAGTTTTTCTAAAGTATTAACACAATCTAAATGCATTTAGTTGGTTTTCCGTATGCCAATTGTTGTTTTCACTTAAAATGTTGTCCATTTCAAATAAAAGTAAGACACTTTGAATGGTACTAGCCACATCGTGCCTCATATTGAGGTGGAATTTACTCATACACATCAAAAATGACCAATGGATAATTGTGATAAAGTATCAACACAATCCGAATACGTTTGATCAGTTTTCCACTTGCTAGTTGTTTTTACTAAAAAGTGTATCCATTTCAAATAAAATTGATACAATTTGAGTGGTACTGGCCACACCATGCCTTGGATTGAGGTGGGGTTGACTTGTACACATCAAAAATGACCCATGGATCCTTGTCCTAAAGTTTTAATAGAATTAGAATGTGTTTGGTGAGTTTTCGGTATGACAGTTGCTGTTTTCACTTAAAATTTTGTCCATTTCAAATAAAAGTGAGACACTTTGAGTGGTACCAGGCACAACGTTCCTTGGATTGAGGCGCGGTTGACTTTTAAACTTCAAAAATGACCCATGGATCCTTTTCCTAAAGTATCAATAGAATACGAATGAGTTTGGTCAGTTTTCCCTATGCCAGTTGTTGTTTTCACTTAAAATGTTATCCATTTCAAATAAAAGTGAGACACTTTGAGTGGTATCGGCCACACCATGCCTTGGATTGAGGCGGGGTTGACTCGTACACGTCACAAATTACCCATGGATCGTTTTACTAAAGTATCAACACAAACCGAATGCGTTTGGTTAGTTTTCCGTATGCCAGTTGTTGTTTTCACTTAAAATGTTGTCCATTTCAAATAAAAGTGAGACACTTTGAGTGGTACCGGCCCCACTATGCCTCAGATTGAGGCAGGGTTGACTCGTACACATCAAAAATGACCCATGGATCGTTGTTCTAAAGTATAAACACAATCTGAATTTTTTTGGTCGGTTTTCCGTATGCCAGTTGTTGTTTTCACTTAAAATGTTGTCCATTTAAAATAAAAGTGAGACACTTTGAGTGGTACCAGCCATACCGTGCCTCAGATTGAGGTAGGGTTTACTTGTACACGTCACTTGGGAGTTTTGAGTGCATCAAGTGAAAATTGAAGATCCGGGTGAGTCTAATCCTCTCCTTGCTTCCTCTTTTCGATTAGGGTTTGCACTCTTCTCTCATCTTCTTCCGAATCTCTAAAACCCTCTTTTCTGTTGGGATTTAGGGTGAATCTTGAAGAGAGATTAGATTGGGATTCGAGATGCCGAATTAAGAGTGCGATTGTCTCTGGAATCAAGGTAGGTGGTCGGTGATTTCTACTGAAGTAATAGTAATGGAATGTTAATTAGATTGGGATTTAGGGTGAATCTTGAAGAGATCTTAGATTGGGCTCAGTGACCTTATGATGTAGTGATTGGTGTGATGATGTCGGTGATACACAGTTGTGTGAGGTACCTAGTAGAGGATGAGGATATATGTGGCAGGGGTTATGCATGGTAGGAGGAGGGTGGGGGGGGGGGGCTGTCCAGGGTCCAAGGAGGAGGGTGGGGGGGTTGTCCAGGGGGCTGTCCGGGGGGCTGTCTGGGGTCGAGGGAGGAGGGTGGGGGGCTGTCTGGGGGGGTGTCTGGGGGGCTGTCCGGGGTCCAGGGAGGAGGGTGGGGGGCTGTCCGGGGGGTTGTCTGGGGAGTTGTCTGGGGGGCTGTCTGGGGGCCTGTCCGGGGTCTAGAGAGGAGGGTGGGGGGGGGGGGGGGGGCTATCCGTGGGGCTGTCTGGGGGGCTATCTCAGGTTCATGGGATGGTATTTACATATTTTCTAAGCAAATTATTTCAAGGTTAAAAAAATAATTTCATTATATCAACTTATAATTAGAACACCAATTTTCTAAATTCCACTAAAAAATTAAAATTTCATTAAAATAGGGGGATGTAACAACAAATCATCAAATAAAGTTTTATTATTTATATAAAAAAAATAAAGATAATGTGACCTACCTAATCACACATATATTGAGGCACAACAAATCAATAAACATCAAAGGTCAGTAATATCATTCAAAAATATAAAGGACCAATCTGTCCCTCATCACCATCACTATCATCACCACCATATTCACTCTCACCCTCATCCTCATCATCGTACCCATCATCGTCCCCACCCTCCTCACCCTCGTACTCATCCTCAGCCTCCTCATCGCCCTCCTCCTCCGCCTTGGCCTCCTCCTCACCCTCCTCCTCACCCTCCTCCTCCACCTCGGCCTCCTCCTTGCCCTCCTCCTCCTCCGCCTTGGCCTCCTCCTCGCCATCGTCTCGACCACCAATGGAACTACCACCTGGTGTACCATATATTTAATGCATCGATGACATATATTCCTCACAAGCAGTGCTGGCCTCTGGTGGAAGTGTTGGACGTAAACCTTCCATCAGTTTCATAAATGCAGTGTTTGCCATAAAAGACTATGATGCCATCTTTGTGGCCCTTTTTTCAGCCTGTTCTTCCTGTGCCTTAACCTTATACAACTCGGTGGCACTAAAACTCATACCTTAGGAGGGCCAATAACTCATCAGAACTATACTGTTCCTAGGCCGACAACATACTCTACCAGGGTGCTCATCTCCCAACACCTGATGCAAGTGATCGTTTGACCCAAAATTGTCAGGTTCCTGGGCATAAAGGGCCTCTAAAGTATCCTGTTACAAATATAAATAGATTATTAAGTTACAAAATAGAGATTAAAATTTTAAATCTACAAATTAAAACTTACAATCTGCTGCTGAGTCGGTTCATTAACCACACTTCCATCTTTCTTCTTTCTACTCGAGAAAAACAGTTTTGCTCGAGGCACACATCCTTCTATATTGAATTTATGCCTCTACAATGAAATTGAATATAGAAAACCATAATTAAAAATAGGATAAAAAAAACAGTAATTGAATAACTAAAATTATATAACAACTTTAGCAATCGAATAAATTACGGACGAAGCAATATAAAGTGTAAGTCGTAAAGAAAGATTATAAACTATCATACCAGCTATCTCTCATGATCTAGCATCATAGTACGTCCCAATGTGTGGACATATTTCTTAGCATCAATGTTTTTTTATTTCTTACAGATGCATCCTAAATAAAATTCAATAATTAGTATTAATAAAAAACATGAAAATTTTCATTTAAATACTTCTAATTTGATTAATACTGTAAATTGTCTAGTCGCCCAATGAGTAATCATCTGTCGGTACTATTCTAATGGACAATCATCCACGACAGGGACTAGCTCCAACTCTGTTCCCACTCTATCATGCCAGCCAATGTACAACTCATGCTTATAAGCTCTCCAAAGCTTGCCTAAATCCTTTAGACGTGCTGTCCGTGCACCCTCACCATCGGGGAAATTAAACTACAGATGAAACCAAAATATTAATTCATATAAATAAAAAAATTAATATATTAAATTAAATACAACTAATTTTTTTACCCATATCTCTGCCCAGGATTTATCCTTGAATTCATCTGGCAGCTGTCTTCATGAGAGCGGGCTGACAGGAATGATGTCAGAGTATTTGGTAAGCGTCGCAAAAAAACCCCGACATTGCTGCCCTAATTTTTCAATTATCTGACTATCTTCATTATATTCCACCATCAACTGCATATGGAAGTTCCACACCAAACGCATGCATGTATTCCCCCACCCCTCCTCCTATCAGTAGATGTATCTGTTATGAAAGAAAAAAAATATTTTATCAATACATGTTATAATGAAAATAAATAATGGTGTAACAATTTGTTAGGATTGTATAAGTACACCTGTGGTGGTCTGATCAATGGGCACTACTGGATCTGTATAAAATGAAGGAACACCCTATACAGATGGAGTGGGTCCCAATGTATGCTCGACAGGGATAGACTCTAGCAGAGAAGTAGTAGAAGAATATGGAATATAAAATCCCGGAGAGATCGAAGTAGTAGTAAAAGAAGATGACAAGGATGGCTGGCCAAATGCTGGATGGGGAGTGGGAATCATCATTAGATATGATACAGACGGGTGAGGAGGGTCAGATGTAAATGGTGGTGAAAACATGGGAGGCCTAAATATCCCACGTGTCCCTAATGGAACACCGGGATCAGAATGTGGGATGGATGGTATGTTAGTGGGAGGGTCAGGGTCTAATCGGGTACGCCGACCAAATTTTCTAGCTCCCATACCACCCCCCCTCGTACAAACACCCCCAGTACTAGGACCACTACTCGACTACTCCTCAAATAACTATCGCTTAATAGATAGATCCTAAAAAAATGTTTAAAAAAATCAATCACATGACATTATATATAATTTAAATAAATATATTTGAAATAAAATACTCACTGCAGGCACTAGTGGTGGAATGCTCAGCTCGGTCATACGACGATTGTTGTCCATAATCTGTTTTTGTCGCCTCTCTTTAATTGGTTCCATTTCTTTCATTTGAAACAAATATGGAAGTAAATAGAAAAGGATAACTAATGTGTAACCCAAAAAACAAAATAAATGAGAGGGAATAGGGGGATTCATGGATAATTTAACTAACCATTGTTTTAGGTGAGCTTGAACAAATATATAATGAAGTTGATAAATCATACAATATGTAATAAAGTAATTTAATTTTTAGTCGGATTATTATTTACTAAGTGTCATTAGTATATTAAAATCATGGAACATTGATTATACCAGATTCATAATTGGAAAAGAAATTGTCAAAATTAAGGAAAAATTTAATTTCTTTAGCTCAGGTAGATGATGCAGGTTTAAATATTAAATCAATTTGAATAGAACCAACCTTAACAACCCAAATCGAGGTAAACCAAAAGAATTGAGAACATGAATGGATGGTTTTATATATTTTCCACCACAAATTCAAGTTCACAGTCAACTATGACAATTGAGATATTGGAGTCATGAAAATAAATAAATGGATTGGTTCCAATGGAAGTAGGGATGGTGTCAATTCCATAATCACCATCATCAAA
Source organism: Viscum album (assembly GCA_963277665.1). Classification (NCBI taxonomy): domain Eukaryota; kingdom Viridiplantae; phylum Streptophyta; class Magnoliopsida; order Santalales; family Viscaceae; genus Viscum; species Viscum album. Next base: position 208,870,530 of record OY728166.1, read on the forward strand.
AATATGTCTTGGAATTACTTTAACTATGACACCAAATTAAGGTCAAAGTTGATCTTTTACATAAAAAACTTGTTTATCAATTGATTCCAATACATATGGTTCTTCAGTAGCAAGACTGCAAGTCATATTAATTACTCAAAATCCACAATCATCAATAAATGTTCCCTGTCTTGTCATCGAATCAAACCAATGGAATTTCATCATCATGACTCGTCCATGAGAGTAATAATCCAACATTATTATTTTTTCAACAACTCCATAATAACCCACATTTTCGAATCGTGGTCTACTATCTAATGAACTGGCATAACAATCTATTGTGGTAGTAACCATAACACCATAATGTTGTGTTCTCATGTTCTTTGCTCGTTTAGTGACAATAAATTTGTACCCATTTATAACAATTGATTTACAGTCACAAACCACAATATTTGGACCAAAATCCAAAGCTCTTATTTCCTCAGATACAGAGTCAGTAGACAAAATAAATACCTGCAAAATAAATGAATATTAATCTTAATTAAATATTGATTTAATTATTTTAAATAGTAATATTTTTACCTTCAATTTTAACCAAATAGAAAAATCTTTGCTATGAAAAGTCTCCCTCATTCTCGAAGATAAAGAATGATGCTTTCTATTTATCATTGTTTTATATTCCCTGTAGATAAAAAATATGAATAGTTTAGAAGATATATATGTAAGACATACATATTCAATTTAGTTACCTGATGTAGTCATCGAACAAATCACAATTGAACAAAACTGTAGGATTTTCCATCTCCTTCTCTTAAAGGCTTAATGTATTCAATGTATATGATCCAGGAATTCCTTATGTTTGAGGAAGTGATGGAAAATTAGGTTCGATTTTCTCATGCTGTTCTTCTTCATTTCTCATTGGTATGTTCATTCTTGTAGTAAGATCAGAAAAATACATTGACCAGAAATCCATACATTCTTGAGCCAAGTAATCGTTCAAGATAGAACCTTCAGGATGATTCCTGTTCCGAACATAAGACTTTAATGTGTACATATTTATTTCAGTTGGATACATCCAACGAAAATAAACATGTCCTCTGAGAAGTATTTTAGTGGTAATATGGACATTCAGATGCAACATGCATGTGAAAAATGATGGAGGAAATATTTTCTCCAACTCACACAAAATTAATGGGGCATCTGTCAACATTTTTTACAAGAATGACTTGGAAAACTTCTTAGAAAAAATATCTCTAAACAAATAGCACAACTTAATAAAATTCACCCTTACATTATTGGACAAAATATGATGAATTTCTATTGTAATCAACTCATGCAGAAGAATGTGATAATCCGGAGTCTTCAAATATTTCAGCTTCAAATCTCTTCTATTGACCCGTTTAGATATGTTGCTTGAATAGCCACCAGGAACTCTAATAGTCTATAATACTTCCAGAAATTGTTTTTTTCGTAGGTGTTATAACATAAGAAGCACATGGAACTTTCCATTTATTTTCACTGATACACACAAGATGCAATTCTGGTCTGATGTCCCAATCCACCAAGTCACGCCGAGACTGTAAACTATCTTTTGTCTTTCCCCTAACATTTAGAAGTATCGAAAGAAAAATTTCACATATATTCTTTTCAATGTGCATTACGTATAAGCAATGACATAACAAATTGGTTGACCAATAAGGAAAATCAAAAAAGATACTCCTCTTCCTCCAATTTTAATGGGTTTCAATAAAAACATTATTTCTCTTTCCAAATTTCATTTGACCCTTCTCGAATGAAAAAATGAAATCTTTCAATTAATTAAGCACATCAGTTCCAGACATACGCTGAGGTGGATCATTGGTCTCTATGGTATTATCAAATCTTTGATGATTATTTCTATATGGATGGTCCATTGGCAAGAATCATCAATGTCCCATAAAACTAAAACTATAGTGATGTTTTAGTCTTATGGATCGTGTATTCTTTATACAAACAGGACATGACAGTTTTCCCTTTGTGCTCCATCTAGACAAAATTTCATAAGCCGGAAAATCATTTATCGTCCACATAAGCGCAAGACGCATCTGAAATATGTCTTTTGAATATGCATTGTATGTGCGCACACCCACATCCCAAAGAAGTTTCAACTCTTTTATTAAAGGTTTCATGTATACACCAATATCAATGCTGGGATCAGAAGGGCCATATTTGAGTATACTCATGAAAGTGAAAGGTTTTTTCATACACAACCATGGGGGAAGATTATAAATGTGTATAAAAATTGTCCCATGTGCTGTGCAAAGCAAGCATCTTCCCAAACAGATTAAAACCATCACATGAAAGACCCAACTTCACATTACGCACGTCAGCTGCAAAATCAGGATATCAAGCATCAAATCTCTACCCTGAAAATCCATCTGCAAGGTGAACCAACTCATCATTAGTCTTCTTTCTCTCAGTATCATGCCATCTCATTTATATTGATATTTCATCAGACATAAAAAGATTCTGGATTATGGGTATCAATGGAATGTTCCACATTACTTTTTTTGGCACGTGGGATGGTGTTACATTAGATTTTGACTTCCAGCGTGATGTGCCACATTTTATACAATCATTTCATTCAGCGGTTTCCCCCCAGAATAAATTGCAATCTTTCGGGAAAACATGAATTTTGTTTCTTGAAAATCCAAGATTTTAAACTAACTTCCATGCTATATAGTGGTTTGAGGGAATATTTGTATCATCTGGAAGTAAATACTTCAAGAAGGTAAGAATGTAATCGACTGCTGTATTAGAAATCCCATACATAGTTTTCCCATGAAAAAATCGAATTAAAAATTCCATCTTTTTCATTTTATCACACTGTCAATATACTGGAGTCGTGGTAGCATCATTCAATTTTTTCACCCTTACAATATCATCATTTTCATTAGATGAATCATGTGTGATCATATCGAAGTCTTCTTGGGTCAGAATACATTCTTTTTTATGATGATGAATAAACTAAAACCAGTCATAAAACAAAATCTCTACTCCAGTCCTCTAATTTGAATCATCAGCAATTTGAGATTTCATTTTCTCCCATTGTGATACCACACATAGTAGTTTTCTTGAAAACCATATTTGGTTATGTGGTAGCTGAATTATTCATGGCTCAACCAAGGTCTGCCAACACAATTGGAACATGGGAAGTGTATACGACCACTATCTGAAGCATTGCGAAATGAAAAATCTAAAAAACTCTCCAAATTTTTTTGAAAATCACTTGAGATACGATCAATTTCATACATCCAACTTCTATACATTCTGTAAAAAAATAATTGTTATAAGTCATTTCTTCAAAGCAATTCAATAAGATTGAAGTTTCATTGAAAATATATTTAAGTAAACGAGAATTGTTCACTTTATATGAAACCATAACTGACACACTACTCTATATGAGAATCATAATATAAAAGACAAAAAATACTATATTTATAACAAAATATATTTAAAAAAATATACATGAGTGTACAAGAACATTTACACTCGTGGAGGAGAATTATTCAGAAGTTGACTAAATTTTAGATCGAAGAAATTTTATATTTTAGTAGATAATTTGAGTGATCACATACATTTCCCAAGGGGGAGGGAGTGTACAGGGGGGTGCAGGGTGTCCAAGGGGGTGGTGGGGCTGTCAAGGGGGGTCGGAGGTGTCCAGAGGGTGGGGGGCTGTCTAGGGGGGTTGGGGTGTCCAGGTGGGTGGACTGTCAACGGGGGTGGTCGGGCTGTCCAAGGGGGTAGGGGGTGTCTAGGGGGGTAGGGGGTGTCTAGGGGGGTGGGTGGCTATCCAAGGGGATGATCGGGGTGTCTAGGGGGTGTGTGGGGCTTTCCAGGGGGTACGAGGTGTCCAGGGGGGTGGGCGGGCTGTCCACAGGGGGGTGGTCGGGCTGTCCGCAGGGGTGGAGGGGCTGTCTAGTGGGGTCAGGGGTGTCAAGGGGGTGGGGGGGGGACTTTCCATGGGGTGGGGGGCGTCCAAGGGTATGTTGGGTGTCCGGGGGGTGGTGGGCGGGTGTCCGGGGGGGGGGGGGGTGGGTGGGTGGGCTATCAACAAGTGTGTGTGTGTGGGGGGGTGTCCAAGGGGGTATGGGCTGTCCAGGGGGGTGGGCGGGCTGTCCACGGGGGTGTCGGGGCTATCCAGGGGGTCAGGGTTGTCCAGGGGGTGGGGGTCTTTCCAGGGGGTGGGGGTGGGGGTTTCTAGGTGGTGGGAGGGCTTTCCAGGGGGTGGCAGGCTTTCCAGGGGGTACAGGGTGTCCAGAGGGTGGGCGGGCTATCAACGAGGGTGGCAGGGCTGTCCAGGGGGTCGGGGGTGTCCAGGGGGTGGGGGGGGGGGGGTCCAGGGGGTGGGGGTGGGGGGGGGGGGGTGTCCAGGGGGTGGGCGGGCTGTCCAGGGGGGTGGCAAGGGCTGTCCAGGGGGTACGGGGTGTCCAGGGGGGTGGGCGGGCTGTCTATGGGGGTGGGGGTCTGTCCATGAGGGGAGGGGGGTGTCCAGGGTGTGGGCGAGGCTATCCAGTGGGTACGGGGTGGGTGGGTGGGATATCCACGGGGGTGGCAGAGCTGTACAGGGGGTATGGGGTGTCCAGGGGGGTGGGCGGGTTGTCCACAGGGGTTGGGGGGGGGCTGTCTAGGGGGACGAGGTGTCCAGGGGTGGGCGGGCTGTCCACAAGGGTGGAGGGGTTGTCTAGGGGGGTCAGGGGGGGTCCAGGGGGTGTGGGGGGGGGGGGGCTTTCTAGGGGTGGGGGGGGGGGGGGTGGTGTCCAGGGGGTACGAGGTGTCTAGGAAAGCTCACCCCCACCCCCTTGGACAACCCACACCCCCCACTGGACAACCCCCCCCTCCTTGGACAGCCCATACCCCCCTCCCCCACCTGGATAACCCCCCCAGGATAGCCCACCCCCCTCCCTGGACACCCCACACTCCCTCCCCTGCAGCCCCCCCCCACCTGGATAGCCCACCCCCACCCCCACCTGGACAACCCCGCCTCCCCCACCTAGACATCCCCCCCACCTGGACAACCACCCCCCACCTGGACACCCCACCCCCCTCCCCCACCTGGACACCCCACCCTAACCCCCTTGGACATCTCACAACCCTCCTTAGGTTAGCCCATACCCCCTCCCCCACACCCCTATAGCCCCCCCTAGATCCCCCTACCCCCTGGACAACCCACCCCCACCTGGACAGCCCCCCACACCTAGACAACACCCCACACCTGGACAACCCCTACCCCTCCTGCACCCCTTAGGTTATTTTTATTTAAAATCATTTTATTCATTAAGAAAGCCAAACTATCATTTATTATACATTTCACTATACAAAAAACATAAAACCCCACTAAACATAATACATAAAACCCCACTAAAAAAAACATAAAACAAACATAAAACTAACATAAAAAAAAACATAAAACAAACATAAAACAAACATAAAACAAACATAAAACAAACATAAAACAAACATAAAACAAACATAAAACAAACATAAAACAAACATAAAACAAACATAAAACAAACATAAAACAAACATAAAACAAACATAAAACAAACATAAAACAAACATAAACATACCCTTTACCCCACTAAACAAAAACCTAAAACAAAACCTTTACCCCTGCAGTAAACAAACCCCACTAAATAGACCATTTAGGATGTATAAAGTGTAGAACAAAAAAAACATAAAATAAACAAAGGGTTCCATACTCCAACAACACTAATTCTAATTTACCTGAAATCAAAACATCAAACATAAAATAAAAATAGGAAGAATAGTAAAACTAACTTACTAATTTGAAGTGTAGAAATAAAAATTTGTTTGATTGAAGATGGTTCTTTGGATGGAAGGTGTTTCGAGGATGAGAAGACTTCAGAAGGAGGTCTGGATTAGGTCTACAGTTAGGCGTACTGAGAGCTGGGGCGCTGGGTATTTGGGGGAAAACTTTCCCAACGATTTTTAAAAATTGTTGGGAAAGCCTCTCTTTACCAACAATTTATTAAAATTGTTGGTATATGTTAGAGGAAATGAAGCTTTTCTAACGGTTCTGTCAAACTGTTGAGAAAGATTAACTATTTTAACACATTTACCAACGGTTTGATAAAATCATTGGCAAATGTGTCTTTTTTTACAGTATACCAACGGTTTCTTCAAACCGTTGGTATATATCCGTTGGGAAAACCACCATTTCCAGTAGTGGTAACTTTTTAAAACATTTGAAATACTTAAATACCCAATTAACTAAGTGTAGATAAAATACTAAAAACAACCATAGTCATCAATTTCATTTGCCCAAAGTATGATTTCAAACAATAAAAACATATTTCTTTGTACCAAAAACCAAGAAGTAACAAGTGTGTACTTCTCTTGGTATTTTCTTTAAAACACAAGGGTTATGATTTCAAATCCATTTTAAACTTTAAAACATTATACTTTAAAAATATAAATAAGAGTTGATTACAAACATGTTTAAAGGTATAACTTTAATGCATACTTAAAACATTTGGAAATATCAATATACTTACATATTTAAAATAAAATAATCAGAATACCCAATGACTACAAAACCTTATGACCTTTAAAACACCAACAGTCACCTAAAGAATCTATCGGCTATAAAAGGAAAAACAATGGTCAAGAAGACCTTTATAAATACATGTTTATGGTATTTCATACCTATAAGTCAGTTTTGGATTACAAAGATGGTGCTCTACATCCCTTTTCTACTTAGCACATGTGCCCTTCTCCTAGAGATTACATTCTTCACTACGGTCAGTCCAAAGGATAAGGGGATACCTGCTTGGTCTCATTGTGGTTCTAGGAGGTCTCCCAGTGGCACTCCTTAGATTTTCCATTAGTTTCCTAGGCTAGATATGACCTCTTGGCCTTGATGCAATTTAATTGTTTCAGTATTTAATTGAATAAAATATTCCTTGTTTTTATTTTGAAAACATTGTTTGGATAGCATGAAAATTAAATGAAGTAAAACCATAAAATATTATTATTACACATGAAATAGGTTTGGGGTGTCACAAATACCCTTTCCTAAGTCATTACTATCTCTAAGTAAGGGTTCCTATTTGTCTCTATTCATTTCCAATTGTGTTTTTTTATTTTAATATATTTTTAAATTACATTTTATATTATAACATACTTTACTCTAGTATATTATCATCCCTTTTATTTATTTTTCATTAGATATTCATTCACTCTCATTATTCCCTTTTAAAAATATCTTACCATGCCAAAGTAAAGTATTCATAATCCTCTTCTTTTATTTTCTAAATGAAATATTTTCAATTAAAACTATTGTAAAAACCATCTTAAACTATTTATAATCCTCTTATTTTCCTTTCTAAATGATTTTTTTGCTTAAAACTCTTTTAAACACCATCTTCATATGCTGCCATGATTATAAATCTATGGAATTATCATTCTTTTAATATTTTATTCATGATAGATCATCCAATCACTCTTTTTATAAACATTTTCAAAATATTTATCATGTTAAAGTAAAATATTTATATTAATTTCTCTTTCATTTCATATTGTGATTCATTTTTTACTAACCTTGTTAAAACTTCATTTCCTTTGATTATATAAGCATATGTATATGGTAAATTATCATCCTTTGGTTCTATTATCAACGTTATATTATTCATTTATTCTCATAATGTATTTATCATAAGTCATTACCAAATTAAAATGATCCAATGAATCAATATTCATTTCCAAAGTCACTATACATCTATCATACTGAAATCTCTTTGATGTGATTGATTCCCACTACCATCATCTTTCCTTCTTATCAACTTTTCATGATTATAATGATTTCCACCAATTCATTACTATGTACTTCCATCATAAAAAAAAATATTGTTATTATAATCTTCATGTCTACCTATGGAGGGATGTTGAGGGCATGTAGTTAAAATGGGAAATTCTAGGTTAGTGAGGGGGTCACTTGACCTCTATAGATTTCCATAGCATGATCACACATCCTGTGCATTCTTTATTGAAGCCCTAATAGAATCATGTTCTTGGTTTCTGATTCTATGGTGATACACTTAAATGTTTCATTTAAAATCCATTTATACTACCCCTTTGAGAACCATGATTTAGAGGTAACCTTTAGAATATACTTTACACTGTGCATACCCAGTACTAACATATTCCGATTAATGGGTATTCACCAAGAAAAACCACTATCCTTTGACTGGGAATTCACTATATTGATATTCCTCACTTATGGGTTATTATTTAATGTGGATATACATTATGAATGTTTTATGTTAATATGTATTTTAAATAATGAAATATATACTAGACATGTTATCATATCATTGGGCCTTTCTAAAAATCCCTCCAATGCATTGAGTAATGTTTTGTCTCTAGAGATACTATATAAATGGCATGATTATGTTATAGTGACATTTTTGGGTAGCCTTATCACAGGGGTCATCAAGATATTATGTAAATTACATGATTATGTTACCGATACATTGGCAGGTAGCCTTTTCATAGAGGATAACAAGATACTATGTAAATAGAATGATTATGTTACCATGAACTGGTGGGAAACCTTATCATATATGCTATTATGTTACCATGACACTAGTGGGTAGCCTTATCTTAGGGGGTCTTTCTTCAACATGTTTATGATGTTCTAGTTTACATTATTTACTTATGCATCATTTTTTCTTCATGTATCATGCTTTATTTATGTATAAAGATATATATTATGATTATTCCTTGATTTATGGAGGAATCTACCCCATTAATCAATTATTTTTACCTTTACTAAACATCTAAGCTCACCATTTTATCATATTTACCAAATACCTAGGAAAAAAGTATATTTTAGAGGATAGAGAGACTATGAGTTCAGATATATATATCCAAGATATGTTTAATATAATTATTGATGTAATATTTTTTATGTATCATGTATTAATTTAAAAAATAATTAAACTTAAATATTTATTAGAGTCATTTGTATGTAATAAATTTCAACTCATATAATGAATGTTGTAAGGTGATAACATCAGATACAAGAGTGCGGGTCTGAGGTGTCTCAATTATTATTGGAGCATAATTTAGTTATTTTTTTGAATTAAGATGAAAACCCTATGATAAAACCTTTAAATCTAGTGAACTAACTTAAGCATATATGGTTTGAATTTCATACTCAACTTTATTTTGTTCAGTTTATCCTAATTGATTTTTGTTAAATTTATAAGATGCCCGGAAGAAAGATATGCACTAATAAAAATTCATAGTGCATAGATAATGATAAATTCCATGATTATTCCAATGTCAAATCAAACACAATGGTACTAATGTTGAAAATATCATGGACATATTAACACAAGTGACTCAGGTTATGGTTGATAACCACAACTATATAGAGAGGCCTTCATCACCACTAATTGAACCATCAACAATTAAGAAATTTACAAGGAAAATAACTTTATCATTTAGTGGCTCCAAGGATCCACTTGTGACTGAATAGTTGATATCATCATTAGATAAGATATTTGTTATAGTGGAATGCTCTGAACATCACAAAGTTGTTCTATATATTTTCCATCTTGAGGGAGAATCTAATAAATGGTGGAAATTAATTAGAACATAAATAATAAAGGAGAAATTTAATCTATGTTATGGGGCGATTTAAAGAGGTTATTCCGTGATAAATATTTCCCTCATATTTTGCAAATCAATATGGAGTGATAATTCATTAAGCTAAAACAAAAGGATGATGAATCCATTATAACATACGAAACCAACTTTACTTGGTTAGCAAGGTATGCTCCTAGATTTTTTATTGATCTATAAAATAAGATTGATATATTTTATAGTAGATTAAATCCAAGACTTTGTAAATCATTAACAATTTGATAACTTTATAGTTATGAGGAAAATATTCACTGTGCTGAAATGGTGGAAATGGAGCTCTCAAATAGTTAGTGTTCTCATGGAGTCTTTGATAAGAAGCATAAAGGGGAGCATCATACTAGAATCTCATTTGATAAAGAGATAAAGATAGAAGTTTTAGTATCCCACATACTGGAAATGTAGAAGGAATCACTTAGGAAATTGTCTACAAGGTACATGGAAATGATTCAAGCATGGAAAGGGCAGACTTTATACCCATGAATGTATAAAAGGAATGACTCAAGGGAAAGTAAGTGGTCATGATGGGACCCATGAATAAGAAAGTAACTTTTTCTAGAATCCTCAAACTATGGTTTGATTCTTCAATTGTAATGTGGTGGGGGTATTATGCTAATAATTATCTAAAATAGAGGATTAAGGAAGGGAATCAATGTCCTTAACCCACATGAATATATAAAATGAATGACTCAAGGGAAAGTAAGTGGTCATGCTGGGAACCATGAAAAAGAAAGGAATATTTTACAGAACCCTTAACCTATGGTTCAATTATTTTATTGTAATTAGGTGGGGAATGAGTTAATAATTTTCTAAAGTATAGGATGAATTAAGGGAATCAATTTCCTCACCCCCAAGACTTAAGGTCAGGCTCGTGCATTTACTACCATAAAAGTGGATTTAGAAAAACCCAATGAAGTTGTCATTGGTACTATATCCATATACTAAAGAGTGAATTTTATACTATTTGATTTTGGTTTAACTCATTAATTCATATAATCAAAATTCTTGGTGCATAATAATTCCTCACCTCAAAGGCTAGAGGTTGAATTATCTATGGTAGCACCAAATGGCACATCGATTTATCCCTAGATATTAAGAGACTTCCCTATTATGATTTGTGGAAAAGTTATACCTAAAAATCTATTACTTCTTCCCTTAGTTGAATTTGATACTATTCTAGTTATGGACCGACTCTCAACTTGCAAGGATAATATAAACTATTGAGATAAAGTTATTACTTTTAATCTCTTGAACCAGCCTAGATTAGTATTCAACTACAAGAAGAGGAATGAAACTCATGATTTAACATATTCTTGTGATATGGAAAAATACTAGTAATGGATGGGTATAGATTTCTTACCCAAATAATGGAGTAGAAGGAGGTAATATAGATAAAGATTATACCCATTTTACATAAATTTGTAGATGCCTTACCATAATAATTTCCTAGAGCTACCCCAAATCAAGAAGTGGAGTAATCCATTGATATAGTACCTAGATTTATTTCCTATATCAAGGCCTGTATATAGAATAGATCCAATTGATCTAGAGGAGTTAAAGAAGATGTTGAAAGATCTATTGGACAAGAGGTTTATCCATCATAGTGGATCTCTTTGGGGTTCTTTTTTTTATTTGTAAATAAGAAGAATAATTGTATATGTTTATATATTGATTACAAAGAACTAAATGATATTTCAAATAAATATAACTTTCCAAGAATTGATGAAATATTTGAAAACTTCATTGTGATTTATACTTTTATAAGATTGAAAGTGATCAAGAAGATGCACTCGTAGGATGAAGTGCTTCAAGAGGGAGGTTAGTCGAATTTCTTGAGGATAAGATCTTTTGATGAGGGATGGTGAATGTCAGGGAATTCAAGGTTCCAATCAGCAGGTAATCGATCATAGTAGTCTACTTCACACTATTCTAGGGCAGGTAGTTTCAGAGCATCTACTAGGGGATTAATTTTTTATTTCTATGACTACATAGGTTATATATACCATTAGTCTTAGTGCTCAACTAATCAGGATGGTTAGTTTGGTTTGGATGGTCAGACCCTTCTCTAGACGTAATAGAAGCTGATTTTGATAACATTTTTTTAATATCCAAGGGGGAAGAATCTAGTAGAGGTCATCCTTATGATGGTTGTTGGGAAAAAATCCCTCAAGGTTCCATATCAATGTATTTGAGTTGATTGTGTTTGTTGAAAAAGGTAGATGACCGCAAATGAGTACGGTTGGTGGTTTCCAAAATAGGTTTTTAAGGTGGCATAATTTTCTAGTGTTTGCCAAAATTTTGGGTCTCAAAATAGGGAGTTTGTTTTTGGAAAAGGAAGGTTTTTAGTAAAGGTGTTCATGGTTTGCGAACTATGAATAATAGTTCACAGATTGAAAAAGGAGGTACATGGAATGGTGAAGGAAAATCCAAAAAGGCAGGATGCTATGCAGACCGCGAAGGTCGCTACGAGGACCAAAAATAAAAAATAGTTCACAGGAGGCTTGGAGTCCATAGGAGGATTGAAATTCGCGGGATGGCTCATCGTTTGAATAATGTGGTGATAATTTGTGGGGATACAAAGGTATTTTTGTCTATGGAAGAAAACGGACTCCAAAAAGGATCAATACACTATAGGGACCACATAGAAGTATACATTGAAGGCTGTACCACATAGAAGTCTTTGGGTAAATCATATTAGAAAGTTTTTCAGATATATTTTCCTATATAATGATTGGTAATTAAATCATTTAGTAGAGAGAGAATTCTATTATAAAACATTATTGCTATGGGAAGAATTCGATGAAGTTCAAAAGAGTTTTTGAGGAAGGATTCTACGAAATAGAGAGTTTATGGGGAAGCACTTCTATGAAGAAGAAGTGTTTATGAGGGGGGTTCCATGAAGGGTGAAGTGGTTCATGGTAATATTTTATGAAAGGAGTCTGTGGTACTCTGTATCCCTCAAAAGAAAGGGCGTTTTTGGAAGAAAATAAATCTGTGGAAGAGAGGCAGTCTGTAGAAGTGGGGTCAGTCAGCAGAAGAGAGGTGGTCCGCGAAGAACTTTCACCATGCAGTGAAACATAGTTCCCGAAAGACTCAAGGTAGTATATGAAGCGATCAAGTAAGTCTGAAAAGTGACTAAAACAGTTCTCAAAAGAAATTTCTACTAACCAATATTTCATAGAAAAGAGGGACTTCAAAAGAGAATCTACCTACAATCGAGGATGCGTGCATTCATGAAAATGAAGGGACCTACAAGTCCATAAACTATGAGTGGATCCTTTATAGATCAGTGAGAAAAGGAAGAGGAAAATGGTGATCCTTTCCATCAATAGTGATCCAAATAAAGAGACTTAGGGATAAACCCTTGGGAAAATAGTGAGATGACTCTAAAACTTGTAAAGGCAGTGAGCCTATGCATACAAGTGATCTAACCTGATTTTATTTGGAATTGACCCTTAATGTATTTGGTATATCGACACATCTCTGTTGTATTCTCCTTGGATGTATCCTAGTGTGGGTGAACTAAGTAAAAATCTATGTGTCAATGTACTTGCTTTTCTACACTACTTTCAAGCTTCATCATGAGATAAATAAGGAAATAATAAGATCGACATAAATAATTAAGTATAAAAAAGTGAACCTTATAATAAATTGGTCAAGATATAGTGGGGAAGGAATAATTTTGAAAATAATATTTATATCCTGATTCACCCCCCTCTTAGGGAATCAAAGTCCCCTTTTGGACCTAACAATTTGTATTAGAGGTTTGGTTTATTTTATCATATTTGTTTGTTATTATATCTGTTTTCCATGTAAAAGGGAATAAATTCAAAGAAGAAGTATAAGTCTAGAGGTATTCTTAATTATGTAAGTGTCTATGGAAAGAGTGTGATTCGGTTGAAGGAAACAAGCAGTGAAAATAAACATGATTTGGATAAATCATATAGTGAAAAAATTACCCATTCAGTGATGCTTTAGGAATGAGTAAAAAACTTGATATTCCAAGTGATATTGGAACTATTTATGATGAATAAATTTTAATAAGGCTAAATGTGCAATTTTTCCATGAAACAAAAGAATTCGATCAAAAATTTAAAGAGTAAAATAAGTCTCAAAGTATTTAGATCCAAGTACAGAAGATTGAGGTCAACAAGTTAATATGTATAAATAAAAGACTCATTGATGTGGCTACTGATTTGAGGTATAAGAATGATTCCCAAGCTGAAGAACTACAAAAGATATCTACAAAGATAGAAAAATTAAAATATGATAAAAAGGGAGAGAATATGAACTCAGTTGAAATTTAGAATCCGAAAGCTAGAACTGATGATATTTCTACACAGATATCTAAGCTAGTTCAGGAGAACCAAAGGCTACAACAGAAGAATGCATACTGTACTGATTCTATTGCTCATAAAAATTCTAAAATAAAAGAGAAAATTGTCATGGTGGATAAGATCACACAGGAATTTGAAGATGATATGAGCAGTGGGAAGAATCTCAAGATATAACATAATGATAAACTTGAATCGAGGGATAAGAAGATTCAAAAATTGGAATAAGAATACTTTAGTATATCAAAGGAACAATGGATTTTGGTTTGTTTTACAATGAAAAATATTAGCAAGGGTTATTGGGATATAAATATATAGATTGGTTCGGATCATATGATGATATAAAATCAATGTTAAGTGGTGCATTTTATCTTGGAGAATTGTGTATTTCTTGGTTAATAAAGAAACAATATTTAATTTCTTTGAGCACTGCAAAATATTATTATATTGTGGATACTCAAGAGTGCACACAATTATTATGAATGAAGAAAAAGCTTGATGATATGAGAGTTTAATTGATGTATCCTATCAAAATCTATTGTGATAATTCAAGTGCTATAAATCTTAGAAAAAATTCATTCAATCTCTTGAGGAAAAAACACATTGAAATTAAGTATCATTTTATCAAGGAGAAGGTAGATCAAGGACTTGTGAATTTGGAGTATGTGCCTATAGTACTATAGGTTGTAGAAAATATGACAAAGACCTTACCAAAAGAAGCGTTTGAAAGGCATTAAATGGATCTGGGAGTTCAGTAGACTCCATGAACTTGGAAAAGTGTGGATGCGGGAACCCCTCTCCCTAAGGTATGGTGTGTTTTTCCTAAATATACTAATATGTTTTCTTTACCCTATTGTAGAAAATAATGAAGTGACCTTAGGGTTTGTTGAAAAAGGGAGAGAAATTATGAATATAAAAAGAGGGAAAATATCTTAATCAAGATAGGGGGAGAAGATGATAGGTGGAGTAGTGAGATAAGGGGAGTATTAAATTTGAGGATGCTAATGGTGATCGATCAAAGACTATATATCAGGATAGATGTGGTTCATAATGAATGCATATGTTAGGTTTACTAGGTCAAATACCCTAAGTGGGGGGGGGATGAATTAGGTTATGATTGATTAAAACTACTGCCCCTTCAGTTTTTGTTTATTCTTTAAACAAAACACAATTCTATCTTTCTCCTGTAGAAATATATGAACAAAAATGAAATCATGCACATGACATAATGATTTTACTTGGTTCACCCTCACTGGGCTACACCCAAGGAGCATACAAAGACGATATGCCGATATACCAAATCCACTAAAGTTCACTACCAATTACAAGATTCAGGATATATAGTCTATGCCTAGGATTATTGACTTTATAAGATTTAGGGTCTACTCACTGTATTCCCATGGGTCACTCCCTATGTCTCTTTCTCTGGCTCACCACCGACGGAAATGATCACCGTCTTCCTCTTCCTTCACTCAATACCCTTGGAAGGGATCTAATCACAGTTTATAGACTTTTAGGTCCATTAATTTTCATGAAATCAAGCATCCTCAACTATAGGTAGATGCTCTGTTGAAGTACCCTTTTCACCTATAGATGAATTAAAATTTTCTGCATACTTTTAGTTAGCGAAAATTACTTTCACAAACTATTTTAGTGAATTTTTATACTTTCTTAATCCCTTCATGAGCTGTCTTGTTCTTCTGCGAACTGCGTAGCACATATGCTTCACGGACCACCTATTTCGAAAACCCTTTCTGCTTCTGCCGCCGCTTACCGCCTCTACGTACCGACTTCATGAACCACTCACACATACTACTTCTATATACCTCTTCTGTGTACTACTTCCATGTACCACTTACACATACCACTTCCATTTCTGCATAATTCCTTCTTTCTTGGACTACTCCTTCCATGGAAAAATTCTACTTTTTCGGAATCCTCCTCACGAACTACTTCACCCTTTGTGGAATTCTCCCTCACAAACCACTTTCGGACTTTACTGTATTCCCAGAGAAAAGATATTTTCTTATGAAAAATGCTCTAAGTAATGATGGGATTAGTGCTACTTAAATAGGAAAATAGATCTATAAAATCTTTTAATCCAAGATTACCCAAATATTCAATGTGGTATAGCCTTCACCGCATACCGCTTCTCCTGCGAATCATTCTTCCCTATGCAGTTCGCGTACCACCACTCTTCCTACACGGTGGCTAAAATCACCATCTCATTTTTTCCAATGACGCCCTTCATGAATTCTAAAATCAACACCTCATTTCCGCCAACAATAGGCTATCCCATGTACCACAAGTATCCCACGAACCGCATGCCTTCTCCGCAAACCGTTTTCTCCCCACAAATTGTTCCCATATGTGGTCTTTGTCTTGCACTTCATGGTTACCTTAATTTTACAATTTCCTTTGATATTGAACATACCACCATTCACGGTCTGTGAACTTTCCTTTGTGGTTCTCATACTGTTTACCCCTACGCAGAAAAATTCCTTTTCCAAAAACCAAAATTCCGATTTTGAGGCCCAAAAATTTGGCAAACACTAGGAAACTGTGCCACCTTAAACACCTACTTTTATAAACACCATTCACACTCATTCTCAATCATCTATCCCTATCAACAAACACAAACACACAAAAAACACACTGAGAGGACACATTGAGATATTTTTTCCCAACAATAGATGAGTGGTTTTGGAATGGAATGAAGTGATTTATTGATGAAATTTGTATTATAATATTATTTATCATGCTGATCATGAATTGTGTGGACTTAGAGTATGTGTTGAGTAAATCATTGATTGATATATCAATCATAATATGAAAATATTGGTAGAAAATGGAATAATCTTTAATTAGGTATCAAAATGTGAAGAGTTATCAACAAACCCAAAGGGGGAGATTGTTGGGAAAAAATACCACATGGTGCCATAAAAGTGTTTTTGGGTTGATTATGTTTTTTGAAAAATCCAGATGATTTCAAATGAGTATGGTTGGTGATTACTGAATAAAGTTTTTAAGGTGGCGTAGTTTCCTAGTGTTTTCCAAGTTTTTGGGTCTCAAAATCAAGAGTTTTTTTTTGGAAAAGAAGGTTTTCTGCAAAGGGGTTCACAGTTTTCAGACCATGAAGAACAGTTCACGGACCAAAAAAGGAGGTATACAGAATGATAAAGGAAAATTGGAAAAGGCATGATTTTTTCACAACAAGTGCTATGTGGACTACGAAGGACACTACATGGACCGTGAATAAAAAATAGTTCACAAGAGGCTTGGAGTCTGTGGGAGGCTTGTAGTTCATGGGATGGTTCATTTTTTTCATAATGTGCTGGTAATTTGTAGATCTACAAAAGGAATTTATTCTATGGAAAAAAAATAGATTCCAAAAAGGATCAACACACTATAATAACCGCATAACAGTGCGTGGTGAAGGATGCACCACATCAAAGTTTTGGGTAAATCGGATTACCATGTTTTGCATATCTATTTTCCTATATAATGACTGCTAATTAGATCATTTAGTAGAGAGTGAATTCCATTAGAAAATATTATCACTCTGGGAAGAATTAGGTCAATTATTAAAGAGTTTATGAGGAAGGATTCTATGAAAGAGAGAGTTCATGGGGAAGCACTTTAGCAAAGAAGAAGAGTTCGTGAGGGACGATTCCATGAAGGGTGAAGTGGTTCATGAGAATAGTCCACAAAAAGAGTTTGTGGTGCTCTACAACCCATATAGGAAAGGGAATACACAGAATAAAATGAATTCATGGAAGAGAGGCAGTGCAAAGAAGTAGAGTCAGTCCGCAGAAGAGAGGTGGTTCGCGAAGCACTCGCACCATGCGGTGAAACGCAGTTCACAGAAGACTCAAGGCAGTCCATGAAGGGAGAAAGTAAGTTCATGAAGGGACTAAAATAGTTCTCAAAAGAAATTTCTGCTAACTAATAGTACATGAAAAATAGGAAATTAAACAGAGAATATACCTATAATTGATGATGCTTTAATTCATGCAAATTAAGGGACCTACAAGTCCATAAATTGTGAGTGAATCCTTTCTAGAGCAGTGAGAAAAGGATGAGGAATATGGTGATACTTTACACTGGAAGTGATACAAAAAAAGAGACTCAGGGATTGAACCTTGGTAAAATCGTGAGATAACCCTAAACCTTATAAAGTTAGTGATCCTAGGTATAGAAGTGATATAGCCTGAATAATATTTTGGCAGTGAGCCTTAGTGAATTTGGTACATTGTAAAATCATCGTTGTATGCTCATTGGATGTAGCCTAGTGAGGATGAACCAAGTAAAAATCCACGTGTTAGTGTAATTTATTTCCCACATTACTTTTAAGCTTCATCATTAGATAAATAAAGAAAGAATAAGAACAACACAAACAATTAAGTGAAAAAAGTGAGTCTTATAATAAAGAGGTCAAGATCTAGTGGGGAATGAATAATTTCAAAAATAATATCCATACCATAATTCACCCCCATATCAAGGTATAAAAGGCCCCTTTTAGACTTAAAAATGGTCCTCATCCCTAGGGACAGAAATTAGAGAGTGTCCATGCAGGTTTTCAACAACAAGCTAGAGGAGTTGGGCACAAGCAGGTGCATACTATGTGTTGGGACCAAGTTGGATGAAAGTTGTTTTTAGGATACTAAAAGAAGTTTGTGTTGATTGTTTTTTATTTTTATTCATTACTAAAAAATCATTTCACTTTTTAAGTTTTGGTGATCGGATTAAATGAATGAAATGAAACACAATAATCATAAAATCAAATACAATTTTGATAAGAAAGTTCATAAGTTTCAGTTTTCTATTCTGAAGATTTTTTTGGGAAAGAATTTGTTTTTAGACTCACTTTGTGTTTGGAAAGAAAGATTCAATTGGCATGAGAAAATTTATTAGAGTCTTAATGTATCCATACAAAATATGATGATGCTTTTCATATTTGTAATTATCAAATATCATAAGATGTCTAAGAAACTTGTGATGAAATAATTATGAAAGAAAGGTGAAAAATATGTGCTTAGTATCTTAATTTAGAAAATTTTATTCCAATCCTAAATTTATCAAATTCATGAAGAAGTCATGGTATGAGAAAATTTTTATAGAGGAATGAAGTCTAGAAGAAAATAATTTTATGCTGACACCGGTCCATAGGGCATAGCGTGCTACCGATTCATCAACAGTTGAATGGTTAAGAATGATTTTTGAAGTAGATTAGTAAGTTGGAATTGTTGGGATAGATGAATGGGGATATTCAGAGACTGATCAAACATATGAAGCACAAAAATTTAGTTAACCATTTTCATAATTTTTTTTATTCAATTGAGTCAAGATATTTCAGGTTGATTTATTTTGAATTGAGTCAAGAGAAAAATAAATCTCAATTTTTTTTCAAGTGTCTCAAGAGTCACCAGATAATTATTGACAATAATTCATCATAAAAATATAGATATAGATCCATCAGACACATGTTGACACTGATACTTCATCAAATATATGATCTTCAGTCTGAGGAAGTTATCAAACTTTCGAAGAAAATGTGAAATGTTACGAAGCTGTTGTTAAAGTGTTTTTCAAATGGGATTTTGCACTGGAAATGATTTTTATAGAGAAAGAAAAGAAATTAAACTATAATTAAGTTTTTTTATTAAATAATGGTTTCAAATTTTTATATCTTTTAGTTAATATGGAGCATCAGAATGAAAATTCATTCATTTGTTTTTCAGCTGGTATAGAACCACATATTGAAAGTTTTTAGTCTTACATATGTTTTAATCATAATGAACTTGGAATCAGACTGAAGAATTGTTAGAAAGTTAAAATTTGGTTTAATTTTTGATAATATTTGAGAAGGTTCAATAATATTTTAGAAGCATTTAAAGAGTCAAAATGAAGTTAAAATTAATGCAGAATTTAAGTTTTGGAAATTCAGTTGAGTGGGAAAACATTTTCAGATTCCCTCCCAAACCACATTTGGATTTTCTATAAATAAAATATTGTACACTATACTTTATAACACTTTTACTATTAACATGTGAATAGATAAAGAGAAAGTGATGAAAGTTTTGGATTAGAGAGTAAGTTTCCTGACAAAGTTTTCCAGAGAAACATCCCCAAACAGAAGAAGAATAGGGATGAATTGTAATTAGAGGTTAATGGATCATTCTGAGCTATCAGATTTTGGTTTTAGGGATAAATTTTAAATAAGTTAAATTTCTTTTTCTAGAGTATTATTTCTTATCAGTTTTTCATATTGAGGTATCAGACAGAGGAATCAGATTGATCCATCAGAATGAGTTTTCATAACAAAGTCCAAAAAGGTTATTTCTACCTGTTTTGGGTAGGAAAGTAAAGATTTTTGTTTTTAAGGTTTCTAATAGAAGTTCCTAAGGCAACACAATAACTTGTTTTGAACCAACTGGTGAAGGTTTCACTACTTATTACACAAACTTGTTTTACACCTTTCATGATAGAAGAAGAACACATATTGTTGTATTGCTCATAGTTCCACACAAGTGTAAGGGTATATCCTACTTGTTTTATCCACACAAAAGGATTGTTTTATATTGGATTTTGTGGTATTGGATTGTTTCCAAACCATTCCAAGTATGTATCTACTCTTTTTCAGTAGTGGAATTTGTAAATACTTGTGTTCTTATGGATGTGTAATTGTTTTGTTTTCAGAAAAGTGATAAATATTTAATAGGAGGTGAAAGTTGTTTTAAAAGAAAAAAATAAAATAAAAAGATATTACTGATTCACCCCATATCTATCTTAGTGATACATTGATCCTGGTTGGGCATTAAAAATTAATATGAGAGAGAAGGTTCCTTTTATTTACTCTTTGTTTAGGTTTTGAAGAAAAGTTGTTATGGAGAATCTGAATTGTGTGAATAGTAAGGGAATTCCATTATTTAATATAAATAACTATAATATCTAGAAAGATAGAATGTTTACATAACTTATGTATCTTAGGTATGAAGTTTTGGAAGCTTCTACCGATGGATTTACTCATCTTGATGAAAACATTCCTCTAACATCAATAGAAAAGAAGAATATTAAAAATTATGGAATATCTAATAATGATTTACTCTCATCAATTTTTGAAAGTGAATTATTAAGAGTGAAGGGAGTTTATTCTGTTAAAGGTATCTGGGAAAAAATTAAAAAACATTTATGAAGGAAATAAAAAGGTGAAGAAAGCCAATCTATAAATCTGTAGGATGAAATATGAAGATATCAAAATGGTTGAGTATGAATCTGTTAGTGAATTCTTTACAAGGGTGAATGATATTGTTATCACCATAATATGTCTTGGTGAAAAGTTTGAAGACTCAAACATTGTTAAAAAATCTTGAGAATTCTTCCTAATAAGTGTGATGACAGAGTTTCATCTTTAGAAGATAGAGATCCTGAAACTCAATCTCTAGACGACCTTCATAGTACTCTAATTACTTATGAAATGAGAAGGGAGAAAGTAATGAAAGGAAAAAAATCTAATAAAGAACTTTCATTCAAGGATTCCAAATAAGAAAAGTCTAAGAAGTTTCTTAAAGATAAAGATATTTGTGACTCTGAATCTGAAAATTAGGTATGTAACAATCTTGATGAATTTTTATCCTTGTTTTCTAAAAATGTGAAAAGAGGTTCATGAGAGTATAAAGGGAAACTTCCCTTGAAATGTTTTGAATGTGGAGTTTTGGGCACTTTACGGGAAATTTCTATCAAATAAATAATTAATATATTGGTGACAATGATATAAGGACAAGAAGAACTTGGAAGAAATAGGGTGATAAGTCAAAATCTTATTCCAAGGGAAAAGATAAAAAGATATCCAAATCCAAAAGGTGAATATTTTTGTCTATAGATGAAGAAGAAGAAGATAATGAATATGAGGCTGAAAAGTTTACTAAAGTTTTTGGTGAAATTACTTACATTGAAAAAGTTATTAATGAATCATTTGTAAGTTTCAATTTTGAAGATAAAGAGACTGAGTTGGAATTTCATCTAAAAAAAACTAAAAGAATGTATGAGAAAGATTTATATACTTGAAAGAGATATTAAATATTTAAAGAAAAAACTACTAAATAAAATGACCAATAATGTATTGTTAAATATAAAGATAAGTTAATTTAAGATATTTATTGTATGAATAAGTCTCTTGAGAAAAAAAAGAATCAGAATAAACATCTTGATGAAAAGTTTAAAGCTTAGGAGGAAAAGTTGGAACTTATTCAAAAAAGGTTTTCTAAAGTTGAGAAGAGAGTTATAATATTCAATAACTATATCTCTAAATTTGGTGAAAGTTCTAAAAAATGTGAACCTAATAAGGATAAAAAATTAACTTTAAAGGATGAGAAGAAAGTTGATGTTGTTTCTAAAAGGAATAAAGTTGATAAAATCATGTATGTGGAGAAAACCAACAAAGCTAGAAATTCAAAAGTTTCTAAAAATTATGAGTTCAAAATAAAAGTTTCTTCCAAATCTGATTCTGATAAGGTTAGAAAGAAATCTGAATTAAAGAAGAAGATTCTATATGATGATAGAAAGTTTGGGATTCAACAAAGTTCTGACTTGAAAGATAAGAAAGTTTCTGAGAAAAATGTTTACAATTCCAGACAGTATGGAAGTTATAGATGAAAATATTATTTCTATGGGTACTTCTAGTATTACAGTGGATTTTTTAATATGTAAAATATTTTTTGGTTTAACCAAAAACATTATAATTATCCCATGAATTACAGAAGGAAAAGTTTTTGGGGTATTCTATCTTCTGAAAGGAAGAAATATGA
Source organism: Viscum album (assembly GCA_963277665.1). Taxonomy (NCBI): domain Eukaryota; kingdom Viridiplantae; phylum Streptophyta; class Magnoliopsida; order Santalales; family Viscaceae; genus Viscum; species Viscum album. The sequence goes on from OY728166.1 coordinate 208,893,358, forward strand.
GAAGAATGTTTTGAAGAAATCTGTGAAGGATGTTCTGAAAGTTTAAAATAGATTCCAACCTTTGGAAACTATTTTTGAGAGATGTGAACAGCCTATAAATCTTGAAAAATTATTTCTTGTTTTGTTACCATCACTACAATAAGATGTTAACAATTTTGAAAAGACGGAAGTGAACAAAGATGAAAGAAAAATATCTTGTTGTAGAAACTTATCTCAAAGATACAAAAGGATAACGAACATAGATATTGGATAGTGGGTGTTATTATTACATGATAGGATATTTTAATTTGTTAAATAATGTGAAATATTTCAAAAAAGGAATGATGATATTTAGAAATGATGAATCCCTCAGAATCAAAGGAGTTCGATCTTCTATTTTTGGGGAAGAAAAGTTAAAATATAAGATTTTTTTTTGTTTATGGGTTGAATAAAAACTTGTTGAGTGTTTTACAACTTTGTGATGAAGGAAATAAAGTTTTTTTAGAAAAGGTGGTTTGGTTCTGAAAATAGATGAAGACGGAAAAGTTTTTACAAGAGGAAAATGTACAAAAGGAAACTTATTTCAAGTTAGTGAAGTTCAAAATTCATGTTACTTAAGCATGATGGAAGAAAATTAGTTGTGGCATAAAATTTTAAGACATATGTGTTAGATAAACATGGTAAATTTATCAAAGTGAGAAAACATCTGATATATTTTTGATATTCCAAGAAGAATATATTAGTGTTGTTTTATTTTTAAAAGGGAAATATAAAAAACTTTGTGCATAATAAAGATGATATGCATTCGACTCAACCCCTGGAACTTATACATTATGATATTTGTGGACTAATGAGAAAACACTCAACATTCAAAGATAAGTAATTCATTTACTTCATTTATTATTTTACTCACATTACTTGTGTTATGTATTTGAAACATAAATCAGAATATCTAAATAATTTTAAGAGTTTTAGGATAAGATATGAGAATGAATGTGGGTATTATGTGAAGAAGTTGAGAACTGATAATGGTGGTGAGTACGAGAATGAAGAGTTTAGAAGTTATCTTGAAAAACATGGAATTTGGCATGTGTTTAGTGAACCATATACATAAAAATATAATAGTGTTGCTGAAGGTAAGAATAGAAGTTTGGTTAAATGGGGCATACTGTGTCACTTGAACATGGTATTTCCCATTTTTGGAGTCAATCTATGATAAAAAATATTTATATTCAGAACCGGTGTTTCTAAAATCCAAATTCTGATATGAATCCCTATGAAATGTTTTATGATAACACTCTAAGTTTGAAACACTTAAGAGTTTTTGGGAGTCCATTAATTATAAAGAACAAAGATGGAAACCTTGGGAAGTTAGTTCAGGGAGGTGAGGATGGAATATTTCTTGGCTATGCTCTGGATGGAAGAAAATATAGATGCTTCAACAAAGTGACAAGAATATTAGTTGATTATTTTGTTGTTAAAGTTATTGAAAAAGATGAGGAAGATAATATATAAACTCATGAAGGTGATAAAGATTCAGAGGATGAAATAATTGTTGTTATGTAACCTGATAAGAATAAAAATAATTGTGATACTAGACAGGTGGAAGAATCAGACTCAGCTATTTCCAATTATGAGGAAGGATTTTGTACATCTCATCCTAGGATGAGGAAGAAAGTGGAAGCTCAAAACATAATTGGTGATCAACATCAAAAGGTTCAGTCAAGAGGAACATCAAAATTTATTATACATACTTCTTTGTACTCAAAAGTTGAGTCGAAAGATGTGAATGAAGCTTTTGAGCATCCAGAATGGATTTAATCTTTGAATTAAGATCTTGATTAGATTGAGAAGAATGATACTTAGGAACTCATACCTAAACCCAATGAAAAAATGTTATTAGTACAAAGTGGGTGTTCTAGAACAAGTTAAATGAAGATGGTGAAGTGATAAGAAAAAAATCAAGGTTAGTGTGAAAAGGTTACTCATGTATTTAATGCATTTATTTTGATGAGACTTTTTCTCTAGTGGAAATATTAGAAACAATTAGAATATATCTTTCTATTACTGCATAATTAAGTTATAATTTTTTTTAAATGGATGTGAAGTCATCATTCTTGAATGGATAACTTGATAAAGAAGTTTATGTTGATAAACCTTGTGGATTTGTTATTAGGAAGGATGAAAGTTATGTGTTCAAGTTGAAGAAAGCCTTGTATGGGCTAAAACAAGCTCTGAGAGGAAGATATTACAAATTGGATTCCTTCTTAAGAAAGTTGAGTTTTAAGAAAGGAAGAATTAATAGTAATATGCACATAAAATAAATTTAGAAGATTCACTCACTATTATTGTATATATTGATGATATTATCTTTACTGGGAATCATAAAATAACTTGTGAAAGGTTTTCTGAAGAGATGAAGAAGCTGTTTGAAATTTCCATGCTCGGTGAAATGAGATACATTCTTGGGTTAAAAATCTATCAAAATTAGAAACACATATTTCTTTATCAAGAAAAGTATTCTAAGAAACTTATAAATAAGTTTTGTATGGAAAATTCAAAACCATTTTCCACACTAATTATAGTTGGAACCAAGTTAAAAAAAGATGGATAAGGTAAGAAAGTCGACACAAAAGAGTTTTAGAATCTAATTAGAAGTTTATTGTATTTGACTTCATCAAGACCATACATTGTTTATACTGTTAACTTATGCACAAGGTTTCAAAGTGCTCTAAAATAATCCCAACAATTGGCTAGAAAATGAATTCTCAGATATATTAAAGGCCTAAAAAATTTTAGAATCAAGTATGATAGCTCAAAAAGAATTAAATCTTTTGGCTACATGGATGTTTATTGGGAATGAAGTGCTGATGATAGAAGATTCATATATGGTGGAGTTTTATTTATGGGATAAAGCTATATAAGTTTTCATACTAAGAAAAAAACTCAATAACTATTAACATGACTTAATTTGAGTATATTGCTGCCAATCAAGCTTCTACCCAACTTATATGGATGGAAACTCAATTGGAAGACTTACTTATTGAAGTAAAGTTACCATTTCTATTGTCTTGTGATAATCATAGTTCCATAAATCTTACATGAAACCCAGTACAACATTATCATTCAAAATATATTGATTTAAAATATCATTTCATCAAAGATCATGTAAAGAAGAATGAAATAAAGCTAGAGTATGTTTCTACATCAGAACAAGTTGCAGACATTTTCATAAAACCTTTACCCAAGGAATCATTTTCTAATCTAAGGTTAAATATGGGTGTCCAACCTATTTCTCTCCGAGGTTGAGGTACATGTCTTTGTCCCCTATATAATCTTGTCTTTGGATAGTGTTGTCAAGGGGGAGAAATATTTAATAAATCTATCCATTGGTATGTGCTAAAACTTTTAAGGAAGCATGTATTTAAAGGGAGTTGTGGGTAAGTTGTGAACTCATCATGTAAGTTTGTGAACTATTCTAACAGTTTTTTGAGATATTTGTAGGAAAATTGTTTTATAGGAAAAGTGAAAGTGGTTGAATAAGAAAGTTTGGAAGATGAATAAGTTTTGTAAGAAACTAATCTTGGAAAACATGGTTTTGTTGTCAATGATTCTTGTTTCCTATAAATATTTCACTCACATAGGCTTATAATTATTGATAAGTGATCCATATCTTGAGGTTAAAAAGTTTAGTGATTTATGAAGATTGGTTAATAACAAAATCCAAAGGGGGAGATTGTTGAGACCAATTTGGCTGGAAGTTGTTTTTGGGATGCTGAAAGAATTTTGTGATGATTGTTTTGTATTTTTTTTCACTAAAACAAAATCATTTCAATTTTTAAGTTTTAGTAATATAATGAAAGGAATTAAGTGAATCATAGTAATCATAAAACAGGGCATAATTTTGATAAGAAAGTTTATAAGTTTCAGTTTTCTATTTTGAAGAAGTTTTGTGAAATAAATTGTTTTTCAGAATCACTTTGTGTTTGTAAAGAAAGTTTCAATCAGTATGAGTAAATATATTGGATTATGAATGTCTCCATAAATAACCTGATGACGATTTTCTGATTTTTAATTCTAAAATACAATAAGTTTTCTGAGAAAATTGTGATGCAATCTTAATAAAATAAATATGGAGAATATATGTTTGTTACCTTAAGTCAAATGATACTATGTTGATCCAAAAGTTCCCAAATTTATAAATAATTCATGATATAAGAATTTTTTTTAGAGGAAGAAATTATAGAATAAAATAATTTGATGCTGACACCAGTCCATCAGGGGCAACATGCTACCAATTCATCGAAGGCATAATGGTTAAGAATGTTTGTTAAAGCAGATCAGTAAGTTCAAATTATTGGGACTGATGAATGAGAAGATTCAGAGACCGATCAAAAAGATGAAGAACAATAATGTAGTCAACCATTTTCATAAAACAAATGATTTTTTATTCAATTGGGTCAAGATATTTCAAGTTGATTTATTTTGAATTAGGTCAAGAGTAAGAGAACTCTCAGTTTTTTTTAAGTGGGTCAAGAATCATCAAGAAAGGCATGAAACCAATTCATCAAAAGGAGATAAAGACCAATCCATAGGACACATGCTGACATTGATACTTCATTGGACATAGGATCATTAGTCTGAGGAAGTTGTTGAAATTTTTAAGAAAAGGTGAAACATTGTGAAGTTGTTGTTGAAGTTTTTGTCAAATGGGGTTTTGAAGTGGCAATAATGTTTATGTAAAATAAAAATTAACTGAAGTCTAACAAAGTTGCAACAGTTTTTTTGGTATAATGGTTTCAAAGTTTTCTATATTTTAGTTAATATAGAGAATCAGAATGTGAATTCATTCATTTTTTTAGCTGGTATGGAGCAACATATTGAAAGTTTTCAGTCTTACATATGTTTTTATTGTAATGACCTTAATATCAGACTAAATAATAGTTAAAAAGTTCAAAGTTGGATAAAGTTTTTAGAATATTCAAGAAAGTTCAAGAAGAGTTGAGAAGTGTTGAAAGAGTCAAATATGAAGTCAAAATTAATACAAAATTTAATTTTTGGAAATTTTATTGAGTGGGAATACATTTCTAGATTCCCACTCAAATCACTTTTGGATCTCCTATAAATAGAAGATAGTACATTTTACTTTTCGACACATATAATATTCATGTGTAAAGCGAGAGAGAGAGAGGGAAAACAATGAATGTTTTGTAAGAGATAAGAAGTTTTTGGACAAAGTTTTCCTAAGAAACATCTCTGAGCAGAAGAAGCATAAGGAATCATGGTAATCATAGGTTATTGAATCGGACTGAGCCATCAAATGTAGGTTTCCATGGAAAGTTTGAAGAGGTTAAGAATTTTTTCCAGAGTATTATTTCTTATCTATTTTTTTTCGACTGAGGTATTAGAAAGTGGAATCAGATTAAGCCATCAGATTGAGTTTTCATAAAAAATTCTAGAAAGTTTGTTTCTACTTACTACTAGGTAGAAAAGTGAAGTTTTTTGTTTTTAAAGTTTCTAATGAAAGTTGATAGGGTAGAAAATTAAATTTTTATGAACTTTCTTTATTTGTTACAAAAACTTGTTTTACATCATTCATTCTATAAGAAGAACATGCATTTCTATATTGATCATAGTTCCACACAAGTGTAAGGGTATATCCTACCTGTTTTATCCACCCAAAATGATTTTTTCTAATGGATTGTGTGGCATTAGATTGTTTACAAACCATTACAAGGATATAATTACTCTTATTGAGTAGTGAACCTTGTAAATAATTTCATTCTTGTGAATGTGTGATTATTTTTTTTGTACAAAAGTGATAAATATTTAACAGGAGGTGAAAGTTATTTCAAAAGAAAAGAAACTTAAAAAAAGATATAACTAATTCAACCCATCCCCCTCTTAGTGATACATTAATCCTAGATGGTAATTAACACTATTTAGGTGCTAATGCCAGAGTGACTGGAGGTTTCTAGAGGTATAATAATTTTATCATCTACTTTAGTTTCTAATTTGTTTGATTCTAGAGTTTCACACTCCTTTATTGCACCTCCCTTAGTTTATGAAATATGATTGGATGTGGAGAGTCTTCCAGTTCCCCTAGTGTTATATATTCCAGTCTCAGGCCAGACTTGCTTGTTTGATGTGTGTTGGGGATGTTGACTAATGATAGAGCAACATTAGTCGATAAAGAAATTATTCTTGTTAAAGACATAACCATACTATATCATCCTTAGTTTGGATTGGTTGTACTCTGTGCATGCAGTTTTTGACTGATTTTGGAAGAGATTCATGTTTTTTTGATGTAGAGGGTTAGTGAGTGGTGTTCTTTGGTGATTGGAGCTATCAGATGGGTGACAAACACACAGACCCCCTTCTATCTTAGTTGGAATAGTTTTTAGTGGAGACTTAGGTGGTTGAGGCTCCTAGAGTTGTTAAGGAGTTTCTATATGTCTTTTCAAATGAGGTTGTAACACTACCCCGTTTACGTGACCTTGAATTTAGAATAAAGTTACAACCGGGCACTTCTATGATCTTGATGACCCCTTATTTTATGGCACCCATGGTGCTACATGGGTTGAGACTCTAGATCGATGATTTATAGTAGTAGGGATTAATCCTACCCAATGTATCGCTTTGGGGTGATCCAATGCTATTTTCTAAGAAGTAAATTGATATCCTGAGGCTGTGTGTAGACTACCAGAAGTTTAATCTGGTGATAATCAATAACCGTTACCCCCTTTTGAGAATAGAAAATCTATTCACCAAATGAAAATGGATAATTGATTTTCAAAGATCTATCTATGGCTGAGATATCACCAAATGAGGGAAAAGGAGGATAATATCCCAAAGTCTTCTTTTCGGTTCATTTATAGACACTTTGAGTTTATGGTCATGTCATTCAGTGTGATTAATGCACTATCCTTGTTTATAGGGATCATAAACTATATATTATGTGAGTTCCTAGATCATTTTTTATTTGTGCTCATCGATGACATATTTATATACTCTAAGTTAGAGGAGGAGCATGCTGAGCATATCAAAGTTTTCATATAGGTTATTTGACACCATTAAATATATGGAAATATATCAAAGTGTAATTTTTAGATATAGGAGGTACATTTCCTTGGACATGTGGGTCTTAGTAGGGTGTTTCTGTGGACCCATAAAAGATTTAGGCAGTTGTTTCTTGGGAAGTGCCCAAAAACATGGTAGAGGTTCAAAGCTTCCTTGGTCTTGTGGGTTATTACCAGAGGTTTGTGTCCTAATTCTATTGGATTGTATACCATTCAAAAAATTTACAGGTAAGGACTAGACTTTCATCTGGACTGATAAATGCTAAGAATCTTTTGACTATCTGAAGGAGAGGTTGAGCAGTGCACTTTTGCTTCGGTTTCTAGAGGAAGTGGTGATTTCTGAGGTATTTTGTGATGCTTTCCATTTTATATTATAATTAATATTGATTTAATAAAGGGTGGTGATCTCTTATGATTCTAGGTAGTTTCATTTCCATGATTGTAACTATGCCACTCATCACATGGAGTTGGATGCAGTAGTATTTTTCCTAAAGATCTAGAAACATTACCTCATCATTGAGCTATTTGTAGTCTTTAAAAACCACAAGAGTCTAAGGTATGTTTTATCTTATCCATATCTAAAACCATGTCATTGGAGGTGTATGGAGTTTCTTTATGATTATGATTTTGATATCTCTTACACCCCAGGAAAGGGGAAAGTAGTTTCCAACATGCTGATCTAGAAGTCCTAGGGAGATGTTGTTTGGGATTCTGAGGATGTTTGGAAAGAAAAGGAAGATCCTAAAGAAATTAATCTCAATACAAATGAATTTAGTGGTAAAGGATGTCTCTATCATATGATAGTGGAATCATCTCTTATGAAATATGTAGAGGAGTCACAGTGGAGATACTTAGAGGTGAAAGTGATGTGATGCTCCAAAGTGGTGGTCTGATGATGATCAAAATAATATATTGTTTCCACAAATACTATTTTTTCCATTGGCCATGGGTGGGGTGGGGGTATCTATGAGTTTCATTACTCACCCTTAGCGGTTCATATGGGTGTATCCAATATGTAATGTTGTTTTAAGAGGCATATTTGGTGGCCTAAGATTAAGTTGTTAATGGATGAGTTCATTATAGGATGTTTAGTTTTTCAGTAGGAGAAAGTAGAGAACTGTGTCCCTATAGGTTTATTATAGACCTTGGATCCCCATAAGTGTAAGTGGGAGGACATCTTGATGCATTCTCTCACCAGATTACATCGGTATGATGGAGGATGTAGTGTATTTTGGGTGATCATAGACCTATTAAGAATTTTGAACATTTTATAGTAATAGAAGAGTCAAGTTATATGGATTATCTAATAAGGAAGTCCATGGATAAGGTTGTGAGACTCCATAGGGTACCAAAAACCATCATATCTAACTAGAAGAATCATTTTACCTCATGAGTCTAGAGATGATTACAACATGATTTTGGATCCCAACCGTGCCTTAACACTACTTTTAATCCCTAGAGAGATGTGAATAATGAGTAGACCATCCAAACTCTGGAGGATATGTTATAGGCTTGTATCTTAGACTTTGGTAAATCATGGGTGAACCACCAAACATTGGTTGAGTTTTCCTACAATAATAGTTACCACTCATCCATCTGTTTGACTCCATTCAAGGCATTGTATGGGTGGTCGTGTCATTCTAAATTATGTTGGAATGAGGTTGGGGAGTCAACAGTCCATGGTCCTGATGTAGTGAAAATAAAAATAGTGAATATCTAGGTGAATTTAGTGTAAATGAAGGTGTCTTAGTACCATCATAAGGCCTATGAAGATATTAGGTGGAGTCCCCTAGAGTTTGAGGTTGGAGACCATGTGTTCTTGAAGGTTTCCCCTCATCAGGGACAATAAAGGTTTGGATGAGGGAGTAATATTTCCTCTAGGTTTTTTGGGCCTTTCGAGGAATTGGAGTGCATTGGTGAGGTGTATTATCAGTTGGTGTTCCCATCACGGCTTGGAAGGGATCACAATTTCTTCCTCATGTCCCAATTTCATCATCATATTCATGATGACTATCATGTCATTGATTTAGAAGTGTTGGATATCAAGGAAGATGTGATGTTTAATGGAGTTTCCAATTGAGATCCATGATCATCAGTAGAAGGTACCATGTGGGAGAGTTATCCCCATGGTTTGTGTGATTTGGAGGCACGGTGGAGTGTAGGAGAGTACTTGGTAGTAGGAGTCATAGATTCATTCTCAATAAACTAAGTTTTTAGATGGACGTCCCTTCTTATTTTGATTCTTGTTTGTTTTAGTTTACTTGACATGATGCATTTGTTTTTTTTTGTTATATTAATTTGAATCTATTACTTTGTTGATGATGTTTCCAGATTATATGCCTTGTTCCTTTGATGGGTGTTTTTGGTCTTATTATAGAGAGATCCTTGAGAGGTATCTCATGGGATAGTTTTTTAGAAAACCTTTCCCTTTCTTTATGGGTTCTGTTTTGAATCTCAATGATGATAATTTTTTGATAGCTATCCGATGTAATATCCAAATCTCCTAAAACATTTTCTTTGTGATTTCCCATGGACTGTAAGTTCCAATAGGGAGTTCAAGGACTTTTACCTTTTGAAAATTTTAAGTTTTCTCTCATGGTCACTTGACTAACCATGTAGTCACTTGTTTCTTCTTTCATTCATTTGGTTCCTTCTTATAGTTGGTTGGTTACTTTGTATATTTGATCTGTTTCTTCATATTGTTGGTTTGGATAGTCTCTTGACATCATCTGCTTATTTGGTTCCATCATGCGGTCACTTGGGATGGTTATGAAATTTATTGTTTTGGCCACACATAAGGTCATTTTATTCACATGAAAGCTTGTTCCTTCATAAGGTTGCTTGGGTTGGTCGTACAATCCCTTGGTTGGGTCATGTGGTCGATCGATTCCTTCTTAAAATTAGTTTCGTGGCACTATATGGTCGATCACTCTCATGGTCAGTTCAACAATTTACTGAATTTTATAGTTTTTCAAAATACCTAAATTCTACAAAATAAATTGAAAAATTATTTTGATGTAAAATATGGTTTTTAAAGCTTAAATAATAGTTATTTTAAAATATATTTCACAGGGATTAAATATAGTATTTGAATTACTTAAAACACATTCTTTTAAATGGTATTTTTCATATGTTTTAAATTAAACTGAATTAAATAAAAATTAAAAACTAAGGTTGAACGTATTAATATTCAAAGTTATTCTCGGATCTATATCTGAAATCTTCAAGTATGTGATTTTATCCATTCAAGTCATGGATTATACTTCAAGTCCAAATGAATTAAAACCTTTCTCTTAATCCATCGAGTCATTTACCTTTGATACAGAGCCTTCATGTTTGTGATTTAAAGTTTTTTTTACATCTTGGATTCTTATCTATTTTTTAGAGCCATGTGTTTCATTTGAGGTAGCGTCATCATCTTATTTTTTCCTCTGGTTTTAGTGCAATGTATTTTGGAACACCTTTTCTTGGCAGGGGATCCTTGTTCTCTCTTCTTTTTGCATCTGTGAAATTAGCATGCTTTTACTTTCCAGTGGGTGGGTGGTACAAATTAACTAATAAAGATAATGAACTAGATTAAATCAAATTTGAAGGGAAGGGGTGTAATCACATGTGTTTATCTATTTCTTTACTATTTCTAATTTTCTTCTCTTAAAACATATAACCTAATATTATATGCATATTATGGTTACTGTGAATTATCAAACCCTATTTTGGAATGATAAGCCTTGATTTTAATTGTTTTTTAAACCCACCATTCATAATAGTATTAATACACATATTCAATTAAGAATTTTTTTGCCTGTATAAATCTGGAAACTATGTAAAAATACCCACGAACAAGACAACAAATTAATGAGAAACCCCCTTAAAATGAATTGTGGACTTATGTTGTTTGGAGATTAACTATTTTCCATTTCTTGTATATTGTCCATTATTCTTGAGGTTATGTGGGGGTGGTACAATGATGATGGAAACCAGTTTAGATACTTGATGTATTGTGGGAAGTGAAAGTGTGGTGGTTGATACATGGTTGTTTTGATAAGATGGATGGGTTGTAGTGTCAAATTTGGCATGAGATGTGATGGGTTGCTATGTGATTCCTTTTATAGTAGTATATTAATAATAAAATATGAGTATAGTAATGATTAAATAGAAATGTAGTGGACTTAAATTTAATAAATGTGGTTTGGAATTTAATCAAAGCAGTCTAGAATTTTACATGCAATAACTGTTTTAATGAAGTGAATAATTATGAACAAGCTAAACTTAAAAAAATAATTAAATGTGGATGTTGGATTCAATGGTTTTCTTTAAATGTGAGGTTAAAAGTATTAATTACTGAATTATGGATATTAATGAAATAATATGGAAAGGGGTTGAATATGTTTTTGAAATAAATAAAACTGTGGGTTGTGTGTGGTTGTTCTGTGCGGTGGGTTGAATCTAGTTGGTGGCACTATATGGTAACAATAGTATGGTGTTAATGAAAAGGTGAAGGTGATGGTTTATTGATGTGAAACCTTTAGGTTGGTATTTTTTGTTGTATATATATATATATATTCTTTTATTTTCATGTAATTTCTACACACACCCCACCCCCATCAAGTACTATGTACCAACACCCAGATGTTCTGGAGGGTATTTCTGCAACATCAATTTGGTGAGGAAATAATGTATGATTACCCTATCTTCCCTACTATTCCTTTGGTGTAAGTATACAAAAATGGTGTATTTGGTGGTGGAGCCCAACCCTTGATGATGACACAATTGGTGGTGATACCTGATGACAAGAGGATGTGATGTATAGTGGGGGTCATGTGTGGTATGAGGATGGAATGAGGTTGATATCCTTCATGTTTATGATAACTTACTACCCTAATTATGATGTTTCGAATGGATGTGTAATGATTCAAATCATGATGTGGAAACGACATGTGATATGCTGATATGGACTGATGCCAACATAGGATGATGGGTCCTACAGAATACCGGGCTAGGTAGTGTTGAAACTGAACCCACATAAAAGATGGCTTGATACATGGTGATGAGATGGAATGGAAGGGATGTGAGTACATGATGTTTTACATTGGGAATTGAGAGTGGCGACTCTGTGGGAGAAGTGGATATTAGGTACCTTTATTGATGTTCTCTTGATACTATCTTACTGGTTTATTGTGTTATTTGGTGATAAGGTCATTATGAGGTTGGGACGGATAGTTGACCTATTTTTGTGCTTGTTGATTCTTCTGTTTGGTCACTAGTGCATCAGTATACTCTTTTCACATTTTCATGAGAGAACTTTGGTATGATTATATTGTTTATACATGTTATTATCACCCTATGTACACAAAATATTTTTTTCTAGGTTTCCAAGAGGGTTTCAAGGACCGATTTGGGAATTACTAGCTTGGAGGGTAGAGATGTTGTGGAGTTTCTACTATAGGTTTTCCTTTGGTATTATTTTAGATATTTTTATATATATTTCTTTACATACACATGTGGGAAGGTTTAGATTATTTTATATTATATGATTTAGTTTTTTAGTGGTTGTTCATCCTTTATATTTATCCTTTTTATATAATGAGGGTAATACTTTTCATTCGAGTGTTATACTCCCTCAGTGCTAGTCACCAACCATGGGCCTACTGGTGGCAGGACTCGGGGGTCATGTATTCTCTTCACTACCATCCCAGGTGGGGTACTAGTGGTGGTGGTGGTGGTGGTGGTGGGGGGGGGGGGTCGTAATATGTACACTTTTCAAAATATTTACCATGTAAAAGTAAAATATTTTATTCCATTTCATATTGTGATTATTTTTTTATAAACCATTTTAGAATCTTAATTTCCTTTGATTATATAATCAAATATATGATAAATTATAATACTTTTTTATCAACATTATATTATCCATTTATTCCCATTATTCCTTTATTATAAGTCATTACCAAGTCAAAAATGATCCAATGAATCAATCTTTATTTCCCAAGTTCTTATATATCCATAATGGTAAAATCTATTTGAAGGGATTGATCTATCACTGCCTTTGTCTTTCCATCTTATCAATTATTCATGATTATAATGTTTCCCATATACTTCCATCATAATAAAAATACTTATCATCATAATCTTCATGTGTCCTTATGGAGGGATGTTGAGGGCATGTAGTTCAAAAGGGTAATTCTGGATTAGTGAGGGGGTCACTCGACCTCTGTGCATTTACATAACAAGATCATATGTCTTGTGAAATATTAATTGAGACCATGATAAAATTATGTCCATGGATTATCCATATATAGTGATACTTTCACAACCCACCCCCACTAGGAACCCCTTTTGGGCCTGTAGTAAATATGAGAGTGACCCCTAAATCCCACCATAAATAGGTTTTGGGTTGGAGACTAGCACCAATGGTATAAAACATGAAAATGAGAGGAAATTACCCTCATAGATCATAGGAACATATATGAAAGGAAAACACCAATCAACTCTATAATATAAAATAAAAACCAATATCCCATAATACAAAAATTTCATATATAAAAAACAATCCCTAAAAGAAATACCAAAAGAAACTCCTAAGATAGAGAATATAATAGAAGCTCCAAACCTAAGCTAGTAATGTTTAGATTGATCTCCAAATATATTCATGAAACCTTAAAAATAGATTTATATATAGGGGTGTAAATATAGTTATACTTAGTAGGATCCTCCTCAATACCACTAGTGAAAATGTGGAAGAAGCATAACAATGCCTCAATGAATATACAACAAAAACAACACAAACCTAAGAAGTCAACCATCACTCAAACTCACCCAAGATAACTCAACCAATATTAAATATAGGGATAATTATATAATATAAAAATAATATATAAAATAGGTACCCCTCCACCACTTCTTCACTAGTTTTTCTCTTTCACACCCCAATGGAAAATGCCTTAGTGCTTTCATCCCTAATATATAACCACATCATCATCATAAAAACATACTGTATACCACATTATACCATGTTCCAAAACCACAACCACATATCCACATAACCTAATCACAATCATAACCACACATAAAAACCATCTCATAGTAGTGTATCATGAACATAAAGGACATTAACCTCATTCTCTTACCATGAACGACCCCTACCATGTATCATCTCTATCACATCTCATTAGATCATTCCACTCTAACTTATAGCCACCATATACCATGAATCACAACCAATAATATATCTAAAGGGAGATTAGAGAAAAGGAAGTAGCTATCCAACTATTTCCTCATCGACCTTGATGTTAGGGAAAACACCCAAAAACCAAAACATTTGAGCATCAGTAAGGCTATATGACTTGGGTGGGGTGATTTTTAAAACACAAGGAAAATACAATTATAATATAACCACACCTAATCCCAACTTAAAGGGTCCACACCAAAACAACACTTCCACTCCCACAATCAATATTACACTATCAAAACTATTCACTAGAATTTACCACCACCTTTACAACACAAACTAACCTCACTTTCCACACAAAACAACCCCCACAACATTCACTAATTTTCCATTTAATCACATATTTAATTCATTTATAAACTTACCATTTTACTATAAATATTATATGAATCATGCCATTCATTTACATATTTATGTAAAACCAACCATTATCCATCATCCACATTTAATTACATCCCTTACCCTTTTATTCCAATATTTCAAATTTCCTTATCGAGAATATTTATTAATTTTAACCCCATACCCATTACCAAATTCATCATTAACAGTCATATTCTATGCCACCAGGCATCTTTAAAACTTCCCCACCACACATAACCAACTGCCACACAACCTGAATCACAACACATGCCAACAGCCACAATGATCACAAAACCACCTCCTCTTCCACACAAAAAACCTTTCCACCACTTCCATGTCACATAACAACCCATCCACCATTTCCACATATACAACCACTCCTCTTATTTTCAATATACCAAACTGACCAAAAAAATCCACCACTATAACTACACCAATCACAATAATAATAAAAAACATACAACAACAGGTAATAACCAATTATACCAATAAAACACTTCCACAATTTACTTTTCAAAATTTTAATGAACCAGACTAGGTCGATCGACACGTCACCCAATCTAGATTTCCACAAGGCCTCAAGTGTGCCTCCCCATAAGCCATAGGTTTTCAACTAGTGGTGAGGGTCTAAAAGATACTTTGGGGAGACTATACCCTCTGGCTAGAGTGCAATAAAAGAAAAAATAAAAAAAAATCCACAACATAACATTATAGTACACATAATAAATAAATAGAAACTTTCTATAATAAATGAAACATGGAATATAATCATAGAAACTCACAAACATGATAAAACAAAAAACAATCAATTGCCCACCAGAATGACCATAAAAACATAATAAATGAAAATAAAAATAAATACATCAGGATATACTGCCACCTCTAAGTCGTACCACATACCAGGTGTCTACATATGTTGAGCTATTGTATCACAAACATCATACTCCACATGAGCAGTACCGCTTGATCAAGAAACACTAGGGCTTATCTCCATCCACTATGTGAACTATTATCTAGCCTGAAAGTAGATATATATTCTACATGCACACTAAGGTGCATGTGTATATAGTGAGAAATAAATCTTAGTAGGAAACACTAATAGTAACCTATAATCTGCTATCATGTAAAAGTGCATGCACACATGATATTCCCAACCCAGAAAAAAACTAATAATAATAGGCACCAAACCATAAAAAATATAATAAAATAAAATACAAAAATAAAATAAAGGGACATAAAAAAGAATAAATAAAACAACCATCCTTAGGTTCTAGTATAACACTAGAGGTAAATCTACCCCCACTTTGGCCCACTCTAGTGGATTTATAGCATGTGGTTCACCTAACCACATGAAATCAAGTGTGTCTGCCAAATATATATAGGAGCTCCAAGTAATAAAAAATAAAAAATGAATGAATGAAATAACCTAGGGTATAACCATAGGTTTCCAAAATGGAAACAAAAAACTCTACCAAACACTAAGACTCTAATGAAATGATCCAAACTTACGATATGAGCACTACTAACACTGAGAGAATTTTTACAAAGAATGATAATAATGTAGAACATATCGGCTCTATAATATACATTAGTAAGGTATAATCCAAAAAATATGGTCCTCAAAACATCTAGGACCAAGTAAACCCAACCCTTAGCTGGGTAAAAATCCGCTGGGCTAGGAGATGGCTACACTTCTCCAGATCATCCATTAGCTCCCTAGACCCATCTAACAACAACCATATAATGGAGAAGACAACTAGATAAATATTAGGGATAAAACATAGTACAAAGGTATCCAAAATTTATCCTCGTACTACTAATACTAATTAGGAACTACCTCAAACATATCTATAATAATACATACATCATGGGTCAGTCAACTATCGAACCCATCATCCAAATTGCTGAAACATCAACACCGACCATCTCACGGTAAAAAAATCTTGGGAATTCTAAAGTCACCTAAAACACAAAAAAAATACACTATGGGATCTCAAAATTGGTATTTGGGATATAAAGGGACAACCAAATTTTCTAATGCTGAGAAAGTACTGACTCCTCACTGGGTTAACTATAACATGAGTCTCCCTCGGTCCCTTGGTTCACATCCATCTCAAACCATGGGCCATACCTAATAATTGAAAGCTCAAAGACGACTTGATACTTGACCCAAAAATGAAAATTAACTCACCCAAAAAGGGTATTCACAAATATATAATTTTATACCCTATGAGTGTCTCTTCTATCACATCCAAAGTATGGGACAAGTCTCACATGAGAAACACATCCACTTAATGGACAACCACTGATCCTTGATCAATAGCGCACCCATAAGGGAATCCAAAAGAATCACCATGACCATAAGGTAATTCTAAATGGTCCTCATGACTATTTAAAGAATAGGAAACCCTATAAGAGGTACCCATTAATAAGTTAAACCTCAGTAAAATCCCGTCATAAGTAAAACTTAGCCGACCTCCTCAACATACAACCCAACCTCTAGTATTGTATCTCTTATAAGGGAATCAAAATGGGCCCCTCAGATCCATCTCAAAATCTCTTCAACAAATCCCAATCATTATTGACACCCCTTTATGTCATACTATCTATAATTATTTAATAAATCAAAACCTAGAATATATAATCAAAACATCAAGAAATCAGGCTAATAAACCCCAATCCAAAACATCACTAGGTCCCATCTTTGGGAACCATAAAAAATTACCACAAGTAGAGCCTCTTTAAAAAAATAATTCCAAGTTGAAATATAGGATCATGAAACTCACTTTGTCCTCACAATGCACAACCCAACCCATAGGAGGATTCTAAATAGAAACCTCAAGGATATCCTTCTCCCAAAACTTACCTAGTCCAAAACATCCCACAAACAGCCTCCAAACACTGAAATGATTCCACCATCAAGATATATGTGTAAAAACACTTATAATATACTACTTATGGGTCTAATTATGACTCTAGGGTGAGAAAAAATTCAAAAATTCCTTAAAAGGTGAAGTATATGATGTGAACCTCATGTACACAACATGTACTTCCAACCATTAACCCAAACTGTATACCTCTGACCAACCTGGAGTGTAATCTCCAAAGTACATGATGTGTAATAAACCTACATGACATGCACTTAACATAGGTTACCTAGACATTACCCTAATTGGGGTTTGTACAAGTACCCCACAGGGCCTCTGGCCATGCACTACACATGGGCACTAGTCGTTTTCCTCGCACGACCATGTGCCCCCAACATGATGTGTCCAGTTGTTCCCTAGGACACATCCCAATCCATCCCACACGGCATGTATCAAACACAGATTCCATGTAAACCCAACATATTTACCTCACTTGAAAGGAAGAACACATGACAAGTTCTCTAAACTACATGCTGCATAAATAGGTTCCCCAAATAGAAATCCCTTTAGATTTTCTTGAAACCCTTGTTTATTCCCAAACAACCATAGATCGACTATATAAATGATTAAAACAACCATAAAAGGGATTTAAAACTTAAAACCTACATATTTATATGAATTTATGGATAAAAACATAAAACAACCTACCTTAGGGAACAAGATGCTGATGCTTGACCTGAGTCTGTGCTCCACAGTAGTTGTACTTGATCTGACGCTCGACGAGCTCCCTGACGTGGGATCTCCTATCCTTCTCCCTATTATCTTCATCCCTTTCTATATCATATGAGTGTGACCCATAGGGGGGAGGTGTAACACCCTAATCCTAGAATACCAGATCTGGTGCATTGTTTTAATACATTGACATGATTACAAGGAACCAAATCTTGAAGGACCAATTAATTTAGTAATATTGGAAAATAGATTACATATATTAACTTTACATTAAAATTCAAAAGATAAAATACAACATTGATAATCCTTTTAGAACTCCATTACTATCCTAGATTAACCCTATATATAAATCATACTACACTTCATGGCATCTTGGGAAAATAAAACATAAGAAATGGGTGAGCTCATATGCTCAATAAGGTTAAGCAATACAATAGAATCTTTCATAAATAAGCACAAAATTTTAAGGAAAGGTATAAAATTATAACACAAGACCTTTACAACATTATATTCAGAATAATATGGAAATAATAAATCAAATAATTCCATTTAAACATTCACATAGATATTCTAATAGTTGAATAATCACATGTAAAATCAATAAATAATCTCATAATGAGGAAATGCTTAATGCCAAACATCATAACCATACCATCAAGGACTTGTGCCAAGACCATTACCATACCATCAAGAACTTGTTCCAATACACTAGTTTTTCTCATGAGACCTACTGATTCATCAAGGGGATATAACAGGCCCACCCATCACTTATTAAGTCCAATGCATTCCTCTTATGAAAAGGGTGAAACATAACATAAACATTCATATTAAAACTGGAATACGAAATGTTAATACTTTAACTATAAACCATGAATGGTATAAAAAAACACATCGATGGTAAAATATATCATAAAACCTTCAATACAATATGGGAGATTTTATCATAATAAGTCAACCTCAAATAAGCATAAAATCCAACAAAGGATGTTGGCATAGATGAAAATAATTTAATAAATTCATTAAAACTCTTTGAGGAAAATATCCCATTTTTTACTTTGAAATTATTAAGAAGCTGCACAATTTTAAAAGAAAAATTTTATTTTGAAAATAAACTTATAATATTGTAAGGAAGGCTTCAAAATGTTAAGGCTTCATAAAAGAGGAAAATAGCTACTTGCGCCGTATATGTTAAAAAAACATTCTTTCCTTAAATTTGTCGAAAAGGTTATAAAGTAACTTGTTTGAAAAAAGACGGAAAGATTCCTTTAATTTTTTTAAAAGTCAAACATGGGTAAAAATGACTTAAATTTTTTTTGGTAATATTTTTAATTTCATTTTAAGAAACATGTAAATGGATGATAAGGATGCCCCAATAGATACTTACATATAAATAATCTCAAATAACAATGAGATTGTGAAAAAAACCTTAAAAATTTTACATTTGTAAAACATTTTAATGAAATTAAAAATATTTATAAAATTTTATTTATGATCCTTTTATATCCATATAAATATTTGTGTAAGATAAAATCAAGAATATTAAAATGGAAAAAGGATTAATTATTTAAACATTCAAAGAATCCCATAATGCTCTAAAACATTAAATAATAAGACCAATATATTCAAATGAATATTTAAATAAAATGAAGATAAATGTATTCATGATATAAAATATAATAGGGGAAGTACATATACCACACACAAGAAATAGGTGGTGAACATGGCTTATATCTCACGAAAATTAAAAGTGATACATAATTTTCTTACCTTAGGTCCGATACTCTTCGTAGATGCCCGAAACTATTGTATAATGGTTTTAAACATATTATTAACTTTGAAAAGAATCATAATAATATTTATGATATCATATATGATTCATTTATAACTTTATATTACCCATTTATTAATAATTTCTAAGTTAAATCCACATTTTGGGTCATAATCGCTTTCTTTATCGTACATGTTTTGACTTATTATTCTTACTCATATTACTTAGATAATGATTTACATAATTAAAAAATGAATAAAATGATTTATATATGATATATATTCAGGATATAAATATATATAATTGATATATATATGAAATGGAATACACCATTCATGGAGATGGTAGGTCGTACATACGCATGAATGATGTTTTCGTTTTCTTATCATATTAAATGGAAGTAAGTGAATGAAATATATTTACACACACACACATATATATATTATAGTAGTATTATTTTTTCATTTATTTCATAATAACTCATAATATATATATTTTTATAATCATTCTTGAATGGTGAACATGGAAGATGAATCTCATCGCGTCGTGGAGACGGTAAGTCATTCATACGCACGAGAAAAATATCATTTATTTAATGGTTAAATGGTATTGAATTGGATGGAATATTAATTTTACATGAAAAATATCATGTTATATTTATTATTTACATCATTTATATTCATAATTATACCCATATAAATAAAGTGCACATTAAAAATAGTTTACACCATGATGTGGAGATGGTAAGCCGTATGTACGCACACGTTGTGATATTGTTTTTCATAGGATGGGTAAATGGAGGAATATGGATGTAACATAATTATAATAAAATATCATAATTTAGAAGGTACTGGAGTTATTATTTTATTATGGAAACAACAGAGAAAGAGGAAGTAGAACAAGAAAAGAACTTTGAAAGAGGTGATAAAACAATTACCTCTTTTTGGGTGTCTCCTTTTGATTTGCACAAAAGGACTCCTTAGGATGGATTTATACCCAAATTTTAGCCTCTATGATTATTTGAGGGATGTTGTGAGAGGAAATGGCCAGGTTTTGGCTGGGACAAAGGGGTTTGGAGGTGTAAATTAAAGAGAAGAAGAAGTTCCCTTTTATAAGAGGGGTGATGGTCACTTTTTAAAGATCTTAAAATATTAATTTATTATAAATATATTTTCGGTTTCAAATAGATCCAAAGTAATTTATTTCTAGGATAAGATTAGGATGGGTCTAAATCCACTCAACCAATTAATTTTAGACATATTTAGGTCATAAAAGCAACCTTATCTTTTGGATTTAACCCTTAGTTAAACAATTTTACTCTTACAATGGATTCTTGTATTTTTACACTACATGGTTAATATAGTTACTATAAAATGACAAGAGAAAACCAATTGGATAATTAATAAAATATTTGAAATTATCCAAGTTATTTTTCTGAACCTTATATTTTATTAATTTTATATCATTTAATAAAATAGTATTTATTTTAAAACATTATTTATGTCAATTTTTTTACTAATCAATATTTTCATTTTTGAAAATATCAAACCAACATGATAAATTAGAAAAAATACTTAAAATATGTCACTAACACGTATAAGTTATCTATAAAATATTTTTAAGCCACTGATTAAATAAAATTATATTTATTTTAAAATTATTAATATCATTTATTTGATTTTTCCTTTAATAAATCAATTAATACATCATTATTGTATCACAAATAAATTTAATTATTTAATGTCTATAAATTATAAATAAAATATAATGACGTAGATAAATTTCTTATATTTTTAATTAATATTTAAATAGAATTTATCTTATGTATAACCCTATATTAAAAATGATTTAGTTATTAAAATTTGAATATGACACTTTTAACTCTTCTTTAAATAAAATATAATAAATGTATTAATCTAACACAAGTGGATTAAAAAGGATCATATTTTCTAACTAAGGTTGATTTTGGTCGAAATATAATTATAAAATGAAATTAGGAGGAGTTTTAGGGTAATTTTATATTATTATAATATTATTTTTGCCTTTAATTACACTATTTACCTTTAACCATGGTAAATAAAATTCAAAAGTTACTATTCACCAATAATTATTTTGATCCTATTAGAACAAATTTTTCATCCTGATTATAACCATGTATATTGTATTTTCGAAATTCAATTCACAAAAGTGGTAAAATTACATTTAATACTAATCTTTTAATGTGGCTAGAAGACGGGTAAAAAGACGTGAAAAATGGTCAATGGATTTTTATATCTAATTCTATTATAAAAATGATTCCAATGACCTAAATTGGGTTAATATATATATTATTTAACTATTGTGACTTTTAAACCAATTTAAATTAAAATAATTATTTAAATGAAAAAGTCAGTTTTTAAACAATAATGCATTGTTTTTCACTATTCATCAACAATTGAAAGTTTTCAGAAAAATATAAAAATTTCACCCTAAGATAATTTTGATATTATGAATTAAAAAATTAAGTCTATTTTACCAAATTAAATTTCTATGAGTGTCTAAAATTAATTTTATTATTGTTCAAAAAAGGATATAAAAAGTAGTTCCTTTAAGAAAATAGTATTTCTAAACATATAGCTATTTTACCGAAACTTATACATTTCATTATAAATATTTTTTATTTATGTGAAAAAATTATAAATAAAATTTAAAATTTATTTATTAATGTTCATATTACTATATTTAATGTAAATGTTATAAATATATCATTTAAATATTTACAACACTAAAGTGTTTTTTTGCAAAAACTCAATCTTGTGTATTACACAAGCCAAGTTGGTGTTGCGTGTGACACAAGCTATTGAAGATAAAATACCATAAAATATTGGTGTGTTAAATTCTCCCACCTTTAATAAATTGTTTCCTCACAATTTAAACTCAGAAACAAATTCTATGGGATGGAATTTTTAAAATATCTTTATTGAAATCCCACATCAGAAAATGGATTAATGAGACCACCATTTTAAAATAAATAAAGTGAAGTATGAAGGTCAACATAGATAACACATAAAAGGGTTACATGTAGGAAAACTTGGACATGAAAGAAAATTTAACCATCAAGTTCTGATGGAGAGTAATAGAGAAAATTATTAGGAGAAAGTTAACAACCAGAAAGCTATAAAGCTGCGATGATACAAGAGTCCATTGGATTCATATGAAAATAAAGTACTAGGAATTTTTTTTGGTTTTAAAATACTTTCCCTAAAGTTAAGTAATTAATTATTTCATAAAATAAGAGCAAAAGTAAGCATACTTACTTGAAAAGTTGAGTTCCATCCTTTAACTAATTTATACAAAAAACTCATGTTTCTCTCCAAAAGATAATAAAACTCAAAAATATTCTATTTATCTGAATCGTATAGGGTTCCAAAAATGAATTTATACTTAATATATCATACCATAAAAGAAATAAATTATACAATCAAGACATAATGTAGGCTAGTGGTAGGTGATTCACCCTTGTCGCCCTTCGGTTGTGGGTTCAAGTCTTGCGGCCTTACTGGACGCAACAGGTTGTCGCCCGACCTGTGGGTTGTCTTTTTCTTAAAATTACAACATTCCAAAAACAATATTAAGAAATGTTTTAACCTTAAACAATAGTATACAATGTTAAAATTAATCCATTCCAACCTTTAAGATTATCCAAAATACTTCTGTCCAAACTCACAGTCCAAAAATTTATAAGGAAGGTCACATAACATAATGCAAATATTTTTGTCACATAACAAGCATGTGAATACCTTTATCATGTATTCTAAAAAAATGGTAATAACCTGAATTAACATAAAACCCTATTTGAACATGTCTGTGATTACTTATTCCTTATGTAAAACATAAAATACTGGATATACTCCTTAAATCCAAAAATGTTGTAAACTCCAACAATGATGGAATAAATAGACCATTAATCAGTTCCAAGGTAGTCAATAATATCCAATATAATTTATCCAAATCAATCATATATTTATTAAAACATAATTATCTCATACATATGAAGGGTTATAATTCCATCAACCATATATTTTCCAAAAAAATTAACTTACAATTGTGTCACTTTACTTGGTACCATACAATATCAAATCCTTAATTAAATAGTACTATAGTATAATCATTATTTAATCCATAATTATTATAATCAGTACACTGCTAAAAAGGTATTCAAATAAAATAATTCTTGAATTGGCATAATAATAATTCCACTTAATCTACGACAATATCATAACTTGATCATTATCCAATAGTATCATCTTGGGTATATTGCTTTGATCATTGGGATATTGATTCACATACTTTCCCATCTACTTGCAGTTTAATCATTGTACATTGGAAACCTTTTTCTTACCCTTGAAATCACACATTTAATGTCCTTTTTCTTTTCACTTATAACAAACTCCCATTACCTTCAAGTATTTAGCAGGGTCATTCTTTTCACAGTTATCACATGTGAGAAAATCATTCTTTCCCTTCTTCCCTTTATCCATCTTTTTCTCCACCATCCTCTTCTTCTCTTGATTCCCTTAAAATCCATAGGACTCTAATAATTCTTTACTTATCATATTAACACATTATACTATTTCTTTATATGATGAGAATATATGGGAGACTATTTCCATTCAAAATTTTGGATTAAGACCATGACAAATAGGATCTTTATTACTGTTTGGAACATGTACATTTGTGGAGTTGTCATTCCTTCTACTAGGCACCATTTCTAAATGATGACATACACTAGGTTAGATCATATCATAATTTATAATCCAAAACTACAAAAATGCATAACTTAAATATTTACACGTATCTAGTATCATAATCATAAAAATGGTTTATTTGGGGACATATTTACTCATAAATTATTTATAATGGTTTTTAAAGAAAATGTGAATTATCCTAAGCATATCCCCTAAGAGTGTCAAACCAGGTGCGCAGTAAGACCCGTTGTCATGTACCAGGTTACCCTGAGTCAAGCCTGAAACACCTTGTCAGAGTTCTTACTCCTAGGTATATCTATGCTAGAACCACATCCACTTGTAGTATCCATATAGGGATGTATTTCTTGGAAGACCCACACAATCTCTATTTCACCAAAATTATAGGATGTTTTTATATACTTATCTTCAAAGTATATATTAGGGTTATGATCCCTAATCTAAGTTTTCTAAATATAGTTTCCAAGGTTGTTTCTAAACTTCCTCTAATACCAACTATAATGTCCCTACCCTAGAAGCCAAAAGCTGATGAATTATTTTAATATATTGGCATGATTATAAGTAATCAAATCCCGAAGGACCGATTAGTTTAGCAGTCTTGGAAAATAGATTACATATATTAAATTTACATTAAAATTAAAAACATAAAATAAAACATTGATAATACTTTGAAAAATCCATTAATCTCCTAGATTAACCCTATATATAAATCATACTACACTTCATGGAATCTTGGAAAAATAAAACATAATAAAGGGGTGAGCTTAGATGCTCAGTAATGTTAAACAATACAACATAAGCTTTTATAAATAAGTATAAACTTTTAAGGGAAGATATAAAATTATAACACAAGGCTTTTAGAAAATTATATTCAGAATGATATGGAAATAATAAATCAAATAATTTCATTTAAACATTCACATGGATATTCTACTAGTCGAATAATCAAATTTAAAATCAATAACTAATCTCATAACGAGGAAATGCATAATTCCTGACATCATAACCAAACCATCAAGTCCTCATGCCAAGACCATTACTATACCGTCAAGACCTTTTTCCAAGACACTATTTTGTCTCATTAGACCTACCGATGCATCAAGGGGCTATATCAGGCCCCACCCATCCCTTATTAAGTCCAATGCATTTCTATTATGAAAAGGGGGAAACATAACATAAAAATTCATATTAAAAATAGCATAAAAAATGTTAATAATTTAACCATAAACCATGAATGGTATAAACATAACACATCCATGGTAAAATATATCATAAACCCTTCAATAAAATATTGAATATTGTATCATAACAATCCAACCTCAAATAATCATAAAATCCAACAAAGGATGTTGAGATATATGAAAATAATTTAATAAATTTATTAAAACTCTTTGAGGGAAATATCCCATTTTTTACTTTGAAATTATTTAGAATCCACACAATTATAAAATAAAACATTTATTTTGAAAATAATTTTATAAGCTTGTAAAGAAAGATTCAAAATTTTAAGGTGTCATAATGGTGGAAAATAACAGCTTACGCCGTATAAGTTAAGAAAAAACTTTCTTTCCTTAAATTTTTTGAAAATGTTATAAAGTAACACATTTGAAAAATGATATAAATATTCATTTTAAAACATTTTGTAAAAATTAAAACATGAGAAAAAATGACTTTAAACAATTGTTGATAATATTTTTAATTTAATTTTAAGAAACATGGACATGGATGATAAGGATGTCCCAATAGATACTTACATACAAACAATCTCGAATAATAACGAGACTATGAAAAAAAACCATAAATGTTTCCTTTTTGAATTTTTTTGAATAAAATTAAAAATAACTATAAAATTTCCTTTATAATCCTTTTATATCCATATAAATAGTTGTGTAAGATAAAATCAATAATATTGAAATGTAAAAAGGATTAATTCTTTAAACATTCAAAGCATCCCATACAGCTTTGAAACATTAAATAATAAGACCAATATCTTCAAATGAATATTTAAATACCATGAAGATAAATGTATTCATGATATTAAATACAATAGGGTAAGTACATAAACCACACACAAGAAATAGGTGGTGAACATGGCTTATATCTCACGAAAATTAAAAGTGAGACATAATTCCCTTACCTTAGGCCTGATACTCTCCATACATGTCAAAAACTCATGTATAATGGTTTTAAACATATTATTAATTTCTACCGGAATCATAATAATATTTATGATATCATATATTATTCATTTATAACTTTATATTACCTATTTATTAATAATTTCTAAGTTAAATCAACATTTTAGGTAATAATCTCTTTCTTTATTGTACGTGTTTTGACTTATTATTCTTGACCGTATTGCTCAGATCATGATTTAATTACTTCTAGAATATATAAGATGATATATATATGATATATATTCAGGATATAAATATATATAATAGATATATATATGAAATGGAATACACTATTCATGGAGAAGGTAGGTCTTACGTACGCATAAACGCTGTCTCCATTTTCTTATCTTATTGAATGGAAGTAAGTGAATGACATATATGTACACGCACACACAGATATATATATATAATTACAATAGTATTATTATGTCACATATTTCATAATAATTCATAATATATATAATAATTCTTGAATGGTGAATGTGGAAGTTGAATCTCATCGCGTCGTGGAGACGGTAAGCCGTACAGACACACGAATGACAATATCATTTCATTAATGGTTAAATGGTATGGAATTAAATGGAATATTAATTTTAAATAAAAAATATCATGTTATATTTAATATTTACATTATTTATACTCATAATTATACCCATAGAAATAAAATGTAAAAGAAAAACAGTTTACACCACGGCGTGGAGACGATAAGCCATACGCACACACACATGGTGATATTGTTTTTCACAGGATGGGTAAAAAGAGGAATATGGTTATATAATAATTATAATGAAATATTATCATGTATAAGGTACTAGATTTATTATTTTAGTATGGAAATAACAGAGAAATAGGAAGTAGAAGAAGAAAATAACTTTGAAATAGGTGATAAAACAATTACCTCTTTTTAGGTGTCTCCTTTTTCTTTACACAAAAGGATTCCTTAGGATGAATTTACACCAAAAGTATAGCCTCTATGATGATTTTAAGGATTTTTGGAGAGGAAATGGTTAGGTATTATCTGATACAAAGGGGTTTGGAGGTGTGAATTAAAGAAAAGGAGAAGTTCCTTTTTATAAGAGGGGTGAGGGGCACTTTTGGAAGATCTTAAAATATTAATTTATTATAAATTTATTTTCGGTTTCAAATAGATCCAAAGTGATTTATTTCTAGGATAAGATGAGTATGGGTCTAAATATACTCAACCAATGAATTTTATACAAGTTTAGGTCATAAAATTAACCTTATCTTTTGGATTTAACCCTTACTTAAATAGTTTAACTCTTACCATGTCTTCTTATATTGTTACACTATAGGGTTAATATAGTTACTATAAAATTCCAAGAGAACCCCAATTGAATCATTAATGAAATCTTTGAAATTATCCAAGTTATTTTTTCTGACCTTACATTTTTATTACTTTTATATCATTTAATAAAATAGTATTTATTTTAAAATAGCATTTATGTCAATTTTAATAATAATCAATATTTTCATTTTTGAAAATATCAAACCAACATGATAACTTCAAACCAATACTTCCAATATGTCACTAAAATGTCTTATTTATCTATAAAATATGTTATTTCATTAATTAAATAATATTATATTTATTTTAATATTATTAATATCATTTATTTGATTCATCCTTTATAATAAATCAATTACTGCATCATCATTGTATCAGAAATAAATTTAACTATTTAATGTATAAAAATTATAAATAAATTATCATGATGTAGATAAATTTATTATATTTCCAATTAATATTTATAGTCAAATTTATCTTATGTATAACCCTATACTAAAAATTATTTAGTTATTAAAATTTGAATATGACACTTTTAGCTCTTCTTTAAATAAAATATAATAAATGTCTTAATTTAACAAAAATGGATTAAAAAGGATCATATTTTCAACCTAATGTTGATTTTGGTAGAAATATACTAATCCAATGAAATTAGGACAAGTTTTAGTGTAATTTTATATTATTATAATATTATTTTTACCTTTAATTACCATATTTATCTTTAATTATGGTAAATAAAATTCAAAATTTACTATTTAAAAAAAATTATTTTGTTCCTATTAGACCAAATTTTTTATCCTAATTACAATAATGTATGTTGGATTTTCAAAATTCAATTCACAGAAGTGGTAAAATTACGTGTAATGCTAATCTTCTAATGTGGCTAGAAGGTGGGTAAAAAGACGTGAAACAATGTTCAATGAATTCTTATATCTAATTATATTATAAAAATTATTCCAATGAACTAAATTGGGTTAATATATGTATTATTTATATATTGTGACTTTGAAACCAATTTAAATTAAAATAATTATTTAAATGAAAAAGTCAGTTTTTAAACAATAATGCAGTGTTTTTCACTATTCATCAAAATTCAAAGTTTTTAGAAAAATACCAAAAATTAACCCGAAGCTAATTTTGATATTCCAAATTCAAAAAATGAAGTCTATCATACCAAATTAAATTTCTATGAGTGTTTAAATTAATTTTATTATTGTTCACAAAAGGACATAAAAAGTAGTTCCTTTAAGAAAATAGTATTTCTAAACATATAATTATTTTACTGAAACTTATACATTTTATTATAAATATGTTTTATTTATGTGAAAAAATTATAAATAACATATAAAATTTATTTATTACTATTCATATTACTATATTTAATGGATATGTTATAAATATATCATTTAAATAATTACAACACTAAAGTGTTGTTTTGTAGAAACTCAATCTTGAATGTTACATAAGCCAAGTCAGTGTTGTGTGCAACAAAAGCTATTGAAGATAACATATAGTGAAATATTGGGGTGTTACAGGAGGATAATATGAAAGAATACAAGTGTGGAAATAAAAAAATGAAAAAAAATAAGAATAATAAAAAGAAAATAAAAAGGGTCCCGAGCCCAGGCCCAACACCCCCGAAGTGTTTATGCCTCTTATAGAAAAATACCCCCCATTACGGACTCAAATGTGGAGTTAAAACATCAATATGGCACTCTATTCAAAAGATATCACTGAAAAAACATTCATAATTAAATAATTTTTTAATTAATTAAATATTAAAATTCCATGAAAATTTTAACAGCTTAGATTTCTACCAAAATCCTATCCTAGGGTAAACAACCTATTTAAGGACTAATAGAATGGTCAAAAAAATTATTTAAGATCACATGATTGGAGAAATTAAAATTTTACACCAAAAGAATTATTGGTAATGAAAATTCAAATTTCTATGGATTTTCTCAAACTATAATGATGTAGGTCATTAAAATCTCCCCACTATAATGATTTTCTCCCTTGAGAAGCCTCAGTGGCCCACCAACCACCATGACCCTACTCTAAGAACTGAAAAAACTAATGCTATCACGATCATCCACTAACCAATATCACAAAACCCACAACTCTCCCAAATTGAGAGACATTCGTCTTTGAAAGATGTAATCTTTCCCATCATAGGAGTATCCTTATCATCACCCTGTAAGAAAAACACTAACCTTTGTGTCCCAGGATTCATCCATCACTGAAAACAGTGACTAGATATGGCCAAATCGCTCACACCAGAGCTCCAACGAAAAAACCATAACATCCACCCACCTCGACTAACTAGAAATAAGAACCTCTATACTCAACATACCACTTAAAAAGTGGATCACACCCTCTAAATTCCTATGGTGCATTCCCCACCATAAGTATTTATTTAAACTACTTTTCAAGCATCGACCTCAACAGTTCCACTGTGACTACACCACTTAGGTTTCATTAAGAACCAAAAAACTCCCAGTGGGCCCGAGCATAACCAAAATGGCACTATGCATAACCATTGCAAACATGTCATTATGAAACAAGGCTTTATCCCAAAAATCAATTCCAACCACCACTCTCCTCATCAATTCAAAGTGATTCCCTATGAACCTCTTACAGGATCTCACACACCTGAATGCACAACAAGACCTAAGCTCACAAAGAAAAAAATCCTAGAAAACCTAGACCAATTCACCTAAACCATCGACCATTCTCATCACACATATCATTTCCAAAAATACAAATCACCCTAGACACTCTTTTTCAAAATTTAGGTACCTACCTCTTTCCATGATCAACCACACGAGCACCCCCACTTGGGTATCGATCCAAAACCATGAGTGTATAACCATGCTATCACTACACCACCCAAACCACAATAAAAAATAATTGGGCCAAAAAACCAACCAAACCTACCATTTCAAGCCAATCATGAGACGATGATCACTCCCAACACTCCAACTATAAGGAACAAGGAAAAATCATGTCTAACCATAAAGTAACCTCCCAATGCAACAATCTCTTGTCGATAAAATACCCAGTGAGTCCCACCAAAGTAATTATCAGCTTCACCCACCCAATCTCTAGATAATACCAAGAACACGAGCTCTACCATAAGACTTGATAGATAACACATGGAAAGAACCAACCCCTCTTCCCAGAAGAGGTTTAAAATTCCTTCACCCTAGCTCAAAATAAGAAATTTAGAAAATAATTACCTCAGGAAAACTTTAGCCTCATCCAAAAATTTATTAGGCATCCTTGATCTCATAGATCCACTAATAGGGCACTCAGATCTCACATCAATCCACAAGGGTCTACCCAAATCCCCTGATTAAGGCACTACATTCCTATCACCATTGAACATCTCACCATGAGATCCATATGACCTATCATTAGAAGAAAATATACATATATACGGTTCAGTTGAGTAGAATTACGCCAAGTATCTATATGTGACAACACCATATAGGTCACTGTGGATACTTTAAACCATTAAACCTCCATATTCAGTGAAACCACACACATGAAGTCATATGTCATGTGAATCCTATGTTCCTATTATAATGCATGAACATTGGCCTCCAGCTCCGGTGCCAATATCCAAAATCAAAAATAAATTATAAATCCACAAATACAATTGCATCACACTAGGTGAAATCATAAAACCATAAAAATATAAACCAATAACAATAATCCCTTTCCCTAACAACTTGGACTTCCTATCAGAAAAGGTGTGCAATGCACACCAGTTTGATATCCATCAAAAGATCTGAAACATAAATAAACCATCTATCTACCAACTCCCCAAATTAGGAAAACAAGTCAGGTTATAATACCATTTTATAACTAACCAAATTGGGTCAAACTAACACATCACTAGATCTTTCTCACCACAAGGCCTCAATTCTGACTCTATATATACTAGATGTTGATGAATAGAAGTAGGGGTCTAAAAGATACTATGGGTAGACTATACCCTTTGTCCAGAGTAAAATAAAAGTGAAAATAACCAAAAAAATCCATATAATAACATAATAGTATGCATAATAAATAAATAGCAACATTATATAAGAAATAAAATGTGGAATACGGTCATATAGACTCAAAAAAATGCTAAAAAAAATATCCCATCAGGATGAAACATAAATAGAATAAATAAAACTACAAATAAATATACTAGGATCCAATGATAAATATGATCTATACCAAATACCCGGTCTCTATATCAATCGAGCTGCTCTAACCCAAACATCAGACTCCACATGAGTAGTCCCACTCGATAAATCAATAATGGGCCTCATCCCCATCCATAGTGTGAATTGTTATCCAACCTAAAAGTAGATATAAAATCTCTATGCACACCAAATTTCACATACATGGGGTGAGAAATAAATCTCAGTAAGCTACCCCAATGGTGAACCTATAGTCTACAAGTTCATATACACATGATATGCCCATAATATTTGAAAACTAATAATAAATAGAATTAAAACATGAACAAGGTAGTAAAAAAAATTCAATAAAATAAATTGGTTTAAATATGAATAAATAAGATCAGAAACCCCGGGTTCTAGTTTGGAACCTGAGGTAAATATTCTCCCTCTTTGGACCATGCTAGAGAATTTATAGCATGCAGATCACCCAACCAAACAACATCAGGGACATCCACCAGAGCTACAAATGAGATCCAATACATCTAAAATAAAACATATCATGGATTTTGGACCTTAGGTCATAATCATATGAACTTATAACAGTAATAAAAAATCAACTGAGAAGTAGGAATCTAATGGCATGATCTGAACCCATGACATGAACTCTACTAAGATTGATAGAACTTGTACAAAGCATGATAGTCTTAAAGAAATAACCAACTCCATAAAATATAAATCAAGTAGGTCAAAGATTGAAACTGAGTTCCTCAAAATACCCATAACCAAGGACACCCAATCCCTAGCCTAGTAAAAATACACTGGCCTAGGATAGGGATTTACACTTCCAGATCATCTATTATCTCCTTAGAATTGTATAATAATAACCAGTAAATAGATAAGAGAAATAGATAAATCTAAGGGATAAAGTCTTGTACAAATATATCTCAAATCTCTCCACACACATCCAATACTGAGTAATAACTACCTCAAATATATTTGGCATAAACTATAAATCATGGGTCAGTCAACTTTCAAACCCATCATCCAAAACGCTGAAACATTATCATCGACCATTTCACAATCAACAAAGATCATTGATTCCAAAGTCACTTGAAACACCAAAAAATCCACTATAGGATGTCATCACTGGTATCTGGGTCATAAAGAAACACCCTACATCACCAATGTTGAGAAAGTATCAACCCCTTGTTGGTTCAACTAAATAATGGGGATCCATTGACCCCCTCGATCACATCCGTTTCAAACCATGAGCCACACTCGATACCTGAAATCTCAATGGTGAATTGACACTAGTCCCAACCATGAACATTAAATCCCCCACAAGGGAATCCACAAAGATAGATCTGGATACCCTATGAGGGGATCCTCTATCCAATAAAAAGCACGAGACAATCCATACATGATATACATATCCAAGCGGCCCTCAATGGCCAAACACTAATCCCCATTCAACAATACACCCACAAGGGAATCCAAAATCATCACCACACAGTTAAGGTCATTCATAACGGTACTCATGATAGCATCAAGAACAGGAAACCCTATAAGGGGTTCCCATTTACAAGAAAAACCTCAGGAAAATCCCACTGTAAGAAAACCTTATCTGACCTCTCTAACATACAACCCATCCTAAGGTATTATCTTTACTATAAGGGGATCCATAATGGATCATTTAGACCCATATAAACACCTTTTGAATGGATCCTAGCCATACCCAACAACCCACAATGTCATCCCAGCCTGAAGGCTCTAATAGATCCAAACCTCAAATGTAGGATCAAAACATTATACAACCGAGCTAATAAGATCAGATCCAAAACATCATTGGGTAACATTTTAAAGAATCATCCAAAATAACCTCAAGTAGATACTATCAGAATCAATCATTCCAAGTCAAATCATAAGATCATAACTCTCACTCAAGCCTCACAATTCACAACACAACTTGTAGAAGGATTTTGAATCCAAACCTCAAGGATATCCTTCCACAAAAACTCAACCAGTCTAAAATATCCCACAAAAAGACTCCAAATGCCAAAGATTTTACACCATAATGATCTATATTGAAAAAAACTCAGAATGGACTACTCATGAGTCTTATTCTGACTCCAAGGTGAGAAAAATGGAAAAAATTCCACAAAAGGAGAAGTACATGGAGTGCATCTCATGTACATGGAATGTACCCCCAACCATCAACCCAGACCATGAACCTCCATCCTGTCATGACCTAACCCACTGGGTCCCACCCAGCTAGTGATAATATAAGTGTGACAACCCCAATCCCATCTCCAACAAGCTAGGGGTTGGAAACAAGTGTCGAGTAGGCATATCCCACTCATGGGGGGTATTATCCTAAGTACCTGAACACACACACCCACACATACAAGATCATACAATGCTGAAAGTAAAGTACAACTGATACTAATGAATGCATAAATATATAATACCACAATTATATTATGACAAAAGTATTGAAAGTAATAAAGGGTCCAAATACAAGCCTACTAAAAACTGCAAAGAGTATAACCTACTCAAAATGAGGGAACTACTTTTAAATGAAACACTAGTAAGAACCTTGGTCTGTTTAGCCCAATACCCATCTCTACCTAATCTTGATCCTCCTAGAACTCCATTAAATTTCTTATCATATGAATAATACATGAAATGTATGGGCAGATCCTATACATGGGTGAGTATAACAATACCCACTAGGACACCCCAAAATAACCGAAAATAAAGCATCAAGAGTAGTTAGCTCATCAATACACTGGTATGTTAATCAATATATGAGACATAACAATAAACAAAAGAATAAACCAGATATAATAATAAATGAAAACAGGTATAAAAAGGGTTTCAACCAACAATGCTGGCCACATGATTCTACTCAAGGCTTCTCATTTAGTAGAAACCACTCCATGAACCAGGATTTCATTGATGACACTCATCTGAGAAGTTATTCTCATCTGAACTCTCCAAAATTTACTCTTTGGATATATGAAGATCATGCTACCCAGATAGGGGATTACACTGAGGACTACTAGGTTATTCCACCAACCATACTGGATCAATATGCTAGATATGGGATCAATTCCCTATGCATGGTGGCCACACTGATACCATGAACCCCACCCAATAAGGAGGAATATGATAGATGATCCCATCCCTAGAATCATAGAGGGATACCAAAAACTCTATCCAAATTAGAACTCATAAATGGGATCAAAATCCTATACTAAGGATGTAATTCCATACTATACCCTCATAGGGATAGACCAAGGGATCTCACTCAACTGAACTTGGTCTATACTAAAGAGATGAAGGTATCTAATCTATCTTTGAGGAATTATATGGTGTGTATAGAGGGTACATGATGTGTACCTCTAATACCAGACCTATCCATGTTCATGATCATGTACACATGGTCATTCTTATGTACCTTTTTCCATGATCACGTACACCTAGCCATGCCCATGTACTGTGGCCATTCCTATGTACCTGGTCGAGCCCGAGTATCATGTCATACCTATATACTATACCCATGACTATGTGCTCAGCCATGTTCATGCCCATGTATTCTCTAGGATTCATGATAAGCCATCATCATAGGGTCACACATCATGTGACATGTGGCACATAATGTGTGATTTTTTATTTCATGATAAACCCTAGCATCGAAGCCAAGGAACTCACAAAACATGTTTTCTTTAGTTACTTGCCATGTAAAATATATTTTTATATATTTTGTGGTTTATTAAAATGTTATTATGATTTTTTCACCACCACCACAAATCACGCTTAGGTATTGCAAATATGGGGTTAATCGGCCTCACTGTTTCCACTTTCTAGAATCTATCTATCAAATCCGATCGAGAATCACCACCATAACACCACGTCATATGAATGCTAAAAGTTATGAATTGGGGGACCTATGATCCACCCCAATCTACCTTCAATCTCCCACCATAATCATTTCACCTTGACTGCACCCTCAATCATGAGCCACATCTATACTATCATTCTGTTTCACTAAAGAACGATCACATAATGATCAAATATTGGGTATTCATAGAACCACCATCCAAAGGAATTGATGATGATGAACATGTGAAGAAATGAAGGAGAAATGTACAACACAAAAATGTGGAAATAACCTTAGCAATTTTTTGGTTTGGCCTTGAATCATTTCTGTTATAACAACTAATGAAGAGTAAACAAATAATAAATCAATTCCTATAAATCCCAGGAAGAAATAAACTAGAACCTTCAAGAATGACCGACTCATGAATCAAACTGCTAGAATAATTGATTCACATTCATCATGGGTTAAACAACGGGGAATTTAAATAATGGAAAACTACACCCTACCTTGGTTTTAGATCAATCATTGATGAATAACGGTCCTACATCTTCTTTATTGGTGATACCCACAAGCTCTGATTGGCACATCTGTTTTTAATCCATGATCTTATATTCTCTATTTGAGAATCCTCTAAGAACACTCCTCCAATGGATCCTCTCAATCCCTAGGGTTATTAGGCTAACCCTAGAGCCTATCCTTAATAGGATTTTTATAAAGAGTGGATTTGGTCACTGCGTCATAATAATAAATAAATAAATAAATATATTTATTTCATTATTTTTGTTCACGATAACATTTAAAAAAAATGCATGATTCCAAAATAAGTTATGTTGTTTATAGGGTAAAACCCATGTTTTGGACTCAACCGTGGTCTCAAATTTCCCATATGAGTCCCCATTTGAGGGTTATTTCACTATTTAAGGAAAATTATGTGTGTTTGATATTAAGATAATTAATATTTTTATTAAATCACTACTTGGATCACTGAGTATCAGAATATTATGATGTCATAGCACCAAACTTCAAAAATATTATTAGATATATTTCAAAGATTTACATGAAAAAATATATATGTTACATTATCTAAACCTTAGATATTTTCATGCTAAAAAGTTCAAAATACTACTAAAAAAAAGATGTGGGTACTGAGCTTGCATCTAGGTATCCCACTCCCAGGTTCTCTCTAGCAGATTCCCATTCTTCCACCAGACATACACCAAGGTAATCACTGGTCCATAGAAGATATTCTCTTACTGATCCTCAATCTCCACTGCATACTTAGCAAATGTAGATTCATCCTGAAATTAAAACTCTTCCTAGTTAATAAAATGTGACAATTCTTTCAAATACCTCCTCAACTGTGACACATGGAATATGTGATGTACCTGGTCTAACTACAATAGTCAGGACAAGAGGTACGCCACCTCACTTACCCTACACAGTATCTAGAAAGGGACAATTAACCTTGTAGATAACTTTCTATCCTGACCAAGTCTCTGTAATCCATGTCGCTGTGATACCTTCAGGAACACATGGTCTCCCTATTCAAACTCCAAAGGCCTCCATCGTTAGTTCACATAGAAGTTCCGAGAGCTCTATGAAGTCCTCATATGCTCTTAGATGATTTTTACCTTTTCTGTTGTAGCTCTCACCAACTCCAAGACCATGATGATTACTTTCTTGGATCAATTCAACATAGTGTTGACTTCTAGGGTCACCTGTAAAAATCCTCAAATGGTTCCATATTGATGGTGGAATGGTAGTTGTTGTTGTACTCAAAATCCACTAAGGGTAGGTGATCCTCCCAACTATGACCAAATTATAACAGCTAAGACCATAACATGTCCACTAGAACTTGAATGGTCTGCTCATTTTGACCATTTTATAAGGGTGAAATGCCATGCTCAAACGTAATTGATTCCAAAAGACCTCATATAATCCTCTCCATAATTGTGACATGAAGCAAGCATCATGATCTGAAAAAATTATCTTGGGAACTCTATGGAGCCGGACTATCTCCTACATGTAAAGATGTCCTAAACTCTCTACTGAACTATACTCTATGATAGCTAGAAAGTGATCCTACTTGGTGATTTGGTCTACGATAACCCATATGGGATCGTGTCCCTTAAAATTCTATGGAAGACCCATCATGGATAGATATACCATTCCACTTCCATTATTTCACCTCAAGGGGTTGAGCTAAACCCGCTAGAACCTGGTGTTCAACCTTTACCTTCTAACAAGTGAGGCATCGATAGAAAAACTATGATACACTCTTCTTTATACCTAGCCACTATAACTAACATCATAGGTCCTATTACATCTTTTACACATCAGTTTGTACTTCCAAGAGGGTTGTATGAAACTCTATCATCACCTCCTCACACAACGCCAAGGAGGGACAAGCCTACAACCCAGGTCCTAAAAATATCTAGAACCAAGGACACCCAACCCCTAGCTGGGTAAAAATCCACTTTCCTAGAAGAAGAATTTACAATTCTAGATCATCCATTAGCTACTTAGACTCATATAAAAATAACCAATCATTATATAAGAGAACTATTAAAGTATAAGGTCTAAATTATAGTTTAAATATATCCCAAAGATCTCCTCCTACATCTAATCATGAGTAATAGCTACCTCAAATATCTCTTACATAAACTATAAAGCATGGGTCAGTAAACTCTCTAACCCATCATCCAAACTGCTGAAACATCATCATCGACCATCTCACAATTGAAAAATATTAGGGCTTCCATATTCCCTTGAAACACCAAAACAACCACTATAGGCTCTCATCACTAGTCTCTGCGTAATAAAGGAACACTCGACATCACCAATGTTGAGCAAGTATTGACCCCTTGCTGGCTCAACCAAAGCATGGGTATCCCTCAGTCCCCTTGATCACATCTATCTCAAACCACAAGCCACACCCAATACCTAAAAGATCAATGGTGACTCAACACTAGTTCCAACCATGACCATTAACTCTCCCACAAGGCAATCCACAAAGATAGATTAGGATACCCTATGAGGTGAACCTCCATCACATACAAACACGAGACAAGCCTAACATGAGATACATCTCCAAGAGGCCCTCAACATACAAACACTAAT
This sequence comes from Viscum album, assembly GCA_963277665.1. Taxonomy (NCBI): domain Eukaryota; kingdom Viridiplantae; phylum Streptophyta; class Magnoliopsida; order Santalales; family Viscaceae; genus Viscum; species Viscum album. The sequence continues at coordinate 208,932,780 of OY728166.1, forward strand.
CCCCATTCAACAATGTACCCACAAGTGAATCCAAAATAATCACCACACACTCAAGGGAATTCACAATGGAACTCATGATAGCATCAAGAATAGAAAACCCTATAAGAGGTTCCCATTTTCAAGAAAAACCTTCAGCAAATCCTATTGAGAGAAAACATTATCTGACCTCCCTAACATAAAACCCATCCTAGGGTATTATCTTACCCATAATGGAATCCATAATGGGTCACTTAGACCCATATCAATGTCTCCTGAATGGATCCTAGCCATACCCAACACTCTACAATGTCATCCCATCCCGAAGGATCCAATAGATCCAAAACTCAAATGTAGGATAAAAACCTTATATAATTAGTCTAATAAGATCTGATCCAAAACATCATTGGGTCCCATATTCATGAATCATCCAAAAGAACCTCAAGTAGATACTCTTGGAAACACTCATTCCAAGTCAAACCATAATCTCATAACTCTCACTCAAGCCTCATAATGCACAACCCAACCTATAGGAGGATTTTAAATCCAAAACTCAATGATATCCTTCCCCCAAAACTCAACCTATATAAAACATCAAAAAAATAGACCCCAAATTCCAACGAGTTTTCAAAATCATGATCTATATCGAAAAAAACTCAGAATAGACTACTCATGGGTCCAATTTTGACTATAGGGTGATAAAAATGAAAAAAATCCCTCAAAAGGGGAAGTACACAGAGTGCATATAGTGTACACAACATATGCCCCCAACCACCAACCCAAACCATGAACCTCTATACTATCACAACCTAACCCACTAGGGCCCACCTGGCTAGAGATAAGCTAAGCATGACAATCCCAATCCCTCCTCTAATAAGAAAGGGATTGAAGGTCAATGTTGAGTAGAAATATCCCACACATGAGGGAAATTAGCCTAAGTAACTAAACACACATACACATAAAGATATCCAAGATCATAAATACTTAAAGAAAATTACAATTGATACCAATGCATGCATACATATATAATCCCAAAATTAGAGTATGAAAACAGTACTGAAATTAATAAAGGGGTCAACTACAATCCCACTTACAACTGAAAAGAGTATAACCTACTCAAAAAGAGGGGAATACTATTAAAATTAAACACTAGTAGGAACCTCAATTTGTCTATCCCAATACCAATCTTTGACTAATCCCAATCCTCCCAAGACTCCATAAAATGTCCTATCATCTACATAAGACATGACATGTGTAGGTAGAGCCCATGCAGGAGTGAGTATAACAATACCCAGTAGGAAACCCTGAAATAACCAAACATAAAGCATAAAGAGTAGTTAGATCATCAATAGAAAAGTATGTAAATCAAGATAAAAGACATTACGATAAATAGAGGAATGACCTAGATATACTCATAACTAACAACCGATCTAAAAAGAGTTTCAACCAATAATTCCAACCACAAGATTATACTCAAGGATTAAAGGTAATGATAATTTTGTAGAAACCTATCCGTGAGACATGATTTCACCGACGAAACTCATCCAAGAGGTTTTTCTCATTTGACCTCGCCAAAATGTACTCATTATATCTCTGAAGATCAAGCTTCTCAGATAAGGGATCACACTCAAGACTACTAGGGGATTCCACCAACCCTACTGAATCAATATTCTTGATAAGGGATTAATTCCCCATACATGGTGGTCACACTGATACCTTGAACCCCTCTAAGTAAGGATATGATAGAGGATCCCCCTAGCCTCATATAAGGATACCACAAACTCTATCCAATGAAAAATTCATAGAGGTGATCACAATCCTATACCAAGGATGCAATTCCACACTATACACTCATAGGGATAGACCAAGGAATCTCACTCAATTGAAACTAGTCTATACTAAATACATGAATGGATCTAATCCATCTTTGAGGAATTAGACAGTGTGTATAGAGGGTACATGATGTGTACCTATATTCTTGGACTTTACCATGTATATGCCAGTGTACACCTGGCCATGCCTATGGACCTTTCCCATTCTCGTGTACACCTGGCCATTCCTGTGTACTATGGACATGCCTATGTACCTATCCATGTATGAGTACTGGGCCGTGCTCATATACTCTACCCACTCCCATGTGCCAAGACATGTCTTTTCCCGTGTATCCTTTAGGATACATGCCGACCCTCCAGCACCGGGCCACATAGCATGTTACACATGTCACACAACGTATGATATTTTATTTAATGATAAACCCTAGTGCCGTAGCCAAGGAACTCACACAATGTGTGTTCTTTAGTTACATGACATGTAAAATGGATTTTTATATATTTAATGGGTTATTCATGTGTTCTTCCAATTTTTTAACCACCACCACAAATCACACTTAGTTATTGAAAATTTTGGGTTGACCGGCCTCCCTGTTGTTGCTTTATTGAATATTTCCATCAAATCTTATTGAGAATTACCACCATAGCACCATGTCATCCAAATGTTGAATGTTATGAATTGGGAGACCTCCAATCAGTTCTGATCTACCTACAATCTACCACCATCATCATTTCACCTCAATCAAAACCTAAATCATGAGCCTCATCTATGGTATCAATCTATTGCACTGAAGAAAGGTCACTTAATGATCAAATACCAGGTATTATTTGAACCACCATCCAAAGGAATTGATGATGATTAACATGTGAAGAAATGAGGGAGAAATTCACAAACAAAAAATATGGAAAGAAAGTTATCCATTTTTTGGGTTCATATTGATTCATTGTCATTATAATAACTAATAAAGAGTAAAAAAATAATAAATCAATTCCCCTAAATCCTAGGAAGAAATAAACTAGAACCCTCAAGAAAGATCGACTCACAAATCAAAATGCTTGAATAATTGATTCTTGTTTTTCATGGGTTAAATAATGGTTGAATTTAAAGTGTGGATAACTAAACCCTACCTTGGTTTTAGATAAATATATTTTGAATAATGGCCCTACATATTTTCTATTGGTGAGATCCACAAGATTTTATTAGCACATCGATTTCCAATCCTTGATCTGCCATTTTTTTGAGAATCATATAAGAATGCTCCTAAAAAAACTCCTCTCAATCCCTAGGGTTATGAGGCTAACCCTAGAGCCTGACCATGATAGTATTTTTATAAAGAGTGGATTAGGTAACTTATCCATAATAATAAATAGATAAATAAATTAATTTATTTCATTATTTTCGTCCATGATAACATTTTAAAAAAAATTCATGACGTCGACCTAAGTTATATTGTTCCTAGGGTAAAACCCATGTTTTAGACTCAATGGCGGTCTCATATTTATCATATGATTCCCCATTAGGAAGTAATTTCACTATTTAAGAAAATTACGTGGGCGTGATATTAAGATAATTAATATTTTTATTAAATCACTAGTGGGATCTATGAGCTTATAAGTCTTGTGCTATCTTAGCAGCTAACTTTGAAAATATTATTAGATATATTTCAAAGCTTTACATGGGAAAAAAGTTACATTCTCTCAATCTCAGATATTTTCACCCTGAAAAGTGAAAAAGACTATTAAAAAAAGATGTGGGTACTGAGCTCGCATCTGAGTCCCCCACTTCCAGGTGCTCTCTAGAATATTCCCATACTACCACCAAACACAAACTAAGGGAATCACCGAATAATAGAGGATATTCTATTGCTGACCCCCAATATCCATCGAGTAATTTGAAAAGGTAGCTCTATCTTCAATGTATAATTCATCCTTGTCAATAACATGCAACAATTCATGAACATACCTCATCAACTACAACACATTGAACATGTAATGTGCCTGGTATAACTATGACGGTAGGTTCCAATAGTACACCACCTCACTGACCCTACACAGTATCTGGAAGGGGCCAATGAACCTTGGAGATAACTTTCCATCCTGACCAAATCTCTGCAATCCATGTCAAGGTGAGATCTTCAGGAACACATGGTACCCCTATTTAAACTCCTAAGGCCTCCATTATTAGTTTTTGTAGGACTTACGAAAGATTTGTGCAGTCCTCATCTGCTCCTAGATGATATGTACCTTCTCTATTGTATCTCGTACCAACTCTGAGACTATGATGCTGAATCTCCTAGATCAATCCAATATAGTGTCAACCTCCAGGGTCACCCGTATAAAGCCTAGAATGGTTCTATATTGATGGTAGAATGGTAGTTTTTGTTGTACTCAAACTTTACCAAGGGTATGTGATCCTACCAACTACGACCAAAGTCAAACAACCAAGCCCATAACATGTCCACTAGAACATTAATGGTCCACTCAGTTTGGCCATCAGTCTAGGGGTGAAATGACATGCTCAAAAATAATTGAGTCCCCAAGGCCTTCTATAATCCTCTCCATAATTTTGACATGAAGTGAGCATCATGATCTGAAACAATCATCTTAGTAAATACATGGATCTAGGATATATCCTGCACATAAAGGTGTCCCAATATCTCTACTATACTCTTTTATTAGATATCTAGAAAGTGGGATGACTTGGTAATCCTTTCTATGATCATCTATATGGAATCATGACCCCTAGAAGTATATGGAAGACCCATTATGAAGTCCATAGATATACCATTCCACTTCTATTCTAAAACCTCAAGGGGTTGAGCTAAACCCACTAGAACCTGGTGTTCAACCTTAAACTTCTAAAAAGAGAGGCATCGATATACAAACTATGATACACTCTTCTTCATACCTATCCAATAGAACTAATTTCATAGGTCATAGTTCATCTTTTCCACACCTGGTTGTACTACCATAGGGGATGTATGAAACTACCTCACCACCTCCTCACACAAATTCACTGGAACCATCATCTTTCCTATGAAAAGGATGATTTGTTCTCCACATTAAAAAAATCCATTAGGAGCACGCCCAATGGATATCTAATAACGTAAGGTCTCAAAGTCATCATATCTATGTTAAGCTCCATTAACACAATGTAGAACCAATGAGGTAATAACAATCTACTGGAGGTAAGCTACACCATCATTATCGACAAGGGGAAATTGTAATGAGTCTAATTGCTCTGAAGTCTCATCAAAAAATTGAGACCAAGATCTCCTAATGAGAGAATATACCATTAAATTACCCTTACCAAGAGTATAGACTATATTGATTTCATAATCTTAGAGGAAATCTATCCATCACTTTTATCTCAAGATAATATACTTCTGAGAAAATATATACTTGAGGATTTTGTGGTTAGAATAGACGATAAACCGATCACCCTTAAGAAAGTTTCACCATATCTTTAAGGATAAGACTACAACTACCAACTAAAGATCATGGGTTGCATAGTTATTATCATGCATTCTCAAATGCTAAGACCCATAGAATATCATAGCCTACCTATTCATTAAAAAACAACCAAGTTTGGTCCCTAAGGCATCACAAAACACTACATACTTGACACCCTCCTCTAGAAATATCAAGATGAGGGAACTATTCAATCTCTAATGTAACTCCTAAAAGGAATGATTGAACCACTGGGATAAATGAAAGGCTTCCCATTTTGGGTCAATTCAATCAAAGGTGTTGATATCCTAAAGAAATCTAGCATGAATCTCCTGTAGTATCCTTCCAATCCAAGGAAGTTCCACAAATTATTCATACCCTTGGGTGGCTCATAGGATAACACTACATCAACCTTTTCCGGGTCCATTACTACACCATCAGTAGAGATGAAATTTCCCAAAAAATGAACCTGCTAAATTCATAACTGAAACTTTGAGATATTCCCATAAAGATAATTTTGTCTAAGTATGTCCATTATCATCCTCAAGTGTCTCGTATAGTCATATCAAATACAGAGTGTACTAGGATACCATCGATGAATACCACCACAAGACGGTCTAATAAAGGATAAAATATCCAGTTCATGATTCTCATAAACATAATTGGGGAATTCATTATTCCAAAAGACATCAACAAGTACTCATAATGACCTTAGGGCCATCGTAATTCTAGATTTTCTATATCCTCATACCATACTTGAAGATGGTGATATCCTGACCTAAGGTCAATCTTAGAGAACAATCACACTAATATAAATTTATCAAAGAGTCAATTGATCCTCGGTAGTAGATAATTATTATTCATAGTCACCTATTTTAGGAAATGATAATACACACACAACCTTAAGATCCATTCTGATTTCTTGGTGAATAACAATAAGGATGACCAGGGGAAACACTATTTATAAAAAATTCCTTTATCTACAAGTCCACCAACTGCACCATCATCTCGTTATGATCTACAGTATCCATATGATATGTTGAAATAGATATAGGGTCCATCCTTGGGTGAAAGTAAATAAAAAAATATATCTATCAGTATAGAGGTAAGCACATTAAATCCTTAGGAAAGAAATCCCTATATACTCTATCACCACTACAGGGAACTAAAAGCCCATAACATCTGCTACTCTAAGGTAAATACTAGCCAACTGGTGAGTAATTGGTTGTATCCTCCTATATATGATCTCATACTTCTCTTCTTGGTTTTCCTTTTCACTTATAAAGGAAAAAAAGATTTCTTCACCATGGATAGATCACATCCTATTACTAAAACAGAAAATTTGGGCATAAACTATGGATATCCAATACATACCTAATATGATGTTGTAATAAATCATAATTGTGTAAAATAGATCCTGTTAGAAACTCTCACATCTAAGATTTAGATCACACTATCAGAAAAAGTGTGTGATCATTGAGTCACCTTCGGTAAGAGTCTCCAAATGTAAGGGTTGAGATAAGGAATCAACTAGAATATCTAAGTCTCAAACTAGAGAAGTAGAAATAAAAGAGTGGCTCACACCCCTATCTATAAGTATTTTAGATAAATTATATAATACAAAAATCATGCCTCTAATCATCCCAAGAGTGTCGGGGTTATAGGCCTCCAATGCCTGTAGCTGTCCTTATCCCTATCCACCAGTTCCCTAAGATTGGTGTGGAACACCTGGGGGTGGTGGTGGTAATAGTTCAAACTGCCTGCCACCTCTTGATACTCTCCTCGATCCTATTCCACATTCACTTACCTATAACCTCCATCTTCATACCACTATCTCTTCCTAGGTGGTTTATCATCCATCTCCCTATCATATATATGATGGGTTGGAAAATCCAGAGAAATATGTTCCCGATCGTCGTAAGAGAAGAACTACATCTCTCTAGTCAAACTTGATCCATATTAAGATCCTTGAACTATTGATCCTCTATCATGGGATTTTCTCTTGAATAATATCTCATGCCAAGATCCCTATGATTATCATCATCTACCTTTTTCCGAGGTCTTAGCTCCAGTGTACCCACTACCAACACCCACTTTCAACATTTTCTCTTCCAAGAAGATCTCCACTACTAAGGTCCAATAAATCACTCCATTATTGGGAATAAAAAGATACATCAATCTAACCTTGATATCTTGGTTTAATCCCTACTCAATGGTTCATGTTATGAATAATGGATCTGTAACCATATACAGGGAGTATCGTGAAAGGTCAGTGGACCTCACCGAGTACTCTTCCTTGATCATACTTCCCTGTTGCAACTATAGAAGCACATGAATGTGTACTAATCGAAACATTTATGAAAAAAAATTCTTCTTAAAGAGACACCTAAAATCTAACCAAGAGAGAGTTGTCTCATCATGTGACTGAGTCACTAGACTCCACCATCACCCAATGGATCCCTAAATAATAATCAATGTTAGGACCACCATCTGATAAGCTGGTGTCCTCAAAAGGTGAAAAAACTTGAGAGACTACCTATATCCATTCCTCAGCTACCTGGGGGTTTGGATTACCCAAAAACATGGGAGGATACTTCCTCTAAAACTTTTGGGGTGCGCTCATCTTGTATACATGCTATTTTGGTACTACCAGTTCAAAATATTGATCAATAGGTGGTGGCATAACTAGAAAGCCACCCGAAGGCACCACCTCATGTACATGACCTTGTACTAAATCCTCTTCACTCAGAATATCATCCATGTGATCATGTTGTGGAATCCTATATAGCTATACTCATGAAGGTATCCATAAATAAACAAGACGCACCATAGTCAATGAGTATATCTAGGGAGATGACTCAAAAAGGACATGAAAACCATAACCCATTCCTATAGGATGCTTGTACCAATATTTTACTTGCAACCAGTGCCTACATGTACCAAGTCAAAAATAAGGTTATTAGAGTCCTGGTGAATGAATACATCGACCACCACACCAAAACTGGAGTCCCTGGCCTAAAAGACAAACTTGAAACACTTTAACACTATTACTATAAATCCAAAACCAAACCTTAAAGATAGAAAAACTCCAAAATATAGTCCTAAGGTAGACTAACTTCCGTTGATACTACTCTATCACAACCCAACCCATCAGGGCCAATCTGTATAGCAATAAGCTAAGTGTGACAACCCTAAGCCTGTGTCCAATAGACTAGGGGCTGGAGACCAGTGCTGAGTAGGCATATCCTTCACATGGGTGGAATTATCCTAAGAACCTATATGCATGAACACATATACAAGATAATATAATGATAAAAGCAAAGTACAACTGATACCAATGAATGCATACATCTATAATCCCACAACCAGAGTATGGAAAAGGTACTAAAAGCAATAAAGGGGACAAATATAAGCCAACCAAAAACTGAAAAGAGACCAACCTTCTCAAAATGATGGGACTACTATCAAATGAAACACTTGTAAGAATATAGTTTTTTTAACTCAATACTAAGCTCCACCTACTCCCAGTCCTCCCAGGACTCTGTCAAATGGCCTGTCATCTACATAAGACACAACATGTATGGGAAGATCCCATGCATGAGTGAGTATAACAATAACCAGTAGGACAACATAAAATAACAAAACATGAAGTATCAAGAGTATCCATCTCATAAATACACAAGTATTTAATTTAAGATATGTTACATAATTATAAAAAAAGGAATAAACTAGATATACTCATAATAGAAAACCATTCTAAAATGAGTCTCAACCAACACTTCCAGCCACATAATTCATCTTGAGGATTTAAGGTAATGATATTGTAGGATAAAAAACTATATGATCTATGCTTTCACTGATGACACTCTTGAAAGAGGTCATGCTCATCTTGCCATTCCAATATATACTCACTGAATCTCTGAAGATCATGCTTCCTAGATAGGTGATCACACCCATGAATACTAGTGGACACCACCAACCCTAATAGATGAATCTTATAGATAGGGTATTGGAACCCTATGCATGGTGGTCACACCAATACTATAAACCCTGCCTAGGAAGGATATGATAGAGGATATAATCCCAGGGCTCATGGAGGGATACCAAGAACTCTATTCGAATCAGAACCCATAGAGGGGATCACAATCCTATAATGAGGATTTAATTCCACACTGTACCCTTATAGAGATAAACCAAGGAATCTCAATCAACCAAACCTAGTCTATACCGAATAAAAGGAGGTATCTAAGACATCTTTGAGGAAGTACACAATGTGTATAGAGGGTACATGATGTGTACCTCTAATCCCAAACCTTTCCATGACTGTGATCATGCACCTTTTCCTATTGCTACATACACCGGGTCATGTCCATGTACTTTTTCTTATGCCCATGTACACTTGGTCATGACTATGTACTATGGTCATTCCCGTATAACTATCTATGTCTAAGTACCAGGCTGTGATTGTATACTCTACCCATGTTCATGTGACCGACCATGTCCATTCCCTTTTATCCTCTGAGATACATGCCAAGTATCCATCACATGGTCACATAATGTGATACACATGTCATATGGTGTGTGATATTTTTATTCATGAGAAAACCTAGCTCCAAATCCAAGGACCCCACACAATATGTGATCTTTAGTTACATGCCATGTAATGCATACTTTTTCTGATTTCATGGTTTATTAATGTATTTTTATGATTTCATCACCGCTACCGCAAATCATGCTTGGGTATTTCAGATATAGGGTTGAATGGACTCACTGTTTCCACTTGTAGGAATTATATCTTCATATCCGATTAGGAATCACCATCATAGAACCGAACCATATGAATGTTGAAAGTCATGAATTGGGGAACCTCTAATACATCCCAATATACCTCGGGTGTAACGACCCAAAGTTTCATTAATGAAAAATCCCTCTTGATCTAGTTAAATGTATCTTTATGAAAAATATTTTTATAAGATGTCAACTTCTTTGGTTTTATGTTAAGAATTTTGACCATTGTTAAATATAGGACTTTAACAAATCCAATTTACTCAGACAAAAGAAGCGATGGCATCATACAGTAGAATTGCCCCATACGAAGCCCATTTGTCGGAGCTCAGAAAAGAGGTGGCATCCTTGGGGTTCTCCCTTGACCAAGCCCAAGATGAGCTTCATCATGTCAAGCTCTAACATGACCGTCTACGGGAAAAGTGGAAGTTGATTGAAATTACCACTCGAGCGATGTTATCCGAGCCACCCCAAGAGTTTGTCACCATCGCACACCTTACCCTTAGGTCTTATGCGACTGTTTTAAGGGGTTATGTAACAAATAAGTAGTACTATGTTCATGTACATTATTTTTGTATATAACAATGAATATAATTTCTAGTCATTTTTGTATAAATAGTTTTTAAAGTACAAATGGTGTTTTTAGTTATTATTTAGTTAAGAAATATATTTTATTAAATTAAGGGATTTTTGAATTAAATAATATTTTAATAAAATAATAATAATATTATTAAATTAATTTTTATTAAATATAAATTATCTTATAATTTTATGAATGAAATTAAATTTTTTATTAAGGTTTGAAAGCCATTTCTGTCAAAACCCGTGAATTTTCGATAAATGTCGGTTTTTATTTTAAAAGTGAAAATTAAAATATTTATAAAATTATTTAGATAAAATAAATGTTATTTCTGTAATTAGGACGTCGAAATTATCCAACGGTGAATTTTTCATAAATTTCTGAGACAGTCAAATTTTTGGGTAAAAATTAAATACCGTTTAAATATATAATGTGTTTTATGACATCATAATGACCCAATAGTGATGTAATAAAATACTATAAGCTTTATGTTCGGCCAATATATGTTTTAAAATTAAAATAAAGTGATTTTTGATTTGTTTGACTTATTTTTCAAAGCATTAATGGACCCCTCAAGACTTATTCAACACTTTGCCTTTTTAAATTAATTTCCATGGGAGTGTGACTCACCTCCACATAAGAAACCTTATTATTTTAAGAAGTTCAGACTTTGTCCTTATAAAATAATTTCTTCCTATTAACTTTTCCAAACACCATGGGCAAAAACCATGGGATGGTTTGTGGTTTGGATTAATTTAATATAAGGGGTCCCAAACCTAAATAATAAAGAATTCCCTCACCTTTCCTATATAAACCCACCCAAGCTCCCACTTCCTCCTCACTCAAATCCATTGAAGTTAGTCCAAACTCTACCCTACTATCTCTATAATCCTCCCAAGGTGCCCCAATCTCCCAAGAATCCTCTCACAAGCCTCTCTCTAGCCTTTGGAAGCACACTTCCGAGTAAGGGTTTTTTCTTCCTTTCTCATTTTTGTCCAATTTTCTTTAAGTTGTTTTGCCCTTTTATTTTCAATTATAAATGTTGGGGTATGGTTTCACCCCCCCCTAATACTGCCCTATTTATGTTTTAATGATGGGAGACCCGTTCTCTCTCATTAAATGCCTCCCATGTACACCAGTTACTATGCTGAAATTTCGAAAGGAACTTCTCTCTCCTCTTTTAAATTCAAGCAATACTTTTGTATCATGAATCTAAATTCCATTTCAATTGTTGGGACATATATATATATATGACCTCCTTACTTTCCATTACATGTAAATATGATGAGGAACCCCTTTCTCTCTCATCAACCATTTTTATGAATTCTTGTGTCACGCCGTTACACTGCCGAAATCGCACCGATTTTCTAAGCCAATGCCATTGTGTAGTGGATACCATGCCCATTTCTCCATCAAGGGTATCCACCTTTATGAACCTTTAGATATTGATTACAAAGTTTCATGTATTAATTCCACATTCCTTTATCGTGGAATAAATGTTTATGTTTTGTGAATCCATGTTTTATGATCCATGTGGCACACTTATGCATGAAATGAAATGTTTAAGAAGGGTGCGCCCTTATAGCGCTCCAATGCATTGGGTAAAGTATAGTATCATGATACTTCATGTGCAATGAGTGTTGACTCATGATAATTCAAGTGCAACGAGGGTTTACTCATTCTTTATGTGCAATGAGGATTTACTCATGCTCCATGTGCAATGGGCTTTGGCTCATGCTAATTCCATGTTAAGTGTTGTTGCCACATTTCCATGTTATGATTATCATGATTTATCATGCCTTTATGTTCACATTTTTCTTATTCTATATTTATATGCCTATTGTCTAACATGTATTGTACTCCTCATGTTATTCCATGTGTAATCCCTTACTGGGCTTTATAGCTCACCCTTTTCTTATGCATGTCCTCAGGTTATCCCATGCAATGTTAAGTACGAAGGAATGTAGTGGTCATGTAAAGGAAGTTTTCAATAAAGATGTTGTATTTCATGTTTTAAGTTTTTATGTAATGATCCTATGCCCCAAATACACTAACCCTATCGATCTTCTTTGTTGTATCAAGTGAAGTTTTATGTAATAAATCATGTTTAAGTTTTAATAAAAAGCAGGGTTGTCATAGTTGGTATCAGAGGATAGGTTTGGTTATTTTTGGGATTAGGAAACCCTAGTAAATCCCTGGAGACAAGACTAAGTATAATAAAAATATCCCTAAGTTTTGGTGAGTATTGAGTAAGTGGTTTGTCAAGAAAATACATCCCTGTCTGGATACGAGCAGGTAGAGGTGGCTCTGGCACAGATGTATCCTAGGGGTAAAACCAAAAAACACCGCTTTGAGCTAGACTTGGACGGGAACTAGTGCACGACAACGGGCCTTGCTGAACTCTTGGTTACGACACTCCCGAGGGATACGTTTTGATATATTCACAAGCTTAGTATGAACCCTTATTAAGGGAATTAAAAAAATGCCCCTAAGAATATATGTTAGAAAGTAGATCATGAAAAGCCTAGATTGAAGCCTATATACTCATGAGTTAAGGAAATGAAAGTTTATTTATAAGTCATCAACTTTTGTCTTTAGATTACCCTTTATGTATTACCCCTAACTTTCCTTTTATTCCAGCCAATGGCCGGTAATAGGATGACTCGGGCTAACAACCGTTGTGAAGATCAGTGTGATGACTGTACTAATGAGATGCCCAATCCAATGGGAGCGGGAATCACGAACTTTGTCATGATTCTCTCTCAGCTAACTCAAGTTTTGAATAGAAAAACAGGTCAAGAGGAACGTTCAACCCCCCTAAGAAAGAACAAGTCGCTATCAAGAGCTTCATGAGACAAAGGCCTCCTACTTTTAGTGGATCATTCGATCCCATGATCGCTGAACAATGGATCAACTCCATTGAAAAGATCTTCTCCATCCTTCAATGTTCTGAACAAGAGAAGGTTCTCCTGGTTGCTTATCATATGGAGGGTGAAGCTGATCAATGGTGGATGTTGATAAAAAATACGAAGCCTGAGGAGGAGATCGAGGCGTTGGAATGGAAGGATTTCCGGAAGATGTTTTTCGATAAATATTTTCTGTACACCCTCCGTATTAAGATGGAAAGGTACTTCCTTCTCCTCAAGTAAAAATATGAAGAATCTGTTGGAGCGTATGAGGCAAACTTCACAAGGCTTGCACGATACGCTTCTGGCTTTGTCGTTACCCCCGAATGCAAGGTTGACCACTTCTTTGGTGGGCTGAAGCCTAGCTTGCGGAAAGCATTAGCGATCCGTGACTTCGACAACTATGAGGAAATTGTCCGATGTGCCCTCAAGGTTGAAATGGAGATCGGGGAATCACAGGGGTATCATGGGGACAAGAAGCGTAAGGTGGACTTCAATGTTGGTGGTCCGATGGATAAATCCAATGGTGCTAAGAAGATCCAACACCCCACTTGCCAAAAGTGCGGAAAGAAGCACCCTAGAATTTTCCTTAAGGGGACGAGAAAATGCTTCAGGTGTGGAAGAGAAGGGCACCTGGCGGTTAACTGTCGGTAAGAAAGACCCACGACTGCGACAGAGGAGAGGAACAGTCCGTTCGAACCTCAACGCGTTGTTCAATGCTACAAATGCAAATAACCAGGTCATTTTGCAAATCAGTGCCTGATAGGGCACTGTCGTGGGTGCCCTCAAATGATTAATGTGATTTTGGGGTTCTTAGGTGCAGCAGAGTGGCTGACCAATGTCGTCTCTCAAAGGAGGAAGTGAATTTAACAACTTATTAAAGGTATTATAAAATAAATAAAATAGAATATAATAAAAACACTACTTGAAAGGATGGGGTTTAGTTATAGTTTATGAATCTAGAAGAAGTTTGCTGGAAGAAGATTGTATTTTGTTTTGTTTTTAGTTTTGAAATGAAGTTCGATTAAAATGACACAACAAAAAGATGTTTTTTTAGACAATATTTAAAAGGAGTAATCGATCTAACTCTACCTATTCAATAATTTATTAATAATTATAATTTAAATTAATATTCACTTAGTTATGATCCCCTAATTTGTTATCCCTTGAACCCTACGAGAGTTAACTTAACCACAAAGATGAAATTACTTAAACCCTAGGCTAGCTTCGGAACACGCAATCGCAACACCCCGCTTTGATTGTTGTTCTAAGGTTAGCTTATGATCAGTGGTTAATTAGAGAACATATCCATTATGGAAATGAGGATGAATTGTGTTTAGAGATTATATTTGAACTCTACAAATTTATCCCGTATGGTCTTGTATTACCAATTAAGATCGCGCTCTCACAATTTACACAATTCCCGACCTCGCGTGTTTTGTGTTAATTGTTCAATTGCTTGCTTAGTTTCTTACAATTTAAAAACACAATTCATGGATCATATTAAGTGAATTATAGTATCTCAATGATTCAAAATAATTAAATGAAGAAGGATAGAGGTCGATCGATTACTAAAAAGAACTACTCTTCCATGGGCGGTGTAGTCATCGTGGAGACGTTTTTCATAAGCAAAGGATTGAAAGGGTAGAACCCAATCTTGTATCCACTCTTGATTCAAAACCAATTAAGAAGATTAAGAGAAGAAGAAAAGTGAAGAACATAGAAGATTATTTGAAGAAAAATTCAAGAAACAAACATGAAATAAAAGAAATACAAAGAAGAGGTGGGAGATGAGAGCCTTTTTGGAAGAGAGGTTTGCACAAAGGCTTACTTCTTCCAAGAGTTGTGAGGGGATCCCAAGAGACACCCTTTCGGAAAAACCTTCCCAAAGCCTCTAACATCCCTCCCAAAGAGTTAAAACCCCCTTTAAATAGAGTTTGTGAGGGATATGGTTACATAACTTTTTAAGTGTGAAATGAAAAACTCGGCCAAATATTTTATTCCAAGTTTCACCGCCTAGTTGACCTCCAAAACGCGTGAATTGACCGGCCTTCCAGAAGGATGATTTATGCCAAATCTTGTCCCCGAGCTTTCCTCAAAATTTGTGCTCAATCCAAGCCAGGATGAAAAAAATATGGCCCAAATACAGAACCCATGTCCATTCTGCCGAGTCTAGCCCACCATTGGATTAATGGTCCATTTACTCCATCCAAATGCACTCTTTAGCTCTAGTGTCCTGCATAAAAGTTGCAGAAAATGAAGTTAGGAACACTATTACAAAATTCAAATAATAAATATAAAAATATTTATCTTCGAAATACTACAGTGCACTATAAAGGGTAAACTGGAATTTTCATCAAATATTCAAATGAATGATCTAATCCCAAATATCTTCTAATTAAACATATTTAACACAATGTGAGGAAATTATATCATTTATTATCAATAAAATATTCAATAAAATAGTGTTTTATCAACTCCCCCACACTTACCCTTTTTCACTCCTGAGTAAAACCTCATATCAAGTAAACATCAATATCAAATCAAAACCAATTTTAAAACACATATCCTTGAGATCAAACAATTACACACCAAGAAACAAAAGATATCATTCCTCATAAAAAACCATTATTTTAAGTTCTTCATTTATATCATTTAATATATTTCCACTTTATTTATACTCCCATGCACAAAACACGTACCTCGCTTTGAATTTTCTCTCATCACTCAAATATCAATTTTTTTTGCAATGACTTTCTCATCCAAAATCATACAAGGGTCACCATAGGCTTGATAGATTCCTACATCTCCACCCGATGTGAGTCAAGGACATATGTTTATCATGAGGACTTTTCAGGATTGTTCTGTGGCTTTCGGTTGGTAGGATTTAGATGTGAAAAATTCTGAGGCTGAATGAGGAGGGCTTGGCTCTTTTTGAAGCAAAATTGCATTAATCTAATTTTCACTTAAATATGGTCTTCTCCTCAATGCCCATAGTATTAATTCAGCTCCATCATCATGAAAATTCATGAAAAGTTTACACCATTGATCATTTCAGCATCAAAAATTTCAATCTTCTCAAACATAATTTTCTTGAAAGCTGCAGATAGGCACAACTTTCCACCTCAATTAGAAGCTCCAGAAAAGGCGCAACTTTCAATATAATGGATTTATTCAGTAGAAAACTCATCTCTTCAGAATTTAATTTTCCACCCAAAGCATCACAGAATGTGGTGGCACAACACAAGATAGATTCCCCCACACTTAAGCTCAACTAGATTATGCAATTTCACTTCAAGAGTTGGTTGGATAGGGAAAATTGTCTTGTAATGTGGCTAACCTAACAGGCTGTGCATGGATTCTAAGGGCTACAAGGATTAAATATTCAAGGTAGGCCATTATAAAAAATGATTCTTTGAAATAGGGGCTTTAATACCAAACAAATGCCTCAATCATTTAAACATAAGTACCTCAAACCCTCAAGTTTTGACAGGAATAAATCAAATTCTGGTTAAATAAAGCATGGTTTGGTTCTCTCAAAAAGTGAGGTGAATGTAAATAATATGAAAATAATGGTTTAGAAGCCTCACAGAAAATTTATTTCAAATATAAAGACAGTGAGATGTGGCATGGGATTCAAAATTTAGTGTACTTTTCATGAAATTACTAAATATTTGAACTTGAAACAAAGTCATTTCAGCATTCATTTAAGCTCAGTTTATTGGGGTAAATTGTTTCACTCATTGATATGCATTTAAAATTTGTGATGAGAATCATTTCAGCTCAAAAATTTCAAAAACACAAAGAAAATTGAAAAATAAACACACAAAATTTGAAAAACACACAATTTTTTTGTTTTTTTAAACAGGAAAACAATTGAAATTACTAAACTAAAAGGTTCCCTCCCCCAAACTTAAAATATTGCATTGTCCTCAATGTGAACCCATGAGATGATATATGCACATGAAATGCAGAATTTTTAAATAGGACAAATAATATAAAAGTGAAAGGGTTAGGAACAGCCTGATGTGCTCAAGTGATGATGGGGTCATGCAGTGTGATAAAATCAACTGCATCGGTAGGAAGTCCCTCGATGTATCTCTTCAAACGTTGCCCATTGACTGTAAAGATCCTTCCAGTGTCCTCTTGTGTGATCTCCACTGCACCATAAGGAAAAACGTTAGACACAATATAAGAACCTAACCATCTGGAACACAACTTATTAGGCATCAGCTTCAGTCATGAACTGTAGAGAAGGACTTTCTCTCCAACATGAAACTCCTTTTGTTGGATCATTCTATCATGATCTGCTTTTGATTTTTCCTTATAGAGCCTTGAGTTCTCATATGAAGACAATCTAATCTCATCAATCTCTTGAATTTGCAACTTCCTTTGGATTCCAGCTTGGGCCAAATCCATGCTGCATTTCTTTATATCCCAATAAGCTCGATGCTCAACTTCCACGGAGAGATGAAACGCTTTCCCAAAAACAATCCTAAATGGGGACATACCAATGGGTGTCTTGTATTCTGTCCTATAAGCCCACAATGCATCATCCAAGCGCTTGCTCCAATCCTTCCTATTTGGATGAACGGTTTTCTCCAATATTTGTTTCAACTCACGATTTGAAACCTCAGCCTGACCATTTGTTTGGGGGTGGTATGGTGTTGATGTTTTGTGTGTCACCCCATACTTTCGAAGGAGGGAAGAAAAATTCCTATTGCAAAAGTGTGTCCCTTGGTCACTGATGATGGCCTTTGGTACTCCAAACCTGCAAAAAATCTGTGCTTTTACAAAGTCCACAACAACATGAGAATCGTCAGTCCTGGTGGCCTTGGCCTCCACCCATTTACTCACATAATCAATAGCAACCAAAACATACAAAAATCCAAATGAACTAGGAAAAGGACCCATAAAATCAATGCCCCATACATCAAAAATCTCACAGAATAGTATGGGTTGTTGGGGCATCTCATGTCTCCTAGAAATATTCCTAGTGTGTTGGCAACAAGAGCATGACTTACAAAACACATGGGCATCATGGAACAAGCTAGGTCAATATAATCCAGAGTCCAAAACTTTCCTAGCTGTCCGTTGGGGTCCAAAGTGTCCACCACAAGCAAGTGTATGACATAATTGCAAAACAGACTCAAACTCATTATCAGGAACACACAACCTAATAACTTGGTCACTACACATGCGCCATAGGTATGGATCATCCTAAACATAAAATCTTGACTCACTCTTTAATTTTTGGACTTGATGTTTCTTTAAATTTGCAGGGATTTTAGAGGCAACAAGGTAGTTCACTAAATAAGCATACCAAGGATGCGTACCTAAGATGGAATAAAGATGCTCATCGGGAAATGTGTCCCGAAGTGGTACCTGGTCCAAGGTGTCATCTTCTAGTGTGTGAGTAAGCCTACTCATGTGGTCTGCCACCAAGTTTTCTGACCCCTTTTTGTCCTTTATCTCGATGTCAAACTCTTGAAGAAGGAGCATCCAACTGATAAGTTGTGGCTTTGCATCTGGCTTCTTTAGAAGGCACCTAAAAGCTGCATGGTCATAAAAAAAAACTACTTTAGAGCCCAATAAATATGAATGGAATTTATCTAAAGAAAATATGACAGCAAGAAACTCCTTTTCTGTGGTAGTGTAGTTTGATTGGGCTGAATCCAATGTCCTTGATGCATAGGAGATCACATGTGAACGTCCCTCCACCCTCTGAGATAAGACAGATCCAACAGAAAAGTTGGAGGTGTCACACATAATCTCAAAAGGAATCTCCCACCATGGGGGCTGTATGATTGGTGGAGTGGTCAGACACTTCTTTAGCTCATCAAATGATACCCTGCACGAATCATCAAAATTGAAGTCAATATCTTTTTGAAGCAATCGAGATAAGGGTAGAGCGATCTTACTAAAATCTCTGATGAAGCATCGATAAAATTCAGCATGTCCAAGGAATGATCGAACATCACGCACACATGTAGGATATGACAGGGATGAAATAATGTCTACCTTAGATTTATCAAATTCAATGCCATGTTGTGAGACTATATGACCTAATACAATTCCCTTTTCGACCATGAAATGACATTTTTCAAAATTTAAGACCAGATTCTTCTCAATACAATGATTCAACACCTTTCCCAAACTAATTAAACATTCATCAAATGAAGACCCATAAACTGTAAAATCATCCATAAATACCTCCATGAAGGTCTCAATAAAATCAAAAAAAATACTCACCATGCATCTCTGGAAGGTACCTGGGGCGTTGCAAAGTCCAAATGGCATCCTTCGGTAGGAAAATGTGCCAAAGGTACAGGTGAATGTAGTCTTCTCCTGATCCTCCGGAGCTATAGGAACCTGAAAATATCCAAAAAATCCATCCAATAAACAATAGTGTGTCTTCCCAAATAGTCTCTCAAGCATCTGATCAATAAATGGGAGGGGGAAATGGTCTTTGCGAGTGTAATGATTTAGTTTCCTATAATCAATACACACACGCCAACTATTTTGTACCCTCATTGGAACTAACTCATCTTTCTCATTTTTAACAATAGTAACACCACTTTTCTTAGGCACGACCTCAATTGGAATTACCCACAGAGAATCTGAAATGGGATAGACTATACCTTCCTCGAGCAATTTTTCAACTTCTTTTTTAACAACCTCCAGAAGGGTTGGATTGAGTCTCCTTTGTGGATGTCTCACTGGTTTAGCCCCATCCTCCAAGATAATCCTATGCATGCAAATGGAGGGGCTAATACCTGATATGTCAGCCAAGGTCCACCGAATCGCCCTGATGTTCTCCCTCAAAATATTCAAAAGCTTTTCTTTATGTCCAAAAGGGAGATTGTTAGCAATGATAACATGTAATCTCTCACCACTAAACAAGTATGAGTATTTCAGATTTGGTGGCAATGGATTGAGTTATAATGAAGGAGGGTGTAGTATGGATGGAGACATTGAAGGAACTGAAATATGTGCACAAAGAGCATCAGTATCAGAATAGACATCATCGAAATCAGAGAATAAAGAATCAAATCCATCAGAATACTCAACAACCATGTCATAATCAGAGTGAACATGATCAAAATCAGAATATGAATCCAAATAAAATCCAAGAGAGGATTGTGTATCAGCAACATGTGTGGAAGTGCTCTTAGACATCAAACTCGAACCAATACTCATAATCTCCCTAAGTATAAGACAATCAAAATCCATGGAGTTTTTACTTGGTGGTTCAAAATGGGAGATAACAAAAGCAGAATGGTCCTCAGAGGGGTACTTCATGGAGTCCATAACATTAAATATCACAACTTCATCTCCAAACTCCATGGAAAGTGTACCCTCATGAACATTTATGATAGTTTTTCCAGTTTTGAGGAATGACCTACCTAAGATTATGGGAGCATGAGAACTTACCTGATCATCCTCCATGTTAAGAACATAGAAATATGCTGGAAAGATCATGTCTCTTACCCAGACAAGTACATCCTCAAGGACTCCCGTTGGATATGCCGTAACTCTATTTGATAACTACACCACTACTCTTGTTGGCTTCAACTCACCAACCTATAAAGAAGAGAATACAGAGTGAGGAATCACATTTATTGAAGCTCCTAAATCACAAAGAGCATCAGATAAGTGCAACTCCCCTATGGTACATGGGATGGTGAATGTCCCGGGATCCTTGCACTTTGTTGGCATTTCTATAGTTGGTGTAATGAGTGCTGAGACATTCCTTACAAGGTTGATCCTCTCATTTCCCTTGATCCCTCTTCGATTGGTACAAAGTTCTTTTAAGAATTTTGCATACCTTGGAATTTTCTTAATAGCTTCAAGTAGAGGAATGTTGATCTCCACACGCTTGAATGTATCCCAAACCTCCTTTTTCATTGCTTCTTCAACCATCTTCTTGGTTTGAACAACCCTGTTGGGAAAAGGAAGGGGTTTAGAAGGAACATCATCAATCTTTTTCTTACCTTTATCTTTCTCCTTGGATTGCTCATTAGTTGGTTTGGAATGCGGCTTCTCCGGAGTTGAGGTGAATCCCGGTGGAATGGTAGGTACAGATGTATTGTTCATTTGCTTCCCACTTCTCAATATGATGGAACTGACATTCCCCTTTGGATTTGGAGTGGGTTGGGAAGGTAGATTTCCATAATTCTTACTCACAAATTCATGGAGGGCGGTGGCAATATGGATCATTTGATTCTTCAACTCCCTAAGCTCCGAACTTTGACTCTTCATCTCATTCTGTTGATTAAGAACAATTTGCTTCAAAAGATCATTAGTATTAGAATATACCTTTGGTGGAGGATTCCCTTGTTGCTGACTTGTTGATGTTTGAGCTTCAAATCTCCTTTGGGGTTGTTGGAAACCCTGTTGGTAAGGTGGAGGCTGCTGGAATTTTGGTTGAAAAGGGGGACTTTGTTGTTGTCCAGAGCCATACCTCATGTCCGGTTGATCTTTCCACCCTTGGTTGTATGTTGGAGCAAATGAATCAAACTTCTTTTGGGGATATGGTTGTTGTTTCTGTTGAAATGGTCTCCCTGGGAATACTGCTGCGCAATCCTCTGTCTCCTGTAGTTGTGGGCAACAGTCAGTTGGGTGGCTTGTCTCAGTGAAAATGCCACAAGGCCTTGAAGGAGGGGGTAGAGATGTCTTTTGTGCCAAATCAATTTGCCTCACCATAGTTGTAAATTCTTCTAACTTGGTATCAATCAAATGACTCTCAAGAGAAGAAGGACTTACCTGATGTACTCCCCTGATATGTGGTGTACCTCGATCACCAAATTGTTGGGAGTTTTGGGCCATCTTGTCGATCAATGCACGTGCGGCTGCTGGTGTCTTGTCCACCAATGATCCTCCAGCTGTAGCATCCACCATGCTCCTCTCCATGGGTGTGATTCCTTCATATAACTATTGGATGTTGAGTTGCTCACTGATTTGGTGATGCGGACAGCTTGCGCACAACTTCTTGAATCGCTCCCAGTACTCATACATTGACTCCCCTTAGGCTTGTTTGATCCCCGATATCTCCTTTAGAATAGATGTGGTCCTTGATGCTGGAAAAAATATTTGAAAGAAAAGACATTTCAAATCATTCCAACATGTTACATCTTCAGGTTGTAAATAGTACATCCAATCCTTTGCAGCTCCATCAAGTGAAAATGGGAATGCTCTTAATTTGATTTGATCTTCAGAAACATTTCTAGGTTTTAGGGTTGAGAAAACCACATTAAATTCATTAAAATTTTTATTGGTATCCTCACCAGAGAGGCCATGAAACTTTGTAAGTAAGTGAATTAACCCAGATTTTAGTTCAAAGTTTGATTCGAGATTTAGGTATGAAATACAATTTGGTTGATAGTTAATATCAGGTGCAGCCAATTCTCGAATGGTTCTATTTAGCTCATTTACATTATTTCCAGCCATTGGTTCCTATTTTATTTTTGAATTTTAATTTCTTACAATTTCAATGTTTCCAGAAGAGAGGAATTCACTAACTGGTTGAATATTGAAACTCCCCATAGACTGAGAATGTCTAATTCAAGCCCTAAGACTACGTTCAATCTCAGGGTCAAGATCTAAGAGATCTTCAGGATTAGTTTGTGTCATAAATAAAATAAAAATGAAAAGAAAGAAAGTGGACCATAGTAAAATAAAAATGAGAAGTTTGAGTTGATGGTCCAAAAAGAAAAGAAGAGGATGAAAAAAAGGAAAACTTGAGAAAGGGGAAAGATGAAAGAGAGAGGTGAAGAAAATAATAAAATGATAAATAAAAGAAATACCTCTAAATGGTTGAATAAATTACTTGCCTCCCTGGAAACGGCGCTAATTTGATAGGGCACTGTCGTGGGCGCCCTCAAATGATTAATGTGATTTTGGGGTTCTTAGGTGCAGCAGAGTGGCTGACCAAGGTCGTCTCTCAAAGGAGGAAGTGAATTTAACAACTTATTAAAGGCATTATAAAACAAATAAAATAGAATATAATAAAAACACTACTTGAAAGGATGGGGGTTGGTTATAGTTTATGAATCTAGAAGAAGTTTTCTGGAAGAATATTGTATTTTGTTTTGTTTTTAGTTTTGAAATGAAGTTCGATTAAAATGACACAATAAAAAGATGTTTTTTTAGACAATATTTAAAAGGTGTAATCGATCTAACTCTACCTATTCAATAATTTATTAATAATTATCATTTAAATTAATATTCACTTAATTATGATCCTCTAATTTGTTATCCCTTGAACCCTACGAGAGTTAACTTAACCACAAAGATGAAATTACTTAAACCCTAGGCTAGCTTCGGAACACGCAATCGCAACACCTCACTTTGATTGTTGTTCTAAGGTTAGCTTATGGTCATTGGTTAATTATATCACATATAAATTCTGTAAATGAGGATGAATTGTGTTTAGAGATTATATTTTAACTCTACAAATTTATCCCATATGGTCTTGTATTACCGATTAAGATCGTGCTCTCACAATTTACACAATTCCCGACCTCGCGTGTTTTGTGTTAATTGTTCAATTGCTTGATTAGTTTATTACAATTTAAAAACACAATTCATGGATCATATTAATTGAATTATAGTATCTCAATGATTCAAAATAATTAAATGAAGAAGGATAGAGGTCGATCGATTACTAAAAATAACTACTCTTCCATGGGCGGTGTAGTCATCGTGGAGACGTTTTTCATAAGAAAAGGATTGAAAGGGTTGAACCCAATATTGTCTCTACTCTTGATTCAAACCCAATTAAGAATATTAATAGAATAAGAAAAGTGAAGAACACAGAAGATTATTTGAAGAAAAATTCAAGAAACAAACATGAAATAAAAGAAATACAAAGAAGAGGTGGGAGAGGAGAGCCTTTTTGGAAGAGAGGTTTGCACAAAGGATTAATTATTCCAAGAGTTGTGAGGGGATCCCAAGAGACAACCTTTCGGACACACCTTCCCAAATCCTTGACCATCCCTCCCAAATAGTTAAAAACCCCTTTAAATAGAGTTTGTGATGGCTAGGGTTACATAACTTTTTAGGTGTGAAATGAAAAACTCGGCCAAATATTTTATTCCAAGTTTCACCACCTAGTTGGCCTTAAAAACGTGTGAATTGAACGACCTTCAAGAAGGATGATTTATGAAAAATCATGTCCCTGAGCTTTCCTCAAAATTTGTGCTCAATCAAAGCCCGTATGAAGAAGATATGACCCAAATACATAACCCATGTCCATTCTGCCGAGTCCAACCCACCATTGGATTAATGGCCCATTTACTCCATCCAAATGCACTCTTTAGATCTAGTGTCCTGCATAAAAGTTGTATAAAATTAAGTTAGGAACACTTTTACAAAATTCAAATAATAAATATAAAAATATTTATCTTCGAAATACTATAGTGCACTATAAAGGGTAAACTGGAATTTTCATCAAATATTGAAATGAATGATCTAATCCCAAATACTTTCTAATTAAACATATTTAACACAATGTGAGGAAATTATATCATTTATTATCAATAAAATATTCAATAAAATAGTGTTTTATTAGTTCCCTAATCCAAGGGTTTTCGGAGACAACCAACAACCTCCAAGGCAGCAAGGAAGAGCTTTTGCCATCACTTCTGCCAAAGTGAACCCCGACAACGAAGTGGTGACAAGTACGCTAGTTATTCATTCAAGAATAGCGAACATAATTTTTGATTCAGGTTTTACACATTCTTTTATATCTTTAAAGTTTAGTAGAACAATCCCAGCACCACCACAAATCATGGAAGTAAAGATGTCGGTGAGTACGGAAAATGGGGCAATCATTGTATCCCATGAATATAAGTCCTCCCCTGTTATAATATGTGGATTGAATTTCCCGGCGAACCTCGTCATACTCCCTCTGGTAGAATTTGATGAAATTCTTCGCATGTATTGGCTTTCCTTATATAGAGCCAACATAAATTGTCGGGAGAGGGAAATCACACTCCATATGGAGAATCAGCCCCCGATTCTTTACAAGTGTCAGGAGGAAGATGAATCTCCTTTAGCTCCATCATCTCAAGCATGGATATTACTACCTTATGAGCACGCGTATCTGGCTCAGATGATTGAGTCCAAGGAAGAAACCATCCTTGAATAAATTCCTATTGTGAGGGAATTCGCTGAAGTGTTTCCCGAGGAACTGCCTGGTCTTCCTCCAAGAAGAGATGTTGAGTTCTCAATTGAACTTATACCTGGGGAGCTACCAATATCCAGGACTCCATATAGAATGGATATTGTTGAGCTTGAAGAGCTGAAGAAACAACTACAGGAGAATCTGGATAAAGGGTTTATATGACCAAGTGCTTCACCATGGGGTGCACCAGTCCTCTTCGTCAAGAAGAAGGATGGGTCAATGCGGCTTTGCATCGATTATCGTGAACTTAACAAAATCACGATAAAGAAAAAGTATCCTCTCCCTAGAATAGATGACTTGTTTGATCAACTGCGTGGAGCACAATACTTCTCCAAGGTGGATTTGCGGTCGGGATATTATCAAGTAAGGGTGAAGAAGGAAGATGTCCCCAAGACTGCTTTTCGTACAAGGTACGGGCACTATGAATTCATATTAATGCCTTTCGGACTCACCAATGCTCGAGAAATATTCATGGACTTGATGAATAGAGTCTTTAGATATTACCTTGAAAAATTTGTGATAGTCTTTATAGATGATATTCTAATATACTCCAAAACCAAGGAGGATCATGAGGAGCATTTAAGAACTATACTAGAGACTTTGCGCAAGGATAAGCTCTATGCAAAGTACAAAAAGTGTGAGTTCTTGTTGAAGGAGGTCTCATTCTTGGGACATATCATCACAAGAAATGGGATATCTGTGGACCCCTCTAGAACAGATGCAATTGAGGGGTGGCCAAGGCCAACATTGGTAATGGATATCCGTAGCTTCTTGGGGTTAACTGGATATTATCAACGATTTGTGAGGAATTTATCACGATTGTCCAACCCTCTTACCAAGCTAACTCGGAAGGGAGTAAAGTTTTCTTGGAGTGATGAATGTGAAGAAAGATTCAAGGAGTTGAAAAGGAGTCTTATCACTGCGCCCGTGCTCACTTTACTAACAAGTGGGGAACTTTTTGTGGTATTCAGTGATGCTTCAAAGAAGGGATTAGGCTGTGTGCTGATGCAGAATGAAAAAGTGATATCCTATTCCTCAAGGCAGTTGAAAATCCATGAGCAAAACTATCCAACGCATGATCTGGAGTTGGCGGCGGTGATCTTTGCCTTGAAAATCTAGCGGCATTATCTCTATGGAGTGAAATGTGAGATATATACTGACCACAAGAGTCTTAAATATATATTCACACAGAAAGAGCTTAATATGCACCCGAGAAGATGGATAGAGCTCATCAAGGATTATGACTGTTCAATACATTACCACCCTGGGAAAGCGAACAAGGTGGCAGATTCCCTAAGTAGAAAGGACCCAACAATTCTATCAGTGATGAGAATTTAAAAGGATCCAATCTTCTTAGACTTGATTAAGATGGATGTGGGAATCATAAAGAAGGGAACATCATCAATCCTTTCAAAAATGATTGCTCAAAAATCTCTTTTAGAAAGGTTAAGAGATGATCACAAGGATGATGTGGGAATTCAGGGAAAAGTGGAAGCTATCAAAAAAGGGAAATCCTCAGAGTTTAATGTTAATGAAGAAGGAATTGTGCAGTTTGGGAAAAGACTATGTGTTCCATCAAGTCCGGAGCTGAAGAAGGAACTTTTGGATGACGCACATAGTTCACATTTCTCTATTCACCCAAGGAGCACAAAGATGTATCGAGATCTCCGAGAAAACTTTTGGTGGGATAATATGAAGAAGGAGATCGTTGAATATACATCAAAGTGCCTGGTGTGTCAAGAAGTGAAGGAAGAGAGGCAGAAGTCTAAGGGGATGATGCAACCATTTCCCATACCAGAATGGAAATGGGAGAACATCACCATGGACTTTGTCGCCGGACTTCCGAGGACATCCAAAGGAAACAATGTAATCTAGGTTGTTGTGGATCGTCTTACAAAGACCACACACTTCATTGCTATTAGGGAGGATTTCTCTTTAGATCAACTGGCACAGATATATATCATGGAAGTGGTAAGGTTGCATGGAGTACCACTATCTATTGTGTCTGACCGAGATCCAAGATTCACCTCTAAGTTTTGGAATAATCTTCAACATGCTCAAAATACTGAACTGAACTTTAGTACGGCCTATCATCCTCAAACTGATGGCCAATCCGAGCGGACTATCCAAACACTTGAAGATATTTTGAGAGCATGCTCAATGGACTTTAAAGGAGGATGGGATCAACAACTTCCTTTGGTTGAGTTCTCTTATAATAACAGTTTCCACTCGAGCATCCAAATGACACCATATGAAGCCCTGTATGGGAAAAGGTGCAGAACACTGGCATGTTGGGATGAGGTCGGTGAACGTAAGCTGCTTGGACCAGAAATGGTCGAGGAAATGGTGGAGAAGGTGAAAACCATTCAAAATCATATCAAGGAAGCCCATAGTCGACAGAAGAGTTATGCAGATAATCGTCGACGAGACCTCGAGTTTAAAGTTGGAGACATGGTATTTCTATGCATATCTCCGTGGAAGAAGGTCATGAGGTTTGGAAAGAAAGAGAAGTTAAGTACAAGGTACATCGGCCCCTTCGAGATTCTTGATCATGTTGGGGCTGTGGCCTATCGACTAGCACTTCCACTTGCCATGGAAAAAGTACATGATGTCTTTCATGTATCCCTCTTAAGGAAGTACATACCAGACCCTTCACATGTACTCTCTTCTGAGGTGGTATAATTGGAAGATGATCTTTCTTATGAGGAGAAACCAGTGAAGATCTTAGATCGTAGAGAAAAAGTTCTACGAAATAAGACAATGTCCCTCGTCAAGGTGTTGTGGAGAAACCACAAGTTTGAAGAAGCAACTTGGGAATCAGAGGAAATGATGAAGCTGAGTTACCCACATCTATTTTAGTGTGGGAAAAGGAAAATTTTGAGGGTGGAATTTCTTAAGGGGGGAATATTGTAACGACCCAAAGTTTCATTAATGAAAAATCCCTCTTGATCTAGTTAAATGTCTCTTTATGAAAAATATTTTTATAAGATGTCAACTTATTTGGTTTTATGTTAAGAATTTTGACCGTTGTTAATATAGCCGTTAAACAGTGATCACATGATTAGTATAAATATAGGACTTTAACAAATCCAATTTACTCAGACAAAATAAGCGATGGACTCATCCAGTAGAATTGCCCCATACTAAGCCCATTTGTCAGAGCTCAGAAAAGAGGTGGCATCCTTGGGCTTCGCCCTTGACCAAGACCAAGCTGAGCTTCATCATGTCAAGCTTGAATGTGACAGTCTACGGGAAAAGTGGAAGTTGATTGAAATTACCACTCGAGCGATGTTATCCGAGCCACCCCAAGAGTCTGTCACCATCGCACACCTTACCCTTAGGTCTTATGCAGCTGTTTTAAGGGGTTATGTAACAAATAAGTTGTACTATGTTCATGTACATTATTTTTGTATATAATAATGAATATAATTTCTAGTCATTTTTGATACATTGTAAATAGTTTTTAAAGTACAAATGGTGTTTTTAGTTATTATTTAATTAAGAAATATATTTTATTAAATTAAGGGATTTTTTTAATTAAATAATATTTTAATAAAATAATAATAATATTATTAAATTAATTTTTATTAAATATAAATTATCTTATAATTTTATGAATGAAATTAAATTTTTTATTAAGGTTTGAAAGCCATTTCTGTCAAAACCCGTGAATTTTCGATAAATGTCAGTTTTTATTTTAAAAGTGAAAATTAACATATTTAAAAAATTATTTAGATAAAATAAATTTTATTCCTGGAATCAGGACATCTAAATTATCCAATGGTGAATTTTTCATAATTTTCTGAGACAGTCAAATTTTTGGGTAAAAATTAAATACCGTTTAAATATATAATGTGTTTTATGACATCATAATGACCCAATAGTGATGTAATAAAATACTATAATCTTTATTTTCGACCAATATATGTTTTACCATTAAAATAAAGTGATTTTGGGTTTGTTTGACTTATTTTTCAAAGCATTAATGGACCCCTCAAGACTTATTCAACACTTTGCCTTTTTAAATTAATTTCCATGGGAGTGTGACTCACCTCCACATAAGCAACCTTATTATTTTAAGAAGTTAGGACTTTGGACTTATAAAATAATTTATTCCTCTTCCCTTTTCCAAAAACCATGGGCAAAAACCATGGGATGGTTTGTGGTTTGGATTAATTTAATATAAGGGGTCCCAAACCTAAATAATAAAGAATTCCCTCACCTTTCCTATATAAACCCACCCAAGCTCCCACTTCCTCCTCACTCAAAGCCCTTGAAGTTCGTCCAAACTCTTCCCTACTCTGTCTAGAATCCTCCCAAGGTGGCCCAAGCTCCCAAGAATCCTCTCACAAGCCTCTCTCTAGCCTTTGGAAACACACTTCCAAGTAAGGGTTTTTCTTCCTTTATCATTTTTGTCCAATTTTATTTAAGTTGTTTTGCCCTTTTAATTTCAATTATAAATGTTGGGGTATGGTTTCTCACCTCCCTCATACTGCCCTATTTATTTTTGAATGATGGGAGGCCCTTTCTCTCTCATTAAATTCCTCCCATTTACACCCTTTACTATGCCAAAATTCCGAAAGGAACTTCTCTCTCCTCTTTTAAATTCAAGCAATACTTTCGTATCATGAATCTAAATTCCATTTAAATTGTTGGGACATGTATCTATATGACCTCCTTACTTTCCATTACATTTAAATATGATGAGGAACCCCTTTTTCTCTCATCAACCATTTTTATGAATTCTTGTGTCACGCCGTTACGCTGCCGAAATCGCACCAATTTTCTAAGCCAATGCCATTGTGTAGTGGATACCATGCCCATTTATCCATCTAGGGTATCCACCTTTATGAACCTTTAAATATTGATTACAAAGTTTCATGTATGAATTCCACATTCCTTTATCATGGAATAAATGTTTATGTTTTGTGAATCCATGTTTTATGATCCATGTGGCACAGTTATGCATGGAATGAAATGTTTAAGAAGGGTGCGCCCTTATAGAGCTCCAATGCATTGGGTAAAGTATAGTATCATGATATGTCATGTGCAATGAGTGTTGACTCATGATAATTCAAGTGCAACGAGGGTTTACTCGTGCTTTATGTGCAATGAGGATTTACTCATGCTCAATGTGCAATGGGCTTTGGTTCATGCTAATTCCATGTTAAGTGTTGTTGCCACATTTCCATGTTATGATTATCATGCTTTATCATGCCTTTATGTTCACGTTTTTCTTATGCTCTATTGATATGCCTATTTTCTAACATGTATTTTACTCCTCATGTTATTCCATGTGTAATACCTTACTAGGCTTTATAGCTTATCTTTTTCTTATGCATGTCCTCAGGTTATCCCATGCAATGCTAAGTACGAAGGAATGTAGTGGTCATGTAAAGGAAGTTTTCAATAAAGATGCTATATTTCATGTTTTAAGTTTTTATGTAATGATCCTAAGCCCCAAAGACACTAAACCTCTCGATCTTCTTTGTTGTATCAAGTGAATTTTTATGTAATAAATCATGTTTAAGTTGTATTAAAAAGCAGGGTTGTCATATCTGGTATCCCACCATCATCATCACAACTCAATTGTACACTCAATCATTATCCACTCCCACAACATAGATCTATTATTCCGAATAATGGTCACACAACAATCGAATACTAGGTATCCATTGAACCACTATCTAAAGGAATTAACAGCGATGAACATGTGAATAAATGAGGGATAAATGCATAAACTACAAATGTGTAACGAACCACGACCTTTTTTCATATTGTCCACAATTAATTTTCATTATAACGTTGAATAATGATTGAATAAATAATAAATCAATTCCCCTAAACCCCAGGAAGAAATAAACCCAAATCCATAAGCATGATCGACCCATGAATAAAAAATATGGACAAATAGATTTGAGTTCATCATGGGTTAAACAATAGGAAAAGTAAACCATGAAAAATAATTCCATACCTCAGATTTTGATCAATCGTTGATGAATAAAGGTCCCACATCATCATCATTGGTGAGATCCACAAGTTACATTTGGCACACCTATTGCCAATCCTCGGTATACCATTGTTCGTTCAATAATCCTCCAAGAATGATCCTCCAATGCATCCTCTCAATCCCTAAGGTTATGCGGCTAACAATATGTCCTAGACATAATAGGATTTTAATAAAGAGTGGATTATGTCAATACATCATAATGATAAATTAATAAATAAATATATTAATTTCCTTATTTGTGCATCTGATAAATTTTTTAAAAAATGCCCGATGATGACATAGGTTGTGTCATTCCTAAGGTAAAACCTATATTCTAGACATAATTATAGTCTCAGATTTCCCATTCAATTCACTATTCAAGAGTTATTCCACTATTTTAAAAAAATTTCATGTATGATGATATTAATATAATTAATATTTTTATTAAATCACTATAGGGATCACTAGTCCTTAGAATCTCATGTCATCTCTGTGCCTAGATTTTAATTTTTTTAGATATATTCCAAATATTTACATGTAAAAAATAGATATGTTACATGGAAAACTTGTTGTGCACTTCCCAAAGTACACAATGTGAACCAACACTACACAACATGAACTTCACATGGGGTACCTAAACCTGTACCCTACTAAGGGTCTGTCCTAGTACCCCACATGACCTCTATCCATATACTACACATGGGCACTGGATGTGTGCCTCACATGACCATGTACCCCCAACATGGGGTGTCTTTTCATGAACATGACCACACCCCAAGTCATCCCACATGACATGTTTTTGAAAACACATGTCAATTTACCCTTTCATTATCACCTCTCTCGAAAGGAAGAACACACGACTTATGTTCTTTGAACCACACACTTGGTAAATGGGTTTTCCGAATGGAAATTCCTTTTGATCTTCTTGGAACCTCGATTTCTCCCCAAAGAATTCATAGCTAGACACTCTGGGGGTCCCTGATAACCATAAAAGGGATTTAAAACTTAAAAACTATAGATTTATGGGGAATTTATGTCTAAAAACATAAAAACAACCTACCTCAGGGTGTAAAATGCTGACGATTTATGTAAATATATAATCTGCAGTAGCTGTAGATTGATTTGACATCATACAAGATCCCTTTCCCACGATCTCCTCTCCCTCTCCCTCTTATTTACGTTATTTTTACTCTCAACTGAGCATGAACCATCAGGAGGGGGGAATTCATCATAATCTATGAGAAGAAAGAAAGAAAAGGAAAAAATAAAATAAGAAAAAGAAAAAGAAAAAGGAAAAGGTCTTGGTCTTAACCCCGACTCCCAAAAAGAGTTTATGCCCCGACTAGGAAAGACCCCCATTTAGGCACAACCATAAAATTATAATATAAATATGAATACCTATTCAAAAGTCACAATTGAATAAACATACACAAAAAAATTAATACTTAATTAATTAAATATTAATATTCTTTGAAAATTTGAACTGCTTATTTTTCCACCAATCACCCATCTTAGGATAAATACCCTATTTTGGGACCAATAGAGTGGTCAAAAAAATTATCTAAGATCATTTGATAAGATAAATTATAAATTTTCCCCTAAAACACTCATAAGAACAAAAATTTAAATTTCCCCTGATTTTATAAACCAGTAATGACCTGAGTTGTTATAATAACATAAATTTATTTTAAATTTAACATCTCCCAAATGAGAGATAACACAACAATTATAGATTTTACCCAATTAGGTATTTACCATCTTTAAGATATTTACCTTTTATAGAAGGTGATTTCCATAATAAATTCACAATAATAAAACGTATATCACAATAATAACAATTCTCAGTAGCATCCATACACACAAAAAATATTAATTAATCATGAAAAATATGTAAATTTACCCTTTATATCAGTTTCCTTTAGTCCAATTCTTTATATTTATTAGTATAATCTTTATAATAAACTAAAAAAAAGAAAAAACATGAAACTTACACATTATATAACAAATAACCTACCTCATTGGAACCTTATCAACCACTAAATAAGAACAAGGCTCATAGGATGGTCAAAAATCCAAGATTTCACAAGTAATGATTTGAAAACCTATAACAAAATGATCTATATCAAACCATGACCCAAAATTACTTGAACCAAATTTCTAACACTTCCAAAACCTTCTCTAGATAAAGAATAGATAGGAAACATAGAAGAAAAGAAGGGGAACTCACCTCAGATCACAACCATATGATCACTTGAATACAAGGGATAAGGAAATTTAAATGGAACATAAAGGTATATATGGACATACCTAAGGCCACCTAAGGATTGAAGAAAATAATGAAATAAGTAATGATTTATATTGGATTTCAAATTTATACAAGAAATATAAATTTAAGGCATCACAACATGAAAAGTAATGGTCACAGTGTGATGAGGCTATCTTGAGAGAATATTTAAGATCCACACTAAGATCTCATCTATCTTTACCACTTAATTCTATGTCAATATTTTAATTTGATATGACTGAGGAACAATTCTTTCGAAACTGTGGTACTACAATACAAAAACCCTTAGAATGGTCGAACCACATAACCATCCATCTAGGGATATATACCTTGACATCTATGGCCACACCATGGAGACAATTTCATAGAAAATAAAACAAACTCTTAAAATATATATCACACCATGAATTACACCCTCACACTATGACTGGAAGTGTGATAAAGGAAATACATAGGATTTTTAATCTACATGTTGGTTTTAATCCTAAGATAATGTTTTACACTTCACCAAAATTCCTCTTCGACCCCTTTATACTGTAACACATATCCACCACACCATGACCAACCTTTCTCCCCAAAATAGTATGGTTCCTAACTCTCATTATTGACTCCTCATGTTATGACATAGAAAAAAAGATGAAACCTAAATAATGTGTCACAATAGACCATAAAACTTTATTCTCTTCTAGAGAACCCTTCATGCTGTGACACTCATGGTTATGCTGTGACACACTCTTCCAAGATGATATCTCAAATCAAACTCCACCTCCCTCCCTCCAACCTTCTCTTGGAACCTCCAACACCTGAAACATGAAAAAATATAAAAATTTCTAGGATGTTATATTAGATACCTCTTAAACAATTCTTAACCTTGATAATAAAATCAATCCTAGAAGAAAATAACAATCACTAAACTAAGAAAACCCTAGGAGATACCTCTTAAATGGAATGAAACCATCACCAAATAATAAAGAAACACAAGAAGGTAAATAATCTCAAAAAAATAATTATTAATTTAAATATATTATCAACAAATAAAAAAAGGTTCAAAATGGTTATTGATATTGAGTTCACATATAAAACTTTCATTCCCATGTATATAACTCTAAGCCACTATGCCTCCATAAAATACAAACTAAGGGAATGAAATTTCCAAACAGAAATTTCACTCAATGATATTGAATCTCAACTGATATCTCCATGAACATCGCATCATCCGACACATATAAATCTCCTAAATTGATCACATATAATTCATTGTTAAGATATCTAAGAAGTTGAAACCCATGTAAAACCTCATGAATATGGTCAAACTATGGGGGAATTTCCAACTGAGGCACCACTTGGGAGATGCACCATGATACCTAAAAAGTACCAACAAACTGGGGAGAAAGATTACAACCTCATCCAAATATCAATTTCCTATAATGAGGGTAAACCCTTATAAAGACATGAACTCCAACATCAAACTCCAGAGGTCTCATCCTCTAATCAACATAAGACTTCTGATGGTCTTGTTTCACCTTCATCTTCTCTCAAATCATCTGCACTTTCTCATTTGTTCTCTACACCATATCTAGTCTAAGGACTTCCAACTCCCAAAAATTGGACTAAAAAATAGAGATCTACAAGGACACCCATACAATTAATATAATAGAGCCATAATAATGGAATATTAGAATATATTATTATAGGAAAACTCAACCAAATACAGGTGATTCACCCACGATCCAAAAAAATCGAAAACACATGTACACAACATATCCTACAACATCTGAATAGTATGATCTATTTGAACATATATCTGAGTATGGAAAATAGTTATAAGGTTTATTTGGGATCCAAAATCACCTCTAATAACTCCCTAGACCCATGAGGTAAAATGAGTTTCTTAATCAGAGATTATGGTCCTCGATACCCCATGAAGCCTCACTATCTCATCCAAATATTGCCTCACCAGAACATTCACAACAGCTGACTCCATGATCACTGGGAAATTAGGTGAATTCATCAACAAATAAACAATCACCAAAATAACATCACATAATCCTTGATCTTGAGGTAAACTAGTGATGAAATCTGTCAAAATGTCCTCCCAATTCCACTCCAGGACATCCAATTTTTGCAAAAAACCACCCAAAACATGATGATATAACTTCACTTACTAAAACAAAAATCATGACACAAAATAAACCGTAGAAAAATTCATCCTCATCCAACATAACCAACTCCTCAAGGGATGATAAATTATGGAGATATTGGGATTCACTAATAAAGGTGATTTATGAAACTCATGAAGGACCTCTCTGTAAATACCCAAAAAAACCTCCATAAAAATAATATATGATGGTGAGAATCCTTTGACTATCCCCTAGGAGAATCACTATGATATACATGACCCCATATCAACTATACCTTATATTTTACCCACATAAATTACTCCACCCACCAAATAAGGAAAATTTCACTATCACTTAGTACATGAAGCATCTACCACTAGCCTCCTCCTCATCATGATGCATATCTAGAAGATCTCCCATCACTCTCCAGATATATTATGACTCCAAAATAAAATATACTCATGAATTACTTCTTAGATCATCAAAACCTACATTCAATTTCCTTGATCTGTAAGATATGTTTAAGTCATAGTCCTGTAAGAACCCCCTCTACCTCCACTGATGTAGGTTCAAATCCCACTAAGAAAAAATATACCTCAAGATATTATGATATGTGAAGACCAAAAATCATTCACCAATGTTTTAATATCATAAAAAATTTATAGAAAATTCATAATACTACTAACTTGAGATCATAGGTGGCATAATTATTCTTGTGGGGACATAACTTCCTAGACCTATATGAGATAACCACCCTATGAAACACCAATATACTACCCAAAATGAGATGGTAAATGTCATAGAAAATATAAAACACAACTCTTTACCTTGACACCTTAAGAATAAGGGCATCGACCAACTTCCCCTTTAGGCAGTCAAATGATTTTTGACACTAATCTATCTATGTGAAGGCCTGACCATTCATGGTGAAGTCTATCAATGGGGTTATGATTTGATAGAAATCAGACATGAAACTATGATAGTATCTTATGATACCAAGGAAACTATGTACTTATTCAAAATTCCTAATGGATTCCTCAGAAACAATTTACTTGATATTTGAAGGATTGACTATCACTTACTACTAAGACACCACATGCCTAAGAAAATACTACTCACCCATCCAAAACTTACACTCAGAAAACTTCCCATAGAGATGATGGCGATGAAGGATTTTAAAAACAACCCTAATATTCTCATGATAGTCTTCATTATAATTTGAGTAAATGATAATGTATTCAATTAAAACTATCATGAATTGATATAGGAACTCATGGAATATAGAGTTCATGAGTCCCATGAAAATAATTTGGGATTTTGTAACACAGAACAACATAACTACAAACTTTAAGTGACCACAATGACACATAAAATAATTATTTGAGATATAATCCTCCATCATCCTTATCTAATGATACCCATACCATAAAATGATTTTTTAAAAAATATCTATCTTCCTTAAACTGATTAAATAAATCATTTATCATTGGAAGGAGATAACATTTCTTGATCATCACTTGATTTAGCTGCTGATATTATATGATCAATCTCAAACCACTATCCGCATTCCTAGAAAACATCACTAGAGAACCTCATGATGATACAATGGGTTAGATTAAATCCTTTAATATCAAATCATTAATATGAATCCTCAACTTCCACAACTCATAAGGCACCATCTGATAAGGATCCATCGAAATCAGAGAGGAACCATGCTAAAACTCTATCCCAAAATAAATATCAAATTGAAGGGGGAAGGTTCATACTATATTTAGGGAAGAATTATGAAAACTTCTAGACAACTATAGGAAACTCCATTACCCATACCTCTACTTCATTCAATGATAACTCTACCTGTTCAGAAAAAAGAGGCTCAAGATTCCTACGACCCATATGATGATCTCACTCAATAAAAAATACCACAAACTGGCCATCCACATTATATAACACAAATTTCCTATGAAATAAATTTATGAACAAATGAACATAGTATATATTATCCATGTCAAGGATTAAATATTATAATTATATTTACAATAAGAAGAAATCACCCAATGAATGATGCTACCCCATCATCAAATCACATCCCTGACACACGTCAAGAAAACTCATATGACTTCTAACTTGAATGGTCAACACCAAGAGAATTGGAAGCCTCCACACCTTGATTACCAATACACAGAACAAATTAGGTTCAATGAAGGAGTGTGAATCACTAGAATAAAACAAATAAAAAAACAAGGTATAAGATAAATAGACAGTACCTCGGATGACCTCTAGCCCATCTGACACCAACATCTCTATAGTGCACAACTGAATATGCCCATCTCCTCTACCCCACTATTGATGTAAATATCCATGACCACACATAGTCTTATAACTCCCAATATAGGGAGTATCATGATCATATCCCCTACCTACTCTATCTCACCTTAGTTTAACCAAATCTCACTTTCCCTACTATGAATATGACCTCCAAGGAAACAACTGCTGAGAACGAACTATAAATTAACCACCCAATCCACAATAGTATTATGGAATGGTTGGGAACTGAAATAATCAATGACCATGTCCTCCAAAATTGAAGCACACAATGATGGAGCCCTCAGTGAATTTACAAGAGATACCACGTCTAGAGATGTGGGAAGAAAACAGTTGAGGATAACTCCCTACTAATCGAACCTAAACTACCCCAACATTTTAAATAATCAAAAAATATCCATACTCATTGTGGAGATTTGATAACTCACCCTTATAGATTATTATAGCTTCATATGTATCTTATCAATCACCTCTTCCTTATTCTACACCTATAGATATGTATACAATATAAATGGGGAATATATATACCAGATAATGGGTCACAATGCCTCCTCTAAACAATGTGATATTTTCTTATAATTTGGTAAAATATTTGGATAAAAGTGAATAATATCCTTGAACCTAATCATGATATTACACATGCTCATGATCCCATGATGGAGGGAGAGAAACCACCATTTATTCACAATTCTCACATAGACAATAATAACTTTATAAAAAATTGACTATGAAAATAATACCATGAAACCTCCACCTACTTATACTCTCTAAGAAACATAATCCACCACTCGTGGGAATCTCCACTCATTTTATTGATGGATTGTGATACCTGATATTCCACCCTTTCATGGATTAAAATAAAGGTAATATAGAGCTCCTCTAACTAGAACTCCAAATCTAAATTAGATATTCTTTCCTCACAATTTACCAAGTCCTACCACTAAAACTCACATAGTGTATCCCTACAAGACCCATACTACTCTACTAGGTCAAAGATATGATGGTTAATCAGATCATCCCACTGCACCTCACTAGCCCACATCATGGATAACTGATGTCTAGGATCTATCTATATAAACAATAAAGTAAACTCTTAATCCCAATTTCATTTAATTAATTATGATTCATTTCAAATTTCACCAAAATCATCCCAAATTTTAAATACAAGAAAAAATAGGTATGATGCAATACCTATCCTAAGTCACTACTTTAAAATCAATATTACCTCACTTAGGGTGTTCAGAAAGCCTAAGGCCCTTGTGTTAGATCACTGGGAGCCCTAATCACCTATGTCCTAACTGGCATCCCTTACTACATCACACACTAAGTTTGACTAACACTATTTACCTACCAATCTAATGAAATATTCACAATTTCCAAACTCCAAAATCCATCTCAACTCCCATATATAATTCTGATAACACCTTTTCATGACCCACCCCCACTAGAACCCTCATGGGCCTGTAATGAAGATGATAGTAACCCTCAAAGCCCACCTCTAATAGGACACGGGTTGGAGACTAACCCCAAGGGTATAAATCAAGGAAATGGGATGTAATAACCTTATAGATCCCAAGAATATATATTGAAGGAAACCAATAATCAACTCTATAATATAAGATTAAAATTGATATCCAATAATACCTGAATATCATATAGAAAACATAGTCTCAAAAAGAAAATCCAAATAAAACTCCCAAGGTAATGAATCAAATAACAATTCCAAACTCGAGCTAGTAATTTCCATCTCATTTTAAAAATATGTCTTGGAAACCTAAAAATTGATTTATATATAAGGGATGATCATACATGTATACTTAGTAATATCCTTCTCAATACTAATTGATAAAATGTGGAAGAATAATACTAATGCCCCAGTGAATAAACAACAGAACCACCATGCACCTAACTAGGCCAACTATCACCCTACCTCACTAAGGCCCACCCACCCAATATTGAATCCAAGGATAATAATATAATATCAAAATAATACATAAAATAGGTACCCTAAAACTACTTCCCCACTGTTTTTTCACCCTCACACCCAAACAAAAAAAATTCATGGTGCTTCTATACCTTCCATAAAACTACATCATCATTATCACCACATACCACATAAGACATCATACAATATACCACAACCAAAACTATATATCCATATAACCTCATCATAACCATAACCAAACATCACAACCTTATTACATTAAGGTATTATTAACATGAAATAAATCAATCTCATTCCATCCTCCTACCATGCATGACCCCCACCATATATCATCTCAATTACATCATCATCACATCTCATAACATCATTTAACTCTAAATTATAGAAACCACAACCCATGCATCATAACTTTAGTCCATAATAGTCGGTTATAAATCTAAAGGTATGGAGAGGAAGAGGTAGTAGTAAACCATTCATTTCCTTTCCAAACAGAATGTTGAAGAAAATACCCAAAATCCAAAACCATTAGGCTTTGATAATGTTATCTGTCTTGAGTGGGGTGCGTATGAAATAAAAAGGAAAATAAAATTATAATAAAAACTAACACAATAAAAACCTAAAGTGTTAACACAAAAAAACACTACCACACCCCAAATTTGCACCACACCATCCCAACTATTAACTGGCATTCACTACCACCTCTACAACACAAACCGTTCCCACTTTCTATACAAAATGGCCACAAAAAAGTTCATAAATTTTCTATTTAATCAAATATTTCATTCATTTATAAAATTACTATTTTACTATTGATATTAAATTAATTATTAAATTCATTTCCATATATATGTTAAACTATTTATTAGCTATCATCCATATTTAATTGTATCCCTTACCCTTTAATTCAAATATTTTAAAATTCATTAACACCCACATCTATTTATTTCTATCCCATACCCATTACCAAATTCATCATTAATAATCATATTATATACAACTAGGAATATCTAACTCATCCCCACCACATATAACTAATCAACATACAACTCACATCACAACACACACCAATAACTACAATGACCAAAAAACCACTTCATTTTTTAACACAAACAACCATGCCACCACTTCCATATTGTATAAAAAATCATCCACCATTTTAGAATCTATAAACACACCTCCTCATTACAAAATAACAAACTATCCACAAAAACCCACCACCACGACCACACAAATCACAACAACAATAAAAATCATACTATAATGGGTAAATACCAAATCTAATAATAAAACACTACCAAAATTCCTTTTTTATAATATGGA
The DNA here is from genome assembly GCA_963277665.1 of Viscum album. Classification (NCBI taxonomy): domain Eukaryota; kingdom Viridiplantae; phylum Streptophyta; class Magnoliopsida; order Santalales; family Viscaceae; genus Viscum; species Viscum album. The sequence continues at coordinate 208,974,473 of OY728166.1, forward strand.
TTCATATTAAATTCAACATATACATCAGGGGTGATGACACAATAATCCTAAATTTCACAATAATTATTATTCACCATTTTTAAGTGATTAAAATTTTATGTAAGGTGATTCCAATAATAAAATCACAGTAATAACACATATATCACAATGACAATAATTCTCAACAACAACCACAAACATAAGAAATATCAAGAAATCATGTAACACATGAAAATTACCCCTTCCTATCAATTTACTTTATCCCAATTCTTTATTTTATTAGGATAATCCTTACCATCCACCTAAAGAAATAATAATCATTGAACCTTCACATTATGCACAAAAATAAAGGAGAGTTCTTGAATATCATACCTCAATCAAAGATTCTCTACCGCTATGAAAGTACAAGGTGAGGAAGATGTTAAAAAAGTGATGATATCACATGGAATGCTTAAAAAACCTACAACACAATAATATACATTAAACCATGACCCAAAATCACCTGAACCAAACCACTACCACTTCCAAAAACTTCCCTGAATGAAGAACATATAGGAAACCAAGAAGAAAAAAGGGGAACTCAACTTGGACCATAACCATTTGATCTCTTGAATCCATGGGATAAATAAAATTAAAGGGAATACAAAAGAATCTATGGATGAACCTAAAATTTCCCAAGGATTGGGTAAAATTATGTAATAAGTAATGGTTCATATTAGATTCTGAATTTATATAGGTATTGGAAAATTAAGGTGTCATAATGTGACAAGTAATGGTGACACAATGATGGGGGTGAATCCTAGAGATCCATACCACAATCTCCTCTATCTCCATATATTAGAAGATTATTCAATATTTTAATCTAATATGATTAAGGGAGGATCACAACATAACTAAGGTACCATGGTGCACTGACCCCTATGATGGAATAATAAAAAAACCATCATCCAGGGATCCATGCTGTGACATCCATGGCCACAACGCAAAGGCTATTTCATGGAAAATAAAAAAAACCCCAAATACATATCATAATATTACCTAAATCCTCATACAATGAGTAGAATAATGATAAATAAAATACATAGTATTTTGAATCCATACATATTTTTTCCTCTTATGTGCATGGTTTTCCACTTGACCAAAATTCCTCTTCAACCCATTTATACTGAGATACACATCCATTATCCCATGAATAAACTTTCTCCCTAAAATAAAATGATGACTAAATATCATGGTACAAACCTGACACCAAGATACAAAAACCATTTCACAACCTAAACCTTAACAACATGAAACACCATACCATCAAACTTTCTTCTCTTCCAGCCAACCCTTCATGCCACAACACTCAAGGACATTAAAAAACATAAAATTTTGAGTTTATATCTCTAATAAAACTATAAATACATTCCTTTAACCTTTTTCCAATACCTTAAATACCCAAAACACACAGACGATCCAAAAAACTTTTGGCTATTATAGATACCCTTCAATTTTACATCGTTTTTTTTTTCATACTGCCCATTTGAGAACTATGATGTTTAGGTCACCTTTAATATATAATCTATAATATTAATAACCAATAATCCAATATTCTTATTGATGGGTATTTACCTAAAAAACATTATCATCTTGTGATGAGGATTTACTAGAATGATGTTCTTTACTTATGGCTTATCATCGAATGTGTATATATATTATGAATGTTTTGAGTTAATATTCTTATGAATATATGTATTTTAAGTAATTTAATATATACTAGACATGCAATCAGACTTTTTACCCAGTTAAAATTTCCTCCAATGCATTGGGTAATGTTTTATCTCTAGAGATACTATGTAAATTACATGATTATGTTATCATGGCATTGGTGAGTGGTATTTTCACAGGGGCTGTAATGACCCAACCCTATATTCCTAGAGTCGGTGCATTATTTTAATACATTGGCATGATAAAAAGGAATCAAGTGCTGAAAGACAGATCAGTTTAGCAGTCTTGGAAAATAGATTATATATATGAACATTACATTACACTTTATAACATACAACAAAAAAATAATCCTTTGAGAAAAATATTGTTCCCTTAGCTTAACCCTACATCTCAAACATAAAACACTTCTTGGGATCCTGGTAAAATAAAACATAAGAAAGGGGTGAGCTCAGACGCTCAGTAAGGGTAAATAATTTAGCGGAAGCTATAAACTTTTAAGGCAAGATGTGTAATAAAAAAAACCTTTGAAACATAAAAATGAACATAATATGGCAAAAATAAATAAAAAATTACCATATTAACATGAACATGGATATTATACTATTCGAATAATCACATGTAATAACTAATTTTATAATGAGGGAATGCATAATGCCGTACATTCTGAAACATTTTGTCAAGGCCTCGGCCAAGATGTCTAAAAATGATTTAGGCCTCTTCCAAAACCATATATCAAATTGGGAAAGGCCTCGGCCAATTACACATCTAATTGTCTCATGATACCTACTGATTCATCGAGGAGCTATAGCGGGCTCCACCTGTCACTTACTAAGTCCAATGCATTCCTCATATGAAAAGGTTTAAACATAACATAAACATTCGTATTAAAACTAGCATACGAAATTTCAATACTTTATCCATAAACCATGAATGGTATAAAAATAACATATCCATAGTAAAAAATATCAAAAAACCTTCAATAAAATATGGAATATTTTTATCATAATAAATCAACCTCAATCAAGAATAATATCCAATAAATGATGTTGACATTTTTGAAAATGATCAGTAAAACTCTTTGAGAGAAACATCCCTTTTTTCATGAAATAATTTTAAGTCACAAAATTTATAAAGAAAGTCATTTAAAAGATATTTTTTAATAAAAGTTTCCCATACCACTTTGAAACTTTTTAAAGGAATTAATATTTTTAAAATATTCATGTCTATATAAATAAATCCTTAAAATCATTTTGAAAACATGGACATTAATGAGAAAGGTTTAGAAGAATAAATCTTGAAAATATTTAAAATGATTTTTTAATTAAAGAGTCCCTTAAAATAATCCTTTTGAAAAATATTTTATGAAACATGGGCATGGATAATAAATATTTCTTAGTAAAAACTTACACATAAACAATCACGGATAATAATGAGATTGAGGAATTAACCCTTACCTTGCACTTTTGTTTAGTCGAGGGTACGTTTAACCTCATGTATAAAGACAGTAGTATGTTATTAAACTATAACAGAACCATATTAATATTTATGATATCATAAATGATTCATTTATGACTTTATACTACCCATTTAATAATAATTTCCAGGTTAAATTAATATTTCGGGTAATAATCACTTTCTTTATTGAACGTGTTTTAACTTGTTACTCTTGATTGTATCACTTAGATCATGATTTAAATACTTACAGAATATAAAACATGATTTATATATCATATATATTATGAATATAAATATGAATAATAGACATATATATGAAATGTAAAACACCGTTTATGGAGACAACGGTCGGTATGTACGCATAAACGCTGTTTCTGTTTTCACATCGTATTGAACGGATCTAGGTGAATAAGATATATTTAAGTACATAAATAAATAAATATATATATCTCCAATAGTTTTATTAAATCATATATTACATACTTATTAATGATATATATTTTATAAACATCGTTGAATGGTAAACGTGGAAATGAATCTCATCACGTCGTGGAGATGGTAATCCGTACGTACGCACGAGCGACAATATCATTATACTGATGGAGAAATAATTTGTAATTTAATGGTATAACATATATACAGAATAATTAATATGTTATATTTATTATTTAAATTATTTATACTATAACGCCCCGACCCCAGTTGCCCAGAGTCGGTGCATTATTACATAACATTGGCATGATTACAAGAAAGATCAAGTCTCGAAAGACCGATTAGTTTAGTAGCCATGGAATAACTAGATACATAAAGTTTACATTACATCATAAAGTGAAAAACTACTACAAAAACATATTGTATTCATATCCCCTCATATTTTCCCTGGAGGTCATTCATAAATTACTTCTTCACATCCTAGGAAAAATAAAACATTGAAAGGGGTGAGCTCAGATGCTCAGTAAGGATAACAATATAGCGAAAACATTCATAAATAAGCATAAAAATTTAAGACAATGTATAGCTAAAACAAAATATTTTTAAACTTGAACTTCAACATAATATGGAAAAGATAAAATGAAATAATTCCATTTACTTATTCTCATGGATATTCTACTAGTCTAATATCACATGCAATATCAATAACCACTTTCATAATGATGGAATGCATAATGCCAGACTATCATAACCACGTAGCCAAGGCCTCGTGCCAAGACTAAAAATAAGATTTTGTCAAGGCCTCGTGCCAAGACACTAGTTTGTCTCATGAGACCTACCGATGCATCGAGTAGCTATAGCAGGCTCCACCCATCACATATTAAGTCCAATGCATTCCTCATATGAACAGGTTTAAACATAACATAAACATTCGTATTAAAACTAGCATATGAAATGTCAATAATTTCTCCATAAACCATGAATGGTATAAAAATAACACATCCATATTCAAACATATCACAAAACCTTCAATACAATATGGAAGTTTTGTATCATAATAAATAAACTTCAAATAAGCTTAAAATCCATCAAAGGATGTTGACATAGATGAAATCAAAACTATTTGAGAGAAATATCACTTTTTTTGAAATCATTTAAAAGTAAAATAATTATAAAATAAAACTTTTACTTTGAAAATATTCTTATAAGATTGTAAGGGAAGATTCAAATATTTTATAACGGCATAAAATAGCCGCACCCGCCGTATAAGTTAAAAAAAAGACATTCTTACCTTAATTCTGTCGAAAAGGTTAAAAAGGACCTTGTTTGGAAAATGACGGAAAGATTCCTTTATAAAATTCTTATAAAAAGTAAAACAAGGGTATAAATGACTTTAACCCATATTCTGTAAAATAGAAAGAATTTTTTGAAATAAATTTTTAAGAAACATGGATGTGGATGATAAAGAGGTCCTAGTAGATAATTACGTATAAACAACCTCGGATAATGAAGAGATTGTGAAATAACCCTTACCTTGTAATTTTCCTTAGTCGATGTTATGTTAACCTCCTATATAATAGTTAAAAAATTGTTATTAAATTATACAAGAACCATATACATAATTATGATATCATATATGATCTTCTAATAATGCCATGTTAATAATACTTTAGTATTATCGTCGTTTCGGGTGTTAACTTACTCGATTTCTTTTATATGTTTTGTTACATAAGTCATGTTTGTTATGAATAGGTTGTATCTTATTCATATCCAGAATGATATAAAGTTCTTAAACATTAATTTTAATCATAAAATGAGAATTAGTCTTGAATGGATACGATGGGGAATGAATCTCATCGCGTTCGTGGAGACAGTAGTCCGTACGTACGCACGAGCGACAATATTATCCTTTTGATATTAAAATAATATATAATTGGATGGTATATCATATATACAGAATCATTATCATTTTATATTTATTATTTACATGAATTACACATCATTATTATACCCATACAAATAATAATATATTGAATAACAATTACACCACGACGTGGAGACAGTAAGCCGTACGTACACACGTATGGTGACATGTCATTCAAAGGATGGATAGAATACTGAATATGGTTGTACCATATTTATAATAATATCATAGTATATAGGAGATATTGGAGTTATTATTTTAGAATGGTAATAACAAATAAAGAAGAAGTTGAAGAAGAAAGGAACTTGAAAGAGGGTGGTGAAAACATTACCTCTTCTTCAGGTTCTTCCTTTTGATTTGATCAAAATGGATCCTTAGGTTGGCTTTCTGATCAAAATAAGGCCTCTAGGTTGAAGTGAGGGAAGTTGAGAGAGTATTTGGGTAGGGTTTGGCCGAACCAAAAGACTTTGAAAGTGTGAAAAATTGGTTAGAAGTGGTGTCCTTTTATAAGAGGGAGGAGGGGCACCTTAGGAAAATCTAGAAATCTTATTTTATAATAAATTAATATTCAGTTTATAATGTCTCAAAAGTATATTATTTAAATTTTAAGGTTGGGATATGTCAAAAACCATTCAACCAATAGGTTTTAGACAGGTTTGGGTCACTATATTAACCTTATCTTTTAGTTTTAACTCTTAGTTAATTAGTTTGACATTTACCATGTCACTTTGTATTTTTATATTATATAGTTAATAAACTTACTATATACTTCTAATTGACCCCTAAGTGGTCCATTAATGACACACATATCATGAAATAAGTCTCTTTGCCTAACCTTGGATTTTTAAGAATTGAATATCAATTAATAATATAATATTTGTTTTAAAAACTCATTTATGTCAATTTTGACCATATTCAATAATTTATTTTTGTTAAAGTCTTAAAAACTTTATTAATTCGAAAAAAATTAATTTAAAAAATCCTATAATGTCATATTAACCAATAAAATTCATGTATTTCATCAAAACTTTCAAATTATATTTATTTTAACATTTATAATACCAATTATTTGATTCTTTCATTAATAAGGAAAATACTGCATCATTTTTGTGTCATAAATAATATTAATTATTAAATGTATAAAAATTATAAATAAAATACCATTATGTAGGAAATCGTTTTAGCTTTATAATGAATATTTATAATCTAAAATCCAACATATATAACCCTATGTAAAAATTGTTTTTCTAAAAGATATATGCTTATGTCATTTTTGTATTTATTTTAACTTAATTAATATAAAGTGTCCTTATCACTTACAAGTGGATCCATGGGGTCCCAAAATCGACCCAAAGATGACCATGGTCGGAAATTTATCAACCAATAGGGTTAGGACACGTTTTAGGGTAAATTAATATTATTATAATATTATTTTTACCCTTATTTACCGGATTTACCCTTTAACCAGGGTAAATAAAATATTCACCGAAGTAATTATTCAAAAAGTCTAAAAATAAAAGTTATCTATTTACAAAATTTGGACCTCCTGATTCCAAATATGGAATCCATATTTCTAAATTCAAAACAAAGAATTGGCAGGAATTAATTTATAATTAATTCCCGTTGTTAAAACAAAAAGCGTGTTTTTAAGAGATAATAACTATCAAAAGATTGACAGTTGTTTATGTCCGGTTTAAATGTGAAATTATGTCCAATGACCAAAATTGTATTAAATGGAAAAAATATATTCTAAATATACTTTAAAACCACTCAAATTAAAAATTTATCACTATTAATTATTTTGATTTAAAAAGTTGTTTTTAATAAAAATTTAGTAATTTTCACTATTCATCAAAATGTAAAAGTTATCTGAAAAGTACCAAAATTTCACCCTAGGATAATTTCGATATTCCGAATCCAAAAATGAAGTCCATTTTGAGAGATAAAATTTATAAAATTTCAAAAATTGGGTATTACTATTCATAATGGCTACTTTGATTGGTCGCAGTGTGTTAGAATCTCGAAGTTGCGTACAACACACGCTACTGTATTATTCAAAGGGAATCATACCGTGGAAGCTTGGGGTGTTACATTCTCATATACTTAAAATAATTTCATCATCGAAATTTCTAGAATACTACCACATGAAAATACTTGGGTGGTTCTTCATCATAAGTTCCTCGGGTTCCCACGTTGCCTCTTCCATCTTATAGTTCCTCCATAGAACTTTTACCAGACGAGTCGTCCGGTTTCTCAGAACTTGTTCTCTCATATCAAGAATCCTGACGGGCTCTTCGCAATAATAGGGATCGGGTTCCAGTTCTAATTCCTCATAGGTGAGTACATGCATTGGGTCAGGCATGTATTTCCTCAATAGTGATACGTGGAACACATCGTGAACTTTGGAGAGACTTGACAACATTTACAAACGGTAAGCTACAACCCCAATTAGTTCTAGAATTTTAAAAGGACCGATGTACCTGGGACTCAATTTACCTTTATTTCCAAAACTTATAACTCCCTTCCATGGAGATACCTTCAAGAAAACATGATCTCCCACCTGAAATTACAAATCCTTTCTTCGGTTGTCAGTATAGCTCTTCTGCCTACTTTGAGCTTCTTTGATGTGGTTTTGGATTACCTTCACCTTTTCCATCGTTTTTTCTCCACCAGTTCTGGGCCTACAAGTTTTCTTTCGACAACGTCATCCCAACAGGTTGGTGTGCGACATCTCTTTCCGTATAACGCTTCATATGGCGCCATCCAAATACTTGAATGCAATATATTGTTATACGAAAATTCTACAAGAGGTAAATATTGATCCCACATACCCTGAAAGTCAAGTGAGAAAGATCTGAACATGTCTTATAAGGTTTGAATAGTCCATTCTGATTGTCCATCTGTTTGAGGGTGGTAGGCAGTGCTCAAATGAAGTTCAGTATCCAAGGACTTCTGAAGACTCTTCCAGAATCTTGAAGTAAAACGGGGATCACGATCAGAAACAATCGATAGGGGTACTATATGAAGTATCACAACTTCATTAATATATAGTCTTTCTAGATGTTCGAGTGGTAAATCTTCTCTTATAGCAAGAAAATGTGCTGACTTGGTAAGACGATCAACAACGACCCATATTTCATTATTCCTTCTAGGAGTCTTTGGTAGTCCCATGACAAAGTCCATAGTGATATTATCCCATTTCCACTCAAGTATGGGAAGAGGTTGCATGACTCCTCTAGGCTGTTGCCTTCCAGCTTTCACTTGTTGACAAACCATACATATTGACACAAAATCAGAAATCTCCCTCTTTATGTTGTCCCACCAAAAATGTTCCTTTAAATCATTATACATTTTGGTGGTCCCAGGGTGTATAGAGAAATTGGAACTATGAGCATCATCTAACAATTCTCTTTTTAAATCAGGTATATCGGGAATACAAAGTCTCTTCCCGAATTTCAAAATTCCTTCTTCATACACAAAGTCTCTCAATCTCCCATCATTCACAGCTTTAATCTTATTTTGAAATTCTTCATCATTGGTCTGAGAACTCTTAATGCTTTCTAGTAAAGATGGTTTGGAAACCATTTGAAAAAGCACTGATGTTTCACATTCCATGGTTATTCCCATGTCCATCTTCACTAGATCCATGAAAATTGGATCCCTTTCTATTCTCATATTGTTCAAAACTCCATGATATTTTCTACTCAAAGCATCTTCCACCTTATTTTCCTTCCCCAGGTGGTAGTGTATCATACAATAATAATCCTTGAGTAATTCAAGACATCTCCTTTGCCTCATGTTGAGTTCTTTTTATGAGAAAATATACTTCAAACTCTTGTGATCAGTACAAATCTCACATTTTTCACCATAGAGGTTGTGTCTCCATATCTTCAAAGCAAAGATCAAAGCTGCTAACTAGAGATCATGAGTAGGATAGTTTTTCTCATGAATTTTCAACTGTCGTGATGCATAGACAATAACCCTATCATTAAGCATAAGGACACAACCAAGTCCTTTCTTCGATGCATCACTATAAATAACGAACCCATCATTCCCCGATGGTAGAGTCAATATAGGATCATTGACTAATATTCTCTTAAGTTCTTCAAAACATTCTTCACACTCTTTTTTCAAAATAAATTTAACCCCTTTATGTGTGAGCTTTGTTAATGGGTTAGCCAATCGGGCAAAATTCTGGACGAAATGTCGATAATAACCTGCTAAACCAATAAAACTGCATACCTCAGTTATACTCATAGGTGTTGGCCATTCTTGGATTGCATTGGTCTTAGAAGGATCAATAGAGATTCCATCTTTAGAGACAATATGACCAAGAAAATAAATCTCCTAAAGCCAGAATTCACGCTTGCTAAACATCCCATATAATTCATGTCTTCTCAGAGTCTTTAGGATAATGCGCAAGTGATTTTCATGATCTTCGTAGATTTTGGAGTATACCAAGATATCATCAATAAATACCACCACAAAATCATCAAGATATTCCTTTAAAACTCTATTCATTAGATCCATGAATACAGAGGGTGCATTAGTCATCCCAAAAGGCATTACTGTAAACTCGTAATGCCTGTACCTAGTTCGAAATGCTGTCTTCGGAATGTCTTCCTTCTTTACACACAACTGATGGTATCCAGATCGAAGGTTAATCTTTGAAAAGTATTGAGCTCCATGCAGTTGGTCAAATAAATCATCAATGCGAGGTAGGGGATACTTGTTGTTTTTTCTTTTTAACAAAAAGAATAGGGGCTCCCCATGGAGAAACACTAGGGTGAATAAATCCCTTATTACTCAATTCCTCTAGTTGTTTCTTTAGTTCCACTAATTCTATAGTGGCCATTCTATAAGGGGTCTTCGATATAGGCCTTGATCTAAGAATTAAATCAACATAAAACTAAAATTCTCGTTCTGGAGGATGTCCAGGTAATTCTTCCGGAAACACATCTACATATTCTTTCACAATAGGTACATCCTCTATTTGAACATTCCTTTCCTCACCAAAAATCATTTCATTCTCTTCCTCTCCAATGATTGAATTTAGTTGAGCTGCAGGGGTGGATCTAGATAAGAATTAGGTGGTGACGATTCTGCTCTAAAGATAAGGTGTTCCTTATCATCATCATCAAAAATCATAACCTCATTCTTCTTACAATAAATCTTCGCATCATGGTTAGAAAGCCAATCCATAACGAGGATTATATCAAACTCAATCATAGGTATGTCGATGAGATCAACGGATAAAGAACATTTATGTGCTCTAATGGGGATTGATTCACAAAACTTTTTTGCAATGATACTTCCCTTAAGAGTTTTAACTGACAACTCCCTTGTTAAATCAAATTGGAAATATCTAATTTTCTTAGAAAACTGGGAAGATATGAAACAATGCGATGATCCAGAATAAAATAAAGCATTTTATAAACTTGAGGAAACCATTAAATTACCTGCCACCATGTCTTTTGGAGCTTCTACCTCAGTAGTAGTGATAACAGAAGCTTGGCCTTGATCCCTTGGCCTTTTCTGAGGCAAGTTCCCCTGACGCTTAGGACATTAATTTTCATAATGTCCCATATCTCTACAATTATATCATTCCATGTTGACAGCAACTATCTTTCCATTGCAATCATGAGCTTGGTGGCCTTTTTCATCACACTTCTAACAGACTCCCATTACTTTTAAGCAAGTACCAGGGTGTTTCTTCCCACATTTACTGCAGGATGGATTTTCAACTTTTCCCTTCTTCCCCTTATTTCCATTTACATATTGATCAGCAGATCTCTTATTCTCTTTCTTTTCTTTAAAGTCATAAGACTTAGAGAATTCCTTTTCTGTTTTGATAGCACATGAGACAATGTCTTCGTACAAAGAGAAGGATTGTGAGACTAATGCTCGACGAAGAAATGGTTTTAACCCATCAATGAAATGATCAATATTACTTCTTGGGTTACGTATATAATCTCCAGCATACCTTGCTAACCTTGTAAAGTTAGCCTCATACTTTACGACATTCTCATCCTCCTTTTTCCTCAGACTCAGAAATTGCCTTTCCATATTTGCTCGATGGTCATGAGGAAAGTATTTTTCTAAAAACAAATCTTTGAAATCCCTCCATTCCATATTTGATACTTCATCATCTTCCTTCATGTTTTGAATCAATGACCACCATTGATCAGCATATCCAGTGAGGCGGTAAACTGCCATGATAACGTTTTCCCTTTCACTACTCCCAAAGCCTGAAATATTTTCTCTAGGGAACTTATCCATTGCTCAGCTACCAATGGATTTGTACTCCTATTGAATGTTGGTGATTTTTGCCTCATGAAGCGATCTAACATTGATCCTCCATGCTGTGGATCAGGGTGCTCCATACAGGTAAGGTTATTATTCATAACCTGAGTGATTTGTCCCAGTATGGTGATAGCTGATCAGCACCAGTTACATCACCAGCCCCACTACAATTATCTTGAGCAGGAGGGAAATCCCTACATGGAGTGTGTGAATTGATACGGTTTCCATTTCTTCCACTAGGCGCCATTTCTAAATAATAGAATAAACTAGATCACTTTATGAATCAAAATACATAATTCCATACTTGTAAAACACTTAACCTAAATTGAACAGTTTATGGATATAATCCATAATCATAAAAATGTTTTCTTTGAGGAAGTATATACTCATAAACACTTCATAATGGTTCATAAAGAAAATGAGGATTATCCTAAGTATATCCCCCAGGAGTTTCGTAACCAAGAGTGCAGCAAGGCCCATTGTCGTGCACCAGTTCCCGTTCGATTCTAGCTCAAAGCGGTGTTTTCGGGTTTTACCCCTAGGTACATCTATTCCAGAGCCGCCTCTACCTATTCGTATCCAAAAATGGATGTATTGCTTGGAAAACTCAAAAAATTTCTACAGTACCAAAATTATAGGAAGTTATTCTATACTAATCGTCAAAGTCTACCTTAGGTCTATGTGCTCTAATCAGAGTTTACCTAAATCAAGCTTCAAAGGTTTGTACTAAACTTACTCTGATACCAACTGTAACGCCCCGACCCCAGTTGCCCATATTCGGTGCATTATTACATAACATTGGCATGATCACAAGAAAGATCAAGTCTCAAAAGACCGATTAGTTTAATAGCCTTGGAATAACTAGATACATAAAGTTTACATTACATCATAAAGTGAAAAACTACTACAACAACATATTGTCTTCATATCCCCTCATATTATCCCTGCAGGTCATTCATAAATTACTTTTTCACATCCTGGGAAAAATAAAACATTGAAAGGGGTGAGCTCAGATGCTCAGTAAGGATAGAAATATAGCGGAAACATTCATAAATAAGAATAAACATTCACTATTGGAAAAACGACCTATACCCACGGTTCAAAACCGTGGGTATAGCCCCCAAAACCGTGGGATGGAATGGCGTCGGGATAGGGGTCTTGAACTATACCCACGGTTTTGTAGAACCGTGGATATAGGTGTTTCACACACCACACGCTAGTATACAGCATGGCAGGGAACTTTCCCCACAGTTTCAAACCGTGGGAAATTTAAAATTTTTAAAAACCACAGGCAGTAGTTTTCAACCCCGTGCCTCCCGCAGGGAGCCTTCGCCCCGCAACACAGCAGACCAACTGAGCTGAATAATTTTCATTTATATAAGGATAATTTTATTATAATATATTAATAACAATGCTGTTATCTAAAAAATCGTAACCAGCGGGTTTCGAACACGTGCCGTACGCAAGGCCTCTACGCCGCAACACAACAGTGGACCAACCGAGTTGGGTTTTATATCTGTTATATGTTTATCTATCTGCGTATATATATATATATATATATATATATTAATATTGCGTATTTAAATTCAAAAAAACCTCCCGCGCGATTTCGATCCCGGGACTATGCTGAGACTCGCGGCCGAGCCTCCACAAATAGACCAACCGACCTGGAATTTTTATCTATTATATATTCATATATCAGCATATATATATTAGTATGTGAAAAAATGTCTACCCGCCAAATTTTTCATGCCCCGCCTAAGTTTCGTTCCCCGCCATAACACGGGAAAGCTATACCCACGGTTCTGGAGAACCGTGGGTATAGGTCTTCAAAAAAAAAACCGTAATACCTACGGTTTTAAAAAACCATCGGTATAAGTCTTCGGAAAATACCCTATACCCACAGTTTTCTCCAAAACCGTGGGTATAGGTCTTAAAAGAAAACTATACCCATAGTTTTTGGCACAACCATGGGTACAGGTGGCCTATACCCACGGTTCTGGAAAACCGTGGGTATAGGTTCTCCTACTATCCCTATACCCACGGTTTTGGAAAACCATGGGTATAGACCTATTTTTCAGTAGTGATTTAAGGCAATGTATAACTAAAACAAAAGCCTTTTAAACTTGAACTTCAGCATAATATGAAAAAGATAAAATGAAATAATTCCATTTAATTATTCACATGGATATTCTAATAGTCAAATAATCACATGAAATATCAATAACCACTTTCATAATGATGGAATGCATAATGACAGACTATCATAACCACGTAGCCAAGGCCTCGTGCCAAGACTAAAAATAAGATTTTGTCAAGGACTCATGCCAAGACACTAGTTTGTCTCATGAGACCTACCGATGCATTGAGGAGCTATATCAGGCTCCACCCATCACATATGAAGTCTAATGCATTCCTCATATGAACAGGTTTAAACATAACATAAACATTCATATTAAAACTAGCATACAAAATGTCAATACTTTCTCCATAAACCATGAATGGTATAAAAATAACACATCCACAGTCAGACATATCAAAAAACCTTCAATACAATATGGAAGTTTTGTATCATAATAAATAAACTTCAAATAAGCTTAAAATCCATCAAAGGATGTTGACATAGATGAAATCAAAACTATTTGAGAGAAATATCTCTTTTTTTGAAATCATTTAAAAGTCACATAATTATAAAATTAAAATTTTACTTTGAAAATATTCTTATAAGATTGTAATGGAAGCTTCAAAGATTTTATAATGGCAGAAAATAGCCGCACCCGCCGTATAAGCTAAAAAATACATTCTTACCTTAATTCTGTCGAAAAGGTTAAAAAGGATCTTGTTTGGAAAACGAAGGAAAGATTCCTTTATAAACTTCTTATAAAAATTCAAACAAGGGTATAAATGACTTTAACCCATATTCTGTAAAATAGCAAGAATGTTTTGAAATACATTTTTAAGAAACATGGATGCGGATGATAAAGAGGTCCCAGTAAATAATTACCTATAAACAACCTCGGATAATGAAGAGATTGTGAAATAACCCTTAACTTGTACTTTTCCTTAGTCGATGGTATGTTAGCCTCCTGTATAATAGTTAAAAAATTGTTATTAAATTATAAAAGGACCATATACATAATTATGATATCATATATTAACTTCTAATAATTCCATGTTAATAATACTTTAGAATTATCGTTGTTTCGGGTGTTAACTTACTCATTTTATTTTATATGTTTTGTTACATAAGTCGTCTTTGTTATGGATAGGTTGTATATTATAATATCCAGAATGATATAAAGTTCTTAAACATTACTTTTAATTATCAAATGAGAATTAGTCTTGAATGGATACGATGGGGAATGAATCTCATCGCGTTCGTGGAGACGGTAGTCCGTACGTATGCACGAGCGACAATATCATCCTTTTTATATAAAAATAACATATAATTGGATGTTATATCATATATAAAGAATAATTATCATGTTATATTTATTATTTACATAAATTACACATCATTATTATACCCATCCAAATAATAATATATTGAATAACAATTACACCACGACGTGGAGACAGTAAGCCGTACGTACGCACGTATGGTGACATGTCATTCAAAGGATGGATAGAATACTGAATATGGTTGTACCATATTTATAATAATATCACAGTATATAGTAGATACTGGAGTTATTATTTTATAATGGGAATAACAAAGAAAGAAGAAGTTGAAGAAGAAAGGAACTTGAAAAAGGGTGGTGAAAACATTACCTCTTCTTCGGGTTCTTCCATTTGATTTGATCAAAAGGGATCCTTAGGTTGGCTTTATGATCAAACTAATGAATCTAGGTTGAAGTGAGAGAATTTGAGAGAGTATTTGGGCAGGTTTTGGCCGAACCAAAAGGCTTTGAAAGTGTTAATAATTGGTTAGAAGTGGTGTCCTTTTATAAGGGGGAGGAGGGGCACCCTATTAAAATCTAGAAATATTATTTTATAATAAATTCATATTCAGTTTATAATGGATCAAAAGTGTATTATTTAAATTTTAAGATGGGGATAGGTTGAAAAACATTGAAACAATTGGTTTTATACAGGTTTGGTTCACTATATTAACCTTATATTTTAGTTTTAACTCTTAGTTAATTAGTTTGACATTTACCATGTCACTTTGTATTTTTATATTATATAGTTAATTAACTTACTATATACATCCAAGATACCCCTAAGTGGTCTACTAGTGATACACCTATAATGATATAAGTCTCTTGGCCGAACCTTATATTTTTAGGAATTGAATATCAGTTAATAATATAATATTTTTTTTAAAAACTCATTTATGTCAATTTTGACACTATTCAATAATTGATTTTTTTTAAAGTCTTAACAACTTTATTAATTCAAAAAAAATTCATTTAAACAATACTATAGTTTCATATTAACCAATAAAATTCATTTATGTCATCAAAACTTTCAAATTATATTTATTTTAACATTTATAATACCAATTATTTGATTCTTTCATTAATAAGGAAAATACTGCATCATTATTGTGTCATAAATAATATTAATTATTAAATGTATAAAAATTATAAATAAAATACCATTATGTAGGAAATATTTTTATCTTTCTAATTAATATTTATAATTGAAAATACAACATATATAACCCTATGTAATTTTTTTTCTAAAAGATATATGCTTAGGTCATTTTTGTATTTATTTTAACTTAATTAATATAAAGTGTCCTTATCACTTACAAGTGGATCCATGGGGTCCCAAAATCGACCCAAAGATGAACATGGTCATAAATTTATTAACCAATAGGGTTAGGACACGTTTTAGGATAAATTAATATTATTATAATATTATTTTTTACCCTTATTTACCGGATTTACCCTTTAACCATGGTAAATAAAATATTTACCGAAGTAATTATTCAAAAAGTCTAAAAATAAAAGTTACCAATTTACAAAATTTGGATATAATTATTCAAAATATGTAATCCATATTTTTAAATTCAAAACACAGAAGTGGCAGAAATTAATTTAAAATTAATTTCCATTGTTAAAACAAAAAGCGTGTTTTTAAGAGATAATAACTATCAAAAGATTGACAGTTGTTTATGTCAGGTTTAAATGTGAAATTATTTCCAATGACCAAAATTGTATTAAATGGTAAAAATATATTCTAAATATACTTTAAAACCACTCAAATTCATAATTTATCACTATTAATTGTTTAGATTTAAAAAGTTTTTTTTAATAAAAATTTAGTAATTTTCACTATTCATCAAAATATAAAAGTTATCCAAAAAGTACCAAAATTTCACCCTAGGATAATTTTGATATTATGAATCCAAAAATGAAGTCAATTTTGAGAGATAAAATTTATAAAATTTCAAAAAGTGGGTATTACTATTCATAACGACTACTTTGATTGGTCGCAGTGTGTTAGAATCTCGAAGTTGCGTACAACACACGCTACTGTATTGTTCAAAGAGAATCGTACCGTGGAATCTTGGGGTGTTACATATATTCATTATTATACCCATCCAAATAATGAAGTGTTTGAACAACAAACTACACCACGACGTGGAGACGGTAATCCGTACGTACACACGTATGGTGACTTTGTCATTTATAGGATGAATAGAATAATGAATATGGTTGTACCATTTATATAATAACATCACAGTATATATAAGATACTAGATTAATTATTTTAGAATGGAAACAATAAATAAATAAGAAGTGGAAGAAGAAAAGAACTTGAAAGATATGATGAAATATTTACCCCGTTTTCGGGTTCTTTCTTTTTATTTGATCAAAAGGGCTCCCTAGGTTATCTTTATGACCAAAGAAAGTCCTCTAGGATTAAGGAAGGATATTTGGGAGGATATTTGGTCAGGGTTTGGCCGAGCCAAATAGCTTTGGAGTTGTGAATTTGAGAGAAGGGGAAGTGCCATTTTATAAGAGGGGTGAGGGGCACCTTAGGAAAAGATTAAAATATTATTTTATAATAAAATAATTTTCAGTTTATAATGGCTCCAAAATAAATTATTTAAAGGATAAGGTGAGTATGGGTAAAAAAACACTCAACCAATAGGTTTTATACAGGTTTGGGTCACTGTATTGACCTTATCTTTTAGATTTAACTCTTAGTTAAATAGTTTGACATTTACCATGTCTTTTTGTATTTTTATATTATATGGTTAATAAAATTTCTATAAACTTACACGAGAACCCAAAATGGTTCATTAATGATACAAATATCATTATATAAGTCTTTTATATTAACCTTATATTATTAGTATTATTATATCAACCAATAATATTTTAATTGTTTTAAAAACTCATTTAGGTCAATTTTGACATTATTTAATAATTGATTTTTTAATGTCCTAAAAACTTTTTTACTTAAAAATAAATACATTTAATAAACCCTAAAATGTCATAGTAACTTATAAATTTTTTTTATGGCAAAAAAAATTTCAAATCATATTTATTTCAGTATTTATAATATCATTTATTTGATTGTATCATTAATAATGAAAATACTACATCATTATTGTGTCATATATAAATATATTTATTTTATGTATAAAAATTATAAATAAAATATAATGAGGTAGGAAATATTTTTATATTTCTAATGAATATTTATATCCGAATATATCAATTATATAACCTCATATAAAAATTGTTTTACTAAAAGATATTTGCTTTTGTTATTTTTGTCTCTACTTTAGATTATTTAATATAAAATGTCATTATCACTCCCAAGTGGCTCCATGGGGTCCCAAAATCGACCCAAAGATTTCCATGGTCTGACATGTATCATAAAATAGGTTTAGGACATGTGTTAGGGTAATTTAATATTATTATAATATTATTTTTTAACCTTATTTATTGGATTTACCCCTTTAACCACGGTAAATTAAATATTTACCGAAGTAAATATTCCCAATGTATAAAAATAAAAGTTAACTATTTACACAATTTGAATCTCCTGATTCAAAATATGGAATCAATTTTTCCATATTCAAAACACAGAAGTGGCAGAAATTAATTTAAAATTAATTCTCATTGTCAAAACAAAAAAGCCCGTTTTTATGAAATACTAACTATCAAAAGATTGACACTTGTTTATGTCAGATTTAAAAATGAAATTACTTATAATGATGTAAATTGTATTAAATGAGAAAAATATAATCTAATTATACTTCCAAACCATTCAAATTCATAATTTATCACTATTAATAATTTCGATTAAAAAAATTATTTTTAATTAAAATTTAGTAATTTTCACTATTCATCAAATTATGAAAGTTATCAGATTATTACAAAAAATTTATCCAAACTAAATTTTTATGTCCCAATTCTAAAGAATAATTTAATTTCATTAAATTTAATATATAACATTGTCAAATATTGTTTTTAAAAAGGGTTCTCTATTAAAAGGCCGTAAAATTGCATTTTTTGAAAAATACTTACTTTATCTGAAAAAATGAATATGTTATTATATTATGTATTAAAAACACATAATATGGATGTTAAAATTATATAGATTATATAAGATTCAAAATGAAGTTAATATTATTCATAACCTCTTTTTGAACGATTAGTTTAGTAAGTTGTGGTGCGCTCAAACTCGGTGTTGCATGTTGTGCAAGCTATTGAATTAGTTTAATGAGATAACGTACTATGAAATCATGAGTGTTACATTCTCCCCTCCTTCAATAAATTGAATCCTCAAAATTCTAAATTGTACTTAGAAAATAAAAGGTTAAAAATAGAAAAATTCCTTTGTGGAAAACCCACATCGGAAATTGGTTTAATAAAATTTAGTCTTAATATGAGGGAAAGAGAAATAAAAAAGTCACCACCAAATTATGATCTTGATTAGGAGAAATTTTTTGGAAAATAGAGAAACATAAATTGAGGGAAAATGTAAATATTTGTAGGGAGAGATTGAGTTTATCAATCACAAACAAGTGTAAAATTGAGGGCATCAAAGCCATCAATCTGAGATGATGTATAATATCATCAGTTCAAAAAACAAAACATATGGAATTAGGATAATTTTTTTTTGGTTTTAATATCTCTTACCTAAGGTTTAAGAATTAATTTATTCATAGAATAATTGTGAATATATATATATATATATACATGACAAGTAGAGTTTCATCCTTCAACTAATTCCTACCACAAACTCATCTTTTACTCCAAAAGATAATAGAATTCAAAAATATTATATTTATCCTAATCGTATAGGGTTCCAAAAAAAAATCAATTTATAATTATTTGTTAGAACATTTAAAAAAAACTACCTTATACAAGCTAGGACATCACGTAGGCTAGTGGTAATTTATGCACCCTTGTCACCCTTCAGTTGCGGGTTCAAGTCTCACGGCCTTGCCGGACGTGACAGCTTGTTGCCCGACTTCTGGGTTGTCCTTTTTATGACAATCCAAAAATAATCTCAAGAAATGATTTAACCTTAACAATAGTATTAAATGTCAAACTTAATCGATTCCAACCTTTAGACTTTCCAAAATACTTCTATCCAAACTCACAGACCAAAATTTATAAGGAAGGTAAACACAATGAAGATCCTTTTTGTCATGTAATAACATGTGAATACCTTCATCATGTATTCTATTAAAAAATGGTAACACCCTGAATTATCATATAACCATATTGATTACATTCATGCTCCCTTATTCCTTATAGAATACTAGATATACTCCTTATATCCAAAAATTTTGTAAACTCCAACAATGATGGAATATACAAATCATTAATCAGTTTCAAGGCAGTCCAGAATATCCAATATAATTTATCCAAATCAATCATATCTTATTCCAAAAATCACTACCTCAGTATCAGAATCATATTAAGGTTTATCTTTCTCTCAACCATATATTTTCCAAAAATTTAACCTGCCATTGAGTCACTTTTCTTATTTCCAGACAATCTCAAATCCTTAATGAAATAGTACTGCTGTACAATCCTTATACACTCTATAATTATTATAACATGTACATCATTAATAAAATACTCAAATGGAACAATAATTTAATAACAACATAAGAAATATTAATCATTCCTCTTCATCTTTGATAGTATCATAACTTGATTATTATCCAATATTAGCATTTGGGGTATACTCTGATGATTTGGACATTGATTCATGTATTGTCCCAACTCCTTGCACATGAGGCATTGTACATTTGAAACCATTTTATTACCCTTGAAATCACGTACTTGGTGTCCTTTTTCTCTACACTTATAACAAACTCCCATTCTCTTCAAGAATTTACCATGGTGATTATTTCCATAGTTATCATATATAGGAAAATCCTTCTTTCCCATATTCCCTTTATCCATCTTTCTATCTACCATCTTTTTCTTCTCTGGCTTCCCTTCAAAGCCATAGGACTCAGAAAATTCTTTACTTATCTTATTAACACATGATACTATTTCTTCATATGATGATAATACGTGGGATAATATTTCCTTTTTAAATGTTGGCTTAACACCATGAAATATATGTGACTTATTACTCTTTGGATCATACATATTTCTGGAGGTATCATTCCATCTTCTAGGTGCCATTTCTAAATAATGGCATAAACTAGGTTAGTTTAAGAATCACAATTCATAATTCCAAATTTGTAAAATACCTAACATAAATTGAAAAGATTATGAATATAATATATAATCATAAAATGTTTTTTTGAGGAAGTATTTACTCATAAATCCTTCATAATGGATTATAATGAAAATGTGAAATATCCTAAGCATATCCCCCGGGAGTGTCGTAACCAATAGTGCAGCAAGGCCCATTGTCATGCACCAGTTCCCGTTCAAGTCTAGCTCAAAGCGGTGTTTTCAGGTTTTAACCCAAGGTAAATCTATGCCAGAGCCGCCTCTACCTGCTTGTATCCATACATGGATGTATTGCTTGGAAAACTCACAAAATCTCTACATTACCAAAATTCTAGGAAGTTCTTCTATACTAATCCTCAAAGTCTATCTTAGGATAATGTGCTCTAATAAGATTTTATCTAAATCTAGTTTCCAAAGTTTGTGCTAAACTTCCTCTGATACCAAATGTAATGCCCCGAACCTAGATTTCCAGAGTCAGTGCATTATTTTAATAAATTGGAATGATTACAAGGAATCAAGTCCTGAAAGACCGATTAGTTTAGCAGTCTGGGAAAATAGATTACATATATGAATGTTACATTACACTTTCTAATATACAAAAAAAAATCCTTTCAGAATTCCATTGTTCCATTATCTTAACCCTACATCTCAAACATAAAACACTTCTTAGGATCCTGGGAAAATAAAACATAAGAAATGGGTGATCTCAAATGCTTAGTAAGGGTAAATAATTTAGCAAAAGGTATAAACTTTTAAGGCAAGATGTGTAATAAAAACAACAGCCTTTTAAATACAAACATGAACATAATATGGAAAAAATAAAAAAATTACTATATTAACACGAACATGGATATTCTATTAGTCAAATAATCACATGTAATAACTAATTTCATAATGATGGAATACATAATGACGGACATTCTGAAACATTTGGTCCAGGCCTCAGCCAAGATGTCTAAAAATTATTTAGGCCTCAGCCAAAACCATTTATTAAATTGGGAAATACCTCAGCCAAGTCCATGTCTAATTGTATCATGAGACCTATCGATGCATTGAGGAACTATAGCGGACTCCACCCGTCACTTACCAAGTCCAATGAATTCTTCATATGAAAAGGTTTAAACATAACATAAACATTCGTATTAAAACTACGAAATGTAAATACTTTATCCATAAAACATGAATGGTATAAAAATAACACATCCACATTCAAACATATCACAAAACCTTCAATACAATATGGAATATTTTTATCATAATAAATCAACCTCGATCAAGAATAATATCCAATAAAGGATGTTGACATAGGTGAAAATGATTTGTAAAACTCTTTGATAGAAATATCTTTTTATTCATGAAATAATTTTAAAAGTAACAAAATATATAAATGAAGTCATTTAAAAGATATTTTTGATTCAAATTATCCCATACCACTTTGAAACTTTTGAAAGGAATTAACATTTTAAAATATTCATGTCCATATAAATAAATATTTAAAATCATTTTGAAAACATGGACATTAATGAGAAAGGTTTAGAAGAATAAATATTTAAAACATTTAAAATGATTTTTTAGTTAAATATTCCCTTAAAATAATCCTTTTAAAAACTCTTTTATGAAATATGGTCATGGATAATAAATATTTCCCAGTAAAAACTTACACATAAACAATCTCGGATAATAATGAGATTGAGGAATTAACCCTTACCTTGCACTTTCCTTTAGTAGAGGGTACGTTTAACCTCCTGTATAAAAACCATAGTATGTTATTAAATTATAACAGAACCATATTAATATTTATGATATCATACATAATTCATTTATGACTTTATACTACCCATTTAATAATAATTACCATGTTAAATTAACATTTCGAGTAATAATCGCTTTCTTTATCGTACGTGTTTTAACTTGTTACTCTTGATTGTATCACTTAGATCATGATTTAAATACTTCCAGAATATAAAACATGATTTATATATCATATATATTTAGAATATAAATATGTATAATAGACATATATATGAAATTCGAAACACTGTTTATGGAGACGGTAGTCCGTACGTACGCATAAACGTTATTTCTGTTTTCATATCATATTGAACGGATCTAGGTGAATAAGATATATGTAAGTAAATAAATAAATAAATATATTTATATATATATATATATCACATAGAATTATTAAGTCATATATTAAATACTTATTAATTATATAAATTTTATAATCATCGTTGAATGGTGAACGTGGAAATGAATCTCATCACGTCGTGGAGACGGTAATCCATATGTATGCACGAGCGACAATATCATTATATTGATGAAGAAATAGTATGTAATTTGATGGTATATCATATATAAAGAATCATTAAAATGTTATATTTATTATTTACTTTAGTTATACTCATTATTATACCCATCTAAACAATGAAGTGTTTGAATAACAAACTACACCACGACGTGGAGACGATAATCCGTACATACGCATGTATGGTGACTTTGTCATTTATAGGATGGATAGAATAATTAATATGGTTGTACCATTTCTATAATAACATAAAAATATATAGAAGATACTGGATTAATTATTTTATAATGGAAAAAACAAAGAAAGAGGAAGTGGAAGAAGAAAAGAACTTGAAAGATGTGATAAAATTTTTACCTCGTTTTTGGGTTATTCCTTTTAATTTGATCAAAAGGGCTCCCTAGGTTGGGTTTATAACCAACATAATGCCTCTATGATGAAGGGAAGATATTTTGGAGGATATTTGGGTAGGGGGTGGCCCAGAAAAATGGCTTTGGGGGTGTGAATTTGAGAGAAGGGGAAGTTATCTTTTATAAGAGGGGAGAGGGGCACCTTAGGAAAAGATTGAAATATTATTTTATAATAAAATAATTTTCAGTTTATAATTGCTAAAAAATGAATTATTTTAAGGCTAAGGTATGTATGGGTCTAAAACCACTCAACCAATAGGTTTTAGATGGGTTTGGGTCACTATATTGACCATATATTTTAGATTTAACTCTTAGTAAAATAGTTTGACATTTACCATGTCTCTTTGTATTTTTATATTATATGGTTAATAAACTTACTATAAACTTATAAGATAACCCAAAGTGATTAATTAATGATAAAAATATCATTATATAAGTCTTTTGGATAAACCTTATATTTTTAGGATTATTATATCAACCAATAATATTGTATTTGTTTTAAAAACTCATTTATGTCAATTTTGACATTATTTAATAATTGATTTTTTATAATATCCTAACAACTATATTACTTGAAAATAAATACATTTAATAAAACCTAACATGTCATAGTCACCTATAATTTTTTTTATTTCATAAAAACTTTCAAATTATATTTATTATAGTATTTATAATATCATTTATTTGATTGTTTCATTAATAAGGAAAATAATGCATCATTATTGTGTCATATATACAAATATTTATTTTAGGTCTAAAAATTATAAATAAAATATCCCAAGGTGGGAAATATTTTTATAATTATAATGACTATTTATAGTCTAATAGAGAAATTATATAAACTCATATAAAAATTGTTTTACTAAAAGATATTTGCTTTTGTTATTTTTGTCCTTTAGATTATTTAATATAAAATGCCATTATCACTCCCAAGTGGCTCCATGGGGTCCACAAATCGACCCAAGAATTCCCATGGTCATAAATGTATCATAAAATAGGGTTAGGATATGTGTTAGGATAATATAATATTATTATAATATTATTTTGTAACCATATTTACTGTATTTACCCCTTTAACCACGATTAATAAAATATTTACTGAAGTAAATATTCCTAATGTATAAAAATAAAATTTACCTATTTAAAAAATTTGGAACTCCTGATTATAAATATGTAATCCATTTTTCTAAATTCAAAACACATAAGTGGCAGAAATTAATTTAAAATTAATTCCAGTTGTCCAAACAAAAAGCGTGTTTTTATGAAATAATAACTATCAAAAGATTGACACTTGTTTATGTCAAATTTAAATGTGAAATTACTTATAATGGACTACATTGTATTAAATGATAAAAATATAATATAATTATACTTCCAAACCATTCAAATGAAAAAAATTTCACTATTAATTATTTTGATTAAAAAAGTTGTTTTTAATTAAAATTTAGTAATTTCCACTGTTCATCAAAATATGAAAGTTATCATAAAAGTACCAAAAATTTATCCAAACTAAATTTTTTATGTCCCAATTATAAAGAATAATCTAATTTCATTAAATTTAATATATAAAATTTTCAAATATATGTTTTAAAAAGGGTTCTTTATTAAAAGGCGGTAAATTTTCATTTTTAAAAAAATACTTATTTTATCCGAAAAATGAATTTGTTCTTATATTATGTCTAAAAAACACATAATATGGATGTTAAAATTATATTGAGTATATAAGATTCAAAATGCAGTTAATACTATTCATAACCTCTTTTTGAACGATTAGTTTAGTAAGTTGTGGTGTGCTCAAACTCGGTGTTGCCTGTTGTACAAGCTATTGAATTACTTTAATGAGATAATGTACTATGAAATCATGGGGTGTTACATTCTCCCCTAATTCAATAAATTGTGTCCTTGTGATTTGAAATTGTTCTTATAAAATAAAAGGTTAAAAATAGAAAAATACCTTTGTGGAAAACCCACATCGGAAATTGGTTTAATAAAATTTAGTCTTAATAAGACGGAAAGGGAAATGAAAAAGTCATCACCAAATTATGATCTCGATTAGGAGAAAATTGGTGGAAAATAGAGAAACATAAATGGAGGAAAAATGTAAATATTTATAGGGAGATATTGAGGTTATCAATCACAAACAAGTGTAAAATTGAGGGCATCAAAGCCATCAATCTAAGATGATGTAAAATATCATCAGTTCAAAAAAAACATATGGTATTAGGATAACACATTTTTGGTTTTAAGATCTATTCACTAAAGTTTAAGAATTAAATTATTCATAGAATAAGTGTGAATATATATATATATATACTTGACAATTAGAGTTTCATCCTTCAACTAATTCCTACCACAAACTCATCTTTTACTCCAAAAGATAATAAAATTCAAAAATATTTTATTTATCCTAATTGTATTGGGTTCCAAAAAAAATGAATTTATAATTTATTTGTTAGAATATTAAAAAAACTATATTATAAAAGCTAGGACATCACATAGGCTTGTGGTAGGTGATGCACCCTTGTCACCCTTCAGTTGCGGGTTCAAGTCTCACGGCCTTACCGGACACGACAGGTTATCACCCGACCTCCAGGTTGTCATTTTTATGAAAATACAAAAATAATCTCAAGAAATGATTTAACCTTAACAATAGTATTTGATGTCAAACTTAATGGATTATAACCTTTAGACTTATCCAAAATACTTCTGTCCAAACTCACATTCCAAAATTTATAAGGAAGGTAAACACAATGAAGATCCGTTTTGTCACATAATAACATGTGAATACCTTCATCATGTATTCTATTAAAATACGGTAACACCCTGAATTATCATATAACCATATTTATTACATTCATTCTCCGTTATTACTTATAGAATATTGGATATACTCCTTATATCCAAAAATGTTGTAAACTCCAACAATGATTGAATATACAAATCATTAATCAGTTTCAGGGAAGTCAAGAATATCTAATATAATTTATCCAAATCAATCATATATTATTCCAAAATCACTACCTCAGTATCAAAATCATATTATTGTTTATATTTCTCTTAAACATATATTTTCCAAAAAATTTAACCTGCCATTGAGTCACTTTTCTTGGTTCCACACAATCTCAAATCCTTAATGAAATAGTACTACAGTACAATCCTTATATAATCTATAATTCTTATAACTTGTACACCATTAATACAATACTCAAATGGAACAATACATTAATAACAACATAAGAACTCTTAATCATTTCTATTTATATTTGGTAGTATCATAACTTGATTATTATCCAATAATAGCATTTGAGGTAGACTCTGGTGATTTGGACATTGATTCACGTAGTTTTCAAACTCCTTGCAGATGAAGCATTATACATTTGAAGCCTTTTTCTTACCCTTTAAATCACATACTTGGTGTCCTTTTTCTACACACTTATAACAAAATCCCATTCCCTTCAAGCATTTTCCATGGTTATTCTTTCCACAGTTATCAGATATGGGAAAATTCTTCTTTCCCTTATTCCCTTTATCCATATTTCTCTCTACTATATTTTTCTTCTATGGATTCCCTTCAAAGCCATAGGACTCAGAAAATTCTTTACTTATCTTATTAACACATGATACTATTTCTTCATATGATGATAATACGTGGGTGAATATTTCCATTCTAAATGTTGGATTAACACCATGAAAGATATGATCCTTCTTACTCTTTGGATCATGTGTATTTCTAAAGGTCTCATTCCATCTTCTGAAAACCATTTCTAAAAAAATGATATACACAATGTTAGTTTATGAATCGCAATGCATAATTTCAAACTTGTAAAATACCTAACATAAATTGAAAAGATTATGCATATAATATATAATCATAAAATTTTTTCTTTGAGGAAGTATTTAATCCTAAATCCTTCATAATGGATTGTAATGAAAATTTGAAATATCCTAAGCATATCCCCTGGGAGTTTCATAACCAAGAGTGCAGCAAGGCCTGTTGTCATGCACCAGTTCTCATTCAAGTCTAGCTCAAAGCGATGTTTTCAGGTTTTAACCCTAGGTACATCTGTACCAGATCCACCTCTACCTGCTCGTATCCAGATAGGGATGTATTTCTTGGAAAACTTTCAAAATATCTATATTACCAAAATTCTAGGAAGTTATTCTATACTAATCCTCAAAGTCTATCTTAGGATAATGTGGTCTAATCAGAGTTTATCTAAATCTATTTTCCAGGGTTTGTACTAAACTTCCTCTGATACCAACTGTAATGCCCCGACCCTAGATTCCCAGAGTCGGTGCATTATTTTAATACATTGGCATGATTACAATGAATCAAATCCCGAAATACCGATCAGTTTAGCAGTCTGGGAAAATAGATTACATATATTAACATTACTTTACACTTTCTAACATACAACAAAAAATAATCCTTTGAGAACGCCATTGTTCCCTTAGTTTAACCCTACATCTCAAACATAAAAAAAATCTTGGGATCCTGGGAAAATAAAACATAAGAAAGGGGTGATCTCAGATGCTCATTAAGGGTAAATAATTTAGCGAAAGCTATAAACATTTAAGGCAAGATGTGTAATAAAAACAACAGCCTTTTAAACATAAACATGAACATAATATGGAAAAAATAAATCAAAAACTACCACATTAACATGAAAATGGACATTCTACTAGTCTAATAATCACATGTAATAACTAATTTCATAATGAGGGAATGCATAATGCTAGACATTATGAAACATTTTGTCAAGGCCTCAGCCAAGACATCTAAAAATGATTTAGGCCTCATCTAAAACCATATATCAAATTGGGAAAGGCCTCGGACAATTCCATGTATAATTGTCTCATGAGACCTACCGATGCATCGAGGAGCTATAGCAGGCTCCACCCATCACTTACTAAGTCCAATGCATTCCTCATATGAAAATGTTTAAACATAACATAAACATTCGTATTAAAAATAGCATATGAAATGTCAATACTTTATCCATAAACCATGAATGGTATAAAAATAACACACCCATAGTCAAACATATCACAAAACCTTCAATACAATATGGAATATTTTTATCATAATAAATCAACCTTGATCAAGAATAATATCCAATAAAGGATGTTGACATAGTTGAAAATGATCAGTAAAAATCTTTGAGAGAAATATCCATTTTTTCATGAATTTTTTTTAAAAGTCACACAATTTATAAAGGAAGTCATTTTAAATATATTTTTGAATCAAATTGTTCCATACCACTTTGAAACTTTTTAAAGGAATTAACATTTTAAAATATTCATGTCCATATAAATAAATCCTTAAAATTATTTTGAAAACATGGACATTAACGAGCAAGGTTTAGAAGAATAAATCTTTAAAACATTTAAAATGATTTTTTAGTTAAATATTCCCTTAAAATAATCCTTTTGAAAACTATTTTATGAAACATGGGCACGGATAATAAATATGTCCTAGTAAAAACTTACACATAAACAATCTCGGATAATAATGAGATTGTGGAATTAACCCTTACCTTGCACTTTCCTTTAGTCGAGGGTACGTTTAAACTCATGTATAAAGACCTTATTTTTTTATTAAATTATACCAGAACCATATTAATATTTATTATATCATACATTATTCAATTATGACTTTATACTACCCATTTAATAATAATTTCCATGTTAAATTAACATTTCTGGTAATAATCGCTTTCTTTATAGTACGTGTTTTAACTTGTTACTCTTGATTGTATCACTTAGATCATGATTTAAATACTTTAAGAATATAAAAATTGATTTATATATCATATATATTAAGAATATAAATATGTATAATAGATATATATATGAAATAGAAAACATTTTTTATGGTGACGATAGTCCGTATGTATGTATAAACGTTGTTTCCATTTTCATATCATATTGAACGGATCTAGGTGAATACGATATATCTAAGTAAATATATATATATATATATATCTTTAGTAGAATTAGTAATTCATATATTATATACTTATTAATGATATGTATTTTATAATCATCATTGAATGGTGAACGTGGAAATGAATCTCATCACGTCGTGGAGACGGTAATCTGTACGTACGCACGAGCGGAAATATCATTATATTGATGGAGAAATAATATGTAATTGGATGATATATCATATATAAAAAATCCTTAACATGTTATATTTATTATTTAAATTAGTTATACTCATTATTATACCCATCCAAATAATGAAGTGTTTGAATAACAAACTATACCACGACGTGGAGACGGTAATCCATACGTACGCACGTATGGTGACCTTTTCATTTATAGGATGGATATAATAATGAATATGGTTGTACGATTTCTATAATAAAATAAAATTATATAGAATATACTGGATTAATTATTTTATAATGGAAACAACAAAGAAAGAGGAAGTGGAAGAAGAAAAGAACTTGAAAGATGTGATGAAATATTTACCTCTTTTTCGAATTCTTCCTTTTGATTTGATCAAAAGGGCTCCCTAGGTTGTATTTATGACCAAAGGAAGGCCCCTAGGATTAAGGGAGTATATTTGGGAGGATATTTGGGTAGGTTTTGTCTGATACAAATGGCTTTTATGGTTTGAATTTGAGAGAAGGGGAAGTGCCCTTTTATAAGAGGGGTGAGGGGCACCTTAGGAAAAGGATTGAAATATTATTTTATAATAAAATCATTTTCGGTTTTTAAGGGATAAAAATGAATTAGTTATAGGATAAGGTGAGGATGTGTCTAAAAACCCTCAAAAAATAGGTTTTAGACAGTTTTGGGTCACTATATGGACCTTATCTTTTAGATTTAACTATTAGTTAAATAGTTTGACATTTACCATGTCTCTTTCTATTTTTATATTATATGGTTAATAAACATACTATAAACTTAAAATATAACCCCAAGTGGTTAATTAATTATACACCTATAATTATATAAGTCTTTTGGATGAACCTTATATTTTTAGGATTATTATATCAACCAATAATATTGTATTTGTTTTAAAAACTCATTTATATCAATTTTTACATTATTTAATAATTTATTTTTGTTAAATTCCTAAAAAATTTATTACTTAAAAATAAATACATTTAATCAACCCTAACATGTCATATTAACCTATAAAATTTTTGGATGGCATAAAAACTTTCAAATTATATTTATTTTTGTATTTATAATATCATTTATTTGATTGTTTCATTAATAAGGAAAATACTTCATCATTATTGTGTCATATATAAATATATTTATTTTATGTATAAAAATTACAAATAAAATATCCTGAGTTAGGGAATCTTTTTATAATTCTAATTACTATTTATTGTATAATAGATCAATTATATAACCTCATATAAAAATTGTTTTACTAAAAGATATTTTCTTTTGTTATTTTTTTCTTTACTTTAGATTATTTAATATAAATTGTCATTATCACTCCCAAGTGGCTCCATGGGGTCCCAAAATAGTCCAAAGGATACAAATGGTCGGAAATTTATCATCCAATTGGCTCAGGACACATGTTAGGGTAATTTAATATTATTATAATATTATTTTTTAACCTTATTTACTGGATTTACCCCTTTAACCACGATAAATAAAATATTTACTAAAGTAAATATTCCTAATGTATAAAAATAAAAGTTACCTATTTACAAAATTTGGACCTCATTATTCAAAATATGGAATCCATTTTTCCAAATTCAAAAAACAGAAGTGGCAGAAATTAATTTAAAATTAATTCCCTTTGTCAAAACCAAAAACGTGTTTTTATGAAATAATAACTATCAAAAGATTGACACTTGTTTATATCAAATTTAAATGTGAAATTACTTATAATGACCTAAATTGTATTAAATGATAAAAATATAATCTAATTATACTTCCAAACCATTCAAATGCATAATTTATCACTATTAATTATTTTTATTGAAAAAGTTGTTTTTAATTAAAATTTAGTAATTTTCACTATTCATCAAAATATGAAAGTTATCAGAAAAGTACCAAAAATTTATCCAAACTAAATTTTTATGTACCAATTATAAATAATAATTTAATTTCATTAAATTGAATATATAACATTTTCAAATATTGGTTTTCAAAAGGGTTATCTATTAAAAGGCGGTAAAATTGTATTTTTTGAAAAATACTTATTTTATCTGAAAAAATGAATTTGTTCTTATATTATGTATAAAAAACACATAATATGGATGTTAAAATTATATAGAGTATATAAGATTAAAAATTAAGTTAATACTATTCATAACCTCATTTTGAATGATTAGTTTAGTAAGTTATGGTGCGCTCAAACTCGGTGTTGCTTGTTGTGCAAGCTGTTGAATTACTTTAATAAGATAACGTACTATGAAATACTGGGGTGTTACAGGGGCCCTCAAGATACTATGTAAATATCATGATTATGTTACTATGGCATTAGTGGGTAAACTTTTAATGGGGTCCATTAAGATACTATGTAAATGGAATGATTATGTTACCGTGACCTAGCAAGTAACATTTCCGTAGGGGACATTATGTTATCATGACACGTGTAGGAATCCTTGTCCTAGGGGGTCTTTTTATCACATGTTTACGATGTTAATGTTTAAATTAATTACTTATGTATCATTTTTTATCAATATATTATTCTTTATTTATATATCAATCTTTTTATTATGATCATTCCATTCTTTATGGAGGTTTTTTACTCGACTCACTACCAAGATTATTGTTACCCTTATTGAGAATCTGATATCACCCTTTTCTTATATTTATAAAATCCATAAGAAACCTAGT
Organism: Viscum album; assembly: GCA_963277665.1. Lineage (NCBI taxonomy): Eukaryota > Viridiplantae > Streptophyta > Magnoliopsida > Santalales > Viscaceae > Viscum > Viscum album. Next base: position 209,007,479 of record OY728166.1, read on the forward strand.
ATATTTTAGAGGATAGAGATACTATGTGTTAAAATATATTTATAGGATATGTTTCATATAATATTTGATGTAATATTTTTCATGTATTATTCCTGAATTCAAAAAGACACCAAACTTAAGGATTTATTGGATTCATTTGTTTATAATAAATTTCAGTCCATGTAATGAATATTATAAGGTTATAACACAAGTTCCAGAATTGTGGGTTTGAGGTATCTCAATATATATTTAAATAACAATTCTTATAAAGATACACACAACAAAACATGGTCTAAACAACCATACCCTTAGCTATTGGGAATCTTTAAATCATTTACAAGTTGGAGGACCCCACTCCACCAAGTGTTTTGTTCGAGTGGTTAATTGAATCCATTTATGGGGGTCCACACCTCATAAATTATATTTCATTGTTTAAGGGAATGTGTAACCCCATATTTGATATAGGGGGCCTGTGCCCCATTGAGAAGAGTGTCGATTGGGGGGGGGGGGGTACCTGACCCCATCTCTATATAGAGGATCCATGCTTAGATAATGATAAAATATCTATTGGGGGATAAATAATCCCATGTTTTTACCCAAATACTTACTTATGAACATTAAAATCTCAATATTAGTGTTATGGTTGCACTGAAAAGAATGTCTAGGTGACGATCCATTGTTGTGCTATCAATAAAATAAAAATTTCCCATCTAAAATCACTCAAGAACCTATTCATGAAGCCATATGAAAGAGAAAAAATATCAAAATATCATCACACAACATCTCTAGTTAAGATAGCAGAACACCTCATCCTCAGTTCCATCATCCATAAGAAGTAACTCCTAGAGTATGTCTCTCCAGGTCATCCAGATGATTGATATGATTATTCAACATCAGCATGAGTGTTTAGGAAGTTATAAATATAGTCTATACATTATAGTTAATATGAATTGATAAAAAAAATTATAACCTAACATTGTTCACAAGTTAGTTATCCTGTTATGGTGTCATAACGAACCATTAGATAAATCATACTTAGCACACAGTCATACTTCGTGTGTAACATCCTGATATTTTAAGAAATATATTCTTTCAAATTAATTTAAATTATTTTATAACTTATGTTACATGAAATTAAAAGTTTTACTTACATTATACTCAACAATAATTTTATCTTTCATTGCACGTAACATTGAATTTATTTGATAACTTTTGTTACATGCAAGACCGAGTCTTATCGGGAAATAATATATTATTAATATTATTTATTTAACATAATAGTTATCAATTAGCTATTAGAACAGTGGTAATGTATGATATTAAATAAATTATAAAAATAATAGTTTACAAATGTTTATAAAAATTGAAATGGTGATGATGATGATGAAGGATCCAAATGACCTATAAACTTGTAAAAAACCCATTTTATAAACATTATTCTACCATATACTCACTTTTATATATTTGTTTTCATTATTTGGGGCAAATTATGTAAGGGAGACCTCCCAATTGTGTTTACCTTTTTATATTTACAAGAATGTCACTCCTCCACTATAAAAATAAACTCACCCTACCCCTCTCTTCACACCTATAAATCCATTTTATATCATCCAAAACCTGAAAAAATAATCTCAAAACACCCCTAAACCCATCCTTGAAGCCTAAATTTGTGCAGAAATCAATCCAAGAAGGTTCTTTGGTGTAAACAAAAAAGAGTTACCTGAAAAAGAGGTAATATTCTTCAATGATCACTTTGGTTTTATTTCTTTCTCCACCCATTAAATTATTATTATTCCATGATTATATAATAAAATTAGTGTACTAAATATAATAATATATTTTAATTTTAATGTTTATACCTAAAAATACACACACTTCCATCAAATGGGTAACTAAATCACCATTCGTGTGTACGGAGAACTAGCGCCTCATGAAATGATGTCGTTCAATTTTTCTTTACCACATCTTATGGTTGGGAATTATGATGTAAATAATGTTTTTATATGATATATATTATATTTATAATGTCTTAATAATTAAAATAATTTTATTATTCAGGAATATATAGGACAATCATGATAAATCAGACCCAAGGTAAGAGATTTTCATCTCACTTTTTACATCTATGAGATAAATGACATATTCACCACTTAGTTCTTGTGTGTGGAATATATAATGAAAATTTTCATATATTATATCATGATTTATTTTATATTCATGGTATTTAAATGTTTAATTTTATTATTATTACTTTTTGGGGTTTCCAATTCAGATGTTACCATAGTTGTAAAGGAATTTGTCTCAATTTCGTTTCATTGAGGCATATTGTAATGTTATTGAAACTAGTTTCATTTATGAGGTGTGTTTACTTATACTTTTAAATTTTATATAATGAATTAATATATTACAATGATTTTTAAGGTTTTTTTAATGTTATTATTTAATGATTTTTATAATTCAAGTGGTTCTCATGTGGTCAGGGATTTCTTAACCCAATTTCCATTTATTGGGTTAAAATTATTTTTCATTGGATATGTTATAAAAATCTTATGTGTGAAATGAACTATGATTTTATTATTATTTATTTACACTTATATTGTGTGTGTTTAAATTTTTCAGATGTAATTATATAATTGATTTATTCTCACTCCAATGATACAGTCTTTGTAAGGGGTTTTCTTATCTCACTTTTATTTCTGTGAGATATATTCCATATTCACCACTTATTTTTGTTGAATGGTGTATATAATACCTATGAATATATTTTATGATTATTATCCTTAAATTTATTTGGTTTTAAATATCATTTTTATAATCTCTATTTCAAGGGTTTTATGATTTCAAAGTTACCAAAACAATAGTTGATTTGTTTCACAATTTGCCTTCTTTGAGACATTTGTTATGATTTACACCTATCTTCTTTTATAAGGTGTATATACTACTCAATTGACATGTTATATCATTAATATAATTATTTTCATGATATTATAACTTTAATTTAATTTTATTCCATTCACGGGGCTAATGATTCAAATGTTTCAAAGTGGTATGGGATGCTTTGAAATTTTAAAGATTATTTTTCTCAAGAATGATTTAATGATATTTTAAGGCCATTTTAGTTCATCAATGTCAACAACCCTTGTTTTTAATTATACTACAATAGATATATTTTTTATTAATACCATACTAATTCATCATTTGGATGTATTATGTTTGTTTCAAAGATATTATTATGAAACCTGTTTCATTTTCACATGTTGAATTTATCCTAAACTGATTCTACAAAACCTATTTCTTTTCCATGGGTTTATTATATCCTAAAGATATTATTATAGTGCCCATTTATTTTACATGGATTAATATTATTTTAAAGATATTTTTTTGGAACCCATTTATTTTCCATGGGTTAATCATGATTCAAAGATACTATTTTGGAACCCATTTCTTTTCCAAGGGTTAATCATATTTCAAATATATTGTTATGGAACCCGTTCATTTTACACGACTTAAACATATTTCAAAGAGATTTTTATAGAACCTGTTTCCTTTCTATGGGTTAATCATGTTAAAAAAATAATAAATTTTGTTTCAATGATTTTTTATTAATTCTCTATATATTTGGTTCTTAGATGTTATAAATGATGGGTGCACCTAGATATCAACAGGTGAGACCGTTATAGATTATACGATGGGTGCACCCAGATAGAACTTTAATGAATTGGGTAATATAGAGATATAATTTGACCATATTGGTTATTTTATTTTAAGGGTTCTTTAAGGGATCTTAAAGGGTTCTTTAAAGGTTCTATGATATGATGTTCCAAGAAACAAATATGTTTTATCTATTCTTTCTATGTATTTGTGTTGTTTATTTTGATCATTATTGATATCACATAGCTTATTATTATTTATTTGTATGACTATATCCTTCATTAAATCCTTATGACATGATTTCATGATCTAGGTTTTTATGGGTATGAGTTCCTTTATCATTCACTCATACAATTTGATTATGTCATCATACCCTTATGCACTATTTTTCTTATTGATGACATTCATTTGTTAATGCTTATGTTTTACCTTACTAATCATTTGATCTCACCCTTATTATGTTTAATTTTTCTTAGGTTTTAAAGAATGATGTTGAACAAATTATGTCTATAAAGGATTTCACAAGGATGGTGTTGATGACCAAATATGAAATAAGAAAAGCTGGGTAAAATGGGGGATGTTGTTCAACATTATGAACTAATTGTTTAAGATTCCAAGTTAATGTAAAATTTTATATAGGATTTTATCCTAATTATCTAAAATTATAAACCTAAAAGTTCCTCTATAATTTAAGTGATCCAATTTTTCCTTTTGATGTTGTAAGGTTTTATGGAAAACAATTGGGTCATAATTATTAGCATCAAATCCAAAAATTCAAAGTTATGTATTTAATAACAGTATCTATAATGTACTACGATTTTAATACATGGATATTACGTAATTTTTTTGGAACATTTCATACATTATACAAACACACACCCAAAGACAGTATTAGTTTAGTTTCTTTGGAAACTTGAAACACAAACTTCTCGTCTGGTAGAAGATCATCAATTTTTTCCAAAAAGATATTTCCCTTTTGGAATCATACTTAAAACCTTTCTTTATAACTTGGGGGAAAGTAAACATAAAAGGGGATGAGATAAGATACTTAGTAAGTTTAAATAAGGGAGACATTTAAACATAATCATGAACATAAGGGCATGAGTACATGATCATAAAAATAGAAGATCATAACCTATGTATCAATGGTCATAAAAAAGAATCATGGAATAAATATTGGTAGTTTATAAGACTTGAATCATAAGAAAATAAATAATATAGTCCATGAAATTATAATATAGAAATAAGACATGAGTTTTTTGGCAGACACATAAGCATATAAAATTATTTTCATAGTAGTCAATGCATCACTGCCAAGGAAATATTAGTTGTATGGGTTTAATCCCTATACAATCCTTGTAGTCATGGTTTATTCCCATGACCATCTTAGTAGTCAAGGTTCACTCCAAATACCATCTTAGCGAAAAAATTCCTTTAATGAACTGAGTTTACTCCCCATTCCATTTGTGTCTATCTCATGAGATAAAAATCATTATCCAATTCATTGGGGGGAGATATAGGTCCCACTCATCAAATAATGAACAAAATACATATGTGTGAAACAAAAACATAAACCATTCATCATATTAGAACCCATGTATTAAAATGGGTTTCATAAACATCATTAAACCATAACATAACACATGGAAAAGAAATGGGTTTATTAAATATCATTACATCATAAAATTAAACCATTCTTAGAAAGAATAAGAATGTTATAATTGAATCATACCCCCATTAAAACATAAGTAAAATAATAATTTTTCTTAAATGGAAAATAATTTTGAGAGATCACATGAAAAAAATTCATGAAGAAAATATCTTTTCTGCTTTGAAAAATTATTTTTAAATAATAAAACATTTTGCAATAATTTTCCTTGAAAATAGCCTTTAAAATGTATAAGTAATCTTTGAAAAAAAATTTAAACATCTTTGAAATCAATTTTCCTTGAAAATTTATAAAAGTTTATTTAAAACACCTTTAAAACATTTTTAGAAAACATTGTTTTTGAAGGAACACAAATTTATGAATGAAGAGAGAATAACATTACATGAAACTTATAATATCATTAAAAGAAGGATATTCATGATAAAACATGTAAAATTTAACTATATACAACTCATAAAATAATATAAGTGTGCAACATAACATGTTTCTCAAAGAAATAAAATTGAGACAAAATTAGCTTACTGATTTGGTAACTACTGAACCTTAAACCCTGTAAAAGATAAATCATAAAATGGAAATATAAATAACCATAAAAATAAGGATAATAATCATAGAATACATTAATAGGAAGTATGTAACACACGAGAATTTTATGAGAAATATTTTGTTTTTATGTTATATAAATCATCAAAGTAATCTTTAACTACACACAACACTATCTTGGCTTGCTTTACACGCAACCACGGCCTTCCTCGATAGCTTGTGTCGTACGCAATACTAAGTTTCACTAAACAATGATATGCTATTAAAATATTATTAAAACTAGCTGTTATGAATAGTAATAACCACTTTTTGAAATTTTATAATTTTTATTTTTCAAAATGGACTTCATTTTTGGATTCAGAATATCGAAATTAGCCTAGGGAGAAATTTTGGTATTTTTCTAAAAACTTTCAATTTTTGATGAATAGTGAAACCACTAAGTGGTAGTTAAAAAACTGAATTTTTCATAAAACATAATTTTACCGCTTCTGTGAGTGGAATTTCGAAAATACGAGAGACACGGTTAATATCAAGGACTAAAATTTGGTTCAATGAGATGAAAATAATTTTTGGTGAATAATAACTTTTTACTTTTTTTTACCACGATTAAAAGTAAATAGGGTAATTAAGGGTAAAAGTGTTACTAATATTACCCTAAAACATGTCCTAATTCTATTGGATAAGTTTAATTCGACCAAAAACAACCTTAGGAATAAAATATGACCATTTAGGCCCACATGGATTAGATTAGGACATTTATTATTAATTTATTTAAAGAAGGGTTAAAATAGTTAAAATTAAAGTTTAATAAGTAAATCATTTTTAATATGGGGTTATACATAATATAAATTCGACTGTAAATATTCATTAGAAAGATAAAAAGATTTCCTACATAATTATATTTTATTTGTAATTTTTAGACTTAAAATAATTTAATTTATTTATGATACAATGATGATGCAGTAATTATTTTATTAATGAAATATTTAACATAATTAATGTTATAAATACCCAAATAAATGTAATTTGAGACTTTTTATAAATTAAAATAATTTTATATGTTAATATTACACGTTAGTATTGATTTAAGTCAATTTTATAGAACTAATAATTCTGTTATGATTTTCACAAAAATCAATTACCAAATAGTGTCAAAATTGACATAAAATAGTTTTTAAAACAAATATTATATTATTAATTGTTATTTTATTCCTAAAAATCTAAGGTTCGGCCAAATGACTTAGATAAGGTTATATATATTAATAATAAACAACTTGGGGTTCGTTTGGCATGATATAGTAAGTTTATTAACCTTATAGTGTAAGAAAACAAGAAGACACGGTAAAAGTTAAATTATCTAACTTAAAGTTAAATCTAAATGATAAGGTTAAACATTGATACCTAAACTTGTATAAATTCTATTTGATGATAGGATTTCTACCCATAACCACCTTATCTTCTAAATATATCAATTTGGAGCTTTTAAAAACCGAATTTGACTTTATAATAAAATAATATTTTTTGTTATTCCAAAGGTGCCCCTCTCCTCCCTTATAAAAGGGCACCTCCTCCCTCTCTTCCTCACACCACTTTGAGCCTTCAAGCTCGGAAAACCCCTGCCAATTTATTCTCTACACTTACCTAGAGACATACTAGAGGTCCTGGTCTTCTTCAAAGACCAATTTTAGTGCCCAAAAAGGAGGTCTCAAAGAAGCGCTTCAAAGAAGAGGTAATGTCCGTTACCGATTCTTTCATCTTCATTTTATCTTCCACTTCTTATTCTTTAGTTGTTTTATTATGGAGTAATAACATCAGTATCACCCATATACTGATATGTTATTATAAGTATGAAACAACCCTATTTTACCATCTATCCATCCTACGGAAAATGAAATCACCGCGCGTGCGTACGTACGGAATACCGTCTCCACGCCGTGGTGTAATCTATTTTCCACCACCACCTTACTTGGATGGGTATAATGGTGTAAATAATGACTATATATGATTATTGTAAATTGATATTGATTCTGAAATAGTATATATACACTCCAATACAATTCCACAATCATGGGAACGATATCATCGCTCGTGCGTACGTACGGAATACCGTCTCCGCGATGTGATGCGACTCGTTCTACATGATATTCATTGCATAATGATTATATAAATGAATTGAATGAATTAATATGATATATATTACACTAATACCATTATGTAAATGAGGTATCTATAACCTAAAAAGAAAAATAAGAATTTATTCGACAAAACACGCATAAGAACAAAAAAGTAATAAACACCCGAATAACAAGTAGCAATGAAATATTACTAATAATAAGATAAGAATATGACCATATATGATATCATAAAAATAAGTATGATTCTGGAATAAGTCAATAACATTATTTAAATCATTATACAGGAGTTTTAGACACTTACGAAGCAAATTGGACCTAAGGTAAGGGAAATATCACAATCTCATTTTTATCCGAGATTGTTTATACTTTGGAATTTACTGGGGTGCATTTTATCATCCACATCCATGTTTCCTCAATATGTAATATTTAAATAATTCTAAAATAGTTTATATCCAATTTTACCCTTCGGTGAGTTTTTAGTAAAAGATATGAAAGGAATCTTTTGTCGTTTTTCGTAAGAGGTACTTTTTGACTTTTCCGACCAAAGTACGAGAAGAATGTTTTCTTTTAACATATACGGCATGAATGGATTTTTAAAACATTATTTCCAAGAAGATTCCCTTACAAGTTTTCAAGTTTATTTTTAATCAACTTCTTTTAGTTTATAATTTTATGACATGAAAAGTGTTTTTGAAGTAGAAAGGATATTTTTCTCAAGAATGAAGTTCAAGTGTTTTATCAAAATTATTTTCCATCTAAGATAATATAGGGTTCTATTTCTATCCCTATTATTACATTGATTTGATTATGTTGTGATGGAATTATTTTTATGAATTCCTTTATCTTATATGAATTGTTTTATGATGTCATGATGTTTAAGAATCCCATTTTTATTACATGGGTTATGCAATGATGTATGATGTTTGATTTTGTGGAACACATAAGAAGTGTATCATTATGAGATGGGTGGGACCTATATCTCCCTCCAATGCATTGGGTAAAGATTTTATATCTCATGAGATATACATGGCTGGAACTACAGGTTAAACCGGTTCAGTGAAACAGGACTAAAACGAGGAATGAACTCGGTTCAGAAATGGACTTTGTCCACTAAGATAGTCTTGGCAATGAGTATTGACTAATAAGAAATGATTCTCTATGATTATGTGTGTAAGCCACAAAGCTTCATGTTTTAAGTTATGATTATTGTGATTAAGTTTCACTGCCATGATTTATCCCATGTTATGAAATTAAGATTTCTTTTGCAGGTTAATATTTCAAAAATGTTTTGTTCTTATGAATATGATGTGGTTGATTTTTGTTTTGTTTACCCTTACTGAGCATTTGAGCTCACCCTTTTTTATGTTTTCTTTCCCCCAGGTCAGGAAGAAGGTTATTAAGTAGGATATGCCAAAAGGAACTCTAGATATGATGAAATAAATGGGAGACAATGTAGATGCTTTATGAACCAGTTGTTTATGTTTCCCAGTTTCTAAAGACACTATACCTATACGTTCCTTTCATGGTTTTGTTATATGTTGTAATAAGTATGCTTCAATTCTGATGTAATAACAATGTATGTAAAGTATGGGTCGTTATACTTGGTATTAGAGGAAAGGTATAGTAAACCTTTGGAAACTAGGATCTGAAATCCTTAGTAAGAACCCTAAGGATAATTCTAAGCATAGAACACAATCTTAGTGTTTTATAAATGACCATGAATAACCTAGGATAATCCTTAAGTGTGAAATTTTATTATTGATTATGTGTTTTTCCTATTATAATTAGTGTTGCTCACACTATTCTTCTTGGTTTTAGTCAATGGCTGGAACCCGAAGGAACCGTGTTAATGTGGAATGCGATGGGCAATGCAATGATTGTCCCCCCTGAGAAACCAAACGTTATGGGAGATGGAATGAAAAATCTTGTATCCATGCTCACACAACTTTCTCAAGCTATTAATTATATAGGACTTCCAAACGAGGAAAGGAAGGAGAAACATTCCGTTGAATCCTTCATGAGGCAATGTCCACCGTCATTCAGTGGGTCTACTGATCCATTAGTTGCTGAACAATGGATCAGCACTACTGAAAAGATATTTTCAGTTCTTCAATGTTATGAACATGATAAAGTCATCCTAGCAGTGTATAGTTTGGAAGGAGATGCTGATTAATGGTGGAATCTTGTTAAGAATACGAGGCAAAGAGATGAAATTGAGTCCATGGAATGAGACGAGTTCAAGAACTTATTTTTCAATAAGTACTTCCCTCATATTCTCCGAACAAAGATGGAGAAAGAGTTTCTTGAACTGAAGAAAAAGGATAATGAATCTGTTGGTACCTATGAAGAAAATTTTACAAGACTTGCAAGGTACGCTTCTGGTATTATTATCCAACCTGAGAGTAAGATCGATCGATTATTTAGTGGCTTAAAACCAAGTCTTCTAAAGGCCTTATCCATAAGGGACTTCAATAGCTATGAGGAAATCGTTCGATGTGCTCTCAAAGTTGAGATGGATATTGGAGTAACCCATCAGTCATATGGGTTTGATAAGAAGAGGAAAATGGAATTCAAAGGAAAATCTAAAGAGCACACTGAAAAGAATATGAGCTTTCCCTTATTCTCAAAGTATGGAAAGAAACATAGAGGGAGTTGTCTTAAAGGAACAAGTAAATGTTTCAAATGTGGAAAGGAAGGTCATCGGGCATTTGAATGCCGCAATGATGGGAAGAAGATGTTTATTGATGCAAACAAAGGAAGGGACACATAGAATGAACCTACTACACTTCAATGTTTCAAGTGCAAGGAGATGGGGCATTATGCCAATAAATGCCCTAATCCAAAGGTTGTTGATAATGATCAACATCAACAAAATCTTAAGTCTAAAGACAAAGGAAAGTCATATGCAATTTCTATCAGCGAGGTGGAGTATGATAACGATGTGGTGAAAGGTACACTTACCATCCACTCTAAAGTAGAAAATGTTTTATTTGATTCTGGATCCACCCACTCTTTTATTTCTGAAGATTTTTCTAAGGGTATCACCGTATTACCTCAACAATTAGATGTTGAGTTAGCCGTGACAACACCTAATGGCACAACAGTCGCATCAAAAGTTTATAATTCTTCCCTGATTGAAGTTTGTGGGAAAGTGCTTCCTAAAAATCTTGTGATCCTTCCTATAGTGGAATTTGATGTGATTATTGGCATGGATTGGATTTATCTATATGGAGCTCATATCAATTGCCAAATAAGGGAAGTCACATTTCATATTCCAAATCAATCTATGATCGTCTATCGATGTAAGGATGAACATAACCTTCCAGTGGAAATTTCTTCCATCTTATGGGTCTTGATTCCACTAAATGAGGGTTATTTATCTCAAATGGTTGGTGAGAAAATCACGATTAAGAATATTCCCATTGTACGGGAGTTTGATGATGTCTTTCCGAAGGAATTGCCAGGTCTTCCACCAAATCGTGAAGTTGAGTTTTCAATAGAACTCGTACCGGGTGCTTTGCCTATTTCAAAGACACCTTATAGAATGGCCCCAATTGAGTTGCAGGAATTGAAGAAGCAACTCCAAGAAAATCTTGATAAGGGATTCATACGCCCTAGTGCGTCACCTTGGGGAGCACCTGTTCTATTTGTTAAGAAGAAAGATGGATCAATGAGACTCTGCATTGATTATCAAGAACTTAATAAGATCACTATCAATAAAAAATATCCTCTCCCACGCATTGATGACTTATTTGACCAACTACGCAGAGCTCAATACTTTTCCAAGATTGATCTTCATTCAGGGTATCATCAATTAAGGGTCAAAAGGGAGGATATACCAAAGACAACTTTTCGTACAAGTTATGGACACTATGAATTTATAGTGATGCCATTTGGTCTTACTAATTCCCCTGCTATCTTCATGGATATTATGAATAGAGTCTTTAGATACTACCTTGATCAATTTGTGGTAGTCTTTATAGACGATATTCTTGTCTATTCAAAGAGAAAGGAAGAACATGAAGATCACTTGAGAATTATATTAAAGACCCTGAGAAAGGAGAAGCTTTATGCCAAATTTACCAAGTATGAATTTTGGATTCAAAAAGTTGCATTTTTGGGTCACATAATACCAAAAGAGGGGATATCTGTGGATCCAGAAAAAACAGAGGTTATCGAAAGATGGTCGAGACCAACAACAGTAACTACGATCCTAAGTTTTCTTGGTTTGGCTGGATATTATCAACGTTTTCTGAAAGATTTTTCAAGATTATCTAATCCAATCACCAGGTTGACTCGAAAAGGAGTTAAGTTCGTGTGTACGGATGAATGTGAAGAGAATTTCAAGAAGTTGAAAAGAAGGTTATCTAGTGCACCTGTACTCACACTTCCTTGTAGTGGAGAAAGGTTTGTGATCTACAGTGATGCATCCAAGAAGGGATTGGGGTGTGTTCTTATGCAAAATGATATGGTGATAGCTTATGCCTCACGACAGTTGAAAATCCATGAGCAAAATTACCCAACACATTATTTGGAGTTATCTACGGTAATCTTTGCATTAAAGATTTGGAGGCATTATCTTTATAGAGAAAGGTGTGACATTTATACTGATCATAAAAGTTTAAAGTATAATTTCACACAAAAGGAGCTGAATATGCGCCAAAAAATATGGTTAGAGCTGATTAAGGATTACGACTGCTCAATTCATTACCACCCTGGGAAAGAAAACAAGGTGGCAGATGCATTAAGTCGACAAGACCATGCCAGTTTATCCATGATGAGGATCACAAAAGATCCAATATTTATGGATTTACAAAGGATGGATCTTGGAATTATAATGGAAGGGGGAAAATCGTATCTTTCTCAAATGAATGTTCAACCATCTATACATGTGAAGATTAAAGAGGCGCAGAAAGAAGATGTAGAGTTACAAAAGAAGGTGAGAAATATTCCTGAATTCAACCTTGATTGTGATGGGATAATAAAGTTTAGGAATCGGGTTTGTGTTCCTCCCATCCCCGAATTAAAGACGGAGCTGCTGGATGAGGCTCATAGTTCTTCATTCTCTATTCATCCTGGAAGCACAAAGATGTATAGGGACCTGAAAGAGTACTTCTGGTGGGATGGCATGAAAAGAGATGTTGCTGAATATATCTCTCGATGCTTGGTTTGTCAGCAAGTTAAAGCTGAGAGACAGAAGTCTAAGGGGATGTTACAACCATTACCCATACCCGAATGGAAATGGGAAAACATCACTATGGACTTTGTCACAGGACTTCCTAAAACATACGAACGACAATAATGCTATCTGGGTCATAGTTGATCGTCTTACAAAATCTGCACACTTCATTGCTATTAGAGAGGATTTCTCTCTGGATCAGCTTGCCAGGATATATGTAAAGGAAGTGGTAAGATTGCATGGAGTACCACTTTCTATTATATCTGATCGGGATCCAAGATTTACCTCGAAGTTCTGGCGAAGTCTTCAGCATACTCTGGATACAGAGTTGAGTTTTAGCACTGTTTATCATCCTCAGACAGACGGTCAGTCTGAGAGAACAATTCAAACTCTAGAAGATATGTTGAGAGCTTGCTCTATGGATTTAAAAGGTGGTTGGGATCAACACCTACCTTTGGTGGAATTTTCTTATAATAATAGCTTTCACTCCAGTATTAATATGAATCCTTATGAAGCTCTCGATGGAAAGAAATGCAGGACTCCAACTTGCTGGGATGAAGTTGGGGAAAGAAAGCTATTAGGACCTGATCTTGTTGATGAGATGGCAGAAAAGGTCCGATCTATTCAACAACACATAAGAGCAGCTCAGAGTCGATAGAAAAGTTATGCTGACAACTGAAGAAAAGACCTAGAGTTTGAAGTGGGTGATAAAGTGTTCTTACGAATATCTCCCTGGAAGAGGGTCATGAGATTTGGAAAGAAGGGGAAGTTGAGCCCTAGATATATCGGTCCTTTCGAAATACTGGATCGTGTTGGAAAGGTAGATTACCGGTTGGCGCTTCCACTGAATCTCTCTCAAGTTCACGATGTGTTCCATGTATCTATCCTGAGAAAGTACATACCTGATCCTTCACATGTACTTAGCTCAGAAGTTGTACCGCTGGAGCAAGATCTTTCTTATGAAGAACAACCGATAGAGATTCTGGATCGTAGCGAAAAAGTCCTACGGAACAAGACCACTCGCTTGGTGAAAGTTTTATGGAGGAACCACCAGTTAGAAGAAGCTACATGGGAGCTTGAGGATATAATGAGGGAAAGGTATCCTCATCTGTTTGTTACAAAGTGACGAATTTCGAGGGCAAAATTTATTTTAAGGGGGGTAGAATGTAACACCCGAGAATTTTATGAGAAATATATTGTTTTTATGTTATATAAATCATCAAAGGAATATTTCACTACACGCAACACTAGCTTGGATTTCTTTACACGCAACCGCGGCCTTCCTCGATAGCTTGCGTCGTACGCAATACCGAGTTTCACTAAACAACGATATGCTATTAAAATATTATTAAAACTAACCGTTAGGAATAGTAATAACCACTTTTTGAAATTTTATGATTTTTATTTTTCAAAATGGACTTCATTTTTGGATTCAGAATATCGAAATTAGCCTAGGGTGAAATTTTGGTATTTTTCTGAAAACTTTCAATTTTTGATGAATAGTGAAACCACTAAGTGGTAGTTAAAAAACTGAATTTTTCATAAAACTTAATTTTACTGCTTCTGTGAGTGGAATTTCGAAAATCCGAGAGACACGGTTAATATCAAGGACTAAAATGTGGTTCAATGAGATGAAAATAATTTTTGGTGAATAGTAACTTTTTACTTTTTTTTACCACGGTTAAAAGTAAATAGGGTAATTAAGGGTAAAATTTATATTAATATTACCCTAACACATGTCCTAATTCTATTGGATAAGTTTAATTCGACCAAAAACAACCTTAGGAATAAAATATGACCATTTAGGCCCACTTGGATTAGATTAGGACATTTATTATTAATTTATTTAAAGAAGGGTTAAAATAGTTAAAATCAAAGTTTAATAAGTAAATCATTTTTAATATGGGGTTATACATAAGATAAATTAGACTATAAATATTCATTAGAAAGATAAAAAAATTTCCTACATAATTTTATTTTATTTGTAATTTTTAGACTTAAAATAATTTAATTTATTTATGATACAATGATGATGCAGTAATTATCTTATTAATGAAATATTGACATAATTGATGTTATAAATACCCAAATAAATGTAATTTGAGACTTTTTATAAATTAAAATAATTTTATATGTTAATATTACATGTTAGTATTGATTTAATTAAATTTTTTCTAACTAATAATTCTGTTATTATTTTCACAAAAATCAATTACCAAATAGTGTCAAAATTGACATAAAATAGTTTTTAAAACAAATATTATATTATTAATTGTTATTTTATTCCTAAAAATATAAGGTTCGGCCAAATGACTTAGATAAAGTTATATATATTAATAATAAACAACTTGGGGTTCTTTTGTCTTGATATAGTAAGTTTATTAACCTTATAGTGTAAGAAAACAAGAAGACACAGAAAAAGTTAAATTATCTAACTTAAAGTTAAATATAAATGATAAGGTTAAAAATTGATACCTAAACTTGTATAAATTATATTTGATGAGAGTATTTCGACCCATACCCACCTTATCTTAGAAATATATCAATTTGGAGCTATTAAAAACCGAATTTTACTTTATAATAAAATAATATTTTTAGTTATTCCAAAGGTGCCCCTCTCCTCCCTTATAAAAGGGAACCTCCTCCCTCTCTTCCTCACACCACTTTGAGCATTCAAGCTCGGCCAACCCCTGACAATTTCTTCTATCAACTTCCCTAGAGACATCCTAGAGGTCCTGGTCTTCTTCAAAGACCAATTTTAGTGCCCTTAAAGGAGGTCTCAAAGAAGCGCTTCAAAGAAGAGGTAATGTCCGTTACCGATTATTTCATCTTCATTTCTTCTTCCAATTCTTCTTATTTAGTTGTTTAATTATGGAGTAATAACATAATTATCACCCATATACTGATATGTTATTATAAGTATGAAACAACCCTATTTCACCATCTATCCATCCAACGGAAAATGAAATCACCGCGCGTGCGTACGTACGGAATACCGTCTCTACGCCGTGGTGTAATCTATTTTCCACCACCACCTTACTTGGATAGGTATAATGGTGTAAATAATGTCTATATATTATTATTTTAAAGTGATATTTATTCTGAAATAGTATATATACACTCCAATACAATTCCACAATCATGTGAACGATATCATCGCTCGTGCGTACGTACGGAATACCGTCTCCACGATGTGATGCGACTCGTTCTACATGATCTTCATTGCATAATGATTATATAAATGAATTGAATGAATGAATATGATATATATTACACTAATACCATTATGTAAATGAGTTATCTATAACCTAAAAAGAAAAATAAGAATTTATTCGACAAAACACGCATAAGAACAAAAAAGTAATAAACACCCGAATAACAAGTAGCAATGAAATATTACTAATAATAAGCTAAGAATATGACCATATATGATATCATAAAAATAATTATTATTCTGGAATAATTCAATAACATTATTTAAATCATTATACAGGAGGTTCGGACACTTACGAAGCAAATTGGACCTAAGGTAAGGGAAATATCACAATCTCATTTTTATACGAGATTGTTTATACTTTGGAATTTACTGGGGTTCATTTTATCATACACATCCATGTTTCCTCAATATGTAATATTTAAATCATTCTACAATAGTTTATATCCAATTTTACCCTTTGGTGAATTTTTAGTAAAAGATATGAAAGGAATCTTTTGTCGTTTTTTGTACGAGGTACTTTTTGACTTTTCTGACCAAAGTACGAGAAGAATGTTTTATTTTAACTTATACGACATGAATGGATTTTTAAAACATTATTTCCAAGAATCTTCCCTTACAAACTTTCAAGTTTATTTTTAATCAACTTCTTTTAGTTTAGAATTGTATGACATGAAAACTGTTTTTGAAGTAGAAAGGATATTTTCCTCAAGAATGGAGTTCAAGTGTTTTATCAAAATTATTTTCCATCTAAGATAATATAGGGTTCTGTTTCTATCCCTATTATTACATTGATTTGATTATGTTGTGATGGAATTATTTTTATTAATTCCTTTATCTTATATGAATTTTTTTATGATGTCATGATGTTTAAGAATCCCATTTTTATTACATGGGTTATGCAATGATGTATGATGTTTGATTTTGTGGCACACATAAGAATGGTATCATTATGAGATTGGTGGGACCTATATCTCCCTCCAATGCATTGGGTAAAGATTTTATATCTCATGAGATAGACATGGCTGGAACGACAGGTTAAACCGGTTCAGTGAAACAGGACTGAAACGAGGAATGAACTCGGTTCAGAAATGGACTTTGTCCACTAAGATAGTCTTGGCAATGAGTCTTGACTAATAAGAAATGATTCTCTATGATTATGTGTGTAAGCCACAAAGCTTCATGTTTTAAGTTATGATTATTGTGATTACGTTTCACTGCCATGATTTATCCCATGTTATGAAATTAATATTTCTTTTGCAGGTTAAGATTTCAAAAATGTTATGTTCTTATGAATATGATGTGATTGATTTTTGTTTTTTTACCCTTACTGAGAATTTGAGCTCACCCTTTTGTATGTTTTCTTTCCCCCAGGTCAGGAATAAGGTTATTAAGTAGTATATTCCAAAAGGAACTCTAGATATGATGAAATAAATGGGAGACAATGTAGTTGCTTTATGAACTAGTTGTTTATGTTTCTCAGTTTCAAAAGACACTATACCTATATGGTCCTTTCATGGTTTTGTTATATGTTGTAATAAGTATGCTTCAATTCTGATGTAATAAAAATGTATGTAAAGTATGGGTCGTTATAAAGTATATACACCACATTTAATAAATATATGGTGAACATGGCTTTCATCTCATGGAAAATAAAAGTGAGTTGAAAATCCCTTACTACTTGAGTAACCTTAGAATCGTGAAACCCATAAAATAATAAATATCAATCAAATATTTGAATATCATTAAATAAAGTAAATTAAATATATAACATTTCATAGGTCAATATATACACCACACAAAATAAGCAAGTGGTGAACATGGCATGTATCTCACAGAAATAACGAGTGAGATGGAATTCCCTTACCTTAAGTCATGTTAAAACCTCTTGTATAATAAATATAAGTTTATTATAAATATACCATAGAATCATAGTAATATATATATATATATATATATATTCCACATATTGTTTAATTTTGACTTAATATTACTTGTTTATTAATAATTTCTTGTTAATGTCACACTTTGGGTAATATCTACTTTGTTTTTCATTCATGTTTTGACTTGTTATCCTTGGTCCTCTTACATAGATCATGATTTAATCATCTAAAAAATTATAATCATGAAATAAATATCATATATATATATATATTCAGTATATATATGTATTTATAGTGATTCATAAAATTTATAGATATAAAATAAAATACACCGTTCATAGAGACAATATGTCATATGTACACATGACTGTTGTTTTCATTTTCTTGTCGGGTAAAAAGAAAATAAATTATATAATATATTATCAATTAAGAATAATTTTTATTTGATATATAACATATATATTTATAAAATTAATTCTTATTAACATCCTTGTGAAATATAAGTTAATAACAAATCATATCGCATCATGGAGATAGTAAGCCATACGTACACAAGAGTGACATTATCATTTTCCCAAAATATTAGATGGATAATAAAAAAAATTATACAAGATATTATCATTCAAGAAGTATAATTATATCATAAATATAATATATAAATACTAAAACCATTTTAATTCCCCCTTATAAAATATGGTGATGGAAAATGAATTGTATAGCTACATAAAGATAATAATTTGTATGTACTTACAAGCAATACATTCACTTCTTGTTCAATGGGAAAAGGGAATGTATAATGGTGTGTTAATAATCCTAATAAAGTTTAATCATATTTATGATGATTAAGTTATTATTTTATGATATATATTTTATATTTAGAGTAGTTATAGAATATTATAAAAAATAGAGTGATTGGTTAGAGTGATTACCTCTTCTTCGTAACGAATCATTTGATTAACAACTTAACACCTCTAAGAAGGGTGATATAAATAAAATAAGGCCTCTATAATATGGTTAAGGATTCTAGGAAGGTATTTGGGAAGATATTTTTCTATCCAAAAAGGTTTTTAAGTGTGAATAAAGGAGAATAATGAGCGCCCTTTTATAAGAGAAGTGAGGGGTACTCTTGGAATTCCTCAAATTATTAAATTAATATAAATTAATTTTATAATAAAAATAAATCAAAATTTATTAATTTAGAATATAGTATTATTTTGGGTTGAAATAACTTCATCCAATTAAATTTATATAAGTTTTGACTATTTTTTAATCCTTATATTTTATCTTTAACCCTTATCTAACTTTTTAATTCTTACCGTGATATCATGTAATTTACACTTTGAGGGTTAATATATTTTTTATAAAATTAAAAATAACCAATAAATGAATCATTGATTAAATTTTAAAACTTATCCTAATCATTCGTCTGAATGTTATATTTTTATGAATTTTGTATCATTTAATAAAATATTATTTATTTTAAAGAATCATTGCTGTTAATTTTGATACTATTCATTTCATGAATTTTTAAAAAATATACACACACAAGATAAATTATAAGAAAAAAATTTAATACATCCCTAATATGTCTATGTATTCTATAAAATTCATTTAGTAAAATAATTATCTCAAATTATATTTATTTTATTATTCTTAATATCATTTATTTGATATTTCTAATAATTAAACAATTATTACATCATCATTGCATGATCCTTTAAGATAACTATTTATTTTATAAAAATTAAATGTAAATTACCAAGATAAATAAAAACATTTTGTATTTCAAATGAATATTTATAGTTGAATTTATATTCTTTATAACCCTATATTAAAAATGGTATAGTTATTAAAATATGAGTATGAAATCTTTAACTCTTCTTTAAATAAAATATAATAAATGTCATAATATCACCCAAGTGGATTAAAAAAGGTTATAATTTATACCCAAGTATAATTTTGGTCGAAATAAACCCATTAAATGAAATTACGATAAGTGCTAGGGTAATTTTATAGTCTTTATAATATTTTTTATCCATAATTACCTGATTTACCCTTAACCATAGTAATTAAAATATTACTAAATTTACTATTCATATGCCAAAAAAAAAAGAAACCTATTGACATAATTTGTACCCACTAATCCAAAATATGGAATCCATTTTTTGTAATTTAGAACACAAAAGTTTCAGTAATTAATTTAACAATAATCCTATTGACAGGGTGAGAAAACAAGTTATTAAATTTTATACATGAAAAAGATTCAAATGTTTTTATATCTAAAGTAAATTTAAAATTGATTCAAATAAACTAAATTGTATTAAATGATAAAAAAATAATATATTTATACTTTAAAACCAATAAAAAATATAATTTATCACTATAAATTGTTTCTATGAAATTTTTTTTTTTTCAATTAAAAATTAGTATTTTTCATTATTCATCAAAACATTAAACTTATCAGAAAAATACCAAAAATTCATCCAAAATAAATTTTTATAATCATATTTAAAAAAATATATTATATAAATATGTCAAAAATTGGATTTAAAATGGGTTCACCATTAAAAGGTGGTAAAATTAACCATTTGAAAAATATAGGGTTTTATGCATAAAATTGGGGTTGTTCTTATATTATTCCTACAAAATCTATTGGATGAATATAAATAATATTTTATTGAATATATAAAATATATATTTCATTAATATCATTCACTAATTATAATTTATTTAATTTATTAAGGAAAAATGACTTTTGGAGCATAAAAATAAAACTATTTCCTTTATAATCAATTAATATATATATTCATTTCTAATTAATTGGTAACCAATGAATTCATATATTAAAACTTATATTTTCATAATTTAGTTAATACTATTCACAACCTATAATTAAATGAATAGGTTATATATTACTATATTAAATAATAATATTTTAATAATATACTATTGTTAGGTAAAATTCGATCTTGCGTGTAATGTAAGATATAAAAATAACTCAGAGTTGTGAGTAACATAGGCCAAAAATTGTGTTGAGTATACCAAAAGCTAATCCAAGTGTTTCTTTTATCACAATATCTACTTGGTGTTGCGTATAACGCAATCCAAACATAGTGTTTTTCATACAAAAAAGCTATATTCTGTATTTTGTGAAATGAAAAATTCCAAAAAGATTAAATTAATTAAAAAACATATTTAACAAAATCTTAGGGTTCACATTATAACCCCATTAAAATTAATTTCTCTCTTGAAATTCATCTAGGTTATCAAAGTTTTAATACTTGAAAGTTTCTTTCATAGAAACCTGCATCATAAAAATGAATTCTAAAAATTACTTTTAAAATGGAAAAGTTAAAAAATAATAGTTACAAAAAGTAAATCATAACTAGGTTCTTATTTTGGATAAAATATTTGAAGACTTGGGCATAGAGGAAAAGTGTAAATAATCATAGAGAATGATAAAGATCACTGATCACAAGAAAGTTAGTGATTAAAAGAATGTTAACAATCACAAAACCATAAACTAAAGAAGTGTGAAATGGGTTACTGATATCATCAATAATGACAATAATAGGAATTTTTTTTATTTCAATATCATTTTCCTAAAGTTGAATAATTTTTACCAGGGGATATACTTACTTTATTTTAGGACAATTTCACCATTTTCTATGCCTCAATCAATTTCCACTTCATCTCTTATTCCAAGAAATGAAGTTGAATTTTTCATTCCTAAAGCATTAGAAAATCACGAGATCCATAAATAGAATGATAGGTCATTCCATCATTCTTTATCACAAAAGAAGGCCAGAATAATTTATAAAATATGAATAAATCCACTTATGGTGAGATAATAATTTAATCTCACAAACTTCATCTAAAGTTTAACTTAAACTTTTCGTAAATGGATACCCCTACAATGCTCCCGAAATCCGAAAATCTAAAACTTTAGAAATATGTTCACTAAATCAGCTTAACATTTATCTACCATATATCATAAGGTATCTTCTTAGTTGTCACATTCCAATCACGTGAATACCTTCATAATGTATTCTCTTGAAACATGGTAATAACCTAAATTAATATAAATACTTATTGAAAACATGCATGTTTTCTTATTCCAATGTTTATTGGATATATTACTTAATTCCAAAAGTTGTAAACTTCATCCATGATAGCATAAATCAATCTTCAAAAAATCCTTCAAATTTCTAGTCCATAAAAACCATTAAATATATTCTTGTAAATCCTTAATGAAAAACACATAAACAGAACAATACTTATATATTTTATAATTCTTGAATCCAAATACATAAAAACTTCAATATGTCCTCTTTAATAATTGGAGTAGAAGAAATCCTACCTTTGTTTAGAAGTAAGTTCTTAGTTTAGGGAATTGAGTTGGGTAATGCACATATTCTCAATAGATAAGACATTGAACTACATGACAATTCATCACTCTATGACCCCTTTTCCCATATAGATAACATCTTCCCCTCTATTTGAGGTATTCCTCAAGTTTTTTCTTACCTTCTTCCTGAAATGAAGGAAGTTGAATCTTATTCCCTCTAGGTTCCTCACTATGCGAAAATTCTTAAAAGTCTATATTTCTCTTATTTGACATCTTAGGAATACCCCCAACATTCACATTGTTAATCATATATTGTGATGGATGATTCAAAATAATCACAAAATCATTCTCTCTAGTCATTACCCAGTTGAGTTTCTCATAATCACCAAATTTTCCATTAGATTCAATGTTAACCAAGTTCCTTCAAGTTCCATAAATCTACTAAAACCAAAAGAATAATATGAGAAACACTAATCATAGAAAAAACCAAATAATCATGAAAAATAACTTATAGGATATCTAAATCACGACAATTAATTTTTAATCGATGGAACTTTAGGTTTATCATATGTTATTCATAGATAACTTATATTTAAATCCTTCATGATGGTTCATGAAGAGTTTACGAATTCCCAAATCATATCCCACAGTGTCAAACTAGGTGTGCAATAAGACCTGTTATCATATACCATGTTACACTTGATTCATGACTGACACACCTTTTTAGAGTTTTTACTCCTAATTACATATGTTCCAGAGCCACATCCACTTATAGTATCCATACAAATATGTAATGATAGGAAACCACTCACTATATCCTTTACCAAAATTCTAGGTCATTTTCCTAAAAATTATCTCATCCTTATACTTATCCTTATAGATATCCCTAGATATATCCTTAGAAATACCCCTAGGGATCTCACTAAAGTTTTCTCTTTCGATTTTATAATGGTTGAATAAACATTTTATCTGTTACCAACTATAATAACCCAGGATTTTCATACATGGATTTTAAATCCTTTTTACAGAACATTTCATATATTATATAAAGACATGACCAAATAATGTTTTAGTTTAGTGCCTTTGGAAACTTGGAACACACAATTCTAGTCTGGTGGAATATCTTTAATATTTCCCACAAATATATTTCCCTTTAGTACTCCTACTTAAAACCTTTCTTTATAACATGGTTGAAAGGAAACATAAAAAGGGGTGAGCTCAGATTCTCAGTAAGGCTAAAAAAGGGAGACATGTAAACATAATAATGAGAATAATGGTATGAGAACACGATCATGAAAATAGAACATCAAACCCTGCGTATCAATGATCATAAATATGAATCATAGAATAAATATTGTTAGTTTATAAGACATGAATCGTAAATAAATAAAGAATATAATCCATTCAATCATAACATATGAATAATACATGGAATTTGTGGCAGACACATAAGCATATAAAATTATTTCCATAGTAGCCAATTAATCATTTTCAAGGCCATATTATTAGTATGGGTTCACTACCCATACCATCTTGGTAGTCATGGTTTACTACCATGACCATATTAGTCGCCAAGGTTCACTCCCAAGACCATTTTAACATATAAAGTCCTTTACTGAACCGAGTTCACTCCCTGTTCCAACCATGTCTATCTCATGAGATATAAATCATTACCCAATGAATTGGAGATATATATAGATCCCACCCATCACATAATGAATACTATACATATGTGTTCCACAAAAAAATATATCATTCATTATATCATAATCCATGGAATGAAATGGGTTTCATAGACATCATGTAATCATAACATAACCCATGGAAAAGAAATGGGTTTCATAAATACCATTCCATCATAAAATTAAAGCATTATTAAAAATAATAATAATGTTATCATTGACTAATATCCCTATAAAAACATAAATAACATCAAATAATGTTATCCTAGATGGAAAATAATTTTGAGAGATCGCATGAAAATAATTCTTGAGTAAAATATCCTTTCTTCTTTGAAAAATGATTTTTAAATAATAAAATATTTAACAATCATTTTTCATTGAAAATAAACTCAAAAAATTATAATGAATTTTTGAAAACCATTTTAAAATTATTTTAAATTCTTTTTTTTTTGAAAATGGATATAAGTTTATTTAAAATGCCTTTAATTTCTTATAGAAAACATTGTTTTGAAGGAACATAGATTTATGACTAAAGAGAGAATAACATTACATAAAAATTATAATATCATTAAAATAATGATATTAATGATACAAAATATAAAAGGTCATAATATACACCTCATAAAATAATATAGGTGCATAACATAACATGTGCCTCAAAAAATGTAAATTGAGGCAGAATTAGTTCACCGATTTGGAAACTATTGAACCATAAACCCTATGAAAGAGAGATCATAAAATGGATATGTAAATACCTATAAAATTAAGGGTAATAATCATAGAATACATTCATGGGAATTATATACACCATATATAAGAAATTGGTGGTGAACATGGCTTATATCTCACAGAAAATAAAAGTGAAACGGAAATCACTTACTACTTAAGTAACTTTAGAATCATGAACCCCATAAAATAATAAAATTAATTAAAAAATTTAATATCATTAAATAAAGTAAATTAATGATATAAAATGTAATATCTTAGTATATAAACCACACAAAATAAGTGTGTGGTGAATATGGCATGTATCTCACAAAAATAAAGAGTGAGATGAAATTCCTCTTAGCTTAAGTCTTAACTTCTTTGGAACACGTTAAAACCTCGTGTATAATAAATATACATTTATTATAAGTCTACTGTGGAATCATAGTCATATATATATACCCCATATATTATTTAATTGTGAATTAATATTACCCATTTATTAATAATTTCTTATTAATGTTACACTTTGGGTAATATCCGCTTTGTTTTTCGTTTATATTTTGACTTTTTATCCTTGTTCCACTTACATAGATCATGATTTCATCATATATATAATTATAATCATGATATAAATATCACACACACACACATATATATATTAAATATATATTTTTTATAGTGATTCATAAAAGTTAGAGATAGAAAATAAAATACTCCATTCATAGAGACGGTAGACCGTACGTACACATGAACACTATTTTCATTTTCTTTTTGGGTTAAAAGAAAATAATTTATATGATATATTATAATTCAAAAATAATTTTTATTTCATATATAACATATATATTTATAAAATTCATCCTAATTACCATCCTTTTGAAATATATATGAATAATGAATCACATCGAATCATAGAGATGGAAATCCATATGCACGCATGAGTGATGTTATAATTTTACCAAAATATTAGATAAATGGTAAAAAATGGAAGATGTGAACACAAAAAACTTCAACCAATTAAAAACATTAAAAGGAAATTCAACCCAGATAGAGACTACTGAAACTGTCCCTCCCTAGTGACTACATCGTTATGTTAAGACTCCACCTTCATAAGACCACTTGACTAGTTGTCTCATGAAGGGTTTCAAGGGCCTGATACCGATGAAAAAATCTATACCCTCTCATTCATCCAAATCCATATGTCCAATATCTAGTGAATAATTTATTCTCTAAATCCTCATCTTGAGCTGTTCCTTGTAGAGTTTATAAGTGATTTCACATTCTTAAATAAAAATCACCAAAAACTAACATGAAAAATCAAACTGTGAAGATCCTTTCACGGGAAAGATCAACCTATGAAACACCTCTAACAAGTGAAATAAAAATTTCAAATTCAAAAACAAAAAGACCTCCATTTTCATCCTCGATCCACACACACACATTTCAGAATATGGTGTGTTCATAATCATAATAAAATTTCAGAATATTGAGGATACTAAAGTTATTATTTTATGATATATATCATATATTTATACGAGGTATATAAGACTGTAAAAAAGAGAGTGATTGGTTAGAGAAATTACCTCTTCTTAGAAATGACTCCTTTGATTAACACCTTAACACCTATAAGAAGGGTGTTCTTCCTAAAATATGGCCTCTAGAATGTGGGGAGCGATTCTAGGAAGGGATTTGGCTAGATATTGGCTGGACCAAAAAGTTTTTGAAGTGTTAATGAAGGTGAATAATGGGTTCCCTTTTATAAAAGAGAGGAGGGGAACTCTTGGAATTTTTTAAATTATTAAATTAATATAAATTAATTTTATTATATAAATAGATCCAAAATTTTTAATTTATAATATAGGATGATTTTGGGTATAAATACAATTATAAAATAAAAAATATATAAATTTCACTCCTTTTTTTATATTTAACCCTTATTTAACCTTTTTAATTCTTATCATGATATCATGTAATTTACACTTTTAGGGTTAATACATTTACTATAAAATTCTAAAAATACAAATAAATGAATAATTGATGACATTTAAGACTTATCCCAATTAGTTGTCCAAATTTTAGATTTTTATAAATTTTATATAATTTAATAAAATATTATTTATTTTAAAGAACCATTAATGTCAGTTTTGAAACTATTCATTCCTTGACTTTTAAAAAATATAAATACATAAGATTACTTATAAAAAAACCTTTAATACATCCCTAACATGTCTAGGTATTCTATAATTTTTTTGAGAAATTAATTATCTCAAATTATATTTATTTTAATATTTTTAATATCATTTATTTGATATTTCAATTAATTAAACTATAAACACATCATCATTGTATAGGACTTTAAGTTAATTATTTACTTACAAAAAATTAAAGATAAATTACCAAGATAAAGAAAAATATTTTATATTTTAAATTAATATTTATAGTCGAGTTTATCTTTTGTATAACCCTATATTAAAAATGGTATATTTATTAAAATATGAGTATGACATCTTTAAGTCTTATTTAAATAAAATATAATAAATGTCACACTCTCATCAAATTGGATTAAAAAAGGTTATAATTTTGGACCAAGGATGATTTTTTTGAAACCCGCCCATTCAAGGAAATCAGGATAAGTGTTAGGGTAATTTTATAGTCTTTATAATATTAATTTTACCAATAATTACTTGATATACCCTTAATCATTGTAATTAGAATATTACTAAATTTACTATTCATATTACCAAAATTAAAATAAAACTATTCATATAATTTTTACTCACTAATTCTAAATATGTAATCCATTTTTCAAAATTCATAATATAAAAGTTGCAGTAACTAATTTAACATTAATCTCATTGATGGGGTGAAATAACTAGTTATTAAGGTTTAAACATGAAAAAGATTGAATTGTTTATATATATAAATTAAATGTCAAATTGATTCCAATGACCTAAACTTGATTAAATGATAAAAAAATAATCTAGATATACTTTAAAACTAATAAAAAATTTAATTTAACAATATAAATTATTTTTATGAAACAATTTGTTTTCAATTAAAAATTAGTATTTTTCACCATTCTTCAAAACATAAAACTTATCCGAAAAATACCTAAAATTGAACCAAAGTAAATTTTTATATTCTAATTTAAAAAAATAAGTTTATATTTTCAAATATAGTGTATAATGTGTTAAAAAATGGGTTTAAAATGGGTTCTCTATTAAAAAGAGGTAAAATTATCCTTTTGAGAAATATAGGGCATTATGCATAAAATTGGGTTTGTTCTTATCTTACAGATATAAAATCTATCATATGAATATAAAAAACATTTTATTAAATATATAAAATATATATTTCATTAATATCATTCACTAATTATAATGAATTTAATTTATTAATACAAAATGATTTTGGGAGCATAAAAATAAAACTATTTCTTTTATAATCAATTGGAATATATTTTTATTTCTAAGTAATTAATAACCAATTAATTAATATTATAAAACTTATATTTTCATGAGTTAGTTAATACTATTCATAACCTATAATTTAATATATTTATTATATCTTACTATATTAAATAATAATATTTTAATAATATACATTTGTCGGGTAAAACTCAGTCTTGTGTGTAATGCAAGCTATCAAAAGAACTTGGAATTGTGTGTAATACTGGCCAAGAATAGTGTGTCATATACCTAAATATAATATGAGTGTTGTGTGTAGAGAAATATTGACTTGGTTCTTCTTATAAAAAAAATCCAAACATAGTGTATTTCATATAATAAAAGCAATATTCAGTATTTTGTGAAATGAAAAATACTGAAAAAATTAAATTAATTTGAAAAAATATATTTCAAAAAATCTCGGGGTGTTACATGATATAGAAGTGATAGTTATGGGTTGTCATAGTTAGTATCAAAGGTTCATTTAGATAAATTTGGATATTATGATGTTTTCATATGAGGTTATCAATGATATTTTTGGAGTAATTTTTTTAGGGTGAGGTATTTTTTGAAGGACCCCGGGACACCCTGAGAGGGGAGGGGTGAATCAGGGTGAAAACTTTTTATTTTAATGTGATGGATCTTGTTCCCACATTGGTAGGAACTTATTGAACCTTTATGATGAATATGATCAGAAAGAAAACATTCACATGCACAGAGAAGACACAACACTTTTTTACTTAGTTCACCACTAAGGGCTATGTCCAAGGAGCATACGCCGACAAGTTTTCGGTTGTACCTAATTACACTAATCTTCAATAGCTGTGGATTAAAAAGGTTCGGGCACATTCACTCTGTCCCAGACTCACTGCCTTTACAAAGGTTCAGAGATAGCTCATTGCTTCCCTCGGGTCACTCCCGTTGACTCCCCCTGGATCACTGCCCTTGGTGAAGTCACACTCAGTTTATAGACGTGAAGGTCTCTTCATCATTGAATAAGAATGCATCCTCTGTTTTATGTAGATGCTCTGTTGAAGTCCAAATCTCACCAGAAGACGAATCTCACTTTGCGTTGAGGGTACCGGGTGATCTTCCAGCTTTCGTGCAGCTTCAAAAGGACAGATGTACTTTAACAACCCTGGCGCGCTTCTCCAAGCCCGGCGCACAAGTTTCAATCCTAGAGCGCAAGTCACTTGCGAGGTACAAATTCGGTATGCAGGTGACACCAAACTACTTGTGCGACACTGACTCCTTCAACACCAAACTTGCACAACGTTGCGCCTTTAACTCCCCAACTGCCTTGGTCGCACATCCAACTATCGGTGCACATCCTCTACTTGCGTGACCCAACAACCACTTGCACGACTCAACCACTTGCACGATGAGATATCGAAAAATATCTAAGTCTTGAACTTCATTGCAAATGAGGAGGGGTGATCCTCTATTTATAGGCAAACTGGACCCCCTACGCGGTGGTGCACAAGTCTTCCCTCGACACGCAGGTTCTGGCACGCAGCTCATCCTCCCTAGCCTCTGTCGCGCTAATCACTTGCGCAACCACACTAATACTTGCACAAAATTCATTCCTTTTCCATATTTTGAAGTTATGATCTTTAAAAACAATAGGCGCGCAAGTTTTCAGTCCTCCTAGGCATCGACGCGCAAGTCTCTTCACGGTGCACATGTCACTTGCGCGACCAGCCCAAAACATGCGCGACACTTATCCCTTTGCCATTTTCCCATGTTCTGATCTTGAAAAAAATATGGCGCGCAAGTTTCCTCTTCATCAAGTACACGACGCACAATTCTCTTTTCCAAAAACACTTTTCTCCATTTGTCGATTTTCAGGCCCAAAAATTTGGCAAACACTGGGAAACGGCGCCACCTTCAATATTGTTGTCTGATTGAACTGTATGATCTCTTTGCTGGTACACATTCTGAACTTCCACTAAGGATTTACAAAAAACACAAATAATACTCCAAATCATGAATAGAAGACCATGGTTCCAAAAATCTCTCCCTTTGGGTTTGTTGGCAATCAGAAAATAAATTCAATAGATCTTCATCCATGTGAAAACCAAAAACGCACGAATCAACTCATCCAACACTCTAAGTCTACGTGAGAAATGCTCGGTGTAGAAAATAAGAGAGGAAGCTTGAATTGGGTTCCATTGTTTCGGAATTCTCAATGATTCCTAAGAATCATTACATGATCGATGATTTCCTTCTTATCCTTCTCATCCTATTAGTGACACTAAATTCACATTGTGTCACAGGAGAATTATATGCCTGAACATTCCTAAATTTATTCCTTTCTTCCCCATTGACAATAAACTCAAATCTTGGTAATTTGTTCATTGTTCATCTCAAACCATACTCCCCCTGGATAGTATCTCCCCCACAAACCTGCATCACATCCATAAACAGATAAAAACAGTTGTCATAATCAGGGAGAGGGGTATTGCGTAACCTCCTTATGCACTGGGAGGTGGATGAACACCGAGGTTCAACCGATGCTTCTCAAACACAGCCGCGGACAGTGGTTGGTCAGGATATCAGCCACTTGCTCATTAGTTCCCACATGATCCATTCTAATCACCCCTTGTTCAACTTTTTCTTTGATAAAGTGATACCTGATTTCAATATGTTTTGTATGGGAATGCTGAACATGATTCTTCGTAAGATCAATTATGCTCTTGTTATCACAGTAAATCGTCATTGGTTGCTTTACCTCATCACCATTATCTGTTAATTGTTGCTTAATCCATAGCAGTTGAGTGCATGCCTTTGTGGCAGAGATATACTCAGCTTCAGTAGTACTAAGAGAAGTAATTTCTTGTTTCTTTATCAACCAGTGAACACATTTCTTCCCAATATAGAAGGCTCCACCACTAGTGGACTTTCTGTCTACTACATCACCAGCCCAGTCAGTATCAGAAAATGCTGATAATTCACTGTCCCTGCCTGCAGCAAAAAATAACCTGAAGTATGTGTACCTTGAATGTACCTCATGATTCTTTTTATTTCCGCCATATGTTTATCCTTTGGATTACTCTGAAAGCGGGCCGCAAGGCATGTGGCAAAGACAATATCTGTCCGTGTCGCTGTCAGGTATAGTAGGATCCCAATGATCCTCCTGTACATGGTGGGATCAACAGAGTCCCCATCCTCATGCTTTCCAAGTTTAGTTCCAACTACAATCAGATTTGACATTGGTTTAGAGTCTTGCATATTAAACTTCTTCAGCAGCTCTCTTGTATATTTTTCCTGAGAAATGAAAGTGTATTCCTTATTTTGAATCACCTACAGCCCTAAGAAATATGTGAGCTCCCCAATCATAGACATTTCAAATTCTGATTTCATATGGTTGGAAAATTTTTCCACTGATTTCTGCATGCTGCCACCAAATATGATATCATCAACATAGACTAGAACCATGAATTGATCTTTTGGAGAATTCTTCACATATAGATTGTGATCTACTCCTCCTCTTTTGAATTCCAGATTCTTGAGATATGAATCCAGCCGTGAGTACCACACCCGTGGTGCCTGCTTCAAACCATATAGAGCTTTCTTCAGTTTGCATACCTTTGTTTCATCAGTACCCAAAACAAAGCCCATCAGTTGTTCAATGTAGACTTCTTCTTCAAGTACACCATTCAAGAATGTTGTCTTGACATCCACTTGATATACTTTATATACTATTTGGATTTCCATGGCAAGGAAAAGCCTGATTGACTCTAGTCTAGCCACTGGAGCAAAGGTTTCTTCAACATCAATGCTTTCAATCTGGGAGTATCCTTTACATACCAGTCATGCCTTGTTTCTGATGACACTTTCATGCTCATCAAACTTATTTTTGAAGATCCATTTGGTACCAATCACATTGTGACCTTAGAGTCTCTGGAAAAGATCCCATGTCTGATTCTTGTCAATCTGATCTAATTCATCATTCATGGATTTCACCCAAGATTCATCATTTGCAGCTTCTTCGAATGAGGATGGCTCTACAACTGATAGAAATGAATATTGCGTGTTATTCCTCATCCTTCTTGTTTGAGTGGGTGCACTTCTATCCCCAATTATGTTGGATGGATCAATCTCAGCTCTTCGATTTCTCCTATGAGGTTCAGTAGCATTCTCTTCAGCCACAGTTTCTTCTTCAGATTATTCTTCTGAGTCAACATCATGATGTGACTGCTGAGTGTTTTGTATAAATTCCTCTATTTATGCATTTGTATTTTCTTCATGTTCACTTTCTTCCTGACTTTCTATCACATCAGCATATTACGTTCTTGAAGCATTTGTGGTTTTCTCTTCAATTATCTTAACATCACTGCTTTCCACAATCCTTCCTAAACGCTTGTTGAAACATTTGTAGGCTTTGATTTTCATTGAGTAACCGAGGAAAATTCCTTCATCTGCATTTTCGCCATACTTCCCTTGATTTCCTTCTTTGTTCCTGATGAAGCATTTACTTCCAAAGACACGAAAGTATTTTAAAGAGGGCTTCCGTCCATGCCACAATTCATATGGTGTCTTCGTCTCACCCATATAAAGTCCTGCTCGATTCTGAATGTACACTGAAACTTGAACAACCTCTTTCTAGTAATTTCGTGGAATACGACTCTCAATCAGCATAGTTTGTGCCATGTTGTTCACCTATCGATTCTTACGTTCAACAACTACATTTTGTTGTGGAGTTCTCACAGTAGCTACCTCATGCTGTATCCCATGCTTCTCCAGATAATTTTCAAATTCAATGGACGTGTATTCTCCTCCATTGTCATATCTCAACACTTTGATTGTTCATCCAGTATCATTCTCGGCGATTCGCCGATATGTTTTCATGCAGTCAAGGACTTGTCGTTTCCTGTGAATGACCATCAAACATGCCATTATACTGTAATCATCAATGAAAAGGACAAAGTACATTTCTCCATGAGTTCCAACAACATTTATCAGCCCACATACATCTGTATGAATCATATCAAGAAGGTGATATGACATTTTCTTCTTTGGCTGATATGAACTGTAGACTAGCTTCCCACGAATGCAAGAATCACAATATTTTTCACGCTCACGCTTCAGGTTGGGAATGTCCATGACAATTCTAAATTTTGATATTTTCTCTATGTCTTGTTGATTGATGTGTCATAGTCTCCGATGCCACAAATTGTTTTCTTCTTCAACAGTCATGTAACATACATTTTCTTCACTATTAACATGATACAATTTGCCTTCTATTTTGCATCCTTTCATAAGTGAATTGACTGGCTTTCCCTTGATAGTGCAGCCTTTCTAATTAAAAGTAACTATAATTCCCAAGTCACAGAGTTGAATCACGCTGAGGAGATTATGATGTAGGCCATCTACGTAAAGGACTTCAGTCTTCTTTAGTTCTCCATTAGCTAATTAGGTACTTCCACTCCCTTTTATTTTCAGAGCTCCATCATTACCAAATCGTACTGTACCATCAACCTTCCTTTTGATATCCGTTAGCAGGCCGACATTACCTGTCATATGAGATGAAAAACCACTATCCAGAATCCAGGTACTGTTGTTCTTTGTAGCTTTGAGGGCCACCTCTGCAAGGTTGGATTTCTCAATCTTCTTCCTTTCCTTCCATGAGACATTGGATTGAGTATATAGTACTGATGGCCTTTCAATTATCTCTTCCGCATACCCAGGTTCTTCATAGTCGAAATATTCTTTGAGAGGAGAAAATCTGTTTCAAAGAGCAACATTGTCTTGCTGACGAGACTTGACTTGTCTTGAACTTCGGTATGAGGTGTCCATGTCCCTTCTCTGCCTGCAATTAGCAGCCTTATGACCAAAGTTAGAACAACGATAACAATATCCATAGAAATTGTTTCTTTTATAAGAATTAGGATATGAATTTGTTCTCCCTTATTGAACTTCTATATATTCTCCATTCAGATAGCTTCTTGCCTATTCGCAATAAGACATGGTATGGCCCAGATAGCCACAGAACTGACACTTCATGAGAGGAAATGTCTTATCACTTGAATTTCTCCTCATACCTTATTCATTGGGAGAATAGTTAGACTGTCTGTCATTTCTGAATGTTTGAGGATAATTTTCAGTTCTCTTTATAGTTTGGATTGAGGGTTCCTTTTTCAGAACTTTAGGCAATGTTTCAACATGTTCAACTTTCATCTTATCTTTCTTTTGGATCTTTTCACTTCCAGCAGTTGATGTCATAGCCTCACAACCAATTCCACTCTTTCCCATGCAAGCGGGTCTTTGATCACTCAAGATTTTTCCAACCCCATCTGAACCACACTTGGCTCTTG
This sequence comes from Viscum album, assembly GCA_963277665.1. Taxonomy (NCBI): domain Eukaryota; kingdom Viridiplantae; phylum Streptophyta; class Magnoliopsida; order Santalales; family Viscaceae; genus Viscum; species Viscum album. Next base: position 209,042,233 of record OY728166.1, read on the forward strand.
CTAGTAATTATGCATCTTAGAATCTTCCAAACTGTATTTTCTTCCTTGATTATTTTGGAATTTATTGAGTCTCAAGTTTACTCTTTAGAGTAACAACTTCCTCCTCAAGACCCTCAGCAGTCTTGGATTTTTCATCAAGTCTAGAGGTGAGGTCATTGATGACCTTTGACTTCTCTTCAATTCTCAGCTTCAGATCCACTACATCATCATTGCTTTCAATTATTTTAGACTGTACCTTCACAAATTCTTCCAGTCGTTCAATTTCAGCTTCAAGTTGATCAACATATTCAATTGATTCTTCTACAATTTATTTCCACTTATTGCAACTCTTACATATAATCTTAAGCTTACCAAATGCATCCTTAAGTTGCATCTCGGGATCTACACAAGTTCTCAATTGTTTTTCTCCACCAGTATCTTCTGACTTTTCAACAGTGGCCATCATGGAAACATGGTTCCTAGTTTTGAATTCTGGTTCTTCTTCATCACAGAATTCATTATCATCTTCTTCCTCTTTACAGACAAAACTCTTCCTTTGCATTTTCTTTCCATATTTGAAGTCTCCCTTTTTGAAAAACCTTATCCGAGGATTCTCAAAGCTTTAATCTTCACTATCTTCATTATTGATCTTTCTTAAGCACTGAGAGGCAATGTGCCCAACTTTTCCACAACGAAAATATGCGAGAGGTAACTTCCCTTTGAATTTCCCTTTCCCCTTATGGAACTTCTTTGCAATGATAGAAATAATTTCTTTTTCTTCGTCATCTTCACTACTATTATCTTTTGAGATTTTCAATTTATCCACGACCTTGAATTCCATTTCCTTGATCACACGAGTCATAGCATCTTCTGTTTTGACTCTTATTTTATATGCTACCAAGTTGCTCAGTAGATCATCCAGAGAAACTTTAGAAAGATATCTTTCCTCAAGGGCTGACACCTTTGCATTGTACAGATGTGGAAGTATTCTTAATATTTTATTTACAATATCAATGTCTTTGATTTCTTTGCCTAGACCCCAAATTCCTCCAACCACTTCAGTAATTCGATTGAAGAAAGAGTTTGCATTCTCATCTGGATGCATCTTCAGATCATCAAACTGATTGTGCAGCACTTGCAGTTTTGCCTCCTTCACTTTGTTATCTCCTTCATAAATATTCTCAAGTTTATCCCACATGGATTTTTCTGAGGTGAAATTCATCACCTTTAGGTAGATCTGATCAGAAAGGGCTGCAGTGAGTGAATTTTGTGCTTTAGAATCTGCATCAAGAATTTTCCTGTCTGTTTCAGTCATAGCCAGGCTTGTTGGATCAGTGACTTGTATTCCTTGCACAGTAGAAAATATAACTTCCATTCCAAGAGATCTTAGATGAGATCTCATTCTGTTCTTCCAGATCTGGAAATTACTTCTATCGAATTGAGGGACTCCCCTGACATTGACTGCATTCTCCATGACGATAAAGGACAGATTCAACACCAGCAACCTTTACGCTCTGATACCACTTGAAGGACCCCGGGACACCCTGAGAGGGGAGGGGTGAATCAGGGTGACAACTTTTTCTTTTAATGTGATGGATCTTTTTCCCACGTTGGTAGGAACTTGTTGAACCTATATGATGAATATGATCAGAAAGAAAACATTCACATGCATAGAGAAGACACAACACTTTTTACTTGGTTCACCACTAAGGACTACGTCCAAGGAGCATACGCCGAAAAGTTTTCGGTCATACCTAATTACACTAATATAAACTAGCTGTGGATTAAAAAGGTTTGGGCACAATCACTCTATCCCAGGCTCACTGCCTTTACAAAGGTTCAGGGATAGCTCACTGCTTCCCTCGGGTCACTCCCGTTGACTCCCCCTGGTTCACTTCCCTTGGTGAAGTCACACTCAGTTTATAGACGTGAAGGTCTCTTCATCATTGCATAAGAATGCATCCTATGTTGTATGTAGATGCTCTGTTGAAGTCCAACTCTCACCAGAAGACTAATCTCACTTTGCGCTGAGGGTACCGGGTGATCTTCCAGCTTTCGTGCAGCTTCAAAAGGATAGATGTACTTTAACAACCCTGGCGCGCTTCTACAAGACCGTCGCGCAAGTTTCAATCCTGATGTGGAAGTCACTTGCGTGGTACAAATTTGGCGCGTAGGTGACACCAATCTACTTGCGCGGCACTGTCTCCTTCAACACCAAACTTGCGCGACATTGCGCCTTTAACTCCCCAACTACCTTGGTCGTGCATCCAACTATCGGCGCACAACCTCTACTTGCACGACCCAACAACCACTTGTGCGACTCAACCAATTGCGCGAAGAGAGATAGAAAAATATTTATATCTTGAACTTCATTGCAAATGAGGAGGTGTGGTCCTCTATTTATAGGCAAACTGGACCCCCTGCGCGGTGGCGCGCAAGTCTTCCCTCGACACGCAGGTTCTGGCACGCAGCTCATCCCCTCTAGCCTCTGTCACGCTACTCACTTGCGCAACCACACTAATACTTTCAAAACCTTCATTCCTTTGCCATATTTTGAAGTTATGATCTTTAAAAACAATTGGCGCGCAAGTTTTCAGTCCTCCTAGGCATCGGCGCACAAGTCTCTTCATGGTGCGTAGGTCACTTGCGCGACCAGCCCAAAACTTGCGCGACCCTTATCCCTTTGCCATTTTCCCATGTTCTGATCTTGAAAAACATATGGTGAGAAAGTTTCCTCTTCATCAAATACACGGCGCGCAATTATCTTTTCCAAAAACACTTTTCTCCATTTGTCGATCTTCAGGCCCAAAAATTTGGCAAACACTGGGAAACGGCGCCTCCTTCAATATTGTTGTCTGCTTGAACTGTATGATCTCTTTGCTGGTACACATTCTGAACTTCCACTTAGGATTGAAAAAAAACGAAAATAATACTCCAAATCATGCATAGAAGACCATGGTTCCAACATTTTTAACCCCTAGGATGAAAATGAAGTGTTTTTAGGGAGGAATTAGTTTTCTTGTTTAAAGAAAAAAACAACCCATATTCTTGATGACAACCCATATCATGTGTCTAGGTAGTGAGGATTGAACCCATGACCAAAGGATGATAATGGTTTCACACACTACCACTGGCCTACATGATGTCCTTGTTATCATGAAATTTTTTACAGGTAATGATTATGTTTGAAACACATGGGATTTTACTTTATGAATAATGAATGATTTATATTGGAAGAATATATGATCAAATATTTATAATATTTGGGTTTCAAACTTAGTCTGAATATGTTTGAATAATTTTAAGTATAGTTATTTATGGACTAATATAGTTTCAACTTTGGGTACTACTATTGAATTTTGAAGACTAGTGTATCAGTTTATGGTTTAATCATTCTGTGAATTATCTTAGTATGTGCTAAAAATTTTGTTTTTGGTTATTGTATAAAGATATTTGGAATATCTCGACAATCCCTTTTATGATTATGAGGTATTTAAAAGTTGATTTTAGTTCTTTAGGAATTAAAAAATCATCTTGAATACTCATCGTTGAAGAAAAAGATTATATTTATGTGGAAATTGATTAAAGGGTGAAATTATACATATAAATTAAGTATAATTATTTATGTTTTCATTATATATGGTGAAATAAATCATTCAACATTAGGAAAAGGATATTGAAATAAAATTTTATACTATTACATATTTTTTTATAATATTAATGAACTTTTCTACACGTATTTGGTTTGTGGTTTTTTGTTATTGAATTCCTCTTAACCATGTTCTATATAATTATATATTAGTCTATTTGAATTAGTTTTTCATTCCAAATCAATATAGTAATTCAATATATGTTAATCATTTGATAATCAAGGCAAATTTCTTGAGTGAAATTCATTTTAAGGGGGTAGGATGTAACATCCTAGGATTCTAAGAAATATATTGTTTCAAATTAATTTAAATTATTTGATATATTGTGTTAAATTCAATGAAAATTTTAACTTTAATTTTAAACAACACCAAGTTTATATTTCATTATATAGAAAATTGAGTTTCTTCGATAAATTTTGTTACACGCAAGACTGAGTCTTACCGGGAAATAATATATTATTAATATTATTTATTTAACACAATAGTTATCACCTAGCCGTTGAAATAGAGAGAATTAATGAGATTAAATAAATTATTAAAATTATAGTTTACACATGTTTATAAAATTAATTCATTGGTTACCAATTAATTATAAATGAAAATAAAATCCAACCAAAAATAAAGGTTGTGTTTTTATGAAAAAATATTTTTATGACCAAAATGGAGTTTTATAATAATAAATTAAATTACTCACTATTGGTGAATTATATTTATGAAATATATATTTTATATATTTAATTATTATTTTTTAAATTCATCCAATAAGTTTGATAAGGTTAAGATAAGAATAAATCAATTTTTAAGCATAAAAAGTTGTATATTTTTAAAGGGCGGTTTTACCACCTTTTAAGGGAACACCTATTTTAAATATAATTTTTGATACTTTTATAATATTTATTTGATAAAATGAACTGAATTTTTAAAATCATAATATCAAAATTTACTTTGGGTGAATTTTTGGTATTTTTCTGAGAAGTTTCATATTTTAATGAGTAGTGAATGACGTCGAATTTTAATAGAAAACTATTTTTTTAATATAAATAATTTATAGTGTTAAATTATATTTATAATAAGGTTTCAATTATAATTAGATAAAATTTATATCATTTAAACCATTTTAGGTATCTGGAATCAATTTTACATTGATTTTATATATACAAACTTATCAAACTTTTGAGCATATTTACTTTAAAAACCCACTTTGTCGTTCTGTATACGGGATTAATTTTAAATTAATTTCTACCAATTAGGTTATTTTAATTGAGAAAAAATGGATTAAATATTTTAAATAACCATTAATTATAATTTATAATAAGTTAAAATTAATTTTTTAGCAAAAATATTCATGAAATTAATTAAAATTAATTATAGCGATTAAGGTAAAAATGAGTTTACTTAGTGGTTAAACTTTAATCTTAAGGAGCCAAATTACCTATAAAATTCTCAAAAACCCATTTCATGGTAATGATTATAAAATATCCCCACTTATATTAATTTTTTTTAATTATTGGGGTCACATTATGTAAGGGAGACATCCCAACAGTGTTTACCTTTTTATATTTACAAGAATGCCACTCCTCCTCCACTATAAAAGGCACTCACCCCCTCTCTTCACACCTCTCAAGCCCTTTTTACTCATCTAAAAAATACACATATAATCTTAAAAAATCCATTAACTCATCATATAAGGCTCAATTTGGGTAGAAATAAATCCAAGGAATTCTTTTTGTGTAAACCAAAAAGAGTTACCTGAAAAAGAGGTAAAATTCTTCAACAGTCACTTTTGTTTTATTTCTTTCTCCACCCCATAAATTATTATTTTTCTGTTATTATATAAGAAAATTATAATCCTAAATACGTTAATTTTTTTATTTTATTTTAAGGTTTATACCTACACATACAGAAACTTCTGTCAAATGGGTAACGAAATCACTATTTGTGTGTACGACAATATACCACCTCATGAAACGATGTCATTGGTTTTTGCTCTAACACCCCTTATGGTTGGGAATTATGATGAAAATAATAATTTTATATGATATATATGATATTTATAATTTCTTCACACTTCTATAATTATTATATAACGCACACCCTTATGCTTTCCATTTTGTGGGAATATGATAACATCGTTTGCGGACGTGTTGACTACCACCTTCTCAAAACGATGTGATACGTTCACCCTTTACATGGAATATATTAATGATTTTTTTAATAAAAATATATTATATAAATAAAATATTTATGATTTTAATTACATAATTATCTATCTGTATATATAACATATCATTTTATTCTTTCCATTTCACATACTATAAAAGTGATAACGTCGTTCATGGATGTGTGGACTACCACCTCTTCGAAGCGATGTGTGTAAAGACCCGTAAAATTCAAGGGAAATTTTTTCTTAATTTTCTTTAGAATTTTACAAGAGCGCGGTTTCAGACGGCACCTGATTCCGAGGCCCGGAGTGCCCGGAATCAATTTCTGAAGTTTGGCTCGGGTACGTTCAGTGAACGAACGAGCGGGGATTCCTAACTTTTGATCCGGTGCTCGGAATTGAAATCCGAGGGCACCGATGAACTCGCAGCGCCGATATTCTCTTAAAAAGACCTTTTCGGGAGTTGCGTTTGTTGCGGGTTGAAAGTTAGTTTTGGGGATTAAAAGATAAGTAAAATAAAATTTTGTTTGAATTTTATTTTATTCGTGGTGGTTAGACTCTCTCATGGGAAGTTGTTGGTGGGGCCCACAACCACCCAACTTCCCATGTGTGGTTATGAGGGAGGTGGGGCCCACACGATCCCCCACCTTTTCAAATTCCCTAACCCCTCTAAACCCCCTCTTAAATTATGTGACACTCCCCTACTTTAATTCTTTCCAACTTAACTCTTCTTTTAATTTTTGACAACTCTAGATTTTAATTAATGTGTTGAATTCAACTTTTGAATTTTGAAAAGTTGGCAAAGTGAAAATAAAATAAGGTGTAGCTTATTTTATTTTGGGGAGTTGCTGTGTTGTGTGGAGATTTGAGAGAAGAAGAGTTCTACACTTTGAAGAACTTCATCTTCCTCCTTGAAGAACGCGAAGAACACCGACACGCCGTTCTATCTTCTCTCCACGTCAAAGAAAGGGAGACACCGCTTCCTCCTCGGTTTTCCTTCGTCGACTTGAGAAGTTTCGCCAACGACGTATCGCATCGGATGCATCCCTTCGTCAACGGATTTGACGAACGACGACCGCAACGCCCGACCTCCGCGACGTCGTCTTCTGAGGAACGTAGACAAATCTTCGAACCTTATACCCGAGGTAGGGGTTGTTGTTTTCTTTTTGGTTTAATTATTTTATTATTGATTGTGAATTTAGCAAGTCTAACGAGTGGCTTTGAATTATTTTTAAAGTTGCGTTATTATTTTAACGTGAGGGGGCCGGACCGCACGAACACGGCCGAACCCCCCTCCATCGTTCTTGTTTATTCTTGCGGGTGGAAGCAAAGTGGCGTGGTGCCGTCGCACCACGCGGATAATCATGCAATTATTTTACGCGGCGCCGTCGCGCCACGCCGAGGAAGAATCTTCAAGAACGCGACGCTGTCGCGCCGCGTTGAAAGGAATCAAGGCACGGCGAAGGGGCGCGGTGCCGTCGCACCGCACCGGACGACGAACACCGCGGCCGGTTCCGGGCCGCGGCGGGACGAGGAGACCGCGGCCGGTTCCGGGCCGCGGTGGAAGAAAAGACCGGCGGCCGGGCCGCCGGCGTCGGAAGCCGAAGGGGGGACCGGAATTTCCGGTCCCGTTAGAGAAAACCGGCCGGCCAGCTGGCCGACCGAATACCATTAAACCGGGGGAATTAATCCCCCGACCAACTCATAAAACCCCCCTCTTTATGAGGGGGGCGGTTCTTTGAAGGGAGGGGGGCAGCCGGCCCCCCCCCGGTTCCGCACCAGCAGGCCCCCCACGTGGGGGGGGGGGGGGGGGGCGCTTTTAAAAAAAACGGCGCGGCATAGCCGCGCCGCCACTTGAAAAGCGGGGGAATTGATCCCCCCGCGCGGCCTCCTCGCGGCGACAAGCCGCCGCGGCCCCCGCGCCGCCGCGCCGCCGCGCCGCCGTGCCGCCGCGCCGCCGCACCGCCGGCCGGCCGTCCGGCCGGGCCGCCCCAGGGGGGGGGGGGGTCGGGCCGGGTCGGCCCGGACCCGGACCCCCCCGTTTCGAACTAGAATCGGTTTTTGGCCCATATCTTGAGCCTCGGACCTCCGAATGACGAACCGTCTGCGGCAACACGATCCTTGGATCGAGACGGTCGTTTCGGTATATCGCACTCAAGGTTTCAGATTACTTTGAGTTCGGCCGGGTTGGTTCGTTCACGAAACCAACCGGGCCTTCGGAGCGGAAACGCTCATATCTTGAGCTACGAACGTCCGATTGACGCGCCGTCAGTCGCGTTGTGTTCCTCTTAGTGAGACAGATCTTTTGGCATACTCCGCCCGAGGTTTGGACGCAGGTGGAGTACGGTCGGGTTGGTTTTGCCTTAAAAACCAACCGGGCCCCGGAGACGAAAATGCCAATAACTCACAGACCGGGCGTCCGATCGACGCGTCGTCTGTTGCGTTGAGTTCCTGTTGACGATACGGAACTTTTGGATACATCAACTCTGGTCTTCGTGACAGTTGATGTATCAGCCTCTCGGCTCGTGGAGCGGACCCTCCGAACGAGCTTGCTGCGTGCGGGAACCCTAGTGTTGGCTGCGACTGTTACTGTGACTACTACTGCTACTACTGCTACTGTGACTGCGACGACGACAGTACAGAAATCCTGTGTGGATTCGACGACGACAGTACAGAAATCCTGTGTGGATTCGACGACGACGACTACAGCACTCAGCGATCCTACGTGGAACAGTGCTTCCGAACCTGTGTGAGCTGAATCTTCTGTTTACCTTGGGCGGTGGAGCGCTTGGTTGTAGCCGCATATCCTTGGCAGTGGAGCGCTCGGTTGTAGCGGCAGACCTGCGATACTGGAGACGAGCATACAGAGTACGGAGACCGTGAAACCGGCTGAGACCTGAAGACTGCTCGACCGACTCAACTTGGAGTGAGTCGACTAGCCCAGTGGACGGAGCGCCCGGTATTCGGCGGCAGACCCACGGCGGACGGAGCGCCTGGTAGTTGGCAGCAGACCCGCGGTACTCGACTGGAGGAGTACCTCTGTAGGCTATCTGGGTGAGCGCCCGGTATTTGGCAGCAGACCCTCATCGGATGGAGCGCCCGGTAGTTGGCAGCAGACCCGCGGTACTCGACAGGAGGAGTACTTCAGCAGTCTTAGGTTAGTGAGCAGTACCTCGGAGTCGTGACAGGACCACTGTACACTTCAGAGATGGGACTCTTCAACAGTTACGGTTTCGTTAATGAAAATCCTGGTTGAGCTGAAACCTGTTGTTTTCCTGTGTGGATTGTGTTGTGCTATCCTGTGTGGATTACGTTTTGCTTTCCTGTGTGGAATACGTTTACTTTCCTGTGTGGACTGAGTTGTACTTGGGCTCGGAGGTTGGAGCGTATTTGAATTTGATGACTTAGGTATATGTATGGGCATATACCTAAGCAGTGACGGTTGTTACTTCGTAATTGTACCTTTCTTCGTGATTTATCCATTGTGGATTTGAGAGACCTTCAGGGGTCTCGGGGTCCCTACTGAGTAGCTTATACTCACCCATGCACGGGCTTTGCCCGCACTACGTTGTGTTGGTTACAGACGACGGACAACGTTGACCTTAGCTGAGGCTTGCAGAGCGGGACAGTACCCGGAGGTGGACCACTGGGCGGGACGTGCTCGGAGCAGACGGCGAGACCCGTGGAGCAGAGGAGCTATCTGTACCCACCCTACAGGTGGGATTTCCAGTGGACAGCTCGGAGTAGCGGCTTTTACTTTTCAGTTGCTGTTTTCCCTTTCGAGTTGTACTTTACTTTCAGTTTGGGTTTGTATTCTGGCCCATTTACTTTTCCGCACTTTCAGTTGTACTCTGTTTTTGTTTAGTGTTTACTTTCCGCTTACTTACTCTGTGGTGTTTGTTTACCTTACAAAGGAAATGCCTTCCCTTTTTACCGGGATTTACGCCTTGGTGCTAGTCGCCAGCCCCTGGCCTATGGAAGGCGGGCTTGGGGTAGTCACGGCACGGACCCCGAGGGCGGGTCGTGACAAATTGGTATCAGAGGAGTTCGGTTCTACCGCGAACTCTGATCTTTTCTTTGTGAAGCAATAATGTTTAGCGTATTGAGTGTGGTTATCAGTCCAGGGAGTCCAGTGTTGGTGCGGCGGCCGACGTATCCGTACACTAGGACCCTGACTTCTGATTTCCGACTTAATGCACGAAAACATTGTTTGCGGGTGTGTTTCAAAGTTTTCTTTGTGATTACTTATATCAGCTCACCAGGTATACTGTTCTAACCGTGGCGCACCTGTTTCCTTTACAGGATGGCCCCACGACGACAGCCAGCTAGGGTTCCGAGAGTCGAGCGAGACGACAGCCCACCGAGCGACGAGGCCTCGGTGCATGGCCCTTTTCCAGTAGTGGCACCGGCGGTAGCTTTACCCGCCGATCCCCCGATGCTTCCAGCAGCAGCCGCTGACGATGCATGTCGCCTCAGCGCACTGCATGAGTTTCAGCGCCAGCGACCGCCCAGGTTTCGCGGGGAGACGGATCCCCAGGCAGCAGAGGACTGGCTGGAGGCAGTGGTTCGAGTGTTTAGGCTAGTGAGGACACCAGCAGACCTCATGGTGATCCTCGCTGCGAGCCTACTACACGCAGCAGCAGGACGATGGTGGAGCCTGATGCTCCAGGTGCACGATGAGGCATCTCTACTTTGGACGGACTTTGAGAGCCTCTTCCGCTCGGAGTTCGTCCCAGCCACCCTTCGTGCGGTGCGTATCCAGGAGCTTCTTCAGCTGCGGCAGGGCAGCATGACGGTCGCTCAGTACTCGGCGAGATTTACCGATCTCTCGCGCTACTCGACCGACATGGTACGAGACCCATTCTTCCGGGCCCGGACCTTCGAGCAGGGTTTGAGACACGAGATCAGGGCATCACTGATCTCCCTCAGCATACCGACTCAGACAGGAGTACTGGAGCGGGCCCTTCTGATCGAGAGCTTCCTTGCTGAGTCTACACCATCACAACGACCCACCGCAGGGCGGCACGTGGCAGAGTCATCTGCAGCAGATAGCCGACGGATGACTCAGGGTTCCAGGCAGACCAGACCTACCAGTGGCCGACTGCACGACTCAGGCTCAGTTGTGCGGGGAAGCCGGGGTGGAGTCAGAGTCAGGCGTGCCGAGAGTGGGCAGTGTTACTCCTGTGGCGGGATTGGTCACATGGCTCGTGACTGTCCGACCCGCCATGCTGATGATCAGCAGTTAAGTGAAGAACCTCCCAGGCAGAGGCAGAGGTTCGACCGTGGCGGCCCGCAGGGAGGAGGCGGACGAGGCAGAGGAGCTGGCCGAGCAGCAGGTGGTGGACGACGCTTTGAGGTTCTACCACCACCACCACCAGGAGGTCCACCCCGACCGCAGGGGAGAGCTCAGCTTCAGGCAGCCGAGGCCTTCGATCATGGAGCTCTGGGAGCCGATGGACAGGAGCAGAACTAGTGGATACATTCTTTGTACTTCTGGTTCCTTGTTGCTTTTGTGTAGTGTCTTGTATTATGAGCTGCAATAATAAAAGACGCATACCTTTGTGATATTTTCGTTCCTGTCCTCTTTCGTGATGTTACTAAGAGGTTCCAGTTTTGGCTGTTGACTTGACCCTCACTTGTGAGACATCAACTGGAGGAGACCCAGTTACCACACACTGATGCCGACAGTGTGAATCAACCCGAGGCGAGAGTAACGGTTGAATCTCTTAGTAGTAGCGTCGAGGCCTTACGACGTCATCCTTGGTATGGATTAGTATCATCCATGTTAGGATTGACTGTTTTAGGCAAAGAATGTGGTTCATCCAGGGGATGGGACCAGATTTCTCTTATCGGCAAAGAAGAAATCTTGCAGCTCTGATGGGACCGGAGATGGTCCAGGCCACGACAGAGAAGGTCCAGGTCATCCAGGAGCGGATGAGGACAGCTCAGAGCCGGCAGAAGTCTTATGCTGACAGGAGGCAGAGGCCACTGGGGTTCGAGGATGGCGACCACGTCTTCTTACGGGTCTCACCTCGACGTGGTATTCAGAGATTTGGCCAAGGCGGTAAGTTATCTCCGCGCTTCATCGGACCCTTCCAGGTCCTCAGCAGGGTTGGTGAGGTGGCTTATCGCCTGACTCTACCACCTCAGTTGCACAGGGTGCACGACGTCTTCCACGTGTCTCAGCTGAGGAGATACGTGCACGACCCGACACACATCATTGATCATGGGGAGCCTGACGTTGACGATGGGGCGACTTTTACGGAGGTCCCGGTGGAGATAGAGGATCGACAGGAGCGGGTCCTGCATGGGCGATCGATTCCTCTCGTGTGCATCAGATGGCAGCACGGGAATCTCCAGGAGAGCACATGGGAGCGGGAGGCTCAGATGCGTGCTCAGTACCCTCTTTTGTTTCCCTAGTTTTTGATGTATCTTTACGGGGACGTAAATCCCTGAGGTGGGAGTAATGTAAAGACCCGTAAAATTCAAGGGAAATTTTTTCTTAATTTTCTTTAGAATTTTACAAGAGCGCGGTTTCAGACGGCACCTGATTCCGAGGCCCGGAGTGCCCGGAATCAATTTCTGAAGTTTGGCTCGGGTACGTTCAGTGAACGAATGAGCGGGGATTCCTAACTTTTTATCCGGTGCTCGGAATTGAAATCCGAGGGCACCGATGAACTCGCAGCGCCGATATTCGCTTAAAGATACCTTTTCGGGAGTTGCGTTTGTTGCGGGTTGAAAGTTAGTTTTGGGGATTAAAAGATAAGTAAAATAAAATTTTGTTTGAATTTTATTTTATTCGTGGTGGTTAGACTCTCTCATGGGAAGTTGTTGGTGGGGCCCATAACAACCCAACTTCCCATGTGTGGTTATGAGGGAGGTGGGGCCCACACGAGCCCCCACCTTTTCAAATTCCCTAACCCCTCTAAAACCCCTCTTAAATTATGTGACACACCCCTACTTTAATTCTTTCCAACTTAACTCTTCTTTTAATTTTTGACAACTCTAGATTTTAATTAATGTGTTGAATTCAACTTTTGAATTTTGAAAAGTTGGCAAAGTGAAAATAAAATAAGGTGTAACTTATTTTATTTTGGGGAGTTGCTGTGTTGTGTGGAGATTTGAGAGAAGAAGAGTTCTACACTTTGAAGAACTTCATCTTCCTCCTTGAAGAACGCGAAGAACACCGACACGCCGTTCTATCTTCTCTCCACGTCAAAGAAAGGGAGACACTGCTTCCTCCTCGGTTTTCCTTCGTCGACTTGAGAAGTTTCGCCAACGACGTATCGCATCGGACGCATCCCTTCGTCAACGGATTTGACGAACGACGACCGCGACGCCCGACCTCCGCGACGTCGTCTTCCGCGGAACGTAGACAAATCTTCGAACCTTATACCCGAGGTAGGGGTTGTTGTTTTATTTTTGGTTTAATTATTTTATTCTTGATCGTGAATTTAGCAAGTCTAACGAGTGGCTTTGAATTATTTTTAAAGTTGCGTTATTATTTTAACGTGAGGGGGCCGGACCGCACGAACACGGCCGAACCCCCCTCCATCGTTCTTGTTTATTCTTACGGGTGGAAGCAAAGTGGCGTGGTGCCGTCGCACCACGCGGATAATCGTGCAATTATTTTACGCGGCGCCGTCGCGCCACGCCGAGGAAGAATCTTCAAGAACGCGACGCCGTCGCGCCGCGTTGAAAGGAATCAAGGCACGGCGAAGGGGCGCGGTGCCGTCGCACCGCGCCGGACGACGAACACCGTGGCCGGTTCCGGGCCGCGGCGGGACGAGGAGACCGCGGCCGGTTCCGGGCCGCGGTGGAAGAAAAGACCGGCGGCCAGGCTGCCGGCGTCGGAAGCCGAAGGGGGGACCAGAATTTCCGGTCCTGTTAGAGAAAACCGGCCGGCCAGCTGGCCGGCCGGATACCATTAAACCGGGGGAATTAATCCCCCGGCCAACTCATAAAAACCCCCCTCTTTATGAGGGGGGCGGTTCTTTGAAGGGAGGGGGGCAGCCGACCCCCCCGGTTCCGCACCAGCAGGCCCCCCACGTGGGGGGGGGGGGGGGGCGCTTTTAAAAAAACGGCGCGGCATAGCCGCGCCGCCACTTGAAAAGCGGGGGAATTGATCCCCCCGCGCGGCCTCCTCGCGGCGACAAGCCGCCGCGGCCCCCGCGCCGCCGCGCCGCCGCCGCGCTGCCGCACCGCCGGCCGGCCGTCCGGCCGGGCCGCCCCAGGGGGGGGGGGGGGGGGGTCGGGCCGGGTCGGCCCGGACCCGGACCCCCCCGTTTCGAACCAGAATCGGTTTTTGGCCCATATCTTGAGCCTCGGACCTCCGAATGACGAACCGTCTACGGCAACGCGATCCTTGGATCGAGACGGTCGTTTCGGTATATCGCACTCAAGGTTTCGGATTACTTTTAGTTCGGCCGGGTTGGTTCGTTCACGAAACCAACCAGGCCTTCGGAGCGGAAACGCTCATATCTTGAGCTACGAACGTCCGATTGACGCGCCGTCAGTCGCGTTGTGTTCCTCTTAGTGAGACAGATCTTTTGGCATACTCCTCCCTAGGTTTGGACGTAGGTGGAGTACGGTCGGGTTGGTTTTGCCTTAAAAACCAACCGGGCCCCGGAGACGAAAATGCCAATAACTCACAGACCGGGCGTCCGATCGACGCGTCGTCTGTTGCGTTGAGTTCCTGTTGACGATACAGAACTTTTGGATACATCAACTCTGGTCTTCGTGACAGTTGATGTATCAGCCTCTCGGCTCGTGGAGCGGACCCTCCGAACGAGCTTGCTGCGTGCGGGAACCCTAGTGTTGGCTGCGACTGTTACTGTGACTACTACTGCTACTACTGCTACTGTGACTGCGACGACGACAGTACAGAAATCCTGTGTGGATTCGACGACGACGACTACAACACTCAGCGATCCTACGTGGAATAGTGCTTCCGAACCTGTGTGAGCTGAATCTTCTGTTTACCTTGGGCGGTGGAGCGCTTGGTTGTAGCAGCATATCCTTGGCAGTGGAACGCTCGGTTGTAGCGGCAGACCTGCGATACTGGAGACGAGCGTACAGAGTACGGAGACCGTGAAACCGGATGAGACCTGAAGACTGCTCGACCGACTCAACTTGGAGTGAGTCGACTAGCCCAGTGGACGGAGCGCCCGGTATTCGGCGGCAGACCCACGGCGGACGGAGCGCCTGGTAGTTGGCAGCAGACCCGCGGTACTCGACTGGAGGAGTACCTCTGTAGGCTATCTGGGTGAGCGCCCGGTATTTGGCAGCAGACCCTCAGCGGACAGAGCGCCCGGTAGTTGGCAGCAGACCCGCGGTACTCGACAGGAGGAGTACTTCAGCAGTCTTAGGTTAGTGAGCAGTACCTCGGAGTCGTGACAGGACCACTGTACACTTCAGAGATGGGACTTTTCAACAGTTACAGTTTCGTTAATGAAAATCCTGGTTGAGCTGAAACCTGTTGTTTTCCTGTGTGGATTGTGTTGTGCTATCCTGTGTGGATTACGTTTTGCTTTCCTGTGTGGAATACGTTTACTTTCCTGTGTGGACTGAGTTGTACTTGGGCTCGGAGGTTGGAGCGTATTTGAATTTGATGACTTAGGTATATGTATGGGCATATACCTAAGCAGTGACGATTGTTACTTCGTGATTGTACCTTTCTTCGTGATTTATCCATTGTGGATTTGAGAGACCTTCAGGGGTCTTGGGGTCCCTACTGAGTAGCTTATACTCACCCCTGCACGGGCTTTGCCCGCACTACGTTGTGTTGGTTGCAGACGACGGACAGCGTTGACCTTAGCTGAGGCTTGCAGAGCGGGACGGTACCCGGAGGTGGACCACTGGGCGGGACGTGCTCGGAGCAGACGGCGAGACCCGTGGAGCAGAGGAGCTATCTGTACCCACCCTACAGGTGGGATTTCTAGTGGACAGCTTGGAGTAGCGGCTTTTATTTTTCAGTTGCTGTTTTCCCTTTCGAGTTGTACTTTACTTTCAGTTTGGGTTTGTATTCTGGCCCATTTACTTTTCCGCACTTTCAGTTGTACTCTGTTTTTGTTTAGTGTTTACTTTCCGCTTGCTTACTCTGTGGTGTTTGTTTACCTTACAAAGGCAATGCCTTCCCTTTTTACCGGGATTTACGCCTTGGTGCTAGTCGCCAGCCCCTGGCCTATGGAAGGCGGGCTTGGGGTAGTCACGGCACGGACCCCGAGGGCGGGTCGTGACAATGTGATTATTAATTTTTCATCACCACATAACAAGAATGATATATATGAATATATAATTATATAACATGGTATTTATGATATGGTAATTTTGGAAAGATAAATGTTACATACCTTCTTTCTATAGTGATCATTGAAAAATGGGAACATTACTCAGGCGTACATATGGTCCATCGTCTCCATGATCATAAAGTTGGTTCATTTTTCATAATAATATTTCATGTATGATTTTAAAAGTATAATTTATGTAAAAATTTAATAATTATTTCATGTTTTTTATTCTAGAGATATTTGAATAATAACTTCATTGGCCATAGTCTACCTATCAAAGACAGTTTTGACGCATAAGTTAAATATGGCCAAACCATACGAATTAAAAATTATTGATTAAGTAATTATATATAGATTATTTATAAGTGAAATAAAAGTAATAATAAACTTGTAAAAGGTTATTAAGGAAGTAAATAATTAACATAATTTTATTATTCAGGAATATAGAGGATAAACATGACAAATCAGACCCAATGAAAGGGATTTTCATCTCACTTTTTACATCCATGAGATAAATTTCATAATCACTGCTTACTTATTTTGTGTGGTGTATCTAATAACCATTTTAATATATTATATCATGAATTATTTTTTTATTAATGGTATTTAAAATTTTCATTTTATGATTATTACTTTTGGGGGTTTCCGATTCAGATGTTACCATTGTTGTAAGCGATTTTTTTTCTCAATTTCATTTCATTGAGTCATATTGTAATGTTATGAACCAAGTTTATTTTATGAGGTGTGTATACTTCTCCTTTGAAATTTTATATCCTAAATTTCTATATTCCCTTGATATTTGAAGTTTTTTAATGTTATTCTTTAATGAGTTTTATAATTCAAGTGTTTCTCATATGGTAAGGGATTTCTTAACTCAATTTTCATTCATTAGGTTAAAATTCTATGTCATTGGTTATGTCATGACAATAATATGTGTGAAATTACCTATTATTTTGTTATTATTTATTTACAATTTTATTTTTTGTATTTAAATTTTCACACATAATTATATCATTGATTTATTCTCACTCCAATGGTATGATATTTGTAAGGATTTTTCTCGTTTCACTTTTATTTCTGTGAGATATATTTCATATTCACCACTTATTTAAGTTGTGTGGTGTATATACTACCCATGAATGTATTTTATAATTATTATCCTTAAATTTATTGGGTTTTAAATATCCTTTTTACAATCTCTCTTTCATGGGGTTTATGATTTCAAAGTTACCAAAGCAGTAATGGATTTTTGTCATAATTTTCCTTCTTTGAGTCATTTGATATGATTTACACCTATATTATTTTATAAGGTGTATATACTAGTAAATTGACTTTTTATATAATTAATATCATTATTATAATTATATTATATGTTTAATTTAATGTTATTACATTCATGGGGTTAATGATTCAAATGTTTCAAAGTGGTGTGGGATGCTTTGGAATGTTTAAATATTATTTTCCTCAAGGATATGTTAATGATATTTTATGGTCATTTAAATTCATCAACATCAAAAAAACTTGTTTTTAATTGTCCTCCACTGGGTATATTTTTTATTTATACCATACTCATTTTTTTATGGATTATGTTTGTTTCAAATAAATATTTATGAAACACATTTATTTTCTACAGGTTGACTATGTCCTAAAGAGATTGTTATGAAACCTGCTTCTTTTCCATGGTTGATTATGTCCTAAATATATTTTTATAGAACCCATTAATTTTCCATGGTTTAATAATGTTTCAAAGATATTTTTTCACTAATTTATTTTCCATGTGTTAATCATATTTCAAAGAGATTTTTTTGAAACCAATTTTTTTTTTCTATGGGTTAATCATGTTTCAAAGAGATTGTTATGAAATCCATTACTTTTACATGTGTTAACCATGTTTCAAAGAAATTTTTATGGAACCTATTTCCTTTCCATGGGTTAATCATTTTTTGAAAGAAATAAATATTATTTTAATGAGTTTTGATGAATTCTCTATATATTCAGTTCTTGGACATTATAAATGATGGGTGTGCCCAGATAGTGCTAGGTGAGCCTGTTATATCTTATACGACGGGTGAAACTAAATAATGATTTTATGAATTGGGTACTCCGAAGATAGAAGTTGAACATATTGGTTATTCCATTTGTAAGGGTTATGTATGGGTTCTAAAAGGGTTCTATAAGAGTTCAATGAGATGACGTTCTAAGATATCAATATGTTTTATCAGTTCTTACTATGGGTTTGTGATGTTTCTTTTGATTAGTATTGATATCACATGAATCATGATTATTTATTATTATGAATATCTCCTTTGTTAAAGCCTTATAACATGTTTTCATGATCTAGGTTTTGATGGGTATGAGTTCCTTTATGATTCGCTCATGCACTTTTATTATGTTATCATACCCTTATGCACTAGTATGCTCATGTATGACATTAATTTATTAATTATTAAATTTTTACTTACTGAGTGTTTAAGATCACCATTATTATGTTTCATTTTACCCAGGTTTTAAAGAATATTTTTGAATGAATTATGTCTATAAATGATTTCAAAATGATGGTGTTGATTACCTAATATGAAATAAGAAAATATGGGTAAAATGGAAGATGTTGTTAAACTTTATGAACCAGTTGTTTATGATTCTAAGTTGACATGAATTATTTATTTATGAGTTCCTCCTAATTACCTAAAACTCTAAACCTAAAAGTTCCTCCAGAATGTAAGTGATCCAATTTTTACTTTTGATGTTGTAAGGTTTGATAGAAATAATTGGGCCATAATTATTGGCATCAAATACAAAAATGTAAAGCTATGGATTTCAGTATAGGATCTGTAAGTATGGGTTCTGGGCTATTATACAATGTGCACTACCCACCTATAGATAGATAAATGGGGATATGAGTACCATATCATTAAATCGTCACATAGAACCATGATGGAGAGATTAGAAATACATAACAATCATTATTAAGCTCATAAAACTTGATGAAAGTTTATTTCTTGCCAAACCTATTGAAGGTTAATCTATTTATATTGTCACAAAGAATGTCATAGACTTTGTATTGTGTTGAATAATAGATCTTATGTAATTATCATATTCTTACTCTAAATCAAGGGTCCCACTTGGATCTCTTTATAAGTTGTTGTTACCAAGATAATCATCAAGATTCATGCATGTACATCTACATTCAAAATATTATTTTAACAAAAACACTATCTTAGGAACTCCAAATAACTTAAGAAATAACCCATTGTTTTATACTTCAAGAAATTAACACATTGGTACTCTTAGAATTTTTTAACCCGAGCTATCAATAAATTTGGTATCCAAATATTTAAAATGTTAAAAGATCCCTTTATATAGTCTCAAAGGATTTAATAACCTCACCATTGCAATATATATGAAAAAAAGAGTAAAACTAATATGAATGAAATAAAAAACAACATGTAATCAACATTCTACATGATTGTAAGGGAATATCCTACTCATTGTATTCCACACAAAACGATTGTTTTCTAATGGATTGTGTGGTTTTGGATTGTTTCCAAACCATAATAAGGACATATATGTTGGATCAAATAAGTAGAAATGTATGTCTATTAGATGGAACAATACAAGAGGGGGGGGGGGTGAATTGTAGGTTTAAAAACCTTTGAGTTTTAGCAACAAAGAGATTAGTTTAAATGATCTTAAACTAATACAAATACAAACACCCACAATTGTATTGAATATAAAAGGTATGATGTATTGTAATACTAATGTAATGTAAAACAATTGTATTCAAGATGAACACAATAATCAGAGTAATACAAAGATGAATGATTCTACCTTAAAGCGTATAGAATCAATCAATACAAAATGTAATAGAATGATTGTAATTGAAACAATTACAATTGAATATGTAAAGAAGAAAGGAAACAATACAAACCCCTTTCTAATACAAGTAACAGCGGAAAAGTAAAAGTAATACAATTCTTTTAACCCAAAGAGAAGGGTTATCCTTTCACCTAGGATAAAAGGTCTGTCTCACCAACACCTTGGTGATCCCTCGATACGATGATCGACACGTCTGTCTGCCTATCCCCGACAGCCCTCAATACGATGATTGACACGTCTGTCTGCCTATCCCCGGCAGCCCTTGATACGATGATTGGCATGTCTGTCTGCCTATCCCCGGCAGCCCTCGATATGATGATCGACACGTCTGTCTGCCTATCCCCGGCAGCCCTCGATACGATGATCGGCACGTCTGTTTGCCTATCCCCGGCAGCCCTCGATACGATGATCGGCACGTCTGTCTGCCTATCCCTGGCAGCCCTCGATACGATGATCGGATGCACAAGGCAGATGAGAGAAGTCACAGTGTCTCTCTCTAGAATCTTGGTAGTTCAAAGAGTCTCTTCATTCGTTCTCTTCGTTCATCGTTGTTCTCTCAGCTTCAAATGACCTTCTATTTATAGGCCTCGGGTTCCAACAGTCATATTTCCTCCAACTGTCATATTGAAACAGAAAGCAAAACATCGTTTTGATTAGTTTGTAACTAACTCAATGACATCGTTTTGTTAGGACAAGAGATATATAGAAATGAAAAAACATGAGTACGATTCGTATGCAATGAGTGTTTTTGACTAAGTACCAAAACAAATAATGAACATCTGAATAGAAGAATCAGTACGATACGATTGATAGAGTCAATATGGTACGATTGACAGAGTCAGTACGATACGATTGACAGAGTCAGTACAATACGATTGACAGAGTCAGTACGATACGATTGACAGAGTCAGTACGATCAGTATTGTACGATACGATAAACATGATAGAAGACAAATGTAATTTCCAAAATATGATAGAATGCATTTTTGATTTCCAAAACATGATATAGAAGTCAAAAGAAGACTTTTGACTTAACAATCTCCCCCTTTTTGGAAAGCACAACACACAAAGTAAATGTAACAAGAAATACTTATCTCCCCCTGAGTTATTGAAAACTCTTCTGAATAAGAAATTGAATACAACTAACTCCCCCTTAGGTATGGACTTTCCTAAGGATTGTATTCGTAGTTTTTCCTTACGAGAATTGTAAAGAATTCTCCCCCTTTATAAAACATTCTCCCCTTTGTAAATATTCTCCCCCTTTGTGATTTACAAAAAGAAAGGAGTAATCTTGAATTGTCTGAAAGAGTTAGTAAAGCAATACAAGACAATGGATAAAAGAAAAGGATCATAAAAGTCATTACAAAACAAAGACAAGTTCCAAAAGAAAACAAATACAACAATCATTTGTTTTCTATTTCCTTCTCCTTCTTTATAAGCTCATAAAGAACAGCTTTCATCTTCTTGATCTCCTTCTTGTCTTCCGAAATTGATTCACCCTGAGTTTTGAGAATCTCTTGTTGGTCCGCAAAAATCTGATCTTGATTTCTGATAGTCTCCTCCTGGACTCTGATTACTTCTTCAAGGGTATCAATTCTGTTTTGCAAATTCTTGTTATCTTTGGATAACACATAATTTTGATTCTTCAGCAAAACCATTTCATCTTTGAAGGATGAAACCTTCGAGAATTCTGATTGAAAAACATTCATTCTCTCTTGCAAATCTTTCACTGAAGGAACATCGGCTCTTTGAGAAGACAAAAGATGCAACCTTTCAACCGTTTCTCTGTCAATATTGTTGAAAGCAATTGCAAGCTCATTTGATAACCTTCTTATATCTTCAATAGATATTTCATGATCATTGATTGAGCTCTCTATTTTTTACGACCACTTGGTCATCTTATTGCATGCCTTCTTATGAGCAACCAAACTTTCTGATAGAACTTTCAAATCAGCTTCTACTGACAAAACGTTCTTCCTCAATTCTTTTACAGAGCCAAACTTCTTCTTTTGATTGTCAGTAATAAAATCAATCCTCCCTTCCAGCCTTGGGAAATAAGGAATGGTCTTCTCAACCCTTCTTAAAACATGAACAATGTAATCACTCTTTTTGAGAGAGATTGTATATTCTGAATCAGTATCTTCATCGTACGATTCTAGTTCATACGATTTGCTTGAGTCAACAACTGGCTGTTTTCCTTTTGCTTTTTCTTTCTTCTTTCTTTCTTCTTCCACTTTGTCACTAATGATAACAACTTTATCAGAGTGAGAAGATTGAGCACCTTGCTTTTCTTGAGATGAAATTCTGTCCGGAGATCGTACTTGATCGGCATGAGGAGTTTGTTGAACGCCTTCACTCAGCTTTTGAAACGATTCTTCTCTACTCTTCTTTGAACTTTGAAGAAATTCTAAAAGAAAGTCTCCTTCTTCTTCTTCTTCTATCTCTTCCATCACTTGTTTTTGTTTTCCTTCCTCAGGGAGACTCTGTACGATGGGCTCTTGGTGCACTTCTTCTATTAATTGGGTACTAGCATCCTCAACCGCTTTCAAGACTTTAGAGACATCAAAGTCCTGAGCCTTTATTTTTAAAAGAAGATTGTTCTTCTTTTCATCCTGAAGGGTTTCTTCTACCCTTACTCTTTCTGCAAAAGCCTCAGCAGGGTCAAGACCATAATTCGGATCACCTTCTTTTCTCTGTTCCTTATCCTTTCTCCATTTTGCTACAACTTCCTTACTGTACCTTGGGTTCTTCTTCGGTTTTGAACTGGTTTGCGGATCAGACTTTTGAGTAACACCGGTAGATTGAATGTCTTTGGCTGGCATAGGTGCCGATTGATTCTGAGCCAATTCAGCTTCTACATCTCTGACAAAAAGTTTTGAATTCAGATCAAAACAAACATTCAACTTTTTCATCGTACTCTTACTAATCTAAGAAGGCTTCAGATCTATGGGGTTTCCTTTCAAAGGAATGTTACAGAACTTCATACTTTCAATAATGAACTTCGTAAGGATAGCTGGATACATAATCATCTGGGACTTAATCCCTCCTGTCTTGACATTCTTAATAGTTTCAAAAACATATCCCATGAGATTTACTTTTCTCATATTCACAAGATAGTCAAGCATAAAGATATCAGAAACTTTCAGAGTTTCTCTATCCCCTTTCCTTGGGATAAGAAAACCTTGCATCCATAAAGTGACAAAATTATTGTCCGGAGAAAGATGAGACACTTTTCTCTTTTATTCATTAATAACAAACAAAGTCTTTTCAACACTTTCTCTATTAAACGTACCAACTTCCTCTGGTAGTTTGTGCGATGGACAGAAAGAATCCCCTTCTACAGAAACATTCAGAAAAAGTGCCGCTTGTTTCACAGACATAGACAATTTTCTATCGTACACAGCAAAGTTTATAGTCATGTCTTTGTCAAAAGAAACGGTTTTGTAAAATTGACAAACTTCATAAAAAAGAACCAGATCTTGAGAGTCAGGCTTTTCAACACACAGATGTTCCCACCCATGAAACAAAATGATCCTCCTGATTGTAGAATCGTACATATCGAAAAAGTCCCGAGATACTAACATTTCTTTGTTAAAGTCTTTTTCTGTAAAAGTCTTTGAAGACATTTTAGCGAGAGTGTTAGCAGAGGATTGAGACATAAAGGTTCTACCGATGAGAAGATCGTACGATGATTTATAACTGGTGGAGCAGAGCTTCGCCTCAATTCCTGAAAATTCAATGTGGGTTTGGGGAGGGGAGGGGGGCTATTTATAGGCGATAAAGGGGTGACTGTTGATCTTCTACGGTCGAAAAAAGGTGACCATTGATCTTCTACGGTCAAGATTAGAGAAAACCAGATCAATGGTTAGGATTAAAATAAGGAAAAAAAATTAAAAAAAAATGAAAAAATACCTGTCGGAGAACATAAGGTAATTGTTGATTTTGATAGAAATCAAAAGAAAATACAATCTTAAGTAAACAAAAAAAATCATCATGCCGATGGAAAACAAAGTCATTACTATTAACTGACCGTACGATAGAAAACAATCTTGTTACCATGAACTGACAATACGATGGAAAACAATCTCGTTACCATGAACTGACAGTACGATGGAAAATAATCTTGTTACCATGAACTGACAGTACGATGGAAAAAAATCTCAATACCATCATCGGTCAATTCAATAGAAAAGAAAATCATTACCATCATCGTTCATTATGATAAGAAAAACATTACCATCATCGGTCGATACAATACTATTGATACGATGGAAAAGAAATTCAATACCATCATCGGTCGATACAATACTATTGATTGATTGGTACGATGGAAAAGAAATTCAATACCATCATCGGTCGATTCAATACTATTGATTGATTGGTACGATGGAAAAGAAATTCAATACCATCATCGGTCGATTCAATACCAAGATTGATTGATACGATGGAAAAGAATTTGATTACCATCATCAGTCGATACGATGGAAAAGAATTTGATTACCATCATCGGTCGATAGTAAATGATACTATAAAACTGTCAATACGATAAACAGGAAAAATGAATGAAACGATAAAACTGTCAATACGATAAACAGAAGGGAAAAATGAATGATATGATAAAAACTGTCAATATGATAAACAGGGAAAAAAATCCAAAGAGTAAATAGTTAAAGAACACAAGATAAAAAGAAACATAAAGACAGAAAGAAATGTCCTCCCCCTTTCTACGAGGAGTTTCTTAATATTAGGAGAGATGTAAAACAGGAAGTATATATGAATGATTATTTTAATGTAATCATTCCTAGCTTCTGTTTTATATATTCAAATCTATCGGAAGGTAAAGGTTTTGTAAAAATGTCAGCAAGTTGTTCTTGCGTTACGATGAATTGTAAAATAATATCTCCTTTTTGTGTGTGATCCCTAAGAAAGTGATGCCTAACATCTATGTGTTTTGCACGTGAGTGATGTGCTGGGTTTTTACTAAGATCTATGGCACTTGTATTATCACAAAGAATTTGAGTTTTGGAGAAACTCAAACCATAGTCAGTGAGTGTGTGCTGCATCCACAATACTTGAGCACAACAACTTCCAGCTGCTACATATTCAGCTTCAGCAGTGGAGAGTGCTACTGAGTGTTGTTTCTTACAGTACCAAGAAACCAAAGAATCTCCTAAGAAATGACATGTTCCAGATGTACTTTTTCTATCCATTCTACAACCACCAAAGTCAGCATCTGAAAAACTTTTTAAAACAAAATCATTTCTAGAAGAGTAGAAAAGACCTAAATCCATAGTGTCTTTTAAATACCGAAAGATTCTCTTTACGGCTTTTAAGTGAGACTCTTTTGGATTAGATTGATATCTTGCACATAAGCATACAGAAAACATCAAGTCGGGTCGACTAGCTGTCAAGTATAGCAAACTCCCTATCATACCTCTAAAATTTGTTTGATCTACTGGTTTTCTAGTTTCATCAAGATCAAGAGTATTTGAGGTACCAATTGGGGTTCTAATACTTTTAGTTTTGTCAAATCCATACTTTTTGAGTAAGTATTTAATATACTTATGTTGAGATATATAAGTTCCTTCTGGTTTTTGAGAAATTTGAAAAACTAGAAAGAATATTAACTCACCCATCATACTCATTTCAAACTCAGACTTCATTAATTTTGAAAAAGAATCAGTTAAAGATTTCTGAGTTGATCCAAATATGATGTCATAAACATAGATTTGGACAATCAAACCATTTTTGTTTTCCATTTTGATAAAAAGATTTGGATCTGCTGTACCTTTTGTATAATTGTTTTGTAAAAGAAATCATGTAAGTCTATCATACCATGCTCTAGGGGCTTGTTTAAGACCATATAGAGCCTTGGTAAGTTTAAAAACATGATCAGGATGTTTTGGGTCTTGAAAACCAGGAGGTTGTTCTACAAAAACTTCTTCTTGAACAAAACCATTTAGAAATGCACATTTGACATCTATTTGAAATAGTTTGAAATTGAAATATGCTGCGAAGGCTAATAGAATACGAATAGATTCAAGTCTAGCTACATGAGCATATGTTTCTTCATAGTCTATTCCCTCTTGTTGATTATAGCCTTTAGCAACAAGTCTTGCTTTATTTCTTACAATGATTCCATTTTCATCACACTTGTTTCTGAAAACCCATTTTACACCAATCACAGTTATTTCTTTAGGTCTTTCAACTAAAGTCCAGACTTGATTCCTTTCAAATTCATTTAGTTCATCTTGCATTGTTTTGATCCAATCATCATCACCTAAGGCCTCACTTGGACTTTTAGGTTCAAATTGGGAAATAAAAGCAAGATGTTCTATTTCATTTCTTAAGGAATTTCTGGTCCTTACAGGTTGATTTATATCACCAATGATGTTATCACTGAGATGATTCCTAAGAAACAATTGATTTAGGTTTTGTAAAACCTGTTCATCAACATATGGTAGAAAATCTTCTGTGGTAAATGTTTCAGGAATACTTACTTGAACATTTTCCTTATCAGAATGCTCTTCTAATAAAGGTTGATAAACATTTTTAGAAAACACATCCGAGGATTTAAGATTGGGTTGGTTGAAAACAAAAGGATCAGTTTCATCGAATTTTACATGTACTGTTTCCTCAACAGTACAAGTGTTTTTATTGAAAAATCTATAAGCCTTAGAGGTTGTATAATAGCCTAGAAATATTCCTTCATCAGATTTTGGTGCAAATTTGTGTAGATTATCTTTTGTATTCAGAATGAATACTTTGCATCCAAAAACTTTGAAGTATGAAACTTTAGGTTTTCGGCTAGTCCATAACTCATAAGGGGTTTTATTAAGAAATGGTCTAGTTAAAACACGATTTATAGTATAACAGGCAGTACTAACAGCTTCAGCCCAAAAGTGCTTAGCAATTGAGTATTCACTCAACATGGTTCGAGTCATTTCCTGAAGAATACGATTTCTTCTTTCAACAACACCATTTTGCTGAGGAGTTCTTGGAGCTGAGAAATTGTGAGTAATACCTTTCTTACTACAAAAAGTTTCAAAATATGAGTTTTGAAATTCACCACCATGATCACTATGAATAGTTATCAATGGTATATTTTTCTCATTTTTAACTTGGGCTCTAAAAGTTTTGAAATAGGAAAAGGCTTCAGATTTCTTTGTGAGAAAATAGACCCATGTAAATCTAGTAAAGTCATCAACTAAAACAAATACATAGTATTTGCCTCCAATGCTTCCAGATTGTGAAGGACCAAACAGATCCATATGAACAAGCTGTAATGCATTAGAAGTTGAAACTTAATTAATTGGTTTAAAGCTAGTTTTATGTTGTTTTCCAAATTGACAAGGATCACAGACTTTTGAAGAATCATATCTAAGGTCCGGTAGCCCTTTTACAAGTCCTTTCTTTGAGAGTTTTCTTAGGTTTCTCATATTACAGTGTCCTAGTCTCCTATGCCATAGCCACGATTGGTCTTCTATTACAATTAATCAAGGTAAGTTTTGGTTCCTAAGGTCTTCTAAGTTAATAGTGTAAACATTCTCTTGCCTATGGGAAGATAGAATGAACTCATCCTTGGAATTGTGAACTAGACACTTATCATTTCTAAAATTCACAAGGTAACCTTCATCACATAATTGACTTATGCTGATGAGATTGTGCCTAAGACCTTTAACAAACAAAACATTTGAAATAAGAACTTTTCCAAGAAAAACAATATTACCTATACCAACAATCTTTCCTTGAGCATTATCTACGAAGGTAACTTTTCCACCTTTTGTTTCGATAACC
Organism: Viscum album; assembly: GCA_963277665.1. Lineage (NCBI taxonomy): Eukaryota > Viridiplantae > Streptophyta > Magnoliopsida > Santalales > Viscaceae > Viscum > Viscum album. The sequence continues at coordinate 209,069,985 of OY728166.1, forward strand.
TTTTCAAAAAGATTTTTGTTTCCAGTAATATGTCGAGAACAACCACTATCCATGTACCAAATGTTCTTATTGGTACACTTCTCGTTTTCCTGAAAAAGAAACAATTAGATTTTCGGAATCCAAACCTGTTTGGATCCAGAAGGGTTAGATAAAAGAATTTTAGGAATCCACATTTGTTTTGCAAAATGAGCTTTATGAAATCCTAAAGATTGAGTTTTGTTAAGGGAACAATCTCTTATCCAGTTTCCACCACATTGACACTTAGAACAGAAAATGGTTTTTTGAGGAACAAAATAGTTATTGCTAAAAACAGGTTTGGAATAAGTATAACCAAGACCAGAACGATTTCTCAAAGGTCTAATTTGAGAATACATCCTGTCAAAGTTTTCTTTTCCATGATTAAAGTTTGACAAACATTTCCTCAAAGATAAAATCTCTGACTTTAGTTTTAAAACCAAATTCTTGTTTTCTAAAACATTTGAATTTGAACTAGAGTTAGACTCTAAAATATTTTTCTTTGAAATTACAGTTTCAAGATCCTTATAAAGTTTATCCTTATCAGATTTAACTTTCTCAAGGGTTTTTAAAATACTTTCAAAATCAGAAGTTTTCACATCAAGATCTTTAGAAAGATATGATACTTCTTTAGTCAAGATTGAAATTCTAGAATTTTCTTTTTCAAATCTCTTTTTGAGTTTAGAATTTTCATTTTCAAGTAACTTAGAAAATCTAGAGACCTCTTCAAAAGAAGGTAATGTATCATCCTCTGATGATGAGGATTCATCATTTGAAGATTCATAATATCTATTATCAATATAATTTTCATTTAAAGATACATTTGTAATAGCTTCAGCATTATGTACCTTAGCCACGAGACAATGATCTTCAATTGGTAGTCTGTCTAGAAGTCTAATATTTCTTTGTTTTGATGTCTCATATTCTGAAGAATCATCTGAGGAATCACTACCACTTGCACTCCACGTATCATTTGCTTTCAAGACTTTCTTTGTCTTATAAAACCTTTTCTTGTTTCTTTCAGAGTGTTTCTCTTTTCTATCTTTCTTCTTCAGTAAAGGACAATCAGGCCTTATATGTCCTGCTTTCTTGCATTCATAACAAGTTACCTCTGAATCTTTCCTATCTTTCTTTTTTGAATCTATATTGAAAATCTTTCTTTCCCACAATCTTGTTCATCCTTCGAGCAAGATTGGCTAACTCATTATCCGGAAGATTACAGTCACTTGAATCAGATATAACAACTTTCTTGGATTTAGACCTTGTAAGCCTTTCTGGTGTTTTATCTTTAGATGCAAAAGCTACACTTCCATTCCCATTCTTCTTCTTATTGAAATCAGTATCTCTCTTCATTCTTGTCTCATGCTGTAGAAGAGTTCCAAAGAGTTCATCAAGAGTAATCTGGGAGACTTTTCTATTTTCATCAATAGCTGTCCTTTTTGACTCCCATTCATTTGGCATAATATCTATAATCTTATCAACAAGAGCTTCATCATCAAGACCTTTTTCTCCCATAGATTGTAAGCTGTTTACAATTGTCATAAACCTTTGTTGCACTTTACATACTGGCTCTCCATAAGGAAAAACAAATCCATGATACTCTGCTCGAAGCATTGCTCTCCTTGTTTCTATAACCTTGGATGTACCAAAATGAGTAACTTCTAATTTCTTCCAAATACAGTTGGCTGCTTCACATGAAGATATCTGACTATATATATTCCTGGTCATAGAGCATAATAAAGTATTGCGTACCTTGTAATTCAGTTGATATTCTTGCTTCTCTTGGTTGGTGAAAGTACTAACTTCTTTGTCAGGAATTTTGTAACCCCCAGTAAGCATAATAAAATTGTCTACTTTAGTATTGATAACGAAAGTCTTCATACTATCTCTCCAATACTCATAATCATTCCCATCAAAGATTGGTGGTCTAGAAGGATTCAGATTATCTATTGATCCAATATTCATTCCTGCCATCTAATACAACAAAAAAAACTTTTCCACTCCACACGTTAGTGTAGTAAGTATTCAAGATAGTAATAAGAAATAAAGCTAGTAATACAAATCAGTGGAAAACCTCCTCTGATACCAATTGTTGGATCGAATAAGTAGAAATGTATGTCTATTAGATGGAACAATACAAGAGGGAGGGGTGAATTGTAGGTTTAAAAACCTTTGAGTTTTAGCAACAAAGAGATTAGTTTAAATGATCTTAAACTAATACAAATACAAACACCCACAATTGTATTGAATATAAAAGGTATGATGTATTGTAATACTAATGTAATGTAAAACAATTGTATTCAAGATGAACACAATAATCAGAGTAATGCAAAGATGAATGATTCCACCTTAAAGCGTATAGAATCAATCAATACAAAATGTAATAGAATGATTGTAATTGAAACAATTACAATTGAATATGTAAAGAAGAAAGGAAACAATACAAATCCCTTTCTAATACAAGTAACAGCTGAAAAGTAAAAGTAATAAAATTCTTTTAACCCAAAGAGAAGGGTTATCCTTTCACCTAGGATAAAAGGTCTGTCTCACCAACACCTTGGTGAGCCCTCGATACGATGATCGGCACGTCTGTCTGCCTATCCCCGGCAGCCCTCGATACGATGATCGGCACGTCTGTCTGCCTATCCCCGGCAGCCCTCGATACGATGATCGGCACGTCTGTCTGCCTATCCCCGACAGCCCTCGATACGATGATCGGCACGTCTCTCTGCCTATCCCCGGCAGCCCTCGATACGATGATCGGCACGTCTGTCTGCCTATCCCCGGCAGCCCTCGATACGATGATCGACACGTCTATCTTCTTATCCCCGGCATCCCTCGATACGATGATCGGACGCACAAGGCAGATGAGAGAAGTCACAGTGTCTCTCTCTAGAATCTTGGTAGTTCACAGAGTCTCTTTATTCATTCTCTTCGTTCATCGTTGTTCTCTCAGCTTCAAATGACCTCCTATTTATAGGCCTCGGGTTCCAACGGTCATATTGCCTCCAACGGTCATATTGAAACAGAAAGCACGACATCGTTTTTATTAGTTTGTAACTAACTCAACGACATCGTTTTGTCAGGACAAGAGATATATAGAAATGAAAAAACATGAGTACAATTCGTATGCAATGAGTGTTTTTGACTAAGTACCAAAACAAATAATGAACATCTGAATAGTAGATTCAGTACGATACGATTGACAGAGTCAGTATGATACGATTGACAGAGTCAGTACGATACGATTGACAGAGTCAGTACGATACGATTGACAGAGTTAGTACGATACGATTGACAGAGTCAGTACGATCAGTATTGTACGATACGATAAACATGATAGAAGACAAATATAATTTCCAAAATATGATAGAATGCATTTGTGATTTCCAAAACATGATATAGAAGTCAAAAGAAGACTTTTGACTTAACAATATATACTCTTTTTGAGTAGAGAACCTTGTAAAAATATTGTGATCTATATTTACTGCTTTCATATACTTGCATGTGATAGGTAAAAGATAATTAGAGAATCATAATCCTAACAGGTCCAAGAGGTACAAGAATAAAAAGTTTCAATTGGAATAAAAAGTACCCAACACTGATTCACCCGCCTCTCAGGGTTAGAAATATACCAAACTGTTCCTAAAAAAATTATCTATATTTTAACCACTAATTCATACACAACATACTCCCCAATTTTTCATAGTGTAATGGACCATGTAATTTTGGGTTATTAAATTATCTTAATTTTTGATAATTTATTAGTAATAGGGTTTTTATGAACCCTATAGACTATCCTCATGGGGGAGGTGAAGGAAAGGCCCCCATTGGATGAAAAAAACCAACAACCCCATTGGGTTATCCTGTACTTGGAAGAAGAAGTATAAAAATTAATCAATATAGCAATCATTTGATTCTTCATCACCTTGAGAGTTAGAGAGATTTCATATGGGAAATGAAAGGAAGGGGGAGAAAAGAAAATTATGTTTTGATAGACAAGTATCACCTGATACCTTATGGTTGGTTATCAGGTATCCATTGGAATCTAGTATAGATTTTAGAACTTTTTAGCCTAGATAATGGGAACCTGATGAGCCATCAATGGGTACTCGATATCAACTGGGTGGTCATTGTTCCCTCACTGAGTATTTGGTATGTTCTAGATTGTTTTTTAAACTAGGTTTAAAATGGTATTTTATTTAACTAAATCTTAACCGTATTAAACCACGACTTAATGATTTTCATTCTCTAGCTCATTTTAATATCTCTCAAGTGCTCTTCTCCTCCATTTTTTAATATCCAAGGTGGATCTTCCATCATTATTGTCTGTATCCTTCACCATGGTGATGAAAAATTCATTTTTTAGTGTTTATAAAGTAAATGATAGTAAAACATTAAATTTTTAAAATTAAAATCTACTTCAACATAATCTATCATAAAGAATTTTATAGGATCAAACATTTGGATTTTGATTAGTCAAAGTTTATAAAAATTGTAACTATGTGAATTTACTTGTAACGCCTGAGTAGATTCGTGTATAATTAGGGAAAATACTTGATGGGTTATAAAAGGAGGACATACCATGATAATAGTTTGTTTCTTAAATCCTAATTTTCCTTTTGATTCTTTAATACCTGAATCTCTTCTATTCTTCTTCCTTTACCATGAGAGGTACTAGCATACCATGGAGTGAACTAGTTCCCTAACCAAAGAGTTGGATGATTAATTTTAACTTGTGGATACAAAATAGAGGTGGGATTCCCTTGAAAACCAATGAGGGATCTTAATCAAAAATTTGGTTGAATAAAATATCTTTAACTCTTTGGTGAAAGGGAAAAGTTATTTATTTTATCTATAAATGGATTTGATTTCAAGCATGGTTGATCTTGGGTTTAAGGGTTTCTTATTATTTCTACAACATTAATTAAGTGTTAATCGATCCTCAGAAACCCACCAATGGTGTCTAAGAATCACCACATCTTGTGATTTGTAAAATCATGCTAAAAATTTGAAGAACATGTTTATCATAATGTAATAGTATTGTATATCATAAAAAAATTGAAATTTTGTATTGCGGTTGGATATATTACAAGATATAATAATCCATGATATAATTATTCTATATGATATGGGATATCATAGTCAACGACCCTGTTGAAACACTTTGTTTTTTGGTATATCATATTGTATGATATGGGAAGCTATATGGGACGATATCACTTACCACATTTGCAAACAAAATGTGTCATGTCATCGTTAGGATATACAATATATCATAAGATACAGTATGCCTACCACCAAGGGTTATATCATAAGATGAGAATTATATATCATTAAATATAATATATAATGGATCCAACCATGCTTTACAATATAGAACATATTGTAAAATATGATATCCAAGAAAAATCTAATTTCTTATATTCTAAATATAAATTAAATAAAATGATTTATATTTTTTTTATAAATGATAGAAATGGGTATTTTGAGATATTTATTTAATTTATAAATTTTTTATAAATTGATTAATTATGAATTTTATATAATAATATATTATGTATTTATGAAACATTTATTAAATAAATATTCTATAATATTAATTTTTAATATCAAAATAAATTTTTCAAGTAATATTTGATGACTTATAATTTGGATATAAAATTTTTATATGGAAATTATAACGGTAATTTATAAATTATTTTTAAATTATAAAATAAGGAAAAATATAACCGAGTTTATATTTAAAACTATGAATTTTTCAAAATGTTTAATTTTAATTGTTCAAATTAAAATGCCTTATTTGATAAATTATTTAAATCATATCAAAATGTATCTTGATAATTTGACCAAAGATTAAATAATATAAAATATTTGATATTTATATTATATAAATTGTTTACATAATAGAATTGGAATATAAAATGTTTATATTTCATTTTATATAAGATATTTAAGTAAAATTCCATATAAATGATAATATAAAGGAGTTAATATTGTAAATAAATATAAAGTGTTTATTTTTATTTAATTATTGAATGTATATAATGCATAATCAAATTATAAAATGTTTATGATTTCTTTATTTATTAATTGTTCATAAATTTTTATCTCAAGTTTAAATATATGAATGGTATATTAATTTAATTGACTCCATTACTTATTATTCATAGATATAAATTGTTTATATTATAAATGGTTGTATTCTTTAGTTTAATTTGTTAAAATGCTTCTAGAAATTGTTATAAATGCATATAAGGAGTTACATGTTAGGTATGATAATCGATTTATTTTTCATCCACCTAAAATTTGGATAGTATTAGGTTATAAGGTTGAATTAAGTAGTTAATTATAGTTTATAGATATTAGGTGTTGTAATTATGATAGAATTGATGTATCTATTAAGTAATGTGTCCTTAGGTAGAGGGAATTTGAGTCGGGCAACCCACTAGCCTAGATGTTTATGCCTTATCTTGAGAAGTGGCGACTGGCTATCTATTGATCCAAGCTTACTATTGTAGAAGTTGTTGATTTAATATGATTATAAACCTTTATATGAAAGGGTTTTATATAAATTATGCATGATATGTATTTGGATGTGTATAAATATAGTTTCCATTTAATTTATGTTAATAACACAGGTTATGAGTTTTGTAAATATTTACACATCAATATGGTTTAAACATATTGATTTGATGGGAGGATTATAATTCTAAACCAAATAATTAAAAGAAATAATACATGTAAAATGAATAAAATGTGATAATATGGTGTGATTAAATCCCATTAAAAAAAATACCAGGTGTTATATTCCATTTAAAGTGAACACAATTCAATACATTGATCATTTAACCTGGTAGATTCTTCCAAAGTAGGGTGCACTTGGATTATCTTTTTTAAGGAATGGTGTAAATGACTTACCCTAAGAGTTAGGTAACTAGATCCCTCTATGATCTTTAGGTTATAATTATCTAGGAAAATATGGGGAAGGATACTAAAGAAGTAGTGTTGATTTTATCCATATGATGGATATGAAAAATATTTGTTTGATCAATAATCCAAGAGCCATATATGATATAATTGGAACAATGTCCTACCTTGATAACTAAGTGGTTAGAGGAAAACAAAAGTGGAATAATTTATTAGTGAAATATAAATCTTATCCCACTCGTGTATATGATTTAAAATAAAAGGGTTCATCATTTTAGTGAGAGGAAATTTTATAAAAGTACTTATTAAATGAATGTAAAATATGATATTCATTTGATAAAATCTTATGTTATAGATAAATAAAATCATCAAAATCCAACTTAAATTTGAGATAAATCTTTGAAAGGTAGGAGCATAATTGTATAAACTTATTAGATTTTTACAAAATAGAAAAAAATTTCTTTAGAAAGGAAAAATTATATACATTAGAGTAATAGCTTCCTGAGTAACCTAAAGTTTAAGTTTTATAACACTTAAATATAGATGCTTATGAGAAGAATATGGTGATTTAATTATTATTAAAAAATAAATAGTTACAATTTTAACTAATTAAATTTATTCTTCTCACATGTATTAAATATGATAGAGTATGTTAATGACTTAGTGAGACTAAAGATATCTTTAAGGCATGATATAGTCGTTGAATTCAATCTGAAATCATTATAGGAAAATTTCCAACAATGTGAATGAGTTCAAGAAAACTTTACCCTATTTTCTAAAATTTATGCAGATAAATGATCATGAAATATGTAACACATCAATATTTTAAACTATATTTACTTTTAAAAACCTAATGTGTTTAATAGCATGCTTCAGAAACAATAATGAACTAAAATGAATCACAAAACATTATATAACCATTTCAAAATAGTTGTTTAATTGGAGTTTATGAATATAGGTTAAAAAATTATAAAATATATGTAGAAATAAAATTAATTGTCACTTTTAATACTAATTAACTGATGAAATTCAATTAGTATAGCTAAATAACTAATAAGATCATTTTATGCTAAAAATGTATTTTTTCTAAAATTAGCTTTTTATGCGGTTTATTTTGGGAAAATAAATATTTTATGGATAAAATAAATCATGTATATGAATAATATATTAACATAAATTTAATTATTAATTTATATTAAATATAAATGAGAATAGTTAATATTTTACAAAGTTATTTTCCCATAATAATGGTTTTCAATATATTTTTATGTTTTTATTTAAAAGTTAAATTATAAAATTTTAGAATTTTAAATTGAAAAAATTAACTCCATTTTTTGATATATTATAACAATATTATTTTAAGATGATTTTTTGGAATTTTTCTAAAATAAATGTTTAGGCGAATAGTGAAAAATATAGTTTTTACTAAAACCATAGAGTTTATTACTATATCAAGAAGCAAGTATAACCTAAAAAATTATAAAAAAAATTGTATAATAAAAAATGTATTTATAGATTGAAATTATTAATTTTGAAATACTATACTAGATTTATAAAACCCTTAATTAAAATTTTGAAAATTAAGATTTTTTTTAACAAAAACTATTTTTAGTATTTTTATTTTATTTAAGTTTTCACTAAATGAAATTTGGTTTTGGATTTATTTTAAATTAATATAAATATATATTTTTAATAATAAACCAATTAATTTCATTAAAATAAATAACATTGATAATTTTGTCATAAACATAATTTTTATTCCTAAAAATACACTTTCTAAAAATGGGTTTTTACACATTACATTCTACAATGTTAAAATTAATTTTTATAAAAAATATAATTTTTATTTGATAAAATAAATTTAATATTTGTAATTAGTATTTAAAAATTATGCAATAAGGTCCATTTTATTTTTATGAATTAAAATTAAATTACTTACTTAAAAATTAATTACCACAATAGAAACCAAAAATAGTAAAAGTAAAAAAGTTTAAGAGTAAAAGGCTTTAGAAAATATTTAAAACATGTATAAAAATGAATGTTATAGGGATTATAAACCTTAACTAATCCATATAATCCATTATTTTCTACTTTATCTCCACTTTTCATGTGAAACATGTAATCACTTTATATTAAGAAGTTGTATTTACAAAAATCCTATTCACTTCACCTATAAAAGGATCTCACCTCCACCACATTTATACACTCATTATAAGGCATCATATTAACCAAAATTCAGACCTAGTATCTCCTAAACTCTCTAAACATGACCTATATAACTTTTTCTTGAAAAAATACTAAGCTAATGAGGCTTAAGTTGTAACCTAAGGGAGAATATCCAAAGAGAGATGTAATGTTTTAAACAGAGATCACTTAATTCTTTTCTTCTTATACCCTATAAAAACTATTCTATACATGAAATTATGATAAACATAATTATTAAAAATATTATGAAATTTTATTATACTAAATGAATATCCATTTTCTACCATCCTCTAAAATCATACGAAAGGAAAAGACATGTCCATGTGTACGTGCGGACCACTGCCTCCATGAATGGCATGCTTGATTTTTTATCACTACATTAAATAGATGGTTATAAAAGTATATTTAATGGATTAATATGATATTTATCACATTATTAATATTATAAAATTATAAAACATTCCATATCTTCTTCTCAATCTATGGAAACTAACGTTTCACTTGTACGTATGTGTGGACTACCGCCTCCACAAAAGTGACATATTTTATTTTTCATATAGAATTTTAATATTTATAAAAATATATTAAAATATAGTTCAAAACCTTAAAAAAATTAAATAATATAATTATTATTCTATAATAATGATATTATTCCAAAATAATTACTTAAACATACTCACCCATAGATTATAGCTTGTTCTTGTTTGTGTCAGTTTAACCACCTACATGAACAATGTTATAAATTTATATCATGGGTAAATAAAGAAACATAAATACTGATGACATTAAAAAATAATAATAAAATAAAAATTATTATTTTTTCTATAATTTTAATATTAATGTCCAAACTATTATTTAGAAATCACCCCTCATTCATGGAAATTATCAAAACATGATCATTACCAATTTCATTGTTATGAATAATAAATGATAAACTTATTAAATGAAATTAGAAAATTATAAATCATTATAAAAAATCAATTCCAATCCCTTTAATAATCTCATAATTATAAATTTTGGATCTTAAAATAATAATCGATACCACTATTATGAATCTATCACTATACAAAAGAATGAAAGCTAGTAACATCTGATGATGAAAATAAAATATAACTAACTAATATATTTGTAATAAATAATTATAAATGAAGTTTATAAAATTTTATAATTATGAATAAGGTTCTTAAATATCTAATTAACATATATATTTTATTTATATATGAGGTTAGAGCATGTTGACTAAGCAGGAATAAAAGGTAAGGGTGTTTCATCATAATTTCCTTTATTTAAGACATGATTTTTATTCTCATAATTTCCTCTAAATGGTGTATATACTACCTATTGGATATATAATATCTTGAATTATATTTTATTCATGTTATTTTATGTTTAATTTTAATCCCTCTGTTTCAAGAGGTTTTAGTTAAAACATTTCTTAATCCATAAAGGATATTAATAACTTAAAATTTCTTTCTTTGAGTTATGATATTTGTTCTTGAAATTATTTCTTCCATTATTGGGTTATTACACAATAAAATAGTAATATATTGTATTTTATCTTCCTCTCTAGGGAAAAATAAAATTTTACTCTAAATCTCCTTCTACAATGAATTTATTTCTCATAAAAGTATAATGTTGTTAATAATAATTATGATCCTTCCCAAGTATGATCTTTGTCTTCCATATCCATATTTTCTATTCCCTCTAATTTTATCATTTATATTTGGAAATCCAATTATGTTCCCTATCTTTTTATCTTCACATTTCTATTATCCTCTCTTCAAAAGGATGTTTTATTATCCTTTTTACAATTTGGGTTTTCAATAAATTTATTTTAATATATTAAAATGTTTTCCTTCTATATATCCTTAGTTTTATCTTCCAATCCAAATTTACTCAAGATAATATTTATGTATTTCTCAAGGTTATTATATTTATTTTTTTACAGTAAATAATTTCAAAAAAAATAACTTTACCTCTTCAAAAATGAATTTTGAAAGTAACCTATAACTTCATCACATTATGATAATGTTAAATGTAATTCCCCGACCCCAGTTACCCAAAGTTGGTGCATTATTACATAACATTGGTATGATAAAAAAAGATCAAGTCTCGAAAGACCGATTAGTTTAGAAGCCTTGGAATCACTAGATATATTCATAAAGTTTACATTACATCATAAAGTGAAAAACTGCAACAACATCTTGTATCCACACTCATATCCCCTTATACTATCCTTGCAGGTCATTCATAAAATACTTCTTCACATCCTGGGAAAAATAAAACATAGAAAGGGGTGAGCTCAGATGCTCAGTAAGGATAACAATATAGCAGAAACTTTCATAAATAAGCATAAACATTTAAGGAAATTTATAACTAAAACAAAATCCTTTTAAGCTTGAACTTCAACATAATATGAAAAAGATAAAATGAAATAATGCCATTTACTTATTCACATGGATATTCCACTAGTCGAATAATCACATTCAATATCAATAACCACTTTCATAATGATGGAATGCATAATGCCAGACTATCATAACCACATAGTCAAGGCCTTGTGCCAAGACTACAAATAAGATTTTGTCAAGGCCTTGTTCCAAGACACTAGTTTGTCTCATGAGACCTACCAATGCATCGAGGAGCTATAGCGGGCTCCACCCGTCACTTATTAAGTCCAATGCATTTATCATATGAACAGGTTTAAACATAACATAAACATTCGTATTAAAATTAACATACGAAATGTCAGTACTTTATCCATTAACCATGAATGGTATAAAAATAACACATCCAAATTCAAAAATATCACAAAACCTTCAATACAATATGGAAGTTTTGTATCATAATAAATAAACTTCAAATAAGCTTCAAATCCATCAAAAGATGTTGACATAGATGAAAACAAAACTATTTGAGAGAAATATCTCTTTTTTTGAAATCATTTAAAAGTCAAATATTTATAAAATAAAACATTTACTTTGAAAATATTCTTATAATATTGTAAGGGAATCTTTGACGATTTTATAATGGCAGAAAATAGCTGCACCCGTCGTATAAGTTAAAAAAGACATTCTTACCTTAATTTTGTCGAAAAGGTTAACAAGGACCTTGTTTGGAAAACGACAGAAAGATTCCTTTATAAACTTCTTATAAAAATTCAACAAGGGTATAAATGAATTTAACCCATAGTATGTAAAATAATAAGAATGATTTGAAATACATTTTTAAGAAACATGGATGTGGATGATAAAAAGGTCCCATTAGATAATTACGTATAAACAACCTCGGATAATGAAGAGATTGTGAAATAAACCCTTACCTTGTACTTTTCCTTGGTATAGGGTAGGTTAACCTCATGTATAATAGTTAAATCATTTTTATTAAATTATAAAAGAATCATATACATAAATATGATATCATATATGATCTATTAATATTTCTTTTTTAATAATATCTTAGTATTATCGTCGTTTCGGGTGTTAACTTACTCATTTTCTTTAATATGTTTTGTTACATAAGACATGTATGTTATCCATAGGCTGTATCTTATTCATATCCAGAATGATATCAAGTCCTTGAACATTATTTTTAATCATCAAATGAGAATTAGACTTGAATGGATACGATGGGGAATGAATCTCATCGCATTCATGGAGACGGTAGTCCGTACGTACGCACGAACAATAATATCATTTTTTTGATATTAAAATAATATATAATTAGATGGTATATCATATATACAGAATAATTATAATGTTATATTTATTATTTACTTCAATTACACATCAATATCATACTCATACAAATAATAATGTTTTGAATAACAATTACACCACGACGTGGAGACGGTAAGCCATACGTACGCACGTATGGCGACATGTCATTAAAAGGATGGCTAGAATATTGAATATGGTTGTACCATATTTATAATAACACAATAGTATATAGAAGATACTGGAGTTATTGTTTTATAATGGAAATAACAAATAAATAATAAGTTGAAGAAGAAAGGAACTTGAAAGAGGGTGGTGAAATTATTACCTCTTCTTCGGGTTCTTCCTTTTGATTTGATCAAAAGGGCTCCTTAGGTTGGCTTTCTGATCAAACTAAGGCCTCCTGGTTGAAGTGAATATAGTTTAGAGAATATTTGGGTAGAGTTTGGCTGAGCCAAAAGGCTTTGAAGGTGTTAATTAGAGATAACGGGGAGTACCCTTTTATAAGAGGTGTGAGGGGAACCTTTGGAAAAGCTAGAAATATTATTTTATAATAAATTAATATTCGGTTTATAATGGCTCCAAAGTAGATTATTTAAAGGTTAAGGTGGGTATGGGTCGAAATCCTTTCAACCAATATATTTTAGATAGGTTTGGGTCATTATATTAACCTTATCATTTATATTTAACTCTTAGTTAAATAGTTTGACATTTACCATGTTTCTTTTTATTTTTATATTATATAGTTAATAAACATAATATATACCTCCAAGGGACCCTGAGTGGTCCATTAATGATACACCTATCATTATATAAGTCCTTTGGCTGAACCTTAAATTTTTAGGAATAGAATATCAATTAATAATGTAATATTTGTTTTAAAAACTCTTTTATGTCAATTTTGACACTATTGAGTATTTTGTTTTTGATGATTTCATAACAGCATTATTACTTTGAAAAAAATTTATATAACCAATACTAATATGTCATATTAACCTAGAAAATTATTTTAAATCATAAAAAGTCTCAAATTATATTTATTTTAATATTTATAATATCAACTATTTTAATATTTAATTAATTAGGTAATTACTGCATCACCATTGTGTCATAAATAAATAAAATTATTTAATCTAAAAATTATAAATAAAATACCATTATGTTGGAAATCTTTTTATATTTCTAATTAATATTTATAATCGAATTTATCTTATGTATAACCCTATATTAAAAATGTTTTAGTTATTAAACTTTGATTTTAACCCTTTTAACTCTTCTTTGAATTAAATAATAATAAATGTCCTAATCTAATCCAAGTGGAACTAAATGATAATATTTCATTCCTAAGGTTGTTTTTTGTCATGATAAAATTGTACAATAGAATTAGGACATGTGTTAGGGTAATATTAATATCATTTTTACCCTTAATTACCCTATTTACTTTTAACCGTGGTAAATAAAAGTAAAAAGTTACTATTCACCAAAAATTATTTTCATCTCATTGAACCAAATTTTACTCCTTGATATTAACAGTGTCTCTCAGATTTTCAAAATTCGACTCACAGAAGCGGTAAAATTAAGTTTTATGTGAATTTCTAAATTCTCCTAGGAGGTGGGTAAAAAACGGTGAAAAGTTCAATAAAATATTTATATATCTAAAATTATTCTAAACTAACTCAAATGAATTACATTGAACTTATATAGGTATTATGTATCTATTTTTACCTTAATTAAATTTAAATAAAATAAATAATTATTTAAATAAAAATTCGGTTTTAAACTATAACTCAGTGTTTTTCACTATTCATCAAAAATTGAATGTTTTCAGAAAAATACCAAATATTCACCCTAAGCTAATTTTGATTTTCCGAATCCAAAAATGAAGTCCATTTTGAACGATAAAATTTATAAAATTTCAAAATGTGGGTATTACTATTTATAACATCTAGTTTGATTGGTTGTGGTGTGTGTTAGAACTCGAAGTTGCATACAACACACGCTACTATATTATTCAAAGAGAATCATACCGTGGAAGATTGGGGTGTTACATTATCCCCTCTTTCAAATAATTTCATCCTTGAAATTTCTAGAATACTACCGCATGAAAAGACTTGGGTGATTCTTCATCATAAGTTCCTCGGGTTCCCACGTTGCCTCTTCCATCTTATGGTTTCTCCATAGAACTTTTACCAGACGAGTCATCTGGTTTCTCAACACTTGTTCTCTTGTATCAAGAATCCTGATGGGCTCTTCGCAATAAGACAGATCAGGTTCTAGTTATAATTCCTCATAAGTGAGTACATGCGTTGGGTCAGACATGTATTTTCTCAACAGTGATACGTGGAACACATCGTGAACTTTGGAGATACTTGGCGGCATTTCCAAACAGTAAGCTACAGCCCCAATTCATTCTAGAATTTCGAAAGGTCCGATTTACCTGTGACTCAATTTAACCTTCTTACCGAAATGTATAACTCCCTTCCATGGAGATACCTTCAAGAAAACAAGACCTCCTACCTAAAATTCCAAATCCTTCCTTCGGTTATCGGCATAGCTCTTATGCCTACTTTGAGCTGCTTTGATGTGGTTTTGGATTACCTTTACCTTTTCTATCGTTTCATCCACCAGTTTTGGGCCTACAAGTTTTCTTTCACCAACATCATCCCAGCATGTTGGTGTGCGACATCTATTTCTATATAGAGCTTTATATGGTTCCATCCGAATACTTGAATGGAAGCTATTGTTATAGGAAAATTCCACCAGAGGTAAATATTGATCCCACATACCCTGAAAGTCAAGTGAGAAAGATCTCAACATGTCTTCTAAGGTTTGAATAGTTCGTCCTGATTGTCCATCTGTTTCAGGGTGGTAGGCAGTGCTCAAACGAAGTTCAGTATCCAAGGCCTTCTAAAGACTCTTCCAGAATCTTGAAGTAAAACGGGGATCATGATCAGAAACAATCGATAGGGTTACTCCATGAAGTCTCACACATTCATTAATATATAGTCTTGCTAGATGTTCAAGTGTTAGATCCTCCCTTATAGCAAGAAAATATACTGACTTAGTAAGACGATCAACAATGACCCATATTACATCGTTCCTTCTAGGAGTCTTTGGTAGTCCCATGACAAAGTACATCGTGATATTATCCAATTTCCACTCAGGTATGGGAAGAGTTTGCATGACTCCTCCGGGTTGTTGCCTTCCAGTTTTCACTTTTTAACAAACCATACATCTTGACACAAAATCAGAAATCTCCCTCTTTATTTTGTCCCACCAAAAATGTTCCTTCAAGTATCTATACATTTTAGTGCTCCCAGGATGTATATAGAAATTAGAACTATGAGAATCATCCAAGAATTCCCTTTTTAGATTGGGTACATCGGGAACACAAAGTCTCTTCCCAAATTTCAAAATTCCTTCTTCATACACAAAGTTTCTCAATCTCCCATCATTCACAGCTTTAATCTTCTTTTGAAATTCTTCATCATTGGTCTGAGAACTCTTAATCCTTTCTAGTAAAGATGGTTTGGAAAAAATTTGAAAAATTATTGGGGTTTCACCTTCCATGGTGATTCCCATATCCATCTTTACTAGATCCATGTATATAGGATCCTTTTCAACTCTCATCTTGTTCAAAACTCCATGATCCTTTCTGCTCAAAGCATCTGCCACCTTATTTGCCTTCCCCGAGTGGTAGTGTATCATGCAATCATAATCCTTGATTAGTTCAATACATCGCCTTTGCCTCATGCTGAGTTCTTTTTGTGAGAAAATATACTTCAAACTATTGTGATCAGTACAAATATCACATTTCTCACCATAGAGATAGTGTCTCCAAATCTTCAAATTAAAGATTACAACAGCTAACTCATGATCATGAGTAGAATAGTTTTGCTCATGAATTTTTAACTTTCGTGATGCATAGGAAATAACCCTATCATTCTGCATAAGGACACAACCAAGTCCTTTCTTCGATGCATCACTATAAATAACGAACCCATCATTCCCCAATGGAAGAGTAAATATCAGAGCATTGACTAATATTCTCTTCAGTTCTTAAAAACATTCTTCACACTCTTTTGTACAAACAAATTTAACTCCTTTTCTTGTGAGCTTCGTTAATGGGTTAGCCAATCGGGCAAAATTATGGATGAAGCGTCCATAATAACCTGGTAAACCAATAAAACTGCGTACCTCAGTTATACTCATTGCTGCTGGAAATTCTTGGATTGCCTTGGCCTTAGAAGGATCAATAGAGATTCCATCCTTAGAGACAATATGGCCAAGAAATGAAATCTCCTAAATCCAGAATTCACACTTTCTAAAATTCCCATATAATTCAGGTCTTCTCAGAGTCTTCAATATAATGCGCAAGTGATTTTCATTATCTTTGTAGCTTTTGGAGTATACCAAGATATCATCAATAAATACCACTAAAAATTCATCAAGATATTCCTTGAAAACTATGTTCATTATATCCATGAACACAGAGGGTTCATTAGTCAGCCCAAAAGGAATTACTGTAAACTTGTAATGCCCGTACTTGGTTCGAAATGTTGTCTTCAGAATGTCTTCCTTATTCACACACAACTAATGGTATCCATATCTAAATTCAATTTTTGAAAAGTATTGAGCTCCATGCAGTTGGTCAAATAAATCAATAATTCGAGGTAGGGGATACTTGTTCTTTATTGTTATATCATTGATCTCCCTATAGTCGATACATAACCTCATAGATCCATCTTTCTTCTTAACAAAAAGAACAGGGGCTCCCCATGGAGAAACACTAGGATGAATAAATCCCTTATTACTCAATTCCTCTAGTTTTTTCTTTAGTTCAATTAATTCCACAGTGGCCATTCTATAAGGGGTCTTCGATATAGGCCTTGAACCAGGAATTAAATCAATGGAAAACTCAAGTTCTCGTTCTGGAGGATGTCCAGGTAAATATTCTAGAAACACATCTACATATTCTTTCACAAAAGGTACATCCTCTATTTGAACATTATTTTCCCCACCCATACTCATTTCATTCTCTTCCTCCCCAATAATTGAATTTAGTTGAGCTACTGGAGGTGGATCTAGATAAGAGTTAGGTGGCGATGATTCTGCTCTAAAGATAAAATGTTCCTTATCATCATCATCAAAAATCATAACATCATTATTATTACAATAAATATTCATATCATGGTCCAAAATCCAGTCCATACCGAGGATTATATCAAACTCAATCATAGGTATGGTGATGAGATCAGAAGATAAATAACATTTATATGCTCTAATGGGAACTGATTCACAGAACTTTGTTGCAATGATACTTCCATTAGGAGTTTTAACTGACAACTCCCTTGTTAAATAAAATTGGAAATATCTAATTTTCTTAGAAAACTGGGAAGATATGAAATAATGTGATGATCCAGAATCAAATAATGGACTGGATAAACTTGAGGAAACCATTAAATTACCTGCCACCACATCTTTCGGAACTTCTTCCTCAGTAGTAGTGATATCATATGCTAGGCCTTGATCCCTTGGCCTTTTATGAGGCAAGTTTCCCTGAATTTTAGGACATTCATTTGCATAATGTCCCATCTCCCTGCAATTGTAACATTGAACATCAGTAGATTCTTTCTTCCCCTTGCAATCATGAGCTTGGTGGCCTTTTTCACCACACTTATAACAGACTCCCATTACTTTCAAGCAATTAATGGGGTGTTTCTTCCCACATTTACTGTAGGATGGATATTCAACTTTTCCCTTCTTCCCCTTATTTCCATTCCCAGAGTGATCAACAGATCTATTCTTCTCTTTCTTTGCCTTAAAGTCATAATACTTAGTGAATTTCTTTTATTTATTGATAGCACATGAGACAATATCTTTGTATGACGAGAAATATTGTGAGACTAATGCTCGATGGAGAAACAGTTTTAAGCCATCAAAGAAATGATCAATCTTACTTCTTGGGTTATGTATATAATCTGCTGCATGCCTCGCTAACCTTGTAAAGTTAGCCTCATAATTTGTGAAATTATCATCATCCTTTTGTCTCAGACTCAAAAATTGTCTTTCCATATCTGCTCGATGGTCACAAGGAAATTATTTTTCTAATAAAATCTCTTTGAACTCCCTCCATTCCATATTTGATACTTCATTATCTTCCTTTGTGTTTTTAATCAATGACCACCATTTATCAACATCTCCAGTGAGGCGGTAAACTTCCATGATAACTTTTCCCTTTCACTACTCCCCAAGGCATGGAATATTTTCTCTAAGGAATTTATCCATTGCTCAGCTACTGGTGGATTTGTACTCCCATTGAATGTTGGTGGTTTTTTCCTCATGAAGCGATCTAACATTGATCCTCCATGCTGCGGATCAGGGTGCTCCATATGGGTAAAGTTATTATTCATAACCTGAGTGAGTTGTCCCAGTATGGTGATTAGCCGATCATCACCAGTTACATCACCAGCTCCACTATAATTATCTTGAGCAGGAGGTAAATACCTACATGTAGTGCATACATTGATACAGTTTCCATTTCATCCACTAGGTTCCATTTCTAAACAATGGCATACACTAGATTAGTTTATGAATCACAATACATAAATCCAAACTTGTAAAACACTTAACATAAATTGAACAGTTTATGGATATAATCCATAATCATTAAAAATGTTTTCTTTGAGGAAGTATATACTCATAAACCCTTCATAATGGTTTGTAAAGAAAATGATAATTAGCCTAAGCATATCCCCCAGGAGTTTCATAAACAAGAGTGCAGCAAGACCCGTTGTCGTGCACCAGTTCCCGTTTGAGTCTAGCTCAAAGAGGTGTTTTTGGGTTTTACCCCTAGGTACATCTGTGCTAGAGCTGCCTCTACCTGATCGTATCCAGACATGGATGTATTTATTATAAAACTCACAAAATCTATACAATACCAAAATTCTAGGAATTTATTCTATACTAATCCTCAAAGTCCATCTTAGGTCTATGTCCTCTAATCAGAGTTTATCTAAATCTAGTTTCAAAGGTTTGTACTAAACTTCCTCTGATACCAACTGTAATGCCATGACCCCAGTTACCCAAAGTCAGTGAATTATTACATAACATTGGCATGATCACAAAAGATCAAGTCTCTAAATACCGATTAGTTTAGTAGCCTTGGAATAACTAGATACATTCATAAAGTTTACATTACATCATAAAGTAAAAAACTACAACAACATATTGTCTTCACACACATATCCCATTATACTATCCCTGTAGGTCATTCATAAAATACTTCTTCACATCCTGGGAAAAATAAAACATAGAAAGGGGTGAGCTCAGATGCTCAGTAAGGATAACAATATAGCGAAAACTTTCATAAATAAGAATAAACATTTAAGGCAATGTATAACTAAAACAAAATACTTTTAAACTTGAACTTAAGAATAATATGGAAAATATAAAATGAAATAATTCCATTTACTTATTCACATGTATATTCTACTAGTCAAATAATCACATGCAATATCAATAACCACTTTCATAATGATGAAATGCATAATGCCAAACTTTCATAACCACATAGTCAAGGCCTTATGCCAAGACTAAAAATAAGATTTTGTCAAGGATTTGTGCCAAGACACTAGTTTATCTCATGAGACCTACTGATGCATCGAGGAGCTATAGCGGGCTCCACCTGTCACTTATTAAGTCCAATGTATTACTCATATGAACAGGTTTAAACATAACATAAACATTCGTATTAAAACTAGCATACAGAATGTCAATACTTTATCCATAAACCATGAATGGTATAAAAATAACACATCCACATTCAAATATATCACAAAAACTTAAATACAATATGGAAGTTTTGTATCATAATAAAGCACATTCAAATAAGCTTAAAATCCATCAAAGGATGTTGACATAGATGAAAACAAAACTATTTGAAAGAAATATATCTTTTTTTGAAATCATTTAAAATTAAAATAATTATAAAATAAAACATTTACTTTGAAAATATTCTTATAAGATTGTAAGGGAAGCTTTTATGATTTTATAACGGTGGAAAATAGCTTCACCTTCCGTATAATTTAAAAAAGACATTCTTACCTTAATTTTGTCGAAAAGGTTAAAAAGGACCTTGTTTGGAAAATGACAGAAAGATTCCTTTATAAACTTCTTATAAAAAGTCAAAAAGGGTATAAATGACTTTAACCCATAGTCTGTAAAATATTAAGAATGATTTGAAATACATTTTTAAGAAACATGGATGTGGATGATAAAAAGGTCCCAATAGATAATTATGTATAAACAACCTCAGATAATGAAGAGATTGTGAAATAAACCCTTACCTTGTACTTTTCCTTGGTAGAGGGTAGGTTAACCTCCTATATAATAGTTAAATCATTGTTATTAAATTATAAAATAATCATATAGATAAATATGATATCATATATGACCTATTAATATTTCTTTTTTAATAATATCTTAGTATTATCGTCGTTTTGGGTGTTAACTTACTCATTTTCTTTAATATGTTTTGTTACATAAGCTGTGTTTGTTATCCAAAGGTTTTATCTTATTCATATCCAGAATGATATCAAGTCCTTGAACATTATTTTTAATCATCAAATGATAATTATACTTGAAGGGATACGATGGGGAATGAATCTCATCGCGTTCAAGGAGACAGTAGTCCGTACGTACGCACGAGCGACAATATCATTATTTTGATATTAAAATAATATATAATTGGATGGTATATCATATATACAGAATAATTATAATGTTACATTTATTATTTACTTCAATTACACATCAATATCATACCCATCTAAATAATAATGTTTTGAATAACAATTACAACATGACGTGGAGACGGTAAGTCGTACGTACGCACGTATAGTGTCATGTCATTCAAAGGATGGATAGAATATTGAATATGGTTGTACCATATTTATAATAACATCAAATTATATATAATATACTGGAGTTATTGTTTTAGAATGGAAATAACAAATAAAGAAGAAGTTGAAGAAGAAAGGAACCTGAAAGAGGGTGGTGAAATTATTACCTCTTCTTCGGGTTCTTCCTACTGATTTGATCAAAATGACTCCTTAGGTTGGCTTTATGATTAAAATAAGGTCTCTAGGTTGAAGTGATGGAAGTTGAGAGAATATTTGGGTAGGGGTTGGCCGAGACAAAAGGCTTTGAAGGTGTTAATTATAGATAAGGGAGAGTACCCTTTTATAAGAGGGGTGAGGGGCACCTTTGGAAAACCTAGAAACATTATTTTATAATAAATTAATATTCGGTTTATAATGGCTCAAAAGTGTATTATTTAAAGGTTAAGGTGGGTATGGGTATAAAACCTTTCAACCAATATATTTTAGACAGGTTTGGGTCATTATATTAACCTTATCATTTATATTTAGCTCTTAGTTAACTAGTTTGACATTTACCATGTCTCTTTGTATTTTTATATTATATAGTTAATAAACTTACTATATACCTCCAAGAGACCCCAAGTGGTCCATTAATGATAAAACTATCATTATATAAGTCCTTTGGACTAACCTTAGATTTTTAGGAATAGAATATCAATTAATAATATAATATTTTTTTAAAAAACTCTTTTATGTAAATTTTGACACTATTGGGTATTTTGTTTTTGATAATTTTATAACAGAATTATTACTTCAAAAAAAATTTATATAACCAATTATAATATGTCATAGTACCATATAAAATTATTGGAATTCAAAAAAAGTCTCAAATTACATTTATTTTGATATTTATATATCAATTATTTTAATATTTCATTAATTAGGTAATTACAGCATCACCATTGTGTCATAAATAAATAAAATTAGTTAATGTATAAAAATTATAAATAAAATAAAATTATGTAGAAAATCTTTTTATATTTCTAATGAATATTTATAATCGAATTTATCTTATGTATAACCCTATATTAAAAATGTTTTAGTTATTAAACTTTGATTTTAACTCTTTTAACTCTTCTTTGAATTAAATAATAATAAATTTCCTAATCTAATCCAAGTGGATATAAATGATAATATTTTATTACTAAGGTTGTTTTTGGTCGAGATACACTTTTCCAATAGAATTAGGACATCTGTTAGGGTAATATTAATATCATTTTTACCCTTCATTACCTTATTTACTTTTAACCGTGGTACATAAAAGTAAAAGTTACTATTCACAAAAAATTATTTTCATCTCATTGAACCACATTTTACTCCTTGATATTAACCATGTCTTTTGTATTTTTCAAATTCCACTCACAGAAGCGGTAAAATTAAGTTTTATGTGAATTTCCAAATTCTCCTAGGAGGTGGGTAAAAGACGGTGAAAAGTTCAATAAATTTTTTATATATCTAAAATAATTCTAAACAAAATCCAATGAATTACATTTAACTTATATAGGTATTATGTATCTATTTTGAACGTAATTAAATTTATATAAAATAAATAATTATTTAAATAAAAATTCGGTTTTAAACTATAACTCAGTGTTTTTTCACTATTCATAAAAAATTGAATGTTTTCAAAAAAATACAAAAAATTCACCCTAAGCTAATTTTGATATTCCAAATCCAAAAATTAAGTCCATTTTGAAAGATAAAATTTATAAAATTTTAAAATTTGGGTATTACTATTCATAATGGCTAGTTTGATTGGTTGTAGTGTGTGTTAGAACTCAAAGTTGCGTACAACACACACTACTGTATTATTCAAAAGGAAGCGTACCGTGGAAGCTTGGGGTGTTACATTAAAAAATTTCTAAAATAGTTTTTAAATTTTTTTCCAGGGTAAAACATTATTTTCTATCACAACCATTCTTTTCAAAGAAAATTATTTTATATGTTTTAAATTTTTTTTCAAAATAAACTTAATTTGTAATGATTTTAAAACAAAAAACGGTATTTCCTATTATTTTTAAAATTGATTTACCCAATGATCCTAAAAAGTAAATTTTTATCTTTATCAACATCCTTAACACTCTATATTTTTCACTTGGTATATTCATTAACAATACCATCAACCTTATTTATCTTGATGGATTATGATTATATAATTACATTTATTAGTTGTGGAAATTATTGACTTAACTGTATACCCATTACTCTATATGGTTTAATTTTAAGGATGCTTAAAAGATATTCTATTTATTGGTTAAAGAAATTATTTACTTAACCATATACCATTACTCTATATGGTTTTAGTTTGAGGTATTCTTACATAGAAAGCTATTACATCTATTTATTGGTTAAATATTTAAAATTAGTATACTTTTCATTTCAATACTTATGTTTATCGATTAATAATGAATGTTGGTTATATATTATATAGATTATTCATTCATTCACATGATTAATGAATTAGATTTAATTAATAATACATGGGGTCCACGATAGCCTCTCGATGCATCGATATGTCTCATTATACAAACTAATTTGGGTATTTGGTGCATGTATACCTATTTATTTATATTTATTGGTTGCAGTCATGACAATAAGTGGATATATTTGAATAAAGACTTGATAGTTTTTAATGTCTTGGAACAAGGCCTTGAAAAGTTAGACATTATGCATTCCATTACCATGAAATCAATTTTTGTTGTCCATGTGATTATTTATATTGTAAACCATATATTTTTTTCAAGATCTTATGATCATATATATGAAATTATTTGATTTTAATTTATTTCCTACCATACTATTCATGCATTTTTATTCGATGATAGCTTATGGTATATGCTTTCACTTACTGAGTGTTTTAGATCACCCTTATTATGTTTCCATTTCCTAGGTTATGAAGAAAAGTATTGCACATGATATGTCTAGAAGAATATAATGTGTGAAAAATTTATAGAATATGTTTAAGACTTATTATGGATTAAGTAGTTTATTATATAGTAGGAATAATTTCCATTAGTTAAGAAAGACATGAGATTTATTAGTTAATGAATTTTCCTATTTCTCTAAAAATATAAACCTAAAAGGTAATGGAAATGTATGTAATAAAATATTTTCTATAATTCATGTAATTATGGGACAATTATGTCTGGGGAGTTACAAATGTGATTTTTAGGCTCTAGTGTGGTGTTTATTGTAAAAGTGGGAAAAATTTTAAACTAGAAGAATAAAATATATTTAGGGAGACCAATAATGTTTCTTCTAATATCTATTAAAGGTCATTTAAATCTAATAGTGATTTCAGGAAGGAAATTATTCTATATGATAGAGTTTAGCATTATACTTGAAGAGTTTTTAGAAACTCTATAGAGATTCCATATTAAGTACCAGTGCTATAAAAATCAATTCTTTTTTACTTTTGAAGGGTATATGATACTAAATATATATTTTAAAATTGTTGTAAATATACAAGATTTCAAAATCAAGGTTAGGATTTATAAATATTTTATTTTTCATTCAAATAAAGAAAAAAAGGTTGTTTAATCATAGATTTTAATTCAAAGTGATTTATTAAGCTCAAGATGAATCTAAATAAAGGATTTATATTTTAATATTTTCTCATATGTGATAAGAGATTTTTTTTGTAAACAAGGAGTTATTTTAAATAAAAAAATATAATAAATTTAATACACATGGTTTATGCCTTATTGAATTATATAATATACTTGAGAAGAAGATAAATGATTAAAAATGTTTTATCCAGGATAAAAAATTTATCCATATATTTGTTAAAATATAATGGATTTGATCCCACCACCAGTGGAATATTTTAAAGAATAAAGTATTATTTTCTATTAATAATTCTACAAACACATAGAATACCATGTATGATATTGATAATATGGTTTATTTATTAAATATTCCCACTAAAAGGAAATAAGTGTTATTTCCTAACAAAAAATGAGTTTGTGCAATATAGAATGATATACTGAAAAGAGTATAGTTTTAATAGGCTATTTTGAGTATGTTTGGAGTTGGTGAAGTTCAAATATTAATAAGTAAATAATTATGATAGTCAAAATAAAAAGTAAATATCACTTAATATCTTAAAAGAGTTTATAGTATGCTGGTAAGGAGTTACATTTAATTACCAAAATGTGGTGAATTACACTTTATATACCAAAAGAGTTTAGGATATGTTGAAAAAGAAATAACGTAAAGAGTTAAATTAGTTAAAAAAATATTTAAAGGAAAAAGTTTGATGGAAAGGGTTCCAAGTATGATGATGATTATAAACTTAGAAAATTTCTATATAGACACAAAAAATTATTTACATCATAAAATTAGATATTGTGAAGTTAAGAAGTTTGAATATTATTTTCAAAGAGTTAAACATTATGGATATGATTCTTATGTCTCACCATTTTTAAACTTATTTTCTCCATAAATGTTTCTCACTAAAATAATTTGGTGGGAGGGTTTTATTATATGAAAAAATAGAGATGTGTTAGGAATTACATAGATATTTAACGAATTTAACAAAACCCTAAAAGTGTAGAAAACATAAGGCTATTCTAGTGTTCTACCATATGGGATATGATTATATAAACACTTATGTATGGGTTTATTAATGTTCTTAAAAGAGTTTAAGTATATAAAATGTATCTTTTTAATAAAAAAGATAGTATAATATTTTCACATTGGATATATATATTACATATATTAGCCTATGAAAGTATGAATTTGAATATTCCCTAACCATTTTTCATCATGGGGCATTATAGGTTTTTATAAAATGTTAAGGTTAGCATGAGTAGGATCAAATATAAAGATATATAATATGGACATGAGGTACAAAAGGAGTTTTGTGTGCTAGATGACCCACAAAGTATACCACCTAGAGTTTCATACAATGTATTTTTTATACCCATGGTTTATGTTTCATATTTTCATTTCCCCATACCTAAGGTTAGATACCTAGAATGAGAACCACCATACTTTGATACCTTTCTTATGAAATCCTTGAGGATTAGATAATTAGTGGGAGGTTGGGTATGTTTATAATCATGTCATCAGTTTAATATTAACCAAGATGATATTTTTTCTCATTTATGAAGAGTATAACATTTGGTCCCTCAATTGATATAAAATGATGAAGTGTGTGACTATAACTATAAAAAACATATGATATTATTATCTATCATATGAGGGGTATGTGATGTGATCATCCATAAGGGTGAATGACATGTGATGAATTTATTAACTTGGTCAGTATATACTCAAAAAATCAAGAATGTATAAGTAGATATATTATATTAACATACTCCTTATCCCATGGTTATTAAATTTCTTAAATAAAGGGATCCTATGAAAATTCATGCTTTTATATGATGCAGTTGGTGGACACATGTATAAAGATACATGTGTTCAATGGAGATCACACCAAATATCTTTGTATATTGAGTAGAAATAATTATTTTCTAGAGGTCTCTCTTTTCTTACATTTATGAATTTATTAACTCAAATTTTTTTTAATGCTATAAAGGCCCATAGGGTTACACTTTTTGTCTTATTGAAAGAGTATTGGGTTTTTCACTGAGAATTTATCTAAAAATGTTTTAGAGATTATCTAAAAAGAGTTTTGGATTAGTATTCACAAGGTATTACATATAATGTGATACATAATGAAGTTATTGATATCTTTTAAAAAGTTTTTTGAAATATTTCCAAAAGGATTTTTGGATATGGTTTCACAAGTTGTTATATATGATACAATATAAGGTGAAAAGGAACAAAGTCTATAATGCTTTAGTGAAAGTGAGAGATTAAAGGAGATATTCCCTAAATTTTTTACACATATAATGATCATTGGACCATATTATATGATATAACATATATAAAACAAATACATATTGTATTATTTTGTTTTTTTTATATCATAAGGATAAACATTAGATATTTTTCCATTGGATTTGGCCAAATAATACTATATGATATAGTGATATCATTATACTGTGATAATTATAATGTATGATTATCATAACTTCCTACTATTAAAATATTATCCAAACATTAATTATTTAACCTTTGAATCTCCTTCCATGTGAGCTATAATTAAACATTTCATAGGATAAAATATTTGAAGTTTGATCGGTCGAAGGTTAAAACTTTTATGAACAAATGCATTTACTTATAACGTATGAGTAAATGTATCCATAATTTAGGATTATCTCCTAGGTATTATAAAATGAGGGTTTTATATGAAAATTATAAATTCATTCAAGACCAATCTTCCTACTATATAAATTAAAGCCTTTTTCACATATTGTTACATGATCCTTAAAATAAATATCCAATAAAAACAGCTAAAGGATCAAGAGGCCTAGTGTATTTGGAAGACTAGGTTTATAATAAACCAAAATGAAACTAAAATAAAATTAATTTTATTTTAATATCCATAATGATCTCCTAAATTCTTTTGATCTATTGAAATTTTATAGGATAATCTGGGGAATATATAAAGGAAAGGGTGAGCTATAAAGCCCAATAAGGGAATAAATATGATAATGAAGCATAACATGTGTGACATAAAATGATATGCTAAAAGAAAAGGATCATGAGTAATCATATGGGAGAATAACATAAATAACATGGTATCATAATATAATGAAAATTTACTAAAGTTTCGACAATATAAAACATGACATAATCATAATTCAAGGCTAACTACCCAAACGATATCACATGGTAGACAAAGTCCCATCATGGATTATGTTTACTCCCTAATCCAATACATACCATATCATGATGTAGAAACATTACACAATTAATTATAGAGATACATGGGAACACCCATCATAAAATGTACATGCTTATTTATTCCATAAAAGGAAATCAATCATAATACATAAACATAAGAATAACCCATGGAAAGATATGAGTTGTACAATCTTGCCTCATCATAATCAAAGTATATTTCATAAATATTATAAAGAAAAGAAGGAATTAAATATTTTGTAAATTTATATATGCATACATAATAATAGGTCTCAAAATATGGTGTTCCATTGTAAAAAATGTCATTATAAAGGGTAGAAAATCGGGTATATAAATGAACTTTCAAAACAATGTTTTAATGAACCGGTTAAAGACTTTTAGAGAAAGAATAAGTATGTAATTTTCATTGAAAATAAAAGGTAAACTATAATGGTTAGACCTAAATTACTTATTTAATTAATGAAATAATTAATGGGAATAAAGGATTTAAATTATAATTATATAAAAGGATTAAGGTATAGAAAAGTTCCCCTTAATTGGGTTTGATCTTAAAGAAAGAATTTGAGAAATTAACTTAAGGAATGTATTACCCCATAAAAGGAAGGGTCAATAATATATATATATATATATAAAAGATACATATATATAATTTAAAACAATTCCATAACATAATATATAGAGATAAATTGTGTTAGATAGATAAATGTCATAACCCAAAGAAAAGGGGGGTTTAGAGAGATCCCTTACCTTTGGTTCTATAATTATTATGTACTTTAACTTAACATCCCAAATAATCATATAAAATTCAGTAATTACTCAATTAAAAACCTTTTAGATCAATATTTTATTTATTATAACTATATTATTTTCATTTAAAACCATTTCATTGATATATAAAAACTAATTTCATTGTTCTGAGGGCGTTCGTCTCATGATTCCAAGGTCAAATCACTTTTGGATAATTATTGATGTTATTGTCAAATGAAAAATAGAGAAGTAATATTAAATAGAAATTAATATAATTATATTAATTTAAATGGTCCTAAATATGATTTTTTATTTTGATATAGGGATGATTAATTTATTAAAAATGTTAGCATTATACTGTTAGTTCATTTAGGCAGTTTTATAGATCATCACAAACTAGTTTTGTTTTATTTAATATTATGAATATATATTCATTAATAAGAATTAAATAAGTTATAATATAATTATTATCATCTTATTTAACTGTAATAATATTTTTATGACCATCCTCGAAGACGGTGTAGAAAAATGAAGTTCATTTTTTATTGAGGCAGTGAACCAACCATATTGTGAACAACACTTTCATTTAAGAAAAAGAAAAAGGAGGGTTGAATATGAATATTAAACCATAATAATAACATATAATTATATTTATGATTCTAATTTTACTATTTTTAGGTTTATGGGAAACATATGGGGGTTGCAGAAGAAGAATAAAATTTAAAGAGATTATTTTAGAATCTTACCTCTTCCTTTGGTTGTCATCTCTTAGGCTACCCCTTAAGGCTCCTTGAAAATTTTATTTTAGATGAGACTAGAATAACTAAGATGAGGGAGAGAGGATTGGGAAGATATTTGGACAAAAATTTAGAAATCTTTAAGTCTTATAAGTTGTGAGGATAAGGGCTGGTGAGGGGTGATATTTATAAGGGGAGAAGAGAGGTGTTTTTTTATATTATAATCATTAGTTTACTATTTTGGCTCAAAAATACCAATAGTATTGATTATTGTGACAATATACAGTAAATTGTGCATGTAAGATTAAACTAGTGGGTTATTACATCATACAAGACTCAAAAATTCTTGTATTTAGCTTACAATGTTAAATAGAGTATTTTATCATATTTCAATTTTCAAAAAATAAAACTATTTTAGAAAAATAAAAAAAAATTAACCCTAACCTTATTCATGATATAGATTTCAAAAATCTAATATATTTTATCAAAATAATTTTCTAAATATTATAAATTTAAATTTTAAATAAAATCCTCATTTATTTAAAAAATATTAATTTTAATATTATGATCAATTTTTTAACCTTTTGATAAATTACTTATGGTATCATAAAATCATATTATAATTTTAATAAAACTTAATATTAATTTATAAATCCATTTTATGATAATAAATTTTATTTTAAATCATTATATTTGTTATAAAATTGAAATTAAAACATTTATGTTTTTCAAAAAATACAAACACTTAATTTATCATTTTTAAAACATATATTTACTTGTATCATAGTATAAATATATCATATTTTTATTTTATAAGATAAAAAAAATATTATTTTACACTTCCATCGACAAGGATACTATTCTAATTATCAATTTACTATTCTTAACAGTCAAATTACCATTCCAATAGTCAGATTACTATTCCAATGGTCATAATAAAATTCCAAAATGGTCAAATTTGTAATGGTCATATGGGTTCTCTGATTATTATAAATACCTCATATATCATTCATTATTTATTCAATTGTATTTTATCTCATCGTTATATATTTTTATTTTCAAATTCATATTACATTACTAATATTCAGATTCATTTTTACAGTGTTGTTTCTGAGTGAGATTATTCTGGGAGATCGAGCAGATCTGAACTTTCCTATTATTATCATCTTGTTTTATATTTTTCCACATAATAATACTTTCAATTCCTATGGCCATTTTTATTATCAAAATATAATGTTTAATGTAATGTCCCGGAAATTCCGTATAATTGTTTTAATTATATGGAATTATTTTGAGATCACGAAATCTGACGGCATGTGATTCTGGGGCCCAGAGTGCCTGGAATGATCTGTCGAAGTTTTGTTAAGCTTTAATTAGTGTGCATAAGCAGTTTTTCTAAAAAAAGTGGAATAACTATTAAACGGTTACTCGGATCATAAATCTGAGGGCATCATTTCGCCCAAGATGGTGGGTTTACCCTAGGCATGGCTTAATTTTAGTCGGTGTGGGCCTCCTGTAAGAAAACCCAAAAATGGAATAACCATAAATAAAATAATTAAATAAAGCTATGTTACTTTTCAAATGCTTATAACTCACAAATTGTAACTCGGATTAAAAATCTGAGACCACCGCTGAACTTGTGAGGGCATATTTTCTTTAGATAGATACTAACCTTGGCCGGCGCGGGCCACTAGTGAAAGTTAGTTTTTGGCCGTAAATAAAATAATTAAGTGATAATTATTTTATTATAAAAATTTATAACTTCTAAAGGGTAACTCAGATTAAAAATATGAGAGTACCGTTGTGTTCATTGGGTCGTGTTTCACTTGGGCAGAGCCTAAACTTGACCGACATGGGTCTAAGGTGACTATTAATAATTTTCCGAACTTTTTTTTCGGGTATATTCAGTAAACACACAAGAGGCATTTTGTAACTTTTGAATCGGTGCTTACAATTGAAATCTAAGGACACCATTGAACTCACATCACCAATATTTCTCTTAAGGGAGACTTCACTTCAACCACAGTAGGTCCGAAGAAAAAGTTAGTTTTTGGAACTTTTTAATAGAATAAATAAAATAAATTTATTATTTTATTTTTATTCTATTCCTTCAACGGACGAGCGGTAAGGTGGGACCGATGACGTGTCAAGCCAATAAATGGATTGAACCTCCAATCCGAGTAACAACAAATTTGGGAAAAATTAGGAAGCTTCCTAATTAATGAGCCCCATTAACTCTCCGTATCGTTATTTACCCTCCCCCTATCCTATAAATATAGAGCTATGGAAAGGGTATCAGAGAGCTTCACCAAATAGTGAATTACTGAAGGAATTCTGTGACTCCAGACCCTTAGAAGATGAAGCCGACCTAGCGGGAGGTGACAGACAACATCGAACCACCAATGGGTGACGTGCGAGTGGCGTCTTTGAGAGCCAGTCATGGGAACTAAGAATACGATCCATCAGAAAGCGCAGAAGATTATCCGACGTTCAAGGTACGAGGTTTGTTTTTAATTTTATTATGACTAAATATATTTTTTTTGATTCTTCATATCCTAATTTCACAATGATGATAGCCAAATGAACATGGTCATTATCCCTCACATAAACCTTTCTCCTCTTTATTTTTATTTTTTATGCGTTCTCTGTGTTTTCTTCAACGCCTAATATTTATTGATGCTGGAAACACGAAGTTTCCCTGACCGTGATATATAGACACGGAGCTCTCGACACAAGGATCATGAATATGTGATTATTTAATTTTTCGAGATTGGAACGAAGCCGCAATGACTCACGGAAGAAGGTCGTGGCCAGCACCTGACCGACCGCGAGGGAGGAAGGGATGTGCACGTCCGCGCCACCAGTTGTGAAGGAGGTTATGACCCATCGGCCATGGCGGAGCAGGGTGGCGGCCAACATCCGACCAACTGCATGGCGGAGCGCGTCCGCGCCGCAGGTGGAGCAGGAGGCCGGAGGGTGGCCGACACCCGGCCGGCCGTTCCAGCCGGCCGAGGCAAATTTTGCGGGACTGCTGAGCAGTCCTGTGTTCCAGAAGGGTGACCGAATGGTCATTGGGCCATTCAGATTACCGGGGGGGGGGGGGAGGGGGTCTCCCCCAGGTTTCGGCTAGGGCGGACCGCCTATCCACCGTGGGTCGCACCGCAGGCCGCCTAGCGGGCCGGGCCGGGCCGTCCCCTTCCCAGGACAAGCTCATTGAGGCCCATGCCAATTGGGCTAGACCCGGACCGGGTCGGTCTGACCGGGGTTGAACCGGACCCGGGCCCATCTGGACCTAGTTTTGCCTTTTTGGCCATAACTTGAAAACCGGGTGTCTGTTTGACGAACCGTCTACGATGATAGAATCCTTGGATCGAGATGGTACTTTTGTTATAATCCACTTGATTTTTGGATAAGTTTGGAGTATGTCCGGATTGTTTTGAATCCCGAATCCAACCGGGCCCTCGGAACGGAAACACTAATAACTTACAGACCGGGCATCCGATTGACACGCCGTCTATTGCGTTGGGTCCCTTATGACATGATGGACCATTGTGATACTTTTTTGTGGAACTTAAGGGTGGTATATGTATGACCTATGGCTTGGGGAGAGGTTCTCCCAAGCACACTACGTACGGAACCTTGTGACTGGCTGAGATCTGATGATTGCTGACCATTACGACTCGGAGTGACTCGACATGCCCAATTGGGAGCACCTCTGTGTGACGTGGCCGACCCATGGTGGGGAGTGCCTCTGTGTGACTTGGTAGACCCAAGGTACTTGAAAGTAGGAGTACCTCAGCAGGTCACGAGGGGGAGCGCCTCTGTGTGATGCGGCAGACCCATGGTGGGGAGCGCCTTTGTGTAACGTGGAAAACACACAGTACTCGATAGGAGGAGTACCTCAATAGTCCAAGATTAGTGGGAAGCACCTCTATGTGACACGGCATGCCCATTTTACTCGATAGATAAGGAGTTTTCTAGCAGCCGAGGTGTTTGACGATGTGACTGGGGACGTTACTTATTACTACCCCTAGAATAAATCATGATGTGAGATGTATTTACTTTGTTCTTGTGATTGAGGTTATGCTATGTGATACTTCACCTTCGTGGTGTTACCTTCATGTTATACTTCCCTTATGTTTGAGATGTTTTTATCTTGATAACTTAGGTGTATGTATGGGAATATACCTAATTAGAGTTTATGTCTTGCTTTGTGGTTTTCTTTTGTGGAACTTTAGGAGACCGACAGGGTCTTGAGGTCCCTACCGAGTATGGTTATACTCACCCCTGCATGGGCTTTCCCTGAACCTTATTGTGTCTGGTGCAGATGATGTACAATTTTGATCTAGGCTGAGGGAGCTAGGACTGGACGGTGTGTAGAGGTGGAACATTCAGCGAGATGTGACACAGAGGAGACAGATGGACATGGTGTGCTAAGGAGGTGATCTGTACCTACCCTTCAGGTAGGATCCGTGGTGGATGATCAAGGAGCTGCTTTTCACTTTTTAGTTGTATTTGTACTTTTGAGTTGTACTCGTACTTTCAGTTGGGCTTGTATTCTGTCCCATTTACTTTCAACACTCTTTTTACTACAACAGTTTACTTAGTGGTTGTTTCTTGTTGCATTCTTCTCTGTGTGTATGTACAGGTTTAAAGGCAATGTCTTCCCATTTCAGGGAGTATGCATTTTGGTCCTAGTCGCCAGCCCTTGGAATATGGAAGGTAGGATTGGGGTAGTCATGGCATGGTCCCCGGGGGATGGGTCGTGACATTTAAGTTAATATAATAAAATTTATTTGGTTTTATCACATGGTGTGTGTGTGTATTATATAATATTATATTACTAAATATCACACAATTTTATATTCAGAATGAAAATTCCTTTGATAAAATTTTGGGTCATTAATTCTTCTCCCCTTAAGAAATTTTTTCCTTGAAATTTCATTTTTCATACTAAGTTGAAAACATGTGAGGATACATTTTCTTTATGGATTCATCCAGTTCCCATGTTTCCTCCTCGTACATATGGTTTCACCATAATACTTTGAATATGTGATTTTTTTGTTGCATAGAACTATATCTATACTATCCAATATCTTCCCTGACTGTTCCTTCAAAGAGAGATAATTTCCCAACTGTACCACCTATGGATTTAGTACATGTGATGGATTTGGTGTGTAATTCCTTAAAAGGAATACATAGAATATTTCATGTACTTGAGAAAGGGTTGGTGGGAGTTCTAGTCGATAGTATATAGATATGATGTGATTGATAATCTAAAAGGGGTTGATGTACCTGGGACTTAGCTTTCCATTCTTCCCAAATCTCATGACTCTCTTCCATGGAGATATATAGAGGAAAAATTTATCTCTAACCTTAAACTTTAGGTCTCAACAATGGTTGTTAATATATCTCTTTTACCGACTTTGAGTAGTCTTGATATGTTGTTGAATGATAATTACCTTTTCTACCATTTCCTAGACCATTTCAGGAACCAATAGATTGAATTCACCAAATTCATCCTAGAATATAGGCATTTTATATCTCTTCACATAAAGGTATTAATATAGATACATTTGGATACTTGGGTGGAAAATATTGTTATTAAAGAACTAGATGAGAGGAATATGTTGATCCCATCCTCCTTTGAAGTCCATCAAGAATGATATCAACTTGTCTTCTAATGTTTAGATAATCCTCTTAGACTGGCCATCAGTTTAGGGGTGATAATTTGTTTTGAAGTTCAAATCAGGGTTTAGTGAATGTTTGAGAATATTCTAGAACTTGGAGGTAAATCTCAGATCTTGATCAGATATAATTAATAGTGGAATTCCATCTAACCTGACCACTTATCTGATGTATATATTTTCAAGTTGATCAAAAGAACACAACCCATATAACATTAGTTCCTTTCGATGTCTTCAAAAGACCAATAAAAAATTCCATATTGATGTTTTATATAAAATATAATCTTAAAAATTACATATTATAGTTACTTTAGAGTAGAATTATATTTCTCACATACTTAAGGATCTTTATGGTTATAGTTTTAAATAATTAGGTTACAAGTCATACATAATAAAACTATATTATACAAAGTGTAAACTTCTGATTATTATCAATTTTTCTAAAAATAAACATTTTTTTTTTCATGATAAATCTTCATGACTTTAAACTTAACCTCTTCTTTGTTATTACCTATCCTTAAAACCTATGTAAAAAAATTTTAAATGTGTGATGAGTACAAAAATATTAGTGAGGGACATAAAAAGAAGAAATACTTCAATCCATTAAAAAGCATTAAAATCCATAAAATTTTTACCACTATCACAATATTCTTTGATTGTATAAAATAAATCATTTCCACATGAAAAAAACATAAATTTTTCTCAAAGAAAACCTTTAAAACCCATAAAAATCAAATAAAAACCATTTTTTGTAACTTAACGAATTATATTAATAACTCATATCATAAATAACTAGAGACTATTTAAATACATAAGAAAAACCTCATTATTTAACTCCCTCCTTATTTCTTATAAAGATAAGGAATGTTACCCAATTTATTGGAATGCTATATGGGTGTACCCATCATATAAGATATATCGTTCTCTCCCATCATATAAGATGTATCGGGATCACCCATAATATAATATATATCATTCTCACCAATCATAATTTATAATTCTCATGCATCTTATCATAATGAAAACATTTTTATACTTGTATATTTTATTATAAAACCATTGAAAACTCTTTTAGACTCACATGAAAAACATTTTTCATATATAAAAATAACATTTCATTTTGAAACCCCATTTCCAAACTAAAGTACCTAGAAAAAGGGGGTTTCTTTGAAGAAACCATGAAATATTTTAAAGGTATTTTACTTCAAATAATGGTTATGTTGGTGGTAAAATCCGTTGATGAAATATGTGTTAAAATAGAACATTCCTTTTTTCCTTTTTGTAAAGAAATTCAAAAAATTGTGTAAAAAAATTTACATTGAAACATTTTAAAAAATATATATATTAATTATTTACTTTCTTAAGAACCATTTTCAAATTCATTCGTCATTTTATTTTATTTAATACCATGTTATATATAATTATTAAATTAATTAAGTTCACATCATATGTTTTGATGATATTCGTCTCATATGTAAAAAATGACTTCAGTAGGTTGACTATAGTAAAATAGTTCATTATTCCATCATATAAATAATAATACTCATGAATTAATTATCGTAGAGGTGGTAGTCCACACGTATGTACAAACAACGTTATAATTTTTCAATGAATATAAAGGTAATAAATTAGATAATTTATTATCTTAAAATAATGATAAATATGTCATAAATATCATATATGTACATTAACTACATCAGTATAAATATAAATGATGGTTGGTGATGGAAAACAAATTACATCGGTTCGTGAGGTGGTAGTTTTCCGTATACATGAATGATGGTTTCGTTTCACATTTGACGGAAAAATAGATGTATATAGGATATTCCATTAACATAATAACATCTCATTATATATAAGATTCTGATTTTTTTATTTAAGAATGGTTTAATATTATTTTGAGGAGGTGGAATAATAAATAAAAAAAATGACTGGTTAAGAACTATACCTCTTCTTCAGACAATATCTTAAGGTTTTCATCAAAAGATTTCCTAGGTTGGGTTTCTGATCAAACCAATGCCTCTAGAATGTGGTAAGAAATGTAATTAAGGTATCTGGGTAGGTATTTTCTGAACCAAAATTCTTTTAAATCTTTAATAAAAAGAGTATAGGAGGCTCTCTTTTATAAGTGAGGGGAGGGACACTCTTGGAATTATATAAAATATGAAATTAATATAAATTAATTTTATAGGAAAATTGCTAAAAAATGTATTATTATAAAAACTTAAATTATAAAGTGTTGAAAAATTCCCAACAAATATAATTTAACCAGGTTTATGAACCATTTTATCCCTTATCTCTTTTTTATCCCCCTGTTAACCCTTTTGACACTTACCGTAGTATCAAATTTTTTTACTATTTAGGCTTTAATAAAGTTACTATAAAAGTATAAGTGGACTATAAATAGAAAGTTTTTTATATTATAAATCATATCCCATTCAATTGGATGAAGTTAATATTTTTTTTAATTTTAGATTATTTAATAAATCATTGTTTATAATAAAATATCACTAATATCAATTTTGGAACTATTCATTTAATTTGACTTTGAAAACAACATAAGAATAAATTAATTAGAATATAATACTTTAAAACCTTCATAACATGTTATATTTATTTAAAAAATTCATGTAACACAATAATTCATTCGTATAATATTTTTTAAATATTTTATAACCATATATTTTATTTTTCTATTAATTAAAAAAAATATTATATTGATGTTGGAGAAACATTTAAGATAGTTATTTCATCACTAAAAATTATAAATAAATTACCATGGTAAAAAATTAATTTAAATTTAAAATAAATTTTTATAATTAAACATATCCTCTATTTATCCATATGTCAAAAATTTAGAGATAATAAAATAAAGATAATGACATTTTTGGAATTTTCTTTACATAAAATATTATAAAGGTCAAAATCATGGAAAATGGAAACAAAAGGTCATATATTAAATTTTTTATGGTTAAGGAAGAAATATTATAATATAATAAAATTAAATCAAGTGTTATGTTTACTTTTTAGTCTTTATCACGTTTTTTTACCCTTAATTAACCCATTTTACCTT
Source organism: Viscum album (assembly GCA_963277665.1). Classification (NCBI taxonomy): domain Eukaryota; kingdom Viridiplantae; phylum Streptophyta; class Magnoliopsida; order Santalales; family Viscaceae; genus Viscum; species Viscum album. The sequence goes on from OY728166.1 coordinate 209,108,811, forward strand.
TACCGTGGTAATAAAATTTACTATGATTACTATTCATAATAACTAAGCATAAAAACGAAATATTCTATAAATTTAAACCTCATGATTCCAAATATGGAATCCATTTTTCAAGATTCAATTCATAGAATTTTCAAAATTTAATTTAAAATTAAACCTGAAAAACGTGATGAAAAACAATTTCTCTGAAAAATTCTTTTTAAGTATAAAACTATTTTTTACGAAATTCAAGTCTAAAATTCATTCCAAATACCATAAATTTATTTTTATTAATAAAAATTATCTATTGAAAATTTAAAACTAATCCAAAATACAACTTTACTTTGTAAATACTTGAAAATAAAAATATAGTTTTTAATAAAATAAGTATTTTTCACTATTCATTTAAAAATAAAACTTTTTATAATTTTTCTAAAAAATTCATCCCATGATAGTTTTGAAATGATTAATTAAAAAATAGAGTTAATTTTTCAAATTAAAATTTTATAATTTTAAAATGAAGCTTTTAAATAAAACTATATAATACATGAAAACCCAATTTAGTTAGAAATAATGATTTTTTCCATTTGAATGAAAAATTAACTAATATTATTATAATGAATATAAATATTTAAAATCTAATTAATTAAAATATGAAAATTATTTATCTTAATATTAACTAGGTTTATACATTCTTTCACCTTTTGGAAATTACATCTTTGCAATTTTATTCTCTTATTAAATAAGTGGGGATATATTTCCCTCATAGCATTTTTAGATTCTCATGTTTCTTCTTTAACCATATATTTTTTCCACAAAAACTTAACTTGAAGAATTTCCTTATTTTGAAACAATTTATCCCCACATTTAAGAATATGTATAGAATATTCTTTATAATAGGGGTTATCTTGCAACTGAACTACTTTAGGTCTCAAAAGACGAGATGAATCTAGAATATATTTTCTTAACATAAAAACATGAAATGTGTTATATACCTAGGATAAACTCGGAGGAAATTCTACTCGATATGAAAATAATCCAAATTTATATAGAATTTTATACGGTCTAATAAACCAAGACTTAGCTTCTTCTTTTTACTAAAATTCATATCAGTTTTCCATGGAGAGACTTAACATGATCACCTACCTCAAAACAAAGATAATTCCTATGGTTATATGCATAACTTTTATATATGATTTTAGCCATCCTTATATATTAATGAATCATATTCACCTTATCAACTATTTCTTCTACCAAATATGGTCCCAATAACTTCCTTTCACAGACTTTATCCCAATAAACTACGGTCTAACACCACTTAATGTATAAAGCCTTAAAAGTTAATATCTGTATACTTGAATAAAAAATATTAGTATAAGAAAACTTGACAAATGAAAGATGTTGACCCCAAATTCCCTATAAATATATTGAACAAGCTCTAAGAATGTCTTCTAAGGTATGAATTATTTTCCCAGACTATCCATCATATTGAGGATGAAAAGCTATACTTAAATTTAATTTAGTACCTAATGAATTCTGAAGTCCTTTCAAGAAATTAAAGGTGAATATGAGATCAATATTAGATACAATAGAGATAGGAACTACATGAAACCTAACTATATCCTGAAAGTATAGTTAAGAAATTTGATCTAAATAAATAGTATATCGAATAGAAATGAAATTTTAGATTTAGTTAATCAACCAATAATAACCCAAATTTTATTATTACCTTGAGATGTATTTAGTAATACCACCAGGAAATCGATGGATATATTTTACCATTTCCACTACAGAACTGGAAAAGGCTTGAAGAATTCTCTTTAATAATTTTTATTTTAATTTAACCTATTTAAAAGTCAAAATATTCATGGTAAAGTCAGTAATATATATTTTTATTCCATCCCACCAATAATACTTTAGACGGTCTCTATACATCTTAGTTCTACTATGGTGAATAGAAAATGGGGAACTGTGAGATTCAATAAAAAATCGTCTCTTCAATTAGGAATCACAAGGCACACATAATCTCATTCAAAATATTATCACACCTTCTTCATAAACATTAAACTTTGGAAACTTACCCTTCCTAACAATTTTGACTTTTCTTGTAAAATATGATCCTCCATCATGGCTTTCTTACTTCTTTCTGACAGAGGAAATTGTATTGACACCTAAAAAAAACAGAGGAAGTTCTTATATACACAATTTCTAGGATGAAATTTATCAAATAATTAATAAAAGGATCAATTTATAGAAGTAACATGGTTAATGTAACATTATTTTCCCATCTAAAATAATTTACTACTTTATTCTATTTTCTAGGATGATAATGAACCCTATAGTCATAATCCTTAATCTGTTCCAACTAAATTTTCTACCTCATGTTCATCTATTTATGAGTGAATATATACTTCAAAATTTTGTGATCAGTACATATTTCAAATTTTACTCTATATAAATGATTCCTCAAAAATTTTAAAGAAAAAAACACAATAGATAATTATATATCATGTTTAGGATAATTTTTCTAGTGAGGTTTCAATTACAATAAAGCATAATCAATTACTTGATCATTCAGTATCAGGAAACAACCAAGTACTTTTAATGAAGAATCACTATAGACAAAAAATTCACCATTTCTAGAGGGCAGATCCAAAACTTGAGAATTTACCAATCTGTTTTTTATTTTAATAAAACAATCATTACATTATTTCATTCAGATGAATTTTACTCATTTTCATGTTAACTTAGTCAGTGGGATATACAACAAAGTAAAGTTTTCAACAAACCTCCAGTAGTAACCCGTTAATCCAAGAAAACTAAAAATATTCAGGAAATTTTTATGTCTTGTCAATTGATCAGAAAGTTTAGTTTTAATTGGTCCAATAGTTATTCTATATTTAGAAACAATATTCCCAAGGAAAGAAGTTTTTTGAAACCAAAATTCACACTTACTAAATTTTCAATATAGTTTCTTTTCTTTTATGGTTTGAAAAAAAAACTTAGGTGTCTTTCATGATCCTCATGACTTTTAAAATATACCAATATATCATCAATGAAAACAACAAAAAATTTAACTAAATAGTCATGAATACTCTATTTATAAAATACATTAATATAGCTGGTGCATTAGACAAACCAAAGGGAATAAAAATGAACTCATAATTCCATTATCTAGTTTAAAATATTGTCTTCATAATATTTATCTCCTTCACCTTCAACTGATGGTATCTTGACCTGATATAAATATTCCAAAAAAACCATGTTCCCTAGATTAAATCAAAAAAATCATCAATATTAGGAAATATATACTTGTTCTTAATAGATATTTTATTTAAGGATCTATAATCAATGAAAATTATCATTGAACCATATTTTCTTTTAACAAAAAAAATGGGAGCACCCTAAAGTGAAGTTCTAGGATGAATGAAAGCTTTATTTAAAAAATATTGCAACTAGTTTTTCAATTCCTAAATTTCTACTTGATCCATTCAATAAGGGGGTCTTGAAATAGGCATTGAATCTGGTACTAAGTCAATAGTAAATTCAACCTTCTGATCATGAATAATACCACATAAATCAATATAAAATAAACCTAAAAATTCATTCACTATTGGGACATCACTAATATGAATAGTTTCTTTTTTTCAAAAACATGAGATAGAAAACTTTCACTTCCATCTCTAATCTATTTATCACATTCTTAGTAGGTTATAAAAGTTATGAAATCATTGAATAAAACTTTATTGGCTCTAGAATATATCTTATCATAATAAATTGAAATCTAATCCATATCCAAAATGATATCAAACATTACCATGGAATGTTCAATAAGTTTTGTAAGAAAGACCATCCCACTAATAAAAATATAAATATTCATATAAATATTGGTTTCTTAAATATTTTTTCCAAGAGTTTTCATAAAAATATCTATATTCTTTTCATGAGGTGGTATTCCCATTTTAATTGAAAATTTATCAGAAATGAATGAATGAAAAGATCCAAAGTCAAATAGGGAATTGGAATAATTCAAATAAACAAGTAACATACCTATCACCGCTTTATCAGATGGGCCAACATCAACCATTGTAATAGAAAATGATTTTTCCACAACCTTTTTATTCAAATGTTGATGATTTCCATAATGAATAACTAACTTCATACACATTCTAGCATAATTCCACAACTCATTGGAATTAAAACATCTCACCGTTGGATTGATATTTATTACCACATTCTTGGATTGCGAAGGACTCTTTTATTTGTAGTCATAAGCCCTTTGACCAAGCTGACTGCACTAGTAACACTTTCCAAATCCTATAAAACTTTACCTAAAATGATTTTTTCCACACTTCGAACATATTTGGGGCTTGCCTCCATATTTATTAGTTTGCTAATTCTCTATCTCTTTCCACATTTACCTCTTCTTACTCTTTTCATCATGAGGCACATAAGTATCAGAAAACTTCATATCCACTTTCTTAACATAATGAATAACTTTATCATAAATTTTTTATTATCATGAAGCCAAATATATTAATAAACTTGGTTTAAAAATGATTAAAATGTATTAAATTTTCTATTATGGTCTTGAATAAAATTTTGTGTGTACTTGGACAATATTGTAAAATTTTATTCATATGTGGCTATTAAAGCTTCATCTTTTTGGCTCAATTCCAAGATTTTTTTTACATTCATAATAAAAAAACCTTAGGGAAATATTTTTCTAGGAAAATAATCTTACATTTATCCCTTTCCATAGAATCAATATCATTTATCTCTCTATTATTCTTAACCAAATACCACCATCAATCAACCTTACCTTCAAAACAATAAATGTCAAGAGTTACCTTTTGATATTCTGAACATCCCATGACTTCAAATACCTTCTCTAGATCATTGATCTATCCTTCGAATACCATTTTATCCAAAGTTCCATAAAAATTTGTAGGGTGTTGTTTCATGAAATTCTTAACTATCGATATGTTCCTCTATGATAAATCTGGTTTCCCTTTAACATGGTTCTCACCACATTTTATATCCTGCATCAAATTATCCATCACTATAAAAAAATACTTAGTACCGATTCCAAACATTATGAGATACTAATTTGGAAGGATATTTCCCTCTTGATACCTTTCTACTTTAGCTTACTTGTTTATACTATGGAAAACCATTCTCTATAAACATGTATTATTCAAAGAAACATGGTAATATTCAAATGATATATCATTTAAACTTAACCATAAAGTAGAATATTTCAAGTATATTATATTAACATTATCCTAACCTATAAAGTTATCTAAAACTTTCCTATGATACCAACTATAAAGACTCAGCCTTAAACATTACATATTCTAGTGACTTTAGGCTAGAATTTAATTTCTTACATACCAAAGGATCTTTATAGTTTATATTTTTAGAGAATTAGGTCATAAATCATACATAATAGAACTGTATTTTACAAATTGGATACTTCTGATCAGTATCCATTTTCTCCAAAATATATTTTTTAAAAAATAAATATTTTTTCTTTTCATGAAAAATCTTCTCGACTTTCAACTTGACCACTTATTTGTTCTTACACATACTTAAACCATTTTTAAACAATTTTAAAACTTGGGATAAGGAAAAAAATATTATTAAGAGACATAAAAATATGAAATACATGAGTCTAATGAAAAACATGAAAACTCATAATTTTTTTTACCATTATCACAATATTCTTTAAGCATTTGAAATAAATCATTTTCGCATGAAATACACACACTTTTTTATCATAGAAAACCTTTTAAATTCATAACAATAAAATAAAAACACTTTTTTGTAAACTTAGAGAATTATATTTATTAACCATTTCACAAATAACTAAAGAAAATTTAAATCTATATAAGAAACCACCCCAGTTAACTCCATCCTTATTAACTATAAAGATAATGAACATTACCCTCCAATTCATATTTTTATTTTATTAAAAATCCACTATTAAGGAAAAGTGGGAACTATTCACAAAACCTTCAAAAACATAGTTCACCTTACATATTTCAAAATTCAAAATATCCCTTAAGAACCAACATCAATGCACCTCACAACTTATTTCAAATTTCAAACAACAGACTATCATCAATGCCTCGAGCCACAAAAGTACACCAAAAGTCATCATGACATGACCACTTCATCAACCACTTTGTTTCCACCATCATCACATAGCCGCTTCCACCAACACATCACCTCCATTAACTCCAAACTTCTCCGTCATAACCATCTCCTGACTTCAAGACACACATCACTGAACCCCAAGCCCTTTTCCAAACAACACTTATCATCGAAAAAGAAGTTGATCCAATGGAAAAATTCACATCGCTAGAGAACATCAGAGCTGATCCAAGAAGACCTCAAACTAGGGGAATATGAAACCTACATCAAAGAAATGAATAGATGATGACCCTATCGTCCCAATACCTATTCCGAAATCAACCTTTTCTGCACCACCAGGTATGCCATTTTTCATCTCCACAAAACCACTCCAACCTGAATCTCCTAGCCTGAACCACCAGGAACCCACCACCACAACACACAACACACCACACACCTAAAAACTCTTACAGACCATCACACCCGACCGACCTAGAAGGGGGTCGTGGTCTTGGAGGCCAGAGAGGGTCGAGCAGAGGGACTCACACAACAATCCACCGACAAAGAGTCATCACTTCAATCCTTCAAGAAAATGAGAAAACAGAACACCAACAAAACGCCCCAAAAAACCAAAAGGCAGGAAAAAATTATCAAGAAAAAAGAAGGAAGAAACTAGCATGGAACCCAAAAGAAGGTTGGTAAGAAGGAAGCCAAGGGGGTGAAACCCTATATAGAACAAAGAGAAAGAAGAAACATAGGCTAAAGCCCATAAAAAGAGAGATGCAGCATTGATAAATCCACAACCGCCTATCCGTAAAACCCAAAACCTCAGAGGCTCCATCATTCCAGATTTAACCTAGAAAGGAGGGTTAGAGCTCACGGTTAGAGTGTAGAGGAGATATCCTAGAAGAAATATAAAGTGCCACATATCCGAGGGAAGTGAGGGGGATGGAACCCTACACAGAACGAGCGAGAAGAAGTGAGGGAATATAGAGAGGATAAAGCAGGAGAGAGGGGAGAACCAGAAGGAAACAAAGAGGAGGATCCATCATCGCCGAATGATAGTGAAACCCTAAAATAAGGAGCAATATGATAGCCTAAGGCATCGATGTGAGTGAGGTGAAATCCCGATAATGAACATTACCAAATATATTAGAGTGATATCTGGACACACCCATCATAAAATCTATATAGGAATCAACTGTTATATAAGATATATCAAGATCACTTGTTATATAATCCATTTCCAGATCACCAGTTAAAATATATAATGATCATGTACTATATCATGAATAAATCATTTTTATGATTACATCTTTTATTATGAAACCCTTGAAAACTCTTCTAAACTCATGTGATTTTTTTTCCGGATATCTAAATACCATATCTTTTAAAAAAATATTTCAAAACTAAAGTACCTTGAATAAAGGTTTTTTATTTGAATAAATTCAGAATCTTTTAAATGAATCTAAGTTCAAATAATGGTTTCTATGGTGGGAAAATCTATTGATTCCATATAAGTTAAAATAAAACATTCTTTTTTCGTTTTTGTAAAGAAAGTCATTATATTATGTAAAAAGATTTATTTTGAAAATCTTTGAAAGAAAGAAAAAAGGGACATAAAATTTCCATTATATTTTTTTTATTTTCATATAAATAAATTAATAAGATATTTTTTTAAAGTATGGACATGGAATAAAAGGATTTGGAAGGAAAACATTAAATGAGGTTTTTAAAAGAAAGTCCTTTACCTTGAGTCTAACTTGTCATGTATGTTCTTTATATTCCTAAATAACAGACTTATGCTAATTATTTAATTTATAAAGAAATTTTTTCAAGTTCATTCTTAATTTTATTTTATTTAATACCATATTATATAAATTAATTAATCAATTAAGTTCACATCGTGTGTTTTGATGATATTCAGCTCATATGTTAAAAATGACTTCAATAGGATGAATATGGTCAAAGAGGTCATTGTTATATAATATTCATAATAATAATCATGAAATAATTATCATATTTATACATAAATTAAAATTTTAAAACCAACCATGAAATATGGTTATGAAAAATGAACCATATTACAATCATTAATACGTAGGTCGTACATAAACATGGGTAACACTTCCATTTTTCAACGATCATGATGGAAAGAAGATAAGTGTTATTTTATATTTCAGTAATGATAATTATATAATAAATATCAAATTATATATTTAAATAAAATTATATATATCATCCATATGATTTGGTGAAGAAAAACGAATCACATTACTTTGTGAAGGTGGTAGTACACATGTACACATTAACGGAATTATCATTTTTCAATGAATATAAAGATAATAAATAAGATGATATTTTGTTAAAATAATGATAAATAATTTATGAATATCATATATTTACATTAATACCATTATTATGAAAAACTGTGAGGGGAGGTTATGGAAAGAGAATTAAATTGGGTCGTGAGGCGGTGGTCCTCCGTACATACGAACGCTGGTTTCGTTTCTCATTTGATGGAAGAGGAGATGTATATAGGTTATTAGATTAACATAATAACATTACAGTATATATAATATATTTATGAAACTATTTCATCATGTTTGAAGAATATTTTAATGAGTAAGAATAATAAATAAAACAAAAATGCTTGGTCAATAACTATACCTCTTTTTCGAACAGCTTCTTAAGGTTTAAACCAAAAGTAATCCTAGTTTGGTTTTCTGATTAAAAATAACCCTAGGAAATTGTGAGGAATGTAATTAATTTATTTTATTAGGTATTTTTTTAACCAAAAAGTATTTTTATGTGTGAATTAAATAAGATATTAGGTGCCCTTTTTATAAGTGAGGGTATGTGAACTCTTGGAATTACATAAATTATTAAATTAATATAAATTAATTTTTATGAAAAAATGGATTCAAAATGGACCATTATTTAAACTTAGATTATATAAGGTTAAAAAAATCTCAACTATGTTAATTTATACAAGTTTATAGGTCATTATAACCCTTATCTCTTTGTTTCAACCCTCCTTTAACCATTTTGACACTTACCACGATATCAATGTTTTTTCTATTTAGGGGTCAAAAAAGTTACTATAAAAGGAAAATTATAACATAAATATACCATGGTTGATATTATAAACCATATCATATTAAATTGGATGAATATATTATTTTTATGAATTTTAATTTTTTAATAATACATTATTTATTATAAAATATCATTAATATCAATTTTGGAACTATAGATTTGACTTGACTTTGAAAACAAAATGAGAGTAAATAAATTAAAATATAATCCTTTAAAACCTCCCTAAAATGTTATATTTATCAAAAAAATTAACAGAGTACAGTAATTCATTCAAATAATATTATTTTTAAATTTTTTAAAACTATTTATTTTATTTTTCTATTAATTGAATAAATACTGTTTCTGTGTTGCATAAGCATTTAAGGTAATTATTTCATCACTAAAAATTATAAATAAATTAAAATGATAAAAAAATTATTTATATTTCAAATAAATATTTATAACTGAACATAACCTTTGTTTAACCCTATGTAAAAAATTTATAGATAATAAAATAAAGATAATGACATTTTTTGACTTTTCTTTACATAAAATATTATTAAAGTTCAAAATCATTGAAAAATGTAAAAAAAGGTCATATTAGAATTTTTTTATGGTTTTGGATGAAATATAATCATCAAATAAAATTAATTCAAGTCTTATGGTAACTTTTTAGTCCTTATCACATTATTTTTACCCCTAATTAACCCATTTTACCTTTACTGTTGTAACAAACTCTACTATGATTACTATTCATAAGAACTAATATTTACCAAATTTAAATCTCCTAATTAAAAATATATAATAAATTTTTAAATAATCATTTCAAATAATTTATATAATTTAATTTAAAATTAAAACCGCAAAACGTGATGAAAAACAATTTTTCAAAAAAATGTTCTTTTAAGTATCAAAATGTTTTTATAACAAGTTCAAGTATAAAATTCATTACAAAGACCATAATTGGATTTTTATTAATCAAAACTGTATATTGAAAATTTAAAACTAATCCAAAATATAATATGACTTTGTAAATAATTGAAAATAAAAAAAATAAGTTCCAATAAAAATCAATATTTTTCAAAAATTCATTGAAAAATAAAACTTCTCAGGAAACTAACAAAAATTTATCCTAAGATAATTTTGACATGATTAATTAAAAATTTAAGTAAATTATGTTAAATTAAAATTATATAATTTTTAAATAAAGCTTTTAAATAAAACTATATATTACATGAAAACCCAATTTGGTTAAAAATAAATCATTTTTTCCTTTTAACTAAAAAAGTGCATAATATTATTATAATCAATATAAAATTTTAAAATATATTTAATGAAAATATGAAAATTATTTATTTTAATATTACCTTGTTTGTTACATTTTCCCATTTTCATATAGTTTCGGGTAGTGGTTTCATAACCCCCTTGAACTTTTTTCTTTTAGCCTTTACCTATTGACATACCAGGAACATTATTGTATATTATATGATATAATTCTTTATATTGTCAGAATAATAGTTATCTTAGAGATCTTGATACATTTTCATGCTCCCTAGGTGGATGGAAATGGTTTAGTTATGTGAATCATTTAAAAATACTTCTTTATCCTAGGATTAAATGGAACACATAACTATGAACTAAATCTTAAAAATCCTTCGTCATCAATTTTAAACTCCTATGATTTCAATTTTATTATAGCTTCCAACTTCTTCTATATTTCCACATCATCTCTTTAAGAATCCTTTATCTTCTTCAGAAGGAATGGTTGAGCAATCACTTGAGAAATTAATGATGATGTTTCTTCATTTATGATCCCCATGTACATACTTTGCAAGTATAAGAATATTGGATCCTTATAAAATCTCATCATTGATAAGGATTCCATATCCTTTCTTCTTAGAGTATCTGTCACTTTATTTTCTTCCTCAGGATGATAGTGGATTAATCCGTCACAGTCCTTGACCAGATCTAACCATCTTCGCTGGCACATATTAATCTCCTTATATGTGAATATATATTTGAGGCTCTTATGATCCATATATATTCCACAATTCTCTCAATAAATATAGTGTGTCCAAATATTTAAAGTGAATATCATTATAGCCAACTCTGGATCATTAATTAGGTAGTTCTTCTCATGAAATTTAAACTACCTTGAGGTGTAGACTATCACTTTATCATTCTAATTTAGTGCACAACCCAAGCCCTTATTTGAATAATTTTTGCATACCATGAAAAGTTACCCACTTGAGGTCAATGTGAGGACTGATGTAGTGATAAGTATATTTTTCAATTCCCCAAATCTATTTTCACATTCATCAGTATAGGGAAAATTTTCTCCCTTATATGTTAGTTTGGTTAGTGGGTTTTACAATTATGGGACGTTTCTATCAAATCATTGGTAATACCCAGGCTGTTTAAGTAAACTATGGATATCAATTACATATGATGGTCTATTCCACTCCTCAATTTTATTTGTCTTATAAGGATCCAAAGAAATCCTTTTTCTGGTGATAACATGTCCCAAGTATGATACTTCTTCCATACAGAAATCACATTCACTATAATTTTCATATATATTCTCATTTTACCTAGAACAGTATTCAAATGCTTTATATACTCCTCCATGAATTTGAAGCATATACAAATATCATCTATAAAAACTACCAAAAACTTGTTGAGGTATCATCTACATACTCTATTCATTAAGTCCATAAAGAGTTCTAGAGCATTAGTTATTCATAAGGTAATCACTATGAACTCATAATGTCTATACCTTATTCAAAAGGCAGTCTTGAGAATATATTCTGTCTTGAACTTTAATTGGTGATATCCCAGTCGAAGGTCCACATTAGAGAAATAATGGGACCCACATAATTGATTGAACAAGTCATTTATCTATGGTAGGGGATACTTTTTATTTATCGTGATCTTGTTGTGTTTATGAGAATCAATGCATAATCACATTGAATTAACATTCTTCTTGATTAAGAGGAATAAATCACCCCACGGTGAAGCACTCAGGAATATAAAACCCTTGTCTAGAATCTCTTGTAACTGCTTCTTTAGTTCTCCCAACTCAATAGTAGGAATTCTGTAGGGATTCTTGGATAAGGGTGGAGATCTAGGTATAAGTTTGATTGAGAACTCGACCTATCAATCTTGAGAAAGACTAGACAATTATTTAGGGAATTCATGAGTATGTTCCCTCATAATAGGAATTTATTCAAGCATGATTCTATACTATGTATCAAAAATTTTAATGAGATATGGTTTCTCATAAAGAAATAATATCCACAATTTAGATGAAGATTTCAAGAAGATTCATCCTCCTCCTTACACTTGTACAAAACCATAGGATGACTCTGGATGTGAAGAGTGATCTCCCTCTCCCAAAAATTGATTTTAGATTTATTTAAATATATTAAATAAATTAAAAATATAGAATCAAACTCTACTAAAGGAAGTAGGATATTATTATTTACGAGGTTCAATCCACTAACATTGACCAAAGAGGAGTTATATACTTGGGGTGAAATAATTGATTCATTTTCTATTCTCCTAGATTGATTAACCCCCATGTTTTGATGTGGTATTTGAATAGTCATACTAAACTTGAAAGATATGAAAGAATTCATAGAACTATAATCATACAAGAAATTTATATCTCATTAATGGATAATGATCAAACCATTAACTATCTGATTTTGGTTCTAGTGATCTACCATATCAAAAATAAACATAGGAATGAGAATAATTAATATAAAAAATCTATAAAAGGGGTAATATAAAATTAGAATGAATAACTTATAAATAACACATATATCCTAACTTATGACTCTCTAGTTTTTAATATAGGTTATCCATGGCGGTTTTATATTAATTTTTCTAACCTAAAAATATATTAAAGTCCTTAAAATAGTTTGTAAATATTTATGAGTTTTTCATTGCATATCCCCTGAGAGTGTAAAATCATGTGTGTAGTAAGACCTCTTTATTATGCACCATGTGATGATTGATTCAATACCCAATCCACCCTTTTTGGGTTATTACCCTTACGTAAAACTATTCCAGAGCCATATCCACCTATAGTATCCAGATAGGGATGTAATTTATTGGAAACCACACACTCTATACTTCACCAAAATTTCAGGATATTTTCATATAATTAGACTTATACCTAGGGTTCATACTAATGTATTCTGGTACTAATATCCAAATATAATTAAACCTTACCTCTGATACAAATTATAGTGACCCAATAATTTTACACACATTGTTACATGATTCTTAACATAAATATCCAATAAACACAACCAAAGGATCGAGAGGCCTAGTATATTTGGAAGAATAGATTCATATTACATAAAAATGAAAAAAATATATATATTTATTTTAATATCTACAATGAGCCCCTAAATCCCTCTAATATTCTAAAACTTCATAGGATAACTTGGTGAATTAATAAAGGAAAGGGGTGAGATATAAATCCTTGTAAGGGGATACAACTAATAATGAAGCATAACATATGATTCATAACATGATATCATAAAACATAAGGACCATGAATAATAATATGGGATAATAACAAAATAACATGGTATTGTAAGATAACCAAACATAAAAAAAGTGGCGGTAATATAAAACATGACATAAGCATAAGTCAAGGTTAACCAGCAAGATAATATTACATGGTGGAAAAAGTCCCATTGTAGATTAGGTTTACTCTCTAATCACATACATACTGTCTCATGAGAAAAAACATTACCCAATGTAATGGATCATTATCTGGGTGCACCCATCATAACATATACATGCTTATGTGTGCTGAAAAGGGAAATCAATAATAGGGAATAAACATAAGAATCACCCATTGAAAGAAATGGGTTTCATAATCTTTCCTCATATCATAATCAAAGGATATTTTATAAATATTACAAAGATAATAAGGAATGAATTATTTTTAACATTCATATATGATTACATAATCATAGGTATCAAAATATGGCGATCATTTAAAAAAAATCATGATAAAGGTTAGATAATTTGGTATAGAAATGAACTTTCAAAACAATGTTATAAGGAATGGATTATAGACTTTTGGAGAAAGAATAAGTATGTAATTTTCTTTGAAAAATATAGTTAAATCAGAATGGTTCTACCTAAAATATTAATTTATTTAATAAAACCATTAATGGGAATAAATAATTCAAATGAGAGTTATATTAAAGGATTAAGGTATAAAAAAGTTCCTCTTAATCGGGTTTTATTTTAAATAAGGAATTTGATAAATGAACTTAATGAATGTATTACCCTATCAAAATAAGATAGAATATGATATGTATATATGTAAGAGACATATATGCAGAATTTAGAGAATTCCATGACATAAAATAGAGAGAGAAAGTGTGTTAGAGAGATAAATTTCATAACCCAAAGAAAAAGGTGGTTCAGAGAGATCCCTTACCTTAGGTTCCATAATCATTTTTCACTTATACTTAACATTTTGGATAATCAAATAAAATTATTTAATTACTTAATACAAAACCTTTCCCATAACTTGTAGATAATTATTGAATTTGTCTTTAAATGGTACTACAAATATAGAAGTGAAATGAAATTTTATTAACGTACTTATAGAAATAGAAATGGTATCAAATACCCTTTTGTGTTCTAACATAGGGACGATTTATTTAGTAATAATGTTAGTGTTATAAAATTAGTTCCTTTAGGAGGTTTTACTAAACATGACAAACCAGTTTTGTTTTATATAATATTATTCCTATATATTAATTTTATAATATAAAATAAGTTATAATATACTTATTATAATCTTATTTAACAATAATAATATTCTTATGACAAACTTTGAAGGTAGTGGAGAAAAATGAAGTGTGTTGTTCATAGAGGCGGTGAACCCACCATATTGTGAACAACACTTTCATTTAAGACACAAAAAATGGGAGGGTATAAGATGAATATTACACAATAATAACAACATATAAAGTATTTAGTATACCAATGTTACTATTTTTATGTTTATGGAGAACATATAGGGGTGGTAGAATAATAATAAAATTGAAAGAGATTGGTCAAGAATCTTACCTCTTCCTTTAATTTTATCCTCTTAAGATACCCCTTAAGGCACCTTGAAATGGTATTTTGGATGATAAAAGTGACAATAAGACGACTAAGAGAGGATTTAGAAGTGATTTGGGAAGAAATTTGGAAATATCCAAAGCTTAGAATTGGCGAGGATAAGAGGTAGTATTTATAAGGGGAGGAGAGGGGTGTTTTTTTATTATTATAATAATTTGTTTATAATTTTGGCACAAGAATACCAATATTATTTATTTTTATGACTATATATATTAAATGGTTCATGTGATTTTGAACTAGTGGGATCTTACATCATCCATGACTCAAAAATTCATTATTTAGCTTATAATGTTAAATACTATATTTTACCGTATTTCACTATTCACCAAACATTCATATGTTTTAGAAAAATACCAAAAATTAACCCTAAAAATTTTTTATGCATAGATTTCAAAAATAAAATCCATTTTATGAAAAAAACTTTATAAATATGTGAAATTTAATTTTTAAATAAAATCCCCATTGGTTATAAAAGTACCAATTTTAGTATTATGATCAATTTTCTGGCCCTTTGGATAATTACTTATGGTCTCATAAAATTATCTTATCATTATAATAAAACATAATATTAATTTATAAATCCATTTTATAAAAATAAAATTTCTTTTAAATCATTGTATTCAGTATAATAGTGAAATTAAAACTTTTATGTTTTACAAAAAATACCAACACATAATTTTTCATTTTTAAAACATATATTTACTTGTACCATAGTATAAATATATCATATTTTCATTTTATAAGATACAGAAATATTGTTTTACACTGCCATAGGTGAGGATACTATTCTAACAACAATTTTATTATTCTTAAATTTCAAATTACTATTCCAGTGGTTAGACTACTATTCAAATGGCCAGATTATAATATCAATAGTCATACTTGTAACAGTCATGTGGGTTATCTAATTTCTATAAATACCTCATATTTAATTAATTATTCGATCACTTGTATTTTATATCAAGGTTATATATTTTCATTTTCAAAATACATATTTCATTACTAATATTTTTCTTCATTTCTACAGTGTTGTTCATGAGTGTGATTATTCTGGGGGATCGAGCATATCCAAATTTCCCTAATATTGTTTTTTTATTTTCTATTTTTGTCCCATTGTAATAATTTCAATTATTATGACTATTTTTATTATCTAAATGTAATGTTTAAATTAATATATTAAAATTTATTTGTTGTTATCATGTGGTACGTGAGTAATATATAATATTAAATTACTAAACATGTGTCACGACCTGACTCACCAGGTCCTACCTAGATAGAGATGAAGTGTTACTACCCCATTCTCGCCTCCAATAGGATAAGATCCAGTGAATATCACTGAGTAGGAATATCACACATATGGGAGGCAATATCTTAAAGTATCTATATACATGCACACATCTATAAGCCTATAAAATGATGAAATGTAAAGAATACCTAATACCAATAATGCATGCATAAAATTTATTCCAAATAAAAGTATGATAAAAGTTATGAAAATCAATAGGGGGTGAATCCCACCCAAAACTAGAAAATAAAGTCTGGTCTTCTTAGAAGGAGTGGAATGTTGTAAACTAAAACACCGATATACACCTCAGTCTATCTAGCCTGAACTATGCTCCACCTATTATTAGTATTCCAAGGACTTCCTAAAAGATCATTCGACTCTATAAGATACAACATGTTAGGAAAGAGCCCATGTTGGGGTGAGTATAATAATACCCACTAGGACACGTCGAAATAACAAAACATAAAGAATCAAGAGTAGTTAGTTCATCACTATATAGGTATCTCAAAAATGATATGATACATAATGGTAGATAAGAATAAACCTGGATATACTCAGATATACACTAAGTCCCATGTGGTCATAACTATAACTCTATCCATATGATTCTTTTTGAGGTCCAAAGGTAATGATCATTTGGGAGAAAACAAATTTACGAGCTACAATTCCATAGATGAAACTCTACCAAGAGGTCTTGCTCGTCAGGTCTAGGAAAGAAGAATCATAAAAAAAATTGAGGGTTCATATGAGATACACACTCAATCACACTAATACCCTATCAAAAGGATTATATCTCGATACGTATATAGGGGGTCAATTCTTGACCCACACTATGGGGGACACCTAAACCTACTATATTTATCCTTCTAGATAAGGGATTTATATCTATGTAATTGTTGTCCACGCTGATTCTAAAAACCCTACCATGGGAGAAAAAAGGAAACGAGGATTGGTTTGAGACTCTTGGAGCAATTCATGATATAATATGCTAAGGGGATTGAAGTATGATACTCAGGACCATATTGTTAGAACCAATTATTTTCATTTCTATAAATGAAGTCTAGTTTGTGTTTGATTTCAATCCACATTGGGTCAATTAGGGAGTTGTTAAGGAATGTGATCTTACATTTTAAGTTGACTACAGTGTTAAAGGTGGCGTTGTTTCTAGTGTTTTCCAAATTTTTCTATCTAAAAATTATATAATAGATAAATGTGTTTTTGGAAAATTAATTTTCACACAAGTTTGAATGTGAATCTGAATGTTTCATGCAATTTAAGTTTCAGGATTGTCTCATCAAAATATGAAAAATGAAAGAACTGTATGAAAGATTTGTTTGTTTCATGGAAGATGATTTTATGTGACAGTATGTTTTTTTCACAAATAATAAGGCACAAAAGAATATTAAGCTCTAAATACAATTTCAAAATGGATTTTTTTCATAAGTGGAGTTTCAAGTTTAACACTTCAAAATATGGTAAAGGCTGAGCTATGCGCAAAAGATGAAATTGTGTTAAAGGATCTTACATTCCAAATAGGATATAAAAATATGGATTATTCACATGAGGGGAGGTGCACAAGGAACTTACATGTATGGTCTTATTGGTATATAAATATGAAATTACCCCATTTCAAGACTCATAACTTTTTCCAATGAAGATTCAGAATATCTTTCGTGTAAAAGAGTTACGTGTAGAGGACTTATGCACATCAAATATTGCTTGAAAATTGTTCATTGTGTCTATCAAGACCAAGTGAATCTCATGGTTTGTTTTCATGAAAGACAAGTGATTCAAAAATTACATCTTTCATGAAAGATAAGGGTTTCATGAAATAAATCTTGATTGAAAATCCAAAAAGTTGTGTGCAAGAACAGGTGTTGTACATAAGTGTTGAGTTATGAACCTTTCAGGTTTTGAGTATTTAGTTTGTTTGATCAATGATTTCAAGTTCATCAATTCAGGAATAAGGTAAAAGAAGAGTCTCATGCTAGTTAGAGACAAATAATTAAATTTCAATCTACTGAAGTGACCTATAAGTCATTAAACTGAGCAAGACTTCTCCCAAAGCAGTGATCTAGGGGGTTTCGATGGAAGTGTTTTGAGGGAAGAAGTGTTTTATCCCTAAAATATTTTAAAGTAAGTGTTCCTAGAAAATGGTGACTATGTATGAAAATTTTTATTCCAAAACTATTGAAGATTAGTGGATGTTGGTATGACTGACACATTGTAAGTGTATGCTCATTAGACAAGCCCTTAGTGGTGAACCAAGTAAAAATATTTTGTTTTCTTTCAAGATGTGAATGTTTAAATTGTTTCACATTACCATCAGACATGTTTAATAGGTTCCTACCAATTTGGGAACAATATATATCACCTTTGAAGAAAAATTTGATGCCCTGATTCACCCCTCCTCTCTCAGGGTGTTCCAAGGTCCTACACAGATGTCATACTAAACCCTCATAGGAGAGAATTGGCTAACTCAATACATAAAAATGGGACTCAATCACACAATACGAGTCCAAGGAAGCTATATACGGGATAATATCCTATGATGAGGATGTGATTCCACACTAAAAACTCAAAGGAGTGGACCAAGGGAATAAAATCAACTGATACTAGTCCAAGAAAGCTCATAGAAACTCATAATTGAGATGAACTGAGGAAAAGAGGACTCTAACCTGTCCTTGAAGGATCGCATGGGATGTCCCTTGGGGTACTGAAATGTATCAATAATTTTGGTACAAACTGTTTCTAATTCTCACACAACATATACTTTCACAAAATACACGACATGTACCTAAGGGTACAGAACATATAGATGATGAGTTGGAACTGGGTGTGTCACCAGCCCATACCCATGTCTATGTCCATGTAAAAGACATGCCTCTATACCAGGATATGTCCGAGTACATGGATCACCCATGTACTCTGGCTGTGTCATGTACCTATCCATTTATATTCTAATGTATCCTTCAAGATACATGCTGAGTCACTAGGTAAGGGTCACACAGTGTGTGACACGTGTTACACAGTGTGTGGAACTTTTCTGCTCCATAGAAAACCTAGTGCCACAGATAGGCCCCTACATACTGTGTATCTCTATATTACACATTTTTTATATAAAAAATTTATAGAATCCCAGGTTTATTCATGTTTTATTTGGAATCCATCACCACCGCCGCCAAAACATCCCATGAAGATCATATCTAGAGGTTTATTGTCTTCGACATCATCAGTGGTTGGATTCCATCTTTCAATTCGATAGAAATTACTACCTGAAGTGATACCTTAATCATATGCTAAAAACCTACACATAATTTTCTTTGATCCAGTCCCTATTCACTATAACCACCGTCATAACTTGATCTCATCACCAATTAGCACCAAGATTTGTGGTATCAATCAATTTTAATAATAAATAGGTGTGCACAAATTGATTACTTGGGTATTTTTCAAACCAATAGTCAAATAAAACACTGGTGATGAACACATGAAGAACAGTGGGATAAAAAAAAGAAAAAAAAGAGAAGAATGAACCTTAGTTGTGTTTGGGTGGGCTTCAATAATTTTTTGTTAGCATGATGAATGAAGATCAAAAAAATAAAATAAACAATTATCCAAAATCCTGCAAATAAACACATACTCAAAAAATAATTGACCCATGAATTGATCTGTTCAAGTATTTGAGTCATGTTCATCATGGGATAAATCAAGGGGATAAAATCCACATAAATCAAACATCTGAACTTGATTTTGATTGATCATTTACAAAGAATGGCCCCGTGTTGTCATCGTTGGTGAGATCTGCAAACTGTGTTGTCATTAAAAATCCTTGCAATACTCTAATATTCAATCTAGGATCTCTATGTCTGGAAATGTTCCTCTATGGTCTCATCCAAATTATCAAGGTTATGAGGATCACCTTGCGAATTGGATATAGTAGCATATTTATAGAATATTCCAATTTCGTTTCATGAACACACAATAAAATAATTAAATATATAAATTAATTTATTATGTTAGCCTATGAATTTTTTTTCACAAAAACCCTATACTGAAAAATATTATATAACGCCCCGACCCCAGAAACCCAGAGTTGGTTCCTTATTACATATCATTGGCATGATCACAAAAGATCAAGTCTCGAAAGACCGATTAGTTTATTAGCCTTGGAAGTACTAGATACATTCATAAGGTTTATATTACATCATAAAATGGAAAACTACAACAACATTTATTCCATAGACAACACTTAGATCCCATAGACTATCCCTGCAGTTTAGTCATAATATACTTCTTCACATCCTGGAAAAAATAAAACATAGAAAGTGGTGAGCTCAGATGCTCAGTAAGGATAACAATATAGCGAAAACTTTCATAAATAAGCATAAAAATTTAAGGCAATGTATAGAACTAAAACAAAATCCTTTTTAATATAAACTTAATCATAATATGGAAAATATAAATCAAAATAATTCCATTTACTTACTCACATGGATATTCTACAAGTCGAATAATCACATACAATATCAATAGCCACTTTCATAATGATGGAATGCATAATGCTAGACTTTCATAACCACATAGTCAAGGCCTTGTTCCAAGACTACACATATGATTTTGTCAAGGCCTTGTTCCAAGACACTAGTTTGTCTCATGAGACCTACCGATGCATTGAGGAGCTATAGCAGGCTCCTCCTGTCACTTACCAAGTCCAATGCATTCCTCATATGAAAAGGTTTAAACATAACATAAACATTCGTATTAAAACTAGCATACAAAATTTCAATACTTTATACATACACCATGAATGGTGTAAAAGTAACACATCCATAGTCAAACATATCACAAAACCTTCAATACAGTATGGAAGTTTTGTATTATAATAAATCAACTTCAAATAATCTTAAAACCCATCAAAGGATGTTGACATAGATGAAATCAAAACCTTTTTTAGAGAAATATCTCTTTCAATTTTGAAATCATTTAAGAAAACCTTCATTTAATAAATATTCTTATAAGCTTGTAAGGGAAGCTTCGACGATGTTATAATGGTGGGAAATAGACACACCCGCCGTATAAGTTAAAAAAAGACATTCTAAACTTAATTTTGTCAAAAAGGTTATAAAGGACCTTGTTTGGAAAAGGACGACAAGATTCCTTTATAAACATCTTATAAAAGTCAAAAAAGGGTATAAATTACTTTAACCCATATTCTATAAAATATTAATAATGTTTTAAAATACATTTTTAAGAAACAATTATGTGGATAATAAAGAGGCCCCAGTAGATAATTACGTATAAACAACCTCGGATAATGAAGAGATTGTAGAATTAACCCTTACCTTGTAATTTTCCTTGGTCGAGGGTAGGTTAACCTTCTATATAATGGTGAAATAATTTTTATTAAATTATACAAGAATCATATACATTAATATGTTATCATATATTATCTTTTAATATTTCTTTGTTAATAATATTTTAGTATTATCATCGTTTTGGGTGTTAACTGATTCATTTTACTTTATATACTTTGTTACGTAAGTAATTTTTGTTATGTATAGGATGTATCTTATTCATATTCATAATGATATTAATTATTTAAACATTATTTTTAATCATCTAATGAAAATTAGTCTTGAATGGATACGATGGGGAATGAATCTCATTGCGTTTGTGGAGACGGTAATCCGTACGTACGCACGAGCGACAATATCATTCTTTTGATATTAAAATAATATATAAATGGACGGTATATAATATATACAGAATCATTATCATGTTATATTTATTATTTACAACAACTACACATCATTATTATACCCATCCAAATAATAATGTATTGAATAATAATTACACCATGACGCGGAGACAGTAAGTCGTACGTACGCACGTACGATGACATGTCATTAAAAGGATGAATAGAATAATGAATATGGTTATACCATATTTATAATAAAATAAAAATATATAGAATATATTAGATTTATTATTTTATAATGGAAACATCAAACAAAGAGGAAGTGGAAGAAGAAAGGAACTTGAAAGAGGTGATGAAATATTTACCTCTTCTTCGGGTTCTTCCTTTTGATTTGATCAAAAGGGCTCCTTAAGTTTGGTTTCCGACTAAAAGAAGGACTCTAGTATTAAGGGAGGACAGTTTATAGGGTATTTTGGTAGGGGTTTTCTGAGCCAAATGTCTTTGAAGATGAAAATTAGAGAGAAGGGGGAGTGCCCTTTTATAAGAGGGGTGAGGGGAACCTTAGGAAAAGCTAGAAATATTATTTTATAATAAAATAATTTTCGGTTTCTAATGGCTAAAAATGAATTATTTAAAGGATAAGGTTGGGATGAGTTGAAAACCTCTCAACCAATAGGTTTTTGATAGATTTGGGTCACTATATTAACTTTATCTTTTAGATTTAACTCTTAGTTAAATAGTTTGACATTTACCATGTCTCTTTGTATTTTTATATTATATGGTTAATAAACTTACTATAAAATTACAAGTGAACCCCAAGTGGTTCATTAATAATACAACTATCATTATATAAGCCTTTTGTCCGAAATTTAGATTTTTAGGAATAGAATATCAATTAATAATATAATATTTGTTTTAAAAACTCTTTTATGTCAATTTTGACACTATTTGGTATTTTGTTTTTTCTAAATTCATTACAGCATTATTACTTCAAATAAAAATCATATAAAAAACCCTAATATGTCATATTAACCTATAAAATTAGTTGATTTCATAAAAATTCTCAAATTACATTTATTTGGATATTTATAATATCAATTATTTTAATATTTCATTAATTAGGTAATTACTGCATCATCATTGTGTCATAAATAAATTAAATTATTTAATGTCTAAAAAATATAAATAAAATACCATTATGTAGTAAATATTTTTATCTTTACAATTAATATTTATAGTTGAAAATATGACTTATATGACCTCATTTAAAATTGATTTACTAAAAGATATTTGTTTATGTCATTTTTTCCTTTACTTTAAGTTAATTAAAATAAAGTGTCATTATCATTCATAAGTGACTCCATGGGGTACCAAAATCGACCGAAGGATGCCCATGGTCGTCCATGACTCATCAAATAAGGTTAATACAATTGTTAAGGTAATTTTGTATTATTATAATATTATTTTTACCTTGAATTACCCTATTTACCTTTAATCGCGATAAATAAAAGTCAAAAGTTACTATTCACTAAAAATTATTTTCATCTTATTGAACCAAATTTTACTTACTGATATCAACCGTGTCTCTCAAATTTTTGAAATTCAATTCACAGAAGCAGTAAAATTAAGTTTTATGCAAATTTGCAAATGCTCTTAGGAGGTGGGTAAAAGACGGTAAAAGGTTTGATAAAATTTTTATATATCTAAAATTATTATAAAATGAATCCAATTAATTACATTGAACTTATATAGGTATTATATATCTATTTTTGCCTAAAATAAATTTAAATAAAATAAATAATTATTTAAATAAAAAGTCAGTTTTAAACAATAACTCGATGTTTTTCACTATTCATCAAAAATTGAAAGTTTTCAGAAAAATACCAAAAATTAACCCTAAGATAATTTTGATATTCTGAATTAAAAAATGAATTATATTTTAGAAATTTCAAATAATATAAGTTTCATTAATTAATTTAAAATTAATCCCTGTTGTCAAAACCAAAAGGCGTATTTTTAAGAAATAATAACTATCAAAAGATTGACACTTGTTTATGTCCAATTTCAAAGTGAAAATACTTAAAATGACCATAATTAGATTAAATGGTAAAAATATAATTCAAATATACTTCCAAACCATTAAAAGTTATTATTAAACACGATAATGTTTTTGATTAAAAAAGTTGTTTTCAGTTAAAATATAGTATTTTTCACTATTCACCCAAATATAGAAGTTATCAGAAAAACACTAAAAATTTATTGAAACTAAATTATTATGTACCGATTCTAAGTAAGAAGTTTATTTTTTCAAATTAAATATATAAAAGTTTCAAATATTGGATTTAAAAAAGGGTTCGCCATTAAAAGGCGGTAAATTGTATTTTTTGAAAAATATTTCTTTTATCTGAAAAAAATGAATTTTTTCTTAAATTATGTCTAAGAAACTCATAATATGGATTCTAAAATTATAAGGATTATATAAAGTTCAAAATTCAGTTAATACTATTCATAACCACTTTTGAATGACTAGTTTGGTAAGTCGTGGTGCGCTTGAACTCAGTGTTGCCTGTAGTGCAAGTTATTGAATTAGTTTGAAGAAATAACATACTATGAAATCTTGGGGTGTTACATATTATGTCATTCCTAAGGTAAAACCCACATTCTAGACATAATGATGGTCTCATATTTCCAAATTTAGACTCTTTTTCGGTGTTATTCTACTTTTTTAGGAAAACTATGCATGTGAGATATTAATATATTTAATATTTTTATAATATCAATTCGTGGCTAACCGGTCCTCATATTCTTATTCCGTATCAGCTCCTATATTCATAAATATTCCTAGAAATATTCTAAAATAATACATGGAAATAATAGAGGCATTACATTCTCCACACCTTCAAGATTTTTCATCCCAAAAAGTGAAATAACAACTCACAAAAGAGCATACTGAGCTCTCAAGTAAGCCTCTCACTCCCACAAGATCTCCCAATGGTTTCTCATGCTATAAAAAATAGTAAACTATAGAAAACCTTGCCCAAAAAGGGCCTTATCTTACCTATTATTAACACCATAGGGTCCTTGAATGGGTATCTACATCCTCAATGCTCATCTCACCCATGTTGATAATGAAACATTATATGGATTCCCAGTCAATTACTTTGTAGGTTTTGGTTGTTGGAGGTGTTCAGAGGATGCTCAGAGGATGTTTGGAGAAGTTCAGTTGCTAAAGGTTGGAATAAGAGGGATTACACGTCGTGTAACTAGATTACACGATGTGAAATTTAGTTTCACAACTTTTCTAGGAAGTTCCATGGTGTGTAAATATTTTACATGACATGAAGAAGAGTTTCATGACATGTAATATTTCAAGGTTAGAAAAATTAAATTAAATGAAGAAGCGACATGTTTTTTCAGTAGAAACCATACCCCGAGTATTACACGACACGAAAGGGGATTACATATCGTGTAATAACCTAACAATGTGTAGTTTTAAAAATTCTATTCCATCCAAACCCTCATTAATTCATATGTTCTTTCCTTTTCATATTATTTTGGGTGAACCCTAGATGCCCAAAGGTGTCCTTAAATCCCTTCTTCATCTATCTTTGATCCATTGACCCTGGTGGATGTTTGTTGGAAATCTGTGGTTGATCTGTGGTGATTTCTCTCTCCCTTATCACCCGTATTCTTCCATTTTTCTCCTATGGGTCTACTGCGGTGGTGTTTCATTGATTTTTGGTATGCATTGCGTTTCTTTTTTAATGAATCCTTGGTGTAGTATAGGTTGATCTGTATTTTTTTTGGTACGAAAATGTTTTCTAGGAATTCTTTCTCACCATGTAGTACAAAAATCTTCCTAGAGGTAGGATTCCCTTTATTTCTCTTTATTGTGCATCATGTGGGAGGGGATTTACATTTTTTATCTATAAATTGTGGTTGTTACGAATTAAATTAAAGATAAATAATTGGTTAATTTAATTGAAATGGGAAATGGTGTTTGATATTCATATTTTTATAACTTCAATGTTTTTTGTAATATTGTCATTATATAGGATAAACACCCCACTAAAAATTGTGGTCATTGGTGGCTTTGTTTGTGATGGATACATCTGTTGCAGTTGTTGCTTTGTTAGATATTTTTTTTGGTATCATCTTTAATGAAAATTGGTTAATTACTAATACTTGGATAATGAATTGGTTGCCCCAGGAATCATTTTGTGTGATAACACCCCAAAGAAAAGCATAGGAATATGATAATTGTTCTTATAAACCTATAAAGTGTTTTATAATAATGTGATGTGTGTTATTTTGTGGTCTTTACATGTGGTGGAGTGGATGGAATATGGTTGTATAGTGGGGTTGTGATGGGAATGGTGTGATTATGCATTAGGGTGGAAAAAATGGTTTTGCTTTGATATTGTTTCTGATGCTTTTCACTAGGGCACGCACATCCGTCCATTTGGGGAGAATGATGATGCACTGACTGTTTCCCTACATTTCATCTTTCCAAAGGTGGGCGACATCCGTCGCTTATTTAGTGACGTTTTCTCCTTGATCGAAATAAGATGATGGGATGTTGGTTCCTCCTTCTGTGGATTCCTCCTTGAAACTCGTCACCTAGTCTGGGTATCCATTATAGATTAAGAAGTTGTTCGTGAAACTCTTCCCAGTGCCATATCTTCATGGACACCGGTTAATCACACTGCTTCTGTCAGGACATTCCAAGGGGTCCAGTCAGGGCAGCAACATTCAGTTGGGGGAGTAGTCACGTTGGACATCACTGGCGTGTCTGGATGCTGGAACACTATCGTTTTTGGGTTTCTTACCCTTATTATAGGGCTTCTTGAGGGTGCAGAAGCTTGAGGCATACCACATCGAATGCAGGGAATTTTATCCCATAGGCATGTATCTGAGGTTTTCTTTAGCTTCCCATGTTTTACATAGGGTATGTCACAGGTTTAACGTCTAGCGAAGATAGATCAGATTAACCAGAACACTAATAGGAGTGGATTAGATGGGTGCAATCCCTGGAGGAAACACTGATTTTGGGGATAACGCGTGGTTAGTTACCTGATTATTTCTAAAGGGAATGGGAAATGTGGTGGCATGATCCCACCGGGATGTGGTGGCTCGGGTAAGAATAAAGATGGATAATGGATGGTTAAGTGAAGTTGATGGAGAATGAGATAGAGTCTTCGAGGACGATAATGATGTTGGTCTTGAGCCTCGAAGAGACCTCCTACATATCCCTATGGTAGGGAATCAAAGTCCACATAGTTCAGGATAGAGGAATAGAATTGGGGTGTGCGTAGAGGAAAAAAACCCAATGTTATATTGGGGCTTACGTGTGGTTAGCTGCCCGAGGTTTGTCTTACACCATTGGGGCAGACCAGAGATGTGGGTCCCAACGAAAGTGATGACAACAGCTTACCATAAATTCCAGAGTACAATGGCTTACCACTAGATGGGATTGACAACAACTTACCACTTAATGAGATTGAAAAGACTTACCACTGAATGGGGATCACAATGACTTACCCTTGTATGTGATTGACAATGACTTACCACTGAATGAGAATCACAACGGCCTATTGTTGCCTAAGGATCACAATGGATTACCACTGAATATGGAACAATTTAGTGTCATGTAGGAAAAAAGGGGCGTACAGTTTAACATCACGCAGGATGGGGTGAACTAACTTGAAATGGTTGGAACCAATGAGTGTTGGGATTGAACCTCAGGGAGGCTTCCTACATACCTTGCCTTGGCAAGGATCAAATTCCACATAGTTCGGAAGGATGGTTTGGTGAACTAACGTGAAGATGGTCGGGACCAATGGATGGTTGGCTTGAACCTCAAGGAGGCTTCCTACGAACCTTACCTTGGCAAGGATCAATGTATACATAGTTCCAATGGTTGGAACTGATGTGAAGGGGTTCAGAACCAATAGATGGTGGGCTTGAACCTCAGGGAGGCTTCCTACATACCTTGCCTTGGAAAGGATCAAAGTCCATGTAGTTCAGGAGGAGTGGGAACCGACGTGAAGGGGGTTGGAACCAATAGATGGTGGGCCTGAACCTCAGGGAGGCTTCCTACATACCTTTCCTTGGCAAGGATCAAATTCCATGTAGTTCAGGAGGTGGGAACCGATGTGAAGGGGGTTATAACCAATATATGATGGGATTGAACCTCAGGGAGGCTTCCTACATACCATTCCTTGGCAAGGATCAAATTCCATGTAGTTCAGGAGGAGTTGGAACCAACGTGAAGGGGGGTCAGAACCAATGGATGATGGGCTTGAACCTTAGGGAGGATTCCTACGTACCTTTCCTTGGTAAGGATCAAAGTCCACGTAGTTTAGGAGGAGTGTTTGGGGCTTACACTCTAGGCTTCTTAGAGAGAATTCCATGGTCATTTCTTGCTCTAATCTCACGTGAGTCATGATTGGTGTGCGGAACAAGAGACAATAAAGACCTGACGATAACATCGCTAAAGGTGAGTTCGTGGGAATTGGAATGGGGATGACACGTAGTCAGCGACCCAAAATGGAAACAGGGGCTTACACGTGGTTAGTATCCCAGGGATATGGATATTGTGACTTACTCTAGGGTGGAGGCCTGGTGTCGACAAATCCCAAAGGGAGGTGGATTTGGAACTAGGGAAGAGAGGGATTCTGTGCCTATCCCCCCTCTCTTGTCCTTGGTACTGAAGAAGAAATGAGGATAAAGGATGTTGCATCTTGCAAGAAAGGCTAAGGTCTTACACCGAGGTGGTTTCCCTTTCCCCACGGGCAGACGTCGCTCCGATAAAGGAGAATCTCATTCAATGTGAGGAATTATCTCTATCCCCTAAAGACCAGTGGGCATAGATAATGTCCTAGATAGGGCACCCCGCATATGATGCATGGGGTGAGGCCACAGTTTAACGTCATGTGCTGAGGATGATGGTGTTTGGTAGTTTAACATCCTGCATCTCGGACGATTTGGGTTCTCTCTGCACCCCTAGGACTTACATAACTGATACCTCCCCACCCTTGAGGAAGGGAAGACATCAGCAATGTACGGGTGAAGGGGTGTTATGGAGTGATACAATGAGGGGCCCATGTTAACATGGCTATGTGAAGAAGAAATAGCCGTTAGTGTGCCTATGAAAAAAAGCATGAGGCGAAGCAACACAACAGGAAGCACCACCCAAGGGTTTTTGAAATTACTTTGTGAAAACCTGTAGGGTCACATGGGAAAAGGAGTTTCAGAGGAAAGGGGTTAATAGGTAGAAGCCTCGTGAAGCTCTGGTGATCTATGTAGTGGAGGGGCTTCAAGAAGGGGTATGCTTCATGAAGTGAAGTGACCTAGCCTAGGCATAGGGAATTGGTTCACATGGAAGGTGCTTCATGATGTGGAAAGGCATTCGCGGAGGAGGTCTTTGTGAAGAAAGGGTGCCCTATGAAGAATAGAATTGCGAAGCAATGTGATTCGCAAAGCATAGTGACACTACCTTATCACGTGGATCACATGTGCATGGAAGGTACTTCACGAAGCATAAGTTCTCCACAAAGACCCGAGTCTCCTTGGGGATCCCCTTCCTTTGCAAAGGCCCGTAGGCTCCACGAAGTGTATCCCTCTTTCCAGAGGGGCTCAATTCAAACCAAGGGAGAGGTACTTTGCGAAGCTAAAATACCTTGAGGAGCTCAGGGTTTATATAACTGAATTTGCTTTGGGATTTGAGAGCTAAGAAGGTGAAAGGTTGGAGGATCTCTCCTTTGGGCTAAATGTGATCCTAGTATTTATAGGAAAGAGGCGACGTGAAGTAGAGCTCACTGGGAACAAAGACACGTGACATTTTCTCATAATCGTTAAGCCTCCCGCCTCTATGATCCGAGGCAAGTTCGAAAATGTCAAAGGGGCTTGCGGAGCCTCCCACCTCCTTGCTCCACGACGGGTTCAAAAATGTCAAAGGGGCTTTCGGAGCCTCCCGCCTCCTTGCTCCGCAACGGGTTTTCAAATGTCAAAAGGGATCGCGGTGCCTCCCACCTCCTTGCTCTGCGGTGGGTTTTCAAATGTCAAAGGGGCTCACAAAGACGCCCATATCCTTGCTCCACAGCAGGTTCACAAACATCAAAGGGGCTCGCAGAGCCTCCCGTAGTCTTTCTCTGTGGTGCCTTCATAGAGGGGAAGCTTTGAGCTGGCCACGAGGCTTAAAGGGATCTACAAACAAGCTTCGCGAGGAAGCCTTTAAAGCCTTTTGTTTGATCTTGTTCTCCCCAAATTTTGGCACCAACAAATTCCCCCCCTTAGACTGGGAGCTGAGGAGAAATATAGGGTCAAAGTCTGAGGGTCAATTTCCAAAATTCCTTAGCAAATCACGAATCTGACTCATGAAGGAGTCTCGCGAAGCGGAGGGGCGGCGTATGGGTTGAGCGCGCCGTGAAGCTTGCTTTAGTCGGACATGCCGCAAAGCACTGGCGGTCCTCGATTATAAATAGAGGAGGTTAACCTATCTTTTTTCCTTTCTCATCTCCATGATTTTGACTTTTATCACTCTTGATTCGCGAAGCTCCACATACTCCATGATTGTTCTCCGCGAATCGGGCCTTATACTTCACGGAGCACAATGTGTTTTTTTTGACTTCACGATGGCGAGTTCTGTGGCTTGTGTTTGAAGGATGGGGAAGGGCTTCTCGAATAGTCTTCATGAACGACCACCATGAATGAGCTCTGCAAAAGAGATCCACGAACCAAAACCAAAAAATTCTCAAACTCAAAAACAGAATGGCTCACCAAGAATCTTCTAGGGGGTCCTTGCAAATGCTTCCCTGAGGGAAGAGATAGTGGATAGCTTAGGTATATAAGAGTTTGTGCGGAGCCATTCTGACCATAATTAGTGGTGGAGCTGCTGTCGGAAAGACAAAAGAACTATCCAATGTGAAAGAGGATTCCTCTGTATGGATTTGGACTGAGGGATGACGTCTTCATCCCTAAAGTGAGTAGGGATGATCCAACTTACTGGTTCAGGAGCACTTCATGCCAGCGCTAGTGGTTCAGGGCGGCTGACGGCCATGCCTGCCAGGACTTCATGCCTGTCAACACTGACTATCTTTACAATCATCTGAAAAATGTTTGGGAAGGAACTACAGCCAGAGACACCCCCCCTCTGTACCACACCATCTTGAAGGTAGCTTTGAGGAACCTGAGAAAGGGGTGGTCCGATGAGTGGGATCTACACCAGGGTGGCAACTTCTTTGACGATTGGGCTTGGTCCTACTGGGTAGGTGCCTCATGCGAGGAATTCATAGTAGAGATAAGAAGAGTGGGCCTGTATAAGGTAGCTTGGGCCTCCAAATTCCACATCTATCAGCCAAATTAGCTGATGTCGGAGTTGCTGATAAGATGGTCATCGAGGACCAATACCTTCTATTTGCACCACAGAGAGGTCGGCATTAGTTTATGGGATGTGCATCAGATCTTGGGGGTCCTGATACTGGGGATGATGTATGATGGGTTATTCCCTGTTATGGGTGCGTGGGAGGATCCAGAGAAAATTCTACCACTGGCGATGACTTTGATGAACCTTGTACAGAGAGAGGACAAACAGTCGGTAAGGGATGTCCACTTCAAACGGTAGTTCAAGCTGTTCCTGAACTTTCTGGAAGATAGGCGGTTTCCAGTGAGGCCTCGAACTTGCCCAAAGGGGACCCAACAGGGAAAGGAGAACTCATAATGGAATCTCTTAGAGGATAGCCAGTGTAAAATCTAGGAATTCAGCGTCAACACCGAGAAGTAACCGGTATTCATGTTGGCTGCATTCATTGCGGCACTCATCAGTGGTTGGATCCTACCAGTGAGAGACATGAACATGGGTGTGTGACCAAGCATGTTTATCATGGAATCCATGCTGGTGATAGGAGGGTGGGTCAAACTCAGGATCCCGATGCTCACCAAGATGTAAAAGATGCTATGGAATATCAGCAAGGGAAAGAAGCCACATAGAATATGCGGTTCATTCCACCTCCTGTATGGATGGATAGTGGCACACATCAGGGAGGGGGGTCTATGAATACCCAAACCCCATCTCCCCTCCATGATCAAACTTCCACCCATCCATTATGAATTCCTCAGGGAGATTTCAGCCTTGCTGACCGTGCTGTCGGTATTGAACTAGGTCTGGAAGGTAGAGGAGTTCAACTTCCACCCATTCCCATTGCCCACGGGTGTATTCACTGATGACAGATAGGGAACATAAGAGCATTGGTCCTACCTTCTGGCCTTTTGAGGTGAATTCTTGGTGGCATGGGTGGACTGTGAGCCCCTCTGTGAGCCATACACCCCACACCTATATGCAAGGTAATTCCAGTGTATGCAGCGGTTGACCTCATGGGTCTACTTGGGGGTGAAATATGAGAAGCACCCATGTGTGATGAGGCAGATGTGGCTCATGTTCACATAGGAATATCAGAAGATGCGGAATGAGCTACCTCCACCCATAGCCATCTTCAGGTTGGTGAAGGAGTATGCCAAAATCTAGGAGGCGGCCTACCTAGGGGAGATGTTGAAGTGGCCAACCGTTTGGGCCAGTGATGGTGTGCCTCCCCAACCTCGAGGCCGGGTCCACACGGTGTTAAGGACATCTCGTGATGGTGGGGCTACCATGGCAGTGAGGCCTGTACCGGTTGAGGGGGAGGCAGCGGCAGTGGAATCAGTGGTCCTAGAAGAGAAGAGTTATCTGGAGGATAGCCCACCAAAAGGATTCCACAGAATATCCACCCAGGATTTGGGGAAGTGGCTACACCATATAGACATGCCAGAGAATATTGTCTTCCAGGAGGCCTGGGACATCTGAGATATCAACATGAAATTCCTCATCCCATATGAGATGTGGAAACACTTGAAACATCTCGGGAGGTATTTTCTGGGGATAGGCCCTGTCAGGGCTAGATTTGCAGTATCCTAGGTGAAGGCGGAGAAATACCTAGAAGATTTGGAGGACTTTGTGCACTCTTGGGGTACCCCACGTCCAATGAAAGATCGGGTAAAGGTGTTGTTGGATCATACGACCCCTCCTCAGTTGTTGGCTACTGAACTGAGGGATCACTTCCCTTTGACGGAAGGATCAGACGAGTCCTCCTTGGGGGAGGAGGTCGGTAGAGGGAACCCTTTGGAGGTGGGTGAAGTTGGAAATTCAGACCCAGAACTTGAAGAGTTTGCAGAGGATCCTGAGGTAAAATCCTGAGTCCCTTCCCTAGGATCTACTTCCAGATTAATTTGGACCCCTCACTAATATTTTAACTGTGCAGGAGGTCCTCATATGAAGAACCCGTTCTCTCCCCTTAGTAGATGAAGATGTGGGGACTTTGGGATCTACGCCTGCGGCTATGGTGATTACCTCATATAGCGGGGCCAAGACACCTAAGTTGGTTCCCCCGAAGTCTTTAGATTTACCTAAAATATACGAAGGGACATTCCTCCAGGTCTCAATGGTAAAAACCCAGGAGAGAGACCACCAATTTGATCTCTGTAAGTCCCCTTGAAAAAAGAATTCAATCCTGCCACCCATTGATCAGGTTTACTGACATCCATGAACTTCTGGGTATGCACAGTTGTTCAAATGGCCTGGGCTACCTTGGAAAGGCTGGTTGGTACTCCCAACGGCACCTTTCCCAGGGGAATTGCAGTGGCTGTGGAAGTGGATATTCAGACCGACCAAGCTGCGGCGCTCCCTATCTCCAATGGGACCGTTAGCTGGGCTGATCCTAATATTATTGAGGTGGGATCCGATGATAAAGATTGATTGGACAACGTGGGTCCTATCATACCCGAGCAAACACTAGATGCGGACCCTGCTGATGAGTTCTTGGGGGTGTTCCCTGTGTATGAACCTGCCAACCCCATGGATTGGTACGAGATGACCTCTAATTAAGAGGACCTCAAGATAGTCTGCTGCTGGTCATAGAATTTGATCAAGCACTTTATCGATGACACCCCTTAAGCACAATGGGTAGACCAGATGGAGAGACTTCGTTCGCGACTGTACGAACTATGCGCTGGGAGAGTGGATTCCTAGCGTCCCCACATGATCGTCTGACAAATCATGGTATAGAAGATATGTGAATATGACCACATCCTCAGTGTGGGTTAGCAATAGAGAAAAGAGGTGAACATGAAGAAGCTCTAGGAGGTAGAAAACGAGATTTAATGGTTGTACATCCGGGAAGATGAACATTCTTCTTCCCTCAACACACAATCATATATTATATCGCATCTAAAGGCCTAGATAGTGGAGGACAAAGAGCACATGAGGAAAGCCTCCAAAGATATGACAATTATCCTAACCAATGAGAAGAAGGCACAGATCACAGCTGACAAACTGCGCCCCATCACTGCCGAGGAGGAGCGAGAACTGAATAGGTGATAGAGAATCCTGGACACCACCAGCCAAAGGGTGGTAGAGCTGCAACACTCTTTTGATGGGGTAAACCAGTCCATGGGAGGGGTTGATCCTCAGGTAATGTGATGAATTTAACTTTTGAATTCACCTTCATGTTTTTGACTATTCATGCTAGATGCATGCATGAGTTTTTTTATTCATTTTTGGTCTACTACACTTCTGTTAAATTCATGGATCATCCAGCGATCAGTCCCTAAGCTCACGCAGGTCGGGCCTAATGCAAGAAACAAAAGATGAACACCTTGTCATTTCGTCTGAATATAAGAGTGCAAACCAAGATTCAAGAATTAGGGTTTTGAACAACCAATACGGATTTCCGGGAAGCAAGGTAGAGGCCCAACTAGAGGAGGAAGACCTCAGAACAATCGACGTTCCGTCTTCCCAATGTGTTCTAGTGCACGAGCGGGGTAATGCTAGGGGAATTTGAAATCAAACTGAACATAAGGGAGTGGAAAGTGTGAATCATGATACCCCAGATTTGGAACACTGTGGGGGTGGCATGGCAATGAAGGATAACAAGTAACCGCATTCGAAATGAATTATCCTTATTATGTTAGCCTGAAATGGAGATAACAAATGAGGGCTGGCCATTGACCATATTCGAAACATGGGGCCTGACTCGAAACGTCATCCATTGGTCTTATAGAATGTTGGCCCAAAAAATTAAGTGATCCATAGTCCAAGCATCCATACTATTAGGGGGTTATTTTAGATGTGAAAGGGACGGGGTTCTGAATAAAGGGCATGCAAAGCATGGAGTGTGGAGTGATGGGTTGTTTGAATGGATTCCAATACTCTTGAAATCATGCCACCATGGTGGAAACACATTAGGTGGGTATATCTATCTGATCAGGGATTAAACATACTTCTGAGAAGGACCTCTCCAGTAAGGACTTGGAATGATCTACAGTTTCATGTAATACAAATGCGGATGATAGGTGCGTAGTTTAAACGTTGTATAGTGAAGATGATGCACATAGTTTAAAGGTCATACTATCTGGACCAGGATTGGGACTAGGGGGCCAGAAGGGTTAATGAACCTGGGGCTGGGCCCAAGGTGAAACACCTGGATGTCTCTACGTATACCATGAGGATGAGAATCAATCCAAACGTAGTTCTTGAGATCACAATTTAACATCATGCAGGATGATGAAACACATGTGTGGCATGGTTGTGCCAGTATATAACCTACCAAAACTACTAATCCCACATGATTCATGCTCGATGTGGGAAACAAGGAGTAGTGATGGGACTTTCCTAGCACAGAAAGGCACATGTTAGGGGTGATGGGATTCTAGGTGAATGACATCCAATAATGCCAATCCACCTACTTGACGCACCTTGACGCACGAAGAGGTAAAGCCGAGTATGTTGGAATTCCACTTGAACATAAGGAAGTGGAAGTATGTGAATCATAATTCTCAAGATCTGGACCACATTGATGGTGGCGTGATGATAGGGGATACCTTTTTACCATGTTCTAATCACAATATCTGTTTTGTATTAGCCTGGAATGGGGACATACAAATGAGGGTCAACTGCTGACCATGTTCGAAACGTGGGAATTGTCGAAAATGTCATCTGAGGTCCTCAGGGACATTGGACTAAGACGGTAGGTAAGCCAATGTGGCATGAGACCTAGCCTTAAAGGGAATCCCTTCAGATGTGGAAGAGGATGAGGATCTAAATAATAGGCTCACGAATCTTGGACATGGAACGAGGGAATTTCCCTGTGAAAATTCCATACTTTGAGCTCTTTTCCATAATGCATCTGAGTAGGACAATAAGACGTATCAGATAAAGGGAGTCAATCCCCCCTCTAAGGAAAAGGGTCTTGAGGTTTCACGCTTTCAACTTAATGGTCATAGGATGGTCCATTAAGGGGGGATTGATTTAATGGACTGTGCACAGGGTGGCGAAGTTGCCAAACGTGATGCACAATTCTTATAGGGAGATCTTAGTTTAGGGTTATAGAACTCAGACAAAGTTGAAAAAAAAGACATGGGGGGAACATGGAACGACTATTGAAAAACCCAACATGAACGAGAATCCATGAGGTACTATCCACACTATATGTTCCCAAAGACATATCCCATGAGATGCCTGGGCATTCCTATGTATCCCATGAGGATGGGAATCAAGAAATATGTAGTTCTTGAAGATGTCGTGCAGTTTAAAATCTTACAACAAGGATGTGGAGTGGTCTTAGTTTATGGTCATAGAGCTCAGACCATGAATAATTGGAAGAGTGAGACACTTTGTGAATTAATCACTAAAACCTGATGTGAATGATGACGATAGGAGTCCGTATCACCACAATTTGCTCCCCGAGAGAGTTCTAAGTTAGGGGACCAAAAATGAAAGTTTGGCTGGGCCCAAGGAAAAGTTCCCAGACATTCTTATGTACCCCATGCAGATGGGAATCAAGATATACATAGTTCTAAGTCTGGCCCTTTCACCAAAAGAATTTACATTTGATAGATCTTATTTGTCCTTTAGGATGAATGTGTTTTTTTGTGAAGCGAAATACGTAGGATAGAAAGGCCAGACATTTCCACAAGAATCAAGCCATATGCAGGCATTGAAAAATGTTATGGTGGGTTAACAATACTAAAAATGATTTCCCCTCAAGTGAGGACACCCCGATGCAGTGTTGTTTCTCATCGTATGGACAGGACGATAATGTCACAGTTTAGGGTCATGTGATGGGACCAACCATTCACTTTAACGTCGTACAGTATAGACGTAATAGTTTAAAGTCATGTGGGACTAGGAAACATATTTTAGATTCATATGGGCCAGACATATGCAAGTGATATGAGGTTCAAGATGGAATGTTCACGGTGTGATAAAGCATACCCGACGTGAATGAGGATGAGACCCACATCACATTGTGTGTGATTTCAAGAAAGAAACCTTGAGCCGAGGGTTCAGAAAAGGTTAGATAATATGGGGTAGGAGAGACTAGATCTTAGTTGAGATGTACCCAAAGATGAGATGTCTGGGAATTCCTACGTATCCCATGAAGATGAGAATCAAGCCATATGTAGTTCTAGAAAGTGCATTTTAACATCATGCAAGACAACATACAATTTAATGTCATGCGGGACATCATACGGTTTAATGTCATGTGGGACATAAGGAAGGAGGGACTAGATCCTTGAAGGGGAGTACATGGTGCAATTATTATAAATTCGACGTGAACTAAGGTATAAGACCACATATGCCACACCATGCGGTCCTATAAGATTCAGGGACTAAAAGGCATAATAGAAAAGATAAATTAGTGGAACTCGAGCTGGACCCAAAGACGAGATGTTTGGGAATTTTTACATATCCCATAAGGATGGGAATCAAGACATATGTAGTTTTAAAGAGGGGACGTATAAAGAGATCTTAGTTTAAGGTCTTAGAGCTCAGACCATGGAGAAGAAGAACTCTTCCAAGTTGGCGCAAACCTCAATCCAATCCCTAAGCCCACGTGAGTAAAACTCGGTGTGGGAAATAAGGGCGGAAGGAGCCTTTGCAACACATGGAATACACATAAAGGGGAATTCAGTGCAGATCCCCGAACAATTCCTCACTGCGGCTTTGTCCTCCTAATGTGAAAATTCCCACTGAGGGATAATACCAAGAGTGTAAAAATTTAATTTGGACATGATGGGGTGGAAAATGATTTGAATCATGTAACCGAAATTTAAGGCTTGATGGGGTTGGCATGAAGATGGAGGACGACTGTTGAATGTATTTGAAACACATCATCCATATCGTCTGACCTGAAATAGGAACAACAAATGAGTGTTAACCGCTGAACGTATTTGCAATGTGGGACTTGTATCAATTTATTGTTTGAAACCCTCGATGGCGTTGGCCTGTAATGGTGGGAGAGCCCTTGGTTCGATCATTCATTCCATTTGGGGGTCCCTTCGGATGTGAAAGATAATGTAATCCTGAATAAAGGGAAACACGAAGCCTGAAAAATGGGTGAAAGCATGTCCAGGTAGAATCTGACACTCTAGGCTCTGAACCAGAGTACTCCTGGGCACATTGTCGAATCACTGAAGAGGGTCAAAGGACCCAACTTAAGAGAATATGACTTGAAAATATGAGTGTATGGAAAGGGAGTTAAGGTTGCTTAGGAGAGAGAGGTATGTGGAATAGTTGTTACAAACCCAACGTGAATGGGGACATAAGACCATAACACACCATATAACCCTCTCCTGGAATAAAGTAGGTCAAGGGGCCATGATGATAGGGAGGTCACTAATAGATGGGGTTAGACCCAAAGACTACACATTCGGGCGGTCCTATGTATCCCATAAGGATGGGAATCAAGCCACACGTAGTTCTAGAGAAGGATGATGTGCATTTTATTATCATGCAGTAAGGACGCAAATAAGGGAAAGATACCCCAATGAGGGACGTGTATGACATGATGAGTAACCTGACGCGAATGAGGGCATAATACCATACCACACCATACAATCCTAAGTGAGAACTTGGGATAGGGGCCCGATAAGGCCGAGGGACTAGAGGCTGGGCCATGGACAGAATGTCACAACCATGTTGCAGTTTAACATCTTGTAGTGAGGAAGATGGTGATCTTTAGTTTAAGTTCATAGATCTCGGACCATAGATTCTTAGTTTAATGTCATATGCATGGGAAATCTGAGTAAAGAGGGTGAATCATTATGGCTGTGGAAAACCACAAAATGATGATGATGATATAGGATAGTTGTTGACCATGTTCACAGCACAATATTCGTATCTATGTGATCTTAGGTTGGGGAAAAAAATTGAGCATTGACCATTGACCATATTCACAACATAGGACTTGTATCAATTTTTCACTCACAATCCTCAAGGGCGATAGACCGTAATGGTAGGAGAGCCCTTGGGCTGAGAATTCATGCCATTCGGGGGTCCTTTTAGATATAGAAGATGATGGAAATCCAAATGATGTGGATCACGAAGCATGGCAGGGCCCGTGCTTGAAGAAAGGATGATAAACTGAGGGATGTCTCAAATGGGGGATGTGCAGCATGGAAAAATAGCCCGACGCGAATAAGGACATGATTCCATACCACACCACACACTCCTAAATTTGAACTCGATCTAGAGGGGCGAAAGGGTTGAGGGACCTGAGGCTGGGCATCCTGGCCAACTGTAGCCAAATGACCTATTATGTGGGTATTGCATTACCTCAGCTTCTAAGACCGCATAAGCAATGCTCGGTGGGGAAAACAAGGAGTAGGACTAGGCTCTCCCCATCACATAAGGGTCCGATAGATGGAATCACACTCCTGCCCGAGGCAGGCCGAATCTTGAAGAGATAGTGGGGTATAATGATCCACTACACTCCATTTTTGGGACATATAGAGGTGATAACAATTAAAAAGGATATTTGTTGACCAGGTTCGAAACACAACATCCATATCGTGTGACCTGAAATGGGAACAAAAAATGAGCATTTACTGATGACCATATTCGCAACGTGGGACTTGTATCAATTTTTTGTTCGAAATCCTTGAGGGTGTTGGCTCGAAATGATAGGATAGCCCTTAGTCTAAGTATGAATAACATTCAGGGGACCTTTCAGGTGTGAATGATAATGAAAACCTAGATGATGGAGTGTGTGGAGCATAAATGTTCCCATGAAACTTAATGTCAAGATAGACAGTAGAAGAGGTGGGGATCTTCAGGGAGGAGGGATACACGGTACAGTCATGATGAACTCAATGTGTATGATGGAAAAATCTTGTACCACACCATGTGCTTCGACCCAATGGGGGGTCCTGAAGTTTGGGTATGGGCCTACGGATGAAATATTTGGGTGTTCCTACACATCCCATAAAGATGGGAATCAAGCCATATATAGTTCTGAAGGCCATGCAGTTTAATGTTGGGTGGTGAGGATGTGGGAGGAGAGAAGAACGAGGGAGGGAACATGGTGAAATCATTGTAATTCAGACATGAGTGGGGCCAAAGAATCCTATATGAAACCATGTGGGATCCTCCAAGAGAACTACACCCAGATGGGATATTCAAAGAGGACACTAGGGCTGGACTCGAGATGAGGCGTCTGAGCGTTCCTACGTATCCCATGAGGATGGAAATCAAGCCATACATAGTTCTTGCGGTTTAATGTCTTGTAGGGTGACACATAGTTTAAAGTCATAAGGGACTACATACAATTTAGCGTCATGCGGGACGACATACAGTTTAGTGTCATGTGACATGACATATAGTTTAAGGTCATGTAAGACTGGATGGTTTAAGGTCATGTAGGACCCAATAGTTTAAGGTCATGTAGGACCACAATACAGTTTGGGGTCATGTGGGACCGTACAGTTTAAGGTCATGTGGGACCATGTGACTCAGACAAAGTATTTCTGGAGGAACTTGGCATTGGTGGGAGGAGTTGTACGCTCACCATCCATGGTAACTAGGGAGTATGCTCTATTGGAGTAAACCTTGTGAATGATGTAAGGTCATTCCCATTTGGGCGCCAACTTGGGTGTTTTCCTGCCAGGTATCATTGGTGTTCTCAAGGATAACACCAAGTTGCCTTGCAAGGAGTAGAGGCAAAATTTATTGTTGAAATCTCTAACTATCCTATTTTGATGCCTTTCCAGATTGTGCAAGGCACAAAGCCTATTCTCATCAAGCGCTTCCAACTCAGCCAGACAGATTTCAACTACTTTATCTAGTGCTTTCTGATCATAGAAAGCTATGTGCAATGAGGGAAATTGAATATCTATGGGTAGGATGACCTTTGTTTTATACACCAGGGAATATAGGGTCACCTGGGTGGAATTACGAGTCATCCTACGATAAGAAAAAAGGGTGTTGGGGAGCCTGTTCAGCCAACTCTTCTTGTTCTGACCAACCATTTTCTGCAGAATTTTAGAGAGGGTTTTTTTGAATTCCTTGATCTATCCATTTGATTGTTCATGATAACAGGGGGTATGGTTAGAACGGATGTTGTACTTAGCGTACAGTTTCTTCATCCCAACTGCCTGGAAGTTTGTGCCGTTATCGGTGAGGATGGTGTGAGGGACTCCAAATTTGTAGATATTGTTGGAGCTCACAAATTTATCGATGGAATGGGTCTTGACCTCCTTGAGTGGAACTGACTCTACCCACTTAGAGAATAAATCCGTAGTAGTCAGGATGAATCTGCACTGGTGAGCTATCACTGTTGGATATGGTCCCATGACATCGAGTCCCCATACCACAAATGGCCAAGAGTTCTTGGTGGAGTGGAGAGGCTTTGGTGACCGATGCATGAAGTTAGCATGAATTTGGCACGCATGACACCTTTTGGTGAACTCGATGCAGTCATGGATCATAGAGGGCCAAAAGTACCCCAATCTCTAGATCTGGTGAGATAGTTTCTTCCTGGTCTGATGAGCCTCACAAGAACCGGCATGAACCACTTGCATGACTTGGGAAGGCTCAACTCCTTGAATGCAACGAAGGAGGACCCCATAAAACTTGCACTTGTGTAGGATCTGCTCACGACCAGGAACATCCTGGATGGTAAACTGTAACGCGCGGTGTCAGATTCACTCGCACTCAGCCCGATCTTCCAGGAAATTACTATTCTAGAGATACTCAATAAAGGAGGTTCTCTATTCAGGATTCACTTCAATCACTGCATCTACGGGACCTGGGGGTCTT
Organism: Viscum album; assembly: GCA_963277665.1. Lineage (NCBI taxonomy): Eukaryota > Viridiplantae > Streptophyta > Magnoliopsida > Santalales > Viscaceae > Viscum > Viscum album. The sequence goes on from OY728166.1 coordinate 209,151,273, forward strand.
GATGTGGAGGCACTGGTGGTAAGGTGGCTTACCTACGGGATATCATCTTCACCTGGAGTGATGGGACCAATGACTCTCTGGTGTGCCACATGGATAATTAGATCATCCTGTTCGATATCTACAATTGACATTGCTAGGGAAACCAGGGTTTCAGATCGACCGTTCTGAGATCGAGGGACATGTGTAACTTCTAGATGAGATGGGAACTGAGCTATTATATAGAGAGTTCATTCCAACAATGGTACGAGCTCTGGATTTCTAATGAAATAGTCACTGTTTATCTGCTTGATGACTAGTTCTGAGTCCCCTTTCACATGAAAATGGGAAACATCTATCTCGAGAGCCAGATCGAGGCCAGTAATGAGAGCCTGATACTCTACCTCATTGTTGGTGCAGCCTTCTGACAATAGGAATGATTATGGACGAACAACTTGTGTTTGGGTAATGAAGACGATACCTAGACCTACTCAGTTGACTCTAGGGTCATTGATCCTTCTCCCTGCGGGGCTCTGGGAAGCACCATGGAAGTGAATTTTCCAACACAGGATGGGTTGGTCTACTGAGAGGATTGTCTCATCAGAAAAATCAAGGTCTAGAGACTGGTCTACGGGGGATGGATGAGCAGAAAGGAAGTCTTCCAATGCTTTCACTTTAATCTCCTTCTAGGGGAAAAAACTGACGTCTAACTACTAGAGAATCATTGCCCACCGAGCTAAATGACCTATCAACATGGGGTAGTTCAGGATGTACTTCAGGGGATCTACTCAGGACACCATCTACACGTCGTGGTGCTACAAGTAATGTCACAATTTCTATACTTTGAATACCAGTGCAAGGAATCTTTTATCGATAGGGGAGTATCTGGTCTCCATATCAAGGAGCATGCGACTAAGGTATTAGAGGATATTCTCCATTCCCTCATTGTTATTCTGGGCGAGAAGGGTGCTGAGAGATCGCTTTAGGGCAGTCACATAAAAGACCATTGGCTTTACGGATATGGGTGGAATTAAAACCAGAGGCTGAAGCAGATAATTCTTGATTTCCTCAAAATTAATATGAAACTCTTCATTCCACTAATAAACGATTCCTTTATTCATGATCCGATAAAATGGCTTACACTTACTGGCCAAATTCACGATGAATCGGTGTATGTAGGCTAGGTGGCCTTGGAAACCTCGAAGCTCCCGAATGTTGATTGGAAGAGACATCTGTTTAATGGAATTAATCTTCACTGGGTCGATCTCAATGCCCCTGTATCTGACAAAGAAACTGAGAAACTTTCCAGAGGTGACCCCGAAGGCACACTTCAATGGGATCATCTTCTGGTGATGAGAACATAGGAAGACGAACACTTTATCATGGTCTTCAAGATGGTCCTGGCACTGGCGAGATTTGACCACCATATCATCCACATAACATTCCACTAATGTTCAGAGGATTAGCTTAAATATGTGATGCATAGCCCGATGATAGGTGAAAACTTCATTCTTTAAACCTAAGGGCATGACTTGGTAACAGAAAGTACCTTGTGGTGCCTTGAAGTTTGTATACTCCTCATCTTCGGGGGCCATTTGGATCTGGTTATACCCAGAGTACCCATCCATGAAGGGGAGGGATTGGAACCCAGATATAGCTTCAATCAACAATTCTTTCATAGGAAGGGGAAAATCATCTTTCGGACAGTGATAGTTGAGATCCTGGAAGTCGATGCAGACATTGATTTGTATGTTCTTCTTCCTGACTGGAACAATGTTGGAAAACCACTTGGGACACTGGACCTCCTTGAAAAAATTGGCTCTGATGATCTTATCAACTTCTGCCTCAACCATAGCACCGTGAGAAGGGCACATCTTTATGGGAGGCTACTTGAGCCCACAATGATTTTCCAAGATACAGAGGTATTAGACGACTACCCGAGGATATAGTCCTGAAATCTCATCATAACTCCTGGAGAATACATCATGGTGTTGTTTATGGAAGTTTATGTACTTCTTTTTCTCCTCGAGGGGCATGGAGGCACTGATCAATGTGGGTTTTGAGTCTTCCTTGCTACTGAGGTTCACTTGTACCAATTCTTCAACCGTGGTAGAGACACCCTATTCAAAGGCAGGGAGAGCATCCTCTAAATCATCTTCTTCACTTATGGAGGGGAGATCCTCAAAGGGAAGAGTTTCCTCTGAGTTGGCAGCTTCTGATGGGAGGTTGGTACTAGCCTGAGTGGCAGTGGACACTGCATCGGGGAACTCATGTACTGCCACAACCATAGCGATGAAGGTTGTTGATCTGATCCCAACTGGTCTTCACCCTAGGGGCCAAACTTGATGATATCGAAGCAATAGTGATGTGTCAGCTTGAGCTGGTTAATTCCTGCCTAGAAAAACAATCAAGTATGATGCATTTTCATTGCCATGGGTTGGACATCCCAATACCTTATGGGAGTAGGAGGCTTCGGGATCACCTGAGCCTAGTTTTTGTAGGAGTATGAGGTGATCTTTTAACGTCGCTTAGAAATGGGAATGTATTACCCCTTAGTTCCAGAAAAAAAAAATTGTCCCATGTACAGAGTTTTATCCTCTAATCGATGGATTGGAAAGACTTATGCATCATCTAGATCTTCCCACGGGTCGGTTGCAGTCGTAGCATGCTCGACCTCGTTAGCCTGAATCTGCTTGTCCTTGCTCTTATAATAGTAGACATCCAAATAGCAGGCTTCACAAGAGGAAAAGGGGGACGTGTCACCTTGAATCACACCCACTCAACCATTAAGGGAGTACTTAAGGCACTGGTGATATGATCAATGAATTTCCACATACAGGTGGAGCCATGGTCTACCCATCAACACATTGTAAGCGGTGTCCTAGGAGAAAACCATAAACTCAGTGATGACAATTAGACCACCGAACTGGGTCTTCAAACAGATCTTGTCGACTGGTGTCTGCTCTATCTTGTCATAACCTTGGATTCTTAGGTCATAGGGAATCATATCATCCTCGTAAAATCTTAGTTTTTGCAGTGTTCGAGTTAGGATTAGGTTGATTCCATAGCCCCGTGTTGACAAGACAGTGATGAACCCCATGCCATTGAACTAGCCGGTGATGTACAATGGGTGAATGTTCCCCTGTATGGGAGATCCTTAATCTTCTCTAGAGAATGAGATGATGTCCTGGCATTTTTCATTCTCGGCCGCCTCAGTATGAAAGGCTTCTACGGCTGTTACCTCCACCTCAAACTGGAGGGGGATTCTTAAAGCCTCGATGAGGGCGTCACACATATCTGATGACAGGTGAAGGGCCTCAATGATGGAGAGATTTTATTGAATGCTGGAAAGATGTTTTAGAACATCATACTTTCATGTCAGGTGTGAACTTCTGCTTACAAGAGGTCACTCTATGACAGGTGGTATGGTTGGCCCTGCCGACTGGGCCGACGACTGAATGGTGCTAGGAATATCCTACTTCTCACTAGTCAAAGCCTATGGAGTGGCTACCAGATGATGTCCAAATGACTGAGATTGGACTGTAGCAAAGTGTGGCTGGTCATGACACAGTCAAGGTGGCTCTGCTTGATCCAAAAACATGAATTACAGCGAAGGCGGACCTGATGTCACTGGATGAGAAGGCTGCGTATGATGAGCTCTACACTGGGTTTGCTACCTAGTTTTGGTATAATGCATAGCCTATATAGAAGTGATGATTGAGTAACTCCAAAGACCCATATTTTCGCGGCTCTATCGACTCTGATGACGGTTGGGGTGTTGGGAGGATCTTCCTGGAACTCCTCATCATCAGGAATTATGTAGGGGTTTACCGGATCTATGGTATTAATTGAGGCATACCATTGACCTTCGCTTGAAGAATCATCAACTACTGGATGGATTCTAGGATGAATCTTCATCTATGGAGGCATGAATTCGCTGAGATTATGAGATGACAATGGCATTGGCGGGGGACTTTGTTTTCCCTTGCTCCGCTGGTGCCTGCTCTTCTGAGAAGGAGACTGCTAAGACGAAGATGCATAAGTAGTAGATGCATCTTCTGAAGGCTCTGGCCAATTCAGACATGCATGGATAACACTATAGGCACATGCGACTACTTTACGAGCTATACAATCATCATACTTCTGGGACATGTGGTTAGAAACCTGATGCCACTAGCCTTCGCTATCACTACTACTGTATGGCCTCACGATGACACATGCCACCTGTGCCAGAGCTGGGATTAACTGGACTATGTTGTTATCCACCTGGTCTTGAAGCCAATATTTAAACACATAGCACTGTTTGAGGGTGTTCCCCAGGATCTGGTGATAGGGGTAGTAATTAGGGAGATCAGTGAGGTTAACCTCTTCTGGCCTCCTGCACTCAGGCAAACGTACAATCCCCATCTCCAGGGCACTTCAAAAATAACCAAGGACTTATACCTCATTGAACAAGTAGGTATGTTTCCTTCTTTTTGGGAAGGGTGACCTTGGAGCCTGACCCTGATACGAGGCTGGAGGGGACTATCGAGGAGGTGGAACCTGGTTGTCTCGCCTAGGTGGTGGTGACACATTGCGTGGGGGCACCTGCTGATTCTGAGGTGGGCGCTGCTGGGACAGAGGTTGTGCCTGAGGTGGAGGGCCTCTACAAGGATATAGAGGTGGCTCCACTAGTAACAACTCTAGTTTCCTATGGGCCTCTATTTGAGCCACTATGGAGGGCTCATCGTTGGAGGCCCTTATGGCGGGGATTGCAGGAGGCAACAGACATGCCTAGTTAGCCTGCTGTAAGGCTTCCTCTAAGTGCTGGACCTTATCATAGAAGTCTCAGAATCCCCCAGGGTAGTTCTGAGTGATCAGATAGGGGACCAGTTCTATCTTGACATTCCCTATGCACATCTTCAGTAGTTTCTCCTGAGTCAACAGCATGTCAAGGGAGTATGTGAGCCCTTTCCATCAGGTGACAAAGTCTACAACGCGCTCATAAGGCCTCTACTTGAACTTGAATAGGTCTGTGATAATCATCTTCCAAGTGGTGGAACTAAACTGGTAGAAAAAATTCCTATGGAGATCTTCCCAGCTGGCTACAGATCCGATGGGGATCTGGCTGTATCAGAAGAACATCGGCCCCTCCAATGTATGTACGAAACACTAGAGTTTGGAGGCTTCTTGCTGTACTGGAGTCCCCAAAATAAGCCCACACCTTGAGGTAAAGTGGGACACATACTATGGCGGGTCCCCTGTCCCATTTAAGGGAGAAAAGGCGGGATTTCCGTAACCTAGGGGTGCTATCATATCATCCACCCATGCCGAGTATGGCTTGCCATTAGACGGTATTTCCATCTGTCGAGTATTTAAAGCTTTGAGGCGAGTGATGAGTGCTACTATTGAATCATCTGGGTGGGGATTCATGTATTGATGGGGATCCCTGACCACCAGTGAGTTGACAGGTTCTTCAACATAATAAACAGGCCCAACGGCTGGTGGAACGACCTGCAGAGCAGCTGGGGGAACCTGAGCTGGGTCCCAAGGATTGTCATGCCATTCAGGAGGATTTGGTGACACATACCTTTCCCTCTTGATGTAAGTTTCAACCTCAACCCTGTATCCATGGGCAGGATGGTTAGGGTCACCTAGGGGCAGTTTCCCAAGGGGAAGTTGTGCCTACACCTACTACCCTATCCAAGGATCACAATAGTCTGGCTGTCACTCCACAACGCATTCATAAATGAGGTCATCAACCATCTTCTTATGTTCAGTGAGTTGCTGATGCAGAATGAATTTTTCAGGATCGTCTTCTGCCTTCTGCACTAAGCTATATGGGTGGGAGTGTTTGATGGCTCTGAGGTGTTCATTTCCCTTGTTGGGATTCTGGCTGAGGACTAGTGCCTCGGTGGGCACGAGAAGACCTAGTAGATTTCTCTGCTAGAGAGTGACCCTTACCAATGGATCCAATAGCTATGGAACTCCCTCAGGGGGTAAGTCCCCATCATGGAGCTCCAACTTGTTATCTCCCTATGATAGGTCATCCATGTTAACTGCGACCCTACCTGGAGGCATATCCTCTTTGTCTCCTGGAAAAAAAGGTTGGCACTGGATGGAACTGAAATGGAGGGCCATGTACTGCCCCCAACCAAATATTTTTACATGGGTATAATCCTACTTGATTATCCTATAGAGAACTTTGAATCTCTACATGCATCGTTGTTGGAGGGTCTTATGGTGGTTGGGTGACTGAGGGCGTTGGGCCACGGGGAGTGTGGCCAAATCGACCAAACGACATTGTTGCACGATATCATTGAAATGCACTTGAATATTGGGGTAGGCCACTCGTCTATGTCAAAGATGGAAATGGGTCTCCTAGAGGGTCTGGAGAAATCATCCAACCTCCTCCTAGGTGAGTGCTTCTGGTGCCCTAAAATTTGGCGTTGCAACTGGCCAAAACATCTCTGGGAAATGGTCCACTATGATAATATCCCACAAGCTCCTTGGTCCAGGTTCAGGGTCTGGCCCTTCATTCCCCCACTCATCTACTAGAAGTGGCTGGAGAACCAGTAGTGGTACAGATGAAAACCGTTGAGATGGAAAGCTGGCCGGCAGATAATACAGAGAGCGAGTTGACAAACCACCGCATCTCAGGCTATCCTCCGAAGAGTGTAGTGGCTTAGCCACTACATCACGGTAAGGTGGGTTGATGACCGCAGTTTCTGGTGTAGGGACTATGGATATTGGCAGTGGACCACACTGCTTCTCATCCACCATTGGTCCCTAGAATAGCTCTTTGTGATCTCTAATTGAGGTAGAGAGTTCTTCTGGTGATGATGGTGGAGATTTCATGACTGTAACCTGTGGAGTTGCCAAATTTTATTCCTCCTGGATATACCTGCGAAGGGAGGCAAGAATCTGATGGACCTCACATTCTGGAAGTATGAGGCTGATCCGTCTTGTTCTTGCCCTGACCCTTGAAACAGAGGATCTAGGTGAGGGTTTCATCACTGAGTCTCATTCCGCCACATAATTTGAGAAGAAAACCAGTTTAATCTCAGTCTGAATCTTCTCGGTGTTCTTTTTATGGAAGTTATGAACTTCCCTCCTACCCTAGGATGGTTCTTTAGGATAGGGTAGATTTACAGCACTAGGAGGTCCTTCGGCCGTACCGGTGCTGGGGTGGGGAGGACTTCCTCCTGAGTGAGCTGGGGTGCGAGGAGCACCTGGATATATATCAAAGGGAACACGGGGAGGACCATCATGTCCACCAGATGGTGTGCGGAGAGGACCTCCGCCAGAAATTTTGGAGTGGGTAGGACCTCCACCGGAGCTGATAGGATCATGGGTGGGACCTCCATGCTTTATTCCACTAGCAGAGTCAGCACGGGGAAAGTCCTCATACTCGTCAAGCCGAACACGATTAGGACCTTTGTGCTGGGTTCCAATGAAGAAAAGATAACTTTTACCCCTCTGATTACTGAGGTGATGAGGGCCTTTGTCAGCTGTTGTAAAGACATGGGGAATCCCCCCACAATGGAGATTGACCAAATTCATAACATCTCTATATCGGTTGTCCGTGGAAGGAGGACTGACCCCATACCTGATGTAATGAGCACAGAAGAGGCTTCCATATTGAGTGTCACTACCATGGGGAGGACCCTCATTCAGATTGAAGGTAGCATGGGGTGGACCTCCATGCCGATCTTGGAAGCAGGAAGGACTCTCATTCTTCATGGTGGCAGTACGGGGAGGACCTCCGTACTGGGTGTCACTGTCGCAGGTCAGTCCGCGGTGGGTGATCCCTGTGCTGGCAGTCGAGAGAGTCAACCCAGCCTGCTCGTGGGGTAGTTGGGGCCTCAATCGAGGCTAGATATATAATTTCCCCTGCTCAGTGTGAAAATAAGGCTGATGATACACATCAGCGGTGGCTCAGGCCACAATAGTTGCTGACGTCGATGCCCCTTGGTGGGCGTCCTCCTCAACCCCCACCCGATGTTGGCATTGGGTCAGCCGGACCGGGGCCAATGGTGTAGGTACATAGCTTACCTACTCTTCATCCCATGGGACTGGGTGGTGGCACTGGCGCGACCTAGTGCGGTCCCTCCTTGGGATCCCCTGGAATGGGATCGCAGTCAACGTAGGGGAGGGAGTCATTGAGGAATTCCGAGGAGAGGCTCCCAAAATGATTGTATGTTGGGGTGGGTAGTAGTTGATCCTTGCGTGACCCTTGGGGGTGGTAGTGGCGAAGAGTCGCAGATGCCCTTAAATCATGGCGGTCCATATCCCGAGTCGTGATAATCCCCTCTTCCTAATATCGACATATGAGGTCATTTATAAGCCTTTTTTGTATGAATTCAGAAGGGGAAATGGGGAATGGGAACCCAACAGTTGTGGTTGTGGAAGATGTCACAGAAGTGGTGGAACCATGTGGGACCTTCCGTGTTGGCATTACCTCTGCCCCTCCGTCGGTGGGTGGGTGGCGATCGGATTCCTGATGTAGTAGCTTGGTTCCTTGCAAGCTAGGAGTTTAAACCATTAGTACTAAAACAAATAAATCAACACATAATGCACTAGAGACATTATGTCTCCCATGGCTAGTAAGAAGGATCCACATTGAAAACATCTCAGACTGGGATGTCCAATGTTTAACTACCCCAACTTCTGGTGAGTTTCACACCAGGCCCACTATTTTCTTGGTGAGACCTGGCGCCGAATATCTAGATCCTGGGACATTCTAGTCCACTAATGTATCAAACGCTACTAATCTCCACATTGAGTAGAAGAACATCACATTAGGTTCACCATTTCTATTTTCGACACTTTCCACCAGGGCACGCACATCCATCCATTTGGGGAGGACGAGGATGCGCTGACTGTTTCCCTACATTCCCACTTTCCAAAGGTGTGCAAAATCCATCGCTTATTCAGTGACATTTTCTCCTTGATCAAAATAGGATGATGGGATTTTGGTTCCTCCTCATAACTCATCACATAATCTGGGTCTCCATTATAGATTAAGATGTTGTTCATGAAACTCTTCCCAGTGCCATATCTTCATGGACACCGGTTAATTACACTGCTTCTGTTAGGAAATTCCAAGGGGTCCAGTTAGGGCAGCAACCTTTGGTCGGGGGAGTAGTCACATTTGACATCACTGGCATGTCTGGATGCGAGAACACTAGTGCATCTGGGTTTCTTCCCGTTATTATAGGGCTTCTCGAGGTCGCGGAAGCCCGAGGCATCCCACATCGAATGCGAGGAATTATATTCCATAGGCATGTATCTGCGGTTTTCCTCAGCTTCCCATGTTTAAAAAAGGGTATGTTTCAGGTTTAGCGTATATCAGAGATGGATCAGACTGATCAAAATATTGATGGGAGTGGATCATATGGGTGAAACCCCTAGAGGAAACACTTATATTGGGGCCAATGCGTGGTTCGTTACCCGATTATTTCTAAAGGGAATGGGAAATGAGGTGGCATGATCCCACCAGGATGTGGCGGCCAGGGTAAGAATCAAGATGGATAATGGATGGTTAAGTGAGGTAGATGGAGAATGATATGGAGTCGACTTGAGGTCAATGGTTATGTTGGGATTGATCCTCGAAGAGACCTCCTACGTATCCACGTGGCAGGGAATCAAAGTCCACATAGTTCAGGATGAGGTTATATAATCGGGGTGTGCACAGAGGATAGTGATTCAATAATATACGGGGGCTTACACATGGTTAGCAGCCTGAGGTTGGTCTTACACCATTGGGGAAGACCAGAGATGTGAGTCCCAACGAAAGGGACGACAATGGCTTACCATCAATTGTATAGTACAATAGCTTACCACTGGATGGGATTGACAACGACTTACCACTGAATGAGATTGACAATGGCTTACCACTGAATGAGGATCACAATGGATTACAACTAGATGGGATTAAAAATGGCTTAACAATGAAAGATAATCATAATGGATTACCATTTCCTGAGGATCACAATGACTTACTGCTGAATAGGGAATAGTTTAGTGTCACACAGGACAAAAAGTGTTTACAGTTTAACGTCATGCAGGACGGGGGTGAATCGACGTGAAATGGTCAGGAGCAATGGGTGTTGGTCTTGAACCTCAGGAAGGATTCCTACGTACCTTGCCTTAGCAAGGATCAATGTCTATGTATTTTGGAAGGATGATTTGGTGAACCGACGTGAAGATGGTCGGGACCAATGGATGGTGGTATTGAACCTCAGGGAGGCTTCCTATGTACCTTGCCTTGGCAAGGATCAATTTCCACGCAGTTCCAGTGGTGGGGACCGATGTGAAGGGGGTCAAAACTAATAAATGGTGTCTTGAACCTTAGGAAGGCTTCCTACGTACCTTTACTTGGAAAAGATAAAAGTCCACATAGATCAAGAGGAGTGGGAACCAATGTGAAGGGGGTCGAAACCAATAGATAGTGGGCTTGAACCTTAGGGAGGCTTCCTACGTACCTTGCCTTGGAAGGGATCAAAGTCCACGTAGTTCAGGAGGTGGGAACTGACATGAAGGGGGTCAAAACCAATATATGGTGGGATTGAACCTCAGGGAGGCTTCCTACGTACCTTGACTTGGAAAGGATCGACATCCATGTAGTTCAGGAGGAGCGAGAAATGACTTGAAGGGGGGTCGAAACCAATGGATGGTGGGCTTGAACCTCATAGAGGATTCCTACGTACCTTTCCTTGGAAAGGATCAAAGTCCACGTAGTTTAGAAGGAGTGTTTGCGGCTTACACTCTAGGATGCTTAGAGAGGATTCCATGGTTGGTGCTTGCCCTAAGCTCACATGATTCATGCACAGTGTGAGAAACAAGAGGTAGAAAAGACCCGACGATCACGCCACGAAAGGTGTATCCATGGGAAGTGGAATGAGGCTGACATGTAGTTAGTGGACCAACATGTAAATAGGGGCTTATGCTTGGTTATAATCCCAGGTAGATGGTGATTGGGACTTAATCTTGGGTGGAGGCTCGGTGGTGACAAATCCCAAAGGAAGAGGGATTAGGCATCGAGGAAGAGAGGGCTCTGATTCCCTTCCCCCCTCTCTAGTCCTTGGGACCGATGAAGAAAGGAGGGGCATAGATGCTTCATCCTGCAAGAAAGGCTAGGGGATTACACCAAGGTGGTTGCCCTTTCCCTTCAGACAGATGCCACTCCGATAAAGGAGGATCTCATTCCATGTGAGGGATGATCTCACTTTTATGGAGACCAGTGGGCGTAGAGAATGTCTGAGATGGGGAACCCCGCGTATGATGCACGGGGCGGGGCCAAAGTTTAACGTCATGTGCTGAGGATGATGGTTCTTGGATGTTTAACATCCTGTATCTCGGATGATGTGGGTTCTGTCCACACCCCTAGGACTTATATAACTAATACCCACCCACCCTTGAGGAAGGGAAGGAATAAACAATTCTATGGTGAAGGGGTGTTATGGAGTGATCCATTGAGAGGCCCACGTTAACGTGGCTATGCGAGGAAACAATAGACGTTAGTGTGCCTATGCGAAAAATCATGAGGTGAAGCAAATCAATAGGAAGAACCACCCAAGGGATCTTGAAATTACTTTGTCAAAACCTGGAGGGTCGCACGAGAAAAGGAGTTGCGGAGCAAAGGGGTTCATAGGTAGAAGCCTCATAAAGATCTGGTGGTCCATGTAGTAGAGGGGATTTGTGAAGTGAAGTGGCCTAGCCTAGGAATAGGGAATTGGTGCACATGGAAGGTGCTTCTCAAAGTGGAAAGGCATTCACGGAGTAGGGATTTGCAAATCAAGGGTTCCCTGTAAAGCATAGCATTGCGAAGCAACATGTTTTGTGAAGCATAGTGACCCTGCCTTAGCATGTGGATCACATGTTCATGGAGGGTACTTCACAAATCATAAGTGCTCCATGAAGACCCAAGTCCCCTTGGGGATCCCCTTCCTTCACGGAGGCCTGTGAGATCCACAAAGGGCATCCCTCTTTGAAGATTGGTTGAATTAAAACCAAGGGAGAGGTACTTCGTGAAGCTAAAGTACCTTGAAAAGCTCATGGTTTACAGAGTAGAATTTGCTTCACAATTTGAGAGATAAGAAGGTGAAAGGTTGGAGGATCTATCCTTTGGTCTCGAGGTGAGCCTGGTAATTATAGGAAATAGGTTTCATAAAGAAGAGTTTTCTGATCATGAAGACATGTGGAATTTTTTCATAATCACGAACCTCCTTGCTTCACGGCGGGTTCGCAAACGTCAAAGGGGCTCACAGAGCCTCCTGCCTCCTTGCTCCATGGCGGGTTCGTAAATGTAAAAAGGTATCACAGAGCCTCCCGCCTAGTTGCTCTGCGGTGGGTTCACAAATGTCAAAGGGGATCATGGATCCTCCCACCTCCTTGCTCCGCGGTAGGTTCCAAAAGTTGAAGGGTCTCATGGATCCTCCCTCCTCCTTGTTTTTAGGTTTGTAGGATAATTTCATGGACTGTGTTGGGCATTACTAGCTCAGACCTCTGGACAAATGTTGTGTCGCTACCTTAGATTTTCTTTTGGGTATTTACTTTTAAGACTTTATCGTATTTGTATCAGTTATACTTTTTGCATGCACGTGGGATGTTTTTGGACTTTTTATTTTATATTATTAATTATAGTTGTTGTGTATGATTCATTTTATATCCTGATTTTGTTTCTTATAAAGGGTAATGCCTCCCATATTGTGAAATTTTTACACCCTTGGTGCTAGTTTCCAACTCAGGGAATACTGGAGGTGAGACTCAGGGGTCATTATCTATATCACTTCATTTTGGTATCTTTGGAGGGAGGAGGTCATGATAGAGTGGTATCAGAGGATGAAGTTTGAGATATAGGATAGAGTTGGATTTAGGCACAGTAAGGGTTGTATAGGATGGAATGGAAATAGTGTCAGTTGACCTTGGTATGTGAGATAGGCTAGGAAGACTGACTAAGACACTAGATTTTAGAGCCCCCTGATCCAGTGCATAGATTCTGAGCTTATTGAGAGACTAAGTGAGATGGACCTGCTTTTAGGGTATAGACCTAGGAAAGGTACATGAATCATAATGACTTGTGTTCTTGTTTGAATTGGGTTATTTTGGGAAGGTTAAAATGGATAAAATGAATACAATGAATTAAAATAAATCCTAATGAAACTTCATACTACTGGGATTAGGAAATATTTTTTTACCTTTCCTCTATGGATCTTGGGAATCATCCGCATGAGGTTTAGGCAGTGGAGGTTTGGTAGGATGATTTGGTTGAATGTTGTAGGGTTGATCTAGTTGAGGAGGATGACTAGTGTTAGAGGATATTGAATGCTTTCCAATGGCATACTTTGGGAAAGTATGAGGGAATTATTTCAGATGTGGAGACAAAGAGTTGGCTAGAGGAGCTAGAGATTTATTTTAGTTTGATCTAGGCCCTAACAGAGTACCGAGTTACTCTAATATCCAGCTAGATATGAGAAGCTACACGTCAACGGTGTATGCTATATCCAAGAGAGAGGAAGGTGGCATACGTTTTTGGGGATGAATTCCAGAAGGTGTTCCAGGAAGTTTTCCTTTTATCAACCATGAAGGAAGTAAATATACAGGAACTTATTTCTCTTCAGTATGGGAGCATGTCAATGTGGGAGATGGGAATAAAGTTCAAGGACCTTATGTATTTTCCCCAAACCTTTTTCCAAATGAAGATTCTCCTATGAGATGTCTTGAGGAGGCACTCCGTCCTTCTATCCAGTATGTAATTACTCCTTTTACATTGCCAACTTATTTTTAGGTTCAAAAGAAGGAAGATTTGATCAAGTGGATTCACTCATGAGGAGGAATACCATTATAGGGGAGCCAATAGAGTTCTTCTAGAGGAAGATTTTTCAGTTATAGATCTCAGGTGCCTGGAACTTCAAGGTTTCAACTGGAAAGGAGTTGACCTCAGTAGCTTCCCTTCAAGACTTTTTTTCAGTGGTTTCTATTTTTTTCTTGGGGGATTTTCACCAATGTGTTTTGGTTGTGGGGTTTGTGTTCATCACCAGAGGAAGTTCCCAGTAGTTCCCTAAGCTCAGTTTGGTGGAGTTTGATAGGTTTAACACCAATCTCAGTAGCAATTTCTAGTGAGACTATTTCAGTAGTAGGGGCAGTAGGTTTTTGCTTCACCAAGGAGAGATGGGTGGGTAGAGGCTGACCTTAGAATGTTCCTCATGTTCTGGGACTGCAACCTAAGCATGTTTGTGAAGGTGGTTGTCAGAAAAGAGGCATAAGAGCTGGGGGTGATCAGTTTCACACAGTGGAGGCAACAATTCCTAAGGGGCCAGAGATTGTTAGAGGTATAATATGTTTGTTTATCACCCTTGTTTGTTCCTTGTTTAATTTAGGATATTTTAACTACTTTGTTTTAAACACTCTATCCCATTCTTTGAGACTAGTCATAGAGAGGCTTCCCATGCCCTTGTAATTGACTACAATAGTCGGAGGCCATAACAAATTTTTTGATGTGTTTTAGGGGTGTAAACTGATGATGAGACCACATCATTACCATGTGGATATTTTCTTGATATATATGCGGTCATATGATATCATCATCTTCATTAACTAGTTGTAATTTTTACATTATGTTATTGACTACTTCTAGATAAGAGTTGTGTTTTCGTATATAGATGGTAATATGTGGTTTTTTTTGTGAGAAGGGTTTTTAGGTGGGAGGTCAGGATGTGGATCCCCTTATTTCCGTGTTATATGATCTATTAGTGGAATCAGTGGACATTAAGATGGTAGAGGTTCCCAAGGTCTTTAGGTATTTCCTGGATGTTTTTTTCTAAGGAGTTTGTGATGATACCCCATCAATGTAATGTTGAGTTTGTGATAGACTTAGAGCCCAATGTTTCTCCAATTTTGATGGATCCTTATCTGATGGCACCTTATGAGTTATAGCAGTTGTGCATTTATATAGATGATCTGATGTAGAAGGGTTTTATCTAGCCTAGTGTGTCTCCATGGGGTTCTCCAGTGTTGTTCTCCAAGAAGGTGGATGGTAGTATGAGGTTTTATATAGACTACTGAAGGTTGAATCAGGTGATGGCCAAAAACCATTATCCTCTTCCAAGGATAGAATATCTTTTCAAACAACTGAGTGTGGTGAGTTTGTTTTTAAAGATCGATATATGGTCTCATTGTCACCAGTTGAGGGTCAAATGGGGTGATATCTTGAAGAATGCCTTCAAATGTAGGTGTGCTCACTTTGAGTTTTTAGTCATGCCTTTCAGTGTTAAAAACACACCAACCATGTTCATGGGGCTTATGAACTCCATCTTCCATGAGTTCTTGGACTGGTTCGTTATCCTATTCATCGATAATATTTTAATCTACTCGAAGTCATAGGAATAGAATGTCGAGCAATTCAGAACTATCTTACAGGTTCTTAGACACCACCATATCTATGGAAAGTTGTCCAAGTGTAATTTCCGGGCATGAGAGGTTCATTTCCTTAGGCATATGGTGTCTTAGTAAGGTGTTGTAGTAGACCCATAGAAGGTCTAAGTAGTTTTTTCTTGGGAAGCACCCAATAACATGGAATAGGTTCATAGTTTCCTTGGTCTCATGGGATATTATTGGAGTTTTTACCCAATTTATCTTGAGTTTCATTCCCATTGGTGTGTTTGAATAGAAAAGACTAGGATTTTTTGTAGAGTGATCAGTGTCAGGTAGCATTTGATTATTGGAAGAGGAAGTTGGTTAGTGCTACAGTGCTCTGATTTCCCGAGGAAGGGGTGATGTTTGAGGTGTTTTGTGATGCTTCTCATTTTTTTGGGATTCATAATAATATACTAGAAAACAATGATCTCTTATAGATCTAGGAATTTATTTTCCCATGAGTGTAATTATGCCACTCGTGATCTGGAACTAGCAACCATAGTGTTTGCACTGGAGTTGTGGAAATATTACCTCATTAGGGAGAACTTTGTGGTCTTCACAGATCATAAGAGTTTGAGGTATATCTTTTCCTAGTGTGACCTGAATCTATGACAGCCAAGGTGGATAGAGTTTCTTTAGGACTATGATTTTGAGATCTCTTACCCCTCAAGAAAGGGGAATGTTGTGGCTGATTCCTTGAGTAGAAAGTCACAAAAGGAGGTTGTTTGGGAATCTGTAGATACTTATAGAGTGACAGAGGAGTTTCCACCCCTACACTCATATACAATATTGGATGGTGGTAAGGCTATTTATTTCAGATGAAAGTGTATTTTTCTCTGATGTAGTAGGTGGAGGAGTCTTAGTGGGGAGACTCGAAGGCAGAGGTAATGCGTGATCATGTTGGCCATGGTGAGGCTCCAGAGGGATGGTTAGATAATGGTTAGAACCAGATGTTGTTTTGTGGAATTTTTTTTATTTTGGTATCAATATTAAAAGGATTCCTTTGTGAGTTTTATAACTCACCTTTGGCGGTACGCCCATAAATTTACAAGATGTACCGTAACTTGAGGATGTAGTTTTGGTATCCCAAGATGAAATAGGTAGTGGCAGAGTTTGTAGAGAATTTCATGGTTTTCTAGTAGGTAAAGGTCGAGCATAATGTTTCTAGTGGTTTGTTGTATCTATTGGATGTTATTGACTGTAAATAGAATGAAATATTGATGTATTTTATCCTAGGGTTACCTAGATCTCAGGGAGGTTTTGATGTTATCTGGGTGGCCTTGGATCGGTTGACGAAATCAGACCACTTCTTATCGATTAAGGATTTATGCATAGTGGTTGATTTGGATAAGAGGTATGTGGATGAGGTGGTGATATTTTAAAGAGTTATGAGGTCCATTTTCTCTGATCGAGATGCATGGTTTACCTTATGATTCTAGAGGAGATTACAACATTCTTTTGGAACTCATTTACGTAACAACACCACTTTCTACCCTCAGACAAATGGGCAGATGGGACAGACTATCCAGAAGTTGGAGGATGTATTGCGAGTGTGTGTCTTAGACTTTGGTGGACATTGGATATGAAACCAGAACTTGGTGGAGTTTTTTTATAATAATATCTATCACTCTTCCATTAGCATAAACCCATTGAAGGCTTTGTATGTGAGACCATTTCATTTACCGTTATCTTGGATAGAGGTTGGGGAGGAATTTTTTCTTAGTCCCGATGTGGTGTAGAGCACGATAGAGAAAGTTCAGCTCGTTTGTGAGAGGATGAAAGCATCACATGATCGATATAAGTCTAATGCTGGCGTGGAAGGAGGATCTTAGAGTTTAAGGTTGGGGACCCCATGTTCTTGAGGGTTTCTCCTCAATGTGAGTAATAAAGGTTTGTTAGAGGGAGTAAGATTTCTCCCAAGTTTATTGGGACCTTTGAGGTGTTGGTGAGAGTTGGTGAGGCGGCATATCAGTTAGTGTTTCTAGCGCAGTTGGCGATAATCCCTGACATCATCCATGCCTCTCTACTTCATCGGTATCATCATGATGACTCCCATGTCATTGAATAGGGAGAGTCAGATATCGAGGATGATGCAACATTTGTGGAGTAGCCAGTGGAGATCCAAGATCATTAGGAGAAGGTGCAATGTGGATGGACCATTCCTTTGGTTCATGTGTTGTAGAGGCATGGTGTCCTAGATGAGAGTACTTGGGAGTGAGAGAAACAGATGCGTGTCCAGTACCTGGAATTTTTTTGAGTTTTGATTTGATCAATTTTTCTTTATAATGTGATGTTTGAACCTTGTTTTATAAGATGAGATGTTTTCCTTGGTTTATTATGTGTGTGGTGCGATGTGTGATAAATTCTTAACATTTGAAAAGGAGAGGACCTGATTCCTAACTGAGATTAATTAATTGTGATGCAATTAAAACAATGTGAATGAGCTAGTGCCACCTAGAGAGAATAATATCTTGGCATGGAGGATAGAATTCTCTGATTCATGTGTTTGGGATGGTGCATTTTGTTGGTTGTGTGGCAGTGTAGTTTGTTGGTTATAGTTGTTTTTGGTTTGGGCTATGTTGACATTAAGATGGCTATATAGAGTTTATGTGGCATTGTGTTTATGTGAGAGGAAATGGTTTTCAATTATCGTTTATTGGTGATTATGTTGTATGATATGTTTTTGATCATTTGGTTTGGCGTGTTTGGTTGGTGGTAACGTTTGAGGTATGGTGGGATCCTTGAGAGGTATCTCATAGGGTGGTTTTTCGGACCCATTTTCCTTATGGGTTTGGTTTTGGATTCTCAAGGGTGTGAATCATTTGTGAGGTATATGATGTAATGGTTTATGCCTTCCCTTTCTGTTACATTGCAGGTTTTGGTTGTTGGAGCTGTTTGGAGGAGGCTCATAGGGAGTTTGGAGATGTTTGGTTGCTAAAGGCTGGAAGGAGGGGGATTACACATTGTGTAACTAGATTACACGATGCAAAATTCGGTTTCATGGATTTTCTAGAAAGTTTCACGATGTGTAAATATTTTAAATGGCGTAAAGAAGAGTTTCATGATGTGTAATATTTTTTTTTTATAAAAATCAAATAAAATGAAGAGGTAATTCATTTTTCAGTAGAAACTGGACCCTGAGTATTACACGACATGAAAGGGAATTACACATCATGAAATACCCTAATCATGTGTAGTTTTAAAAATTCTATTCCAATCGAACCCTTATTAATTCGGAAGTTTTTTCCTTTTACTCTCATTTTGGGTGAACCCTAGGCCATTCCTTGATGTGTTCTTCAATCCCTTCTTCATCCCTCTTTGATCTGTTAACCCCAATGGATGTTTTTTGGCGATCTTTGGTTCATCTATGGTGAGTTCTCTTCCCCTTATCACATGTTTTATTCTATTATTATCCTAGGGATCCACTATGGTGTTTTCCACTTGATTTGGGGTATGCATCAAGTTTCATTTTGATGGATCCTTGGTGTGTAATAGGTTAATCTATAGTTTTCATGGTTTGGCCGTGTTTTTTAGGTGTTCTTCCTCACCCTAAAGTGTGAAAAGCTTCCTTGAGGTAAGATTTCCATCATTTATCTTTATTATTCATCATGAGGGAGGGGATTTAATTTTTTTTATCTATTAATTATGGGGTTTTCATCTTAAATTAAATATAAATTATAATTTAATAAAATTTAAATGGGAAATTGGGTTCGATCCATATGTTTTTACACCTTTAATGTTGTTTGTGATATTGTGATTATATGGGCTAAACACCCCACTAAAAATTGTGGTCCTTGATATATTTGTTTTCACTAGATACATATGATGTGGTTGTTACTTTTTTTTGATATTTTTTGGTATCACCTTAAATGGAAATTGGTTAATTACTTATACTTTTATAATGAATTTTTCCCCAAGAAATGGTTTGTGTGATAACGCCCCAAAGAAAAGTAGAGGAATGTGATAAATGTTCTTATAAACCTGTAAAGTTTTTTCTTGTGATGTGATGTGAGTTTTTATATAGATTTTATGTGTGGATGGAGTGTATGGAATGTGGTTTTACAATGGGGTTGTGATGGGAATGGTGTGATTATGAAGTAGTGATGTGAAACTGGTTTTGTTATAATGTGTTGCTGGATGTGGTTTTTTGGTCGTGCTTTTGGGGAAACGAGGTGATTTTTTGGCCATTCTTTTGGGGTATTGAGGTGAGGCTTTGGGGGATGTCATGTTGCTTGTGATATGTGGTTATGTTGTTCTAGATGCTCGAGTAGTGATGGAATAAATAAATAATGGTTTAATAATGTTGGGAATGGCTTGGGTTGGTTTGGTTAATGAGATGAAGGTGGTTAATGAAATATTAAATGATGGGTTGTGTGATTAAATGTTGTTGATTATAAATAATTAAATTAATGGGTGTTGAACATATAGGTAATGTAAAGATTCTTTAATTTATTAGGGCTCTTCACCTTCTGAAATGACTATTGTAGATACTAATAAATTCATTTAGAGGTGGCAGCAAAAGTGACGGTGTTGTGAGTTGGCTTGTTTGTTTGTGAACCCATAGGTTGGGCTGGAGTGTTTGATACTATACATATATTTTTATATTATTGTGATTTATACATGAATCCCATCCATGTTGATCACTATGTATCGAACACCCACAACGTCACATGGGGGGTGTCTTTCCCATATCTGGTGAGAAGTATGGATGGTTGGGTACCCACTCTTTTCTGACCTATCTTCCAAGAGTGGTAGGTAAAGAACATTCTATGATGTAAAAAGGTCTATTTTTTCCTTAGATAGTGGTTGTGATGACCCATGTCTCTTCGGCCAAGAGTTGATAGCCCAAGTGTTTGCAGGTGAGGTGGTATTTTCTATCCTAGGTGTCTTCGGGATGAGATGATATGCGATGTGTTGTGAGGTCCAGGTGTGTGCGGGAGAGATGTGTTATGAGGCCTAGGTGTGTACGGGTGTGATGTGTTGTGATTAAAAGGTGTGGTAGATTTGGATATGATGTGGTATATGGAAGGTATGGGAGCTCCAAGACGTACGACATTGGGAGAGAGTGGCATACTAGTGGGAAAGTGGTGTGGGGTACCCTATCATCGATGTATTTTATATTATATTACTTGGCTTGTATTACTTGGTGATCATGACTTGGTTAGGTTGGTATGGTTAGTATACCTATTTAGGTGCTGTTTGGTTCTACTGTTTTCTCATAGGATCATTAGTATGCTTCTTCCACATTCTCACGAGAGACTTTGGTTTTCCTACTGAGTATACTTGTATTCTCACCCTATATATATAAAAATATTTTTAGGTTTCTAGGAGGATGTCCTGGAAAGTGTTGGGCGTTACTAGCTTGGGCCTTTAGATAGTTGTTGTGTCCGTGCCTTATCTTTTCTTTTGGGTATTTACTTTTGAAACATTATTTTATTTGTATCAGTTCTTATTTTTTTCATGCATGTGGGATAGTTTCTGGCTTTCTATTTTACATTATGACTTGGATTTGTTGTGGATGATTAATTCTATATCCTGATCTTGTTTCTTATAAAGTGTAATGACTCCCATATTTTGATATTTGTACACCCTTGGTGCTAGTCACCAACCTGGGGCCTACTAGAGGTGGGAATCATGGTTCATTATCTCTCTCCGTTCATTATGGTATCTTTAAAGAGAGGGGGTTGTGGAATATATCATACAATGAGTCATGCACATCCCACCCTAACTACAACATGTAGATAACACCAAGAAACCATAACTACTATGGTCATGAGGTTAAGTGGTACACCACATTGCTTACCCAACATAGTAATAGGAAAAGGGAAGGACCTATGGACCTTGAAGATAACTTAACACTATTGATAAAACATTGTAACTCTCAAACTTAAAAGGTTTCCATCATCTATCTGCAAAAGAATCCTAACATTAATGGGAAGTTATCATCCACCTATAGATAGATTTAACTATTTATAACCATCACTAGCACCAAATATAGAATCACAATCTTTGTCTCTCACTAGATCCAATCAGTACACAAATAACCTACAAGGTCTCCCACTCATTTCCCCAAATGGTGTTACACTAATGATGGAGTGGTAAATATTTTGATACAAAAACTCCACTGATGGTATAAGGTCCTCTCAGTTATGGCCCAAAGTTAACATACAATCCCATAACATGTTCTATAGAACCCAAATAGTCTACTTTACCTTGACAACTATCTAAAGTAGAAAGGTTATGATCAACTACAACCAAGTCCCAAGGATTCCTACATCCTCTCTCTAATCCTTTCATGATGTGAGCATCACAAAATGATCGTCAAGGGAATTTCGGGAAGCTAGACTACCTTCTTCATGCATGGGTGTCCAAAAACTTCTAGAAATCTTATTGGTCAACACCTACAGATAGTTGTGACACCAAGAGTTTAACATGAAAACATGGTACAAATATATTGGATTCCCAACTGATGCTAAGAGATCTTGGTACATCCTTAGCTCCACTAGACATACTGCTAAGGGACTCCTCAACACCTCATTTTACAACATTAATGGTGTCATCATCTATCCTAAAAAATGATGGAATTATAACCACATTTATAAAATCCATATGGAACATATCTAATGGATATCTAGTCACAAAACATCTCACAGTCAATATCACTGAGTTTTACCTCCCTGGATTACTGAAGAATAAGTGGGGTAAGAAATATTAACTAGAGGTAAACCAAACCATCCTTAGGTGTATCTCATGCTCCTCCTTGAATTAAAATAACACACTGATTTCATCAAATAAGACTATCATGAACATATACAAGAAGATTTAAGGATCCATTATATAATTCTTACAACTCTACTAAAGCGTACAACATGCTGAAGGTTATCACCATGATATTTAAACTACCATAGTGTCTTTATAAATCCACCTATAGTCTATCCTCCTCCATAACCAATGTTGGTGATAAATTTTATCGAGTTAAAACTCTGAGAACCACTTATCCCCAAACCACTAGTTGAAGAATCTCACAGTTCTTAGACTTGGATACTCTTTCCTATGTCACTTGGTTCAAGTGACGCCAATCCACACCCAACCTGAAGAAATTATCCACCCCTTGGGTGAAAAAATTAGGCCGACCATGTGAACAAAATGGGTGTTAAAAAACCCATTTTTTTTGTAAATTCCCAACTTCACCTTTATCTTATGAAGTTAAATGGGTTATATTCGATATTCTATTGAAAATATCAGGGTGATACCTGATTCTAATCCTTGAAGAAACTTAACTCTCAGTAAGAAGATAAAACCATAAATTCCTTAGAAAAAGATGTACTCATACTCCACCGTCACTGAAAGAAAAATATATCATAGAATCCACTAATCCAAAGGTATTACAATCTAAATGATAGGGATTCATCTATAACCTCCTACACATGAGCTCATCTTGCTCCTCCTAGGATCACTACTTTTAGAAGGAGTAAAATTCCAACCCATAAACTGAAAACTCTGCTACACTCAATGGTGAAAACCGTGTGAGAATTGATAGTAGGAAACCAATCCATATTGAGGGAAACATCATAGGGAATCACTGCCACTATATAAATATTATACATGAGGATATCTCTCACTCCTCCTAGAGTCAGGTCACACAACCGGTAGAAGTGTGTGATCACTTGTCCTCTCCACATGATCCTCAAACATGATAGTTGATCTAAAATGTACCACTAGTATTTCTAGGTATTGAATAAGGGTTACGTTTAGAGATATGTGTCTGATGACTTTGTGTGAAAACTACAACTGGGGAAGTGGAAACACACATTGTACCTCAATCCATTATTGAAGACTCTATGAGTTACAACTACCTAGAACTCATCATTTTCCCTTCCGGACTATACACCACAACTGATGATTTCTATTCCACCTTAGAAAAACAAAACTCCCCAAAAATAAAAGTCAAAGAAACACCTCGACACTATCTACTTTGGGTGGCACTGACTCGCTTGAAAATTTTTGGATCGTGTCACAAGAATGCATCATTGTGGGGGAATAATCCTTCTTTCTTGTGAATCTAAAGCTGCATAAAATGTTAATAACATATGTATCTAACAATTCTCTAGTTCATCCTATTAAAATACTTGAAATAAGATTCAAAACATTGGATCACACTTATGTTTAATAGTACTACAATAAAAGTATAAAGAACACATATTATACCTCAAAACACCCCAGGATCCTCTAGGTAAAAAACCTCTAATTCATGTAGCTTTCTAAGTTCTTGACCACCAGCTTATCGATCCTGGGGTGATCCACCTAGGGGTTGTGGTGGTAAAAAAACTCCAGCCACTTACTAATGCTTCCCCAGCTCCTTCAACATATATTCCACCCAACAGACCTCCCTAATCCACCCCCTATCGCTGTCTAGGTTTTCCATAAAATATATATTTTGATATAGTATGATGGGTAGGATAATACCATGCTAAATGTCCTATTTTATGAAAATAATAATAATGTATTTTCCTTAGAGAATAGATTTTTCCACAAGGTCTTTGTAGAAACCTATTGTTTTATGACTTGAATAGGAAATCTACTGCCAGTATGTCTTGATAAACTTAGATCCCAAGATATGTATACCTTGGAATATCATGATACATTATCAATATTTTCACACCATCATCCAGCTCCAAAAGAGATATCCATGAATTTGTATTACATGATGAATCCACATAAACCACTAGAGGTGGCTCCACGAACTGATTAATAGGAAAAAGCACCATTTGAGAACCATCATGAAGAAAGATCACCTCATGAACAATCCCCCTCATATAGGCCTTATTACTCATTAGGCCATACTATCGACTCTACTGTAGAAACCTCACTGGCTTTCATCATGAAAACATCCTATAAAGAAAAAAACATGACATTCAATGAGTATATCTGGTGAGATGACTCAAGAAGGACATGAAAACCACAACCCAATGCTATATGATGCATGTACCAATGTTTTTTACTGTAACCAGTGCCTATATGTACTGATCCAAAAAGTAAGTTATCAAAGTCCTGGTGAATGGATACGTAGAACACCACACCAACACTGGAGTCTCTACCTTGAAATCATAACTTGAAACATATAACACTATTTCCATAAATCCTAATCCAATATCATTTCTAGATAAAACTCCAAACTATGATACGAGGATGGAACACTCTGCCTCTGATATGACTATGTGATGAACCAACCCACCAAGGCCTACATAACTGGTGATGAGCTAAGTGTAACTACCCTAAGAACTCCTTCAATAGGTTAGGGGCTGGTGTCTAGCACCTATTAAGAATATCAAACATATGGGAGGAATTATCCTAAAGTACCTATATTTACACATGAATATCCAAAGAACATAAAATGGTTAAATGTAAAGAACAATTGATAACAATAATGAATGAATAACATCTATCCCACATCAGAGTATGAAAAAAGTACTACAAATAAATAAAAAGGGGATAATCAAAAGCCCACCCAAAACTAGAAAATAAAGTCCAACATAATCAGAAGGAGGGGACTGCTTTCAAATGAAACACCAATATACACCTCAGTCCATCTAGACCAAACTATGCTCCACCTACCCCTAGTCCTCTAAGGACTCCATAAAAGATCCTTCGACTACGTAGGACATGAAATGTATGGGAAGATCCCATATAGAGGTGAGTATAACAATACCTAACAGGACACCCCAAAATAACCAAACATAAAGAATCAATAGTAGTCATATAATCACTATACAAGTATGTAAAACAAGATATGATATATAACAGTAAATAAGAATAAACATTGATATAATAATAAAGACACCACATCCCATGTGGTCACAACTATAATGCCATCCATAGAATTATGCCCGAGGTCCAAATGTAATTCTCATTTGAGAGAAAAGAACTCCATGAGATACACTGCCACATGTGACACTCTATTGAGAGGTCATGTCCATCAGGTCTAGCCAAGAAAAGGAACAAGGGAAACTAGGAGGGTTCTTCCAATATATATACTCAATCAAACTAATACCCCATCGGAATGATCAGATCTCAATACATAGATAGGGTTCAACACCTAGGGATCACTGGGGGACACATGGACCTAATATATTTATCTTACTAGATAGGGGATAAATGCTCGTGTAAGAGTTGGTCATGCCGATTACAACAATACCACCTAGGGAACATGAAGAAAATGAGGATCATTCCAGGACTCTCAAAATAATTCATGATCTAATCTGTTGAGGGGTTTGAAGTCGGATGCTCAAGACCAGATGTCAGACTAAATCCTCATGGAAGTAGACTGACTAAATCACTCTAGAAAAATGTAACTTTCTCAAATAGTACAAGTCTAAGGAAGTTATATAGGGGTCAAGATCTTGTGAGATGATTTGATGCCACACCAAACCCTCATAGGAATGGACCAAGGGAACATGCTCAACCAATACTGATCCAAGAAAGCTCATAGAAGCTCACAATAGAACTGAACTAAGGAGAAAGGGGACTCCAACCTATCCTTAAAGGAGTATATGGAATATACCTTGGTGTATACGGTGTGTCTCGCTAAGTATGGTATAACCCATGTCTTTTTCTCACATGAAATTTACTTTTCTACAGTACACAGTGTGTCCCTAAAGGTACATGGCATGTAGATGATGACCTGGCACTGGGTGTGCCTCCTGCCCATTCTAGTGTCCTACCCATGTACACCTAGCCATGCCCATGTACGAAATCATGCCCATGTACTGGGCCATGTCCAAGTACACAACTTAGCCCATATACTCTTGTCGTTTCATATACCTAGACATGTCCATTATTTTGTATCCTCCAGGATACACTCTCTGTTTTCGGGTAAGGGTCACACGACATGTGACATGTTTCACATGGTCTATGAGAATTTTCTTATTTTTCGAAACCCTAGCACCACATCCATCACCCCACATGGTGTGTATCTCTATATTACACATCGTTTATATCAAACATTTTAGTAATACCATGGTTTCTCATGTAGAATTTTGATTCCATCACCACTGCTTCTAAGAATGCCCATAAAGATTAGATCTAGAGGTTGACCGGAATCACCATCACTGTTGGATGGATTCCAGATTCCGATTTGATGGAAATCACTATCCAAAGCCACACCTTTATCATACTCCAAAAAACTATGCATGAATATCTCTAATCTAGTCTTGATTCATCGTCACCAACATAAAAACTTGATATCATCAACAATTGAAACTCATATTTGTGGTATCAATCCATTATGCCAAGAAAAAAGTGCACATCTATTGATTACTTGGGTATTTTTTGAAGAAATAGTCAAATGAAACACTGGTGATGAACACACAAATAACAGTGGGTGAAAACCAAGAAAAAACAGAATAATGAACCTCATCCATGTCCGGGTTAGCCTTGATCCATTTCCATTATCATGAAGAACAAAGATACAAATAAATATAAAAAAATTCTACCAAATCCTAAAAATAAACCCTATAGAATCTCCATCCTAGAATCCACTATAAGGGTGCTCTGAGCTGGGTTGGTCACATAACCTCAAGCACATCTCCTCAAACACCAAAGGCTACTAACTATAAGTGAGGGACCTTTTAACGTGTCCATGGGGAAGACTATTACCACATAAGTAATAGGTAATATATAACAAAATAAAACTAGTTTATAACAAATAAATGAATCATATAAATAATAAAACTATAGAATAAGTAAATAAATAACCCCAAATGAATAAATAATAAGTGCAGAAGCTGATAAATAAACTATATACACAATGATGTCATGCTATGATGTCTTTTCTAAAGTAAGATTATGTAAAATTTGAATACAAGCATGTAATCAAAGCTGTAATGAAAATGGAAAAAAGTGAAACAACTACATCTTGAGAAAAGGCTCAGTCCTCTGCCCCTAATCACCATCCTAAATAGCAAGCAACAGTCAAGCACCAAAAGTATCACACTTCCCATTATACATACCTTTGAGCATAATGTCTACTCAGGTACTAAATGATTCTTGAGTAGGGAGTGGGATATAATCTATGCAGGCCAACACCCACAGTTTCTAAACCTTTATATTTTGTAATGTAAACAAAAGTAGTGTGTTAATATATGATAAATTCCAATAATTAAATAAAAAAATTAAAATAAGTATAACTTGGTTTGGGATCTCAACAGAACCTGTCCCATACCACCTGCTTCGGCCTAAGCTGGGAATCTGAATAAGGTAATTGTAATAAGAAGAATTTATATGTATATATAAAAAGTCTTTAAAAACATAATTCATAAAAAAAGCAACATACCCCCAAGCTTGTGATTTATCTTGGGGTCTAATTTATGTGTCAAAAAAGTGTGATTCAAAGCACCATAAGTTATCAAAATTCACACAGAACTCAAGTAGAATCAATAAAAACCTTCCACACATTATCATTATTATTATGTTAAAGTTGAGAGTTGGAGTCTGAGCCCATCCTGAAGGTATCACTACGATACATCCTTTAATTTATTCAATACTACTTATCCCATCCAAGGCAATCTTCTAAAAGACCATGTATCACTCAAGTTATGGTTTTATCATGATTTTGTCCTGGGTATCGCACATTATGGGTCGAGTATCACTCGAGGCATGGTGTAGCCACATTACTAATGGGCCCATCCTCAATTTTCCCTTAGGAAACTGATATCACTCATGAGTATATAGATACCCAGGGAAACTATCATCTGGAAAAGCCTAATACATCGCCTCCCAAGCATAATATATAACCAATCAGGAACAGAGATTCAATGTGTGGTTATTAATATGGAACCCACATTGTCTTTCCACCTTGAATTTAATTATAATTCACAGAAGTAGATATCATAGAGTATGCATTTATAATTTCAAAAAAACAATTTAGCAATGAAATCCACATTTTTATTGATCATTCAAGTTAAACATTTATATCCAAAACACTTTTTCAGAAAAATAAAAAAACACACTTTTCTCTTTATTAAAGGAATAACACGGTGAGAATTTAAATAAAGAAATCCTCAGGAATAAATAAAACAAAAAACACCCAAGATTTATGGTTCATAACTATCCTGAATAATTTATTTAATTTAAAGATCAACCAAGAGGGGTCGTATAACGCAAGCAATTAATAAAATTAATTATTCAGGGCTAACAGAATATAGAACAATTTCTCTGGTACACCCAAAGGGGTATCCAATGATGTTGAAATAATTTAAAAAAGATATTTTATCTCAAACAAGGGTAAAATAGTCAAGACAAGCAATTTAATTAAATTAGAATTGGTAAAATTGAAAATCACCGGTAGGCACTGATGAGAGGTACAACGTGTGATTTAAAAGACATAATGAAATTAGGGGAAAGAGAGTAGATGTCATACCTTACAAACATAGAGGATCCTACACTCTATGATGATCTTTTATTTGACCTAAAATGGAAGGAAATAGTTGATTTTAGAAAAACCCCGATTTTGGGTAAAAACCTTCCGTGAAAGATTGCACAATGGATAGTGGATGAGATCCTACAATTCTTGGTGTGTAACATTATCCTTACTGAGAGATTTATTTATCACCAGATAATGATGAAAATAGATGGTAAATGGAGTTACATTGGGCTTCTGAATAAGGATAGGAGGAGGAGGAGACACACTACAAGGGGGTGCTATAGGGGAAACACACCAAGGGAGATTGAGGAGAGAAAGAGAGAAAAAGAAAAGAAAATTAAGAAAGAAAAGAGAAAACAAAAAGAAAATGAAAAATAATAAAATAAGGGAAAAAAATTTAAAAATGGGAAAATAAATAAGAAATAAATAAAATAAAAGGTATGAGAAAGAAAAGGAAATAAAATAATAAAAATGGGCTAATGCCCATTTTAATTATTTTTACATTTCTCATAACCCCCATTTTATTTTATTTTAAAATTTGTTTTGATCCCTTTTTACCTTCTTTTAATTTCCTTTTAATTAATTTCTATTCATTTTCAATTTCTTTTTATTATTTTTAACCTGAACACTATACTAGGGCGTAATTTAATATTTCACATAAAACCTGAGAAATTGTTTAAATAATTTTAATAGATTCTCAGGATCTGCAATAGGGTGTGTAGGCGCGCTCCCTGAGTCACCTTATGGATTTTGACTAAAAATTTAAATGGTCTATACCTTGACTAAAGTTGGGATGTTAAAACCTCCCCTCCTTAAGACTACTCATCCCTAAGTTTTCCTTCTAAGAGTAGTGGAATGTCATCTGAGAAAATCTCTAGCCATTGAGCACACACATTAGTCTTCCACTCCCAGGTCTCGTCCAGAACACGTCCATGCTGCCATAGCACCCAGATCAGAGGAACTGACCTACCCTAGAGAACCTTCATACTATGGTCGATGATATGAATCAAACACTCCTCAAAGGATGCATCTGCTTCAATCTCGATGTCATTAGGATAAAATTAATGAGATGGGTATGGATGATACTATTGAAGCAGATATATATGGAAGACATCATGTATTGAATGGTACCTCTGAGGTAACAATAGATAGGTCTAGATGATAAGAATCAAATGGAATGACGTATCTCGGTGATAACTTCCCCTGTCTCCTAATCCACCTGTGACCCAACCTTAGCGAAATACAAAGAAAGATTCAATATCCCACCTCAAACTTGAGAGGTCTGCGATGATGAGCAGTATAATATTTCTGTCTAGACTGAGCTGTAGTCATACACTTCTAAATAAACTGAACTAGCTCAGACATCTCCTGAATGAGGTGAGGACCCAATAGAGTTGTCTCACCTACTTCGAGCCAGCATAAAGGCAAACAACACGGTCTAATATAGAGGTCATCATGTGGATACATTTTAATTGTCACTTGGAATTTGTTATTATAGTTAAACTCTACAAGAGGAATATTTTTTCTCCCATGAACCTCCAAAATCAAGGATACATGCCCATATCATATCATATAACACTCGTATGGTTCACTTGGACTGCCTATCAATCTGAGGGTAATATACAGTACTCAAGAGTACTTGCAAACCCAAATATTTATACAACACTTTCTAGAACTATGAAGTAAAGAGAGCATATCTATTCAATACAATAGAACAAGGTATGCCATGAAGTCACACTATCTATCAGATATACATCCTTCCCAACTCATCAATAAAAAAGGTCTCTCAGATAGGTTGGAAGTGAACGACATTGGTCAATGTATCGACAATCACCCATAATACATTGCTAACTCAAGGAGATCTTGGAAATCCTATAATGAAATCCATGGCAATTTAATTCTATATCCACTTAGGAATGGATAGAGGTTGTAGAATCCCGAAAAGTTGTTGGTGCTCTGACTTCACCTGCTGACAGGTGGAGCACTGAGTGATGAAACCTACTATCTGCCTCTTTATACCTGGCCAATAGTACTAACAACACATGTCTCTATACATCTTGGTAACTCTAGGATGAACTAACCAAATAGAGGTATGAGATTCCTTCATCAGAAATTCTTGTATATCTGAAGGTACCCATACATGTCCACGGTAAAGCATAGTCTCACTACCATCAACAACCCAACTAAGAGGCGGGTTGTCTCCTATGACTCTTTACCTCAAAATTAGCCCCTATAGATTAGATAATTGTCACATATAGACTCACTCCATAAGAGAGGATGTCACTGTAAGATCTGTTAGAATTTGTTACTCATGCTGTTTTCGAACCTCTAGATGCATCTCAGAAAACAAAACCATCATCTGCCACTCACGGTTGGCTTCCCAGATGACTTGTGTCTGAGTCTTATGGCTCAAAGCATGAGTTACAACATTTACCTTACCAAGGGTATAAGAAAGCTCAAAATAAAATGATTATAGGTATTCAACCCACCAACACTTCCTTAAGTCTATTTGATTAGAGATATATTTCAAGATTTTATGATCAGTATAAACAATGAACCTCTCACCCAACAAGTAGTGTCAACAATAGCATAAAGTATAAATGACAGTTTCTAAATAACGGTAGTGTTTAGGATAGTTCCACTCATGAGGTTTTAGCTAGTGGGATCCATAAGCCACGAATTGACCCCCCCTACATCAAAACTACACCCATTTCAATTCTCGAAGCATCATATTAAATAGTATAGCTTCTTCCTAGCTCAAGAAAAATAAGGATTAGAGTTGAGTTTAGTATCCTCTTTAACTATTGGAAATATTTTTCACAAGATTATAACTTGATGAACTATACACCCTTCTTAGTCAAGTTTGTAAGAGGTGATGCTAAGTGGGAGAAATCCTAGATAAAATGCTTGTGATAGCCAGAAAGACCCAAGAAACTGCATATGTCAAAATCATTTTTAGCTACTCCCATGAAAATATGACACTCAACTTTTCTAAGTCAAATGATACACCTGACTCAGATATTATATGACCCAAGAAGTGAACCTTAGAAATCCAGAAGTGGAATTTTTTAAGCTTTACATATAGCTAGTGCTCTCTCAATATACTCAGTATGATCTCAAGATGGGTTTCACAATTATGTATGGAGTGCGAATACACCAAGACATCATTAATAGAAACCACCACGAAGGAATCAAGGTATGGGTGAAAACCCAAATTCATCATAGGAATAAATATTACCAATGCATTCGTGGGGCCAAATGGAATAACCAGATACGTGTACAAGCCATACCTGCTTCAAAACACCATACATGGTATGTCAGATGGTCACACACACACCTGGTGATATCCTAACCTCAGATCAATCATGTAGAAAATAGTTTCTCCTTGGATCTGATCAAAGAGGTCGTATATATGAGGAAAAAGATATTTATTCTTTATCGTATGCTGGTTGAGTCGACGATAAACCACACACAATCTGAGGGTACTATCCTCCTTATTATTGAAAAGGATTAGTGAACCCCATGATGATGTGGATCAATCACTAACAAATAAAGGTCCTACATTTCCATCATTAGTGAGATCCAAAAACTTCATTTTCATTTCTAATCCTTATGCTACTATGATAATCAATCCATGATCATAATGTCCTCCAATGTTCCTCCACACTCTCCTCTCAATTCTCAAGGCTATAAGGATCACCCTAAAAATTAGCTTTAGTAGTGTATTTATAGAATATTATTAGGTTTCTATGCTAACACATAATAAAATAAATAAATAAATTTATTATTTGGGTTCATGATTTGTTTTCACAAATGACTGTTGTCAATAAAGATTATGTCATGCATAGGGTAAGTCTTACATTCCAAACTCAACAACGGCCTCATATTTCTAACCCAAGATATTTTTTGGGATTTATCCACCTTTTATGAAAATTATTCATGTGATGTATTAATATATTTAATATTTTTATAATATCAATTTTGGTATCATCGGGCTTTGGATTCTCATGCTATCTCAATGCCTGGATCCATAAATATTACTATAAATATTACAAATTATTACTTGAAAAAAACTAATATATTACAATATGACACAATTTATATTCATAATAGAAATTTCATTGATAAAAATATGGATCATTATACCTAAAAAATATCCCATATTAAAATATATCTTGTACTTACTCCTTTACTATGATAGATTATAACTTATAATAGAGTGAAGGAGAGTCCTTATAGAAGATTTGGGTGATTCATTTCAGCGTAAGGATACACCATGGAGGAGGTAATCCTTTAGTTGTCTATAAGATATCTTCATCAAGAATATGAGTGAAGATAACAGCTGCAGATCTTTGATGAAAGGTGTAAGTTATTCATTTTATTTATGATGGATTTTTTAATCATGGTTGATCTTGGGTTTAAGTGTTTTCTATTATTTATTCTATATTGAGTAAATGTTAATTTATCCTTAAAAACACATAAACTCTCTCATATATTATTATAGTTTATGAGTTATCAACAACATGGGGTAGAGTGAGATTAAATCTAAAATGAAATTTTCTTCTAAATAAATATTTTCATAAACATATTTCCAATATGTATTATATTTTATCACGTTTTTATTTCTATGATAGAAGTTATTTTTATTTATTTATGTGGAAATCCTAACCTGAGAACCCAAATCACAAGGTCAATTTAACATCTTCACAAAGCCTTAGGCACATTCCCTGATCACTAGAGGATGAGAACTAGTTTTTGGGGATAAATATAATCATTGGGGAATGATTTTACCTCAAAGAAAAAACTAACTACATGAAAAATGGATGAAACTTTTATTTTAAGTACAAAAATAGCTTTAAAATAAAATTTAAAGAAAAACAACCAAACATGGAATAGTGTAAAATAAATTTGACACATATATGAAATCATGACATGAAGACCTAGTAGATGATTCCCATTTTACATAAATTGTCCAACTCCTCCAAAACACCACCAAACACCACTATATACGCTATAAAATCATATCCTAAGACTCTTCACCTAAGAAATTTTTAGCCTTTTCATACTTGAATCATGACATAAGACATATATTTTCACACTAGGATGTCTAGGAAGGGGGGAGTATGAATACCAATTAATATTTCCCTAATTCACTCTCATGTACTACCATAAGAGTTAAATTCCTAACTATGTAACCAATGACATTGAAAATAGGTTTACATATTTAAAACAGAACACTTTATCACAAGTTCAGATGAAACCAAATTAAAAGTTGAAATAATATGATCAATTGTTTCCCCAATAGGGTAACCCTTCCTAGTCCCACCCCAACATGAAACCAATAAGTAACTTATATAAATATAGGATACATTAGTAATAAATAATCACATAACATAAATTATTTCCCATGATCATGGCATACACTGGATGTGGATCATCACCCACATGAGATGTTCTTAAATTTAATATCACACTCCATCTATATCACAAAAAATTATATAACTTTTCATCTATCCTAAATAAGGGAACCTTATTTCTATACTTGACACTTCTATATAATTTCTCATACCCAAAAAATTTAGTTTCCCAAAACCATTTTTCTTTATGAAAAATATTTACCCAAGAAATCCAAAAAAACCTAGTGTTAAATTCAACCAATTTAAGATACCTGAAAATATATTTACATAAAAAATTAAAACCCAAAACCCATGGTATAAATTCAATTTATGTTCCAAACCAAGTCCTATTTTTTATCCCCAAACCCCAAAAAAATTATAAATCTTATCAATATAGAAAACACTAATTATTACCAAATAAATTGCAAATAATTAATCAATAATTACACAAATTAGTGAATGGACTAAAATTAAAATAATAAAAAATAAAGAATCATAATCTTATAAGGAGTGAATAAGATCCACCCACCTTAGATAAATATCATGTAATTATCCTAGAAATCCAGCTCTAATATCAGCAATAATGATCCAATCCTCCATACACTAGTGATAAGAACATAATACCATTATTCCTCCATTCATAATTAAATACAATAATCCAAATACTTAGATCCAATCTAAATAGATAGATCTATCCAATTAATAATAAATATAAATTGAGATTGAGAAACATATTGAATAATAGATGATAATATCATGATTAAACATGAAATCTAGAGTTTATCTAATCAATCCTTGAGAAAGAAGTTTTGTTTGATGATAGATAATACCAAATTTAGGTCCAAAAGAACCCTATGATCATATCAAGTCAAATTAGAGTGTTTAATGAGATTTTTGGGAGAATAATATGGTTTTTAAAAGTAAAATCTCATAATGAAAACTCAACTGCATGGCCAAGATGCATGATTTTCCAAGACTGTGTGCTGACTATATGGGAATCTCTACCCAAAAACTACATATTCACCCAGCATGGTCACTCGGGATTATGCACTGATCATGTAGTTAGACTTTATTTCCCAGGTTACCTTCATAGTCATGCTACACGATCCCCAAAACCATGTACCTCGATCATTCATGGCTCAATACACCCCAAAAACTCAAAAAATAGGCCAAAGATCATCAAAATTTAAATGGGGGACTTACTTATCAAATTAGATATGTTATAATCTATACCACCATAATACTTTTCAACCTCAAAAAGTCTATAGGATTCATTATCCCCAAACAATTCTATTCATTTATATTGTATCTAATACCCTCTATCCCTTGTATCCTCTTGAATTGGACCATGCTACCACAAAACCCTCACTATTAGAATACATCAACCATTTGAAGATATTATATTACCTAATATAAATTATTACTAGTTATTACAAAAAGGCCACATCTAGATCAAAATCCACTACATAGGAAAGAACATGAGATGATACTAGTTGGTATTTACTCAACTAATAGACTTGGAACATGTTTTTCACTATAATATACTTCAGTATCAACTCTAGATGATAAAACACATCTATGATTAATTAAACATTCTATAATGGACCCATATACCAAGTTAATAATTTCACAAACTTACTAAGTGTTATGTGTCCCAAATGAGGTGACACTCAGAATAAGACTAGATCTATAATTAAAAACTCCAACAGATGCCACTGATGATCAATATAATACTTTTTCTAAGTCTGAGTTGTCACTAATCACTTACAGATTTGGTGAAATTGATCCTTTATCTCTTGCACTAATCAAGGTCCTTAAAGTGATCTCTCTCACCTAATTCTTCTCAATATAATGGTGATAGATATGTTCTTCTTTAAAACACTTCAAATATATCCATTTAAATTTATGGTTGATAGATATTGTTGTAGATGATCTCTATGAAAGGCACATGATGCTCCCATGATTTTCCAAAATCTTGTACATATGCCTGATGCATTCCCTCTAAAGTCTCTATGGTTTATTTTTTCTGCCTATCTATTTGAGGGTGATATGATATACTTATCTTCAACTAAGTACCTATTTACTTCAACATCCCTCTCCAAAATCTTAAAGTAATTCAGCCAAGTACCTATATACATCGACATCCATCTCTAAAATCATGAAGTAAATCTAGGATCTATATTTGATATGATAGATGATGAAACTCCATGAATCCTAACCAACCCATAAATATATAGCTTACCTAGGTACTCAACTGAGAATGTCTCCCAAATAGGTGATAAGTGGGTAGACTTTTATGAGTCATCCCATAATCACCCATATCATATCATGCTTCAATGGTAATTTTAAGAAACCAATCAAAAAATCGATTGTGATATCTTCCCACTTCCACATTGGCATAGGATATGGTTGCAAAATACCAAAAGTTCACTGATGCTTTACCTTTATCTATTGATAGCTCAAGTATCGAGATACATAACTGAATATATCAATTTTCATCCCTTCCCACCAAAACTAACATTTGATGTCATGAAACATATTCACCACTTCAGAATAATTTGCTCAATTGGATTTTGGTAATGTAACCATAACTTCTTTCCAAAAATTCAAATGAACTGGTACTCAATTATAAAAATAGAATATTGATTTTGTCACTAGTGATTTCTTTTTCATGTCCTCCTCACTATTTAAGTCATAACTAGTCATCTTAAATTCAAAATCAATCATTTTACCTCATTCAATTTGTCCAAAAGTATATAAGTGATTTCTATCCAATGTAAAATTATGTAAATTAATTATTTATGATCTTCCATAGGTAGAATTTACATCAAACCCATAAGATTCTACTACTCCTCTAACTCCTTTACCACTTGAGATTTTTAATTCAAGGCATCCACTACAACACAAACCTTCCCTTATGTATATGATAACTTGAAAAATAAAAAGTTTGAAGATAATCCATCCATATTTTCCGCCTCACACTCAAATCTTGTTGGGAAAAGAATTAAATTAGAATATTATAATAAAAATATAAAATGAATCTCTCACTGAACTAGTAATGTCTCCAACTCTTCAAGGAATAAATAATATTTTCTAACTTTACATAATACATGGGGTAATTATTTTCATGTGGTTATAGCTACCTTGATCTGTACACAACCATGTTACCCCATTTCATGAGTACAAACCCCAGTTAGAATCCAGATGCAGAACAATACATGGAGAACCCCTCACTAAACTTAGGAAATATCAATACTAACATAGAAACTGGCCTCTTTTCCATCCCATCAATGGATCTTTGGAACTTCTCATCCCACTCAAACATCATGGATTTTGGAGTCAACACCATCATTATAGAGGATATATTTGAAAAGTATTGAATTGATAATTGGTAGTATATTTTACATATGAGGAAGCTCTAGATCTTAAAGTCATTCTTGGGATACTCCCAATACATGACTACCTAAAATTTACCTTGATCCACTACGAAACCCTTATTTAAAATCAAATTTTTTATGAACATCAATTATTTCTATACCTATTAAAAAATAAATGAACCCATAAGATGAATTTCTAGATCATAGATTTTTATGGGTTAGGGATATAAATATTTAAGCTTATATAAATTCAAAACACAATTGATCTAGCTTGAAAAATCCACAGCCCACACAGATAAACCTGATAGGTTTCTGATAAAATTGTTATACCGACAATATATAAGTGGATTACCTAAAAGTTAAAAAAATAAGATAAATACCATAATTAAATAAATCATCATGGGTATATAAAATAAATTAGGTAAATTTTCAACCTACTCACCAATATCCCTTCTCAAATAGTGTATTTTATACCACACCACAAACAAATAATCAAAAGTATAACTATTCTAAAAATAATTACTTAGAAATTAAACTTTATATGCCTTCCCACCACACATAACCCCCTATTAACTATTATTAATGAGAAAAATCATCTCTCCCTGTATTTAATGGGATTAAACAACTTAAAATATCCACCCCTTCTCAATATTCTTCTCCTTAAATCTACTGGGTCAAAAATTATTATTATATATTAATTTTTAGGTTTGTGGGATAGCTCGTTAGTATATGGGTCCTGTGTAGGTAGGGTTATGACCCTTATTTTTATATCCCCCTTCTTTATGGACTAGGAAGACCACTCCCTAAAATCAACAACCCGCATGACCCACCCCATAAGCTAGTCTGACCCACCCCATTAACACTATTATATCCTACATCCAAAACTAATATTTAGATAGCTTAATTAACAAACTATGCTCCCATAACATCTCTAGAATAAATAAAAATTTCATAAAAAACACCATGAAAAAAGAGTCAAGTTATTGAGGGAAGAAATGGTTCATCAAGGAAATAAAAATTGAAGGAGAGTTAGTAACCCCAAACAACATTACAAAAA
Source organism: Viscum album (assembly GCA_963277665.1). Lineage (NCBI taxonomy): Eukaryota > Viridiplantae > Streptophyta > Magnoliopsida > Santalales > Viscaceae > Viscum > Viscum album. Next base: position 209,189,898 of record OY728166.1, read on the forward strand.
ACTCATAATGCCTTACCAACTCTTAAATGTTGTATTTAGAATTTACAACTCTTTCATCCTTGGCTGGTGATATCCCAATAACAAATAAATATTCAATAACCAATTAGACCCCTTCAACTGATCTAATAGATCATTAATATGAGGTATATGGTATTTATTCTTCACCATTACCATATTCAACTTTTGAGAGTCAATACACAACTACAATCTACCATCAACCTTCTTAGAAAATAGAAATGGATCTTCCCAAGGTGAAACTCTCTGTCGAATAAATACCTTCGCCTCCAAATCCAACAAATAAATATTTTTATCTTTCTGAACATTAAGTGAAATTCTTATAGTGACCCAACATTTTTTATATGACTATTACATCATTTTTAAGATAAATAATATAATATTAATATATTTTAGAATTTAAAGGTTTAGTATATTGGAAAAGTTAGGTTCATACATCACTTATACATAATAAAACTTTAAAATTATTATGATCCTTAATCATAGTCCTCATAAAAGCTTGAATTTTCTTCTTAGTACATGTATTCACTATAGGATATACATCAAAGAAAGGGGTGATCTAAAATCCCTATAAAGAGAGGAATAACTTAGAAGGAATAAGAGGAATGAACCAATAATACATGGATGAGAATAAAAATCATCATTATATCATAATAATAATGTCATCATCATAATCATGCAGGAATAATTTTAAAAAGTAATTTAAGGATCCATATACATAATAATGAAACATCATAACATATTACCCAAATACCACACATAACTGTGAACAAAGATAACATCATGTTCATGCATAACATATGTGCATAGATCATAACATCATAATTGTGAAAAAATATAGCACCATGTTCATATATAATACATATAATCTCATTATATATATCACATTAAACAATGAATTATAGGTATATGTTATTACGGACCCACCTATCACATTATAAAATGATCATAATCATACATGTCACATGAAATGAAAACATATAATAATCATAGTCATAAAATAAACCTATAAAAAGAAATAGGTTTAATAAATATTTCATAAAAAATATTTCAATGAATAAACTTTGAGGTTTGAAAATGAATAAGAGAGATCATATTCTTTAATAAAAGATCACCATTCTTTAGTATATAAGAAACAACCCAAGAGGAGTCAATGAAATGTTTTGGAAAAATAAAGTATCTTTTTTAATATAATTTGTTGACTTAGAAATAATTTTGAATGTGTAGAAAGATGTAAATAACAAAAAAGAAAAAGAAATAATATTTAAAGGAAAATTTTAAGACATTATGGATTAATCCATAATAAAAATAAAGATAAAGTGGAGATAACTCAAAAGGAAAGATTCGGGTTTAAGAATTCCCCTTACCTCAAATCTCAATTTATTTCATCACTTTTACACCTCCTATATTATGAATTTAGGTTTACTAAAACATGAAAAAAGAATTTAATTATGTTCATTTTTTTACTATTGATCAATTATAATCATTTTATTTTATTTTTCAATTTTATTTGTTAAAGGGGTAAGGTTTTGATATTATGTTTTCTTTAAAATTATCCTTTTTTATTTTGTTGTTTTGATTATTTGAATTTATACATTGATAAAACTAGCTCAAGAAGATTATAAATACATATATTTATATATTTATATATTATAAATAATTTATTATAATCATATATAATGGTTTTTAAATGTAGAGAGTTGGTAATGTCCTCCTGGGTGGTTAACCGATCGTTAACAAGAAATTTTCAAAAGAGGAGGTGTGATATATATAATATATGATTATATTATAAATAATTTTTTTACAAGAGATTAACATTATTAATATTATTTTAACATACTATTTAATTATTTTAATAATGTTTGGATTATAAAAGGTTAGGAGGATAGATAATTAGAAAAGAAAAAGAAAAATAGAAGAAATAACATTAACTCTTTCTTGAGGTTGTTCCTTTTCTATGAATGTTAACTTCTTGAAATCTTGGAGTTTTATTACTATAGGAAATAACTAAGGATTATAGGGGGATTAATATATGTTATTTGGGTAGATATTGGTCTTTGGTATGTGGAAGTGAAGTGGTTTCCAAAGGGGAGGGTGAGAGTTAATTTATACTTGAGGAGATGGTCGTTTTTAGGATAAAATATTGAATAAAATTATAATTTCTTGGTAAACCTTATAATAGTGATAATCTTGAAATTACAAATTATATTTTATTAAAAATAAATATTTTTAAGTCTTTAAAAACTTTTATAATCTGAGTTTATTAGTTTGTTAAAAAGGAAAGTGGGAAAATGAAAAAAATGTGTTTTTAATGAAACACTTCAAACTTTAGACTTTAGAAAATATATTTCTGTTTGGAATATGAATTTAATTGATCATTTAACTTACTAAACATGTTTTCGGTAGATAATAAACTTATATAATTGGTTATGTAATTATTACCTCAAGAATGGTTCAATTTAAAACACACTAATTATGAAAAAACTGTTTTTTACAATTCACCTAAAAATTGAAGTTTTTCAGAGAATTACCAAAAAACACCCTTCGAAACATTTTATGTTATAATTTTAAAAATTAAACCGATTTTATTGAAAAAATTTTATAATACATTTAATTTTAATTGTTAACATAAAAATTGTGATTTTATGAAATACATTAAATTTAAGTTTATTGAAAATATACTTATAGTTTCTTTGAGTTTTTAATAGGGATATTTATTTTATAGAATTAAAATATTTATATATTATTAAATTATACATGATAAATATTATTTATATAAAATTTTAATATTTTTATTTCAATTTATTATTTCATGGTTAGGTTATTATTTTTAATGGAAATGTTACTATTCCTAATGGACATGTTTCTATTCTTAATGATCAAGTTACTATTTCAATGATAATTTTAATATTACAATAGTTGTATTACCTCCTAGAAAGAAATCTTAATTAATTCATTAAAAATTCACTTCAATTTCTCTCAAGGTTCTACAATTTTCATTTAAAATTTTTTAGATTGGATTACTAAATTCTTGTATCCTTTTTAAAGTGTTATTCATGAGAGTGATAATTCTAGGAGATCAATGGGATCCATATTTTAAAGTTAAAATTGTTTTATTTTTTTTATCATAATTCCATTGTAATAGTTTCTATTTTTTGGATATATTTATTCTATAAATATACGGTTCCTAATTAATGAAATAAAGATTTAAGTGTTGTATTTGTTTAAACTATGTTATATTCATAAATATGAAAAACAAAATTTATTCAAAAGTAAAATTCAATATATATATATATATATGTATATATATATATATAAATTAAAGATGTTTCACCCCCCCACTATTTTATAAATTTAATCCATAAATTTTAACTCATATCCTCATAGGAGAATAGGTGAGGGTACTTCTATTTGACTGCCTCTTTAGGTTCCCATGTTGCTTCTTCTTACTTTTGATTTCACCAAAGAACTTTAATTAGGTGAGTTGTATTATTTTGTAGAAAGTTATATCTAAGGTCAAAGGCATTCATTTTATACTCCTAATAAGAGAGTTCTAGTCCCAATTATACTATCTCAATATTTAGTACATGTAAGGAATCAGGTATGTGATTCCTCGGGAGAGATATATGGAAAACATCATAAACTTGAGACATGTTTGGTGGAAGTTCTAACCGATAGACCACTAATCCTATGTGATAAAGGATATAAAAGGAGGAAATATACCTCAATATAATATTTCGCTTCTTTTTAAACCACTTGACTTTTTCCATGGTGATATTCGAAGGAACACTTTCTCTAACTTCAAAATCCAAGCCCCTTCTATGATTTTCTGCTTTACTCTTTTGTCGAATCTAGCTAGATTTAATTTGTTGTTGAATGTATCAAAAATTATATATCATTTATTGTAGAATATTAGGTCTAATTAAATTTATTTCATTAAATCCTTCCCAACATGTATGAGTTTTATATCACTTCCCATACAGAGATTCATATGGGGCCATTTGAATAGTCGAGTAGAAGATGTTGTTGTATGAGAACTCAACAAATGGGATATGTTGATCCAGTCCTAATTTAAATTACATTTAGAAATATATCAACATGGCATCAAGTTTATAAATGTCCCTTTTAGATTGTCCATCAGTTTGGGGGTGATAGGTCATATTGAAGTTCAATTCAGTATTCAAAGCATGTTGAAATTTTTTCTAGAATTTATAAGTGAACCTTGGATCATGTTCATATATGATAAAAAATGGTTACCCATATAAACTAACCACTTCATTTATGTATATATTAAAAATTTGTTCAAGTGATAAATCTTCCCAAATATTGATGAAGTGAGTATTCATGGCGAGTCGATCCACCACAAACATATCATATTACTTCCTTTAGAGGAATTTGAGAGATCCAAAGTCCATTGAGATGTTATCTCATTTACATGTGGATATGGGCCATAGTTTCATAATACCCTTGTACCTTTTTCTCACTACTTTAACTTTCTAATATACCTAGCACTTTGATGTTTCAATTCCTCAGTTCGGGGGCCACTCAACTAGTTCCCTGACCCATTTCACCACATAAACCCATTTTCACCTCCAAATATGAAAAATGATACCAACTAGTAGCATGGTTTTATAGAGGTACTTTAGAGAGACTATACCCCCTAAATCAGAGTAAATAATTTCAATAAAATAATCAAGTGTAACACAATATATATTAAATAGGAATAATAAATAAATTGATCATTCCATAGTAAATAAAATTCTGACAAAAAATCATACAAGACCGATAAACCACTTAGTTGATCACATTATTGGGTATATGGATGTTGATCCAACAATTTTATTAATTTCTCGTTAATTTTGATGCTCATAAACACCCTCATTTTTTTTACTAATTAAGTTTTTTTAAATTGATTTTAGGATTATATTTAATAGAATATTTATTTTAATGTTCCTATAATTCTATAAACTCTTTTCTTATAATTCAGCTGATGTTTTATTTCTATATATTTTGGTAATTTGAAAGTAGTCTAAAATCACTATTAAAAATGTGTTTTGAAAGTAAAAATTGGTACCCAACCCCACATTTAAGATCTAATTTAGGTCTGGGAACCTAACGTTTGATAAGGAATTCTAGTTTTGAAACCTCACATTTGAAATGAATGTTAGGTTTAGGAAAACAACTTTTGTGAAGAACTCTATGTTTTAGTATCTAACCTTTGGTATTTTAACCTAACATTTGGAATCAACCATATGTTGAGAATTTTACTTTTGGAGTTACCCTTATACAAAAAATCCCTAAATTGAATCAGTCATATATGGAATTTAAATTTTAGATATTTTCTGATATTTCTCTTACAGTTTTACTGAAGTATATATCTAATTAAAAGTCATTAAATGACCATTTAAAATTCTCTTCAAAAATGTATTAAAATTTTCTTACTTCTAAGGTAATTTATGATTTTAATTGGTTGATTAAATTCAAATTTTGAATTCAATTATAATTTTAAAAATCATGATTTATCTGGAAATATTTTCAGATCTACTTGACCAAAATAAAATTTGATTTATTGTTTATTCTAAATGGAATTATTTGGATAAATATATGAGATCCTAAGAGTTTAATATTTTTGAATCAATATTTTCTTATATGAATTTCTGTAAGATAAATCTCTTTATAATTTATCCTAGACTTTATGAGAATACTTATGCTATTGCTTCTGCTACTGTATATACCTATTCTTTATATTTTGTAGTTATTTGAAGTTATTTGATAGGAATTCACTTTTTTCATAATTTTTTTTCTAATTCTGTTTTATCTTAACATTATTTATAGAAACAAAAAGTGTATTTAAAAGGATTATGATATGAATTATTTCTCATATTCTTATGAAGATCACTTCTTCTGTCAGTTGCGGAGGAAACTATGAGCTAAACCAATATTCAAAAATCTATATATCTTCTATGTTATTATGGAGGGTCAGAATCTCTTACAAAGCTATTTTTCTTGATTTTACTTATAAAAAAATTCAAAGGACCAAACAAACCTTTTCATAAGGTGTCAACTACTTGCACTCAGTTTTTGAGGTCCCCAGAGAAAAGGACATGTTCAAGAAAAATCACAAAGATTATGGAGAGAGAATTGATGGAGTAGACCAAAGGGCCTTTATAACCTAAACCACTATAAATTTTATTGTGTTATTTTCTATATTATTATACTAAATATTTTTTTAAAGAAAATAGTACTATATCGCTTTCCAAATCGTAAAGAGGGATTGATTTTAAATTATCCAAGTGTTTTTAAAGGACAAAATTCATCCCCTTTTAAGTCTTCATGTTTGTTCCTACCTAACACACAAAAACATATACAAAAGAAATAAAATTATATAAAATATCTATGATGTTACTAAGAAATACCATATCATAGAATCATGTCATACTCAAGCCGGTCTACCTCAAACATGAAAACATGAGCCTTTGTCTAACTTGTACCTAAATCTAAGTGAGAGTATTCTTAGATACCCTAGTGTAATAGAAGATCTAGTAGGGTGTGATTAGATAAAAAATTATAGAAACACCAATAAACTCCCATAATACACCACCATTTTAGTGATATGTGTGTGTGAAATGATCAAAATAATTAAATAATCTATTGAAAAAAATAAATAAAACCCTCTAAAATACCTTCTTTAACTTGATTTTAGAATTTATTTGAGCACATCCCAATGACCATTCCAACCAGTAACCCAACCACCCAAAGTGAACATACAAATAAACTATAAAAATCCAAGTAAACACCATAAATACTTAGTATCATGACCATGATTGACCATACCTGCCTAAACCAGTTCCGTAGAATCTCCAAACATAACCATCGCCTCAAGGACCACCTCTATATGCAGTATCAATATGGATCTATCAACACAGCCAAACCTAATCCAATTTTACTATGGTCTATCCACTTGGGCCACACACATCTCACAGGTCCTCACTCAACCTTCTAGGGTCATCCATCTCAAGTCACTTCACACCCCCTCTTGGAGGTGTCCAAGTGCTTGGGCATCATCTTAGCCCAGGACTTTTCCATTGGTGGCCAAAGAGTCAAGCCAGTGCACTGGGTACATAGTGTCCCAAACACCATTTCACTTTATTCTAGGGTGATAATTCAATTTTAACAATTTAATTTAAATTAAAATATTTATATTAAATTAACTAATTCAATAATAATAATGGAAATCACCTCATGGTGAGGCCGTACACATACTTTCATATAACACCATTCATAACCCATATATTTAGTACCAGAACCACATATATCTTTGGATTCTTATCCCATTTAATCCCATGGTATATACTGCTCCACCTAATCCAATCCAAGGTCCAAACAAGCTCATCTAAACTCACACCACATCCCAATCCACTAAATCAAGCCAATAAACCTTAAATGATCAAATATAACATTTAAAACTAAATTATTAATTTAATTCTGTAAGGGAATAACCGCCCAAAATATCACTTGAAACATCATCACACCAAAAAACCAACCAAACACACACCAATGAACATTGACATTCCCTTGAACTTATTTCAAAAAATATCCCAAAAATTAAACATTGATTCCATAATCATTTTAATTTATATGAAAGAGAAAAACTTAAATAAATTTGGCAGTGAAATGTACCTTCACTAAAACAATGAATGAAAGTACCTGGACAACCTCTTGGTAGGGGTTTCCATGGGTTGGGTCAGGTCGAGTGCATTTTGGGACCCAACCAGACCAAAAAAGGATGGTCTGGGTCAGGTCGGGTCACATGCTATGCGGGCTGTTTCCCCAACCCAACCCAACCCATTGGGGTAGGGTTACCCGACACATGGCCAAAGGAACTGACCTGACCTGATCCAACCTGATGTTCCTGGACTCAGAACCATCCTCAAGACCCAACCCCCCATAGACAGACCCCACCAACCCCCACCCTCCCCCCTTTCTCCAACAACCCCTCCCCCTACATCCCCCATCCCCTCCACAGACAGACCCCACCTCCCCACGAGTATCCCACCTCCTCCTACATAAATACCCCACCAACAGACACACCCATATCCCCCAACCTCCCCTTCCCCCATGAAACCCCCCACCAGTAGCCCCCTCCCCTCCTGCAGACAAACCCCACCAGCCCCTCCCCCTGCAGACAGACCCCACCAGTAGCCCCACCCTCTCCCCCAGTAGCCCATCCCCCTATATCCCCTACCAGAATCGCCCCTCCCCCTATAGATAAACCCCACCAGTATCCCCACACCCCCTAAAGCCCCACACCCCTCCCCCAGCAGCCCCCTCTCTCTAGCAGTCCCCCCACCACCAGCAGCCCCCACCCCTCCCCTCCTGCAGATAGACCCTACCAACCCCCACTCTAGCAGCCCCTCCCCCTGCATCCCTCCTACATAAAACCCCCCCATCAGTCCCTCTACCCCTATAATACCCTCCCCCTATAGATAGACCCCACCAGCCCCCTTCCTCCCAGCAACCCCCTCCCTCGTATAGCCCCCACCCCCCACTAGTAGCCCCCTACCCTAGTAAACCCTACCTTTTATGTGTCTGGTATTATTTCCCTTGTCTGTATTTCATGGGAATGAAATCTACTACCATTTTATTATAATAAAGAAACATTAACTGAATATTTATAAATAATCGATATTTTAGTGAAGCTAACCAACAAAAATCCTCACCCCAAAAGACATAATCTCACCTAGTTTATCTACTGATATAAACTTCTATGGTTTCTAATGTATAAGTCACACAATAGTTCTATTTATAGGAAACAATTTCTAGATTTTACAAGAAATATGAGCCTAAAAAAATAACATGATGGTCTTAGTCATATTAACATAATCTATAAGATACATGTCCATGTTCCTTGAATCCCTTGCATGGGATATGTAAGAATCCCTCTTACAACCCAATACAAAAAACTATGTCACCATTAAATTCCATATATTTTTCCCTTAAACTATTACGAAAGACCCTTAAATATAGTTTACTATTAACCAGTCCTATATGAACATAAATCCTATTATATACTTGTTTCTTCTAGGATAACAAAAACTATATCATATATTTATGTCCACTTAGGAGGCAGTAAATCCCAATGTACGATTGATTTATCTTAAATAGTATAAAACTCAAACATATAATTATGTCCACTTTGGAGACCATAAATCAAAATCTACCATTCACACTTTCTGGATGAAATAAATCTTTATTATTTCATTATTTTCTCATAGGAGATCTTAAATAATAAAATACCATTAAAGCCTCTATAGATTTCATGAAATCCAAGTGTACCTTTAAATCCTCCATGGATACCATAAATCTAAATATAGACATACGACATATTTGATGGAATGAAACTCCAACATAATTTAAAGTCCCCTTGGAAGACATTATATCTCAGTCTACCCATAAAACCTAAAAAGAGGGTATTAATCTTAATTTTAGCATTACTTTTAGGTGTCCTTATAAATGGATGCATCCCCCTTTTTGTAAACAAATTTTTAATAATATAATGAACAAATATATTTGTGAAAACCTAAAAAATTTGAAAATTATGTTGGTGATGAGATAATGAACAATTTCACTGGTGATTTAATGATTAAAAGGTATATGATATTATCTAAAATACATTGTTTTTAGTGATGTTTTAATTGAATGTGTTCATCGGTAATAATCCAATAAACCATGGATCCATGCACATGTTGAGTGTTAATCAGCATACCCCTATAGTGATACCTCCTCAATGAATGAATCAAAACATTCCTGGATATAAATGAACTCTAAAATGATATTTAAGTTTCACTAGGGGACTTTAACTTCAATATAAACTATATATTATTTAGGGGTGATCTATGTATGTGATGAAAGTATATTTTAAACCACTTTAAAACTACCATGATAAAATTTAATTCCATATAAAACTACAATACATCATTAAAATTTAGTATAAAAATAATAATCCATATCCCCATGACATAAGAATGATATACCCTAAAAAATTAAAGCATGAAAATTTAATTTAATACAAATTCCATTCAAATTATTATGTGTCAATCGATCACAGTCATAATGGGGTTTCTCCTTTATTAGATGGAAATAAGTGTATGATAAATTGAAATATCATCAATCATAGTATTATGGATATAATTTGTAAAATAATCATAAATTTATAGCTTAATGATGTGTTCTCCATCACTTATTGTAACACCTTCCATGTGAATGGATAACTGCTGTTCTTTCTGCAAAATCTCTAACTCGTAACCCACTGACAATTTTGTCTATTGAGGCACACCCCTGAAAAAAAATGATGAAATGGGTTTGAGTGATGGTGGTGTTTTTAATCAGGAACACAACATAATTGGGAAGATAATGCTAAGAAAATGATAAAAAAGAAAATAAATAACTACTTACCAGTGCCATGAGACCGCACACATGACATGGAGGAGTAGAGGAAGTGAGCCAAGATGGATTTCTCCTGATCACTCATGAGGGAATCTCTCTGGGGGGGAGGTGGGTGAGGAGAGGAGGAGAAAGGGAGTATAATTGGAGGAGGGAGTCTAGTCTCTTGCAAATGAAGGAGGAATGAAGGAGGGAGAGTAGGGTTTCTCCATGCATGATGGAAGGTCAGGGCCGGGGTAGGGGGAGGAGGGGGAGAGGAGGAGGGGGAGGGAGGGAAAGAATTAAGAGGTGGACAACTAGTCATGTCATGAGTGAGGGTTTTTTTGCATACAACCATGGGTCATCAGGTTGGTTTGGTTCTATATATAGCCAACCTGAGACCCAAACCAACCCATGAATGGGTCAACCTGATACAAACCCAACCCAAGTATTTTTTTCATATAACCCAACCCTACATGACTCGACTAGGTTAGGTTGAACCCATCATGTTGAGTCGGGTCTCGATTCCTTTAAAATCATGGGATATATCCTTTATATGAAGAAAAAAGACCCATATTGATCAGTTGATTCCACCAAGATCTGATGGAATCAAAATAGAAAACCTAACTGGGATAAGAGAAAAATTAAAACAAGAGTAGGAGGAAAACAATGAGGTCCATCATAGTCAAATTCCTACCTTGGATTAGTGTTAAAACCCCCTTAGAACACCTCACTTAAAGGGACTTGAAGAGGGATAGAAGGGGGAGATACCCCTAAACACACACACAATGGAAATATGAGGGATAAGTGTCCCCCTTAAAAGTTTGAGGTTGAAAAAGAGTAAATTTTCCCCATTTTAACACCACCGGCTAGCTAGTGGAACCTATACAACTTCCTGCCCCACCGACGAGCCCGGTATCCCTTAGGTGCTCTCCCAAACATCCCAAACACCATTAAAACTCCAATATACATCCAAAATATGCCCTTTTATGGGTTATAACCTTTGTAAATAATGTCTGAGGCCCAATTCAAAATTTAGTTCCCCCACTAATTGATAATCTAAATTCCTCATAAAATCAATGGATCATCTGTGCACACGGGCATTACAAACTCCACACCATTACACTTTTCATCCTAGAGAAGTATCATAAATAATTCTATCATTGGTCCCAACCCAATCAAGTGTTCAACTCCCATATAAATGACTATATTCTATTCTCATAGATCAAACACATTTTAAGTGCAACTTCCATCATAAGACACTCAACCTGTCAAAACCCAAGCCATCAATCAAGTTCATTTCCAAAACATCGTGATGATGCTTGCCTACACCCATATACCCCAAGACACCTAATATTTCCTCATCCAATCTATCATCTCGCCCATGGTGATCCAAACTATAGCATTTGGTCCACTAAGGACCATTATGATACCAAAAAACTCCCCACCACTAGTATTTCCCATCGAAACATGCTCTTAGTAGTACACTAACATGCTTGGCATGCTTCTCAAATTAATAAACTCACGCATACATAAGAAGACCATCTAAACAGTATCTATTATCATTTCCAAATCACAAGTCATAATGGACAGACCTCCTCTATCAAAGAACACTATAAACATTTCAATTTTTTCCTCAAAAAGATCATCCAATTCCTAATACATTTTAATCATCTTAAAAAAATATGCATATGATGTGGTTTCTAGATCACCACATCTATATACATGTAAAATGACCAGCCAGACCTCCTCTAGCCAACCTACCTCAAAATGATTAGCTACCATTTCCGATTCATTCCCAAACTACATTGTATGGGCACATCTACTCCTGGAGGTACTAGAGATTGATCTTAAAAATCCAAAAAAGTATTAACCTGACTTCTAGTGTGATTCCATGGCCTAATAACCAATCGACTAATTCCACCATCATGATTTAACTACAATAACTAACCCATTCCCAATATGATCATGTTTTGACCATTCCAAAATTACCCTTATCCTAAATCCAATGATCTATCTCCATCTGATAACACAACCCGAATCACCAGTAGTATTCTCCTAGAAATCAAGTTGAATTAGGTATCATAGCTCAATGGCCTCCAAAATGAAAACAAAATCATCTAATAATTTTTCCAATCAAGATACCATGAACACGCCCACACATGAGTCGCATCACTCGTGACCTACATCACACTCCCCACCATAAGAGAACCCTTGGCATCACATTACAAAGACAAGATATCAACCATCACAACCCATAATTTATCTATGGTTGAACGTGACAAGTTAACATATCATAAATTATCATTCCCAATTGATAAAATTAAAAGAAAAACTCCACCCATCCCTGGAGAATGGGAACATTATTAAATGGAACCTAACAAAACTCCATCGATAATGAGGTTCACACCATCAAACCACCAATGGTACATCCCACACCATATGGATTTCATTATGCCACTCCTTAACCTCTACCTCAAAAGTTCTATCACTAGAAGCATGCTACTATACCTCAACCATGATCTAGTAATATGTCAACCCATAATACTCCCATCTAGTTCCAACCAAGATTGGTCATTATACTATACCTGATCTAGTCAAGGTATCAACTCTATTAGTTGGGACACCTCAAGTCCCACCATAATCTTTGGGATATTAGTCCCACACTTGGGTCAACCATTCTACAACACCCATTTCATTTCCAATTCCTCCTCTACCTTGGAGGGACATTTACAACTCTCAACCAAACTGAAAGGCATTGTCGTAGGTGCTCTCAAATGAAAAATTGTACATAGTAAAATAATTCATAAATACCTCCATGAAAGTCTCAAGTAAATAAACAAGGATACCTACCATGCATCTATAGAAGGTAACTGGGGCATGAAAAAGTCCCAATGGCATCCTATGGTAAGAAAATGTACCAAATGGGCAGGTTAATATCATCTTCTCTTGATCCTCTACTACAATGGGAAAAAGAAAATAGATATAGAAACTATCCATTAAGTAATCTCATTTCATACCTTCCAGTCTCTCAAGCATTTAGTCAATGAATAGAAGTGTCAAATGGTCCTTTTGAGTGGATTAATTTTGTTTCCTAAAATCTATGCACACTCACCAATTATTCTTTACTCTTACAGAATCTAACTCATCATTTTGATTCTTTAAAACTATGAACTCGATTCTCTTGGGTAAAACCTGAATATGGATAACCCACTAAGATTCAGGAATGGGGTAAATGAAACCCACCTCAAGAAAATTTTCCACATATTTTTTCACAACTTCTAATAGTGTGGGGTTAAGTCTCTTTTGTGTCTATATGACCGGTTTTTTCCCATCCACTATAAGAATCCTATACATAAAAATGGAATATATAATACCTGGTATGTATATTAAATTCCACCCAATTTCCCTAATATTCTCATTTAAAATATTAAAAAAACTTGTTTCTTATTTAGGTAGGATATTATTAGAAATTATTATAAATAGTTTTCATCATTCAATAGGTATGAATATTTTATATTTGGTGAAAATGATTCTAGTTCTAGTTTGGGTTGGTTATTTAATGATGGAAATGATGTAGGAATTGGTATATATGCATAATGAATGTTAGGTTTTGAATTTACATCATCAACATCATTGAATAATTCTTTGAATCCATATGAAAAATCAACTTCCATGTCATAAATAGAAACTATGTACCCAAAATTAGAATAATAATCCATATCAAAATAATAAATTAGTATGGATTGATCATGAGAAATAAGTGTGATGATATTTTTCAATATCAAAATAGAAAAAATCCTCAATATCTCTCTAATCATAGAATGATCCCTATTTAGAGAAGATTTAAAATAAGAATTTTTAGATTCATTACAATATGGGTTTAATGGGAGATGAAGAAAGAGAAATAGTCCTATGAGGGGTACTTTATGGTGTCTAAAATATTTAATCATATGATCACATCCCCAAACTCCATAGAAAGTGTACCTTCATAAAAATTTATGATTGTCTTAGAAATTTTTTAGGAAGGGTCTACCAAGAATGATGGGATCATAATAAATTACTTCATTATCCTCCATATTCAATATGTATAAATCCACAAGAAAGATCATTTCCCTTACCTGAACAAGGACATCCTCTACGACTCCCATATAGTATGTTGTGGCCTTATTAACCAGTTACACCTCCACCCTTGTTAGATTCATCTTTAAAACCTATAATGAAGATAAAATAGAGTAAGTCATGACATTAATGTAGGCACCCAAACCACATAAAACATCAACGAAATGTGACTCCCCTGTAGTGCATGGAATGGTAAATTTCCCAGGGTCCTTATATTTTGTATTAATCACCAAGGTTGGTATGAAAAGTATAGATATACTCATCCCAAGGTTGATCCACTCATTTTATTTTATCCCTATTATATTTTTCCACAGTTATTTTAAAAACATGGTATAACTTATAATTTTCTTGATTACTGTAAGTAGAGGGGTGCTGATCTCAATGTGCTTGAATGCATCTAAAACTTATTTTTTTAATCACCTGTTTAGCCATATTCTTGGTTTTTACAACTATATTTTTAAATGGTAGGGTTTTAGGAGTAGAATCATCAACATATTACTTTCATTTTCATTTGTACTAGGGATTCTCATCAGTTAGTCTTGAAGGGGGATTTTCTAGGGTTGAGGTGAATTCTATTGGAATGATCAGTGCAGATATATCATTCATTTTCTTCCAACTTCTCAATGTGATGGAATTTAAATTCCATTTAGTATTTGGTATAGGTTGGGAAGGAATATTTTTAGAGTTCTTACTTACCAGTTCATGGAGGGTAGTGGAAATCTAGATCATTTGTGTGTTTAACTCCCTCAACTATGAAACATAACTCTTCATCTCATTATATTGATTAGGATTTTTTTTTCAAAAGTTCATGAGTTCTAGAATATAACTTTGGATGACAATTCCAACGTTTTTGTTAACTTGTTGATGTTTGGGATTCAAATATTCTTTGGGGTTTATGAAAACATTGTTGGTAATGTAGAGGATATCAGAGGTTTTATTGAAAATAGGGCCTTTGTTGTTCTACAGATCCATACCTCATGTTCGATTGATCATTCCGCCCTATTTTTTTATGTTGGTGTAAATGAATCATACTTCTCTTGGGGATTTGGTTATTACTGCTACTAATATGGTCTCCTAAGGAATACGGTTTTGAAATCATTTATCTCTTGTAATTGGTGGAAATAATCGGTTGGGTGGTTTATTTCAGTGAAAATTCCACATGTCCTTGGAGTAGTGAGTTGGTATGTATTTTGATCCAAATAAATCTATCTCTACATAGTGGTTAATTATTCTAACTTTGCATCAATTAAATTATTTTAAATAAAATATTTACTTACCTGATGTACTCCTCTAGCATGTGGTGTATCTCGATTGAATTTTTTTGGAAGTTTTGTGTCATCTTTTCAATCAACACTAGTAAATCTATTGGTATTATTTGACCAATTCCCATCCATATTCAACATACACCATACTCTTCTCCATAGGTGTTAGACCTTTATATAATTATTGGATGAGGAGTTTCTCATTGATTTGGTGATGTGGTATGCTTGCACATAACTTCTTTAATCGATCCCAGTACTTATACATTGACTCCCCTTAGTCTTTCTTGATTCCTAATATCTATTTTTGAATGTAAGTGATCTTTGATACTGGAAAAAATATCTACAAGAAAAGATGTTTCAAATCATTCCAACATGTTATGTCTTCAGGTTATAAATAATACACTCAATCCTTTTCAATTCCATCAAGTGAGAATGTGAATAATCTTAGTTTGATTTTATATTTAGATACATTTATTGGTTTCAATGTTAAGAAAACAACATTAAATTATTTTAGATTTTTATTAGGATTCTCACCAAAGAGGCCATGAAAATTTTAAAGTATTTGTATCAATTCATATTTTAATTCAAATTCTGATTAAAGGTTTGGGTATGAAATAAAATTTTTTTTCTAGTTAATTTTTGGAGTGGCCAATTAATGAATAGTTTTTTTGATTTTGTTGTTATTTTTTTCAGTCATTGGTCCTAGTTTTATGTTTTTTCCTAATTTCTGCCAATTTCAATGTTTCTAGAATAGAGGAATTTCCCAGTTGGGTAAATGTCAACACTTCTCATAGACTGAGATTGTCTAATTCAATCTATAAGGCTGCGTGCAATCTCAGGGTCTAGATCAAATATATCATCGATATAGGATCATGTCACGAATCAAAGAAAAGAGATAAAGTAACAAGAATATACCATAACATCATGATAATTAGTTTCAATTTATGGTCTAATATAGAAGAAAACATAGAGATAAAAATAAAAAATTGAGAAAGGGGAAGGAGAAATAAGAAATAGGGATAAAATAGAATAAAAATTACATATAATTAGTTGAATAAATTCTATCCTCCCTAGAAAAGATGGAAATTTTAAAGGTTCTATCATGGGAGATCTGAAATAATGTGTGGTTTTTGGGTATTTAGGTTCCACAGAGTGTATGACCAAGGTTTTCTTTTAAAAGAGGATGTAATTAAAACAACATATTAAAGGTATTTTGGAAATAAAAAAAATAAAAAAAATAAAATAAGTTTACGAATTAAATGGATAGTGGGTTGTTAAATGTTTAAAAAACTAAAATATGTATACTAGAAGAATATTTTATTTTTTTTATTTTTGAAATTTGATTGATAAAACACAATGAGAATATTTTTTTAGAAAATAGTTTGAGAAGGAATAACTGATATAACTCTATTTATTCCCATAATTATTATTAATTAATATTAAAATTAAAATCCAATTAATTATCATCCCCAAATTTATTAATCCCCTAACTATATAAGAATTCACCTCAACCACAAAGATGAAATGAATTAAACCCCAGGATATCTTCAGAACATGCAAACCTAGAACCCTACTTTGATTATCACTCTAAGGATAGATTATAGTTAGTGGTGAATTATGGATCATATAAACATTGGAAGTGATGATTTATTGATTTTAGGTATTATATTTTAACTCTAAAAATTGACCTTGTGTTGTTTTGTTTTATCGATTAATATTGTGCTCTCATAATTCACACATTACTCAACATCATGTGTTTTTTGTTAATTGTTAAATTTCTTTCTTAGTTTATTTTAAGTTAAAAACTCAATTAATAGATCATTTTTTTTAATTTCAACATCTCATTGATTAAAAATAAATAAATGAAGAAGGTTAGAGGTAGATCAATTACTAAGAAAAACTACTCTTCTATGGGTGGTTTAGTCATCATAGAAAACAAATTGCATTTGAAAAGGTTTATAAAGGGTATAACTGAATCAATTTTCTACTCATGATTTCCATACCAAGTAAGTAAATTAAAGAATATTAAAATTGAATAAAATAGAATAAATTGAAGATAGACTAAGAAGTTAATTATGAAAACACAATCATAACAATGTGAAGAAAAATAAGAAGGCTTCAATGAAGGGATCATTTATTAAAGTGATATATCTCTTTAAATTCCTGGATAAATGGGGTTAAACTAATTATAATCAACCCTAAATCTTTAAATTCACGTCCAAAACCCTCCAAAGGAGAAAAATACATATTTATAGAGGGGATTTGAGGCCAGGGTAATAATAGGTTACAAGTGTGAATGGGTAAATTCTTCCAAATATTTTAATCCAACTTTCACCACCTTGTTGATCAACAAAAATCATGAACCATATTTCCTTATAGAAGAATTATTTTTTGTGTAATTGTGTTCTCTTTATACTATCCAAATTTGAGCCCTATAAAATCCCACATGTAAAAGATATTTCCCAAATATTGAATTTGTTCCCAATCTGGTGAGTCCAGTACAAGTTTGACTTCATGGACCATTATTCTATTAAATAAATGATATGGTTTTGATGATAAAAATAAAATTTATATAAAATTATGTGAATAATTATCTTAAATTTTTTAAATTTTAAATAATCTATACAAAAATATTTATGACTAATGTGCAACATTTTACTTTAAAGGGTAAAAACTGGATTTTTCATCAAATTTGAAAATGAATGATCTAATTCCAAATATTCTATAAATAAACATATTTGATAGAATTTGATGAAATTATTTCATTTATTATCAATAAAATATTAATTAATTTTTTTATCTGAAAAAAAAATCCATCATGCATGTGGGTATCTCATTATTTTCCATTGGCCCTTGGCTCACACATGGCCATCACTGATTTTAATTCAACATGTCTAATGCGTAAGCAACATGTGTTACCCTTGATATTCTTAAAACATAATAGTCATAGGATCACATACCAAAAAATATTCAAATCCCAACCCATACCTTACAATATCTATGTTACTCACAAGAACATTCCAACTCCTCTCATGGTCCACCCTCAATCACACCATTCACCGACTCACTAAGGTATGTGTCATAAGTCAAGTGTTTCTATGGTCTCCCTACTATCCCCACAAACCATATATCTTGAAGGTTTATAACTCATGGGATAATACTCTCTTCCCCTGTCTAAAACATCACATGATGTATCACACACCATACCACTCACTAAATGGGTCTCACCCAACCATTACATCAAACATGCCAAACACACTCTCAAGGTTCCCATATCTATAATGATATCCCCTGAAAACTCAATATCCTACAAGGGAACTGATCCTCACCAAGAATCCACCTATGAGAATTCTCCATCAAGAAAACCATCTCATCCAGGGTCATGCACACATAATGACATCATCTTGGATGATCCTTACCAAGGAAACTATAACCACAAGGCTCATATAAATATAATTCCATTCAAAAATATATATAGGAAAACACCGTATAGGTTTTTATTGGAAATTTAAATAACTAAACCTACAATTTACATTCAACCAGCATTGCCTTATGATGATTCATATCTAGTGAACCACCATTACTCAATTTGGTTAAGTAGATAACAATTCCAATCTATATGGGAAAAATACATATAGTTTTTTACTAGCACTTTAAATAACCAAACATAAGCATTGAAAACCCACTAGGGTTTTTCCACTAAGGAATTATGTGCCTTAATGACCTACAAGGTGTTAGGTAATTTGATGAATCTCTCTATCTATTCGAACTAACAGATGGACCTAGAAATAACCACATTCTCTGGACTAATTTTCACCCAATTACCTCAACCTATATAGTGGAATTCTCTACAATGCTACCATAAATAGGTTTGTATGGTCACTACCTCATCTATGTTTGTGCACTATAAATAGGATGTTATATCACCTAATCAATCACTCCTTTTATTTATAAAAAATATAATAAAGGTAATTCCAAAACTCTCACTATTTATTATAATAATTATACACTATTTTTCATTCTTCACTTTTAATAGATGGTCTAATGGAATTCTTATAGAGGGCCCCATTCAGTCATCCCATTAGCATAAACTTTTGACTTTTATGGGCATCTATCTATTGATGGGATCCATGTAAGATCACTAGTATCTTCCAAAGCCTCAACTTCCAACTCCCAGTGGATAGTTTATATCATATTCTGATTCACACAATGTCCTTAACCAATATTTCCTTCAAGTCATGCAGGAATAATGATTCCAATTTTAATATTAAATTTTTTTCTTTAGATTAACTTTCAAAAAAACACATCACTAACCTCTAAAACTTCATTTATCTATAGGAAAAGGCTCCATCTGTTATCCTCCCTACATTTCTCTAGAGAATGAAATTTTTTTTGAGATCATTATAAATATGCCTCTTCTAGTTTCTTAGATTTCACTATGATCATCCTTCTAGTTTAACATTATTTTAGCTGAATCTATTGATAATATAAATCAAGTTATATACCACTATTCATAACACAAGGTTCCTTTCATTGGACTTCATATGATGATCTCTATCTGATCATATCCACTAAAATTAATCTTGTAAAGTTTCTTCTATCAACCACATCTAGGACATGGTGCTGGTAAAATATCTCCATCTAGGTTCTCAAGTGTTACTTCCAAAAAATTTCCCTCGAAAAGTTTCCAAAACTTTACTGAGAAAAAAATCCTAAAAACCAACAATCTCCCACTTGAGGATTGTTTTTTCTGGCTAAGCCCAATAATCTTCCATCCAAATACAATTCTAATTATTAAACCAAAGACTTACTAGCTCATTGTCTATCCACCATTCATTATTGTTTAGTTTCTACATGGTTCTCTACCCCATGATACTTTCCATAATCCAGGATCCCACTAAAGAAATGCCTCCTCAGTTTTTCCAGATCTACGATCTATTATTCTGATGAAATAATGAAAATCATTTAAATGCCTCCATGAAGATCCTCAAAATAAAATAGGAATTGAGTTTTCATCCTCCATAACTTTTTTAAAAGGCCCATAATTTTTTTATATTCACCATGTGACACGTGCCTGTCGTGGGGTGTGACAAAAACAAATATTACCTAAATTAAAATGCAGTAGAGTGGATTACCTAGGTTGTCTCCAGAGAGGACTGCACAACAATTAAGTTGTCACCTTAAAATAGAAAGAAGTGAGGTTGTTTTTAGAAATTGTTTGATTTAGAAAATACAAGAAAGAAACTAAATAAAGTAAAGTAATTAAGTGAAAGTTTTGAAACAAATTGACAAATGATGTGATCTAAATCAGTGATATGAAATGGTGATCAGGTTAGGGTCGGTTTTTCAGTTGTAATTCTATCATTGTTCATTTTACCCAATTCTCCTCTACTAAATCGTTAAGAGTGAGAATCCACAATCATTTCTTCTCACTACCTTGGTCAAAAAATGTGAGAATAAACATTACTAAAATCTTAGGTTGGTCTAATCTCCTTCCAATGTGTAATAGAGTTGTAGAAAATACCCCCAATTATCTTAGGCAATTCCCAATCGGGTCTTGTTTATCCCAAGTAATCAAGAACATTCACTACTCCTCACACACGTACCAGTGATCACCGAGTAATACACCACTAAATCCCGGTCTATTCCATTGTTTATAAACCAGAACCTAGTGGAGGGAGATATTGATCATTGACCAAATATAAATGAACAACAGAATCTAAAATCAGATACAATCGTACATGATAATAAAAACTGTTATAAGAAATTGAAACAGATTCGCAGAAGAGAAAAGAGGATTTTAAAACATTAATAGAAGGAACTCATGAAATACAATATGGAAAACCTCTCCTTCCCCAATCACACAGAATTTTACCCCACCATGGTAAGGGTAATTGTGACTAAGGGTAAAGAAGAATTCATTACAAAACTAAGAAGAACAAAAGAGGGAAAAGAAAGAACAGAAATTTGATCCTCCAGAATCTGTCCTCCAAAAGTTTGTCTCTGTTCTGCCCAACTTACGGCCGAAAATCACTGAGGTCCCTTCTTATAGAATGTTTATAATGAAGTTTTCTATCGACCATCAAAATTTGAGAGTCATTTGAAAGGTGTAAAGAAGGATATGTCCGAATCAATGACCATTACTTTTCTGGCCTCCAAAAACTGTTTCACCCACTCCACTTGGACACGCCAAAAGGATGCATTAATGAGCTCAATAATTTATGAAATTTAATTTGAGCCTTACTTTTGAAGTCCTATGTCGAAACCAGCTGGAATAACCTAATTATAAGGTCGGATGAAGGAGATATTGCATATTTAATGAAGTGGGGTCCATTCTGCATTCCAAACTGATTTCTCCACTTGATTGAATTTTCTGCACCATTGGGTTTCGAATTGGGTCTTGGTCCAGAAGAAACATTTTAACACCACAAGTATAGGAATCCTTAAAAAAAGATTCACTTCAATTGGACCCATATTATAAAAGTTATTCCCGAAAAACAGAAGCTATATAAAACTGACAATTTTACAGAATTACCCCATTTTCACATTTAAGCCCAAAATACACCAAAAACACATAAATGATGCAAATACACTCACATTGAATAATTGGGAGGGATTAAATCATTGAAAAACATATAAATAATAATGAAAATATTAACTCTATCAATTCCCCCACACTTATCACTTGGACTCCTGGACAAGTCAGAATCAAAATAAAATCAAAGTAAATTCAAAACACATATCCATGAGATCCACAAATTTGAAAACAAGAAACAAAATATATCATGCCTCCTCAAACTCTATTATTTCATATTCTTAATTTAGGATCATTCAATAAATTTACTCTTAATTTCTCCTCCCATGCACACAAAACACTTACCTAACTTTCATTATCTCTCATTACACAAATCTCAATTTTTTAGTAATGTCTTTCTCATCCAAACCCATACAAGGGTCACCATAGGCTTGATAAATTCCTACATCTCCACCCGATGTGAGTTAAAGACATATGTTTATCATGAGGACTTGTTAAGTTTGTTCTGTGGATTTAGGTTGGTAGGATTTATATGTGAAAATTCTGAGGCTGAATGAAGAGGGATTGGCTCTTTTTGAAGCAAAATTGCATTACTCTAATTTTCACAAAAGTATGGTCTTATCTTCACTCCCCTTAGTAGAAAATAAACTCCTTCTCCATGTAATATCAAGGAATGTTCCCATAGTTCATCATTTCAGCAGAAAACCTTTCAATCTTCTCAAATATAATATTTCTTGAAAGCTCCAGAAAAGGCACAGCTTCCTTTTTACATTAGAAGCTCCAGAAAGGCACAGCTTCTCTCATCATGAAAGCTTCAGAAAAGGCACAGCTTTCAGCAGAATTATTATTATTTTTTGCAGCAATAACAACTCTTCAACATTTTTTTTCACCCAAAGTATCCCCAAATAAGGTAGTACAATACAAGACATCTTCCCCCCACACTTATGTTCAAATAGATCATGCAATTTCACTTCAAGAGCAGGTTGGATAGGGAATATTGGCTTGTAATGTGGCTAACCTAATAGGATTTTCATGGATTCTATGGGCTAAAAGGATTAAATGTTTAAGGTAGTACATTATGAAAGGGATTATCTTGAAAAGGGGGCTTTCAAACCAAATAAATGCCTCAATCATTTAAAACACAAGTACCTCAAACCCTCAAGTTTTGACAGGAATAAATCAAATTATGGTTAAATCAAGCATGATTTGGTTCTCTCAAGAAGTGAGGTGAATGTAAAGAATATGAAAATAATTGGTTCATAAGCCTCACGGGAATGTGATTTCAAATATAAAGACAGTGATATGTGGCATGGGATTCAAAAAACAGAGTATTTTTCATGAAATTCCCAAATAATTGAACTTGAAACAATGTCATTTTCAGCATTCATTTAAGCTCAGTTTCAAGGAATAAATTATTTCACTCATGGAGATGGGTTTCAAAAATATCAATGATAATCATTTCAGCTCAAAAGTTTCAAAAACACACAAAAATTGAAAAATAAACACAAAAAATTTTAAACACTCACATGTTTAAAAAAACAAATAGGAAAACAAACAACACATAAAAATCCTACACTACAAAGGTTCCCTCCCCCCACACTTAAATGATGCAGTGTCCACAATTCATTCAAATGTATTTAACATGTAAGAATATTGGAAATTGAATCACAAAAATCATGAAAATATAAAGGAGAGGTACGACTTGATGGAGTTTATTGATAAAGAGGTTGGAGGAGTGTGATCTCCTCCATTGGCTCTGATGGCATGGTCCCAAGGAATTTCTTCAATCTGTGCCCATTAACAGTGAATGGATCCTTCACTCCATCCTTCACAATCTGTAAAGCACCAAAAGGATATACATGAGTAACTATAAATGGACATTCCCACCTGGAACGAAGTTTACCTGGCATCAGCTTGAGTCTTGAATTGAATAACAACACTTTGTCTCCTGGATGTAAGTCCTTTGGTTGGATCAGTTTGTCATGAGCCACTCTTGTTATTTCTTTGTAAATCCTGGAATTTTCAAATGCTTCCCTTCTAATTTCTTCCAGCTCTTGTAACTGAAAGCTTCTCTCTTTCCCAGCACTTTCAAGATCCAAATTCATCTTCCTCACAGCCCAATATGCCTTGTGTTCCAATTCCACAGGTAGGTGAAAACTTTTCCCATAAATCAGCCTATATGGACTCATTCCAATTGGAGTTTTTTAGGCTGTCCTGTAAGCCCATAATTTTTCTTCTAACCTTTGGATCCAATCCTTCCTATTTGGATTAACAGTCTTTTCCAAAATTCCTTTGATTTCCCTATTGGACACTTCAGCTTGCCCATTAGTCTGTTGATGATAGGGAGTTGATGTTTTATGATGCACCCCATACTTTTTCAACAAAGCTGCCATTCTCCAATTACAAAAGTGAGTCCCTTGATCACTAATGATGGCTCTAGGAACTCCAAACCTACAAAATATGTTAGCCCTGACAAAATCACAAACAACTTTAGCATCGTCAGTCCTGGTGGCTTTTGCTTCCACCCATTTGGAAACATAATCAACAGCAAGAAGAATATAAGAATTTCCAAATGACATTGGGAAAGGTCCCATAAAATCTATCCCCCAAACTTCAAATATTTCACAAAAATTAAGTGGATTTTGGGGAATTTCTTGTCTCTTTGAAATATTTCCTGAAAATTGACATTTTTCACACCGTTTACAAAATTCATGAGAATCTTTGAAAAGTGTTGGCCAATAAAGTCCAGATTCTAAAACCTTTCTTGCAGTCCTTTGAGGTCCAAAGTGGCATCCACAAGCTAATGTGTGACAAAACCTAAATACTGATTCAATTTCATTTTTAGGAAAACATATTCTGATCATTTGGTCATTGCAAATCTTCCAAAGAAATGGATCATCCCAGATGTAATATTTAGATTCAGATTTCAATTTGTGAATTTGGTGATAATTTAAATGAGATGGGACCTGAGATGTTACCAGATAATTGACCATGTCAGCATACCAAGGTACTTCTCCTTCAATCAAGTACAACTGCTCTCCTGGAAGGTGATCATTTAGTGGTTCAGTGTCTGGAATCTCAACTTCAGCGGTGTTGGGTGGTCTACTTAAGTGATCAGCCACTTGGTTCTCAGATCCCTTCTTATCTTTGATTTCTATGTTGAACTCCTGTAGTAGTAGTATCCATCTCACTAGCCTTGGTTTTGCTTCAGCCTTCTTCATCAAGTACCTAAGAGCTGCATGATCAGAAAACACAATGACTTTAGTTCCAAGAAGATACGATCTAAATCTTTCTAAAGCAAAAACAACTGCTAAAAACTCTTTTTATGTTGTTGTGTAGTTGAATTGGGCTGCATCTAAGGTTTTTGAGGCATATGAAATGACTTGTGGCCTTCCCTCAATTCGCTGAGAATGGATAGCTCCAACTGCTTGGTTTGAAGCATCACAAAGTAGCTCAAATGGTTCTTCCCAATTTGGTGGCTGCATCACTAGTGGTGTAATCAATTTCTTCTTCAACTCATCAAATGCTTCCCTACATGAACCGTTGAAATCAAAATCAGCATCTTTCAAAAGAAATCTAGAGAGATGGAGAGAAATCTTACTGAAATCTTTTATAAACCTCATGTAGAATCCTGCATGTCCTAAAAATGATCTAACATGTTTCACACAAGTTGGGTAAGGCAAAGAATTTATCACTTCAATTTTTGATTTATCAACCTCAATTCCTTTCTTTGAAATGACATGCCCAAGGACAATTCCTCTTTCAACCATAAAATGACACTTTTCAAAATTCAAAACAAGGTTCTTTTCAATGCAAGTTTTCAAAACTTTTTCCAGATTTTTCAAACAATGGTCAAACGAATTTCCAAAAACTGTGAAGTCATCCAAGAAAACCTCCAAGAAATCTACAATGTGATCAGAAAATATACTTACCATACACCTCTGAAATGTACCTGTAGAATTACACAATCCAAATGGCATTCTTTTGTATGCAAAAGTACCGAAAGGACAAGTAAAGGTAGTCTTCTCTTGATCCTCGGGGGCAATGGGTACCTGAAAATAACCTGAAAATCCATCCAAAAAGAAATAATGAGTTCTCCCTTCCAATATCTCTAACATATGGTCAATGAATGGGATAGGGAAATGATATTTTCGAGTGACCTGATTCAGCTTCCTAAAATCAATGCATACTCTCCAGCTATTCTGAATTCTCACAGGGACTAATTCATTCTTTTCATTCCTCACAATGGTTAGGCCAGTTTTCTTTGGGACTACATGGATGGGGCTAACCCGTTGTGAATCTGATATGGGATAGATGATCCTGGCTTCTAATAACTTCTCAATCTCTTTTTTCACAACCTCCATCAGGGTAGGGTTCAGCCTCCTTTGGGGTTGTCTGACAGGTTTGGAATCTCCCTCAAGAAAAATTCTATGTGAGCAAATGTTTGGGTTTATTCCTGGGATATCACCTAAGCTCCACCCTATTGCTTTGAAATTATCTCTCAAAAGCTCAATCAATGATTTTTCTTGAGTTTTAGATAGATTATTATCAATTATTACTGGTAATTTCTCTCCCTCCATAAGGTAAACATATTTTAAATCTATGGGGAGTGGTTTTAATTCTAGATCAGGAGGATGCTCAAGAGATGAAACTAAATTGAGGTTATCCACTTACAATGGTTTGACATCCTACACGAAAGAAATCATAACATCTTCATCATCATTTAACAAATTATCAAAGAAATCAGATTTTACCTCTTCTTCCAACAGGAAATCAGAACCTCCAAGAGTTTGGGAATCCATATGTTCAATGATATCTTTAATGGAAAAATTCTCTCCTAATGATAAAAATTCATGAAACATACCTGATTCTTCAATTGGTTCTATGTCATCTTCATGGGAGAGTGTGAAGAGTGAATGATCATCTGATGGGTACCTCATGGATTCAAAAATATTGAAGTAGACAGTGCTATCTCCAAACTCCATGGTAAGTGTCCCTTCATGGACATTGATGATGGTTTTGGTCGTCTTTAAGAATGGTCTCCCCAAAATTATGGGTGAGTGTGATGGGATCCTATCATCTTCCATATTCAACACATAAAAGTCCGCAGGGAATAAAAGATCTTTGACTTTTACCAGGACATCCTCCAGAACTCCTGCTGGGAAAACTGTGGATCTATTTGCAAGATGGACCACCACTCTTGTGGGCTTCAAGTCTCCCATCTACAAAGAAGTATATACTGAGTAAGGCAATACATTAATTGATGCACCTAAATCGCACAAAGCATTAGAGAAATTTAATGAACCAATGGTGCATGGAATAGAAAACTTCCCTGGATCTTGACATTTGGTTGGAAATTGTGGTGTGATAAGGGCTGAGATGCTTCTTCCCAAATTGATCCTCTCATTCCCTTGAAGTCTCCTTTTCTTGGTACAAAGATCCTTCAAAAACTTAGCATACTTTGGAATTTTTTTGAGTGCTTCAAGCAGAGGTATATTGATTTCCACTTTCTGGAAGGTGTCCAGAATTTCTTTCTGCAGTGATTCTTCTTGTAACCTCTTTGATTCAATCATCCTTGATGGAAATGGTGGTGGTATATCTTTCTTCTCCTTTTGTTTCCTTTGAAATTGTGTTTCTTGTTTCTTCCTTCTTGTCCTATCATTATCATCCTCCTCTTTCTTATCTTCTTCCCGATGCATTTTCATAGAATTTTCATCATTTTTAACTTCATTCTCACTGATATTAGTTTTTCTTGTTTCAGGTTCAATGGTGGATGGTGGTTGGAGTTCTTTTCCACTTCTTGTAGTTATAATACTAACATTCTCTTTTGGGTTTGGGATTGTTTGGGAAGGGAGTTTACCTGGATTTTTGGTCAGAAAGTCCATGAGACTCTCAAACTTATTGGACAAATCTTTAACAGTGTCTTTCAGTCTGTCAAACTCAGATTTTTGTTGGTTTTGAATTGGAGGTTGGGCACTAGTGGATGGTTGCTCATAGGGTCTTTGGATATTGGTTGGTTTTTGGTATGAAGGATGATTATAAGATGGTTTTTGTTGAAATGGTGGAGGGTTCTGGAATTGATTCTGGAATGGGGGTTGGTTTTGAAACTGATTTTGGTACGGGGGCCTAGCTTGATTTTGTTGATTTACAAATCCATATTGGACTTGGTTAGGCTCTCTCCATCCTTGATTTTGCTAGAATTGCCTTGGCTGAAAGGCTGCTGCACAACTTTCCATTCCCTGTATTTCAGCACACTAGTCAGTGAAATGATCAGGAGATGAGCATAAACCACATACCTTAGCTGGTGCTTTTTGGTCACTAACTTGCTTCAAGGCCATCTGCCTCACCAAACTAGTAAGCTCTTAAATCTTAGTTTCTAATAAGGGTGATGGATGAGAAGTGCGTACCTCATGAATACCTCTTGTTCCAATACCTCTTGTTCCAAATTGCTGCGAGTTTTGGGAAATCTTCTCAATCAAGCCCTTGGCTTCTTCTGGTGACTTGTCAATCAGTGCACCTCCAGATGATGCATCAAGAAGGTTTCTGTCATTGTCCAGTAGTCCTTGATAGAAGAAGACAAGAAAGTGGTGTTCTTCAATGGCTTGATGTGGATAGCTGGCACAAAGCTTCTTAAATCTCTCCCAGTACTCGTAAAGAGTTTCTCCAGATGATTGTCATATGACGTAGATTTCCTTACGAATGGCTGTGCTTCTAGAGGTGGGGAAGAATCTTTGCATAAAACATCTTACCAGGTCATTCTAGTCATGTACGTATCCTGGTTGTAGGCCTTACAACCATTCTTTAGAAGCTCCATCCAATGAAAACGGAAATGCCTTCCACTTTACCTGCTCCTCGGTAATTCCACGGGGTCTGAAAGTTGAGAAAACATGTGTGAACTCTTTAATGTGTTTGTTTGGATCTTCACCCGCCAAACCATGAAACTTTGGAAACAAAGGAATCATGTTAGGTTTCATTTCAAAATCATTTTGTAACACTGTCATGGCAAGTTGATTGTTTTGATTAAGGAATTGTGGTGCACAGAGGTCTCTAAGTGTTTGGTTTTGATTTTCAGCCATGATGACAGGCTCAGAGTGAACACTTGAAGTTTCACTTGATTCTTCAAGGGGAACGTCCTCAAATTCAGATTCTAAATTAATTTTTCTAAGTCTATTCAACAAGGTTCTTTCAATTTCAGGATCTATGGGTAAAGGTTCAGTTTTTGAGGTTCTAGTCATGCAATTTTGAAGAGAAAAGATGAAAAGAGAGAAAAGAAAGGAAAAGAAATGTTGGCACTACCTCCCCGTCAACGGCGCCAAGTTTTGACACGTGCCTATCGTGGGGTGTGACAAAAACAAATATTACCTAAGTTAAAATGCAGTAGAGTGGATTACATAGGTTGTCTCTAGAGAG
Source organism: Viscum album (assembly GCA_963277665.1). Lineage (NCBI taxonomy): Eukaryota > Viridiplantae > Streptophyta > Magnoliopsida > Santalales > Viscaceae > Viscum > Viscum album. The sequence goes on from OY728166.1 coordinate 209,219,664, forward strand.
GAGTGCACAACAATTAAGCTGTCCCCTTAAAATAGAAAGAAGTGAGGTTGTTTTTAGAAATTGTTTGATTTAGAAAATACAAGAAAGAAACTAAATAAAGTAAAGTAATTAAGTGAAAGTTTTGAAACAAATTGACAAATAATGTGATCTAAATCAGTGATATGAAATGGTGATCAGTTTAGGGTCGGTTTTTCAGTTGTAATTCTATCATTGTTCATTTTACCCAATTCTCCTCTGCTAAATCGTTAAGAGTGAGAATCCACAATCATTTCTTCTCACTCCCTTGGTCAAAAAATGTGAGAATAAACCTTACTAAAATCTTAGGTTGGTCTACTCTCCTTCCAATGTGTAATAGAGTTGTATAAAATACCCCCAATTATCTTAGGCAATTCCCAATCGGGTCTTGTTTATCCCAAGTAATCAAGAACATTCACTACTCCTCACACACGTACCAGTGATCACCGAGTACTACACCACTAAATCCCGGTCTATTCCATTGTTTATAAACCAGAACCTAGTGGAGGGAGATATTGATCATTGACCAAATATAAATGAACAACAGAATCTAAAATCAGATACAATCGTACATGATAATAAAAACTGTTATAAGAAATTGAAACAGATTCGCAGAAGAGAAAAGAGGATTTTAAAACATTAATAGAAGGAACTCATGAAATACAATATGGAAAACCTCTCCTTCCCCAATCACACAGAAGTTTACCCCACCATGGTAAGGGTAATTGTGACTAAGGGTAAAGAAGAATTCATTACAAAACTAAGAAGAACAAAAGAGAGAAAAGAAAGAACAGAAATTTGATCCTCCAGAATCTGTCCTCCAAAGGTTTGCCTCTGTTCTGCCCACCCTCCGGCCGAAACTCACTGAGGTCCCTTCTTATAGAATGTTTGTAATGAGGTTTTCTATCGACCCTAAAGATTTTAGAGTCATTGGAAAGGTGTAAAGAAAGATATGGCCGAATCAATGACCATTACTTTTCTGGCCGCCAAACACTGTTTCACCCACTCCACTTGGACACGACAAAAGGATGCATTAATGAGATTTATAATTTATGAAATTTAATTTGAGCCGTCCTTTTGAAGTCCTATGTCGACACCAGATGGAATAACCTCATTATAAGGTCGGATGAAGGATATATTGCATATTTAATGAAGTGGGGTCCATTCTGCCTTCCAAACTGATTTCTCCACTTGATTGAATTTTCTGCACCATTGGGGTTCGAATTGGGTCTTGGTCCAGAAGGAACATTTTAAGACCACAAGTATAGTAATCCTAAAAAAAATATTCACTTCAATTGGACCCATATTATAAAAGTTATTCCCGAAAAACAGAAGCTATATAAAACTGACAATTTTACAGAATTACCCCATTTTCACATTTAAGCCCAAAATACACCAAAAAACACATAAATGATGCAAATACACTCACATTGGATAATTGGGAGGGATTAAATCATTGAAAAACATATAAATAATAATGAAAATATTAACTCTATCACCATGTCCATATCCTCACTCAATTGGATTTCACTATGCTTAAAGAGTCTATCATCAATAATTTACACAATTCGAGAACTCATTATGATAAAACAGATGTTAGTGACATCATCAGGCTGACCTCCATTCAGATATTATCTATCTATAAAAATTTGATGTCATCGTCATGAAATAATCAGACTAAAACTTTCTTCCAGTGCAACCAAAGCTTACATGGTCCTTTTCTCCCATATCTTCAGTTTGTTTCTAACACATTGAGAGTCCATCACATTTCAGAGATCAATTTATCTTCATTTTAAATCCTCCAAAATATAATTTAAAAAAATATTAGAAACATAAAAATAAATGAACACCCAGGACTTGGGGTTGTCCTTATCCATATTAATCATGTCCTAAAGTAATTTTATTAACTGTGTAGTTGAGAGAAACAAAATCCATCCAAATTTCAAACTTTCATACATTCAAAACTCTCATCCTCCAGAATAGATTCCCATTTATATGTATCATGGTTATTATCCTTTAGTTGAAGATAATTATAAAGAATAATTGATTTTTTAAGAGGATACAATAGAACTTGAACTTATTCCATAACCACTAAATATTTCACCCCCTATCACTGAGTTTTAGAAATACCTCACCTGATAGAATGTAACTCCCCACCCCTTCCTCATTGGCTTGAGAAGACGGTGAGGTGATACTAGAACTTAGGAAACATTACCATGGTGCCAAAGGCTATTAATAAATTCTGAGGAATTCATGATTAAATAGGGGAATGATTTGACCTTGAGATAAACCAACCAACCAAACAAGCCACTACCAACAAAACTACATGATTCATGTTAATATAGAAACATGAACCATATAGTACCAGAAGAAAACCAAACTAATCCATGAAAATTTACAAAAACTAATACAACCTAACCATAACAAACCAAAATTATAGTTCAAATCAAAATACTAAACAGGATACCCAAATAAAACCAAGACACACTCCACTTCTCCACAATAAGCTCCATGCTCCAAGCACCACCAAACCACCTGAGCATCATGATAAACTGCTAGAAAAATGAGATGCTTTACTCTTACATGTGTCATAGAATAAAACATCAACAAAATAACCAAAGTTCCAAAATAAGGGTGAGTAATAATACTCAATAGGATTTCCAAAAATGACTTCCCTACACACGCCATTGGTATAAAACCATTACTACCTTTATATAAAACATCAAATAGTTCAACAATTATCGATAAGCTAAACACATTCTTATCAATTCACCTTTACCCAAACCATGAAACCCAAGGGAAATCAAAACAACCATTCTATAATCCATTTCACCATTTCACATTAGCCCAACAATTTAAATCTTGCATAGCAACACACAACAAGTCAAACAACCACTATGGAACTTCCCGTCCAAACCTATTTAATACTTTTCTAAAGTAGTGGTACTTACCGACCACCAATCCATAATGGTGTCCCTTCCATCCAATATCCATAACCTTGTATAATGATACTCCCCCCCACACTTCATACAAAATCAACACAATCCATAGTACTTGACCAACTAACAATCACAAAGCACACTAAGGCCATACATTATTCACACAACAATTTCCAATGCATTCCAAAACACTTTAATAAATCCCCCCATTTATTAAAAACACCCTTCAACCATTTTTCATTCCAAACCACATTTTAATAAAGAAAATTCTTTATTGAAATTCATCTTTCATAAAACATTTTCCATAATTTTAACCAATATTGATTTTAAAATCAACATTTTAAAATCACACAACAAAACCCCTTTTTGCAATAATATCCCATTTTTTCCAAAATCCCCAAATCATAACCAAATGGATTTCCACAAATATTTTAACATCATATTCACAATTAATTTCAAGAAAAAAAAATTAATTAAGACAAGGCCTCAACTTCTAGGAAAGTAGAGTCGAGAGAGAAGCCACCTACCTTAGGGTTCTGACGAAATCAACCCACAAGCAACCTCACCACAAATATAGGAAAAAGCTCCACCAAAACCACTCTAGATATTCTTACCTATCACCATAAAACCTTAAAATCATCACCTAAGGCAAAAAAATCCCTAAATCTACATGAAACAGATGTAGATCTAGAAACCCAAGAGAGGGAAGAGAGAAGATCTAGAGGAAACCACAAAGAAACCAAAATAGAAGACTTACCCAAGATAAACTACCTTAAAAACACCTTGAAAAAACTTCTAATCCCTTCCAAAATGGGTGGTAGATCACCCTGAGCCCTTGAGAAGAATAAATTCCATGTAAGGTTCACATGGGAGAAGAAATGGGTGAGTTAGGGAAAATCCCAACTAAACACATTTAAAAAAACCATTTTTAATGGGTTGCATGGTTAGATCACATGGTTTGACATACCGCGCACTAACCATGTGGATGCTACTGTCTAAACAGTGGTATATCACATGGTTACCTGGGATTATCACATGGTTTTCCCTAACCATGATCAAATTGTACAGCTTTAAAAAGGCCTCTAAACTTTTTCAAAACCTTTCCAAACTCTCTCAAACTCTCTGAAACCTTTACAAACCACTTAACATAAAAAATAGGTATCAGAAAAGGTCACATACCTCAAACTGAGGTGCTACATTATCCCCACCATTGGACTTTCCATCCTCATAAAGTATAGAAACACCAGTCTGTCGAAAGAGATCGTGCCATTGCTCAGGCATCTCTTTCTCCCTCTCCCAAGTCTCCTCCTAAATCTGACCATGCTTCCAAAAAACCTAAACTAAACTTATGATTTTACCACACAAGACTTTCTCTTTCCTATCCACAATCTGCACTAACATGTGCACCAAATAAGAATCCAGCTCCAACTCAACATGATCCCATCGAATCACATGGTCATGATCTGGCTGATACTTTTTAAAATATTACACATGAAATACATTGTGCACCACACTAAACTATGCTGGAAAATCCAATCGATAAGCCACCTCTACAATCCACTCAAGTATCTCAAAAGACCCAATATACCTTGGAGATAACATACCCTATTTTCCAAACCAACAATGTCCCAACCTAGAAGAGATTCTCAAAAACACATGATCACCCACCTCAAACGATAACGGTCATCGAAGATGGTCCGTATACGATTTATGAAAACTTTGATCCGTCTCTATCATATTTTTGATAAAATTGATCTTCTTTATAGTCTATTGTAAAAGGATCAGTCCAATCATTGAAGTCTCACCCATTTACTCCCAACACAGTGGATAATGACACGAATTACATACAATGACTCAAACAGAGCCATATGTATTGAATCTTGATAAATATTATTATTGGAGAACTCCACCAACAGTAAGTGATCCCCCCATGAACCACCAAAATCCATCACACAAGCCCTTATCATATCCTCCAAAGTTTTTATTATCATCTCAGATTGGACATCCGTCTAAGGATGAAATTCCATGCCCATCATCAACTATGTCCCAAGGGATTGCTTCAAGGATTTCCAAAAATGAGATGTAAACCTCAAATCTCTCTCTGATACAATCAAAACTTAAACATCATTCCTATTTACCACTTCCCAGATATAGATTTTGGATAGATCCTCTACTGCATGAGATTCATGAATCAGAATGAAATGGTCTAACTTTGTGATCCGATCCACAATCACCCATATGGCATTGTGTTTCCTGGCCATTCTCAGGATACCTGTCACAAAATCCAAAGCTATTTATTCCCACTTCCACACTAGAATAAGTAAATATTACAACATTCCTACTGGCCACTAATGCTCGATCTTAACTTTCTAAAAATTCAATCATCTCGAAACAAACTCAACCACATCCATTTTCATACCAGCCCACGAAAACTGCACTTTCAACACCTTATAAATCTTATGAATTCCTAGATGGATATCCCACCTATAATGATGATAATCCCTGATAAGTTTTTCTTGAAAATCCACTGGTACCACCATCCAATTGAAAAAACACAAAACTGAATTTCTATTCAATTCCTGACCCTCAATAGTCTTCCCACCACTGAGTTCTGGCCTCATCACCATACAATTAGAATCAGATGCCTACACCTATTTAACCAAACCAACCAAGTCAAGAACCAATGAAACTGGAAAGAAGACCGCTCTATCACCCTAGTCCTCACATTCCAACCACACGTCATCTTTGAAGGACATCAACCTCCACTGATCTGGTGCATGTTTCACTACCTGATCATATGATTTTCTACTTAATGCATCTGCCACTGAATTTCCCTTACCTGATGTATATAATAAGTCAAAATAAAACATCTGTAGGTATTCCATCCATCTTATTTTCCTCAAGTTCAAATCACTTTGTGGGAAAATTTTCTTTAATATCTTGTGATCAATAATCACCATGAATTTCTCAATGAAGAGATAATGATGCCACGTTTTTAAAAGCATGAACCACTAACACCAACTCCAAATCATGTTTTGAGTATTTATTATCATGAAAATTCAGTTGGCATGATACATATGCAACCACATTATCCCCCCTGCATGAGAACACACACCAACCCTAATCTCGACGCATCACAATACACCACGTACCATTTCCCTAGTTCGGCCAAAACTAATATTGGTACTAATGTAAGGAGACCCTTTATCTCTTAAAAACATTTCCGAAACTACTCCTCCAAGTGAAATGCAGCATTCTTCCTTTTCAAATCTATCATAGGTGAGGCCAATCATGATAAATCACAAAAAAAAGTCGATAATAGCCAGCTAGACCAAGGAAGCTTCATATCTCGAAAACATTATTTAGAGGATTCCATGAGATAAAAGCCTCTATATTTTCCAGATCAACTGAAACACACTTCTCAGAAATAACATGGCCAAGGAAACATACCTCTTGTATCCAAAATTCACACTTTTACAATTTTTCATACAACTGACGATCCTTCAAAATCCCTAGCACTATCATCAAGTTTTACTCATGATCCAACCTTGTTCTTGAATAAACCATTATATCATCAACAAATACAACCAAAAAATAATCTAAATATATATGAAATATCTGATTCATCAATTCCATGAACACTTCTGGTGAAGTCGTTAGACCAAAGGGAATAATAACATACTCATAATGGCCATATCTACTTCTAAAATCTATTTTGAGAATATCCTCCTTCCTCGCCTACAATTGATGATATCCTGACCTTAAGTCAATCTTGGATAACCACTAAAATCCCATCAAATTGTCAAAAAAATCATTAATGCATTGAAGTGGATATTAGTTATTTATCATAACCTGATTAATACTACGATAATCAACACAAAGCCGCAGAGTTACATCTTCCTTTTAAATGAACAAAACTAGAACTACCCATAGAGATGTGCTAGGCTGAATGAACCCTTTGTTCTCTAACTCTTCCAACATCACATTTAATTCTCTCAATTATACTGGTTCCATCCGGTAAGATGGATATGAGATAGGATTGGTCTCTAAAAGGAGATAAATCATAAACTCCACTTCTCTCATGGGTAGAAACCCTAAGAATTATTCTGGAAATACATCCATAAACTGATCAACAACTGCCAGAAGAATACTCTTCTCAACAACCTCCACTGATTCCAACAACAAAGCCACTAAATAATATGAGACTATGCCAACAGATGGTTCCAACAATTTTTTTGCACCCAGCCTTTCATTCTTCTCCCCTCTAAAGAGGTGTTCAATGCCATCCTCCATCATAAAACTAATCATTCATGCATAACAATTTATGTGGGCCTTAAACATCACCAACCAATCCATTACTAGTATTATATCATAATCATCCATCTCAAGCACTGAGAAATACCACATCAATTCAATGTCATCTAAAACTAAGCAACACACTCTACATAAGAAGGCTTGATACTCTCTTTGAACCAGAGGAGTTTGAAATTTTAAAAACAAAGGCATCATTCCCATATTTAAACCCAAAAAACTAAAAACACAAGAAGAGAGAAAATGTTGGGAAGCACCTATATCAAACAAATCTTGCATCAATGGGGAATTCAACATAACTATACCTCGCACCATGGATGGTCCCAACTGATTATCCATCACAGCCTGTTCTGCTCCAAACAACTGATTTCTTTCCAAAATCCCCTCTTTATTACCCTACGTAGGTGTCATGGTATTTCTAAAATCACCATGACTAACTAGGTTCTGTTGATGGGGAGTATGATGCTACCCCCATCTTTTCAAGTCATAGTATGCCTATGACCCTTGGGGAGTGTCATGAACACCTAACCTCAGAGCATTACAGAAATACTGCTAAACATGACCCATATGCTTACAGTTATGACATGCTCGAGGTTGTGTTATACAATCCCACTTGATGTGTCCCATAGAGCCACACTAAAAATATCCCAGATTATTCTAAGGCTTCAGAAGAAGATTCAAAAATTCTACCATCAGATTCTAGGCTGTACTCCCACCTTGGAAATAAGTGTCCCTCTTCTACTTGAACCCAGCATTCGAGTTCCCACTATTCCCCATGGGTACCATCATACTCCCCCTGCATTTATCCTCCAAAATATCTCACTCATCCACCATATCTCTATTCACCATTTCCATGTAATCATTTATACACAGCACCCCTATCTTGGAACAAATTTCCTGCCTCAACCTAGCTTCAAAAATACACGATTTCAAGGATGTACTACCCACCACCTTGGGCCAAAATTGCATTAAGTTTATAAACTTAGATACATATTCAGTTACTGAAAATTTATCCTACTTCAAATGGAATAAATTTGTGGTGAACTGAATTCTGAATGTATGAGGGTAGAATTTTTTATTAAACAGCTCTTTAAAACCCAACCATGTCATACCTTGGTCCATCCCAACTTGGACCGCCAAATCCTACCACTGGAGGGAAAGATCTTCTAACATGTACATGGCTAAATTCAATTTCAGCTCTTCTAGTGTTCCCAAGAATTCAAATATCCTTTTCATTTTGTTCATCCATGATTTAGCCCTTTTTGGCTTTGAATCACCCCAAAAATGGGTGGATTCTACCTTTGAAACTAAACTTCATGATCCACATTCTTTGGTTCATCCGCTTTATTCCCACTTTCCACATCTTAGAAAGCTTTCACTATACTCTTCACTAGATTCTAGTTCACCTGAGTCTTAGGTACAACCATATTTTAAGCAGCCTCCATCGGTTGGTCTCTACGACGCCTACCTGGTGCCATTTCTATCAACACAAAAACAACCATAAGTCCCACACCTGGAGCAAGATAAGGCTTACGATTCAAGTTCAATTACATAACAACTATCACAAAAATAATTTCCACATGTTCACATTTCCCATGTTACATTATTCTGAAAAAAATCCACCATGTTTTGAAAATTGACCAATTTTCAAAATACCACAACCATTAAAATTTTAAAGCTGCACATTTGAAATAATTTCTAGATTTTACACACCTATATATATTCATAACATAACATAATTCACTATACCAAATGAAATATTCATCCTAGAGGGAAGTCATTTCTACCATGTATGACATGCTCATCTTAATGGATACACCCATGACAATGAGATATCGAATTCCTATAAGTTTCTCCAAAACAATTATGTATTGATTCACGCTCAAATTTACTCAAGAGAAGAAGGTAGGACGGTCCTTGTAGTTTAGCTTGGGTTGCCGAATCCTCAGAGAACTAAGAAGAAACCTATAGACACGTACATTCTATGGACTGTTTTTGTCTATGAAGTGGCCAACTTGGGTTGATTATAGATGGGTTTAAAAAAACTATAAGAGACTGTTTCGCGCGGAATCCGGGGATGACCTCCTGGACGGGAGATTCAAACGTTCCGATCGGTTTCTAACGGGTTTGTTCGTAGAACCGGAAACATCCAATGATTCCACATCCGTTTGGACCTACTTTCCAAAGGCAGGCGCTCATTAGCTTGTGGGCTAATGAGGCTTAGGAATTTGCATTGGTCGAGAGGATGGGAGGTCGGACTCATCAAACCTTTTTGAGGGGAATTATTGTCTACTCCGGGACTCTCTTTATAGATTTAAGTTAAGTTCGTGAATCCTTATTACATTACCAAGTATAAAATGAGCTTTCCTTTAGTTTTAACAATCAATGATTAAATATGCAAGAAATTTAGAGAATCTTTTATATGTATTCGAGGTTCTTCATCAATATAGAATCATCTATATTTGTTTAGAGATTCTTGGTCAATGGTATCCTTCAAAACATTTATATAAAAAGTCTCTTGGTCATTTTGATGACCAGACTGGTTTTAAAGCCACTCAGTGGGGCACTTGAAGTTTATCGTCATTCAGAAGGACAGAGATTATTTCAATGTTGGGATCGAACCCATAAATGGGCTACCTACGTATCCTTTGTTTAAAAAAAAAAGGAATCAGAACCCACGTAGTTCGAGGAATGGGATATGATGTTTATGATTTATGGCTCAAAGATGAATGTCATAATTACTTTTACACTCTAAGCTCACGTGAGTCATGCTCGGTGTGAGAAACAAGAGGTATTGGTAAAATTTAGACAATTGTGCCATAAAAGATGCAATCATAAGAATTTGTTTTGGGGCTTATGTATAGATGACTGCCCAGATAGACGAAAGTTTAGGATTTACTTTTAGGGAGAAAATCCAAGAACATGGTCCACAAAGTTATATGTGCTTCATGGAGATTTGAATACTCTAATCTTGGGGCTTACTCCTAAGGAGGATGCCCAAGTTAGGAGGGGACTTATGGTTGGGTTTTGTTCCTGAAAAAGGAAACCCAAATCAAAGATAATTTATGACTGGTTAAGAGAAATTTAAGGGACTTGGGGCTTACTCCTGAAAAGGAAGCCCAAGGTTATGACTGAGTCTTATTCCTGAAAAGGAGACCCAGGTTAGGGGACTTGGGGCTTACTCCTGAAAAGGAAGCCCAAGGTTATGACTGAGTCTTTATTCCTGAAAAGGAGACCCAGGTTAGGGATTAAGGTTTGGGGCTTACTCCTAAGGAGGATGCCCAAGATTAAAGGACTTTGATTGGGGCTTATTCTTAAGGAAGATGCCCAAATCAAAGGTTTTATAACTGGGGATTATTCCTGAAAAGGAAACCCAGGTTAGGATTCTCTCATCTTAAAGGATGAGGTTGAATGAATGAACTCTCAATCTTTGGTGACATAAAGATGTTTAAATCACTAGGTTTTGAGAGATATTTCACAGAATTCCTTTCAGATAAGGATGTCAAATCAAGAAATCATGCCATAAATGGCTTTGAAGAGTATCTTGAAGACTGAATCTTGAATAGGAAGGGTGAAATGGCTTAAGAGGGGTGAAAAAGGGCAAGATGGGCACCCAAAAAGATAGGGGCGCGCAAGTATTGAAGGTCGCGCAAGTCCTGCGGCGGCGCGCAAGTATTGGTCGCGCAAGTATACTTGCGCGACATAAGGGATACTTGCGCGATTTTCAACCAGAGTTGAATTACTTGAGCGACTCTTTATTAAACCCTTTCCCATCCTCTTGAGGTTCTTCCAGAGAAGGGACGCGCAAGTTATATTGAAGGAATTAAGTTGGCGCGCAAGTGTTTGATAAGTTTCAACACTTGGGCTTTCCTTCTTCTCTTTAGATCTTCCATTCTAGGTAAGAAATTACCTTAGAAGTGTTCCGGAAGCTTTGAGAAGAGACTTGAGCGTCAGGAGCTTTGATCCAAGTTTCTGGGAAGAGATCCTCTCGAATGGGGGGCCCACAGGGTCTATTTATAGGCAAAAGAAGACCCCGGGCGGTTACTGGGCGGTTACCAGATCTGTCGCGCAAGTCCCTTGCACGACCATGAGGGGTCGCGCAAGTATTTAGGCGGCGCGCAAGTGTACTTGCGCGACCAAGAGGGAACTTGCGCGACCTATGGGCAATGTTCTCCTTGTTCATCCCTTTGTCGATTTTTGATGTTTCTTCAAAGGATTAATCACTTTGAGCTCAGATATTCCCCTTTTCCGATCTTTGGATTCTGTGACGAAAGGAGCGTCAACAAAAGTCCCCCCTCAGAGTTGGATCCGAAGAGAAATGAGGATTTGACTCTGAGGAAATCGAATTCCTCTAAAGGAAAAGGGCAGCGCGCAAGTCTCCAGTCGGCGCGCAAGTCTTCGTCGCGCAAGCGTTTGAGCGCTCTGGGTGCGGCGTGCAGATAGGCCCTCTGGCCTATAAATATGCCGCTTCGGGCCGTAGATGGTATCTGACCCCGAATTTCTCGAGCTCTCGCCGCGCAAGTCTTTGTCGCCGCGCAAGTCTCCTATTTTCGCTGTTTCCTCGCTGCCGCGCTACTCTCAAGGTAATAAGGCTTGCGCGGCACACACTTGCGCGACAAATACTTGCGCGACATATGTACCACTTGCGCGACATCTCCATACTTGCGCGCCTTAATGCCTTGGCCATTTTTTCAAATTCTTTCACAAAATTTTATGAAAAATAAACCCACTTAAGAGTTTAATTTATTCAACTCCTGTGCAGATTCAATGGCTCTTAGACCTGGATTACTTGATGAACTGGCTAGCAAGCGGATAGATGATATGATGAATATCATTGGCCCTGATTACTATACTTTCAAAAACAGCACTCTTCCAGATTTGGCTAAGTATCTGAAGAAATATCATCACGACTTTCCTCACTGCACTTATCTACCTTTGTATGGTCATGGTCATCTGCAAGAAGTCATTATTCCAGAAGTAAAGAATTATCTTCCATTTTCTTGGTTTCAGAATTATACCAATTTTTCTTCAGCAAATATCTCAGGCGGAGGAGTATTTCAAACTGCTGGAACAGTAGAGAAGGCGTATGTGATGCATCATAGCCCTTTCACACCAGATCTGAAAAAACATACACCTGAGCTTCAACCACATTGCCATCCTTCAATCTTCCGAGATGCTCAGATGGATCAGTCCAAAGGCTGGAAGAAAAGTTGGGATTTCCGCCCTGGGGGAGGTGTGAAGCCAACTTGGATGTGGGCATACTGGGTGCGACAGACTTGCGCAGAGTTTATTGAGGATCTGAAGAGAGCTGCAATATATGAAGCTGTTTGGGTTGGGCAGACATATATTTACAGACATGATATCTTCATGCCAGAGATACTCAGTCACTGGAGTCCAGCGACTAATTCTTTCCATTTGACTCATGGAGAAGTAGGTATCAGTTTGTGGGATGTCCACAAGATTTCAGGAGCTCCAATCTTGGGCGATATGTATGATGAATTCATTCCTCCCAAGGTGACTTGGAATGATCCAGAGAAGACTCCTGTTTTGGCTCGAGAATTATTCAAAATCTTTCACAAGCTCAAGAGTTCAGAGACCTCATTAACTCATTTCAGAAAAGATATCCATCCGGAAGAATGGATGAAGGTGTTTCTTACTGAGAAGAAAGGGATGGAGCCAAAGGAAAAAGGATCCAAGAAAAAGAAATCCAAGGATACCCGGCCCAGACGTCCTACCACTTGCCCAAAACCTGAGAAGAGAGGAGCTCCTGGCACATTCTGGCCAACTCTAGAAGCAGGAGAGTTTGAAAAATGGGGCTATGAAGTGAATCAAAGAATTCCAAAGAAAACTCGTCTGGCGGGTTTCTTGGCAATGTGGCTCAGTATTTACCTCTTGCCGGTCAGGGATTCTAAGGGAGGCGTTAGGCCAGGGACCTTCGTCATTGCGGCCAAGTTAGCTGAGGGAAAAATGGTTGGGTTAGCCACCCCCATTTTAGCAAAGATCCACAGGAGTTTACTTCACGTCTTCCAGGGTAAATCTCCTTTAAGAATAGTGGGACCATTCCAGGTTTTGTGGGGATGGATCGCCACTCACTTCAGGACTTACAATGTACAGAATGGATTACAAATTCCTGGAAGCTCTTTCAGACCGTCAGTGCAAGCATTCTCTGGAATTGCTCCATTAGATGTCAATGGTTATGACATAAAAGTAAGACTAAGCATGTATAAGGAATTCAACTTCTTTCCTTATGGAAGTCCGCCATCTGGGCGGTTTGTTGATGATGGGAAAGCCCCTTTGGATTTGAGGGCATACATGCTAGCTTGCAGGGATGGCGTGTTAGTAGCCAGGGTTGATGGAGAAATTATATGCGAGGCCTATGCTCCATATAGATTTGCACGCCAATTCAAATGTTTACAACAGATTGTTGTATCCCCTCCAGTACACGTCAGGTTAGAGCAACATCCGATGGTTGCTCGACAACTATGGTTGCTGACGTCAAGAGAGAAGACTGGAGCAGTATTTGATCTACCAGTTGAAAAAGCGGCACATTATCTGACTACTTTTTATGCCGAACACTGGATAGCATCATACCCTAAAGGGATATTGAATCACCTTGTATATCAAGTGGGAAAGAGGAAGAGGACTGTAGAGAAAGAAACTCTTCCTCATGAAGGTGCTGCTTCTCCTCCTGAAATAGGTTCAACAGACTCCTCCTCTAGAACTGATTCCTCGGATTATCATGATGGGGATGATGAGGCACAACCGGCAGCAAAGCGGTTTCATGCCCGATATAATCCTCCGGCCAGAGTTAAAAGACCCACTCTATCAGCTCCTGGTGAGTTATTTGATTGTAATAACTTCAATCACTGCTACTTTATAAAGTAATAAGTCTCACTTTCTTATTCTCTATCTGTAGTTGCAGGAGTTGGGAAGAAATTAAAATCAAAAATTGTAGGACCTTCCTCACATCCTTTATATCTAAGACCAGAGGCTGTTCAGCTATGGCAGAGCTTATACTGTGATACTGAAACCACCTGGCTGGATTTGTGTGAGGGCCTACAACTTCCTGGGATAGGATATCTTCTAGCTTCCAAAGACCTTCAATACGGAGATAACCCCAATGAAGTGCGGGCTTACATCAGAGAGCCGGAAATGCTCATATATGCCACCGATAATTCAGCTCCTATCACCAGGCGGGTGAAGGAAATGATTGATCGTGGCACCACTAAGGGGACTGGTGGTTCTGGAGATGAGGAGTGGCAAGAGTACGTGGCTCCTGAAGATGTAAGTTTTCTTTCCTTATTTTCTTTGCAACTTGATTTCAGTTGAAGCTTTGTTTCTTAAGGAAGTTATTTTCTTCATCTTGCAGCTTGCAAAGAAAGGGACCGGGGTTCCTTCGCCACAATATAGCCCTGGTGGTACCGTTGTTGGGGCTGCTGCTGATTCTCCTCGCGAACCAGGCGAGATATCTCCAGGCCAGCAGGCCATGAATGAGGCACTGGACATAGCCTTTCATTCGCCAATCCAAGTGCCAATAAAGGAGACAGCTGAAACTCCAAAAAAGCAAAAGAAGCAAAGGCAACGAAGGAGGAAATCCTTAGCTAAACGTTTTATTAGCAGTGGTAAGTCCTTCGAACAATCATGAGTTTATACCCATAATCATATGGATACTCATATTTCTGGGGATTGCAGGGGCTTCTTCAATTTCCCCCTTGAGGGAAGGGACTGATCCTTCTTCAAAGGCCATGGAGGGTGCTGTAGAACAACTACAGACTCAAGCTGACTTGGTAGCTCCTGGAGAAGAGCTACCATCCATTCCCAGTATCCCTCCCACTACTGAAGATGCTGTCCAGGGTCAGGGGTTGCAGGACATAAGTCAGCAAGAAGACATAGCAAATGCTCCCACTGGTGAGACTAACCAAGATTCTGAAGTATCATTGGATGAAATGATGAATCAAGGAATGACTTTTGAAGAATTTTATGATCATGCTAGATTGTCATGTGATTTAGAAGACCTTGGGCGTGAGTGTTACCCTTCGCCCAAATTTTTCTTTTAAAAGAAAATATTTCTAACCATGATGTAAAATAATATGCAGTTTCTTCCGTAGAAGCTGCTGAACTGCCAATGCCTGAAGAGGGTGTGGACACTAATGTCAACCCTATCATTGCAGAAACATTAGCTCAAGTAGAGCTAAATCCAATAAACTCTCCTGAGACCCATCCTGAAAACCCTGTTGAAACCGGGAAAGATGGGGAGAAGTCTTCTCATGTTGCTGAACCACCATTGGGTAAGGGATAACAATATTTGTGATTGTACTTTATTTGCAAGACAATCCATTCTTTTGTTATCCTTTAAGATTCAACTAAAATCTTTCAATTAATCATGCAGGACCATCAACTGCAACGAATAGACCCGAAGATGAGGCCTCAGCCTCTGTCCCAACGGGAATTGAAAGTGAAGGAGCACAAGTCAGAGGGGAAAGAGCAGAACGAGGCACTTCCTTGAGCATGTTAATTCCAGATTACATACCCCCTTCTGACGAAGATGTTGAATCAGATCCAGAGATGCTAAAAGTGTTCAGCTTTTCACGACGTAAGGCGTGGAACAATATATGGAACATCATATCGGGGGTGCCCTTAGAAGAGCTACCATCAAAAATCTCCCGATTGTCATCCCAATTTGTTATAATGGGACTTGGTGGTTTTGGGTATGAAAAGATCCATGCTGCAGTGAAACAGATTATCTTCAGGAGGGAGCAAATGCAGACAAGTCGCGAAGATTTGACCAGAGTGAAATTGTCAGTCAACATAGGCGAATTTGAGGCTGCGATATCCCAGGCTGAAGCTGATTATGTTATCAAGATGAAGGATCTGAAACAAAAAATCAAAGAAAAGGTCGTCCAGCAGGTGCAACTCCAGCAACAGTTAGATGCTGTTACAGGGGAACTTGATCAGCTTAATGAATCCTTGGATGAAACTCATATAAATTGCATGAAAGTCATTGCAGATGCTAAGAAGGCACTTCAGCAAGCTGAAAAGAGTGAAGCTGGTCAAGTGCACGAGCTTCAAGCAACCGTTGATAAGGCTCAGGATGCTATACATCAAATGAAGACTTTTGTTGACAATCTCCTGTAATTTCTTGAAAAAGAGAAGAGATTCCAATCTGTGGATGTCCTTCTAACTCTTGTGTATCAATGAAAAACACTTTTGTCTTCAATCATTTGTACTTGCATTCTTCCATTACCTGCTTCAAATTTACTTAAGCCAATGGGCTTAGTAAGCATAGTTTGATTTTTACTAGGATTACTACAAATAACCCTACAAACTTTGAATCTTTTAACTGCTCAATATTACCTAAATCATACAAAAAATGTATATTTAGTGAGCTGGAACTTGACTTTTATTCATAGTTCCTCTGTCTTTTGTGTGGGCAGTTTAAAGTCATGCAAGTCGGACATAAAGGGGCTAATGTTTAAGGTCGAAATAGCTTTGACCGAAAAAAGGATTAAAATGGATTCAATTCCTTGATAATTTATCTGAAAACAAATTACCATACTCAAGTATGAGAGAAAATATGTAAACTATGGCTTAAGAATATTTGAATCTGAGGAATGATATGAAAAAGAGCTAGAAGGCATTAGAAAAAGTAGTTTCCAAGAATGAAGTTACTATTATTTAACAAAACCCGTTAGGGGGTTGAAATATGCAGGGCCACCTATGGGCATTGGCTGCATAGTCAAATAAAATAGCATCTTTTGGCTGACAAGTCTGTTATGTGGACTGTTTATGCAAGGCCACCTATGGGCACGTGCTGCATAGTCGGACAAAAGAACTCTCAGAAATTTACTTTCCTAGTGCTAAAAGCCAGTGAAAGTTTATGGAGATTCAAATTTTCTAAAGCATAGAGTTTGTTGTATGAAAAGAGGTACTTGAATATGGAAAGGATATTTCCGAACAAGAATATCGAAGAACTGGATGAATATCACTCCTACGAAGGTCTGACCCAAACGTAGGGAAGAAGAATAAACCATGGACTTGAATACTTTCAGATCATGAAAAAGGATATGGGACAAATATGTTAAGGATGGCTATTTTTGCGGATCCCTACATACTGTCGTTTAAGACAAAATAAGAACAAAAGAGGCATTCTTCCCAAGAATGAAGTTACTATTATTTAACAAACCCGTTAGGGGGTTGAAAACATGCAGGGCCACCTATGGGCATTGGCTGTATGGTCAAATAAAATAGCATCTTTTGGCTGATAAGCCTTTTATGTGGACTGTTTATGCAAGGCCACCTATGGGCACGTGCTGCATAGTCAGGCAAAAGAATTCTCAGAAGTTTGACATTTTTGTGACTAGAAGTCATGAAAAGGGTTATGAAGATCTGAAAATATTTTCAAGTTAGGATTATAACACATAAATATGGGTGTTGTCCAATGTATGTAGAGATACATAGGTCAATGAAAACCATAATCATGTTGTGGCTGGGTCCTGATTTGAAATTTTGGACTTCACTACGTATCTCATAAGAATGAGAATCAAGCCATACGTAGTTCTTGAAATGCAGTTTAACGTCGTGCAGGACGAAAGGATGAGTGATCTTAGTTTAGGGTCATAGAATTTGGACCATAATAATGAATACACAGTGTGTGTTTTCATGAGGACTTTTCAGCCAAGGGACTGAAAGTGAAATTTGGGGTTAGGCCCAAAAGACTTGGGACTGGATTCGAGGGACACTCGAATGTTCCTACGTATCCCATAAAGATGGGAATCAAGTCCACGTAGTTCTAGAAACTACCCTTTGTACAAATTTGGTTCGTACATGTGAAGGGTGAAAGGGGACTTTAGTGCAATGATGGTTTAACCTAAAAAAAGTTCAGGCATTACCATGTATGCACGTAGTCTTTTTTTAAAAAAATGAAAAACTATGATTGAAAAATCAATGTCAATAATAGTTCTCTCTCAAATGAGGAAATCAAAGAATATTGTAGTTTATTGTCATACAGGACAAAAGTGTTGTATAGTTTAACGTCGTATAACAAGGACGAAAATGAATCAATGTAAAGATATTGATTCCAGGGGCGGTTTCACAAATCAACATCATATGAGATGGTGGTGAACCGATGTGAAGAGATTGTTTTTGGGCTTGAACCTTGGGAGGTTGCCTACATACCTAGCCTGGAGGGCAAGGATCAAAGTTTGTGTAGTTCAATTAAAGAATGAATTAATGATCAAATTGTTTTTGGGGACAATGATCTAATAAAAAAAAAATGTTGTTGGGACTTACACATGGTTAGTGGCCCAAAGGGAGTGTTATGGTTGATGTTCGCTCTAAGCTCACGTGAGTCATACTCGGTGTGAGAAACAAGAGGTAATAACAACCTTAACGATGTACAGTTTAATGTCATGTAGGACATAAAAAAGGGACTTTCTGTACAGTTTAGCGTCATGTAGTTAAGACGAGGGGGACAATATAGTTTAACGTCATATTGGACGGAAAAAAGGGGACTGTGCAGTTTAATGTCATGCAGTAAGGACAAGGGAGTGTACCATTTTAACGTCATGTCGGACGAAAGTGCGAATAGTTTGAGGTCATATGCATGGACCATGGATGGTGCAGTTTAATGTCATGTTGGACCTTTGATGATTATATAGTTTAACGTCTTTCCGGACGTGAGGGACTTTTATACAGTTTAGCGTCATGTAATTTAGGACGTCACAGTTTAATGTCTTGCTGGACATAAGGGATTTGCAAATAGTTTATGGTCATATACATGGACCAGGGATGATGCAGTTTAATGTCATACTGGACCATTGCTGTATAGTTTAACGTCATATAGCAAGGACGAACTTGTGCTGTACAGTTTAAAGTCATGTAGCTAGGACTAAGGTGAATCAATATGAGGATATCAGTTCTGATCTTTTTACAGTTTATCGTCATGCTGGACGTTGGAAGTGCCACACAGTTTAATGTCATGTTGCTAGGACAAAATATAGTTTAATGTCATCTCGGACAGAATACAGTTTAGTGTCATGTAGGACAATAAGGGACTTAACACAGTTTAACGTCATGCTGGACGATGAAAGTGCCACACAGTTTAAATGTCATGTTGCTAGGACAAAATATAGTTTAATGTCATCTCGGACAAAATATAGGAACTTCTATACGGTTTATTGTCATGTAGGACAAAATCAGGGACTATGCAGTTTAAAGTCTTGCAGTTAGGACTATTGGTGCTGCACAGTTTAGTGTCATGTTGCAGGGACATAAGTGCGAATAGTTTAAGGTCATATGCACGGACCATACAGTTTATCGTCATGCTGGACGTAGTTGTAGTTTAAGGTCATACTGGACCATGGTGTAGTTTAAGGTCATACCGGACCATTGCTGTATGAACCAAATGTAAGAGTCTTAGTTCTGTGAACAATATTTTGTGTTTATACAAAATACTTCTTCAGAAATCTGGCATTAGTTGGAGTCGTGATGTGTTCTCCATCCATTGAAATCAGAGAATACGCTCCATTGGAGTAGACCTTATGTACTGAATAAGGTCCTTCCCATTTTGGTTCAAGCTTGGGAGGCTTCTTTCCTGGTATCATTGGTGTTCTGAGAACCAATACCAATTCTCCCTGAATGAATGAACGAAGACGAACTTTTTTGTTAAAAGCTCGTGCTATTCGATTCTGATAGATTTCCAAGTGGTGCAAAGTGCACAATCTTTTCTCATCTAACTGTTCCAATTCATTCAACCGCTTTTGGGATTGCTCATCTGTTGATAACTGATCACAAATGGCTATTCTGAGTGAGGGCAATTGGACTTCAATTGGCAAGACTGCTTCTGTTCCATATACCAATGAATATGGAGTAGACCGCGTTGCATTGCGAGTGGTAGTCCGATAAGCCCATAAAGCATGAAAGATTTTATCAGGCCATGACCTCTTATCTTTATCCACCATCTTTTGCAGTATATTTGAAAGAGTCTTGTTGAAGGCCTCTATCTGGCCATTAGCCGCTGCATGATATCGAGATGAATGGTTGGACTTAATGTTGTATTCTTGATACAATCTCTTTACCTCAGAAGAACAGAAGTTGGTGCCGTTGTCTGTCAATATGGTATGAGGGACACCAAATCTAGTAATGATGTTAGACTTGATGAAGCTAACAATGCATTTAGAACTGACTTCTTTGAGAGGTACTGCCTCTGCCCATTTGGAAAAGAAATCAGTAGCAGTAAGAATGTACTTAAACTGCTTGGCCGTGGCTGAAGGGTAAGGTCCCACCACATCCATTCCCCATGTGGCAAATGGCCATGAGTATTTAGCTGTATGAAGCAACTCTGGAGGTTGATGAATGAAGTTGGCATATACTTGGCATGAATGACACTTCTTTGTGAAATTAACACAATCTTGTATCATTGAAGGCCAAAAGTATCCAAGCCTTCGAATTTGATCAGACAATCTATGTCCAGACTGGTGGGCACCACAGACTCCTGCATGCACTTCTTTTATGACAGCCATTGTCTCTTCACCATCAATACATCTGAAGAGAACTCCATCAAAACCACGTTTGTAGAGAATTTTCTCGAGGTGGTTTGGACCATCATAAAGAGTAAAATTGACCACACGTCGCCGAATTTGTTCTCTCTCGGCTCTATCAGGTGGAAGTGTTCCATTTTGAAGGTATTCACTGATAGGTGACATCCATCCTGTAGTATGACCATACGTTTCAGGAATGGGACTAATTTCATTAATTTCCTCTGTTCTGACTTGAACATAAGGTGAAATTGCACGACGGTGGGCAATACTGATGGTTGTCTCGTCCCGATTTGGATCTGCTAAAGTTGTGGCTATATTAGCCAGTGCATCAGCTTGAGCATTTTGTGATCTTGGGACATAAGAAAATGTCGGTTCTGAAGGGAATTCCGACATTAACTCTCTAACGTAATCATACAAAGGGATTAATTCTTCTTTTCTGATGGCATAATCCCCATTGACTTGTTTGATTACCAGGTCTGAATCACCTTTTACCATTAAGTGATTCACTTGTGCTTGAAGCGCTAACTCCAAGCCTGCAATGAGAGCTTGGTATTCAGCTTCATTATTGGTACCACCTTCCCACAACAAAAAGGAATAAGGTAATACTGCCTTATCTGGAGAAATGAGCACAATTCCTAAACCAACTTTGTTGAATTTAGGATTTTCCATTTTCTTCCCTGTTGGACTTCTAGAAGCACCATCAAAATATATTTCCCATGTTTGAGGACTCTCTTGAATAGAGAAAACTTCCTCATCAGGGAGTTCGATATCTGAATACGTGTCTTCCACTGAAGGATGTTCAGCCAGGAAATCAGCCAGAGCTTGGCCCTTAATTGCCTTTTGAGACACATACTGAATGTCGAACTGCTGTAAAATAACCTCCCACCTTGCCAGACGTCCTGTAAGCATTGGACGACTAAGGATGAATTTGAGTGGATTATTACGAGATACCAATTGGACCTCGGGATGTTGCAGGTAGTGTCTCAGTTTCTGAACTGCAAAGATTAATGCCAGGCAACACTTTTCAATACTTGAATACCGGGTTTCTGCTTCAAGCATAGTTCTACTGAGATAGTAGAGACTATTTTCATTCCCAGCATCATTCTTTTGAGCGAGAAAGGCACCCAATGATCGCTCTAAAGCTGTCACATAGAGGATAAGAGGTCTACCCTCAACAGGTGGCATGAGTACTGGTGGACTCAAGAGATATTTCTTGAGAACATCAAATGCTTCTTGACATTCTTCAGTCCAGTGGTAAGTGACTCCTTTCTTCAATAATTTGGTAAAAGGTAAACTTTTTCCTGCCAAATTGGCGATGAAACGCCGAATATAGGATAAGTGTCCTTGAAGTCCTCTTAATTCTTTCAAATTCTGAGGAGGTGACATACCAAGGATTGATTTGGTCTTCTCAGGATCGACTTCAATACCACGATGGCGTACAAAAAAGCCGAGGAATTTTCCTGAGGTTACCCCAAAAGCACATTTTAAGGGGTTCTTCTTCAAATTATGTTGTCGAAGCTTGTGGAATACGACTTCCAAATCAGCCAAGTGATCAAAACGTTGTTTGGATTTAACCACCAAATCATCTACATAGCATTCAACAAATTTCCCTAGAAAAGGTTTGAAGATACGATGCATGGCGCGTTGATATGTTGCACCTGCATTCTTTAAACCAAAGGGAATCACCCGGTAACAAAACACACCTTGAGGAGCTCTGAAGGCTGTATATTCCTCATCTTCTGGGGCCATTCGGATCTGATTATATCCAGAATATCCATCCATGAAAGAAAGTACTTCATAGCCAGCCGTTGCATCAATTAAGAGTTCTGTAATCGGAACTGGAAAATCATCTTTGGGACAATACCGATTAAGATCTCTGAAATCGATGCAAACCCTAATTTGTCCGTTCTTTTTCTTTACTGGGACAATATTAGCCAACCACTTAGGATATTGAACTTCTCTGACGAAGTTAGCTTTGATAAGCTTATCCACTTCAGCCTCAATTTTGGAAGCATAGGTCGGGTGGGTTCTTCTCGCGGCTTGCTTGAATCCTCGATGTTCTTTTGGCAAACCCAAATGATGGGTGGCAACATCAGGATCAAGGCCAGGCATCTCTGTATAATTCCAAGCAAAAATATCTTTATTTTGCTTTAGAAAAGAAATATACATCTCTTGTTCTTCAAGGTTCATGGCCGCACTAATTAAAGTGGGGCGTGGATCTTTCTCTGTACCCAGATTTACTTCTCTGAGTTCATCCACAGTGGTAGAGATACCCTCTTCAAATGCTGGAGGAGCATCTCTAAGATCTTCCTCTTCCTCTTCATCATGTGTTATTTCTTCTGTTTCTACTTGCAAAGTAGATGAAAAAATGAAATTCTCATGATCATAAGAGATGTCACAATTTTCACATTTTGAAGAAGAAGCTTCCATTTCCGAACCTATTGATGATAAAAGGTCTTCTTTGGGAATCAAAGAGGAGATGATGGATTGAGAATCGACATCAATATTCACCTCTGGTGTTGCTATAACTTCTTCTGGCCTGATTAGCGAAGTATAGACTTGTTGGATTTCAGCAGACGAAATGAAAACGTCACCACTTATGCTTTCATCACTGCTTGGTAAGTTACCAATTTCTCCCATGTTGTCTGGCTCGATTGCCGTAATTGACATTATGGATCTTTCCATAAGAGTATTTTGATTTGGGCCTATTTTGTCAATTTGACTGATAGGTAACACATAATCTGTACTCACATGTGAAAATGGATTTATTGGAATTTTTTCCAAACCATATGGAGCATTAACTTTGGTAATTTCCTTCATTGTAGATTTTTCTCTTCCCTTCATGTGATAAAATTCCGCCTCAATGTATTGAGACTCACATGTCTTGAACGGGGCCTTATCACCATACAATGTTCCAACTTGACCATCGAAACAGTATTTGAGACATTGATGGTATGACGATGGAATAGCTGCATGCTGATGTAGCCAGGGTCTTCCAAGAAAGATATTGAAAGCTAAGTCTTGATCAACAATCATGAAATCTGAATTGGAAACAAGATCTCCAAACTGAGTTCTGAGCGTAACTTCTCCCAGTGGTTCTTGTTCATTTTTATCATATCCTTGCAACATCATGGTAGAAGGAGATAAATCAGATTCTGTGAGGCCCAATCGACGAAGTGTGCGAATGGGCATGAGGTTGACTCCTGAACCATTGTCAATGAAAGCTCTTCGAACATCTATACCATTGACTTTGCCAGATAAGTACAAAGGTTTTATGTGCCCATGCACAACATCATCCTCATCTTTATCAGTAAAAGATATCACTGCATGGCATTCTGCAGGATTATTCTCTATGTGATAAATTTCAGCTGCAGCAATTTCAGCTTCAAACTCTTGAGGATTTGACAAAGCTTCGATGAGTGCTTCCCGAAGATCTCTTGATAGATTCAAAGCATCCAAAATTGATAATTTTGCTGGTACTTGGGCCAAGTGTTTCAATATATCATACTTTTGATCTAGAGGCCTGTGTTTCCCAATAGGAATATGTGGTTTAGCAGGTACCTTGGAAGCAGATGCTTTGGAAGCTGATGCATCTTGTATTGAAGTTGGCAACATCTTTGGTTTTGGAAAATTAGACTGATTAGATCCATTTGCTTGCTGAGATAAAGAAGATGGAACCTTTAATCGGTCTTCCAAAATAATTGTGCCGAAGCTAAGTTGGCCATTGACAGAAGAACTTGCTTGTTCATTTTGAGCTCGCTGAAGGGCTCTACCACGAGTTTCTGCTGCATATACAGTGCTAGCAGGGGTAGAATTAGAGTAGTGGCTTCGGAAAGATCCACGTCTTCCCCTATATCCTGAACCTCTAGAACTTCCTCGGGTTCCTTTATTTGATATAGGGAATTCAGGCTCATCAAGACTGGAATATGAATCTGTTAATTGAATCATATTAACAGAACCAAAGATCAATTCTTCGTCTGATAAAGACTCTGCCTGGTTGGCCTGTTTAGGCTGTGCCGTTTGGTGGGACGGTGCCCGTTGCTTTGAAGTAGATGGCATGAAATCTTCCAGAGTCAAAGACAATTTAGGCTTTGAAACATACTCATCTTCTTCTGATTCCTCTTTCTTCTTTGAATTGCTCTGCCCTTTTGAGGATTTATCCTTTGATGGAGGCTTTACTGCAGCTTTTGTAGGAGACACAATTGGCTTCTTCAATTGTGTTCGCAAAATGGAATGGGTCCGATTGATTGTCTTTCTGACCATCCAATCATCATATTTTTTCGCAGTTTTGCTTTTGACTTCCTGCCACTCGCCTCCTTCCTCTGGATCTGTAGCGGTAATACACGCTACATGGGCTGAAGAACCCTTCCATTTGACTTGTCCCAAGTCAACCATCTTTTGTAGGAGGTCTTTAAAGACAAAACACTCCTGGATGGGATGTCCCAACATTTGATGAAAGGGACAATAATTGGGACGGTCTTCATCTCCTTCCTTGTTTGGTCTCTTCGGCACTGGTAATTGAACCAAATTATTTTCCAAAGCTGAAATGAAGTAACCAGGAACTTGCTCACTTCGGAAAGAGTATGTTTTACTCTTCATATCCTCAAATTGTTTTCGTCGTTGATCTTTTTGATCATTTGGACGAAACAGCCTTTGTTGTTGGCGTTCAGGAGGTGGAGCTCTTCGAGAAGATGAAGGTTTTGAAGTAGAAATAGGTACAGGTGCCTGTTTAAGCATAACTGTAGCAGTTTCTGCTTTACCCATTCTTCTTCCTGGAGCTGATGGAATTACACGAGATTTAACCTTAGCCTGCATAAGGGAATCTTCAATCTGTTGAGCGATTGAAGTAAGGTCTCGAAACCCTCCTGTGTATTTCACAGGGATCAATGGCGTGCGTAATTCGTCACGCAAATTTGCCACACAAATTGGCAATAATTCCTCCTGAGGGAGTGATAAACTCAAGGAATACGTTAATCCCTTCCAACGAGCAATGAAATCAGAGACTCTTTCATTCTCCCTTTGCTTGCAGTTTGTAAGATCGAAAACTGTCGTTTTTGGCAAAGTTGAGCTGAACTGAAGAAGGAATTTTTGACGAAGATCCTCCCATCCGATGACTGACCGGGATTGCAAGCTTGTATACCAGACAAAAGCTGGTCCTTGCAAGGTTCGCACGAAGCATCTGAGTTTCACTGCTTCCTGTTGTTCTGGAGTTCCCATCATAGGATCACAACAAGACACGTAATGCGTCAAATGTTGTTCAGGGTCGCCTGATCCATTGAAAGTAGGGAAAATAGGGTTTCCAAAACTGGATGGAGGAGAAATTGAATCTACCCATTCAGGGTAAACTTTCTTTTCAGGTTGAACTTGCGCCCGTTTCCCTTCCATAGTTTCTAACCGAGCTGTTAGTGACTCAATAGTAGTTATTAACTTTTGAGAAATGTCAGGTTGAACTTGGTTTTGGGTAGGTGCAATGAATGGAGCTTGGACAGCCGTGGAGGTTGGTGATGCAACTAATGGTAGTGCTGCCAACCGTTGTTGCGTTTGACCCGTAGGATTAGACCTCTGTGGGTGTACTGACAAAGGAGGATATTCCTGATCCATCTCAGTAGTTACAACAAATTCCTTCGGCTGTTGGACTTCAGCATTCTTAAGAAGAAGACTACTCTGAAGTAGTTCTGCATTCAACCTTCTTAATTCTTTCATTTCTTCCTCCTGTTGTGCAAGCCTTTGCTCTAATGAGAGCGATTGACCTCCTTCAGAGGAAGGGTGAGAAGTAACCTGATTTTTTCCTTTCCCCTTATTGGATCCTTTTCGGAGAGGGGGAAGTGGGTTACTTGAAGGAATACCCAGATTTTGGGTAAGCCTTTGATTACGTG
This sequence comes from Viscum album, assembly GCA_963277665.1. Taxonomy (NCBI): domain Eukaryota; kingdom Viridiplantae; phylum Streptophyta; class Magnoliopsida; order Santalales; family Viscaceae; genus Viscum; species Viscum album. Next base: position 209,246,343 of record OY728166.1, read on the forward strand.
TGCGCACACCTTCTTCATTTAGGTCTGTGTGCGCAACTTCTTGAGCAGGAACCTCTTCGTCTGATCCCTCTGATTGAGCCTCATCTGGTGAATCAGCAGCAACGGCGGTGATGACATTAATGGATGCATATTTCATGGAATCCTTTCTATCAGCATTTCTGTGATATTGTCTCCTTTCGTGTCCATGATAAAACATGGAATTCCGTTGACTTGATCCCTCAGGAATTTCTTTGTGAACCGTCACTTGGAGAGAATCTCCTGATAGCTTGGCTCTTCGTTCCTCTTGAGGCTTCTTCCCTAATCGAGAGAATACTGACTTTCTCTAAGGGAGGGATTGAAGATTTGAAAAAGTCCCCAGTCCGGTGGACTGGGGGTGTTCCTGTTGCTTCCGCTCAACCCCTCGAATCCCATTCGTTGATTCTGAGGGTTGGGTTAGAGAAGTCCCCAGTCTGGCAAGCTGGGGTGTCTCTTGACATGCTATGTCTGAGATCTTTTTAAAATCTCTCTTGATCTTGCGAATCTTAGTTTGGAAATTAGCTGGATGCATTAACCTGTATCCACTTTTATCACCTGGTTCAACAGACCGTTGGATGATTTCCGAAACTTCTGTCATTTGATGACGTGTTTGCTCCAGACGAGAGGCTTGTGCAATATTCTCGCCTGCTTGATGTAGGAGCAATTCAACAACCTGTTCTCTATATACTTGATTTTGAGAGGAACTAGTTGAAGCTTGATCTCGAGCAAGATTTTGATTACGAACAAAGCCCATTGACTGTGGCCGGCCATGGGCAATAACATTGCATGAGACCATTTTCGGCGGGCTTTGCTGACCGGAAAGCACTGTGAAATGTAGTGCTCCGTGAACACCCCATCCTCTGATATGAACATTAGATGGAGCATTGGAAATTAACTGGCGCAATTTTCTCAGCGCGCCAAGGCATGAACGTTGAAGGGTTCTCTGTTGCTTTTCAGCCTTCGGATATCGAGAGACTGATAGAGATGCCAAATCAATCTGGCGTTGTAACCCTTCTATTATCTTAAGATGATTTTCATATTCATCGTAAGATAATACTTTCTTCTTCAATTGACAAAGAGTCTTCTATATGTTGAGACGAATGTCATGGATTCCATCATCCGTCAACATCTTTGGAATGTCGTACTGGGAGTCAGCCAAAGGCCAAAACATGACTGGTACTTCACCTTTTGCCAGTTTTTTCCTCATGTTCAGCATTTCCTCTTTATCATTAAATGAAGATTCTTCTACCTGTTTGGACCAGAGTTGGTGTTTCCTTGTTGCTTCATCGGATTCAACAAGATTGGTAGAGGAATCACTATTCATGCTGGAAGATGAATGACCCAGGGAAGGTTCGGAGAATAACCTGAACCCCAAGCTATCTTCTGATGGAGAAAGAGTTTCACCTGCCGATAGTAAAGCCTCAGACATGACTGGTTTTACGTTTGCAAGTGCCTCAAGATAAGAGGGCTTTCTCGGCACTACATTGCCTTCTGAAGAATTTTCGAGACAATGTGAATCACTACTGCGGAGAGGACTTTCGCAGCGAAGTTCATCACCATGAGGAGGACCTTCATGATGGGTTACAGCAAAAGGTGAGATCTCTTGCTCCTTGGTCTTCTGACCACACAGAGGGTTTCTGTGGTTCTCATCTGAAGAAGAAACTTCAAGATTGACCGAATTTTCATGAAGCAAGTCTTCATGAGGAAGTGTCTGTTGAAGACCTTCGGGATTAATGTTCCTGTTATTGGGAACTGAGGGAGTAGAATCTTGAATTCCGACAGATAAATGTCTGAGGGCTTCAAGAACTCCAGCATCGAGCAAGGCCTTGTTGCAGATTGGCCTTTGATCTCCTGACTGTGCTGGGCGGATCTTTTTCTTAGATGCCTTCTTACTCGCTTTAGAAATCACTTGATGACGAAAGTGATTGCTCTGAGCAGGTGTATGTGCCTGATCAGGAAAGATGGTCAGGTTAGGCTGACGATCATCGCTCAAATCAGGTGTATGTGCCTGACTTGGTTGTCCATATGATATGGGGGAGTAGGCCCCACAACCCTCTTGGACTGGAACAGATGTGTGTGTCTGTTCCGGAGTGAATTGTTGATGTGTCACTCCACTGCTAGGGATAGATTTATGTGTCTGTCCCTGAGATGATGCTGAAGATGTTATGATATCCTGGCAAGCATCCAGAATATGAGCAGGAATTTGCTTCTGCTCTTTCACCATTGATAAAATATGCTTGGTGACTTCAGCCGCCGGAACAGGGATATACGTCCATTCCGGGCTTGGAGTAGGTGTATGTGCCTGCTCCTGTCCTCCTTTTCCTGTCAGTGAATTCTGACAGTACTCAAGTGTGGAGGCAGAGAGTTTAGTCTGCCTCCTGTTTGTCGTCGGGACTTTCCGACTGACTTCTCCGGGTGCTACCAAGCGAGATTGTTGGTAGACTTGATTAGTATTAGCAGGTGTATGTGCCTGCTGATTACACTTCGCCAAAAGCGGTTGACGAGATCCATCATATGTAGTCAGACGAGCCTGCTGACTAACTGCTGATGTATAAGCAGGTGTATTTTCCTGCCTATGGTACTCCGCCGGAATTGCCTGGCGGGATTGGCTTGATGCTGCCAGACGAGTCTGCTGGACAGCTGAATTAAAACGGGCAGGTGTGTGTGCCTGCTCGTTGTTTTCCACCAAGTTAGGTTGGTGGACTTCTCCGGAGATGGCAGGGATGACAACCTGCCTATTATTAACCGGATTCCGTCTCTGGTGATTCATCTTGCCTGCTCGAGTTCGAGGAACCTGAGCTGAATGCCTGGATCCGGTACCCTCATCATGTTGAGGGCGCACTACCGCACGAGTCTGGCGGCGATTGTTGATGGGAGCCCTTGAGAAGGACTCCTGTCTTTTTGAATTAAGGTCCTGCGGGACCTTCTCATTCACTTCCTCGGAGTAAGGGAGTGAGTGGAAACTGCGTTCCGGGGATAACGACCCGAAACGGTTGGAGACGGTAGTCAGCACTGTCTGCTTTTTGATTGCTGGTCGCCGTTGTCCGGACGACCAGGTAGAATTGTTAATTTGGAGGGCTTGACGAGCGGCCTCCAGAGTTGGGATAGTACCGTTACGACGGTACTCCTTAACCAGTGCATTTGAAACACAGCGTTGAAGACGCTGAGTTGGTGATGTCATCCTCAGAGCGGATGACGTTCCAGCAGGAGTAGCAGCATTGGTTTTCACGGCAGCAGACCTCACAGTAGAGGTGTTCCCAGCAGCAGTATTCACAGGGGTGAATTTAAGGAAAGCCATTTTTTGTAGAAGATCTTGAAAAAAGAGTGCCTGTCCCATATAACAGACATAATCAAGATGAATCCGGCTACTGCATCTTTTGGATGATCATATGTCAATGATTGCCTTGTTGGCCCAAGGGGCCTAACATCTAAGAAGAACATCACTTTAACTTGGTTAAGGATTCACGTCGGGTTCACCATTTTTGTTTCGCGCGGAATCCGGGGATGACCTCCTGGACGGGAGATTCAAACGTTCCGATCGGTTTCTAACGGGTTTGTTCGTAGAACCGGAAACATCCAATGATTCCACATCCGTTTGGACCTACTTTCCAAAGGCAGGCGCTCATTAGCTTGTGGGCTAATGAGGCTTAGGAATTTGCATTGGTCGAGAGGATGGGAGGTCGGACTCATCACACCTTTTTGAGGGGAATTATTGTCTACTCCGGGACTCTCTTTATAGATTTAAGTTAAGTTCGTGAATCCTTATTACATTACCAAGTATAAAATGAGCTTTCCTTTAGTTTTAACAATCAATGATTAAATATGCAAGAAATTTAGAGAATCTTTTATATGTATTCGAGGTTCTTCATCAATATAGAATCATCTATATTTGTTTAGAGATTCTTGGTCAATGGTATCCTTCAAAACATTTATATAAAAAGTCTCTTGGTCATTTTGATGACCAGGCTGGTTTTAAAGCCACTCAGTGGGGCACTTGAAGTTTATCGTCATTCAGAAGGACAGAGATTATTTCAATGTTGGGATCGAACCCATAAATGGGCTACCTACGTATCCTTTGTTTAAAAAAAAAGGAATCAGAACCCACGTAGTTCGAGGAATGGGATATGATGTTTATGATTTATGGCTCAAAGATGAATGTCATAATTACTTTTACACTCTAAGCTCACGTGAGTCATGCTCGGTGTGAGAAACAAGAGGTATTGGTAAAATTTAGACAATTGTGCCATAAAAGATGCAATCATAAGAATTTGTTTTGGGGCTTATGTATAGATGACTGCCCAGATAGACGAAAGTTTAGGATTTACTTTTAGGGAGAAAATCCAAGAACAGGGTCCACAAAGTTATATGTGCTTCATGGAGATTTGAATACTCTAATCTTGGGGCTTACTCCTAAGGAGGATGCCCAAGTTAGGAGGGGACTTATGGTTGGGTTTTGTTCCTGAAAAAGGAAACCCAAATCAAAGATAATTTATGACTGGTTAAGAGAAATTTAAGGGACTTGGGGCTTACTCCTGAAAAGGAAGCCCAAGGTTATGACTGAGTCTTATTCCTGAAAAGGAGACCCAGGTTAGGGGACTTGGGGCTTACTCCTGAAAAGGAAGCCCAAGGTTATGACTGAGTCTTTATTCCTGAAAAGGAGACCCAGGTTAGGGATTAAGGTTTGGGGCTTACTCCTAAGGAGGATGCCCAAGATTAAAGGACTTTGATTGGGGCTTATTCTTAAGGAAGATGCCCAAATCAAAGGTTTTATAACTGGGGATTATTCCTGAAAAGGAAACCCAAGTTAGGATTCTCTCATCTTAAAGGATGAGGTTGAATGAATGAACTCTCAATCTTTGGTGACATAAAGATGTTTAAATCACTAGGTTTTGAGAGATATTTCACAGAATTCCTTTCAGATAAGGATGTCAAATCAAGAAATCATGCCATAAATGGCTTTGAAGAGTATCTTGAAGACTGAATCTTGAATAGGAAGGGTGAAATGGCTTAAGAGGGGTGAAAAAGGGCAAGATGGGCACCCAAAAAGATAGGGGCGCGCAAGTATTGAAGGTCGCGCAAGTCCTGCGGCGGCGCGCAAGTATTGGTCGCGCAAGTATACTTGCGCGACATAAGGGATACTTGCGCGATTTTCAACCAGAGTTGAATTACTTGAGCGACTCTTTATTAAACCCTTTCCCATCCTCTTGAGGTTCTTCCAGAGAAGGGACGCGCAAGTTATATTGAAGGAATTAAGTTGGCGCGCAAGTGTTTGATAAGTTTCAACACTTGGGCTTTCCTTCTTCTCTTTAGATCTTCCATTCTAGGTAAGAAATTACCTTAGAAGTGTTCCGGAAGCTTTGAGAAGAGACTTGAGCGTCAGGAGCTTTGATCCAAGTTTCTGGGAAGAGATCCTCTCGAATGGGGGGCCCACAGGGTCTATTTATAGGCAAAAGAAGACCCCGGGCGGTTACTGGGCGGTTACCAGATCTGTCGCGCAAGTCCCTTGCACGACCATGAGGGGTCGCGCAAGTATTTAGGCGGCGCGCAAGTGTACTTGCGCGACCAAGAGGGAACTTGCGCGACCTATGGGCAATGTTCTCCTTGTTCATCCCTTTGTCGATTTTTGATGTTTCTTCAAAGGATTAATCACTTTGAGCTCATATATTCCCCTTTTCCGATCTTTGGATTCTGTGACGAAAGGAGCGTCAACAGAGACTTAAGTGAATTCAATTTAAAAGAATGAGTTTATCCTAGGTTATCAATTGGGGTGGATTTGACGTATTCCCTTTTCAATTATTTAAATTTCTTATATTTGAGTTGAGTTCATTTAAGGAGATCAAACAACTTCATCACTTACTGATTTTATACCAACACACCATAATACTAATCACCTATACACTTGAAGGGTCAAATTTTTGAGCACTTCAAGGTAAAGGTTTGTATTAGCACTTGAATTGTGTGGCCTTAAATTCAACAAGGATGATGGAGTTTAAAAATCATCAAATAAAAATCTCAATTAATGAAGTGATTTGACATTAATGGAGTGATAAATAACATCCAATCCATACCCTTTATAATCCCTTGGATCAACCCATAAGTGGGTTATCCCTCCATTGATTCTATGGTTTCAATGGAAGCGGAAATTAGACTCATGAGGGAAGAAATGGAGAAGAAAAAAAAAACACAATAAAATAACGATCACTCCACTGTTGTGTGATAATTTCACAAGGTTTGGTGTGAATAAATTCACAACTTGATCCAACAGTATAAAAATGATATGAAGAAAAACATAATAATAGTTTAATAAGAACTTTTATTAAGAAACTAATGTGAATTGAATAACTTACATGTGAAAGACAAACTTGAGACAACAAAATCGCAGCATAACATTACAATTGAACAAAGCATCAAAGATGATAAAATACTCCACCACCACTACCTTAAATATGAATTCTTGAAGGTTTAGGTCGATCCTTCAATAGTACAAGTCAACTTAATTAATTGTGGTAGGCCATAGGTGGGTGTAAAGTTGAGGGAGAGTTGATTTTTCCACCCTTGACCCAAGGTGGCATCCAGCTTTCATCCACCGAACAGACGCCCTTGGAAGACCTTTTAGATTGCCGAATTAAAGTGGGAAATAGAATAATAAAATGGATCCTCGGATGTTTAATTACCTTCTGTAAAATTTGGGCCCATTTGGAGTTGTGTATTCAGAGATATGAATATATTAGTGAACTATTTTTATGGGCCTCAGAATCTGGTTTAGAATTTTATCTCTAAATTGGGACGCCTAAATAAATACAACGGAGGAATAATTAGCATGGGATCATGATTAATGATTTGTTAATATATATGTATTATATAATCCCACAAAATTTTGTCTTCATTGGGTTTGTAATGTGGGTCCCACATTCTCATCAGTGGGATGGTGTCCAATCTGCCTTCCCTAGAATTGCTTCCATTCATCTCCAAATATCTCCATCATCCTTTATGAATCCTCCATTGATCCCTAAATGAAAAATGTTAATATTTAAGTGTAGATACAGTTACCAAAATATAAAATTAAAATATAGATAATTATATTCCCTAAAATCAGATGAATCATTGGGTACTTTAAATGATGTTAAAAATGTACCACATAATAATGCATTTTAAGAAGGAATTACAATCATAATGTGAAATGATGTTCAAAGTGTAAAATGCACTAAAATGGTGTTTATGAATAATAAATCACATGAATATTATATATATTAACAATGAATATTATCCTCATTTAGTGGATAATCACACCCCCCAACTTGAGTTTTGCTAGTCCCGAGCAAAATATATCTCAACAATATGAAATTCGAATTCCCTTTTCCAAAAACACTTTAATACACAATGGTAACCAAAAACCATTATACCAAAAAATCATGAAACCCATCAAAATATTTTAATACAAGATAGTTTTATAAGAATATCCCAATCCCAAGCCCATTACTTTGTTCAAATTTATTCCCATATTTCATCCAATATCAATTAAGTATGAGGATGTGTTGTGTATCACAATAGACATGGGGGTTCATCTATATTCAAGGGGGAAATGATGGAAGTTCTTGGTAGAATCACATTTCTATATTAATATGATTATTCAATTTTTTTTATATTGTATTTTTTCTTTGCAATTTTTCCATGGTAATTGAAATTGCACTCAAAAGAGTCAACCCCTGTAGCGAGACTTTGCCGATGACTCCCAGGCTCAAAGATCTTAGGGCACCAAGTGAAGCCTATATACTCGGGAATCATCTCGAGTTAACTCAGTTAAAAACAAATTAAAATTACCAAAAATAGAGATAAAATTACTAACTATGATTGAGATAACTATGGAGTCACGATCCCCAAGTGTCAAAGCCACGCATTAGGTCATTTCATTGCTCTACGCGCGAATTTATTGTTTTTGTTAATTTTTTTTAAATACTCATATTAAAACTAAAATAATCACCAAACCTATTCTATTTATTTGGGGGAACCCATGAACCCAAAATAATACCACACTATCCAAAGGATGTGCGTTGTGATTTTCTTTTTTTCTATTTGGATGAAAATATAAACGATGAAATATCACATTGGACAACCACACTTTCTAAAATCTATGCTCATGAAATTATACAAGGATTAAAATCAGAATCAGGGAATGCTAAATTTTTTGATATTCAGTTTCAAAGTTTGCAATGTGTATTACCACGTTCAAAGTTAAAGGAATTTTTCCTTCAATTTACACTTTTTTTTAAATGACTCATTTTTTTGACACAAAAGCATTTTTTTATTTTATCTCCCCCCAACTTAAAATAACACTATCCCTAGTGTTTGAAGAAATGAAATTTTAGAAGGATTAGAAAAAGATAAAGGAATTTCAAAAAAGAAATTGAAATATGAGGATTATGGAATGAAGTCACATGGTGGTTGAAGTTGAAGTTCTTGCTGCTCCAATTTAGTCACTTGATATCGATGTCACTCTGAGAATTCCCTAGTGGAAATAAAATAAAACAAAAAAAAAAATAAAAACAAAAACTATATATATATATATATTTATATAATAAAAAAATTAAAATATAAGTATATATATTAAAATTATAGAATAAGGAAGCACAAAAATTCGTAGGTCAGTGGTAAGCACGCGCCCCTGTCTCCCTTCGGTCCCAGGTTCGAATCCCCGCGGCTTCACCGGTTGTGATGGGGTTTTCCCCATGAAGTATGATGTGGCCCTTTTTTATTATTATTATATTCTTATTTATTTTTTTGTATTTTTATTTTAACCTAAAAACACATAAAAATAAAATAAAATAAACTGATGATACATTGTCTTCTTTTTAAATTTCTGAGGAAGGTATTACTCAAGGATCAGACCACGTGACACAGATGAATGTGGTGCTCCCCTTCTATACCGATCCATACTCATAATAGAAGAACAGGTCAACAATATATATTTTTATTATTTTTAAATATCCAAATGATTCATTAATTCTATTTAAAATATAAAGTTGATTAAAACAAAAAAATGATTGGAAACTTGAAAACCATGGGTTGCCTCCCATGCAACGCTTTGTTTAATGTCATTAGCTCGACTTGAACCCCCCAACTTACCCAATACCAACTTTCAACATTTTAAGGACCACATGTTTCACCAATTCAACTAGGTTTAGATTGATTCTATTTTAATAATTTGTTTCATGCAAAAAACTATGTTCTAAAATGAGTGGTAAAATCCAAGGAATATCAGAAATGGTTGATCCAGTTTCCTCTATAGTCTTTCCTAAGACATCAATGATCATTCCATATTTTTTGGTTTCAAGAGAAGAATGAATTCCAATTGAAAGGTAGTGATTATACCTTATAAAGGGGTTCTTTAGTGGGAGGGGACAATAATTTTGAGCTCGGGTTGGATAAGACATTTAGACACAAGTTGATATTTTGAACCCAACTCAGTTTCATTTTCAAAATTTCTCAACAAAATTGGTTCCTTTTGAATATAAGATTCAACCACCAAATTGGAAAGATCCTTGGTAGGAATGGGTATGGACTCAATTTTTGTGATTTATCTCAATGGTTCAATGGTTTGTGTTTTTGAAAATTCATCAATGGAGTTATACTTAGGAGACTCAATCCATGATGTAAAATTCTCCTCTTTTGAATCCAAAAAGTCAATTTCCTCCTAATTTAAAGACCCTTAAAAAATTTATTGATTAAATTACCCTACCCCAAATCCAAAGGTTGGTTCTTCAATAAATTCATGAGAGGTTTGTGGGAAACTAGAATTTTCACATAAGGTTTTCGAAGGTACAGTTGGTGTATAAATGAGTTCCTCACAAGTATTAATGCATTGTAGTTCTAACCTCAAAGATGATACCTCAGAACTCATTATCTCCATTTGATTACACAATTGTTCAATCATTTTTTAGGACTATGCTGGATAGGGGTTTTTAAATCATGACCTTCATTAAGTTTTATCTCTTCAATCATCCTCGAGAGGGATGGAAATTGATCCTATAAACAATCATTATCCCACTGATTGTACATCTCACCAATTGTGTGGTAATTAATCAAGGGTTGATCAAAGAAATTTTCTAATTTAGGGGCTTCCAAATATTTATTTTCCATTTGATTCCATCATGATCTTATGACATGATAATTTGGAAGATACTCCATTGGAGAAGATAGAAAGTTGGATTCTAGATTCTCAGGACACACACAAATAGAAAGGGGTAAAGATAAGAAAGATTGGGGTGATAATAGAGAATGTGGGTTGAGAAGAGGATGATAGTGTCTAAGGTAAATTACTTGGGTCCCCAGAAACTATGTCAAAATTTAATTCATTCTCGAATTTACCCAAGAGAAGAAGGTAGGACGGTCCTTGTAGTTTAGCTTGGGTTGTCGAATCCTCCGAGACCTAAGAAGAAACCTATATACACATACATTCTATGGACTATTTTTGGATATGAAGTGGACAAAATGGGTTTATTTTATATGGTTTTAAAGGAACTATAAGCGACTTAAGTGGATTCAATTTAAATGAATGAGTTGATCATAGGTTATCACTTGGGGTGGATTGGACATATTCTCTTTTCAATTATTTCAATTTCATATATTTGAGTTGAGTTCATTTAAGGAGATCAAAAAACTTCATCACTTAATGATTTTATACCAACACACCATAATAATAATCACCTATACACTTGAAGGGTCAAAGTTTTGAGCACTTCAAGGTAAAGGTTCGTATTAGCACTTGAATTGTGTGACCTTAAATTCAACAAGGACGATGGAGTTTAAAAATCATCAAATAAAAATCTCAATTAAAGAAGTGATTAGACATTAATGGGGTGATAAATAATGTCAAATACATCCCCTTGATACTCCCTTGGATCAACCCATAAGTGGGTTAGCCCTCCATTTATTCTATAGTTTCAATAGAAGCAGAAAGTAGACTCATGAGGGAAGAAATGGAGAAGAAGAAAAAATACAATAAAATAACGATCACTCCACCGTTGTGTGATAATTTCACAAGGTTTGGTGTGAATAAATTCATGCCTTGATCCAAAGGTATCAAAGTGATATGAATAACAATAGAATAAGAGGAGAAGAAGAACTTTTATTAAGAAAATAAAGTGAATTGAACAACTTACATGTGAAATACAAACTTGAGACAACAAAATCGCAGCATAACATTACAATTGAACAAAGCATCAAATATGATCAACTCCTCCACCACCACTACCTTAAATAAGAATTCCTGAAGCCTTAGGTTGAGCCTTAAATATTCCAAGTCTCCTAAATTAATTTTGGTAGGCCATAGGTGGGTGGAAAGTTGAGGGAGAGTTGATTTTTCCACCCTTGACCCGAGGTGGCATCCAGCTTTCATCCACCGAACAGATGCGCTTTGAAGGCCTTCTAGATAGCCGAATTAGAGTGGGACATAAAAGAAGAAAATGGAGCCCCCGATATTTCCTAACATCCTGAAAAATGTGGGCCCATTTCGAGTAGTGTATTTGGAGATATGAATATATTAGTGAACTATTTTTATGGGCCACAGAATCTGGCTCATAATTTTATCTCTAACTTGGGCCACCTAAATAAACACAATTGAGGTCGAATTAGCACTTCCTACTGAATAATTATTTGTTCATATATATTTCTTATAGCATCCCATGAAATTTGGGCTTCATTGGGTTTGTAATGTGGGTACCACATTCTCATCAGTGGGCTAGTGTCCAATCTACCTTCTCAAGAATTGCTTCCATTAATCTCCAAATATCTCCATCATACTTTATGAATCCTCCATTGATCCTTGAATGAACAATGTTAATATTTAAGTTTATATACAGTTAACAAAATATCAAATTAAAATATGGATAATTATATTCCTTAAAATCAGATGAATCATTAGGTACTTTAAATGATGTTAAAAAATGTACCACATAATAGTGCATTTTAAGAATGAATTACAATCATAATGTGAAATGATGTTCAAAGTGTAAAATACACTAAAATGATATTTATTAATAATAAATCACATGAATATTATATATATTAACAATTAATATTAGCCTCATTTAGTGGCTAATCATGTATACAACTTCATGGTAACATTTAGTTTTGCATAAAAGGGTTAGCTATGTCCTTTTATGCTATACATTCCAAGTTCCAACAATCCTACACCTTGATACCATACCAGATCAATGAGTAGACAAAAAAAATGTCAACATCAAGAACAAAAATTAACACCAAAGGAACTAACAATCTAATACCACTTGTAACGCCCTGCCCCTTCCTCACTGGCTTGAGAAGGCTGTGAGGTTCTACTAGGCCTTAGGCAACGTACCCATGGCGCCAATGGTTGGAAATAAATACAGAGGGCTTCAAGAATAAATTGGGGGACGATTTTCCCATGAGATAAACTAACCGACCAAACAAAACATTACAAACAAAACTACATGATGCATGTTAACAAAGCAACCTGAACTATATAGTACCAAAAGACAAACAAACTAATGCATGATAATTTCAAAATCCAATCAGCCTAACCATACCAAACCAAAATTAGAGTTCCAAGAGGAAGACTAAACAAGATACCCAAATAAAACCAAGACATGATTCACTGATCCACAGTAAGATCCATGATCTAAGAACCACCAAACCACCCGAGCATCATGAAGAACAGCTAGAAAAATGAGATGATTTACTCTTACTTGTGTCCCAGAATACAACATCTGAAAAAGCACCAATGTGACAAAGTAAGAGTGAGTAATAATACTTAGTAGGATTTTCCCAAATGACTTCACTACACAAACGACTAGGATAAAACCATTATCACATTTATATAAAATATTTTATATAAAACATCAAATAGTTCAACAATTATCAATAATCCAAATACACCCTTATCAAGAAACATTTACCCAAACCATGCAACCCAAGGGAAATCCAAACAACCATGCCATAAACTATTTCACCATTTCACATTGGCACAACAATTTTCATCTTTTATAGCAACACACAACAAGGCAAACAACCATGGTGGAACTTTCCATCCAAACCCGTTTACCACTTTTCCAAACTAGTGGTACTTCATGACCACCTATCCATAATGGTGGTCCTTCTATACACTATACATCAAATTTTATAGTGAGACTTCTCACCCACTTCATACAAAATCAACACAATCCATAGTACGTGACCAAACAATAATCATAAAACACACTAAGGACACAAATTATGCACACAACCATTTCCAACACATGCCAAAAAACTTCAATAAATTACCCCATTTATTAAAAACACCCTTTAAAAATTTTCCATTCCAAACCAAATTTCAATAAAGAATCATCTTTATTGAAATTAATCTTTCATAAAACATTTTCCATAATTCTAACCATTATCTATTTTAAAATCAACATTTTAAAATCACACAACAAAACCTTTTTTTGCAATAATATCCCATTTTACCCAAAATACCCAAATCGTCACCAAATGGGTTTCCACCAAGATTATCACATCATATTCACAATTAATTTCAATAAAAACAAATTAATTTAAACAAGACCTCAAGTTCTAGAAAAGTGGAGTTGAGAGATAAGCCACCTACCTTAGAGTTCTGGAGAAATCGACCCACAAGAAACCCCACCACAAATCTGGGAAAATGCTTCACCAAAACCAATCTAGTTCTTTTTATCTATCATCATAAATCCTTAATATCACCACCTAAGGAAATAAAAACCCTAGATCTATATGAAGCAAATGTAGATCTAGAAAACCAATATAGGGAAGAGAAAATATCTAGAGGAAACCATAAAGAAACCTAAAGACAAGACTTACCTGAGATGTACCGACTTAAAACCACCTTGAAAACCATTCCAATACCTTCCAAAATAAGTGGAAGAGCACCCATATCCCTTGAGAAGAATAAACCCCATGTAGGGTTCATTTGAGAGAATAAATGGGTGGGTTAGGGAAAATACCGAGTAACCCCATCTAAAAAAACTATTTTAATGGGTCGCACAGATAGCTCGCATGGTTTTACAAACCGTGTGCTAACCATGTGGATGATACTTTCTGAATAGTCAAATATCACATGGTTACTTGGGATTCTCACATAGTTTCCCCTAACCATGATCAAACTGTGATGCCTTAAAAAGGCCTCCAAACTTTTCCAAAACCTTTCCAAACTCTCCAAAACTCTCTCAAAACTTTCCTAACCATTTAGTATACAAAAAAGGTATAAAAAAGGTTACATACCTCAAAATGAGGGTGATACACATAAAATTTTCATGCTTACTTTTTTCATCACTTCAGTGCACTCATGATAACCATTCCTTAAAATTCCTTCATCTAGTCATCTGATCCTTGGCATGAAAACACTCATTTTGGTGCTTTGAACTTTTTACACACTTGAACCAACCATGAATCCACAACTAACATGAAACCCCTTCACTTCCACAATTACTCATGTATAATATTATATCTATTTGATAAAAATGGAACAATTATAATCCTCCATCAAATTCTTGTTTGAACTAAACCATCAAATTCAATAGATTCTCTGGAATAAGTCACATAATCCCACTCAGTGGATATTGATAGATTCTCCCTAGAGTCACTTATAATTAAGTATACTAGGTTGTAAAATGATTTCATAATATCTAAGTCACACCCATTATCTATAGACTATGGGAACCTTTGGAGTGATCCTTTTGAAGAATGGATCGTCCGATCACTGGTCGAGTTTCCAACATCTGTGAACTAACAAACCGAGCATCCGTATGTGATTACTATCATGATATTTAGTTTTACTTTGATTTATTACACATAAAAAACATAAAAACTCTCCAAGATTAGAAAAATAATAATTATCTAAATTATGTAGCCTCCACCATCATAACATCAATCCAGTGCCTCACACATGCAATGCTTTCTGTCTGATAATAAAACTTCTGTAACGTCCCGGGTTTTCAAAGAGGTATGAATTATTTTAAATTTCAAATAAAACATTTTTAAGTTTATATTTTACATTAATATCAAGTAACCATTCCTTTTAAAAGTATGTTTCCTTCTGGGAAGGAATTATAAGGAGGATTGGAGGCTCAATGGAGGCAAACTACACGACCTGTATTGGTGTGGCCAGACCACTTGCACTTCATGAATTGGTTTTTTCCAAGAGGGAGATAACATGATCTCTAAAGAATGTGTATTATATATAAATGTTGTAAATAATACATGGTATGTATATATAATACATGATTTTTATTTATCATCGCTCATTTTTTTAAAAGCTGAAGGGACTCTTATTTTGACAGAGTCCTTTATCTCTCTAGTAGGAGCTATATGAGAGAGATCCTCCCTAGAATAACCTAGGTTCCTTCGGTTCTTATTCATATGAGATATTTTCTCTTCACCATAGACCATGTTGGATCCGAAATGGTAAGCTCCTAGTTCCTATTCCTTCCCTCCATCCTTTATCTCTCTGTTTTCGATGCTATTTTGGGGTGAGTTGATATGCCCAATTTTCAGGGTTTTTTATTTTATCCCATTATTTCTCGATTCAAGGGGTGATACGAGATAAATAGAGTAATAAAGGACTAAGAAATGTGGTCTAGTATTTTTCCCTAAAATTATTGTTCTATTTATCATGAACCATTTTCCCACACACCAGACTCCTCTAATGTTGCCTCCATAAGGCCAAACTAATTAAATTAAATGTTACTCTCATGTGTATCGGGACCCTAGCTACCCCCAAATAAATGTCGTGGGTCATTTTAGTTAGCATATTCCACCCATATGAGTGTACCTCACTTAAAGTATTAATATCCTTATTCCATTTAATTCATTTTATTTTCTAGTATTTAGGGTGAGTGAATCACCTTGTAATAAATGTATTGGAATGTGTGAATTTATCTAAAAGAGAGGATATTCCATATATTAGGCCCTTTTTTATTATGCCATATTTTACTATACTTTAATTAAATTGATTTTCCAACTTTACTGAAGTGTGATGAATACAATTCCTTGTTAAATGTTTTGTGTTCTTGATAGCTAAACAATACCTTCACATCAAGTCGGGGGTGATATAAGGGTTATGACTAAAGGAAACCTTGGACGAGCTCTCTGTAATTTATAATTATAATCTTCTCATAAATCTAAATGAAATAGGAGTGATAATTGGATTCCTTATGGGATTACTTGGATGGGATCACTAGGTGAATGTTTTACTTACCCATGAGCGATACAGGTTCCCTAGGGGAGTTACCTTGGATGGGCTCATTGGGAAATATGGTTATACCAGGCCACAAGCGATACTTGTTCCCCTTAGTGGTATACCTGGGATGGGATTAGAGGGCCATGATTTACACCATGCCAATAATGATACTTGGGATTCCTTTTACAGATCACCTTGGGAAAACTCTTATGGTGATGGGTATTTATATTTCTCCTAGAGTGGTACATAGGTTCCTCTTTACGGATTAACTTGGATAGGCTCAGGATTCCATCTATATTAAATTATTATGATGAATTTTTTTAAATTATATGAGTGTGAATATATTAACCTAAGTATGTGTCTACCAAGACACATAACATGCTTTGGTTTAGTCTAATTTTGATACTTGATCTTGGCGACCCATTCATACACCCATATTATATTTTTACAGGTTGATCTTGGTTCATAGATATCTATCTTAGGCCAAAATAGGTAGTGTTTTCCATAGATTACATAAGGAATCCATTCCAATTTGGTTTATTTACATATTTATTTAAAACTTTTCTTGTACCTTCTCACTGATCATTTTATATTCACATACTGGATATTTCTAGATACTATTAGTGGTGGACTATTGAGTATATCTCACACCTTGTTCAAACCATCTATGGTACCCAAATATACCTCATATATGCATGTAAAAAAAGGGAATATTCCAGCTTCCAATGTTTTATTTTTAGTACTAGGATGGAGTACGGGAGAAGAGGACTGAGCCTATGCCCATGATTCTAGTGGAGGAATATTTTTGTATTTTTAACTTTTAACTTTGAATGTTTTATATTCATGTACCTCTATATCCCTCGTACTTACTATTTTGTATATAATCATGGAATTTTCATCATTTTTTATCTAATATTGATTTAGTTTCTACCTGTTGGTTAGTTAAGGATGATTAACTTTTAATTGTTTATTATAGTTTCCATTACATAAAATTATTGTTTACCATTATAATAAATTTTTTAAAAAAGGGAATAGTCTTCCCAAAAACACACCACAGGACCTCGATGCTAGTCATCAACATTTGGTGTATTCGGAGGCATGATTGAGGTCACACATCCAACCATATCGGGGCACTGCTTAGTGTCTTTCAGGGAGGGATGCTAAAATTTACACTAAAAATGGAAAAAAAATAAGATATCTCAAGTAATATATCTAGAAACTACAATAGCCTCCATGATATCCAAATGTCTCTATGATGTATGGAACACAATTCATGACTCATGTGGGCAAGAAGACTTTCGATAACACAACAACCCACTAGTGTTACCATCATCTTCCAGGTTAACATCATTTGAAAAATCAACAAAAAAACTCATAAAAAACTAACCATAATGATAACATCCCATTGATACTACTTGTTGGAGAATTCATGTAAGAACTCCATTCATTTAAACTAATGGATTTTATTGGAAATAAATACACACACAAGAATAATGTTCATCTAATCTCCCCAGCCTATACAGTATAAAGAAACACAATACTACCAGACAAAGGTTTTTATGATAACCACCTCATCTAAGTTTATACATCAGGACTCGGATTATATCCCACCTAATCACCAAAAAACATTAAAAACACACTTCATACACACATACAAAAAAATAGACATACAATATTTTTGTAGTTTGGAAAAAAGTCTCACATCCATAGGAGAACACTGCAACCATCTTCATTAACATAGATAAAAGTGAATACAAAGATTATATCTCACTCCATATCTTCATAAAAATTCTCGTGCAGTTAAGTCATAAACTCCCAATATTATGTATAAGAATTACAAAATGCTAATTATTATTAACTTTTCATAGGTGGTATAATAACCTTCTTATAGAGGGTTAAAGCCAATAATCTATCCAACATCACCTTCCGACTTTCATAGGTGTCCATCCATTGATGTGAGACATGGTTGATCACTAGTATATTCTACAGCCTCAACTAAAAACTCTCAATGAATAATGAACACTACCTTTTTAGTCACACTAAGCCTTGAGCCAAAATTTCCTTCCAAGTGTCCATGAAGAATGATTCTAGGTTTTATCCTCATTTCTTCCTCTTTAGAGTGAATTCCTCACAATACATCACCAAACTCTAAAACATCATTCAGTTACCAAAAAAATTTATCTGTTAGACTCTTTACATTTCTCTAGAGCATGAATGCTACCTCTGAGATCATCTGAAAGTTTTCTCTTCAAGCTTATCAAACTAAAATCTACTCATACTATTAGTTTGATATTATACCAACTATACACTTTGTTACTATCTATATAGGATAATCCTGATGGTCGCGACACAAGGTTACTTTTGGTAATGCTACTGGAAAGAACTCCTTCTGGTGAATAGAGGAACCATTCAACTACACTACATCATCCACTAAATCTATATCATTTCAGATCTACTAGACTCTATCTGGTTATTTCCATTGGTCTATATATATTAGAATTCATTCGATGATCTATATCTGAACATCTTCACAAAACTCTATTTTCTAAAGTTTCTCCTATCATCTTGATTCAGGACATAGTAATGCTGCAAGATCTTCATAGAGGTTCACATGTGTTACTTATAGAAAATTTTCTTTCAATGGTTTCCAACACTTCACCAAGAAAACATTTCTCACACAAAACCCAACACTAGAGTCACCACTTTTCCCATACACCAAGTGACTAAGTTATCATTATCAAGAAGCATCTCACCCTAGATCCACACGATCTATCATCAAAAGGAAATATATATTTCATTCCACTTGATTAAAATTATACTAATTAATTATATAATAAAAAATGTATAATTATTTTTTGAAACGTTAAACATATAAACCTCGCATCAGTGGAAAAAGTTACACTAGAAACTCACTACATTTCATGTGAACCCTATGTGCAGACTCATGATGCATGATATGCCTCTTGCCTCTATAGGCTAAGAGTAAATTCTATAACGATTCACTTACTAATGGTCCAAAATTAAAAATTCCAATATAAATCATAATAATAAATCCAAACACCATGTGAATCACTCAATGTGAAAATAATATCAATCGTAACATCACATACCAAGAATAGTAATCCCATCCTTGGTAACCTAGACTCCCTACTAGGAAACGTACTCATGATATACCAGTCTAATATCCATCATAGGATTTGACACATTTCTATATCTATTGGATACCATATATTCAATCGTATAGAAAAATAAAAACACCTATAATAACACTTTGTAATGCCTCGGTCTATAGGCCACTCGATTTGTGCCCCAAACCAATTCTCCACGTGAAATCAGGTGCACATTAACATATGTTAGAGGCTTCCAACTAGATGTGGGGGTATGCATAGGTACTATGGGGATACTATACCCCTATATCATAGTTCACAATATCAATAAAATAATCAAACACAACAGAAGACAAAGTATAGATGAAGAATGAAGAAATTGATCATGCCATAATAAATCAAATACATACATAAAAGAATAAAATATTGATAACCCACCAAGAAAATCACATAAATAGATAAAAATGAAATAAAATTCCAGATATTATCTATGATTTCCCTAGGCCATACCATATCCCAGCCTATTATCCTACTCAATCTTCTCTAGCATAAACATGAAAAAATAGGCCTTTGAACAACCTGTACCTACATCTAATGGAGATTATAATCACGTACCATTGTGAAATGGTTACTCAAATATGTTTTGAGTACATAACTCATTAGGGAAACACCAATGTCATCTTGTATTATACTATAAATGTAGAGATATGTTCATGTGACATGATCAGAATAAATAAAGAATCCACTGAACAATATAAATAAAAATCACTACAATATCTACATCATCCCATTGTAGAAATTTCTATGAGCACGTCCCAATGGCCATCAAAATTAGTGACCCAAACACCCCAAGGGTGTATACACATAAACTAGGAAAATCCCATCAACCACCATTGATCCTTAGGTTTGTGACCCCAATCGGCCATACCTAACTCGACCAGTAGCAGATTATCTCCAAGAATGAGAATCACCTTAGGGGAACCTCTATCCACTCATTGAGGATCTCATTCTCACACCTAGAAAATTATGAGTAGTGGAACCTAGGTAATCACCAGGAATACCTCATCCTCAATATCTTAAGATGAATTCCATGGTAGTACCAAGGTGTTTGTCACTATCATGCCAACATCTGAGGAGATTGGTACATATGAGGAGATCAGTATTTTCAATGGTATCATGATATCAGAGGAATAACTTCCATCCTAAGAATTCTTGTGTATATGGAAACACATTCTATAATTCTAGATCCTATGTACCACATGTAGGAATCCAACCCCACATCAACCAAATCATAGATTCTATCCAATCTAGGCATCCACCCCCAATACATTGTGGTATTGGATTCCAAACATATCAGGCATCCTAGGGTATCATCTATGTCAATAGTTGATTCTCAAGATTTCTAGGAAGTCAAAGTAGTGTTAGGAACAAAAAATAATTCACAAGAATCCTGAGAAATCTCATACCGTAACAACATAATAAAATAAAACATTTCAAGGGATAGTAGAATACCCATGGTTGTCATACTATCCACAACCCCTTGGGTTTATATGTTCAGTATAAGTTCTAGGTAACACCCACTACAATATCTACCCCTAGAAACACACGCCCACTCAGGGTCATCACTTTAAGGGTAATCCACATGGGTCCCATAAGTTATCACTGCAACAAAGACATACCACTCAGAATCCTTAGATAAAATTGGTCTATCATGCCAATGAACACTACTCAAAGTACATTCTATCTATCAAAATCATCAAATTCATCAACTAACCCCATAGGCCTCAAGGCTATGCCTCACTGGATATATCCTTGAGATATATATGAAGGCTCACTTCTATGTCCAGGGTCACTCCATACTAGTCAATACACCCCAACCCAAGTCCGCTTTTCCTATGGTCTATCCACCTAGCCTACACACGTATCAAGGGTGCTCACTCAACCTACAAGAGTTGTCCATCTAAATTCATGTCGTACCCCCTATTAGAGGTTTCCAAGTATCTATGAATCATATTATCCCATGCTTTTTCCATCAGCAGACAAGGAATGAATCTGGTGCATAAGGCCCATAGTGTCCCTGGAACCCTACCCCTTTATTCTGGGGTGCTCATACAATTTTAAAATTTTAATATAAATTAAAATATTTTAATTAAATTAACCAATTTCATAATAATAAGAGACATAATGTAACTAGAGAGGCTATGCACACATGCTTATAACATTACACATAATCCATAGGGATTGTACTGGATCTACCTACCTCTTTGGAAGCTTCTCCAATTTAATCCCACAAATCGCCAACTCCACCTAATCTCATACAAGGTCCAAAAAAGATCATCCAAGATCACACACCACATCCCAAACACTTAATTAAAGATAATAATTCACAAATGATAAATTATAACATTTAAAATTAAATTATAAATTAAATTATAAAAGGTAATAACTATCTAAAATCTCACTAACGACATCGTCACACCTGAAACACAACTATGCTCATGTCAATGACTTGTGATGTTCCCCCGAACTCATTATAAGAAAAATCCCTAACATGATACATTGATTCAATAATAATTTTAATTTTAATTAAAGGAAATGTCTTAAATATATTTGGCGGCACAATGTACCTTCACCAAAATGATAAAAATAGGCACCATAATGACTTATTGGGAAGTCCCATTTCTAATAAAAACAAAATCCCCATCTCAATTGGAGGATTCAGCCATGATCTAGTGGAATTAGAATCAAAAACCAAATACATAGAATGCATAAATTAGAATGAGAGGAGGATAAGAACAATGGGGGCCATTGGAGTTGAATACCTATCTTGGATTGTCATTAAAACCCCTTATAACACTTCCCTTGAAGGGAATTAGAGAGGATAAGAAATGGGATAGATGTATGGTCATGTGCACAAAAGAAATAGGAGATGGGATGTCCCCCTTGAAAGTTATATGGGAAAAATGAATAAATTTTCCCATATTAATACCACTGTCTAGCTGGTACTAGTCCATCAGCTAGCCGATGACACCTATAGTGGCATGCAGACCAATGCCCATCCCACCAGATAATTGGTGAGTTTTATTTGATTCTAGTTCAATGAATTATTTTATATCCTATATTTTTTGTAGAACCATTTAATCACATCCTTGATACCTTTAAATGGAGATATCCTTAAAAACACATAGTGATGAGACCATTACAACCCAGGTGTTGGACTATTCCCCTATTAGTTTATATGGGAAGATTCTTCTAACAAATCTTGTAATCCTCCCTTAGTGTAATTTTATGCTATTTTAGGAATGGATTGGCTCTAATTATATAGATATCACATCAACTAATGGGAAAAGGAAATATCATTATATATTCTAAACCATCTTATGATCCTTTATATATGAAACGAATATCATGAATCTTATTTGTAAAATATCTCAATGATGTGGGTTTTGATACCTAGCAAAGAATAATATCTTTCATAAATGGTCATGTCTAAGAAATAATCAAAATTGAGGAAATTATCACTATGAGGGGTATAATAATGCATTTATCAAAGATTTTCCTAGACTTATTCTATATCATGAAGTAGATTTATCAATATAAATTTTTACCAGAGCCACTCGTATCTCCATATTCCCTTATAGGATGGCCCTGGAAGAAAAAGAGAAGTTAAATAAGCATCCACAAGATAATTTGTAAAAAGGGTTCCTATGACCTAGTACATCACCTTGGGGTGCACCGGTGCTATTTTTCAAGAATAAGGATCGATAAATGTGTCTATGTATGTACTGTGAAGAGATCAACAAGATCACCATAAATAAAAAGTATACCTTTCTAAGGATTGATCATTTGTTTCATCAATTTCAAAGAGATCAGAACTTCTCAATGGAAATATTTATTATAGATATCATCAAATAAAGGTAAAGTATAAATATATTTAGAAGATGACCTTCTGCACAAGGAATTGACACTATGATTTTATATTCATGTATTTTTTATGTAATAATACCCCTAAAATCTTCATTAACTTGATGAATAGTGTCTTTAGATACTACCTTGACAAATTTTTGGTAGTATTTATTAATGAAATTATCATTTAGTAAAAGAGTAAGGATGAACATGAAGATCATATAAGGATTGTGTTGGTGACATTAAGGAATAATAATATGTATTCTAAGTTTAGTAAGTGTGTCTTTTGGATGAAGCAAGTCAAATTTTTAGGCCATGTGATAACAAGTGAGGGAATTTTTGTAGAACCCTCAAATTCAAAGGCAATTAAGGAATGAAAAAACCCTCAAGTGTCATGGAAATTCAAAGTTTTCATGGATTACTTGGGTACATATATGGATTGTGAGAATCTTATCTTGATTTTATAGCCCACAAACTATGTTAACACAGAAAGGGGTAAAGTATGTATGGATGAAAGAATGTGAGGAAATATTTAAAGAGCTCAACAAGAGGCTAATCAATACAATTATACTCACACTACCCTCAATTGTACAAGGGTTTTTGATATATAGGGATGCTTCAAAGAAATTCTTGGGTTGTTTAGTCATGAAAAATGATAATGTGATAACCTATGACTTACAAAATTTGAATATCCATGAGAAACAAATACTAAATTCATGATCCATAGTTAGAATATATGATTTTTTTTCTTTGAATATTTAGTGGAACTGCCTCTATGGTGTGAAGTGTGACATATATAAAAATTATAAGAGTCTAAAGTATATATTCACACATATTATCTCAATATCAATCAATGAAGATGGTTAAAGTTAATCAAGGACTATGATTTTTATATTCACTAATATCCTAGAAAGACAAATAAGGTAGTTGATTATCTTAGATGAAAAGAACCCACCATGTTATCCATGATTCATATTGAGAAACACCCTATCTTCATAGATATATTAAGTATGGATTAGGAAATTATAACCATAAAAAATAAACCCTTACTTTCCCAAATTATTTCCCAACCATCTAAATAATAGAGGACCAAGGATGCACAAGGTAAGGATTTAGAGATTCAAAAGAAGGTGATAACAATAAATAAAGGGAAGCTTCATTAATTCAATTTTGAAAAATATAGTTTCATTCAGTTTGGAACTATAATTTGTGTGATTTCATCATCTGAGATAAATAAAGTGTTTTCTTTTGTAATCCACATTACTCATATTTATCCATCCATCTTGGAAGTTCCAAGATGCACCATTATCTTCGAGATAACTTTTGGTGGGACAAAATGAATAAGGAAATTACTGAGTACATTGATGTAATGCCCATGTATATATAAAAGCCTTTGATTTTATAAGGAATTTAGATTTTAGATTAGAGGGGGATTCAAATTTTTAATTGGGCCCCAAAATTGATTTACAAAAGTTGTAACACCTCAAAGTGGGTATTTTTTTCGTAGATTAGAGGTCAAGTGGTGGAAAAGATGTTTGAGATAGCACCAGAGGGATGTTAGGCTAGTTGGGTTATAATATGCAATAACTAACTATCTAGTACCAACCTATGTTTATATGTTGATAATGTTAATTTTCTCTTATTATAGATGTATAATTGATTCATGTCATTTTATTATTATTACATTATTAACATTTTTTATTTATATTCCTAGGATTCCAGTGTGTATGTGGGTCATGTCACTTTATCAGTGGTTTTAATTACTTATTTTTGTTCTTATTCCTAGTTGAAACCATTCCCAAATGTATCTTCTTGATACCCATGAACTATTTTCCCATAGGGATTGAGAACACCCTTTTGGAATGGTGGAAAGTTGGTTTGGTTTATGTGTCGGGTTAGATTTAGTTGGTTCCTTACATTAAAAATGAGATCAAAATGAGGGAACCTATATAAAAACATGAGATTTAGACACACACACACACATGTGTGTGTGTGTGTGTATAGTGTGAGTTAAAAAATCCTTGTAGGATATAACCAAATTATCTATGAAATTTCTATAATAAACCATTTCATAAATTTTAGTTCGAACATCATTTAAAAATTAAGTTTTCTTAATGATAAAGTATAAATAAAATAAGTATTATACATTCAATATATTCTAAATCCATAAGGTAAAACCTTTTTGAAAAAAAAGAACAACTAGGCTTGAAGTCACGATTTTAATACTAATGAAAATAAATCCAACATTTCTTTGAAATATATCTTTCAAAACGTTTTTTTAATGCAAGGTGTGTAACTAAAACTTTTAAAATAAAAAACATAAAAAACACAAAAAAGTTGACTTCTAAGTTTATGAAAACGAAACCAAACCATATTTCCTTATTTTATAACTTTACACAAACCCCCATTTTAAATCATGTTAAAATGTAAACTAAATCATGAAAGAAAGAAAGAATGTTCATAGTCAAATGAGTTCTTCAAACAAATAATCATAATATGAGTAAAAACATTAAAGTAAATGGTTCTAAAAAAATCCATGAAGATTACAAAGGGATAAAAATAAACTATATACCTAGAATCTCTAAGAGGACATCATTATCATCAAGTAGGCATCATGGTCAACTCATTGGGTCCTAACATAGAGCAATCCCAGACCTTTCCCATGAAAAACTCGTCACCTATCTAAACCTAATAGAACCCACCCTGACTTACCCTCATATCCTCTCAAATTTCTATCCCATAAAAATAATTAATACTATACTACAACACTATTCATAGAAAAATCTAAACTAGTGCAACCACCGTCTAGGTATTCTACTTATCTAGCCAAATTTCCCATGATATAGCTCAAGTGGAAGTGGGAAAGAAGTAAAATCTTATGATCAACACAAGAATAAACATTAAAATAAAAAAGATAAACCTTATCTCTCCTACAACACCATCCCAATAAATATCCCATTTCACAGATGTATAAACATTAAACAATAATTCAATTCATCCCATATAGAGAAAAAAGTCAATGCTGGACATAATACAAAGGGTCTCATAATAGGGGTGTACAAGGGTTAAGAAAACTCATTTTATAAGATGTTAATAATTTATTTAAAATCAACCTGTAATTC
This sequence comes from Viscum album, assembly GCA_963277665.1. Classification (NCBI taxonomy): domain Eukaryota; kingdom Viridiplantae; phylum Streptophyta; class Magnoliopsida; order Santalales; family Viscaceae; genus Viscum; species Viscum album. The sequence continues at coordinate 209,272,718 of OY728166.1, forward strand.
TAAGTCACATGACATATTTTTAAAAACTAAATAAGTTTTATCAATTTAAAAACAATTCTTTCCCCCCTTAGGAGTCAATTTAAAACCAAACACCTATTTAATTGAATAAAAATCCTTGAAACATGGGTAAAATTATATAGAAACAAAAATAGGGATAAATCTATTCTTTATCCTCAAATTCATATTAAAATATCCTCTCATACATCTATACAAACACTTAGATTTCCTAAAACAATTATTTTAGAAATAAAGAATGAGAAATCCATGAAAATCCCTCTATACCAAGTTTATAAGACATTGAAAACATTTAAAAAAACCCAAAATGATTATAACATATAAGAATATCTTTATATAAAATTAATTCTAAGTATCCTAATAATTTTATCACATATAAAATGAAATAATTTCATAAAAACACCCACCTCAATTAATAGAAACAAGCCACTTTCTGTATAGAAATCCCAAAATTATAATAAAATGACCTCAAAAAGCCCTGAATATCTAAATCCCCAAATTTAACCTAAAAACCTCCAAGATTTTACCACCTTTCACATTAATGTTCATGACAGATGAAGAAATTGAGAAAAATAGAATAAGGAAGGATAAAAAACATTACCCTCTAAATCCACTTAGATTATACGTGAGATCGACTTGGATGATGGAATAAGAAGGGAGAATCTCCCTTAAAAAATCCTTGGGGTAAACAATGTGAAGTGAATAAGAAGGGAGGTCCATAATATTTTAAATCTAGTATGGGTAGATAGTTAATTTCAGAACATAAAATTATGGGCATCTCGTATGGTTTTTTCATGGTTTTAGGAAACTGTATTCCAATCGTGTAGCTTCCACTAAAATCATGCTATAATACCTCACATATTTACCTTTAATGGGTTTCCAAACCATGTACAAATCATTAATAAGAGACTAAATATAACACTCATACATAAGGATATATGCACAATTACTATTAAAACTCACTCAGTTTATGAAAAACTGTGTGTTAACCATGATCCATTGGGTAAACCCACAAGTAAGGGTTATGATGGCCTCAATCATAGAGGGTTTCACTAAGAGGGGGGTGAATTAGTTAACTTTATGTCAATTTTACCTCTTATTATTTCTTAATAAATCAACTTTCATCACTTTCTATAGTGGGTGATCTCATTGCTGAACACACACACAAACAGAGGAAGGAAAACATACAAAGACACTTGATTTAAAATATTCACAACTCAAAATGAGTATCCAATCCTTGGAATGACATGGACTCACCAAAAATCACATGATTCTCTAGAATCACCATTATGGATACAAATGACTCGAGTATATCCTTTACTCATGTTACCAAATTATTAGCAATTCTATCACTAGAAAAGTCTCCTGAAAAATTCACTATCATATTTCCCTTCAACAAGGTAGATATTATCTTTTTTACTTATATTATATTGCCTCATAATAATTTTAGTGATCTAATAGTTATTTGTGTTGTATAATAGGTGTCAAATTACTTATTTCTCAATATTAAAAATAGGTGTGATGATCACACACAATCAAGTGTGTACACTTCTTATTCTTCTGTATAGATTTATATACACACTCTTACTCATCTCTTATTACACTATAATTACCTTTAAGACACCTATTAAAATTACTCTTACATAAATAATTACTCTTCTATCAATTTTAATTTTATTTTAAAATTCAAATTGAAATTCAATCTAATAACATCCATGAATTTCTCTTCAACTATACATGCTTCCTTTTGGGAAATTAGATTATTCAAGACCTCTTAATTTACATTTATTTTGTTAAGGACTATAGAGATCTAGTATGAGTATCACTTGAGTCTTTAATTGAGTTGTTTCATCATATCCACTTAAAATTTGGAACTCGATTCTGACTATGAATTGATCATTCTTCACCACAACATGTTGTACATTGTTTTTAAAACATTTCACTAACAAAAAATTTCACTATGGAACTTTATGATCTATTTTAGTCCAACCACTTTGAACTACTTTGAAACCATTTTAAAAACACATTATTTCATAGTGTGTTATCCCATTTATGCTTCTAAATATTATTAATTTAATATTTAATTAAAATCATAAATTATTATTAAAAAACTAGTTTTAAAACATTCATTTACTTATTCTAAATTATAGGAACATCATACTTTCACTTGAATATTATTTTTATACTATAATAAGTAAGGTTACTATTCATTAGGGTATATCACTATTCATAAGGGTATTTTACCATTCATAAGGGTAGGTTACTATTCACAAAAATGTTGATTTTTTCTTATCAGACTCCAAATAACTTACTGATCGCAACCATGAATGTAAGATTTTCAAAATTCAAAGTGAAGAAGTGATAAACTTATGTTTAAAGGTCACGTAGCACTTAGTTGTTCATTATGTTGTAATTTCAAGTGATTATATGACATAATTATAAGAAAGTAATTTTCATTAAAATACTTTGGGTCATTAAAAACATAGTGCAATTTTTGGCACAGGGGTGGGGGATGCTTCATCTTTGACTGGAGTCACTGTTAAATTCTCTAAATGGGGGGGGGGGGTGATGAGACTTTTGACAGGAACTTATCATGATGTATATTTCCTATTAGAAATTTAGGACCATGTCATGGCCTTCTCTTCTAGTTTTTTAAATATATTTTTCTTCTGAATTATATAATGTGTTATCCCCTTTCTTGGTTTTAAAAGGGCGTTTTCTATTTCTATGTTCAATAAAGGGGTCTTAACCCTTAACCTTTTCAAAAAAAAATAATGTCAATTTTGACAATATTAAATGCATTGATTTTTAAAAATATTAAGATAACAAGTTAACTTCAAACAAACTATTTTATTATATTCCTAAGAGTTATAGATCATCTATAAAATTTATTAGACATATTAATTATCCCAAATGAGATTTATTTTTTATTTTTTAAATAACATTTATTTTTTATCTATATTAAAAAAATAATTACTACATCAATTTTGAGTAATTATTTAATATAATAATTTTTTGAATAAAAAATAAAAAAATACTATGATTAAGATAAATCTAATAGAATTAAGAATAATTTTTTTAGTATAATTTATCTTATGGAAAATCCAACATTTAAAATGTCATACTTATTAAATTATGAATGTGATAACTTTAATACCACTTTAAATAAAATACTATAAGTGTCACAATATCTTCTATAAGGATCCAAATGGCTATTAACTCTAACATTGGATGGTTATAGTCGAGATATAATCTTCCAATAATTGTTTTTTAATTTTTTGGGTATTTTTAGGGTTATTATAATTTTAATAAAAATTGTTTTATTGATTTCCCATCAATTAGTTAATTTTTACATCATCAAAATATAAGTCTTTAAGGTAATTATTTATTTCCAAAAAAGTAAAAATAAATTACCATAATAAATAAATACATTTTTGATTAAAAATGAGTATTTATAATATAATTTACCTTTTGTATAACCTTATATATAAAATTATTTAGTTATTAAAATTTGAGTGATACATATTAGCTTTTCTTTAAATAAAAAAATTAAATGTCCCAATCTCATCCAAGTGGCTTCCAATCGAAACCATTTCAACCCAAGGATGATTTAGGTCAAAACACACTCATCCAATGATTTTATGTCAAGTGTTAGGGTAATTTTATAATAGTATTCTTACACTTAATTACCCAATTGACCCTTTTACCGTATTAATAAAAATTACCGAAGTTACTATTCATAATGCCCACAAATAAAAATAAAAATATTTAATAATTTTTACCTAATAATTAAAAATATGGAATCAATTTTTTAAAATTAAAAACACAGAATTAGTAGTAATTAATTTCAAATTATTCCCATTGTCAGAAAGAGTGAACGAGTTTTAAAAGGTAAAACATTACAAAAGATTAAAATGTTTTTAATTTTTAATTCAATGTAAAATTAATGCTAATGGAATACATTATATTTAATTATAAAAACATATTCTATTTATACTTTAAAACCATTAAATATTATAATTTAATCATATCAATTATTTGGATGAAAATAATTGTTTTCAATTAAAATTTGTTGTATTTTTACTATTCATAAAAATTTGAAAGTTTTCAGAAAAATATTAAAATTTCATCCAAAGTAAATTTTTATATCCCATTTCCAAATAAAGTGATTATTTTGTCAGATAAGAATTATTAATGTGTCAAAATATTAATTTAAAATGGGTTCTCCAATAAAAGTCGGAAAATTACCCTTTTAAAAAACATAGGTTTTTATACATCAAATAGGGTTTGCTCATAACTTATGACAGAAATATCTATTGGATTAATATAAAAAATATTTTATGAAGTATATAAAATATATATTTCACTAATTTCATTTATTAATAGTAATTCACTCAATTTAAAAAAATAAATAAATATAATTGATTTATATTTTTCATAAATAATTGGTAGCGAATGACTTCAACATACATTTTCATAAATTAGTTATATTTATTCCGGCTAGCCTAACGACTAGGTTAAAATGGTCATTTTATACTAAGGGCATATTTAGTTTCTTTTAAAATCACAATTGAGTGCAATACAATCTATTTAAGAATTAAAATCATTTAGAGAAAATATTTCATAAAAACATCTAGGTGTTACATTCTACCCCCCTTAAACTGAATTTTGCCCCCGAAATTCATCACTTGGATATAAACAGATGAGGATATATCTCCATCATCATATTCTCAAGTTCCCATGTAGCTTCCTCAAATTGGTGGTTCCTCTATAAAAATTTTACCAAGCGAGTGGTCTTGTTTCACAAAACTTTTTTGCTGTAATCAAAAATATTTATCGATTGTTCTTCCTAAGAAAGATCTTGGTCCAACGATATGAATTATGAGTTTATTACATTTGAAGGATCAGGTATATAACATCTCAGTATAAATACATGGAACACATCATGAACTTGAGAGATATTCTGTGGAAGCACCGATCAGTAAGCTACCTTCCCAACACAGTCTAGAATTTCAAAAGGACTAATATACCTAGGGCTCAGCATGCCCTACTTTCCAAATATCATTACTCTCTTAGAGAGATATATTATTAGAAACACCTTTTCATCCACTAAAAACTCTAGGTCTTTTATTTAGTTATCAGTATAACTTTTTTGTTGACTCTGAGATTATCTTATGTGTTGTTGAATAGATCTGACCTTTTCTGCTATTTCCTCAAAAATATCAGGTCCTAATAGCTTTCTTTCAACAACTTCATCCCAACAAGTTAGAGTTTTGTACTTATTTCCATAGAGGTCTTCATAAGGAACCATCTTAATAATGGATTTAAAGTTATTGTTGTAATAAAATTCTACCAAAGGTATGTGTTGATCCCAACAACCTTTGAAATCCATAGAGCAATCACTCAACATGTCTTATAGAGTTTGAATTATCCTCTTAGACTGACCGTCTATATGATTATGATAAACAGTACTTAAACTTAACTTTGATTCTAGAGCCTTCTGAATACTTCTCTAGAACCTCAAGGTAAACCTTAGATCCTGATCATATATAATGGAAAGTGGTACTCTATGTAATCTTATCACTTCTTTTACATATATCCTGGAAATCTAATCAAGAGAGAAATCATCTATAATAACAATTAAGTGTGACATACTCATAAGGTAATCAAATATGACCCATATATCATTATGTCCTTTAGATGTTTTTGGAAGTCATAAGACAAAGCCTATAGTGATGTTTTCCCATTTCCATTCTGGTATAGGTAATGGTTGTAACATCCCCTTAGACTTTAGTCACTTAGCCTTAACTTACTAACAAACCAAGCACAGAGAGACATATTCGGCAACAACTCTTTTCATTCAATCCCACTAGAAATATTCTTTCAGGTCCTTGTACATATTTCTACTTCTAGGGTGAATAAAGAATGAATAAATATGATCCTTATCCAAAAACACCTTTAATTAAGGTATGGGAGGAATTCAAACTCGATTCCTAGACCTTATTATTCCATCACAATCAAGGTTTAATTTAGAAACATTTCTTACCTTCTTTTGTAGCTCTACATATTCCTTTTATACCTCCTTAATCTTCACTTTTATATATGGTTGAACATTTATTTGAGAAAGATAATATTTCTCCCTTTCCTTTAAAATTTCAAGATCCATCCTTTGAAAATCTATAAATATTGGATCATTTGTGATCCTCTTCATGGATAGGCTAGTATGGTCCTTTAGACTAAAATCATCTACCACATTTTTCTCTTTCCTAGGGTGGTAATGTATTGAGTAGTCATAATCTTTAATAAACTCTAACTATCTTCTTTGGCACATATTCAACTCCTTTTGTGTGAAAATATAATTTAAAATTTTATGATCAGTGTAAATATCAACCTTTCACCATAAAGATAATTCCTCCATATATTTAATGAAATGATTACCAATTCTAACTCCAAATAATTAGTTTGGTATTTTTTCTCATATATTTTCAATTTTTGTGAGGCATAAGCTGTCACCATATCATTTTTCATGAGAAAAGATCCCAACCCCTTTTTGGATCAATCACTGTAAATCACAAACCTTTCTTCACTATAAGGCAGTGTGAGCACAGGTGCACTGGCTAACCTTCTTTTGAGATATTTGAAATTATCTTCACATTCCTCCATCCACATGAACTTAACTCTTTTATGAATAAACTTGGTAAGTGGATTAGATAATCATGAAAAATATTTCACAAAACATCGATAATATCCATCCAAATCAAGAAAACTTTAGATCTTAGTTACCATTTTTGGTCTCAGACAACTTTCAATAAATTTTATTTTGGTTGGATCCACAGATATCCTCTCTGTTGAGATTATGTGACCCAAAAAGGAAACTTTATGAAGACAAAATTCACACTTGGTAAATTTTTCACAAAGCTTCTCATTTCTCAGGGTCTTTAGTAAAATTCTCAAGTGATCTTCATGCTCTTCCTTACTTTTCAAATATACAAGAATATAATCTATAAATACAACCACAAACTGATCAAGATAGTCTCTAAATACTCTATTCATTTGATCCATGAAGATAGAGGGACATTATTAAGACCAAATGGCATCACTATAAATTCATACTGTCCATACATTGTATAGAATTTCATCTTTTGTATATCCTCATTCTTAAACCTCAGTTTGTGATATCATAAACAAAGATAAATCTTGGAAAAGTATTAATCTCCACATATTTGGTCAAATAAGTATTCAATGCAGGTAAGAGTATATTTTTTCTTGATAGTTATCTTCTTAAGTTCTCTATAATTAATGCAGAGTCTCATTGATCCATATTTCTTCTTAACAAACAAAACAGGTTGTCCCCAAGGTGACGCACTATGGCATATGAATCCCTTGTCAAGATTATCTTGGATTTGATTCTTCAATTCCTGCAACTCAATTGGGTCCATTCTATAAGGTGTCTTTGAAATAATAATAACACCCAGTATAAGCTCTATTGAAAACTCAACTTCACGATTCGGTGGAAGACCTGGTAATTATTCCAGAAAGATATCATCAAACTCGCATACAATGGGTTTATTCTTAATTTTGAGTTTCTCCCAAACCATTTGAGAAATATAACCTTCATTTATAGAGATCAAGACCCATAAGATGGAAGAAATTTCTAATATAAGGTTATATTCATCCTTGAATTGATAGATGATCATATATTGATCTAGAATATGAAATGTGACTTACCTTACTTGGAGATTGATATGAGCTTCATATAGATAAACCCAATCCATGAAAATAATCACATAAAATTATACTATATGAAGGATCACAAGGTTTTTAGGAATTAATTTCCCAAAAAAAATCAATTGAAGAAGAATTATAAACTCTTGATTCGACCGTTGTACCATTAAGAGTTTTCACAGCTAACTCAACATCTAATTTTTGAGGTAATACAAAGATAACCTTAGAAACTTCTTCAGAAATAAAAGAGTTGGTGGACCCAAAATCAAATAAACATTTTATACCTTAGAGTGGATGGTAAGTGTACCTTTCACCACTTCATTGTTGTACTCCACATCACTAATAGTGATCACAAGTGACTTTCCTTTGTCTTTGGCCTTAAGAGTTTACTTACATCGATCATCACCAATAAACCTTTAATTAGGGAATTTATTGGCATAATTACCCAGTTCCTTAAACTTGTAAAATTGAAGTGTAAGAGGTGCATTATGTGTATCATTTTCTCTATTCACATCATTAGACATATTTTTCTCTTCACTTCAGTATTCAACTACCTGATGACCCTATTTTACACACTTAAAAAATTTACAAGTACCTTTAAGAAAATTTCACCCATGTTTCTTTCCATGCTTTGAACGTAAGGGAAAACTCATCTTATTTTTAGTGTTCTCTTTAGATTTTCCTTTGAATTCCAGTTTTCTCTTCTTATCAAACTCATAGTACTGATGGGTTACTTCAATACCCATCTCAAACTTAGGAACATATCGAATGATTTCTTCATAGATATTGAAGTCCCTTATGGCTAATTCCCTTTGGAGACTAGGTTTTAAGCCACTAAATAATTGATCAATTTTACTCTCATGTTGGATAATAATTCTAGAAGTGTACCTTGAAAGCCTTGTAAAATTTTCTTTGTTGGTACTAATGGATTCATCGTCCTTTTTCTTAAGTTCAAGGAACTCCTTAGTAATATTTATTAAAATAATATGAGGAACGTACTTATTGAAAAATAAGTTCCAGAACTTGTCCTATTCTATGGATTCAATTTCATATCTTTTCCTCATATTCTTGATAAGGTTACAACATTGATTAGATTCACCTTCCAAATGATAGAACACTAATATGACTTTATCATGTTCTGAACATTGGAGAACTGAAAATGTATTTTCAGTGGTACTGCTCTTTTTTTTAGCCACTAATGGATTAGAAGACCCGCTGATAGAAGGTAGATGTTGCCTCATGGAGGACTCAATAGAATTTTGTTCCCTTTTTTCTCATTTTGAAGTCTCTCATGATTCATAGGTTGAGATAGTTTTATGAGAATAACTACAAGATTTTTATTCTAGATCTCATTACATTTGGTTGCTTAACAGAGCAATAATATCATTTCACATTGCATTCAACATTAACGTGGTTCCTTCAAATTGAAACCATTGACTAAAACCAAGAATCATAGTGTGAGAAACACTAATCATAATGGGAAAACCACATAATCAAGAATAAAAATTCAATTTAGGACACTTTAGTTTTTACGCTAGGTTATTCATGAACATTTCTAAAACACTAGGATTGTAACCTATACTTTGACATATCCTTAGGGTTCTTCCTAAGGTTTTCTTATCCTAGTTTCCAAAGGCCAACTATACATTTCCTCTCATATAAACTATAATGACCCATACTTTACATAAATGGATATTACTTCAAATTTAATGAATATTCATGAAAAAATATAACAAATCCATGATGGGATCATATAGGTATAATGTCTTTAGAAACTAGAAAACATAAACAACCGGTTTATAAGACATCTTTATTGTCTCTCACTTATTTCATCATAACTAGACCCCCTTTTGACATATCTTACTTAATACCCTTATTCATGACCTGGGGAAAAAACATATAAAAGGGTGATCTCATATTCTCAGTAAGGGTAAACAAGGGAGATATCAATCATATCATAATCATAATACATAAGAACATAAAATTTGAAAATCTTCTCCTGTATATGAATGATTGTGATATCATGCCATTAGATAAATCATAAAATTTCATATGAATCAATGAACATAATACCAAAAGTCATAACACAAGACATGGTTTTTTTGGTATACACATAAGCATATAAAATCATTTTATATTATTCAGGGCTCATTTACAAGACCATCATAATGGACAAAGTACATTACTAAACCGAGTTCACTCCTTGTTCCAGCCCTGTATTACTAAACAAAGATCATTTCCCGTTCCAGCCTTGTCTATATCATCAGATATAAATCTTTACCCAATGAATTGGAGGGATATATAGGTCCCACTCATATCATAATGAAATCATTATTTTGTGTTCCACAGTAATATAAATCATTCATCATAACCCAAGGAATAAAATGGGTTTCTTTAAAGATTATTCCATCATAACATAATCTACGTAAATAAAATGGATTTCATAAATAAAATTCTATCATAAACATAATAAAATCATAGGAACAATAAGGATATTGTAATTAAAACATAACCCTATTAAATAATTTCATCTTATATAGAAACTAATTTTGATATAACACTTAAAATTAATTCTTAAGGAAAATATTCTATCTTCTTCAAAAATATTTTCTTTTTTAAAAATGCCATGCAATTTTAAAAGAAAATAATTTATTTGAAAATGAACATGAAATAGTATAGATGAAGCTTCATGTAAATAATTATTTATGAAAACATAAAAATCCATTTATTCCATATAGGTTAAAATATATTTTCCATGTACTTTTTCTAAAAAAAGTCAAAAAGTACCTCGTATCAAATAATGACAAAAGATTCCTTTCTTACCGTTTAATAAAAATTCATCGATGGGTAAAATTGACCTAATTTTTTTTTGAATAATAGAACTAATATTACATATTTAGTAAACATGTACATGGATGATAAATATATCCAAGTAAATACTTAGGTATAAATAATCTCGAATAAAAATGAGATTGCAAAATTATCCTTTACCTTAGGACAAATTTCCTTTGTATGTATCCAAAACTCATGTATAATGATTTAAATAATTTAATTGAATTATTTAAGAATCATATTTATTTTTATGATATCATATATGATCATATTATAATATTTTTGTTAATAACATTTCATTATTACTTGTTATTCAGGTATTAACTACTTCATTTTCTTATGTATGTTTTGTCGAATAAATTCTGGATCTCCTTCACAGGTCATAGTTATAGCATTCCAAAATGATATTAAAACTACATATATAATATTTATTAATTATATATATTTATATAATCATTATTTAATAAATATCATGTATAATTAATCTCATCGCATCATGGAGACGGTAGGTCATACATACACATGAGCGACGATATCATTCCCATATTTGTTGAATGGTATCAAAATTAATGGTCTATAATATTTCATAAAAAATATCATGTTATAATAATAATATATGGTCACTATTTCTATCATTATACCTATCCAAGTATGGTGATGGTGAAAAACATATAACACCACAACGTGGAGACGGTAAGCCGTATGTACACACGCGTGGTGATTTCATTTTTCATAGGATGGATAGAAAGTGGAATATTTTTGTTCCGTAATCATAATAATATCTCATTATATAATTTATACTAGATTTATTACTTTATATTGAATCAAATCGTGAAGAGGAAGTAGAAGAAGAATTTTTTTTGAAAGAATTGGTAGAGGAGATTACCTCTTCTTCGACGTGCTTCCTCTAAATCACCTCTTAGATAACTATAGATGGTATTTGAAGAAAACAAGAACCTATATAATGTAACTAGGAAATTTTATAAGGGAAAATGATAGGTTATGGATAAGATTGAAGGATCAAAGTGAAGTGAATAGGTGAGGGAGGAGGTGCCCTTTTATAATTGAGCTAAGGGGAACTTTTGGGATCTTCAAAAATATTAATTTATAATAAAATAAAACCCCATCCATAAACCTCAAAAATGTCACAATTTATAAGAATAGATGATATAAGGTTGTAATATCATCAAATAATATATTTTAGACAAGTTTTTATATCAATTTAAACCTTATAGCTTCAATTAACACTTAGTTATCTTATTTAATTTTTAACTAGGGTAACAAATATTTCAATATTAAAAGGGTGACATATTTACTTATTTAATGTTAATTAGACCATAAATAAATAAAATAGAACATTTTAGACTATATAATAAGTATTAATTTTTTTTAAAATGTTTTATGATTTTTAAATAATTTCATAAAACATTATTTTGAGAAACAATCAATAGTGTCAATTTTGACACTATTCAATTAATTGTTTTTTTAAATATTAATATAACAATTTAAATTCAAAAAAAAATATTTTATTATATTCCTAATATGAAAAGTTCATCTATAAAATTTATTAGACATATTAATTATCCCAAATTATATTTATTTTTAATATTTTCAATAACATTTATTTATTATCTCTATTAATAAAATAATTACTACATCAATTTTCTATAATTATATAATATAATTATTTGTTGAATAAAATTTTAAAATAAAATAATAGTATTAATATAAATATACTATATTTTTGAATAATATTTTTAGTCGAATTTATTTTTTAGAAAATCCAATATTTAAAATATTATTCTTATTAAATTATGAGTGTGAGAACTTTAACATCACTTTAAATAATATAATATAAGTGTCACAATCTCTTATATAAGGCTCAAAATGGTCACTAAATCGACCCTTGGATGGTAAGGGTCTAGATATACTCTAAAAATAATATTTGGTCAAGTTTTTGGGTATTTTTATGGTTATTATCATTTTAGTAAAAATTATTTTTGATTTTTCATCAATTAATTAATTTTTACATCATCAAAATATAGGTCTTTAAGGTAATTATTTATTTTCTAAAAATTAAAAATAAATTAACATGATAAATAAAAAAATTATTTTTCAAATTATTATTTATAATTTAATTTATCTTTTTTATAACCTTATATATAAAAAATAATTTAGTTATTAAAATTTGAGTGAGACATATTAACTTTTCTTTAAATAAAAAAAATTAAATGTTATAATATCACCCAAATGGCTTCCAATGGACACCATTTTAAACCAAGGATGATTTAGGTCTAAACAAGATCATCCAACGATATTAATACAAGTGTTAGGGTAATTTTATAATAGTATTATTACCCTTAATTACACAATTTACCCTTTTACCGTATTAATAAAATTACAGAAGTTACTATTCATAATGCCCAAAAACAAAATAAAGTTATTTACATAATTTTGAACTACTGATTCAAAATATGGAATACATTTTTTAAAATTCAAAAACACATAATTTTCATTAATTAATTTAAAAATAATCTTGTTGTCGAAAAGAGAGAACGAGTTTTAAAAGTTAAAACATTGCAAAAGATTAAAATTTTTTTACATCTAAATTCATTGTAAAATTAATGATAGTGATATAAATTATATTAAATGATAAAAATATATTATATTTATACATTAAAACCATTAAATATTATAATTTAACCATATAAATTATTTTGTTGAAAAAAGTTGTTTTCAATTAAAATTTAGTGTATTTTACTATTCATCAAAATTTGAAAGTTATCAGAATTTTTTTAAAATTTCATCCAAATTAAATTTTTATACTTTGATTCAAAATAACATATTTATGTTTTTATATAAATATTATTACTTTATAAAAATCTTAATTTAAAAGGGGTTCTCTATTAAAAGGTGTAAACTTACCCTTTTGAAAAATATAGGTTTTTATACATCAAATATGGTTTACTCATACCCTATGAAAAAAATATCTATTGGATGAATATAATAAATATTTTATTAATTATATAAAATATATATCATTAATTTCAATTAATAATAGCAATTCACTCAATTTACAAAAATACAAAAATATAATTTATTTATATTTTTCATAAATAATTGGAAGAGAATGACTTCACCATACATTTTCATAAGTTAGTTAAATTTATTCCTGATAACCTAACGGTTGGTCTAAAATGGTCATTTTATACTAGGGGAATCTCACGTTTCGTTTAAACTCAAGATTTCTTGAAATGCAATCTATTGAAGAATTAAAATTATTTAGAGAAAATATTTCATAAAAACATCTGAGTGTTACACAAATAGCCTCACATGAATACCTTAGAATATAATACATTGATTAAGATGACCTTCATTAAGTATCACACTGACGTTCCTGTATGCTTCATTTAATTCACACAGGCTATGGTCAGATTATATTTATTCTTTCCCAAACTACACTTGCTATTAAGGCATAGTATAGTTATAGTGCGGGGTCAATCCCATAGGGAAAAGGAGTTAGAAGACAAGAAGTAAGGCATATAACCCTTTAGGGTCATATTCCTCATAAGTTTGATTATTTTTGGGAAAACTAACTCTAAGATAAATGGGTTTATGATCAGAGATAAGGAAGAGATCTGGATTAATTTTGGGGTTCAAAAGAAAGGATGATCTTAATTCTAACTTGGTATAGTCCTAAGGTTTTGGATGTGAATAAAGTGGAGGTAACTAGTTCATCATGGTCAGAACAAGTAGCTCTATATAGGAGGAAAACATTCATTTTTTTGGAGATAACTACAACCTAGATGCTTTAAACTTATCTTCTATGGCATAAAGTATCACAAGATATTAGTCATATCCTACTCTGCTTGAATCCGGATAGGGTTGTTCATTCAAACATACCATGGTCAGATTTGTTTAAGTGAATTGGATGGAAATATGTTGTTTACCCTGATTACTAATCCTTAAGGTCACCAAATTGAGAATTGAAGATTTATTAAGTTCAGACAGTCATACTCTCCATCCATAACGTAGGTGGTTTAGCTGATCATGCTAGAATGGATCAATAATGGGTAAAATATAGAAAACATGTTGAGACTTCAAATAGAAATTAGTATTAAACAATTAAATATCATGAAAGGATTGGGATTTATCAATTAAAGAATATGAAATCATGAATTAGTAATAAAGTTATGGATTCAATCACAATTATAAAAATATACATACGTGATATAAGAATAAGAATAAGCGGAACAAAGGTTCATATATATTGATAATCGATACAAAGAACATGAGAAATGGTATTGGAAATGAAAAAAGGGATGAATAAAATCATCAAAATCAATCCATGGATCTTTTATTAAAGTAAAACAATGAATGGAATTGAAGAAATTCAATTTTGGGGAGAGGGAGTTAAAAGGAAACAAGAGAAAAATGAAAGAGAATGAATTATTCCAACACTATGGCCATGGTTCACCTACTCCATATAAAAATACAAGAAACTAAAAGACATGTAATGGGTATTTACATCATGTAATTCTGATACATGATTCCCTCATAGAATTCTGAGTCTTATGTGAATCTCATTATGGATCCTTGAGATATGAAAATTGACTTCTTTCATGATGTGTAAGTGGGATTCACGATATGTAGCTTCCTTCGACGTAATTATTTTGAGAGGGAAATGTGATTTAAATGTTACATGATGTGTAATGGTGATTCACGTCATGTAATGAGATCATGACTTGAAAATTTTTCATGGGTTTTCTTCAAAACTTGTAGTATGTTCTGAAATGCTACTACACATTATATTATGATGTTTCATGACATTTAATATCCAATTTTGGTCCTTTTTTTGAAACCTTGAAATCCTATTTCTTGCAATAAATAACACATACCTAGTTCATTATCAATTAAATCATTAAAAATACTTAATAAAATGATATATATATATATATATGATTATAGCTTATAAAATTCCCACACATTTGAACAATTTCTTGTCCTCAAGAAAAAATATCTCAGTAGGGGTTTCAAAATGTAAGAAATTTTTAAAATAGGAAACATTAATTATATCCGGGTAAATAAAACTAAGTGAAAATAGAAAAAATCTATCTCCAGAATCATCCCTGCATAAAAAATTAGTCATACATAATAGCTCATTTATTTAAACAAATTCTTAATCTTTTACTTGAAATTTATTAACTATTACTTGAACTTTATATCCATTTTAAATTTACCTCACAAGTAATTTGATCTCATCACTCATGGTAAAATGAAATTATAGTCAATGTTGTACCCTATGTTATGCTTCTAACCATAGTATTTAATTGTTTCTATCATCTCCACTTAATAAATAAAAATACAAAATCAATCATGAGGGCTTTAGTAATTCGGTTATAATGAATCTGAGGCTGTGGGTAGGTGGGTAAGTAGTAAAAAATAATCTCAAAAATTAGGGTAGGCTATGTATTATAATTCATGAATTTCATGAACAGTTTAATGAAATGAATCATCCATAGATAATAAAATCCATGCTCCCATCATCTCAAGTTGGATCCATGTATATATATCAAGTGAGTGAAAAAGGTATCCTACTTGTTTATTTTTTATTTTTACTTTTTGAAATTCATGTCTAGGCCAGATCTCAAATCCATCCCCTAACCACATATAACCCTTCTGGGGATTCATCGGTCTAGAAATGGTAAATTTTGACCTTCTTAATACATAACCCAAATATTTTTTTTCTTTTTTTTTCTTTTTAAAAGTACATTATAGATAGTAAATAATAAAAAGTATATATGGATCAAAATCAAATAGTATGGAGGGAAACACAATACATCTCTATAGTAAAAATCACCCCATGTCTGCTGGCTAAAAACTTCCCCAACACTTGTTCAATGTAAATTCATGCATTATACAAAGATTAGGGTAGGAAGGGATAATCAACATGGAATGGATACATCCTATAAGGTCATTAATGGAAAATATGGTCTTAATTAAGGAAATATGTAAGGTGGGTCTTAGAAAAAAAATTAACTCAATAAATATTTCATCAATCATTTTAAAATTTTATTTTTTTATCCATAACCTCAATAAAATATCAATGTAAGTTCTGATAGATTTACATGTCCTAGGTTTCACTCAATAAATACGCTCAAAAAAGAATATGAAATTATAAGCTCAGAATCCTCTCAGAAATAGGAATAAATAAAGAAAACTGGAAATCATTAAGGGTATAAAACCATGTAATTATTCAATTAAAAGTAATTTCAAAAAAAATTAATTTTGAGTTAAATTACTAAGATCAACAATCATTATAAAAGTCTAAACTAGAACAAAACATGGATTTACAAAAAATTCTAACTTGAATTTTTCTTTTATTTAAATGGGTATAATGAGTTTCAGGTTGAAATAATGTTTACAAATAAAAAAATGTCTCCTAGATAGATGAAAATAGGAAAAAATTAAAGTGTATCGAAAGTAAAACTCGTAAAAAACTCCCCCACACCTAGAATGAGATAGTTTTCACACTATTTGTGGAAGTATTGTGGGAGGGTTATGGTAGATAAATTTTTATAAATGGAAATTGAAATTGTAAAATGAAATACTAAGGAATCGAGATATCCCTGTATAGAGTGGTATCCCATGGGGAAATTTGAGTTGTCTTGATTTTTGTAATTGGGATACCATCAAAATGTGTCATAAATACAAATCCTTCACTAGATAAAATGTTAGTACATAGGTTTTAAACATTTTGAAAGTATAAATACAAGTAGGTTCACAATGTGATGAAATACATCTGATATAAATACGGGTATGTGCGTGCAATAATGCTCAAAGTGACTCATGGATAAAAAGATAAATCTATAAAGGGATTACTAGGAAGAAATAATGAATAAAAAGAATAATAAAATAGATTAAATATATGTTCATCCCATAAAGCGTTAATAATGACGTCATCATCTAGATGGATGAAGCAATGTATCAGTACTATCATTCATCGACTCATTATCTCTTATGTCATCTACAACTACTCATGGAAGTTTCCTCCATATCTTGAGGTCTTTTAGAAGTATTTATCACTTTGTGCACATACCAAGAACAAATATAATGTGGAAGGAAAGGTATATATGCTTACGGTGGTGACTGCTGAGCATGAATCTCAAGTGAGAGTTCTTGAAGCTAATGCTAAACCTCAACTAGGTGTTGAGTCACTCATCGAATGGGGGCAGATGGTGGCACCGGTGCATTGATAAACATAGATAAAATAGAGGATCTATACATGGATACTATAAAAGTGTAAAGAATTGAAAAATAATCCAAGTAATATATTTGCAAAAAATAGTTTCCTATAAATATATTAAGTGTTACAATACAAAATGAAGGGAAAAATAGAAAGAGAAGAAAATAAAAATCCCTCAAATTGTGGACTAAAACATGGATGGGTGGGGTGGTAAACTATGATAATCCAATAGATCCAAAAATATCCTAAACATTCTACTCTCGATTAGAGTGTGGTTTTTGCTGGCCTTCCTGGTTAATGGTTGTGATGTATGAAGGGTCTGGAGGGTCAGGTACTAAGGGTAATTCCGTAATGATGGAAAGAAACTCTAGGGTAGGTGGTGGGGGAGGTATTAATCCGTATTGTGGTTGTGGGTTTGGAAGTTGGATCAAAGAATATGACCTTCGTGGATGGGGTAGTGGCTAGTCCCTTGCCCCACTAAGCCTACTCTATATGGTAATCCTGTTGGGAAGTAGGGTCTATGATATCTAGAGATACATTGGTCGAGACTGGGGTTGGGTCTGTTGTGGTAGATGAGGAAGGGCCGGTAGGGACTGGTGGTGGTTGGGAGTTTTTTAAGGATTATGGTGGTGATAAAGAGGTGTTGAAGTTAGATATCTCTGCAAAATGGATGTGCAAATGCTCGAAGATCCATTATATATTCTATAGGATTCATAGGTTCATGGCCTAGAGATCTTATGGATATGATGGGGTAGGTACAACAATATTGTATGTGGTGGTGGTAGATATAGGGTATGAGATGTAGGTGATGGAGGTGAAGTTTTGAGTGGAGCGGGCACAGGGTTTGCTATATGATCTCCTAGGTCCTCATCAACAGCCTCTGTAACTCTTGGTTCCCACCTATAGGTGTCATTATCTTTGATCAAAAGTTTCATCTTATGAAACCTCAATAAATCAATCAACTCCATCGTCCCAAGGGAGGTGAGTGGAAGAGCAGTGTCAAACACTCCAAGATGAAGGGCCGAGTGAGTGATAAAGGAACCGCCTATCAATGTGAATCTCATCCTCTGAGTGTGAGTTCTATAGTAAAATGAGATCTAAGAAACCATGTTGATAGTAGGGCCACCCATGGATACTACTAAGATGATTATGTATAACTAGCTCACACATCCATGAGATCCAGCCTAGGCATACCAAGCATGAGTCAAGGCTCTATGTAGAATACTGAGTTCTGGACCAAAGAGCTAGGTCGACTTGGTGATACTATGATCATGCTCAGTGTGACCATCCCATGTGATAATAATCTAAATCCCCTTTGAACTGGTCCTCTAAGGCTCAAGCTATAGGGTATGAAATACCTCAGATGCAGTGAAATCCTTTGTATAAATTCCAAGGCCTATACCTAATTCTATAAAGGAGAGCCCATGAAGTCATGCATCTAGTTTGAATAAGAGGTCATCAACTGTGGCATCAAATAAGTATAGAAACCCCAAAAATAGCTCCTGGTACGTCTCCTCATGTACCTCAATGATGGAGGAGATATATAGATGGTTTGGGAGTTGGAGGACCTTGTGGATGATATGCATGCAGTCGAGTACGACCTTGCAGATGGTTTTTTTCTTAGTATTGGTTTTTCATGAAACAGATTAAAGGGGACATAATGCTTGGGGTCAGAGAAATGAATAATGGGGTGAAACTTTCGGTGGTGATCTTCAAAAGATTCACTAGATCTAGACTGGAAGTCTTCCTAAGGAGTAGG
Organism: Viscum album; assembly: GCA_963277665.1. Classification (NCBI taxonomy): domain Eukaryota; kingdom Viridiplantae; phylum Streptophyta; class Magnoliopsida; order Santalales; family Viscaceae; genus Viscum; species Viscum album. The sequence goes on from OY728166.1 coordinate 209,292,295, forward strand.
ATCTGCATAGCCTATAGTGGAAGTTAGAGGAGATGTTATTTGTGGCGGTGGTTGTGTAGAGGGTGCAGTAGCTCATGGGTGCTTCACCAGAGGTAGATCATTGCGGTCAGACATGGATTTGATAAGTACAAAGTGCATGGTCTTTTTTCATTCCATTGCAGGAGTTGGTCGGAGGTAGGGATGGTTAGTATAATGATAAATGGAAGGAGGGGAGGTGGGTGTTAGGCCGAGAGGGAAGGGGGAAGGAGGTGGTGTCTGAGAGGTAGGATAAGGGAGGTTTCACAGGGGTGTTCGGGTCATGAACCCTAGCTTTAAGACCTATTTTTTTAAAAACATGGTCATAGAATAACACAATGTTTAATTTAGTTTTACATCGTGTAATTCTGATTTTTATGAAAGTTTGGCCGTAAAAAGTACACGTTGTGAAACAGGGGTACACAGTGTGTAATTGATCTTTTTATTAACTTTGGTTCAAACCTTGGTACTTTGATCTCAAAATTCCCGAATCTTTATAAAGGCTTATTCTAACCTAATCTAACCTAAGGTGACCTATCATGGGTTTCCTCTCAATCAATGCTTCCTTTAACATCGAGATCTTGACACTTTGAGGCTTATATGAATTTTAGGATGATGAAACAACCTTCAAGGAAGGGCTCTTGATATATTTTTAACCTTTGAACATTGAATTTTAATGTTGTTATACCTTCCTTATGAATTTCAATGGTCCTATAAGGAAATAATTGAATGACTATGAAGGGTCATGACCATCTAGATTTCAGCTTCCTATGGAACAATTTTAATCTTGATTTAAACAAAAGAACCTTATTTCCTAGGACAAAAATGCATCTTGAAATCCATTGATCATGACATTTCTTTTCTTTTTCTTTTTAGATCATGGAATTTTTATAATAATCATTTTTTATTTATTCTAATTCATCTAATTTTAGAATTCAGGGTTCTCTAACTTTTTGATAATCCAAATTGAGCTTCTTAATTTATCAGTACGAGCGACGCTCTAATTTAACTAGCAGATAACAAGGTTTTCCATATACCAATCTGAATGGTGTGGTGTCAATGGGTGTTTTATATGCAGTGTAGTAAACCCAAAGTGAATCATCCAATTTCAGACTCCAATCACTCTAACTTATATTCATTGTCTTTTCTAGGATTTTTTTGATATTTCTATTTGATAATTCAATTTTTTCACTTGTTTGTGGGTGGTAGGGAGTTCCTATTTTTGATCAGATTCCATATTTCTCTAATAGTCATTTAATATATAGATTATTAAAATGTGTTCCTTAGTCACTAATGACTAATCTAGGATATCCAAATCTTGAAACCAAATTTTTTAGGAAGTCCATTACCAATTTTGTTGTGTCATGTGATGTAGCCACAACTTCTACCCATTTGGTGACGTAGTCAAAACTGACAAGGTTATAACACTTTCCATGGGAATTGGGAAATGGTCCCATGAAATTTATTCCTCATACGTAGAATATTTAGACTTATATGAGAGGGTTTGGGGTATTTCATTTCTTTTTCCAATGTTTCTAGTTCGTTGGCACCTATCACAACATTGATAATAATACCTTGCATCTTGGTGTAGCATGGGCCAGAAAATTACACTTTGTAGGATCTATTCTACCATGTGTTATGTTCCATGATGTTCTCTAGTTGGTGACATATGAAACATGTCTAACATGTTTGGAATTTCATCTTCTGGAATGTAGCATCGCAATAAGCCATCAGTGTAGTACTTAAATAGGAGTGGTTCACCCTAGTAGTAGTGTGATGCTTCAGCTAAAAATAATATTCTTTTTCTAGTAGGATATATATTGGTGTAAAATTTTGTGGTGGGATAATTTAAATTATATAAAAACCATGTTTGTACTCTTATGTTGAAAAGGGTTTCATCAGGAAAGTCAACTTTGATGCCAATATCATCATTGCCCTTTATGAGTGGGAGTGGAAGTCAGGACAGATGATCAATGATCACATTTTCTATGCCTTTGGTATCCTTTATAATGATATAAAAATCTTAGAGAAATAGGATCCACCTTATCATTCTTGGCTTGGAATCCTTTTTATTCATCAAATATCTCAGGCCAGCATGATCAGTGTGCACAATCACCATGGACAAAATCAGATAGGAACAGAATTTCTTGAAAGTATACACAAATTATAAGAGCTCTTTCTCTGTAGTTGTGTAGCTGAATTGATCTTCATTCAGAGTGTGACAGACATAGTTGATAGGACAGAAGATGTGACCATCTCATTGTCCTAAAATAGTTCCAATAGTGAAGTCGTTGGCATCACACATCAATTAAAATTATTTTTTACAATCTTTTGAAATGATTACAGGAGTAGATATCAAGATTTTATTTAAATCATTGAATTCCCACCGACATTATTCAGTAAATTCAAATATATTTTACTTTGATAATAGCTTCTTCAGAGGGAAGGAAAATTTTTAAAAGTCTTCTATAAATTCCCAATGGAATTCTGTATGGTTGAGAAAGGTCCTTATGCATTTAACTGTTGTAGGATCAAGTAAATATTTGATAAATTTTCTCTTTTTAGGATCAAATTCCATGCCATTCATAGAAATTTTATGTCCAAGTACTATGAATCCTTAGACAATAAAGTGACATTTTCCTAGCTTAAAACCAGAAACTTCTCTTCGCAGTGCTTAATGACTAACTCAATATTACTTAACCAGACCTCAAAGGATCTTTCATGGACTGAAAATTTATCCATGAAAATTTCATATAATTCCTCCACTATATTGTGGAATATATGCGTCATGAATATTTGAAAATTTTCTGGTTAATTACACATATCTAAGGACATTCACTTGTAAGAGAAGGTTCCAAATGGACATGTAAATGTTGTTTTAGAGTAATCATCTAGCTTGACTAAAATCTGATTGTATTCTAAATATCCATCCAAGAAAGAAAATAATTCATGGAATTCTAGTCACTCTAATATTTGATCCATGAATGGTATGGGTAAATGATCTTTCTGGGTTTCTTCATTTAGATTTATGTAGTTTATGCATACTCACCATCCAGTGATGGTGCAAGTTGAGATTAGTTCATCTTTATCATTATTTTTGACTATGAGACCACATTTACTAAGAAATACTTATATTGGGCTCACCCACTCACTATTAGAGATTGAAAGTATTATTCCAGTATCTAGAATTTTCATCACATCTTTTTTAACAACCTCCTTCATCAGTGGTGTGAGTTTCCTTTGAGTTTGGTGCTTGTTTTTTTTGACTTCTTCAAGAATAATTTTAGGGGTGAATAAATAAGGGTTGATTTCTTTAATTTCATCCACTCCCCAGTAAATTGACTGTTTATTGCTTTTCAAGACTTCAACCAAATTTTACTCTGATGACTGTGACAGTTCAGAGTTAATGATAATTGGTAGTGCATCAAAAATATCTAAAAAGGAATAATTGAGTGTACTGGGGAGGGGTTTAAATTCTAGTTTTTGTGGAATAATGAATGAGAATATGAAAGTTGTAATGTTTTACCTTATAAAAGGTTCTATGTAGTTTACTTATTCAATTTCATATTCCTTATTTTCATTAGGGGATATGTCGTCACTCTCTACTTCAATGTTCAAGTAACCTTCTCTTTGGTCGCTAAGAGAGATCTCTTGGAAATAAAATAAATCATCTATTTATTGTGCTTCCTTTTCTATATCAAAAACAAATTTTTCTTCGCCTATTAAGAATATAAGTCTTCCTTGATTCACATCAATCATTTCCTTTCTAGTGTCTAGGAATGGTCAGCCTAAGATGATTGGAACATCTCCTTCCTCTTCTATGTCCAGAATGAGGAATTTTTCTGGGAAAATGAACTTTCCAACATTGAATAAGATATGATGGACAATTTCTCAAGGATATTTTATTGATCGGGAAGCTAATTGGAGTGATACTTTGGTTTTTTTGAGTTTTTTGAGCCCCAACTTGTATAATATGCTCATCGACATGAGGTTGATGTTGAATCCTAAATCACACAAAGCTCTTCTGAAGTTACATTCTAATATTATGCAGGGAATTGAGAAATTATCTAGGTCTCTAATTTTTTATGGAATTTTATTATGAACAATAATAGAGTATTATTCTTTCAGCGAGATGGCTCCAAGGTCTTCCATTTTCATTTTTTTGAAAGGATCCCTTTGAAGATTTTTTCATAGGTGTGAATTTGAGTGATTTCATCCAAAAATATAATTTTGATGTTCATTTTCTTGAACATTTCCAAAAACTTATTGTATTTCCATTTAATTATTCCTTGCCTTTCTCTTTACGGAAAAGGAATGGGTGGTTTATAGGGTGGTAGAGAAACACAAACTTTCTCTTTTGGATGCTCATGTGTTTGGGTTTTTGTGGTTGGTGGTATCTATTAAGGTATTACTTGAGTGGTCCCATAAACTTATTCCTATATTATTGGTGTATGCTTCTTGGGTTCCTCATCTTGTATTTCATCTATTCTGCATGATTTTTAAAAATACAACACTTTTACACTCCTCAAAACCACTACATTTTCCTATTCCCTTGTGTATATCTCTATATTACCATGAAGGGTTACTAGTAATCTGTCTGAAAAGTTCTTGGAGATCTAACCCATTTGATGCTCGAGATTTCAAAGAGTCTCCCTTTGAACTTTCATTTTAGTTTCTTGTCTAGTCATCCTCTGATCTAGCTTTAGTACAAAGGATGAGAGTAGATTTTTCATATTTGTTTGAAGATTTACAACTAGTTGTTGGGGTCTTAGTGGAGATAGCTGAAATTTTTGTTATACCCTTAGAGGGAAGGGTTGTTGTGATTCATGTTGTGGTGTTCAGGGAATGGGATTCATTAATGGATATCCTGGTGGTCCTTGATTCTTAAAAGGTGTCAGCCAAATTATTTCTTGGTAATACCCTTGATTATTCTGCTATTGTTGTTGTATGATCCTCTATTGAAATTATTGTTATGGATTTTGGACCTATGTATTTTTATTATTATAATTAACATAATTAAAATCTTGATTTAGTTGTTCATAAATAGTTTTTGTATAGTCTTGATATAGATGCAGGCCACCACACATTTCACATGACTGAATTGCCCTTATAAGAATAGTAGGGGGTGCAGTAGGTAGTTGAAAGGATTCATGCTTTTTGGTCAAGACTTATACTTGTGTGGCTAGTCAAGTATTTTCTTCGACTTGGTGGATACCATAATGAGGTGGTCCATGATCAATCTTCCACATGTTGTCATTATGAGAGACTTTATCTAGAAGTTCTAGGACTAACTCAAGCATCTTAAACATCAATCCTCCACCAACTGTGGAATCAACAACTATGCAATCATCTAGCTGGAGGCCTTTATAGAATGTATGGAGCTGGATACACATATTGATTCCATGATATGGGAACTTCCAAGTGAGTTATTTAAAATGATCCAATGCTTCCCATGATGACTCCCCATATTCTTTAGTGAAATTATGGATGTTGTTATGAAATTTCCATGTGTGGATTGGTGGAAAATACTTGTCCAGAAATTTCATGGCTAAATCATCCCAAGTCATGATGGACTAGGGTTCTTAACCTTTGATCCAATCCTTAGCTCAATCTCACAGAGATATGGGAAATACTCTGAGTCTAATATCATCAGAAGACACTCCCTGGTTGCAAAAGTATCGCATACTTCCAAGAAGTTTGAAATGTGTTTATAAGGATCTTCACTTTGAATCCCACTAAACTGGCCCATGTTCTATATCATATGAATTATTCTAGGCTTGATCTCAAAAGTGTGTTCCTGAATAAGAGGGTGCACAATACTTAGAGTAGAACCTTGGTTCGATGTCAATCCATAGTCCATGATGGTGAATTATTGATGTCTAGGATGCTCTCTATGAACTAATAGTTGCATGTTGGGTGGGTTGGGTTTATTTAGACCTACAATATTGTTATGGTCAGCCATTTTTGACCAGTGGCTTGTAGAAAAACACCGTTCAATTTCCAATTTGAAGGTAAGATGTTCTTGTGAATCAAATCTCCTTGAAAGAGTCAAATGTCCCCGATGCATGCACTAACCCTCAAGAAGAAGGGCTCAGTGGAATCTAAATGATAAGGGAAATTAAAAGAAAAATGGAATGGGGAATGGGAGAGGTAATATGAGTTTCTTGCCATAGGACTCCTTGTGAAGAACAAAAAAAATTGATCCCCAACAATGGTACCAAAATTATTATTATATGTGCACATCTTCTAATTTTTATGGGTTATAGTCATATTAGATTTATTGTTTCCTAAACTACAATTTCTACTAAGTTGTGGTATAGTGATAGTGTGGGGTCGATCCCAAAGGGAAAAAGCTGGAATATAAGAACTAAGGCTTAGAACCCTTTTGGGTAGGAGTCCTCACATGTCTAATTATGTTTGGGAAAACTAAAGCTAAGATAATTGGGTTTAGGATTAGAGATAAAAAGGGGATCAAGATCAATTTTGGGGTTCTATAGAAAGGATTATCTTAATTCTAACATGGTATGGTCTTAAGGTTTAAGTTGTGATGAAAGTAGAGGTCACTAGTTGATCATGGTCAGACCAAGTAGCTCTAACTAGGAGTAGTTATTCCTGGTGTAGAGATAACTAAAACCTAGATTCATTAAAATTATCTTCTATAGAAGAAAGTATCATAGGATATTGTTCATAGCCTATTATACTTCAATTAGGATTTGTTCATTCATTCAAACTTTATGTGGTCAGTGTTGTTTAAGTTAATTGGGTAGAAAAATTGTGTTTACCTTAATTAATAATCATTAAGGTTACCAAGTTGAGAATTGAATATTTATTTAGTTTAGACACCCCTACTCTTGATCCCTACCCTATGTGGTTTAGCCACTAATGGAACAATTGGTCAAGAATAGGTAAAATATTGAAAACATGTTGAGTTTACAAATATAAATTGGGATTAAAAAATTAACAATCATGCAAGGATTTAGATTTATCAATTAAATAATATGTAATCATGAATTAGAAATAAAGATAAGAATTCAATAAAAATAGTAAGTAGATACTTATGTGATACAATAATTAGAACAATCACAACAAAGTTTCATCATAGATTGTTAATCAAGATGAAGAACATGTGAAGTAGCATTGGTGATGAAAAAGGGGATGAATAACATGGTCCAAATTGATCAACATTGATTTTATTAAAGTAAATCAATGAAATTAATTGAATAAGTTTGAGTTTAGTGAGAGGAAATCAAAAGGAAATGAGAGAAAAATGAAAGAGAATGAATTCTTAAAACTCTCTAGATATGGTGAGCCTGTTGTGTATAAAAAGAATGAAAATTACACAATTTGTATTGGGAATTCACGTAGTGTAATTTCAATCCAGGATTACCTCTGAGAATTTTGAATCTTGCATGAATATTGTTATAGAAATTTACTCCTTTCATGATGTGTAATTAGGCTTCATGATGTGTATCTTCCTTCGACTAGATCATTTTGAGAGGGAAATGTGACTTGAATGTTACACGACGTGTAATGGTGATTCACGTCGTGTAATGATCTTACAGATTGAAACTTTTTCACAGCTTTGGTTCATGGTTTGAAAAATGTTTTGAAATATTACTAAATGTTGTGTAATGATGTTTCACGATGTTTAATATCCAATTTTGGTTCTTTTATGCATTTTTTCCTTTGAAACCTTGAAATTATATTTCCGGAAATAAAAAACACATACCAGTTTCATTAGCAATTAAATCATTGAAAATCATTAATAAAATGATTAGATATATATATATATATATATATATATATTATTTTAGTTTATCATAAACCCTTCACACTATATAAAATCCCCTCACACCTTATGGGGTTTAACTTGCCTTCCAACTTTCTTGAAACCTTCCCCATGGGAGTGAAGACATCATCATTAGGCAGGGCATCCCTATTTCTGAAAGGTCTCACCATCACAAGAACTCTGGCCTTTGTAAATCCCCAAGCCTTTGTTAAACCACCTAACAGTGTAGCACCTCAATATTTTTATGAAATATTTATCTTTAAATAATTTTATTTCTTCTATAACTTTCGTTACATGATACAACGAGTTTTGATGAATTGCATAAATTTAATAAAATATTATGTGTTCATTATCACCTAGTTGTTGGATTGGTAGGTATGATTTGTAAAAAATAAATTATGAAAAATATATGATCTATGCATTTATAAAATTAATTAATTATTTATCAAATTATTATAATTAAAAACAAAAAAAATATTTGAAAGTAAAAGTGATGTTTTTTCTGATAAATTGTATTTATGCAGGAAATGTATTTTTATATTAATAAATAAAATTAATCACTTTTGGTAAATGGTGTAAATTAACTTTATATATTATTTACTTGTTCAAATTTTTTAAACATTTAATAAATAATTTTCTAGGCATAGGATAAGAATAAATCCAATTTTATGCTTAAAAATATTTTTTTTCTAAACAACAGTTTTTGTAACATTTTGTGAACATACTTTAAAATTAATTTATTACCTTTATAGGTATGGAATTAGATAAAAATAATTACATATTTTGAATCAGGATGTTCAAATATGGTAAATATGCTACTTTTATTTTTGTTCAATATAAATATTAAACGTGGTATAATTTATCACCTCTGTAAAGGGTAAATCGGGTTAATCTAGATTGAAAATAAGTGACAATTCGAAAATTATTTTATCCTAATTATTATTTTATGAATTTAATTATACCCTTATCATCTTAGGATAAAAATTGATTAGTTTTATGGACACTTTTCCATGAAACTGACCTATATAATATTTAAATCAATAAATGTTACAAAATGCCACTCTCTCTTTTTAATATCACTTATGTGAACACATAGGTAAAAAAGTAATTTATGAATGAATAAAAGTTACTATTTTGATATTAATAAAATTATTTTAATTATATAAAATTATTTTAATTTTTTAGTAATTATATAATGACCTTAATGCCTTATGAAACATCGATACAATATTTCACCATTTAATTAAAAAAATATAATAAATAATTTTAAATATATTAAAATTGATATAATTTTAATTATTTAATGTAAAACATGAATTTTATATATCCTTAGTACATATTAGGGAGGTTTTAAAGAATTATATTTGAATTATTTCTTTGTATTTAAGTATCTAAAGTTAAATTATATGAATAGTGTCAAAATTGACAATAATGATATTTTATCAAAATAATAAATTATTAAATTATTTAAAAATAATAAAAATATTAAAATAATATAAGGTGGATATTATGTGGTCTAAAATTCCATAAATTGTCCATGTATGTTCCAATTAATACCTTATAAGTAAAAAAACACAACCCTTTAATATTGAAAAGGTTGTTGTCGTAGATAAAATTAAAATTGGTTAACTTAGGGTTAATCAAAATTATAAGGTTTAAAATTTCCCCAAAACTTGTATAAATTCTATTGTTTTATGAGATTACAACCATATATTACCTTATATATTAATCTATTTCCATTTATATGCATATGGATTTAGAATGAATTTATTATAATTTAATCTTTTGAGAAATTCCAAAAGTATCCCTCACTACAATTATGAAAGGGAACCTCCTCTCCCACTTATTCACGAAAATTTGACTTTATATCTAGAATAAATTATGTAAATTTCCATTATATACTTCAATAGGAACATTTATAGTTTATTTTATTCCCAAAATACTAACCTTATAACCCTTTAGAGGATATTTAAAGGAGTTGTATTAAAGAAGAGGTAATTACCTTACCCAATCACTTTCTTTTCTACTCTCCTTTACCAAATATAAGTCTATGTTATTTATAATAAAATAATAAATTATGTATCATAAATATGTGAAATTTTATTATGATTATTAAAATACCATTATACACCCTCTTTCTTACAAAATGATAAGTAAAATTATCGATAGTGCGTATGTACGACTTACCATCTCCGCATAGCGATACAATTCATTTTTCATCTCCATATTCTATGGATGATTATTATAATGGGTTTAATATTTATATATTATATTTATGAAATAATTATGCATCTAGAATTATAATATCACATCTAACTGCTTACCACCCTATTTATAACATTGGTGTTTTGACCATGGTCATAGGGTTCACGATTACATTATCTTAAAAATATTAAACCTGTTATATTTTATAATTTTTATAAATTAAATATTATTTTATGACCATTTATGTTGGGTGTTCATGAAAAATTAATCACATCATTTCTTAGATAAAATAGTTCATATGTACGCATGTGCGATGTTTCAATTTTTCTATAGGGTGTAAAAGAAATAAATTAGATAATATTTTATTTTTAAATAATCACAAATATTTTATAAATTTATTATTTTCATTATTTCCATCCTTTAGACCATCCATGTGATGCAGTAACAAAAAAAATTTCACAATACTTCGTGGAAGTGGTAGTCCACATGTACGCACAAGCAATGTTATCATTTTCCAATGGATGGTTAGGAAAAATTATAAGTAATATATTATCTTTAAAAAAGGATAATAATATGATAAATATCATATAAATTTATTTAATATATAATTTTAACTATCCAAATGTGATAATGATGAAAAAATAATTACATTGCTATGTGGAGATGATAGTCTATACGTACGCATGAGTGATGGTTTCATTTCCTATAATATGAAAAAGAAATAGAAAATGGATTATAAAATAAACATAATAAAATTTTATTATATTTTATATATGGATTTTATTATATTAGTATGGTCATGATATTTTTTAATGAGGTATAAAAATAAATAAAATGAAAGAAATCTGTTAAGAGTTATACATATTCTTTGGAAAACTTCCTTTGGATCATACATTAGTCCTTATAAGTTAGTATTATGGTGAGAGAAGATATTATAGGTCAAGTAGAGAAAATGTTTTAAGGTATTTGGGATGGTATTGGTCATGATAAATGTCTCAACATGTGTGAGGAAGAGAGGATATGTTGTCACCATTTATAAGTGAGAGGAGTGAAAAACTTGTCATTTTTCTTAACTTTTAAATATTATAAATGTATTACTCATGGGAAAGTGAGAAAAATTCAAACTTGTTTCTAATGTAAGTTTATAAGGGTAAAAATAATCTCATATAATAATAATTAATATTAAATTATGTGACATTATCACTTATTTTTAACCCTAATTAACATGTTTTATCATTTACTATGGTGATAACATTTTTACCATGGTTACTATTTATAACGACCAAAAATTAAATACACCTAATTAATAAATTTAAAAATCATGATTAAAAACTTGGAATACATTTTTAAATATTAATTTCTCATAATTTATAGAAATTAATTTTAATATAACTTCGAAAAACTCAACAAAAAACAGTTTTTTAGAAAAATGTGTTTTAAGCATAAAAATGAACTTATATCAAAATAAAATATAATTTTGATTAATGTGGAATTAATTAGATTATTTTTAATAAAAGTGATCCTATTTTACCTTAAAACCCAATAAAAATTATATTGGTACTTTTAAATTAATTTATTTAATTTAGAAAAATGACATTTTTTCAAAAAAATGACATTTTCTAGTATTCACCCAACAATTTATCTTTTTAGAAAAATATAAAAAACCCTAAGAAAAATTTTATGTTATGATATAAGAAATTAATTATATTTTATCAAATTAAATTTCTAAAACTGGTGTAAATTAATTATAATATTCATACACAAAATGAAATAAAAATCATTTTTGAAGAAAATGTATTTTTGAAGCCCTAAATTACTTAATTTTCATTAATTTCTTATTTAAAACAATTAAATAAATTATAATTAATTTTATTATATATTTAATATAATAATTTAATAAAAATAATTGATAAATAGTTATTAATTTAATCTATTAAGAAAAAATTTCATTGCATACATAAAAAAAAATTAAGAAAAATATATCCTTTACCTACAAAATATTTTATCTTTATTTCTAACCAATTTATAATACATGTATGATTGATTATTTTTTTATTAAGGAAAAAACTCTACATATATTTCGTAATATGTTTATTCTTATTCATACCCATCAAACCAAAAAGTAGTTTTTAACAATTTAATTAAATAATAATATTTATATAGTATATCATGTTTTTTTAAGCGTGGTATTGTGTATACCACATGATATCGAGTATGATTTAAATAAAATAAATTCAAAATTTTCATGGTGTTACACTAAGTCTTATGTTTTGGTGTTGGACCTCCCATTTCAAACCTCATATAACTACCAAATCATTTCACTTTTTTGGGGAATAAGCCTCCTCGATGTGTCAAGGACTTCTCAAAATAAACATAATATCATTAACATGATATGGAACTCCCCATTTTGATTTATTGACTACGTATGAACCTTAAAAGTCATATACCAACTCTTATGTATAATCCCTTGTATGATGGATTTTTGAAAATTTCAAACTCACACGTGAGCAACCACGACTTCATCCATTGTGTGTACAAGGTTCTCTATTTCCGATAGGAAAAATTCTCAATTGAAAAATCTTTCAAAACACCCATTTTAGTGTTAGTTCACTATTTATTTTTTTATGTCATGTTATTTATTACACCATTATGTAGTTGTATCACCTTCTCAAAACATCAAATTACCAAAACACTCAAGTTCTAAGAATCCATGTTGTTTTCTCTTCTCATACCAACTCTAAACTCATTTCATTTATAACCATTACATGGTAATGTCACCTAAAATTAAAACATTTAAAAAAATTCCACATGAAAAATCCTTACATGTTCTTACAATAATTTTTTTATACCATGGATCAAACTTCATATCAAATGAAACATCAAGTAACACCTGAGTCTGAACATGATTTATGTGTTGGAAAAATAAGGAAACAAAAAAATCATATCTACTTGATCACTTATCTAATTCACCTTATTCATATTATTAACACAATAATATCTCTGAAGGTCTTAAAAAACTCCTCAAGGAAACAACCACCCTTGATCTCAAAAATTTATTTATTCATGGGATCAACAATCTCCCCCTTTGGGTTTAATTGTTAACCATTCCATATAAATCACTTTTCAAACTCAACGTATTTATCGATAAATCATAATTTGATAATTATAAAATTATGTGAGTGACCTAAATATAGGATACAATAACATTAAATAATAATTTATTGTTTTCCATAATAGTGACTTACATCCACTTATTCAAATCTCTTGATACCACTTGAGAATAACTTCACTGCACTGAGATCAACTTCTTGAAACAAATTTACTTTCTTCTACTTAAGAAAATTTATTATTTGAACTTGTATATAAAATTTTCTATTATAAATTCTCACCAAACATGTTAGAAAAATTCACATCATAAACATTCTAACTTCATAGATTACACCTTTTAAAAATTATCTCTAAATATATGTTCTCCTTAAATAAGAGATATCCCACACATTAAGTTAAACACATATCTTTGGATACCCCCTTATTATTTCTACACAATTTTTTAAATAAATTAAAGGATTAAACATAAACTGATTTATGATATCTTTATTCTCCTTTTAAAACAAAATCCAAATAATATGTGAGGGAGGAGATGGATTACTCATACCATAGCATTTGATGAGTAAATTTTGAGATTTATTTTTTAACCTCCATGGATTGGTTATAAATTACCCCTTTGACTGAAAACCACATTGATCATCCAAATTCTTCTTAAAGTACCATTTTATATTGTTATAACTCGTCTTCTTTTTCACTTTATAAATAAGACATGCCAAAGACTCTTTCTTCTCGCAACTCTTTACATTAACTTTTCATTCAAAACATTGACATTATTTTATTGAAATCACAATAACTTATTCTTCATTATTTATTTGGTATATTCTTCTTGATATCACTATATCAGTCTTATTCTTGAGTAGAAATTTTTTACACCCTTTTGGAGTCAAAAATCCACAATTCGTTTGTAACATCCCGGTTTTGGGTCCCACTCCACGGGTGCCCCGAACCCGGTTCTACACGTGACCTCAAGCGCATTTCCCTAAATTCCAGAGGCTGCCAACGAGCAGTGAGGGCCCAGGTCTGATAGTGGGGAAACTATGCCCTCATTTGTCAAAGTGTAGCATAGCGGAATATCAAATAAACATACAGCAACAGTAGAAGCAGTAAACCATACACAATTGAAATTAACAACTGCGGTAGATATAAACAACCAGTATATAAAATGATGCAACATGCCTCAATTCTATGAAAATATCCAGAACATGTTACACCGCAATACAATACAATACAACTAAAGTACAAGTACAGGAAAGCAAAACAGAACAGCCAGTGGCATCGCAAGCCAATGCTCGGTCCCATGCTCTCCTACACCCCAGAAGCAATCAAGTACCAGTATAGGGACCCTTGCCCTTATCTACACCTGCAGAAACGTAATCTGTTTGGGCCGAAAAGAATGACCCAAATAGGGTGTGAGAAATAAATCCCAGTAGCCACCCACCAAAGGCCCGTGCCCAACTATGTGTAAACATGAAACAACAGTGTGCAAAAGTAAATTTAATAAACTAAGCAGTACTCAAAGTAACTAACTTACTAGTTATATTGTCATTTAATTATTCATTTAATCCATTTATTATAAAAAAATGCCACAATGCATTTCTAAGTAAAGAGTCAGCGTCCTTAGACAAGCAAGACCTTACCCTCAGGTAATCATAATCCAACCCGCAGGTAGTTTCCCTCAGGCATAACAGATTTTTCCCTCAGGTGTATGTATTATCGCCCTCTGGTACAGAGTCTATTGCCCTCAGGCTTGAAAGAATTTGCCCTAAGTCTAGGATAACAACTGCCCTCAGGCTAAGTAAAACAACGCCCACGGGCTGAGTAAAACACTGCCCTCAAGCGCAAAAATGATATGATACTTAATGGTAGATAAGAATAAACCCGGATATACTCAGATATACACTAAGTCCCACATGGTCATAACTATAAATCTATCCATATGATTCTTTTTGAGGTACAAAGGTAATGATCATTTGGGAGAAAACAAATTTATGAGCTACACTTCCATAGATGATACTCTACCAAGAGGTTTTTCTCATCGGGTCTAGGAAAGAAGAATCATAAAAAAAAATTGAGAGGGTTCATATGAGATACACACTCAATCACACTAATACCCTATCCAAAGGATTATATCTCGACACATAGATAGGGGGTCAATGCTTTAACCACACTATGGGGGACACCTGAACCTACTATATTTATCCTTCTAGATAAGGGATTTATATCAATGTAATTGTTGGCCACGCTAATTCTAGAAACCCTACCAAGGGAGAACAAAGGAAATGAGGATTGGTCTGAGACTCTTGGAGTAATTCATGATATAATATGCTAAGGGGATTTAAGTCTGATACTTAGGAACATATTGTTAGAACCAATTATTTTCATTACTATAAATGAAGTCTAGTTTGTGTTTGATTTCAATCCATGCTGGGTCAATTAGGGAGTTTTCAAGGAATGTGATCTTACAGTTTAAGCTGACTACAGTGTTAAAGGTGGCGTTCTTTCTAGTATTTTCCAAATTTTTCTGTCTAAAAATTATATAATAGAGAAATGTGTTTTTGGAAAATTAATTTGCACACAAGTTTGAATGTGAATCTGAATGTTTCATGCAATTTAAGTTTCAGGATTGTCTCATCAAAATATGAAAAATGAAAGAACTGTATGAAAGATTTGTTTGTTTCATGGAAGATGATTTTATGTGAAAAGATGTTTTTTTCACAAATAATAAGGCACAAAAGAATATTAAGCTCTAAACACAATGTCAAAATTGATTTTTTTCATAAGTGGAGTTTCAAGTTTAACACTTAAAAATATGGTAAAGGATGAGCTATGCGCAAAAGCTGAAATTGTGTGAAAGGATCTTACATTCCAAATAGGATATCGAAATATGGATTATTCAAATGAGGGGAGGTGCACAAGGAACTTACATGTAAGGTCTTATAGGTATATAAATATGAAATTACCCCATTTCAAGACTCATAACTTTTTCCAATTAAGATTCAAAATATCTTTCATGTAAAATAGTTACGTGTAGAGGACATATGCACATCAAATATTGCTTGAAAAATTTTCATTGTGTCTATCAAGACCAAGTGAATCTCATGGTTTGTTTTCATGAAATATAAGTGTTTAAAAAATTTAATCTTTCATGAAAGATAAGGGTTTCATGAAATAAATCTTGATTGAAAATCCAAAAAGTTGTGTGAAAGAACAGGTGTTGTACACAAGTGTTGAGTTATGCACCTTTCAGGTTTTGAGTATTTAGTTTGTTTGATCAATGATTTCAAGTTCATCAATTCAAGAATAAGGTGAAAGAAGAGTCTCATGCTAGTTAGAGAGAAATAATTAAATTTCAATCTACTGAAGTGACCTATAAGTCATTAAACTGAGCAAGACTTCTCCCAAAGTAGTGATCTAGGGGGTTTCGATGGAAGTGTTTTGAGGGAAGAAGTGGTTTATCACTAAAATATTTTAAAGTAAGTGTTCCTATAAAATAGTGACTATGTCTAAACATTTTTATTCCAAAAATATTTAATATTTGTGGATGTTGGTATGACTGACACATTGTCAGTGTATGCTCATTAGACAAGCCCTTAGTGGTGAACCAAGTAAAAATATTTTGTTGTCTTTCAATATGTGAATGTTTAAATTGTTGCACATTACCATGAGACATGTTTAATAGGTTCCTACCAATTTTGGAAAAATTTCTATCACCTTTGAATAAAAATTTGATGCCCTGATTCACCCCTCCCCTCTCAGGGTGTTCCAAGGTCCTACACAGATGTCGTACTAAACCCTCATGGGAGAGAACTGGCTAACTCAATACATAAAAATGGGACTCACTCACACAATACGAGTCCAAGGAATCTATATACGGGATAATATCCTATGATGAGGATGTGATTCCACACTAAAAACTAAAAGGAATGGACCAAGGGAATAAAATCAATTGATACTGGTCCAAGAAATCTCATAGAAACTCATAATTGAGATGAACTGAGGAAAAGAGGACTCCAACCTATCCTTGAAGGATCACATGGGATGTCCCTTGGGGTATTGACATGTATCAATAATTTTGGTACAAACTGTTTCTAATTCTCACACAACATATACTTTCACAAAATACATGACATGTACCTAAGGGTACACAACATATAGATGATGATTTGGAACTGGGTGTGTCACCAGCCCATGCCTGTGTCCATGCCCATGTAACAAGACATGCCTCTATACCAGGCTATGTCCGAGTACATGGATCAACCCATGTACTCTGGATGTGTCATGTACCTATCCATTTCTATTCCCATGTATCCTTCAAGATACATGCTGAGTCACTAGGTAAGGGTCACACAGTGTGTGACACGAGTTACACAGTGTGTGATACTTTTCTTCTCCATAGAAAACATAGTGCCACAAATAGGCCCCTACATACTGTGTATCTCTATATTACACATTTTTTATATAAAAAATTTATAGAATCCCAGGGTTATTCATGTTTTATTTGGAATCCATCACCACTGCCTCCAAAACATTCCATGAAGATCATATCTAGAGGTTTATTGTCTTCGCCATCATCAGTAGTTGGATTCCATCTTTCAATTCGATAAAAATTACTACCTGAAGCGATACCTTAATCATATGATAAAAACACACACACAAATTCCTTTGATCCGGTACCCATTCACTATAACCACCGTCATAACTTGATCTCATCACCAATTAGCACTAAGATTTGTGGTATCAATCAATTTTACTAATAAATAGGTGTGCACAGATTGATTACTTGGGTATTTTTCAAACCACCAGTCAAATAAAACACTGGTGATGAACGAATGAAGAACAGTGGGATAAAAACAATAAAAACAAGAGAATAATGAACCTTAGTTTTGTTTGGGTGGGCTTTAATACTTTTTTGTTAGCATGATGAATGAAGATAAAAATAAAAAAATAAACAATTATCCCAAATCCAGCAAATAAACACATACTCAAAAAATAATCGACCCATGAATTGATCTGTTCAAGGATTTGATTCATGTTAATCATGGGATAAATCAAGGGGATAAAATCCACATAAATCAAACATCTGACCTTGATTTTGATTGATCCTTGACAAAGAATGTCCCCGTGTTGTCATCGTTGGTGAGATCTGCAAACTGTGTTGTCATTATCAATCCTTGAAATACTCTAATATTCAATCTAGGATCTCTATGTCTTCCAATGTTCCTCTATACTCTGCTCCAAATTATCAAGGTTATGAGGATCACCTTGCGAATTGGATATAGTAGCGTATTTATATAATATTCCAATTTCGTTTCATGAACACACAATAAAATAATTAAATTTATAAATTTATTTATTATGTGCGTCTATGAAATTTTTTTCACAAAAACCCTATACTGAAAAATATTATATAATGCCCCGACCCCAGAAACCCAGAGTCGGTGCCTTATTACATATAATTGGCATGATCACAAAATATCAAGTCTCGAAAGACCAATTAGTTTATTATCCTTGGAAGTACTATATACATTCATAAGGTTTAAATTACATCATAAAATGGAAAACTACAAAAAAATTTATTCCATAGACAACACTGAGATCCCATAGACTATCCCTGCAGGTCAGTCATAATATACTTCTTCGCATCCTGGAAAAAATAAAACATAGAAAGTGGTGAGCTCAGATGCTCAGTAAGGATAACAATATAACAGAAACTTTCATAAATAAGCATAAACATTTAAGGAAATGTATAGAACTAAAACAAAATCCTTTTCAATATAAACTTAATCATAATATGGAAAATATAAATCAAAATAATTCCATTTACTTACTCACATGGATATTCTACAAGTCGAATAATCACATGCAATATCAATAGCCACTTTCATAATGATGGAATGCATAATGCCAGACTTTCATAACCACATAGTCAAGGCCTTGTTCCAAGACTACAAATAATATTTTGTCAAGGCCTTGTTCCAAGACACTAGTTTGTCTCATGAGACCTACCGATGCATCGAGGAGCTATAGCAGGCTCCACCCGTCACTTACCAAGTCCAATGCATTCCTCATATGAAAAGGTTTAAACATAACATAAACATTCGTATTAAAACTAGCATACGAAATGTCAATACTTTATCCATAAACCATGAATGGTGTAAAAGTTACACATCCATAGTCAAACATATCACAAAACCTTCAATACAGTATGGAAGTTTTGTATTATAATAAATCAACTCCAAATAATCTCAAAACCCATCAAAGGATGTTGACATAGATGGAATCAAAACCTTTTTTAGAGAAATATCTCTTTCTATTTTGAAACCATTTAAGAAAACATTCATTTATTAAATATTCTTATAAGCTTGTAAGGGAAGATTCGACGATGTTATAATGGTGGAAAATATCCACACCCACCGTATAAGTTAAAAAAAAGACATTCTAAAATTAATTTTGTCAAAAAGGTTATAAAGGACCTTGTTTGGAAAACGAAGGAAAGATTCATTTATAAACATATTATAAAAGTCAAACAGGGGTATAAATTACTTTAACCCATAGTCTATAAAATATTAATAATGTTTTAAAATACATTTTTAAGAAACAAGTATGTTGATAATAAAGAGTTCCCAGTAGATAATTACGTATAAATAACCTCAGATAATGAAGAGATTGTAGAATTAACCCTTACCTTATACTTTTCCTTGGTTGAGGGTAGGTTAACCTCCTATATAATGGTGAAATAATTTTTATTAAATTATACAAGAATAATATACATTAATATGATATCATATATGATCTTTTAATATTTCTTTGTTAATAATATTTTAGTATTATCATCATTTCGGGTGTTAACTGATTCATTTTACTTTGTATAATTTGTTACATAAGTAATGTTTGTTATAGATAGGATGTATCTTATTCATATTCATAATGATATTAAATATTTAAACATTATTTTTAATCATCTAATGAAAATTAGTCTTGAATGGATACGATGGATAATGAATCTCATCGCGTTCGTGGAGACGGTAATCCGTACGTACACACGAGCGACAATATCATTCTTTTGATATTAAAATAATATATAATTGGAAGGTATATCATATATAAAGAATCATTATCATGTTATATTTATTATTTACATCAATTACACATCATTATTATACCCATCCAAATAATAATGTATTGAATAACAATTACACCACGACGTGGAGACAGTAAGCCGCACGTACGCACGTATGGTGACATGTCATTCAAAGTATGGATAGAATAATGAATATGGTTGTACCATATTTATAATAAAATAAAAATATATATAATATATTGGATTCATTATTTTATAATGGAAACATCAAACAAAGAGGAAGTGGGAGAAGAAAGGAACTTGAAAGAGGTGATGAAATATTTACCTCTTCTTCGGGTTCTTCCTTTTGACTTGATCAAAAGGGCTCCTTAAGTTTGATTTCCGACTAAAGTAAGGCCTCTAGGATTAAGGGAGGACAGTTTAGAGGGTATTTTTGTAGGGTTTGTCTGATCCAAATGGATTTGAAGATGCAAATTAGAGAGAAGGGGGAGTGCCCTTTTATAAGAGGGGTGAGGGGAACCTTAGGAAAAGCTAGAAATATTATTTTATAATAAAACCATTTTCTGTTTATAATGGCTAAAAAATGAATTATTTAAAGGATAAGGTGGGTATGGGTTGAAAACCACTCAACCAATAGGTTTTAGATAGATTTGGGTCACTATATTAACTTTATCTTTTAGATTTAGCTCTTAGTTAAATAGTTTGACATTTACCATGTCTCTTTGTATTTTTATATTATATAGTTAATAAACTTACTATAAAATTACAAGAGAACCCCAAGTGGTTCATTAATGATACAAATATCATTATATAAATCTTTTGGAAGAAATATATATTTTTAGGAATAGAATATCAATTAATAATATAATATTTGTTTTAAAAACTCTTTTATGTCAATTTTGACACTATTTGGTATTTTGTTTTTTCTAAATTCATTACAGCATTATTACTTCAAACAAAATTCATCTAACCAACCCTAATATTTCATATTAACCTATAAAATTAGTTTATTTCATAAAAAGTCTCAAATTACATTTATTTGGATATTTATAATATCAATTATTTTAATATCTCATTAATTAGGTAATTACTGCATCATCATTGTGTCAAAAATAAATTAAATTATTTAATGTCTAAAAAATATAAATAAAATACCATTATTTATTAAATCTTTTTATATTTCCAATTAATATTTATAGTTGAAAGGATTACTTATATAACCTCATTTAAAATTGATTTACTAAAAGATATTTGTTTATGTCATTTTTGCCTTTACTTTAAGTTAATTAAAATAAAGTGTCATTATCATTCATAAGTGACTCCATGGGGTACCAAAATTGACCGAATGATGACCACGGTCGTCCATGACTCATCAAATAAGGTGAAGACAAGTGTTAAGGTAATTTTGTATTATTATAATATTTTTTTTACCTTGAATTACCCTATTTACCTTTAACCGGGATAAATAAAAGTCAAAAGTTACTATTCAGAAAAAATTATTTCCATATTATTGAACCACATTTTAATTACTGATATCAACTGTGTCTCTCGTATTTTTGAAATTCAATTCACAGAAGCAGTAAAATTAAGTTTATGCAAATTTTCAAATGCTCCTAGGAGGTGGGTAAAAGACGGTAAAAAGTTCGATAAATTTTTTATATATCTAAAATTATTATAAACTGACTCCAATGAATTACATTGAACTTATATAGGTATTATGTATCTATTTTGTTCTAAAATAAATTTAAATAAAATAAATAATTATTTAAATAAAAAGTCAATTTTAAACAATAACTCAGTGTTTTTCACTATTCATCAAAAATTGAAAGTTTTCAGAAAAATACCAAAAATTCACCCTAAGATAATTTTGATATTACGAATTCAAAAATGAATTCTATTTTACCAATTTAAAATAATATAAGTTTCATTAATTAATTTAAAATTAATTCCCATTGTCAAAACCAAAAAGCGTATTTTTAAGAAATAATAACTATCAAAAGATTGACACGTGTTTATGTCCAATTTCAAAGTCAAATTACTTACAATGACCATAATTGGATTAAATGGTAAAGATATAATTCAAATATACTTCCAAACCATTAAAATTTATTATTCAACACTATAATTTTTTTATTAAAAAAGTTGTTTTCAGTTAAAATATAGTATTTTTCACTATTCACCCAAATATAGAAGTTATCAGAAAAACACTAAAAATTTATTGAAACTAAATTCATATGTACCGATTCTAAAGAAGAAGTTTACTTTGTCAAATTCAATATATTAAAGTTTCAAATATTGGATTTAAAAAAGGGTTTGCCATTAAAAGGCAGTAAAATTGCATTTTTTGAAAAATATTTCTTTTATCTGAAAAAAATGAATTTGTTCTTAAATTATGTCTAAGAAACTCATAATATGGATTCTAAAATTAGAAGGATTATATAAAGTTCAAAATTCAGTTAATACTATTCATAACCACTTTTGAATGACTAGTTTGGTAAGTTGTCGTGCACTTGAACTTAGTGTTGCGTGTAGTGCAAGTTATTGAATTACTTTGAAGAAATAACGTACTATGAAATATTGGGGTGTTACATATAATGTCATGCCTAAGGTAAAACCCAAATTCTATATATAATTATGGTCTCATATTTCCAAATTGAGACTCTTTTTCGGAGTTATTCCACTTTTTTAGGAAAACTATGCATGTGAGATATTAATATATTTAATATTTTTATAATATCAATTCTAGGCTAACCGTTCCTCAGATTCCTATTCTGTATCAGGTCCTATATTCATAAATATTCCTAAAAATATTCTAAAATATTACATGGAAATAAAAGAGGCATTACACTCTCCACACCTTCAAGAATTATCATCCCAAAAAGTGAAATAACAACTCACAAAAGAGAATAATGAGCTCTCAAGTAAGCCTCTCACTCCCAGAAGATCTCCCAATGGTTTCTCATGATATAAAAAATAGTAACCTATGGAAAAATTTTCCCAAAAAGGGCCTTATCTTACCTATTATTAACACCACAGGGTCCTTGAATGGGTATCTACATCCTCAATGTTCATCTCACCCATGTTGATAATGAAGCATTATATGGCTTCCCAGTCAACTACTTTGTAGGTTTTGGTTGTTGGAGGTGTTCAGAGGAGGATCAGAGGAAGTTTGGAGAAGTTCAGTTGCTAAAGGTTGGATGAAGGGGGATTACACGTCGTGTAACTAGATTACACGATGTGAAATTTAGTTTCACAGCTTTTCTAGGAAGTTCCATGGTGTGTAACTATTTTACACGACGTGAAGAAGAGTTTCATGACATGTAATATTTCAAGGTTAGAAAAATAAAATTAAATGAAGAGGCGGCAGGTTTTTTGAGTAGAAACCACACCCCGAGTATTACACGATGCGAAAGGGGATTACATATCGTGTAATAACCTAAAAATTTGTAGTTTTAAAAATTCTATTTCATCCAAACCCTCATTAATTCATATGTTATTTCCTTTTCATATTATTTTGGGTGAACCCTAGATGCCCAAAGGTGTCCTTAAATCCCTTCTTCATCTATCTTTGATCCATTGAACCTGGTGGATGTTTGTTGGAAATCTGTGGTTGATCTGTGGTGAGTTCTCTCCCCCTTATCACCTGTATTCTTCCATTTTTCTCATGTGGGTCTGCTGCGGTGGTGTTTCATTGATTTGGGGTATGCATTGGGTTTCTTTTTTAATGGATCCTTGGTGTAGTATAGGTTGATCTGTAGTTTTTTTGGTGTAGCAATGTTTTCTAGGCATTATTTCCCACCATGTAGTACAAAAATCTTCCTCGAGGTAGGATTCCCTTCATTTATATTTATTTTTCATCATGTGGGAGGGGATTTACATTTTTTATCTATGAATTGTGGTTGTTACAAATTAAATTAAAGATAAATAATTGGTTTATTTAATTGAAATGGGAAATTGTGTTTGATATGCATGTTTTTATAACTTCAATGTTGTTTGTAATATTTTCATTATATAGGCTAAACACCCCACTAAAAATCGTGGTCTTTGGTGGATTTGTTTGTGTTGGATACGTCTTTTGTGGTTGTTGCTTTGTTAGATATTTTTTTGGTATCATCTTTAATGTAAATTGGTTAATTACTAATACTTGGATAATGAATTGGTTGCCCCAGGAATCATTTTGTGTGATAACACCCCAAAGAAAAGCATAGGAATATGATAATTGTTCTTATAAACCTATAAAGTGTTTTATAATAATGTGATGTGTGTTATTTTGTGGTTTTTACGTGTGGTGGGAGTGGATGGAATATGGTTTTATAGTGGGGTTGTAATGGGAATGGTGTTATTATACATTAGGGTGGAGAAAATGGTTTTTCTTTGATATTTTTTCTGACACTTTTCACAGGGGTGCGCACATCCGTCCGTTTGGGGAGAATGAGGATGCGCTGACTGTTTCCCTACATTCCAGCTTTCCAAAGGTGGGCGGCATCCGTCGCTTATTTAGTGACGTTTCTCATTGATCGAAATAAGATGATGGGATGTTGGTTTCTCCTTCTGTGGATTCCTCCTCGAAACTCGTCACCTAGTCTGGGTCTCCCTTATAGATTAAGACTTTGTTCGTGAAACTCTTCGTAGTGCCATATCTTCATGGACACTGGTTAATTACACTGCTTCTGTCAGGACATTCCAAGGGGTCCAGTCAGGGCAGCAACATTCAGTTGGGGGAGTAGTCACGTTGGACATCACTGGCATGTCTGGATGCTGGAACACTATCGTGTCTGGGTTTCTTACCCTTATTATAGGGCTTCTTGAGGGTGCAGAATCTTGAGGCATCCCACATCGAATGTAGGGAATTTTAACCCATAGGCATGTATCTGATGTTTTCTTTAGCTTCCCATGTTTTACATAGGGTATGTCACAGGTTTAACGTCTAGCGAAGACAGATCAGACAGATCAGAACACTAACAGGAGTGGATCAGATGGGTGCAACCCCTGGAGGACACACTGATTTTGGGGATAACACGTGGTTAGTTACCTGATTGTTGCTAAAGGGAATGTGAAATGAGGTGGCATGATCCCACCAGGATTTGGTGGCTCAGGTAAGAATAAATATGGATAATGGATGGTTAAGTGAAGTGGATGGAGAATGAGATAGAGTCTACTCAAGGACGATAGTGATGTTGGTCTTGAGCATCGAAGAGA
The DNA here is from genome assembly GCA_963277665.1 of Viscum album. NCBI lineage: Eukaryota > Viridiplantae > Streptophyta > Magnoliopsida > Santalales > Viscaceae > Viscum > Viscum album. Next base: position 209,317,692 of record OY728166.1, read on the forward strand.
CCTCCTACATATCCCTGTGGAAGGGAATCAAAGTCCACATAGTTCAGGATAGAGGAATATAATTGGGGTGTGCGTAGAGGAAAAAACCCAATGATATATTGGGGCTTACATGTGGTTAGCTTCCCGAGGTTGGTCTTACGCCATTGGGGCAGACCAGAGATGTGGGTCCCAACGAAAGGGATGACAACAGCTTACCGTCGATTCTAGAGTACAACGGATTACTGCTGGATGGGATTGACAATAACTTACCACTGAATGAGATTGAAAAGACTTACCACTGAATGGGGATCACAACGACTTACCCTTGGATGTGATTGACAATGACTTACCACTGAATTAGAATCACAATGGCTTATTGCTGCCTAAGGATCACAATGGCTTACCACTGAATATGGAACAATTTAGTGTCATGCGGGAAAAAGGGGAGTATAGTTTAACATCATGTAGGATGGGGTGAACTAACTTGAAATGGTTGGAACCAATGAGTGTTGGTATTGAACCTCAGGGAGGCTTCCTACATACCTTGCCTTGGCAAGGATCAAATTCCACATAGTTCGAAAGGATGGTTTGGTGAAATGACGTGAAGATGGTCGGGACCAATGGATGGTTGGCTTGAACCTCAAGGAGGCTTCCTACGTACCTTACCTTGGCAAGGATTAATGTCCATATAGTTCCAATGGTGGGAACTGATGTGAATGGGTTCATAACCAAAAGATGGTGGGCTTGAACCTCATGGAGGCTTCCTACATACCTTGCCTTAGAAATGATCAAAGTCCATGTAGTTCAGTAGGAGTGGGAACCGACGTGAAGGGGGTAAGAATCAATAGATGGTGGTATTGAACCTCAGGGAGGATTCCTACATACCTTTCCTTGGCAAGGATCAAAGTCCATGTAGTTCAGGAGCTGGGAACCGATGTGAAGGGGGTTAGAACCAATAGATGATGGGTTTGAACCTTAGGGAGGCTTCCTACGTACCTTGCCTTGGCAAGGATCAAAGTCCATGTAGTTCAGGATGAGTGGGAACCAACGTGAAGGTGGGTCGAAACCAATGAATGATGGTCTTGAAACTTAGGGAGGATTCCTACATACCTTTCCTTGGTAAGGATCAAAGTCCACATAGTTTAGGAGGAGTGATTGGGGCTTACACTCTAGGCTGGCCAGAGATAATTCCATGGTCAGTGCTTGATCTAAGCTCACGTGAGTCATGATTGGTGTGCGGAACAAGAGAAAATAAATACCTGAAGATAACGTTGCTAAAGGTGAGTCCGTGGGAATTGGAATGGGGCTGACATGTAGTCAGCGACCCAAAATGGAAACAGGGGCTTACGCGTGGTTAGCAGCCCAGGGATATGGAGATTGGGACTTACTCTAGGGTAGAGGCCTGGTGTCGACAAATCCCAAAGGGAGGTAGATTTGGAACAAGGTAAGAGAGGGATTCTGTGCCTATCCCCCCTCTCTTGTCCTTGGGAATGAAGAAGAAAGGAGGAGCAAGGATGTTGCATCCTGCAAGAAAGGCTAAGGTCTTACACCAAGGTGGTTTCCCTTTCCCCGCAGATAGACGTCGCTCTGATAAAGGAGAATCTCATTCAATGTGAGGAATTATCTCTGTCCCATGGAGACTAGTGGGCATAGAGAATGTCCGAGATAGGTCACCCCGTGTATGATGCATGGGGTGAGGCCACAGTTTAACGTCATGTGCTGAGGATGATGGTGTTTGGTAGTTTAACATCCTGCATCTCAGACGATTTGGGTTCTCTCCATACCCCTAGGACTTACATAACTGATACCTCCCTACCCTTGACGAAGGGAAGACATCATAAATGTAGGGGTGAAGGGGTGTTATGGAGTGATCCACTAAGGGGCCCACGTTAACATAGCTATGTGAAGAAGCAATATCCATTAGCATGCCTATGCAAAAAAGCATGAGGTGAAGAAACACAACAGGAAGCACCACCCAAGGGTTTTTTAAATTACATTGTGAAAACCAGGAGGGTCACATGGGAAAAGGAGTTTCGGAGGAAAGGGGTTCATAGGTAGAAGCCTCGTGAAGCTCTGGTGCTCTATGTAGTGGAGGGACTTCAAGAAAGGGTATTCTTCGCGAAGTGAAGTGACCTAGCGTAGGCATAGGGAATTGGTGCACATGGAAGGTGCTTCATGATGTGGACAGGCATTCGTGGAGGAGGTCTTTGCAAAGAAAGGGTGCCCTATGAAGAATAGCATTACGAAGCAATGTGATTCGTGAAGCACAGTGACACTACCTTATCACGTGGATCACATGTGCATGGAGGGTACTTCATGAAGCATAAGTGCCCCATGAAGACCCGAGTCTCCTTGGGGATCCCCTTCCTTTGCAGAGGCCCGTGGGCTGCACGAAGTGTATCCCTCTTTCAAGAGGGGTTGAATTCAAACCAAGGGATAAGTACTTTGCGAAGCTAAAATACCTTGAGGAGCTCATGGTTCACAGAGCTGAATTTTATTTGGGATTTGAGAGCTAAGAAGGTGAAAGGTTGGAGGATATCTCCTTTGGGCTCTAGGGGAACCTAGTATTTATAGGCAAGAGGCGACGTGAAGTAGAGCTCGCTGGGAACAAATACACATGGCATTTTTTCATAATCATGAAGCATCCCGCCTCTATGCTCCGTGGCGGGTTCAAAAATGTCAAAGGGGCTTACGAAGCCTCCCACCTCCTTGTTCCACGGCGGGTTCAGAAATGTCAAAGGGGCTTGCGGAGCCTCCCGCCTCCTTGATCCGCGATAGGTTTTCAAATGTCAAAAGGGATCGCGGTGCCTCCCACCTCCTTGCTCCATGGTGGGTTTTCAAATGTCAAAGGGGCTCACAAAGCCTCCCATATCCTTGCTCCGTAGTGGGTTCGCAAAAGTCAAAGGGGATCGCAGAGCCTCCCGCATCCTTGCACTGTGGTGCCTTCATATAGGGGAATATTTGAGCCAGACATGAGGCTTAAAGGGCTCCACAAACAAGCTTCATGGGGAATCCTATAAAGCTTTCTGTTTGATCTTGTTCTCCCCAAATTTTGGAACCAACAAATTCCCACCCTCAGACTGGGAGATGAGGAGAAATATAGGGTCAAAGTCTGAGGGTAACTTTCCAAAATTCCTTATCCAATCACGAATTTGACTCGTGAAGGAGGCTTTCAAAGCGGAGGGGCAGCGTACGGGTTGAGCACGTCGTGAAGCTTTCTTCAGTCGGACATGCCGCAAAGCACTGGCAGTCCTCAATTATAAATAGAGGAGGCTAACCTCTATTTTTTCCTTTCTCATCTCCATGATTTTGACTTTTAGCGCTCTCGATTCGCGAAGCTCCACGTACTCCATGATTGCTCTCCGCAAATCGAGCCTTCTACTTCACGGAGCACAATGTGTTTTTTTTTACTTCACGATGGGGAGCTCTGTGGCTTGTGTCTGAAGGATGGGGAAGGGCTTCACGAATAGTCTTCACGAACGACCTCCACGAATGAGCTCCACAAAAGGGATCCATGAACCAAAACCAAAAAATTCTCAAACTCAAAAACAGAATGGCTCACCAAGAATCTGCTAGGGGGTCCTTGCGGATGCTGCCCAGAGGGAGGAGATAGTAGATAGATTAGGTATAGAAGAGTTTGTGTGGAGCCATTCTGAACATAATTAGTGGTGGATCTGATGTCGGAAAGACAAAAGAACTATCTGCTGTGAAACAGGCTGCCTCTGTATGGATTTGGACAGAGGGATGATGTCTTCGTCCCTAAATTGAGTAGGGATGAGCCAACTTACTGGTTCAGGAGCACTCCGTGCCAGCGCCAGTGGTTCAGGGCGGCTGACGGCCATGCCCACCAGGACTTCATGCCTGTCAACATTGAATATCTTTAAAATCATCAGAAAAATGTTAATGGTAAGGAACTATATCCAGAGACACCCCCCCCCCTCTATACCACACCATCTTGAAGGCAGCTTTGAGGAACCCGAGAAAGGGGTGGTCCGATGAGTGGGATCTACACCAGGGTGGAAACTTCACTGATGATTGGGCTTGGGCCTACTGGGTAGGTGCCTCATGAGAGGAATTCATAGTAGAGATAAGAAGAGTGGGCCTGTATAAGGTAGCTTGGGCCTACCAATTCCACATCTATCAGCCAAATTAGCTGATGTCGGAGTTTTTGAGAAGATGGTCATCGAGGACCAATACCTTCTATTTGCACCATAGAGAGGTCGACATTAGTTTATGGTATGTGCATCAGATCTTGGGGGTCCTGATACTGGGGATGATTTATGATGATTTATTCCCTGTTATGGGTGCATGGGAGGATCTAGAGAAAATGCTACCACTGGTGATGACTTTGATGAACCTAGTACCCAGAGAGGACAAGCAGTCAGTAAGGGATGTCCACTTCAAATGGTGGTTCAAGCTGTTCCTGAACTTTCCGGAAGATAGGCAGTTTCTAGTGAGGCCTCAAACTTTCCCAAAGGGGACCCAACAGGGCAAGGAGCACTCTTACTGGCATCTCTTAGAGGATAGCCAGTGGAAAATCTGGGAATTCAGCGTCAACACTGAGAAGAAACCGGTATTCAGGTTGGCTACATTCCTTGCGGCACTCATCAGTGGTTGGATCCTACCAGTGAGAGACATGAACATGGGTGTGTGACCAAGAATGTTTATCATGGCATCCATGCTGGTGACAGAAGGGTGGGTCAACCTTGGGATCCCGATGCTCACCAATATGTACAAGATGTTATGGCATATCAGCAAGGGAAAGAAGCCACATAGAATATGCGGGTCATTCCCCCTCTTGTATGGGTGGATAGCAGTGCACATCAGGGAGGGGGGTCAATGAATATCCAAACCCCATCTCCTCTCCATGATCAAACTTCCACCCATCCATTCTGAATGCCTCAGGGAGATTTCAGCCTTGCTGACCGTGCAGTCGGTATTGAACTAGGTCTGGAAGGTAGAGGAGTTCAACTTCCACCCATTACCATTGCCCACGGGTGTATTCACTGATGACAGACAGGGAATAGAAGAGCATTGGTCCTACCTCCTGGCCTTTCGAGGTGAATTCTTGGTGGCACAGGTGGACCGTGAGCCCCTTTGTGAGCCATACACCCCACACTTATATACAAGGCAATTCCAGTGTATGTAGTGGTTGACCTCGTGGGTCTACTTAGGGGTGCACTACGAGGAGCACCCGTGCGTGATGAGGCAGATGTGGCTCATGTTCACACAGGAAGATGGGAAGATGCGGAACGAGATACCTCCACCCAGAGCCATCTTCGGGTTGGTGAAGGAGTATTCCAAAATCTAGGAGGCGACCTACCTAGGGGATATGTTGAAGTGTCCAACCATTCGGGCCGGTGATAGTGTGACTCCCCAACCTCGAGGCTGGGGCCGGACGGTGGAAAGGAAATCTCGTGGTGGTGGGGCTACCATGGTAGTGAGGCCTATACCAGTTGAGAGGGAGGTAGCGGTAGCAGAATCGGTGGTCCCAGAAGAGAAGAGTTATCTGGAGGAGATCCCACCAAGAGGATTCCACAGAATATCCACCCAGGCTCTAGGGAAGTGGCTACGCCATATAGGCATGCCAGAGAATGATGTCTTCTAAGAGGCCTGGGGCATCTAAGATATCAAAAAGAAATTCCTCATCCCATACGAGATGTGGAAACACTTGAACCGTCTCAGGATGGATTTTCGGGGGATAGGCCCTATCAGGGATAGATTTGTAGTATCCTAGGCAAAGGTGAAGCAATACTTGGAAAAGTTAGAGGACTTCGTGCACTCCTGGGGTTCCCCACATCCAATGAAAGATCGGGTAAAGGTGTTTCTGGACCGTACGACCCTCCGCAGTTGTCGGCTGCTGAACTAAGGGATCACTTCCCTTTTCCGGAAGAATCAGACGAGTCCTCCTTGGGGGAGGAGGTCGGTAGAGGGAACCCTTTGGAGGTGGGTGAAGTTGGCGATTCAGACCCAGAACTTGAAGAGTTTTCAGAGGCTCCTGAGGTTAAATCCTGAGTCCCTTCCCCAGGATCTACTTCCAGATTAATTTGGACCCCTCACTAATATTTGAACTGTGTAGGAGGGCCTCATATGAAGAACTCATTCTCTCCCCTTAGTAGATGAAGATGCGGGGCCTTCGGGATCTACGCCTGTGGCTATGGTGATTACCTCATATAGCGGGGCCAGGACACCTAAGGTGGTTCCCATGGAGTCTTCAGACTTATCTAAAATATACGAAGGGCCATTCCTCCAGGTCTCAATGGTAAAAACCCAGGAGAGAGACCACCAATTTGATCTCTGTAAGTCCCCTTGAAAAAAGAATTCAAGCCTACCACCCATTGATCAGGTTTACTGACATCCATGAACTTCTGGGTATGCACAGTTCTTCAAATGGACTGGGCTACCTTGGCAAGGCTGGTTGGTACTTCCAACGACACCTTTCCCAGGGGAATTCCAGTGGTCATGGAAGTGTATATTTAGACCGACCAAGCTGCAATGCTCCTTATCACCAGTGGGACTGTTAGCAAAGATGAGCCTGAGATTATTGAGGTGGGATTCGATGATAAAGATTGATCGGACAACGTGGGTCCTATCATACCCGAGAAGACACTAGATACAGACCCTACTGATGAGTTCTTAGGGGTGTTCCCCGTGTATGAACCTGCTAACCCCATGGATTGGGACGAGATGACCTCTAATTAAGAGGACATCAAGATAGTCTATTGCTGGTCATGGAATTTGATCAAGCACTTTATCGATGACACCCCTTAAGCACAATGGGTATACCAGATGGAGAGACTTCGTTCGCGACTGTACGAACTGTGCGCTGGGGTAGTAGATGCCCAGTGTCCCCACATGATTGTCTGAAAAATCATGGTATAGAAGATCTGTGAATATGACTGCGACCTTAGTGTGGGTTAGCAGCAAAGAAAATAGGTGAACATGAAGAATCTCTAGGAGGTAGAAAACGAGATTCAATGGTTGCACATCCGGGAAGATGAACATTCTTCTTCCCTCAACGCACAGTCATATATTATATCACAGCTGAAGGCCTAGCTAGCGGAGGCCGAAGAGCACATGAGGAAAGCCTCCAAAGAGATGACAATTATCCTAACCAATGAGAAGCAGGCCCAGATCACAGCTGACGAACTACGCCCCATCACTATCGAGGAGGAGAGGGAACTGAATAGGCAATAGAAAATCCTGGACACCACCAGCCAGAGGGTGGTAGAGCTGCAACACTCTTTTGATGGGGTCAACTTGTCCATGGGAGGGGTCGATCCTCGGGTAATGTGATGCATTTAACTTTTGAATGCACCTTCATGTTTTTGACTAATCATTATAGATGCATGCATGAGTTTTTTTATTCATTTTTGGTCTACTACACTTCTGTTAAATTCATGGATCATCCAGCGATCAGTCCCTAAGCTCACGTAGGTCGGGCCTAATGCGAGAAACAAGGGATGACCACCTTGTCATTTCATCCGAATATAAGAGTTCAAACCAAGCTTCAAGAATCAAGGTTTTTAACAACCAATACGGATTTTCGGGAAGCAAGGGAGAGGCTCGACTAGAGGACAAAGACCTCAGAACAATCAATGAGCCGTCTTCCCAATGTGTTCTAGTGCACGAGCGGGGTAACACTAGGGGAATTTGAAATCAACCCAAACATAAGGGAGTGGAAAGTTTGAATCACAATACCCCAGATTCGGAACACTATGAGTGTGGCATGGAAATGAAGGATAACAAGTAACCACATTCGAAATGAAGTATCCTTATTAGGTTATCCTGAAATGGAGATAACAAACGAGGGATGGCCATTGACCATATTCAAAACATGGGGCCTAACTCGAAACTTCATCCATTGGTCTTCCAGAACGTTTGCCAAAGAAACTAGGTGAGCCATAGGCCGAGCATCCATACTATTAGGGGATTCTTTTAGACGTGAAAAGGACGAGGGTCTGAATAAAGGGCACACAAAGCATGGAGTGTTGAGTGATGGGTTTTCGAATGGAGTCCAACACTCTTGAAATAATGCCACCATTGTGGAAACACATTAGGTGGGTATATCTATCTGATCAGGGATCAAACATACTTCTGAGAAGGACCTCTCTGGTAAGGACTTGGAATGGTCTGCAGTTTCATGTCATACAAATGCGGATGATAGGTGTGTAGTTTAAACATTGTACAGTGAGGATGATGCACATAGTTTAAAGGTCATACTGTCTGGACCAGGATTGAGCCTAGGGGGGAAGAAGGCTTAATGAACCTAGGGCTGGGCCCAAGGTGAAATGCCTGGGCGTCTCTACGTATCCCATGAGGATGAGAATCAAGCCAAACGTAGTTCTTGAGATCACAGTTTAACATCATGCAGGATGATGAAACACATGTGTGGCATGGTTGTTCTAGTATATATCCTACCAAAACTACTAAGCCCATGTGATTCATGCTCGATGTGGGAAACAAGGAGTAGTGATGGGAATTTCCTAGCGCAAGAAGGCACATGTTAGGGGTGATGGGATTCTAGGTGAATGACGTCCAATAATGCCGACCCACCTACTTGACGCACCTTGACGCGCGAAGAGGTAAAGCCGAGTATGTTGGAATTCCACTAGAACATAAGGAAGTGGAAGTATGTGAATCATAATTCTCAATATATGGACCACAATGATGGTGGCGTGATGATAGGGGATAACTTTTTACCATGTTCTAATCACAATATCTATTTCGTATTAGCCTGGAATGGGGACATTCAAATGAGGGTCAACTGCTGACCATGTTCGAAACGTGGTACTTGTCGAAAATGTCATCTGAGGTCCGAAGGGACATTGGACTAAGACAATAGGTAAGCTAATGTGGCATGAGACCTGGCTGTAAAGGGGATCCCTTCAGATGTGGAATAGTATGAGGATCTAAATAATAGGCTCACGAATCTTGGACATGGAACGAGGGAATTTCCCTGGGAAAATTCCATACTTTGAGCTCTTTTCCACAATGCATATGAGTAAGACAATAAGATGTATCAGATAAAGGGAGTCAAGACCCCCTCTAAGGATAAGGGTCTTGATGTTTCACGCTTTCAACTTAATGGTCGTAGGATGGTCCATTAAGGGGGGATTGATTTAAGGGACTGTGCACAGGGTAGCGAAGTGGCCAAACGCGATGCGCAGTTCTTATAGGGAGATCTTAGTTTAGGTTATAGAACTCAGACCAAGTTGAAAAAAAGACATGGGGGGGGGTCACATGGAACGAATATTGAAAAACCCAATGTGAACGAGAATCCATGAGGTACTATCCACACTATATGTTCCCAAAGACATATCCCATGATATGCCTAGGCATTCCTATGTATCCCATGAGGATGGGAATCAAGAAATATGTAGTTCTTGAAGATGTTGTGTAGTTTAACATCTTACAACAAGGATGCAGAGTGGTCTTAGTTTATGGTCATAGAGCTCGGAACATGAATAATTGGAAGAGGGAGACACGTGGTGAAGTAATCACTAAAACCTAATGTGAATGAGGACGGTAAGAGTCTATATCACCACAATGTGCTCTCTGAGAGAGTTCTAAGTCAGGGGACCAAAAATGAAAGTTTGGTTGGGCCCAAGGAAAAGTTCCCAAACATTCCTATGTACCCCATGCAAATGGGAATCAAGAAATACATAGTTTTATGTCTGGACCTTTCACCAAAAGAATTTACATTTGATAGATCTTGTTTTTCCTTTAGGATGAATGTGTTTTTTTTGTGAAGTGACAGATGTAGGATAGAAAGGCCAACCATTTCCACAAGAATCAAGGCATATGCAAGCATTGAAAAATGGTATTGTGGGTGACCAATACTAAACATGATGTCCCCGCAAGTGAGGACACCCTGATGCAATGTTGTTTCTCATCGTATGGATAGGACAATAATGTCACAGTTTAGGGTCATGTGATGGGACAAACCATTCACTTTAACATCGTGAAGTATAGACGTAATAGTTTAAAGTCATGTGGGACTAGGCAAAATATTTTAGATTCATATGGCCCAGACATATGAAAGTGATATGAGGTTCAAGATGGAATGTGCACGGTGTGATAAAGCATACCCGACATGAATGAGGATGAGACCCACATCACACTGCATGTGATTTCAAGAAAGAAACCTTGAGCCGAGGGGTCAAAAAAGGTAAGAGAATATGGTGTAGGAGAGACTATATCTTAGTTGAGATGTACCCAAAGATGAGATGTCTGGGCATTCCTACGTATCCCATGAAGATGAAAATAAAGCCATATGTAGTTCTAGAAAGTGCATTTTAACATCATGCAAGACAACATACAGTTTAATGTCATGCAGGACATCATACAGTTTAATGTCATGTGGGACATAAGGTAGGAGGGACTAGCTCCTTGAAGGGGAGTACATGGTGCAATTATTATAAATTCGATGTGAATGAAGGTATAAGCCCACATATTCCACACCATGTGGTACTATAAGATTCGGGGACTAAAAGTCAGAATAGAAAAGAAAAATTAGTGGAACTCGAGCTGGACCCAAAGACGAGATGTTTGGGAATTTTTACATATCCCATAAGGATGGGAATCAAGCCATATGTAGTTATAAAGAGGGGACGTATAAAGAGATCTTAGTTTAAGGTCTTAGAGCTCAGACCATGGAGAAGAAAAACTCTTCAAAGTAGGAACAGACCTTGATCCAATCCCTAAGCCCACGTGAGTCAAACTCAGTGTGGGAAACAAGGGTTGAAGGAGCCTTTGCAACACATGTAATACACATAAAGGGGAAGTCAGTGCAGAGCCCCGAACAATTCCTCACTACGGATTTGTCCTCCTAATGTGAAAATTCCCACTGAGGGATAATACCAAGAGTGTCAAAATTTCATTTGAACATGATGGGGTGGAAAATGATTTGAATCATGTAACCAAAATTTAAGGCTTGATGGGGTTGGCATGAAGATGGAGGATGACTGTTGACCGTATTCAAAGCACATCATCCATATTGTCTGACCTGAAATAGGAACAACAAATGAGCATTGACCACTGAATGTATTTGCAACATGGGACTTGTATCAATTGATTGTTCAAAACCCTCGATGACGTTGGCCCGTAATGGTAGGAGAGCCCTTGGTCCGAGCATCCATGCCATTTGGGGGTCCCTTCGGATGTGAAATATAATGTAATCCCGAATAAATGGGAACACGAAGCTTGAAAAATGGGTGAAAACATGTCCAGGTAGAATTTGACACTCTAGGCTCTGAACCATAGTACTTGTGGGCACATTGGTGAATCACTGAAGAGGGTCGAAGGACCCAATTTAAGAGAATATGAATTGAAAAGATGAGTGTATGGAAAGGGAGTTAAGGGTGCTTAGGAGAGAGAGGTATGTGGAATGGTTGTTACAAACCCAATGTGAATGGGGACATAAGACCATAACACACCATATAACCCTCTCCTGGAATAAAGTAGGTCAAGGGGCCATGATGATAGGGAGGTCACTAATAGATGGGGTTAGACCCAAAGAATACACATTCGGGCAGTCCTACGTATCCCATAAGGATGGGAATCAAGCCACACGTAGTTCTAGAGAAGGATGATGTGCATTTTATCATCATGCAGTAAGGATGAAAATAAGGGAAAGATACCCCAATGAGGGACGTGTATGACACGGTGAGTAACCTGACACGAATGAGGACATAATCCCATACCACACCATACAATCCTAAGTGAGAACTTGGGCTAGGGGCCCGAGAAGGCCGAGGGACCAGAGGCTGGGCCATGGATAGAATGTCACAACCATGTTGCAGTTTAACATCTTGTAGTGAGGAAGATGGCGATCTTTAGTTTAAGGTCATAGATCTTGGACCATAGATTCCTAGTTTAACGTCATATTCATGGGAAATCTGAGTAAAGAGGGTGAATCATTGTGGCTGTAGAAAACCACAAAATGACGATGATGATATAGGATAGTTGTTGACTATGTTCACAACACAATATTCGTATCTATGTGATCGTAGGTTGTGGAAAACAATTGAGCATTGACCGTTGACCATATTCACAACATAGGACTTGTATCAATTTTTCGCTCACAATCCTCAAGGGTGATAGCCCGTAATGGTAGGAGAGCCCTTGGGCTGAGAATTCATGCCATTCGGGGGTCCTTTTGGATATAGAAGATGATGGAAATCCAAATGATGTGGCTCACAAAGCATGGCAGGGCCCGTGCTTGCAGAAAGGATGATAAACCGAGGGATGTCTCAAATGGGGGATGTGCAGCATGGAAAAATAGCCCGACGCAAATACAGACATGATTCCATACCACATCGCACACTCCTAAATTTGAACTCAGGCTAGAGGGGCGAAAGGGTCGAGGGACCTGAGGCTGGGCATCCTAGCCAACTGTAGCCAAATGACCTATTATGTGGGTATTTCCTTACTTAAACTTCTAAGCACACATAAGCAATTCTCGGTGTGGGAAACAAGGAGTAGTACTAGGATCTCCCCATCACATAAGGGTCCGATAGATGGAATCACACTCATGCCTGAGGCAGGCCGAATCTTGAAGAGACAGTGGGGTATAATGATCCACTACACTCCATTTTTGGGACATATAAAGGTTATAACAATGACAAAGGATATCTGTTGACCAGGTTCAAAACACAACATCCATATCGTGTGACCTGAAATGGGAACAAAAAATGAGCATTTACTGCTGACCATATTCGCAACGCGGGACTTGTATCAATTTTTTGTTCGAAATCCTTGAGGGTGTTGGCCCGAAATGATAGGATAGCCCTTAGTCTAAGTATGAATATCATTCAGGGGCCCTTTTGGTAGTGAAAGATAATGAAAAACTTGATGATGGAGTATGTGGAGCATAAATGTTCCCATGGAACTTAAAGTCAATATAGATAGTAGAAGAGGTGGGGATCTTCAGGGAGGAGGGATACACGGTATAGTCATGATGAACTCAATGTGTATGATAGAAAAATATTGTACCACACCATGTGCTTCGACCCAATGGGGGGTCCTGAAGTTTGGTTATGGGCCTACAGATGAAATATTCAGGTGTTCCTACATATCCCATAAAGATGGGAATCAAGCCATATATAGTTCTGAAGGCCATGCAGTTTAATGTCAGGTGGTGAGGATGTGGGAGGATAGAATAATGAGGTAGGGAACATGGTGAAATCATTGTAATTCTGACATGAGTGGGGCCAAAGAAGACTATATGACACCATGTGGGATCCTCCAAGAGAACTACACCCAGATGGGATAGTCAAAGAGGACACTGGGGCTGGACTCGAGATGAGGCGTCTGAGCGTTCCTATGTATCCCATGAGGATGGAAATCAAGCCATACGTAGTTACTGCGGTTTAACATCTTATAGGGAGACACGTAGTTTAATTTCATAAGGGACTACATACAATTTAGCATTATGCGGGATGACATACAATTTAGTTTCATGTGGGATGACATATAGTTTAAGGTCATGTAGGACTGGACGGTTTATGGTCATGTAGGACCTAATAGTTTAAGGTCATGTTGGACCACAATGCAGTTTGGGGTCGTCTGGGACCATACAGTTTAAGGTCATGTGGGACCATGTGACTCAGACAAAGTATTTCTAGAGGAAATTGGCATTGGTGGGAGGAGTTATACGCTCACCATCCATGGTAACCAGGGAGTATGCGCCATTGGAGTAAACCTTGTGAATGATGTAAGGTCATTCCCATTTGGGCTCCAACTTGGGTGGTTTTCTGCCAGGTATCATTGTTGTTCTCAATGATAACACCAAGTTTCCTTGCAAGAAGGATCAGAGGCAAAATTTATTGTTGAAATCTCTAATTATCCTGTTCTGATGCCTTTCCAGATTGTGCAGGGCACGAAGCCTATTCTCATCATGTGCTTCCAACTCAGCCAGACATATTTCAACTACTTTATCTGGTTCTTTCTGATCATAGATAGTTTTGTTCAATGAGGGAAATTGAATCTCTATGGGTAGGATGACCTTCGTTCTATACACCAGGGAATATGGGGTCACCTGGGTGGAATTAAAAGTCATCTTCCGATAAGAAAAAAGGGTGTTGGGGAGATTGTTCAGACAAATATTCTTGTTTTGACCAACTATTTTCTGTAGAATGTTAGAGAGGGTTTTTTTTTGAATGCCTCAATCAATCCATTTGATTGTTCATGATAACGGGAGGTATGGTTAGAACGGATGTTGTACTTAGCGTACAGTTTCTTCATCTCAACTGCCTGGAAGTTTGTGCTGTTATCGGTGAGGATGGCGTGAGGGACTCCAAATTGGTAGATAATGTTGGAGATCACAAATTTATCGATGGAACGGGTCGTGACCTCCTTGAGTGGAACTGCCTCTGCCCACTTGGAGAATAAATCTGTACCAGTCAGGATGAATCTGCACTGGTGAGCTGTCACTATTGGATATGGTCCCATGACATCGAGTCCTCATACCACAAATTTCCAAGAGTACTTGGTGGAGTGGAGAGGCTTTGGCGACCGATGCATGAAGTTATCATGAATTTGGCACGCATGACACCTTTTGGAGAACATGATGCATTCATGGATCATAGAGGGCCAAAAGTACCCCAATCTCTATATCTGGTGAGATAGTTTCAACCTGGTCTGATGAGCCTCACAAGAACCGGCATGAACCACTTGCATGACTTGGGAAATCTCAGCTCCTTGAATGCAACGAAGGAGGACCCCATCAAACCTGCACTTGTGTAGGATCTGCTCACGACCAGGGACATCCTAGAGGGTAAACTGTAACGTGCGGTGTCAGATTCACTCGCACTCAGCCCGATCTTCTAGGAAATTGCCATTCTAGAGATACTCAACAAAGGAGGTTCTCTGGTCAGGAGTCACTTCAATCACTGCATCAAGGGGACCTGAGGTTCTTGACGTGGAGGCGCCGGTGGTAAGGTGGCTTACCTACGGGCTGTCATCTTCACCTGGAGTGATGGGAGCAATGACTCTCTGGTGTGCCACATGGATAATTAGATCATCCTGTTCGAGCTCTAAAAGTGACGCTGCTAGGCCGACCAGGGTGTTAGATCGACCGTTCTGAGATCGAGGGACATGTGTAACTTCTGGATGAGATGGGAACTGAGCTATTAGCTAGAGAGTGCATTCCAAAAATGGTACGAGCTCTGGATTTCTGATGAAATAGTCATTGTTGATCTGCTTGATGACTAGTTTTGAGTCCCCTTTCACATGAAAATGGGGAACATCTCTCTCGAGAGCCAGATTGAGGCCAGTAATGAGATCCTGATACTCTACCTCATTGTTGGTGAAACCTTCTGACAATAAGAATGATTATGGAATACCAACTTGTGTTGGGGTAATGAAGACGATACCTAGACCTACTCTGTTGACTCTGGGGTCATTGAGCCTTCTCCCGGTGGGGCTCTAGGAAGCACCATCAAAGTGAATTTTACAACACAGGATGGGTTGGTCTACTGATAGGATTTCCTCATCAAGAAAATCAAGGTCTAGAGACTGGTCTATGGGGGATGGATGAGTAGAAAGGAAGTCTGCCAATGCTTTCACATTAATATCCTTCTGGGGGAAAAACCTGACGTCTAACTACTAGAGAATCACTGCCCACCGAGCTAGATGACCTATCAATATGGGGCAGTTCAGAATGTACTTCAGGGGATCTACTCGGGACACCATCTACACGTCGTGGTGCTGCAAGTAATGTCACAATTTCTATACTGTGAATACCAGTGCAAGGAATCTTTTCTCGATAGGGGAGTATCAGGTATCCATATCAAAGAGCATGTGACTGAGGTATTAGAGGCTATTCTCTATTCCCTAATTGTTCTTCTGGGTGAGAAGGGTGACGATAGATTTCTCCAGGGCAGTCACATAAAGGACCATCGGCTTTCCGGATATGGGTGGCATTAAAACCAGAGGCTGAAGCAGATAATTCTTGATTTCCTAAAAAGTAGTATGACACTCTTCATCCCACTCATAAATGATTCCTTTATTCATGATCCGATAAAATGGCTTACAATTTCCGGCCAAATTCATGATGAATCGGTGTATGTAGGCTAAGTGGCCTTGGAAACCTCAAAGCTCCTGAATGTGGATTGGAAGAGACATCTGTTTGATGGACTTAGTCTTCACTGGGTCGATCTCAATGCCCCTGTATCTGATAAAGAAACTGTGAAACTTTCCAGAGGTGACCCCAATGGCACACTTCAATGGGTTCATCTTCTGGTGATGAGAATAGAGGAAGACGATCACTTTATCATGGTCTTCAATATGGTCCTGGCACTACCGAGATTTGACCACCAGATCATCCACATAACATTCCACTAATGTTCAGTGTATTAGCTTAAATATGTGATGTATAGCCCGATGATAGGTGAAACCTTCATTATTTAAACCTAAGGGCATGACTTGGTAACAGAAAGTACCTTGTGGTTCCTTGAAGGTTGTATACTCCTCATCTTCGGAGGACATTTGGATCTGGTTATACCCAGAGTGCCCATCCATGAAGTTGAGGGCTTGGAACCCAACTATAGTGTTGATCAACAATTCTGTCATAGGAAGGGTAAAATCATCTTTCGGACAGTGATAGTTGAGATCCCGGAAGTCGATGCAGACACTGATTTTTCTGTTCTTCTTCCTGACTGGCACAATGTTGGAAAATCACTTGGGGCACTGGACCTCCTTGAAAAAATTTGCTCTGATGATCTTATCAACTTCTATCTCAACCATAGCACCGTGAGAAGGGTACATCTTTATGGGAGGCTGCTTGAGCCCACGATGATTTTCCAAGAGATTGAGGTAGTAGATGACTACCTGAGGATCTAGTCCTAAAATCTCATCATAACTCCTGGAAAATACAACATGGTGTTGTTTATGGAAGTTTATATACTTATTTTTCTCCTCAAGGGGCATGGAGGCACTGATCATTGTGGGTTTTGAGTCTGCCTTGCTATCGTGGTTCACTTGTACCAATTCTTCAACCGTGGTAGAGACACCCTATTCAAAGGCAGGGAGAGCATCCTCTAAATCATCTTCTTCACTTATAGAAGGGGGATCCTCAAAGAGAGGAGTTTCCTATGAGTTGGAAACTTCTGATGGGAGGTTGGTACTAGCCTGAGTGGTAGTGGACACTGCATCGGGGAACTCCTATGTTGCCGCAACCATAGCGATGAAGGTTATTGATCTGATACCATCTGGTCTTCTCCCTAGGGGCCAAACTTGATGATATCGAAGCAATAGTGACGTGTCAGCTTGAGATGGTTAATTCCTGCCTAGAAAAACAAGCAAGTATGATGTATTTTCATTGCCATGGGGTGAAAATCCCGATACCTTATGGGAGTAGGAGGCTTTGGGATCACCTGATCCTAGTTTTTGTAGGAGTATGAGGTGATATTTTGACGTCGCTTAGACATGGGAATGTATTACCCCTTAGTTCCATAAACAACAAAGAATTGTCCCATGCCCAGAGTTTTATCCTCTAATCGATGGATTGGAAAGACTTATGCATCATCTAGATCTACCCACAGATCGGTTGCAGCCGTAGCATGCTCGACCTCATTAGCCTGAATCTGCTTGTCATTGCTCCTATAATAGTAGACATCCAGATAGTAGTCTTCACAAGAGGAAAAGGGGGACGTGTCACCTTGAAGCATTCCCACTCGACCATTAAGGGAGTACTTAAGGAACTGGTGATATGATCAATGAATTTCCACATGTAGGTGGATCCACGATCTACCCATCAACACATTGTAAGCGGTGTCCTAAGAGAAAACCATAAAATCAGTGATGACAATTAGACCACTGAACTGGGTCTTCAAAAGGATCTTTCCAACTGGTGTCTGCTCTATCTTGTCATAACCTTGGATTATTAGGTCATAGGGACTCATATCATCCTCATAGAATACTAGTTTTCGTAGTGTTCGAGTCAGGATTAGGTTGATTCCAGAGCCCTGTGTTGACAAGACAGTGATGAACCCCCATGCCATTGAACTAGCCGGTGATGTACAATGGGTGAATGTTCCCATGTATGGGAGATCCTTCATCTTCTCTATATAATGAGATGATATCCTGGCATTTTTCATTCTCGGCCACCTTAGTATGAAAGGCTTCTGTGATTTCTACCTCCACCTCAAACTGGAGGGGGATTATTAAAGCCTCGACGAGGGCCTCACACATATCTGATGACAGGTGAAGGGCCTCAATGATGGAGATCTTTGCTGGAATGATGGAAAGATGTTTTAGAACATCATACTTTCATGCCAGGTGTGAACTTCTACTTACAATAGGTCTCTCTATGACAGGAGGTATGGTGGGCCCTACCGACTGGGCCGACGACTGACTGGTGCTAGGAATATCCTGCTTCTCACTAGTCAAAGCCTATGGAGTGGCTACCATATGATTTCTAGATGACTGAGATTGGACTATAGCAAAGCGTGGATGGTCATGACATGGTCAAGGTGGCTCTGCCTAATCCAACAACATGAATGATAGTGAAGGCGGACCTGATGTCACTGGATGATAAGGCTGCGTATGATGATCTTTGCACTGGGTCTACTACCTAGTTTCGGTAGCATGCATAGCCTATATAGAAGTGATGACTGAGGCACTCCAACGACCCATATTTTTGAGGCTTTGTCGACTCTGACGACGGCTGGGGATGTTGGGAGGACCTTCCTGGAACTCCTCGTCATCAGGAATTATGTAGGGGTTTACCAGCTCTATGGTATTAATTGAGGCATACCCTTGACCTTTGCTTGAAGAATCATCCACTACTGGATGGATTCTAGGAGGAATATTCATCTATGTAGGCATTAATTCACTAAGAGTATGAGATGACAATGGCATTGGCGGGGGACTTTATTTTCCCTTGCTCCGCTGGTGCCTGCTCTTTTGAGAAGGAGACTGCTGAGACGACGATGCATAAGTAGTAGATGGAACTTATGAAGGCTCTGGCCAATTCAGACATGCACTGATAACACTATAGGCACATGTGACTACTTTACGATCCATACAATCATCATACTTCTGGGACCTGTGGTTAGAAACCTGATGCCACTAGCCTTCGTTGTCACTGCTGCTTTCTGGCGTCACGAAGACACATGCCACCTGTGCCGGAGCTGGGCTTAAATGGACTATGTTGTTATCCACTTGGTCTTGAATCCAATATTTAAACACATAGAACTTTTTGTGGGTGTTCCCCAGGATTTGGTGATAGGGGTAGTAATTAGGGAGATCAGTGAGGTTCACCTCTTCTGGCCTCCTACACTCAGGAAAACGTACAATCCCCATCTCCAGGGCACTTCAAAAATAACCAAGGACTTATACCTCATTGAACAAGTAGGCATGTTTACTTCTATTTGGGAAGGGTGACCTTGGAGCCTGACCCTGGCACGGGGTTGGAGGTGCCTATCTAGGAGGGGGAACCTAGTTGTCTCGCCTAGGTGGTGGTGGCACATTGCGTGGGGGCACCTGCTGATTCTGAGGTGGGCGTTGCTGGGCCAGAGGCTGCGCCTGAGGTGGAGGGCCTCTGCAAGGATATGGAGGTGGCTCCACTAGTAACAACTCTAGTTTCCTTTGGGCCTTTATTTGATCCACTATGGAGGGCTCATCCTTGGAGGCCCCTATGGCGGGGATTGCAGGAGGCAACAAACATGCCTAGTTAGCCTGTTGTAAGGCTTCCTCTAGGTGCTGGACCTTATCATAGAAGTCTCAGAATCCCCCAGGGTAGTTTTGGGTGATCAGATAGGGGACCAGTTCTGTCTTGAAATTCCCTATGCACATCGTCAGTAGTTTCTCCTGAGTCAACATCATGTCAAGTGTGTATGTGAGCCCTTTCCATCGGGCGAAAAGTCTACAACGCACTCATAAGTCCTCTACTTGAACTTGAAGAGGTCCGTGATAATCATCTTCTAAGTGGTGGAACTAAACTAGTAGAAAATTTTCCTATGAAGATATTCCCAGTTGGCTACCGATCCGATGGGGATCTGGTTGTACGAGAAGAACATCGTCCCCTCCAATGTTTGTACTAAACACTAGAGTTTGGCGGCTTCTTGCTGCGCTGGAGTCCCCAACATAGGCCCACACCTTGAGATAAAGTAGGACAGGTGCTGTGGTGGGTCCCCTGTCCCATTTAGGGGATAAAAGGTGGGATTTCCAAAACCCGGGGGTGCTAGCATATCATCCACCCATGCCGAGTATGGCTTTCCATCAGATGGGATTGCCATCTGTCGAGTATTTAAAGCTTTGAGGCGGGTGATGAGTGCTACTATTGAATCATCTGTGTGGGAATTCATGTATTGATGGGGATCCCTGACCACCAGTGAGTTGACAGGTTCTTCAACATAATAAATAGGCCCAACGGATGGTGGAAAGACCTGTGGAGCAGCTGGGGGAACCTGAGCTGGGTCCCAAGGATTGTCATTTCATTCAGGAGGATTTGGTGACACATACCGTGCCCTCTTGCTGTAAGTTTCAACCTCAACCCTGTCTGCATGGGCAAGATGGTCAGGGTCACCTAGGGGCAGTTCCCCAAGGGAAAGTTGTGCCTACACCTACTGCCCTGTCCAAGGATCACAATAGTCTGGCTTTCACTCCACAACGCATTCATAAAGGAGGTCATCGACCATCTTCTTATGTTCGGAGAGTTGCTGATGTAGCATGACTTTTTTAGGATCATCTTACGACTTCTACACTGAGCCAGATGGGTGGGAGTTTTTGATGGATCTGAGGTGTTCATTTCCCTTGTTGGGATTCCGGCTGAGGATTAGTGCCTCGGTGGGCATGAGAAGACCTAGTAGATTTCTCTTCTAGAGAGTGAACCTTACCAATGGATCCAATAGTTGCGGCACTCCCTCGGGGGGTAAGTCCCCATCAAGGAGCTCCAACTCGTTATCTCCCTCTGATAGGTCATCCATGTTAACTGCGACCCTACCTAAAGGCATATCCTCTTTGTCTCCTGGAAAAACAGGTTGGCACCAGATGGAACTGAAATGGAGGGCCATGTACTGCCCCCAACCAAAGATTTTCACATGGGGAGAAGCCTCCTTGATTATCCTACAGAGCACATTGAAGCTCTAGATGCATCGTTGTTGGAGGGTCTTATGGCGTCTGGGTGACTCAGGGCGTTGGGCCACGGGGAGTGTGGCCAAATCAACCAAACGACATTGTTGCACAATATCTTTGAAATGCACTTGACTCTTGGGGTAGGCCACTCGTCTATGTAAAAGATGGAAATGGGTCTCCTAGAGGGTCTGGAGAAAGCATCCAACCTCCTCCTAAGTTAGTGCTTCTGGTGCCCTAAAATTTGGCATTGCAACTGGCCAGAACATCTCTGGGAAATGGTCCACTGCGATAATATGCCACAAGCTCCTTGGTCCATGTTCAGGGTCTGGCCATTCATTTCCCCACTCATCTACTAGAAGTGGTTGGAGAACCAGTAGTGGTACTGATGAAAACCGTTGAGATGGAAGGCTAGCCAGTGGAGAATACATTGAGCGAGTTGACAAACCACCACATCTCAGGCTATCCTCCGAAGAGTGTAGTGGCTTAGTCACTACATCACGGTAAGGTGGGCTGACGACCGCAGTTTCTGGAATAGGGACTATGGCTATTGGAAGTGAACCACACTACTTCTCATCCACCATTGGTCCCCAAAATAGCTCTTTGTGATCTCTAATTGAGGTAGAGAGTGCTTCTCGTGATGATGGTGGAGATTTCATGACTGTAACCTGTGGAGTTGCCAAATTTTCTTCCTCCTGGATATACCTATGGAGGGAGGCAAGAATCTGATGGACCTCACATTCTGGAAGTATGAGGCTGATGCGCCTTGTTCTTGCCCCGACCCTTGAAACAGAGGATCTAGGTGAGGGTTCTGTCACTGAGTCTCATTCCGCCACAACATCTGAGAATCAAACAGTTTAATCTCAGTCTGAATCTTCTCAGTGTTCTTTTTATGGAAGTGATGACCTTCCCTCCTACCCTAGGATGGTTCTTTAGGATAGGGTATATTTCCAGCACTAGGAGGTCCTTCGGCCGTACTGGTGCTAGGGTGGGGAGGACTTCCTCTTGAGTGAGCTGGGGTGCGAGGAGCACCTGGATATATATCAAAGGGAACACGGGGAGGACCTTCATGTCCACCAGATGGTGTGCAGAGAGGACCTCCGCCAGAAATTTTGGAGTGGGTAAGACCTCCACCGGAGCTGATAGGATCATGGGTGGGACCTCCATGATTTATTCCCCTGGCAGAGTCAGCACGAGGAGGGTCCTCATACTCGTCAAGCCGAACACGAGTAGGACCTCTGTGATGGGTGACAATGAAGCAAAGCTGGATTTTACCCCTGTGATTTCTGAGGTGATGGGGGCCTTTGTCAGCTATTGTAAATACATGGGGAATCCCCCCATAATAGATATTGACCAAATTCATAACATCTCTATATCGGTTGTCTATGGAAGGAGGAATGACCCCATACCTGATGTAATGAGCATAGAAGAGGCTTCTGTATTGAGTGTCACTACCATGGGGAGGACCCTAATTCATATTGAAGGCAGCATGAGGTGGACCTCCATGCCGATCTTGGAAGCAGGGAGGACTCTCATTCTTCATGGTGGCAGTACAGGGAGGACCTCCGTACTGGGTGTCACTGTTGCAGGTCAGTCTGCGGCAGGTGCTCCCTGTGCTGGTGGTTGAGAGAGTCAACCCAGCCTGCTCGTGGGGTAGTTGGGGCCTCGATCTAGGCTAGATATATAAGTTCCCCTACTCAGTGTTCAAAGAAGGCTGATGATACACATCAGTGGTAGCTCGGTCCACAATAGTTGCTGACGTTGACGCCCCTTGGTGGGCGTCCTCCTCAACCCCCGCCCGATGCTGGCGTTGGGTCAGCCGGACCGGGGCCAGTGGTGTAGGTATATATCTTACCTGCTCTTCAGCCCATGGGATTGGGTGGTGGCACTAAAGAGACCTAGTGGGGTCCCTCCTTGGGGTCCCCTGGAATGGCATCTCGGTCGGGCATGCCCAGACATCCCCTACCTTGTCAGCGTAGGGGAGGGAGTCATTGAGGAATTCCGAGGAGAGGATCCCAAAATGATTGTATGTTGGGCTGGGTAGTAGTGGATCCTTGCGTGACCCTTGGGGGTGGTAGTGGAAATGAGTCACAGATGCCTCTAAATCATGGCGGGCCATATCCCGAGTCGGGATAATTCCCTCTTCCTCATATCAGCATATGAGGTCATTTATCAGCCTTCATTGTATGAATTCATAAGGGGAAATGGGGCATCAACAACTAACAGTTGTGGTTGTGGAAGATGTCATAGAAGCGGTGGAGCCATGTGGGACCTTCTGTGTTGGCATTACCTCTTCCCCTTCGTCGGTGGGTCGGTGGAGATCAGATTCCTGATGTAGTAGCTTGGTTCCTTGAAAGCTAGGAGATTAAACCATTAGTACTGAAACAAATAAATCGACATCTAATTCACTAGAGCCATTCTATCTCCCATGGCTAGTAAGAAGGATCCACATTGACAACATCGCAGACCGGGATGTCCAATGTTTAACTACCCCAACTTCTGGTGAGTTTCATGCCAGGCCCACTATTTTCGTGGTGGGACCCGGTGCTGAATAACTGGATCCGGTGACATGCTAGTCTACTGATGTATCAAACGCTACTAATCTCCACATTGAGGATAAGAAATTCACATTAGGTTCACCATTTCTATTTTCGACGCTTTCCACCAGGGCGCACACATCCATCCATTTGGGGAGGATGAGGACGCGCTGAATGTTTCCTTACATTCTCACTTTCCAAAGGTGTGCAACATCCATCGCTTATTCAGTGACGTTTGCTCCTTGATCAAAAAAGGATGATGGGATGTCGGTTCCTCATCAGAACTCGTCACCTAGTCCGGGTCTCCCTTATAGATTAAGATGTTTTTCATGAAACTCTTCCCAGTGCCATATCTTCATGGAAACCGGTTAATTACACTGCTTCTGTTAGGACATTCCAAGGGGTCCAGTCAGAGCAACAACCTTTGGTCAGGGGAGTAGTCACATTTGACATCACTGGCATGTCTGGATGTGGTAACACTAGTGCGTCTGGGTTTCTTCCCGTTATTATAGGGCTTCTTGAGGTCGTAGAAGCCCGAGGCATCCCACATCGAATGCGAGGAATTATATGCCATAGGCATGTATCTGTGGTTTTCCTCAGCTTCCCATGCTTAAAAAAGGGTATGTCGCGGGTTTAACGTATAGCAGAGATGGATCAGACTGATCAGAATACCGATGGGAGTGGATCAGATGGGTGAAACCCCTATAGGACACACTTATATTGGGTCCAACACGTGGTTCGTTACCGGATTGTTGCTAAAGGGAATGGGAAATGAGGTGGCATGATCCCACCAGGATGTGGCGGCCGGGGTAAGAATCAAGATGGATAATGGATGGTTAAGTGAGGTAGATGGAAAATGATATGGAGTCAACTTGAGGGCGATGGTGATGTTGGGATTGAGCCTTGAAGAGACCTCCTACGTATCCACGTGGCAGGGAATCAAAGTCCACATAGTTCAGGATGGGGGTATAGAATCGGGGTGTGCACAGAGGATAGCGATTCGATAATATACGAGGGATTACATGTGGTTAGCAGCCCGAGGTTGGTCTTACGTCATTGGGGTAGACTAGAGATGTGAGTCCCAATGAAATGGACGACAATGGATTACCATAAATTGTAGAGTACAACGGCTTACCACTGGATGGGATTGACAACGACTTACCACTGAATGAGATTGACAATGGCTTACCACTGAATGGGGATCACAATGGATTACAACTAGATGGGATTAAAAATCGCTTAACACTAAAATAGAATCATAATAGATTACCATTTTCTGAGGATCACAATGTCTTACTGCTGAATAGGGAATAGTTTAGTGTCACACAGGAAAAAAAGTGTGTACAGTTTAACGTCATGCAGGACGGGGGTGAACCGACGTGAAATGGTCGGAAGCAATGGGTGTTGGTCTTGAACCTCGTGAAGGCTTCCTATGTACCTTGCCTTAGAAAGGATCAAAGTCCACGTAGTTTGGAAGGATGATTTGGTGAACCGACGTGAAGATGGTCGGGACCAATGGATGGTGGGCTTGAACCTCAGGGAGGCTTCCTATGTACCTTGCCTTGGCAAGGATCAATGTCAACGTAGTTACAGTGGTGGGGACCGATGTGAAGGGGGTCAGAACCAATAAATGGTGTCTTGAACCTTAGGGAGGCTTCCTACGTACCTTTACTTGGAAAAGATAAAATTCTACATAGATCAGGAGGAGTAGGAACTAATGTGAAGGTGGTTGAAACCAATAGATAGTGGGCTTGAACCTTAGGGAATATTCCTACTTACCTTGCCTTGGCAGGGATCAAAGTCCACGTAGTTCAGGAGGTGGGAACTGACATGAAGGGGATCGGAACCAATAGATGGTGGGCTTGAACCTGAGGGAGGCTTCCTACATACCTTGATTTGGCAAGGATCGACGTCCATGTAGTTGAGAAAGAGTTAGAACCGACTTGAAAGGGGGGGTCGGAACCAATGGATGGTGGGCTTGAACCTCGGGGAGGATTACTATGTACCTTGCCTTGGAAAGGATCAAATTCCACGTAGTTTAGAAGGAGTGTTTGCGGCTTACACTCTAGGATGATCAGAGAGGATTCCATGGTTGGTGCTTTCCCTAAGCTCACGTGATTCATGCTCAGTGTGAGAAACAAGAGGTAGAAAAGACCTGATGATCACATCACGAAAGGTGCATCCATGGGAAGTGGAATGAGGCTGACATGTAGTTAGTGTACCAACATGTAAACAGGGGCTTATTCTTGGTTAGAAGCCCAGGGAGATGGTGATTGGGACTTAATATTGGGTGGAGGCTCAGTGGTGACAAATCCCAAAGGAATAGGGATTAGGAATCGAGGAAGAGAGGGCTCTGATTCCCTTACCCCCTCTCTAGTCCTTGGGACCGATGAAGAAAGGAGGATCATAGATGCTACCTCCTGCAAGAAAGGATATGTGATTACACCAAGGTGGTTTCCCTTTCCCTTCAGATAGATTCCGCTCCGATAAAGGATGATATCATTCCATGTGAGGGATGATCTCACTTTTATGGAGACCAGTGGGCGTAGAAAATGTCTGAGATGGGGCACCCCGCGTATGATGCACAGGGCGAGGCCAAAGTTTAACATCATGTGCTGAGGATGATGGTTCTTGGCAGTTTAACATCCTGTATCTCGGATGATGTGGGTTCTCTCCACACCCCTAGGACTTATATAACTGATACCCTCCCACCCTTGAGGAAGGGAAGGAATAAACAATTCCGTGGTGAATGGGTGTTATAGAGTGATCCATTGAGAGGCCCACGTTAACGTGGCTATGTGAGGAAACAATAGACGTTAGCATGCCTATGAAAAAAATCATGATGTGAAGAAAAGAAATAGGAAGAACCACCCAAGGGATCTTGAAATTACTTTGTGAAAACCTGGAGGGTCGCATGAGAAAAGGAGTTGCGGAGAAAATGGGTTCATAGGTAGAATCCTCATGAAGATCTGGTGGTCCATGTAGTAGAGGGGCTTTGTGAAGTGAAGTTTCCTAGCCTAGGAATAGGGCATTGGTGCACATATAAGGTGCTTCTCAAAGTGGAAAGGTGTTCGCAGAGCAGGGATTTGCAAACCAAGGGTGCCCTGTGAAGCATAGTATTGCGAAGCAACATGTTTTGTGAAGCATAGTGACCCTGCCTTAGCATGTGGATCACATGTTCATGGAGCGTACTTCGCAAATCATAAGTGCTCCATGAAGACCCAAGTCCCCTTGGGGATCCCCTTCCTTCGCGGAGGCCTGTGGGATCCACAAAGGGAATCCCTCTTTGAAGAGTGGTTGAATTAAAACCAAGGGAGAGGTATTTGTGAAGCTAAATTACCTTGAGGAGATCATGGTTTGCAGAGTAGAATTTGCTTCATGATTTGAGAGATAAGAAGGTGAAAGGTTGGAGGATCTATCCTTTGGTATCGAGGGGAACCCGGTATTTATAGGAAAGAGGTGTCATAAAGAAGAGTTTGCTGAGCATGAAGACACGTGGAATTTTTTCATAATCACGAACCTCCTTGCTTCGCGGCGGGTTCGCAAACGTCAAAGGGGCTCACGGAGCCTCCTTCCTCCTTGCTCTGTGGAGGGTTCGTAAACGTCAAAAGGTATCACGGAGCCTCCCGCCTAGTTTCTCTGTGGCGGGTTCACAAATTTCAAAGGGGCTCGTGGATCCTCCCACCCACTTCCTATGTGGTAGGTTCCAAACGTTGAAGGGGCTCATGGAGCCTCCCTCCTCCTTGCTCCACGATGGGTTTGCAAGCATCAAAGGGGATCACGGAACCTCCCACCTCCCTTCTCCAAAATCCCTTCATGGAGGGGAAGCTTTGTGTCGACCGCAGATATTAGAGTTCTCTGCAAAAAAGATTCTCAAGGTAGCCTTTAAGGATTTCCGTTTTTCTTGTTCTTACCAAATTCTGGTGCCAACAGATATATTGCTGGATGTGGTTGTTTGGCTGTGCTTTTGGGGGAAGCGAGGTGACAGTTTGTTTGGCCATGACTTTGGGGTAGAAATGTGAGGTTGTTGGGGATAAAAAGTTTTTTTTGATATGTGGTTATGTTGTGATAGATTCTTGAGTAGTGATGGAATTAATAAATAATGGTGTAATAATGTTGGGAATGTCTTGGGTTAGTTTGGTTATTTAGATGAAGGTGGTTAATGAAATATTAAATGATGGGTTGTGTGATTAAATGAGGTTGATTATAAATAATGAAATGAATGAGTGTTGAATGTATATGGAATTTGAAGTTTCTTTAATTTATCAGGGCTCTTAACCCTAAGAAATGATTATTACATATACTAAAAAATATATCTATAGGTGGCATCAAAAGTGACGGTGTTGTGAGTCATTTTTTTTGTTTATGAGCCCATAGGTTGGGATATAGTGTTTTATACCATAAATATATTTTTATATTATTTTTATTTCTACATAAACCCCACCTAAGTTGATAACTATGTTCCAAACACCCGAATCGGCACTCAGGGGGTGTCTTTCCCAACATCCAGTGAGGACTACGGATGCCCGAGTACCAGCTCTTTCCCACTCACTCTTCTAGGAGATGTAGGTATGGAATATGATATAATGGATGGGGGTTTGTTATTTCTTTAGATGGTGGTTGTGATGGAATAAGTGTCTTCAGGTGAGATATGATATCCCATGTGTTTTACAGGTGAGGTGGTTTGTGTTGTTCTAGGTGTCTTCGGGATGAGATGTGATGCGATGTGTTTTGAGGCCTAGGTGTGTGTGCGTGGGATGTGTGAGGCCCAGGTGTGTGAGGTAGGGATGTGTTGTGAGGACCAAGTCTGTGCGGGTGGGATGTTTTTTGATACCCAGGTGTGTACGAGCAAGATGTGATGTGTTATATATAAGGGATGGGAGTGCCAAGACATACGATGTTGGGCGAGAATGACATACCAGTGGGAAAGTGGTGCGAGGTACCCTATCATCGATGTGATTTAATTTTTTTATATTACTTGACTTGAGTTACATGGTGAGTGTTCCTTGGTGAGATTGGGATGGTTAGTATACCTATTTAGGTGCTATTTGGTTTTGTTGTTTTCTCACAAGAGCTTTAGTATGCTTATTTCACATTTGCATGAGAGACTTTGGTTTTCCTACTGAGTATACTTTTATGATCACTCAATGTATATAAACTTGTTTTTAGGTTTGTAGGAGAATTTCATGGACTGTGCTGGGCATTACTATCTCATACCTTTGGACAACTACTGTGTCGCTACCTTATCTTTTCTTTTGGGTATTTACTTTGAAGACTTTATTGTATTTGTATCAGTTATACTTTTTGCATGCACGTGGGATGGTTTTGGACTTTTTATTTTATATTATGCCTTATAGTTTTTTTGTATGATTCATTTGATATCCTAATATTGTTTCTTATAAAGGTTAATGCCTCCCATATTGTGAAATTTTTATACCCTTGGTGCTAGTTTCCAACTCAGGGACTACTGGAGGCGAGACTTAGGGGTCATTATCTATATCACTTCATTGCGGTATCTTTGGAGGGAGGAGGTCATGATAGAGTGGTATCAGAGGATGAAGTTTGAGATATAGGATAGAGTTGGAGTTAGGCACAGTAAGGGTTGCATGGGATGGTATGGAAATAGTGTCAGTTGACCTTGGTATGTGAGATGGTCTAGGAATACTGACTAGGACACTAGATTTTAGAGCCCCCTGATCCAGTGCATGGATTCTGAGCTTATTGAGAGACTAAGTGAGATGGATTTGATTATAGGGTATAGACCTAGGAAAGGTACATTCATCATAATGACTTGCGTTCTTGTTTGAATTGGGTTATTTTGGGAAGGTTAAAATGGATAAAATGAATACAATGAATTAAAATAAATCATAATGAAACTTCATACTACTGGGATTAGGAATTCTTTGTTTACCTTTCCTCTATGGATCCTGCGAATCATCCGCATGAGGTTTAGGTAGTGGAGGTTTGGTAGGATGATTTGGTTGAACGTTGTAGGGTTGATCTAGTTGAGGAGGATGACTAGTGGCAGAGGATATTGAATGCTTTCCAATGGCATACTTTGGGAAAGTATGAGGGAATTATTTCAGATGTGGAGACAAAGAGTTGGCTAGAGGAGATAGAGATTTATTTTAGTTTGATCTAGGCCCTAACAGAGTACCGAGTTCCTCTACCAACCAGCTAGATATGAGAAGCTACACATCAGCGGTGTATGCTGTATCCAAGAGAGCGGAAGGTGGAATACGTTTTTTGGGATGAATTCGAGAAGGTTTTCCAAGAAGATTTCCTTTTATCAACCATGAAGGTAGTAAATATACAGGAATGTATTTCTCTTCAGTATGGGAGCATGTCAATGTGGGAGCTGGGAATCAAGTTCAAAGACCTTATGTATTTTCCCCAAACCTTTTTCCAAATGAAGATTCTCCTGTGAGATGTCTTGAGGAGGCACTCCGTCCTTCTATCCAGTATGTAATTACTCCTTTTACATTGCCAACTTATTTTGAGGTTCAAAAGAAGGAATATTTGATCGATTGGATTCACTCATGAGGAGGACTACCATTATAGGGGAGCCAATAGAGTTCTTCTAGAGGAATAGTTTTCAGTTATAGATCTCAGGTGCCTGGAACTTCAAGGTTTCAACTGGAAAGGAGTTGACCTCAGTAGCTTCCCTTCCAGACTTTTTTTGTCAGTGGTTTCTGTTTTTTCTTGGGGGATTTTTACCAATGTGTTTTGGTTGTGGGGTTTGTGTTCATCACCAGAGGAAGTGCTCAGTAGTTCCCTAAGCTCAGTTTGGTGGAGTTTGATTGGTTTAACACCAATCTTAGTAGCAGTTTCTAGTAAGACTATTTCAGTAGTAGGGGCGGCAGGTTTTTGGTTCACCAAGGAGAGATGGGTGGGTAGAGGCTGACCTTAGAATGTTCCTCGTGTTCAGGTACTGCAACATAAGCACGTTTGTGGAGGTGGTTGTCAGCAAAGAGGCATAGGAGCTGGGCGTGATCAGTTTCACACAGTGGAGGCAGCGATTCCTAAAGGGCCAGAGATTATTAGAGGTATATTATGTTTCTTTATCACCCTTGTTTGTTCCTTGTTTGATTTAGGATATTTTGACTACTTTGTTTTAAACACTCTATACCATTATTTGAGACTAGTCATAGAGAGGCTTCTCATGCCCTTGTAATTGACTACAATAGTCAGAGGGCATAAAAAATTGTTTGATGTGTTTTAGGGGTGTAAACTGATGATGAGACCACATCATTACCATATGGATATTTTCTTGATATAGATACGGTCATATGATATCATCCTCTTCATTAACTAGTTGTAATTTTTACATTCTGTTATTGACTACTTCTAGAGAAGAGTTGTGTTCTCGTATATAGATGTTAATATGTGGTTTTTTTGGTGAGAAGGGTTGTTAGGTGGGAGTTTAGGATGTGGATCCCCTTATTTCCTTATTATATGAGCTATTAGTGGAATCAGTGGACATTAAGATGGTAGAGGTTCCCAATGTCTTTAGGGATTTCTTGGATGTTTTTTTCTAAGGAGGTTGTGATGATACCCCATCAATGTAATTTTGAGTTTGGGATAGACTTGTAGCCCAATGTTTCTCCAATTTTGATGGATCCTTATTTGATGTCACCTTATGAGTTATAGCAGTTGTGCATTTATATAGATGATCTTATGTAGAAGAGTTTTATCTAGCCTAGTGTGTCTCCATGGGGTTCTCTAGTGTTTTTCTCAAAGAAGGTGGATGATAGTATGAGGTTTTATATAGACTACTGAAGGTTGAATCAGGTGATGGCCAAAAACTGTTATACTCATCCAAGGATAGAATATCTTTTCAACCAACTGAGTGTGGTGAGTTTTTTTTCAAAGATCGATATATGGTCTCATTGTCACCAGTTGAGGGTCAAAGAGGGTGATATCTTGAAGAATGCCTTCAAATGTAGGTGTGATCACTTTGAGTTTTTAGTCATGCCTTTCAGTGTTAAAAACACACCAACCATGTTCATGGGGCTATGAACTCTGTCTTCCATGAGTTCTTGAACTAGTTCGTTATCCTATTTATCGATAATATTTTAATCTAATCGAAGTCATAGTAAGAGAACGCCGAGCATCTCAGAACTATCTTACAGGTTCTTCGACACCACCATATCTATGGAAAGTTTTCCAAGTGTAATTTCTGGGAATGAGAGGTTCATTTCCTTAGGCATATGGTGTCTTAGTAAGGTGTTGCAGTAGACCCATAGAAGGTTGAAGTAGTTGTTTATTGGGAATCACCCAATAATATGGAATAGGTTTATAGTTTCCTTGGTCTCATGGGATATTATTGGAGTTTTTTACCCAATTTATCTTGAGCTTCATTCCCATTGGTGTCTTTGAATATAAAAGACTAGGATTTTTTGTTGAGTGATCAGTGTCAGGTAACATTTGATTATTGCAAGAGGAAGTTGGTTAGTGCTCCAGTGCTCTGATTTCCCGAGGAAGGGGTGATGTTTGAGGTGTTTTTTGATGCTTCTCATTTTTTTGGGATTCATAATAATATACTAGAAAACAATGATCTCTTATAGATCTAGGAATTTATTTTCCCATGAGCGTAATTATGCCACTCGTGATCTGGAACTAGAAACCATAGTGTTTGTGCTGGAGTTGTGGAAATATTACCTTATTAGGGAGAACTTTGTGGTCTTCACAGATCATAAGAGTTTGAGGTATATCTTTTCCTAGTGTGACCTGAATCTATGACAGCCGAGGTGGATAGAGTTTCTTTAGGACTATGATTTTGAGATCCCTTACCCCTTAGGAAAGGGGAATGTTGTGGCTGATTCCTTGAGTAGAAAGTCACAAAAGGAGGTTGTTTGGGAATCTGAAGATACTTATAGAGTGATGGAGGAGTTGCCACCCCTACACTCAAATACAAGATTGGATGGTGGTAAGTCTATTTATTTCAGATGAAAGTGGATTTTTCTCTGATGTAGTAGGTGGAGGAGTCTTAGTGGGGAGACTCTGAGGTAGAGGTAATGCGCGATCATGTTGGCCATGGTGAGGCTCCGGAGGGATGGTCAGATAATGGTTAGAACCATATGTTGTTTTGTGGAATTTTTTTTATTTTGGTATCAATATTAAATGGATTCCTTTGTGAGTTTTATAACTCACCTTTGGCGGTACGACCATAAATTTACAATATGTACCGTAACTTGAGGATACAGTTTTGGTAGCACAAGATGAAATAGGTAGTGGCAGAGTTTGTGGAGAATTTCTTGGTTTTCTAGTAGGTAAAGGTCGAGAATCATGTTTCTAGTGGTTTGTTGTAGCTATTGGATGTTCTTGACTGTAAATGGGACGAAATATTGCTGTATTTTATCCTAGGGTTACCTAGAGCTCAGGGAGGTTTTGATGTTATATGGGTGGCCTTGGATCAGTTGACGAAATCAGACCACTTCTTAGCGATTAAGGATTCAGGCATAGTGGTTGATTTGGATAAGAGGTATGTGGATGAGGTGGTTAGGTTTCAAATAGTTCTAAGGTCCATTGTCTCTGATCGAGATACATGGTTTACCTTATGAGTCTAGAAGAGATTACAACATTCTTTTGGAACTCAGTTACGTATCAACACCGCTTTCTACCGTCAGACAAATGGGCAGATGGGACAGACTATCCAGAAGTTGGAGGATGTATTGTGAGTGTGTGTCTTAGACTTTGGTGGATATTGGGCATGAAAACAGACCTCAGTGGAGTTTTCTTATAATAATATCTATCACTCTTCCATTAGCATAAACCCATTTGAGACTTTGTATGTGAGACCATTTCATTTACCATTATTCTGGATAGAGGTTGGGGGGGAATTTTTTCTTAGTCCCGATGTGGTGTAGAGCACAATAGAGAAAGTTCAGCTCATTTGTGAGAGGATGAAAGCATCACATGATTGACATAAGTATAATGCTGACGTAGAAGGAGGACCTTAGAGTTTGAGTTTGGGGACCCCATGTTCTTGAGGGTTTCTCCTCAATATGAGTAGTGGAGGTTTGTTAGAGGGAGTAATATTTCTCCCAATTTTATTGGGACCTTTGAGGTGTTGGTGAGAGTTGGTGAGGTGGCATATCAGTTAGTGTTTCTAGTGCAGTTGGAGATAATCCCTGACATCTTCCATGCCTCTCTACTTCATCGATATCATCTTGATGACTCCCATGTCATTGACTAGGGAGAGTCAGATATCGAGGATGATGCAACATTTGTGGAGCATCCAATGGAGATCCAAGATCATTAGGAGAAGGTTCTATGTGGATGGACCATTCCTTTGGTTCATGTTTTGTAGCGTCATGGTGTCCTAGATGAGAGTACTTGGGAGTGAGAGACACAGATGTGTGTCAAGTACCTGGAATTTTTTTGAGTTTTGATTTTCTCAATTTTTCTTTATAATGTGATGTTTGAACCTTGTTTTATAAGATGAGATGTTTTCCTTGGTTTATGATGTGTGTGGGGCGATGTGTGATAAATTCTTAACATTTGAAAAGGAGAGGACCTAATTCCTAACTGAGATTCATTAATTGAGATGCAATTAAAACAATGTGAATGAGTTAGTTCCACCTAGAGAGAATAATATCTTGACATGGAGGATAGAATTCTCTGATTCATGTGTTTGGGATAGTGCAGTTTGTTGGTTGTGTGGCAGTGTAGTTTTTTGGTTATAGTTGTTTTTGGTTTGGGCTATGTGGACATTAATATGGATATGTAGAGCTTATGTTGCATTGTGTTTATGTGAGATGAAATGGTTTGCAGTTATCGTTTCTTGGTGATTATGATGTATGAGATGTTTTTTATCATTTGGTTTGGCGTGTTTGGTTGGTAGTAACGTTTGAGGTATGGTGGGATCCTTTAGAGGTATCTCATAGGGTGGTTGTTTGGACCCATTTTCCTTGTGGGTTTGGTTTTGGATTCTCGAGGGTGTGAATAATTTGTGAGGTATATGATGTAATGGTTTATGCCTTACCTTTCTGTTACATTGCAGGTTTTGGTTGTTGGAGCTGTTTGGAGGAGGCTCATAGGGAGTTTGGAGATGTTTGGTTGCTAAAGGCTGGAAGAAGTGGGATTACACATTTTTTAACTAGATTACATGATGCAAAATTCAGTTTCATGGATTTTCTAGGAAGTTTCACGATGTGTAGATATTTTACTTGGCGTAAAGAAGAGTTTCATGATGTGTAATATTTTTTGGTTATAAAAATCAAATACAATGAAGAGGTAATTAATTTTTCAATGGAAACTGGACCCTGAGTATTACACAACATGAAAGGAAATTACACATCATGAAATACCCTAATCATGTGTAGTTTTATAAATTCTATTCCAACTGAACCCTTATTAATTCGAAAGTTTTTTCCTTTTACTCTCATTTTGGGTGAACCCTAGGCCATACCTTGATGTGTTCTTAAATCCCTTCTTCATCCCTCTTTGATCTCTTAACCCCAATGGATGTTTTTTTGGCGATCTGTGGTTGATCTATGGTGAGTTCTCTTCCCCTTGTCACCTATTTTATTCTATTATTATCCTAGGGATCCACTATGATGGTTTTTACATGATTTGGGGTATGCATCAAGTTTCATTTTGATGAATCCTTGGTGTGTAATAGGTTAATCTATAGTTTTCATGGTTTGGCCGTGGTTTTTAGGTGTTCTTCCTCACCCTACAGTGCGAAAAGATTCCTTGAGGTAAGATTTCCTTCATTTATCTTTATTATTCATCATGAGGGAGGGGATTTAATTTTTTTATCTATTAATTATGGATTTTTCATCTTAAATTAAATATAAATTATCATTTAATAAAATTTAAAAGGGAAATTGGGTTCGATCCATATGTTTTCACACCTTCAATGTTGTTTGTGAAATTGTGATTATACGGGCTAAACGCCCCACTGAAAATTGTGGTCCTTGCTATATTTGTTTTCACTAGATACATATGATGTGGTTGTTTCTTTTTTTTTTTTGATATTTTTTGGTATCACCTTAAATAGAAATTGGTTAATTACTTATACTTTTATAATGAATTTGTTTCCCCAAGAAATGGTTTGTGTGATAACGCCCCAAAGAAAAGTAGAGGAATGTGATAAATGTTCTTATAAAACTGTAAAGTTTTTTCTTGTGATGTGATGTGAGTTTTTATGTGGATTTTATGTGTGGATGGAGTGTATGGAATGTGGTTGTACAATGGGGTTGTGATGGGAATGGTGTGATTATGAATTAGTGATGCGAAACTGGTTGTGCTATAATGTGTAGATGGATGTGGTTTTTTGGTCATGCTTTTGGGGAAACAAGGTGATTGTTTGTCCATTCCTTTGGGGTAGTGAGGTGAGGATTTTTGGGATGTCATGTTGCTTGTGATATGTGGTTATGTTGTTCTAGATGCTCGAGTAGTGATGGAATAAATAAATAATGGTTTAATAATGTTGGGAATGGCTTGGGTTGGTTTGGTTAATGAGATGAATGTGGTTAATGAAATATTAAATGATGGGTTGTGTGATTAAATGTTGTTGATGATAAATAATTAAATTAATGGGTGTTGAACATATAGGTAATGTGAAGCTTCTTTAATTTATTAGGGCTCTTCACCTTCTGAAATGACTATTTTAGATACTAATAAATTCATTTAGAGGTGGCAGCAAAAGTGACGATGTTGTGAGTTGGCTTGTTTGTTTTTGAACCCATAGGTTGGGCTGGAGTGTTTGATACTATACATATATTTTTATATTCTTGTGATTTATACATGAATCCCATCCATGTTGAGCACTATGTGTCGAACACTCACAACATCACGTGGGGGGTGTCTTTCCCAATATCTGGTGAGAAGTATGGATGGTTGGGTACCCACTCTTTTCTGATCTCTCTTCCAGGAGCGGTAGGTAAGGCACATTCTATGATGGATGAAGGTCTATTTGTGCCTTAGATAGTGGTTGTGATGACCCAGGTTTCTTCAGCTGAGAGTTGATAGCCCAAGTGTTTGCGGGTGAGGTGGTTTTTTCTATCCCAGGTGTCTTCGGGGTGAGATGAGATGTGATGTGTTGTGAGGTCTAGGTGTGTGTGAGAGAGATGTGTTATGAGGCCTAGGTGTGTACGTGTGTGATGTGTTGTGAGTAAAAGGTGTGGTAGAGTTGGATGTGATGTGGTATATGGAAGGTATGGGAGCTCCAAGACGTACGACATTGGGCGAGAGTGGCATACTAGTGGGAAAGTGGTGTGGGGTACCCTATCATTGATGTACTTTATATTATATTACTTGGCTTGTATTACTTGGTGATCATGAATTGGTTAGGTTTGTATGGTTAGTATACCTTTTTAGGTGCTGTTTGGTTCTACTGTTTTCTTATAGGATCATTAGTATGCTTCTTCCACATTCTCACGAGAGACTTTTGTTTTACTACTGAGTATACTTGTATTCTCACCCTATGTATATAAAAATATTTTTAGGTTTCTAGGAGGATGTCTTGGAATGTTTTGGGCATTACTAGCATGGGCCTTTAGATAGTTTTTGTGTCCTTGCCTTATCTTTTCTTTTGGGTATTTACTTTTGAAACATTATTTTATTTGTTTCAATTATTCTTTTTTCATGCATGTGGGATAGTTTATGGCTTTATATTTTACATTGTGACTTGGATTTGTTGTGGTTGATTAATTTTATATCCTGATCTTGTTTCTTATAAAGTGTAATGCCTCCCATATTTTGATATTTGTACACCCTTGGTTCTAGTCACCATCCTGGGGCCTACTGGAGGTGGGAATCATGGTTCATTATCTCTCTCCTTTCATTATGGTATCTTTGGAGAGAGGGGGTTGTGAAAGATATCATACAATGAGTCATGCACATCCCTCCTTAACTACAACATGTAGATGACACCAAGAAACCATAACTACTATGGTCATGAGGTTAAGTGGTACACCACATTGCTTACCCAACATAGTAATAGAAAAAGGGAAGGACCTGTGGACCTTGAAGATAACTTAACACTATGGATAAAACATTATAAATCTCAAACTTAAAAGGTTTCCATCATCTGTCCGCAAAGGAATCCTAACATTAATGGGAAGTTATCATCCACCTATAGATATATTTAACTATTTATAACCATCACTAGCACCAAATATAGGATCAAAATCTTTGTCTCTCACTAGATCCAATCAGTACACAAATGACCTACAAGGTCTCCCACTCATTTCCCCAAATGGTGTTATACTAATGATGGAGTGGTAAATATTATGATACACAAACTCCACTGAGGGTAGAAGGTCCTCTCAGTTATGGACCAAAGTTAATATACAATCCCATAACATGTTCTATAGAACCCAAACAGTCTTCTTTACCTTGACAACTATCTAAGGTAGAAAGGTTATGCTCAACTACAACTAAGTCCCAAGGATTCCTACATCCTCTCCCTAATCCTTTCATGAAGTGAGCATCACAAAACGATCGTCAAGGAAATTTCAGGAAGCTATACTACCTTCTTCATGCATGGGTGTCCCAAAATTTATAGAAAGCTCTATTGGTCAACACCTATAGATAGTTGTGACAACAAGAGTTTAACATGAAAACATGGTACAAATATATTGGATTCCCAACTGATTCTAAGAGATCTTGGTACATCCTCAGCTCCACTAGACATACTACTAAGGGAAAATAAACTTCTCAACACCTCCTTTTACAACATTAATGGTGTCATCATCCATCCTAAAAAAATGATGGAATTATAACCACATTTATAAAATCCATATGGAACATATCCAATGGATATCTAGTTACAAAACATCTCACAGTCAATATCATTGAGTTTTACCTCCCTGGATTATTGAAGAAGAAGAGGGGTAAGAAATATTAACTAGAGGTAAACCAAACCATCCTTAGCTGTATATCATGCTCCTCCTTGAATTAAAATAACACACTGATTTCATCAAATAAGACTATCATGAACTGATACAAGAAGATTTAAGGATCCAGTACATAAGTCTTACAACTCTACTAAAGCGTACAACATGCCGAAGGTTATCACCATGATATTTAAACTACCATAGTGTCTTTATAAATCCACATATAGTCTATCCTCCTCCATAACCAATGTTGGTGATAACTTTTACCGAGTTAAAACTCTGAGAACCACTTATCCCCAAACCACTAGTCAAAGAATCTATCAGTTCTTAGAATTGGATACTCTTTCCTGTGTCACTTGGTTCAAGTGACGCCAATCCACACCCAACCTGAAGAAATTATCCACCCCTTGGGTGAAAAAATTAGGCTGACCATGTGAACAAAATGGGTGTTAAAAAACCCATTTTTCTGTAAATTCCCAACTTCACCTTTATCTTATGAAGTTAAATGGGTTATATTTGATATTATATTGAAAATATCAGGGTGATACCTGATTCCAATCCTTGAAGAAACTTAACTCTCAGTAAGAAGATAAAACTATAACTTCCTTAGAAAAAGATGTACTCATACTCCACCGTCACTGAAGGAAAAAATATCATAGAATCCACTAATACAAAGGTATTACAATCTAAATGATAGGGATTCATCTATAACATCCTACATATGAGCTCATCTTGCTCCTCCTAGGATCACTACTTTTAGGAGTAAAACTCCAACCCATAAACTGAAAACTCTGCTACACTCAATGGTGAAAACCGTGTGAGAATTGATAGTAGGAAACCAATCCATATTGAGGGAAACATCATAGGGAATCACTGCCACTATATAAAGATTATACATGAGGATATCTCCCACTCCTCCTAGAGTCAGGTCACACAACCGGTATAAGTGTGTGATCACTAATCCTCTCCACAGGATCCTCAAACATGATAGTTGATCTAAAATGTACCACTGGTATTTCTAGGTATTGATTAAGGGTTACGCTTAGAGATATGTGTCTGATGACTTTGTGTGAAAACTATAACTGGGGAAGTGGAAACACACATTGTACCTCAATCCATTATTGAAGCCTCTATGAGTTATAACTACCTAGAACTCATCCTTTTCCCTTCTAGACTATACACCACAACCAATGATTTCTATTCCACCTTAGTAAAATAAAACTCCCCAAAAATAAAAGTCAAAGAAACACCTTGACACTATCAAATTTGGGTGGCACTGACTCGCTTGCAAAATTTTGGATCGTGTCACAAGAATGCATCATTGTGGGGGAATAATCCTTCTGTATTGTGAATCTGAAGCTGTATCAAATGTTAATAACATATGTATCTAACAATTATCCAGTTCATCCTAAAAAAATACTTGAAATAAGATTCAAAATATTGGATCACACTTATGTTTAACAGTACTACAATAAAAGTATAAAGAACACAGATTATACCTCAAAACACCCCAGGATCCTCTAGGTAAAAAACCTCTAATTCATGTAGCTTTCTAAGTTCTTGACCAACATCTTCTCAATCCTGGGGTGATTCACCTAGGGGTTTTGGTGGTAGAAAAACTCCAGCCACTTACTAATGCTTCCCCAGCTCCTTCAACATATCTTCCACCCCACAGACCTCCCTAATCCATCCCCTATCACTGTCTAGGTTTTCCATCAACTATATATTTGGATATAGTATTATGGGTATGATAATACCATGCTAAATGTCCTCTTTTATGAAAATCATAATAATGTATTTGCCTCAGAGAATAGATTTTTCCTCAAGGTCTTTGTAGAAACCTCTTATTTTATGACTTGAATAGAAAATCTACTGCCAGTATGTCTTGATAACCTTAGATCCCAAGATAAGTATACCTTGGAATATCATGATACATTATCAATCTTTTCACACAATCATCCAGCTCCAAAAGGGATATCCATGAATTAGTCTTACATGATGTATCCACCTAAACCACTGGAGGTAGCTCCATGAACTGATTAATAGGAAAAATCACCATTTGAAAACCATCATGAAGAAAGATCACCTCATGAACAATCCCCCTCATATAGGCCTTGTTACTCATTAGGCCA
Organism: Viscum album; assembly: GCA_963277665.1. Taxonomy (NCBI): domain Eukaryota; kingdom Viridiplantae; phylum Streptophyta; class Magnoliopsida; order Santalales; family Viscaceae; genus Viscum; species Viscum album. The sequence goes on from OY728166.1 coordinate 209,358,267, forward strand.
TACTATCGACTCTATTGTAGAAACCTCACTGGTTGTCATCAAGAAAACATCCTATAAAGAAAAAAACATGACATTCAATGAGTATATCTGGTGAGATGACTCAAGAAGGACATGAAAACCACAACCCATTCCTATATGATGCATATACCAATGTTTTTTACTGTAACCAGTGCCTACATGTACTGATCCAAAAAAGTAGGTTATCAAATTCCTGGTGAATGGATATGTAGAACACCACACCAACACTAGAGTCCCTACCTTGAAATCAGAACATGAAACATATAACACTATTTCCATAAACCCTAATCCAATATCACTGCTAGATAAAACTCCAAACTATGATACGAGGATGGAACACTCTGCCTCTGATATGACTATGTCATGAACCAACCCACCAAGTCCTACCTAGCTGGTGATGAGCTAAGTGTAACTACCCCAAGCACTCCTTCAATAGGTTAGGGGCAGGTGACTAGCACCTATTAAGAATATCAAACATATGGGAGGAATTATCCTAATGTACATATATTTACACATGCATATCCAAGAACATAAAATGATTAAATGTAAAGAACAATTGATAACAATAATGAATGAATAACATCTATCCCACATCAGAGTATGAAAAAATTACTACAAAGAAATAAAAAGGGGATAATCAAAAGCCCACCCAAAACTAGAAAACAAAGTCCAACCTAATCAGAAGGAGGGGACTGCTTTCAAATGAAACACCAGTATACACCTCAGTCCATCTAGACCAAACTATGCTCCACCTACCCCTAGTCCTCTAAGGACTCTATAAAATATCCTTTGACTACATAGGACATGAAATGTATGGGAAGATCCCATATAGAGGTGAGTATAACAATACCTAATAGGACACCCCAAAATAACCAAACATAAAGAATCAATAGTAGTCATATAATCACTATACAAGTATATAAAACAAGATATGATATATAGCAGTAAATAAGTATAAACATAGATATAATAATAAAGACACCACATCCCATGCGGTCACAACTGTAATGCCATCCATAGAATTATGATCGAGGTCCAAAGGTAATTCTCATTTGAGAGAAAAGAACTCCATGAGATACATTTCCACATGTGAAACTCTATTGAGAGGTCGTGTCCATCAGGTCTAGCCAAGAAAAGGAACAAGGGAAACTAGGAGGGTTCTTCCAATATATATACTCAATCAAACTAATACCCCATCAGAATTATCAGATCTCAATACATAGATAGGGTTCAACACCTAGGGATCACTGGGGGACACATGGACCTACTATATTTATCTTTCTAGATAGGGGATCAATGCTCGTGTAAGTGTTGGTCATGCCGATTACAACAATACCACCTAGGGAAGATGAAGAAAATGAGGATCATTCCAGGACTCTCAAAATGATTCATGATCTGATCTGTTGAAGGGTTTGAAGTCAGATTCTCAAGACCAGATGGCATACTAAATCCTCATGGAAGTAGACTGACTAAATCACTCTAGAAAAATGTAACTTTCTCACATAGTACAAGTCTAAAGAAGTTATATAGGGGTCAACATCTTGTGAGATGATTTGATACCACACCAAACCCTCATAGGAATGGACCAAGGGAACATGCTCAACCAATACAGATCGAAGAAAGATCATAGAAGCTCACAATAGAACTGAACTAAGGAGAAATGGGACTCCAACCTATCCTTAAAGGAGTATATGGAATATACCTTGGTGTATACGGTGTGTCTCACTAAGTATGGTACAACCCATGTCTTTTTCTCACATTAAATTTACTTTTCCACAATACACAGTGTGTCCCTAAAGGTACATGGCATGTGATTCTCGCACAAATTTACCCAAGAGATGAAGGTAGAACGGTCCTTGTAGTTTAGCTTGGGTTATCGAATCCTCAGAGACCTAAGAAGAAACCTATAGACACGTACATTCTATGGACTATTTTTGGATATGAAGTGGACAACTTGGGTTGATTTTATATGGGTTTAAAGGAAATCTAAGAGACTTCAGTGAATTCAATTTAAAAGAATGAGTTGATCCTAGGTTTTTTCTCGGGGTGGATTGGACATATTTCCTTTTTAATGATTTCAATTTCTTATATTTGAGATGGGTTCATTTAAGGAGATAAAACAACATCATCACTTACTGGTTTAATTCCTACACCCTTTAATACTAATCACCTATACACTTGAAGGATCAAAGTTTTTATCACTTCAAGGTAAAGGTTCGTATTAGCACTTGAAGTGTGTGGCCTTAAATTCAACAAGGACAATGGAGTTTAAAAATCATCAAATAAAAATCTCAATTAAAGAAGTGATTATAAATTAATGAGGTGATAAATAACATCCAATCCAGCCCCTTTCTACTACCTTGGATCAACCCATAAGTGGCTTAGCCCTCCATTGATTCTATGGTTTCAATGGAAGCGGAAAGTAGACTCATGAGGGAGGAAATGGAGAAGTAAAAAAACGCAATAAAATAACAATCACTCCACCGTTGTGTGATAATCTCACAAGTTTTGGTATGAAAAAGTTCACACCTTGAACCAACGGTATCAAAGTGATATGGAGAAGAACATAATAATAAGAGAAGAAGAACTTTTATTAAGAAACAAGGATGAATTAAAACAACTTACATGTGACGAAATAACATTACAAAGAGAAATTGGAAGCATAACATTAAGATGAAAACAAGCTCAAAGATTCTTAAATCCTCAAACACCACTGCCTTAAATAGGAATTTTTGAGCCCTTGGGTCGAGCCTCCAATAGTACAAGTCATCCCACTTGAGTATGGTAGGTCTAGGGTGGTGGAAAGTTTGTGGAAAGAAGACTTTCCACCCTTGACCTGAAAAGGCATCCAGTTTTCATGCACCGAACAGACACACTTTAAACACCTTCTAGATGACAGACTTTGGGTAGGAAATAGAAGACTTAAACTAATCTCCCGATGTTATCTAACATCCTGTAAAATCTAATCCCAAAAAGAGTTATGGTTTTCGAGATATGGTTTAATTGGTGGGATGTTTTTCTAGGCCGCAGAATCTGGCCCAGAATTTTATCTCTAACTTGGGCCGCCTAAATGACCACCATGGAGGTCGGATTAGCATTAGATCCTGAAGAGTTATTTGTTCATATACATTTCTTCTAGCATCCCACTAAATTTGGGATTAATTGGGCTTGTAGTTTGGGCCACAAAGTCTCATCAGTGGGCAGGTTTCCAATATGCATTCTCTAGAATTGCTTCCTTTCATCACAAAATATCCCCATCTTCTTCCATGAATTATCCATTGATACCTGAATGAAACATGTTCATATTGGAGTGTATATAAATTTCCAAAAATATCAAATTAAAATATGTATAATCATATGAATCATTGGGTACTTCAAATGATGTTAAAAAATGTACCACGTAATAGTGCATTTTAAGACGGTATTACAATCATAATGTGAAATGATGTTCAAAGTGTAAAATGCACTAAAATGGTGTTTATGAATAATAAAGAACATGGATATTATATATATTAATATTGAATATTATCCTCATTTAGTGTCTAATCAGCATGTAGATGATGACCTGGCACTGGGTGTGCATCCTGCCCATTCTAGTGTCCTACCCATGTACACCTAGCCATACCCATGTACCAAATCATTCCCATGTACTATGCGATGTCCAAGTACACAGCTTAGCCCATATACTCTTGTCGTTTCATATACCTAGATATTTCCATTATTTTTTATCCTTCGGGATACACTCTCTGTTTTCGGGTAAGGGTCACACGACATGTGAAATATTTCACATGGTGTGTGAGAATTTTATTATTTTTAGAAACCCTAGCACCACATCCATCACCCCACATGGTGTGTATCTCTAGATTACACATCGTTTATATCAAACATTTTGGTAATACCATGGTTTCTCATGTAGAATTTTGATTCCATCACCACTGCTTCTATGAATTCCCATAAAGATCAGATCTAGAGGTTGACTGGCATCACCATCACTGTTGGATGGATTCCAGCTTCCGATTTGATGGAAATCACTATCCAAAGCCGCACCTTTATAATACTCCAAAAACCAATGCATGAATATCTCTAATCTAATCCTGATTCATCATCACCAACATCACAGCTTGATATCATCAACAATTGAAACTCATATTTGTGGTATCAATCCATGATGCCAAGAAAAAAGTGCACATCTATTGATTACTTGGGTATTTTTCGAAGAAATAGTCAAATGAAACATTGGTGATAAACACACAAATAATGGTGGGTGAAAAACAAGAAACAAAAAACAGAATAATGAACCTCATCCATGTCCGGGTTAGCCTCGATCCATTTCCATTATCATGAAGAACAAAGATACAAATAAATATAAAAAAAATTCTACCAAATCCTACAAATAAACCCTATAGAATCCCCATCCTAGAATCCACTTGAAGGGTGCTCCGAGCTGGGTTAGTCACATAACCTCAAGCGCATCTCCTCAAACACCAAAGGCTACTAACTATAAGTGAGGGACCTTTTAACGTGTCCATGGGGAATACTATTACCACATAAGTAATAGGTAATATATAACAAAATAAAACCAGTTTATAACAAATAAATGAATCATATAAATAATAAAACTATAGAATAAGTAAAGAAATAACCCCAAATGAATAAATAATAAGTGCAGAAGCTAATAAATAAACTATATACACAATGATGTCATGATATGATGTATTTTCTAAAGTAAGATTATGTAAAATTTGAATACAAGCATGTAATCAAAGCTGTAATGAAAATGGCACAAAGTGAAACAACTACATCTTGAGAAAAGGCTTAGTCCTCTGCCCCTAATCACCATCCTAAATAGTAAGAAACAGTCAAGAACCAAAAGTATCACACTTCCCATTATCCATACCTTCGAGCATAATGTCTACTCAGGTACTAAACGATTCTTGAGTTGGGAGTGAGATATAATCTATGCAGGCCAACACCCACAGTTTCTAAACCTTTATATTTTGTGATGTAAACAAAAGTAGTGTGCTAATATATGATAAATTCCAATAATTAAATAAAAAAATTAAAATAAGTACAACTTGGTTTGGGATCTCAACATAACCTATCCTATACCACCTACTTCGGCCTAAGCTGGGAATCTGAATAAGGTACTTGTAATAAGAAGAATTTATATGTATATATAAAAAGGCTTGAAAAACATAATTCATAAAAAAAGAAACATACCCCCAAGCTTTTGATTTATCTTGGGGTCAAATTTATGTGTCAAAAAAGTGTAATTCAAAGCACCATAAGTTATCAAAAGTCACACAGAACTCAAGTAGAATCAATAAAAACCTTCAACACATTATCATTATTATTATGTTAAAGTTGAGAGTTGTAGTCTGAGCCCATCCTGAAGGTATCACTATGATACATCCTTTAATTTATCCAATACTACTGATCCCATCCAAGGCAATTTTCTAAAAGACCATGTATCAATCAAGGCATGGTTTTATCATGATTATGTCCTGGGTATCACACATTAGGGGTTGAGTATCACTTGAGGCATGGTGTAGCCACTTTACTAATGGGCCCATCTTCAATTTTCCCTTAGGAAACCGATATCACTCATGAGTATATAGATACCCAGGGAAACTCTCATCTAGAAAATCCTAATACATCCCCTCCCTAGCATAATGTATAACCAATCAAGAACATAGATTCAATGTGTGGTTATTAATATGGAACCCACATTGTCTGGCCACCTTGAATTTAATTAGAATTCATAGAAGTAGATATCACAGAGTATGAATTTATAATTTCAACAAAACAATTTAGCAATGAAATCCACATATTTATTGATCATTCAAGTTAAACATTTATATCCAAAACACTTTTTCAGAAAAATAAAAAAACCAAACTTTTCTATTTATTAAAGGCATAACACGGTGATAATTTAAATAAAGAAATAATCAGGAATAAATAAAACAAAAAACACCCAAGATTTATGGTTCATAACTATCCTGAATAATTTATTCAATTTAAAGATCAACCAAGAGGGGTCATATAACACATGAAATTAATAAAATTAATTATTCAGGGCTAACAGAATATGAACCAATTTCTCTGGTACACCCAAAGGGGTATCCAACGACGTTGAAACAATTTAAAAAAGATATTTTATATCAAACAAGGGTGAAATAGTCAAGACAAGCAATTTAATTAAATTATAATTGGTAAAATTGAAAATCACCGGTAGGCACTGATGAGAGGCACAACGTGTGATTTAAAAGAAACAATAAAACGAGTGGAAAAAGAGTAGATTTCATACCTTATAAACATAGAGGATCTTACACTCTGCGATGATATTTTATTTGACATAAAATGGAAGAAAATAGTTGATTTTAGAAAAACCCCAATTTTGGGTAAAAACCTTCCGTGAAAGATTGCACAATGGATAGTGGATGAGATCCTATAATTCTTGGTGTGTAACGTTAGCCTTACTGAGAGATTTATTTAGCACCAGATAATGATGAAAATAGATGGGAAATGGAGTTACATTGGGCTTCTGAATAAGGATAGGAGGAGGAGGAGACACACTACAAGGGGGTGCTATAGGGGAAACACACCAAGGGAGATTGAGGAGAGAAAGAGATAAAAAGAAAAGAAAATTAAGAAAGAAAAGAGAAAACGAAAAGAAAATGAAAAATAATAAAATAATGAAAAAAATTTAAAAATGGGAAAATAAATAAGAAATAAATAAAATAAAAGGTATGAGAAAGAAAAGGAAATAAAATAATAAAAATGGGCTAATGCCCATTTTAATTATTTTTACATTTCTCATAACCCCCATTTTATTTTATTTTAAAAAAAATTGATCCCTTTTTTACTTTCTTTTAATTTCCTTTTAATTAATTTCTATTCCTTTTCAATTTTTTTTATTATTTTTAACCTGAACACTATACTAGGGCATAATTTAATATTTCACATAAAACCTGAGAAATTGTTTAAATAATTTTAATAGCTTCTCAGGACCTTCAATAGGGTGCGTAAGTGCATTCCCTGAGTCACCTTATGGATTTTGACTAAAAATTTAAATGGTCCATACCTTGACTAAAGTTGGGATGTTAAAACCTCCCCTCTTTAAGACTACGCATCCCTAAGTTTTCCTTCTAAGAGTAGTGGAATGTCATCAGAGAAAATATCTAGCCATTGAGCATGCACATCAGTCTTCCACTCCCAGGTCTCATCCAGAACATGTCCATGCTGCCATAGCACCCAGATCAGAGGAACTGACATACCCTAGAGAACCTTCATACTATGGTCAATGATATGAATCAGACACTCCTCAAAGGATGCATCTGCTTCAATCTTGATGTCATTAGGATAAAATGAATGAGACAGGTATGGATGATACTGTTGAAGCGGAGATATATGGAAGACATCATGTATAGAATGGTACCTCTGAGGTAACAATAGATAGGTCTAGATGATAAGAATCGAATGGAATGATGTATCTCAGTGATAACTTCCCCTGTCTCCTAATCCACTTGTGACCCAACCTTGGAGAAATACAAAGAAAGATTCGATATCCCACCTCAAACTTGAGAGGTCTTCGATGATGAGTAGTATAATATTTTTGTCTGGACTGAGCTGTATTCATACACTTCTAAATAAACTAAACTAGCTTAGACATCTCCTGAATGAGGCGAGGACCCAATAGAGTTGTCTCACCTACTTCGAGCCAGCATAAAGGCAAACAACACTGTCTAATATAGAGGTCCTCATGCGGAGCCATTTTAATTGTCACTTGGAAGTTGTTATTATAGTTAAACTCTACAATAGGAATATTTTTTCTCCCATGAACCTCCAAAATCAAGGATACATGCCCATATCATATCATATAACACTCGTATGGTTCACTTGGACTGCCCATCAATCTGAGGGTAATATACAGTACTCAAGAGTACTTGCAAACTCAAAGATTTATACAACCCTTTCTAGAACTATGTCGTAAAGAGAGCATATCTATTAAATACAATAGAACAAGGTATGCCATGAAGTCACACTATCTATCAGATATACATCCTTCCCAACTCATCAATAAAAAAGGTCTCTTAGATAGGTTGGAAGTGAATGACTTTGTTCAATGTATCGAAAATCACCCATACTGCATTGCTAACTCAAGGAGATCTTGGAAATCCTATAATGAAATCCATGTCGATGTAATTCCATATCCACTTAGGAATGGATAGAGGTTGTAGAAGCCCAACAAGTTGGTGGTGCTCTGACTTCACCTGCTGATAGGTGGAGCACTGAGTGATGAAACCTGCTATCTGCTTCTTTATACCTGGCCACCAGTACTAACAACACATGTCTCTATACATCTTGGTAAGTCTAGGATGAACTAACCAAATAGAGGTATGAGATTACTTCATCAGTAATTCTTGTATATCTGAAGGTACCCATACATGTCCACGGTAAAGCACAGTCTCACTACCATCAAAAACCCAACTAATAGGCGGGTTATCTCCTATGACTCTTTCCCTCAAAATTATCCCTTATAGATTAGATAATTTTCACATATAGACTCATTCCATAAGAGAGGATGTCACAGTAAGATCTATTAGAATTTGTTACTCACGTTGTTTCCGAACCTCTAGATGCATCTCAGAAAACAAAACCATCATCTGTCACTCACTGTTGGCTTCCCAGATGACTTGTGTCTGAGTCTTGTGGCTCAAAGAATGAGGTACAACATTTCCCTTACCAAGGGTATAAGAAAGCACAAAATCAAAAGATTAAAGGTATTCAACCCACCAGCACTACCTTAAGTCTCTCTGTGTAGAGATATATTTCAAGATTTTATGATCCGTATAAACAATGAACCTCTCACCCAACAAGTAGTGTCAACAGTAGCGTAAAGGATAAATTACAATTGCTAAATAACGGTAGTGTTTAGGATAGTTCCAGTCATGAGGTTTTAGCTAGCGGGATCTATAAGCCACGAATTGATCACCCTACATCAAAACTACACCCATTTCGATTCTCGATGCATCATATTAAATATTATAGCTTCTTCCTAGCTCAATAAAAATCAGGATTGGAGTTGAGTTTAGTATCCTCTTTAACTATTGGAAATATTTTTCACAAGATTATAACTAGATGAACTGTACACCCTTCTTAGTCAAGTTTGTAAGAGGTGCTTCTAAGTGGGAGAAATCCTGGATAAAATGATTTTGATTCCCAAAAAGCCCCAAGAAACTGCATATGTCAAAATCATTTTTCAGCTAATCCCATGAAAATATGACATTCAGCTTTTCTAAGTCAAATGATACACCTGACTCAGATATTATATAACCCAATAAGTGAACCTTAGAAATCCAGAAGTGGAATTTGTTGAGCTTTACATATAGCTAGTGCTCTCTCAATATACTCATTATGATCTCAAGATGGGTTGCACAGTCATGTATGGAGTGCGAATACACCAAGACGTTATTAATAGAAACCACCACGAAGGAATAAAGGTATGGGTGAAAACCCCAATTCATCAGAGGCATGAAGATTACCAATGCATTCGTGGGGCCAAATGGAATAACCAGATACTTGTACAAGACATACCTGCTTCGAAACACCATACATGGTATGTCATATGGTCACACACACACCTGGTGATATCCTAACCTCAGATCAATCATGTAGAAAATAGTTTCTCCTTGGATCTGATCAAAGAGGTCGTATATACAGGGAAAAAGATATTTATTCTTTATTGTATGCTGGTTGAGTCGACGATAAACCACACACAATCTGAGGGTACTATCCTCCTTATTGAAAAGGATTGGTGAACCCCATGATGATGTGGATAAATCACTAACAAAGAAAGGTCCTACATTTCCATCATTAGTGAGATCCAAAAACTTCATTGTCATTTCTGATCCTTATAGTACTATGATAATCAATCCATGATCATAATGTCCTCCAATGTTCCTCCACACTCTCCTCTCAATTCTCAAGGCTATGAGGATAACCCTAAAATTTAGCTATAGTAGTGTATTTATAGAATATTATTAGGTCTCTATGCTAACACATAATAAAATTAATAAATAAATTTATTATTTGGGTTCATGATTTTTTTAACAAATGACTATTGTCAATAAATATTATGTCATGCATAGGGTAAGTCTTACATTACAAACTCAACAACGGCCTCATATTTCTAACCCAAGATTTTTTTTGGGATTTATCCACCTTTTATGAAAATTATTCATGTGATGTATTAATATATTTAATATTTTTATAATATCAATTTTGGGATCATCGGGCTTTGTATTCTCACTCTATCTCAATGCCTGGATCCAGAAATATTACAATAAATATTCCAAAGTATTACTTGGAAAAAACTAATATATTACAATATGACACAATTTATATTCAGAATAGAAATTTCATTGATAAAAATATGGATCATTATACCTAAAAAATATCCCATATTAAAATCTATCTTGTACTTACTCCTTTACTATGATAGATTATAACTTATAATATAGTGAAGGAGAGTCCTTATAGAAGAGTTGGGTGATTCATTTCAGTGTAAGGATACACCATGGAGGATGTAATCCTTTAGTTGTCTATAAGATATCTTCATCAAGAATATGAGTGAAGATAATAGCTGCAGATCTTTGATGAAAGGTATAAGTTATTCATTTTATTTATGATGTATTTTTTAATCATAGTTGATCTTGGGTTTAAGTGTTTCTTATTATTTATTCTATATTGAGTAAATGTTAATTTATCCTTAAAAACCCATCACCTCTCTCATATATTATTATAGTTTATGAGTTATCAACAACATGGGGTAGAGTAAGATTAAAACTAAAATGAAATTTTCTTCTAAATAAATATTTTCATAAACATATTTACAATATGTATTATATTTTATCAAGTTTTTATTTCTAAGAAAAAAGTTATTGTTAGTCATTTATGTGGAAATCCTAACCTGAGAACCCAAATCCCAAGGTCAATTTAGCATCTTCACAAAGCCTCAAGCACATTCCCTGATCACTAGAGGATGAGAACTAGTTTTGAGGGATAAAGATAATCATTGGGGAATGATTTTACCTAAAAGAAAAAACTAAATACATGAAAAATGGATGAAACTTTTATTTTAAGTACAAAAATAACTTTAAAAATAAAATTTAAAGCAAAACAACCAAATAGGGAATAGTGTAAAATAAATCTGACACATATATGAAATCATGACATGAAGCCCTAGTAGATGATTCCCATTTTACATAAATTGTCCAACTCCTCCAAAACACCGCCAAACACCACTATATACACTATAAAATCATATCCTAAGACTCATCACCTAAGAAATTTTTATCCTTTTCAAACTTGAATCACGACATAAGACATATATTTTCACACTAGGATGTCTAGGAAGGGGGGAGTATGAATACCCATTCATATTTCCCTAATTCACTCTCATGTACTACCATAAGAGTTAAATTACTAACTATATAACCAATGACATTTAAAATAGGTTTACATATTTAAAACAAAACACTTTATCACAAGTTCAGATGAAACCAAATTAAAAGTTGAAATAATATGATCAATTATTTCCCCAATAAGGTAACCTTTCCTGGTCCCACCCCAACATGAAACCAAAAAGTAACTTATATAAATAAAGGATACATGAGTAATAAATAGTCACATAACATAAATTATTTCCCATGATCATGGAATACACCGGATGTGGATCATCAACCACATGAGATGTTCTTAAATTTAATATCACACTCCATCTATATCACAAAAAATTATATAACTTTTCATCTATACTAAATAAGGGAACCTTATTTCTATACTTGACACTTCTCTATCATTTCTCATACCCAAAACATTCAGTTTCCCAAAACCATTTTTCTTTATGAAAAATATTTACCCAAGAAATCCAAAAAAACCTAGTGTTAAATTCAACCAATTTAAGATACCTGAAAATATATTTACATAAAAATTTAAAACCCAAAACCCATGGTATAAATTCAATTTATGTTCCAAACCAAGTCCTATTTTTTATCCCCAAACCCCAAAAAAATTATAAATATTATCAATATAGAAAACACTAATTATTACCAAATCAATTGCAAATAATTAATCAATAATTACACAAATTGGTGAATGGAATAAAATTAAAATAATAAAAAATAAAGAATCATAATATTCGAATGAGTGAATAATATCCACCCAACTTAGATAAATATCATGTAATTATCCTAGAAACCTAGCTCTAATATCATCAATCATGATCCAATCCTCCATACACTAGTGATAAGAACATAAGACCAGTATTCCTCCATTCATAATTCAATACAATAATCCAAATACTTAGATCCAATCTAAAGAGATAGATATATCCAATTAATAATAAATATAAATTGAGAGTGAGAAAAATATTGAATAATAGATGATAATATCATGATTAAACTTGAAATCTAGAGTTTATCTAATCAATCCTTGAGAAAGAAGTTTTGTTTGATGATAGATAATACCAAATTTAGGTCCAAAAAACCATATGATCATATCAAGTCAAATTAGAGTGTTTAATGATATTTTTGGGAAAATAATATGGTTTTTAAAAGTCAAATATCATAATGAAAACCCAACTGCATGGCCAAGATGCATGATTTTACCAGACTGTGTGCTGACTATATGGGAATCTCTACACAAAAACTACATAGTCACCCAGCATGGTCACTCAGGATTATGCACTGATCATGCAGTCAGACTTTATTTCCCAGGTGACCTTCATAGTCCTGCTACACGATCCCCAAAACCATGTACCTCAATCATTCATGGCTCAATACACCCCAAAAACTCAAAAAATATGCCAAATATCATCAAAATTTAAATGGGGGACTTACTTATCAAATTAGATATGTTATAATCTATCCCACCATAATACTTTTCAACCTAAAAATTCTATAGGATTCATTATCCCCAAACAATTATATTCATTTATACTATATCTAATACCCTCTCTCCCATGTATCCTCTTGAATTGGACCATGCAACCACACAACCCTCACTATTAGAATACATCATCCATTTGAAGATATTATATCACCTAGTATAAATTATTACTAGTTATTACAAAAGGCCACATCTAGATCAAAATCCACTACATAGGAAAGAACATGAGATGATACTAGTTGGTATTTACTCAACTAATAGACTTGGAACATGTTGTGCACTATAATATACTTCAGTATCAACTCTAGGTGATAAAACACATCTATGATTCATTAAACATTATATAATGGACCCATATACCAAGTTAATAATTTCACCTACTTCCTAAGTCTTATGTGTCCCACTTGAGGTGAAACTCATAATAAGACTAGATCTATAATTAAAAACTCCAACAGATGCCACTGATGATCAATATAATACTTTTTCTAAGTCTGAGTTGTCACTAATCACTTACAGATTAGGTGAACTTGATCCTTTATCTCTTGCACTAATCAAGGTCCTTAAATTGATCTCTCTCACCTAATTCTTCTCAATATAATGGTGATATATATGTTCTTATTTACAACACTTCAAATAGATCCATTTAAATTGATGGTTGAAAGATATTGTTGTAGATTATCTCTATAAAAGGCACATAATGCTCTCAGGATTTTCCAAAATCTTGTACATAGTCCTGAAGCATTCCCTACAAAGTCTCTATGGTTTATTTTTTCTGCCTATCTATTTGAGGGTGATATGATATACTTATATTCAACTAAGTACCTATTTCCTTCAACATCCCTCTCCAAAATCTTAAAGTAATTCAGCCAAGTACCTATATACATCGACATCCATCTCTAAAATCTTGAAGTAAATCTAGTATCTCTATTTGATATAATAGGTGATGAAACTCCATGAATCCTAACCAACCCATCAATATATATCTTACCTAGGTACTCAACTGAGAATGTCTCCCAAATAGGTGATAAGTGGGTAGACTTTATGATTCATCCCATAATCACCCATATCACATCATGCTTCAATGGTAATTTTAAGAAACCAATCGAAAAATCCATTGTGATATCTTCCCACTTCCACATTGGCATAGGATATGGTTGCAAAATACCAAAAGGTCACTGATGCTTTACCTTTATCTATTGATAGCTCAAGTATCGAGATACATAACCGACTATATCAATTTTCATCCCTTCCCACCAAAAATAAAATTTGATGTCATGAAACATATTCACCACTTCAGAATAATATGCTCAATTGGATTTTGGTAATGTAACCATAACATCTTTCAAAAAATTCAAATGAATTGGTACTCAATTATAAAAATAGAATATTTATTTTGTCACTAGTGATTTTTTTTCATGGCCTCCTCACTATTTAAGTCATAACTAGTCATCTTACATTCAAAATCAATCATTTTACCTCATTCAATTGGTCCAAAAGTATAGAAGTGATTTCTATCCAATGTAAAATTATGTAAATTAATTATTTATGATCTTCCATAGGAGGAATTTACATCAAACCCATGAGATTCCACTACTCCTCTAACTCCTTTACCACTTGAGATTTTTAATTCAAGGCATCCACTACAACACAAACCTTCCCTTATGTATAGGATAACTTGAAAAATAAAAATTTTGAAGATAATCCATCCATCTTTTCCGCCTCACACTCAAATCTTGTTGGGAAAAGAAGTACCTTAGAATATTATAATACAAATATAACATGAGTCTCTCACTGAACTAGTAATGCCTCCAAATGTTCAAGGAATAAATAATATTTTCTAACTTTACATAATACATGGGGTAATTATTTTCATGTGGTTATAGATACCTTGATCTGTACACAACCATGTTACCCCATTTCATGAGTATAAACCCCAGTTAGAATGCAGATGCAGAACAATGCATGGAGAACCCCTCACTAAACTTAGGAAATATCAATACTAACATAGATACTAGCCTCTTCTCCATCCCATCAATGGATCTTTGGAACTTCTCATCCCACTCAAACATCATGGATTTTGGAGTCAACACCATCATTATAGAGGAAGCTCTAGATCTTAAAGTCATTCTTGGGATACTCCCAATACATGACTACCTAAAATTTACCTTGATCCACTACGACGCCCTTCTTTAAAATAAAATGCCTTATGAACATAAATTATTACTATACCTATTAAAAAATAAATGAACCCAGAAGATGAATTTCTAGATCATAGATTTTTATGGGTTAGGGATATAAATATTTAAGCTTATATAAATTCAGAACACAATTGATCTAGTTTGAAAAACCCACAGCTCACACAGATAAACTTGATAGGTTTCTGATAAACTTTTTATACCGACAATATAAAAGTGTATTACCTAAAAGTTAAAAAAATAAGATAAATACCATAATTAAATAAATCATCATGGGTATATAAAATAAATTAGGTAAATTTTCAACCCACTCACCAATATCCCTTCTCAAATAGTGTATTTTATACCACACTACACACAAATAATCAAAAGTATAACTATTCAAAAAATAATTACTTAGAAATTAAACTTTATATGCCTTCCCACCCCACATAACCCCCTATTCACTATTATTAATGAGAAAACTCATCTATCCCTGTATTTAATGGGATTCAACAACTTAAAATATCCACCCCTTCTCAATATTATTCTCCTTAAATCTATTGGGTCAAAAATTATTATTATATATTAATTTTTAGGTTTTTGGAATAGCTCGTTAGTATATGGGTCCTGTGTAGGTAGGGTTATGACCTTTATTTTTATATCCCCCTTATTTATGGACTAGGAAGACCACTCCCTAAAATCAACAACCCGCATGACCAACCCCATAAGCTAGTCTGACCCACCCCATTAACACTATTATATCCTACATCCAGAACTAATATTTAGATATCTTAATTAACAAACTATTCTCCCATAACATATCTAAAATAAATAAAAATTTCATAAAAAACACCATAAAAACGAGTCAGGTTATTGATGGAAGAAATGGTTCATCAAGGAAATAAAAATGGAAGGAGATATAGTAACCCCAAACAACATTACAAAAAACTCATAATGCCTTACTGACTCCTAAATGTTGTATTTAGAATTTCCAACTCTTTCATCCTTGGCTGGTGATATCCCAATAACAAATAAATATTCAAGAACCAATTAGACCCCTTAAACTGATCTAATAGATCATTAATATGAGGTATATGGTATTTATTCTTCACCATTACCATATTTAACTTTTGAGAGTCAATATATAACTACAATCTACCATCAACCTTCTTGGAAAATACAACTCAATCTTCCCAAGGTGAAACTCTCAGTCGAATAAATACCTTCCCCTCCAAATCCAACAAATAAATATTTTTATCTTTCTGAACATTAAGTGAAATTCTTATAGTGACCCAATTTTTTTTATATGACTATTAAATAATTTTTAAGACAAATAATATAATATTAATATATTTTAGAATTTAAAGGTTTAGTATATTGGGAAAGTTAGGTTCATACATCACTTATACATAATAAAACTTTAAAATTATTATGATCCTTCATCATACTTCTCATAAAATCTTGAATTTTCTTCTCAGTACATGTATTCACCATAATATATACATCAAAGAAAGGGGTGATCTAAAATCCCTATAAGGAGAGGAATAACTTGGAAGTAATAAGAGGCATAAACCAATAATACATGGATGAGAATAAAAATCATCATTATATCATAAGAATAATGTCATCATCATAATCATGAGGGAATAATTTTAAAAAGTAATTTAAGGATTCATATACATAATAATGAAACATCATAACATATTACCCAAATACCACACATAACAGTGAAAAAATATTACATCATGTTCATGCATAACATATGTGCATAGATCATAACATCATAATTGTGAAAAATATAGCACCATGTTCATATATAATACATATAATATAATTATATATATCACATTAACCAATGAATTATAGGTATATGTAATTACAGACCCACCTATCACATTATAAAATGGTCATAATCATACATGTCACATGAAATGAAAACATATAATAATCATTGTCATAAAATAAACCCTTAAAAAGAAATAGGTTTAATAAATATTTCATAAAGAATATTTCAATGAATAACCTTTGAGGTTTGAAAATGAATAAGAGAGATCATATTCTTTCATAAAATATCACCATTCTTTAGTATATAAAAAACAACCCAAGAGGAGTCAATGAGATGTTTTGGAAAAATAAAGTCTCTTTTTTAATATCATTTGTTGGCTTAGAAATCATTTTGAATGTGTAGAAAGATGTAAATAACAAAAAAGAAAAAAGAAATAATATTGAAAGGAAAATTTTAAGACATTATGGATTAATCCATAATAAAAATAAAGATAAAGTGTAGATAACTCTAAAGGAAAGAGTCGGGTTTAATAATTCCCCTTACCTCAAATCTCAATTTATTTCATCACTTTTACACCTCCTATATTATGAATTTAGGTTTACTAAAACATGAAAAATAATTGAATTATGTTCATTTTTTTACTATTGATCAATTATAATCATTTTATTTTATTTTTAAATTTTATTTGATAAAGGGGTAAGGTTTTGATATTATGTTTTCTTTAAAATTATCCTTTTTTTATTTTGTTGTTTTGATTATTTTAATTTATAAATTGATAAAACTAGCTCAAGAAGATTATAAATACATATATTTATATATTTATATATTATAAATAATTTATTATAATCATCTATAATTGTTGTTATATGTAGAGAGTTGGTAATGTCCTCCTGGGTGGTTAACCGATCGTTAACAAGACATTTTCAAAAGAGGAGGTGTGATATATATTATATATGATTATATTATAAATAATTTTTTTACAAGAGATTAACATTATTAATATTATTTTAACATACTATTTAATTATTTTAATAATTTTTGGATTATAAATGTTTAGGAGGATAGATAATTAGAAAAGAAAAATAAAAATAGAAGAATCAACATTAACTCTTTCTTGAGGTTGTTCCTTTTCTATGACTGTTAACTTCTTGAAATTTTGGATTTTTATTACTATAGTAAATAACTAAGGATTATAGGGGGATTAATATATGTTATTTGGGTAGATATTGGTCTTTGGTATGTGGAAGTGAAGTGGTTTTTAAAGGGGAGGGTGAGAGTTAATTTATACTTGAGGAGATGGTCGTTTTTAAGATAAAATTTTGAATAAAATAATAATTTCTTGGTAAACCTTATAATAGTGATAATTTTGAAATTATAAATTATATTTTATTAAAAATAAATATTTTTAAGTCTTTAAAACCTTTTATAATATGAATTTATTATTTTGTTAAAAAGGAAAGTGGGAAAATGAAAAAAATGTGTTTTTAATGAAATACTTCAGACTTTAGACATTAGAAAATATTTTTCTGTTTGAAATATGAATCTAATTGATAATTTAACTTACTAAACATGTTTTTGGTAGATAATAAAATTATATAATTGGTTATGTAATTATTACCTCAAGAATGGTTCAATTTAAAACACACTGATTATGAAAAAACTATTTTTTATAATTCACCTAAAAACTGAAGTTTTTCAGAGAATTACAAAAAAAAACACCCTTAGAAACATTTTATGTTATAATTTTAAAAATTAAACCCATTTTATTGAAATAATTTTCTAATACATTTAGTTTCAATTGTTAACATAAAAATTGTGATTTTATGAAATACATTAAATTTAAGTTTATTAAAAATATGCTTACAGTTTCCTTGAGTTTTTAATAGTGATATTTATTTTATGGAATGAAAATATTTATATATTATTAAATTATACATGATAAATGTTATTTATATAAAATTTTAATATTTTTATTTCAATTTATTAATTCACGGTTAGTTTATTATTTTTAATGGCAATGTTACTATTCCTAATGGACATGTTACTATTCTTAATGATCAAGTTACTATTTCAATGATAATTTTAATATTACAATAGTTGTATTACCTCTTAGAAAGAAATATTAATTACTTCATTCAAAATTCACTCCAATTTCTCTCAAGGTTCTACAATTTTCATTTAAAAATTTTTAGATTGGATTACTAAATTCTTGTATCCTTTCTATAGTGTTATTCATGAGAGTGATAATTCTAGGAGATCAATGGGATCGATATTTTAAATTTAAATTTTTTTTTATCATAATCTTATTGTAATAGTTTCAATTTTTTGGATATATTTATTCTATAAATATACGGTTCCTAATTAATGAAATAAAGATTTATGTGTTTCATTTGTTTAAACTATGTTACATTCAGAAATATGAAAAACACAATTTATTCAAAAGTAAAATTAAATATATATATATATATATGTATATTTATATATATATATATATATAAATTAAAGATGTTTCACCCCCCCACTAATTTAGAAATTTAATCCGTAAATTTTAACTCATATCCTCATAGAAGAATAGGTGAGGGTACTTCTATTTCCCTGCCTCCTTAGGTTCCCATGTTGCTTCTTCTTACTTTTGATTTCACCAAAGAACTTTAATTAGGTGATTTGTCTTATTTTTTAGAAAGTTATCTATAAGTTCAAAGATATTCATTTTATACTCCTAATAAGAGAGTTCTAGTCCCAATTATACTATCTCAATATTTAGTACATGTAAGGAATCAGGTATGTTCTTCCTCGGGAGAGATATATGGAAAACATCATGAACTTGAGACATGTTTGGTGGAAGTTCTAGCCGATAGACCACTAATCCTATGTGATAAAGGATATAAAAGGTGTAAATATACCTCGAGATAATATTTCCCTTCTTTTCAAACCACATGAATTTTTCCATGGTGATATTCGAAGGAACACTTTCTCTACCTTCAAAATCCAAGCCCCTTCTATGATTTTCTGCTTTACTCTTTTGTCGAATCTATATAGATTTAATTTGTTGTTGAATGTATCAAAAATTATATATCATTTATTGTATAATATTGGGTCTAATTAACTTTATTTCATTAAATTCTTCCCAACATGTATGAGTTCTATATCACTTCCCATATAGAGCTTCATATGGGGCCATTTGAATAGTCGAGTGGAAGATGTTGTTGTATGAGAACTCAAAAAATGGGATATGTTGATCCAATACTAATTTAAATTACATTTAGAAATATATCAACATGGTATCAAGTTTCTAAATGGCCCTTTTAGATTGTCCATCAGTTTGGGGATGATAGGTCATATTGAAGTTCAATTCAGTATTCAAAGCATGCTGAAATTTTTTCTAGAATTTATAAGTGAACCTTGGATCATGATCATATATGATCAAAAATGGTTACCCATATAAACTAACCACTTCATTTATATATATATTAAAAATTTGTTCAAGTTATAAATCTTACCAAATTTTGATGAAGTGAGTATTCATGGTGAGTCAATCCACCACAAACCATATCATATTACTTCCTTTAGATGCATTTGAGAGATCCAAAGTCCATTGGGATGTTATATAATTTACATGTGGATATGGGATATGGTTTCATAATACCCTTGTACCTTTTTCTCACTAATTTAACTTTCTAATATACCTAGCACTTTGATGTTGCAATGCCTCAGTTCGGGGGCCACTCAACTAGTGCCCTGACCCATTTCACCACATAAACCCATTTTCACCTCCAAATATGAAAAAGGATACCAAATAGTAGCATGGTTTTATAGAGGTACTTTAGAGAGACTATACCCCCTATATCAGAGTAAATAATTTCAATAAAATAATCAAGAATAACACATTATAGATTAAATAGGAATAATAAATAAATTGATCATTCCATAGTAAATAAAATTCTGACAAAAAAGCATACAAGACCGATCAACCACTTGGTTGATCACATTATTGGGTATATGGATGTTGATCCAACAATTTTATTAATTTCTCATTGATTTTAATGCTCATAAACACCCTCATTTTTCTTACTAATTAATTTTTTTTAAATTGATTTTAGGATTATATTTAATAGAATATTTATTTTAATGTTCCTATAATTCTATAAAATCTTTTCTTTTAATTCAGCTGATGTTTTATTTCTATATATTTTGGTAATTTAAAAGTAGTCTAAAATCACTATTAAAAATGTGTTTTGAAAGTATACATTGGTACCCAACCCCACATTTAAGATGTAATTTTGGTATGGGAACCTAACTTTTGATAAGGAATTATAGTTTTGAAACCTCACATTTGAAATGAATGTTAGGTTTAGGAAAAAAACTTTTGTGAAGAACTCTATGTTTTAGTATCTAACCTTTGGTATTTTAACCTAACATTTGGAATGAACCATATTTTTAGAATTTTACTTTTGGAGTTACCCTTATACAAAAAATACCCAAATTGAATCAGTCATATATGGAATTTAAATTTTAGATATTTTCTGATATTTATCTTATAGTTTTACTGAAGTATATATCTAATTAAAAGTCATTAAATGGCCATTTAAAATTCTCTTTAAAAATGTATTAAATTTTTCCTACTTCTAAGGGAATTTATGATTTTAATTGGTTGATTAAATTCAAATTTTGAATTCAATTAGCATTTTGAAAATCATGATTTATCTGGAAATACTTTCAGATCTTCTTGACCAAAATAAAATTTCATTTATTGTTTATTCTAAATGGAATTATCTGGATAAATATATGAGATACTAAGAGTTGAATATTTTTGAATAAATATTTTCTTATATGAATTTCTGTAAGATAAATCTCTTTATAATTTCTCCTAGACTTTATGAGAATACTTATGATGTTTCTTCTGCTACTGTATATACCTATTCTTTATATTTTGTAGTAATTTGAAGTTATTTGATAATAATTCACTTTTTTAATAATTGTTTTTCTAATTCTGTTTCATCTTAACATTATTTATGGAAACAAAAAGTTTATTTAAAAGGATTATGATATGAATTATTTCTCATATTCTTATGAAGATCACTTCTTCTGTCAGTTGCGGAGGCAACTGTGAGCTAAACCAATATTCAAAAATCTATATATCATATATGTTATTATGGAGGGTCAGAATCTCTTACAAAGTTATTTTTCTTGATTTTACCTATAAAAAATTCAAAGGACCAAAAAAACCATTTCATAAGGTGTCAACTGCTTGCACTCAGTTGTTGAGGTCCCCAGAGAAAAGGACATGTTCAATAAAAATCACAAAGATCATGGAGAGAGAATTTATGGAGTAGACCAAAGGTCCTTTATAACCTAAACCACTATAAATTTTATTGTGTTATTTTCTATATTATTATACTAAATATTTTTTTAAAGAAAATAGTACTGTATCTCTTTCCAAATCGTAAAGAGGGATTGATTTTAAATTATACAAGTGTTTTTTAAAGGACAAAATTCATCCCCTTTTAAGTATTCATGTTTGTTCCTACCTAACACACAAAAACATATACAAAAGAAATAAAATTATATACAATATCTATGATGTTTCTAAGCAATACCATATCGTAGAATCATGTCCTACTCAAGCTGGTCTACCTCCAACATGAAAACTTGAGCCTTTGTCTAACTTGTACCTAAATCTAAGTGAGAGTATTCTTAGATACCCTAGTGTAATAGAAGATCTAGTAGGGTGTGATTAGATAAAAAAGTATAGAAACACCAATAAACTCCCATAATACACCACCATTTTAGTGATATGTGTGTGTGACATGATCAAAATAATTAAATAATCTATTGAAAAAAATAAATAAAACCCTCTAAAATACCCGCTTTAACTTGATTTTAGAATTTATTTGAGAAAATCCCAATGACCATTCCAACCAGTAACCCAACCACCAAAAGTGAACATACAAATAAACTATAAAAATCCCATTAAACACCATAAATACTTAGTATCATGACCCCGATTGACCATACCTGCCTCAACCAGCTCCGGAGAATCTCCAAACATAACTATCGCCTCAAGGACCACCTCTATATGCAGTATCAATATGGATCTGTCAACATACCCAAACCTAATCCACTTTTACTATGGTCTATCCACTTGGGCTACACACAACTCACAGGTCCTCACTCAACCTTCTAGGGTCATCCATCTCAAGTCACTTCACACCCCCTCTTGGAGGTGTCCAAGTGCTTGGGCATCATCTTAGCCCAGGACTTGTCCATTGGTGGCCAAAGAGTCAAGCCAGTGCACTGGGTACATAGTGTCCCAAACACCATTTCACATTATTCTAGGGTGATAATTCAATTTTAACAATTTAATTTAAATTAAACTATTTATATTAAATTAACCAATTCAATGATAATAAGGGAAATCACCTCATGGTGAGGCCGCACACATACTTTCATATAACACCATGCATAACCCATATATTTAGTACCAAAACCACCTATATCTTTGGATGCTTATCCCATTTAATCCCATGGTATCTAATACTCCACATAATCCCATCCAAGGTCTAAACTCACACCACATCCCAATCCACTAAATCAAGCCAATAAACCTTAAATGATCAATTATAACATTTAAAACTAAATTATTAATTTCATTATGTAAGGGAATAACCGCCCAAAATATCACTCGAAACATCATCACACCAAAACACAAACCAAACACACACCAATGAACATTGACATTCCCCTGAACCTATTTCAAAAAATATACCTAAAATTAAACATTGATTCCATAATCATTTTAATTTATATGAAAGGGAAAAACTTAAATAAATTTGGCAGTGAAATGTACCTTCACTAAAACAATTAATGAAAGTACCTGGACGACCTCTTGGTAGGGGTGTCCATGGGTTGGGTCAGGTCGAGTGCATTTTGGGACCCAACCAGACCAAAAAATGATGGTCTGGGTCAAGTCGGGTCACATGCTATGCGAGCAGTTTCCCCAACCCAACCCAACCCATTAGGGTAGGGTTACCCGACGCATGGCCAAAGGAACTGACCTGACCCAATCCAACATTATGTTCCTAGACTCAAACCCATCCTCAAGACCCAACCCCCCATAGACAGACCCCACCAACCCCCACCCTCCCCCATTTCTCCAACAACCCCTCCCCCTACATCCCCCATCCCCTCCTACAGACAGACCCCACATCCCCCCACTATTATCCCACCTCCTCCTACATAAAGACCCCACCAACAGCCACACCCATATCCCCCAACCTCCCCTTCCCCCATTCAACCCCCACAGTAGCCCCCTCCCCTCTTGCAGACAAACCCCACCAGCCCCTCCCCCTGCAGACAGAACCCACCAGTAGCCCCACCCTCTCCCCCAGTAGCCCATCCCCCTCTATCCCCAACCAGAATCACCCCTCCCCCTATATATAATCCCCACTAGTATCCCCACACCCCCTACATCCACACACCCCTCCCCCAGCAGCACCCTCCCTCTAGCAGTCCCCCCACCACCAGTAGCCCCCCACCCCTCCCCTCCTACAGATAGACCCCACCAGCCCCCACCCTAGCAGCCCCTCCCCCTACATACCTCCTACATAAAAACCCCACCATTAGTCCCTCTACCCCTAGAATCACCTCCCCATATAGACAGACCCCACCAGCCCCCTTCCTCCTAGCAACCCCCTCCCTCATGCAGCCCCCACCCCCCACCAGCAGCCACCTAACCTAGTAAACCCTACCTTTTATGTGTCTGGTATTATTTCCCTTGTCTATATTTCATGGGAATTAAATCTACTACCATTTTATTATAATAAATAAACATTAACTGAATATTTCTAAATAATCGATAATTTAGTGAAGCTAACCAAGAAAAATCCCCACCCCAAAAGACATAATCTCACCTAGTTTATCTACTGATATAAACTTCTATGGTTTCTAATGTATAAGTCACACAATAGTTCTATTTCTAGGAAACAATTTCTATATTTTCCAAGAAATATGAGCCTAAAAAAATAACATGATGGTCTTAGTCATATGAACATAGTTTATAAGATACATGTACTTGTTCCTTGAATCCCTTACATGGGATATGTAGGAATCCCTCTTACAACCCAATCCAAAAAACTATGTCACCATTAAATTCCATATATTTTTCCCTTAAACTATTATGGAAGACCCTTAACTATATTTTACTATTAACTAGTCCTATATGAACATAAATCCTATTATATACTTGTTTCTTCTAGGATAACAAAAACTATATCATATATTTATGTCCACTTAGGAGGCAGTAAATCCCAATGTACGATTGATTTATCTTAAATAGTATAAAACTCAAAAATATAATTATGTCCCCTTGGGATAACATAAATCAAAATCTACCATTCACACTTTCTGGATGAAATAAATCTTTATTAATTCATAATTTTCTCATAGGAGATCTTAAATAATAAAATACCATTAAAGCCTTTATAGATTTCATGAAATCCAAGTGTACCTTTAAATCCTCCATGGATACCATAAATCTAAATATAGACATACGACATATTTGATGGAATGAAACTCCAACATAACTTAAAGTCCCCTTGGAAGACATTATATCTCAGTGTACCCAGAAAACATAAAAAGAGGGTATTAATCTTAATTTTAGCATTACTTTTAGGCGTCCTTCTGAATGGATGCATCCCACTTTTTGTAAAAAAAATTTTAATAATATAATGAACAAATATATTTGTGAAAACCCAAAAAAATTGCAAATTATGTTGGTGATGAGATAATGAACAATTTCACTAGTGATTTAATGATTAAAAGGTATATGATATTATCTAAAATACATTTTTTTTAGTGATGTTTTAATTGAATGTGTTCATTGGTAATAATCCAATAAACCATGGATCCATGCACATGTTGAGTGTTAATCAGCATACCCCTATAGTGATACCTCCTCAATGAATGAATCAAAACATTCCTGGATATAAATGAACTCTAAAATGATATTTAAGTTTCACTAGGGGACCTTAACTCCAATATAAACTATATATTATTTAGGGGTTATCTATGTATGTGATGAAAGTATATTTTAAACCACTTTACAACAACCATGATAAAATTTAATTCCATATAACACTACAATACATCATTAAAATTTAGTATAAAAATAATAATCCATATCCCCATGACATAAGAATGATATGCCCTAAAAAATTAAAGCATGAAAATTTAATTTAATACAAATTCCATTCAAATTCTTATGTGTCAATCGATCACAATCATAATGGGGTTTCTCCTTGATTCGGTGGAAATAAATGTATGATAAATTGAAATATAATCAATCATAGTATTATAGATATAATTTGTAAAATAATCATAAATTTATACCTTAATGATGTGTTCTCCATCACTTATTGTAACACCTTCCATGTGAATGGATAACTGCTGTTCTTTCTGCAAAATCTCTAACTCGTAACCCACTGACAATAATGTCTATTGCGGCACACCCCTGGAAAAAAAAGATGAAATGGGTTTGAGTGATAGTGGTGTTTTTAATCAGGAACACACCATAATTGGGAATATAATGCAAAGAAAATGATAAAAAAGAAAAAAAAATAACTACTTACCAGTGCCACGAGACCGCACACATGACATGGAGGAGTAGAGGAAGCGAGCCGAGATGGATTTCTCCTGATCACTCATGAGGGAATCTCTCTGGGGGGGAGGCGGGTGAGGAGAGGAAGAGAAAGGGAGTATAATTGGAGGAGGGAGGATAGTCTCTTGAAAATAAAGGAGGAATAAAGGAGGGAGAGTAGGGTTTCTCCATGCATGATGGAAGGTCAGGGCCGGGGTAGGGGGATGAGGAGGAGAGGAGGAGGAGGAGGGAGGGAAAGAATTAAGAGGTGGACAACCAGTCATGTCATTAGTGAGGATTTTTTTTGCATACATCCTTGGGTCATCAGGTTGGGTTGGGTCTATATATAGCCAACCTAAGACCCAAACCAGCCCATGAATGGGTCAACCTGATACAAACCCAACCCAAGTATTTTTTTCATATAACCCAACCCTACCTAACTCAACCAGTTCAGGTTGAACCTATCATGTTGAGTCGGGTCTAGAAACCTTTAAATCTTGGGATATATCCTTTATATGAGGAAAAAAGACCCATATTGATCAGTTGATTCCACCAAGATTTGATGGAATCAAAATAGAAAACCTAACTGGGATAAGAGAAAAA
This sequence comes from Viscum album, assembly GCA_963277665.1. Taxonomy (NCBI): domain Eukaryota; kingdom Viridiplantae; phylum Streptophyta; class Magnoliopsida; order Santalales; family Viscaceae; genus Viscum; species Viscum album. Next base: position 209,385,436 of record OY728166.1, read on the forward strand.
TTAAAACAAGAGGAGGAGGAAAACAATGAGGTCCATCATAGTCAAATGACTACCTTGGATTAGTGTTAAAACCCCCTTAGAACACCTCACTTAAAAGGACTTGAAGAGGGATAGAAGGGGGAGAGACCCCTAAACACACACACAAGGGAAATATGAGGGATAAGTGGCCCCCTTAAAATTTTGAGGTTGAAAAAGAGTAAATTTCCCCCCTTTTAACACTACCAGCTAGCTAGTGGCACCTATACAACATCCTGCCCCACCGACGAGCCCGATATCCCTTAGGTGCTCTCCCAAACATCCCAGACACCACTAAAACTCCAATATACATCAGAAATATGCCCTTTTATGGGTTATAACCTTTGTAAATAATGTTTGAGGCCCAATTCAAAATTTAGTTCCCCCACTAATTGATAATCTAAATTCCTCATAAAATCAATGGATCATTCGTACACACGGACATTACAAACTCCACACCATTATACTTTTCATCCTAGAGAAGTATCATAAATAATTCTATCATTGGTCCCAACCCACTCAAGTGTTCAACTCCCATATAAATGACTATATTCTATTCTCATAGCTCAAACACATTTTAAGTGCAACTTCCATCATAAGGCACTCAACCTGTCAAAACCCAAGCCATCAATCAAGTTCATTTCCAAAACACCGTGATGATGCTTGACTACTCCCATATACCCCAAGACACCTAATATTTCCTCATCCAATCTATAATCCAGCCCATGGTGATCCCAACTATAGTATTTGGTCCACTAAGGCCCATTATGATACCAAAACACTCCCCACCACTGGTATTTCCCATCGAAACATGATCTCAGCAGTCAACTGACATGCTTGGCATGCTTCTCAAATTAATAAACTCATGCATACATAAGAACACCATATAAACACCAGTATCTATTCTCATTTCCAAATCAAAAGTCATAATGGACAGACCTCCTCCATCAAAGAACACTATAAACATGTCAATTTTTCCTCAAAAAGATCATCCAATTCCTAATACATTTTAATCATCTTAAAAAAATATGCATATGATGCTGTTTCTAGATCACCGCATCTATATACATGTAAAATGACCAGCCAGACCTCCTCTAGAAAACCTACCTCAAAATTATTAGCTACCATTTCCGATTCATTCCCAAACTACATTGTATGGGCACATCTACTCTTGGAGGCACTAAATATTTATCTTAAAAATCCAAAAAAGTATTAACCTGACTTCTAGTGTGATTCCATGGCCTAATAACCAATCGACTAATTCCACCATCATGATTTAACTACAAGAACTAACTCATTCCCAATATGATCATCTTTTGACCATTCCAAAATTACCCTTATCCTAAATCCAATGCTCTAACTCTATCTGATAATACAACCCGATTCACCAGTAGTATTCTCCTAGGAATCAAGTTGAATTAGGTCTCATTGCTCAATGGCCTCTAAAATGACAACACAATCATCTAATAATTATTCCCATCAAGATACCATGAACATGCCTGCACATGAGTCGCATCACTCGTGACCTACATCACACTCCCCACCATAAGAGAACCCTTGTCATCACTTTACAAAGAAAAGATATCAACCATCACAACCCATAATTTATCTATGGTTAAACGTGACAAGTTAACATATCATAAATTCTCATGCCCGAGTGATAAAATTAAAAGACAAACTCCACCCATCCCTGGAGAACGGGAACATTATTGAATGGAACCTAACAAAACTCTATCGATAATGAGGTTCACACCATCAAACCACCAATGGTACATCCCACACCATATTTATTTCATTATTCCACTCCTTAAGATCTACCTCAAAAGTTCCATCACTAGAAGCATGCTAATATACCTCAACCATGATCTAGTAATATGTCAACCCATAATACTCCCATCTAGTTCCAACCAAGATTGGTCGTTATATTATACTTGATCTAGTCAAGGTATCAACTCTCTTAGTTGGGACACCTCAAGTCCCACCATAATCTTTGGGATATTAGTCCCACACTTGGTTCACCCATTCTACAACACCCATTTCATTTCCAATTCCTTCTCTACCTTGGAGGGACATTTACAACTCTCAACCAAACTGAAAGGCATTGTCGTAGGTGCTCTCAAATGAGAAACTGTACATAGTAAAATAATTCATAAATACCTCCATGAAAGTCTCAAGTAAATCAACAAGGATACCTACCATGCATCTATAGAAGGTAACTGGGGCATGAAAAAGTCCCAATGGCATCCTATGGTAAGAAAATGTACCAAATGGGTAGGTTAATATCATCTTCTCTTGATCCTCTACAACAATGGGAACAAGAAAATAGATATAAAAACTATCAAATAAGTAATCTCATGTCATACCTTCCAGTCTCTCAATCATTTAGTCAATGAATAGAAGTGTCAAATGGTCCTTTTGAGTGGATTAATTTAGTTTCCTAAAATCTATGCACACTCACCAATTATTCTTTACTCTTACAGAAACTAACTCATCATTTTCATTCTTTACAACTATGAACTCGATTTTCTTGGGTAAAACCTGAATATAGATAACCCACTAATATTCATAAATGGGGTAAATGAAACCCTCCTCAAGAAAATTTTCCACATATTTTTTCACAACTTCTAATAGTGTGGGGTTAAGTCTCTTTTGTGTCTATATGACTGGTTTTTTCCCATCCACCATAAGAATCCTATGCATAAAAATGGAATATATAATACCTGGTATGTATATTAAATTCCACCCAATTTCCCTAATATTCTCCTTTAAAATATTAAAAAAAACTTGTTTCTTATTTAGGTAGGATATTATTAGCAATTATTATAAATAGTTTTTCATCATTCAATAGGTATGAATATTTTATGTTTGGTGGAAATGATTCTAGTTCTAGTTTGGGTTGGTTATTTACTGATGGAAATGATGTAGGAATTGGTATATATGCACAATGAATGTCAGGGTTTGAATGTACATCATCAACATTAGTGAATAATTCCTTGAATCCATATGAAAAATCAACTTCTATGTCATAAATAGAAACTATGTACCCAAAATTAGAATAAGAATCCATATCAAAATAAGAAATTAGTATGGATTGATCATGAGAAATAAGCGTGATGATATTTTTCAATATCAAAATAGAAACAATACTCAATATCACTCTAATCATATAATGATCCCTATTTAGAGAATATTGAAAATAAGAATTTGTAGATTCATTATAATATGGGTTTAATGGGAGATGAAGAAAGAGAAATAGTCCTATGAGGGGTACTTCATGGTGTCTAAAATATTTAATCATATGATAACATCCCCAAAATCCATAGAAAGTGTACCTTCATAAAAATTTATGATTGTCTTAGAAGTTTTTTAGGAAGGGTCTACCAAGAATGATGGGATCATAATACATCAATTCATTATCTTCCATATTCAATATGTATAAATCCACAAGAAAGATCATTTCCCTTACCTGAACAAGGACATCCTCTACAACTCCCATATAGTATGTTGTGGCCTTATTCACCAGTTACACCACCACCCTTGTTAGATTCATCTTTAAAACCTATAATGAAGATAAAATAGAGTGAGACATGACATTAATGGAGGCACCAAAACCACATAAAACATCAAATAAATGTGACTCACCTGTAGTGCATGGAATGGTGAATTTCCCGGGGTCCTTAAATTTTGTATTAATCACCAATGTTGGTATGACAAGTATAGATATACTTATCCAAAGTTTGATCCACTCATTTTATTTTATCCCTCTTATATTTTTCCACAGTTATTTTAAAAACATGGTATAACTTATAATTTTCTTGATTACTGTAAGTAGAGGGATGATGATCTCAATGTGCTTGAATGCATCTAAAACTTCTTTTTTTAATCACCTGTTTATCCATATTCTTGGTTTTTACAACTATATTTATAAATGGTAGGGTTTTAGGAGGAGAATAATCAATATATCACTTTCCTTTTCATTTGTACTAGGAATGCTCATAAGTTAGTCTTGAAGGGGGATTTTCTAGGGTTGAGGTGAATTCTATTGGAATGATCAGTGCAGATATATCATTCATTTTCTTCATACTTCTCAATGTGATGGAATTTAAATTCCCTTTAGTATTTGGTATAGGTTGGGAAGGAATATTTTCAGAGTTCTTACTTACCAGTTCATGGAGGGTAGTGGAAATCTAGATCATTTGTGTGCTTAACTCCCTCAACTATGAAACATAACTCTTCATATCATTATATTTATTAGGATTTTTTTTCAAAAGTTCATGAGTTCTAGAATCTAAATTTGGATGACAATTCCCACATTTTTGTTGACTTTTTGATGTTTGGGACTCAAATATTCTTTGGGGTTTGTGGAAACATTGTGGGTACGGTAGAGGATATCAGAAGTTTTATTGAAAATAGGGCCTTTCTTGTTCTCCAGATCTATACCTCATGTTCAATTGATCATTCCAACCTATTTTTTATGTTGGTGTAAATGAATCATACTTCTATTGGGGATTTGGTTATTACTGCTACTCATTTGGTCTCCTAGAGAATACGGTTTTGAAATCATTTATCTCTTGTAATTGGTGGAAATAATCGATTGGGTGGTTTATTTTAGTGAAAATTCCACATGTCCTTGGAGTAGTGAGTTGGTATGTATTTTGATCCAAATAAATCTATCTCTAAATAGTGGTTAATTATTCTAACTTTGTATCAATTAAATTATTTTAAATAAAATATGTAATTACCTGATGTACTCCTCTAACATGTGGTGTATCTCGATTGAAATTTTTTTGGAAGTTTTGTGTCATCTTTTAAATCAACACTAGTAAATATATGGGTATTATTTGACCAATTCCCATCCAGATTCAACATCCACCATACTCTTCTCCATAGGTGTTATACCTTTATATAATTATTGGATGAGGAGTTCCTCATTGATTTGGTGATGTGGTATGCTTTCACATAACTTCTTTAATCGATCCCAGTACTTATACATTGACTCCCCTTGGTATTTCTTGATTCCTAATATCTCTTTTTGAATGTAAGTGATCTTTGATACTGGAAAAAATATCTACAAGAAAAGATGTTTCAAATCATTCCAACATGTTATGTCTTCAGGTTATAAATAATACACTCAATCCTTTTCAATTCCATCAAGTGAGAATGTGAATAATCTTAGTTTGATTTTATATTTAGATACATTTATTGGTTTCAATTTTAAGAAAAAAAACATTAAATTATTTTAGATTTTTATTAGGATTCTCACCAAAGAGGCCATGAAATTATTAAAGGAGTTGTATCAATTCATATTTTAATTCAAATTCTGATTAAAGGTTTGGGTATGAAATAAAATTTGGTTTCAAGTTAATGTTTGGAGTGGCCAATTATTTAATAGTTTTGTTAATTTTGTTGTTATTTTTTTCAGTCATTGGTTCTAGTTTTATGTTTGTTTCCTAATTTATTCCAATTTCAATGTTCCCAGAATAGAGGAATTTCCCAGTTGGGTAAATGTCAACACTTCTGATAGACTGAGATTGTCTAATTCAATCTATAAGGCTGCATTCAATCTTAGGGTCTAGATCAAATATATAATTGATATAGGATCGTGTCACGAATCAAAGAAAAGAGATAAAGTAACAAGAATATACCATAACATCATGAGAATTAGTTTCAATTTATGGTCTAAAATAGAAGAAAATATGGAGATAAAAATAAAAAATTGAGAAAGGGGAAGGAGAAATAAGAAATAGGGATAAAATAGAATAAAAATTACATATAATTAGTTGAATAAAATACTAGCCTCCCTATAAATGATGGAAATTTTAAAGGTTCTATCGTGGGAGATCTCAAATGATGTGTGGTTTTTGGGTATTTAGGTTCCACAGAGTGTAGGACCAAGGTTTTATTTTAAAAGAGGATGTAATTAAAACAACATATTAAAGTTATTTTGGAAATAAAATAAAATAAAACAAAATAAAAGAAGTTTACTACTTAAAAGGATAGTGGGTTGTTAAATGTTTAAAAAACTAAAATATGTATACTAGAAGAATATTTTATTTTTTTATTTTTGAAATTTGATTAATAAAACACAATGAGAATATTTTTTTAGGAAATAGTTTGAGAAGGAATAAATGATATAACTCTATTTATTCCCATAATTATTATTAATTACTATTAAAATTAAAATCCAATTAATTATCATCCCCAAATTTATTAATCCCCTAACTATATTAGAATTCACCTCAACCACAAAGATGAAATGAATTAAACCCTAGGATATCTTCAGAACATGCAAACCTATAACCCTACTATGATTATCACTCTAAGGATAGATTATAGTTAGTGGTGAATTATGGATCATATAAACATTTGAAGTGATGATTTATTGATTTTAGGTATTATATTTTAACACTAAAAATTGACCTTGTGTTGTTTTATTTTATCGATTTATATTGTGCTCTCATAATTCACACATTACTCAACCTCATGTGTTTTTTTTTAATTGTTTAATTTCTTTATTAGTTTATTTTAAGTTAAAAACTCAATTAATAGATCATATTTTTTTTAATTTCAACATATCATTGATTCAAAATAAATAAATGAAGAAGGTTAGAGGTAGATCATTTACTAAGAAAAACTACTCTTCTAGGGGTGGTTTAGTCATCATAGAAAACAAATTTCATTTGAAAAGGTTTATAAAGGGTATAACTGAATCAATTTTCTACTCACGATTTCCATACCAAATAAGTAAATTAAAGAATATTAAAATTGAATAAAATAGAAGAAATTGAAGATAGACTAATAAGTTAATTATGAAAACACAATCATCATAATGTGAAGAAAAAGAAGAAGGCTTCAATGAAGGGATCATTTATTAAAGTGATGTATCTCTTTAAATTCCTAGATAAATGGTGTTAAACTAATTATAATCAACCCTAAATCTTTAAATTCACGTCCAAAACCCTCAAAATGAGGAAAATACATATTTATAGATGGGATTTGAGGTTAGGGTAATAATAGGTTACAAGTGTGAATGGGTAAATTCTTCCAAATATTTTAATCCAATTTTCACCACCTGGTTGATCAACAAAAATCGTGAACCAGATATCCTTCTAGAAGCATTATTTTTTGAGTAATTGGGTTCTCTTTATACTATCCAAATTTGAGCCCTATAAAATCCCACATGTAAAAGATATTTCCCAAATATTGAATTTGTTCCCAATCTGGTGAGTCCAGTACAACTTTGACTTCATGGACCATTTTCTCTATTAAATGAATGATACAGTTTTGATGATCTAAATAAAATTTATAGAAAATTAAGTGAATAATTATCTTAAATTTTTTAAATTTTAAATAATATATACAAAAATATTTATGAATAATGTGCAACATTTTACTTTAAAGGGTCAAAACTAGATTTTTCATCAAATTTGAAAATGAATGATCTAATCCCAAATATTCTATAAATAAACATATTTGACAGAATTTGATGAAATTATTTCATTTATTATCAATAAAATATTCATTAATTTTTTTATCCGGAAAAAAATCCATCATGCATGTGGGTATCTCATTATTTTCCATTGGCCCTTGGCTCACACATGGCCATCACTGATTTCAATTCAACATGTCTGATGCATAAGAAACATGTGTTACCCTTGATATTCTTAAAACATAACAGGTATATGATCTCATACCAAAAAATATTCAAAACCCAACCCATACCTTACAATATCTATGTTACTCACAGGAACATTCCAACTCCTCTCATGGTCCACCCTCAATCACACCATTCAACAACTCACTAAGGTATGTGTCATAAGTCAAGTGTTTCTACGGTCTCCCTACTATCCCCACAAACCATATATCTTGAAGGTTTATAACTCATCAGATAGTACTCTCTTACCCTCTCTAAAACATCACACGATGTATCACACACCATACCACTAACTAAATGGGTCTCACCCAACCATAACATCAAACATTCCAAACACACTATCAAGGTTCCCATATCTATAATTATATCCCCTAAAAACTCAATAGCCTACAAGGGAACTGATCCTCACCAAGCATCCACCTATGAGAATTCTCCATCAAGAAAACCATCTCATCCAGGGTCATGCACACATAACGAAATCATCTTGGATGATCCTTACCAAGGAAACTATAACCACAAGGTTCATATAGATATAATTCCATTCAAAACTATAAAGGAAAATAGAATATAGGTTTTTATTGGAAATTTAAATATCTAAACCTACAATTTACATTCAACCAGCATTGACTTATGGTGATTCATATCTAGTGAACCACCATTACTCAATTTGGTTAAGTAGATCACCATTCCAATCTATATGGGAAAAATACATATAGGTTTTCACTATAACTTTAAATAACCAAACATAATCAATGAAAACCCACTAGAGGTTTTCCACTAAATAATTATGTGCCTTAATGACCTACAAGGTGTTAGGTAATTTGATGAATCACTCTATCTATTCGAACTAACAGATGGACCTAGAAAGAACCACATTCTCTGGACTAATTTTCATCCAATTACCTCAACCTATATAGTGGAAGTCTCTACAATGCTACCATAAATAGGTTTGTATGGTCACTACCTCCTCTATGTTTGTGCACTATAAATAGGATGATATATCACCTAATCAATCACTCGTTTTATTTATAAAAAATATAATAAAGTTAATTCCAAAACTCTCACTATTTATTATAATAATTATACACTATTTTTCATTCTTCACTTTTTACAGATGGTCTAATGGCCTTATTATAGAGGGCCCCATTCAGTCATCCCATTAGCATCACCTTTTGACTTATGGGCATCCATCTATTGATGGGATCTATGTAAGATCACTAGCATCTTCCAAAGCCTCAACTTCCAACTCCCAGTGGATAGTTTATATCATATTCTGATTCACACAATTTCCTTAACCAACATTTCCTTCAAGTCATGCAGAAATAATGATTCCAATTTTAATATTAAATTTTTTTTTCTTTAGATTAACTTTCAAACAACACATCACTAACCTCTAAAACAACATTTATCTATAGGAAAAGGCTCCATCTGTTATCCTCCCTACATTTCTCTATAGAATGAAAAAAAATTAGATCATTATAAATATGCCTCTTCTAGTTTCTTAGATTTCACTATGATCATCCTTCTAGTTTAACATTATTTTAGCTGAATCTGCTGATAATATAAATCAAGTTATATACCGCTATTCCTAACACAAGTTTCCTTTCATTGGAATTCATATGACGATCTCTATCTGATTATATCCACTAAAATTCATCTAGTAAAGTTTCTTCTATCAACCACATCTAGGACATGGTGCTGTTAAAATATCTCTATCTAGGTTCTCAAGTGTTACTTCCAAAAAAAAATCCCTCTAAAAGTTTCTAAAACTTTACTAAGAAAAAATCCTAAAAACCAACAATCTTCCACTTGAGGATTTTTTTTTTCTGGCTAAGCCCAATAATCATCCATCCAAATATAATTCTAATGCTTACACCAAAGACTTACTAGCTCATTTTCTATCCACCATTCATTATTGTGTAGTTTCTACACGGTTCTCTACCCCATGATACTTTCCATAATCCAGGATCCCACTAAAGAAATGCCTCCTTAGTTTTTCTAGAGCTATGATCTATTATTGTGATGAAATAATGAAACTCATCTAAATTCCTCCATGAAGATCCTACAAATGAAATAGGAATTGAGTTTTCATCCTCCCTAACTTTTTTAAAAGGCCCAGAATTTTTTTCTATCCACCATGTCCATATCCTCACCCAATTGGATTTCACTATGCTTAAAGAGCCTATCATCAATAATTTACACAATTCGAGAACTCATTATGATAAAACAAATGTTAGTGACATCATCAGGATGACCTCCATTCAGATATTATCTATCTATAAAAATTTGATGTCATCGTCATGAAATAATCACACTAAAAATTCCATCCAGTTCAACCAAATATTACATGGTCCTTTTCTCCCATATCTTCAGTTTGTTTCTAACACATTGAGAGTCAATCACATTTCAGAGATCAATTTATCTTCATTTTAAATCCTCCAAAATATCATTTACACAAATATTAGAAACATAAAAATAAATAAACACCCAGGACTTGGGGTTTTCCTTATCTATATTCATCATGGAATAAAGTAATTTTACTAACTTTGTAGTTGAGATAAACAAAATCCATCCAAATTTCAAACTTTAATACATTCAAAACTCTCATCCTCCAGAATAGATTCCCATTTATATGTATCATGGTTATTATCCTTTAGTTGAAGATAATTATAAAGAATAATTGATTTTTTAAGAGGATACAATAGAACTTGAACTTATTCCATAACCACTAAATATTTCACCCCCTATCACTGAGTTTTAGAAATAACTCACCTGATAGAATGTAACGCCCCACCCCCTCCTCATTGGCTTGAGAAGACGGTGAGGTGATACTAGGCCTTAGGCGACATTACCATGGTGCCAAAGGCTATTAATAAATTTTGAGGAATTCAAGAATAAATAGGGGAATGATTTGACCTTGAGATAAACCAACCAACCAAACAAGCCATTACCAACAAAACTACATGATTCATGTTAATATAGAAACATGAACCATATAGTACCAGAAGAAAACCAAACTAATCCATGAAAATTTCCAAAAACCAATACAACCTAACCATAACAAAACAAAATTATAGTTCCAAGAAAAATACTAAACATGATACCCAAATAAAACCAAGACACACTCTACTGCTTCACATTAAGCTCCATACTCCAAGCACCACCAAACCACCTGAGCATCATGAAGAACTGCTAGCAAAATGAGATGCTTTACTCTTACATGTGTCATAGAATACAACATCTACAAAAGAACCAAAGTTCCAAAATAAGGGTGGGTAATAATACTCAATAGGATTTCCAAAAATGACTTCCCTACACACACCATTAGTATAAAACCATTAGAACCTTTATATAAAACATTTTATATAAAACATCAAATAGATCAACAATTATCGATAATCTAAACACACCCTTATCAATCCACCTTTACCCAAACCATGAAACCCAAGGGAAATCAAAACAACCATTCTATAATCCATTTCACCATTTCACATTAGCACAACAATGTAAATCTTGCATAGCAACACACAATAAGGCAAACAACCACTATGGAACTTCCTGTCCAAACCTATTTACTGCTTTTCTAAACTAGTGGTACTTACCGACCACCAATCCATAATGGTGTCCCTTCCATACAATATCCATAACCTTTTATAGTGAGACTCCCCCCCCCCCACTTCATACACAATCAACACAATCCATATTACTTGACCAACTAACAAGCATAAAGCACACTAAGGCCACACATTATTCACACAACAATTTACAATGAATTCCAAAACACTTTAATAAATCCACCCATTTATTAAAAACACCCTTGAACCATTTTTCATTCCAAACCACATTTTAATAAAGAAAATTATTTATTGAAATTCACATTTCATAAAAACAATTCCATAATTTTAACCAATATTGATTTTAAAATCAACATTTTAAAATCACACAACAAAACCCCTTTTTGCAATAATATCCCATTTTTTCCAAAATCCCCAAATCATAACCAAATGGGTTTCCACAAATATTTTCACATCATATTCAGAATTAATTTCAAGAAAAACAAATTAATTAAAACAATGCCTCAACATTTAGCAATGTAGAGTTGAGAGAGAATCCACCTACCTTAGGGTTCTGACGAAATCAACCCACAAGCAACCTCACCACAAATCTAGGAAAACGCTCCACCAAAACCACTCTAGATATTCTTACCTATCACCATAAAACCTTAGCATCATCACCTAAGGCAAAAAAATCCCTAAATCTACATGAAACAGATGTAGATCTAGAAAACCAAGAGACGGAAGAGAGAAGATCTAGAGGAAACCACAAAGATACCAAAAGAGAAGACTTAACCAAGATTAACTGCCTTCAAACCACCTTGAAAAAAATTCTAATCCCTTCCAAAATGGGTGGTAGATCACCCCGAGCCCTTGAGAAGAATAAATCCCATGTAGGTTTCACATGGGAGAAGAAATGGGTGAGTTAGGGAAAATCCAGACTAAACCCATTTAAAAAAACCATTTTTAATGGGTTGAATGGTTAGATCACATGGTTTAACATAACGCGCACTAACCATGTGGATGATACTGTCTAAACAGTGGTATATCACATTGTTACCTGGGATTATCACATGGTTTCCCCTAGCCATGATAAAATTGTACAGCTTTAAAAAGGCCTCTAAAATTTTCCAAAACCTTTCCAAACTCTCTCAAACTCTCTGAAACCTTTACAAACCACTTAACATAAAAAATAGGTATCAAAAAAGGTAACATACCTCAAAATGAGGTGCTACATTATCCCCACCATTGGACTTTCCATCCTCATGAAGTAGAGAAACACTAGTCTGTCGAAAGAGATCACGCCATTGCTCAGACATCTCTTTCTCCCACTCCCAAGTCTCCTCCTAAATCTGACCATGCTTCCAAAAAACCTAAACTAAACTTATGATTTTACTACACAAGACTTTCTCTTGCCTATCCACAATCTGCACTAACATGTGCACCAAAGAAGAATCCAGCTCCAACTCAACATTATCCCATCGAATCACATGGTCATGATCTGGCTGATACTTTTTAAAATATGACACATGAAATACATTGTGCACCGCACTAAACTGTGGTGGAAAAGCTAATCGATAAGCCACATCTATAATCCACTCAAGTATCTCAAAAGACCCAATATATCTTGGAGATAACATACCCTATTTTCCAAACCAACAATGTCCCAACCTAGAAGAGATTCTCAAAAACACATGATCACCCACCTCAAATGACAACGGTCATCGAAGATGGTCCGTATATGATTTATGACAACTTTGAGCCGTCTCTATCCTATTTTTGATCAAATTGATCTTCTCTATAGTCTATTGTAAAAGGCTCAGTCCAATCATCAAAGTCTCACCCATTTACTCCCAACACAGTGGATAATGACATGAATGCCATACAATGCCTCAAACAGAGCCATATGTACTGAATCTTGATAAATATTATTATTGGAGAACTCCACCAATAGTAATTGATCCTCCCATTAACCACCAAAATCCATCACACAAGCCCTTATCATATCCTCTAAAGTTTGTATTGTCATCTCAGATTGGACATCCATCTAAGGATGATATGCCATGCTCATCATCAACTATGTCCCAAGGGATTACTTCAAGGATTTCCAAAAATGAGATGTAAACCTCAAATCTCTATCTGATACAATCAAAACTAAAACACCATTCCTCTTTACCACTTCCCAGATATAGATTTTGGATGGATCCTCTACTGCATGAGATTCATGAATCAGGATGAAATGGTCCAACTTTGTGATCTGATCCACAATCACCCATATGGCATCGTGTTTCTTGGACATTATCAAGATACCTATCACAAAATCCAAAGATATTTATTCCCACTTCCACACTAGAATAAGTAAATATTACAAGATTCCTACTGGCCACTGATGCTCTGTCTTAACTTTGTAAAAATTCAATCATCTCGAAACAAACTCAACCACGTCCCTTTTCATACCAGCCCACCAAAACTGCACTTTCAACACCTTATAAATCTTATGAATTCCTAGACTGATATCCCACCTATAATGATGAGAATCCATGATAAGTTTCTCTTGAAAATCCACTGGTACCACCATCCGATTGAAAAAACACAAAAATGAAGTTCTATTCAATTCTCGACCCTCAATAGTCTCCCCACCACTGATTTTTGACCTCATAGCCATACAATTATAATCAGATGCCTGCACCCCTTTAACCAAACAAACCAAGTCAAGAACCAATGAAGCTGGAAAGAAGACCGCTCTATCACCCTAGTCCTCACATTCCAACCACACGTCATCTTTGAAGGACATCAACCTCCACTGATCTGGTGCATGTTTCACTACCTGATCATATGATTTTATACTTAATGCATCTGCCACTGAATTTCCCTTACCTGATGTATACACTAAGTCAAAATAAAACATTTAAAGGTATTCCATACATCTTCTTTGCCTCAAGTTCAAATCACTTTGTGAGAAAAGTTTCTTTAATATCTTGTGATCGGTAATCACCATGAATTTCTCAATGAAGAGATAATGATGCCACATTTTTAAATCATGAACCACTACCACCAACTCCAAATCATGTTTTGAGTAGTTATTCTCATGAAAAATCAGTTGGCATGATCCATATGAAACCACATGATCCCCCCTGCATGAGAACACACCCCAACCCTAATCCTGATGCATCACAATACACCACGTACCATTTCCCTGGTTCAGCCAAAACTAAGATTGGCACCGATGTAAGGAGACCCTTTATCTCTTCAAAAAATTTCTAAAACTACTCCTCCAAGTGAAATGGAGCATTCTTCCATTTCAAATCTGTCACAGGTGAGGCCAATCATGATAAATCATGAAAAATGTCGATAATAGCCAGCTAGACCAAGGAAGCTTCGTATCTCGAAAACATTATTTAGCGGATTCCATGAGATAAAAGCCTCTATATTTTCCAGATCAGCTGAAACACACTTCTTAGAAATAACATGGCCAAGGAAACATACCTCCTGTATCCAAAATTCACACTTTGACAATTTTTCATACAACTAATGATCCTTCAAAATACCTAGCACTATCATCAAGTGTTACTCATGATCCAACCTTGTTCTTGAATACACCATTATATCATAACCAAATACAACCAAAAAATAATCTAAATATCTATGAAATATCTGATTTATCAATTCCATGAACACTACTGGTGAAGTCGTTAGACCAAAGGGAATAATAACATACTCATAATGGCCATATCTACTTCTAAAAGATGTTTTGAGAATATCCTCCTTCCTTTCCTACAATTGATGATATCCTGACCTTAATTCAATCTTGGATAACCACTAAAATCCCATCAACTTGTCAAAAAATCATTAATTAATTGAAGTGGATATCATTTCTTTATCATAACCTGATTAAGACTACGATAATCAACACAAAGCCGCAGAGTTACATCTTCCTTTTAAATGAACAAAACTGGCACTGCCCATAGATATTTGCTAGGCCGAATAAACCCTTTGTTCTCTAACTCTTCCAACTGCACATTTAATTCTCTCAATTATACTGGTTCCATTCAGTAAGATGGATGTGATATATTATTGGTCTCTAGAAGGAGATCAATCTTAAACTCCACTTCTCTCATGGGTAGAAACCCTAATAATTATTCGAGAAATACATCCATAAACTGATCAACAACTTTCGGAAGAATACTCTGCTCAACAACCTCCACTGATTCCAACAACAAATCCACCAACTAATATGAGACTATGCCAACAGATGGTTCCAACAATTTTTTTGCACCCAACCTTTCATTCTTCTCCCCTCTGAAGAGGTGTTCAATGACATCCTCCATCATAAAACTAATCATTCATGCATAACAATTTATGTGGGCCTTAAACATCACCAACCAATCCATTCCTAGGATTATATCATAATCATCCATCTCAAGCACTGAGAAACACCACATCAATTCAATGTCATCCAAAACTAAGCAACACACTCTACATAAGAAGGCTTGATACTCTCTTTGAACTAGAGGATTTTGAAATTTTAAAAACAAAGGCATCATTACCATATTTAAACCCAACAAGATAACAACACAAGAAGAGAGAAAATAATGGGAAGCACCTATATAAAACAAATCTTGCATCAATGTGGAATTCAAAATAACTATACCTCGCACCATGGATGGTCCCAACTGATTATCCATCACAGCCTGTTCCACTCCAAACAACTGATTTCTTTCCAAAATCTTCTCTTTATTACCCTGCATAGGTGTCATGGTATTTCTAGAATCACCATGACTAACTAGGCTCTATTGATGAGGAGTATGACGCTTCCCCCATCTTGTCAAGTCATAGTATGCCTATGACCCTTGGGGAGTGTCATCAACACCTAACCTCAAAGCATTACATCAATACTACTAAAGATTACCCATATGCTTACAGTTATGACTTGCTCGAGGTTGTGTTATACAATCCCACTTGATGTGTCCCGTATAGCCACACTAAAAACATCTCGGATTATTCTAAGGATTCAGAAGAAGATTCACCAATCCTGCCATCAGATTCTAGGCTGTACTCCCACCTTGGAAATAAGTTTCCCTCTTCTACTTGAACCCATCATTCGAGTTCCCACTATTCCCCATGGGTACCAACATACTCCCCCTGCATGTATCCTCCAAAATATCTCACTCAGCCACTGTATCTCTATTCACCATTTCCATGTAATCATTTATACACAGCACCTCTATCTTGAAACGAATTTCCGTCCTCAACCTAGCTTCAAAAATACATGATTTCAAGGACGTACTACCCACCACCTTGGGTGAAAATTGCATTAAGTTTATAAACTTAGCTACATATTCAGTTACCGAAAATTTATCCTACTTCAAACGGAATAAATTTGTGGTGAACAGAATTCTGAATGTATGAGGGTAGAATTTTTTATTAAACAACTCTTTAAAACCCAACCATGTCACACCTTGGTCCATCCCAGCTTGGACTGCCAAATCCCACCACTGAAGGGAAATATCTTCTAACATGTACATGGATAAATTCAATTTCAGCTCTTCCAGTGTTCCCAAGAATTCAAATATCCTTTTCATTTTGTTCATCCACGCTTTAGCCCTTTCTGGATATGAATCACCCCAAAAAGTGGGTGGATTCTACCTTTGAAACTAAACTTCATGATCCACATTGTTTGGTTCACCGCTTTATTCCCACTTTCCACATCTTAGAAAGCTTTCACTATACTCTTCGCTAGCTTCTAGTTCACCTGAGTCTTAGGTACAACCATATTTTAAGTAGCCTCCACCGATTGGTCTCTACAATGCCTACCTGGTGCCATTTCTATCAACACAAAAACAAACATAATTCCCACACTTGGAGCAAGATAAGTCTTACGATTCAAGTTCAATTACATAACAACTATCACAACCAGGATTTCCACATGTTCACATTTCCCATGTTACATTATTTTGAAAAAAAATCCAACATGTTTTGAAAATTGACCAATTTTCAAAATACCACAACCATTCACATTTCAAAGCTGCACATTTGAAATAATTTCTAGATTTTACACACCTATATATATTCATACCATAACATAATTCACTATACCAAATGAAATATGCATCCTAGAGGGAAGTCATTTCTACCATGTATTCCATGCTCATCTTAATGGCTACACCCATGACAATGAGATATCAAATGACTATAAGTTTCTCCAAAACACATATGTATTGATTCATGCTCAAATTTATCCAAGAGAAGAAGGTAGGACGATCGTTGTAGTTTAGCTTGGGTTGTCGAATCCTCAGAGATCTAAGAAGAAACCTATAGACACGTACATTCTAGGGATTGTTTTTAGCTATGAAGTGGCCAACTTGGGTTGATTTTATATGGGTTTAAAGGAACTATAAGATACTTAAGTGAATTCAATTTAAAAGAATGAGTTGATCCTAGGTTATCAATTGGGGTGGATTGGACGTATTCCCTTTTAAATTATTTAAATTTCTTATATTTGAGTTGAGTTCATTTAAGGGGATCAAAAAACTTCATCACTTACTGATTTTATACCAACACACCATAATAATAATCACCTATACACTTGAAGGATAAATTTTTTGAGCACTTCAAGGTAAAGGTTTGTATTAGCACTTGAATTGTGTGGCCTTAAATTCAACAAGGACGATGGAGTTTAAAAATCATCAAATAAAAATCTCAATTAAAGAAGTGATTAGAAATTAATGGAGTGATAAATAACATCTAATCCAGCCCCTTGATACTCCCTTGGATCAACCCATAAGTGGGTTATCCCTCCATTGATTCTATGGTTTCAATGGAAGCGGAAAGTAGGCTCATGAGGGAAGAAATGGAGAAGAAAAAAACACAATAAAATAACGATCACTCCACCGTTGTGTGATAATTTCACAAGTTTTGGTGTGAATAAATTCACAACTTGATCCAACAGTATCAAAATGATATGAAGAAAACAGAATAATAGGAGAAGAATAACTTTTATTAAGAAAGTAAAGTGAATTGAACAACTTACATGTGAAAGACAAACTTGAGACAACAAAATCGCAGCATAACATTACAATTGAACAAAGCACAAAATATGATAAACTCCTCCACCACCACTGCCTTAAATATGAATTCTTGAAGCCTTAGGTTGATCCTTATATAGTACAAGTCAACTCAATTAATTTTGGTAGGCCATAGGTGGGTGTAAAGTTAAGGGAGAGTTAATTTTTCCACCCTTGACCCGAGGTGGCATCCATCTTTCATCCACCGAACAGATGCGCTTGGAAGACCTTCTAGATGGCCAAATTAGAGTGGGCCATAGAATAATAAAATATATCCCCAGATGTTTCATAACATACTGTAAAATTTGGGCCCATTTAGATTTGTTTATTCGGAGATATGAATATATTAGTGAACTGTTTTTATGGGCCTCAGAATCTAGCTCAGAATTTTATCTCTAAATTGGGATTCCTAAATAAATTCAATGGAGGCATAATTAACACAGGCTCCTGAAGAATTATTTGTTAATATATATGTCTTATATAATCCCACAAAAGTTTTTATTCATTGGGTTTGTAATTTGGGTCCCACATTCTCATCAGTGGGCTTGTGTCCAATCTGCCTTCTCTAGAATTGCTTCCATTCATCTCCAAATATCTCCATCATCCTTTATGAATCCACCATTGATCCCTAAATGAAAAATGTTAATATTTAATTGTAAATATAGTTACCAGAAAATAAAATTAAAATATAGATAATTATATTCCTTAAAATCAGATGAATCATTGGGTACTTTAAATGATGTTAAAAAATGTACCACATAATAATGCATTTTAAGAAGAAATTACAATAATAATGTGAAATGATGTTCAAAGTGTAAAATGCACTAAAATGGTGTTTATGAATAATAAATAACATGAATATTGTATATATTAACAATAAATATTATCCTCATTTAGTGTCTAATCACACCCCCCAACTTGAGTTTTACTAGTCCCGAGAAAAATATATCTCAACAATATGAAATTCGAATTCCCTTTTCCAAAAACATTTTAATACACAATGATCACCAAATACCCTTATACCAAACAATCATGAAACCCATAAAAATATTTTAATACTATATAGTTTCATAAGCATATCCCAATCCCAATCCCATTTCTTTGTTCAAATTCATTTCCATATTTCATCCAATATCAATTAAGTATGAGGATGTGTTGTGTATCACAATAGACATGGGAGTTCAACTATATTCAAGGGGAAAATGATGGAAGCACTAGGTGGAATCACATTTCAATATTAAGATGAGTATTCAATTTTTTTTTATATTGGATTTTTTCTTTGAAATTTTTCCATGGTAAATGAAATTGCACTCAGAAGAGTCAACCCATGTAACGAGACTTTGCTGATGACTCCCAGGATCAAAGACCTTAGGGCACCAAGTGAAGCCCACATTCTCAGGCGTCATATCGAGTTAACTCAGTTAAAAAAAATTCAAATTACCAAAAAGAGAGATAAAATTACTAACTATGATCGAGACAACTATGGAGTCACGATCCCCAAGTGTCAATGCCACACATTAGGTCATTTCATTGCTCTATGTGAAAAATTATTGTTTTTTTTATTTTTTTTAAATACTCATATTAAAACTAAGATGATCACCAAACATATTCTATTTATTTGGGGGACCCCATGAACTCAAACTAATACCACACTATCCAAAGGACATGCGTTGTGATTTTCTTTTTTTCAATTTGGATGAAAATATAAACGATGAAATATCACATTGGACAGCCACACTTTCAAAAATCTATGCTTATGAAATTATACAAGGATTAAAATTAGAATCAGGGCATGCTAAAAATTTTTATATTCAGTTTCAAAGTGTGCAATTTGTATTACCATGTTCAAAGTTAAAGGAATTTTTCCTTCCATTTACACATTTTTTTTCAAATGATTCATTTTTTTTGACACAAAAGAATTTTTTTTATTTTATCTCCCCCCCAACTTAAAATAACACTATCCCTAGTGTTTGAAGAAATGAAAATTTAGAAGGATTAGAGGAAGATAAAGAAAGTTCAAAAAGGAAATTGAAATATGAGGATCATGGAATGATGTCACCTGGTGGTTGAAGTTGAAGTTCTTGCTCCTCCAATTTAGTCCCTTGATATCGATGTCACTCTAAGAATTCCCTAGTGGAAATAAAATAAAACAAACAAAAAAACAACAACAAAAACTATATATATATATATATATATATATAATAAAGAAAGTAAAATATAAGTATATATATAAAAATTATAGAATAAGGAAGCATAAAATTCTTAGGTCAGTGGTAAGCGCACGCCCTTGTCTCCCTTCGGTCCCGGGTTCGAATCCCCGCGGCTTCACCGGTTGTGATGGGGTTTTCCCCATGAAGTATGATGTGGCCCTTTTTTATTATTATTATATTATTATTTATTTTTTTTTTGTATTTTTATTTTAACCTAAAAACACATAAAAATAAAATAAAATAAATTGATGATACATTGTCTTCTTTTTAAATTTCTGAGGAATGTATTACTCAAGGGTCACACCACGTGACACGGATGAATATGGTACTCCCCTTCCGTACCCATCCATACTCATAATAGAAGAACAGGTCAACAGTATATATTTTTATTATTTTTAAATATCCAATTATTCATTAATTCTATTTAAAATATAAAGTTTATTAAAACAAAAAAATGATTGGAAACTTGAAAACCATGGGTTTCCTCCCATGCAACGCTTTGTTTAATGTCGTTAGCTCAACTTGAACACCCCAAATTACCCAATACCAACTTTCAACATTTTAAGGACCACATGTTTCACCAATTCAACTAGTTTGATATTGATTCTATTTTTATAATTTGTTTCATAAACAAAACTATGTTCTAAAATGAGTGGTAAAATCCATGGAATATCAGAAATGGTTGATCCAGTTTCCTCTATAGTCTTTACTAAGACATCAATGACCATTCCATATTTTTTGGTTTCAAGAGAAGAATGAATTCCAATTGAAAGGAATTGATTATACCTTATAAAGGGATTCTTTAGCGGGGAGGGAAGGACAATAATTTTGATCTTGGTTTGGATAAGACATTTAGACACAAGTTGATATTTTGAACCCAACTCAGTTTCATTTTCAAAATTTCTCAACAAAATTGGTTCCTTTTGAATATAAGATTCAACCACCAAATCAGAAAGATAATTGTTAGGAATGGGTATGGACTCAATGTTTGTGATTTCTCTCAATGGTTCAATGGTTTGTGTTTTTGAAAATTCATCAATGGAGTTATACTTAGGAGACTCAATCCATGATGTAAAATTCTCCTCTTTTGAATCCAAAAAGTCAATTTCCTCCTGATTTAAAGACCCTTCAAAAATTTCTTGATTAAATTACCCTACCCCAAATCCAAAGGTTGGTTCTTCAATAAATTCATGAGAGGTTTTTGGGAAACTAGACACTTCACATAAGGTTTTTGAAGGTACAGTTGGTGTATAAATGAGTTCCTCACAAGTATTAATGCATTGTAGTTCTAACCTCAAAGATGATACCTCGGAACTCATTATCTCCATTTGATTACACAATTGTTCAATCGTTTTTTTGAGGACTATATTGGATAGGGGTTTTTAAATCGCGACCTTCATTAAGTTGTTTCTCATCAATCATCCTCGAGAGGGATAGAAATTGATCCTTTAAACAATCATCATCCCACTTATTGTACATCTCACAAATTGTGTGGTAATTAATCAAGGTTTGATCAAAGAAATTTTCTAATTTAGGGGATTCCAAATATTGATTTTCCATTTGATTCCAGCATGAGCTTGTGACATGATAATTTGGAAGATACTCTATTAGAGAATATAGAAAGTTGTATTCTAGATTCTCAGGACACACACAAATAGAAAGGGGTAAAGATAAGAGAGATGGGGGTGAGAATAGAGAATGTGGGGTGAGAATAGGATTATAGTGTCTAAGGTAACTTACTTGGGTCCCTAGAAACAATGCCAAAATTTAATTCACGCTCAAATTTACCCAAGAGAAGAAGGTAGGATGGTCCTTGTAGTTTAGCTTGGGTTGTCGAATCCTCAGAGACCTAAGAAGAAACCTATATACACATACATTCTATGGACTATTTTTGGATATGAAGTGGCCAAAATGGGTTTATTTTATATGGGTTTAAAGGAACTATAAGTGACTTAAGTGAATTCAATTTAAAATAATGAGTTGATCATAGGTTATCACTTAGGTTGGATTTGACGTATTCCCTTTTCAATTATTTAAATTTCTTATATTTGAGTTGAGTTCATTTAAGGAGATCAAAAAACTTCATCACTTACTGATTTTATACCAACACACCATAATACTAATCACCTATACACTTGAAGGATCAATGTTTTGAGCACTTCAAGGTAAAGGTTCGTATTAGCACTTGAATTGTGTGGCCTTAAATTCAACAAGGGCGATGGAGTTTAAAAATCATCAAATAAAAATCTCAATTAAAGAAGTGATTAGACATTAATGGGGTGATAAATAACATCCAATACAGACCCTTGATACTCCCTTGGATCAACCCATAATTGGTTTATCCCTCCATTTATTATATGGTTTCAATGGAAGCAGAAAGTAGACTCATGAGGGAAGAAATGGAGAAGAAGAAAAAACACAATAAAATAACAATCACTCCACCGTTCTGTGATAATTTCACAAGGTTTGGTGTGAATAAATTCACACCTTGACCCAAAGGTATCAAAGTGATATGAATAAAAACAGAATAAGAGGAGAATAAGAACTTTTATTAAGAAACTAAAGTGAATTGAACAACTTACATGTGAAAGACAAACTTGAGACAACAAAATCACAGCATAACATTACAATTGAACAAAGCATAAAAGATGATCAAATCCTCCACCACCACTACCTTAAATAGGAATTAATGAATCCTTAGGTTGATCCTTAAATATTCAAAGTCTCCTCAATTAATTTTTGTAGGCCATAGGTGGGTGGAAAGTTGAGGACGAGTTGATTTTTCCACCCTTGACCCGAGGTGGCATCCAGCTTTCATCCACCGAACAGACGCACTTTGAAGACCTTCTAGATAGACGAATTAGAGTGAGCCATAGAAGAATAAAATGGATCCACAGATATTTCCTAACAGACTGAAAACTTTGGGCCCATTTGGAGTTGTTTATTTGGAGATATGAATGTATTAGTGAACTATTTTTATGGGCCGCAGAATCTGGATAATAATTTTATCTCTAACTTGGGCCACCTAAATAAACACAATTGAGGCCGAATTAGCACTACCTCATGAAGAATGATTTGTTCCTATATATTTCTTATAGAATACCATGAAATTTGGGATTCATTGGGTTTGTAATGTGGGTACCACATTCTCATCAGTGTGCTGGTGTCCAATCTACCTTCTCTAGAATTGCTTTCATTCATCTCCAAATATCTCCATCATCCTTTATGAATCCTCCATTGATCCTTGAATAAAAAATGTTCATATTTAAGAGTAGATACAGTTACCAAAATATCAAATTAAAATATGGATAATTATATTCCTTAAAATCATATGAATCATTGGGTACTTTAAATGATGTTAAAAAATGTACCACATAATAGTGCATTTTAAGAAGGAATTACAATCATAATGTGAAATGATGTTCAAAGTGTAAAATACACTAAAATGGTATTTATGAATAATAAATCACATGAATATAATATATATTAACAATGAATATTATCCTAATTTAGTGGATAATCATGTATCCAACTCCATGGTAACATTTAGTTCCACATAAAAGGGTTAGCTACGTCCTTTTATGATATACATTCCAAGTTCCAACAATCCTATGCCTTGCTACCATCTCGAATAAATGTGTAGACCAAGAAAAAATGTCAACATCAAGAAAAAAAATTAACGCCAAAGTAACTAACAATCTAATACCACTTGTAACGCCTTGCCCCTTCCTCACTGGCTTGAGAAGGCAGTGAGGTTCTACTAGGCCTTAGGCGACGTACCCATGGCGCCAATGGTAGGAGTGAGTAATAATACTTAGTAGGATTTTCTCAAATGACTTCTCTACACAAATTATTAGGATAAAACCTTTATCAAATTTATATAAAATAGTTTATATAAAACATCAAATAGTTCAGCAATTGTCGATAAGCCAAATACACCCTTATCAGGCCACCTTTACCCTAACCATGCAACTGAAGGGAAAGCCAAACAACCATGCCATAAACCGTTTCACCATTTCACATTGGAACAACAATTTTCATCTTTTATAGCAACACACAACAAGGCAAACAACCAAGGTGGAACATCCCATCCAAACCCGTTTACCACTTTTCCAAACTAGTGGTACTTCATGACCACCTATCCATAATGGTGGCCCTTATATCCAATATACATCAACTTTTATAGTGAGACTTCTCACCCAATTCATACAAAATCAATACAATCCATAGTATGTGACCAACCAATAATCATAAAACACACTAAAGGCACACATTATGCACACAACCATTTCCAACACATGTCAAAACACTTCAATAAATTACCCCATTTATTGAAAACACCCTTTAAACATTTTCCATTCCAAACCAAATTTCAATAAAGCGACATATTTATTGAAATTCATCTTTCATAAAACATTTTCCATAATTCTAACCATTATATATTTTAAAATCAACATTTTAAAATCACACAACAAAACCCTTTTTTGCAATAATATCCCATTTTACCCAAAATACCCAAATCATCACCAAATGGGTTTCCACCAAGATTATCACATCATATTCACAATTAATTTCAAGAAAAACAAATTAATTTCAACAAGACCTCAAGTTCTAGAAAAGTGTAGTTGAGAGATAAGCCACCTACCTTAGAGTTATGGAGAAATCGATCCACAAGAAACCCCACCACAAATCCGGGAAAATGCTTCACCAAAACCACTCTAGATATCTTTCTCTATCATCATAAATCCTTAATATCATCACCTAAGGAAACAAAAACCCTATATCTACATGAAACAAATGTAGATCTAGAAAACCAAGATAGGGAAGAGAAAATATCTAGAGGAAACCACAAAGAAACCAAAAGAAAAGACTTACCTGAGATGTACCGCCTCAAAACCACCTTGAAAACCCTTCCAATACCTTCCAAAATAAGTGTAAGAGAACCCATATCACTTGAGAAGAATAAAACCCATGTAGGTTTTGTATGAGAGAATAAATGGGTGGGTTAGGGAAAATACCGAGTAACCCCATCTAAAAAAACTATTTTAATGGGTCGCACGGTTAGCTCACATGGTTTGACAAACCGTGTGCTAACCATGTGGATGCTGCTGTCTGAATAGTAAAATATCACATGGTTACTTGGGATTCTCACACAATTTGCCCTAATCATGATCAAACTGTGATGCCTTAAAAATTCCTCCAAACTTTTCCAAAACCTTTCCAAACTCTCCAAAACTCTCTCAAAAATTTCCTAACCATTTAGTATACAAAAAAGGTATAAAAAAGGTTACATAACTCAAACTGAGGGTGATACACATAAAATTCTCATGCTTCCTTTTTTCATCACTTCAGTGCACTCATGATAACCATGCCTCAAAATTCCTTCATCTAGTCATCTGATCCTTGACATGAAAACACTCATTTTGGTGCTTTGAACTTTGTCCACACTTGAACCAACCATGAATCCACCACTAACATGAAACCCCTTCCCTTCCAAAATTACTCATGTATAATATTATATTTATTTGATAAAAATGGACCAATTCCAATCCTCCATCAAATGCTTGTTTCAACTAAACCATCAAATTCAATAGATTCTCTGGAATAAGTCACATAATCCCACTCAGTGGATATTGATAGATTCTCCCTAGAGTCACTTATAATGAATTATACTAGGTTGTAAAATGATTTCATAATATCTAAGTCACACCCATTATCTATAGATTTTGGGAACCTTTGGAGTGATCCTTCTGAAGAACGGATCGTCCGATCACTGGTCGAGTTTCCAACATCTGTGAACTAACAAACTGAGCATCCGTATGTGATTACTATCATGATCTTTAGTTTTCCTCTGATTTATTACCCATAAAAACATACGAACTCTCCAAGAGTAGAAAATCATAATTATCTAAAGTATGTAGCCTCCACCATCATAACATTAATTCAATGCCTCACACATGAAATGCTTTCTGTCTGATAATAAAACTTCTGTAACGTCCCAGGTTTTCAAAGAAGTATGAATTATTTTAAATTTTAAATAAAACATTGTTAAGTTTATATTTTACATTAATATAAAGTAACCATTCCTTTGAGAAGTCTTTTTCCTTCTGGGAAGGAATTGGAAGGAGGATTGGAGGCTCAATGGAGGCCAAATACACGACTTGTATTAGTCTGGCCAGACCACTTGCACTTCATGAATTGGTTTTTCCCAAGAGGGAGATAACATGATCTCTAAAGAATTTGTATTATATATAAATGTTGTAAATAATACATGGGATGTATATATAATACATGATTTTTATTTATCATTTCTCATTTTGTTTAAAGCTGAAGGGACTCTTATTTTGACAGAGCCCTTTATTTCTCTAGTAGGAGCTGTATGAGAGAGATCCTCCCTAGACTAACCTAGGTTCCTTTGGTTCCTATTCATATGAGATATTTTCTCTTCACCATAGACCATGTTGGATCCGAAATGGTAAGCTCCTAGTTTATATTCCTTCCCTCCATCCTTTATCTCTCTGTTTTCGATGCTATTTTGGGGCGAGTTGATATCCCCAATTTTCAGGGTTTTTTATTTTATCCCATTATTTCTCGATTCAAGGGGTGATACTAGATAAATAGAGTAATAAAGGACTAAGAAATGTGGTCTATTATTTTTCCCTAAAATTATTGTTGTATTTATCATGCACCATTATTCCACACACCATACTCCTCCAATGTTGCCTCCATAAGGCCAAACTAATTAAATTAAATGTTACTCTCATGTGTATCAGGACCCTAACTACCCCCAAATCAATGTCGTGGGTCATTTTCCTTAGAATGTTCCACCCATATGAGTGTCCCTTAATTAAAGTATTAATATCCTTATTCTATTGAATTAATTTTATTTTCTAGTATTTAGGGTGAGTGAATCGCCTTTTAATAAATGTATTGGAATGTATGAATTTATCTAAAAGAGAGGATATTACATATGTTAGGCCCTTGTTCATTATGCCATATTTTACTTTACTTTAATTAAAATGATTTTCCAACTTGACTAAAGTGTGATGAATACAATTCCTTGTTAAATGTTTTGTGTTCTTGATAGCTAAACTATACCTTCACATCATGTCAGGGGTGATATAAGGGTTATGACTAAAGGAAACCTTGGAAGATCTATATGTACTTTATAATTAGAATCTTCTCATAAATCTAAATGAACTAAGAGTGATAATTGGATTTCTTATGGGATTCCTTGGATGGGATCACCAAGTGAATGTTTTACTTACCCATGAGTGATACAGGTTCCCTAGGGGAGTTACCTTGGATGGGATCATTGGGAAATATGGTTATACCAGGCCACAAGTGATACTTTTTCCCCTTAGTGGTATACCTAGGATGGGATTAGAGGGCCATGATTTACACCATGCCAATAGTGATACTTGGGATTCCTTTTACAGATCACCTTGGGAAAACTCTTATGGTGATGGGTATTTATATTGCTCCTAGAGTGGTACTTAGGTTCCTCTTTATGGATCAACTTGGATAGGCTCAGGATTCCATCTATATTAAATTATGATGATGAATTTTTTTAAATTATAAGAATGTGAATATATTAACCTAAGTATGTGCCTACCAAGACACATAACATGATTTGGTTTAGTCTATTTTTGATACTTGATCTTGGTGACCCATTCATACACCCATATTATATTTGTACATGATGATCTTGGTTCATAGATATCTATCTTAGGCCAAAACAGGTAGTGTTTTCCATAGATTCCATAAGGAATCCATTCCAATTTGGTTTATTTACTTATTTATTTAAATCTTTTCTTGTACCTGATCACTGCTCATTTTATATTCACATACTGAATATTTCTAGATACTATTAGTGGTGGACTATTGAGTATATCTCACACCTTGTTCAAACCATATATGGTACCCAAATATACCTCATGTATGCATGTAAAAAAAGGGAATATCCAGCTTCAAATGTTTTATTTTTAGTACTAGGATGGAGTACGGGAGAAAAGGACTGAGCCTATGCCCATGATTCTAGTGGAGGAATATTTTGGTATTTTTAACTTTTAACTTAGAATGTTTTATATTCATGTACCTCTATATCCCTCGTACTTACTATTTTGTATATAATCATGGAATGTTAATCATTTTTTATCTAATATTGATTTACTTTACACCTATTGGTTAGTTAAAAATGATTTATTATTATTCTACTTTTAATTGTTTATTATAGTTTCCATTATATAAAATTATTGTTTACCACTATAATAATATTTTTTTAAAAGGGAATAGTCTTTCCAAAAACACACCATAGGCCCTCGATTCTATTCATCAACATTTGGTGTATTTTGAGGCATGATTGAGGTCACACATCCAACCATATTGGGGCACTGCTTAGTGTCTTTTAGGGCGGGATGCTACAATTTACACTAAAACTGGAAAAAATAAGATATCTCAAGTAATCTATCTAGAAACTACAATAGCTTCCATGATATCAAAATGTCGCTATGATGTATGGAACACAATTCATAACTCATGTGGGAAAGAATACTTTCGATAACACAACAACCCACTAGTGTTACCATTATCTTCCAGGTTAACATCATTTGAAAACTCAACAAAAAAACTCATAAAAAACTAACCATAATGATAACATCCCATTGATACTACTTGTTGGGGAATTCATGTAATAACTCCATTCATTCAAACTAACAGATTTTATTGGAAATAAATACATACACAAGAATAATGTTCATCTAATCTCCCCAGCCTATGCAGTATAAAGAAACACAATACTACCAGACAAAGGTTTTTATGATAACCACCTCCTCTAAGTTTATACATCATGACTAGGATTATATCCCACCTAATCACCAAAAAACATTAAAAACACACTTCATACACACATACAAAAAAATAGACATACAATATTTATGTGGTTTGGAAAAAAGTCTCACATCCACAGGAGAACACTACAACCATCTTCATTAACATAGATAAAAGTGAATACAAATATTATATCTCACTCCATATCTTCATAAAAATTCTCATGAAGTTAAGTCATAAACTCCCAATATTATGTATAATAATTATACACTGCTCATTATTATTAACTTTTCATAGGTGGTCCAATAACCTTCTTATAGAGGGCCAAATCCAATAATCTAGCCAACATCACCTTCCGAATTTCATAGGTGTCCATCCATTGATGTGATACATGGTTGATCACTAGTATATTCTACAGCCTCAACTAAAAACTCCCAATGAATAATGAACATTACCTTTTGATTCACACTAAGTCTTCACCCAAAATTTCCTTCCAAGTGTCCATGAAGAATGATTCTAGGTTTTATCCTCATTTCTTCCTCTTTAGAGTGAATTCCTCACAATACATCACCAAACTCTAAAACATCATTCAGTTACCAAAAAAATTTATCTGTTAGACTCTTTACATTTCTCTAGAGCATGAATACTACCTCTGAGATCATCTTAAAGTTTTCTCTTCAAGCTTATCAAACTAAAATATACTCATACTGTTAGTTTGATATTATACCAACTATACACTTTGTTACTATCTATATAGGATAATCCTGATGGTCGCGACACAAGGTTACTTTTGGTAATGCTACTGGAAATACCTTCTTCTGGTGAATAGAGGAACCGTTCAACTACACTACATCATCCACTAAATCTATATCATTTCATATCTACTAGACTCTATCTGATTATTTCTATTGGTCTATATATATTAGACTTCATCCGATGATCTATATCCGAACATATTTACAAAACTCTATTTTCTAAAGTTTCTCCTATCATCTTGATTCAAGACATAGTAATGGTGCAAGATCTTCATCGAGGTTCACATGTGTTACTTCTAGAAAATTTTATTTCAAAGGTTTCCAACACTTCACCAAGAAAACATTTCTCACACAAAACCCAACACTAGAGTCACCACTTTTCCCATACACCAAGTGACTAAGTTATCGTTATCAAGAAGAATCTCACCCTAGATCCACACGATCTATCATCAAAAGTAAATACATATATATTTCATACCACTTGATTAAAATTATACTAATTAATTATATAAGAAAAAAATGTATAATTATTTTTTGAAATGTTAAACATATAAACCTCGCATCAGTGGAAAAAGTTACACTAGAAACTCACTACATTTCATGTGAACCCTATGTGCAGACTCATGATGCATGATATGCCTCTTGCCTCTATAGACTAAGAGTAAAATCTATAACGAGTCACTTACTAATGGTCCAAAATTAAAAATTCCAATATAAATAATAATCATAAATCCAAACACCATGTGAATCACTCAATGTGAAAATAATATCAATCGTAACTTCACATACCAAGAATAGTAATCCCATCCTTGGTAACCTAGACTCCCTACTAGGAAACGTACTCATGATATACCAGTCTAATATCCATCATAGGATTTGACACATTTATATATCTATTGGATACCATATATTCAATCGTATGGAAAAAATATAAACACCTATAAAAACACTTTGTAATGCCTTGGTCTATAGGCCACTCGATTTGTGCCCCAAACCAATTCTCCATGTGAAATCAGGTGCACATTAACATATGTTAGAGGCTTCCAACTAGATGTGGGGGTATGAATAGGTACTATGGGGAGACTATACCCCTATATCATAGTTCACAATATCAATAAAATAATCAAACACAACAGAAGACAAAGTATAGATGAAGAATGAAGAAATTGATCATGCCATAATAAATCAAATACAGAAATAAAAGAATAAAAGATTGATAACCCACCAAGAAAATCACATAAATAGATAAAAATGAAATAAAATTCCAGATATGATCTATTATTTCACTACGCCATACCATATCCCAGCCTATTATCCTACTCAATCTTCTCTAGCATAAACATGAAATAATAGGCCTTTGAACAACCTGTACCTACATCTAATGGAGATTATACTCAAGTACCATTGTTAAATGGTGACTCAAATATGTTTTGAGTACATAAATAAGTAGGGAAATACCAATTTCATCCTATATTATACTAGAAATGTAGCGATATGTTCATGTGACATGATCAGAATAAATAAAGAATCCACTGAACAATATAAATAAAACTCGCCACAAAATCTACTTCATCCCATTGTAGAAATTTCTATGAGCACGTCCCGATGACCATCA
Source organism: Viscum album (assembly GCA_963277665.1). Classification (NCBI taxonomy): domain Eukaryota; kingdom Viridiplantae; phylum Streptophyta; class Magnoliopsida; order Santalales; family Viscaceae; genus Viscum; species Viscum album. The sequence goes on from OY728166.1 coordinate 209,417,132, forward strand.
AAATTAGTGACCCAACCACCCCAAGGGTTTATACACATAAACTAGTAAAATCCCATCAACCACCATTGATCCTTAGGTTTGTGACCCCAATCGGCCATACATAACTCGACCAGTAGCGGAGTATCTCCAAGAATGAGAATCACTTCAGGGGAACATCTATCCACTCATTGAGGATCTCATTCTCACACCTCCAAAATTATGAGTAGTGGAACCTAGGTAATCACCAGGAATACCTCATCCTCAATCTCTTAGGAGGAATTCCATGGTAATACCTAGGTGTTTTTCACTATCATGCCAACATCTGAGGAGATTGGTACATCTGAGGAGATCAGTATTTGCAATGGTATCATGATATCAGAGGAATAACTTCCATCCTAATAATTCCTATTTATATGGAAACACATTCTATAATTCTATATCCTATTTACCACATGTAGGAATCCAACCCCACATCAACCAAATCATAGATTCTATCCAATCTAGGCATCCACCCCCAATACATTGTGATACTGGATTCCAAAAATATCAGGAATCCTAGGGTCTCATCTATGTCAATAGTTGATTCTCAATATTTCTAGGAATTCAAAGTAGTGTTAGGGACAAAAAATAATTCACAAGAATCTTGGGAAATCGCATACCGTAACAACATAATAAAATAAAACATTTCAAGGGCTAGTCAAATAACCATGATTGTCATACTATCCACAACCCCTTGGGTTCATATGTTCAGTACGAGTTCTAGGTAACACCCACTACAATATCTACCCATAGAAACACACACCCACTCAGGGTCATCACTTTAAGGGGCATCCACATGGGTCCCCTGAGTTATCATTGGAACAAAGACATACCACTCAGAATATTTAGATAAAATTGGTCTAACAGGCCAATGAACACTGATCAAAGTACATTCTATCTGTCAAAATCATCAAATTCATCAACTAACCCCATGGGCCTCAAGGTTATGCCTCACTGGATATATCCTTGAGAGATATATGAAGGCTCACTTCTATGTCCAGGGTCACTCCATACTAGTCAATACACCCCAACCCAAGTCCGTTTTTCCTATGGTCTATCCACCTAGCCTACACACGTATCAAGGGCCATCACTCAACCTACCAGAGTTTCCCATCTAAATTCATGTCGTACCCCCTATTAGAGGTTTCCAAGTATCTATGAATCATATTATCCCATGCCTTTTCCATCAGCAGACAAGGAATGAATCTAGTGCATAAGGCCCATAGTGTCCCCGGAACCCTACCCCTTTATTCTGGGGTGCTCATACAATTTTAAAATTTTAATATAAATTAAAATATTTTAATTAAATTAACCAATTTGATAATAATAAGAGACATAATGTAACTAGAGAGGCTATGCACACATGCTTATAACATTACACATAATCCATAGGGATTGTACTGGATCTACCTACCTCTTTGGAAGCTTCTCCAATTTAATCCCACAACTCGCCAACTCCGCCTAATCTCATACAAGTTCCAAAAAAGATTATCCAAGATCACACCACATCCCAGACACTTAATTAATGATAATAAATCACAAATAATCAATTATAACATTTAAAATTAAATTATAAATTTAGTTATAAAAGGTAATAACTATATAAAATCTCACTAACGACATCGTCACACCTGAAACACAACTAAGTTCATGTCAATGACTTGTAATGTTCCCCTGAACTCATTATGAGAAAAATACCTAACATGATACATTGATTCAATAATAATTTTAATTTAAATTAAAGGGAATGTATTAAATAAATTTGGCGTCTCAACGTAACTTCACCAAAATGATAAACATAGGCACCATAATGACTTATTGGGAAGTCCCCTTTCTAATAAAAAAAATCCCCATCTCAATTGGAGGATTCTGCCATGATCTAGTGGAATTAGAATCAAAAACCAAATATTAAGAAGATATAAATTAGAATGAGAGTAGGATAAGAACAATGGGGGCCATTGGAGTTGAATACCTATCTTGGATTGTCATTAAAACCCCTCAGAACACTTCCCTTGAAGGGAATTAGAGAGGATAAGAATGGGGATAGATGTATGGTCATGTACACAAAATAAATAGGATATGGGATGTCCCCCTTGAAAGTTATATGGGAAAAATAAATAAATTTTTCCCTTTTAATACCATTGTCTAGCTGGTATTAGTCCATCAGCTAGCCGATGACACCTATAATGGCATGCATACCAATGCCCATCCCACCAGATAATTGGTGAGTTTTATTTGATTCTAGTTCAATGAATTGTTTTATATCCTATATTTTTTGTAGAACCATTGAATCACATCCTCGATACCTTTAAATAGAGATATCCTTAAAAACACCTAGTGATGAGACCATTACAACCCAGGTGTTGGACTATTCCCCTATTAGTTTATATGGGAAGATTCTTCCAACAAATCTTGTAATCCTCCCCTTAGTGTAATTTGATTATATTTTAGGAATGGATTGGTTCTAATTATATAGATATCACATCAACTATTGGGAAAAGGAAATATCATTATATATTCTAAACCATCTTATGATCCTTTATATATGCAAGGAATATCATGAATAGTATTTGTAAAATATCTCAATGATGTGGGTTTTGATACCTAGCAAAGAAGAATATCTTTCATAAATGGTAATGTCCAAGAAATAATCAAAATTGAGGAAATTATTACTATGAGGGTGTATAATAATGAATTTATCGAATATTTTCATAGACTTATTCTATGTCATGAATTAGATTTATCAATATAATTTTTTACCAGAGCCACTCCTATCTCCATATTCCCCTATAGGATGGCCCTGGAAGAAAAAGAGAATTTGAATTAAGTATCCACAATATAATTTGTAAAAAGGGTTCCTATGTCCTAGTACATCACCTTGGGGTGCACCGGTGCTATTTTTCAAGAATAAGGATGGATCAATGTGTCTATGTATCTACTATTAAGAGATCAACAAGATCACCATAAATAACAAGTATACCTTTCTAAGGATTGATCATTTGATTCATCAATTTCAAAGAGATCAGAACTTCTCAATGGAAATATTTATTATAGATATCATCAAATAAAGGTAAAGTATAAATATATTTAGAAGATAACCTTATACACAAGGAATTGACACTATGATTTTATAGTCATGTATTTTTTATGTAATAATACCCCTAAAATATTTATTAACCTGATGAATAGTGTCTTTAGATACTACCTTGACAAATTTTGGGTAGTATTTATTAATGAAATTATCATTTAATAAAAGAGTAAGGATGAACATGAAGATCATATAAGGATTGTGTTGGTGACATTAAGAAAGAATAATATGTATTCTAAGTTTAGTAAGTGTGTCTTTTGGATGAAGCAAGTCAAATTTTTAGGCCATGTGACAACAAGTGAGGGAATTTTTGTAGAACCCTCAAATTCAAAGGCAATTAAGGAATGAAAAAAACCCTCAAGTGTCATGGAAATTCAAAGTTTTCATGGATTAATTGGGTACATATATAGATTGTGAGAATCTTATCTTGATTTTCTAGCCCACAAACTATGTTAACACAGAAAGGGGTAAAGTATGTATGGATGAAAGAATGCGAGGAAATATTTAAAGATATTAACAAGAGGCTAATCAATACACTTATACTCACACTACCATCAATTGTACAAGGGTTTTTGATATATAGGGATGCTTCAAAGAAATTATTGGGTTGTTTAGTCATGAAAAATGATAATGTGATAACCTATGACTTACAAAAGTTGAATATCCATGAGAAAAAATACTAAATGCATGATCCATAGTTAGAATCTATGATTTTTTTTCTTTGAATATTTGGTGGAACTGCCTATATGGTGTGAAGTGTGACATATATACAAATTATAAGAGTCTAAAGTATATATTCACACATATTATCTCAATATAAATCAATGAAGATGGTTAGAGTTAATCAAGGACTATGATTTTTATATTCACTACTATCCTGTAAAGAAAAATAAGGTAGTTGATTCTCTTAGATGAAAAGAACCCACCATGCTATCCATGATTCATATTGAGAAACACCCTATCTTCATAGATATATGAAGGATGGATTAGGACATCATAACCATAAAAAATAAACCCTTCCTTTCCCAAATTATTTCCCAACCATCTAAATAATAGAGGACTAAGGATGTACAAGGTAAGGATTTAGAGATTCAAAAGAATGTGATAACAACAAAGAAAGGGAAGCTTCATTAATTCAATTTTGAAAAATATAGTTTCATTCAGTTTGGAACTATAATTTGTGTGATTTCATCATCTGAGATAAATAAAGAGTTTTCTTTTATAATACACATTACTCATATTTATCCATCCATCTTGGAAGTTCCAAGATGCACCATTGTCTTCGAGATAACTTTTGGTGGGACAAAATGAATAAGGAAATTACTGAGTACATTGATGTAATGCCCATGTATATATAAAAGCCTTTAATTTTATAAGGAATTTATATTTTAGATTAGAGGGGGATTCAAATTTTTAATTGGGACCCAAAATTGATTTACAAAATTTGTAACACCTCAAAGTGGGTATTTTGTTCGTGGATTAGAGGTCAAGTGGTGGAAAAGATGTTTGAGAGATCCCCAGAGGGATGTTAGGCTAGTTGGGTTGTAATATGAAATGACCAACTATCTAGTACCAGCCTATGTTTATATGTTGAGAATGTTAATTTTCTCTTATTATAGATGTTTAATTGATTTATGTCATTTTTTTATTATTACATTATTTGCATTTTTTATTTATATTCCCAGGATTCCAGTGTGTATATGGGTCATGTCACTTTATCATTGGTTTTAATTACTTATTTTTGTTCTTATTCCTAGTTGAAACCATTCCCAAATATATATTTTTGATACCCAGGAACTATTTTCCCATAGGGATTGAGAACACCCTTTTGGAATGGTGGAAATTTGGGTTGGTTTATGTGTCAGGTTAGATTTAGTTGGTTCCTTACGTTAAAAATGAGATCAAAATGAGGGAACCTATATAAAAACATGATATTTATACACACACACACATGTGTGTGTGTGTGTGTATAGTGTGAGTTAAAAAATCCTTGTAGGATATAACCAAATTATCTATGAAATTTCTATAATAAACCATTTCATAAATTTTAGTTCGAACATCATTTAAAAATTAAGTTTTCTTAATGATAAAGTATAAATAAAATAAGTATTATACATTCAATATATTCTAAATCCATAAGGTAAAACCTTTTTGAAAAAAAAGAACAACTAGGCTTGAAGTCACGATTTTAATACTAATGAAAATAAATCCAAAATTTCTTTGAAATATATCTTTCAAAACGTTTTCTAATACAAGGGGTGGAACTAAAACTTTTAAAATAAAAAACATAAAAAACACAAAAAATTTGACTTCTAAGTTTATCAAAAAGAAACCAAACCATATTTCTTTATTTTAAAACTTTCCATAAACCCCCATTTTAAATCATGTTAAAATGTAAACTAAATCATGAAAGAAAGAAAGAATGTTCATAGTCAAATGAGTTCTTCAAACAGATAATCATAATATGAGTAAAAACATTAAAGTAAATGGTTCTAAAAAAATACGTGAAGATTACAAAGGTATAAAAATAAACTATATACCTAGAATATCTAAGATGACATCATTATCATCAAGTAGGCATCATGGTTAACTCATTGGGTCCTAACATAGAGCAATCCCAGACCTTTCCCATGAAAAACTAGTCACCTATCTGAACCTAATAGAACCCACCCTAACTTACCCTCATATCCTATAAAAGTTATATCCCATAAAAATAATTAATACTATACTACAACTGTATTCATACAAAAATATAAACTAGTGCAACCAACGTCCAAGTCTTCTACTTATCTAGCTAAATTTCCCATGATATAGCTCAAGTGGAAGTGGGAAAGAAGTAAAATCTTATGATCATCGCAAGAATAAACATTAAAAAAAACCTTATCTCTCCTACAACACCCTCTCAAGAAATATCCCATTTCACAGATGTATAAACATTAAACAATAATTCAATTCATCCCATATAGAGAAAAAAGTCAATGTTGGAAATAATAAAAAGGGTCTCATAATAAGGGTGTACAAGGGTTAAGAAAACTCATTTTATAAGATGTTAATCATTCATTTAAAATCAAATTGTAATTCCAAGTCACATGACATATTTTTAAAAACTAAATAAGTTTTATCACTTTAAAAACAATTCTTTCCCCCCTTAGGAGTCAATTTAAAACCAAACATCTATTTAATTGAATAAAAAGCCTTGAAACATGGGTAAAATTATCTAGAAAAAATAGGGATAAATCCATTCTTTATCCTCAAATTCATATTAAAATATCCTCTCATACATCTATACAAACACTTAGATTTCATAAAACAATTATTTTAGAAATAAAGAATGAGAAATCCATGAAAATCCCTCTATACCAAGTTTATAAGAAATTGAAAACATTTTAAAAAACCCATAATGCTTATAACATATAGGAATATCTTTATAGAAAATTAATTATAAGTATCCTAATAATTTTATCACATGTAAAATGAAAGAATTGCATAAAAACACCCACCTCAATTAATAGAAACAAGCCACTTTCTGTATAGAAATCCCAAAATTATAATAAAATGACCTCAAAAAGCCCTGAATATCTAAATCCCAAAAGTTAACCTAAAAACCCCAAGATTTTACCACCTTTCACACTAATGTTCATGATAGATGAAGAAATTGAGAAAAATGGAATAAGGAAGGATAAAAAAACATTACCCTCTAAATCCACTTAGAATCTACCTGAGATCGACTTGGATGATGGAATAAGAAGGGAGAATCTCCCTTAAAAACTCCTTGGGGTAAAAAATGTGAAGTGAATAATAAGGGAGGTCCATAATATTTTAAATCGAGTATGGGTAGATAGTTAATTTCAGAACATAAAATTATGGTCATCTTGTATGGTTTTTTCATGGGTTTAGCAAATTGTGTCCCAACCGTGTAGCTTCCACTAAAATTATGCTGTAATCCCTCACATATTTACCTTTCATGGGTTTACAAACCATGTACAAATAATTAATAAGAGACTAAATATAACACTCATACATAAGGATATATGCACAATTATTGCTAAAACTCACTCAGTTTATGAAAAACTGTGTGTTAACCATGATTCATTGGGTAAACCCATAAGTAAGGGTTGTGATGGACTCGATCATGGAGGGTTTCACTAAGAGGGGTGAATTAGTTAACTTTATGTCAATTTTACCTCTTATTATTTCTTAAGAAACCAACTTCCATCACTTTCTATAGTGGGTGATCTCATTGCTGAACACACACACAAACAGAGGATGGAAAACATACAAAGACACTTGATTTAAAATATTCACAACTCAAAATGAGTATCCAATCTTTGGAATGACATGGAATCACCAAAAATCACATTATTATCTAGAATCACCATTATGGATATAAATGACTCGAGTATATCCTTTACTCATGTTACCAAATTATTAGCAATTCTATCACTAGAAAAGTCTCCTGAAAAAATTAACTATCATATTTCCCTTCAACAAGGTAGATATTATCTTTTTACTTATATTATATTGCCTCATAATAATTTTAGTGATCTAATACTTATTTGTGTTGTATAATAGGTGTGAACTTACTTATTTCTCAATAGGAAAAATAGTTGTGATGATCACACACAATCAAGTTTGTACACTTCTTATTCTTCTGTATAGATTTCTATACACACTCTTACTCATCTCTTATTACAATATAATTACCTTTAAGACACATATTTAAATTATTCTTACATAAATAATGACTCTTCTATCAATTTTAATTTGATTTTCAAATTCAAATTGAAATTCAATCTAATAACTTCCATGAATTTCTCTTCAACTATACATGCTTCCTTTTGAGAATTTAGATTATTCAAGACCTCTTAATTTACATTTATTTTGTTAAGGACTATAGAGATCTAGTATGAGTATCACTTGAGTCTTTAATTGAGTTGTTTCATCATATCCACTCAAAATTTGGAACTCAATTCTGACCATGAATTGATCATTCTTCACCACAACATGGTGTACATTGTTTTTAAAACATTTCACTAACCACAAATTTCACTATGGAACTTTATGATCTATTTTAGTCCAACCACTTTGAACTACTTTGAAACCATTTTAAAAACACATTATTTCATAGTGTGTTATCCTATTTATGTTTCTAAATATGATTAATTTAATATTTAATTAAAATCATAATTTATTATTAAAAAACCAGTTTTAAAACATTCATTTACTTATTATAAATTATAGGTACATCATACTTTCACTTGAATATTATTTTTATACTATAATAAGTAAGGTTACTATTCATTAGGGTATATCACTATTCATAAGGGTATTTTACCATTCATAAGGGTAGGTTACTATTCACCAAAATGTTGAGTTTTTTTTATTAGACTCCAAATAACATACTAATCGCAACCATGAATGTAAGATTTTAAAAATTCAAAGCGCAGAAGTGATAAACTTATGTTTAAAGGTCACATAGCACTTAGTTGTTCATTATGTTGTGATTTCAAGTGATTATATGAGATAATTATAAGAAAGTAATTTTCATTAAGAAACTTTGGGTCATTAAAAACATAGTTCAATTTTTGGCACGGGGGGTGGGGGATGCTTCATCTTTGACTGGAGTCACTGTTAAATTCTCTAAATGGGGGGGGGGGGTGATGAGACTTTTTACGGGAACTTATCATGATGTATATTTCCTATTATAAATTTAGGACCATGTCATGGCCTTCTCTTATAGTTGTTTTAAATATATTTTTCTTCTGGATTATATAATGGGTTATCCCCTTTCTTGGTTTTAAAAGGGGGTTTTCTCTTTCTATGTTCAATAAAGGGGTATTAACCCTTAACCTTTTCAAAAAAAATAATGTCAATTTTGACAATATTAAATGCATTGATTTTTAAAAATATTAAGATAACAAGTTAACTTCAAAAAAACTATTTTATTATATTACTAAGAGTTCTAGGTCACCTATAAAATTCATTAGACATATTAATTATCCCAAATGATATTTATTTTTTCTTTTTTAAATAACATTTATTTTTTTATCTATATTAAAAAAATAATTACTACATCAATTTTGAGTAATTATTTAATATACTTATTTTTTGAATAAAAAATAAAAAAATACTATGATTAAGATAAATCTAATATCATTAAGAAAAAAAAATTTAGTATAATTTATCTTATGGAAATTCCAACATTTAAAATTTTATACTTATTAAATTATGAATGTGATAACTTTAACATAACTTTAAATAAAATACTATAAGTGTCACGATATCTTCTATAAGGATCCAAATGGCCAGTAACTCTACCATTGGATGGTTATAGTCAAGATATAATCTTCCAATAATTTTTTGTAATTTTTTGGTTATTTTTAGGGTTATTATAATTTTAATAAAAATTGTTTTATTGATTTCCCATCAATTAGTTAATTTTTACATCATCAAAATATAAGTCTTTAAGGTAATTATTTATTTCCAAAAAAGTAAAAATAAATTACCATAATAAATAAAAACATTTTTGGTTAAAAATGAGTATTTATAATAGAATTTACCTTTTGTATAACCTTATATATAAAATTATTTAGTTATTAAAATTTGAGTGATACATATTAGCTTTTCTTTAAATAAAAAAAATTAAATGTCCCAATCTCATCCAAGTGGCTTCCAATCGAAATCATTTCAACCCAAGGATGATTTAGGTTGAAACACACTCATCCAATTATTTTAAGTCAAGTGTTAAGGTAATTTTATAATAGTATTCTTACACTTAATTACCCAATTGACCCTTTTACTGTATTAATAAAAATTACCGAAGTTACTATTCATAATGCCCACAAATAAAAATAAAAATATTTAATAATTTTTACCTAATAATTAAAATTATAGAATCAATTTTTTAAAATTAAAAACACATCAGTAGTATTAATTAATTTTAAATTAATCCCATTGTCAGAAAGAGTTAACGAGTTTTAAAATTTAAAACATTACAAAAGATTAAAATGTTTTTACTTTTGAATTCAATGTAAAATTAAGGCTAATGGAATACATTATATTTAATGATAAAAATATATTCTATTTATACTTTAAAAACATTAAATATTATATTTTACTCATATCAATTATTTGGATGAAAAAAATTGTTTTCAATTAAAATTTGTTGTATTTTTACTATTCATGAAAATTTGAAAGTTATCAGAAAAATATTAAAATTTCATTCAAAGTAAATTTTTATATCCCAGTTCCAAAGAAAGTATTTATTTTTTCAGATAAAAATTATTAATGTGTCAAAATATTAATTTAAAAGGGGTTATCCAATAAAAGGCGAAAAATTACCCTTTTAAAAAACATAGGTTTTTATACATCAAATAGGGTTTGCTCATAACTTATGACAGAGATATCTATTGGATTAATATAAAAATTATTTTATGAAGTATATAAAATATATATTTCAATAATTTCATTTACTAATAGTAATTCACTAAATTTACAAAAATAAATAAATAAAATTGATTTATATTTTTCATAAATAATTGGTAGCGAATGACTTCAACATACATTTTCATAAATTAGTTATATTTATTCTGGCTAGCCTAACGACTAGGTTAAAATGGTAATTTTATACTAAGGGCATATTTAGTTTCTTTTAAAATCATAATTGCGTGCAATACAAGCTATTTAAGAATTAAAATCATTTAGAGAAAATATTTCATAAAAACATCTAGGTGTTACATTCTACCCCCCTTAAACTGAATTTCGCCCTCAAAATTCATCACTTGGATATAAATAGATGAGGATATATCTATATCATCATATTCTCAAGTTCCCATGTATCTTCCTCAAATTGGTGGTTCCTCCATAAAAATTTAACTAAGCGAGTGGTATTGTTTCACAAAACTTTTTCGCTGTGATCCAAAATCTTTATCGATTGTTCTTCATAAGAAAGATCTTGGTCAAATGATATGAATTATGATTTTATTACATTTTAAGGATCAGGTATGTAACATCTCAGTAGAAATACATGTAACACATCATGAACTTGAGAGATATTCTATGGAATCACCAATCAGTAAGTTACCTTCCCAACACAATCTATAATTTCAAAAGGACTAATATAACTAGGGCTCAGCATGCCCTACTTTCCAAATCTCATTACTCTCTTAGAGAGATATATTATTAGAAACATTTTTTCATCCACCTAAAACTCTATGTATTTTCTTTAGTTATCAGTATAAATTTTTTGTTGACTCTGAGATTCTCTTATGTGTTGTTGAATAAATCTGACCTCTTCTGCTATTTCCTCTAAAAGATCAGGTCCTAATAGTTTTCTTTCCCCAACTTCATCCCAACAAGTTAGAGTTTTTCACTTCTTTATATAGAGGTCTTCATAAGGAGACATCTTAATAATGGATTTAAAGTTATTGTTGTAATAAAATTCTACCAAAGGTATGTGTCGATCCCAACAACCTTTGAAATCCATAGAGCAATCACTCAACATGTCTTCTAGAGTTTGAATTATCCTCTTAGACTGACCATCTATCTGAGTATGATAAACAGTACTGAAACTTAACTTTGATTCTAGAGCCTTCTGAATACTTCTCTAGAACCTCAAGGTAAACCTTAGATCCTGATCATATATAATGGAAAGTGGTCTTGTATGTAATCTTACAACTTCTTTTACATATATCCTGGAAAGCTAATCAAGAGAGAAATCATCTATAATAGCAATGAAGTGTGACATCTTCATAAGGTAATAAACTATGACCCATATAGCATTATGTCCTTTAGATGTTTTGGAAAGTCATAAGACAAAGCCTATAGTGATGTTTTCCCATTTCCATTATGGTATAGGTAATGGTTGTAACATCCCCTTAGACTTTAGTCACTCAGCCTTAACATACTAACAAACCAAGCACTGAGAGACATATTCGGCAACAACACTTTTCATTCAATCCCACTAGAAATGTTCTTTCAGGTCCTTGTACATATTTGTACTTCTAGGGTTAATAAAGAATGAATAAATATGAGCCCTATCCAAAAACTCCTTTAATTACGGTATGAGAGGAATTCAAACTCGATTCCTAGACCTTTTATTCCATCACAATCAAGGTTTAATTTAGAAACATTTCTTACCTTCTTTTGTAGCTATACATATTCCTTTTGTACCTCCTTAATCTCCAATTGTATAGATGGTTGAACATTTATTTGAGAAAGATATTATTTCTCCCTTTCCTTTAAAATTTCAAGATCCATCCTTTGAAAATCTATAAATATTGGATCATTTGTGATCCTCATCATGGATAGGCTAGTATGGTCCTTTAGACTAAAATCATATGCCACATTTTTCTCTTTCCTAGGGTGGTAATGTATTGAGTAGTTGTAATCTTTAATCAACTCTAACCATCTTTTTTGGCACATATTCAACTCCTTTTGTGTGAAAATATAATTTAAACTTTTATGATCAGTGTAAATATCACACCTTTCACAATAAAGATAATTCCTCCATATCTTTAATGAAAGGATTACCAAATCTAACTCCAAATAATTAGTTGGGTATTTTTGCTCATATATTTTTAATTTTTGTGAGGCATAAGTTGTCACCATATCATTTTTCATGAGAAAACATCCCAACCCCTTTTTGGACACATCACTGTAGATCACAAACCTTTCTCCACTATAAGGCAGTGTGAGCACAGGTGCACTGGCTAACCTTCTTTTGATCTATTTGAAATTATCTTCACATTCCTCCATCCACACGAACTTAAATCTTTTATGAATCAACTTGGTGAGTGGATTAGATAATCATGAAAAATATTTCACAAAACATCGATAATATCCAGCCAAATCAAGAAAACTTCATATCTTAGTTACCATTTTCGGTCTCAGACAACTTTCAATAAATTTTATTTTGGTTGGATCCACGGATATCCTCTCTCTTGAGATTATGTGACCCAAAAAAGAAACTTTATGAAGACAAAATTCACACTTGGTAAATTTTTCACAAAGCTTCTCATTTCTCAGGGTCTTTAGTAAAATTTTCAAGTGATCTTCATGCTCTTACTTACTTTTCAAATATACAAGAATATAATCTATAAATACTACCAAAAACTGATCAAGATAGTCTCTAAATACTCTATTCATTTGATCCATGAAGATAGAGGGACATTATTAAGACCAAATGGCATCACTATAAATTCATAGTGTCCATACCTTGTACAGAATTTCATCTTTGGTATATCCTCATTCTTGAACCTTAGTTTGTGATATCCTAAACACAGATAATTCTTGGAAGAGTATTAATCTCCACATATTTGGTCAAATAAGTCTTCAATTCAGGTAAGAGTATATTTGTTCTTGATAGTTATCTTCTTAAGTTATCTATAATTAATACAGAGTCTCATTGATACATATTTCTTCTTAACAAACAAAACAGGTGGTCCTCAAGGTGACACACTAGGGCATATGAATCCCTTGTCAAGATTATCTTGGATTTGATAATTCAATTCCTGCAACTCAATTGGGTCCATTCTATAAGGTGTCTTTGAAATAATAATAACACCGAGTATAAGTTTTATTGAAAACTCAACTTCACAATTCGGTGTAAGACCTGGTAATTCTTCCAGAAAGACATCATCAAACTCCCATACAATGGGTTTATTCTTAATTTTGAGTTTCTCCCCAACCATTTGAGAAATATAACCTTCATTTATAGAGATCAAGACCCATAAGATGGAATAAATTTCTACTAGAAGGTTATATTAATCCTTGAATTAATAGATGATCATATATTAATCTATAATATGTAATGTGACTTACCTTACTTGGTGATTGATATGAGCTTAATATAGAGAAACCCAATCCATGAAAAGAATCACATAAAATTATACTATATTAAGGATCACAAGGTTTTTAGGAAGTAATTTCCCAAAAAATTAATTGAAGAAGAATTATAAACTTTTGATTCGATCGTTGTGCCATTAAGAGTTTTCACAGATAACTCAACATCTAATTTTTGAGGTAATACAAAGATAACCTTAGAAACTTCTTCAGAAATAAAAGATTTGGTGGACCCAAAATCAGATAAACATTTTCTACCTTAGAGTGGATGGTAAGTGTACCTTTCACCACTTCATTGTTGTACTCCACATCACTAATAGTGATCACAAGTGACTTGCCTTTGTCTTTGGCCTTAAGAATTTACTTACATCGATCATCATCAATAAACCTTTAATTAGGGAATTTATTGGCATAATTCCCCAGTTCCTTACACTTGTAAAATTGAACTGTAGGAGGTGAATTATGTGTAGCATTTTCTCTATTCACATCATTAGACATATTTTTCCCATAAATTCAGTATTCAACTACCTGATGACCATATTTTACACACTTAAAACATTTACAAGTACCTTTAAGAAAAATTCCCCCATGTTCCTTTCCATTCATTGAACATAAGGGAAAAGTCATCTTATTTTTAGTGTTCTCTTTCGATTTTCCCTTGAATTCCAGTTTTCTCTTCTTATCAAACTCATAGGACTGATGTGTTACTCCAATATCCATCTCAACCTTAGGAACATATTGAATGATTTCTTCATAGCTATTGAAGTCCCTTATGACTAATTCCCTTTGGAGACTAGGTTTTAAGCCACTAAAGAATTGATCAATTTTACTCTCATGTTGGATAATAATTCTAGAAGTGTACCTTGAAAGTATTGTAAAATTTTCTTTGTTGGTACCAATGGATTCATCGTCCTTTTTCTTAAGTTCAAGGAACTCCTTATTCATCTTTATTCAAAGAATATGAAGAAAGTACTTATTGAAAAATAAGTTCCTAAACTTATCTTATTCTATGGATTCAATTTCATATCTTTTCCTCATATTCTTGATAAGGTTACACCATTTATCAGATTCACCTTCCAAATGATAGAACACTAATATGAATTTATCATGTTCTGAACATTGGAGAACTGAAAATGTCTTTTCCGTTGTACTGCTCTTTTGTTTAGCCACTAATGGATTAGAAGACCCGCTGAAAGAAGGTGGATGTTTCCTCATGAAGGACTCAATAGAATTTTGTTCCCTTTTTTCTCATTTTGAAGTCTCTCATGATTCATAGATCGAGAGAGTTGTATCAGAATAACTACAAGATTTTTATTCTAGTTCTCATTACATTTGGTTGCTCAGGAGAACAATCATTTAATTTCACATTGCATTCAACATTAACGTGGTTCCTTCGAATTACAACCATTGACTAAAACCAATAATCATAGTGTGAGAAACGCTAATCATAATGGGAAAACCACATAATCAAGAATAAAAATTCAATTTAGGACACTTTAGTTTTTACCCTAGGTTATTCATGAACATTTATAAAACACTAGGATTGTAACCTATACTTTGACATATCCTTAGGGTTCTTCCTAAGGTTTTCTTATCCTAGTTTCCAAAGTCCAACTATACATTTCCTCTCAAATAAACTATAATTACCCATACTTTACATAAATGGATATTACTTCAAATTTAAAGAATATTCATGACAAAATATAACAAATCCATGATGGGATCATATAGGCATAGTGTCTTTAGAAACTAGGAAACATAAACAACTGGTTCATAAGACATCTTTATTGTCTCTAACTTATTTCATCATAACTAGACCCCTTTTTGATATATCTTACTTAATACCCTTATTCATGGCCTGGGAAAAAACATAAAAAAGGGTGATCTCAGATTCTCAGAAAGGGTAAAAAAGGGAGATATCAATCATATCATAATAATAATACATAAGAACATAACATTTGAAAATATTATCCTATATATGAAAGATTTTGATATCATGCCATTAGATAAATCATAAAATTTCATATGAATCAATGAACATAATACCAAAAGTCATAACATAAGACACAGTTTTTTTGGTATACACATAAGCATATAAAATCATTTCATATTATTCAAGGCTCGTTTTCAAGACCATCATAGTGGACAAAGTACATTACTAAACCGAGTTCACTCCTTGTTCCAGCCCTGTATTACTAAACCAAGATCATTTCCCGTTCCAGCCTTGTCTATCTCATGAGATATAAATTTTTACCCAATGAATTGGAGGGATATATAGGTCCCACCCATATCATAATGAAATCATTATTTCATGTTCCACAGTAACATAAATCATTCATCATAACCCAAGGAATAAAATGGGTTTCTTTAAACATTATTCCATCATAACATAATCTATGTAAATAAAATGGATTTCATAAATAAAATTCTATCATAAACATAATTAAATTATAAGAACAATAAGGATATTACACTTAAAAAATAACCCTATTAAATAATTTCATCTTAGATGAAAAATAATTTTGATATAACACTTAAAATTAATTCTTAAAGAAAATATCCTTTCTTCTTCAAAAATATTTTCTTTTTTCCAAATGCCATGCAATTTTAAAAGAAAATAATTTATTTGAAAATGAACATGAAATCGTATAGATGAAGCTTCATGTAAATAATTATTTATGAAAACATAAAAATCCATTCATTCCATATAAGTTAAAATACATTTTCCATGTACTTTTTCCAAAAAAAAAAGTCAAAAAGTACCTCGTATAGAATAATGACAAAAGATTCCTTTCATACCGTTTAATAAAAATTCATCGATGGGTAAAATTGACTTAATTTTTTTGAATAATAGAAATAATATTACATATTTAGTAAACATGGAAATGGATGATAAATATATCCAAGTAAATACTTAGGTATAAATAATCTCGAATAATAATGAGATTGCAAAATTATACCTTACCTTAAGACTAATTTCCTTTGTATGTATCCAAAACTCGTGTATAATGATTTAAATAATTTAATTGAATTATTTAAGAATCATATTTATTTTTATGATATCATATATGATCATATTATAATATTTTTGTTAATAACATTTCATCATTACTTGTTATTCATGTATTAACTACTTCATTTTCTTATGTATGTTTTGTCGAATAAGTTCTGGTTCTCCTTCATAGGTCATAGTTATAGCATTCCAAAATGATATTAAAACTAAATATATCATATTTATTCATTATATACATTTATATAATCATTATTTAATAAATATCATGTATAATTAATCCCATCGCATCATGGAGACGGTAGGTCATACGTACGCTTGAGCGACGATATCATTCTCATATTTGTTGAATGGTATCGAAATTAATGGTCTATAATATTTTAGAAAAAATATCATGTTATAATAATAATATATGGTTACTATTTATATCATTATACCTATCCAAGTATGGTGATGGTGAAAAATATATAACACCACAACGTGGATACGGTAAGCCGTATGTACACACGCGTGGTGATTTCATTTTTCATAGGATGGATAGAAAGTGGAATATTTTTGTTCCATAATCATAATAATATCTCATTATATAATTTATACTAGATTTATTACTTTATATTGAATCAAATCATGAATAGGAATTAGAATAAGAAAAAAGTTTGAAAGAATTGGTAGAGGAGATTACCTCTTCTTCGACGTGCTTCCTCTAAATCACCTCTTAGATAACTATAGATGGTATTTAAAGAAGACAAGAACCTATAGAATGTAACTAGGAAATTTTATAAGGGAAAATGATAGGTTATGGATAAGATTTAAGGCTCAAAGTGAAGTGAATAGGTGAGGGAGGATGTCCCCTTTTATAATTGAGCTGAGGGGCACTTTTGGGATCTTCAAAAATATTAATTTATAATAAAATAAAACCCCATCGAAAAACCTCAAAAATGTCAAAATTTATAAGAATAGATGATATAGGGTTGTAATATCATCAAATAATAGATTCTAGACAAGTTTTTAGATCAATTTAAACCTTATAGATTTAATTAACACTTAGTTATCTTATTTAATTTTTAACTAGGGTAACAAATATTTCAATATTAAAAGGGTGACATATTTACTTATTTAATGTTAATTAAACCATAAATAAATAAAATAGAACATTTTAGACTATATAATAAGTATTAATTTTTTTAAAAAATGTTTTATGATTTTTAAATAATTTAATAAAACATTATTTTGATAAACAATCAATAGTGTCAATTTTGACACTATTCAATTCATTGTTTTTTTAAATATTAATATAACAATTTAAATTCAAAAAAAATATTTTATTATATTCCTAATATGAAAAGTTCATCTATAAAATTTATTAGACATATAAATTATCCCAAATTATATTTATTTTTAATATTTTTAATAACATTTATTTGTTATCTCTATTAATAAAATAATTACTACATCAATTTTCTATAATTATTTAATATAATTATTTGCTGAATAAAATTTTAAAATAAAATAATATGATTAAGATAAATCTACTATATTTTTGAAGAATATTTTTAGTCGAATTTATTTTTTAGAAAATCCAATATTTAAAATGTTATGCTTATTAAATTATGAATGTGAGAACTTTAACATCACTTTAAATAATATAATATAAGTGTCACAATCTCTTATATAAGGCTCTAAATGGTCACTAAATCAACCCTTGGATGGTAAGGGTCTAGATATACTCTAAAAATAATATTTGGTCAATTTTTTGGGTATTTTTATGGTTATTATCATTTTAGTAAAAATTATTTTTTGATTTTTCATCAACTAATTAATTTTTACATCATCAAAATATAAGTCTTTAAGGTAATTATTTATTTTCTAAAAATTAAAAATAAATTAACATGATAAATAAAAAAATTATATTTCAAATTATTATTTATAATTGAATTTATCTTTTTTATAACCTTATATATAAAAAATAATTTAGTTATTAAAATTTGAGTGAGACATATTAACTTTTCTTTAAATAAAAAAAATTAAATGTTATAATATCATCCAAATGGCTTCTAATGGACACCATTTCAACCCAAGGATGATTTAGGTCTAAAAAAACTCATCCAATGATATTAATACAAGTTTTAGGGTAATATAATAATAGTATTCTTACCCTTAATTACACAATTTACCCTTTTACCGTATTAATAAAATTACAGAAGTTACTATTCATAATGCCCAAAAATAAAATAAAGTTATTTAAATAATTTTGAACTACTGATTCAAAATATGGAATAAATTTTTTAAAATTCAAAAACACATAAGTTTCATTAATTAATTTAAAAATAATCTTGTTGTCGAAAACAGAGAACGAGTTTTAAAAGTTAAAACATTGCAAAAGATTAAAATGTTTTTACATCTAAATTCATTATAAAATTAATGATAGTTATATAAATTATATTAAATGATAAAAATATATTATATTTATACATTAAAACCATTCAATATTATAATTTAACCATATAAATTATTTTGATGAAAAAAAGTTATTTTCAATTTAAATTTAGTGTGTTTTACTATTCATCAAAATTTAAAAGTTATCAGAAAAATTTTAAAATTTCATCCAAATTAAATTTTTATACCTTGATTCAAAATAACATGTTTATGTTTTTATATAAAAATTATTACTTTATAAAAATCTTAATTTAAAAGTGGTTCTCTATTAAAAGGTGTAAAATTGCCCTATTAAAAAATATAGGTTTTTATACATCAAATATGGTTTACTCATACCCTATGAAAAAAATATCTATTGGATGAATATAATAAATATTTTATTAATTATATAAAATATATATATCATTAATTTAAATTAATAATAGCAATTCAATCAATTTACAAAAATACAAAAATATAATTTATTTATATTTTTCATAAATAATTGGTAGAGAATGACTTCACCATACATTTTCATAAGTTAGTTATATTTATTTCTGATAACCTAACGGTTGGTCTAAAATGGTCATTTTATACTAGGGGAATCTCACGTTTCGTTTAAACTCAAGATTTCTTGAAATGCAATCTATTTAAAAATTAAAATTATTTAGAGCAAATATTTCATAAAAATGTCTGATTGTTACACAAATAGACTCACATGAATACCTTAGAATATAATACATTGATTAATATTACCTTCATGAAGTATCACACTGATGTTCTTGCATGCTTCATTTAATTCACGCAGGCTATGGTCAAATTAGATTTATTCTTTCCCAAACTACACTTTCTATTAAGGCGTAGTATAGTTATAGTGCGGGGTCAATACCACAGGGAAAAGGAGTTAGAAGACAAGAAATAAGGCATAAAACACTTTTGGGTCATATTACTCATGAGTTTGATTATTTTTGGGAAAACTAACTCAAAGAGAAATGGGTTTATGATCCGAGATAAGGAAGGGATCTGGATTAATTTTGGGGTTCAAAAGAAAGGATGATCTTAATTCTAACTTGGTATAGTCCTAAGGTTTTGGATGTGAAGAAAGTGGAGGTCACTAGTTCATCCTGGTCAGAACAAGTAGCTATATCTAGGAGGAAAACATTCATTGTTTTGGAGATAACTACAACCTAGATGCTTTAAACTTATCTTCTATGGCATAAAGTATCACAGGATATTAGTCATTTCCTACTCTGCTTGAATCAGGATAAGGTTTTTCATTCAAACTTACCATGGTCAGATTTGTTTAAGTTAATTGGATGGAAATATTTTTTTTACCCTGATTACTAATACTTAAGGTCACCAAATTGAGAATTGAAGATTTATTAAGTTCATACAGTCATACTCTCCATCCCTAACATAGGTGGTTTAGCAGCTCGTGTTATAATGGATCAATAATGGGTAAAATATTGAAAACATGTTGAGATTACAAATAGAAATTGGTATTAAACAATTAAATATCATGAAAGGATTGGGATTTATCAATTAAAGGATATTAAATCATGAATTTGTAATAAAGATATGGATTAAATCACAATTATAAAAAGATACATACATGATATAAGAACAAGAAGAAGTGCAACAAAGGTTCATATAGATTGTTAATCGATACAAAGAACATGAGAAATGGTATTGGAAATTCAAAAAGGGATGAATAAAATCATCAAAATCAATCCATGGATCTTTTATTAAAGTAAAACAATGAATGGAATTGAAGAAATTAAATTTTGGGGAGAGGGATTTGAAGGGAAACAAGAGAAAAATGAAAGAGAATGAATTATTCCAACACTATGGACATGGTTCACCTACTCCATATAAAAATACAGGAAACTAAAAGACATGTAATGGGTATTTACATCATGTAATTATGATCCAGGATTCCCTCATAGAATTTTGAATCTTATGTGAATCTCATTATGGATCCTTGAGATATGAAAATTGACTCCTTTTATGATGTGTAAGTGGGATTCATGATATGTATCTTCCTTCGACGTAATCATTTTGAGAGGGAAATGTGACTTAAATGTTACATGATGTGTAATGGTGATTCATGTCATTTAATGAGATCATGAATTGAAAATTTTTCATGGGTTTTCTTCAAAACTTGCAGTATGTTGTGAAATGCTACTACACGTTATGTAATGATGTTTCATGACGTGTAATAGCCAATTTTGGTTCTTTTTTTTTGAAACCTTTAAATCCTATTTCTTTTAATAAATAACACATACCTAGTTCATTATCAAGTAAATCATTGAAAATACTTAATAAAATAATATATATATATATATGATTCCAGCTTATAAAATTCCCACACATTTGAACAATTGATTGTCCTCAAGAAAAAAGATCTCATTAGGGATTTCAAAATGTAAGAAATTTTTAAAATAGGAAACATTAATTATATCCTGGTAAATAAAACTAAGTGAAAATAGAAAAATTCTATCTCCAGAATCATCCCTGCATAAAAAATTAGTCATACATAATAGCTCATTTATTTAAACAAATTCTTAATATTTTAATTGAAATTTATTAACTATTACTTGAACTTTATATCCATTTTCAATTTACCTCACAAGTAATTTGATCTCATCACTCATGGTAAAATGAAATTAGAGTCAATGTTGTACCCTAAGTTATGATTCTAACCATAGTTTTTCATTTTTTCTATCATCTCCAATTCATAAATAAAAATAAAAAATCAATCATGAGGTCTTTAGTAATTATTTTATAATGACTCTAAGGCTGTGGGTAGGTGGGTAAGTGGTAAAAAATAATCTCAAAAATTAGGTTAGGCTATGTATTATAATTCATGAATTTCATGAAAAGTTTAATGAAATGAATCCTCCATAGATAATAAAATCCATTCTCTCATCATCTCAAGTTGGATCCATGTATATATATCAAGTGAGTGAAAAAGGTATCCTACTTGTTTATTTTTTATTTTTTATTTTTACTTTTTAAAATTCATGTCTATTCCAGATCTCAAATCCATCCCCTAACCACGTATAACCCTTTCGGGGATTCATCGGTCTAGAAATGGTAATTTTTGACCTTCTCAATACATAACCCAAATATTTTTTTTATTTTTTTTTCTTTTTAAAAGGACATGATAGATAGTAAATAATAAAAAGTATATATGGATCAAAATCAAATATTATGGAGGGAAACACAATACATCTCTATAGTAAAAATCACCCCATGTCTGCTGGCTAAAAACTTCCCCAACACTTGTTCAATGTAAATTCATGCATTATACAAATATTAGGGTAGGAAGGGATAATCAACTTGGAATGGATACATATTATAAGGTCATTAATGGAAAATATGGTCTTAATGAAGGAAATATGTAAGGTGGGTCTTAGAAAAAAAATTAACTCAATAAATATTTCATCAATCATTTTAAAATTTTATTTTTTCATCCATAGCCTCAATAAAATCTCAATGTAAGTTCTGATAGATTTACATGTCCTATGTTTCACTCAAGAAATATTCTCAAATAATAATATGCAATTATAAGCTCAAAATCCTCTCAGAAATATGAATAAATAAAGAAAACTGGAAATCATTAGGGGTATAAAACCATGTAATTATTCAATTAAAAGTAATTTCAAAAAAAAATAATTTTGAGTTAAATTATTAAGATCAACAATCATTATAAAAGTCTAAACTAGAACAAAACATGGATTTCAAAAAAATTCTAACTTGAATTTTTCTTTTATTTAAATGGGTATAATGAGTTTTAGGTTGAAATAATGTTTACAAATAAAAAAATGTCTCCTAGATAGATGAAAATAGGAAAAAATTAAAGTGTATCGAAAGTAAAACTCGTGAAAAACTCCCACACACCTAGAATGAGATTGTTTTCACACAATTTGTGGAAGTATTGTGGGAGGGTTATTGTAGATAAATTTGTATAAATGGAAATGGAAATTCGAAAATGAAATACTAAGGAATCGAGATATCTCTGTATAGAGTGGTATCCCATAGGGAAATTTGAGTTGTCTTGATTTTTGTAATTGGGATACCACCAAAATGTGTCATAAATACAAATCCTTCACTAGATAAAATGTTAGTACATAGGTTTTAAACATTTTGAAAGTAGAAATACAAGTAGGTGCACAATTTGATGAAATAAATATGATATAAATACGGGTATGTGCATGAAATAATGCTCAAAGTGACTCATGGATAAAAAGATAAATCCACAAAGGGATGACTAGGAATAAATAATGACTACAAAGAATAAGAAAATAGATTAAATATGTGTTTCATCCCATAAAGCGTTAATAATGATGTCATCATCTAGATGGATGAAGCAATGTATTAGTACTATCATTCATCGACTCATTATCTCCTATGTCATCTACAACTAGTCATGGAAGTTTCCTCTAGATCTTGAGGTCTTTTAGAAGTATTTATCACTTTTTGCACATACCAAGCACACATATAATGTGGAAGGAAAGGTATATATGCTTACAGTGGTGACTGCTGAGCATGAATCTCAAGTGAGAGCTCTTGAAGTTAATGTTAAACCTCAACTAGGTGTTGAGTCACTCATCGAATGGGGGAAGATGGTGGCACCGGTGCATTGATAACCATAGATAAAATAGAGGATCTAGACATGGATACTATAAAAGTGTAAAGAATTGAAAAATAATCCAAGTAAAATATTTGCAAAAAATAGTTTCCTATAAATAGATTAAGTGTTACAATACAAAATGAAGGGAAAAATATAAGGAGCAGAAAATAAAAATCCCTCAAATTGTGGACTAAAACAGGGATGGGTAGGGTGGGAAACTATGATAATCCAATAGATCCAAAAATATCCTAAACATTCTACTCTCGATTAGAGGTTGGTTGTTGCTGGCCTTCCTGGTTAATGGTTGTGATGTATAAAGGGTCTGTAGGGTCAGGTACTGAGGGTAATTCCGTAATGATGGAAAGAAACTCTAGGGTAGGTGGTGGGGGAGGTATTGATCCATATTGTGGTTGTGGGTTTGGAAGTTGGATCAAAGAATATGACCTTAGTGGATGGGGTAGTGGTTGGTCCCTTTCCCCACTGAGCCTACTCTATATGGTACTCCTGTTGGGTAGTAGGGTCTATGATATCTAGAGATACATTGGTCGAGGCTGGGGTTGGGTCTGTTGTGGTAGATGAGGAAGGGCTGGTAGGGACTGGTGGTGGCTGGGAGTTTTTCAAGGATGATGGTGGTGATAAAAAGGTGTTGAAGTTAGATATCTCTGCAAAATGGATGTGCAAATTCTCAAAGATCCATTAGAGATTCTATAGGATTCATAGGTCCATGGCCTAGGGATCTTCTTGATATGATATGGTAGGTACAGCAGTAGTGTATGTGGTGGTGGCAGATGTAGGGTATGAGATGTAGGTACTGGAGGTGAAGTTTTGAGTGGAGTGGGAACAAGGTTTTCTATATGATCTCCTAGGCCCTCATCAACATCCTCCGTAACTTCTGGTTCCCACATATAGGTGTCATCATCTTTGATCAAAAGTTTCATCTTATGAAACCTCAATAAATCAATCAACTCCATCATCCCAAGAGAGGTGAGTGGAAGAGCAATGTCGAAGACTCCAAGATTAAGGGTCGAGTGAGTGATAAAGGAACTTCCTATTAATGTGCCTCTCATCCTATGAGTGTGAGTTCTATATTAAAATGAAATCTAAGAAACCATGTTGATAGTAGGGCCACCCATGTATACTACTAAGATGATGATATATAACTAGCTCACACATCCATGAGATTCGGTCTAGGCATACCAAGCATGAGTCAAGGCTCTATGTAGAATACTGAGTTCTGGACCAAAGAGCTAGGTCGACTTGGTGATACTTTGATCATGCTCAGTGTGATCATCCCATGTGATAATACTCTAAATCCACCTTGAACTGGTCCTCTAAGGCTCAAGCTATAGGGTATAAAATACCTCAGATGCAGTGAAATCCTTTGTATAAATGCCAAGGCCTATCCCTAATTCTATAAAGGAGAGCCCATGAAGTCATGCATCAAGTTTGAATAAGAGGTCTTCAACTGTAGAATCAAATAAGTATAGAATCCCCCAAAATAGCTCCTAGTACGTCTCCTCATGTACCTCAATGATGGAGGAGATATATAGATGGTTTGGGAGTTGGAGGACCTTGTGGATGATATGCATGCGTTCGAGTACGACCATGTAGATGGTTTTTTTCTTAGTATTGGATTTTCCTGAAACCGATTAAGGGGGAAATAATGCTTGGGGTCAGAGAAATGAATAATGGGGTGTAATTGATCTTTTTTATTAACTTTGGTTCAAACCTTGGTACTTTGATCTCGAAATTCCCGAATCTTTATTAAGGCTTATTCTAACCTAATCTAACCTAAGGTGACCTATCATGGGTTTCCTCTCAATCAATGCTTCCTTTAACATCGATATCTTGACACTTTGAGGCTTATATGAATTTTAGGATGATGAAACAACCTTCAAGGAAGGGCTCTTGATAGATTTTTAATCTTTGAACATTGAATTTTAATGTTGTTATACCTTATGAATTTAAATGGTCCTATAAGGAAATACTTGAATGACTATGAAGGGTCATGACCATCTAGATTTCAGCTTCCTATGGAACAATTTTAATCTTGATTTGAACAAAAGAACCTTATTTCCTAGGACATATATGAATCTTGAAATCCATTGATCATGAAATTTCTTTGCTTTTTCTTTGTAGATCATGGAATTTTTATAATAATCATTTTTTATTTATTTCAATTCATCTAATTTTAGAATTCGGGGTTCTCTAACTTTTTGATAATCCAAATTGAGCTTCTTAATTTATCAGTACAAGCGATGCTCTAATTTAACTGGTAGATAACAAGGTTTTCCATAAACCAATATGAATGGTGTGGTGTCAACGGGTGTTTTGTATGTAGTGTAGTAAACCCAAAGTGAATCATCCAATTTCAGACTCCAATCACTCTAACTTATATTCATTGTCTTTTCTAGGATTTTTTTTGATTTTTCTATTTGATAATTCAATTTTTTCGCTTGTTTGCGGGTGGTAGGGAGTCCCTATTTTTGATCAGATTCCATATTTCTCTAATAGTAATTTAATATATAGATTATTAATCTAGGAAATCCAAATCTTGAAACCAAATTTTTTAGGAAGTCCATTACCAATTTTGTTGTGTCATGTGATGTAGCCACAACTTCTACCCATTTGGTGACGTAGTCAAAACTAACAAGGATATAACACTTTCCATGGGAATTGGGAAATGTTCCCATGAAATTTATTCCCCATACGTAGAATATTTAGACTTCTATGATTGGGTTTTGGGGTATTTCATTTCTTTTTCCAATGATTCTAGTTCTTTGGCACCTATCACAACTTTGATAATAATACCTTGCATCTTGGTGTAGCATGGGCCCGAAAATTACACTTTGTAGGATCTATTCTACCATGTGTTATGTTCCATGATGTCCTCTAGTTGGTTACATATGACACATGTCTAACACGTTTGGAATTTCATCTTCTGGAATGTAGTATCACAATAAGCCATCAGTGCAGTACTTAAATAGGAGTGGTTCACCCAAGTAGTAGTGTGATGCTTCAACTAAAAATAATATTCTTTTTCTAGTAGGATATATATTGGTGTAAAAAATTTTGGTGGGATAATTTAAAATATATAAAATCCATGTTTTTACTCTTATTTTGAAAATGGTTTCATCAGGAAAGTCAACTTTGATGCCAATATCGTCATTTCCCTTTATGAGTTGCAGTGGAAGTCAGGACAGATGATCAATGATCACATTTTCTATGCCTTTGGTATCCTTTATAATGATATAAAAATATTAGAGAAATAGGATCCACCTTATCATTCTTGGCTTGGAATCCTTTTTATTCATCAAATATCTCATGGCAGCATGATCAGTGTGCACAATCACCATGGACAAAATCAGATAGGAACAGAATTTCTTAAAAGTATACACAAATTATAAGAGCTCTTTCTCTGTAGTTGTGTAGTTTAATTGATCTTCATTCAGAGTGTGACTGGAATAGTTGATAGGAAAGAAGATGTGACCAACTCATTGTCCTAAAATAGTTCCAACAGTGAACTCGCTGGCATCACACATCAATTAAAATTATTTTTATTATCTTTTGAAATGATTACAGGAGTAGATATCAAGATTTTCTTTAAAGAATTGAATTACCACCGACATTATTTAGTAAATTCAAATATATTTTACTTTTATAATAGTTTCTTCAGAGGGAAGGAAATTTTTTAAAAGTCTTCTATGAATTGCCAATGGAATTCTGTATGGTTGAGAAATGTCCTTATGCATTTAACTATTGTGGGATCAAGTAAATCTTTGATAGATTTTATATTTATAGGATCAAATTTCATTCCATTCATAGAAATTTTATGTCCAATTACTATGAATCCTTAGACCATAAAGTGACATTTTCCTAGCTTAAAACCAGAAACTTCTCTTCGCAGTGCTTAATGACTAACTCAAGATTACTTAACCAGACCTCAAAGGATCTGTCATGGGCTGAAAATTCATCCGTGAAAATTTCATATAATTACTCCACTATATTGTATAATATATGTGTCATGAATATTTGAAAAGTTTCTGGTTAATTACACATATCTAAGGACATTCACTTGTAAGTGAAGGTTCCAAATGGACATGTAAATGTTGTTTTAGAGTAATCATCTGGGTTGACTACAATCTGATTGTATTCTAAATATCTATCCAAGAAACCAAATAATTCATGGACTTCTAGTATATCTAATATTTGATCCATGAAGGGTATGGGTAAATGATCTTTCTGGGTTTCTTCATTTATATTTATGTATTTTATGCATACTCACCATCCAGTGATGGTGCAAGTTGATATTAGTTCATATTTATCATTATTTTTTACTATGAGACCACATTTCCTAAGAAATACTTATATTGGGCTCACCCACTCACTATTAGAGATTGAAAAGATTATTCCAGCATCTAGAATTTTCATCACATATTTTTTAACAACCTCCTTCATCAGAGGTGTGAGTCGCCATTGAGTTTGGTGTTTGTTTTTTTCAACTTCCTCAAGTAGAATTATAGGGGCGAATAAATAAGGGTTGATTTCTTTAATTTCATCCACTCCCCAGTAAATTGACTGTTTATTCCTTTTCAAGACTTCAACCAAATTTTCCTCTTATGACTGTGACAGTTCAGAGTTAATGATAATTGGTAGTGCATCAAAAATATCTAAAAAGGAATAATTGAGTGTACTGGGGAGGGGTTTAAATTCTAGTTTTTGTGGAATAATGAACGAGAATATGAAAGTTGTAATGTTTTCCCTTATAAAAGGTTCTGTGTAGTTTACTTATTCAATTTCATATTCCTTATTTTCATTAGGGGATATGTCGTCACTCTCTACTTCCATGTTTAAGTAACCTTCTCTTTGGTCACTAAGAGAGATCTCTTGGAAATAAAAGAAATCATCTATTTATTGTGCTTCCTTTTCTATATCAAACACAAATTTTTCTTCTCCTATTAAGAATATAAGTCTTCCTTGATTCACATCAATCATTTCATTTTTAGTGGCTATGAATGGTCAACCTAAGATGATTGGAAGGTCTCCTTCATCTTCTATGTCCATAATGAGGAATTTTTCTGGGAAAATGAACTTTCCAACATTGAATAAGATATCCTGGACAGTTTCTCAAGGATATTTTATTGATCAGGCAGCTAATTGGAGTGATACTTTGGGTTTTTTGAGTTTTTTGAGCCCCAACTTGTATAATATGCTCATCGACATGAGGTTGATGTTGAATCATAAATCACACAAAGCTATTCTGAAGTTACATTCTACTATTATGCAGGGCATTGAGAAACTATCTAGGTCTCTAATTTTTTATGGAATTTTATTCTGAACAACAATAGAGTATTCTTCTTTCAGTGAGATGGCTCCAAGGTCTTCCATTTTCATTTTTTTGAAAGGATCCCTTTGAAGATTTTTTCATAGGTAGGAATTTGAGTGATTTCATCCACAAATATGATTTTGATGTTCATTTTCTTGAACATTTCCAAAAAATTATTTTATTTCCATTTAATTATTCCTTGCCTTTCTCTTTATGGAAAAGGAATGGGTGGTTTATATGGTGGTAGAGCAACACAAACTTTCTCTTTTGGCTGCTCAGGTGTTTGGGTTTTTTTGGTTAGTGGTATCTATTATGGTATTACTTGAGTGGTCCCATAAACTTATTCCTATATTATTGGTGTATGCTTCTTGGGTTCCTCATCTTGTATTTCATCTCTTCCTCATGATTTTTAAAAATAAAACACTTTTACACTCCTCAAAACCACTACCTTTTCCTATTCCCTTGTGTATATCTCTGTATTACCATAAAGGGTTACTAGTAATCTATCTAAAAAGTTCTTGGAGATCTGACCCATTTGATGCTTGAGATTTCAAAGAGTCTCCCTTTGACCCTGCATTTTAGTTTCTTGTCTAGTCATCCTCTGATCTACCTTTTGTACAAAGGATGAGAGTAGATTTTTCATATTTGTTTGAAGAGTTACAACTAGTTGTTGAGGTCTTAGTGGAGATAGCTGAAATTTTTGTTGTACCCTTAAAGGGAAGGGTTGTTGTGATTCATGTTGTGGTGTTCAGGTAATGTGATTCATTAATGGATATCCCGGTGGTCCTTGATTCTTAAAAGGTGTCATCCCAATTATTTCTTGGTAATACCCTTGACTATTCTGCTATTGTTGTTGTATGATCCTCTATTGAAATTATTGTTATGGTTGTTGGACCTATGGGTTTTTATTATTATAATTAACATAATTACAATCTTGATTTAGTTGTTTATAAATAGTTTTTGTATAGTCTTGATATAGATGCATGCCACCACACATTTCACATGACTGAATTTCCCTTATAAGAATAGTAGGGGGTGTAGTAGGTAGTTGAAAGGATTCAAGCTTTTTGGTCAAGACTTATACTTGTGTGTCCAGTCAAGTATTTTATTCGACTTGGTGGATACCATACTGAGGTGGTCCATGATCACTCTTCCACATGTTGGCATTATGAGAGACTTTATCTAGAATTGCTAGGCCTAACTCAAGAATCTTGAACATCAATCCTCCACCAACTGTGGAATCAACAACTATGCAATCAGCTAGCTGGAGGCCTTGATAGAATGTATGGAGCTGGATACACATATTGATTCCATGATATAGGAACTTCCAAGTGAGTTATTTAAAATTATCCCATGCTTCGCATGATGACTCCCCATCATCTTTAGTGAAATTATGGATGTTGTTATGAAATTTCCATGTGTGGATTGGTGGAAAATACTTGTCCAGAAATTTCATGGCTAAATCATCCCAAGTCATGATGGACTAGGGTGCTTAACCTTTGACCCAATCCTTAGCTCAATATCATAGAGATATGGGAAATACTCTGAGTCTTATATCATCAGAAGACACTCCCTGGTTGAAAAAGTATCGCATACTTCCAAGAAGTTTGAAATGTGTTCATGAGGATCTTCACTTTGAATCCCACTAAACTGACCCATGTTCTAGATCATATGAATTATTCTAGGCTTGATCTTGAAAGTGTGTTCCTGAATAGGAGGGTGCACAATACTTAGATTAGAACCTTGGGTCGATGGAAATCCATAGTTCATGATGGTGAATTATTGATGTCTAGGCTGCTCTCTATGAACTAATAGTTGCATGTTGGGTGGGTTAGGTTTCTTTAGACCTATGATATTGTTATGGTTAGCCATTTTTGACCAGTGGATTGTAGAAAAATACCATTCAATTTCCAATTTGAAGGTAAGATGTTCTTGTGCATCAAATCTCCTTGAAAGAGTCAAAGGTCCCTGATGCATGCATTAACCCTCAAGAAGAAGGGCTCAGTGGAATCTAAATGAGAAGGGAAATTAAAAGAAAAATGGAATGGGGAATGGGAGAGGTAATCCCAGTTTCTTGCCGTAGGACTCCTTGTGAAGCAAAAAAAAATTGACCCCCAACAATGGTGCCAAAATTATACTTATATGTGCACATCTTTGAATTTTCATGGGTTACAGTCATATTAGATTTATTGTTTCCTGAACTACAATTTCTACTAATTTGTGGTATAGTGATAGTGTGGGGTCGATCCCAAAGGGAAAAAGCTGGAATATAAGAACTAAGGCTTATAACCCTTTTGGGTAGGAGTCCTCACAAGTCTAATTAAGTTTGGAAAAACTAAAGCTAAGATAATTGGGTTTAGGATTAGAGATAAAAAGGGGATCAAGATCAATTTTGGGGTTCTATAGAAAGGATTATATTAATTCTAACTTGGTATGGTCCTAAGGTTTAAGTTGTGAATGAAAGTAGAGGTCACTAGTTGATCATGGTCAGACCAAGTAGCTCTAACTAGGAGTAGTTATTCCTTGGTGTAGAGATAACTAAAACCTATATTCATTAAAATTATATTCTATAGAAGAAAGTATCATAGGATATTGTTCATAGCCTATTCTAATTCAATTAGGATTGGTTCATTCATTCAAACTTCATGTGGTCAGTGTTGTTTAAGTGAATTGGGTAGAAAAATTGTGTTTACCTTAATTAATAATCATTAAGGTTACCAAGTTGAGAATTGAATATTTATTTAGTTTAGACACCCCTACTCTCGATCTCTACCCTAGGTGGTTTAGCCACTAATGGAACAATTGGTCAAGAATAGGTAAAATATTGAAAACATGTTGAGTTTACAAATATAAATTGAGATTAAAAAATTAACGATCATGCAAGGATTTAGATTTATCAATTAAATAATATGTAATCATGAATTAGAAATAAAGAGAAGAATTCAATCAAAATAGTAAGTAGAAAATTATGTGATACAATAATTATAACAATCACAACAAAGATTCATCATAGATTTTTAATCAAGATGAAGAACATGTGAAGTAGCATTGGTGATGAAAAGGGGGATGAATAACATGGTCCAAATTGATCGACATTGCTTTTATTAAAGTAAATCAATGAAATTAATTGAAGAAGTTTGAGTTTAGGGAGAGGAAATCAAAGGGAAATGAGAAAAAATGAAAGATAATGAATTCTTAAACTCTCTGGATATGGTGAGCCTGTTGTGTATAAAAAGAATGAAAATTGCACAATTTGTATTGGAAATTCACGTAGTGTAATTCCAATCCAGGATTATTATTGAGAATTTTGAATCTTTCATGAATATTGTTATAGAACATTGAGATATAGAAATTTACTCCTTTCAAGATGTGTAATTAGGCTTCATGATGTGTATCTTCCTTCGACTAGATCATTTTGAGAGGGAAATGCGACTTAAATGTTACACGACGTGTAATGGTGATTCACATCTTGTAATGATCTTACAGATTGAAACTTTTTCACATCTTTGGTTCATAGTTTGAAAAATGTTTTGAAATATTACTAAATGTTTTTTAATGATGTTTCATGATGTTTAATATCCAATTTAGGTTCTTTTATGCATTTTTTCCTATGAAACCTTGAAATTCTATTTCCGGCAATAAAAAACACATACCAGTTTCATCAGCAATTAAATCATTGAAAATCATTAATAAAATGATTGGATATATATATATATATATATATATTATTTTAGTTTATCATTAAACCTTCACACTATATAAAATCCCATCACACCTTATGGGGTTTAACTTTCCTTCCAACTTTCTTGAAACCTTCCCCATGGGAGTGAAGACATCATCGTTGGGTAGGGCATCCCTATTTCCGAAAGGTCTCACCATCACAAGACCTCTGGCCTTTGTAAATCCCCAAGCCTTTGGTAAACCCCCTAACAGTGTACCACCTCAATATTTTTATGAAATATTTATCTTTAAATAATTTTATTTCTTCTATAACTTTCATTACATGATACAACGAGTTTTGATGAATTGCATAAATTTAATAAAATATTATGTGTTCGTTATCACATAGTTGTTGGATTGGTAGGTATGATTTGTAAAAAATAAATTATGAAAAATATATGGTCTATGCATTTATAAAATTAATTCATTATTTATCAAATTATTATAATTAAAAACAAAAAAAATATTTGAAAGTAAAAGTGATGTTTTTTTCTGATAAATTGTATTTATGTGGGAAATGTATTTTTATATTAATAAATTAAATTAATCACTTTTGGTAAATGGTTTTAATTAAATTTATATATTATTTACTGGTTCAAATTTTTTAAACATTTAATAAATAATTTTCTAGGCATAGGATAAGAATAAATCCAATTTTATGCTTAAAAATATATTTTTTCTAAAAAACAGTTTTTGTAACATTTTGTGAACATACTTTATAATTAATTTATTACATTTATAGGTATGGAAGTAGATAAAAATAATTACATATTTTGAATCAGGATGTTCAAATATAGTAAATATGCTCCTTTTATTTTTGTTCAATATGAATATTAAACGTGGTAAAATTTATCACCTCTATAAAGGGTAAATCGGGTTAATCTAGATTGAAAATAAGTGACAATTCCACAATTATTTTATCCTAATTATTATTGTATGAATTTAATTATACCCTTATCATCTTAGGATAAAAATTGATTAGTTTTATGGACACTTTTCCATGAAACTGACCTATATAATATTTAAATCAATAAATGTTACAAAATGCCACTCTCTCTTTTTAATATCACTTATGTGAACACATAGGTAAAAAAGTAATTTATGAATGAATAAAAGTTACTATTTTGATATTAATAAAATTATTTTAATTATATAAATTTATTTTAATTTTTTAGTAATTATATAATGACCTTAATGGCTTATGAAACACCGATACAATATTTCACCATTTAATTAAAAAAATATAATAAATAATATTAAATATATTAAAAGTGATATAATTTTAATTATTTAATGTGAAACATGAATTTTATATATCCTTAGGACATATTAGGGAGGTTTTAAAGAATTATATTTGAATTATTTCTTTATATTTAAGTATCTAAAGTTAAATTATATGAATAGTGTCAAAATTGACAATAATGATATTTTATCAAAATAATAAATTATTAAATTATTTGAAAATAATAAAAATATTAAAATAATATAAGGTTGATATTATATGGTCTAAAATTCCATAAATTGACCATTTATGTTCCAATTAATACCTTATAAGTAAAAAAACACAACCCTTTAATATTGAAAAAGTTGTTGTTGTAGATAAAATTAAAATTGGTTAAGTTAGGGTTAATCAAAATTATAAGGTTTAAATTTTCCCCAAAACTTGTATAAATTATATTGGTTTATGATATTACAACCATATATTACCTTATATATTAATCTATTTCCATTTATATTCATATGGTTTAGAATGAATTTATTATAATTTAATATTTTGAGAAATTCCAAAAGTATCCCTCACTACAATTATGAAAGGGAACCTCCTCTCCCACTTATTCAAAAAAATGTGACCTTATATCTAGAATAAATTATGTAAATTTCTATTATAAACTTCAATAGGAACATTTATAGGTTCTTTTATTCCCAAAATACTAACCTTATAACCCTTTAGAGGATATTTAAAGGATTTGTTTTAAAGAAGAGGTAATTACCTTACCCAGTCACTTTCTTTTCTACTCTCCTTTACCAAATATAAGTCTATGCTATTTATAATAAAATAATAAATTATGTATCATAAATATGTGAAATTTTATTATGATTATTAAAATACCATTATACACCCTCTTTCTTACAAAATGAGAAGTAAAATTATCGATAGTGCGTCTGTACGACTTACCATCTCCACATAGCGATACAATTCATTTTTCATCTCCATATTCTATGGATGATTATTATAATGGGGTTAATATTTATATATTATATTTATGAAATAATTATGCATATAGAATTATAATATCACATCTAACTACTTACCACCCTATATTTTGGTAAATCAAAATTCAGTTTGTGCATATGTGTGGACTACCACCGCCACGAAAAAATGTGATTCATTCTTCATTTATATTTTACATGGATGATAATGAGGATAAATTTTATGAATATATATTATATATATGATTTAATAATTATCTTATAAAGGTGAATTAATATTTACCTTTCTTTCATTCCATCCGTATAAAAATAAAAATAATGTTCATGCGTACGTACGACCTATTGTCTCCAAGAACAGTGTAATTCATTTTTCCATATTAAAATTTTATGGTTGAATATAAATATTTATATAATGAATATATAAGATATTTATTTCATGATTAATATTTTGTAGATTATTTATCTAAGATAAATATACAAGTAAAAGAGCTATTGAACTAAAATACTCATGATAAATGAAATAGTTAACACCCAAAAATGATGATTTTAATGAAAAAATTTTTATAAAAGGGGGTGTTGAAATGTTATAAAGGGATAATATTGGATATTATAAGTATTAAAATAAATATCTTTTATAATTATAATAAATTTAAATTTATTATACATGATTTTATAGTGCTTTCTAATCAAGGAGAACTCAAGGTAAGGGTTTTATGTTACAATCTCATTGTTTACCTGGATTGTTTATGATTAAGTTTCCAATGATGAAATATTATAATATACCTCTCAATAAACTCATGAATTTTATTACAAAATTTTTATTTCTTTAAAATACATTTTTTTCCTTTCATTTCCCTCATTGTATGTACTCAAGAGACTGAAAATATGTTTTTAAGGAAAATTGACTTCATTTCACTCTTCGGTCAAAAATATTTTTTATTCCATATCCATTTTTTTTTAAAAAAAGATTTAAATAATGTTTTAACTACTATACTATGATTGTTTAAATTAATTTTTACACATGTTTTACTTTTTAAATAAAATTGAAAGAAATATTTCTGTTATTTTTTAAAAGAGGTACTTTGTAACTTTTCGAAAAATAATTATGGAAGAAATATTTTTTTAACTTATAAATCATTAATATATTTTCACACTATAATGACTAATTTTTTTCTTTTAAGTCCCTTTAAAATTTTATAAGGTTCTTTTAAAAAAATTACTTTATAATTGTGCATTTTTTTAAAATTAATGATTTTAAAATTTGGAAGCGTATTTTCCTCAAGAATTTTTTATTGATATTTTTATGATATTTACATTCAAAAAAACCTTTGATGTACTTATAATTTACCAGGGATATTACCCAAGGATAACATCATTATTCTTTCTCTAGATGGTTTTTTAATATGATGAAGCAATATTTATGAAGCATGTTTCTTTTCCACGTGTTATGCTGTGATGAAATGATGAAATGTTTATAAAACCTATTTATTTTCCTTGAGTTATTCTATAATGATTTTTTTATGAAACCCATTTATTTTCATGGGTTATAATATGATTAATTATTTATAATCTTGTAGAACAAATATTTATGATTTTCATTATGTGATGGGTGGGACCTATATCTTCCTATAATGGATTGGGTAAATATTGACATATAATGATGTAAATAAGACTAGAATAAGGAGTCAAACTAGTTCAGTAATGGAATATTTCCACTATAATAGTATTGGGAGTGAACCTTGACTAAT
This sequence comes from Viscum album, assembly GCA_963277665.1. Taxonomy (NCBI): domain Eukaryota; kingdom Viridiplantae; phylum Streptophyta; class Magnoliopsida; order Santalales; family Viscaceae; genus Viscum; species Viscum album. The sequence goes on from OY728166.1 coordinate 209,454,146, forward strand.
ATGGTTGTTTAGGTAGTGAAATAATTCCACTATGATTACCTTGAAAATAATATTTTACTACTGAGGAAATGGTTTTATATACTTATGTGTATTCCAAAAATAAATGTCTTATGCCTATGTTAAGATTTAATTGTTCATGGACTTTGATTCAATTATGATTCATATATTATGAACTTCCAATTTTTATTCCATTAATTAATATTATGATCTTTGATATACAGGGTATGGTTTTTAAATGGTAATATAATGTTCTTTTACCCTTATGATCATGTTATGCTTATATGATCATTGATATCGCCTTTTTTTACCCTTACTGAGCATATGAGACACCCTTTTCTTATGATTCCTTTCCCTAGGTTATGAAGAAAGGTATTAAGTATGAAATTTCTAATTAGAGTGCAAGTTATGAAGAAATAGGCGAGAGATGATGTAGATATTTTATGAACTAGTTGTTTATGTTTCCAAGTTTCCAAAGATACTAGACCTATATTCTTATGGTGTGTATCGAAATGTTATGTAATGAATATTCATCTATTAATATATAATATCTATTTATGAAAAGTATGTGTTGATATAGTTTCTTTTATAGAAAGGTTTAGTTAACCTTTAGAAACTAGGATGAGAAAACCTTAGTAAGAACCCTATGGGTAAGTCTAAGTATAGGATAAATTCCTAATGCTTTGGTAATGATCATGAATGACCTAGGTTAAACCTAAAGTGTCATATAATAAAGCTTCAAAATTTATACATCTTACAAATGAATTTTCATGATTATTTGGTTTCCCAATATGATTATTATTGCTCACACTATTCTATTTAGTGTTAGATAATGGATAGAACCCAAAGGAATCGTGTTAGTGTTGAATGAAATGGGAAATACAATGATTATCCTCCATAGAAACTGAATTTTATGGGATCTAGAATGAAAAATATTATTGTTATTCTCACAATAATTTCTCAAGCTATGAATCATTCTAATATTCCAAATGAGAAAATAAGGGGAAAAGTTCTATTGCGTCCTTTATGAGGAAAAATCCACCTTCATTTAGTGAGTCCATTAATACACTAGTTACTAAGAAATGATTCATCATCATTGAAAATATATTTTCCATTATTTAGTGTTTGGAAAATGAGAAATTTATCTTTTCTATTTATCATTTGTAATAAGAAGTATACCATTTGTGGACTCTTATCAAGAACATGAGAGAACAAGAAGATATTGAAACTAGGGAGTGGGAAAATTATAAAAGACTATTTTTAAACAAGTACTTTACTCGTATTATTCATATAAAAATGGAGAAGGAATTACTTATGTTGGAATAGAAGGATGATGAATCTGTTGGTACCTAGGAGGAAAATTTTACAAGATTTGAAAGGTATGCTTCTATTATTATCATCTAACCTAAAAATAAGGTTCATAAATTCTTCATTTTCTTAAAACAATCTCCAAATGGAATTATCCCTAAGGGGATTCAATAGCTATGAATAAATATTTTGATGTTATCTCAAGGTGTAGATGAAGATTAGAGTTAACCATAAATATCATGGTTTTGATAAGAAAATAAAAATGGGATTCAAAGGTATTTAAAAAACCATAGAGAAATGAAGATAAGCCTTAATTTATGCTCGAAGTGTGGAAGGAAACATAAGAGAAATTGTATTAAGAAAATTAATAAATGTTTCAAGTGTGGAAAAGGAAGGTTATCAGGTAATAAAATGCATATGTTATGAGAAAAAGTTATCTAATGATGCAAATAGAGAGAAATATCCACATAATGAACCACCCACACTATAGTATTTTAAATACAAGTAGTATGGGAATTATGATAACCAGTTCACAAATCTTAAGGTTAATGATGATGATTTATGTCAACAACATATTAATCCCAGAGATAAATTGAAATCTCATGTGATCACTATTTCTAATGAGGCGTACAATAATGATGTGGTGAAAGTACACTTAGCACCCACTATAGAACTATTAATGTCTTTTTTTATTTTAGATTTAACCACTGTTTTATATCTGAATACTTTTATAAGGGTATCATAATACCTATTAAAAAATTAGCTATTGAGTTAGTAGTAAAAAACCTTAATGGTACAATGATTATATCCCAATTCTATGGTTATTATCCAGTTTATGTTTGTGGTAATGTGCTTCCTTCAAATCTTATCATTATTCCTCTAGTTGAATTATATGTTATTTTAGGCATAAAATAACTTTATTTATATAAATTTAACATAAATTTGTGATAAATGGAAGATAAATTTGATATTCTTAACCAATATATGATTGTATATCAGTGTGATGCTAAAAATAAACTTTCGATGGAAATTACATCCATCTTATGGGTCTTGATTCCTATTAAAAATGGGAATTTATCTTAGATGGTTTGGGAGAAACTCAAAATCAAAGAAATTCTTATTATGTGGGAATTTATTGATGTATTTCTAGAAGAGTTTCTTGGTCTTCCATTGAATCATGAAGTTGAGTTTTCAATATAACTCATACTCGGTACTACACCTATTTCCAAGACTCTATAAAAATGGACCTGATTGACTTGAAATAATTAAATAAAAAAATCTAGGAGAATCTTGATAATAGATTCATTCGGCCAAGTCCATCACGTTGGGATTCACCTATTCTATTTTTTAGGAATAAATATGGATCAATGAAACTATGCATTGATTATTGATAAATTAACAAGATAACTATCAAAAACAATTATCCTTTACCCTATATTGATGAATTGGTTGATCAACTTCATGGAGATCAATACTTTTCCAAGATTTATCTTCATTCTGGATATCATCAATTGAGGGAAAATAAAGATGATATACACAAGAAAAAATTCTATATAAGGTATGAACATTATGAATTTATAGTGATTCCATTTGATCTTACTAATACCCCCACTATCTTTATGGATTTAATGAATAGAGTCTTTAGAGATTCCCTTGATCAGTTTTTGATAGTCTTTATAGATGATGTATTTATATATTCAAAGACAAAGTAAGATTATGAAGATTACTTTAGTATTGTGCTGAAGACTCTGAGGAATGAGAATATTTATATATAATTTACCAGGTGTGAATTTTGGATTCATAAAGTTTTATTCTTGGGTCATATAATCTCAAGTGAGGGTATATCAATAGAACATTCAAAGAAAAAAGGTATTGAACATTGGCCCAGAATAAACACTGTAGCCGATATCCATAGTTTCCTTGTTTTGGTTGTCTATTATAGATGCTTTGTGGAGAATTTTTCATGGATATCAAATCCACTAACCAAGTTAACTCAAAAGGAATCAAATTTCCTTTGGATGGATGAATATGAGAAATGGTTTAAGGAAATGAAGATAAGGCTAGTCAGTGCACTTGTTCTTACACTACCCTATAGTAGATAAGGATTTTTAATCTATAGTGATAAATCTAAGTAGGGATTGGGATGTTCCCTCATGAATAATGATATGGTTATAGCTTATTAATCATAAATATTAAAGTTCCATGAGAAAAATTACCCCACTCATGATTTTGAGTTAAATGTGATAACTCTTTCATTAATGATATGGATACATTATCTATATGGAGAAAGGTGTGACATATATACTGATCAAAAAAGTTTAAAGTATATAATTTCACCCAAAAATAGATAAATATGTTCAAGAGAAGATGGTTAGATCTGATTAAATATTATTACTATTCAATACATCACCACCTTGTGAAAGTGAACGACATGGTAGATGCTCTAAGTCAAAAGGATCATGCTAGATTATCTATGATAAGGATAAACAAATATCCATTATTTATTTATTTATAAATTATACAGCTATAAATATTAAATGAAGGGGATAAATATCATCTTTCTCAAATGAGTTTTCAACCATATATCCATCTGAAGATTAAATAGTCATAGAAGGAAGAGTAAAAAATGGGGAAAAAGTGAGAAATGATCCTGATTTCAACCTTGATTTTGATAAAATAATAAGGTTTAGGAACTGTCTACGTGTCCCTTTGGTACTATATTTGAAGAAGGGGGTGAGGATAAAGCTCATAGTTCTTCATTATATATTCATAGAGGAAGTACTAATATGTATATATATTTGAAATAGTATTTCAAGTGGGATATAATAAAGATAGATATTATAGATTATGTTTCTCAATGTCGTATTCCAACAAGTTAATCATGAGAGATATAAGTTTAAGGGGATTTTACAACCATTACCCATACCATAATTAAAATGAGAAACCATCACCATTGATTTTGTTATCGGACTCACCAAAATATATAAATGGATAAAGCATGACTGATTGTTTCCTATCGACCTTTCAAAGGTTCAGTGTTATTTTAATGTGTATAGAATCACTCGATTCGAATCCTAAGCGATGATACATTTTTATAGTTGATTGATTTTGATTTTTCTTTTTAATGGGGTTTTTTTACAAAGTTTAGGTGAAATGATTGATTTATTTAACAATTTAATAATTATTGGGGTGATTTCATCATTAGGGAGTTAATCTTGTGATATCCTTAATATTTTAAAAACTTTTCATTAAATTAGCATCCACTTCATGAGGTGATTTTAATCAGAACTCATAATTTTTTTGGCTATAATCCAAGCCTTAAATAGGGTTATAATCATTATCAAATATCATTGATGTAAGGTTAAATATTTCATGAACCCCTGTGAATTTTTGGTTCCAATAATTCATGTAATCCTCATAACAAACAAAAAAATTCATTAATCCAATACACAAAATAAATTCAAAGAATGTTAAATTTCCAAAATCTCCCAGTCACTTAAAATCCCCAAATTATGACTCACCCCAATGATAGATTTATTCATCCATTCTAGTGGTTAATAATCTTTTTTATGATGTTTATTTTGATGAGTTAAATTAATTTATGCATTAAATGTTAAAAAACATTATTTTTCAATTTGGTAAAAAGATTCAAAAGTGACATGGAAATTTTTTAGATGATTCCTCTTTCAAACCTTTGTAAAAAAATCAAAGATGGTTTAAAATGGATTTAAAAAAAATGGTGTGTAGTGAAAAATTTTATTAAAACATTTTTAATAACATTCATATAATAGATAAATGGTTTAAAACATGTAAAGCGATATTTTAAAGAAAAATCCATTACGGATTTAGTAACTTTCAAATCAAAATAACATTAAACGAGATAACCTAAAAGGAATTTATAGACCACTTGATTTTTTTAAAATTAAATTTAAAATACATCCATAAGGTAGTTCATACACTACATCAAATAAAACTTGTGGGGGGAAATGGAATAAGTCTCAAAGAATGGGAATTGAGATGAAACATTTTCTTACCTTGTCTCCCAACTCACCGCGTACATATTTTACTTTCGTAAATAATAAAACTGTATTAATTTTTTAATTTCTTAAGAAATTTTTTCAATTTTATTTCCTTTTTATTATTCCATTTATTTCATTTATTACCTTGTTTTATTTAGATACTAAATAAGTTAAGTTCATGTTAGATGTTTTGGGATTGTTCGGTTTATATCTGTAAAATAACATTGGTGTTTTGACCATGGTCATAGGGTTCACGATTACATTATCTTAAAAATATTAAACCTGTTATATTTTATAATTTTTATAAATTAAATATTATTTTATGACCATTCATGTTGGGTGTTCATGAAAAATTAATCACATCATTTCTTAGATAAAATAGTTCATACGTATGCATGAGTGATGTTTCAATTTTTCTATAGGGTGTAAAAGAAATAAATTAGATAATATTTTATTTTTAAATAATCAAAAATCTTTTATAAATTTATTATTTATTCATTATTTTCATCCTTTATACCATCCATGTGATGCAGTAACAAAAAAAGTTTCACATTACTTCGTGGAAGTGGTAGTCCACATGTACGCACGAGAAATGTTATCATTTTCCAATAGATGGTTAGGAAAAAGTATAAGTAATATATTATCTTTAAAAAAGGATAATAATATGATAAATATCATATAAATTTTTTTAATGTATAATTTTAACTATCCATATGTGATAATGATGAAAAAATAATTACATTGCTATGTGGAGATGATAGTCTATACGTACACATGAGTGATGGTTTCATTTCCTATAATATGAAAAAGAAATAGAAAATGGATTATAAAATAAACATAATAAAATTTTATTATATTTTATATATGGATTTTATTATATCAGTATGGTCATGATATTTTTTAATGAGGTATAAAAATAAATAAAATGAAAGAACTCAGTTAAGAGTTATACCTATTCTTTGGAAAACTTCCTTTGGCTCATACATTAGTCCTTATAAGTTAGTATTATGGTGAGAGAAGATACTATAGGTCAATTAGAGAAAATTGTTTAAGGTATTTGGGATGGTATTGGTCATGTTAAATGTCTCAACATGTGTGATGAAGAGAGGATATGTTGTTACCTTTTATAAGTGAGAGGAGTGAAATTTTTTTCATTTTTCTTAACTTTTAAATATTATAAATGTATTACTCATGGGAAAGTGAAAAAAATTCAGACTAGTTTCTAATGTAAGTTTATAAGGGTAAAAATAATCTCATATAATAATAATTAATATGAAATTATGTGACATTATCACTTATTTTTAACCCTAATTAACATGTTTTAACCTTTACTATGGTGATAACATTTTTACCATAGTTACTATTTATAACAACCAAAAATGAAATACACCTAATTAATAAATTTAAAAATCATGATTAAAAACTTGGAATAAATTTTTAAATACTAATTTCTCATAATTTGTAGAAATTAATTTTAATATAACTTCGAAAAACTCAACAAAAAACAGTTTTTTAGAAAAATATGTTTTTAAGCATAAAAATGAACTTATATCAGAATAAAATATAATTTTGATTAATATGGAATTAATTAGATTATTTTTAATAAAATGGATCCTATTTTACCTTAAAACCCAATAAAAAATATATTGGTACTTTTAAATTAATTTATTTAATCTAGAAAAATGACATTTTTTTTGTATTCACCCAACAATTTATCTTTTTAGAAAAATATAAAAAACCCTAAGAAAAATTTTATGTTATGATATAAGAAATTAATTATATTTTATCAAATTCAATTTCTAAAATTGGTGTAAATTAATTATAATATTCATACACAAAATTAAATAAAAATCATTTTTGAAGAAAATGTATTTTTGAAGCCCTAAATTACTTAATTTTCATTAATTTCCTAATGAAAACCATTAAATAAATGATAATTAATTTTATTATATATTTAATCTAATAATTTAATAAAATTAATTGATAAATAGTTATTAATTTAATCTATTAAGAAAAAATTACATTGCATACATAAAAACAAATTTAAGAAAAATATATCTTTTACCTAAAAAATATTTTATCTTTATTTCTAACCAATTTATAATACATGTATGATTGATTATTTTTTTTATTAAGGAAAAAACTCTACATATATTTCGTAATATGTTTATTCTTATTCATACCCATCAAACCAAAAAGTAGGTTTTAACATTTTTATTTAAATAATAATATTTATACAGTATATCATGTTTTACTTAATTTTGGTATTGTGTATACCACATGATATCAAGTATGATTTAAATAAAATAAATTCAAAAATTTCATGGTGTTACACCAAGTCTTATGTTTGGGTGTTGGACCTCCCATTTCAAACCTCATATAACTACCAAATCATTTCACTTTTTTGGGAATAAGCCTCCTCGATGTTTCAAGGACTTCTCAAAATAAACATAATATCTTTAACATGATATGGAACTCCCCATTTTGATTTATTGACTAAGTATGAACCTTAAAAGTCATATACCAACTCTTATGTATAATCCCTTGTATGATGGATTTTTTAAAATTTCAAACTCACACGTGAGAAACCACGACTTCATCCATTGTGTGTACAGGGTTCTCTATTTCCCATAGGAAAAATTCTCAATTGAAAAATCTTTTAAAACACCCATTTTAGTGTTAGTTCACTATTTATTTTTTTATGTCATGTTATTTATTACACCATTATGTAGTTGCATCACCTTCTTAAAACATCAGATTACCAAAACACTCAAGTTCTAAGAATCCATGTTGTTTTCTCTTCTCAGACCAACTCTAAACTCATTTCATTTATAACCATTACATGGTAATGTCACCTAAAATTAAAACATTTTTTAAAAAAAAATCCACATGAAAAATCCTTAAATGTTCTTACAATAATTTTTATACCATGGATCAAACTTCATATCAAATGAAACATCAAGTAACACCTGAGTCTGAACATTATTTATGTGTTGGAAAAATAAGGAAACAAAAAAATCATATCTACTTGATCACTTATCTAATTCACATTATTCATATTATTAACACAATAATATCTATGAAGGCCTTAAAAAACATTTCAAGGAAACAACCACCCTTGATCTCACAAATTTATTTATTCATGGGATCAACAATCTCCCCCTTTGGGTTTAATTGTTAACCATTCCATATAAATCACTTTTCAAACTCAACATATTTATCGATAAATCATAATTTTATAATTATAAACTTATTTGAGTGAACTAAATATAGGATAAAATAACCTTAAATAATAATATATATTTTTCCATAATAGTGACTTACATCCACTTATTCAAATCTCTTGATACCACTTGAGAATAACTTCACTGCACTGAGATAAACTTCTTGAAACAACTTTACCCTTTCTTCTACTTAAGAAAAGTTATTATTTGAACTTGTATATAAAATTTTCTATTATAAATTATCACCACACATGTTAGAAAAATTCACATCATAAACATTCTAAATTCATAGATTACACCTTTTAAAAATTATCTCTAATTATATGTTCCCCTTAAATAAGAGATCTCCCAAACATTAAGTTAAACACATATATTTGGATACCCCCTTATTATTTCTAAACAATTTTTTAAATAAATTAAAGGATTAAACATAAACTGATTTATGATATCTTTATTCTCCTTTTAAAACAAAATCCAAATAATATGTGAGAGAGGAGATGGTTTACTCATACCATAGCATTTGATGAGTAACTTTTGAGATTTATTTTTTAACCTCCATGGATTGGTTTTAAATTACCCCTTTGACTGAAAACCACATTGATCATCCAAATTCTTCTTAAAGTCCCATTTTATATTGGTATAACTCATCTTCTTTTTCACTTTATAAATAAGACATGCCAAAGACTCTTTCTTCTTGCTACTCTTTACATTAACTTTTCATTCAAAACATTGACATTATTTTATTGAAATCACAATAACTTATTCTTCATTATTTCTTTGGTATCCTCTTCTTGATATCACTCTATCAGTCTTATTCTTGAGTAGAAATGTTTTACACCCTTTTGGAGTAAAAAATCCACAATTCATTTGTAACGTCCCGGTTCTGGGTCCCACTCCATGGGTGCCCCGAACCTGGTTCGCCACGTGACCTCAAGCGCATTTCCCCAAACGCCAGAGGCTGTTGACAAGCAGCGAGGGCCCAGGTCTGATAGTGGGGAAACTATGACCTCATTTGTAAAAGTGTAGCGTAGCGGAATATCAAATAAACATACAGAAACAGCAGAAGCAGTAAACCATACACAACTGAAATTAACAACCGTAGTAGATATAACCAACCAGTATATAAAATGATTAAACATTCCTCAATTCTATAAAAATAGCCAAAACATGTTACACCGCAATACAGTACAATACAACTGAAGTACAAGTACAGGAAAGCAAAACAGAACCGCCAGCGGCATCGCAAGCCAATGCTCGGTCCCATGCTCTCCTACACCCCAACAGAAATCAAGTACCAGTATAGGGAACCTTTCCCTTATCTACACCTGCAGAAACGTAATCTGTTTGGGCCGAAAATCATGGCCCAAATAGGGTGTGAGAAATAAATCCCAGTAGGAACCCACCAAAGTCTCGTGCCCAACTGTGTGTAAACATGAAACAACAGTGTGCAAAAGTAAATGAAATAAACTAAGCAGTACTCAAAGTAACTAACTTACTAGTTATATTTCCATTTAATTATTCATTTAATCCATTTATTATAAGAAAACACCACAGTGCATTTCTAAGTAAACAGTCAGCATCCTCAGACAAGTAAGACCTTACCCTCAGGTAATCATAATCCAACCCACAGGTAGTTTCCCTCGGGCATAATAGATTTTTCCCTCAGGTGTACGTAGTGTCGCCCTCAGTCACAGAGTCTATTGACCTCAGGATCGAAAGAATTTTCCCTCAGGCTATGATAACAACTGCCCTTGGGCTAAGTAAAACAACGCCCATGGGCTGAGTAAAACATTACCCTCAGGCGTAAGTAACCGGGAAATTCCAAACATGTAAATAAACATTCACAAGAAATTCCTCTCAAGGCAATTCTACAATCATTACTTTAGAGGCATACCCTCAGGTATCCTGGCCAAACGGCTAAACAGAGGAACGCACCCCCAGGTTGGTCCTGGATCCAAGCACTGATTCCAAACAACATTTTAATATCACATTTAATTACCTATACAATTATAGGTATTTAAAATAGCCACGACCTCAGCCACACGACACCCCAATATGGGTTCGTATCTCAAAAACACACAAAAACACACGACAGTTGGAAACTAAACACCAAGCCACCTACCTTAAACGCCCATGAACGATATATGCGAACAACGCCTTCTGAAATGTCTAAGAACGTCGTAGATCCGAGGTAAAATAATTCTTTCTTAAACAAAAATAACTCTCGTTAGAGGAAGAATTAGCAAGAACGGTTAAAGAATAGTTGAGGGCTTACTCGTGCGGTTTCAACAAGATCGTCTGAGGTGGAAACGGATTCCGAACGTGCACTCAGCGGATCCTCCAAGATTCAGCCTTCCTCCCTCGAGCTCTCTTACCATTATAATCCTTCCCTATAAACAGGGGAGGCTACTACCCATTTTAATCAAAAAATAAATAAATTACACGATGTGTAATTATGAGTACACGGCGTGTACTTCCCATTTTTAAACTATCCCCCTGGCGGCTTCCTGCCAGCGCGGCACTGTTCACTTGACGACATGACTACATGGCGTGTCTTCGTGAGTACACAACGTGTGCTGCCCCAAAACTGGCCACTGCCTTACTATTCACATGCTGACTGACTACACGGTGTGTAAAGGACTATTACACGGCGGGTATTTGGTTCCTACACCCTTCATCCCTAGCATGGACACATGCCCCGTGTACTCATCCCATACGGCCTGAAGTACATGGAGTGTGGAAAAGTACACGTCTTGTACTTCCAAAATTTTTGATTTTTCCCCATTTTCCTTATTTTGTTAAAAACACTTAAGGAAAGAAGAAAAGAAGAAACTCGTACCTCAAAAATAAGAACCGGGTTCTTACAAACTTCCCCCATTAAATAAATTCATCCCCAAATTTCCCTTCCAAAGGTGGCGAAGATATAGCTTAGAACGGCTCTGGCCACTGAGCACGTACATCGGTCTCCTGTTCCTAGGTTTCGTCCTGCACTCGGCCATGCTTCCATAGCACCCGTACAAGAGGAACTGACCGGCCTCAGAGAACCTTCGTGCTCCTGTCAACGATACGAATCAGATGCTCCTAAAAGGACACATCCATCTGAAGCTCAACCTCCTCTGGATGAAAGGTGTGAGACGGGTCTGAATGATAGTGGCACAACTGAGATACATGGAGACATTGTGCATGGCCCGGTACCTCTGTGGTAAGTGCAGCTGATAGGCAACCGGCCCGACTCTCTCCAGAATCTCAAATGGCCCCACATACCTCGGTGAAAGTTTACCTTATCTCTTAATTCGCTTGTGTCCCAACCTCGGCGAAACACACAAGAAAACCTGATCCCCGACCACGAACTCCAAAGGTCATCTACGGCGATCAGCATAAGATTTATGACGAGACTGCGTGGTAGCCATCCGCTTCTGAATCAACTGGACCTGCTCAGAAGTCTCCTGCATGGGATGTGGTCCCAGCAAAGCTGCCTCACCTGCCTCTGACCAGCACAAAGGTGATCGGCATCGCCTACCATATAAAGCCTCATATGGTGCCATCTCAATTGTTTCCTGAAAACTGTTATTATAAGAAAACTCGACTAGGGGTATGTGATTTTACCAAGAGCCCCCAAAGTCTAGGATGCATGCTCACAGCATGTCCTCAAGCACCTGTATAGTACGCTCTGACTGGCCATCGGTCTGAGGGTGGTAAGCTGTGCTTAGAAGAACCTGTTTACCCAGTGCCCTCTGAAAACTCTGCCAGAAACGAGACGTAAAACGGGAGTCCCTATCTAAAACTATAGAACGAGGGACCCCATGAAGACATACGATCTCTTGGATATAAAAATTCTTGAGATCTTCAACACCAAAGGTCTCCTTGATCGGCAAAAATTGAGCTACCTTCGTGAGTCTATCCATAAAAACCCACACGGCATCATTTCATCGAGGTGACCTCGGAAAACCAGTCACGAAGTCCATCGTGACATCATCCCATTTCCACTTCGGAATGGGTAACTACTGTAACAGTCTAGCTGGTCTCTGATGCTCCGCCTTCACCTGCAGACAGGTGGAACACCTCGTAAAAAAAACCAGCTACTTCTCTCTTCATACTCATCCACCATTACTGACTTCTCAAGTCACGGTACATCTTGGTAACCCCGGGATGAACTGCCCAAGCTGAAGCATGAAACTCCTGCATCAGCTCCTCGCATATATCCCCTGGAACCCACACTCATCCATGGAAATGCAGAACCTCATGATCGCCCATCATCCAACCAAGAGGAGGGTCCTCACTGTAACACCCCGAGCTTCCACGATACTCCTCTCTTTCAATAATGCAATAGCTTGCATTGTACGCAAGTTCGAGTTCTAAAACACCATGACTAATCTAAGTAGCCGTTATGAATAGTAATAACCACTTTTTAAAATTATACAAATCTTATATTTCAAAATGGACTTCATTTTTGTATTCGTAATATCGAAATTATCCTATGTTGAATTTTTGGTATTTTTCTGAGAACTTCTAATTTTTTATGAAGAGTGAAAAATACTTAAAACAACTTTTTTAATCAAAATAATTTATGGTGATAAGTTATAATATTGAGTGGTTTTAAAGTATAATTAGAATATATTTTTACCATTTTATCCAATGGTGGTCATTAGAATTAATTTAACATTGAAATTGGACATAAACAATTGCCAATCTTTTGATATAAATTGTTTCTTAAAAACACGCTATTTGTCGTAACAGCGGGAATTAATTATAAAATTAATTAATGCAACTTATATGTTTGGAATTTTTTAAAATAGACATCATTTTTGAATTCGGAATATCAATTATAGCTTAGGGTGAAATTTTGGCCTTATTCTGAAAAACTTCAATTTTTGATGAATAGTGAAACCACTAAGTGGTAGTTAAATAACTGATTTTTCGTTTAAATGAAATATTACCACTTCTGTGATTTGATTTTCAAAAATCCGACATACATGGTTGTCATTAAGAAGTAAAATGTGGTTCAATGAGATTAAAATAATTTTTTGGTGAATAGTAACTTTTAAGTTCTTAATCGCGATTAGAGGTAATTAGTGTAGTTTAAGGTACAAATAATGTTTTAATAATATGAGATGAGCATGACACTTGTAATAATCCTATTGGATGAGTCATGGCCGACCAAGAAAACCCATGGGCCAACTTGGGGACCCCATGGAGCCACTTTAGTTGGAAAATGACATTAATATATATTTATTAAATGTTAAAATTAAATTGACACAAACATGAGTTATTTTACTAAAACAGTTTTTAAGTGGGGTTACATAAGTCCAAATTTTGACTATAAATATTCATTAGAAAGCTAAAAATATTTCCTACATCATAGTATTTTTTTATAATTTTTAGACATTAAATAAATTAAATTATTTATGACATCATGATGATGCAGTGATGACCTCATTATTTAACGATATAAATAAAATGGGAAGATAATGCAAAATCCAAGGCTTACACTTGTCCAAAGCCTATTGGATGAGGAGATTTCGAACCCTTATCACCTTAGCCTCGAATTATATAAGTGTGGGACCTCTAAAATCCGAAACTCATTTTATAATAAAGTGACTTTTCTTTACTTTCCAAGAGTGCCCCTCCTCTCCACTTATAAAAGGCCCCCACCTCTCCCACCTCATTTACACTTTCAAGCCATTTGCCTCGGCCAACCTCTGCCCAAATACTCTCCCAACTTCCCCCTATTACTCCTAGAAGCATCACTTTGGGAAGAACTCTTCCCAAGGAAGCCTTTGGCTCAAATAAAAAATAGTTACCCGATTTTGAGGTAATGTCTTCTCTAATGTTGTTTTGTTTTATTTTTCTTCTCCAACCCCCTAAACTCTTTTTATTCATTTCTTTTGTAACAAAACCAGTATCCTCAATATACTAGGATTTTGTTATAAGAAGGATTCGAGCTACACTTACACACACCTACATCTAATGGTTAAAGAACATACGGTTTCTGTGGATGGCGAATTTCTGCCTCACGAAACGATGATTGTTCAACACTCATATAACACCTTCAAAGGTGGCCATTAAGATGTCACTATTTTTATATATGATATATAATATGTTTATGTTTTACTTATGCTTCTGTATTTCTCATTTATGGCATACTTTATGATTTCCATTATGGGTAAAACGCGATAATTTCATTTTAGGAAGTGCGGACTACCGCCCCCTCAAAGTGATTTGAATCGTTAATGCCATATGTGGGATGTATAAAGGATAGAGTAAATGGTATTATACACTATATTATACTGGAATCATACTATACATTTATATCATTATGATTTAGTTCCATTAAATATTAAATTGAAATGAAAGTAGCGTTCATGCGTACGTACGGCTTACCGTCTCCATGAACGGTGCATTTCATTTCTTACCTATAAATGTTACGTAATATTATAAATGAATGTATATACTTGATATATAAGATATATATGACATCTAAATCATGAATATAATTCTGGAGATAATGGATGTTCTACCACATAAACAACTTGTAATTATAAGAAGTTTATTGTTGACTCAAGTACCAAAGATCGACAAAACGACCGTTATTAACTTAAATAATTACATAACGTTCATAACATTGTAATAAGTGATATAAAAAGGATAATGAAATTTAAAATGGTTCTTAATAAGGTATATATTAACTCTAGTTTATTATTCAGGAGGTTAAAGAACGGTTGAGTCAAGTCGGACACAAGGTAAGGGAACTTCTTAACCCAACTTCCATTCTTTGGGTTAATCTTCTACTTTAAAATTATGTCATGATATTATTATGTCCTATATTTTATTTGTACTTTATTTATGTGTACATATAATGAATACACATAATAGATCTATTTTATTTTAAAAATGATCTTTGTAAGGGAACTTCTAAACCCAATTTCCATTCTTTGGGTTAATCTCCTACTTTCAAATTATGTCATGATATTATTATGTCCTATATTGTATTTGTACATTATTTATGTGTACTTATAGTGAATACACATTATAGATGTACTTTATTTAAAAAATGATCTTTTGAAGGACTTCGTCTCAATCCCCTTTTATTGAGGCATATTTGGTTTTATACACTACTTTCTTTTATACGGTGTATAAACCCCTTTGACTTTTACGTTTATTCAAAAGGAATATTTTTTATACAAAGCGTTTTACTAAACGACAAAAGGGAATGTTTTTCTTTCCGTACTTATGCGGCGACAATGACTTCTCCGCCGCCGTGACCATTATTTGAGTTTCGGCTTCCTCTACAAGCCATCATTTTTTTTAATGAAAAATAAATACAAAGTTTTAACTTTCTTTTATTTTGGTATTGAAAATGGTTTTGAAAGCGTTTTTATTATATCAATGTGTTGTATTTATATCTTGTGATTGAAATGTGGAAATGTTATGTTTCCTTTATGCATGTTTTATGTGATACGATTATGTTATGGTTTATGATATGTTTAAACCTATTCATATGAGGAATGTATTGGACTTAATAAGTGACGGGTGGAGCCCGCTATAGCTCCTCGATGCATCGGTAGGTATCATGAGACAACTAGACGTGGAATTGGCCGAGGCCCTTTCCCAATTTGATTTATGGTTTTGGCCGAGGCCTTAATCATTTTAGATGTCTTGGCCGAGGCCTTGACAAAATGTTTCAGAATGTCTGGCATTATACATTCCATCATTATGAAAGTGGTTATTGATATTTCATGTGATTATTCGACCAGTAGAATATCCATGTGAAGAAGTGAATGGCATTATCTCATTTTACTTTTTCCATATTATGTTTATGTTCAAGTTTAAAAGGCTTTTGTTTTAGTTATACATTGCCTTAAATTTTTATGTTTATTTATGAAAGCTTCTGCAATATTGTTATCCTTACTGAGCATCTGAGCTCACCCCTTTTAATGTTTTAATATTTTCCAGGATGTGAAGAAGTATTTTATGAATGACCTGCAGGGATTGTGAGAAGAGGATATGAGTGTGGACTATGAATACCATGTTATTGTAGTTTGTTTACTTTTTGATGTAATGAAAGACTTATGAATGTATCTAGTGTTTCCAAGGCTACTAAACTAATCGGTCTTTCGAGACTTGATCTTTTGTGATCATGCCAATGTTACAAAGTAATGCACTGACTCTGGGTAGCTGGGGTCGGGGCGTTACAGTTGGTATCAGAGGCAGTTTAGTACTAACCTTGGAATCTAGATTTAGATAAACTCTGATTAGAGAACATAGCCCAAAGATAGACTTTGAGGATTATTATAGAATAACTTCCTAGAATTTTGGTATTATAGAGATGTTATGAGTTTTCTGAGCAATACATCCCTGTCTGGATACGAGCAAGTAGAGGCGGCTCTGGCACAGATGTACCTAGGGGTAAAACCCGAAAACACCGCTTTGAGCTAGACTCGAACGGGAACTGGTGCATGACAACGGGCCTTGCTGCACTCTTGGTTACAACACTCCCAGGGGATATGCTTACGATAACTCTCATTTTCTCTACAAATCATTATGAAGGGTTTATGAGTATATACTTCCTCAAAGGAAACATTTCTTTTTATGATTATGGATTATATCCATAAGTAGTTCAATTTATGTTA
Source organism: Viscum album (assembly GCA_963277665.1). Lineage (NCBI taxonomy): Eukaryota > Viridiplantae > Streptophyta > Magnoliopsida > Santalales > Viscaceae > Viscum > Viscum album. The sequence continues at coordinate 209,471,324 of OY728166.1, forward strand.
AGTGTTTTATAAGTATGGGATTATATATTTTGATTCATAAACTGATCTAGTTTATGCCATTGTTTAGAAATGGCGCCTAGTGGAAGAAATGGAAACCGTATCAATGCACGCACTCCATGTAGGGATTGCCCTCCTGATCAAGATAATTATAGTGGGGCTGGTGATGCAACTGGTGCCGATCAGCTAATCACCATACTGGGACAACTTACTCAGGTTATGAATAATAACCTTACCTGTATGGAGCACCCTGATCCGCAACGTGGAGGATCAATGCTAGACCGTTTCATGAGGCAACAACCACCAACCTTCAATGGGGGTACAAATCCGTTAGTAGCTGAGCAATGGATAAACTCCTTAGAGAAAATATTCCATGCCTTGGGGAGTAGCGAAAGGGAGAAGGTTGTCATGGCAGTTTACCGCCTCACTGGAGATGCCGATCAGTGGTGGTCGCTGATTCAAAACACAAAGGAAGATGATGACGTATCGAATATGGAATGGAGGGAGTTCAAAGATCTGTTTTTAGAAAAATATTTTCCTTGTGACCATCGAGCAGATATGGAAAGGCAATTTCTGAGTTTGAGGTAGAAGGAGGATGAGAATGTCGCAAAGTATGAGGCTAACTTTACAAGGTTAGCGAGGCATGCTGCCAATTATATACGTCACCCAAGGAGTAAGATTGATCGTTTCTTTGATGGGTTAAAACCATTTCTCCGTCGAGATTTAGTATCACAATCCTTATCATCATACGAAGATATTGTCTCGTGTGCTATCAAGACAGAAAAGGAATTCTCTAAGTCTTATGACAACAAAGTAAATCAAGAGAAGAAGAGAACGGTGGAACAAGAGACAGATAAAGGGAAAAGGGAAAGAAGGATTTTCTATTATGTGATAATTGTGGGAAGAATCACCCTGGTACTTGCCTAAAAGGAATGAGAGTTTGTTATAAATGTGGAGAAAAGGGTCACCAGGCTCGTGATTGCAAGGGAAAGAAAGAGGCTATCAAAGTTGAATGCTATAATTGTAGAGAAATGGGTCATTATGCAAATGAATTTCCTAAGCGTCAGGGAAACTTACCTCAGAAAAGGCCAAGGGATCAAGGACAATCTTATGCTGTTACTACAGTTGAAGCAGAATAACTAATGTATTGGTGCTTTTGGACTCATGGATTATATTCTGGTTATTAGAATAATTTGATATATATATAAGGATTGTACTGCAGTACTTGTTGATTTCAGTAAGGTTTTAATATGATTAAGGTAATCATATTTTTAGTATGTGACAATAAGAGAAACTTTTCCTTGTTTGGTGAATCTGATGTTACAAATGATTTTGGAATTTAGAGACCTTTTAGAGAAAGTCTGGACGGAGGTATTTTGGATAACTATTAAGGTTGGAATGGATTAAGTTGAATCATGGATAGTATTGTTTAATGATAAAGAATTTCTGAAGAATATTTTTGGAATATTATAATACTATAGTTTTAGGAAAAGGACAACCTGCAGGGTGGGGAATAACTCGTCGCGTCGGACAAAGCTGCAGGAATCGAACCCACAACCATAGTGCGACAAGCCTTTATTTCCTACCACTAGCCTACAGGAAGTCCCTGGTTATTACAAAATAGTTTTACTAATCTAAATGGTATGTGTTAACATTTAGAACCTTATACAATTAGGATAAATAGAATATTTTTGAGTTCCGTTACCATTTGGAGTAAAAGTTGGGTTTGTGGTAAAAATTTATTAACGAATGAAAGTATACATAACAAGTATGTATATTCCCTTACGTTCTTAGTAAATCTCCTAAATAAATTCTTCAACATTATAAAAGGTAACTTAAAACAAAAATGTTGTCGGTTAACTTTTCCAACTGGGGATTCAATGACCGTTTAACCAATCACAAGTTTGCGATTTTCTTGTGGTTAAACTTTCTCCTAATCCTGTTTTCTATAACTCTCCATCAGACCTTGATGGTTTGTTTTTCTTCTATATCCATATTTTCATATAATCCTAGAATAGGCTATATCGGGTGACCTTTGTACTTATCCTGCTTTCTTTTAATGTTATATATTTATTAACCTTATTTCCGATGTGGGTTTTCCTCAAAGGTATTTTCTCTTTTCAACCTTTTATTTTCAAAGAAAAATATCAAATTGCGAGGACGCAATTTATTGAAGGAGGGGAGAATGTAACACCCCGAGCTTCCACGATACTCCTCTCTTTCAATAATGCAATAGCTTGCATTGTACGCAAGTTCGAGTTCTAAAACACCGTGACTAATCAAAGTAGCCGTTATGAATAGTAATAACCACTTTTTAAAATTATAGAAATCTTATATTTCAAAATGGACTTCATTTTTGTATTTGTAATATCGAAATTAGCCTATGTTGAATTTTTGGTATTTTTCTGAGAACTTCTAATTTTTTATGAAGAGTGAAAAATACTTAAAACAACTTTTTTAATCAAAATAATTTATAGTGATAAGTTATAATATTGAGTGGTTTTAAAGTATAATTAGAATATATTTTTACCATTTTATCCAATGGTGGTCATTAGAATTAATTTAACATTGAAATTGGACATAAACAATTGCCAATCTTTTGATATAAATTGTTTCTTAAAAACACGCTATTTGTCGTAACAGTGGGAATTAATTATAAAATTAATTAATGAAACTTATATGTTTGGAATTTTGTAAAATAGACATCATTTTTGAATTCGGAATATCAATTATAGCTTAGGGTGAAATTTTGGCCTTATTCTGAAAAACTTCAATTTTTGATGAATAGTGAAACCACTAAGTGGTAGTTAAATAACTGATTTTTCGTTTAAATGAAATATTACCACTTCTGTGATTTGATTTTCAAAAATCCTACATACATGGTTGTCATTAAGAAGTAAAATTTGGTTCAATGAGATTAAAATAATTTTTTGGTGAATAGTAACTTTTAAGTTCTTAATCGCGATTAGAGGTAATTAGTGTAGTTTAAGGTACAAATAATGTTTTAATAATATGAGATGAGAATGAAACTTGTCATACTCCTATTGGATGAGTCATGGCCGACCAAGACAACCCATGGGCCAACTTGGGGACCCCATGGAGCCACTTTAGTTGGAAAATGACATTAATATATATTTATTTAATGTTAAAATTAAATTGACACAAACATGAGTTATTTTACTAAAACAGTTTTTAAGTGGGGTTACAGAAGTCCAAATTTTGACTATAAATATTCATTATAAAGATAAAAAGATTTCCTACATCATAGTATTTTTTTATAATTTTTAGACATTAAATAAATTAAATTATTTATGACATCATGATGATGCAGCGATGACCTCATTATTTAATGATATAAATAAAATGGGAAGATAATGCAAAATCTAAGGCTTACACTTGTCCAAAGCCTATTTGATGAGGAGATTTCGAACCCCTATCACCTTAGCCTCGAATTATATAAGTGTGGGACCTCTAAAATCCGAAACTCATTTTATAATAAAGTGACTTTTCTTTACTTTCCAAGAGTGCCCCTCCTCTCCACTTATAAAAGGCCCCCACCTCTCCCACCTCATTTACACTTTCAAGCCATTTGGCTCGGCCAACCTCTACCCAAATACTCTCTCAACTTCCCCCTCTTACTCCTAGAAGCCTCACTTTGGGCAGAACTCTTCCCAAGGAAGCCTTTGGCTCAAATCAAAAAGAGTTACCCGATTTTGAGGTAATGTCTTCTCTAATGTTGTTTTGTTTTATTTTTCTTCTCCAACCCCCTAAACTCTTTTTATTCATTTCTTTTGTAACAACACCAGTATCCTCAAAATACTAGGATTTTGTTATAAGAAGGATTCGAGCTACACTTACACACACCTACATCTAATGGTTAAAGAACATATGGTTTCTGTGGATGGCGAATTTCTGCCTCACGAAACGATGATTGTTCAACACTCATATAACACCTTCAAAGGTGGACATTAAGATTTCACTATTTTTATATATGATATATAATATTTTTATATTTTACTTATGCTTCTGTATTTCTCATTTATGGAATACTTTATGATTTCCATTATGGGTAAAACGCGATAATTTCATTTTAGGAAGTGCGGACTACCGCCCCCTCAAAGTGATTTGAATCGTTAATGCCATATGTGGGATGTATAAAGGATGGAGTAAATGGTATTATACACTATATTATACTGGAATCATACTATACATTTATATCATTATGATTTAGTTCCATTAAATATGAAATTGAAATGAAAGTAGCGTTCATGTGTACGTACGGCTTACCGTCTCCATGAACGGTGCATTTCATTTCTTACCTCTAAATGTTACGTAATATTATAAATGAATGTATATACTTGATATATAAGATATATATGACATCTAAATCATGAATATAATTCTGGAGATAATGGATGTTCTACCACATAAACAACTTGTAATTATAAGAAGTTTATTGTTGACTCAAGTACCAAAGATCGACAAAACGACCGTTATTAACTTAAATAATTACATAACGTTCATGACATTGTAATAAGTGATATAAAAAGGATAATGAAATTTAAAATGGTTCTTAATAAGGTATATATTAACTCTAGTTTATTATTCAGGAGGTTAAAGAACGGTTGAGTCAAGTCGGACACAAGGTAAGGGAACTTCTTAACCCAACTTCCATTCTTTGGGTTAATCTTCTACTTTAAAATTATGTCATGATATTATTATGTCCTATATTTTATTTTTACTTTATTTATGTGTACATATAATGAATACACATAATAGATCTATTTTATTTTAAAAATGATCTTTGTAAGGGAACTTCTAAACCCAATTTCCATTCTTTGGGTTAATCTCCTACTTTCAAATTATGTCATGATATTATTATATCCTATATTGTATTTGTACATTATTTATGTGTACTTATAGTGAATACACATTATAGATGTACTTTATTTAAAAAATGATCTTTTTAAGGACTTCGTCTCAATCCCCTTTTATTGAGGCATATTTGGTTTTATACACTACTTTCTTTTATACGGTGTATAAACCCCTTGACTTTTACGTTTATTCAAAAGGAATCTTTTTTATACAAAGCGTTTTACTAAACGACAAAAGGGAATGTTTTTCTTTCCGTACTTATGCGGCGACAACGACTTCTCCGCCGCCGTGACCATTATTTGAGTTTCGGCTTCCTCTACAAGCCATCATTTTTTTTAATGAAAAATAAATACAAATTTTTAACTTTCTTTTATTTTGGTATTGAAAATGGTTTTGAAAGCGTTTTTATTATATCAATGTGTTGTATTTATATCTTGTGATTGAAATGTGGAAATGTTATGTTTCCTTTATGCATGTTTTATGTGATACGATTATGTTATGGTTTATGATATGTTTAAAACTATTCATATGAGGAATGTATTGGACTTAATAAGTGACGGGTGGAGCCCGCTATAGCTCCTCGATGCATCGGTAGGTCTCATGAGACAACTAGACGTGGAATTGGCCGAGGCCCTTTCCCAATTTTATTTATGGTTTTGGCCGAGGCCTTAATCATTTTAGATGTCTTGGCCGAGGCCTTGACAAAATGTTTCAGAATGTCTGGCATTATACATTCCATCATTATGAAAGTGGTTATTGATATTTCATGTGATTATTCGACCAGTAGAATATCCATGTGAAGAAGTGAATGGCATTATCTCATTTTACTTTTGCCATATTATGTTGATGATCAAGTTTAAAAGGCTTTTGTTTTAGTTATACATTGCCTTAAATTTTTATGTTTATTTATGAAAGCTTCCGCAATATTGTTATCCTTACTGAGCATCTGAGCTCACCCCTTTTAATGTTTTAATATTTTCCAGGATGTGAAGAAGTATTTTATGAATGACCTGCAGGGATTGTGAGAAGAGGATATGAGTGTGGACTATGAAGACCATGTTATTGTAGTTTTTTTACTTTTTGATGTAATGAAAGACTTATGAATGTATCTAGTGTTTCCAAGGCTACTAAACTAATCGGTCTTTTGAGACTTGATCTTTTGTGATCATGCCAATGTTACGAAGTAATGCAACGACTCTGGGTAGCTGGGGTCGGGGCGTTACACTCACATTCCACTGACTCCCGTAGAACTAGGACTTCTGAATCAGATAGTTATCTCATCCTCACTCTATCCAGGAGGGTAGAAGTCACAGGTAAATATTAAAGATAGGTTTGCCCATGACTTTCGTGCACCTTCAGATGCATCTCAGAGAATAAATCCATGAGCTGCCACTCGCCACTACTGAATGTGTCTGAGTCTTCCTGCTCAGTGCATCAGCTACTGCATTACCTTTACCAGGTGTATAGGCAAGCCCAAAATCAAAAGAGTGTAGGTATTCGACCCACCTTCTCTGCCTTATATTCAAGTCACGCTGAGTAAAGATATACTTGAGACTTTTTTGGTCGGTGAAAACCACAAAATTCTCTCCCAACAGATAATGTCTCCAATAGCGCAACACATGTACAACTGCAGCTAACTCGAGATCATGCGTCGGGTAATTCCTCTCATGTGGCCTCAACTGACGAGACCTGTACACAAAAAATCGATCACCCTGCATCAACACTGCTCCCAGTCCAATACCTGATGCATCACAGTAAACTTTATAGCTCTTCCCCTGCTCTAGGAGTATCAGGATCGGTGTTGATGTCAACCTTCCTTTCAGGTCCTGAAAGGCTGTCTCGCAAGCTTCCGACCAAATGAACTTCACACCCTTCTTAGTCAAACCCATCAATGGTGCTGCTAAGTGAAAGAAGTCCTGGATGAAGTGTCTTTAGTACCCAGCCAGCCCTAGGAAACTCTGTATCTCAAACACGTTCTTAGGATGCTCCTAGGAAACTACTGCTCTCACCTTCTCTGGGTCTACCGAAACTCCTACCTCTGAGATGATATGACCCAGGAAGTGAATCTGGTCCATCCAAAAGTGGCACTTTAGAGCTTAGTATATATCTGGTTCTCTCTCAGTGTACTCAATATGAACTCAAGATGGGTGGCATGGTTGTGTCGAGTGTGAGAGTACACCAAGATATCTTCCACAAATACTACCAAAAAAGAGTCCAGATAAGGATGGAACACACGATTCATCAGATCCATGAAAACTTCTGGTGCATTTGTGAGTCCGAATGGAATAACTATATACACATATAGACCATACCTGCTCCTGAAATCCGTGAGAGGTATATTAGATGGTCTAACACGCAGCTGATGATATCCTGATCTCAATTCAATCTTCGAGAACACTCGTGCTCCATGAAGTTGATCAAAAAGATCATCAATCCTTGGAAAGGGATATTGGTTCTTAACAGTCAACTGGTTCAGCTTCCGATAATCCACACAGAGTCTGAGGGTACCGTCTGCCTTCTTCGCAAAAAGGACAGGAGAACCCCAAGGAGAAGTACTAGGTCGGATGAACCTCTTTGCCTATAACTCCTCTAAATGTCTCTTGAGCTCCTGCAACTCAGGCGTGGCCATCCTATAAGGAGGAATAGACACCGGTGCTTCCCATGGAACAAGATCAATAGAAAAATCCACCTCACGCTCTGGAGGAAGACCTGAAAAGTCGTCCGGGAAGACATCCATGAAACGATCAACCACTGGAGGGAAATCCTTCTGACAATTCCTCTGGTCATCCAGATATAAAATCGCAATCTAGGTTGTGACTTCACCTCGCCCATGATGCTCTGGTCCATCTCGACTCGCCTGAACATCCAACTCTCCCTTGTATATAAACTATCCGCCCTCTGGTGATGTGAAGCTCACCCTACGATGATAGTAGTCTATAAAGGCATGAAAGGGAACCAACCAGTCCATCTCGGGAATGACGTCATAAGCTGTCATCTCTAATACATAGAGGTCCTAAATGATGTGACACCCATCAACCTCAAGGGGGAACTCCTTTCACTGACGCACACCAGCCATTCTAGTCCCCAACGGAGTGTCTAGCATCATGATATAGGAAGAAGTAGAAACACAGAGCCCAAGGCTCTCCACAACGGGTACAGATATGAAACTATGTGTAGCACCCGTATCGAAAAGTACTGAAGATAAGACAGAAGTGACTAGAATAGTACCTCTGACTGTAGAAGGTTCGGGGTCCTGCTCCTGCTAGGTTTGTTGCACTACATATGCCTGCCCAGTGTCATGGCCCTACGACACAGCCTGGCTACCCTGAGCTGTCCCGCCCTGCTGCCTCTGAGATCCTGGTGTCTGGCTACCACGGCCACGACCACCATCTCTGCTTGAACGCCTTGATGTATTCTAGTTCCCTGACTGGTAAGAAGCCACTGGTCCTGCTCCCACATGTGGAGTCTTCACAAAACCCCTCTCACTAGCCACTGGTAGAAACTCCCTACAAAAGCGTTCAACATGACCCATCTTGATGCAAGATCGGCACTCCACTGGATCACATGGACATTGTGGCCTCTTGTGCCCCTCTCTGCCACACTGGTAGCACATGACCTGGCCACCTGAAGCATTCTTCTGACTGGTACTGCCACCCTAAGATAAGTCCATATGTCTCTTCCTCTTGCCATCAGAAATAGTACCAGTAACTGGTGCTGAACCGCCTTGGCCCACACCACTAGATTCCCTCAGGTTCCTTTCTGAAATCAGTGCCTGGTTCATAATAGCATGTACTAAAGGCAACCTGACATTCACCAGCGCTCAGATGTCATAACAAAGACCATCCTCAAAATGTCTGGATCTTAACATCTCATCACCCATGAGAACGGGTGAAAAACGCTGAAGCTCGGTAAAACGAGCAGAATAGTCCACCACCGACATAGCGCCCTGCTGCAGATTCATGAACTCTCAATCTCTATCTTCCCTCAGCATCCCTGGGAAGAATAAGTCATAGAAGACTGCCTAAAAATCCTCCCATGCCATGTCTCTGTGATTCTCTGACTGGGTGGTAACATCCCACCACCTCTTGGAGGAATCACGCAGCATGTATGTCGCGATCTTGACCCTCCACCCTGGAGGCGTCTCAAGATGCTCGAAAATAGTCTGCATAGATCCTAGCCAAGACTCCGTAGCCTGTGGTCCTCCATCCCCTGAAAACGTAGGCGGATGATTCTACTGGAAAATACGAGTCAGCTCAGCCATAGATGTGGCAGCCTGTAGTGCTCCCTGAAAGGTCTGCATGAACCGCATAAATCCTTCACAGAACTGTGCATCTGTGCCTATGTCTGGTATAACAGATGGAGCCGCATATGGATCTGTTGGAGGATCCACCGGTATCCCATGGCCCACCATCTCTGGAGTATACTCGTTTCCGCTCTCCGGGCGAACAACGTGCGGTTGTCTAGGCGGCATGACTCTACAAGGTCAAAAACACGCCTTAGATTCAAGATTAACAAGACTGAAAATGAAGAAACCACAAATGGAACAAGAGGAATAAGGAATTTCAAGATTTTCAAAACAAGACTACACAGCATGTATAATGGCTACACGGTGTGTACTTGACTTCGCTTCCCCTACCCGGGTCCTTCGACATGGCTAATCCACACGACTTCCGTTTAAATGAAACTACACGGCGTGTTATGGTGTTATTTCCAACTCCCCGTGTCTCTTGTGACACGGCCGACTACTTGGATTGACACTACACGGCGTGTTACACCCGCACACAACATGTACACTACCCCATTTCCCAGCCACATGGCTAACTCCACACAGTTTGTCCTCGGACAAGACTACACGGCGTGTCCCATAGGTACACAGCGTGTACTAGACGAGCTTCGTCGACCCGTGTTGTTAGTTACATAGCCAGACACATGTCTCACCCTACACGGCGTGTTTGATATACACATGGTGTGTACTCTAAGGGATTACACCGACCTGTGTTGTTAGTTACACAGTCGGGTCCCTAGGTCAGACTATACGGCGTGTTCCATAATGGAAATGGCGTGTATGTCTTATGGTTTCCTCTGCCCATGTTGTTAGTGACACGGTGGACACCGGGTCAATACTACACGGCGTGTACTTTAGGTACACGGCGTGTTCGCCCTAAGCTCTTTCCTTCCCCGTGTCGCCACCCACACAGTTTGTGACATGGGAAGAGACTACACGGCATGTACTTATGGTACACGGCGTGTACTTAAAAAGTTTTCTTTTCTTCCCGAATAGAAGAACATACACGGCGTGTGTAAAACACTACATGGCGTGTATACTGGGTTTTCCAGACATTATGCCTCAGAAACTTCCCTGGAACCTCGAAAATACCGATAATCAACACCTAAGTGTCAAATTCCGATCTGTGAGGGCCCATACTCCCCAAGAATAAAAGTTTGATATCTTATCTGTGTTATAACATAATAAACAGCCAATGATCCACCAAATTCAGGTCAATGGGGGCCCATACTCCCCAAAAACCAAAGTTCGGTGTTCATTCTATAAACCGGATCATAAAAAATACCTTATCACATAGAAGGTATTTATCAAGAAGCTATCACAACAGCATGCTTTTCTTAGCACAACAACTATCACAATAGCATGCAATTTCTAATGCACCTACATGGCATGGAACTATTCACAGCATGTGATTTATAACATGTGCCTAAATGATGCATGAGATGGTATACCCTCATCTCATCAGGTTGCAACTAAATAGAACCCATGAATATATTATAAACAACATAATCACAAGTGTGTCACCCAACGGTGAAATCATATCAACTGTAAAATTGAAAAATCAGAGAAAAATTTCAATACGAGGTAAATTGGCTTTTCCCTGTACATGGGTTAGCTACTCTTGGGCACAGCTTATTACCAACTACCATTCTCATCCTATCCCTGAATAAGGCTCCAAATAGTAAGTCAAATAAAATAACCCCTCTGATACCACTTTGTAACGTCCCAGTTCTGGGTCCCACTCTACGGGTGCCCCGAACCCGGTTCGCCATGTGACCTCAAGCACATTTCCCCAAATGCCAGAGGCTGCCGACTAGCAGCGAGGGCCCAGGTCTGATAGTGGGGAAACTATTCCCTTATTTTTCAAAGTGTAGCATAGCGGAATGTCAAATAAACGTACAAAAACAGCAGAAGTATTAAACCATACACAACTGAAATTAACAACTGCAGTAGATATAACCAACCAATATATAAAATGATGCAACATGCCTCAATTATATGAAAACAACCAGAACATGTTACACCACAATACAATACAATACAACTGAAGTATAAGTACAGGAAAGAAAAACAGAACAACCAGCGGCAACGCGAGCCAATGCTCGGTCCCATGCTCTCCTACACCCCAACAACAATCAAGTAACAGTATAGGGACCCTTGCCCTTATCTAATCCGGTAGAAATGTAATCTGTTTAGGCTGAAAAGCATGGCCCAAACGGGGTGTGAGAAATAAATCCCAGTAGGTACCCACCAAAGGCCCGTGCCCAACTGTGTGTAAACATGCAACAACAGTGCGCAAAAGTAAATGAAATAAACTAAGCAGTACTCAAAGTAACTAACTTACTAGTTATATTTCCATTTAATTATTTAGTTAACCCATTTATTATAAGAAAACACCATAGTGAATTTCTAAGTAAACAGTCAGCGTCCTCAGACAAGCAATACCTTACCCTCAGGTAATCAAAATCTAACCCACAGGTAGTTTCCCTCAGTTATAATAGATTTTTCCCTCAGGTGTATGTAGTGTCGACCTCATGCATAGAGTCTATTGCCCTCAGGCTCTAAAGAATTTTCCCTCAGGCTAGGATAACAACTACCCTCGAGCTAAGTAAAACAACGCCCATGGGCTGAGTAAAACACTGCCCCCAGGCGCAAGTAACCGGGCAATTCCCAACATGTAAATAAACATTCACAATCAATTCCTCTCAAGGAAATTCTACAATCATTACTTTAGAGGCATACCCTTGGATATCCTGGCCAAATGGCTAAACAGAGGAACGCACCCCCGACGTGGTCCTGGATCCAAGCATTGATCCCAAACAGCATTTTAATATCACATTTAATTACCTATACAATTCTAGGTATTTAAAATAGCCACGTACTCAGCCACACGAAACCCCAATATGGGTTCGTAGCTCAAAAACACACAAAAACAAACGACATTTGGAAACTAAACACCAAGCCACCTACCTTAAACACCCATGAATGATATACGTGAACGAAACCTTATGAAACGTCCAAGAACGCCATAGATCTGAGGTAAAATAATTCTTTCTTAAATGAAAATAACTCCCATTAGAAGAAGAATTGTAAAGAAAAATTAAAGAAGAGTGGAGGGCTTACCCGTGCGGTTCCAACGAGATCGTCCGAGGCAGAAATAGATTCCGAACGTGCGCTCGGCAGATCCTCGAAGATTAGGACTTCCTCCCCTGAGATATCTTCCCGTTCTAAGCCTTCCCTATAAACAGGGGAGTCTACTTCACATTTTAATCAAAAAAAAACAAAGTACACGGCGTGTACTTCCCATTTTTAAACTGTTCCCCTGGCGGCTTCCCGCCAGCGCGGCACTGTTCACTTGCCAACATGACTACACGACTTTTCTTCAGGAGTAATCGGCGTGTGCTGCCCCATAGCTGGCCACCGCCTTACTATTCGCCTGACGACTGACTAAACGGCGTGTAAAGGACCACTACACGGTGTGTAGTTGGTTCCTACATCCTTCATCCCCAGCATGGCCACATGCCCCGTGTACTCATCCCACACGGCATGAAGTACATGGCGTGTGGAAATGTACACAGCATATACTTCCAAAATTTGGGATTTTTCCCCATTTTCCATATTTTGTTAAAACACTTAAGTAAAGGAGAAAAGAAGAAACCCATACCTCAAAAATAAGAACCGGGTTCTTACATCGTTCTCAAAATATTTCATGTTTTTCTTATGAGTCATGTTCTTCATCACGAAATTATTTATCTTTTCTATAACCCATAATCCTTTAGAGTCATGTTATTGAAAATATTGAATCGGTGGGATCATGAGACATTATTTAATTATATGAATGTATTGATCACATGTCATAAACACTTCATTTAAGACTTTAAAATGGTTCTTTAATTTCACACTTGTTTTTTAAAATCATTCTAGTTAACATTGTTTCCAAGGTCCATATCACCCAATAGGTATACCTTCCATCAATATTTATAAATTTAAATTTATTTCCTATGAACCAAAAACATCTCATCATTTTCTTTTATCCTCTGTTGAACCATAAATTACCATAAAATGTCTATTTTCTTTAAAAAACACTAGTCCATCCAATAATAGTATGTTTTTGAAATTAAAGACTTTGAAATCCTTTTTTGACCTCTGATTAATGAACCGAAACTATAATATACTCTAAACATGTTACTGTTCATTGAATATTTTCTCCCAACCTATTTTATTTACACGCAATAGTATATTTTCATTCATGGTTGGACTTTTAAGAGGAAACCAAATTTTGAACAAACTTCTCATGTGTGATTCTCTTTACTTTTTTAATATTATGTTAGGATTCAACCTTTTCTCAAATGATTCCATGGTATTTATGAATAATTGGTTGAAATACTTTTTGAATAATATAATCATCAAGCCTCAATTTATCAATAACTCACTTCTCTTACTCTGAGTAATATCCCAATCCATGATTGGAATTTCAAAAATTATATCTAAAATTTTTTATATAATTTTCTTTCTCTTGTAAGTCCACTTTGAGAGATTCAAGATTTCTCCCCTATATAAGACTCTTATTTTCAACAATTTTACTTTCTTCCCATCCTTAGTGAGTAAGTATCTTACTTCATCAATGCGTAGGAGCAATCCATATTCTTTTATTATGAATTAATCCTTATCCAATTCAACTATATTCAACCCATTCTTCATTATCCTATTTTATTTCTACAACTTAACAACATTGGATATTCTCTTATTCAATTAATTATTCAACATGAACTCTATTTGAGATTCATGTAAAACGTTATCTCTACTTGTTGAAACTTCTTCTTCTTTAATAAAGTCATATTCACTGCTTTAATCCTTGGCATCCATTATTGTAATGAATGTATTATCACATCTACTAATTGAAGAACAACCACTATTTCTACCATTACTTGATGTTTCGTACATCTTAGATAAATAACTCCTCCTTTTGGTAAATAAAGTGTTATTTCTTGAACAAATTGATGAAAAATTACATATTGTATAATTCTCATAATTATTCTTTGGAACTTCATAAGAAGAATCCTATTCATATTCAATTTCATCTTCATTTGTCTTTGGAAAATTTTAGCAAAATTTCCAATACCCGCATAGTGAAAACACTTTAAACATAACTTAGCATGAAATTTTTCTTTTCTTATTTGGAAACCTCTTATTACGAGTAACATGATTTTTTTAAACTTCACCTCAAAATATTAATTTTAATCCAATCTTATTACTTCATATTAATCTTCTTACATAATATTATTTTATTTTATTTAATTTTTCATGTATTTAAATGTGATTTTATTATTATCCAAAATATTCATCTTCTATGTGCATACCTTTATTATCTATTATACAACCAATATGAAATGCAAGTCAACCAAAGGAAGTGTATCAAGATCATAATCCTCTATAATGGAAATTTTGTTATCAAATCTATCTGGTAATATAAAAAGTATCTTATCAACCACCATTGAATCATTGATAGTTTCATAAAATACTTTAATAGTTCTCATCACCTCATTAAACCTTGTAACGAATTCATCAATAGATTCAACTTCAATTATTCACATATCTTCATAATTAAATCAAAAAAAATTAATTTATCCCTTTTAACTTTTACATTGCCTTTATATATATATTTTAGGTTGTACCAAATTATTTTTATAGTCTTTATCCCTATAACATTTAAGAACTTATTATTTGAAATTGAGGGGGAAAAAGAAATTCGTGCATACCCATAAAACTCTAAATTATTTATATCCACTTGAGCTAAATATAATCTATGTACAATAAGTGTAAAAACATTAGTCATGATATATAGATCATCAATACCCAATAAAATTAAATAGGGTAGCATTTTTTCCAAAAAATATTTAATTTTTTCCATTGAATGTGGGAACTCATTTTTTGTTCACTGAATTGATGCCATCCATGAAAAATGTAATAGTTCATATCATAACACCAACTTCACTGAATAACCATAGAAAAAAACATGGACACTACCTCAATTATGAAAGATATAGAACAAATAAAATAATAACTAAGGTAAAAAACATTCACAACAGAAAACTTCAAACTTATTGGTTTTAGAAGTAGATGCAAACTATCTTGATATCAATTGTGATGGACTAGGGAATAGTGAGGTTCATTGGGAAGGGGGTGTAAATTAATGAAAAATATTTCATTTTTTTCTTTTATGATTTATTATAAAATAAACATATGTCATTGGTTAGATTAAGAGATCTCACTATTGAAACTCACACACATTTAGTAAGGAAAACAAACAAATACACTCAATGTATGAGGTTCACTACTCAAAATTAGTAACAGATCCTTGTAATGAATTGAAATATCTTTGGTGAATATAAATGAGTAGGCCATATCCTTGACTCAAGTTATAATATTATAAAAAATGGTGTATACGTATAAGTCTCTGGACAAATTTCACTATTTTATTTCCCTTAAATAAGGTAGGGATTATCATTTTTTCCTTTATTGTATCCCAAAAATTACAATGACCCAAGAATTCATGATTTTATAGAATATGTGTTGACTTATTTATTCTTTAACACAAAAAATTGTGTGTGATGATCGCACACAATCAAGTTTATACTCAAAGATTACAATGCCCCAAGACTTCATGATTTTATGGAACCAAATCATTGAAACCTTTAAAAAAGAAAGAGAGTTCATTGATAGGGTAAAAGTATTTTTTAATATATTATGTTTTCCCTCATAATATTATATATTCTCTATTGTATTAACATAATGTAAATTAAATGTTTAACTAGATATTTATTTAATGTCTTTTGTAGATGATGATTTTTCCAATACCTCATAAGAACAAACTATAATGAAAGAAACCCTTTGAAAAAATTTAAAGGTAATGTTACAATATAATTTATCTATTTTACCGAAAACTTATATAATGAATTTTTGATTAATTTTCATTATTCCTTGTATAGTTCGTTTATTTTAGAATATTTCTATCCATGTGTCATTCCTTTGTAAGAAGAGAAATGACGTTGTATTTGCTCAATCACAAAGGTAATCTTGATTTTTTCACAGTAAAATCATTATCCATAGAATTAATGTATTATTTCATATTTTTGTTTAATTTATTTATTTTTAATATTACCCACATAAAAATTGTTTTCTTATACAGGTGGATTATTTTGTTCTAGTTGGTATGCTTTTTCCATACTTCATGACTTTCTGCACCAAAACTTCCACAAAATTATTCTCCCTCAAAACCTTTACACCCCTACAGTTTTTCATTTATCACTTTCCTTCAAGTTATTTCTATTGCCTCTTTATAAAGAGCAATGATGGTGCCTCTACTCAATGACAGAGGTAATTTTGATGCTTTCACAGTAAAATCATTGTACATAGAATTAATATATATTTTCATATTTATATTTAATTTATTTCTTTTTATTATTACACACATAATAATTTTTTTCTAATACAGGTGGATTCTTTTGTTTGAGTTGGGGTGCTCTATCCGTCTTTCATGCCTTTCTGCACCAAAACTTCTATAGACTTCTTCTACCTAAAAACCTTTTCACCCTTTCAGTTTTTCATTTATCACTTTCCTTTAAGTTCTCTCTACTACATTTTCAGGAAGAATAATGATGCTTACTCTACTCAATGACAGAGGTAATTTTGATGTTTTCATAGTAAAATCATTGTCCATAGAAATAATGTATTGTTTTACATTTATGTTTAATTTATTTATTTTTATTATTACTCACATAATAATTGTTTTCATATATAGGTGGATTATTTTATTCGAGTTGGGGTGATCTTACCATCTTTCATGCCTTTCTGCACCAAAATTTCCACAAAATTTGTCTCCCTCAAAACATTTCACTCTTGCATTATTGACATTTATCAATTTCCTTCAAGTTCCATACACTTCTCAATCATAGAGGTAATATTGATATTTTCCCATTAAAATCATTTTACATATAATTAATTTATTATTTAATATTTATTTTTTATTTATTTAATTTTAGTATTACTCATAATAATTGTTTTCTTATACAGGTGTATTCTTTTTTTTAGTTGAGGTGGTTTATTTGAAACTACTCATGCACTGTTGGAAGTTTGATAAGGAAAGCCAATGTAAATAATTGTAACATTAACATTTAGAATTTTTTGGGAATTTTTGATGTGTAGGAATCATATGCACCTCATTCCAAGACATGATGTGTCTGGTATGACTCTAAGTACTTCTTTCTATTTAAAATTAGCATTAATTTGAGTAAAAAAGATAGATGACATACTCAAAACTAAGAAAACATATTCATATTGTTTTTATAATTTAATAAAATGATCCATAAGTAATTTTTGACATGTTTGAATCTAGCACACCTCAATATGATACATGATGTTCCTAATATGAATCAATGTGTCTGTTATCAATTTAAAATCAATATTTTTGTTCAAAAAGTGTCACTAACCTAAAACAAAGAAAACACATTCTTATTTTCTTGATAATTAAGCCCATCTATTCCTAAATAATTTTTTATGTGTAGGAATTGGCCCCACATCAAGTAGATATGTGATGTGATCTGTATGATTCAAAGAGAGTGTTTCAAGTTTAAAATTAAATTTTAGTAAAAAGAACAAATAACATACTCAAATTTGAGAAAACACATTAATATTGTTTTGATGCATTAGGAAAAAAATCCGTAAGTCATTTAGAAATTGTAGGAATCCACAGCACCTCAATCTGATGGGCGGTGTGACCGGTATGATTCTAAGTTCATATTTATTTAAAATTGACATCAATTTTAGCAAAAAAAAACAAACCAACCTACTCAAAACCAAGAAAACACATTCGTATTATTTTTATACTTTAATAAAATGATCCAAAAGTGATTTTAGACATATATGAATCAATCGCACCTCAATCCAATGCATAGTGTGACTGGTATGACTAAAAGTGTCCGTTATCAGTTTAAAATCAATATTTTAGTTCAAAAAGTGTCACTCACTGAAAACTGATCAAAATTTCCTGAATTTTCTTGATAATTTAGTAAAATTATTAATAATTCATTTTTGATTTAAATGAATATATCTCATGTAAAACCAATACACAATGTGATCATAATGATTCAAAGTGAATATTTCTAATTTAAAATGACATTTTAGTAAAAAAGACAACTGACATACTCAAAACCAAGAAAAAAATTCATACTATTTTGATACTTTAGGAAAAATATCCATAAGTAATTTGAGATGTGTAGGAATCATTCAAACCTCAATCCGACCCATGGTCTGACCGATATGACTAAAAATGCATCTTTTTATTTAAAATCATCATCAATTTTAGTAAAATGGACAACTCGCCTACTCAAAACTGAGAACATGAATTCATATTGTTTAAATACTTTACTAAAATTATCCATAAGTTGTTTGTGACATGTAGGAATCATCCTCACCTCAATATGATACATGATGTTCCCAGTATGACTCAAAGTGTCTGTTATTATTTTAAAATCAAAATTTTAGTTCAAAAAGTTTCACTCACTAAAAACCATTCAAATGAGCTCATATTTTCTTTATAATTTAAGAAAACGATTCATAAGTTATTTTTTATGTGTATGAATTTGTTTCAATTCAAACTAATAAATGATATGATCATAATGATTCAAAATTGCATGAGTTTAAAATTACATTTTAGTAAAATAGACAACTGATGTACTAAAAACTAAGAAAAAACATTAAGATTGTTTTGATACTTTAGGAAAAAAATCAACAAGTCATTTGAGACATTTATGAATTGGTCACACCTCAATCTGATGCATGGTGTGGCTAATATGACTCCAAGTTCAACTTTTTATTTAAAATTGACATTAAGTTTAGTAAAAGTAACACTTTTGTTAATTTATTTTTTTATATTATTACTAACATAAGAATAAATATTATTATATAAGTGTGATCTTTTTCTCAATTAGGGGTAGTTTGTTTGGAAATAGAACGTGTTTTAATAATTAATGAAAATTCTATAAAATCATAAAAAATTGTCCCATAAAATACAACATTAGTCACCCACTGGTCCGACTATATAGATACAAAAATATAGAAAAATAAACTAAAATAAGATTACAAGGATCTACTAATAACTCCATGCTAGACCACGTACCCAGTCTCCAGACATTGTCGAACTACACCTTCCCGATCAGAATAACCCACACGAGCAGTTATTCTCCAACATGAAACATTGGGAATCATTCCTATCCACAATGCAACTATACTCAACCAGAAAAGTAGACATAAGTTCTACACATACAATGTGGTGCTCATACAGAGGTGAGAAATAATCTGAGTAAGCCGCCCCAACAAGAAACCTATAAAATATGATGTTATAAGTTTTTGAAAAAACAACTGCTCATCCTAGCTGAGATACAATAGAAAGATACATCACCACAGGGGGATACGCTTACTACACTTGGGTTCACTTGTACTTCACTCCAATCACTATAATCATGGATTATAAGGAATTACATCTAGGAATCCTATAAATTATCACTGATATAGATTTCATGATTCTCAGGAAAAAAAATGCAGTCTAATGTTTGATCCATAGGTCTTGGTCCGTAGGTGATCATGACATGTGAAACTTAGATAATCCCTAAGGTTATGACCCTTAGGCGATCTGCAAGGGGAACTCACCGGTGAGATTCCAAACTCACCCATGGAGTCTATAATAAGGTAGAGAGTAATCATGCCTATCATCTAGAAGAGACTAATCATTCTGGGTATCCAATGATGTGAGATTCCAAGCACCACACCATAGTCAAGTAACCAACTAGGGAGAGAATAATCAACCCTATCCCTCATTAGAGTGTAATCATCCACAAGTATAATCAGATCTAGGAGAGAATAATAATACTCAACACATATCAATAGTGGAGATTATAATCATCCTTGTCACTCGGGAGAGAGGAATCATCAACAAGTATCATTACTAGTAATCTAAACCTGCATATCATAGTAGTAGTCTTGACAACTAGATTCTAGGAATCACCTCTAGACATCCAAATAATATAATAAACAAATATACAAGATCAATAGCTAGATCTCAGGTAGTACCTCTGGGTATACTAGTAAATATCAAAAATAACATGGCTCGTAATCCAAATACTAGGAAAGAAAGTCTGGGAATCTTGATAAGAAATATGGATCCTAGTAGAACGTTCAGGAATCCTAAAGATAAACAAAGATGTCATGTGTCAGCCTCAACAACCACCAACCAAGAAGCACCTCTCGTAACATCACTACAACAGTAATAATAAAGTGAAGATATAAACAAAAGAGTGAGGGTGGAAAAACACCTAAACTCAAAAATGCTTCCAAATATCCATGGTCTTACAAGTTTGGCACGGGTTATAAGGTGACACCTATTATCATCTCTACCCAAATTCAACATAATAGCTCAGGGTCATTCAAACAACGAGGCACCCATTGCGTCCCTCAAGTCAAACACTGAAGAGACATCCTACTAGGGATCCTCAAAGTATACATGACAGTGAAGGCATCCTACTTGGGATACTTAGCTAAAAAGGTAAAAAGAGTAATATTACATGGGATACTTGAACAATAAAAAAGGTTGAGTTATCCTGCATGGGATCATTGGAACAACCCAAAGGTGAAGTCATCCTATAAGGGACCCTCTATAATTGTATAAGAAAGAAGATGCATCCTATATAGGATCCTCAAAATGGTATACAGGTAAATGAATCCTACTTGGGTCTCCCTAAGTCTAAATATAAGAAAATGAATCCCTTAGGGTATCCTTGGTACAAAAATAAGATAGAGTAATCCTACAAGAGATCCTCTAGGTCAAAACATAAATAGAGGAATCCTATAGGGTATCCGTGGAAGCAACTGGTATCACGGTCTCTTAGGCTAGAAGGGAAAATCTCACAAGGGATAAAGCCTCAAAGGAAAATGTATAAATAATAGTCCATTATAGATAGATCATGGATTATATTAGATCATAGGGTCTCACACTCAAGAGACAACTAAACAATATCACTGGAAGAAGAACCTCTTCATTCATGAAAGTCTTTAAATGCCACTTAGAAGTTCTAAAAACACCTCATAGGTATTCGAAAATGGTCTATGTAAAAAGATACTTAGAATGGAATAATCATGGGTCCAATTATGAATCATGGGTGAAAATATATGAAAAAACCAAAAATGGTTACAAGGGGGAAGTACACGGCGTGTCCCCATATGTACATGACGTGTACTCTCGAATCCCCACTTGGGCATGTACTCCCACCGGTCTGGGCATGTAAACACCCAAGGTAAATGGCGTGTAAGGTGGGTATATGACATGTACCCAACAAAGGGTACCTTCTTATGTCCTTCAACTGGCCTAGCCATGTACTTGGCTAGGCTATTTACTTTTACACGGTGTGCCACCCACACGAATTCTGGTCGTGTACTCTACTTGGCAATGTACCCCTCCATGGGTAGCCTGGCTGGGTACTTGTCTATGTGACCATGACCCAATACAAGGAATATACACCCTAGTATATAGAGTGTAATTTGAAAAATTCATCTTCCTCAAATGGGAAGAACAAACGATGTGTCACCCTGAACCACACGACGTGTAGCCTGGTTTTCATGAATGGAAAACCTTTGGATCACTCGAAACCCCCATTTTCACCCCTAAATCAACATATCGGACCACAAGGGGCCATAATAAATCATAATAGGTGATTAAAATTATAAAATGGTAAATATAAGGGTATCTATGAAAAAAACTTAAAAGTCCTACCTTTGGGTGGAAACCGTCGAAGATTCGCTCAAATCTGCGGTCCATAGTTGTCGCACGTCGATCTGGTGTGTTAAGAGATCTGTGATATTACTACTTTTTCTCCCAAATTCATTATATTTATCCCTATCAGTTTTATCTCTCTCATTAATGTGGATTTGTATGACCCCCATTGGTGTGCGTAAAAAGAGAGGAGAAGAATGAAAGAAAAATAAAAAGAAAATAAATAAAAAAAGAAAAAGAAAAAGAAAAGAAAACGGGGTCTAGACCGGCCCCGGTGCCCAACTCAAATTTATGCCTAGGCTAGGAAAAAATCATAATTTTGGATTCAACAGTAGATAAGTAATCTCAATACAATGATCCATTCTAAAGATATGGCCGAATGAACCTGCACAAATAAATTAATATTTAATTTATTAAATATTAAATATTATTTATTCTGCTAAAATTAGAATAGCTCAAATTTCTACAAAAATGATTTCTTAGGGTAAAAACCTGGTTTTAGGACCAAAAGAGTGGTTATAAAAATTATATGAGTTCATATTCTATGAGAAAATTACCATTTTACCCCTTATAAGTATCTGAAATAAAAAAAATCAAATTTATGCTCAAAATTGCAGTCCGGAAAGACATAGGTCCTTACAATCTCTCCACCATAAACCTTATCGTACCTAATAAGCCTAGTTGTAAGACTAGAATCCATACTCTCAACCTAAGAATCTACACAATCAAGCTATCTACACTGTCCAATAACTAGCCTCATAGAATTAACAATTGTATCCTATATGAAAGACATTTAACTACGACTGGTCTAGTACTCCCTACCATAGAAACACCCTTATCATCATATCAAACTAACTTCGAGCTCGATATCCCATGGAAAAATTTAGATTTAAATGTAAAATGAGAGTAAAAACCCTAAAAACTCCAATGGTTCACTAGGTCTTACCTTACACCACTCCTCAAGCACAAACTCAACAGGTTTCCCTTAACCAAGGAGACATTTAAAAGAAAAGAATACTGATGTAGGTACAATACTCTCTCAATGTACCATTGGTGAATTAAAGATAGATCATGATTTCTTATGATAGGATTACACTAATATTCCATCAAAAGGAATGTACAACTCCCTCTGAGACATGATCAAAACAAAACAGGCTAACTTTCCCTTAACAACACCTGACACCACATCTCCCAAGAATGTGTGTCCAGGTTTAACATGGGTCAACTGTATTATAGTGCCCCATTTAAACCAAATGTCACCTCTACCATAGAGGGACATTATCATTTAACCACAACTCTCATCCAACCAAGCCTACGATAAGTCCTGAAACCATTGGTCCTCAGCTTGCACTCGACCGCTCACTAACTCACAACTTAACAACACTATGTGAAACTGGAGTATACCTTTATCACCTAAATAATACTCTAAAAAGTCATCCATTTCAAGGATAAACTGACCATGCAACAAGATACTTTAGTCTAAACATGTTAAATGATCCCATGGAACTCCTCTTCAGAATCAGGCACCTCACCTATGCCACGATATATTCCACAAATGCCTGCCACATAGAATAATTATATTCATGAGAATATACCCACACTATGAATAAATTATCAATAGTAGAAACACTGATCGAACAGGCCAAGAATCTGAATAGTGTTAGCTGTCGAAGCCAGTCTTGACACCAAATCACCATAGGTTCCTATTGAGGGATAAAGGCACCAACATTCCAATAACACAAAAATCAAGCACCTATCATGCATCGATCTCAAAAAGAGTGTACAAATAATATAATTGTGTAAAATTAATCTAAAAACATGGTCCAACCTCTCTTATGTGGGCTACCCTTGAACAAAATAGAATTTGACCTATAAAATTCTAAGTTAAAACTACGGGTCTCTGGGTCTCCCACCTAGCTCTACATGTCAATTCTCACAACTATGTCACAAGGTCTAACTACCTAATACAAAAGATCAAACCTCTCTAAATAAATTAAAAATAACAACAATGTATGAGGGTCAAAATGAAAACACAACCTATAAGAGTAGGATCCTCAATAAGCATCCTTAGAAGGAACTGCTCCCTAGAGGTCACAATTCCAACACAAAAGAAAAACTGAACTAACACTCACTGGGAATTCGTATATGATAATACCACCTAGTGGTATAAATTACAAGAAAAATCCTAGTACCTATTAGAATCGTAATCATTAATTTGGCTAGGTAACCATAATCTAAGAAACAATACCCCACAAGGGGTACAATAGAAGGAGTCATGTTTCATATCAACCTACTAGGGTCACTACACCTACCATGCACGAGGACTGAGTCATCATCCTCAACACCAATGTCTCAATGAAGATCTATATAACCTTCCATCAGAATGAAATACATATATATAGAATACGACACATTTAAATAGGCCTCAGTAATCAGTTAAAACACACTCTAGCATACCTATTTGATGTGAATCCTATGTGCCAAATATGATGCATGGTACACATCTTTCCTTTGCCAGAAAAGATTCAAAATCCATCTTTGACCACTTTCTAATCACCGAGTTACATAAATAAATAATAAATCATCACATCCACACAAAATGTGTGTTTCTCAAGGTGAAAATCATATACAACTATAACATCACGGATTAGAAAAACAATCCCATACCCCTAGAAACTGTGACTTCTTATTGAATTTTTTTTTGTCAATGCATCAATATAATATCCATCACAGGTTCCTACACATTACTACTACTTCTGTCTACTATATCCCAAATTGTAAAGACCATGAAAAGATCATCTATGATACCACTTTGTAATGACCTGACCCATATTCCATTAAAACAGTTCCCTGATCCTATGGTTTATGAGGCCTCAAGCGCACCTCCCTATACGCCAGAGGCTGCCGACTAGCAGGTAGGGTCTAGGGTGCGATAACAGGAAGACTATTACCTCATATCAGATAAATAATATAGCTAAAATAGCTAATTATCATATACTGCAGAAATTAAATAGATTGAGGAAGTAGTAAATAAACTGAAATAGAGTATGTTGTAATAATAAATGAAAATGATATAAAATCCCGAAAATCTATTCCATATAATAAAACATTGGTCACCCACTATGCATACCATACAGATATAGAAATACAAAAAAATAAAGTGAAATAAAAGTACAAGGCTCTACTACTAACTCCGACCTAGACCACATGTTTGGTCTCTAGACACTATCAAACTACATCAGCCTAATCATAGGAATGAACATGATAATCTCTACTCAAACATGCAACACTAAGCCTCATCCTTATCCACCATGAAATTGTGATCAACCTAAAAAGAAGACATATGGTCTAAACATACATCGAGTTGCACATGTAGGGGTCAGAAATAATCTCAGCATGCTACCTTGATGAGGAACCTATAAAATATACTTCTATAAGTGTATAAAAAAGAAACTTCTCATCCTAGTTGAGACACAACTGAAAAGGTAAGTAAATCCAACAAATTTGAAACCACATTCAAACCCTAGGTTCGTAATCCTAGTCAATTGGGAAAGTTCTACATGGATGTCCATATATATATACATATACATGTATATTCCCATACCTATACATATATAAATAAATATGAATTTTCATGAGTAAGTGAATGAAATAACATAAAACCAATCAAAAGTAGATCCTTGGGTCTGTAATCCCTATTTCCTGGACATCATGTACAAGATAATTGAGCTGGATGTTGTACCACTCAAGATATGTATCATTAAGTCGATCTCTAATTCCATAATCCCAATCGACATGTACCTTCTTCGGCCAATGCTAGAAATATATCAGATCAAGATAAGTCACCATAGGGGGATACTCATCCTATACCTGGGTTCACCCATACTCGACTCCAATCACTATAATCCTGGATTCTATATAAGTACATCTGGAAATCCTATAAATGTTCACTAAGCTAGATTCCATGTTGCTCAAGCCATGTAAATCTAGTCCAATGTCTAAGACCTAGGTCTCGGCCCATAGGCGATCATGACATTCAGAACTCAGATAATCCTTAAGGGTTAACCCTTATGTGATCTACAAGGAAAATTCACCAGTGAGATTCCATACTCACCCCTGGAGTATCTAATAAGGGAGACCATAATCATCCCTATCATCCAAAAGATCATAATCATTCCAGGTATCCAACGATGTGAGACACCATGCACCACACCACGATCAAGTAACCAAACAGGGAGAGCGTAATCATCCATATCCCTCTGGAATGCGAGATCATCCACAAGTATAATCAAATCGAGGAGAGAATAATCATCCTCATCACATATCAATAGAGGAGACTGTAATCATCCTCACCACTCAGGAGAGAAGAATCATCCATGAGTATCATTACTAGGTTTCCATACCCACATATCATAGTAGTAGGCTCAATAGATGGATTCCAAGAAGTACCTCGGGATATCCCAATAATATAATAATCAAATATATATGCTCAATATCTAAATCCAAGTTAGTACCTCTAGGAAAACTAGTAAATATCAAAAATAACATGGCTCAAAATACGAATCCTAGGAAATAATGTTTGTGAATTCCAACAAGAAATATATATATTAGGATAACATCTAGGCATACCAAAGAGAAAGAAAGATTCCACATTTTAGGATCAATATCCACCAACAAAGAATCACCTCTGGTAACATCATTGAAATAACAACAACCAATTAAAGATATAAACAAAAGAGTGAGAGTTGTTAAATTCCTAAACCCAACACTACTGCTAAATCCCCATGGAATTACAAGTTTGGAATAGGTTATAAGGTGAAACCTATTACCATATATACCCAAACCCAATGTACTAGCTCATATTTAGTCAAACAATGGGACACCCACTATGTCCCTCAAGTTAAACACTGAAGATACATCCTACTAGGGATCCTAAAAATATACATAAAAGAAAAGTCATACAACTTGGGATCCTTAGCTAAAAAGGGAAAAGGATAAATCCTAAATGGGATCCTAGAATGATAAACAAGGTTGAGAAATCCTGCATGAGATCCTTGAAACAACACAAAGGTCAAGGAATCCTATAGGGGACCCTCTATAACCATATAATAAATAAGAGGCATCCTACATAGGATCCTTAAAACGGTATATAGGTAAAGGGATCCTACTTGGGACTCTATAAATTTTCATGTAATAAAAGGCATCCCTCAGGGGATCCTTAGTATAGAAATAAGATATAGGCATCCTATAGGTGATCCTCTAGCTCAAAACATAAATATAGGAATCCTATAAGGGATCAATAGAAGTAAATGTCTCAGAGCCTCTCAGGATAGAAGGAAACATATCATAAGGGAGACGTCCACAAAAGAAAATATAAAAAGCACTAGTCATGATAGATAGATCATGTATCATATCATATCATAGGGTCTCACTCTTAGGATACAAATAAATAAGATTACTAGAGGAAGCACCTCTCCTTTCACGAAAGGCCTCAAATACCACTCAAGAGCTCTAAAAATACCTCATAGGTCTTACCATTGCGATCTTTGTGAAATGATACTCATAATGGACTACTCATGGGTCCAATTTATGACTATTGAGATAAAAGATAAGAAAAACCCAAAAGGGTTTCAAGGGTGCAATACACAATGTGTCCCCATGGGTACACAACGTGTACTCCCAAAGCCACATCTGGGCATGTACTCCCTCTATTCTGGGCGTGTAAATGCTCTAAGTACACAAAATGTAAGGTAGGCACATGGTGTATACCCAACATGGGGTACCTACCTATGTCCCTCAATTGTCCTTTCTATATACTTCTCTAGGTCGTGTACTATTACATGGTGTTCAACCCATGTGGGGTATGGCCATGTACTCTACACGACCATGTACCCCTACACTGGTAGCCTGGTCAGGTACTCAGCTACACTACTAAAACCCAATACATGGAATGTACACCCTAGTACATGGTGTATACTTTGAAAACTAAAAATTACCCAAACAAGAAGAACACAAGGCATTTCACCCTTAACCACATGTCGTGTAGCCTGGTTTTCCTGAATAGAAAACCTATGGATCGCCTAAAACCCCCACTTTCACCCCCAAATCAATAGATTGAGACACAATGGGACATAAGAAAGAATAATAAGGGATTAAAATTATAAAATGTAAAATATATGGGTATCTATGGTTAAAACTTAAAAAGTCCTAACTTTGGGTGGAAATCGTCGAAGCTTCACTCAAATATGTGGTCCACAGTTGCCGAACGCTGATCTGACGCATCGAGAGCTCTACGAAAATACCTCTTTCACTCCCAAACTTTTTCTATTTCTACCTATAACTATTTTATCTCTCATTAAAGTGGCGTAGGAGGATCCCCCTATGTGTGCATGAGAATATAGGAGAATAAATAAAGAAAAATGAAAAGAAAAGAAAGAAAAGAAGAAAAAGAAAAAGAAAAGAAAATGGGGTATGGGTCAGCCCTGGTTTCTGACATGAGTTTATGCCCCACATAGGGAAAACATGTCATTCTTAACTCAATGGAGGATATAGAATATAAATCTAAACCTCCATTAAAAAGATATGTTCGAACGTACCTGCGTGAATAAATTAATATTTAATTTATTAAATTTTAATATTAATTATTCTACTAAAATTATAATAGCTCATATTCCTACCAAAATCCTATCCTAGGATAAAAATACGATTCCAGGACCAACATAGTGGTCAAAAAATTTCCAAGATCATCTTTCATGGAAAAATTACCATTTTACCCCTTGTAAGCATCTGAAAAAAATCTAAATTTCTGCTCAGAATTACAGTTTGAAAAAACATGGGTCCTTACACATGTAATATTCATTCATGTACCTTATTCATCCTCTTAATATGATTTAAGCTACCTATTTTTTTATGTATATCTGTAGGTGACTACATGTAAGGATAATGTGATAGATTTTAAGTTGATAAATAGGAAGGATTTTAATAATGATTTTGTTTTATTATGTATAAGTGATGTATAATCTGAATTTTTCCAAGATACTAAACCTTTTGATCCTTTAATTTATAACTATTATGTTTTTAATCTTCAAAAATTCTATAATATTTATGAAAGAAAAATTAGTGTCTCTATAGTTGGCATCAGAGGTATGGTTTAGTTAATTTGGGAATTAGGATTAGAAAACATTAGTGACAACCATTAGGATATGTCCAAGTATATGTAAACAGTTAAGAAGATTTTTTTAAGAAATATGATAAACATATGGATCTCATAAGATATTATTTTATTGTTAATTGCATAAAATAATAAATTATTCATGCTTTTTGAATTATTTTTTGTTCAAAAAAATTATATTTTAGAAAATGGTGAGAACTAGGAGAAACCAGGCCAATAACCCATGTGAGGGAATGATTCCCCAAAAGAAATCCTCAATACCATGGGAGGTGGAGTTCAAAGATTTATGGTGATCCTTACCCATTTGTCTCATTCTATGAATAATAACCTGAACAATGTGAAGCACCCACCGTCACCTAATAAGGAGAAACTATCTATTGAGTCTTTTATGTGGCAACGACCACCAATGTTTAGTGGATATTTCGATCCACTTGTCATGGAACAGTTGTTTAACTCAATGGAAGAGATATTCTCTATAGTCTACTATTTTGAGAAGGATAAGGTGAATATATCCATCTATCATTTATATAGATAGGACGATCAATGGGGGGTGTTAATTAAGAACACCAAGCTGAAGGATGAAATAGAAGAGATCGAGTGGGAAGACTTTAAGAAAGTATTTCTTAACAATTATTTCCCTCAAACTCTTAAAAAAAAGATATATATAGAATTAATATAGATAAAGTAATAGGAATGTGGATCTATCATGGCATATAAGGAAAAATTCATAAGGATTATAAGATACATATTGGGTATTCTTATCAAAAATGATAAGAAAATAGATATATTCTTTAGTGTTTTAAAACCACACATTTGAAAGGATCTAGTTTTCTGAGACTTTGGGAATTGTGAATACGTAGTTAGATATTCTCTAAAAATAGATATGGTTTTTGGGGAATGGTCCCATGGTTATGAAGATGAGAATAGAAGAATTGAGTTTCAAGTTGGTGAGTCAAATGACAAGGGAGGAAATAGGATCCAACCACCCACATGTCAAAAATGTAGGAAGAAAAATCATGGGAATTTTCTCAAAGGGATGGGGAAATGCTTAAAGTTTGGAATAGAAGGCCACCAAGCTCATGAATATTGAATATACATGAATAATATTCCCAAAAATATGGAGAAAATGAAGGAACCTCCTAATCTACCAACCATGGTTCAATGCTTCAACTATAGGGTGAAAGGTAACCATGAAAGCCAATGCACGAAACCATAGGTCCTTGAGGGTAATTAGTGGTTTCATCCAATAAATCCAAAGGAGAAAGGTAAATCTTATGACATCATTAATTTTGAAGTTGAGCATAAAAATGAAGTCGCATAGGTATACTTCATATTCAATAAAGAATGGAAAAAGCTTTATTTGATTCTAGTTATATTAATTCATTTATATCCTTAATGTTTCCTATAACTATTGAGTCAAAGACCCGATACCTTGAAGTATATATATCTATAAAAACACCTAGTGGTGCGATCATTACAACCCAAGTGTTGGACTCTTCTCCTATTATCATATGTGGGAATATTCTTCTAGTGAATCTCGTAATCCTTCACTTTCTATGCTATACTAGGAATATATTAGATCTAAATATATATACAACACATAAACTATAGAGAAAAGGAAATTTGTTCACATATTCTAAACCATCCCATGATCCTATAAAAATATAAGGAAGTTCAGGAATCTTCTTTGAAAAATCCATCAATGGTGTGGGTAATGATACCCTATGAATAAGAATACCTTTCCCAAATGGTTGATTCAAAGGAAGGTATCAGCCTGGATGAAATTACCATTATGAGGGAATACATTGTTTTATTTCCCGAAGATTTACACAAACTCCCCTCTGATCGTGAGGTAGAGTTCCCAGTAGATCTCGTATAGAGAGCCACTCTTATCTCTAGTTCCCCTACATGATGTCCTTGATCGAACTAGAGGAGTTAAATAATTAGCTAAAATATAAATTTAACAAAGGGTTCACACACCCTATTGCATCACCTTGGGTTGTGTCGGTGCACTTTTTTAAGAAGATGGATGAATAAATGTGGTTGTGTATTGATTACTGATATCTCAATAAGATCGCTATAAATAAAAAGTATCCTTTGACAAGGATTGATAAATTGTTTGATCAACTATGAGAATCTCAGTACTTTGAAAAATGTGGATCATAATTATGGACATCATCCACTAAAGGTGAATAAGAAATATATATATAATACTACTTTCTGTAAAAGGTATGGACACTATGAGTTCATAGTGATGCCCTTCAGACTTAAAAATTCCCCTGAAATATTTATGTATTTTATGAATATTTTCTTTAGAGACTAACTGACACATTTTTGGTATTATTTATTCATGATATTCTCATTTACTCAAAGATAAATAATAACATGAAAAGAATCTATGGATTTTACTAGAAATGTTAAGTAAGAAGAAAATGTAAGCTAAGTTCATAAAGTGTGACTTTTGGATATAGAAAGTCACATTCTTGGGGCATGAGATCAAAAGTTAAGGAATTTCTTTAAACCCTTAAAAGAAAAAAGTAATTGAGAAATGGAATAGACCCACTAGAGTGGAACCCCTTATAGTGCTAGGGAATAGGTCCTTGATTACTAGAGTGGAACCTCCCATCAGCATGGGTGAGATTCCTCTATAACTTAATACCGAGCAGAACCCCCTATCGGATAGAGTGTGGGTCCTTGATGACTAGAGTGGAACCCCCCTATAGCACCAGGGCATGGTTCCTTTACTAATATAGTAAACCCCTCCCCCCTTCAGAATGGGTGTGGGTCCTCTACATCTTCATAATGAGTGGAACCCCCTATCAGATAAGGCGTGGGTCCTCGATCATTAGAGTGGACCTCCTATATCACTAAGGTGTGGGTCCTATTTTTACTGATTGAAACCCACCCTATCAGATAGGGTTCGGGTCCTCATAACACTAGAGTGGACCCCCCCCCCCCCCCCACATCGGCATGGGTGGGGGTCCTCTACAGATACTATTAGAGTGGAACCCCCTGACGAACTAGGTAATGGATCATCTACTTTGAGTTTGTTCCCCCTTGACTCTGAGGTATGGTTGGACTTGGATGAATTATTCAGTGAAGACACTTGAGATATTGGAAATCATTGATGTACTTTTGAACTTTCAGCAACTCTTCTTCTTGGGTTGATCTGTGAGATGGATATCACCTTACTCTCTTGTTTGGGATTCTTTTGACTAAGAATATATATATTCTTTTGTATCCAAACCTTGGATTTGGTTAATCTCATTTCATATGATGGGAATATGTATGGGGTTTTCCATGTGCTTTCTGTGTTTAGCTTATCATGGTTGGAAGAGTCTACTCTCCTGCTATAAGTGGTGGATACTTGACATGTAGTTCATCTACTCACTCTGTTGTGCCCCTTGTTTTGGATGAGGTTACTTATACTCTTGGTTTTGTTTGAGATATTCTATTTGATTGTATCTTTCATATATTATATTTATTTCCTATTGTATATCTTACATATCCCCCTTTAGTTTTCAGTGAATCCTACTAGGTATGTATATACTCACCCCTACATGGTCTTTGCTCGCACGTGTCTTGTCTTATACTGATGGACAGGTCAATCGCAATGTCATAGGAGCTTAGGGATACTTAGTACTTTGGACCACGTATGGTGGTCATAGCTTGGGATTCAGGATTTGGTCTCTCTCAACAATTTAATTTTCTAGTTTTTTCAGGTTGGGACATATTCTGGTTGGGATTTTATTTTCCTCCTTTACTTTTCAGTTTTCACTTTTTTACTCTTTTACACCTTAGAGGTTATGCATGATGGGTTTATTTTCTAGTTGTATTGCATCTTTTACTCTACCTATAAGATTAAGAATTAAGATAGTTGTGTGCGTACATATAGGTACTTAGGCAAAGGCCTCCCCAAATGAGTTATTCCTTCAGCTCTTGTTTCCACCCCTAGACTATGAAGGCGGGCTTGGGGTAGTTGCAACTCAAGCCCCAGCTTGGGTCAGGTCATGACATCATTGATTTTTTTTGTGATTAATATGAATAAAGGTTTAAATAATATTTAAAATTTCATATGATGATAATATGAAAGATTTAATATTGGTTTTGAATATAAAGTGTTTACATTCATGTTTTAACTAATTTATAAAATCTTTATAGTTAGCCTATATTTATGAATATTTTATAAATATCTAAGTTTTGGAAAATAAATAAAATATTTGTTTTTTAGGTAAATTATTATAATATTAATGTTTAGTAAATTATTTATGAAATATGAATATCGTGTATTCTTTAGTTTAACTATTAAATTTCTTCTAGGAGATAGATCCTCACATTACATACTAGGTACGACATAATATAATTTATTTTTCACTTACCTTGACTTCGATTTTTATTTTGAGTTATTTTCCTAAAAATAGTTCTTGAATATAGTTTTGGAATATTATGTGTTAAAGATATCATGAATTGAATTCTATCTTGAGTAAAGTATCCCTATGAAGTGGGACTTGGGGTCATAACACCTACCAACCTAGTGGTTATGCCTTGTCTAGAAAGGTTGATAGGGTTAGATATCTGTCGCTCTGGGCACACTCATATGAATATTTTCAATCACATATAACTCTATAATTTTACATGAAGTGTTCATGTACCTTATACATATGATTTATTTAGATATGTATTAATTTTTTTGGATTCTATTTTTGGGTGAGTAACAAAAACTTTTGGGCTGTGTAAATAGTTACACATTAATGTGGTGAGAATAGATTAATTTGGTGGTTAGAATAGGGGTTTTAGAACTAAATTTCTAGAATCAAGAATACACAAAAGGAATAAAATATAAGAATATAAATATTACATAAGATGTAATAATTATAAATTTAATATGAATATGATGTATATTAAATTAGTGTGACTTAAAATAAAACCCTCTAAATACTAATTGTGAGATTATTTCTAAATTGGTACTTTTAAAGACCTAGATCATTAAACTAGGTAGTTTTTTCCTTATTAGGGTTCTTTTTAATTATATTCTATATAGCAAGAAAGTAGTATATAATACTGGATCTTCCTTGGTATGTTTTTTCCCTAGAATGGTGCCTTTTTATTTTCTTTTGTTATTATATTATTGGAATTTTCTTTGGGTTTCACTCTACTGAGAAACCCTTTGTAAGAATACTATACGAATAGAGTTGATTGAATCTATTTGGTGTATTTGGATAGAGAGTTATCCACTCAAATATACCAGATTCGCAACTATTGTGATTGTTATTATTCTATACCTGAATAATTAAGTGATGATAGGAATGCCCTAGAGGATTTATTTATTTGTGAAATATTGATCTTTTCTCACTAAATGGATATTATTTTTGGGTTCATCACTTTTGGTAGGAGCACTTTCATTTAAATACCTTAATGAAAATTTATAATATATGACACTCACCCACTAGTATTTCTTTTTTGTAGATTATTACATACTTACTCACAATCCTATTTAGATAAATAATAAGTATGACCAATAAAATAGTTAAAAGATTGGTATATATGTTTATGAAGTGTTCTCAATGATAAAATTTCAGAGTACCAAAGTGTGAATGTTATAGAGATCAATTCAACCAACTCTTAATCATGGGTTTTGGATACCAAGTGTGCATTACACAATTGTGATTAAAAACACCGACTTAAGGATCTGAGGGAATTGATGAAGGGTGAAGATATTCATGTTCTTAATAGATCAAGAGTTTCTCTATTTTAATTAATCATGTATGGTCTAATTCTACCTATTAGATTAGTCTTATAATTGAAAAACTATTATTATGTTCTAGTTATAAACATGAATGTGATTTTTGAATATTTTTTCACAAGATGGGTTTTTAATTAATTATTAATAATGCAAGTATTTTTATATATATGAATTAAATATTTTATATAATTGGGAATATTACGAATGGTTTTATATTCTATATATGGATAATAATATTTATAATATTCTGAATAAGAAGATAAAATATGATTCTAATCCCATCTATCTTTGGTATTTTCCCATTTGACATATAAACTATAAAAACATTCAAAGACTCCATAAAGGTGTATTTTTGTACTCATTTAATTATAAATAATTTATAATTTCAAATCTTGTTAAATGGTAAAAATGAAAAATTCACCTTTTGGGAGAAAATGTTAAAGGGATAATGGACAATTTGATCTTATACATAGTGATGTATGTAGACCAATGAGTACTCAAACAAGTGTTGGTTTAGGTACTTTATAACTTTCATCAATGAATTTTGTTACTATGTTTATGTGTTTTTTATAAATTAAAGTATGAAACTTTTGAAAATTTCAAAGAGTTTCATAATTAATTATAGAATCAACTTGGAAAAATTATTAAGATTCTCCTATTATATTGGGGTATTGAATACTTAATCTAGTAATTAACAAATCCATTGAGAAATTAGAGAATTTTTTCACAACTCACTCCTCCTAAAACAGTACATTGGAATGGTGTATCTGAAAGGAAAAAATCATACTTTGTTAGAAATGGTTCAATCAATAATGATTCTATGTGACCGTCCTATTTCATTATAGTGTTATTCTCTAGAAACTGTTGCATTCATACTAAATCATGTTCCATATAATGTAGCCATAAATAAATAATATGATATATGGTATGAGAAACATGAAATTTTTTATTTTATAAGAATTTGGGGTATTAAATAATTGATTCAATGATTGGATTTAGATCGACTTTACCCAAAATCAGATAATTTATTATTTATTAGTTATCCCAAGGAAACAATGAGATATTATTTCAATAATCCTACTGAGAACAAAGTTTTTGTGGAAACTTTTCTCTATTCCTTGAGAAGTAATTCATCAATAAAAGATCTATTGGTAAGAAAGTTGGACCTGTATAAGTTCAAGAATAATAAATAGGAAATATTCTTGAGATAGAGCTTGAGCAATTTATATAAAGAGTTATAGAAGATAGACTAACTCAAGTTACATAATAACCTTAAAGGTATGGTATTATTCATAAAGAGTTGGTGAGATATAGATTTAATGTGGAAAATGATATTGAAGTAATGTTCATAGGTTATGATCCTAACACTTACTAATAATTTATTAAGAGTTCTGCTTCTATGAAATGGTTGAAATACATGGAATTTAAAATGGACTCTATATACACTAAATAAGTTTGGAACTTGGTAGATTCACCTGAAGATTCAAGACCCATAGGTGTAAGTGGGTTTTCCTCAAGAAAAATTACATGGATAGTATAGTGTCTACTTATAAATCACACCTGGTGGGAAAAGGTTACAAATAAATCCATTGTATTGATTATGAAGAGAATTTTTCACCTATAGTGATGATAAAGTCCATTCATATTTTTTTACCATAATAGATCAGTATGATTATGAGATATATTATATGGATGTCAAAACCACATTATACAATGGGAATTTATCCTAGGACATGTGTATTCTAAAACCTACAAATTTTAAAGTTCCAAATTATTTTCCTAAGGTTTTTAAGTGTAAACGGTCCATTTATTAACTAAAGAATGCTTCTCGAAGTTGAAATATCTGGTTTGATGATGCAATCATAGATTTTTTATCATAAAAATGTGGAATATTCATTTGTATATAAGCAAGCTAGTGGTTTTAGAGTAGTTTTTATGATATTGTGTGTAGATGGAATACTGCTTATTAGAAATTACATCCCGAAACATCACTCAGTGATGTTGTGGCTGGGTAAATGTTTCTCAATGAAAGATATGGGTGAATTAGTCGATATATTGGGTATAAATAATTATAGTGATAGATCTAATAGGTTTCTTGGATTGAGTTAAAACACATATATTGGTAATTTTATAAAGAGATTTAGCATATATAACTCCAAGAAGGGGTCTTTACCAGTGTTTCATGGCACAAATTGTGGGAATATTCATGATCCTTCTAAAGAGTTATAAAGGATACATTGGATTCCTTGTGAATCTAGCACATGGTATATCATGTATTCCATGTTTTTTACAAAACCTTATATTTATTATTCTTTGAAAATAACTATTATATACCAATCCAATCCTAATGAAAGTCACTACATTATTGTAAATAATACAAATAAGTACATGATAATGAGTAAGGACATGTTCTTCATATTTGGAGGAGAGGATAAAATATTTGTAAAGGGTTTCATAGATGATAGTTTCAAATCCAAAAAAAATATTAGATGAAGTCTAAAACTAGTTTCATGTTCTGCCTAAATGGTGGATTCATTATTCATAAGAGTGAAAAAAAATCCATCATAGATTACTCAATAATAGATAAAAAATACATCACTATATTAAATGATTTGAAAAAAAAATTGGATCATGACGTTTATTTCTGAACATGTGGTGGTTCCTAGCATTGAGGAAGCAAATAAGCTATATTATAACAATAATGGGGCTATTTATCAGGCTAAGAAACTATGGTCTCACTAAAGGACCAAATATATATTTTAAAATTCCATCTCATATGTGAGATCATTGAGAGGGGTTATATTAAGATTATTTTGGTTTCTACAGAGAATAATGTTGCAGATCTATTGAAGAAACCATTACTGCAGCAACAATATGAGGGTTATGTGTAATCTCTAGGTGTAAAAAACGTGATAGATTAGTTTCAATGGTTATAAAATGTATCATGTTATTATAATAAAATAAATTTATAATTATTATTCATTCATGTGTGATAAAATTTATATTACATGAATTGTTGAATGATAATACCCCCTCAAAGTTAAACTTTGAGTTGTCCCTAATTAATGATCATCATGGTGTATTATGTGTTGTAAGGATATTTTGAGATTATCATGAATAGTGTCCTGTATTCATTTCAAATAGTTGTATATGAGATATGAATAATATATTCATGAGGTAATAAGTGGATAATTATTACTTGATTGACTAACCAAAGTATATCTCATAGAATGTTATACAACCATTAATATACTTAGGAGTGTATAATTATTATCAATCCAACTTACCTGAGGTTAACAAGATACCGATCATGAGAACCTTAATCATACATTGATACCCTACTTACATAAGAATACATATTAACTTAGCAAATATAGGGGTGTTTGGGTATGTTGCAAATCATATTTTCATTTGAAGCATAACCAAGATGAGATTTGTCCACTTATATAATAAGTAAAAATATATTACCCTTAATTCAATTAAACTGAAAAAATGTATTTCCATGCTTATTTCTTTTATATATGATGTGTTAAATTACATGGGTAAGTTACATATGATGTGTTTTTTAGATAGATGAATGACATGTGATGTATTCATCAATGCGTTAGTCTTTTCTTAGGAATTAAGAAAATTTGAGTGACATATACTATATTTACATTTTCCATGTATAGTGGTCTTTCTATGTCATGTAAAAAGGTATTTTATGGTTATATATATGATGTATATAACATATCTTGTGTTGGAAATATTTTTATAGAGATATGAATATGTTTGATGGAGATCACACCAGAACTCTTAGTATATTGAGTAGCACTATTACTTTGATATAGCATACACTTCACTCACATATATGAAATAAGGATTTCAATTTTTTGTTAACTCTACTAAGTCATACAAGGTCAAATGGTTAGTCCCTTGGATATGGATTACATTTTGGACAAAATTTTTGTTTCAAAATGAAGAGATTTTAATGAAACCATAACCAAAAGGAGTTTTGTATGGATTCACAAATATTTGTGAAGTCTTTTATAAATTCATTATGGAACTTTAGTCAAAGTGGTAGATCATTGTATGTGCACTAAAATGAGAACCACCATGTCATGTTGATGCATTTGATGTCGTGATTGAAATCCACACTATTTTAAGCATGAATATGACACATAAGAGTGCTAAATCCTTCTCCCACATGATTTCATCCATTATAAACCAAATAATTGGTTTGTTTATATATGGAGTATATTATTCATTTAAGAGTTAAATGAATGAACACTCCAATAAGTGTAATACTTGAGTTTCATGTGTTGATATTCAAACCATTTCATATAGTCTATGATCTTTATTAAATTAATAGAATTGAATATGCCTATAAAAGTATTTGATCCTATCTGGTTGTGATAATGGGTGTGGTTTCTATGATGATTTCATTCTATCCAATTATATCTTTGATTCTTAAAGTTAGTTCATCACTCGGTGAAGGCGCCAACACCCCTTTAAGAATTCAAGATTCCTCCTGAATTATTCATGGATATATTGGTAAATGTATTCCTCTTGAAGTTAGGAATAATTCTTATATTACTACTTGTGATCATTATCAAACTAACTTCATCAAAGAACAAGGATAGAGTTTGATAATGTTAGATCATTTTAGGTATACCATTTTATGATAATTTTTTTAATTTATTTACATGTTTTTTTCTAGGAGATAGATTCACTTTTGTTTGTTTCTCTTACACTAAAAAGGTTTATATAATGATCCAACAAAACCCATAAATTTCATTCATGGGGATAATCACTATGTACCCCCAAATTATATGTCATATACTTTTTCTAGACATGGGGAATTTTGTATCTTCTTTCCAGAGACTCAGAGTTGGGAACATGAGTAGTTCATCCTAATCATTCTTCTATGTAGAACATGATGTCATGTACCTATTTAACATTATATGTGAGATATATATTAATTTTGGTAGTTTATTTTTCTTATATTCATAGGGATGATGATTGGGATTGAGCGAGGTGATTGGAGTAGATACAGGGTTATAAACTCTCCTAATAATGTGTTAATGATAAGACGTGGGTCCCTCACACTCTTCCTAGAGTTTTGTACTCCCATTCTTACTTGGGGCGGGGATACACCATATTGGGAATAAGTTACATACTCCTTTGGACCTGATAATCCATGAGACCCCTACATGATGGATAGAGTTAAGAACTCCCTCACTTACATGGGACATGGGTCCTTTATCCATGGATCTAGGTACTCCCCCATTGGATGTTCTTTACTCATTGAGGCATGGGTCCTTCACTATATTTCTGAGAGGTGATGTGGGATGAAAAAAAGGATAGTTCAAATTCTTAGATTTATTATTAGGGTTGATTCTTGTATATTTATCATGTATAGAGAAGGATGTTCTTTCCTTTTTTTACTTTGATCTGACTGGCCTTCTTGTTTATCTTTTGTTATTTTTAAAGTGAATAACTATGTAATTATATACTCACCCCTAAATTGGAATTTTTTTTCATCATATATAATGTCTTATAAATATGATAGATAGTTTAATGGTGATCTATTTGGACATGATATTAATTGGTTGAGATATTAGTGGCACAAAAAATTAAAAGACGTGGAAAAAGTTAATGTTTGGGAGTTGTGAGTTAGTGATTCATTATCTTTTCCAGTTTCTAAAGTTAGTTTATATTGGGGTATTGATCTTTGTTCCCCCTTTTTTTATTTCATTGTTATTTATTATACTATATGGATGATTAGTATATATTTCATGAATTTTATATATTGTATTTTATATTATTGTCTTTCTTGAATAACTATAACCGTTGTGGAGTTATGTGGTTGTGTAAAGGAAAATTAAGCTAAGGCTTACAGTTTTGTCTGATATTCCTACTCAGTGTTAGTAACCAGGCCCTAACCTATTAGATGTTGGATTGGGGTGGAAAACTTGGATTCTTATTGACCTGGGAAAGGTCCCGGTGGGTTGGATCATGTTACTAATTCTTACTACATTTCTCCAAGTATATAACATTCAATGGACCCTCACAATATGTAAGGTCTTAGAAAAATATTTTATTTTCTTATACAAGACAACAGTGGTGGTGAAGACATCTGAAGTACTTCCCCCATACTATGTTTCATTTATTTTAATCCTTTTAAGTTTATGAAATGTGAATTTATTAGTGTACGTAATCTCATGATAATGAATACGAGGTATAAATGGAGTTCCATTATACTCTCAAGATCTGATGCAAGTCTATGTTATCTTTGATGTACTTTTAAGCACATGTTCTTCACATTATGTTGGCCTTAATGAACTTTCAATGTTGTTTTCAACACTACATTGGTTGACTAACACCTCTTTAAGTGGTGTTTTGGATTGGTTGGGGGATGTATAATTTAGGTTTTTGATGATGGAGATACTCCCTAAACCATCATGAATATGATGTATGTTATTTATATTGTATGTGATGATATAGGATATAGTATTTCATATTTTACATGTTTAATAAATATTGATTGGTTATATAATTGTTTTTTATATATAGATATTATAGCTACTACTATGACCAATATTTTTATACAACATGCCATATCTTAATGCACTGGTTTGTATTATACGACACTCATAGAATTGTATGATTATGTATGGAATTCAAACATTTAGAGTTAATGTTTAATTATCTTATAATAGGTATCATTGATTGAAATATTTTATAAGATAAAGTTTTGGGGTGGTTTATCTATTCATATAATGAACGCATGAATAGCCAAATAACATTTACTCATGAATTGTAAAGCATGATTAAATTCATCTCATTCATAGAGCATCCTTGAGGGATTATAAAAGAGTCCACTTATATTAATATGGTTAATTGAACTATGTCTTAGTTGTATCAATCTTCCTTCCTACCAAATATCAATTTCTTCTCTCATCCTTTAACTTAATAGATATAATCATGTCTTGTATGGAAAGATAATCTCACCATGATATGGGTGATTCTACTTCATCCCATGGATACACCATAAAGATAGTACTACTTTGATTGATCCTTAGTGATATACATCAATCATATTGGTGTAAGAATGAGGATTAGTGGAATTAATTAGTGTAAGATATACACATTAGATTATTCATTTTATATATACATCATGGTTTTAGGTTTCACTCATGATGTTCTTGGGACTTTGGGTTTCTAATTTATTCCCCTATGTTGATTATCCATTAACTTATTATTAGAAACTCAAAAAGGTATCAAAGAATCACCATGTGTTTTAATTCCTAAAATCATGTTTGAAAATAAAGAAACATGATATCTCATGTATATCATACTCCATATCATAATAAATTATTTATTTTTTAAACTTTGGATGGTATTACATAATGTGATAATCTAACCTATATTGGGGTCATTCCATACAATATATGATATCATATTCCAAAACACTATATAAAAATTTGGTATTTCAATGTATTGTACTGTATAATATATCAGGTATTGTATAATATAAAATCATTTAATAATGATCATAATACGGAGCATTGTATCCCTAAAGGGATATTGAGGCCAATCATAGAATACAATTGCATATGAACCAAAGTTTTTAATACTATGTAACCCCTATATAGTAAGTTATAATTATCATTATGTGTCAGGTTTATCCTACAAAGATGGATATTACAAGCTATAATTTATAAGTATGGGGTTATTAATAATAAAATGTGATTGATAACCTTAATGTGTTTTTGCACATTATGGCCTATTTATAACCCCTTATGATATGATGTACATCATCAATAAAATATACATAGAAAATTTTATTTTTCTATATTTCAATTATGAATTGAATTAAATGCTTTAATTTTTTTATAAATAATGGAAAAAGGTATTTTGGTATATTTATTTAATTTATAAAGGTTTTTATAAATTAATTACTTATAAAATGTTTATAATTAAATAATTAAATGTTCTGAAACATTTATTAAACTAAAATTTATTATATTAATTGTTAATACTAAAATAATTTTTTCATGTTATATGGAATGATTTATAATTTAGATACAAAATACTTATATTGAAATTATAAGCATGGTGTATATAGGCTTTATAAATTACAAAATAAAGAAAAAATATAAATTTGTTTATATTTGACATTATGAATTATTCTTAATATTTTATTTTAATTATTCAAATTTAAGGCCTTATTGAAGGATATAATTTAAACCATATCAAAAAAGTGTTTTGATAATTGATATGATTAGGGTTTAAATCATATTAAGTGTGTGATGTTTAGATTATGTAAATTTTTCAATCATAGAATTGGAATATAAAATGTTTACATTTCATAAAATATCATATATTGAAATTAAATGTTATATAATTAATAATATGAAAGAGTTTGTATTGGAAAGATAAATATAAAGTGTTTTGTTTATTTAATTATCAAATGTCTATAATAAATTACAAAATTATAAAGTATTTAGAATTATTTATTTATGAATTGTTTGTAAATTATGTATATCATGATTAAATATTAGAATTATTCATTTATTCATTTTATTATATACTTTATTAAATGATATAAAGTGGTTTATATTATGAATGGATGTATGTTTTAGTTTAAAATGTTAAACTACTTCTCTAAATTGTTATATAGGCACATAAGGAGTTACATGCCTGATGTGATGATTGATTTAGTTTTCTTCTACCTTGACTTTGGTTTATATTAGGTTATAAGATTGAATT
The DNA here is from genome assembly GCA_963277665.1 of Viscum album. Taxonomy (NCBI): domain Eukaryota; kingdom Viridiplantae; phylum Streptophyta; class Magnoliopsida; order Santalales; family Viscaceae; genus Viscum; species Viscum album. The sequence goes on from OY728166.1 coordinate 209,514,972, forward strand.
AAGTTGTTAATTATAGTTTATACATCGTAGTTGTTATAATATTAAAGGTATTAAGGTCTCTATTATGTAAATTATCATTGGATATAGGGAATTTTTTCCAGACCGCTCACTAGACTAGAGGATTATGCCTTTTCCAAGAAAGTGGGGGCTGGAAATCTATCACTTGAACATTTATCTTATGTGGATTGTTAATTTCATATAATTCTAAGAATTTATATGAAAGAGTTTCAAATAACTTATTCATGTATTGTATTTGGATATATATAAATATAGATAACTTTTAATTTAGGTAACTAACATAACATGTGAGTTATGTAAAGGGTTATACATCAATATGGTTTCAATTTTTTGATTAAGTGGAAGGAATATGATTCCAAACTAAATAATTATAAGCACACATAAATATAAAGGGAATACATTAGATAACATGGTGAGATTAAATTCCCTTTAAAATACTAAGTGTTAGATTTATTCTAAAGAAAAAACATGTTAAGACCTTGATCATCAGTATGAGTTACCTTAACCATTAGGTGCCCATGGTTTATCTTATTCTAGGAAAAAAAGTAATGTGGTGACCCTAAGTATTAGGTGTATCATTCTTTCTATATTTTTTGGGTTACACTTATCTAGGAAACCCAAACTGTTAAGATACCAAAAGAATCACATTGATATAATCTATATGATTAATTAATATAAGATTTTTCCACTCAACAATCCAGTAGATATATGTGATATGACTAAAAATAGTTATATACCAGATATGGTTATGGTATATTTATGTTCTTAATCAATTGAAGTCATGATAAAATATAAATCTTGTTATGTTAATAGATATGATGAATTTAAAATGGGTCATAATTTTAGTTGAGAATGTTTAATAAAATTCCTTATTAAATATAGATCTTCTCCCATTAATGGATATCATGAATTTAAAAGGGTTCATAATTTTAGTGGAGCATATTTAATAAAAGTACTTATTAATTATTTGTAAAAAATGATACTCATGTGATAAAATATACCATTGGAGATAAATATAATCATCATCATATAACAATATTTTGAGATCAATATAGAGAAAATGGAAACTTAATATAAATAACTTCTTGGACTAGTAAAAATATTAATAATTGTTCTTAATAAATAAAAAATTCTATGTGTTAGAGTAACTACTTATTGGGTAAAAAATTATTGAATTAGTTCAATAAGTGGATCAAGATTTTTTTTGTGAAAATAGAATAATTCACTCAATGTTATCTTAAATATTGTTTTTTCTATGAAAATAATTTATTTTTCATTAATGTAAATGTTCTGAAAATGTGAATGAGTTCAATAAATTTCTACCCTATTTTCTCAAAGTGTTGAGGAAATATGAACTAGGAATATGACTTATAGTTGAGGTGGTATTAGAGTGGTTAACATTCCCCATAATCATGTGTCAAGCTAGGGATAAAACCCTATAAGCCAAAAATTTGGTGATTTCTAGGAATCTTCTTCTATAGAATTCAGTTGAGGGTGGTGTGCGTTAGTGGGCTACTGAGGCGCACTATTTGCGGGCAACGCCAGACCTACCATTTGGGAGAAGTAGTGGAGGAAGCATGTGAGGTGGTGAGATGTAGGAGAGATGATGAATATAGTATAAATTAATGCACCATAAGTGGGCCACAAATTATCAAATGAATAATGTCATGATGGATTAAGGAGGGTTCTCAGATGAGTCAGGCAGTCAGGGTTCCATAACGACGCATTCGGGGATCTTCCATGGTGAAAAAGGTGGGTGCACGGGGACCAATGAGTTTGATCCTTTAGGTTAGGTATTGGGGATTTAATTCCCAGTTGGCCTATAGTACATTTATTTGTATCCCTTTATCCATGAAAAAATAGAGTGGGTTTTTTGGTTTAATAAATAGGGGGACTCCCCCTACCTATTAAAAAAATGAACTGAGTATATGATGTCTAAGTTCTGATGTTGTATATATAGAACATGTGGGTAAAAATTGAAACTACAAGAATAAAAATTAAATATATTTTCTAATAATGTTTCTTTGAATAGCTACCAAAGGTCATTGAAACCTAAAGTTATTAGGAAGGAAGGAAACATTTCCATATGATGAATTTTTCTATTATACCTGAAGAGGTTTGGGAAACTCCATGGGATGTCCATATCAATTACTGGTATTATAGATATGAATATATATAATGGATGTGTATATTTTTCTCATTATCTAACATAATAATATTATTTATTTATTGACAAAGTAATGTTATGAATAATATTAGATAATGGATACAATACACAAGGATTATGATTCATCAAATTCTTCAACATGATTTTAAAAAGGAGTAAAGTATTAGAATTTTTTATCTATGATAAAATATTTTATCCAAGATATTAGTAAAAAATGATAGAAATAGTTTCCACCACCCATCAAATGCATATTTTAAAGAATAAAGTATTAATTTTATAAGATTTATCAAACATAGGAAATACTATTTATAATATGGATACAATAGTTTATTTTTTAAATATTTCCATTAAGAGAATATAAATATTATTTTCAAAAAAAAGAATTTGTGTATCATGTCATGATATTATAGAGAGAACATAGTGTCTAATAGACTATTGATAGTATATTTAGACTTATAGAAGTTCAAAATTAACAAATAATGGATTATACCAGTAAAAATGTAAAGCTAAATATCACCTTCAAGGAAAATATTTAATGAAATGGGTTCTAATAATGATGATTATATAATTAGAAATGGTTTTAAGTATAAAACATGATTTATTAACATCATAACATTGTAAGTTTGGAATTAAATAAGATTTAATATAAATTTCAATGAGATAAGAATTAGAAATATGATTCCTATGTCTCATTGTTATTAAAACTACCTTGGTTCATAAATGTTACTCACTAAAAGAGTTTATTGGGATAATTTTATCATATGGTCATATAGTAATGTGATAAGAATTACAAAGAGGTGTAATGAAGATAACAATACCTTAATAGTGTAACAAATATAAGGATGGTCTAGAAGTTTATCATATGTGATATAACAAGTCATACACTTATGAATATTTATATTAATGTTATTAAAAGATCTTAAGAATATAAATATATCATGTTATACAAAATGAAATTCACATGTAATCATTCTTTCACATTGGATATATATATATATCATGAAGTGAAATGATAATTGGATTTTTAAAGCATATCTTTGAGTTATCCCTAACCAATGTTATTCATGGAATATTATAGGTTGTGATGAAATTTTAAGGTTTCCATAAGTAGTTTTATTGTATCAGTATATAAAATAATCTCATGTGGCATAAAATGAGTGTTTTTCATTGGATGACCTACTATGTATATACCACATGGAGTTCCATACAATATGTCTTTGGTATACTAGGGGTGTATTGTTCATATTTGTAATTTATCATACTTGAAGTTGGAGAAATACCTAGCATTGGAACCTTCATACTTTGATACCTTTCTTACACAAGCCTTGAAGCTTAGCTAATTAGGGATGGTTGGGTGCATTTTTTATCATCTCGTTGGTTGTGTAGCTTCTTGAAATTTACATGTATTTTTTATATATATTATATGGAATTATTATGAGACTAGGTGATGAGACAGCGTGTGATTATGATACCAAGTGTGCCCAAAACAATTTATCTAAAAATATTAAAATATTAAATAGAACGCACGTGCAGTTTTTCTGAAAAATACAATAACTTCTAAACAGGTTCCTGTATCAGAAATATGAGGGCACCGTTGTGTTAATAGCAGTGACTTTACCTTAGGTGGGGCCTAACATCGACTGTCACGATTCGAATTTGAAAAGTAATTTTTGGATGTTTAAAGAAATAATGTTTTATTTTATTTTACATTACACGGTGACGCACAAATGGTTTTCTTTTTATTAAAACTTTTTTGATAATTAAAGGTTATCATAATAACCATGGAATTCCTCTGAACGATGGATAAGGATCTCTCTCTAATTGACATCAGTGAATCGAGGATCGATGATGACCTGACCTCCATTCTTCGTCCACAAAGGATCCAAACTTTAGGTAGGGCGGTTGTTTCTTTTTGATTTTCCCTATTATTGATTTCTATGATAAACATGGACTAATCCATGAATAGATTAGCCAATGGATCGATTGTATGTTGTGGGAGGGATTTTTTGTGGGTTATAAATATTAGATTTAATCTATTTTCTAATGAAATCCCTTGGATCTTGATTTTTGGGAAATAATTCTTGGACAATGATATTAAAAAAATTTCTATGTGCATTTCTCCCATTGTTCTATGAATTCTTCACCCACCATTGGACCCTCAAGGCCACAGTTTGACATTGTCAGGAGGTTCTGAACGTGATCGTACCCCCAGAATGGAGGCAAACCAACAGAAAAAGGCTAGATATGTGTATATATGATCCCAAGAAGCCTAGATCTACAACTTCTTCAAAATACAGACACTAGAACTGGCCTATTGGTCCATAAAAGGGACCACCATTGTGGGTCCAATGCGGGAGTATGGCTAGGAATGGCGGCGGCACCGGTGAGGTTATGGGGAAGCAGCTGGAACAGAGTGTGGTGGTTAGAGCAGTGGTGGATGGAGGTGGTGGCATGCGGCGGTTAGTGGAGCTCGCAATGGGTATGAGGCCATGGGGTAGGAAGAAACAGTGGACTGACCATGTGGGATGCAGTGCAACACTGTGTGGTGTATAGGGGCATGAGGTCAGGGCATACCACATGCAATGGACTAGGCTGACCTGCATGTGTGCAGGCCATACCAAAGGAGTTAGGTCGCTTCATTAGCCTAGTAGGCTAGACCAAGTGGCCTAGTAGGCTGAACTGGCCTAGTCCGCGTCAGCCAGATTGGTTCGGGTCAGAATAGGTCTGGTTGGGTCTGGTGGGTCGAATCGGACTGAGACTGTACTCAGTTCAGAACTTTTTATGAAAATAGCCATAACTTTTAAACTCTGGGTCTTTTTTATTATAATTTTGTGGCATTAATACCCTTGTGATGTGGCAGCCTTTCTAAAATACTCTAAGTGAGTTTTTTTGGAAGTTTGCATACTAACTAATGGCTTGAGGAGTAGGTTCTCCCAAAATGAGCATGCTACGAGCGGAATCCTATGGTTGGATTCGACCTCAAGACTACGTAACTTTGACACTACATGACTTTATGAGACAATGTGAATTACTAAGACTACGTGTCTTAATGAGACTAAGTGTCTTACCCAGAATACATTTCTTATCGAGACTATGTGTCTCATCGATACTACATGTCTTATTGATACTGGGTGTTTTTTGGATTATGTTAGATAATCATGTTTTGTGTACTATAGACCTATACCTGTGTGAGATGAATATGTATCTTCTTTGTGGTATACTTTGTGTATTTATTTGTGGTATACTTCGTGTATTTATTTTTGGTATAAATCATGTATTTATTTATGGTATACTCTGTGTATTTCTTTATGGTATACTTTTTGTATTTATTATTGGTATTTCTTTATGGTTTCAGGGTGTCTTACTGAGTATTGTTTTACTCACTCTTGTATGGGATTTTCCCGCACATGTTGTGTCTTGTACAGATGATCGATGCTTCGATAGAGTCCTAGGTGGACCAGGACTAGGTGGTTCTTAGAGAGACCAAATAGTTGAGGTGTGCTCCAACAGCTTCATACAGTTGTCCAGTACCTTTCCCTTTAAGTAGGGTTTTCTACGAATGAGTTTTAAGAACTTGTTCATTCACTTTTACAGACACTTTCTTTTGGTGGGCTTGTATTATGGGCCTGTTTACTTTCTAGTTTTCGATATTCATACTCTATGGTTGGTATCTTACTGTATGCATGCATTGTTTACTTAGTGTTTTTACATTTCATCATTTTTTTGCTGGGAGATGTGTGTGTGTGTGTACAGGTGCCTAGGAAAATGTCTCCCATTTGTGGGATATGCCTACTCGGTGCTAGTCACCAACCCCTAGCCTATTGGAGGTGGGCTTGGGGTAGTCAAGACACATGCCTCTCTAGAACGATTCATGATAGAGTGGTATCAGAGGGGTTGATTATACTTAAGGACCAAGAGTCTTTGATATTGGTTTGGAATAATATTATTAAGTGTTTTGAGTTTGGATTTCAGGCTAGGGAATCCAGTGTTGGTGTGGCGGTTGATGTATCCATACACTAGGACTCTAAATTAAAATATTTGACTCAGTACATGAAAAAAATGGTTGCAGGAAAAACAATGGTACATACATCATATAATTTTTGGGTGTGTTCTCATGTCCTTCTTGAGTCATCTCACCAGGTATACTCTATTGAAAATGGTACATATTATTCTATTTTATGATACCTCCACATAGACAGCCTACTAGGATTATATTTCATGACCACGAGGATGATCCACCTAGTGATGAAGCATTAGTATAGGGGCTTGTACCAGAGATATCACCTTTCGGTGGTTTACTAGAATTACCACCACCCTTTGAGCAGTAGTTACTACCATCACTATTGGTTGAGGATACATGCAGTTTGAGTGCATTTCATGAGTTCTAGAGGAAGTGAAATTCTAGGTTTCAGGGTGAGACAGACCCCTAGGTAGAGGATTTCTTGGAGGTATTTACACGTGTCTTCCACCTTTTGAGGATGCCTTCTGATCAGATGGAATTCCTAGTCGCAAGTCTTCTTAAGGGATCAGCAGGGCGATGTTGGATCTTAGTAACCCATAAACACGATTAGATGACTCTCTCTTGGGAATACTTTGAGTGTCTCTCCCAAGAAGAGTTCTTTCTAGATATGTTATAATCAGTTCATACACAAGAGGTTCTACATCTACAACATGGTAGTCAAATAGTGGTGGAGTACTTAGTGAGATTTACTGATCTTTTTCTCTACTCCACAGATATGGTACGAGACCCGTTATTGAGGTCTCAGACCTTAGAACAAGGCTTATGATGAGAGATCAGGGAATCCATGATATCCCTTATCATTATTACATATTATTTAGTACTGGAACAAGCTCTGCTAGTGGATAAATTTCTAGCAGAGTAGACACCGAAAGTGGGAAATACCATCGGGAACCAGGTAGCTGAGTCTTCGGTAGTAGGTAGCCATCAACAATCGTAGGGACCCAAGAGGGTCAGGAACTCTAGGGGATGACCCTAGGACACAAGATCAGTGGTACAAGACTCCCAGGGAAGAGAAAGTTAGCTGAATGACAGGTTATGTTACTCATGCGGTGGTTGGGGAAATCTGGCTCGAGATTTCCCTAACTGTCATAAAACAGATCAGGAGATGATCGAAGGACCACTGAAACAGAGGAAGAGGCAAGATTAGGTTTGTTCGTAGGGTGTTTAATGTTTCATAGGAGTAGTCAGGGTAGTATGAGGTGGGAGGAGGTTCGATGTATTACCACAGCCACCCCCAGGTGGTCCACGACAGGCTAAGGGAGCTGGTGGATAGGGATGAGGCCAGCTTCAGGCAATGGAGGCTTATAACCCTAAGGATCTAGGGATGATTAAAGGTATGATATGTGTCTTTTCTACCTTAGGTATAGTTTTTATAGACATATTTTTAGTCATTATTTTCATTCCATGACCCTTGTTCAAGACTCGTAGGTTTCGGTGGAACCGTTGACTTGAACCTTACGTGTAGAGACTCCTATGGGAGGGTATTTGATTATCACACACTGGTGTTGATAGTGTGACCTTACTCTTAAAGTTTATAGTTTCTATTGGGATCTCTTGGTAGTTTCATCAAGGAATTATGACGTCATTCTCAGTATGGACTAGTTATCCACAGTCCATGCTTAGATTGACTGTTTTAGGCATAGAGTGTGGTGTGTATGTAGTGATGGGATCAGTTTTTCCTTTTTTAGTGAAAAGGAAACACAAAAAACGTAGGATAGATCACACATAGGAGGTTTCAACCAATCACACATCAATTGGATAGCCTGACCCTTGGTGTAGAAGATTATATGAGTCACCAGTTTTCTACAGTGGTGGAAGAGTATGTGGACATCTTTCCTAAGAATGTTCTAGGATTACCTCCCCATAGGGAGGTAGAATTATTCATTGATCTATACCCTAATATGACACTGATATCTATACCTATATATCAGATGGATCCTGTGGAGCTTCATGAATGAGGGTAAAGTTAGATAACTAATAGAGGAAGGGCTTTGTGTGACCTAGTGTTTCACCATGGGCAGCCCCAATTTTGTTTTCCAAGAATACATATGGGAGCTTAAGGTTATATGTGGAATTCTGGCACCTGAACAAGGTGACCATGAAGAAAAATTATCCAATAATGAGGATCGATGACCTCTTCGATCAGTTGAAAGGGTTTTAGTGGTTCTCGAAGATAGACCTCAAATATGACTATCACCAACTTTGAGTACAAGATGAGGATATACCCAAGATGGATTTCAAATGTCGTTATGGAAACTATGAGTACTTGGTGATGTTTTTAGGCATAATGAATGCTTTATACATGTTCATGGGACTCATTAATAGGATCTTCTAACCTTACATAGACTGGTTTTTGGTGGTATTCATTGATGACCTCCTAGTGTACTCGGCTTCTGAGGAGGATCATGTGATATGCTTAAGGATTGTCCTAGATATACTTCACGAGCACCAAATTTATAAGAAGATCTTGAAGTTTCAGTTTTTGGATTTGAGTGTTTTATTTTCTGGAACATGTCAATTCAGAGGCTAGAGTTGTGGTGGATCCAGTGAAGATTGAGGCGGTACTTGATTAGGAGTCACCCAAGAGTGTTACTGAGGTGTGGAGTTTTTATAGTTTGGATGTGTATTAACAGAGTTTTTTACCCATATTTTCTAGTGTAGATACACCCTTTACAACTTTTACATGAAAATGGTAAACCTTTCGTGTGAACAGAGAAGTTCCAGGAGAGTTTTTAGCAGTTGAGGTAGAGATTGATGACTGCTCCCATAATGATATTTCCATAGGAGGGTGTTGAGTACATAGTATTATACGATGCATCGGGAATAGGGTTTGGTTGCATCCTAATGTAGGGTAAAAAATTGATTTCCTATAGTTCATGAAAATAGATACCATATGATAAAAACTACACTACCCATGATATTGAGTTAGTATCAGTAGTCTTCACATTGAAGATGTGGAAACACTACATGATGGGTAAGCGATTTATCATTTACTCTGACCAAAAGAGTCTCAAGTATATCTTCTCTCAGAAGAATCTAAAATTTAGATAGAGGTGATGGATAGAGTTCCTCAAAGACTATGACTTTGATATTTTCTATACTCTTGGGAAGGGGAATGTGGTGGAAGATAATCTCAGTAGGAGGTTGAGTTCATAATTTTTGAATGAAGCATCAAATTAGTTAGCCTCATTGCATATATCTTTTATGGATAGAGATGGAACAAATTACCTCTAGTTGATGGTTTTCACCCCTCCACTATTATAGAGAGTTAGAGAGTCTCATCTTAGAGATACCGACTGTGAGAAATTATGTGCTTATATGTCTATCGGTCATGCCTTGATGAATATTAAAAATGTGGGGAGCATGTCATTATTTTCATAAGATGAACGATGGTACTAGTGGAATTACAGGAGGAGATCTTGAGGGATTTCCATACATCCCCTTTGGTAGTACATCCTGGTGTGGAAAAGATGTACCAAGACCTTTGAAGTCAGCTCTAGTGGTCGGAAATGAATAATGTAGTAGAATAGTTCATTTCTAGATGCCTCACTTATTAGTAAGTGAAGGATGAATATTAGGATCCAAAGAGTTTGTCTCAACCCCTTGAGGTGCCAGAGTGGAAGTGGGATAGGATATCAATGGACTTCATGATAGGGTTACCAAGTACATCCATGGGGAATGATACCATCTGGGTGATTGTTGATCGACTCACCAAGTCAGTCCACTTCCTAGAGATTTGGGGGAAGAGTTTAGTAGGGAGATTGGGATGCCTCTATGTGAAGGATACAGTTCGACTTCATGGAGTCCCATCAATGATAGTCTCAGATCATGATGTTCTCTTTACATCCTGGTTGTGGAAGGGATTGCAGGAGGCATTTGGGATTCAGCTGTGCTTAAGCATATTATTTCACCCACAAACAGTCAACCAGACCGAGTGGACCATTCAGGTTCTATAGAACATACTACATGCTTGAATACTAGATTTTGGCAGCATTTGGGACAATTACCTACCTCTGGTGGTGTTTTTTTACAAAAACATCTACCATTCCACCATCAGTATGACACCATTTGAGGCCTTATACGAGGGATCCTATAGGTCACCACTATACTAGACGGACAAGGGAGAGTCAGCACTCATGGGACCAGAGTTGGTGTAGGTGACTACGGAGAAGATGAAGGTCATCCAGGAGTGGATGAAGACTGCACATAGACATCAAAAGTCTTATAATGACCAGCAATAGAGGCCTTTGGAGTTCGAGGAGGGAGACCATGTGTTCCTTCAGGTCTCTCCTTGATGCGGGATATATAGATTTGGCTAGGTCTAAAAGTTATCTCCAAGGTTCATCACCCCTTTCAAGATACTATGTAGAGTTGTAAAGTTGGTGTATCTCTTAGATTTACCTCCTCAGTTATAGCGGGTGAAAACATCGTCCACATGTCATAACTGAGGAGATACGTGCATGATCTACCACACGTCATTGATTGGGGTGAGTAGGAAATTGAGGATGGGGTTGTAAAGACTAGTAAAATTCAAGGGAAATTTTTTCTTAATTTTCTTTGGAATTTTACATGAGCGCGGTTTCTGACGGCACCTGATTCCGAGGCCCGGAGTGCCCGGAATTAATTTCCGAAGTTTGGCTCGGGTACGTTCAGTGAATGAACGAGCGGGTTTTCCTAACTTTTGATCCGGTGCTCGGAATTGAAATCCGAGGGCACCGTTGAACTCGCAGCGCCGATATTCGCTTAAAGAGACCTTTTCGGGAGTTGTGTTTGTTGCGGGTTGAAAGTTAGTTTTGGGGATTAAAAGATAAGTAAAATAAAATTTTGTGTGTGAATTTTATTTTATTCATGATAGTTAGACTCTCTCATGGGAAGTTGTTGGTGAGGCCCACAACCACCCAACTTCCCATGTGTGGTTATGAGGGAGGTGGGGCCCACACGAGCCCCCACCTTTTCAAATTTCCTAACTCCTCATTAAACTCCACTTTATTTAATTTGAAAACTTGTGTAATTTATTACATGAGTTAGTTTTATTTTCAAACTCTTGGAATTCAAGAGTCATGTGGAGTTAAGGTTGGAAACTCAATAAACTTATGTTATAACTTAAGATTTAAATGAGGAGAATTAAATGAAGTGGTTTGGATTTCAAACCTTTGAAATTCCAAATCCTTCTATTTAATTCATGGTTTAGTTTCCTTTGTTTTGTTTTTTCGGGTTTTGCCGTGCGGAGAGGAAAAGAGGGAGGCTTCTTGTGAGTTCTTCCTCCACGACGAAGAACGCGGCGACCTTCTTCCACGACGTCGGACTGCAACGCGTTGGATTTCCTCCACGACGCCGCAACGCATCCTTTCCGCAACGTACCTCTCGCGGCGAACCCACGTCCGTCTACCGCGACGCCATAACCGCGATGCCGACGACGTCTTCCTCCGTGACGTCCGACTTCCGCGACACTCATCTCCCGCGGCCGTTGACGAACGCCGAGTTGTTAATTGAGTTAGGGGTTGTACCTTATTTCTTAATTTAATTTACGCCTTCGTAAATAAATTATTGGACCGCTTGTTATCATTAACATGGGAGGGGATCGGACCGCACAAACACGGTCGATCCTCCTCCCAAACCTTGTTGTTGGATTTTTACTCGTGGTTCGAAGAAGAGGCGGAGCGGTGCCGTGACACCGCGCTTGGACGCAAGGGGTTCATGGGAGTGTGCAAGATTGACGCGCCACTCCGGAAGACGAGGGCCGTGGTGGTCTCCCACGGCCGGATTGACCAAGCCGCCGGAGCAATGAGGCGCGGCCCGTTGGCCGCGGCGGAGTAAAGGAAGTGCGACCATTGGATGCAACGCCGCCGCGCCGCATCGGTGGAGATGTGCGTGCGGAGTACGGAGACCGTGTAGCCGACTGAGACCTGACGACTGCTTGACCGACTCGACTCGGAGTGAGTCGACTAGCCCAGTGGACGGAGCGCCCGGTATTTGGCGGCAGACCCACGGCGGACGGAGCGCCTGGTAGTTGGCAGCAAACCCGCGGTACTCGACAGGAGGAGTACCTCAGTAGGCTATTTGGGTGAGCGCCCAGTAGTTGGCAGCAGACCCTCAGCGGACGGAGCGCCCAGTAGTTGGCAGCAGACCCGCAGTACTCGACAGGAGGAGTACCTCAGCAGTCATAGGTTAGTGAGCAGTACCTCGGAGTCGTGACAGGACCACTGTACACTCCAGAGACGGAGCTCTTCAGCAGTTACGGTTTCGATAATAAAAACCCTGGTTTGAGCTGAGTCAATGATCTTTGTGTTTCCTCATGATTGAGATGGGTCGCTTGATAACTTAGGTATATGTATGGGCATATACCTGGGTAATAGTTATCCGTTGATTTCATAAACTTGTTATAAACTGTGTGAACATGTACTGTTATCCTGTGTGGATTTACTGTTTACTCTTCTTGTGGATTGGGTTGTTCTTGGGCTCGGTGTTGGAGCCGAACGGAAATTGGTGACATAGGTATATGTATGGGCATATACCTAATCAATACTGGATGTTACTTTGTGATTGTATCTTCTTGTGGTTTATCCTTTGTGGATTTCAGGAGACCTTCGGGGGGTCTCGGGGTCCCTACTGAGTATCTTATACTCACCCCTGCACGGGCTATGCCCGCACTTCGTTGTGTTGGTTGCAGACGACGGACAGCGCTGACTGCGGTTGAGGCTTACGGAGTAGGTCGGTACCCGAAGGAGGACCACTGGGCGGGACGTGCTCGGAGCGGACAGTTGGACCCGAGGAGTTGTGGAGCTATCTGTACCTACCCTTCAGGTAGGATCCGTGGTGGACGATCCAGAAGATGAGCCATCTGTACCTACCCTTCAGGTAGGAATCGAGGAGGACGTCCCAGGAGCCGCTTGTACTTCAGTTGCTGTTTTCCCTTTCGAGTTGTACTTTACTTACAGTTGGGCTTGTATTTCCGGCCCCTTACTTCCGTTTGTTACTCTGAGGTGCTTGTTTACTTTATTAAGGCAATGCCTTCCCTTTTTACTGGGATTTTACGCCTTGGTGCTAGTCGCCAGCCCCTGGCCTATGGAAGGCGGGCTTGGGGTAGTCACGGCACGGGCCCCGAGGGCGGGTCGTGACAAATTGGTATCAGAGGCGGTCGGTTCTACCGCAGACTCTGATCTTTCTTCTATGTGAAGCAATAGTGTTTAGTGTATTTAGTGTGGTTATCAGTCCAGGGAGTCCAGTTTTGGTGCGGCGGCCGACGTATCCGTACACCAGGACCCTGACTTCTGATTTCCGACTTAATGCACGAAAACACTGATTGCGTGTGTGTTTCCCAAAAGGTTTTAAGTCAGCTCAAACCAGGTCAGCTCACCAGGTATAAATCGTTGACCATGACACAACTGTTCAGGATGTCACCATGCAGATAGTTAGCTGGAGTTCCGAGAGAGTTCTCGATGATGGCCCACCGAGCAGCGAGACTCCGGTGCAGGGCCCTTTTTCAGTGTTGGCACCTTCGGGTGGTGTACCAGCAGCATCACCACCCGTTAGGCAGCAGATGCCACTAGCTGACGGTGCACGCTAGCAGAGCGCGATGCACGAGTTCCAGCAGTAGAGGCCTCTGAGGATACGAGGCGAGACAGATTTCCCAGGCAGCAGTGGACTGGATGGAGGCGATTGCTAGAGTTCTACGCCTAGCTTTGATACTAGTAGAGCGGATGATGATCTTAGCTCCTGGTGTTTCCAGTGAGTGACCATGAGGTTGGTCCTTATAGTAATGAGGCTTCGGTACGCGAACCGATACCTGGGATAGTACCTACGGGTAGTGCGCCAGCTATGTCACTACCTGTTGATCAGCAGACACTACCGGTGGTACCGGTAGCAGAGACTCACAGGCTTAGTGCCTTACATATGTTTTAGCACCAGATATCCCTCAAGTTTCGAGGTGAGCCTGACTCGTAGGCGGCTGAGGACTGGCTTGAGGAAGTGGTTGTGAGTTTTCTGGAGCTAATACAGCTTCGACAGTACGACATGTCGGAAGAAGAGCACTCAACGTGGCTTACCAATCAATCTTGGTACTCGTTGGTTACGTTGTGATCAGTTCTTTAGACTCGAACTTCTGAGCGAAGTGTGTCTAAAGGACATCCGAACCATTACTTTTCCTCTATGCATTCCTACCTATGCTAGGATGCTAGAGAGAACCTTTGTGGTTGTGAACGTTAGCAGTAAAAGGCAGGAAACTAGCACCAGTCTCAGAGACTCAGGCATGTAAAATGTTTCAGGAGGAGGAAGTGCTAAGGACAGATGAATCTGCAGGGTAGCAGACGTGGAAGCAGAGCTTGGAGAGCAGCATGTGGTGGTGTACATTTCGACATGTTACGACCACCCGACTTAGTAGTCCCCGCCAGGCTCAGGGAGCAGGAGGGCTGGGGAGGAGAATAGCTGCATTGCGGTCAAGGAGTGTGACCCAGGATCTCTAAGAATGATTCAGGGTACGAATTATGTCTACCACGAGCTGCCATATCTATAGACATAGGAACCAATCATTCTACCCTTCCACGAATCATGTCCCAGACCTAGAGGTTCCGGGTAAGCCGTAGACTTGACCCTCACGTCTGGAGATACCTTTGGAAGGAGACTCGATAATCACACTTACGCCGACGGTGTGATTTGACCTCGAGGCGAGAGTTTCGGTTGGGATCTCTTGGTGGCAGCGTAGAGGCCTTACGACGTTGATCTGGGTATGGTTTTGATTCATAAATCATACCCCGGTTGACTGTTTTAGGCAAACGTCGGAATGGGTTTTCCTTGGTCGGCGAAAAGGAAACCCTGGGCAGCACATGTTAAACTCAGGCATAAGAGGGTGTGACCGATCACTCTTGAGTTGGTCAACCCTACCCTTGTGGCAGTAGGAGTTTTGAGTTTCAGTTCTAACCTAAAAAAGGGAAACCTCTTGAGTTCGAGGGTGACGAACACGTTCTTATACGGTCTCAACCCGATGAGGTTTCGGAGATGTGGCCAAGGTGGCATGTTATCTCCGAAGTTCGATGGACCCCTTTTTAATCTTCAGCAGGGTAGGCGAGGAGGTTTACCGCTTGACCCTACCACCTCAGTCGCACCGGGTGCATAATGTCCACCACGTGTCTCAGCTGTGGAGATACGTGTATGTTTCTTCACACGTCATCGACCTCGGGGAGTTGGACGTCGATGACAGGGCGACAAGCACAGAGGTTCTAGTAGAGAACGAGGATCGACAGGAGCAGGTTCTACGTGAACGGTTGCTTCCTCTGGGGTGCTTCACGGGTAGCACGAGATCTTCAGGTGAGCATATGGGAGCGTAAAGCTCAGTTGCGTGCTCAGTGCTACTTTGTTTCCCTTAAGTGTGAGTTGAAGCTTTACGGGGACGTAAAGCCCTGAGGTGGGAGTAATGTAAAGACCAGTAAAATTCAAGGGAAATTTTTTCTTAATTTTCTTTGGAATTTTACATGAGCGCGGTTTCTGACGGCACCTGATTCCGAGGCCCGGAGTGCCCGGAATTAATTTCCGAAGTTTGGCTCGGGTACGTTCAGTGAACGAACGAGCGGGTTTTCCTAACTTTTGATCCGGTGCTCGGAATTGAAATCCGAGGGCACCGTTGAACTCGCAGCGCCGATATTCGCTTAAAGAGACCTTTTCGAGAGTTGCGTTTGTTGCGGGTTGAAAGTTAGTTTTGGGGATTAAAAGATAAGTAAAATAAAATTTTGTGTGTGAATTTTATTTTATTCATGATAGTTAGACTCTCTCATGGGAAGTTGTTGGTGAGGCCCACAACCACCCAACTTCCCATGTGTGGTTATGAGGGAGGTGGGGCCCACACGAGCCCCCACCTTTTCAAATTTCCTAACTCCTCATTAAACTCCACTTTATTTAATTTGACAACTTGTGTAATTTATTACATGAGTTAGTTTTATTTTCAAACTCTTGGAATTCAAGAGTCATGTGGAGTTAAGGTTGGAAACTCAATAAACTTAAGTTATAAAAGATTTAAATGAGGAGAATTAAATGAAGTGGTTTGGATTTCAAACCTTTGAAATTCCAAACCCTTCTATTTAATTCATGGTTTAGTTTCCTTTGTTTTGTTTTTTCGGGTTTTGTCGTGCGGAGAGGAAAAGAGGGAGGCTTCTTGTGAGTTCTTCCTCCACGACGAAGAACGCGGCGACCTTCTTCCACGACGTCGAACTGCAACGCGTTGGATTTCCTCCACGACACCGCAACGCATCCTTTCCGCGACGTACCTCTCGCGGCGAACCCACGTCCGTCTACCGCGACGCCATAACCGCGATGCCAACGACGTCTTCCTCCGTGACGTCCGACTTCCGCGACACTCATCTCCCGCAGCCGTTGACGAACGCCGAGTTGTTAATTGAGGTAGGGGTTGTACCTTATTTCTTAATTTAATTTACGCCTTCGTAAATAAATTATTGGACCGCTTGTTATCATTAACATGGGAGGGGATCGGACCGCACAAACACGGTCGATCCTCCTCCCAAACCTTGTTGTTGGATTTTTACTCGTGGTTCGAAGAAGAGGCGGAGCGGTGCCGTGACACCGCGCTTGGACGCAAGGGGTTCATGGGAGTGCGCAAGATTGATGCGCCACTCCGGACGACGAGGGCCGTGGTGGTCTCCCACGGCCGGATTGACCAAGCCGCCGGAGCAATGAGGCGCGGCCCGTTGGCCGCGGCGGAGTAAAGGAAGTGCGACCGTTGGATGCAACGCCGCCGCGCCGCATCGGTGGAGATGTGCGTGCGGAGTACGGAGACCGTGTAGCCGACTGAGACCTGACGACTGCTTGACCGACTCGACTCGGAGTGAGTCGACTAGCCCAGTGGACGGAGCGCCTGGTATTTGGCGGCAGACCCACGGCGGACGGAGCGCCTGGTAGTTGGCAGCAAACCCGCGGTACTCGACAGGAGGAGTACCTCAGTAGGCTATTTGGGTGAGCGCCCAGTAGTTGGCAGCAGACCCTCAGCGGACGGAGCGCCCAGTAGTTGGCAGCAGACCCGCAGTACTCGACAGGAGGAGTACCTCAGCAGTCATAGGTTAGTGAGCAGTACCTCGGAGTCGTGACAGGACCACTGTACACTCCAGAGACGGAGCTCTTCAGCAGTTACGGTTTCGATAATAAAAACCCAGGTTTGAGCTGAGTCAATGATCTTTGTGTTTCCTCATGATTGAGATGGGTCGCTTGATAACTTAGGTATATGTATGGGCATATACCTCGGTAATAGTTATCTGTTGATTTCATAAACTTGTTATAAACTGTGTGAACTTGTACTGTTATCCTGTATGGATTTACTGTTTACTCTTCTTGTGGATTGGGTTGTTATTGGGCTCGGTGTTGGAGCCGAACGGAAATTGGTGACATAGGTATATGTATGGGCATATACCTAATCAATACTGGATGTTACTTTGTGATTGTATCTTCTTGTGGTTTATCCTTTGTGGATTTCAGGAGACCTTCGGGGGGTCTCGGGGTCCCTACTGAGTATCTTATACTCACCCCTGCACGGGCTATGCCCGCACTTCATTGTGTTGGTTGCAGACGACGGACAGCGCTGACTGCGGTTGAGGCTTACGGAGTAGGTCGGTACCCGAAGGAGGACCACTGGGCGGGACGTGCTCGGAGCGGACAGTTGGACCCGAGGAGTTGTGGAGCTATCTGTACCTACCCTTCAGGTAGGATCCGTGGTGGACGATCCAGAAGCTGAGCCATCTGTACCTACCCTTCAGGTAGGAATCGAGGAGGACGTCCCAGGAGCCGCTTGTACTTCAGTTGCTGTTTTCCCTTTCGAGTTGTACTTTACTTACAGTTGGGCTTGTATTTCCGGCCCCTTACTTCCGCTTGTTACTCTGAGGTGCTTGTTTACTTTATTAAGGCAATGCCTTCCCTTTTTACTGGGATTTTACGCCTTGGTGCTAGTCACCAGCCCCTGGCCTATGGAAGGCGGGCTTGGGGTAGTCACGGCACGGGCCCCGAGGGCGGGTCGTGACAGGGGTGGATTTTTTGGAGTACCTAGTGGGTATTGAGGATTTATAGGAGAGGATCCTTCATGGGTAGTTGATTCTTCTGGTGCATGTTTGGTGGCAACACAATAATATCTAGAAGAGAACATGGGAGAATCAGACTCAGATTCGTGCTCAGTACCCACATTTTTTTGTGCAGCCTTTGGTTTTAGATTTTAGGGATGTAAATCCCTAAGGTGGGGAGAATGTAAAATCTTAGAATTTCCATGTATTATTTTTATATATTATATGGAATTATTACGGGGCTAGAATTGAGATGATGTGTGATTCTAAGGTCCAATGTGCTCGGAAAAATTGCTTGAAAATATTAAAATATTAAATAACACGGGTGCACCGTTTTCCTAAAAAAAGTTGAATAACTTCTAAATATGTGCTCGAATTAGAAATATGTGGGCATCATTGCGTTCAAAGTAGCTACTTTACCTTAGGTGGGGCCTAACATCGACCGGCGTGAGTCGATTGTGAAATGTAATTTTTGGACATTTAAACAAATAAAATAAATAAATTTTATTTAATTTACTGTTACACAGTGATGCTGCAATGGTTTTATTTTTAATAAACCTTGTCCGAGAATTTAGGGTTATCGCTGTAACCCAAGAATTCCTCTAAAATCTAAAAAAGGAGCTCTCTCCAACAAATGTCGATGAATCAAGGATCAATGATGACACGACCTCCGTTCTTCATCAACAAAGGATCCAAACTCTATGTAGGGTAGTTGTTTCTTTTTGATTTTCCCCATTTTTGATTTATATGATGAACATGGACTAATCCCCAAATAGATTATCCCATAGATCGATCGTATATTGTGGGAAGAATTTTTTTGCGGGTTAAAAGGATTTGATTTAATCAATTTTCTAACCCAATTTCCTGGATCTTGATTTATGGCCAAGAATTATTGTCCAACGATGTTAAAACATTTTCTATGTGAATTTATCCCTCTGTTATGTGAATTCTTCTCATTTGGATCCTTGTGCTCATGGTTCGACATTGCTGGGAGGTTTTGAATGCGATCGGACCCCTGGATTGGAGGAAAACCAATAAAAAAGGTCAGATTTATATAGATTGGGTCCTAAGAAGCATGGATCTACAACCGCTTTGAAATCCGGACACCAGAGGTGGCCTGGTGGTCTATGGAAGGGACCAACAGCTGGAGAAGTGTGCGGTGGCTGGAGCGGCGGCGGCCGAAGGCGGTGGCATTTGGTGGTCAGTGGATCCTGTGGTGGTGGTGAGGCCTTGGGTAAGGCAGAAATGGTGGGCCAATCACATGGGATGTGGTGCGGAACCACATGGATCAGAGGGGCACGCGGTCAAGGTGGATCGTGTATGGTGAACCAGATTGGAACGTGTGCATGCGAGATGGACCAGAGGAGCCAGGCTACTTCAGCAGCCCAGAGGACCACAGGAAAGACTGGTTCAGCCTGTTCCGGGTCAGTCGGACCGGGTTAGGGAAGCCGGAATAGGTCAGGTCGGCCGGACAAGGTTGGGTCATCTGGCGGGTCAATCCAGGTTCGGCAGGTCGGATCGAACTCAAACCTAACCTTTTTATGAAAATGTCCATAACTTTCAAATTGTGTGTTTGTTTGATGAGTCTTTTTTAGTATTGAGACCCTTGTGATGAGACAATAATTTTGAGATACTATAAGGAAGTTTTGTGGAAATTTTCATATGAACTAATGGCTTGGGGATTAGGTTCCCTCGAAACAAGCACACTATGAGCGAAATACAATGGATGGATGTGACATTAAGACTATGTGACTTTGAGACTATGTGACTTTATGAGACTATGTGACTTACTGAGACTACATGTATTACTAAGACTATATGTATTTCCAATACTACATGTCTTATCAGGACTGAGTGTCTCATTGAGACTATGTGTCTTATTGATATTGGGTGTTTTTTGTATTACGTCAGATAATCCTATTTTTCATACTACAGACCAATACCTGTGTGAGATGACTGTGTATATTATTTGTGGTATACGTCATGTATTTCTTTGAGTTATACTTTGTGTATTTCTTTGTGATATACTTCATGTATTTATTTTTGGTATACTTAATGTATTTATTTGTGGTATACTTCATGTATTTCTTAGTGGTATTCCTTTGTGGTTTCGGGGTATCCTATTGAGTATTGTTTTACTCACCCCTAAATGGGATTTTCCCGCACATGTCGTGTTTTTTCAAACAATAAATGCTTTGATGGAGTCCTAGGTGGTCCTAGACCATGTGGTTATTAGAGAGACCAGATAGTCAAGGTGTGCTCATATGACTTCAAAAAACTATGCATTACCTTTCCCTTTAGGTAGGGTTTTCTATAGATGAGTTTCAAGAACTCATTCATTCACTTTTACAGACACTTTTTTTGGTGGTCTTGTATTCTAGACCTGTTTACTTTCCAATTTTATACTTTCATTCTCTATGTTTGGTATATTAATGTGTGCATTCATTGTTTACTTAGTGTTTTTATATTTCATCATTTTAGGCTTAGAGATGTGTGCGTGTGTACATATACCTAAAAAAATGCCTCCCATTTGTGGGATATGCCTACTCGGTGCTAGTCACTAGCCCCTGGCCAATTGGAGGAGGGATTGGGTTAGTCATGGTATGGGCCCCTCTGGGACGGGTCATGATAGGTTGAAAATTAACCAAGATGATATTTATTCTCTCATATGATGAGTATGACATCTGGGCCCTCAATTAAGAAAGACTAATGAACTGTAAAACCATACCAAGATAGTATATATGATGTGATTATCTATTGGGTGAGGGTCATGTAATGTTCTCATCCATAAATGTGAATGAAATATGATGTATTAATTCACAAGTTCAGTATATAATCAGAGAATCAAGAACACATGAGTTGGTTATATGGGATTAACATGATTCATGTCCCATGGTCACATGATGTCATGGAAAATGGGTTGTATAAAAATGCATTTATGTATATGATACTACTAGTGGAAACAGGCATAGAGATACATGTGTTTGATAGAGATAATTTTATTTCCCTTTATAGCATGAGTTTCATTGATTCTTTACTAGAGGCCACTCTCTTTTAAATTTATGAATTCAAGAATTCATAATTATTTTCAATGCTAAAAAGATATGTGGGGTCACACTTTGTGGTTGATTGAATGGGGATTGATTTTTACTTAGAGAGATTCTCTAAAAATGTTTTAGAGTTTATCAAAAGGGGGTTTTGGATGGGTATTCACAAGGTATTTCATATGATGTGATATAAGTTAGAGTTAATGATATCTTTGAAAAAAAAATTGGAAGATATCTAAAAGAATATTTAGATATAATTTCACACATTATTGTATATAATAAAATATATAATAAAAAATACTATGTCTATGAGGCTTTAGTGTAATTGGGAGATTGATAAATATGTTCTCTAAACCCTCATGCATATGATGTATGTTAGTCATATCATGTGTGAAGATATAGGATATCATATAGAATGTTTTACATGATTAATATATATAATTTGGTCATATAATAATTTATGATATGTGGACATCTTATCTACTAACATGGCCTATACTTTTTTACCACATGGAATATCATAATGCACTAGTTTGTATCGTATGAAACTCAAGGCACTCTATGATTTTTTATGGAATTTGAATATTAAGAGATAACATTAAACAATCTCCCAATAACTATAATTGATTGAAATGTTTCATAAGATGAGTCTTTAGGTAGGTTTATTCATTCATACAATGAATGCATGAATTATTAAATGGAATATACTCAGGTGTTGTAATGCATGATTAAATTCATGGAACTCAGGGAGTGACCATGAGGGATTATAAAAGGGTCCACTACTATCGATGTAGTTTTTTAAACTAAAACTTGGTCATATCATTATTATTTTATACCAAATATCTCTTTTATATCCCTTCCTTAACCATGAGATATACTAGCATATCTTGGATGGAAGGATAATCTCACCCATTCAATGAGTGAAATGACTTTAACTCATGGATAGAGAATAGAGGGAGGAATCCTGTGATTTCTCCTTAATAATCTACATCAAGCACATTATATGAAGAACAAGTAGTGGCGTTTGTTGGTGTAACGTACATAAATTAGTTTCTTTATTTTATATTTAGAAAATGGTTTCAAGTTTCATGTATGATGTTCTTGTGATTTTGGGTTTCTAATTATTTTCACTATATTGATTAATAATTAGTGGATCATTAGAAACATGAAACCCAACACAAAATACATTTTCTCCCATTGTATTATTAACCCCAAAATGTTACTTTAACATAAAATTCTCCATATTTTATCTCTTAATCTGTAGCCTTTTACCTTACATACAAATGCAATAAAAAACTATGAACCATACCTAAAAATTTCAAGATTCAAATTATATCTTGAATAAATGAAATTCCATGCATTAATGTTTCATATTAAGATATTATTCTAAATAATAATAAAATTTTATAAACACAAAAAATTCAAAATTCAAAAAAACACACAAGATGAAAAATAAAAACAAAGAAATGAAAAATTAGGAAAAAAAGTATTGAACCTACAAAATTGAAATATTTGAAGGTACATATTGAAAATATATAGGAGAATAGATTTATTAGGATAATTATTTGACCTTGGTAGAAACTTATTTTGTTTTCAAAGAAGGAAGATGGCTATTAATCACTATTCATTTATCATCAGAATTAGAATCAAATGATAGTGAAGAATAAATACCATATACCTTACATAAATGATTGATTTGGTCAACCTAAGGGTGATAAGTGATGTTTAAAGATTTACTTGAAATGAGTATATCATCTATTGAAGGTAAAGGTGTAATTCATCCTGAATATGGATTTCTAATGTTGGTATTGACACTTTTAGTTTTTAATAATGTCATTTGGGGTTACTAATACTCCTATGTTTATTATGGATTTGACGAATTATATTTTCCAATCATATATTGAAACATTTATTAGAGTGTTTGAATGAAATATTAATTTATTCAAGATCATAATCAAACCATGGAAGTCATATAGAAATAATTTTAGAGACTTTTTGGGGACATAAGTCATACACTAAGTTTTCTAAGTTCCAATTTTGGATCCAAAAAATTAAGTTATTGGGGAATGTTGTATCAAAGGGAGGAATCTTTCTTAATATTGATAAATTCAATGTTGAGGTATATTACGAAACACCTAATAAAATTTTCAAGATTTTAAGATTTTTTTGGTTTTTTTGATATTAATGAAATTTTATATATGATTTTTCGAAGTTGAAATTTATTATTATTACATTGAATTAAAATAATGTAATTTTTTTATTAGGATGAGAAGTTCCATGAGTATTTTAATGAAATATATAGAAGACTAAACTTAACTCCAATGTCATTATTACCTAAACTTGGTTATAGATTCATGGTTCATTATGATACATTAGGAATGCGGTAGGGATGTTTTCTCATGTAAGGGGGTAATGTGGTGTTGTATGGGTCAAGAAAGTTTTGACCATTTGAGAAGAACCATTTTACACATGAATTGAAATTTACTATGTTTATTCTTACTATGAAAATATAAGTACGTTACTTATTTCATTAGAGATTAATAGTGTGTTTAGATCCTAAAAGTTTGAAGTAAATGTTTTAAAAAAACATGAAATTAAGGGAATAAATGATATTTTAACATCTTCAAAAAAATATATATTGATTTATGTTATACAATTGGAAAGGGGAATGTTTTTGAAAATTCCTTGAGTTAAAAGTCTCTATCATGACCCACCCCCACCGGAACACATTTTGGGTCAAAATTTAAGGTAAGACTGACACATGACTTCTACCTTCAATAGACCATGGGTAGAGTATGATAACTGATGCTTAAAAATGCATGATTGTGAGGCAATACCCACATAATCCCTAGAATAATGAAACAAAACCTATGATCAACTCTAAATAATTTTCCATTCCAGAAATAAATTTTCATAACTCAAATGTAACTTATATTCCAAATACATAATCACTATAAAATATATATATGAATGGAAGAGCTCCTAAAACTCTAAAACACCATCCATTCAAACTTCCTAAATAGAAGCTCCTATATCCCTCAGACTATCTATAAAACACTCAGAAAACTATGGGGATGAGTGCTTGGGAGAACTCGGTAAGATCATATTTCTAAATACTTCACCATCCAAGTGAAATAATTATAAGAGTGTATAAAAGAGTGGTAACAACCAATTAAAAAATTAACCATAAATAAAATCAGGATAAACATAAGAATATAATTCATCAAAATCATTTTAACACTAAGACTACCACAACTTCCTCATTTTCCTACAACATCCCAAACTATTCACTAATTAGTATCTCATTCTAGCTATAAATATAACCATGGTTTCAAAATTATAAATTATCATTGATATAATAGAAATATCATTATTTCTATAACATCATAAAAATAATTTAATGAAAAAAAGAGACTATAAATTTACCACCACTCTTACTTTCCAATTCAGATCCATTCCACCTCGAACCTGTAGTGATTTAGAAGTACTATGTCTCTACTTCTAACTAGAAACATGATCATAGAACAATATAACAAAATCATCAACTATATCTCCCTATCACAATCGACCATCATACCTTATACCCACACACAACATCTTTACATCCATAATTACGAATCCTACACCATATATTACACCACCATATATTCATATTTCATAGCAATATTTTGTTAATTTAACATAAACATGAAAAATATAAACCCCATTCCCTCCTCCTTATATATACATCCCCCATAAATCTCTCATCATAATCACAGCCTCTTCATTGTATTAGGGTATTATAAACATGAAATACATATACCACATTCCCTCTTCCTACCATGCACGACCCCCACCATGTATAACATTCTTCATCACATCATCATACCATCATTATCACAACATCATCATTTTCATTTTTTTCCACTAGAAATCACATCCCATGCATCATAACCCTAGGTTATTACAACAAATATGTGTGTGTGTGTGTGTGTTTCTACTATGATCTATCATATCCCATATATGTATACCTAGCATAAACCATCATCGATCATGAAATTTCAACATGTCATCCCCTTTTTCTATAACATATCCCCACAACCACTTTTTCAATATAAAAAAAATAATAACATAGTAAACACACACCAAAACACTGCTTCCACAATAAATCATCACTGATAACATAACTGATAATGTTGGGAAAATAAATCCACACAATAAAAACTTCACATTTTAAAATTATTTATAATTCCACCATCACTATTTACCAACATCATTGTGTTTATTATGTCATATGATTAATAATATTTAATATCAAACTATTCATTAACCACTTCTCATTTCAAACCATTCATTCATATTTGATCGCATTTACTTCATTCATAATAATTTTACATCCACATTCCATTCCATTCATTTCTACTTAGTTTTTACAACACATTAATCATTTTATCAAAAAAAACATTCAGTTTCCAATTTACTTTTTAACCCGTCATTTTTTTTATTCAACACCATCTTATTCCCCTCAGAACTAAACACAACAAACACACCCCTTATCCCTTATTTAATCAGCCACACAACTCACCAAACAAACCACCATATCTATATTAATAAAATAAACAAGAATGACCACCCATGACAGTGCTTGGATAATAAAGAAAACAAAATAACTCCCCACAAACAAATAGACAAACCCAATCTACTAGTGAAACCAAAACAACAAGGAATCAACTCCCACAACCTTCCCATCATCAATATTTCAAGATATTTTTAACTGAACATATTTATTAATACTATATTGGGATACCACTTTCATCCCCATTCACATTATATGAAAGAAATATTCCTTAAATCCATGAATATGTTCACATATATATATATGATATATATATATATGAGGTGTGTTTTTTTTCATGAAAATTTATATTTTCATTCATTATGGGTATATAGTTTATACTTCTTGTGATAGGAGTTATTGTTTGTACAATTTAATCAATCAAATGACTATCATTTAATTTATCATTTCATTTGATGAACTTTTTTTCAGTAAATATATATGATGCATTTATACTAGCCAAGTTATTTATTCATTCATTTCAACGCATGAATAAATGAGATAGTAATTAAGGATTGTCCTTGATTACCTATATAAACTACTTCCATGTGATGAAAGTAATGTTTATGATTCCATGTAATCTTGGATGAAAATCCCTAAGTCTCGTATCTCTATTATTCTTCTTTATTTTCATATGATATTCTAACACATCCTGAATAGAAGAATAATCTCATCTAATCATTAGAAGATTCAATGCAGTCTATGGATACATTATAGTGGTGGTAAGATTTTGTTTTCAACTTTTTGATCTCTCTCAAACTCATCTGAAGGATTTCGAGAATGATGCAGGGGATATTCAGTTTAAGGTATGCAGATTTACCATAGTTCTACATTTTTGTTTTATGTGTAGTTTCATATTATCTTTCATGAAGATCTTTGGAAAAGAGGTTTTAATTTATTTTGTTTTTTCTAATAATTGTTGTTATACTCTAACAAAACCCTTCAATGGTATCAAAATAAAGGTTAAAGATTTAACATATTCTTGGTAAATATCACACATGAATAGTGAGGAAGTATGGATCTCCACTGAGAATCTCCATTGTGATAAAAAAGAGTTGTATGCCCAGAGAGTTGGGAAAATAGAGTCATTTGATAGGTTAAGATGGACGTCATGTTATATGTGTTCATATGAGGAATAGAGATTCCACCACTTTCAATGGTATCAAATGGAACCCATGATTTAGGTTTATGAAATAATGTATGTAAATGAAGAAGAAATGTGAAAATAGAGAATTTTTTAATAGGATTTCCAAAAAATTAGAAAAGGGTTTATCCTTATGTACTGAGCTATGTAAAGGTAACCCAAGACTTACACTTATGTAGTTGGGACGTATAAAGATAACCAAATATTTACCCTTACACAAAGTGGTCTATAAAAGGGTCATCTCACCTTACTCTTATATATATCTATCCACATAAGGGTTATGTAATCTTACCCATACACGTAAATGGTTACATAAGGGTATGATATGGTTTACCCTTACTTGAAATGTTGGTACGTAAGGGTAATCAAGTTTTTCCTAAATTTGTATAAAGTTAAGACTTGATGTACCCTTATGAAACATATTCTATGTAAGGTTCATGGGTATTTAAACTTATGTAGAAGATCTACATAAGGGTATAAGAAGGATAAAATTGCACAGAATAGGTATTTTTCATAAGAGTAATCAATTTTTTTAAATGTTAAAAAAAGTTTTTAACAATTAAAATAATTTAGATGTTTTTTAAAATGTTTATAAATCATAATAAAAGTTATTTTGAGGGTATTTAATTTATAATTAATTAATTAATTATAAATTGTTTATAATTAGATTAAATAAATTTCTATGAAACATTTATATTCCCAAATATTAAAGGTTAATATTTGAAATACCTTTTAACCAATTATATGATATTTATTATGATCTATAAATAAAAGTGTTTATTTAAAGATCATAAGAAAAATAATTTATAAAGGGTTATAAATTATGAAATAAGGCTAAAATATTAAATGCTTATATTTAAATTATAAATTTTTCATAATTAAAAATTTTGAATTGTTCAAAATAGAAGAGGCATTATTTAAATATTATTTAATCCACATAAAAATTATTTTTATGATTGATATGATCAAGGTTTAAATAATGATTAAATATGTGATATTAGATTATGTAAAATGTTTACATTATAGAAATTGAATTATAAATTGTTTATTGTTCATAAGATATCATATATTTATAATGGAAATTATATATACTGATATATATGAAAGAGTTCATATTAGAGTGAATAAAAAAAATTATATTCATAATTATGAAATGTCCATAATGTTAAAGCTAAAAATTTATAAAATGTTTATAATTATATTTTATTTATGATTTTTTCATAAATGTTTTTCTCATTCTTAAATATTTGAATTGTTCATTTATTTAAAAGTTTATTCCCTGCTATATTCATATTTAGTAAATTGCTTAAGAAATATGAATATTGTGTATACTTAAGTTTAATTATTAACCTTCTTCTAGATAGATCCTTGACTTACATGCTAGGAATGTCTCTATAATGAACTTAGTTTTTCATCTACCTTGAACTCAACTTTTAATTGAAGTTATTAGGTTGAATTTATTTTTTGAATATAGTTTGTATAGATTAAGTAGTATAGATGTTATAAATGTTATTCTCTCTTGGGTAAAGTATCCCCAGCTAGAGGGACTTAGGGTCAGACTACCTACCTACCTTCGGGCTCATTCCTTGTCTAGGATAGTGAATGAGGTTGGTTATCTGTCGTTCTGGGATTACTCATGTAGAGATTATAAATTTAATATAATTATAATCCTTTATATGAAGTGTTCATGTACCTTATGCATATGATGCATATTATATATTTATAAATATGTTTGAGTTCTATTTTTTGGGTAAGTAACACAAACTTGTCGATTGTATAAAGAGTTACATATCAATATGGTTTGAATATATTGATTTGGTGGAGGGAATATTATTTTAAACTAAATTACTAGAAAAATGCATACATAAAATGGAATAACATAAGATAAGATGGTGAGATGAAATCCCCTTCAAATACTAAGTGTTGGGTTCCTTCCAAAGTAGCACTTGTTAAGGCCTCAATCATCTAACCAAGTAGTTTCATGCCAAAGTGGGGTGCCTTTGGATTATCTTGTGTAAGAAAATAAATTAATGAGTAATAGTAGATCATCCTTTATTAGTTTCATTACAAAGTAGTCTTCCCCTGGATTGTCTTGTGATTGGATCATTTTTTACATTTTCTTTGGGTTACACTATCTAGGAAACCCCAAGTGTTAGAACACTAGAGGAATAAATATGTGCTTATCCATATGATGGGTTCTATAAATATTTTTCTGCTCAACTATCCAAGAGTCATATATGATATTATTAGGTTGATGTACTACCTAAATAACTTAATAAAAGTTTTTAAGAAATATTGGTGATTTAAAAAAAGTTCTTAAGGAAAAAATTTATGTGTCATAATAGTTCCTTCCTTGGTAACCAAGTGTTGAAATTTTTCAACAGGTTAATCTATATGCTAATATAAGCACAAAGTGATTCATTTAAGGATTCAAATGCATTAAATGAGAAATTACCAAATAAATCCTAGTCTTTACTCATTTAATCAATATGATTGGGTATATTGATTTTAGTCTCCTATACTCAATATGATTGGGGGATTAAAATGATATTCAATATTATTTTATATTTTAAATGAATTGGTGAGACTAAAAGTTTCATTAAAACTTTATTGGTTATAGAAATTAATTCTCTAACATTATTTAATAAAGAATAAAATGGTTTGTTAGGGAATTAATACTATTTTCATTTAAATAAATTTTCTAAAAAAGTGAATGAATTCAAGAAAATTTTAACTTATATTCTCAAAGTGTTGAAAATAGGTGAACTCGGCATATGATGTCTAGATTCTGGCATTGTATGGATAGTAAAACTGGGTAAAATTTTAAACTAAAACAATAAAACTTAGTTGAAAAGTTCAATATTAATTATGTAATAATCCAGTCAAGGTTATTAAAACCTATGGTTTTCAAGAAGGAATATTAATAATTCAATATTATTGAATTATCCAAGATATATACCTAAATAAGTTTATGAATATCCATAGAATATCCATGTTAGGTATGAATGATATAGAAATAAATTATTTAATTTTGAAAAGTATGTGATACTAAATATATATATTACAAAGTTTTTTAAATATACAGGAGTTAAAAAACAATGGAATAATTGATTGAGTTTGTAGTTTATATTCATGAGATGAAGTAAATAGTTACTACATTGAGGATTTGAATATAAAGGATTTTATCAATCTCAAATGAGTCTAATTAAAATATGTGTATCATCATCTCATTTCCCTTATGTGATAATAGAATTTTTTCAATTACAAAGGGTTACTATTAACAACCTGAGATGATTTATTATATATACATGGTTTATGATTCATAAATTTACATAACATGTTTTGAGAAGAAGATTTTGATAAAATTGTTTATCTGGGATAAATTTTTTATCAATATTTTTATTAAAATATGATGAAATTTATTACCACCCTCCATAAATGATATATTTTAATAAAATATCCTTTTTGTAAAAGGTAATGATCCTAACACATATAATACCATATGTGATATAGAAACAATAGTTAATTTGTTTTATATTCCCACTGAAAGGAAATGAATGTTATTTCCTAACACAAAAGGGTTTGTGTATCTTAGCAATATATTTTGAAAATAATATAACATCTAAGAAACTAATGGGAGTATATATAAACTTATAGAATTTCAAAATTAATAAATAAAGAATGGAAAAAATCTTAATTTATTTTCACTTAATATCATAAAGTGTTTTTCACTTTATCCTAAAAGAGTTTAGGAGGACCATGAAAAAAATAATTTAAATAATTACATTATTTATAGGGAAAAAGGTTGATGTAATAATGTTCCAAGTATGATGGTGATGAAATTAAAAAGTTTCTAAATATATAACATAAGTTGGCATCATAACATTTGATGTTGTGAAATTAATATATTTGAATATGTTTAAGAATTTAAGTATTTGAGAATATGATTCCTAAGTCTCACCATTATTAAAACTATCTCACTTCAAAGATTTTTCTCACTAAAGAATTTAGTAGGGGATTTTTATTAGATGGTCACATAGAGATGTGATAGGAATTACATATGATGTAATAATAAAATAAAAACTAGAAAGTGTAGTAGACATAAGGATGATATGATAGTTTATTATATATGATATGATCAACCAGTTCTTATGTTGGTTTTGTTAAATATTCTTAAGGAGTTTAATAATACTAAAATGTATCATATTAAAGGAAAACTTCATTTTATAATTATTTAATTTTTTCTATGTAAATGTATATATAGAAATACATTTCATGAAGTGTAATGATAATTAACCTCTCAAAATATGCCTTTGAGTTTATCCCTAACTAATGTTCATCGTTGAGTATTATTGGTTATGAATGAATGTCATGGTTTTTATGAGTAGGGTTTTTTTATAGAGATATAGAATATGATCATGAGGCAAAAAAAATATGATTCTTCGTGTGCATTGGATGACCTACTAAGTATACCACATGGAGTGTCATATAGTTTTTTTGGTATACTAGGGGTGCATGAATCATATATGAGTCCCCACTAACCAAGGTTGGTGATATACCTAGCATGAGAACCTTCATAATTTGATACCCTACTTATGAAAGTCTACCTATTGACTTAGATAATATTGGGGTGGTTGGGTATGTTTTTGATCATGTCATTGGTTGAGGGTTAACTAATTTGGAATTTTTATTCTCGTATGATGAGTAAGACATTTGGGCCATCGATTGTGATAGAATATGGGAGTGTGCAGCTGGAACTTGATGTTATATATCTATATAGATAAGGGGAATGTTATGTGATTATCCTTAAGGATATAAACTAAAAAATATTCCTTTAATAGTGTTAGAAATGGATTTTATCAGTGCTAGAAATGGCTTTTATCAGCACTAGAAAAGTGTTGACTACATGAGCGAGGTTAAAAGTCATGGTATTTTATTAGCACTGGAAAGTGCTAATAATGGGGTCCTTTATTGGTGCTAAAAAAATCACTGATAAATGGGACATTTATTAGTGATTTTAAAAGTGGTGATAAAGGATCCATTTATTAGTGTTTTCATTTAGAACTGCTAAAGGCACCATTTATCGGCACTTATAAAAGCACTAATAGAGGGAATTTTATCAATTCTTATAGAATAGATAATAAATTATACCTTTATCAGTGCTTTTAAAATCACAAATAAAGGATCTTTTATCAGATCTCATAGAATCACTGATAAAGTATACCTTTATCATCACTTTTAAAAGCATTGATAAAGGGTCATACTATAGTGTGTTGTAACAACACACTACAGCACCACTGCAATGTGTTGTAACAGCACACTATGGCACCAGAAACACACAAGATATCAACAAAAACAAGTCCCAATACAGGACTTAAATGATATTAGATTTACAAAAAAAATACAAGAAAAACACTATATTATAGGCATTTCAAACATTAGTTTATACAATTAGATAAATACAAATTATTACATACATTCAAAAACATCAATGTTCCTTTGTGTTTTAATCCTAACTCAAATCATGATATTTCTGAATATACCACCCCTAATCAACAAAAACAAAGCACATGTATTAGAAAATAATTATTATTTTAGTAATAATATAAAAAATTAAATTAACAAAAAGTGTTAATTTTACTAAAATTGATGTCAATTTTAAATAAAAAAACTCACTTTGAGCCATACCGGTCACACCGTACATCATATTGAGGTGTGGCTAATTCCAACACATCTCAAATTACTTTTTGATTGTTTTCCTAAATTATCAAAAAAAATATGAATGTTTTTTCTCATTTTTGAGTATGTTAGTTGTCTTTTTTACTAAAATATCATTTTAAACTGGAAACATGAACTTTTGACTCATTTCAATCACATCGTGTATCAGTTTGATGTAAAATTGATCCCAACATTCCAAAAATGAAATATGAATTTTTTTCATAAATTATCAAGAAAATATGATCATGTTTTATTGGTATTCATTGAGTGACACTTTTTGAACTAAAATGTCAATTTTAAATTGATAACGAACACTTTGACTCATACTGGCACATCATATACCGGATTGAGGTTCAGATGATTCCTAAATATTAAAAATGACTTATGGATCATTATCATAAAGTATCAAAACAGTTTGAATTTTTTTGCTCAGTTTTGAGTAGGATAGTTGTCAATTTTACTAAAATTGGTGCTAATTTTAAATAAAAAGACGTGCTTTGAGTCATACTAGTCACACCGTGAGTCGGGTTGAGGTGTAGCTTATTCCTATACATCTCAAATGACTTATGGATCATTGTACTAAAGTATCAATGAAATATTAATGTTTTTTCTTGGTTTTTAGTATGTCACTTTTCTTTTTTACTAAAATGTATTTTTAAAATTGAAACATGCACTTTGACTCATACCAATCACATTATGTATTGGATTGAGGTGTGGTTGATTCCTACACATCAAAAATGACTTATAGATCATTTTATTAAATTATTTAAACCATTTGAATGTTTTTTCTCAGTTTTGAGTAAGTCAGTTTCCCTTTTTACTAAAATATATGTCAATTTTAAACAAAAAAATGCATTTTAAGTCATAACGATCACACTGTGCATATAATTGAGGTATGATAGATTTCTGCACATCTCAAATCACTTATGGATCATTTTAAAAAAGTATCAAAATAATATGAATGTTTTTCTTCAGTTTTGAGTAGGTCAATTTGTTTTTTTACTAAAATTGATGTCAATTTTAAATAAAGATGCACTTAGAGTCATACCGGTCACACCGTGCATTGGATTGAGGTGAAGATGATTCCTACATGTTCTAAATCACATATGGATTGTTTTTATGAATTATCAAAACAATCTGAATGTTTTTTCTCAGTTTTGAGTATGTTACTTGTCTTTTTTAATAAAATTTCACTTTAAATTTGAAACACACAATTTGACTCATACTGATCACATTGTGAATTGGTTTGACTTGAGACTAATTCCTATATGTCAAAATTGATTTATGAATCGATGCTTTAAATTATCAAGAAATCCAAGTGTGTTTTATAGGTTTCAAATGAATGACACTTTTTAAAGTCAAATGTAGATTTTAAAATGATAAGGGACACATTGAATCATATCAGACACGTCGTGTATCAGATTGAGGTGTGATTGATTCTTACACATCACAAATGACTTATGGATCATTTTCTTAAATTATCAAAGTTATATGAACCTGTTTTCTCAGTTTTGAGTATGTAAGTTGTCTTTTTTACTAAAATTAATAATAATTTAAATATAAAGAAGTACATGGATTCATACCTGTCACATCGTGTGTCAAATTGAGGTGTGGATGATTCCTACACATCCGAAAGTCTCAAAAAAATCTTAACTATCAATGTTACCACAATTTCCATTGAATTTACTTGTCGAACTGCCAACACTGCATGAACAACCTTGAACAAACCACCATAACTTGAAAAAATAATCTACCTATATAAGAAAGAAATTATATGATTAATACTAAAAAGAAATAAATTAAACATAAATATGAAATAATAAATTAATTATATGGATAATGATTTTACTATTAAAATATCAAGATTACCTCTATGATTGAGCAGTGGAGGGAACATAAAGGAAAGAGATAAATTTCAACACTGTAGGGGTGAAAGGTTTTGAGGGATAAGAAATATGTGGAAGTTTTGGTGTATAAAGGCATGAAATATGGATAGATCACCTCAACTCGAACAAACGAATCCACCAATATAAGAAAACAATAATTATTTGAGTAATACTAAAAAGAAATAAATTAAACATAAATATGAAATAATACATTAATTCTATAGACAATGATTTTACTATGAAAACATCAAGATTGCCTCTGTAATTGAGTAGAGGCAGCATCGTTGCTCTTCCTATAAATGAAGTGGAGAGAACTTGGAAGAAATTGATATATGAAACACTTCAGGGGTGAAAAGGTTTTTAGGGATAAGAATAATGTGGAAGT
The DNA here is from genome assembly GCA_963277665.1 of Viscum album. NCBI lineage: Eukaryota > Viridiplantae > Streptophyta > Magnoliopsida > Santalales > Viscaceae > Viscum > Viscum album. The sequence continues at coordinate 209,550,002 of OY728166.1, forward strand.
TTTGGTGCAGAAAGGCATGATAGATGGATAGACCACCCCAAATCAATCAAAAGAACCCACCTGTATATGAAAACAATTATTATGTGAGTAATACTAAAAAGAAATAAATTAAACATAAATATGAAAAAAAAATCTATAGAAAATTATTTTACTGTGAAAAAAATCAAGATTACCTCTATAATTTAGTAGAGGTTGTTTTATATCTCTTACAGAAAAAGCAGTGGAGCGAACATGAAATAAAGTGATAAATGCAACATTGTATGGGTGAAAATGTTTTGAGGGAGAAGAAGTATGTGAAAGTTTTAGTGCAGAAAGGCATTAAAGATGGAAAGACCACCCCAACTCGAATAAAATAATCCACCTATATTATAAAAAATTATTATGTGAGTGATACTAAAAATAAATAAATTAAACAAAAATATGAAACTATACCTTGATTTTGTGGACAATGATTTTACTGTGAAAACATCAAGATTACCTCTGTGATTGAGAAGAGAAAACATCATTTCTCTTCTTGCAAAGGCATGAAATATGGACATAAATCTTCTAAAATAAATTAATTATACAAGGAATAATGAAAATTAAATCAATGTTTCACTATATAATTTTTTGTTAAAATAGAGAAAGTATATCATAACATTACCTTTATATATTTCGAAAGGGTTTCCTTCATTATAGTTCGTTATTATAGGATATTGGTAACATCATCACGCTTAGAAGACATTTTTAATATGATTATTCAAACATTTAATTTATATTATGTTAATACAGTAGAGAACATATAATATTATGAGGAAAAACATAATATATTAAAAACACTTTTACCTTCTCATTGAACTCTCTTTTTTCTAAAGGTTTTAAGGATTTGGTTCATCTATCAAGAATAAAAATCCCCTATTTTTGGTCCCCTATAATTTATAATACATTGTCTACATTGGGATTATCATGAACTGGTTGTGATGTCCCAATGAAAGGGCCATCCTCGGTTTAATTTTCATCTGACTCAACATTTTTTTAGTCGCCCGCAGACAATCAACCAATTATTTTTTGTTGGATCAGAGACATAAAATACGTGCACTACTTGTGATTCCATTATGAACGGGTCATATTTTTCCCCTTCCACACTAAAATTCACCTTTACAAAACCTATAATGGACCAGACATCTTTGGTCCATTCCTTTGCTGAAATCTGGTGTTTGAGGTGTTCTGGGTGGTCAAGGTGATTTATCCCCTACACTTTGCCAAATTTCCAAACTATTTCATGAAACTATGTCACGAAATGGTGTCACTTACTTTTACAAATTTCTAAACTATTTCATGAAACTGTGTCACGAAACGGTGTCACTTTCTTTTCCAAATTTCTAAACTGTTTTATGAAATTGTGTCACGAAACGGTGTCACTTCATTTTCCAAATTTCCAAGTTGTTTCATGAAACTGTTTCAAGAAACGGTGTCACTACATTTTCCAAATTTTCAAATTATTTCATAAAACTGTGTCAAAAAATGGTAGCACAAAAACCGTTTCATAGAAATGATATCATAGAAATGGTATCACATAAATTGTAGCACATAAACTATTTAATAGAAATGGTAGCACAGAAACTGTTTCATAGAAATGGTAGTAAAGAAATGGTAGCATAGAAACGGTGAGTCAGAAATGGTGAGTCAGAAACATGAGTCAGAAATGGTGAGATAGCTAACGGTGTCATGAACAGTGTTTCTAGAACTGTTTCATTTCCTTTTCCAAATTTCCAAATTTTTTCAAATTTCCCAATTTCACCCATTTAACGTTTTATTTGACAAAAAATGCATTCAAGGCCTTGTTTTAAGGTATTTAAGGCCAATTCAAAGCTCATAATTCCTATATTAATTTTACTAAGGCTCGGGATACCTTTACTTGATCAAAACACATGGTTTAATGTGATCTTCTTTTAATGGAAAATCCAATGTATTTTAAATTGTTGCTCCATTAAATATCTTAAATGGACAAGATAGCTTCCTCCCTTATTTATCCTCCTTGTTCCCTGGTGTGAGATTCTCAAAATCATACTTCCTTCCTATATGATTTGTTCATAGCTTTGTAGCCTTGGATCGTGTCTTCCCTAGAGTTTCTTCCTGCTGCATGCACACCCCCTATTTTGGTTCAACCAAGCAGTATCAATTAATCTTCGGTATAAGGTATGATCTACCATCATTCTTTGGGGTTCCTCTCCTTCTATTTCACATTTCCCTATTATTTCATGCTATATCCATTTTCCTAATGGATTTTTCTTGGGTGTTGGATGGTGTCTTGGTGTCTCTGCATCCTCAGGTGGATGCAGTCCTCCAGGAGAGATGATTGTGATATGTTTTGTTGGATTATTCTCATGCAAAGAGCATCAAAAACCGTTTGAGGTAGGGGATTCATGGATTATCTATTCTTTTACATGTAGTACTAGAGTTATCATGTTTTATCCACTGTATCATATTGTAATTGACGTAATAAATATTTTGACCGGATAAATAAATTAGTATTGATCGTATGTTATTGCCTCTTGTTTTGCTAGATGGTTTGATATCTTTGCTTGATTTGTTTAACATGTCATTCTTAATGGAAATTAGTAAAGAACATAAATTTGGAATTAATTGTAAATTAATTGGATAATGATATAGAGGTATGTTTTAAATATGGTTGTTGTTGTGGTAAACTATTGATAATCGAATGGATGCAGTTATGCATATTTAAATGAATCGGTTAATTCAAGATGGATTAAATAACCAGTTGGTTGATAAAAGATAATTCCTGTAAGGGTTATGATTTACCCTATTTCTTGTAAATTCCAAGATCCTTATGCTTAGATATGTGATTTCTCATTGTGTGTGAAGTCTAGATGCCTTGTTTAAGGTCCAATAGCCCAGTTGATATGATGTTTGTTTTCCTACAACTTTTTTTGTGATGTGATCCTGGATGGTTGTTGTGATATGTGGGGGAAAAGAGGCCCATTGTTTGTGGTAGAAGTTGACACCTAGAGTGGCGAGATGCATTGATTTATGCATGTGGGTGTTGGGGAGGACACTGAAGATGATGAAATGTGCCGTTTATTAAATGATTTGGTGCTTTCTTAATCTTTTTGGTTGTTTATCTACTTTACTTTCTCCACTACTCAAGGCAACTAGTCTTGCTTACCCTCCTTCCAAAGGGGCTAATATTCACAGGGTATTCCACGTGCTTTCCATTTTTAACTTCATAGGGGGGGGATGGGTCTATTCTCTTTCTATAGATGGAAAAGACATGACGGGTAGTTCATCTAATCACCGTGTTGAGACCCCTTGTGTTTGGTAGCTTAGAATGTTTTTCTAGAATACCTTGGAATATGGGAAAGTAATAATTCTATTAATAAATGATTGAATAAATGATGTTAACCCATGGTGTTGGGACTTAGTGTAATGAAATGATGAGGTTACAATTTAAAGTAATTGTGGATCTTATTTGGAATGTTAATGAAATGTAGTGTGGAATTGATAAAGGTTAATTAATGGTTAAAGAATTAATTAACATATAGTTAAACTGATAAAAAGGGATAAAATAATCCAATGTATCTCTTTAAATGGTTGTGTGCTTATAGGATACCTATTCTTAATAGTGGTAGTTGGGAGTCTGAGAGACATTAGCTGCAGTTGAGTCTAAGACAAGGTTATTCCCATAGTGTGGTTGTGATCTAATGTATATTTTGTACTTTTTGTGTTTCTATATGCTACTCTACCCCATTAGTTAGGGAAACTGACACCCTAGGGATTATGAGACCTAGGGGTGTTTTACACAACATTTAGATGGGAGGATGGATGGTTGACTACCCCCTTTGGTCTCGCTCTCTTTTCTTGGTAGTTACTTGTGTTGGTTGGCACTATGGTTAGTTCCCCATATATGCATGTAGAGGGATGTAATGGATTGTGGTTATTTACACACATATATTCTGGATATAGTTTCCTATGGACTACTATAGGTGTAATGTGTATATGCTATGATTTCTTAAGGATATTTACTCGGTGTATGGGCTATAATGGATTGAGGTATAATTCCTGACGTGTGATACATGTTATGTGAGCTGTGGTGGCTCCTTAAAACTACCTATTTACTTCGGTTATGTGGACTTAGTGGTTGTGTTGAACAAGGTGCATGTTGTGGTTCTTCATCCAGTTGTCTGTGGGGAATCCTTTTTGGAGATAGATGCTTAGGACATGTGATGTTGGGGAAAAGTGGAAAACCAGTGGGGAAGTGGTTGCAGGATACCCTTTTTTTTAATGTTGGGGTCGAAGCCTCAATTTATTATTTAAAGAAAAGACCTCTTTAGACTAGGTAGAGGGAGACCCATTACATAGCCCAAAGGTCCAAGGCCAAGTGGCCTGAATACAAGGTTTGAAAGCCCATTTATTGGCCCAAAGGACCCCTTGGTGAATAGTAATGCTACAGTACCTGCACTGCTACAGTACCACCACCGCTACTGTACCTTCTACAGTCCATCCGCAGCTACAGTTCTACCACTGCAACAGTTCTGCTACAGTACTACTACAGTAACCCAGAAAATCACCCCTGCTCGGATTTGATCCTGTGTCTTTTGGATTCCAATCAGGAGCCTATAAAATTAGGTTACAAGCTCGTTGGATAGTAGGGTACCCTTGATATTATTTATTATATTATATACTCTTGTATTCGATACTTAGTGAGAGTATCCATGGTGAGTCTAGGAACTTAGTATACCTGTTTAGGTGATGAGTTAGTTTCACTTATTTTTCACTGTGCTTTAGCATTCTTTCTTTACTTTTGTACGAGAGGCTCCGGGGAGGATCCTACTGAGTATACTATTATACTCACCCTACGAATATATAAACTATTTTTTCAGGTCACTTGGATAATTTTGGAGATCAGGATTGTTACTACTAGATTGGGGTTGCGTGAGCTATTTAGGCTTCGTAGTCATTTTCATTTTTACTTTCCTTTGGTACTTGCATTTTTTCATTTCAGTTTTAGTAGTTTTTGCATGAAATCACATACGTGTACTTGGGATTTATTTTGTATTGTAATATGAGTTGGAGTTGGTTGGTGTATGTATTGTGTCTCTATTCTTCATGTTTTCTCTTAGAGGGAAATGTATCCTATTTTGTGTGTTTATTATTCCCTCGGTGCTAGTCGCCAACCCGGGGCCTACTAGAGGCGGGACTCGGGGTTACTATCTATTTTCTCACATTATTGGCTCAGGAGGGGTACACCTTATGGGGAGGGGGTTGTGACAAAGTGGTATCAAATTCATGTTGAGGGATATGATAGAGTTTCATGTTAGTCATAGGTGAGGTTACATGGGTTGGTAGGGAAATAGTGTCAGTTAAGTTTAGCAAGTGATGTAAACACTGGAGACCAGCTGATACATAGGCGTTTAGGGCCCCCTATGATCTGATGCATCGACCTTTATGTTTACAGTGGCTACTAAATGAGGTGATACTGGTTTTAGGGTAGAGACCAAAGAAAGGATCATGCAATATTCTTCTTTGTGCATGTGTTTGAATGAGTATACCATGGGATAGGTTAATATAAAATTAATAAAATCAAAAAATTAATTAATTAATGTAGATTCTTCTATATTCTAGGTTTAGGAGCTCTAAATTTTTGTTATTTTGTAGGTATGGCTCTAGGTTGATGTCCTCATCATGTTTGCATAGAATATATCCAACATGCTTCACCAAAAGATCACCATAGGGAAGAGTTTGATGACGACGAAACTTGGAGAAGGACACTCCAAGAATTTTAGTGCCAGAGTCTCCAGAAGTATGAGGGCTTTGTTTTAGATGTAGTCATGGAAGACTAGTTGGAGGATGTTAAGATAGCATTCATTTTGATCTGTGCTCGGAAGGAGAACTGTGTGTCTTTTGTTGTGACGATGTTGTGTGGGGAAGTAATGTAGTGGTGTTTCTTGTTCCTCGAGGATCATGGGGAGTTAGAAATCTCATGGGGGGATTTTTGATACAAGTTTCGAGTCGAGTTTATTTCTTTGACCATGAAGGCATCTAGTTTCCAGGAGCTACACACCATTCAACAGGGGAGCCCTAGTGTTCGAGAGTTTGGAATTCATTTTAAAAACCTTTTACACTATGCTTTGGACCTATTTCTAGATGAGGAGGCCAGGTAAAGGTATTTTGAGGAGTCTTTGAATCCATATATCCAACGCCAAGTTACCTAATTTATTCTAAAGACATATAGTGCAGTGCTGGAAAGGGAATAAGTCATTTAGAATATGTTAGATAGAACTAGATCTTCATAAGGGGGGAGTCTTTAGGATTCCTCATGAATTAGAGTTGTGGTCTGGGGTTCCTGGTTTTCAGGGCATAAGAGTTTCTGTTTGGCCAAGGTAGGTCCCAACCCTCAGCATCTCGTTTCTATGGGGGTGGCGACTCTCAGGCATGTGCCAAGAGATCAGGTGATTTTTTTATGGAGGTTGTGGTCATAAGCAGCAAGAGTGCCTAACCTTTCAGAGTGGTCAGTGTGCACAGGGTGTTCCACTCCAGGTTCCTCCATTGAGGCAGTTTCAGATGAGGCATCAGCAGCAGGTTACACCAGATTTGGTTTAACAGAGAGAAAATGGAGAAGGTAGAGGATATCCTTGGGATGCTCCCCATCCTCAGAGAGCAGAGCGTGACTATGGTGTTGGTCATCATCGGGGTCAGAGAGGCTATGGGGGTGGTTGTGGTCAGCTTCATGCTTTAGCGTTGCCAATGCCAGGAAATCCAGACATTGTATGAGGTACCCTTTATTTGATTTCTACTTGGGTGTATACATTTTTTGATTTAGGAGTGATGCACTCCTTCATATCACCTTACCTTTTTCCATTCTGTGGGACTTGAGGTAGAGAGGCTTTCAGTGCCCTTGGCGTTGACTACTCCAATTGGAGGTCGAGCTGACTTCTTTAAAGTATGTAGAGACTATGAAATAGTGCTAGGGCAGCACCACTCTTGGGTAGATTTTCTATGTTTATATATACAACCATATGATTTCATCCTCAGCATGGATTGGTTGTATTCAGTTCAGGATATCATGGATTGCTTTAAGAGATTGGTGGTGTTCTTTGATGTTGATGGAGATCCAGTGGTGTTTATTGGTGAGTGATACCCTTGGATGGGTCAGAGGTGTGTTCTATCCTAATCATCCTTGATGGATGAGTTGATGCTGAGTTCTTCTGAGGTTTAGCAGTTGTCATTTCCTATGGTCATAGAAGAGTTCCCTAATGTATTTCTAGAAGAGGATGTATCATTACCCCCTCAATGAGAGATAGAGTTTGGGATTGAGCTACAACCATGAGTGTCTCCTATCTCTATATATCATTATAGGATAGACCATTAAAAGTTATGGGAGCTGCGTATATAGCTTGATATTCTATTACAGTGTGGTTTTATTTAGCTGAGTGTGTCATCGTGGGGTGTACCAGTTTTGTTCATGAAGAAGGCTAGCGGAAGTTTGCAGTTTTGTATCAATTATCATCACTTAAACAAAGTGAAAGTGAATAATCACTATCCTATTCAATGGATTGATGATTATTTTGATCAAATAAAGGGTGAAAGTTTGTTCTTGAAGATCGACTTGTGGTCAGGATATCATCATATGCGTGTGAAGGATGAGGATGTCCCGAATACTAATTTGTGTTGTTGTCATGGGAATTAAAAGTTTGTTGTAATTCCATTTGGTGTGACAAATGCTCGAGCTGTGTTCATGGGTTTGATGAACTCTATGTTCCATGAGTTCCTAGACAACTTATTGGTGGTTTTCATCAATGACATCCTTGTGTAATCCATATCTGAGAAGGATCATGCAGAGTATTTGCACACTGTTTTAGGAGTTCTTCGTCAATAGAAGCTATTTGGGAAGTTGTTAAAGTGTGTTTTTTGGTCTTGAGAAGTTTGTTTATTGGGTTATGTTGTATCTCAGTAGGGAGTAGCTATGGATCCATTGAATATAGAATAATTTTTGTCTTGGTCAGCCCCTAAGATAGTGGAAGAGGTGTGAAGTATCCTTGGTCTCGCAGGCTACTATAGGAGGTTCATAGATGATTTCTCTCGAATTGCGACTCCTATGACAGCATTGACCAAGAAGTATTAGGCATTCATGTGGATTGATTAGTTTTAGGTATCTTTTTAGTATCTAAAGAAGAAGTTGGTAAGTGCTTCAGTTCTTTTTCTTCCAGCATAGGGAGTTCAGTTTGATGTTTTCTGCAATGTTTTACATCCTAGGTTAGGTTGTGTTCTGATACAGCAGAGATTTGTCATTTCTTATAGGTCTTGGCAGTTGTGTCCCCATGAATCTAACTATTCCACCCATGATCTTGAGTTGGTGGTAGTGGTGTTTGCTCTGAAGTTTTGGAGGCATTACCTTATTGGAAAGTTCTTTTTAGTTTTCACCGATCATAAGAGCATGTGGTATGTTTTCTCTCAACATGACTTTAACTTGTGGTAACGTCATTGGATGGAGTTATTATAGTAATACGACTTTAAAATCTCATATACACTTGGAAAAGGGAATGTTTTAGCTGATGCACTGAGCAGAAAGTCACGTACTGATGTAGTGCATGAATCTGGTGATTCCTAGAGAGTGATGGAAGAACATTCAGCATTGAAAATAAATATGGGAGAAGTGGGGGGTAGAGAATTTCTTTTCTAGATGACGGTTCAGTCATCTCTAGTGTAGTAAGTGGAAGAGTCTCAGTTCAGGGATCAAGAGGTGGAGGTCTGGAGAGACCGAGTTGTTTGTGGTGAGGCCCCTGATGGTTGGTTTGAGGATGAACAACACCAAGTGTTATATCAAGGAAGGATTTTAATTCCTTTTTCTATGAATGAGATGGTTCTTATAGAGTTCCATAGTTCACCTTTAGTGGTACATCCTAGCGTGACAGAGATGTACCGATCCTTGAGGAGTCATTTTTGGTGGCCCGAGTGGAAGTGTGTAGTTGCGGATTTTGTGTCTCGATGTTTGGTCTTCTAGAAGATAAAGTCCAAGCACCATGTCCCTAGTGGTTTTATCCAACCTTTATATGTTCCTTAGTGGAAGTGAGAGGACATATCCATGGACTTTGTTACTAGTTTACCTCGAGCTCAGGGAGGCCATGATGCTATATGGGTGGTAGTGGATCATTTGATGAAATCATTCCACTTTATAGAGATCAAGGAGTCATGCTCAGTGGAAGTTTTTTCAAGGTAGTATCTGGAGAAGGTGGTGAGACTCCATGGAGTCCCAATGATGATTATTTCTAATTGATATCCTCGTTTTACCTCTATGGTGTAGAGAGGTATCCAGTATGCTTTCAGTTCTTAGCTATGCCTTAGCACTGCTTTTCATCCGCAGACAAATGGTCAGACAGAGCGAACCATCCAGACTCTTGAATACATGATGCGCTCTTGTGTCCTAGATTTTAGAGGTTCGTGTATGAGGCACTTACCCTTGGTGGAGTTCTCTTAAAAAAATATTTTACAATCCACCATCGGTATGGAACCATTTAAAGCCTTGTATGGACGACCTTTTCGTTATCTTTTGTGTTGGGCTTGGGTCAGAGAGTCGATAATTCTTGGGCTAGAACTGGTACAGAATATGACAGAGATGGTTCAGGTGATTTGCGAGAGGATTAAGGCAGCTTAGGATCGTAAGAATTCATAAACCGATTAAAGGAGGAGACTTTTAGAGTTTGATTTTGGGGATCACGTGTTTCTGAAGGTGACTCCCCATCGTGGGCAGTGAAGGTTTGGTCATGGGAGTAAGCTTTCTCCTCAGTTTTTTGGTCTTTGGAAGTGTTGTCTCATGTTGGAGTTATAGCGTATCGTGTAGCACTTCCCCCACAGATGATTTGGATACAAAATATTTTTCATGTGTCATGGCTTCGTTATTTTCTTTATGATGACTCTCACATCATCAATTGGGGAAAGATCGATGTTGATGATGATGCGACCTTCGAGGAGTAGCCTATGGAGATCCAGGACCACAAGGAGAAGGTGTTGTGTAAGCATTATATTACCTTGGTTTGTGTCTTGTGGTGACACAGTGGAGTGGAGGAGAGTACATGGGAACGTGAGTTATAGATATGTGATTAGTACCACAATTTGTTTGATGTTTAACACCTTTCATGTAACTATGTTTGTTTGTGATTGGATACCTTTCATTTTTATGAGATGGATTTCTTTTTTTGTTTTTGTGGCTTCCTCTCTTTTGAGAGGTATCTCATTGGGTGGTTGTTCAGACCCCTTTTCTGTTTCCTTTTAAGTTGGTTTTGAATTATCGTGGATGAGAATGTTTGATAGGTTTCTGATTTAATGGCCCAGACCTCTCTGGTCTATTACTATGCTGAAATCTGGTGTTTTAGGTGTTCTAGGAGGTTAAAGTGACTTATCCTCAACACTTTGCAAAATCTCCAATTTTTTTCATGAAACTGGGTCATGAAACCGTGTCACTTCCTTTTCCAAATTTCCAAACTATTTCATGAAACTATGTCATAAAATAGTGTCACTTCCTTTTCCAAATTCCCAAACTGTGTCACTAAATTGTGTTGTTTCCTTTTCCAAATTTCCAAACTTTTTCATGAAACCGTTTCACAAAATGGTGCAACGTACTCTTCCAAATTTCCAAACTCTATCACGAAATGGTAGCATAGAAACTATTTCACAGAAATGGTAGCAATGAATTGGTAGCACAGAAACTATTTCATAGAAATGGTGAGTAAAAATGATGAGTCAAAAACGGTGAGTCAGAAACAGTGAGTCAGAAATGGTGAGTCAGAAATGGTGAGTCAGAAACAGTGATTCAAAAATGGTGAGACAACTAATGGTGTTATGAACAGTGTTTCTAGAACTGTTTCATTTCCTTTTCCAAATTTCTATATTTTTCCAAATTTCTCAGTTTCACCCATTTAAAGTTTTCTTTGATGAAAAATACATTCAAGGCCTTGTTTTAAGGGATTTAAGGATAATTCAAAGCCCATAACTCCTATATTAAATTTCTTAAGGATCAGGATGCCTTTACTTGTTCAAACCACGTGGTTTAATGTGATCCTATTTTAATGGAAAATATAGCATATCTTAAACTGATGATCCGTTAAATCTTCTAAAGGGACGAGATATCTTCCTCCCTTGTTCTTCCTCCTTATTCCCTGGAGTGTGACACTCGAACCTTTCCTTCCTTCCTATAGGAGTCATGCATAGTGTTGTATCCTTGGATCATGTATTCCATGGAGTTTCTACGTACTACATGCGCACCCCCTATTTTGGTGAAACCAAGAAGTATCGATCAATCTTCGATATAAGGTATGATATACTTTCATTCTTTTGGTTTCCTCCCCTTATATTTCTCCTTTCCCTACTATGGAATTCTATCTCCATGTTCCTAATAGAGTTTTCTTGAGTGTTGGATGGTGTGGTGGTGTCTCTGCATCTTTGGATAGATGCAGTCCTCCATGAGAGGTGATCATGGTCTATTTTGTTAGACTATTCTTGTGCAAAGAACATAGAAAACCTTTTGAGATAGGGGATTCCAAGATTCTATATTATTTTACATGCATTAGTAGAGTGGTCATGTTTTATCCACTAGATCACATGGGAATTTTCATAATAAATATTTGAACTGGATAAATAAATTGGTATCAATTATATGTTATTTCCTCTTGTTTTTCTAGATAGTGTGATATCTATGCTTGATTTTTTTAACATGTTATTCTTGATAGAAATTGGTAAAGAATTTAAATATGGGATTAATTGTAAATTAATTAGACAATGATAAAGTGGCATGTTTTAAATATGGTTGTTATTGTGGTAAACTATTGATAATCGAATGGATGCAGTTATGAATATTTAAATGAACCCGATAATTTAAGATGTATTAAATAACTGATTGGTTGATAAAAGATAATTCTTGTAAGGGTTCTGAGTTACCCTCTTTCTTGTAATGTCCAAGATCCTTATGCTTGGAGCCATGAGTGCTCGTTGTGTGTGAAGGCTAGATGACTTGTTTAAGGGCCAAGAGCCCAGTTGATATGATGTTTGTTTTCCTGCCGCTTGTGTTGTGATGTGAGCCTGTATAGCTATTGTGATATGTGGGGGTAGGGAGGCCCATTGGTAGTGGCATTAGTTAATGCCTAGAGTGGAATGATGCATCAGTTTATGTATTTGGGTGTCAGGGAGGACACCATAAATAATGAAATGGGTTGGTTACTGAGTGATTGGGTTCTTGCTAAATATTGTTGGTTGTTTATATAATTTACTTTCTCCACTACTCAAGGTAGCTGGTCTTACTTACCCTCCTTCAAAAAAGGGGTGAAGATGCATGGGGTATGCCACATGATTTTCGTGTTTAGCTTATCAAGGGATCATGGGTCTACACTCCTACTATAGGTGGAAAAGACTTGATGGGTAGTTCATCTACTCACTATGTTGATCTGCCTTATGTTTGGAAGCTTAGAATGTTTTTCTAGAATTACTTGGAATATGGGAAAGTAATAATGTTGTTAATAAATGATTGAATAAATGATGTTAAACCATGGGGTTGGAACTTGGTGTAATGAAATGATGGTGTTACAATTTAAAAGAACTACAGATCTTAGTTGTAATTCTAATGAAATGTAATGTGGAATTGATAATGGTTAACTAATGGTTAAAGAATTAACTAATGTAATGTGAAACTAATAAAAAGGGATAAAGTAGTCCAATGTAGATTTTTAAATGGTTTTCTAATTATAGGATACCTAGTCTTAGCAGTGGCAGTCGGAAATCTGAGAGACATTAGCTGCAGTTGAGTCTAAGACTAGGTTATTCCCATAGTGTGGTTGTGATATATAGTATATTTGGTACTTTTTTGTGAGTCTATATGATAATCCACCCCGTCAGTTAGGTAAATTGACACCCCAAGGATTCTGAGCCCTGGGGGTGTTTTCCCCAACATTTTGGTGGGAGGATGGATGGCTGACTACCCCCTTTGGCCCTGCTCTCTTCTCTTGGTAGTTACTTATGCTGGTAGGAACTGCGGTTAGTTACCCATATATGTGTATAGAGGGATGTAATGGCTTGTGGTTATTCTCACACATATATATTGTATATATATTCCTATAGACTACTAGGTGTAACGTGTATAGGCTGTGATGGTTTGAGGATCCTTGATCAGTGTATGGGCTATAATGGATTGAGGTATAATTCCCAATATATGATACACGTTATGAAAGTTGTGTTGGATCCCAGAAACTACCCGGTTACTTTGTTTATGTAGAAATAGTGGTTGTGTTTCACAAGGTGTGTGTTTTGGAGCTTCACTTAGGTGTCTGTGAGAAATAATTTTTGAAGAGAGATGCTTAGGACGTGCGACGTTGGGGTAAAGTGGAAAACCAATGGGAAAGTGGTAGTGGGGTACCCTTGATATTCTTTGTTATATTATATACTATTGTATACAATACTTGGTGAGAGTATCCATAGTGAGGCTAGGAACTTATTATACCTATTTAGGTGATGAGTTAGTTTCACTTGTTGTTCACTATTCTTTAGCATTCCTTATTTACTTTTGAATGAGAAAATCCAGGGAGGATCCTACTGAGTATACTGTTATACTCATCCTATGTATATATAAACTATTTTTTAGGTCACTTGGATAAAGTTTGAGATCAGGTTGGTTACTACTAGCTTGGGGTTGCAGGAGCTGTTCAGGCTCCGTGGTCACTACTATTTTTTACTTTCCTTCGGTACTTGTAGTATTTTATTTCAGTTGTAGTAGTTTTTTTGCATGGCATTACATATGTGTACTTGGGATTTCATTTGTATTGTAGTATGATTTGGAGTTGGTTGGTGTATATCTTATCTATATCTTATGTATGTGTTCTCTTAGAGGGTAATGCCTCCCATTTTGTGTGTTTACTATACCCTCAGTGCTAGTCACCAACCCGGGGCCTATTAGAGGTGGGACACTGGGGGTTACTATCTCTCTTCTCACATTTTCGGACTAGGAGAACTACACCTTGTGGGCGGTCGTGACAAAACCCATTTCATAAACTTTCACTCCATTGATATTTTCAACCCATTTACAATGGAAAATTAGCACTTGAAATGTTTTATAATCCAACTCGTATATCTATTCGATAATGCTAAAATATGACATATTTGTATAAATTTTATTTTTATCCTTGAAACTAAATATGTTCATCACTTCATCCACATGTGTAACACCATTATTTTTCATCATACTGAATTCATCATGTTATTTTTCATAGAACTTATAACCATTGATTACAAAACTAGTGTAAGATATAACATTTTCATTCAGCCCTCTAGATATTCATTGAATTCATTCAACAAATGAATTTGTATTTTAATATAACTCCTTATAAATTTGATCTCTGAACCATCCTATAAACTATTTATTATGTATATTTTACATCCATCCTTCATCCCTTGATAGATTCAAACCTCTAAGAATTTATTTTTGGGCTTGAATGTATGGATCAACATCTTCACTATTATGTAATATGTAAAGGTGTGCTTTATTCTGCTCTTTCAAGGTAATTATAAAAACATCTCTTCCAAAAATACCTTTTTCTAGAAGGCGTTCACTATGAAGAGACTTTTGGAGACATATGCTTTCAACATATTATAGGTAATTGGTACATAATTCAATAGCTTCTTCAGCAATATATCATTCTTCGATACAACCTTATTTCCAACTTTGATTCTTGAAATACCCTTTCAAAATCACTATATATCGTTCAATAGGGTACATTAATATGTAATAGATGGGACAAAATATTTTAACCTATCTAACCAAGTGAATATCAAAGAATTATTGTGGTAAGAACATCTATAATTTACATAATATGAATGCTATATCCTTATTCATGATGGGAAACTTTATCGGGTTTACAACTTTACTGCATATGGATTTGAAAAAGAAGAAGATTCTGTTAATTTATGTTATACATTTTGATTCAGAATGTAATGGAAAGCAAGAGGCATTAAATCTTATATCAAAACATGACAGTCATGCGATTTTATTTCTTATAACTTAAAATTAGTCATTGATGCAACATTATTGATATTTAATGAATACCCTTTTGGAACTTCTATACTAGTAAGGAAAAATAAAAATTATAATTTTTTGTATAAGGATAGAGTGTAAGATACTAGAGGAAAAAAAGTCTGCCTTTTACCCTTCACCATTGCCAACTCTTCCCTTATCCCCATTTCAATCAAGTCCAACCTAGACTTAATGTCATCTTTCATTTTTCTAGGGACATTTAGTAACATTCCAATAACACTATCAAATACATTTTTTTCTACATGAATGACATCAAGAAAATGTCTGACATACAAAAAATTCCAATATGGTAATTCAAAGAAAATTGATCTCTTATTCTAACCTGATTTTGTAAGGTTTTTTTAAAATGGTTTACTAAAAAGAGTGTCAATATTTTTTGATTTATTGTACATTTTATTTCCCATTAATGAAGATGGTGTTATAACTTGTTTGATATTCCCATTTAATGTTGTCATCTAGGAATGGTATTTATGTCATCAAGGTAAAAATTTCTGATGCCCTAAAAACACAGTCTTCAAGGAATGTTTCAATTGAACAGAGTATGTGTGTTTTTCACAAATGGGACACCCCAAAATTCCTTTAATACTATAGCCTGATAAATTTCCATAAGCGTGGAAGTCATTTATCATTCCATAAAACATAGCCCTTAATGTGAATTCTTCACTTTTATGAGTATCATAAATTGTAACACCTATATCCCACATCAATTTCAGATCTTCTATTAATGGAGCCAAATAGACATCAATATCATTACTGGATTGCTTTGGTATATATATAAATAGATACAAGATAATGTATTTGTTCTTCATGCATAACAATGAGGGAAATATATAATTTATTAACATGATGTTCAATGTACTATGAGTATTAATCTGTACACTAAAAGGATTTATTCCATCTGTAGATAATACAAGAGGTGATTTTCTCAGCTCATTTCCAAATTTAGGAAACTCGTAATCAATATTCTTCCACTTAGGATAATCTGTTGGATGACGTAGGTTCTCATCCTTAATTATTGTATCTACATTCCATGTTTATTATCTCATAGTTTCCTAACATAAATATAGTCTTTTAAACCATGGAATGATAGGAAATTACTATATAGATTTTGAAGGATTTGATTAATTTTTCTTGTATCAATCTGTACCACACTTAGGGAATTTTATGAGTGATTCATGGTCCTTACAAAACAATATGAAATCATTTGTACATGCATGTATTTTTTTAGAGATCATTCCCATTGAACGTAACATTCGTTTAACACCATATGTTCGACATGGTAGTTCATTTTATTCTATTAGCATATCATTTAAGAGACCAAGTAATTATGTAATACTGGTGTCACTCCACCTGCTTCCATCTTTAAAATTATATAACTTCAATACAGCTGACAATGTTGTGTATTTATTAAAACCAATATATAATGGTTTCATAGAATTACTATTTAACTCCTCAAACAACTTCTAAAAATCATGAAGGTCATCTTCAATTTCCATTGTAATTTCTTTCATGCAATCTCTATCATCATTTAAAAATGTATTCATATCAAATGATTCATAAACCACAGTATCATTCCAATCGGTGTCCACATTTAGTTTTTTCTCATGTTTAGTCTAATATTTATAGCTTTGATATATTAAGTTTCAAATCAAATATTCTTCCAACTCTTATGGACATTTTTTTCTTGAATAACAACTATGTAAACATGGACAAAGGATTTTAGAAGAGTCGTTTGCATGCCCTCTTGAAAACTTGATGAACTCTTTAACTCTGTCTTTATACTCATTTTTAAAACTATTAGCATGCATCAATTTTTAATTCATATCTATCCTTTTGGGTTCATAAAAGATTAATTTTGTACAATATAAAAATAAATACACATAATATATTCATTATCAAAGGTGAAAGTTATAGAAAATTATAATAATGGAAACTCAACATATGATTATTTCAAAAAAATCAGTATGTTAAAGAAAATGGGTAATTGGATTTAAGAAAATAATTACTCCACTATGGAAGGTTTTATCCATTGAATTCATTCAAAGGTGAAAGTTATAGACAACTCATCCTCATCACCAAATCTCCCAGACATTTATCATTGAATTTTGTTGTTTGACACATCCTTCATCTTGTGTGGGCATGCACCTATGTTTCTTGAAATAATCTAAGAAGTAATCATCCATGGGATTAATAATGCTCAGAGTAGTACAAGAAACATAAAAAATATGGGGGATGAGTTTCATGTAACAAATTGCAATAATTTTTTTTGGGGGGTGAAGGTGATGAGGGTTATTTTTGTCTATAAAAGATATGGGGGATGCGTCTCAAGCAAAAAATTGCAATAATTTCTAATATATATATTTTTATTACTTCCATTATATTTTTTAGAACAATTGATGTAGAAACATAAGGAATTATTTCTTTTAAAATTAATGGTATATAAAATATTTAAAAACATCTCAAGACTCTGGGGATGTCATATCACCACATCGACCCATTCTAGGGATTCTAGGGAGGTTTTCACATCATATATATCCATATAAAGGATTCTAGAGAGGAAATATAATACATATTGACCCATCCTTGAGACTCTAGGGAGTTATATCAAGAACTTGGCATGAAGCAATAATACACATCAACAATATATATCACAAACACAGGAGAAAAAAGTATGAACCTTTTCAAAATCTATCCCATACACATTTAAATATATATATATAACATGGAATTTATAATGCACATAATTACAAAACAAATTCACATTTAAACATAATTTTTAATGAAAATAAATATAATCTCTTCTAAATTTGGAAATATAGAACCATAATTTGTGAATAAATAATTATAAAATCACCCTTACATTATAAGTTCTGAAAACACATATAAATTTATATAAAGATATATATTTACATATATATATATATATATATATATATATTCCCCCAGGGTCCAGCTTAGTTGGTAGCAGATTTGTAGGGTCTCGGAGAGGTCTCGGGTTCGATTCTCGCTGAGTTATTCCTTGTTGGTGTAGAGTAGGATTTTTATTGTATTTCTACCCCTCCCTGAACTGTTGTAATTACACACACATAGAGAGAGATATATATATATATATGTGTGTGTGTGTGTGTGTGTGTATTTATAAAATAAACTTAAATTGATAAAAATCTATGTAACTTTTATAGAATAATATCACAACATGGTAAAATAAATACAACCCCATACTAATTTTGAAAATAAAGATCCATTGAAAACAAATAAATATGGTATCACCCTTACAAAAGTTTCTCTTAAAATAAAACAATACAATTATTAGAAAATAAATTTTTAAGAAAAAACCCTTACACTAGAATATTAAAATAGAATTTAAATAAATAAATTTTCTTACATTAATTCCATAAAATAAGCCTTTGTTGTTGTTTTGCATCATCAAGAGACTGAGAATTGGTTTGTTAAATCAATTTTCTCATTCATTTAAGGTTTTTATATCCAAAAACTACACTATTTATATATTGGAATAAATATTTATTTAGTTTGTTTATCTGAGGACCAGAGGTGATTCTCTAAGATTTAAAAACAGTGAAAAATTTAAGCTTGTAGAGCAAGTTGGGGTATAAATGTAGACAACAGAAAAAATTGGTTCAAAATAGAAATTTAAAAATACAAAAAAAGGATATCCAAATCAGTAGTAAATAAAATAATGGATCATAAACAAATTATTCTATTAATAATCTAAAAGAAAAATACTATACAAGGACCGGACCACAAATAACTAATGACATCATAGAACAAGAAATCAAAAACAAAATGAAAAATACACAAAGAAAATTTCAAGGTCTACCTCTCTAGGTTGAAGAAAATCCACTTCAGAAACCATAACTGAAACTGAACACCAGATGTCGGATGATGTTCGAGAAATTGGATACAGTCAAGTGGTGTAATTCAAGCTTCGAATCACCAAGGAGGAGCGTTGTCAATGGGGGGATTTTGCAGAAATATTATGATGTCATGATGGGTTTCAAAATGATTATGGTTTTTTAAATAGATCGGGGCACTTTTATCAGAGCCTACAAATAAGCGCTCATAAAGAGTCCTTTTATCAGTGCTAAAATATTAAGTGCTGATAAAAAAATATTTATCAATGATTTTTTAGCACTAACAAAGGTAGGTCTTTATCAGCACTAAAGTTTTAACACTGATAAACATTGATTTTATCAGCACTTTTTTTAGCGTTGATAAAGCCTCATCTTAAACAGTGTGAAGAAAACATTAATAAAGGCCTACCTTTATCAGTGCTTATTACTTAAGCACTAGTAAAGGATTTATAATTATAATTATAAATAGAAAAATTATAAATATATATATATCTATACTTAATAAATATATATAAATATAAATATAGTAAATATATTCCTTTTTAAAAATATTTATTATAATTTTATAATTATTTTTTTATAATTATAGAAATATTTAAAAAAAATATTTATATCTAATTTTAAGTGCATGCATGAATATATGTTAAAAATGAGTGAGATTGAATAAATTAAAAATAATTACACTTTAACAATATTGAAAAGATATATAAGTTTTTTGTTTGTGTATTGTATATAAAAATGCATTAATTACATATATATATATATATATGAAATCAATATAACACACATTTGATCTATGTTAAGTTAAAAAATAAAATGACATTTAATTATATCCCCATTACACTAGGTAATTAATCAGTATTTTTAATTCATATTAATTTTTAATTATAAACCATTATTCACTAAATATATGACTATTTAATTTAAAGCGCATAAATATTTTGTAATATATAAATCATATTTATATACATTTATATATATCTATATATTTAATATATACAATTTATTAACATTAATTATCATAACTGTCTAATTAATAAAATGTTTAATATTTAATAATGTATAATCAATTTATTCATTTTTATCAATAATTATTTAATTAATAAAATTTGTAATATTTTTTTAATAAAATCATTTTTTATTTTTTATTTATTTAATTATTTAATTTTATTTATTGGTACCTTTATTAGTGGTAAAAGTAAAGTGTTGATAAAAGGTACCCTTTGCCAGCACTAAAAAAAGTGTTAATAAAGATTCCATTTATCAGTGGTAAAAAAGCTCTGATAAAAGGTTAAATTTATCATCTCTTTCTTTAGCACTGATAAAGATACCATTTATCAATGTTTTTTTATAGCACTGATAAATATCAGTGTTGTTAAACACAAGTTTTATAGTAGTTGATGAATGGAATGTTATATTTTCATCAATTAGATCAGTCTATAATCTATGAATTGAGGATAAATGAGTTGGATATATGGGATTTACATGCTATGTGTCCCATGGTCACTCAATGTCTTAGAAAAAGGTAAAATATGAGAATGCACATTAGAATATGATGTAGACTGGTGGATAAAAGTATAGAGATACATGTGTTTGATGGAGATCATGCTAGATCCCTTTATATATTGAGTAGCATTGATGCTTTTATAGATTCTTCTCTATGCTTACATATAAATGTCCAGAGAGTCATATTTTCTGTTAATGTTATAAATTCCCATAGGGTCACACTTTATGGTTGACTAAATGGGGATTTAGTTTGACTCATATAGATGATATAAAAGTGTTTTAGAGTTAATATAAAAGTGTTTTGGAAGGTTATTAACAAGTTATTTTATATGACGTGATACAAGGTGAAGTTAATGATAGATTTCCAAAATAGTTTTGAAAAATATCCAAAATATTTTTGGATATGATTTCATGAGTTACTGTATATAATATAATATAAGATGAAATGGAACAAAGTCTATAAGGCTTTAGGGAAAGTGAGAGATTTATGGAGATATGATCTAAATCCATGAATGTGTGTGTGTGTGAGGTGTATCATTTTGCATGAAAATTTATATTTTCATGAATTAGGGGTATATCATTTATATTGTATATGATAACAGTTATTGTTCAAGAAATTCAATTATCCACACAACTATCATTTAATGAAGCATTTCATTTGATGAAATAATTGGGAGTAAATTTATATGATGTATTTATACTAGCCATGGTATTTATTCATATGTTTCAACATATGAATAAATGAGACAGTAATTAAGGAACTTCCCTGATTTCCCATATAAACTACTTCCATATGATGATTGTGTTGTGTGTTCTTCCATGTAATCTTGGTCTAAACTCGCTGATACATCTAACTATTTTTTTCTTCCTTCTTTGTATATGATATGCTATCACATTTTGAATGGAATAATTATACCATCCAAGCATCAAATGATTAAATGTATCTTGTAGATGCACTATAGGGGTGGGAATATTGTTTACCACTTTGTGATCTCTCTCAAACTCATCTAAAGGAGATCGAGAATGAAGTAGTAGATCTTCGGTGTAGGGTATGCTAGATTTTAATTAGTTTTGAATTTTTGATTTATACACAGTTTCATTTTATCTTGCATAGAAATCCTTGGAAAAGGGGATTTAATTACTTATTTTATTTCTAATAATTGTTATTAGACTCTAAAACCCCACTTCATTATCATATTTAACTCATGAATTAATTTATCAATACCTAATAGAAGACATGAAAAACAACATCAAATTAACACCCATTTGTAGACATGATAAAACAAACCATCCAAGATCAATCCAATCATAGCTAGATAATAAAAAACAAATCATGAAGATTAAATAGTTAATAAAAAAGCATCTCAGATTTCAGTTTTTGATAGTATTTTTTGTTATAATTTTTAGGTAATTAACCAATTATTGAGGTGAAAAGGTTCCCTGATAATTATAGGTAATAAGAGAATCACATCATCATATATAAATAAATAATAATAAACACATAAAAAATTTACATGAGAATCCATAAAGCACATGTGTATCTCCATCCACTTCCAAATTCCTCATACTTAGTTTATTATCTTCATTTAGTTTATTCTTCTTAAAGATAATTCACCATAATGTTTCCCAACCTAACAACCTATAACACTTAAGAAAATTTGTGTAGAAACATATAAAAATAATATTATAAGATATTTTGAAGGAATCACAATAATCCAATCAATCATATTATTCCAAAAAATAAAAGAAGAGTTTAGAATTCTCCAACCTCGATGAAGCTGAAACCAATCCCCGTAAAAATCAAAAGAATATTACTCCAAGAAATTATACATTAATATGCATAAAAATATTCCCCAATTCTTAATATAATAATTTCACAACCTTCTATTAATAAAGACAAAACTATAAGATATGAGTGGGGGAACCTCAAATCAAATATGTTCTTTCGAGGATCATGACGATATCCTCTCTGGCATTTCCCCTTCTAAAACTCATTCAACACTTTTAATTATGATATTATTTAGTAAGGTAATATCCAAAAAAATATCACCATGTTGTAACATTAAAATTCTCAAAAATCATTCCACATACCTTACTATTATACCTCAAACTCTATTACCCCAAGTCAGATCCACGGTGTGGCCTATACACCATTACACAATGATCTCCAACATGACAATACCAAGGAATTTCAATAAGTTGAAAAGGTATTACTATTAAGTGTCAAGGTTTTCTAATTATATATTTTATGATTGATAATACTCCTATCAATCATAAAATATGACTCAATCAAATGTAATATCATTACTTTCATAGGAAAGGTTTTACTCTTACACATTCAAGTTTTACTCTTTCATATGTGGAAATTACTCTTACATATGAAAATTTTAATTTAAAGTATCAACATTTTACTTTTACGTATCAGAATTTTAATTTTATGCATAAAAATGATGAGTCTTACATGATAAAAATTTGGAAATGTATGGAATGACACAGTTATGTGTAAAGGTACCCAACTAATATGTATGAGTCATTTTCAGGAAAAAGGGTGATATGTTAGGGTCATTTCTATGAAAAATGGGAAATATATAAGGGTAAATTCCCTATAATAAGGGTGATACATAAGGTTCATTTCCATGACAAATGGATGATATATAAGATTCATTTCCATGATAATGTGGTGATACATAATGGTCATTTCCATGATAAAGGGGTGATATCAAAGATTCATTTCCATGAAAAAAGGGTGATGTGTAAGGATCATTTCCATGAATAAGGGATGATACATAAGTTTTATTTCCATTATAAAAGGGTGATACATAAGGGTCATTTTTGTGAGAAAGGTTAGATATGTAAGGATCTTTTTCTTAACCCTTATGTGTTGGTTACCCCATATGTAAGGGTTTTTCCTTTCCTATAAAAATGAATCGTAAGAGTACCCATTTGTTAAAGTCATTGCTTATAAATTATAATGCCCTTATCAATAATAAGATAAGATCATTCTAATCTCACTTTCATACATAATATATTCACTCTTCCAAAATTATAAGACAACCCTTCCTATAACCCTCTCATGAAACCCCAAAAATCCGTAAGATGAAAAGTAATGGTTTAAAAAGGTCGAAATGATTATATTGGAAAACTATCAAGATATTTGCATCCTCAAGAATCAAAATAAAAACCATAAAAATAAGAATTCTAATCCTATACATGAAGGGAAGATACCACTCAAATAAGATGAATGCACTACCAACATCCTCAATGAAAGGGCTAATCCAAAACACTTGCAACACTTATAAAACCTAACTACCATAGAATATACCTCTCAATCAAGAACTTTACAATCGAGAAAAAAAAACACAACACCAACCACCCCAGCTAAAAAAACTCCTCATTAACTACTCTCTTCACCTCAATCATGTTTCAAAAAATACCCTTTGAAAAAAACCCTCTTTCAGTTTAATTTTTTTTAATAGCAACACCAAACGTTTTCTAAAAAAATTACTTTAAATTTTAAATTCCAATAAACACACAACTTAAAACAAGATCAAAATATAGTATACAGGAATTAGTCTATTAACCTAAGTAAATTAATATAGATAACTCTCCACCAAAGACTAATAATCATGAATAATCCTAGGGTAGTCATATTGGTGATGCCCCACAAAATTATATCAAACAAAACCAACATGATATATATAGGAAACCTGAATATACTCAAACCCATGGCTCAAATATATGATGTAACTCTAGAATATCATCTCACTATCACCATCCACAAACCTCATGACCCATAACTTAGAGCATTAATTTCATCCATCCCAACTACTTAGGAGGGACCTTCACTAAAATATTCCATCATATATAAACCTTTATCGCTGATCTTTTCTAAATATCTTACCTCCATCCAAGTCTTAAACTAAAAATCCATGATAGACTATTGAATCTTTGAACTCAAGGAAAACTCAAAATACTACACTTTCTCTTACTCATTAGGAAGAAAATGAAGAAAATTACTAATCAAGTCTGTAAAATTATTCCAAAACCAATGAATGCTCCTAGTAACCTATTGAATCTAATTAAAATCCATTATATAATCACCCATTATCTCTTTAAAAATGAAATATTTCTTGAATAATTACATTTATTCTCTTGATGATATCCCTTCACCTCCCACCATCTTTTATCCACCTTCCAGGGTAATCCTAATACCAATGCAACTCAAAATTGATCTAGAGTATTTACTAGGTCAAAGGGAACTTAAATATCTTCTTTGCATTCATCATTCTTGAGGCTAGATTCTCTATTGAGAAACTTTAGTACTTATTGACTTAGAAACTTCAAAAAAACACTATCCAAAGATTCCTCTTTATCCCTCTCATGTCTAACATCACAATTAAATTTTTATTACATATATTTCAATAAAAATAATAATAAAGTTATAATAAACCAAAAAAATCACATTAACATCACATAGTACTATAATATTTCACAAAAACTCATCAACCAATAAAATATACTTTCCAACTAACTCATCTGTACAACCATTTACCCAACTACATAACCATTCCCCACATCATAGATCCACCATCTAACCACTACAATGAAATTATATTACAACACAATTCCCTCTCAATATATAAAATTTACCATACCATATAAATATTAAGACCCCACTAGGAAACATCAATTTTAATTCATTATAACCAACAATAATACCTCATAAATGTTTTATCAAAACAACATATAACTTCAAATAATAAATTTCATTATGGGAGAAAATATATTATCAACAAAACATATTAGTACCTTGAGTAAAAAATCATTAAGTATCTCATTATGAAATAAACCCAAATTTATTTAAATAAATATTTGAAGAAATCATCATACTTAACACTATAATAATATTTCTCAAACATGAATTTTAATTATAGTTAAAAAAACACAAATTCTTTATTCTCATGCATCATTCATAACATGCCCAGACTAATTATTAGTTGAACATTTTATCCCATATGATGTGTGGTTTTATATTACATAAAGTGTTGAATAATTTTTCTTTCATATTTTAGGTGAAGCATGATCAACATAAAACAAGATTGAGGAAATATATATGATTTATTTCATGTCAATTCAAGAAAACATTCTTCAACTTTAGACATGATTCCTACAATAAGTAATCCACATTTTACCCTTTTATACATGAGGTTCATTTCTAGTTTATGTTTTACTTTTAAATATGCTTATTTATATTTTAACAAACTAAACATGGCATGGTTTTTATAATTCAACATGTGCACATAACCAGCATCCCAAAACTTTAATCATGCTTACAAAAGAAAGAAATAGGTTCATTCATGTAAATTTTTTCTAATTTTAATTGGTTTTCACTAATAATGCTTGTAATATTCAAACAATTATCAAAATAAATGAAAAAATTCAATCTTTTAATAAATTCCTAACACATGAATATAATCTATCATAATTTGAAGGTAACACAATACATAAAAAATCATATGCAAATCCAAAAAATATTTAATCGTGTTTTTAAAAAAATTATTAGATTAATAAAAACGAATTTAGTAAGTGAAATCATGATTTAAAAAGTGTTTTTACACAACAAAATAGAATTTTTTATTAAAAGAAAGATGAACATGAAAGTGATAAAAATCACAGGTGCCTATAAAATTGAAGGCTAAGGGAATCCCCTTAAATAATGTCTATACATAATAGGGGATGGATTTGATGTTAGTAAACTCCATGAGAGGACACTCCTAAAAAGCCTTTATAGTAAGAAAGTCTACCACATGGTTTCTTTCACGCCATGTGTAGAGAATCTTGATGTAATTGGTAATGAAGGTCTTGAAATTGAAAATCAAATAAGTAATTTTCTAGAGAGTATAAATGATGCCTTTGAGAGAGTTACATATGATCCTTACATCCATCTCTACTGTAACTAGGGAAATAAGATTAGAATGAAAAATCTTGAGGCCACTAAGGATGGAATTAGCCTCCAACCTGAGAGATTCACCCTATTCATAGAACACAATGAAGGAAAAAAAACACTGAAACTATATAATTACATAAGAATCCTCCTCCTTACATGCACCCATGACTATAAGATCTATCAATATTGAGTTTAAGACTGTGGTTAGGAAGGGTTCAGTACACCCAATAACCCATAGGCAAGATTTTGGATGAAAGTGAGGAATACCTTCTAGTCATACAACTCATAAGGGAGGGTGCCTCCCCCCAATGCTTCAAAAGATGAGAAAGTTCAACAACAAGGAATATGGACCTCCCCACAAACGCAGTACCTAAAGGGTGGATACCACTATGAAAAAACTAGTTTCTTTCCTTCTAGATACACAAAAATCCAGCCACTGGAATAAGAGACTGGTCCATCCTCTCATTATTTTTATTATCAACCCCATTAAACGAAATCTGAAATAACTTCTCAAGAGAATAAAAAAGTTTTGTAAAACTGATGGAATTTCCAAAATATCTACACATAAGCTTCGCCCACTAATTATGAAAAGTAGGTTCAATGTAGTTTCTTAATTATGGAATGTGCAACAAGATCACTTGTAGGCTAAGTGTACTCCCTTGCCTTTAACCACCACATCAGTAAGTAACACATGATTCCAAATTCTCCAAACCAAGAAGTAAAATTTAGATAGAATATCCTTTCAATAAAGGAGACCCCCCCCCACACACACATCAATAACTTGATACATGTTCAGCATGCTTCTATAAACCTTAGCTAAGAAAATATTTAATGCAGATCCTGTGAAAATACATGAATTTAGGACATCTTCCATCATGATATTGTCAAAGAGTATTTATTTGGATGGTGTTTAAGATCACTTGGATGAAATATGGGTATACACTAGCCTATTTTAAGTTTAAATCTAGTATAGAACATCCTGGATATCCTAATGCCTCTCCCACTCAATTACAGTCCAAAAAGTTTATATCCCCCCATCCAATAATCTAGCAATAATAATATTGAATCATTGGTATGTGGCCTTGGAGGGATTTATATAAAGTGCAGGAGTGACCTCTAGGTGAGTTCATATCCTTTCCATGCTTTTAGGTGATAAAATTTATCCAAACAGAATTCCCTTCAATGACCTCTCAAGCCATTTTTTCCTAAAAAAAGTGCATCACCTCCACCATATTCCTCATATTGATACCTCTATTCTCCACTCATCTGGTGAGTCTGTATTTGGACACCCAATGAAATATCCCCTCACAATGGGCATACCAAATAAATGATGAAATAATATTATCAATATCTTTAATAATTTCTTTAGGTACCTTGAGAACCGAGAGGATTTTCATGAGGATGGAAGTCAAGACGCGATTGAAAAGGGTGATTCTCCCACCAAATGAAAGAAACAAATTTTTTCCAATTCATGATATAGTCATAGAAATTGTTAACCAAACAATAAAAGTGAATAATAAAAACTCTAATAGGTGATAGAGGGTCACCCAGGTAGTCCATGGAGAATTTATTCCTTCAAATGCCAAGCATGGATTTAATTCTATACATTCATCTATTTGGGTACGTGGATGAAAAAAACATATAGATTTTATCATGGTTGATAATTTTACCACTTCATCTAGAATACTAATCTATGATATTATTGAAACCCCTAATAGAAGATCTAAAAAAGTGATAAAGAAAACCATATCATCACTAAATAGAAGGTGTGACACCCCATTAAAGTGGGTCTTGTAGTGGAAAGGATGGATAGTACTGAGTTGCATGAAATAAACAATGTGCATATTGAGAGCATCATAAACCATTATGATGATACTGGGTAATAAGGGGTCCCCCTTATGTAGCCCCAAAATTGGATTTAATAATACACATTTCCTCCCCATGAAATTAATTGGGAATATGGGTGATCTATAACAGTGGAAGAAAAAATCAAAAACTTAGTCTAAGAAACCCATGCATCTCATCACCCAAATAATAAAATTCCACTCAAACCTATCATAATATTTGTCCACATCCACTTTAATAATAATTTGGGAAACCAAAAACTTATTATTAACATATACAATCATTTATTATTCTATAACCATGTCTCATTAAATGTATCTACCTTTGATAAATCCATTTTTCTCTTCTAAAACCTCATTGTGGATGAATTGGGAGATCCTCCTATTGATTATGGCCACTAAAATTTTGTAAGGGAAATTACACATGCTAATGGGCCTAGATTTACTTATAAATAAGGGATCCTTAACTTTTGGAATGAGAACCAACGTTGTATCACATGAAACATGAGAGATATCTCCTCCATGGAAGAAGTATTGAATGGATTCAACCAGATTGAGCATGATAATATCCCAAGAATTCACATAAAATTCTTCTATAAAACCATCAGGTCCCGAAGAGCTCTTCTGATTAAGAGATCTAATTGTGTCCCACACCTCCTTCTCATCTTGGATATTTTAAAAGATATTTTTGGAATGTGGAGAAACCACATGTAGAATAGAATTGAAGATGTTCGCTCGACCACTAGGGAAACCCTCATACATGCATAGGATATGGTGGAAGAGTAAGAAATTAAAATGAGAGACAACCATACCAACCACCACCTATAGGTAACTAGTTAAAGAACCATCCACCATTAGAACGTTAAGAGTGATCTCGTGTCATTTTTATTTCAAACATTCATAAAGAAAATAAAGAATTGTGATCTCCTTCCCTGAGCCAAGTGGATCTAGGACTTTCATGTAGCCTTCTCTCATGATCAAGAAGCATCTCATTAAACTGGTTTTTTTAGTTCAAGGGAGGTTAATGTGTCGTTATCTCATTCCTCTTAGAGTTTTTCATCCATGAGATCAATGTCTAATTTGATGACATCCAAATTTTGGGTATAGAAGTATTGTTAGTTGGCCCAAACAACAAGACATTTTTCAAGCGCCACAGTTTGTTATGGAAACCGATACAAATCCTTACCTAACTAGGATTATCCCATGATTCTTTCACCATTTTGTGATAATTGGGTTTAAATGGAAAATTATTAGAGAAAAATAAATTCCTGGATCAATTATTTCTAGACCTCATATTGATAAGGGGAGGAGAGTGGTCTAAAATCTCATGAACCAGATGAATAATCATAGCATTTGGAAAGGAGGAGATGACATGGATATAGGAAAGGTAGTGATACAACCTACACCAAGTTCATTTTCTGCCTCTCTAATTATTGCACCAATTATACTTATCACTAGAAAAAAACCACATCAAGGATTCCTTTCTGATCTATGAAAGAAGATAAAACGGTTATTTCCCTTTGGGGATATAAGCCTCCACCCTTATTATCCTAATATTCCATGATTTTATTAAAGTCACCTACCACCATCCAGGTCAACCCCCCTAGGATAAAGTCTTTGAGATCATGCTAGAGTTTCTCCCTTAAGAGAGCATCACACTTATCACAAACAAACGAGAAAATAAATTTTCATTACTAGAACACACTCTAACTGAAATGTGCTTGTTAGAAATATGCAACTAATCTATATAGATGAAGGACTTATATAAGATAGAAATATAATGATTTACTGGTTCCCCATGCATGAAATAATACATACCCATTTTACTATAAAAAAATCACAAGCTTAGAAGATAATTGATTTGGTTTAAGGAAAACGTTGAGAGAAGAGTTATTCATAGACACATCATTGGAGAGGAAGAATGTATTCACCCAATATTTGAGGCCCCAATAATTATATATTATAATGGAGATCATTGAAATTGTAGTCACTTGGATCTAGCCCTAGGAATGAGAAGGATATTTATTTGAGAATTGTAATAGGAGTACATCCTCTTGGAAGGAGTCCTGCTGCAAACTCCATTTGAATAAGGATTAAGGGTGAGGGGGGATATGCTCATACAATGACAATTTAAAATCACTTATGAAACATGAATTTACTTAATAATGGAGAAATATGATTTCCTGAGCATAAAATAATTCACTTTAGTTGTTTGAAATTGGGACTAAGGGGGATATTCATCTAAAATGATGTGATATTTATATTTCGGCATGGATTGTAATGTTATATATATAATATTCATTTAAAATTATGTGATATTTATGTTTGAAAATATTGGACCATTTATGATTATCCATATCGTTTTCTTTATTTAAATGTTGTTTGATTCAAAAAATTCCAAATTTTTATGGGTTTTTGTTTACTCAACTCCCTTTCATTGGGTTATAATGTATATTCTTGAACTTATTTCTTCCAATATTGGTTTCTTCCACCCTAATATTTTATTTCATTGTAATTTTTCTTTCTCTATATGTAAAATTAGACTTTTGATTCAAATATTTCTCCTCAATTAATTTCTTACCCATAAAATTTTAACATTGTTAATAATAATTCTCATTCTTCCCCATATAGCTCTTTATCTTCCTTAACATTTTTTAAAATAGTTTTCCAATTTATTTTTAACTCTTTATGATTTAGAAAATAAAATAAAATATTCATATATATTTTTTTAAATTAAATGTTTTATTTTTAAAAGGAATTTCTGATTTAAAATGGGATTTTTAAGGATTGTTTTTAAGAAAGAATTTGTTATGCATTTTTATATCTTCACAAAGAAAGTTTTTAAAAACATATTTATCTTATAATTTTTTTCTAAAAACCCAATTTTTTTAAATTATGATTTTAAAAAAAATATCAAGCTCAAGTATTTAATTTTAATAAAACCATTTTAATGAGTTTTCATGCCTTAAAAAATGGGTATTGACTCTGATTTTTCTTTTGATTTGTCCAAATATATTATAAAGTTATTTTCATATCTAAAAACATCCTTGATTCACCTTATATTAAACTGTAGATATTTTTAATCCATCAACCAACTTCTTTCTCTATATAGCTTATGGAATGTTATTGGAAATTTTATCATGAAACCCATCTCTTTTCCAATGGTTAATTAAGTAATGTGTTATGTTTGAATGTTTTTATATTCTAATGGAATTTATATATATGGATGATTATTATATGATGAGTGGGGTACTATATTTCCTTTCAATGCGTTGGTAATGTTTATATCTAATGATCAAAAATGGTATACATGAGGATTTCTCCCAAGACAAAGGGTACATGGGAGAATTTAACCCAAGAAAAAGGGTACATGAGAGGATTTATCCCAAGAAAAATGGTACATAGGGGTATTTACACTAATCCAAAGGTTAAATAAGAAGATCTATCATAAGAAAAATAGTACACGGGGGGATTTATCCTAAGATAATTGGTACACGAGAGGATTTATCCCAAGCCAAAAGGGTATATTAGAGGATTATCCCAAGCCCAAGGGTATATGGGAGGATTTTACCATGCTTAATAAGTTATGCATATGATTATCCTAATCCCTTTATATGATGGATTTTTTGGTGGTTATCCTTGACATGTGATTTATATGTCATATGCCTATGATCATTCCCCATGGATCATGTTTATTATCACATGATTAGAAGAACTTTAGTCATGGTATATGTTTGTTCATTTGAGATTACATGTCCTTTTATCATGAATTATGGATAACTATTATTATTATATATTATTTTAGTTAGATATTTCTCCTTTGCTCATGTTTTCTCATGATCCAACCCTTTATGAAATGTTGGTGATATTTTCCATTACTGAGAATATGAGTTCACCCCTTATGTTTCCATTCCCAAGTTATAATTTTGAGTACAATCTAAGAGATATATAGAAGTAAATCTAGTATAGTTTGAATATAAATAAATTTTCACAAGTATAATAAAATAAGTTTCTTATGTATATGATCCTAAAAGATATCCAACCTTCCTTTCTTGGTATTTTTAGATGATTTATGAGTTATAATGGTTATCTTATGGTAATTTTTCAAAAATAAAGATAGGTTTATATCACTTTTAATCAAATACAATGTTTAAGTAAAGTGTTTTTAGAACTAAGCCTAGGAGTGTGGGTATGGGGTGTTTCTATAGGTATTATAGCAGGGTTTAAATATTTTTGAGAATTAGTTTAATTATTTGGTGGATAATGATAAGAGAACTATGTACAAAACCCTAGAAATGAGTCTAAGTATAGGATAACATACTAGAAATTTGGTAAAGTTTTGATCATGTGGTTTTCATATAAATCACATCCCTTTTGGATATTAATAAGTGGATTTATCTATGGAATAGATGACCTAGGGGTAATCACCCTAAAAAGGGTTGGTTGAGTATCAACTTAATCTTAACTCTGTTGCATGATGAGTGGGCCTAAGACTACACACATAGATTGACACTCCCATGGGATATTATTTTATTAATAATATTATATTTACAAATAGTTATGAAGGATTTATTATGTTAAGTAATTTGGTTAATGAATATGAGAGAACCAAACCTAAATAATCTTATACTGAACAAAGAGTTATTTAGGTTGAATAGAAAGCTAATGTGATGGTTTTAAATAGTAATACATTTCTAGGTTGAGTTTTTAATATGATTATTGAAGATAATTATCCTATAATATAAATTATTTATCACTCACATTAATCCATTTTGGTTTTAATAATGGATGAATCCTGAAGAAACCAAGTTAATAATTAATTTCTTAGACAATGTGGAGATTGTACCAATGAGAAACCAAGTGGGATAGTAGTTGGTTTTGAAAATCATATGGTTATGATCACCCAACTGTATAGAGTTATGATTAATAAATTAAATCTTTCCTCACATATGAACACACCAAAGAAGAAAAGTAAGGCGTTTTATAGAAGATCGAGAGATAAGGATGATGAAAGAAATAAGATTAAACTTCCTACATGTCAATAATGTGGGAAGAATCACCCAAGGGAAAGTATCAAAGGAATAAGAAAATTTTTTAAGTG
Source organism: Viscum album (assembly GCA_963277665.1). Taxonomy (NCBI): domain Eukaryota; kingdom Viridiplantae; phylum Streptophyta; class Magnoliopsida; order Santalales; family Viscaceae; genus Viscum; species Viscum album. Next base: position 209,583,342 of record OY728166.1, read on the forward strand.
TGGAAGTATTATCCATCGAGATTATTATAACTGAATAGATATGAATAGTTTAGTCAATATGTGATGACCCGAACCTAGATGTTGCTTGGGAGGTTCCTCGAGCTCGGTGGGCCACATTGCCTTAAGCATATCTCCCCAAATTCCAAAGGCTACCGACTAGCAGGGAGGGCCTAGGGTGTGTCTGTGGGTAGACTACTCCATCATTACCAGAGTGTAGAACATAATATAATTATAAATAAAGGTAAATAGTTGAAGCAATAAGTAAACAAAATACACAATAGAAAGAGAAAAACCAATAATAACTGGAATAACTGTAATAACGTTCAATAGCTAGTGATGATGAATGTAATGTGACTAGAAATATAGAAAACACGGATAAAGGGTTGTAAAAATACATGAAAAACCCAATGTAGAAAATTAAATACATAAACTATCCCAAGAATCCTGAGCTACAGCTCGATCATCTACTACTAGATCAACCCTAGCACAACAATCAATCAAGTGTGTGAAGAATTACGCTTCCCTCTATCAACACCTGTATACATGTAATCTACCCAGGGTACCAAATGTCACTCGGAGAGAGTGTGAGATAACTCTTACTGGACCACCACTAATGGTGTGTATAATATCTATCTCATGTAATGGAAAAGTAACAGTGTTCATATATACATGTATAAAGTAAAGCAGTACAATGTAACTAAATACCTAAGTACCTACTTCAACCCTCAGCTAGTTTCTAAACATGTAACCAGTTCATTAATTAATAAATTACTAATTTATATTAATAGGAAATGTGAGGAATAGAAAACACTTTCATCACCTCATGATAGTATAGATAGTGAAGGTTCCAAGATGTAATAAGGCAACCATAATTAATAATTAATATGAAGTGGTTTCATGGTATTCACCAAGGAAGCCTACACCTCATGGGCCACTAACTCGGTAATAACTGGGTCTATCTAAGGGGTAAGAATGTAATCCAAAGAGTATCTTCAAAGGCGTTCCACAAAAAAAATTCCTACTGAGTCCAAGTATTTCTTCCAATATAAAATGAGGCTAAGCAATGACTGGGCCCAATGGGTTGTAACCATGGAACCTACTTGTCAATGTTGGATCCAAGGAGTGTATCCAATACATCCTATAATAATAATGAAGGGATACTATGGTGTCACATCGGGAATCTATAGGTAGAAAAGGATCGGGTTCCTGGGTAGGTCTCACCCATGGAAACCGACGTCCTTGAATCAGAATGACGTCCTCGAGTACCCAAGGTATTCCCTCAGGAATCCAATAGATAACATCAGTCAATCCTTCCTATAAATATGTCAAGGTATATGTGCATAAAGGGTAAACTTACATTTAATTTATTAAAATTGATTTGGTCATATGATAACTATTCCATTAAAAAATTCACTAGGTTCAAACCTTATATCTCATTAGTTTGGAAAGGCCAAGTAGCATGTAACCTTTTAATTAAACCCATGTAAATCAAGTTCAATTAATAGGGTTCACTTCACTACCTTCCATAAACATAGAAAGGTGTGCTACGGATGTTCAAACAAACATTCCTTTACATTTAATAAGGCCAAGTCATATACTTAAGTATGATTTCCATAATACCATTTGAATGAATTACTTACATTTAGGCACTTACCTTAGTCAGGTCAAGTGGAAGTGAAAAGGCAGAAGATATTCAAAATTTCACAATTCAATAGGCAGTTAATATAAGGAGGCTTACCATTAGTGTGGTCAAGCTTGAACATGCCCGAACGATGGCTCAAAAGTGTCAAAACACCAAAATCACAATTATAGAATATCACCCTACATGGGGTGTTGGGAATTGTGGATGCAGCCACCAATAAACAATCACATTTATGGTTCATTTCTAATGACTATAAAATCAAGGAATATAATTTCAATAAATAGAACCAGATGAAATCGGTGGGCCTCACATTATAATTTCAAAATAAATAAACTTGAGGGGTGAGTTAAAGACCACCCACATTAGGGTTGTACGACTCTCCTTGTCCATTATTATCCTCGAATTCCTCTTAGAATAGAGTATATCTGAGAAAAGAGTAAAACCCCTTAAACCTCAATAACTAGGTTGAGAGCCAGAGAGATGAAGAACTGCTCAAACAGACTCAAGTACTTACCATTTCACATCCAACATGATGAACGCAATCTCAAATGAATCTCTGATGAAGTATATATCTTTATATCAAGGTTAGGGATTCAAAAAGCATCAAAATGGGAGAAATGGAGGTTCATCCCATTAGAAATCGGATTAAGGAAGAAGGAGGGGGATAATTAGATCATTAAGAGGGAAATTTAAAATTACCCAAGAATTTTACCAGTTCACAGTTTGGCCGCACAGTTTTCTAAATCATGCACCAAACATGTATGGGAACCTTTAGGAAGTGGAATACCATATAGTTAGGTTGCATAGTTTTAGAAACTGTGTTCCTACCGTGCGAGATGGCTCTACCCGAAAATGCAGACCATTGACACGGTTAGATCTAACTGTGTGTCCTAACTATGTGACATGCCCATTTTCCCCAAAAGGATGTGTTCTAGGTTCTGAACAATCCCCAGACACCCTTGGGACCTTCTCTAACTCATTAGGCATCCATATTAGATCCAAAATTAATAATTATACCAAAAATTAAAGGATCCATATCTGAGTGAAAATGGGGTTCTTACAGTCTCCCCTCTTAAAGGAACTCATCCCTGAGATCACCTTCCAAGGTTGGTGAAACACCATCTGAGAAAAACTCTATCCACTGCGCTTGTACAATGGTCTCGCTCTCCCAAGTCTCATCCTACACATGGTCATTCTACTATAGCACCTATACTGGAAGGACAAACCAACCTCGTAGATACTTCATGCCCCGATCAGTGATGTGTACTGGATACTCCTCAAATCTAGAATCAGCATCTAACTCAACTTTCTCTAGATCAAATGTATGAGATGGGTCGACATGATATTGGTGAAGTTGTAAAACATTAAAGATTTCATACATGGCATGGTACCTCTGAGGTAGTAGAAACCAATAGGATACCGGCCCGACTCTCTCTATGATCTAAAATGGCCCTATGTAATGAGGTGACTTATTCCCTTACTTCTATAACCAATTATGTCCTATAATGGGTGATACCCAAAGGAAAACATGATCCCAACCTTGAAATTTAGAGTTCATCGATGGTGATAATCATAATATTTCTATCTAGACTGAGAAGTAGTTATACGCTTCTCATCACTGAGAAGCTTCGGAAACTATGACAGCATCACCCGACCTAAAAGGGTCAGGAATTCTCGTTCAAATGGTCATGCTGCATTTCCAAATTCCCAACACACCTTCAAGATTACCTTAATCATACCGCTCTTAAGACATTAAAATCTAATCCAACACTCATCTTCCAAATGAAACATGAAAAGGGGATTACTCAAACCCTCTTAGCTATAGACACGATTGGGTCATTGTCTCGTTAAACATCTAGTAAAAGGTGATCCCCACCATGAATTTTATCACAAAAAGGGGGATAATTCCAAACCATGATATCTACACTATTGGAATTATCTTAAAAATAATACCGCTAATAATTTTAATGATTCTTCTCACATGATTTTTTTCAAAACAATTAAATAGTTGATTACCCACTGACACCTTTAGACAAGTCGAGTCGGATTTCCATAAAAATACATGGCTGACACAAACTTCAATCACCTCCACCTGATGATGTGACCAAAAATAGTCTTTCACCTACTATATACATTAAACAATAAGGATAACAGTCAAACCACATCCGGCTGACCATCCTTGAAGATTCCTGACTTAGACGGTCGGTGCATCACAAACTGAACAACAATGCCTTCCTCTAAGGAATCCTTTGTTTTTACCCAACTACATCCATTAAATCCCATAACTAACTTCTGGTGATGTTACCAGGTCAACCATCGTCTGACCATTTAAATTTTCTTTCTTTGGCACGAACAAAGCTGTAACCCAGATCCAACCCATTAGAATTGTCATGACTTTTTAACATCACTTTCGAGCCAAAAAACAATATGGGTTAACCTCAACTTTATTAAAAAGGAGTCTAAGAAACTATCCCTTATTATTTCATACCCCTTGTTATAATTGATACATTGGTACAAGTCAAAACATCCATGTGAGAACATTGACTGAGCCTAGAGTGGCATTCACCTGGAGATCATGTAAAAATAAATCGGCTGGTGTCCAAGAGTCCATCCAGGGTGTTCCTACTCGGGAACCCACATATCACTTAGGAGTAACCAAGCCTTAGAAAACCCCATGCATGTAGCACTTGACCCTTAGAGAGTTCACTAACAAACCCAATATATTTTAAACTTTAGTGCAACGTAAGAATGATGCTCTCTTAGTGCATTAAGGATAATGTCATGATATAGGACATGCTCATCTCTTTAAGATTATTACACTAAGAAGTTTTAAATATTTTCAAGAAGATTAGGAAAACCACCACTGGTTGACTTCCCCTGAAAGAAGCTCAGCTTCACCTACCGATGAACTGTTACAACCCAATCAAAAACCTTCACTACCTAAGGCATCTCGTGATCGCTCAATCTAAACTACCAAATTCTATTCAAGACTAGTGGTGTTTCTCAAAGGTTTCATACACAACCAACCTTTTAAAAGTCATTCTACCGATCAAGAACGGATGAAATTATAACTTTTAATCCTTAGTGGAATTCAAGAAAAAACAACCATTTCTCAATGGTCATCTTAGGATGTGCTCCTTCTACATGGAAGGGAACATATTTACCAAAACTAATGTGATGCTCCCACCTCATGAGTTTTTTGGTCATCGAAAGAAGAGATAGACCATCCACTCATAATCATGCTAGATCAAACTCACATTAATCGCTTGCATGATACTCCTTCGAGTCATGCTTACATGTGTAAATCATTTGTCAAGAAAGACAAAACCAAATAGATAGGTGTGTCAAAACAACTGAGTCTCTTGAAAGTCATCCCAAATATTGGGACAAACTTATTTATTTTAATGACCAAGTCACTCTACTATAGATATGACCTGAGAACATACTCAACAACATAAGGCTCAATGATTTTTTTTATTGAACCCAACAAGTTCGTTATATCATTTTTTAACACAACAGTTACCGCGTATGTGAACGCATACCATCCCAAGGTTCTAGAAACAATACATTACCTCAATACTATCCATAGGATATTGAACCTATGTATTCAAGTATCATGTGGTTTGTACATGAGAGTTAACCTAGATCCGTACAGCCCCATATGACCTTTAACTTGGATGATGATATACCAATTCGCCCATTACTGAGGAATAATAAAGGGCCATGAGACCTATGAAATGCCTGACCATGACCTTGGCATGTCTAACCTATTGAAACTGAGCATTATCCAATTCTCACACTCATAACAAGGGTCAAGGATACCATGACCACCCATCCAAACAAGGGTTTCATTTAGAAGTTAAGAGTATTAATAGGGACAAAATCACCCAAACGACACCAAACGTTATAAACTGAGAATATTTAGAAAGTCATTTTAGCTTTAAGGGTGCTACCTATCATGGATATCCCCTTATAAAGCACAAGTTTTGTCCCTATCACTAGTTCATGCCAAAAATAAGTCACAAATCTCAAAATTATATTAATTAATTCACTACTAAGAAGGATAAGTCCTATGTAAAACACTCACATTTCCATTCCAAGGAAACTCAAAAAAACATTTTAACCAAGGAAACCACTTATAGGTTCTATTTTTATGGTCATTACACCGATTCTCATTCAACCTTTAATCATTTAAAATATTCAAATAGAAACTCAACCACCAATTTTTAACATGAGCACTTTGTACCTGATTTAACTAACGCTCCAAAGCATAATAGGCAAGTCATATAAAACATCTTGTTAAACACTAAGAATTTATTAACATCCCAGTATAATTAGGAAATTTATCACACAAATTCCTTTTAATAGGTAAGGAAACCTATGAGGGTCATGTCAAGCCAAACTGGGTTCGTCATAAAAGAAACCGTATAGCAGTTGATTTATTTATTAAGGTCATAAACTCCCATAATGGTTTGTATCAAAGGAAATAGACCCCAACTAACCTACCTCGTCTATTTTTTCATCTTTAAATCCAATCATACACCTTAGAAAAAACTTAGAATCATAAAGATAGAATCACTAGTGGAAGATTAATGTAAGAAAACTCACTATCTAAGGCATACTACCCCAGCTACCTTATTAGAAGGCTAGGTATAGGTAAGTGCTCAGTTATAAGTTTTAGGGGTTCTAATAGGTTAAGATTCAATAGTAATTTGCCTCATCATTTATTGAAAATAGTTTCATTTTACTATGTATTTAATTGCCAATTTCACTCCTTTACCTTTCATAAACATGAAAAGGTGGGATAAGGATGTGAAACCATTACAATTTTATGTTTTCATTTTCTTATAACTTGTATCAAGGTTCCTTTAAAATGAGTTGTCCATCCCAGTGAATCAGGGCCCATACTCCTTATCATTGAGATTAACACCCACTTGAATTTCTAATTAAAGACTTGATTCAGTAAATTACTCATTCCAACCCATGAGGTCCTATAACACATCATGAATTAAAACAATTAATCACTCAATCAAAGCAGAAAAGAATTACCAGCATATATACAAGAAAGTATCACTCAATAATATCATTCATGAAAAGTAATGAAAAGTGGTGAAATTCACCTATATGGAATGGAAATATGCATGAAATGTAAATTCTAGGTGCCTACCCTGATGCATGTAACAATGATCATTTCCATCATATCATTAGGCCAAGGATAAAATAGAATCTCAATCAGAAGAAAAATCAACAACACCACACATCATGTGTGTCACCCAATGGTGAAATGATATCAACAATAATAGGAAAAACAGAATAATAATTGTATTTTAGGAAACTCGACTTTTACCCTGAACATGGGTTCGTGATGCCCAAGCACGGCTTATTACTAAGTTCCAAGAATTCCTAATCTCCAATATATTGTCTCAAAATATTAAATCAAGAAAGTAAAATTTATTTGATACCACTTTGTGATATCTTGGGCCCATATTCCACTTAGGAGGTTCCCCGAGCCCAATGGGCCACATGACCTTAAGCGCATATCCCCAAATGCCAGAGGTTAGGGAATAGAAGTGAGGGACTAGGATGTGTTAGTGGGAATAATATGCCCTAATTACTAGAGTGTAGTTCAATGTATAATTATAAACATAGGTAAATAGTGGAATCAATAAGTAAACATAATGAATAGCGGAAAGAGAAAAATAAATAATAACTGAAATAACTAGAATAACATTCAATAGCTGATGATGATGAATGTCATGTCACTATAAATATGAAAAACATGGATAAAAGGTATCAAAAATACATGAAAACCCCAATTTATAAAATTAAATACATAAACTATCCCAAGCATCCTGAGCTACAACTTAGTCATCTGTTACCGTCTCTATCCTAGCACAACAGACAATCATGTATTTGAAGCATTACACTTCCCTATATCAACACCTGAATACATGTAATCTACCCTTATTACCAAATGGAACTTGGATATGGTGTGAGATAAATCTTAGTGGGCCACCACCAATGGTGTCTATAACATTCATCCTGTGTAATGGAAAAGTAACAGTGTGCAGGCATGCATATATAAAGTAAAGTAGTACAATGTAACTAAATACCCAAGTACTTACTTCAGCCCTCAGTTGGTGTCTAAACATGTAATCAGTTCATTAATTAAGAAATTACCAATTTATATTAATATATCATGTGATACATATCCAACAACTACATCGCCTCGTGATAGTATAAATAGTGAAGGTTTCAAGCTGTAACAATGCAACCATAATTGATAATTAATATGAAGTGGTTCTATGGTATTCACCAAGGAAACCTAGACCTTAGTGGCTGATAACTCAGTAAAAACTAGATCTATCTAAGGGGTAATATTTTAATCCAAGGATCATCATTCAAGGAATTATACAAAAAGGTGCCTACTGAGTCTAAAGAGTTCTTCCAAGGTAAACGGGGCTAAGAAATGACTGGGCCTGATGGGATGTAACCATGGAACCTACTTATCAATGTTGGATTGAAGGAGTGTATCCAAGGCATCCTGTAATAATAATGAAAAGATCCTACATTTTTATACAGGTCATCCATAGGTAGGAAAGGATCGGGTTCCCAAGTAGGTCTCATCCAAGGCAACTGACATCCTTGAATTGTAATGATGTCCTCGAGTACCCAAGTCATTCCCTCAGGAATCCAAGAGCTAACATGAGTCAAGCCTTCCTATAAATATTTCAAGGTCCATGTGAATGAAGGGGTACCTTACATTTAATTCATTAAAATTTATTTGTTCATATGATAACTATGAATTTAACAAATTCACTTGGTTCAAGCCTTTCCTGTCATTAATTTGACAAGGACATGTAGTATGAAACATTTTAATTAAAACCATGTAAATCAAGTTCAATTAATAGGTTTCACTCTGATGCCTTCCATAAATATTTAAAGGTTTTCTATAGATGTGAAATCAAACATTTCTTTATAATTAATAAGGCCAAGTCATATACTTAAGCATGTTTTCCATAACACCATTTGAATGAATTACTTACATTTAGGAACTTACATTAGGGGGTCAAGTGGAAGTGAAAAGGCATAAGTTATTCACAATTTCATGATTCAGTAGGAAATTAATATAATGAGGCTTACCATTATTGTTTTCAAGCTCAAACACGCTCGAACGGTGGCTCAAAAGTGTCAAAACACCAAAATCCCAATTATGGAATATCGCCCTACATGGGGTGTTGGGAGTTGTAGATGTAACCACAAAAAACAATCATATTTATGGAAAGAGAAAGACTATATGGTTCTAATGACTATAATAAAGGAATATAATTTCATGGAATATGAATCTTCTTCAAGATTTTTTTTTTGGATTATGATTAATTAAAGTCTTAATATCCTTCCTTTAGATAAATTTAATGTGATATTGAGAATTGATTTTCTATCATCACATAGACACTATATTAATTACCAAAATAGGGAAATTATATTTCAAATCAACCTATTATCATCCATCAGTGCAAGGATGATTATGATATTTCTTGGAAAAGTAATTCTATTATAGAAGTTATTATACCTAATCATGAGGGACAATTTTCTCAAATGATTAGAGAAAAACTCAATATCAATAATAACCCAATTCTGAAGGAAAATATATGTTCTCTATGTTTATAAGGTTAATATCTATTTGGAAATTAAACCTTGATTCATGAATACCTTTTTTATACACTTATCTAATTATCATTAGTATGTGATAGTTAAAATTTTCAGGACATGGTTTATTTAAAGTGGGAGAATGAAACAACCAGAGATTTTGGAATATATATTTTTCTCTAAATTAATATGATATTTTATAGCTTGTTTCACATGAAACACTAAAAAAAGGATACATGAAATATTAAATGAATATTATTAAGAAAATTTAAGAATAATAAAACCTATTATAAATAAAAATATTACAATCAATTATAAATGCATACAAAATATGATTAAGAATAAATAAAGTTTTAAAAAGATTGTTTTTAATCAAAACATTTTTTCTTTATATATATTGAATTTTAATTCAAAATAAATATTTATAAATTTTAGAATTTTAAAAATGAACTTAATTTTTTAATTTCATGCACCAAAATTATCCTAAGGTGATTTTTTTAGATTTTTATAAAATAATTTATTTTTATGTGAATAGTAAATACTCATTTTGCTAATATCATCACTTTTGTGACATTATCGCAATAAAATAATGAGTTAAAATTTATTGAAAACTTTTTTTTATAAAAAATAAATTTATTAAGTAAAATAAATCATTTAAAAACACTATTTTTAATTTATGAAATCTATTTTTAATGTTTTGAAAACTCAAGTAATATTTTAGTTCAAAAACTGTTTTTTTGCCTATATTAAAAATTGATTTTCAAAAATTATTGAAATTAAATATAACATAATGGATTTAATATTTTATGTCTAAATTATAATATTATTTAATAAGTCAAATTTAATTTTTACGTATAAAAATATGATTACTATGATTAGAGTTAATAATCTTGATAATGGTAAAACTGTTGTTTTAAAAGAATTGTTTTATCGACATTGTGTAATTTTTATCTAATAAAATACATTAATATATCCTAAAAAATTATTGTAATATAATTTTTAATTATATATATAAATATATTAACACTTATTAAATTGGTAATAAATACTAAATAAAATTAAGAACACTTAATAGTAAAAATAATATTTTTCTACAAAATAGTTTTTCTATATATTAAATATTTTAATTTAAAAGGAAATATTCACTAATTTAGAAATTAAAATATAATCTAAGGTTAATAGATTTAGGTTTATAAAATATTTTTTTTAAATGGTTACCTTGTATTTTTAATAAAATATAAACTACTAGGGTAAAAACTAGTTACTAAGGTAAAAACCAAAATGGTAAAATGTAACAATTAAGTTGTAAAGGGTTTGAAAGATTCTTAAAACATGTGAGAAAATGGTTGGTGGAGGATTTATTAAAATTATATTTAAAAACTCTTCATTATTTCAATATTTTGGATCCATTTATCCTTGAATAGCGTCATACCATTATTGAAAAATAATGGGTATTCAGAAAAGAGCATTTTTATTCACTTGTAAAAGGAGAATAATTACACCCCTTAATACCATCCTTATTCCTTTTAATTCAATCCTAAAACTAATAGAATTTTATAATCATAGAAACATATCTCAAGTTAATAATTCTTTGGTCTCAATTAGTTATCCTAATCCCTTCATTTCCAAGGAGACTTTCAAGAGAAAGTTCAAGCTCCCAATGTAAATATTACTTAATCCTTAATGTTTTTTTCTCAATTTTTCAATTAAAAACCATCCTAAACAATGTAATATAGTGATATTAGTACCATTATTATACTTAAATATTATTATATTAATTTAATATCTGTTATTTATTCCTTCTCATTCACTTATAAAAATAAAATAACATCAAACATGCGTTTGTGCAGACTACTACCTCCACAAAATAACATCTTCCATTTTTCACCACAATATTTCATGGTTGTTAAAAGGATTAATTTGATAAATAAATTTGATTAATATTTTAAAATTATAATTATTAAATGATAATTTATCATATACCTTCACTCTATCCCATTCGTTGATAATTGGTATCGTTAATCGTGTGTACGGCAGACTACCGCTTCCACAAATGTTGATTTTTTTATCATCACCTGCCTTCATGTAATGTTATAAAAATGAATTTAATGAAGATATAATATTTTTATGACCATTTTAATATTCTGAAAAATTATATTAAAATTATATTAAAATATATTTTTACTCATAAAATCATTATAACACGCTCTAGTTTGGTTCGATTTTACCACCTAAGTAAATGATGTTATAATGTTTACATCATGAATGATTAACTAATGTTATATAATGGTAATATAAATTAATAATTAAATTATTTAATAGGTTTTACTTATTTTGGAAATTTTTTATTTATATTTAATATATTATTAATATATCACCTTTTGATCATTAAATTCGTCGAAACTAGTTCATCACAATTTCTTTTTTCACAAACCATATCCATGTATTTCACCTAAAAATGGGACTTAAAGAATAATTTAAAAAATTATTATTATATCTTTAATAATATTTTAATTGTAAAATTTTAATTAATAAGTGATAATCGTCCCTGTCATAGAAAAATGCGTATGAAATAAACTGAAAATTCCTAACATCTGATGATGCAAATAAACTATAACGAACTAATATATCTTAATAAATGATTATAAATTAAGTTTATAGAAGGTAATTGGTATTAATAAGGTTTTTTAATAAGTTATTAATATATTTATGTTTATTATACAGGTGGTTAGAGCACGTTCAAGTAATCATGAATACAAGGTAAGGGTTTATTTTCTTTAATTTTCACCCCTTATTACATATTTCTTATTATAAATCATGTTTTTTTTTTGAATGGTGTAACTAATACACATTAATATTTTGTATAATGATACACTCATTATTTAAGGTATTTAATGTTTCATTTTATATGATGTCCTTCAAGGGGTTCTGATTTGAAAATTTATAATGTTGTAAGGGGTTCTTTGTATCAAATTTGATTCCTTGAGACATATTTCTTATTATGAACCATGATATCTTTAAGATAGTGTGATTAATTCCTAATTGATATATTTTACCATATTAATTTAATTCATTAGCTTTTAAGATCCATATTGTGTTCTTTATTTAAATGGATTTAGACTCAAAATATATTGAAGTTGTAATGGTTTTTTAACTCAACTCTATTCATTGAGTTATGATGCCTTTTCTTGAACTTATTTCTTATAAAACCCTAAGATTCTATTTCATGGTACTTTATATTTATTTATGGGTAAAATGAAACTTTTTATTCAAATACTCTTCCTCAATGAATTTAATCCTCATAAAAATGTTACATTGTTAAGAATAGTTCTCATCTTTCTTAAGATGGATCTTTGTCATCTTTTTCATATTTTAAAATGGTTTTCCAAATTATTTTTACCTATTGATGATTTTGAAAATAAAATAAAACATTTATATATTTTTCTAAAGTAATTTTTTTTATTTTAAAAATAAATTATTGATTTTAAAATGAGTTTTAAGGGCTTTATTTTAAGAAAAAAAATCAAGTATTTTTATATATTCTCAAAAAAAATTGAAAAAATATTTCTCTTATAAATTTTTTTTCTTCTGAAAACCCTATTTTAGTTTTAATTAATAATTTTTATAAATTTTATCAAGCTTAGTAATTTTAATTTAATAAAACCATTGTAATTATTTTCCATTCCTTTCAAAAAGGTTTATTCCCTCTTATTTTTATATTAATTTATCCAATGATCTTAAAAAGTTATTTTCATTATTTAAAACAACCTTAACATTACTTATGTTACACTGGGTATATTTTCTATCTACCATACAACTTCTTTCTCTGGATTACTTATGGAATGTTCTAGGAAATATTTTCATGAAACTCGTCTTTTTTTCATGGGTTAATTAAGTGGTGTTTGATGTATGAATGTTTTCATGATCTAATAGCATGTATATGTATGTTGATTATTATGTGATGGGTGGGGTCCTATAACTCCCTTCAATGAATTAGTAAATTTTATATCTCATGAGATCAAAAGGGTGCATGAGAGGGTTTATACCATTATAAAGGGTACATGGGAGGATTTATCCCAAGATAAAGGGTACACAAGAGGATTTTTTCCAAGACAAAGGGTACACACACTATTGTAAAAGAAGAATATAGCAACGGTTTGGAACCATTGGTATAGGTCCCAAAAACCATTGGTATAGTCTATACCAATGGTTTGGGTGGTCATTGGATTTTCTGGCATCATTATAGACCTATACCAATGGTTTTGGGAAACCATTGGTAAAGGTGGGATATACTAATGGTTTCCAAACCGTTGGTATAGTTAATTCAAAAAAAACTCAGACAGTTTTGATATTCAAACCTCTGATTTATATCTCAATAACCTAACCACTAAGATACAATGTTTTTTTTGAAACATAATATGATAAATATGTATATGTATACTTATAGGTAAATTAATTCTTGATTTATTCAATTTTATTTCATAAAATAAATTGATAAAAAAAATCTATACCAACAGTTTTCTAAAGTGTTGGTATAGATATTTTGAATTTTGGGACTTATACCAATGGTTATGGAAAACACATTGGTATAGGGTCATTAAATAGATTATATACTAACGGTTTTGGTAAAACCATTGGTATAGGGTTAGGGTCATTTTGTGGTACCTGTACCAATGGTTTGTGCAAAACCGTTGATATAGGTCCAGTTTCTAGTAGTGATGGGATGATTCAGCCCAAACCAAAGGGTATAAGGGAGTATTTATCCCAAGAAGAGGGTACATGGGAGGATTTATCCCAAGAAAAAGGGCACATGTGAGGATTTATCCCAAGCTAAATAGTTCATGGGAGGGTATCACAAGCCCAAGGGTATATGGGATGATTATCCCAATCCCAAGAAGGTACATGTGTGATTAACACAAGCCTATAATGTAATGAATGTCTTGGTGGTTAGCCTTAATATATTATTTCTATATTTACGTTTATGACACATTTTTATGTCATATTCTTATGATCATTCCCCATGGATCATGTTTATTATTACATGATTTCAAACTTTTTTCCATGATATATATTTTTGTTCATTTGAGATTACTCTTTCAAGAATTATGGACAAATTTTATTATTCTATATTATTTTAAAAAGATATTTCTCCCCTTCTCATGTTTTCTCATGGTATAACCCTTGATGAAATGTTAATGAGTTTTTACTTTAATAATAATCTGATATCACCCATTTATTATGTTTTCTTTTTTAGGTTATAAATATGAGTATAGATCGAGAGATGTCTAGAAGTGGATCTAGTGTTCAAATATAGATTAATGTTTATAAGTATCATAAAATAAGTTGATTATGTATTTGATCCTTAAATGAACTAACACTTACTTTATTTATATTATAAGATGATTTATGAGTTTTGATGTTTATCTTGTGGTAATTTTGTGAAATAAATATAGGTTCATCTCACTTTTTATTAAATACATTGTTTAAAGAATGTGATTTTAGCACCAAAATCAGGAGTGAGGGTCAAGGGAACATCATGTTCATTGGAATAAATTCCACCTAAAACTAGTAGTGATCTGATAGGATGGCCTCTCCCTATCTAATCAGAAATTTGAGAATGGATAAATAATATCAAAACATCATCCATCATCTCTCCCCACCACAACCAACCACCATACCAAATACTCACACACCAAAACATTCCATCTGTACTTAAAAATACACAACCATATACTTCATGAATACATACTTGCGTATAACCATATATCGGTAAGGTAACATAAAAATTATGGACATAAACTTTATGACCTCCTCCTTTCATGTACATCCCCCACCATTTCTCATTATAATTGCATCCTCATCATCGCAATAGATTATCATAAACATGATGGAAATCAACATCATTCTCACATACAACCATACATGACCCCCACCATGTATCACATCCTCTATCTCATCATTATTCCATCATCATTGTTTTTTATCTAACCTCTAGCCATCACATCTCATGCATTATAACATTAAGCCATTACATTGATATATACATGTACCTACCATGATAATTGATATCCAAATATATAAACCTACTATCAACCATAATAGATCATGAAATTTAAAACTTTCATCCCCTTTTTCTACAACGTATCCCTATAATCACTTTCATAATATCAAAAATATAATGACCCATGTTGTTAAAAAAATTTAGATTTAGAGGTATTTTGAATTTTGGTCCTAGAGCAGGTGATGATCGATGAATAGAGATTAAAATCAAAATTATGAGTGTTGAAACATCTTTAGAAGATGTTTTTTTGATGTTTAATGGGGCCCTTTTAGTGGTTATAGTGATCAGGTGATCGTCGAATAATGGTTGAGGTGACCTGGGTGTTGAGTTGTGGTTGTAGGTGATAAACTATGCCATAGCCTAGGGACGTTTAAATGTGTATTTCCTCATGGGTGATAGATTTTTGAAGTGTTTGGATGTTTTTACTATAGACAAGAGATCCATGCCATAGTTTGGGCTAGTGGGGAGTCACCACAATATATCCTATGGTTTCTGCCATGGGGTATCCTTGGGAGTTAGGGCCTCAGGCTACCCCCAAGGTGGGATGCACCATAAAGATTTTCCCCATGCCATAACTAGAGGTCAAGGGAGGGACCTAATTCTATAGCCCATAGGGTTACACAACAAGGAACCCCTGATGAGTGGATTTTTCATGATATTCCCAATATACACTCCGTAAAGGGTCCCCTGCCCATTTTTTAGAGGTTCCCTTTAGTATTTTTACTAGGGTACCTATTTTCAACCCTATCAGGATCCTTCGGTTCTAGACACTCAAAAAAGGCGGAGAGATCCCTCTTTTATCTCTATCTCCCACACTTTCCTCTACTTTTATCTATTCCATTTAGAAGAGTTTCATCACATGGATTCAAGTTAGTTTCCTCCCCCTTTTCTCCCTTGTTCTCCTACATTTTTTCTTTTGATTTTGGTTCACCTATTTAGTGTTTTTGAGTTATGAGTTGAGCATATCATGGTGAAATCATTATTATTGATGGGTTTTTTATGTTTGGATTATATAGGAGGTCCCTAGGGGATGTTCTCAATTCATCATTCATCTTTCGACTTGAGGAATGTATCATAATGGGTTTATTTAGGGTTTTGTTGATTTTGGGTGAAATTTTCCATTTATCTAGTGTTTAATTTAGTTTATTTATGTGTATTAGGCTTATATTTGTTTCAAGAGTGGACCACACACTATATCTCATGGTTTTATCACCATGAGGTCGCATAGTGATTTTGGTGTTAGTTATGATGATTTATTTGGTCTTAAATGTTCATTTTGCTAATTTAATGGAGTTTATGGATGGTATAGGTGATTATAGGCTTAGAGGAGTTCAGTGTGAGCTTAGGATATATTTATAGAATACTGGTTAAGGTAGGTGGACATGGGTTTTCTAATTCACTTGTTCATTAGGCGATTTTATGTCTGTGTATCATCATTATTATTATTGTATACATGTTTCATGAATTGTGTGATCTATCTATATATTAGGACAAGCATACATCAATTGAATAGTAAAAATAGATTACATAGATTTATAAATGGTTCAATGGTGGTTCCTTGGTAGAATGAGTTTCAGTTTCCCTCTTTATGGTTTTCATGGCAGCATGAGTTGAATTTTAAGGAGAAATAGGTTTCTTCTAAAAAAATTAAAGTGGTTTGATTCAAATAGAAATTTTAAAGAAAATGGGATGATTTCAAGAATGGGTTATGAAATAGTATTTAAAAATACAAGTGAATTTTTATAAATAATGTTTTGATGAGATTTTTTCCAAGGGAATATCATGAGTAAGATGGAATTTATTACCTTTATAAATAGTTTAAGAAAAGTATTTTACTTAGTTTCTAAAGAAAATCCATATGGTATTGGTTGAGTTATTTTAGTTTGTTTGACCTCATGTGGGAGAATACCTATTTTCTAAATATTGTGTGCTTTTTTGTGCTTCTTAGTTATGGTTTCCTAGCATGTAACTTATTATACGATTGATCAGTGATGTTTTGTTTTAGTATCAAATCCAAGGTTGGGTGATGATGTTATAGTTAATACTTATAGAATAAAGAAAAGTATTAAGGACCCTAGTGAATTATCTTATGATTGGGATAATAGGTGAGGAGTATAGGTATCAAGGGACTAGCTTCATGTCATTTAGTTAATGAGTTATGAGATGGGATATGTGCCTTTTTATTTCATTCATGTTGTGATTATATTCTTACTACCTATTATTGTATGTTAAGACTAATAGTTGTGACCCAAACCCTGAGTGAGAAGGGAGGGGTTAGAAAATATCCCATTATTGTGCATATTGGGTTGTGTTTTTTGATAATGAAGTGGAAAGAATGTTTGATGTGGCATATAAATCTCAGTGGAGTCCATTTCATAAAGGATAATAATGGTTTTAATTAGATTTGGTAAGGTTTGAAGTGCTTCTGTAAAACCCATATTTTTATAGATGATGGTTTTTTGGAAAATAACCCAATGTAATAATTTAATGTCATAAGACTCTACAAGAATATGACCTTAAGAGTTTTTGGGAAAAACTAACAAATGACTGAGTGTCCAACTTCGACATATGTCTTTAAAGGAGATCATAAGGCTTCATGGAAAAATGGTAAGTCTTCATAGTAAGACATAAGGGGTCATAAGATATCCATGATCTACCATATAATGATTATATGGTTTGGTGACCATATTAATTTAAATTCATATGATAATTGTGAGGCTTTAGCAATTAATAAATTTTTAAGGAATCAGATGCATGCAAATTTGAGTTTCTAGAATCAGTTTTTTGAATTAAAGTAAAAAAAATTAGAATATTCAATATTTATTCCAAATTGAATCAAACATAAAATAACTTCAAAGGGAGAAATGATTCAATCATGAAATTCAAATAAGAAGCTTATATCTTCCTCAATGAAAAAAATGTGAAGATATAATCACACTTGAATGAAGAAATGAAATAGAGCCACAAAGCATCTATGTGTGTGCATGATGATGAAATGGGGAATACAATAGTGTAAATTAGTATAGTTATTTTAATGTGTAATATCAAGGAAGATCGAGTGGGAAATTATCCTCTAAACCTTTTTATGGGGTGATGGGAATTTAAATTTCACATGAAATATCATGTGAAAAGTGATGATATTTCTAGAAATGGAAATGAAAAATAAATATTGTGAAAGAATAAAAAAATAGTTTTCCCTCTCGACATGAGTGAGGGAAAAATTATGATTATAGAAAAAACACTAGAAATCCATTTTCGATAATATTTTAAGAATGAATCATGCAGTCCAAGGATGGAGTAGAAAAATGTTATGTGACATTCCAAAAATAGTTGGAAAACCATACATCAAAAAGATAATTCATCAAAGGGTTGAATATATAAGGTCAAAAAAATAAGAACATAAAGGTGTTATAGAGAGTTTTATTCACTAGAAATAGCTTTTGGTTGTGTGAATTCCTTCAAATTGAAGGAAGTTTAGCTTATGTGAAACACCACTCTTGGTGTAACCATCTATCTTTTTCATGAAAGAAGTTTATAACAAGGGAGTAGAAATGTGTTTACTTTGTGATAAGATCTATTATATCTCTATTTGTTCATTGTTTTAAACCAATATATTCAGTACGAATGTTCCAAACATGAAATCAAAAGAAATGAGATTTAGTTTCTTTGGTTCATAGTCACATTATTGTGCATTCTCCTTTGAATAACCCCTTTTTGAGAACAAAATAAAACAAAATATTTCATCTAGTTTTATTTCATTACTTTTGTGAGGAAATGAGAGAGAATTGGCCCTAATCAATACAGGACAAGATCTTTAATGAGGGAAATTAAAATTGAATCACCCTGATTCACCCATAGGTCACATACCTTTTCAAGGACTAATAATTTGTATCAAATAAAATATTATTTGTAGAGTTATCTCACTTTGAGGTGTGATGGAATCAGTGTTGAATAATATAGAAATTCCTATTTTTTAAGGTAGTAACTTCTAGCTATGAAAAAACTGAATGAAACACTATTTTCTATCACTAGGAATGGATGAATATATCATTTAAATGAATGTAATGTCTTCAATTATAGATATTAAGGCTCACATAGAAAAATATCTCTAGGTGTTGGATATATACACCAAAGTAATTGATGCTCTAGGGGGATATTTAGTGAACCCTTCCTATACAAAGGTGATGTTATGTAGGACATATCATGAAATATGGGATAATATTATAAATATTTATAAAGGAGATTCAAAGGTTCAAGTTATGAAGCTAAAAGTATTTTGTAATAATTATGGATACTTAAGAATGATATCTAATGAGACATCTAATGCATTCTTTTATTTGTTGAACATTATTATATACGATATGCACGGTCTTGGGGAGATTATTGATGATGTGAAAATGGTCAAAGAATCCTCAAAATATTTCCCCATGGTTCAATACAAAGGTATCAATGCTTGAATATAAGGACCCAAAAGTGGTAACATTAGATATCTTGAATAGTACTCTTATTGTTTATGAGATGAGGAATAATGAGAATGAATTGATGCTGAAATAAGATCCATAATAGATAGCATTAAAATTTATAGATAAAATATCAATTAAATAAGAACTTGAGATAGAAGAAGTTAATTAAATGATTCCATTTCATTCCTATAATATAAAAATGGTATAGGTTAAGTTCAAAGTAAATCTACCACTTACTTTTTTTATGTGGAAATTTTAGACACTTTTATGTTAGGTGTTCCAAGAATTTCCTAGATGATGATGAGGAAGAAGAACCCAAAATGAATTCATTCAAAGGTGGGAATAACAAATAGAAATTAAAGAATAAATTATTCATGAAAAGGGACTTTATATATAAATGATATGAAGAGTCAAAGGAAATAGAATTAGAGTAGGTTGATACTGTAGAGTCTAAATTGACGAAGTATTTTTTTCCATTGTAGATAAGATGTATAAGGAAGACAGTGAAGATGAAAATGATGAAATAAATGGATGAGTATACCTTGAAGATAAACTTAAAGAATTTCATTAAGTGTTATAAATTTGGAGATTCAAAAATAAATAAATATAATGATGTTTTATAAGACTCTAAGCTCTATATTCAGAAATAGTATAAAGAGATGATAGAACTGAAAATGGAAATTAAGAATCTTAAATCTAGAATCTTTAGCAACTCAGAAAAAGAAATTTAGTTAATAATCAAGGTTGAATAATAGGACCAAATCATATATGGGATGACTAATTATATGAAATATCAAGTCAAAAATAATTTAATAACTTAAGTGATAATTAATTACATAATGATGAAAGAGTAGAGTTCAAGAAATACTCATCACCCCCAGTATAGCATTGGGAAACGACAATGCTTTGTGCACTGAGGAAGCTCGTGGGGTACCCAATAAAGATATTATCCTTATTCCATGAGTTTGGTTGTCTATTGATAAAGGCAAGTTAGTAATTATATATCATCACTAAAAGAATACAATAATAGTTAGTTTAAAACCTTTGAAATCTACACCTTAGAGGAAGATTTGGGAGTATAATTCTCATAGAACTACTATAATTGATGAAAAGGGGGAAAAGAAGTCACTTAATGTTAGATTTTATTATTGTGGGATTTTGTGACATATCCAATATATCTATTATATCACAAATATTATTTTAGGTAGAAAGGAAGACAAACATGGAAAAGCAGTCTGTTATACTTTTGATGTGATTTTAATGGGTACTGCTGCTATTGTTAAGGTTTTTGATATAAGTAAGAAATTTTTTCGAATATATCACAAAGAAACTTACCCAACAATCCCCATAGAAATGGAAAATAATTGTTAGAGTCATCATTGATAAAGCTGAAAACTCAAAATAGATTTGAGATTTTGTATGACAATGGAGAAAATAAGGAACTGGATGAGAATGAACCATGCTCTTGATTAAGTAAATTGAGCTAAAAGTTATAGATCAAAATGGGAAGTGTTGAGAAGGCTCGTGTGTCTGAAATAACCTTATGGGAAATTTTGATTTCTAAAAGATAAATTATTAATAGTGGATGTACATCCCATATGATGGAAAATCAAGATCTCTTCAATGGTACAAAATATGACAATAATGGAATTTTATGCTTTGGAAATAATAAATATTCAAAAATTAAGCACCAACAATGGTATAGAATTTACCAATACCCAAGTGGAGTATCTTGAAAATCTTAGCATGCACCATCATGTTTCAACCATAAGAACTCCCTAAATAGAGTTTTTAAAAGAATAAAATGCATTATCAACAACATGGATAAAAAAATACTGATTAATAAAAACCTAACAGATAATTTTTGGAAAGAAGCAGTGATCACCTTGGTATAAATATCCAATAGGGACTTATCATGTCTAAATAAAGAGAAGACACCTTCTAAGATGTAGTACGTATAGAATCCAACACTCAAGTATTTTCAAGTGTTCAGAATAAAATTAATTATTCTCAACAAGTAAAAGCATAATAAGTTCAAATATTATGGGTATAAAGGTATTTTCCTTGGATACTAATCCAAAAACCAAACATACAAATTCTATAACAAAAAACATGGAAAACTTATGAAAAGAAAATATGTAACTGTTGTTAAAAAGATCAAAAAATTTAAACTTGTTAGAATATTTTACAAAATAATAGTGATGAAACTAATGAATAATGTGACGGTGAAGTAAATTTCATGGGGGAGTTTAAGAGGTCATATAAGAGTTGTACAAGAGTAGTGATGATGAGGAAAATATAGCACCAACAATAACTCAAAACCATAAACTAGTAGGGAAAAAATAGTGACAATAACATTGTTACTAATCAAAAAACCCTAGTACAAACCAAAAGAATAAAGGCTCTACAAACCTATTTTATTTCTCAAATAAAACCTAAAAATATCAAATTTTCTGCTAAATATAAAATTTGGGTCAAATATATGCCTGAAGAGGTTTAAAAAATTGAAAATAAAAAAACATGATAATTCTTTCCAAGGCCGCAAGATAAGAATGTAATCGAAACCAAATAGGTATTTTGATAAAAAAACTCAATAAAGATGGAAAAGTGACTCCAAAAAGGTATGATTAGTGTAAAACATTATATTCCTAGATAGAAGAAATTTATTTTGATGAAAAAATTTCACTGATTTATTGGTTGGAAACTATAATATTATTTTTGGTGATGGAAGTACAAATGAGATTTAAAGAATTTCAATAGGATTTAAAATCAAAAAACCTGAATAGAGTACTTGCATAGGAGGTTAATATAGAGAAACCATTTGAGTTTCATATTGATGAAGATAAATACAATTCATGCTGGTTAAATAAGTCCTAGTATGGACTAATTCACACACCAATGGCCTAGTACTCATAACTCATTATATATTTGAAGAAACTCAGATTTCAGATTTGTGTAATTGATCATAAACTATACATCAAGAAAGAAAATAATAAAATGAAGTTGGTGATCATTTATGTGGATGATAAAATATTTATAGAATCAAATAAATAACAATTCAAGTTGTTCTCTAATTTCATGAGAAGGGAATTTGATATGTCCTTGATTGGTGATCTAACATTATTCTTTGTATTATATGTGGTTTAAGGGAAGAACAACACATTCATTTCTCAAATTAAATATGCTAAAGAGGTTTTCAAAATTTTTGACATTGAATATTCAAGTCCAATTAAAAATCAAACTGATACCTAGATGATGTTATGAAAGGATGGAGATGGTAAGTATATTGATGTGACACATTTTAAGAAAATCATCAGGATTTTTATTACTTGAAAACCACTCAACCAGATATCATGTTTGCTAATTTTCATGTTTCCCACTACCAAATATACCCCAAAAAAGTCATATACAAGATGTGAAAAGAAAACTTCATTATATTATTCACATGGTGGAGTTTATATTGTTTTATTATAGTGGTTTATAACATCATTTAATGGGATATATAGATATGGATTGGAAACGCAATTTTTATAAACCTTAGCAAAAATTTCATTCATCATTTGAGAAAAAAGAACATAGATATAAAATATCATTATATCAAGGATAAGGTTTAACAAGAAGTTATAAAGCTAGAATATGTGTCCAATATAGATAGAACTGATAAAATTATGAAAAATACACTACCCAAGGCCATGTTTCAAAGGCATTGGTTGTATCTTGGATTATATCTTAATCCCTCCAACTAAATGAGTTGGACATGATACCCCTGCTCCCCATGGAATTTTTTTTCAAGAAAGGCACATTTTCTCTCTTATGGTTAATGTGTGAACTTTTTATTCTCTCTTGTGAAATTTTAAAGTAGTGGTATTTGGGTTTTTTGAAAAAGGGTGATAACTTTTCATTGATTCTATAATAAATGTGGAAATGTACTTGTTTGTTTGGGAAGGTTGAGATCATCTCAATGGTTCATTAGGGGTGTTCATGTTGGAATATAAGAGACCATGGCCTAGTGTTAATGAGAATATTTTACTTAGAATATTGTTTCTTAGACCAAAAATGGATTAAGTGGGATTAAATTTGATAATCAGTGAATCATTAGTACACACCATGAAGAAAAATTCTTTTTAGATCAGATATGGATTGGATGAAGTAGTGGAAATAGTTTTGATGTGGATTTTAATTATAAACAAAACCAAGGGGAGATTATTAGAAAATATCCACTTAGTGTGTGTGTGTTAGGTTGTGTTTATTGATGATGACATGGAATGAATCTTCTATGTATACTATTTAGATTAGTGGGGTTCATTTAGTAAAGGTTGGTAGTGGTTTGAATTTGCTTCAATAAGGTTTAAAGTGTTTCTGGAAAACCCATGTTTTTATAGCTAATGGTTTTTCAGAAAATTCCCTAGTGTAAGCCTTTGAAAGTGTTAGACTCTACGATTATATGAATTTTGTAGTTCTCTTAATTTTTTATAAAAAAATAAGTATACAAATTGTTTTTATGTCTTTGAGGAAGATTGTAAGGATTTATAGAAAAATATAATTCTTCATCAAAAGACTTTAGGGATCATAAGACTTCCATCATCTGACTTATAATGATTGTAAGTCTTAGTGGCCATATGAATTTAATTAATATTATTATAATAAGGCTTTAGTACATAAGAAATTTTTTATGAATCCGCTAGGTCTAAATTTGATTTTCCATAATCTATTTTATAAAGAAAACTGAAATAAAATAAAATAATGTAAGATTTTTTCCAAAGTGACTCAAAAATCATGTAACTTCAAAGGAATATGTGATTCAAGTTTTAAATTCAAAGAATTAGTTTGTAGAATTCCTAATAGAATGCAATTGAAGATATAGTCACACTATAAAGAAGAAAAAAATGGATCTGAAAAGTATCAATGTGTTCATGGTGATGACATGGAGCATGAAGTAGCGTGAACTAGTAGAGTTGTTTTCATGAATATTCTCGAGGAAGATAAGGTGGGATATTATCCTCCAAAAAATTTATGATGTTATGGTAATTTAATGCTTTCATGGAAGATCACTTGAAAACTAAATATATTTCTAGAAATAGAAATTAAAAGGAAATGATATATAGACTCAAAAAACTAGTTTTCCCTTTCAACATGAGTAAGGGAAAACCTCTAAGTAGAGAAGAAACACTAGTGATCCAAATTTGAAAATATTTGAAGAATGAACTTCTAGTGTGATTATATAGTAGAAAAAGGAGATGATGGATTCCAAAAATTACCAAAAAAACTGTACATAAAAAAGTAAATCCTCCCAAGGGTTGAATATAGAAGAAGAACAAAAAAATATAAGAAGGGAGTGTTTGGAGAATTTTAGCTACTAGAATGCTTTTTTGGTTATGTGAAGTCTTTCAAATGGATAGAAGTGTAGCTTATGTAAAACACCACTCTTGGTGAAACTATTCATATTTGTTTGTGAAATAATTATACATCATAGAAGGAGTAGTGTGTTCACTTTATGTGGAGAGTATTGAGATTTCTATTTGTGCATGGTTGTAAACTAGGAGGGTTAGTGATACCACTCCAATTGTGTAATAAAAATAGTGATATTTAGTGTCACTAGTTCATGGGAACATTTTCATCCATTATCCTTGGACTAGACTGTTTGGGTGAACCAAATAAAATTGAATGTTTCCTCCATTTTACCACATTATGGGTGTGAGGAAATGAGAGAGAAGTTCCCCTAATAAACATGGTACAAGATCGTTTATAAGGGAAATTTAAATTGACTCACCCTAATTCACACCCCCCTCTCAAGATGCATACCTTATCAAGGGAAAAATATGGAGGCATGTAAAAGACCTAAGAGAGAAGGTACTTTTGGTATATCCATGAGTGATATGGGATCCTAGTTGGGTATAATGTTTGGTCCTATGATTAGTGAGAAGATATGTCTTGAGACTAGATTGGTCTTTCCCTGAGTGAGAGGGTATTTTTAGGGATCACTCTGAGTGTGAGGGTATGGGTCTATTTTTGTTAATTTAACCCTATCGGGAGGTGATTACTATGTTTGATATTGGTATGATTTGGATGAGGTTCGAAATGATAAATTTCTTAATTGAGAGGGTAGTGGCTATGACTTAGTATGATTCCCTACTTTGTGTCTTTAGGTATGGGTTGAGCTTGGTTAGAAACATTACCCTGCATCTTTGGGTATGGTTTGGGATTCATTAAAATTCCCTTACATGAGCCTTTGAGTAACATCGAGGTTATGGGTTTGGAAATATGAGGTGAATACCTCCTTTAAATAATGAAGCTGAAGCAAGAATGGTTAGGTGTTTTGGTGTCTTGGTTAGAACATGATGATCTGACGTGTATTCTTGTATGTTCATTTTGTATTTTATTTTCTGGTAGGTGTGTTGAATGAGCACTAATTAAACTTATTATATATATTTAATATACATCCACTTGAATACAACAACAATTATCATTGTTAAGGCATTTTGGATTCCTACTAGGCTGCTGGACTCATCTCTAACCCATGTACATTGCATGGGTTTCGATGTACTAGAGTATACTTTCTTGTTAATATCAAGGTACAAGTATCACTTAGATCAAGACATGTGATTTAGTTGGTAGGTCATGGAGGTTAAGTATTTGGTAGGCATATTAAGTGATATAGGTCAAAGGCTAGTGTAGTTTATTTTTAGTTATTGTCCAGCATGTACTATCCAGTGTGTTGTTTACTTATATGATGCATGCTATATTTGTTTATCAGCTGCTATTGATCCATTATGTTTTGATTTATCATATATATAGTTTTAGTAAATTCTTTTTGAGACTACACGATCCCTGTTGGCTACCTATTTTATATATATAGGTCTTTGGTATGTCTGTTATATGGATAGGTCATGCCAAATTTTTGGTATTTTTGGGAATGAACCTTGGGTTTAATTTTAGAGAGAATAGTATCCTCGTAATTATGTTAGTCCCTCACTACTATTCAGAAGCCTCTATAATATGGGGAGTCATGCCTTAGGTCATGTGATAACCCCCTCTCAGATTTTATTTGGGTGATATGGATGAGGTAATTACAAAAAATAACAACATAATAATTACACACCAAAACACCACTTCCACAATAAATAATCACCAATAACATAACTAAAAATGTAGGGAAAGTGAATCCAAGCAATCAATAACTTCACATTTCCACAGTATTTTCAATTCAACCATTACCATTTACCAGCCTCATTTTTTTCATTAAGTCATCTATTTACCCATATTTAATGTCAAACCATTTATCAATAACTTATCATTTCAAGATGTTCATTAATTTGTAATCACATTTATTTTAGCCATGACTATTTTTCATCATCCTTCTCTTCACTTAATTTATCTTTAGTTTTCACAATACATTAATCATTATATAAAAAACATATTTAGTCATTTTTTAGCTTAATTTTTAACCCGTCGGTTTTATACTTAACACCATATCATGACCATCATAATAAAATACACGTATTTTATCACTTATTCCAATAGCCACACCACTCCCTAAACCAACCACTATATCCATATTAGTAAAAGAACCCATAATAATATCCCATGAAAGTGCTTGGAGAACAAAGAAAACAAAAGAACTTCCCTCAAACACACCACCCAAACCAACCACAATTTAAACCATAACAACAAGACACAAAATCTCACAACCTTCACATAATCATTTTTTCAAGATATATTTACCATAACATATTTATTAATACAATCTCAGGTTACCACTTCCATCCCCATTTCCATTATTATCTTTAACTCATGAACTGACTAATTAATACTTTAGAGAAGACACAATAAACAACAACACATCAACACCCCTTTCCAAAAAAGTGAACCAACCCATCCAAGATCGCCCCAATCACCTCTAGAAAATAAAAAACACAACATCATGCTTAAATGGACACTAACAAAAAATAATAATTTCAAAGATTTCAGGTTTTGGTAATACCATTTGTATTACCATATTTAAGTAATAAACCAATTATGAAGGTAATAACATTTCCCAAAAATAATAGGAAAAAGGAAAATCACTAAATTGAATATTATTGAATAAGATTCAACACATATCAAATATCATGAAAATCTATTAAGTGGATGAGACAATTCTTGCCCTTCTGGATTCCTCATAACCAGTTTATTATTTACATATATTTCTTTAATCATAAAGATAATTCCTGACATATTTCTCCTTCATCACAACCTATAACACTTATTAATCCACAACCAAACATGTAGAAAAAAAATATGATAATATCTTTGGAAGTAATTAAAACAATCCAGACAATTATATTACTCCAAAAGATATAATAAGGGTTTAGAAATTCCCTAACTTAATAAAGATGAAGGAAATACCCAATAAACTCATCAGAACCTTCCTCCAAAATAATTTACATTAATATGAATCAAACAATTCACTAACACCCAATATAATCAATGATGAAGCATCCCTTTTATAAATAATATAGGGTAATATATTAGAGGGGGAAACTTTGATCAATGACATGATTTTGAGGGTCACTGTGTGATGTTCTCAAAGTTTCCACCATTTCAAACTCACTCAACTCTATTAATTATGATATGGATGAGGGAGTTCATGATGCAATTATTATCACCATGTTGTAAAATTCAAATTCCCGAACCAAGTACATGGTGTGGCCTATACACCATGATACAAAGATCTCCAACAATATTTTCACTTATGATTTACAATACCCTTATCAATCATAAAATACAATTCAATTAAAAGAATGATTTTCACTTCAATTGAAAAGGGTCTTACACTTACTCATTAAAGTTTTACTCTTAAATATATGGAAATTACTCTTATTTATGGGAAAATTGGTCTTATATGTGGGGAAATTACTCTTATTATGAACATTTTACTTTTATGTATCAACATTTTACATTTATTCATCACAGTGAAAACGGTTACATAATTTTTTTTTTGAAAAGAATAAAGTTTCACTATAATATGTAAGTGTTTCTAACTAATATGTAATATTCATTTCTATGATAAGGGGTGATATGTAAGGGTCATTTCCATGAAAAAATGGCGTCATGCATGGGTCATTTACAGGATAAAGGGGTGATATATAAGTTTCATTTCCATGAAAAAAGAGCGATGTATAAGGGTCATTTCTACGATAAAGGGGAGATATGTAAGAGTAATTTCAATGAAAAATAAGAGATTCATAATGTTTATTTTAATAAAAAAAGGGGTGATACATATGGTCCATTTCCATTACAAAGGGGAAATATGTAAGTGCCATTCCCATGATAAAGGTTTATATATAAGATTCATTTACATGAAAAAGTGTGTTATGTAAGGGTCATTTATGTGATAAATGGGTGATATGTGATGGTCATTTTTGTAAATCTTACATATAAGTTACCTCATGTGTAATATTATTTCATTTTCTGTAAAAATGAAACATAAGAGTAATTATCTGTTATAGTCATAACTTATGATTGATAATGCCCCTATCAGTCATAAGATATGATCCTTATAACCTCCTCTTCATGCATGATATATTCTCGTTCATGACTTAACCCACTAGGGATCACCTGGCTAGCGATAAGCCGATTTTTACACCCCAATCCCTTCTCTAATATGCTAGGGACTGGTAATTATCACTAAGAATTCATATCATTGAAATAGGAGGTCTTATCCTCAGTACCTATATGCCCGCACACAACCATATCCATGTAGAGTGCAGAGATATGATAAAATAATGAACATTTATATTGTAAACCATGCATGTGAAAACCTATAGGAAATCATCCAAGTACAACAACGTAGTACAAAAGTGAAAAGGGGGGAAATATACGCCCAACTAAAAATGAAGTCTCAACCTAAAAACAACTAGAAAAGGGAAACTAAAGAGATCTTGACACACAATCTCCAAGTACAACCACTGAACACTATCAACACCACTAGGTAAAACTATGCGCCTCTAAAACCTAGTCTACCAATATCATCATCGATCTACATGTCATCTGCATAAGACATAACATGTATGGGTATATCCCATGTAGGGGTGAGTATATACCTGCCTAGTAGGATTCCCCAAAAACCAATAAGGTAGAAATATAAAGACACATTAGTTTTATCAACCCATAAGAAATAGGGAAATCAAACCCAACATATATAATCATAAAAGAAACCAAAAAATAGAGGAATAAGATCTCCATCTCCACAACCCAACTAAGAATGATGATTTATCCAATAGCTCTAAAGTCTCATCTTTAATGCCTATCACCACACAAAATTGAACAAGAATTCATATAGAGGTCTCGCACCTCTCCACTGCACTCCACAGCCGAGGGGGTATAATATATGGTGGAGGAACCACTCCCTATTGAAGCTTGAAGATGGGGGGTTCTGCTCCGTAGATAGAGGAATAATGCCCTATGTATTATTAAGGGTTCCCAACTCTACTTCTGTAAAGAGTATGGGGGATAATGAACACCTATCATAAGGTGTGAAAAAAATCAAATTTATATGTTTTCCTAGTGCAGCATAGTGGCTGAATAGGGTCATCTCACTTGAGAAGCATCATAGTCGGTTCAATCACTAATTTCTAATTCACCTAATCTAATTCAATTTTATTTTATATTATTTATAAAAATTATTGTTTTGGTTTTTTTAGAAAATTTGGAATTAAAATAATGAAATGATAAATTTAAATCTGAATGCATATGCAGATGCAGACAGAATGAAATTATGGAATAAAGAACTTAGTCCTAGGGTTGGATAACACGGGTTCATTCATTATTTATTTGTTGTATAAATTCAATTTGATATTTCATTTTATGAAACATCATTAATGAATTACTTTACTTCGATTTATTACATGTGTTATTTGAGCATGTATTTGGCGCACCAAACCACACCTCGTCTAATAGTCAAATAGGATAATAGCTTAACCGAGAATGTTATTCCTAAAAGACAAGGCTCCATTATATGTTGTTTCATCCCTTATGGCATGCCCACTACACCGTATGAAGGGTTTTACTGAGAGAAGGGTATAAAAAATGAATAAAATAAAAGTAATGTATTTTTAAATAGTTTCTTGGTGGGTTACCTCCACACCCGTGCAATACTCCCACATCCACCACAAATATATTTAAAACATTTTGAATTGAAGTGAAATAACAAATAACATTGTGAAACCTCCCCCAGGGTCAATCCTCAGGTTAGTCACTTAACATTGAAAAGTGAAAATAGATCACAATATAAATATGGAAAATAGAGAAAATGATATTAGGTTTGGAAGATAAAAATGGATAAAAGAATAAAGTGAAACACTTTAATAAAAAAATATGATGAATGCATTACATGGGAAAAGAAAACTAAAACAAAAAGAAAAGAAAGAAAGAAAATCCTAAATCATGGATGTAATATGATATTACCTCTTATATATATATCTTATTTAATCCACCCCTATTCTCTTATTTATAGTCATGGAAGAGGCCTTGGGGTGTTATAATAGAGTATTTAATTTGTTTCGAGGCATAATGGTAGTCAACGGTTAAAATTTCAGTTCCAGAATCTATATTTAAAAAGATTTTACATGGAACCCCATAGTTTTGGTAGAATATTGAAATTTTTTCTTCTATATAGCTATTTGAAAATATTTTTTTCATTCTTCCTCCAAATTTTAACTCAATAATCCACATGTAGAAACAGTTATAACCAAATTACTCCAGATTTTTATTCTAGTCGAATGCATCCTAAATCATCCTTCAATGTTGAGCATATAATAGCCACCTTAATGAGTGAATACCCCTATAAAATTTAATGGGGAAACACTCCTATGAGTCATATTTCAAATAAATCTATAATAATCTCAATTTACGGCTTGTATCATGATTTATGCCTCATTTATGGAGTGGGTCCCACTCTATCTTCCCGAACAATTTCTCAAATTCATTTATTTTTTTAGGTATATATATGTTTAAATGAAATATTTGTCCATAAGAAAAATTTGAATCTCACAAATCAATAAATCCTACAAGAAATAATCAAAACAATTGGATTCATATTTTAAAAGTTATTCCCAAAATGCCAAATTGATTAAAAATTGCTAAAATTCCAGAATTAATAAATTTAAATATTTTATCCCAAAGGAAACCATAAATCCAAAATTGATTCAAATAATCTCAAATTAATAAATTTGGAGGGTTTAAATAATTTAAATTCATATAAAAATGAGTAAAATATTAGTTCCATAAATTCCCCCACACTTAAACCATGCTTGTCCTAATGCCTAAAATCTGAACATTAAATTTCAAATGGAACCAATGTTACCAATATTCAAATTCTAAAGCAATAAAATCAAACAATTATAAATTTTAAATAAAATTTAAAAATTTCACATACAATATCAATTCAATTTCTCATTTTTCAAAGAAACAAACAATCTAGGTATTTTACTTTTCCCCTTTGAAAAATTATGGATTTTCTCCTTTCATTCATTCAATCTCCTCAATTCATTATTATCAAACATGTTAATTCATGATTTACCTAATTTTTTATTATTTTATATCATCACTCAAGATACAATTCAATTATATTTATGCTTATATCAAGATAACATGCTTCTTATTCATAGTTTTGTAAAGGAACTAATTTCTCTACTTTATCAATAAAAAATCACATAAAATCAAGGGGGATTTCATTAAATGTTTAAATGAATCTAAGGCTTAAGGTTGGTAGGAATTGATGTTTGAAAATTAAGGCTCAAGGAGGAGGTTAATCTCTAAAGTAAACTACATGATATCAAAAATAAAAGTGTAATAAAATTACCCCCTTAAAAGTAGCAACTATTATTTCCACAAAACTTGAATCAAAGGCCGTGAATAATGAAATTATAATGAATGATGTAAACCTTCTTGATTTTTTCTCTAATTTTTTATTTTTTTTATTTTTTTATTTGTTTTTTTATTTCATATTTTCATTTTTTGAAAGTTATGCTTAGAATAAATCTCACATCCACCAACTAACCACATATGATAAAAATCATTGATCCAGTGATGGTGATTTTTTATTCTTCTAAGTAACAACCCATTATTTTTTTCATTTTTTTTCAAGAAGGGAAAACAATTAAGTACATTGGATAAATATAAAACGTTTCATTAATCCCGCAATATAACCCCCCCCCCCCCCCACACACACACACACACTTTTTTCCTTGTAATAATTTCATATCTTCCACCATGACTCCCTCCACTCCCACAATTCAACTTTAAAATATCATGAAAATTCTATGAGGGTAGGATTGGATAAAAATAGCTTGAAACATGGCTCAATCCTATAAATGTCATTCATGGTCTCTATGGGATAAAGAATGATTGATGTAAATTTGGTATTTTAAGGGTAAGTGGTTTATAAAAATATGATTCAATCATTTTAAATGTGTTTTTTCACAATCATAGCTTAGAAAAGTTCAAATGAAAGTTATGGTCGATGACATGCCCCAAGATCACTCAAGAAATATGCTCAAGAATAAATATAAAATTCTTAGTCTAGAAATTCTCTTAGTAATGGGACATATTGTTTTAGAAAATCACTCAAGGCATGACTAAAAATAACAAATCAATTCACATAAATTCTATAAATTCAAAGAATGAAAAATGTTAGGGAATTTTTATTTACATTAATCAACTAATTCCCTCAAATAATGAGTCATAATTTAAATATCCATGCTTAAATTTAATAATTCAATTCTCTATTTTACTCATTCAATTTCATTAACCTTGAGAAGAATCCCATGTATAGAGTATACTAGATATTCTCCCTTCGCAATTTGGTACAACTTGCATGGAGGGGGTAAGATGAAGTATGGAACCTCATTTTATTCGGTTGATACTTTTGAAATATCTTCTTCCCACTCTAGTTGTTGCTCTAGATGTGTTGTATTAAGAGAATATTTAAGAGGGAAGTGAGAGTTCAGTTTTATTTTTAAAAAAATCAAATTTGAAAATTCTATATCAGATTATTCTTCTTATATATAGGCAACATGTTTCTATGGTTCTTTAGGAATATCCATTGGGATCTATTCTTTTACTCCTTCCATTAAAGGTTCAATATTTTCTAGGAGCTCTAGGTGTTCTTCAACAAGTGCATCTTCTTTTTTCATCTTCCTCCAGGTCATAATATGAGTTGACCGAATCTAAAAATTCAAAATAGTTTTGAGTAATACTCAAATTAGTTTCAATAAAATTAAATGAGTTTGAGTTCAAGAATTTATCATCTCTCTGAGTTGGTTTGGATTTAATCTCTTCTTCAATGGAAAGTGCCTCTTGGAGTACATCATCATTGGATGGAGGTAGGTAGTCGAGATCCTCCACCTCGAGTGTGACCTCATGTTCTTGGATTTACTTAGTGAAATTAGGGAAAACATGGGTCACTTCTTTCTTCTACTCAAATATTTTTAAGTTAGTTTTGAGTTCATTTATCGTGACCATCAAATCTTGAGGTGAGATCCATGTCTCTTAGCCTATTTGTAACTGTTTGATCATTATCACAAGAGAATCATCCCTTCATTGGATATCCTCTTTGGTATAGTATATTTATTATAATTTCACCTGTGAGTAATTACTCAATTAATTAAATGAATAATCATTTGAAACATCATGGAAAAATATATTTTTTATTTTTTAAAAGAAAACAAAGAAAAATATTTATAAAAAATTGAATTTAGAAAAATTGATAAAAATAACTATTTATCTCCCCGAAAATGGCGCCAGTTTTGATGCATGCCTATCATAGGTCATGGAAAAAAAGGTTTATAATTTTTTATAATGCAACATAGTGGCTTCTCAGGTTCGTCTCACTTGAGGAGCATCATAGTCCGTTTAATCACTAATTCTTATTTCACTTAATCTAATTCTTTTTGGGTTTTTTATTATTTATGAAGATAATTATTTTGGTTTTTTTTGAAAAATTGGAATTAAAATAATGAAATGAAAACTTTAAATCTAAATAAATATGTATATATAATTAAATTAGGGAAGAAATAACTTGGTCATATGGTTGGATACTACGGGTTTATTCATTATTTTTTTGTTTTTTAAATTCAATTTGATAATTCATTTTATGAAACCTCATTAATGAATTACATTATTTTTATTTATTGAGTATTTTATTTTAGAACAACTTTAGTGTACCAAACCACACCTCCTCCAATAGTCAAATAAGATAACACCTCAACCGATAATGTTATTCCTAAAATACCAGGATCCACCGTATGTCGTTTCATCCCTGAAGACAACCCCAACTCCACCGTATGAAGGGTTTTACCAAGAGAAGGGAGAGAAAAATAATGAATCAAATAGAATTAATGTATTTGGAAATATTTTCATGGTGGAAAACATCTTCACCCATGAAATACTCCTGCATCCACCACAAATAGATTTAAAACATTTTGAATTGAAGCACAATAACAAAGAACACCGTGAAACCTCCCCCAGGGACAAGCCTCGGGTTAGTCACTTTCCATTTAAAAGTGAAAATAAATAATAATGGAAATATGTATGCGAGATAAAATTAGATTATGGTTGGAAGAGAAAAGGGGATGGAAGAAAAAATGGAAACACTTTAATAAACAATATGATGAATGCATTACATGGGAAAAGAAAATTAAAATAAAAACAAAAAGAAAGAAAACATCTTAAAGTGTGTTTGTCATAAAATATTCCCTATATGATTGATATATTCTTCAATCCACATCTAGACTCTTATTTATAGGCCTAGAATAGTCCTTGGGGTGTCATAACGGACCATTTAATTTGTTTCGGGACATAATGGTAGTCAACAGTTGAAATTTCAGTTCCATAATATGTATTTAAATATTTTGCACATGAAACCCCCTTGTTTTGGTAGAATCTTGAAATTTTGTATTATATAAAGTTGTTCAAAAATATTTTGTGCATTAAAACTCCAAATTTCAGCTTAGTAGCCACATGTAGAAGAAGTTATAGCTAAATTACTCAAGATTTTTATTCTGGATGAATGAATCCTGAATAATCCTTCAATTTTGAGTGTATAATGGCCCCCATAATGTGAGAATAACTCCTTAAAATTTAATGGTGAAATTATAATATGATTCCTCTTTAAAATCAATCTATAATCACCTCAATTGGAGGCTTCTAGCATGATTTATGCCATGTTTTTAGAGTGGAGTCCACTCTATCCGCCCAAACAATTTATCAAATTCGTTGATTTTTTTGGGAGTCTAGATGTTTGAATAACATCTTGGTATAGAATAAAAAGTTTAATATCAAAAATCAAGGATTGATACAAAAAATAATCACATAAATTGGATTGATATTTTAAAAGTTATTCTCGAAATACCAAAGTGATTAAAATATACTAAAATTCTAGAATTAAGAAATTTTTACATTTTATCCCAAAACAACCCATAAATATAAAATTGATTCAAATAAGATCAAATTTATAAATTCATAGGGCTTAAATAATTTATATTCATATAAAAAACGAGGAAAATATTAGCTATGTCAGTGGACCTACACCCTGGTGTGATAGGGGTTTCTAACCTCGATGTCTCTCTAATGATCAAACCCAAACATTGCTATCAGCTCAGCATCGCTGAAGGAAGCATCCCACTCATGAAACATCATTTCATATATCTAATCCCATAATGAAGTCCACTATCATATTCTACATAGAAAACTTATCATGATAATCTACTCACAGGGCCAAATCTGATTCCTAGAAAAGGAGATACATAAGGTGGAAATCTCATAGAACAATACACAATGTGTACATAGGGTCACACTATGTGTGACCTCTCTTGGACACATGGGTTTGTCCTAACCTTTACATGGTTTGGATTTCCATGTGGAACTACACAGCATGTACAAATAGTACATAGTGATTCTTGGCTTCTTGAGGCATGTTTGTGTCCTCCCAGTTCATGTGCATGTACTTCGACATATGCTTGTGTACTATGGTCATGCCCATGTACACTAGATGTTTCCGATACACTGGTCATGTATGAGTACATGGTTGTTCATGTGTACTATAGTCATGTCTATGTACCTGATCGCATCCATGCCTGTGTACCCTAGGGAACACGTTGAGAAACCAATACTAGGTAACATTATGTGTATGGATTATACACACCGTGTGATATTTAACTATGCCTAAAACCTTAGCTATCATACCCAAGGGAATACATGGAATATGTTCTTCGCAGTAGATTTTGTGTATGTTGGGATTTTTCAAAAACTAAATAAAACTTCACACATCTCCTACATACTGCTTCTACTGCCATTTCCACCATAAATCACACTGGGGAAGTTAGATCTGGGGTTAACCACACCTGATCCATCACCGGTGGCTGAATTTCAGCCACCTGAACATTATGTGGTACATCCTATCACACTACACCTCTCCCATGGATGAAGAACCGATATATGGATTCTAATCCATGTCATAAACACACGCAACCCACATCACATCACAATCCATCCACGAAAGCCTATTCATACATCATACATGCATCTTTCATGAATCTGAGGGTTCTATCACACCAAAATCTAGCCCGAAAATATTGAAACACAACTCCATGGTCCAACAGTGAAGAAAACTAAGAAAAGTGGTGTGAAATTCACATGAAATGAGGGAAATCATAATTTTGGATGGTGTTATTCCTTCTAATGATTACATAATACAAAAATTAGGGTGAAATAAGGGTGTAATGAAAAATAATAATACTCAGGCTCAGACAAAGAATAGTAATCACTGGAAAAGAAAAGTAGATAATAATCCATGCCTATAAAATTAATCAAGGCTATAAAACCAAGAAGTAATTCACCCTACCATGATTTTGGAATGATCATTGATGAA
Organism: Viscum album; assembly: GCA_963277665.1. Lineage (NCBI taxonomy): Eukaryota > Viridiplantae > Streptophyta > Magnoliopsida > Santalales > Viscaceae > Viscum > Viscum album. The sequence goes on from OY728166.1 coordinate 209,621,066, forward strand.
GAACGTGTCTGCTAGCAATGAAGATAGTGATCTCGCTGCATTCTTCATCTGTTTCATGATTCACCTTGATCTTTTTGTCCTCGATCCTGATCTTCCAATGACAATAAAGAATGTTTCTTTCTCTCATATAGCCTCCCAGGTTATGAGTAAAACCCTTTATATTTTTGATAACATCTTATTTATAGAGAGTATTAGGTTTTAAGGTCAATTAGGTAAATTAAATAAATAATTTTTATAATTACTTAACACACCTGCCAACAGTCACCTTCAACCAAACATCTGATGTCAAACAACTTTATGTCGTGCCTAGGGTAAATACCATGTTCCAAAATCAACCATTGTCTTTAGTTTCCCATATGATGTCCCAATCAATGGGAAAACCATTTGTACCAAAAATATGCATGTGTGTGCTTTAATATATATTAATATTTTTATTATATTAATTGTGGGGTCCTACGACACCCAAATACAGTGTCGACTCTAGGGATAAATCCATATATATATATATAGAAATGTTCAAAATACTAAACCCAAAAAACTAGAGTCATTATATTCCCTTTTCCAAAATTCCAATACCATCCTCCTCCAACATTCTACCAACACCTCGAACACTCAAAAGATGCAAAGTAATGGTTTGGAAAGGTTCATGCCATTATAGTATTAGACTCGTGAAGTTAAGGAAGTGGAAAGAAAATGGACGTTTATAATATTGTTGAGGTATTTTAATCTGGATATGGATAATAATAGAGAACATATTTTATTATCTCAAATTAATGTAATTTATATACTTTTATATTAGATACTAAAGGGAAAGTAATCCAATTCTAGATGTAAGAGGATATGTGACATGTTAAATGATAGGGATATCATTAATGGGTGGTCATTTGGAGCTATCTCAAATGCTATATTATAAGAATAAATTGGTGGTTACCTCAGAATTATAGGAATATTTAATGAATTTTTTTCATAACATTGGTTAGGTAGTTTATCTCAAAACTTTGAAGATGTGTCATGATGCGAGGTAGATATTTTTTCGGATAGGAATGAAGATGATACTAGATTTGTTTCTTGATGTTTGAGTTTTTAACAGTTGAATAATAAGAATCAACAACAAATAATATTATTTAAACCTTTAGCTATGGTGGTGTGGTAATATGATAACATTTTATATATATGTTTTGACTGGTCGATCGAGACCATGATCGGGTAGTGATTCACTATTCATTTTCACCATTATACCATTATGTTAAACTGATTTTGTATCATAAATTCCAAATTTAATAATAATAAACACTTCATTTTTTATTCAATTGTTTTATTTTAATCACTTCTAAAAAGGGTAATTTCACTTGTTTGGATGATTTCGTTGTAGTTGTAGGTGATTTGGAGGGCTCAGGATGAAGTTGAAGAAAAATGGGCTAAACCATGAAAGATCCCAATTCATTCATTAAATAGACCAGCCTAACTGATAAGTTTAATAAATTTAATCTTCATGAAGTCAAAAGTTATGTTCTATATTCCATCCATATCTCAGGCTATAGTTTTTATAATGAAACAAAATTCTTAGTCGATATATTAAAGAGGTGGGTAAACAAATTTTTATTTTTCTCTAAAGTGATATAAGACATTTTTTCCACTCAAAACCATGGGCCAAGTGGTTTCTCAAAATTTGGGGGCTGAAAAACACCTTCCACATTGCCTATAAAATGACACCTAAGAATCCCATTTGTAATTTCGACCACGAGGAAAATATCTTGAATTTTGGAGACCCAAATTATTCATCTCTTCATCCTAAAAGCTTTTGAGTCCTCTATACCCATATTTAGATCAAGGATGAATGTGAAGTTTCACCCAAGCCTCCTCCTCCTCTCGATGGTGAGATAACTGGTGGATGGTCATTTCAAGGAAGAAAAACACAATTAGGAGGGAGTTTAAGCACTTTTTATGCTGCTAGTTTTTTTTAATTTTTTTTTTGAAACATTTAATTTATGTTTTTTCTTAAAATTCTTCTTATTTGAAATCTTTGTTTTGGTTTAATCAAGTGAAAAACTTTTTATCTCAACACTGATTAGTTTGAGATTTCAAGTGGGAATCTTGGGTTGATTTAATTGGACAACACAAGCATTATTTTTCGCAATTAAATTCATGATATTTTATTATTATTTGGTATCCCTTGTTCTATTCTTGAGTTTCAAACCTTGATAACATGATTTTTGTGTCAAGGTTTGGTTCTTTGTTCACCATTCTAAGAGGCAAGAGGGGAATCAAGATCTTGACTACCCTCGACCAAAGAAGTCCATTAAACCATGTGAAATTTGAAAAATAATGAACTATCCAAGATGTTTATAAAATTTTAAATGACCTCCTTCTCTCATAATTCTAAAAAAACCACATTCCATTGTCAACTATTAAACTCTTTAATTAAGTCATTTTATTTTTAAAACTGTTTTCAAAAACACCCCTATTTCAGTCTGTTTTATTAAAAATATACACTTTAAACCCCCAAATATCCTTGATAGATGACATAGGGTTTTCCCTATACTATAAATAAAATTTAAAAACATGATTAATTTGACATGTAATGACAATGCAGTCAAATTTTGGCATCGTTTTCGAGGAGCGATTTAGTTTTTAGTGTACTTTTTTATAAAAACATTGTGTATTTTGTAAATATTTGTGTAATTATTTTCTTTATTAATTTTTTTAATTTGATTTATAAAATATTCTTTTTGTAGGAATCATTCATGATATGGTATTCATTGAAGTAAATACTTCCTTTCGAACATGAATCAGAGATGATCTTGCATCATTGACACCAAGAAGCACCTAAGAATCCCTCAAAGGAGGAAACACAAAACATCAACACCATTCTTAATTCTTCTTCTTCTTCTGAACCAACATCAAAACTAAAAAAATTGCACAATATGGCTAAAAATAACCGAACATTAAAATAACTAACCTTTTCTGATGTAGATATCCATCCCACATACATTCAAATATAAGGCAAAACACCTAATTTTGAACTAAAATATGATTTAATTCACTTATTAACAAGATTCCATGGACTTTCTAGAGAAGACCCACATAATCATTTAAAATAATTTCATACTATGTGTTCAACATCAAAACCTTCTAATGTGAATTAAGAACAAGTATAACTTAGGGAATTCTATTTTTCATTAGAAGACACTGCAAAATATTGGTTATATTATGTTAATTCCCCAATAAGAGGCTAGACAGACATGAAATTCCTTTTTCTTGAAAAATAATTATCATCCTCCTAAACTACAAATTTAAGGAAATAAATATGTAGTCTAAGATAATCAAAAGGGGAAACACTTCATGAATATTGGGAATGATTTAATAGGTTATGTTCAAGATATCCACACCACCAAATAAGTGACCAGCTTTTAATATAATACTTTTTTGAATGTTTAATTCCATTTGATCATAATATGATTGATGTTGATTCAGGTGGTGCGCTAGTGCACAAGACCCCAATTGATGTAAGAACCCTAATTGAAAACATGACACAGAACACTCAACAATTTGGTTAAAGGTCCAGTGTACCAATTTCAGGTGTCCATGAGGTGCATAGTTCTAAGTTTGAGAAGAAAGTGGACATGAAGTTTGAAGACGTAGGTACCCTTATCAGAAAACATTCTCTTTCCCAATAGAAATCCCAATCTCCTCTTCTCATACATTGAGGTATTTTTTCCATTGGCGCCCACTATTCTGACCAATTCCCCCAACTAAGAGAAACTTCTAAGAGTTGTGTGGAAATATTCTCAGGATGACCCCATAACCAACCCATCAAGAGAGAACCTTACTATACATCCAAACCTTGGTGGAAATACAACAAATCCTATAGGTAAGGGGGTATTCAAATCAACATCAACAACCATGGAACTAACTGAGGTAAATTAGTCATCCACCACAAATAGCTAGAAATCCTCAACCACTACAAAGGCATTTCCTGTAATCCCATCCAAAACCTAAACCTAGCCTAGAGGAAATGATGAAACAAATGGCTTCAAACAATCTCCAATTCCAAAAACCCATCCAATAATCCATACAAAACCTAAAAACCTAATTAGGACAACTTTCCAACTCGCCAACTCGATGGGGGAAATCCAAAGTCATGGGTCTGGTAAACTACCCTCTCAACCACTAGTTAGCCCTAGGGATAAGGGAAATTTTAGTTTCATCACCATTCATAGTGTAACTCAAATTAAAATCTGAATAACCCCCAAATAGAGTCATCCCCTCCTGAGGAAACTTCTATTCCAACCATCTCAAATGATCCAAATAAAAAAACATTATCCCGAGAAAAATCACACCAAAGGAAAGAGTGTGTATATTGATGATCCACCAATACAAACCATTAATATTCTATTTCCCTAAAGATCCACCCAACCAAGGAAAAAAATAAAATGAACTTGATAAATAAATCTTGAAAACTTTCAAAAAAGTTCAGGTTAGCATCCCCTTGATTGAAGTTATGAAGAAAATTCCATGATACACAAATTTTTTAAAGGATATGTGTACACACTGAAGGAAAATTTAAGGTGATGAAAACATGATATTGGGGAGGACCATCTTAGCATTGATAGATCCATCACTTCCCACCAAATGCAATGATCCTAACATATTCTCGATTTTTTTCACCATAGAGGAGTATTTCTTTTCTGATGCCATGTTTGATTTGGGTGTCTCTATAAGTGTGATACCTAACTCTATTTTCTCTTCATTATAGGTTAGGGAATTAAATCCCACATGAATTTTTGTTCAACTATAAAATCATATTATTGAACACCTCGCTGGTGTGTTAGAGGATGTTCTTATGAGGGTGAAAATTTTAATTTTTCCTACTGATTTTTATGTACATAAAATAGAAGATGATAGGATGGATGGACATGCCCCAATTATATTGGGGAGGTATTTCTTTAAAATTTACAAAACCATAATTAATTTCCACAATGGTACATTATATATAGGTTTTGGTCATGACATTTTCCACTTCAACATCCTTGATTCCATGAGGCACCCCTTGAAAGAAAATTCCTCACTTTCAATTAATTATATTGATGTACTCCCATCCCCTAAAAAACTTATTTTATTTCCCCTTATCCCATTTCTGAGTTTTCATCCTTAATATAAATTCTATGTAATTAATCATCCATTAATTGTTTTAATGGTCTAGAAAAATGTCATTCATATTTTTTAATTGATGATTTCTTGATAATTGAGGATCTTAGAACCATCAATGATACTGATAAGCTTGTGAATGATAATTCCTCATATGAGGATGTTACCATTGAGAATTTAGATAAGATCAGTGACCTCTCACTTTCACATTCACTCCCATCAATCCAAAATCCCCCTAAATTGGAACTTAAACCACTGCCACGAAATTTGAAATATTAATATATTAAGAATTGAAACAAGATTCCTATCATCATTTCTAGTTCACTTCATCTAGAGATTGAATTGAGATTGATTGAACATTGAGGGAGTATAAAAAATCATTGGGATGGAGACTTGAAGAAATTCATGGTATTAGCCTATCAATTTTCACACATCATATATTATTAAATGATGAGGCTAAACCAGTGAGGTAGGCACAACTTTGACTAAATCCAGACCTCCTAGATGTTGTTAAAAAGGAGGTAACAAAATTATTGGATGTTGGAATCATTTACCCTCTCTCTGAAAGCCAATGGGTCAGTCTTTTGCAGGTAGTTTTTAAAAAAAACTAGTCTTATGGTAATTAAAAATGAATATAATGAATTGGTTCCAACCCATGTGGAGAATATTTGGAATGTCTATATAGACTATCATTGACTAAACCAACACACTAGGAAGGAACATTTTCGATTTTTATTCATTGGCCAGATGCTAGAGAGGCTAGTAGGGAAGTCCCACTACTATTTCCTTGATGGGTATTCTGGATACTTTCATGTCCATATCACCCCTGAGGATCAAGAAAAGACAACCTTTACTTTCCCCTTTGGTACATTTTCCTATCAGAGGATGCCATTTGGTCTGTGCAATACTCTAGGTACTTTCCAGCGATGCATGATTAGTATTTTTTAGATTACCTATATAATTTCATGTAAGTATTCATGGATGATTTCAATATATATGGATACTCTATTTATCATTGTCTAATTAGTCTTGGTTATTTCCTATGTCGTTGTCTTGAAAATAATCTCATATTAAATTATGATAAATGACATTTCATGTTGCAGCAAGGTATAGTACTTGGGAATATCATTTTTGGGGATGGTATCCAAGTAGATAAATCAAAAGTGGATGTCATTTCTTCCCTACTATTCCCCAAAAATGTACGAGATGTGAGGTATTTCTTAGGTCATGTAGAATTTTACCATCATTTCATTCATGAATTTAGTAATATTTTACTTCCTGTCTCCTTCTTACTCTAAAAAGAAAAGGATTTTTTTATAAATATTATGAGGAATCTTTTACAAAAATTAAAAGGAGCCTCACATCACCACCAGTAATCCAACCACCTCGATGGGATTTATCATTTGAGCTCATGTGTGAAACCTCTAACTATAAAGTTGGTGAATTCTTATCATAAAGGATCGATCAAGATCCACAAGTCATAGACCATGTATCACACACACTGGACCCTTCCCAAGAAAACTACACCACAACTAAAAAATAATTCCTTTTCATTGTATTTTCCTTGGATAAATTCATGTAATACCTTTTAGGGTCCCAAGTGATCGTGTTCTTATACCATGCATTCCTATGTTATCTCTTTAAGAAATCAAAATCCAAACCACATCTCATTTGTTGGATGCTCCTACTTCAAAAATTTAATCTAGAAATTGGGGATAAAAGGGGATTAGAGAATATGGTGGCTAACCATATCAGTAGAATTTTTCCATCCATGGACATTGACTCATTCCCCTGCATTCCCATAAATGAAATTTTTTCTAATGAGAAATTGTACATAGTGTAATATTTTATTCCTTGGTATGATTAAATTGTAAATTATTTGGTAGAATCCTGAATTCCTACTGATTTTAACAAAAAAAGTTAATCATCTAAAATATGAGTCTCATAAGTACATTTGGTATGACCCCTAACTTTGGTGCACATGTAGTGATCAAGTCCTTAGGATTTGTGTTCTTGATAGTGAGTTTCGGTATGTCTTTGAGTTCTGTCACATTCCTTATGGGGAAACTTTGGTCCCCAAAGGACTACTTACAAGGTCCTTGATTCTGGTATCTTTTAGCCAAAATTATTTCAGGATGCTCTTGATATCTGTAAATCTTGTCCTTGTTGTCAAAAAATAAGTAATTTCTCTAAAATAAATGAAATTCCACAACAACCTTTGATCTTCCATGACATTTTTTATTTTGGGGAGTTAAATTTATGGGTCCATTTTCCAATTAATTTGGAAACTTATACATTATTTTGGTAGTTGATTACGTTTCCAAATGGGTATAGGCATGATCCACGAGGAAAAATGATTCCTAGATAGTTGTGGAATTTTTAAGAACCCAAATTTTATATAGTTTTGGATTACCAAAGTTCATCATCAGTGACTAGGGTTCTCATTTCTGCAATTGAACAATGCAATCAATTTTTTGTTGCTATGGGGTCAAGCATCGGGTGTTTACTACATATCACCCACAAACCAATGGTCAATAAGAGGTGTAACCTAAATAGGTAAAACAAATTCTAGAGAAAACGGTTCAATCCAATAGAAAATATTGGAGTCTTAGACTTGATGATTCATTATGGGCTTATCGTACTGCTTTTAAGACTCCCATTGGAATTTAACCCTATCAGCTTGTTTTTTGAAAGATTTTTCACGTCTCTATTGAGATAGAGAACTAACCCAACTAGGTCATTAAACAATGAAATTCTAAAATTTCAAGTGTAGGTGCTCAAAAGAAGTTACAGATTCAGGAGCTGTAATAAATGAGAAGTGATTCATATGATAACTCCTAGATTTATAAGGAGATAACTAAGGCTTCCCATAACCACCTCATCCTTCATCTTTAATTATGCATTGGGCATAAGGTCCTCCTTTTCAATGCAAGGTTGAAGTTCCATCCAAGTAATCTTCATTCCCGTTGGGTTTTCCCATACACGATTACTAATGTTTTTCTATTTGGTGTTGTTCAAGTTCAAAATAAAGAAACAAAAAAAACTTCACTGTCAATGGGCTGTGATTGAATCAATTTCACAAAGCCATTCCATAGACTCAATAGAGTAAATCCAAGTTCAAGAAGCAACCTATGAATGAAACCCACCAGGTTTTATCCTTCCCACATTATCTTTTATTACAATGAAGAATAAAAAAACACAAATATCTAGGTTATATCTTGGGTAGGTCAAAAACCACTTTTCCTTGACCTTTGATCTTGTTATAACTATTACAATTAGTGTCGTGAGGAGATCAAACAAGGGTTGAGAGATGAGTGTGATATTTTTTCCATGTGAAACTTTTGAAAAAAACAAAAAAAAAATAATAAATGAGGGGAGTGATGAAATGTACAACATATGGGGATATCTAAATTGTGAGCTTATGGTTTTACTTCTGAGAATTATTAAGTGAGTTGGTATTTAAATTTTATTATAAAGGATCTAGGACATGTTCGGTGGACAAAATCATTTAAGTAATTTTTTTTTAAAATAACTTATATTTATTGGATAGAAAGTGAGAAGAATAGCATAAAATGTTTGTCACACACACACATAGAGAATTAGTGACATGGTTACCTTTTTTATTATTTTCTCATTTTGGTATCATGCATCTCTTATAATTTCATTATGATACAATTTATGATACATCTTTTTATATGATCACTAAGAATAAATCCTTGATGTGATTTTTCTTTGATAACATTACTAACAAGAGTTAAATTTTATTTTAATGTTAAATATTTATTAAGTTGGGAATATATCAATGCATCATTTTTGGAAATGTGACTTTTCCCAAGAGTGAAAATGTTTAGGTGTGGGTGTGTGATCGTATAGCGATTCACTATTCATTTCCACCATTATACCACCGTGTTAAAATGATTTTCATTCATAAATTCCAAATTTAATAACAAATTTCACTTTATGTTTGATTAAATTATTTTGTGTTAATAACTTATAAAAAGGGTAATTTCACTTTTTTGGATGATTTCATTATAGTTGGAGGTGATCTGGAGGGCCCAATATGAAGTTGAAGAAAAATGGGTCAAACTATGCAAGATCTCAAGAACATATGTAGACTAAAATTCCTACTTATACTAATATATGTATATAATTGGGATAAAATTTTGTTGGATGATCTAAAATTTAGTCTAATTGAACTCTTATGAATACACCCAATCACAATTATCTCATTAATTGGCCCAACCGAACTGATTTGTCCAAGAAACCGAATATGCACAAAGTCGAAAGTTGTGTTTTATATTTCTTCCATATCTTGGGATGTATTTTTTCAAATGAATCCAAATTTTAATTGTATATATTAATATTGTGTTAAAAGAACTTTTTAGTTTTCTCTAAAGTGAGATAAGACTTTCTGGCCACTTAAAACCATGGTCCAAGTGGATTATTGAAATTTGGGGGCTCAAAGCCACCTTACACATTGCCTATAAAATGGAACCTTAGGCACCCTAATTATAAGTTCCACCAGGAGTCAAATATTTGGAATTTTGGATACCAAAAGGATTCCTATCTTCATCCTAGAATCTTTGGAATCCCATATCCTCATCGAGTGATCAAGGACGAAGGAAAAGTTTCACCCGAGCCTTCTCCTCTCGATGGTGAGTTGAATGGTGGACTGTCAATTTGAGGGAGATACACACACATGGGAGGGATTTACAACACTTGTTATGATATTGGTTTTTTTTAATTTTTGTGTGAAATATTTCATTTATGTTTTATCTTAAATTTCTTCTTCTTGTAATTCTATTTTTAATCAAGTAAAGCGCTTTTTATCTCAACATCAATTGGGTTGAGATCTCAAGTGGGAATCTTGGGTTGATTAGATTGAACAACACAAGAATCCTTTTTTACATTCACATGCATGATATTTCATTATTATTTGGTAGCCCTTGTTATATTCTTGAGTTTAAATCCTTGAAAAAACGATTGTTGTGTCAAGATTTGGTTCTTTGTGCATCGTTCTAAGAGGAAAGAGGGGAATCGGGATCTTGAAAACCCTCAACCAAATAATTACAATAAACCAAGTGAAATTTTTAGAACAATGAACTATCCAAGTTGTTTATAGAACTTTAAATTACCTTATTCTTTAATAATTCTAAAAACACCACCTTCCTTTTTTAATTATTAAACTCTTTAATTAATTCATTTTATTTTTAAAACTGATTTCAAAACTCCCCCATATTTTAGTCTATTTGATTAAAAATACACACTTTAAACCCCTGTGATCTTTTAGTGACAACATAGGGTCTTCCATATACTATAAATAAACTTTAAAAACATAATAAATTTGTAATTTCATGAAAACATGATCAGATCACCACAAAATCATGATATGTTTTGGGTTGTTGTGGATCAGATTGTAAGATTAGCACATTTTTTACCCTTTATAGAAATTTCTAAAGATTAATATTTTGGTAAGAAGTATGTTAAGGAATTATAAATGCATCATGGAGATCTAACATCAATCATATCATATCAGGATCAACATTTTAATTCATAGTTCTGAAAGGGGCTTCAAAATACTATAAGTGATTAGTTGAAAATGAGTATGGCTTATCATCCTTAATGGATGGGCATGTACTATAAATATCCTAGAGGATATTATTTGATCTTGTGTTTCATATTTCAATAGATATTTATATGATCATATTCCTTTTGTGGAATTCATTTATAAAAATAGTTATCAAGTGCCTATTCATATGGAACATTTTGGAATATTTTATGGTAGATCATGTCAATCACCAATATACTAGATTGAGATAAGAGAGAAATACCACATAGGTTTCAGTCATGTATAGGATATAACAGATTGTATTTAGTTGAGTAGAAAGAGAATAATGTCGACTAAGAGTCGGAAAAAATTGCATGTGGGTCATTGATAATGACCTTTGGGCTTTGTGTTTGGATATTGGGTATTCTTGTGAGTATCTCCTTGAATGGGATTCCAATAAATCAAGAAATAGGGTAAGTTGGATACCCATCATGTGAAACCTATTTAATGTCATGGAATATATTAAAGAAGTGACATACCATATGACATTTCTATTGAAGTATGAGGTGTTTTGTGATGTTTTTTATTTTTCTCAATTAAGGAAGTATCAATTGGATCAACCCCATTTTTGAATTGGGTAAAGATTGATTTGGAACTATATGTGTTTTTTATCAAGAAACTAATTTGGGTTATTGATCTATAATAAATGGTTTTTTGGGGATGAATCATCATGTTAGTTTGAGTATTTTGGATGCATATAGGGGTTCAAGAAAAGACACAGAAGGTAAATAATCATATGTGATGGGAATGAATGATTTTGTTTATAGAAGATATGGTATGGTAACTTTTCAGGGTAGGAAATTCTTATGTTGTGGATAATTTCCACATCCTTTTTTTGGTACACAAGCATTCCATCAATTTTTTTTGTGGATATTGTTTCATAGATGGAGGTCAGGAGAGGTTTCTAAAAACATATGGTTTAAGTGTATGGTTTTCTTACCATACATGAAAACAAATAATTTTAGGAGATTTAGAAAATGGGGAATGTATGAATAGGTGCATGGTAAGATAATAATGCATTCTGGATTTTTTTGGGACTACAGTAATGTATATTTAGGTGTGAACTTTGATATCCTAACAGTGCATTCAGTAAAAGATACACAAATTTGTTTTAAAACCTCATTTTCTCACTATTCTCCCCCGTAAATATCCTACACTAAACCTAAATAGGTTAAGGACATATCTAAGATTATTTTTAGGGTTCTATACCAAAGAATGATGAATCTATATTAAGGATTAAGTGGATTAATTCTAGATTAAAGGTGAGAGATCTTCAATCTTCTGTATTATTGGATCTCCCCTTTTTTATCTCTCCTCTCACTCTCTATCTCTATCTCTTATCTCTTGAAAACTTTATCACGAATATTTATATAATTAATTGAAGGATCATTAAATAAATTCCTCGATGTTATAGATTGATGGATCAGATCAAGAATTCCATCATCAGATCTAGATCCGTGGGATTTTCATAATTCTTATCATAGGAAGGTGGATTATATTCTTTCTTATAATGATTGTGATCCTTTGATGTGTTTTCTAATGTGATTATTAATAGATTTAACTTGATTTAGATTTATCAATTAACTTTCTATTAGTAATTTATTTGATACATCATAAAAATTGGGTTTGTGAAAAATGGAATGATTTGGATGAAAATCATTAAATGAGATTTGGTAAGATCATGGGATTTGATTTGTTTAAACTGTGATTTTTTTAGAAACCATGATATTTGGTTTAAAATTTTATTTTGGATATTTTTATGGGAAGAAGAATTTTTAGGGAAAAAGGTAATTATTTTAAATAGTGTTTGGATTTAAAATAATGGAGTTAGTGGAAATTTTTTTGAAAATAAAATTGTGTAGGGAAAATCATTTTTGGAAATGAAAAATTGTTTTGGGATAATATAATGAAAATGTGAGGGGATGAAAGTTTTGGAGAACCTATTAGAACTATTAGGGAAATAGTCGTAATTATTGGATTTAACATGGATGGAAGATATATGTTACTTTCAAAAGTGTGGTGAAGGTAAGCCCATGGATGGATGTTGATTCATTATGAGTGACACCATGATCATAGGTGTATATTTATTTGTTTATTATTCATGATTTTCTAAGATTTATACAGCAATTTTATCTGGATATAATGCTTATATTATGATAATTATGTTGATATTAGTTTTAATTATGATATGGGGGATTGGGTAGGGTTACCCGTGTTTTGGAAACTCTTGGGTGAGTTAGTTTTGATATAAAATTTTTCATGTGAAATGGTTTTATGAACTGTTGATCATTTTTCTGAAATAAAATGGATTTATGAAATTTGGATAGATCATGTTTGGAAGTGGGTGGAAGTGTTTTGGAAAAATCATATAGGGTAATGTTTACCCGCCTCTACATGCATACATCGATGTGCATATAAATGTTAAATGTCACATTATAGTAAAATGAAAAGTTACTTTGTTAATCAATAATAGACTATAAGAGCTATTATAGGTGATTGACATGTCAATTTTCAACCACATGTTAGTGGAGGAATTGGAGTTATCCATTAGAGATAAGTGTCAGTCTTTTATATTTTGTTTTATTGTGTTCAGATACATGGTTGGTTTGTTTTTTCGTTTCATTTTATTTCTCTTTAAATTTATTTTAAAGGTAAATTTTAATTTTATGAAAAATTAATTTCATAACATGTTAAGTTAATTATTTTTAGATAAAATCATTCCTCAATTGTTTATATTCATCTATCGATACTATTTTCAACCTCTGTTGATTGTGAAGCGCTCTTGAGGTCCTGATGATCCCGATTTGAGTATCAAAATAGTTATATGGATTTGGGTGTTTTGGAATATACTTATTTTTTTATTATTTATACTTTTTAATAATAATTAATAAACATATGACATAATAATACGCAGGTGAAGTATCTGATGAATTTTCCTAAGAAACCCCATTTTGGGAGTCCAAAAAGGCTGAAAAATCACTCACAAGCATAGCAACAAAGAAATATCCATGAAAAGGATAAGGGGAGTACCTATTATCAACTTTGTAGGATCATTTTTGGAATCGATTCACATGAAGAACATAGAGGTTTAGAGAGAATTTATAGAAAATATCTGATTTTTTTATTTAAAATCACATCTCTGAACGAATGGGTCAGAGGTCCCTTATATAAACATCTAGGATCAACTTTCCTAAGAAGCTGACTTAATTATTACAAGGCATGATTTTGAAAAATAAAAAATAAAAAAAAGGTGGGATGAAAAATCGCAAAAATTCCACTGCACACTTCACACTAAAAACAAACTACATAAATGACATGTTTGATTTGATCTGATAATCCATGTTGGATATGACTCATATCTAGATTAGTGCCTAGAATCCCTCCAAGTTGTACAGATCATCGATCATTTCTCTAACTAAGGCTTCTTTCTATGAATCCTTCATTTTCTTCAATTATTTTATGGCATGTTGGATTTGAACTATGATAATAAAGATATCTTCTTTATGTTATTTCCACATCTTGAGTTATTCAATAATTGTGTATGCCTCCACCATGAAGTCTATCAGATGTGTCATTTCTGCATGATACATGTCTCTAGAGTTGATAGAGACTAACACATTGCCTCCTGCAAAGAATATAAAATATTTTCTTGTTGATTTTTATTAAATTTGATAAATACTCCATGTGGTTTGGAATTGTTCATTATGGATATTATTTAAACTAAACTCTATCCAATATTCATTACTAAACTACGAATCATCGAATGCTTTCTAGACAATTATTTTAGTCAAGTTCCTTAAGTACAGATTCCATAACATGATCAATCTGTCTACTAGTCTAATAGGTTCAATATGTGAAACTCGCCATAGAAAAATCATATATGCATTTTTTATAACTTTTCTCACCATATGTGGTACCTAATTAAATGTGGAATTTATTTTATTAAATCCCAAGAATTTTACTTCTCCCATTCTGAAATCTTTCTGGCATTAAATGATCTCTTCTGGTTCTGATGTTATATCTGGTATATGGAGCTTCAAAATCCTTGTTCCTAACATTTTCCAAAACCTTTACAAAACTAGATATTCTTCCACACCTATCTCCTTGATCTTTCTAACTTTTTCAAGAATACTAACTACTGGAATTTCAGCCAGATCTCTTCAATTATGATCATACTGATCATATCTCAATCAATCTTTTTATAATCCTTCATAAGGTATTAATATTCTTCAAGCAGGTCTAAAAAGTGGTTCATACCTCTCTTGAATACCTGATCATATTTATTTTTCAGGATTAGATTATAAATAGTTGTGGATTTATTCCTTGAAATATTTGGAATCCTTTGCAAATATTTCCATATTTCATTTTCTGGATTGGGCTCTTCATCTAGATCATCATCCAAACTTTCTTGATCTTGTTCCTACTGAACATTCTGTTAATAAAGTTCTTTCTAATATTTTTTCTACTTTTCAAGTTCTTCTTCTAATTGATCAGCCCAAATCTTATAAATGGTTTTCTCTTTTCCTTTAGGGCTTTTATTCGCATCAATCTTCTGGTTCTTTTGAGCCTTCCTATTTCTCAAATTTTCTACACATTGAGTATTGTAATGGATTTTTTTGACCACATACAAAGCATTAAATATGACTTTTATCTTTATAATTTCTATCTAGAGATATCTTTAAATCATTCCCTTATTTTTTAGACTTTCTAGTTGAGGAACCTGCACTTTCTGATCTTTCAACCTTACTGGATAAAGATCCCTTATTCTGAAAGAGATTCTCTACTAGAATCCCTTTTTATTTTCTTCAGTCTGTCATTCATTGCTTTGATAACCCATCATTATTCCACAAAATGATTATCAATGCAAATGGGTCATCTCCTTTATTTTATATCTGTTAACATTTCACCTGCAAGAGTCAAAGTAGCATGTTAGTGTATCCAGAATGACATTTTCTTTTCCATTAATATTTTATATATTAAAGTTAATGTATTTTAATTCATTCCTCTACCATATATTTCATGCCTGGGTAAACATTTTTAATTGAATTCTAATTAAATTATTTATATAAGAACTGTTTGTTCTTATAGTAAAAGGTTTTCCCAAGAAAATCTCATTATCCCTAATTCCTTTAAGGACAACAAGAAACTCTCTTTCATAGATTGGATAAATATTCTCTACCTTATTAAAACATCCACTCTAGTATCTACTAATACTTTCATTATAGGTTTTCCTTATCTTTAGGATACACCCCATGTTGAGCCCGATGCATCTGTTTCTACGATAATTTGATCTTCACTCCCATATGGATACTCTAATTCTAGAAGATTGTGTGTTTTTTATTCAAAATTCCGATTACTTTAGAATTATATTTTGTCCAATTCCAAGGTACATTACTAGACACCTTTCTCTATATCAGTACTAATATTTTTGATAAATATATAATGTATGCTCTGGCATAACTTAATATAATAAGAAACACATGTATCTGCTTAAAATCTATAAGATCATTGGGGAAGGTTGGTATATTTTCTATAATATGTGGTTGAAGCTTCTCTATACTTCCTTGGATCTACAATCTTAATAATTCTATATTTTGTTGAATCCAAAAAAAATTATTTCTAAAAGTATCATCCCTTCTTCTCTGAATACTTTAACCACCTGATGTAAATGTTTTATATGCTCTTCTGTATTTTTACTAAATACAAGAACATCATCAATATAGACTTCCAAAAACTGTGATAATATACTTAATGCCTTATCCAATATCCTATGTAATATTCCTAACACATTATTGATTTCAAATGGAATAACTAGCCATCCAAACAAGCCAACTTTCACTGTAAATGTTGTTAATGATATAGCCTTTTCTTTGATCTTTATCTTCCAATATCCTGACTTGATATCAAACTTAGAATATACCATTGGCCTTTTATTCTTAATCCTTCTTCTCAAATATTCTTGATTAGAAAAACTATATTTATCATCCTTTGTAGTATAATTAATATCATGATAATATATAACCATCTTGGCCTTACCACACTATTTTTCTGCATGATTCATTACCATGAACACTGCACTCCTGTAAGGATATTCACTATGCTTGATTAGTCCAAGACTGATTAGTTCTAGAATTTGTTTCTCAAATTCCTTGACCATTTCATGTATATAGGAAATTATCTTACTTCTGATCATTTTAATAAGATATTTAAGGGTGATTATAGCCTCTATTATTGCCTTATACCATAGTATCATAGGTTTTTATGAACAGCTTTCTGATAAATAATCTTTAACTTAGCCAATGCCTCTTCTTAATTAATCCTCAAAACATTAAATACAACCAGTTCTTTCCACTGATCAATCTTTTTGTGGTATTCTCTATCTTCATCTGGATAGTTTTCCACTTTAACAGTGGATACATACTTATTTGGAACCATTATAGTTTTTCCTGAAGCAATTAGAATCAGATAATTGTCGATTATAATTCCTTCTGAAAATATCATTATAGAATGATATCTTCTAAGGAATCTATTTCCAATCAAGAAGTCACCTAGAAATTTAGGAATAAAACAAAACATTTGCTCTATAAATATTCTTACATTGAGTTCAATCTGAACATCCCTGGCTACCTCTTGAATTAAAACTACTGCATTATTAACAACTATAACCTAAAACTCTTTATATTCCTAGGTTACTCCTAAAAATCGAATTCTTGTAAAAGATAAGGTATATTCTGTATCAAATAGGACAATACGTGCAGTTTCATTAATACTTAATTTTACTAATGTATCCCACTCCTATACCTTTACACTTATTAATGAATATCCCATATATCCTACATGAGTTTCTTCATCCTCATAAATAGGTATTCGAGCAATCCTTTTTCCAACTATCTTTCTAGAAATTGATGTTCTAGGTGCTTCTATTGAAGTACCTTCATATTTTCCCATTAAGATCCTTGGATTTTCTAAAGGGTTCTCTAGTATTTATGATTTGAAATATTCTATCTTAAATTATTATCTTCTTCATCTTGATCCTTTTAATCTAAGATCATCTCCATCTTCTTTGATTTCAGATATGACAAGTCTATTTTTTACTTGTTTAATAACATATGGAAGAAGTTGCTTTTGTCCTCGTTCTTCCTCTAGATATGGTGAAACCCATTATCTAGGAAAAGTTGGCCTCTTGGGTTATATCATCTGTGGTGTCATTGCTTTAATTGATATTCCTTCATCTTGAAAAATATGTGTAAATATTTCCACACCCTTCCTTATAGATGGTCTTCTAGTATTATAGAACTTTACATAGAGGCGAGTAATCACTCTGACACATCTCTTGTCTAGTGGACAACCCAACATATTTTTCCAATTCCTCATGTTGATATTAACTTCTAGAGTTATATTAATACTTACATCCATAATAACTGCATGAAATTATTGGATCACCTTTACCCATGCTTCTTTTGTATGTATATTTTTTCATGCTCTTCTTAATAGTGTATTGGAGAATTGGATAAACTGTCATCCACTACTACAATTAGGATTGGTAGATCTTTTCCTTTTCTGACAAGAGAATCTACTCCTATCTGGATTATTCCAAAATGTATATACTTAGAATTTTTTTGGAAATCCTTATTAACCCTTTCTGGTTTTAGAAAAGGCATTGTAAATAATCCTCTATCTATTTTATATACTTCATCCCTCTCTTTATCTTCAAAGATCTTGGTCATTTCTTGATATATTACCCAAGAATTCTGGTGTGCGATAGACCAATAAACTCTCAGCATCCTCTATTCTTGGAAATATCTTTATTCTGTGGGGATTTAAGTTTTTAAAGAATGAACCAGGTCACCTTCTATATCCTCTAGTTTTATTAAATCTAGAGAGTCTTTAAGTCCATTATCCTTTATTCAAATCATGGTTATTCGAAGTTGGATCAAAATAGAGTTATTTCCTTCTTCCTAATCTAAGTTGGATTCTTACACCTATGAGTACTCTAAATATAAAGAATATAAACTTTCATCACATGATTCTATATCTTATCCGTAGATAGGCTTAAACAATATCTCTTATGAATCTTCCATCATTATTTCTTTGAGACTTCCTCTTCTTCTGTCTGTATCTGGGAAACTATCAGCTCTATGAACTTTCTTTCTGGAGAACCAATAATAATCACAACTTGATAAATATTTTCTTAGGGAATTTGGTATACTTCTCATATTTATCCTTAAAGTTTTATCTCATGTCCTTCTGGATTCTATTTGGTCTAATAAATCATTTATATTTTTCTATATTTCTACCTGAAAATCTACTTGATGGTTTTATTTTTCCAAATAATTTCTAGATTTTATTGAATGTTTTATTTCATTCACATTGTCCCTCCCAACATTGTTTTTTAAAAAAACTTTAGTGGGGTTTTCCAAGATCCTACTTGGTTGAACTACACCCATATCTTCCTATAACACCTTCAAATTTTGGACAACAAGAAGAACTCATGTATGAAATATTTCTTACATCCTGTAAGTCATACCTATACATAAAATAGAGTCTTATCACCAACCTTATTTTTTCAACTCAAACTCCTAGAGTATCTTATAGATCTGCACTCTGGGAAAGACGAGTCTTCAATGCTTATTAAAAAATTTCAGGCCAACTGCTTAGAAGCTTTTGGATAAATACATCTAGATAATATGATTGATCTCTTTATCTAAGAAGATATACGAATTATAAAACTCTCAAATATATTCTTCAAATTATCACATGTCACATATATGGATTTTGGTTAAAGTTTTTCTATATTTTTCTACCAATTCTTCATCCCGATCTACCAGTGAATTTCCCACAAACTCATGTTTAAGGAAATAAGATACTACTGGTATAAACTCAATTGGGAATGTAATATATTCCTATATATCTACTCTCACTTATGAATGTCTTAATAGAATATCCCAAAATCTCCTTGCATTAACTCTCAAGGTAGCTCATGCGAAATTGAGTGCACTATCAATGGTCCATGACTATAAAACAACTAATAACATGTAATATCAAAGTTCTAGAGCCCATTAATCTATGGATACTCTAGGATCCTTTTCACAGTCTAGATTTAGGGTCATACCATATTGAGGAACACCTTCTGGATGTGTTTTCTTTAGCCTATATTCTTCCTGAATATAGCTGGGGTATGAGGGATTGGCTTTCCTATTGATTTTCTAAAACAGATCCTTGAATGATCCTTTCTTTCATTCCCTAGGAATTGGTTTCTAAGAGATCACATGCCATACTAGCTTGGCTTCCCAAGTTTTTACACCGAGTCCTTCGATGGGAGATGACTTTTCCTCTTTCATTTTATTCTTCTCTTCGAGTTTGGCTTGTAGGTATTCAACTTTCTTGAGATTTTCATTTAGGTCTTTAGATACACGTTTTATATCACTAAGTTCCCATTTTTTCTGAGTAAAAATATCATGGATATCTATCTGGTATTCTTAGATATTCTAAGGAATACTCAAAAATTATTTCTCATACACTTGAGATTCTCCTGCTAAAGGCCATGCATAATCGTCTGCAGTATATCATCCTGATATACTTGTTCTTTCTATATCTCTATGTGGATGCATATAAGAGATAATGGATTCTAGATGACTGTAAGATTCTCATGAAGCTCTCCCTTCAAGCCTCTACCAAATATCTCAAATATTTGGTCTAAGATAAAATCCTCTTTTGAATAAATTTTACTATTAAAAGAAATATACTTCACCTTATGGATCTCCTAGTGTTCTTTCTAGGTTTTGGACTAACCACTTGTATTTTTGAGGTTGAGATTCTGTAAGCCTGATTTTCTCCTTTAATTCCTCAAGCTTATCATCAGTTGCTTAGTATTTTTACCCTAACTCAATTACTTCAGGTTCGTTTTCAAAGGCCAGTCTGGATTTTGGAATTTGAAGATACTTTCTAAGCCAAATATGAATGGCTTTGTTATCATAATACCTTACCCTACCTTATAAATGTTTCTTTTCATAATAAAAACATTTAACCATGGGATCCAAAAAATTCTTAGTGTAAACCCCGCTTTGGGAGTCCAAAAAGGCTGTAAAATCACTCGCAAGCACAACAACAAAACAATATCCTTGAAAAGGATAAGAGGAATACCTATTGTCAACTTCATAGGATCATTTTGGGAATATATTTACATTAAGAACACAAAGGTTTAGAGAGAATTTAGAGAGAGAATGTTTTAAATCATTCTGATTTCTATTCAAAATCACCTCCTCAAACAAATGGGTTGTAGGTCCCTTATATAGGCCTCTGGGATTAGTTTACCTGATAAGTTGACTCAATTCTTACAAGGCACACTTTAGAAAAATAAAAAATAAAAATAAAAATGTGGGATGAAAAATTTTGAAACTTATACCACACGCTTCACACTAAAAACAAACTACATAAATGACATGTCTGATTTGATCCGATCGTCCATGCCAGATATGACACATGTCTGGATCAGCACCTAGTATCCCTCCAAGTTGTATATAGAATCGATCATTTTTTCAACTTAGACTTATTTCTCTGAGTCCTTAATTTTCATTAATTATTTGATGGAAATTTGGACTTGATATCTAACAATAAAGATATATTCTTT
Source organism: Viscum album (assembly GCA_963277665.1). NCBI lineage: Eukaryota > Viridiplantae > Streptophyta > Magnoliopsida > Santalales > Viscaceae > Viscum > Viscum album. The sequence continues at coordinate 209,642,452 of OY728166.1, forward strand.
ATGTCCTTTCCATGTCTTAAGTTCTTCAATAATTGTGTCTGCCTCTACCGTGAAGTTTGTCAGATATTCCATTTCTACATGTTTCATGTCTCTAGAGTGATAGAGACTAACACATTGTCTTCTACAAAAAATATACAAACTTTTCTTATTGATTTTGATTCAATTATATAAATACTTCATGTGATTTTGACTCGCTCTTAATGGATCTTATTCAAACTGAACTCTAGCCAATCTTCATCACTAAACTACAAATTGTCAAACACTTTCTAGATAGGTACTTTAGTCTAGTTCCTTGGGTATAGATTCCATAGCATGATCAATATTTCTACTAGACTAATAGGTTCAATATGTGAAACCCGCCATAGAAAACTCAGATATGCATTGTTTAGAATCGTTTTCACCATATGTGTTACCCAATTGAATATGGAATTTATTTTCTTAAATCCCAAGAATTATACTGCTCCCATTATGAAATATTCCTGACCATAAATGAAATCCTCTGGTTCTAATTTTGTATCTGGTATATGGATCTTCATAATCCCTATTCCTTCCATTATCCAAAACCTTTGAAGAACTGGATATTCTTCCACACCTGTCTCCTTGATCCTTATAACTTTTTCAAGAAGACTAGATACTTGTAATTTCATCCTGATCTCTTCAATGATGATCATACTATTCATATCTTAGTTGATCTTTTTATAATCCTTCACAAGGTTTTAAGATTCTTCAAGCATGTCTAAAACATGGTTCAAACCTCTCTTGAATACCCGATCATTTATATTTTTCTAGATTAGATTATAAATAGTTGTGGATTTCTTCCTTGAAATATTTTGAATCCTTTGGAAACATTTCCATATTTATTTTGATGGATTGGGATCTTCATCTAGATCATCATCTGTAATTTCTCGATCATATTCCTACTGATCATTTTGTCGATGGAGTTCTTTCTGATATTTTTGCTTCTTTTCAAGTTCTTCTACTTGACCATCCCAAATCTTATAAATGGTTTTATCTTTTCCTTTATATCTTACATTTGTGTCAATATTCTGGTTCTTTTGAGCCTTCCTGATTCTCATATTTTATGCACATTGAGTGTTGAAATAGAATTTATGACAACATAAAAAGAATTCAATATGACTTCAATCTTTATACTTTTTTCCTAGAGATCTCTTTGAAGAATTTCATTATTTTCTGGCATTTCTGGTTGAGGAACCTACACTTTCTGATCTTTCTACCTTACTGGATAAAAATACATTCTTTTAAAAGAGATTCTCTACTAGAATTCCTTTTATTTTCTCAAGTTAGTCATTAATTAATTTTATAACCCAACCTTCTGCCACATAATGATTATTAATGCAAATGGTACGACTCCTCGATTTAATATCTTCTTCCATTGCACCTGCAAGAGTCAAAGTAGCATGTTAGTGCATCTAGAATAACATTATCTTTTCCTTTAATATTTTCTATATTAAAGTTAAAGTATTTAAATTCATTCCTCCAGCATAGAATATGTGCCTGGTTAAACCTTTTTAATTTTATTATCATAAAATTCTTTATATAAGAACTATTAGTTCTTATAGTGAAAGTTTTCCAAAGAAATTCTCATTAGATATAATTCCTTTAAGGACTGCAAGAAATTCTCTTTCATAGATAAGATAATTTGTCTCTGAATTATTAAAACATCCAATCTAGTAATCTACTGATAATTTAATTATGGTTTTTCCTAATCTTTAGGATACATCCCCATAATGAGTCTAATGCATCTGCTTATAATATAATTTGATATTCACTCCCATCTAGATACTCCAATTTTGGGATATTTTGTGCTTTTTTATTCAAAATTATGATTACTTCAGAATCCTATTTTTTCCAATTCCAATGTACCTTACTGAAAATATTTCTTTGTATTGGTACTGATATTTTTTCTAAATATCTAATGTATGCTTTGGAATAACATAATATACCAATAAACACTTTTATTTGCTCAGGATCTGTAATCTCATCAGGGAAGGTTTTTAGATTTTCTACAATATGTGGTTGAAGCTTCTCTCTACTTCCTTGGATATGAAATCCTAAGAATTATATCTTTAGTTGCATCCAAATGATCTTTCTTTATGAAAGTATCATCTATTCTTCTCTAAATACTTTATCCACCTGTAGTAAATGTTTTATATTCTCTTCTGTATTTTTAATAAATATGAGCACATCATCAATATAGACTACCATGAACTGTGATAATCTACTGAATGCCTTGTTCATTCTCCTTTGGAATATTCCTGGCACATTCTTGAGTCCAAATGGAATAACTATCCATTCAAACAAGCCAATTGGTGTTGCAAATGTTGTCAATAGTATAGTCACTTATTTTATCTTTATCTAAGAATATCATGACTTTAGATAAAACTTAGAATATACCATTGGTCTTTCATTCCTAATCCTGATTCTCAAAGATTTTTTATTATGAAGATTGTATCCATCATCTTTTTTGGAAAAATTAAGATCACGATAATCTATAACAATTCTGGCCTTACCATGCTATTTTTTTGCATGATTCATTACCATGAATGTTTCACTCTTATGAGGACTTTCACTATGCCAGATTAGTCCAATACTGATTAGTTCTAGAATTTGTTTCTCAAACTCCTTAACCATTTCATCTGGATAGGAAATTGTCTTACTTCTTATCACTGTACTAAGATCTTTATGGGCGATTATAGCCTCTGACATTGTCATCTATCATAGTTTTAGAGGGTTTTCTAACCAATTTTCTGATAAATGATATTTTATCTTAGAAAATTTTGTTTCTTCATTAATCTATAGAAATTTCAATCCAACTGGTTCTTTCCATTGCTCGATCTTTTTGTGGTATTATCTATCTTCATCTAGATAGTTTTCCACTTTAACAGTAGATACTTACTTATCTGAAACCATTCTAGTTTTTCCAGAAGCAGTTGGCATCAAATAATTAATGAGGATAATTCCTTCTAAAAATATCATTACATGATGATATCTTCTAAGGAATCTATTTCCAATCAAGAATTCATCTGGTAATTGAGGAATAAAACAAAGAATTTCCTCTATAAATATTCTTCCATTGAGTTCAATATGAACATCCTTAGATACTTATTGAATCAAAACTACTACATTATTACCAAATGTTACCTAAAACTCTATAGATTCCCAGGTTACTCCTAAAAATCAGATTCTTGTACAAGAGAAGGTGCATCATGTACCAACTAGGGAAATACATGCAGTTTTATAAATACTTAATTTTACTAATGTATCCCACTCCTCTATCTTTTCACTGAGTAATGAAGATACCATATATCCTATATGACTTTATTCATCCTCATAAATAGGTATTTGAATAGTCCTTTTTCCAACTATCTTTTTATAAATTAATGTTCTAGGTGATTCTATTGAAGTACCTTCATCTTTTCCGATTGAGATCCTCAGATTTTTCAAAGGGTTATCTAGTATTTTTTTATTTGAAATATCCTATTTTCAAATATGGTCTTCTTGATATTGATCCTTTTGATCTAAGTTCATATTCATCTTCTCTGACTTCAGAGATGACAAGTCTATTTCTGACTTATTTAATAACATCTAGAAGATGTTTCTTTTGTCTTCGTTCTTCCTCTAGATCTTGTGAAACCCATTCTCTAGGATAATTTAGCCTCTTTGGGTTTATCACTTATGGTTTAATTGCTCTAATTTATGTTCCTTAATCTTGAAAAAATGTGTAAATCTTTCTACAACCTTCCTTAGAGCTGGTCTTCCAGTATTGTAGAACTTTACATAGAGGCGAGTAATCACTCTAACACATATCCTATCGGGTGGAAAACCCAACATCTTTTTACATTTCCTCATATTGATCTTAAATTATAGAGTTATACTAATACTTTAATCCATACTAACTACATGTAATTCTGGGATCACCTTTACCCATGTTGCTCCTGTATGAAAATTTTCCCATGCTCCTCCTAATGGTGCATTGGAGAAATTGGCTAAACTATCATCCACTACTGCAATTAGTATTGGTAGATCTTGTCCTTTTATGACAAGAGGATATAATCCTGTCTAAATTATTCCAAAATGAACATACTTAGCATTTTTTTTGGATAGCCTTATTAACCCTTTCTGGTTTTATCAAAGGCATTGTAAATAATCCTCTGTCAGTTTTATAGACTTTAGTCATCTCTTCATCTTCAAAGATCTTGGTCATTTCTTGATATGTTACCCAAGAATTTTGGTATACCTCAGACTAATCAACTCTGGGTGTCTTCCATTCTTGGAAATATCTTCCTTCTGAGGGGATTTCATTTTCTGAAGAATGAACCAGATCACCTTCCATATCCTCTAGTTTTACTAACTCTAGAGAGACTTTAGGTGAAATAGCTCATGTTCAAATCATGGTTATGCGAAGCTGGCTCAAAATAGGGTTATTCCCTTCTTCCTCATCTGAGTTGGATTCCTCTACCTATGAGTACTCTTAATATAAATAATTTAAACTTTCATCATCTAAGTCTATATATTCTCCCCAGATAGGCTCAAACAATATCTCCGATGAATCTTCCATCATTATTGCTTTGAGACTTTCACTTATTCTATCTGCATCTAAGAAACTTTCAACTCTGTGAACTTTCTTTCCACACAATCAACAAGAATCACAACTTGATAGAGATTTTCCTTTAGGGCATCTGGGATACTTCCTATATTTATCCTTAAAGTTTTCTCTCATTTCCTTATAGATTCTATTTGGTATAATAAATCACTTAGATTTTTTTGACTTCCTGCCTGAAAATCTACTTGATGATTTTATTTTTCCAAATTGTTTCCAGATTTTCTTTAATGGTTTCTTTTGTTCACACTGTTCATCATGATACTATGTTTTGAATGATCTTTTTTGGGTTTTTCCAAGCCCCTGCTTGGTTAGACTATACCCATATCTTCCCACAACACCCTCAACTTTTGGGTAGTAAGAAGAACTCATGTATGGAATATTTATTACACCCTATAAGACCTAGATCCCATGGTTAAAGGTATTCATTATGAGAAAAAACGTTTAGAAGGTAGGGTAAGGTATTACGAGAACAAAGCTAGTCATATTTGGATTAGAAAGTATCGTCAAATTCCAGAATCCATATTGGCCTTTGAAAGTGAACCCAAACCAATTGAGTTAGGGAAGAAATCCAAGGAAACTTGTGATAAGATTGAGGAATTAAAGGTGGAAATCATGTGTACAAAATCTCAGCTTTGACAATCCAAGTGTCTAGTCCAAATCCTAAAAAAGAACACTAAGAGATCGAGAAGGTGAAATATTTTTCTTTGAACGGTAAAATATGATTGAAAGAGGATCTGGTCTTGGAACAGATATTCAAGATATTTGGAATAGGATTGAAGGGAGAAGCTTACAATCATCTAGAAGACATTGTCTCTGATATGAATCTACACAGAGATACAGAAAGGGCACGTATATCAGGATGATATACTGCAGAAGATTACATGTGGCCTTTAGCAGGAGAAGCTCAAGAATATCAAGAAGAAGTTTCGAGTATTCCTCAGAGTATCCAGGAATACCAGAGACTGATCCATGATATTATTACTTGGGAGAAATGAGAACTTGGGGATATATAACGTGTCTCCAAAACCCTAAATAAAATTCTTAAGAAATTTGAAGACCTACAAGCCAAACTCGAAGAGAAGAATAAAAGGAAAGAGGAAAATTCATCTCCCACAGAAGGACTTGGTGTAAAACCTTGGAAAACTAAACCAATATGGTGGGAGATCTCCTAGAAACCAATTCCTTGGGAATGTTAGAAAGGACCATTCAATGATTTGTTTTAGAAGATCAATAGGGAAGTCAATCCCTCATACCCTAGCTTTATTCAGGAGGAATATAGGCCAAAGAAAACACATCCAGAAGGTGTTCCTCAACATGGGACGACCCTAAAGATAGATTATGAAAAGGATCCTAAAGAAGCCATAGATTAATGGGCTCTAGACCTTCTATATTACATGTTATCAGTTGGTTTATAGTAATGGAAAAGATAATGTCATTCCAGATGCACTAACACACTACTTTGACTCTTGTAGGTGTAACGGTAGAAGATAGAAAATCAAGGAGATTTCCCGTTTGAATTGATAATCATTATGTGGGGAATGTTGGGTTTCAAAGCAATGAATGACATACTCGAGAAATGAAATTAGATTCTAGTAGAGAATCTACTTCAGAAGAAGGGATCTTCATCCAGTAAGGTTGAAAGATCAGAAAGAACAGGTTCCTCAACCAGAAAGGCTGAAAAACAAGGGAATGCTTCAAAGAGATCTCTATACAACAAGTCTAAAGATAAAGGTTATATTGAATGCTTTGTATGTGGTCAGAAAGGTCATTACAACACTCAATGTGCAAAAAATCTGAGAAACAAGAAGGCTTGAAAGAACCAGAAGATTGACATGAATGGAAGCTCTAAAAGAAAAGAAAAACTATCTATAAGAGTTGGGTTGATCAAGTAGAAGAAGAACTTTAAAAGCAACAAAAGTATCTGAAATAACTTCATCGACAGAATGTTCAGTAGGAACAAGATCAAGAAATTATGAATGATGATCTAGATAAAGAGGCCAATCCAGCAAATGAAATATAGAAATATTTACAAAGGATTCCAAATATTTCAAGGAATAAATCCACAACCATTTATAATCCAATCCTAAAAAATTAAGATGATCGGGTATTCAAGAGAGGTCTGAACCATGTTTTAGACATGCTTGAAGAATTCGAAGACCTTATGAAGGATTATAAAAACATTGATTGGGATATGATCAGTATGATCATCACTGAAGAGATCAGGCTGAAAGTCCAATTATCTGGTCTTCTTGACAAAATTAGAAGGATCGAAGAGACATGTGTGGAAGAATATCCAGTTCTGCAAAGGTTTTGGAAAATGTCAGGAACAAGGATTTTGAAACTCCATATACCAGATACAACATTAGAAACAAAAGTGTTCATTAAATGTTAGAAATCTTTCAGAATGAGAGTAGTATAATTTTTGATATTAAAGAAAATAAATTCCACATTCAATTGGGTACCACAGATGGTGAGAACAGTTATAAACAATGCATATCCAAGTTTACTTTGGTGGGTTGCACATATTGAACCTATCAGACTAGCAGACAGATTGATCATGCTATGAAATTTGTCCCCAGGGCACTGGACTAAAGGACTCATCCGAAAAGTGTTCGAAGATTCATAGTTTAGCGATGAAGATTGGCTAGAGTTTAGTTTGAATAAGAGCCATTACGAATGAGTCCAAATCACATTGAGTATTTATCTAATTGAATTAAAATCAACAAGCAAAAATTGTATATTCTTTGTAGGAGACAATGTGTTAGTCTTTATCAACTCCAGAGACACGCAGCATGCAGAAATGACACATTTGACATACTTTGCGGTGGAAGCATATATGATTCTTAAAGAACTCAAGATGTGGTAAGGACATAAAGAATATATCTTTATTGTCATTGATTAAATTCAACACACCATCAAAGAATTGGTGAAAATGAAGGAGTCAGAGAAAGAAGTCTCAGTTGGAGAAATGATTGATGCTTTGTACGACTTGAAGGGATTCTAGGTGCTGATCCAAACATGCGTCATATCCGGCATGTACGATCGAATCAAATCAGACATGCCATTTTATGTAGTTTGTTTTTAGTGTGAAGTGTGTGGTGAAAGTTTTACGATTGTGCGTCTCATCTTTTGCTTTTTCTTTTATCTTTGTCGAAAGTGTGCCTTGTAAGAATCAAGGCAGCTTCACAGGCAAGTTGAACCCAGAGGCTTATAAAAGGACCCCGAATCCATTTGTTTGGAGAGATGGTTTTGAATAGAAATCAGAACGATTTGAGACGTTCTCTAGGTTTTTCGTGTGAAGTGATTCCCAAAATGATCTTACGAAGTCGACGACAGGTATTCCCCTTGTCCTTTTCATGGATATTGTTTTGATGATGTGTTTGAAAGTGGTTTTGAAGCCATTCTCGACTCCCAAAGTGGAGTTTTTTGGAAACCTAGTGGTAGACTTCACCCACTAGTGGTAATATTATAATTTATTATATATAAAAAAAAAAATCTCCCTCCCTCCCTGACCTTTGCTATGTCCACGTACAGCCTCAAGCGAGAAAAAATCATGCTCGATCGCACCTCCGTTCAAGTTCGCTTCTAATGGCGAATCATCTCACCAATAAAATCCTGGCTACCTCTCTATTACTGGCAATTTCGAGCTTGCCTTACATCGCCTCGGTAGCTGCCAAATCTCCTCATCGAATCACTGTAAGTCGCTTGAATCTTGTCTCCAGTTCATCCCTCACGGATCCTAGCCAGTTCGATTCCTGTCTGCTTTGCTACTGAATTTCTTCTCCATGTCCATTTTTTTGCGTGGTGCTGAAAATTCAAAGGACCTTGAGATCAGGGAGAAGAAACAGCAATGTTATGCCGACGTCGAGAGGTACTTTTGGGATTTCTATCTTCCCGCTCCTTCCAGTTTTCCCTGCAACTACTGAGAAATTATCAGTCGCTTATTTATCGATAACGTTTACCACATTTCATTTTCTGAAAACAATGCCTGATTGTGTCGAATTTAATATTGGACAAAACGAAGCTAATTGGAAAACAAGGTTTTCTAAATTACCTGAATTGGTTACTTCGAATGGTTATAATTAAACTCAAAATTTGAAAATGGAAAAATGGAAATATTTTCCATTGCTGAATGAACTCTAAACCGTGTGACATGCATATATTTTCCCCTTTGATCTTTGAGAAGGGAAGTGCTTAAAGTTTTCCTGATGGTTCCTCATCGTTATTCTGGCTCGTGATTGTATCTTCTTGAGAAGTGGATTGTGGGGTATGCAATGCAAGTCATCGATGATAGCAAAGGAAAATTGTGCTTTGAAGTGCCTATCACCAACTTGTTTTGAACTTGTCTATGAGGGTGATCCGGTAAGGGGGAATTTTTTGCTTTTTTTTTTTTTTTTGGCTCACTGCTTCAGTTAAATAAATTAGAATAAAGCTATACTGAATGATGTGTCCATCCATGTTCAGTTGGAAGAAGGGGAGAAAGATATTGTTAGGAGCAAGGAGTACAGTTACTGCATGCACAGGTAACTAATTCTAACATTTCCATGTGTTTAGTTTTCTGTTCATTTCCCCCGCACATTCATTAACTGCAAGTTAGTGGGCATTTTATCCTCTCACGTACCTTACCCTCCAATTCCAAATCCAATGCACCACATTATGCCGCAGAGACATATTTCTGTGTGGAACCTAGCAATCTGTCTATGTGGCATAATGTGGTGCAATTGATTTTGGAATTGAAGGGCGAGGCACTTGAGAGGATATCAAGATCCATCATACAATCAGGGATGGTTTACTGATTTGCACTTGTTAGTTGCGGACTTTGATTAATTTTGAACATGTGGTGGGTTTTAGAATTTCAAATTAAGGAATTTTTGTAACATTGCGGCCCACTTTGTTTTAGAAAACTGATTTTCAGTTTCTATTTAAGCGTTGTGTTGTAATGCTAAGGGCAATTTGAATGCCAACACAATTTTCAGCTTTATTTTCGCATATATTGTAACCTTCTGGTGACATATCTTCTATATTTTACAAAATTAAAATCATTTGATAAACATTGTTTTTCAGTTGATAATGTAAAACTGGTCTGACTCCGTTTGGCCATGCTTATTGAAAACTACTCATAGCACTTGTTACTTGTGATATACAATTTGAAAAAACAAGTAATGCTTGATTTGTTTCTGAAAAAACACTTAAACATAAATTCTAAAAGAAATCTAATTAAATAAGCAGTAAAAAGACACTTCTTCAAAAAGCAGTCTGAAAGCACTATTACAGAAACACTTATCACGTGTTATGAGCAATTTTGAAGTGTTGTCAAACATGCCTTAATCTTTCCTTTCTGTAGGTGTTGGAAATGAACTGATTCTTCATATCAAATAGAAATCAGTTTTATGTTCTTTACAATTTGCTTATGGATGTCCATGGCCAGCAGTTGGAAGGTAGAACCATGATGATGCCTTTTATCTCATTTTTGGCGTCTTTCTTTCAGGTTATCCTTGGGAGAGGATCTCAAGGGAGTGAAGGGTGCTTTCGACTATTAAAAAGCACTTGATTCGTCAGTTTTTCATAATCAAATGTTGTGTATGTTAACCTGAAGGACTAGGATTGACAAAAATGCAATGTTTTCGGTACATAATCGGCTGAATTACTGATTCAAGATTTAATGGTTGAACAATGATTGAACATGTTATTGGTGGTGGGGTGATTTGGGTTTGGGTGGGGTGACGGGCATGTTGCGGGTCAAGTCCCCAGGGTTACGTGTTTATTGTTTTCTTTTCTTTGCATCCGCGTGACACATGTAATCTACCTTTATAATAAAATAATATTTTTTTACAAAATTTATTTTAAAAACATACAAAATCATCATCAACACCATCTGTCACGACCCGTCCCCCGGGGCCCGTGCCTTGACTACTCCAAGCCTGCCTTTCATATGTCAGGGGCCGACGACTAGCATCAAAGACATAATTCTCTAAAACTGGGAAGACATTGCCTTTATAACCTGTAAACACACACACAAACAAGCACACAGCTAGATACGAAACACTAAGTAAAACTGTATAACAGAAGAGTGCTGAAAGTAAAAGAGGTCAAAATACAAGCCCAACTGGAGAGTATAAGTACAACTGTGATACAATACAACTGAATAAAAGGGAAAGTCGGTTGCTGGGTTATCTTCCGAGGTTCCTACCTGAAGGGTAGGTACAGATCGCCTCCTCAGCACTTCTCGTACGTCCGTCTCCTCCGTGTACCGACTCGTCGTAAGGTCCACCTCCGAGTACCGTCCAGTCCTGGTACTCTCAGCCTCAGTCAGCGCTGTCTGTCGTCTGCATCCAATACAACAAGCTGCGGGCATAACCCGTGCAGGGGTAAGTAAAACGATACTCAGTAGGGACTCCGAGACTCTCTAGGTCTCACCAAATCCATCAAGTATAATCCACAAAGTATGAAAACAACAGATAACCTTACTTAGGTTTATGCTCATACATATATCTAAGTTATCAAGTAATACATCTCAATCATGAAGAAAACACAGAGGTTCTGACTCAGCTCACACCCGGCTTTATTCTAGGGGTAGTGTTAAGTAACATTCCCAGACACAACGCCAAACACCTCGGTTGCTGGAGAGCTCCTCCTCTATCGAGTACAGTGGGTCTATCGCGTCCCACAGAGGCGCTTCCCACTAACCTTGGACTGCTGAGTTACTCTTCCTGTCCAGTACTGTGGGTCTGTTGCGTCACACAGAGGCGCTCCCCACCGTGGGTCTGCCACGTCACACAGAGGCGCTCCCCCTTAAGGTTTGTTGAGCTACTGCTCCTGTCGAGTACCGTGGGTCTACCGCGTCACCAAGGCGCTCCCCACCGTGGGTCTGCCGTGTCACCAAGGAGCTCCCCACTGGGCGTGTCGAGTCACTCCGAGTCGAAACGGTCAGCAGTCGTCAAGTCTCAGCCAGCCACTAGGTCTCCGCACTATGCTCGCTCGTCTCTGGGAGGATCCGCTCCGCAAGCTATTGGTCGATACTCCAATTGTCACGAAGTCTTACGAAGAAGTATCTCAAATGTCCGCCACGTCATAGAGATCTCAACGTAACAAACCGCGCGTCAATCGGACGCCCGATCTGTGATTTATTAGCCTTTTAGTCCCGGGGGCCCGGTTGGATTCGTGCTCAATCCAACTCGACCGTTCCCCATCTCAATCCAAAACACAGTGGAGTATCACTCAAAGGGACCGTCTCGCTCCAAGATTTCCAGCGCCGCTGACGGTTCGTCAAACAAACGTCTGATGCCAAAGTTATGACCAAAAGAAGTAAATGGGTCGCAGTGGGCTCGGGTCGACCCGGCCTGACCTGCTGGGTCTGGCCCGGCCCGCAGTGCGGCCCGACCCGACAGGCCGCAGAGGGCCGCGGGTGGCCGTGAGGGTGCGAGGTCGCGGGGCGGCTCGGAGGGCCGGCGGGCGGCGTGAGCCGGGGCGGCTCGGAGGGCCACGGGTGGCGCGAGCCGGGGCGTGGGGTGGTTCGGTCGGGAGGCCGAAGCGTCGCGGGGGCGCAGGGCCGGTTCGGCTGGGAAGCCGAAGCGCCGCGGGGGCGCGGCTCAACCAGGGCGCGCGACCGGTTCGGTCGGGAGGGCAGATTGTCGCGGGTGGCTCGGCCGGGGCGCGCGACCGGGAGGGCGGAGCGCCGCGAGTGGCTCGGTCGGGGCGCGGAGCTGGGGCGCGCGGCCTGTTCGGCCGGGAGACCGGAACACCGCAGGGGTGGCGCGGGTCGCGGAGGCCGCGGGCGGCGGCGCCGTTGCCTTCGTCACCTTCATCGCCTTCGTCGCCTCCCTCCATTTCGAAGAGTACATCAAAGAAGAACGACGGAGGGGTCGGGCCATGTTTGTTTGGCCCACACCCTCTGCGTTTAGAGTGATAGCAAGCGGTTCACAAAGAACGAAGCATGAACGTGTATGGAAGATATTTTAAAACATCATTTTCCACAACCCTCGTCAATCTCTATTCCCAAATCCCGCAAAAGAATTAGAAGGGGAGAACATGAGAAGTGATAATCAATAAACCCCTACCTCATTCGCTTGATGACGTTGGCGCGAGGAAGAAGGTGAAGTCGTCAACGTTCGTCTCGTCCGCCACACACCTCCAATCCCGGGCTCGTGCGTCGGTTCGTCGTAGTCGAAGACATTTCTTGTCGACATTCTTCGCGGAGGAAGCGTTTTTCGTTGGAGAAGCTTTCTCCCAATTTCACCCAAATGAAAAGTGGTGCCAAAATAATAGGTTATCCCCTCTATTATGTTTGTTGGCATAAATTCAAATAGTTTAATTAATTAATTGATGTGTTGACTCAATTAACTAAATGGAAGGGTTGACAAAATTAATTAAGGAGGGTTGACACAATTATTGTGGGGGAAGCTCAAGAGGCTCCTCCACATTAATGAGAGAGTTGAAGAGGTTTAGGCTTCGGGTGGTCCCCACCACCGTAACCTCTCATAAGAGGTTATGCTCGGGTGGTCCCCACCACCATAACCTCTCATGGGAGGTTAAGGTCTGGCGGTCCTCACTTCCCAACTTTCACATGGAGGTTTTAACAAATAAAATAAAAATAAAATGTTGTACAATTTTTTTTATTATATTCTTTCATTAAAAACCAAAAAACTAACTTCCACCATCGACCAACTGCCGTCGAGGTGAAAGTTTCTTTAAGCGAATACCGGTGTTGCGAGTTCAACGATGCCCTCAGATTTCAATTTTGAGCACCGGTTCAAAAGTTAGAAAAACCCGCTCGCACTTTTACTGAACGTACCCGAACAAAAGTTCAGAAATTTATTCCGGGCACTCCGCGCCTCAGAATCACGCGCCGTCAATTTTCGTGGACTCGTAAAATTCCCATTTATTTAAAAAAATTACATGGAAATTTTCAGGTCTTTACATTCTCCCCACCTCAGCCTTCACATCCCCGTAAGCCATAACTCAAATTAAGGAAATAAGTGGAGGTACTGAGCACGCATCTGAGCCTCCCGCTCCCATGTGTTCTCATGGAGGTTCCCGTGCTGCTACCAAACGCGCACCAGAGGTCTCGTCCGTCCACGAAGGACCCGCTCCTGTCGATCCTCAATCTCTACTGGAACCTCCGTAAAAGTCGCCCCATCGTCGACGTCTAGCTCGCCATGGTCGATGATGTGAGAAGGGCCGTGTACGTATCTTCTCAGTTGGGATACGTGGAAGACGTCGTGCACCCGGTGCAACTGAGGTGGAAGAGCTAAGCGATATGCCACCTCGCCAACTCTGCTGAGTACCTGAAAAGGTTCGATGAACCTTGGAGATAACTTGCCGCCTCGGCCAAATCTCCGCAGACCTCGTCGGGGTGAGACCCGTAGAAAGACGTGGTCTCCATCCTCGAACTCCAGAGGCCTCCGTCTCCTGTCGGCATACGACTTCTGTCTGCTCTGTGTAGTCTTCATCCGCTCCTGGATGGTCTGCACGTTCTCTATGATGGCCCGTACCATCTCTGGTCCCACTAGTGCTGACTCCCCTGGGTCAGTCCAGCACAAAGGTGATCTGCAAGGTCACCCGTACAATGCCTCAAAATGTGTCATCCCAATGGTGGAGTGATAGTTGTTGCTGTATGCAAACTCCACCAAAGGTAAGTGATCCTCCCATCTGCGACCGAAGTCGAGGACACAAGCGCAGAACATGTTCTCGAGAGTCTAAATAGTCCGCTCAGTCTGACCATCTATCTGCGTATGAAAGGCGGTTCTCAAACGAAGCTGCGTCCCGAAAGCCACGCAACCCCTTCTATAGCCGGGAAGTAAAATGTGCATCACGATCGGATACAATCGTCGTGAGTACTCCATGTAGCCGCACAATCTCCTACACATAGAGGCGTCCCAAGCTCTCTACTGAACCCTGCTCTCTGATCGGTAGTAAGTGGCCCGACTTGGTGAGTCGGTCGACGATCACCCAGATAGAGTCATGATCTCTAGATGTACGTGGAAGTCCTGTCACGAAGTCCATGGATATCTATCCCACTTCTACTCTGGGACCTCTAAAGGCTGAACCAAGCCTGCTGGTACCTGATGCTCCGCATTCACTTGCTGACAAGTGAGACACCGAGAAACAAACTCTGCTACTGCTTTCTTCATTCCCGACCACCAGTGTTGTCGTCGGAGATTCTGGTACATCTTCGCCACTCTTGGATGTACCGCTAGAGGGGATGTGTGGAACTTCCTCAACACTTCCTCTTGAAGTGACACTGGTACCACAGTACGTCTCCTGAAGAGGATGACGTGTTCCCCGCCTTCAGAAAATCCATCAGGTGTCTGTCCTATGGATATCTGAGCATGTCGTATCTCGCAGTCAATGTCCCCATGCTGCGCCTCCCTGACTCGCTGAAGAAGTGTGGGAGTGACTGTAAGAGACTGAAGGAAAACTGGTCAATCTCTATCCACAAAGGATATCTGTAAAGCGGCCAGCTGCTCTGTCGCCTCGCCTAGCAGCTGTATACGAGATCTCGTGCTGAGTGCATCTGCAACAACGTTCCCCTTTCCTGGAGTATAGACTATCTCGAAGTCATAGTCCTGGAGGAACTCAAGCCAACGTCGTTGTCTCAGGTTCAGGTCCTTCTAAGAGAAGATATTCCTGAGACTATTGTGATCAAAGTACACGGTAAAACGCTCGCCCATCGGATAGTGTCGCCGCATCTTCAAGGCGAAGACCACTGCTGCTAACTCCAAGTCATGGGTAGCGTAGTTCTGCTCATGTTGTCTCAGCTGTCGAGAACCATAGGCGATCACTGCTCGCTCCTGCATTAGGACATATCCGAGTTCGGTCCCTGATGCGTCGCAGTAGACTATGTACCCTACGCCCTCATCTGGAAGCCTCAAGATGGGGGCACTAATCGGCCTTTGCCTCAGCTCCTGAAAACTCTGCTGGCATTTCTCCGACCAAACGAAGGGTTTCCCCTTCTTTGTCAAGGCTGATAGTGGTGCTGCAACTCTGGAGAAGTCTGGCACAAATCTCCGGTAGTATCCAGCCAAACCCAGGAAACTTCGTACCTTCATCACACTCATTGGTGGCTCCCAAGCAAGTACCGCCTCAATCATCGCTGGATTTACTGCAACTCCAGCCTCCGATATGACATGTCCCAGAAAGTGAACCTCTCGGATCCAGAACTGACACTTCGAGAGCTTACTATAAAGTTGGTGCTCTCGGAGTGTGTCCAGTACTACCTGCAAATGATAGGCATGCTCCTCCTCAGTAGTCGAGTAGATCAGAATGTCGTCGATGAAGACCACTACAAAGCGATCAAGGTATGACTGAAAGATCATGTTCATGAGTCCCACGAACACTGCTGGAGCGTTGGTCACGCCGAATGGCATAACCAAGAATTCGTAATGGCCATACCGACATCTGAAGGTTGTTTTCTGCACATCCTCATCTCGTACTCTGAGCTGATGATAGCCTGATCTGAGATCTATCTTCGAGAACAACTGTGCTCCCTTCAGCTGATCAAAGAGGTCGTCAATCCTCGAGAGTGGGTACTTGTTCTTCACGGTCACCTGGTTCAGGTGCCGATAGTCAACACAAAGCCTCAAGCTCCCATTCGCCTTCTTGGCGAGCAGAATCGGGGTTGTCAAGGAGAAACACTGGGCCGGATGAATCCCTTCCCCTGCAAGTCCTCCAACTGTACCCGCAGCTCACGAAGCTCTGTGAGAGCCATCCGATACGCTGGTGTAGATATCGATGTCGTTCCGGGGTACAAGTCAATTTAAAAGTCCACCTCTTTGCGAGGAGGTAGATCCGAGACATCATCAGGTAAAACATCCGTGTACTGGTCCACCACTACAGGATAACTCAGACTCTCCACTTCAACCGCTTCGAGGGTAAGACTAGCCAACTGATGAGTAATCGGCTGCACCCTCCTCCGGGTAAGTCCATCCTGCGCTGTAAATGCTCCCTTCTCGCCGGTGAAGGTAAACCTGGTCTCATCTGTGCGGACACATCGCACTTTGTGCCTAATACAGTCAATCTGAGCATGGACTGTAGATAACCAGTCCATACCCAAGATGACGTCGTAAGACCTCGACGCCACTACTAGGAGATCCCAGCCAAAGCTCTCGCCTCCTAGAGTAAGCTCGCACTGCCGGCACCAGTGCGTAATCGTCGAATCTGCTCCCGTAGGAGTCTCTAGCCGTAAGCATCGAGCCAACGGCTCTGTCGGAATCTCCGAGCTCCGAACGAGGGTGCTGACAATAAAAGAATGACTGACACCTGTGTCTATAAGTACTGCAGCTAAGGTGGAGTAGACACAAATCGTACCTCATATCATCTCTGGAGCGTTGTGATCGTAGGCCTCAGTTGCCTGGAGTTGATCTCTCTCCTGTCCACCTGCTCCCTGCGGTCGGGGTGGACCTCCCGGTGGTGGTGGCGGTAACACCTCAAATCGTCGCCCACTGCCAGCTGCACGACCAACTCCTCTGCCATGTCCGCCTGCTCCATGCGGACCTCCTCGGTCGAATCTCTGTCTCTGCCTGGGCGGTCCTTCGACCGTCTGCTGATCATCCAAACGACGGGTCAGACAGTCACGAGCCATGTGACCCTGCTCGCCGCATGAGAAACACTGCCCGCTCCTGGTATGACTAGATCCGCTTCGGGTGCCCCGCACAACCGATCCTGAGTCATGCGGTCGTCCACCTGTAGGTCTGGTCCTCTTGGACCTCTGCGACATCTGTCTGCTGCTAGCTGCAGAAGAGTCCACTACGTGATGACTGGTAGTGGGTCTCGCTACTGGTGACTACTCAGTAAGGAAACCCTCCACTAAGAGGGCTCTTTCTAACACCTCTGTCTGCGTCGGGATGCTGAGTGAGATCATCAAAGCCCTAATCTCTCGTCTGAGCCGCTGCTCGAAGGTCCGGGCCCTGAAGAATGGGTCCCGCACCATATCGGTGGAGTAACGTGAGAGGTCAGTGAACCTCGCTGAGTACTGAGCCATAGTTGTGCTGCTCTGCTGCAGATGAAGAAGCTCCTGTATGCGCATTGCGTGAAGAGTCGCTGGGACAAACTATGCCTGAAACAGGCTCTCGAAGTCTGTCCGGAGAAGCGTCACCTCGTCGTAAACTTGGAGCATCAAGCTCCACCATCTGCCCGCTGCTGCCTGTAGAAGGCTGGCGGCAAGGATCACCATGAAATCAGATGATGTCCCTACCAATCGGAAAACTTTCACCACGACCTCCAACCAATCCTCATCTGCTTGTGGGTCCGTCTCTCCCCTGAATCTAGGTGGCCTATGGTGCTGGAACTCGTGCAACACACTCAAGCGGCGTGCACCGTCTACTGCTGGGGCTGGTGACATTGGTGGCCCAACGGGGAATAGTACCACTGGTGTCTCCGCTGGAAGAGGGCCCTGCACTGAGGTATCGTCGCTCGATGGGCTATTTGCGCGGACAACTCTCAGAACTCTACATGGCTGTCTGCGTGGAGGCATCTTGAAAAGAAACAGGTGCGCTATGGTAAAAAAGTTATACCTACTGAGCTGACCTGGTGAGTTGACTCAAAGAGTTCACAAAGAAGACTCTTGAAAACAACACACAATCAGTGTTTTCGTGCACTGAGTCGGATATCAGAAGGCAGAGTCCTGGTGTATGGATACGTCGACCGCCGCACCAACACTGGACTCCCGGAACTGAAAACCACACTCATTACCCTTAACACTATTGCTTCATAGAAAAGATCAGAGTCCTAGTTCTTCGGTAGAACTGACTGTTCTGATACCAAATGTAACAACTGCGCCCCGATGACAGCACATGCACCCCGCTATAACATGGTCGTCGGGTCCTAGCCCACCAGGAACCACCAGTTGCCCCACAAACACGTGGTCCCCATCCTGGGGCCCAGTACATGCCCGGACGAGCTATCTGACTAATGACTGCCCCACAGGCCAACACATGTCATTTCTAGTGTGCTTTTTCCTCACTCACGCACACCTTGAGAAACTTCTCAGAAGGTCACCCATCCTGATCACTACTCCATGCCAAACACACTTAACTGTGGAGTTCTAATAAGATAAGCTCCCGAAAAGGAAGGTGCACCTTGTTGACATGAGTCATATCATTTAGTCATTTAACTCTTTATCATTCAGGGGTGTTACAATCTCCCCCCCTTTAGAGCACAACGTCCTCGTTGTGGGCCCTACATCTCAACCCAGGCAGTGCACCACACTTAAGGCTGAGTACCACCTCTGATACCAATTTGTCACGACCCGTCCCTCAGGGCCCGTGTCGTGACTACCCCAAGCCCGCCTTCCATAGGCCAGAGGCTGGCGACTAGCACCAAAGGCGTAATTCCCTAAAACTGGGAAGACATTGCCTTTATAATCTGTAAACACACACACACAAACAAGCACACAGCTAGATACGAAACACCAAGTAAAACTGTATAACAAAGGAGTGCTGAAAGTAAAAGAGGCCAGAATACAAGCCCAATTGGAAAGTACAAGTACAACTGTGATACAATACAACTGAAGAAAAGGGAAAGTCAGCTGCTGGGTCATCCTCCGAGGTTCCTACCTGAAGGGTAGGTACAGATCGTCTCCTCAGCACTCCTCGTCCGTCAGTCTCCTCCGTGTACCGACTCGTCGTAAGGTCCACCTTCGGGTACCGTCCAATTCTATTACTCTCGGCCTCAGTCAGCGCTGTCTTTCGTCTGCATCCAACACAACAAGATGCAAGCATAGCCCGTGCGGGGGTGAGTAAAACGATACTCAGTAGGGACCTCCAGACCCTCTAGGTCTCACAAAATCTATCAAGGATAAACCAAAAAGTATGAAAACAACAGATAACCTTACTTAGGTATATGCCCATACATATACCTAAGTTATCAAGTAATCCATCTTAGGCATGAGGAAAACACAGAGGTTCTGACTCAGCTCACACCAGGATTTATTCTAGGGGTAGTGTTAAGTAACATTCCCAGACACAACGTTGAACACGTCGGTTGCTGGAGAACTCCTCCTCTATTGAGTACAGTGGGTCTGCCACGTCACACAGATGCACTTCCCACTAACCTTGGACTGCTGAGGTACTCTTCTTGTCGAGTACCGTGAGTCTCCGCGTCACACAGAGGTGCTCCCCACCGTGGGTCTGTCACGTCACACAGAGGCGCTCCCCCTCAAGGTCTGCTGAGGTACTCCTCCTGTCGAGTACCGTGAGTCTGCCGCGTCACCAAGGCGCTTCCCACTGTGGGTCTACCGCGCCACCAAGGTGCTCCCCACTGGACTTGTCGAGTCACTCCGAGTCAAAACAGTCAGCAGTCGTCAAGTCTCAGCTAGCCACTAGGTCTCCGCACTATACTCGCTCGTCTCCGGGAGGATCCGCTCCACAAGCTACTGGTCGATACTCCAACTACCACGAAGTCCCATGAAGAAATATCTCAAAGGTCCAGCACGTCATAGAGATCTCAACGTAACAGACGACACGTCAATCAGATGCCCGGTTTGTGAGTTATTAGCCTTTTAGTCCCGAGAGCCCGGTTGGATTCGTGCTCAATCCAACATGACTGTTCCCCATCTCAATCCAAAACATAGTGGGGTATCACTCAAAGGGACTGCCTCGCTCCAAGATTTCCAACGCCGTTGAAGGTTCGTCAAACGGACGTCCGGTGCCAAAGTTATGGTCAAAAGAAGTAAATGGATCGCAGTAGACCCGAGTTCGGTCCGACCCGGCCTGACCCGCTGAGTCTGGCCTGGCCCGCAGTGCGGCCCGGCCCGACGGGCCGCGAGGGGCCACAGAGGGCCGCGGTTGGCCGCGAGGGCACGAGGTTGCGGGGGCGCGGGGCTGGTTTGGCTGGGAGGCCGGAGCGCCGCGGGGGTCGGTTTGGCCAGGAGGCCGGAGCGCCGCGGGGGCGCGGGGCCGGTTCGTCCAGAAGGCCGGTACGCCACGGGGGCGCGGGGCCAGTTCGGCCATAGTGTCGCGGGGGCGCAGCTCGGCCGGGGGGCGCGACCGGTTCGACCGGGAGGGCGAAGTGCCGCGGGTGGCTCGGCCGAGGCGCGGAGCCGGGGCGCGCGACAGGTTCGGCTGGGAGGGCGGAGCGTCGTGAGTGGCTCGGTCGGGGCGCAGAGTTGGGGCGCGCGACCGGTTCAGCCGGGAGACCAGAACACCGCGGGGGCAGCACGGGTCGCGGAGGCCGCGGGCGGCGGCGCCGTTCCCTTTGTCACCTTCATCGCCTTTGTCGCCTTCCTCCATTTCAAAGAGTACAGCAAAGAAGAACGGTGGAGGGGTCGGACCATGTTTGTTTGACCCGCACCCTCTGCGTTTAGAGTGATAGCAAGTGGTTCACAAAGAACGAAGCATGAACGTGTATGAAAGATATTTTAAAACATCATTTCCCACAACCCTCGTCAATCTCTATTCCCAAGTCCCGCAAAAGAATTAGAAGGGGAGAACATGAGAAGTGATAATCAATAAACCCCTACCTCGTTCGCTTGATGACGTTGGCGCGTGGAAGAAGGTGAAGTCGTCGATGTTCGTCTCGTCCGCCACACACCTCCAATCCTGGGCTCGTGCGTCGGTTCATTGTAGTCGAAGACGTTCCTTGTCGGCGTTTTTTCGTGGAGGAAGCGTTCTTCGTTGGAGAATCTTTCTCCCAATTCCACCCAAATGAAAAGTGGTGCCCAAAATAATAGATTATCCCCTCTATTATGTTTGTTGGCATAAATTCAAATAGTTTAATTAATTAATTGATGTGTTGGGTCAATTAATTAAAGGGAAGGGTTGGCAAAATTAATTAAGGATGGTTGTCACAATTAATGTGGGGGAAGCTCAAGAGGCTCCTCCACATTAATGAGGGAGTTGAAGAGGTTTAGGTCTCGGGTGGTCCCCACCACCATAACCTCTAATGGGAGGTTAAGGTCTTGCGGTCCCCACTTCCCAACTTCCACATAGAGGTTTTAACAAATAAAATAAAAATAAAATGTTGTACAATTTTATTTTTATTCTATTCTTTCATTAAAAATCCAAAAACTAACTTTCACCCTTGACCAACTGTCGTCGAGGTGAAAGTTTTTTTAAGCGAATACCGGCGCTGCGAGTTCAACGGTAACCTCAGATTTCAATTCCGAGCACCGGTTCAAAAGTTAGAAAAACCCGCTCGCACTTTTACTGAACGTATCCGAACAAAAGTTCAGAAATTCATTCCGGGCACTCCGGGCCTCAGAATCACGCACCGTCAATTTTCGCGGACTCGTTAAATTCTCATTTATTTAAAAAAAATTACATGGAAATTTTTGGGTCTTTACACAATCTTTCATAAATCAACGCTTTCTATATATTATCATAAAACCTCAAATGAATATCATGATTCAATACATATGATTCACACTTATTTAATAATCCCTAGTAATTTAATAAACCATTTTGAAATTTGAATGTGGTTTAAATTTTGGGTTTTGTGTTAATTTTTAATAGGTTTTACCTGTTTTTCAAATTATTGATTTTTATGGATTTTGGTTGGAATTACAAGTAGGCTCACCGTTTTTTTAACGGATCTAATGTTTCGGCCCAGTATCGATAATATAAAAAAACGACCTTGTTGAGAATACAAAATTGAAATGAGAAAAATTAGAATAACGAAGAAAGATGAATAAGAAAAGAAGACAGATAGTTTATTGACGATGCATCGTTTCCTTCTTTTTTACCATGCCCCATCTATGGGGGGGGGGGGGGTGCACTGCCTTTTATAGGCAGTGCAGAAAGGAATTGGTGGAGGTGGACAACGCACCCCCATTGAATTGTGTAGCCGCCGTCGGCTGCCTAACACACCCCCTTGTGATGCACACCTCTACCAATGTCATACATGTTTTGATAGTGTCTCATTAAAAACTTTTTTCGGAAAAACTCAGTGGGATAAAGGAATAAGGAAAAGAGTATAATCATGTAGACTCCCCCTGAAAGTTGCATTACAAATTTTTCAATCTACACATCCTTATATTATGTACAAACTTTCTAAAGATGACAGTTGGTAGTGTCTTTTTAAATAAATTTGGAATGTTGTCGCTTGATTGAACATATTGCATGTTGATATCTTTGTTCTTCATTAACTCTTGTCGCTCGTGATTTTTATTAAAATTCACCTTCTTTTCTTTCACTTTATAGGATGTCTCAACAAAGTGTGATTCATTCTTTTTTGCTTCAAGATACGCTTTATATAACTTACAAAGATGCTCTAGAGTTCGGTAAACTCGAGACCAATATACCATAGAACCACACATGTAGCAAGAATTTTTAGGATTTCTCGGAGTGTTTGAGTTGATATTTTTTTGATTATGATATTCATTTTGAGCATACCCATGGTTATTAACACATCCTTGACCGCGTCTGCCGCCAAAACCACATCCACCACGAGAATCACGTCCTCGAATTCTTCCATGATTATTTTCATGAAATATAGCATTTGTTTCAGGAAATGATATCACTGAACCAGTAGGACGAGACTGATAATTTTTAATCAAAAGCGCGTTATTCTTCACTACTATAAGTAATGATGATATGAGATCAAAATATTTTAAATACCCTCGCAAGTGATATTGTTGTTGTAGGGTGATGTGAGATGCACGAAATGTCGTATATGTCTTTTCAAGCATATCGACATCTGTAATCCCAATACCACAATACTTTAGCTGTGATACAATTCTATACATGACAGAATTGTAATCACTGACCCCTTTAAAGTCTTGGAAGCGTAAAACATTCCATTCATCACAGGTTGCTGGAAGAACAACTTCTTTTTGATGATCATATCTCTCTTTCTAACTCTTACAGAGATTGCATGAATCTCTTTCTGTGAGGTATTCACATTTCAAATATTTATTGAGATGTCTTCCGAGGAAGATCATTGCCTTTGCTTTATTTTGGAGGGTTTGTAAATTATTATTTTTAATTGTTTCCGTGAGATCCATCGATTCGAGATGCATTTCTACATCCATCGTCCACGACATGTAATTACTTTCGGTAATGTCAACAACGGTGAATTTGAGCTTCGTGAGATTTGACATGATGATAACTAGAAAACATTAAAATCATATTAATATTATCATTTAATATTATATGTATATCCCACCCTAATCGGTTAATAAATCATTCATGCGGGGATTTGAAATAAATCAACCAATACATCACATTACTCATTTAAAACTTTCTTGCGTGTACTGATTTATTAATTATACCATCTAATCAGACGAAGCAAAAAATAAAAATAAATTTAACCCATATAAACCGTCTAATCTGGTGGTAATTTTAAGATAAAAAGAATAAGTAATTAGAACCGTCCAACCAGGCGGTGAGAATAAAAACAAAAACATACATTTCTCATTTTTTGAGCGTTTGTGTTGATAACGTGTTGAGAATACAATATTGAAACGAGAAAAATTAGAATAACGAAGAAAAATGAATAAGAAAAAAAGACATAGTTTATTGATAATTCAACGTTTCCTTCTTTTCTTCCATGTCCCATCTATCGGGGGGGGGGGGCACTACCTTTTATAGGCAGTGCATAAAGGAATTAGTGGGGGTGGGCAGCCCACCCCCGTTGAATTGTGCAGTCGCCACCAGCTACCTAACATGTTGAGAATACAAAATTAAAATGAGAAAAATTAGAATAGCGAAGAAAGATGAATAAGAAAAGAAGACATATAGTTTATTGATGATGCAGTGTTTCCTTCTTTTGTTCCATGTCCCATCTATTAGGGGGTGCACTGCTTTTTATAGGCAGTGCAGAAAGGAATTGGTGAGGGTGGGTAGCCCACCCCTGTTGAATTGTGCAGCCGCCGCCGACTGTCTAACACTCTCCCTTAGGATGCACACCCCTACCAATATCATACGTGTTTTGATACTGCATCATTAAAAACCTTTTCCAAAAAAACCCAGTGGGATAAAAATCAGAATAAGGAAAAGAGTACAGTCATATAGACTCCCCCTGAAAGTTTCATTACAAATTTTGCAATCTACGCATCCCTATATTATGTACAAACTTTCTAAAGATGACAGTTGGTAGTGCCTTTGTAAATAAATCTGAAACGTTGTTGCTTGATCAAACATATTGCATGTTGATATCTCCATTCTTCATTAACTCTTGCGTAAAAGAGAAAAATTTCGGTGGTATGTGTTTTGTCTGATCATTCTTGATGAAGTCTTCCTTCAATTGTGTGATGCACACAACATTATCTTCAAATAAAATTGTTGGGCTACTATCCATGGGCAATCTGCTTGTTGTTCGAATGTGTTGAGTTATTAATCGTAACAAAACACATTCTCGACATGCTTCATGTAATGCTATCACTTCTGTATGATTTGAAGACGTTGTGACGAGTGTCTGCTTTTGTGATCTCCAAGATATGACAATACCTCCTACCATGAACACATAACTAGTTTGTGATCACGCATTATGCAGATCAGATAAATAACCTGCATATGCAAAACCATCCATCTTCCTTACTGATTTGTTAGAATATAATAAACTCAAATCAATAGTGCCACAAAGATAATGAAAAATATGTTTAATACCATTCCAGCGTCTTTGTGTAGGGGCTGAACTAAATCTTGTCAATAAATTAGTAGGAAAAGATATGTCAAGACAATTACAATTGACAACATACATTAGTGCTCCGATAGCACCGAGGTATAGTACTTCTGGACCAACTGACTCCTCATTTTCTTCACATTATCAAAATTGATCTTTCTAAATATTTAAAGATCGGACAACCATTGGAGTACTTAAAAGGTTCACTTTATCCATATTAAAGCGTTCTAAGGCCTTTTTAGTGTAATTTGATTGATGTAAAAATATACCGATTGACATATGCTCAATTTGTAATTCAAGACAATACTTGGTTTCTCCTAGGTCTTTCATTTCAAATTCATCCTTTAAGTTTCTCATTGCGTCATTGATCTCTTCTAGAGTTTCGATGATATTTAAATCATCAACATAAACGACAATGATTGCATATCCATATGCTATCAGCTTTATAAAAACACATGAGCATATGGGGTTATTTGCATACCCTTTATTTAGCAAATATTCACTTAAACGATTATACCACATATGCCTAGATTGTTTTAATCCATACATAGATTTCTGCAATTTAATTTAATATAGGTCTTTGGGTTTTGATTTCAATACTTTGGATATTTTGAATCCTTCAGGGATTCTCATATATATACTATTATCAAGTGACCATATAAATAAGCTGTAACAACATCCATAAGACGTATATTAGCCTTCTCATCTACTACAAGGTTGATTAGATATTGAAAAGTAATAGCATCCATAACAGGAGAATATGTCTCCTCATAATCAATTCCAGGTGTCTGAGAAAAACCTTGTGCAACAAGATGAACTTTGTATATTACAATCTCGTTTTTTCTCATTACGCTTACACACAAAAACTCATTTATATCCAACAGGCTTCATAGATTCTGGTGTGAGAATGATATGTCCAAAAACTCTTCGCATATTAAGTGAATTTAATTCAACTTTCATTACATCTTTCCATTTATTCCAATCGGGTCGTTTTTGACATTTCATAACAGACCTTGGTTCATGGTCATCATTTTCTATATCATGTGATATAGAATATGAAAATATTTCATCAATATTTTCTATATTACTCTGATTCCATATATCCCCTATAGTGGAATAATTAAGAGATATTTCATTATTTTCCAAACCTTCAGGGTTTTCTATATCCTGTGAATTCTCTTTATGATTCTCATCACGTGTTTCTTTAAGAACACTTAAAACACGTGTTTCTTTTGGAACACACACCTCCATAATGGGGTTTTTAATTATACTCATCCCTTTTCTTTTCTGAGGATTTCTATCCTTAGAGTCAATTGGTCTTCCACGCTTCATGCGTGTTTTTGAGATTTTTGTAACATCATTATGTAATTGTGTCTTCTGGACATCAATTCAAATCGGTACATTTACAGCCGATATATGTAATTTAGTCACACCCTTTGAATCAATAAATACATCAGGCAATTGATTTGCTAGTTCTTGAAATTGTAAAATCTTTTTCACTTCCATCTCACACTACTGGATGAGAGGATCGAGAAAAGACAACGTTTGCACATTTTAGGAAATCTCCTCACTTTGTCTCTTTTCTCCCCCTAATGATTTGAATAATTCTTTATTGAAGTGACAATCAACAAAACATGTTGTAAATACACCACCAATTTCTGGTTCAAGATATCTGATGATGGATGAGGATTCATATCCTACACATATTCTTAGCCTCCTTTGAGGTCCCATCTTTGTACGTTGTGGGGGAACAATTGATACATATACTGCACAACCAAAGATTCTTAAGTGGGAGATGTCAGACTCTTGGCCTGTCACGAGCCAACCTGGGTCAACCCTGAACTGGTCACCCGAGCTGATCCGTGGCATGACCCGAAGGGCGTTCTCGATCCCCATAGGATGACAACTAGTGTCGGACATCAACAAAGTACACACGGAGAACGATTTTTCCCAATCAATAAATAAGACCAAAGCAGCATAAAAATGCACAAGTACTCCAATATATAAATAAACTAAACTGAACATCTTATAAAAGAAACAAAACAATACAACAACGATAAAAATAAACCAAACAAACCAAATGACCACACTAGCTCTGTGTGACCTCATGAGTCACTCTCCAACACAATGATCAACTGTTTCTCAAGGAGAACGAACTCTAGATGAAACCTTCATGAGGGATAAAAATAGAAAAGAACTATAGACATGAGTATTAAAGCTTAGTAGACTAGATCGATAATCTATTTCCAAATGCACTTCCTTTAAAATAAAAAACATCAATTTTCAAGTTTGAACTACAATATATAAAAGTATGATTTTCTACAAGTCTTACTTAAAACAAAGTACAACCCATTGCCCTTATCCATTTCCAAATCCAAGATCATTCCATTAGTGAGACATTAGCATTTTCAAGGGGAAAATAATGTTAATATTTTCAACTTACACAGAGAATAAACCACTTTTCTTCAAAAACCTTTTTCATAAAACTTTTTAAAACCAACAGATAACTTTCTAAGGAAATCATTTCACAATAAGGCACTATAATAATCACACAACAAGGGAAATGAAAATATGCATACATGTATCCCAATCATCAATGCAAACAACTAAGATCAAATAGACATAGGTGAACCTAGGAGATCAAGAATAATCCAGAAGACACCATACATGAGACCCCATCTCCGGTAGCATGACACACACGATGAAATCAAAATGCTCAATACACTCAGTCACCCTTTCTCAGGATAGACCGAGGACAAATCCAATAGTAATAAACCCAGTATATCCACCTACTATGGGTCATTGGCCCGTATGTGAACTACCAGTGCAATAATCATTCTTAGAAAATTCTCTCAATATGTCAGGTTCTTATGTCTCATGTATATAATGGGGGTGAGCCAACTGATGTCAGTTGAGCATCCAATCACAATTTATATATACATATATATAATAATAATTCACAACAGACCTCACCCCGAGTCTCCCCAAGGACTAATCTCATGCCTTAAAATAAATAGTTCAGAAAGTGTTCCTAGTGAGGAACCCTGATAATGGATCCCGAGGATTCCACAGTGAGTACCTCCCATCCATTATACATAGACAATGCATGAGAAACATCCGACATGGGTTTTTTATAATAAACACTTTCATTATTTTCATAAAGTAGCCAAATGGGCCCTTAAACATTCCACAAAACCATCCTTTATAAAAAATGCAATCCAACTTTCAAGAAGAGGTGTTGAACACACCATCACCATATAAATACATTTATATAACTCCTTCAAAACATTTCTATCTTACTTTCAAACCAAAACCATTTTCTATGAAAATGTAAATAGAGCCACAATTCATCATCACATAACAAACCGATTTCAAAATCCAAATACACACTTTATTTACCTTAAAACCATTGAAAACTCTTTCAAGAAACCCAAATCCATCATTCCACATGCTACAAATTTATTAACAAAGTTAAATCATGCTTCACATATCACAAATTACTCATAAAAGCCAACCAGACATTTCATCGAACACTTGGCGTGCACTACTTAACAAAACAAGCCTAATTATCACAAAACAAGGCTTAAAACTACCATTTTCACACCAAACATTTAAACCAAGGATCATATATTCAAATTTATATAAAAAATAAGATGAGAAAAGTAGGAAACTAATGATTCTTAAATTAAAAAAGAAAGTGCATGGAAAACCTACCTCAGATCTATAGCGCAACGACAACACACCACCGAAACCACACCACAAGGGTTCTAAAACCCTAGATCTATGAATAGAAACCCTTAATGAGAAAACCCATGAACAAAATCAAAGGAAAATAAAAACCCTAGGTCAGAATGACCGTAGGAGAAGAGAAAACCAAATGGAGCTTTGATCATTTTTCCTTGTAAACATGCATGACATACACCAAGTGGTTTTAGGTCAAAAAATCTAAACATTAATCTTAATGTAACTTTGTCAAGCGTTTCTCATTTACATGACCTAGCCGGTGATTCCAATGTTGGGTGTGATATGAGTCATGTGAAGTATTTTCGTTATAGATTTCCATTACTTGGTTTGTGTAATCCAACACGTAAAGACCATTATATAAACGTACCTTACCAAAACAAATGCTATCTTTATAAAAGAAGCAACATTCATTTCTGAACATGAAATAAATCCATATGTATCTAGTATGGATACATAAATAATGTTTTTGGTTACAAAAGACACATAATAACAAGCTTTTAATATCAAGATCATCCTAGTCGGTAACGTGACGTGGTAGTCCTGAAAACTACAACAGATAGTATAGATTTGTTGGCTACTCATAGATCTACCTCCTTTCGGTCAATTTTATTGAATCTACTTGGTTCCTGTATTTGGATACATATTTGAGCACCATAGGCTGTATCTAATACCCAATTTTTAGAAATAGATAAATTACACTTGATTACAAACTCACTTGAAGCTTCCCCTTGCTTCTTTAGTTGGGTACAGTTTTTCTTCCAGTGACCCTTCTTTCCACATGAGAAACAAACAACTTCATGTTCCCTTCTATCCCCCTTGATCATCCTTTTCTTGAAGGGCATGAAGAAGATTTAGGATTAAAGATATTCGCCTTCCTTTTCCTCTTATTCACCATAAAGATAGAAGGCTTTTCACACTTCATGTCTTTGTCCACTTAGAGAAGGAGGATAAGAAGATCTGGTAGAGAATTCTCAATGTTGTTCATATTGAAATTCACAAAAAAAACTAGAGAATCTTTAAGGGAGTGATGCGAGAATGAGATCGGTCCCTAGTTTTTTGGGGAGTTTAAACCCTAGAACCTCCAGAAACTCAATTTAGCCAATGAGCTTGACTATGTGATGCCCAGATGGGGTACCCTCTTCAAGATTACTCTGAAAGAGTGCCTTGGAGATCTCAAACCATTTCTGAATTTCTATCTCCTGGTAAAGACCACAGAGATGCTCAATCATTCTATAGGAATCCATGTTTTCGTGAGACTTGACGAGTTCACTAGACATTGATGATAACATCAAACATTGAACATTGATCGTGTTGTTCATATGTTTTTTATAGACCATGAACTCTTTATCATTCACCTTTTGGGTAGGTGGATCAGGTAATGAGGAATCCAACATGTAAGATTTCTGTTCATGGCGTAGAATGACCCAAATGCGTCTAAACCATTCCTGGAAGTTATTGCCAGTGAGGATGTTTTCTTTATCTAGTATTGATCATAGGGATAGTGTGGTTGAAAAGTTTTTCATTTTTATTATACAATCAAAAGAGAAGATAATTAGTACTTTCTTGATTACATTTTATGAAAAATAATAAATTAATTTTATTAAGTCTCCCACTATTTTATCAAGTACCAATTTCCCTGACCATTGAATTCAGAATGTCTAGTTGCTAGGAAATTCTAGTGGCAAGGATCTATATTCCCCTTCGCATAACCCCAACAAGGGTTGATCATGCTATATGAAGGTATTTAGGTAGGCATTTCTTTTCCAACTGTGGGCTTGCATCTCATTGATTTGTTAGGTGGACTCCCTAATCCTGAAATCCTGACTTGGATTTACTCAATACTTGCCTCCAATATTACACCAAGTTTAGAAAGGGCTACTCCTCTTGATGTAACATGGTTAAGTAAACACAAAGCTTTCATAAGGGATTCCTATATAAAAGTAAGTGTCACATAAAGGGTTGGTCAAACACATAGTTTTATTGAGTCTTTCCCTTAATCAAGTAACATAAGGCTTTGTCTGACTTAATATTTTATTGAGGGATTTTTATCTCTTATGCATAAATTGATTATTATCTTTATCACATGCTTGTTAATATTAAGTGGAACTTACTTAAGTGATTAACCATGTCTTGATAATATTCACATATAAGACCGGTTTATTTTAGTTCCATATTGCATACTTGTTTAATTCATTAATTTTGTGATCATGAAAAAACATCCATAATGATAAACCATGCAACTGACAGAAATAAAATAAATTAAAAGACACGATCATGAGATTTTCTAATGGTTAGTTTATGTAGTGGTTGATAAAATAACTTCTAACCTAGGGGAGAAACACCTTGAACCATTTATGGTTCGTGTCTATAGCTTTCCACCTTCCCACCTTTGTATCTCCTTGGATTGGTTTCGTCTCGGCTACAGCTTGAACCGCCTCCACTATCTTGGGAGCTCCATCCATAACATATGCCTTTTAACTCAGACACATGTGAGGGTTACAAAAAGGGTTTTACATAAAATAAACCATGGACATGCAGACCCTACATATTAATGAGGAGAGATGAAAAACATACCAACAATTTAATTTAAAATAAAATAAAAGGAAACCAATCACATACAAAGGCCTTATCTAGATCATGATCATCCACATACATGCAACAAATTACACATTTAATAAAACTATAATTCAATTCTTTAATCATTCTTATTAAGATAAATTGGTCTTGAATCGATTAATTATTATCTTTAATTAATCAATCATTTTATCTTAATCCTTTTTTGAATTTTCCTAAGATTCTCATCCATAACCTTGGAGGTAACATGGTGAACACCCGTTCGAATCTACATGATATGTAATTCTGAACATTACACAAATATTAAAGTTTTAATTATGTGTAATTTGGTAAAGTACATGGCCAATAGTTTTGACTACACGGAATATACTGCCTTCACCATCTTATCCGAAGTACACACCTAGGGACTCGGCGTGTGAGGTGTACTTCGGAAATCTTGGAGTACATGGTGTTCCCAGTGGGCCACATGCCGTGTTGTCTCCGGGTTACATGGTTACTAGTCAACTTAGCCGTGTATGAGGTACACGGTTTGGAACTTGACCCGAAGGGACTATACATTGTGTCCAGTGGGCCACATGATGTGTAATCTGGATGACCATGTGCCAGTATATCTTGGTCAACATGTGGTGTAAGAATTAACTACACCACGTGTCATTAATGCACATGGCTTGAGTAATTGCAGAATTACTCCTGATGCACTGAACACAAATACATGGTGTGTAATCCAGATTACACGGCGTGTATGACAGATTACACAACATGTAAATCTGAATACACAGTGTGTACTATCGTGTTACCTTGATAGAATTGTTAGTGCCTCTCAATGAAATCCTCAATTTAATTTTAAATAAAAAATTATTCGTTTCTGTTAGTTCTGCGAGAAATGAAAAGAGGAAGAACATGTCTCAAAATTCAGATTACAAGAATGATTAAACATGAATTGACAAACTAAATTATTAAATCATCAATCATCAATTAATTATTTAAATAATTATAAATGATGAGTGGCCCCTCTGATAACACTTGTTGGTTCCAGACGTAGCGGAAGAATAGAGGTAGGGAGGGACCAACTTTTATTTTTTTGTAATCGATGACCAATCCGGGATCAATACGACAATGAAGGCCAGTATCCACAGATTGAAATCAAATATTTAGACAAAGATAAGAATAGTGCCAGATTCCAGAAAGAGGATCTTTCACATCATGTTTATAATTAATTTAATAATTTCTGAAGAAATTAAATACTTGGGTCTTCGGTACTTTCTTCATTAATGATCGTTGATCATCCGAAATGGCCCTTCTGGATTGCCTTCGTTGCGATTGTGAGGATCCAAAGTAGAATCCCTCTAGCAGTGATCCACACGTGCTCCAATGGTCTCCGATCAACACCACTTGTTCTCTGAGTGCTAGCATGGCGGAACAAATGTTTTGCATCGATCATTTTTGATCGCTCGTTCTTCAGTCTTGAAGAACTTATCTCATTCTTGAGAGGGAGAGATGAGATGAGTCAAGAGAGAAAATGTTTTGCTCAAAAATTCTCAATTCACCAGGTTTTGACACAATAGACGTACCTGCCTATTAATGGACATGGGGTTTCAGTTACAATATTTAATAATGAAACAATAATTAAATGAAATTATAAATATTAGAGAAAACCCATGCCATATAATAACAATAACAACACCATTATTTGTGGTGCACCAACTTGCACAAAATGAAACTATAAATGAAATCCCATGACACATAATGATAACAATATTATTATTAATTCTTGTGACAAATGGATAAACATTATTTACCGACTTGTAAATAATTAATTTATCAACAGACACAGTCTTGGTCCATTCGAACTCCTATTCCATTTATTGAACACCCGAATAAAATATTTTATTCTCTTAAATAATTTTTTTATTCACAAACTAGTAAATAAATATTTATTAAATGTTTAATAAAATAAATAAATAAATTTTATTCACAATATGGTGAATAAATATTTATTTAATTTATTCTATCATTTTAACTTGAATAAAATTATTCCTCACTCTTGAGAATAATATTTATTCCATTAATTAAATTCAAATATAATTTAATCAAGACTATCAGAAACACTTAATGTGTGACCCTCTAGGATTCTTTCTTGTTGGCATTAGGCATGCTTGCCTAATGTCCAAGATTACTGTCTAGCAACGGGTCAAGGCACCCAAGAGAAAGAACTTAAAGTCGCAATGACAACATCCATATACAAATACTCACTGTGTAATATAATTCCTTTGTCACAATATCTCATCAAGAAGGTTTCATGATATTGTCATCAACCTATAATCTTGATACACCATTCTTTGACTACCTGAAATAAACTCGTAGTTACACCATGACCATGGAATTTTGGGTGACAGTTCTATTTTAATAAAAGGGTCGAGATATCAACTTTTATAAATGGAGGGGACAAATACTTCCTCGACTTATCCATTAATAACATGTCATTTATGACGCACCCAACGTACCCTACTTCCCGCCAACATATGGCATGACTATTTTAGTCAGAAAATCAAAGTGCGCGAGTCATGACATACATTAATGATAATATTAATATATAAGGACAATGACACATGCTCGTATATAGAAATATCCAATGACACCAAAACATGTAGAATTCCTACGGGAGGGTGTGTTCTCATAATCTCTCATCTTGGAGATTACCAAGTGCGAACTTCATGAGAAGAAGTATCATATGCTTACGAGTACTCGAACCTGACGGGCTATATACTATTAATCCCATCATAGTATGTCATCCAACCATAGAACTATATTGAAGAATATTGTCATAGCACTTAAAGGTTCTCATCGTAGCAGAGAACTTCTATGAAATTATTAACGTGAAAAATACTCTAGAACATTATTACATTATAGTCATGAAGAATAATGAACAATATGTAATAATATGATTAATATTTAAATACATTAAATATTCATGTAATCAATTTACAAACAATTGGTTATATGATGCCAACTCCAACGCTCCCAAGAAACCCAATGCTCACCCAAACCGAGGAGGAAACTAAAATATCAATGGCTTTAAAAGAAGCCACTTCAACCGGATCAAACCAAAACCAAACCAGAAATAGATCACTAGTATAGAGGAGGCCCTAATAGACTCCCCACCATTAAAATTAAACTAGAATCTGATAAAACCTTAATAAAAAACTCAACGAGACCCGTGGTGGGTCTCCCCACCATTAAGAACCAACTAAGAATGACCAAATGAGAATTCGACACTAACCAAAACCAGAACTTTCCCACAGAGGCCAACTGAAACTCCTCCACAACAAACTACTAACCAAAGCCAAGAAGAACAAAACAGGGGCATTGAAACTTTCCACTCTAAAATGGAGAGGACACATTACTACAAAACCCATCTATAACAACGCTAGAATCGACCTTCATCAGTGATAGAAAAGATCTGATAACCTTAGCATGGTTAAAATTCCATCACTTTTATCAGCTCAAATTAAAGCACTGATAAAAGATCCCATTTATCAGTGCTGATAAATGGAATCTTTTATCAGTGATTTTATTTGTGCTGATAAAAGTATTATTTATCAGTGTATTTATTTTCAAAGATAAAAGTATGATTTGTCAGTGTTTTTTAATGCACTGATATAGATTGAATTTATCAGCTCCTGTATAAGTGCTGATAAAGGAGTCGTTTATAAGCGCTTCTTAAAGCGTTGATAAAGGTGAAAACTGTAGAGTGATGCTATGACACACTGCATCACCAGAAACAGGTGCAGTGTGCTACAACAACACACTGCATTAATAGAAGCAACAACAAAAATGACCAAAATAAGATACAAATACTGAATTTAAAAGAAATAAAATTTCTAAAAAAAAATACAAAAAAAAAAACAAACACTATTATAGAGTACGTCAGTCATTTTTTTGATTAAAATTAATATCAATTTTTAATAAAAAAGACGCACTTGGAGTCATACCGGTCACACCGTGTTTCAAATTGAGGTGTGGATGAATGCTACACGTCCCAAATGATTCATGGGTCATTTTTCTAATGTATAAAAACAATCAGAATGTGTTTTATTAGTTTTGAGTAAGTCAGTTGTTTTTTTGATTAAAATTAATGCCAGTTTTGAATAAAAAGACACACTTTGAGTCATACCAGTCACATTGTGCGTCAGATTGTGGTGCGGATGATCCCTACACGTCATAAATGATGTATGGAACGTTGTTCTAAAGTACTAAAATAATTAGAATTTTTTTCTTGGTTTTAAGTATGTGAGTTGTTTTTTTACAAAAATTAATGTCAATTTTGAATAAAAAAAGATGCACTTAGAGTCATAACGGTCACATTGTGCGTCAGATTGAGGCGCAGCTGAATGAAACAGGTCCCAAATGACTCATGGATCGTTGAACAAAAGTATCAAAATAATAGGAATGTGTTTTATCAGTTTTGAGTATGTCATTTGTTTTTTTGACTAACATTAATGTCACTTTTGAATAAAAAAGATGCTATTGAAGTCATACTGGTCACACCATGCATCAGATAGAGGTGCGCCTGGTCCCTACACATCAAAAATGATGTAGGGATTGTTTTACTAAAGTACCAAAACAATCCAAATGAATTTTCTTGGTTTTGAGTATCTCAGTTGTTTTTTACTAAATTTAATATCAATTTTGAATAAACAAGATGCACTTGGAGTCACACTGTGCATCAGATTGAGGTGCAACTGAATATTACATGTCCCAAATGAGTCATGGATCATTTTACTAAATAATCAAAACAATTGTAATGTGTTTTCTTAGTTTTGATTATGTTAGTTGTTTTTTTGATTAAAATTAATGTCAGTTGTTTATTTTGATTAAAATTAATGTTAGTTTTGAATAAAAAGACACACTTGGAGTCATACCGGTCACAATGTACATCAGATTGAGGTGAGAAAGATCCCTACATGTCAAAAATGATGCATGGATCGTTGTTATAAAGTACCAAAACAATACAAATGTGTTTGCTCAGTTTTGAGTATGTCAGTTGTTTTTTTACTGAAATTAATATCAATTTTGAATAAAGAAGAAGCACTTGGAGTCACACTATATGTCGGATTGAGGCATGAATAAATGATACACGTACCAAATGACTCGTTTTCATAAAGTATCATAATAATTGGAATACATTTTCTCAGTTTTGAGTATTTTAGTTGTTTTTTTGATTATCATTAATGTCACTTTTGAATAAAAAAGACACATTTGGAGTCATACTGGTCACACCCTATTTCAGATAGATGTGAGACTAATCCATAAATGTTAAAAATGACGTATGTATCATTGTCCTAAAGTTCCAAAACAATCTAAATGCATTTTCTTGGTTTTGAGTATGTCAGTTTTTATTTTACTAAAATTAATGTCAATTTTGAATAAAAAATACACACTAAGGTCACACTGTGTGTCAGATTGAGACGTGACTGAATGATACATGTCTCAAATGACTCAAGGATCTTTTTACTAGCATCAAAACAATTAGAACTAATTTTATCAGTTTTGATCATGTCAGTTTTTTTGATTAACATTAAGGACATTTTTTAATAAAAAATACGCAGTTGGAGTCATACCGGTCACACTGTGTGTCTGATAGAGGTGCGGCTGATCCCTACATGTCACAAATGACATATGGATCATTTTACTAAAGTGATAAAACAATATGAATGTGTTTTATCGGTTTTGAGTATGTCAATTGTTTTTTTACTACAATTAATGTCAATTTTGAATAAAAAAGGCGCACTTGGAGTCACACTATGTGTCAGATTGAGGTGTGGCTAAATGTTACATGTCCCAAATGACTCATGGATCATTTTCATAAAGTATCAAAACAACCAGAATGTGTTTTATCAGTTTTGAGTATGTAAGTTATTTTTTTGATTAACATTAATGTCACTTTTGTATAAAAAAGATGCAGTTGGAGTCATACCTGTCACACTGTGCATTGGATAAAGGTGAAACTGATCCCTACACATCACAAATGACGCATGGATCGTTTTCATAAAGTACCTAAAAAATTCAAATACATTTTCTCAGTTTTGAGTATGTTAGTTGTTTTTTTAATAAAATTAATATCAATTTTGAATAAAAAGAAGCACTTGGAGTCACATTGTGCATCATATTGAGATGCGTCTGAATGATACATGTCTTAAATGACTCATGAATCTCTTTCCTAAAGTATCAAAAAAATCGGAATGCATTTTCTCAGTTTTGTGTATGTTAGTTGTTTTTTTGATTAACATTAATGTCACTTTTAAATAAAAAAGACAGAGTTGGAGTCACACCAGTCACACCATGCATCAGATAGAGGTGAGGCTAATCCCTATATGTCAAAAATAATGTATGGATCATTGTCATAAATTACCAAAACAATCCTAATGCATTTGATCAATTTTGAGTATGTAAGTTTTTTTTACTAAAATTAATGTCAATTTTGAATAAACAAGACGCACTTGGAGTCACATTGTGAGTCAGATTGATGCGCGACTGAATGATACATGTCCTAAATGACTCATGGATCATTTTTCTAAAGTACTAAAACAATTAGAATGTTTTTCTCGGTTTTGAGTATGTCAGTTGTTTTTTTGATTAACATTAATGTCACTTTTGAATAAAAAAGATGCAGTTGGAGTCATTCCGGTCACACTATGCATCGAATAGAGTTTCAGATGATCCATACACATTAGAAATTATGTATGGATTGTTTTCCTAATGTATCAAAACAATACGAATGTGTTTTCTTGGTTTTGAGTATATTAATTGTTTTTTTACTAAAATCAATGTGACTTTTGAATAAAAAAGACTCACTTGGAATCATACCAGTCACACCATGCATTAGATTGAGGAACGACTGATCCCTACACATAAAAAATGACATATGAATCGTTTTCCTAAAGTAATAAAACATTCATAATGTGTTTTCTCAGTTTTAAGTACACCACGTTTGTTTTTTTACTAAAATATAATTTTAAACTGGAAATACGCACAATGAATCTTATCTTAAGTGACAAGTTTTTCGTGAACTTTTAAACAATCATTCTCAAAAAAAATCTTGGTATGATCTTTATTCTACTTCATTGCACAAAAATTTTATTATTTAAAAGTCAATACTTCTTATCCTCCTCCACCTCGGTCTCCACCTCAGTCTTCGCCTTTACCTCCTCCTCTATGTTGGTTTCTGAATCTGAATCTCCTCTACCTTCACCTACGCCTCCACCTCCACTTCCACCTCTGACTCTACCTCTGCCTCCACCTTCTCCTCCACCTCCACCTCCACTTCCACCTACGCCTCTATGTTTTCCCAACAATTTTATTATTTGTAGAACCGTGCTTCTAAACAAATTAATTTCCTACATTAATATTCTCTTTGAGAAAGAGATCAAAAATAATATATAATCATTCTAAAACTAATGATTCACACCCCAAATATCTTTCGAAGGTCATAAATCATACTATATCAAAAAATGATATGTATTCACCTAAATTTGTTGTCAATATACATTATTAAAAAAATTACGCTGCCCAATCATCTCTAAAAAAATTGATTTCTTCTTTTGAGTAAGTCTTTTGTCATAAATATTGATAGTACTGAGAAAATATAAACAAAAAAATGATTATGAAATATAAAAATAATGAAATTGTAATTACCTTCATAAATTACCTATTGGGTGATACTGATCTTTTCATGTTGTATGATTTCTCTCATAAATTTGCAAACATAATATCCATAATCGACTGCATTATCTTGTTTCAGACACTACAGAAACATTGACCAAAATAAGTAAATTGTTTTTATATATTTTGATAATTAAATCTCTCTATATAAACCTTAATTTGTTTCCATTTGTAGTAATCCACATGCTTTATCTTGTGAGATGCTGACCTCATTCCATGATTTAGTCTATATTTAGCAACCACCCTATTGTAACAAAATTATCATCAAAACATAGAATGAACATATAATTCGAATTTTATCTATAAAATATTGATTATAGTGTATTAATGATTCACAATACACATCATGTGGGGTAGGTTGGTTAGAAATCCATGCATTGAATCTAAAAAATAAATATTCAGGGTGTCTATGTTAACTGCTATTAGAATCCAGTGCTTCCTAAAAAATCAAAAACAATTAAGTAATGAAAAAATTAAAAATATATTTTATGTGATTAGATCATATAGTTTTACCCTTGCATTTTAGGTATAAAAAAGAGTCTATCATTTGATTATTTTTTATTAAACTCTTTGAGTTAATAGTATTTTTTTTCTCCATTTCTTTGTTTTCTAAAGTAATTATTATCTTAGAATTGATACTTGGATTAGTGAATCCAAATCATGCTTCAAATGATCTTTCCTTTATATGGTTTTAATATAAACTCATATAAAAAATATGAATAGTTATTAAATTTAATAAACATATTTAGCTCACTATTTGGACAGATGTATTATGAAAATATACCTTATGTATGTATTCAAAATTGAGACGCCAAGCCATTCATGTTTGAGAATATCATTTAGAGACTCGAGACTAATTCTGTCATTTATAGAAGCTATAAATATTTC
Organism: Viscum album; assembly: GCA_963277665.1. Taxonomy (NCBI): domain Eukaryota; kingdom Viridiplantae; phylum Streptophyta; class Magnoliopsida; order Santalales; family Viscaceae; genus Viscum; species Viscum album. Next base: position 209,682,560 of record OY728166.1, read on the forward strand.
TTCTTCATAGTGAATGTAAGACATAGATTTATCTTTAAATGTGGTCTCTCATGAAGTTGTAATGTTAATAAATGTTTCTCTGGAACTGGCAGAGAGAAGGTACTCTCAGAAGTTCATTTTGTTTTCTTGGTCAATTCACTAGATTTCCTTGATTCGACCTTTCGTTTCTCTGATGCTTTATCCATATGTAATATAATAACTCACTTCAAAACTTTTATCATCAACTTTTACATGTTTTTCATATGAAAAAATTTGTTAAATATGTACCTCATGTATCTTTATAATATTAGACGGTCATTCTATGAAAGCACCAATAACATCTTCGTCTGTCGTAATATCTGGATCATCAAGCCCAATAAGCAACTTAGAAGTTAGCTCATAAGCTACCTCAATCCCCACTCTCATGTGATATTTTTGGAGGGGTTGATTGTGTAGATGATATCTTGGGATATTATACATTGTACCCCTCGCAACACGGCGGTACGTGGGTGTTGACAAACAAAATCACACACAATTACACCCTGTAGAATTTTAGTAGTATAAAGTGATCAGAAGTTGTTAGATTCACATTTAGGAAAAAGAGTAATGAAAAAATTTATTACCTTGTATAAGGTTTTGTGGGAATAACTAGCCTCAAATCTAGTGGGATCATTTGGATCATGTGCGGATCTTTGCTCCACAGCCGGTTCACTTTGATCCTTTCTTATACATTGTTCTGCCAAACCTGACTGCAAAATAATATCTTGCAGTGAGTCTATTTGTCTATGAATTTGACTCATCGTATTATATGTATCTTCATATGATTTTATCTTCTTTAAATATGTTCTAGGAGATACTCCAAAACCTAATCCTCTAACACAACCATATTGTTCAGGACACTTCAAATATACTAAAATTCACTTTTCTTCTGGTATGAACGTTGCTGATTCTTGTGTCTAAACCACAAAAAAAATGAACATACTTATTTTATGTAATATTTTTATAAATAATAACTAATTAAAATCATGTCATACTTACACATGATTCTCATACTGCTTCTGTGTTTTCATTAACTAATATACCATTCTTATTTACATAGACCTTCTTCCATAGCACATGACATGAGATTGAAGTGGCTTCAGATTTTGATTCATCAATATGCATATAAACAAAGGAATATATGTTATTTTATATCACATAATTAAACATTTATTGTTTATTTAAAATACATACCAATTTCTTATCTAATATAGCGTACCCCATCCTTCCTTTGCGATAGGGGTACACTGGTTTTGATGCACATTCTTTAATTTAAGTAATCTTTTGATGTTTTATAAATTAACAATTTTGAATCAAGTTGTATAAAATAAATAATGTCAAATAATATATTATCGATCACAATACAATTGAAATGATTTCTCATTGCGACGATTGTTGAAATAATTCCATGTTTCTTGGTTTATAATGTGTGCATAACAAAGTGGCGGGTGGGGCTTTATTTCCCCCTCAACATATCTAAGATGTAACTTCATCAGAAGATTCCAGAAAACTCTATGGTCTTTTCTAGTGTCCATTAGGAAAAATTTATTAAGAAATATGATAAAATAAACGAATTTTGGAAGGAATAATGAAAAATAAATCAATGTTTCATTATATAGTTTTTTAGTAAAATAGAGAAAGTATACTGTAACATTACCGTTATATCTTTACAAAGGATTTCCTTCATTATAGGTTGGACGTGGCGCCATGAGTCAATATCAATCATCACATTCATCATCATTGTAAACCCATGATAACTAATGAATGTTGATTTTTTGGGATCAATAGGTTGTCCATGTTGATTCCAACCAAACTCAAATTTTATACCATGACTTCTTACCTTGATAATTTTATTCAAAACTGTGATACTGTGTAGTTGTTATTTTTTTTCATTATTTTCATCAACATGTTGTTGATCTCCTAATAATTCCACAATTTCATCATCAACAGTCTATTCTTGCTCAGTATTGGAAACATCATCATGTTCAAAATCCATTGTCTGCATGAGTAGTCAAATATTTAATTTGTCTTGAATAATAACAATGAAATACACTCCATGCATAAAATTCCACAATTTCATGCATCTTGTATGAAATCATGAATAGAGATATAATACTTTAATACTACAATACAACTAACCTTTATTTAATCCGTCATCACACGCTTGATTTCCTTCCATATCTTGATGATGGGAGGAAGGCTAGTTTGAAATAGGGAGTCCAATCTATCATTAAGAGATGAAAGACAACCAATCATCTAAGGATTAAAGTGTCCTAGGAAACTACACTAATGCAATCACTCAAAAAGTCTCCTCAATTGATATATAATATCCATATGCTATGTCTGAACGAATAAATCCTTTATATCATAATATATGATATTGACACAATACAATATGACATTTATTTATTTGAAAAACTAATAGATTAATAAATTATGTCCTTGAAGAAAAAGTCTATGGGACCACTTATGAGTTTTATGGTATCATCCTATGATCATTAGAGGGATAAAAAACCTAAAAAATGGCCAATTTATCTCAAGGATAAATGTGAATCGAAACAAAAAAACACATATGACATACTTGTAATATAGTATTAGTGGAATCCATATTTAAGCTTCAATGGAATATATTTGATTTATAACACTGAAGCAGCAAACAAAGTATTGTAGACTTTGAAGTGATTACACCAGACTTCAATCATAGAAATATTCTTGAGGGACCTCGTTCACCAAAGGAGTGATGGTACCTTAAACTAGTGATAAACAGTTATCAAATAAGAAGAGAGGTTTGGCTATGGAATGAAACAAAGAGTTAATTACAAAAGGGGGGTTGTATCTCTATTTTTGTGCATTTTGGACACAAATAACAAATTATCATGACTTATAGAAAATAAAGATCCAAACCATCAAAAGTATATTTTAATCAATTTTTGTTATCTCTACGGTTATTCACCATGTTAGATGGCATTTCAAATTATTTTTTATCCTATAAATTAATTATCTCTCAATTTTGATTAGTAAATCTATTAATAAATCAAATCTCATAGTTTTCTTCATCAACTATGAAACCATGGATAAATCACTTAATTTTGGGAAATACACTATTTATATATTGTTGTGTATTTATAAGTCCATTTACCCAATGATTTCTCAACTCTATCCAATCTAGGAAATTTTTAAAAATTTTGTTGAGCATACCTTTCTCACCAAATAAATTATCCATCACACTTTTGTAACCCATGGTTAAAGTTTAATAATAATCTTGAATTAATTAAAAAAAACTCTCACAACATAAATCACTAAAATATTTTTTGTAACATGAATAATTAATTCAATGTTTTATTGAATTCAATAAAAAAATATTCATCAAAATCATAAATCTAAACAACCCATTTCGTGGTCTAACAATTTACATGAATAACCAAAATTCACAAAACATGTTTTAATGATTTTTACACTTACCTTAGGCCCTATATTTTCATCACCCATAAATGAGGGCCACAACTTAGTATCCCCTAATCCTTCAAAACACTCATAATTAATCCTTTAGAATATATAATCTAGTATGTAAGATGAATTAAATTTGAGAAACTACATAGATTTTGGAACCCTATATTATTCAAATGAAGATAAAATTTAGGGGGATGAGAGATCTCCTTGTTAATGTCGATAGGAGAGTAAACCATATATGTGTGTCTCTAGGGTTAAATGGGATGAATAGTCAAATAAATATGAAAGGAGAAAAATGATGAAATAGAACCACACTCACTGTATTTCAATAGTGAGGAGAAGAGATGTAGGGTTCATCATGTTTAAGAATAGCGTAAAAACATAAAAATCGGAACCCAAAACATCAAACAACGATAGAGGAAGAGTAGAAAATAACATACATTGGATTCTAGCCTTGATTAATTCGAGGGAATGTAGAGGATTTGCATTGGCAGCAGAGGAGTTCCGTGAGATCTAGAGAATCGCGAGTGACTGAATCGTGGTTCAGGTTTTTTAAATAGATCAATGTCACTTTTAACAGTACTTTCAAAAAAGCACCAACAAAAATCCATTTTATTAGTTCTAAATTTATAAGCATTGATAAAAGAAATATTTATCAATGATATTTTAGTGCAAATTAATCTTGATCTTTATCAGTGCTAAAAAAGAACTGATAACGATTGATCTTTATCAGTGCTACAAAAGCGGTGTTAATCTTTTTTTTGTAATTATAATTATTTAAATAATTTTTTTATAATTGTATACTTATTTAAATATATATAATTATTTATTTATAATTATATAAATACTCATTTAAAAAGAAATTATTATTTATTTAAAATAATTATTAATATGGTAAATATACATTTATTATTTATTTCTAAATATTTATTTTCAAATATATTTTTAACATTATTAATGAAAATATATTCTTAAATACATGCATTTTAAAAATGAGTGAAATTGAATAATTCAAAATGAGAACACTTTAAAAATGTTGAAAAACTGGATAAGTTTTATTAATTAAATATGATTTATTAAAAAAATATGGATATATATATATATATATATTAAAGTGGATGAATAAATATTGAAAATAATAAAACATAATAAATAAATAAATATAATTAAATAATAAAAAATGATCAAATTAAAAAATAAAATAAAAAATAGAAAATATAAAAAATGAACACCCTAACTATAGTATTAAAAACAAATAAATAAAATTGACCGATTAAGAACATAATATATATTAAATGTATCATGTTATAATGAAATTCTAAAATATAAATTTGAATAAATTACATAAATATTAGGTGTATATGTTTCTATATATTGTGTAGATATATTTGTGTGTGCGTTGTGTATACAAATGCATTAACACATATATATATATATATATGTGAAATAAATGCAACACACGACGTTTAATATATGTTAAATTAAAAAATCAAACAACATTTCAAATGAATAAGACATTAATATGTTTTTAATTAATATTTTTTATATATTATACTTATTAATTTTATATATCTATATTTAATATATAATATTTATTAATATTTATAATATATATATGTGTATATTAAATTTATTCATTTTTATCAATAATTATTTAATTAATAAAATGTTTTATATTTTTCTTAATTTACTCTTTTTTTTATTTTTTTTTATTTTTCATTTTATTCTGGATCTTTATCAGCGCTAAAAAAGTGCCGATGAAGGGAAATTTTTATCAGTACTAAAAACACACTGATAAAGGACACCTTTTATCAGTGCTATAAATGAAGCGCTGATACATGTTTCTTTTATCAACACTAAATAAAAAACACTGATAAAGGGTAAAATTTATTAGTGATTTTTTAGCGCTGATAAAGGGATTCCTTTATCAGAAATTTTTTCGAGCACTGATAAATTCCAGTGCTATTATAGGTGGTTTTTTTAGTAGTGATAAGAACAGGACCTACTCTCCCTTCATGAACCAAAAACCCCCACCACACAGGGTGGGGAGGGAAGGGGGACCAATAATTGGACCACTGATACCACAACAGAAATATAGAAACTACCCCACCACACAGTAGAGGTACGAGCTTAGCCAAAATTTTCATACTCCTGGGACTCTTAACTACGCACCAGCTTCACTCCGAGACCTATAGCTGGAGATCTGATGGTTAAAGCATCTTCCTGCATCGTATTCAGGCTTTGATGATCCCAACAAGAATCATCCATAACTTGTTTAAAAAGAAGAAGAAAAACCAGTATTCCTATAATAGAAAACACACTTTCATTTAAAACAGGAGTTTAACAAAAGACCCACAACATCCCTTACATTTCAAAAGCCAAGAAGCCACTGGAACAACCTCCACAATAATGAACCCATACACTAGAAGGAAACTTATGAAAAGAACTTGAAACGGGCCTCCCAATAGCACATCACTTCTTAGGATTGCCTCCTAGATGCTAATTAAAACAAAACAACCTTCATTTTACAAAACAAACCATTTAATACATTTTAAAATCAAGAACCTTCAAAAGGATCACTAACCACCAAGTGAAAACCATTTTCATAATTTCACACCACAAACCACCTTACCATGCTTACAAATAAACCCCCCATATTTCCTTCAAAATCCTTTTTATTTTATTCAAAAAAAATTCTATAAATTCAAAAATATCATTTCATTATTAATAATTTGGTTAATAACCAATTCCTTCTTTATTAAAATAAAATTTCAAGTCAAACATACCCGCTTAAAACAATAAATTTTTCAATTACAAGCTTTGATTATAAAATTTTATCTTCACTAAATCATTTCAATTCCACTCCAAAAAGGTCACTTTATAAAAAAACATTTTATATGGTATTTCACAAGTTAAATTCTAAAAATATCATATTCTTACTTTCCAATATCCAACAATTTCATCACAACCCCATTTTCACCATTCTAATACATGGGTTCTCAAAACAATTTTCATATTTCAAAGAAGACCCAAAGAGACTCACAAGGGGTACTAGTGTTGGTGGGTGATTTGACCATATGGTTGGTAGCCATATGCCAAACATACCACCAACACGGAGAGCCTTCTAGGACCACACCCCTGGCTCCACATGGCTTACCAGGCCTTGTGAGCTCACAGAGACCATTGGTCCAACTCCCCTTGTCATATCTCAATCATCAAAAAATCCATAGTGACCAAAGAAACTAATAAAACTAGACTTCCTGTGGAAACATGAGGATCATAATGAGTAATAGTTCATGATGCTCTTCCCGCACCTACTCCTCAAGTCCCGAAAAATCCTATTCCATCTACCTTGACATACCCAAATAACAGAGGGCGCTCTAAAAAGAAAGGTCCTCAAAAGAGCCTAACCTCATTTGATACCATTTTTTCATGAACCAACCTGGGTCAACCCTGAACTGGTTACCCGACCTGATCCGTGGCATGGACCAAAGGGCATTCCTGATCCCCAAAAGCTGGAAACTAGTGCCGAGCATCAATACAATACACACATGGAATGATTTCTCCCAATAAATAAATAAGACCAAAGTAGAAGAAAAATGCACAAACAGTCTAATATATAAATAAACTGAACTGAACATCTTATACAAGAAATAAAATAATCCATAAACAATATAAATAAATCAAATGAACCAGATGAACACACTAGCTCAGTGTGACATCATAGGTCACTCTCTAACAAAATGATCAATCGTCACTCAAGGAGAACGAACTCAAGCCGAAACCTGCATGAGGGTTAAAAACAGAAAAGGAATATAAGTGTGATTATTAAAAATCAGTAGGACAGACCGATAATATATTTCCCAGTGCACTTCCTTTAAAATAAAAGAAACATAAATTTTCAAGTATGAACTACAATATATAAAATTATGCTTTTCTACAAGTCTTACTTAAAACAAAGTACAACCCATTTCTCTTATCCATATCCAAATCCAAGATCATTCCATTAGTGATACATTAGAATTTTAAAGGGGAAAGTGATGTTAATATTTTCTACTTACACAAAGAGAATAAACCACTTTTCTTTGAAAACATTTTTCATAAACCTTTTTAAAACCAACACATCACTTAAAATTTTTTATAAGAATTCACTATAATAATCACACAATAATGGAAATGAAAATATTCATACATGTATCCCAATCATAAATGCAAGAAACTAAGAGATAATAGACATAGTTGAACCCAAGAGATCAAGAATAATTCAGAAGACACCATACATGAGACCCCATCCCTGATATCATGACACACACGATGAAATAAAAATGATCAATATGATTAGTCACCCTTTATCAGGTTAGATCAAGGGAAAATACCATAGCAATAAACCCAGTATATCTACCTACTATGGTCCACTAGTTAGTACATGACCTACAAGTGAAACAATCATTCCTAGAAAATTCTCTCAATATTCCAAGATATTATGTCCCATGTATATAATGGGGGTGATCCAACCGATTTTAGATGAGCATCCAATCTCAATATATATATATATATATATATATATATATATATATATAATTCACAACAGGACTCACCCCGAGTCTCCCCAAGGACTAATCTCATGCCTTAAAATAAATAGATCACAAAGGGTTCCAACCAATGAACCCTGATAATAGATCCTGAGGATTACACAGTGAGGAAATTACATCCATTATATATAAAGAAGGCATGAGAAACATCCAAAAGAGGTTTTTTTATTAAACACTTTTCATTATTTTCTCAAAGTTCCCAAATGGGCCCTTAAATATTCCAAAAAACCATCCTTTATCAAAAATGATATCCAAAATTCAAGAAGAGGTATCGAACACACCATTACCATATAAATACATTTATTAAACTCCTTCAAAAAATTTCCATCTCACTTTCAAACCAAAACCATTTTATATGAAAATTCCAATTGGTCCATAATTCATCATCACATAACAAACTGATTTCAAAAGCTAAATACACACTTAATTTTTCTTAAAACCATTTAAAACACTTTCAAGAAACCCAAATCCATCATTCCACATGCTAAATTTTTATTAACAAAGTTAAACCATGATTTACATACCAAAAATTACTCATAAAATCCAATCTAATATTTTATCAAAAACTTGGTGTGCAGTACTTAACAAAACAATCCTAATTATCACAAAACAAGGATTAAAACTACCATTTTCACACCAAAAATTTAAACCAAGGATAATATATTAATATTTACATAACAAATAGGATGATAAAAGCAATAAACTAATTATTCTTAACTTAAAAAGGCAAGTTCATGGAAAACCAACCTCAGATCCATGGTGTAACGACAACGCTACACTGAAACCTCACCACAATGGTTATAACACCCCAGATCTACGAAGATAAACCCTTAATGAGAAAATACCCAAAAAACCAAAAGAAAATAAAAAACCTTGGTCAAAATTACCATAGGAGAAGAGGAAACCAAGAAAAAAATGGAAGAATAAAGAAGAGGGAAGAGATGAGAAGAGGAAAGAGACAAATTTGATGAATAAATCATGAAGAATCACTAACCTTTGGTGATAAATCACCCAAAAAGTGGCCCAAAACAAAGTAGAATGAAGGTGGGTGGGGACGTTCCCTATGATATATACCCAATAGGTAGGGCTTCAAAAGGGAGGTGGAATCACATAAATCAGATTTTTAAATTAAAATATATTTAGCCCATAATGGGATGTATGGTTTTGCTGCATAGTTTTGTAAACCATACCCAAACCATGCGATTTCTTTTGGAAAATTTCTAAAACTTTACAGGTTTAAGTTGTATGGTTTGGGAAAACTGTTCTAAAACCGTTTGACCTGAAAAATTTCCCAAAAACCCTCAAATGACACCCCAAACACTAGAGAATCCCACCCAATGATCCTTGAATGGTTTAAACACAATATAGTGACATTGTGGGTGTCACAAACTCTCCACCATGAAACTTTATCTGAACAAAAACCAAGGGCTAAACACAGAACAAAAACTAGACAAGGGAAAACTTCAAAACTCAACACCCGTCACACCCGGAACCCAAGAAAAGACCGAGATTCCCATCAAACCAGAACATAAACCAAAATTTGAAAAACCAAGTGTGAAATGGCCAAAATCCAATTGTAGTGGCGAGTGTTTATGATATGAACTTGGTATAATGAGAATTAATGCTAAGGCATGCAATATTGCATGACCTCATATAGATCTCGACATATTTTTTCTCATTATTAATGTTCTAATAATAAGTTGGAGGAATTTTATTAGTGATTGAACTAAACCATTTTTTGTATGCACATGGGCAACTAGATTCTCCACAATAATCCCCATTTCCATACATTAATCATTGAAATATTGGGAGGTAAACTATCTGGCATTATCGAGCCTTACTTTTTTTATGAAATGATCAAAGGAATTGTGCTCTCAATTTAATTATTTCAGAATGAAAATGTCAAAACGCGATATTATGAGTTGAGAGAAAACATACATGTGACCATCTGCTGGATGCATAAATTAATACCATAAAATATTTAAATAGCCCACATGATGGATGAATTGGTCCACATATATCCCATTGAATCCATTCAAGAAAGGCTGGAATTTTAGCCTTTATTTTAGCTAGATATGGTCTCACGATTATCTTTCCAAGCGAACAATTCTCTCATTGAATTTTTCTTAGTGGAGAGATCTACTGGAACTCTACTGAATTTCCATGAGAGATTTCAATTATTTTCTCATCATTCCTGAATCAGGATGACCTAATGGGTCATGACACAAATCAACAATTTTTGGTCTATTCTTTACTACCATATGTTATTTGATTTGAAATATATATATATATATATATATATGTGTGTGTGTGTGGGTGTATAATGCAATCCAGATGATAATTTTGGTAGTTTTTCTAGTAAATTACTCTTACCAAATTTAGTAATGGTAATTCACATGTACTTTTTATTTCTATTAGATATAGTTTAGGTATCATACTGATGCTGGTATATATCATTGAAACCTAACAATTTTATTTTGGAATTTGGGGAAAACAACACATATTTTATAAAAAATTACGTCCCATTGGGTAAATAAAAACTCGCTTTACCAGTCCCTTCTATCAGATCCGCAGGACCTGATATAGAATTCACAATTGTTCTTGTTGATTTAAGATCATAAAATTATTTTTTTTATTCTTAAGAATTGCGTGTGTTGTTCCACTATCTGATATGAAAATATCTATCCCATTTAAGCAATCCATTTCAATGCTTCAAAGTCAAGAGAATAATATTATAAGAATTTTTTTTTGAAATTCAAATAATACAACATCTAAAATATAAAACATATAGAACAAAATGACATATCATAACTACTGTAATTTTTCCGAATTATTTCCAACTATCATCTCATCAAATTCACAAGTAAAGTCATCTTCTTCGAGGTAAGTGGAATCATCATATGATGGATTGTGATTATTAGTAAAATTCACCTCATTTTCTTTCTCTTTATAAGATGTATCATTAAAGTGTGTTTCACTATTCTTTTCTTCAAGATATTCTTTAGAGAGCTTACAAATATGCTCTGGGGTTTGGAAAACTCGAGACCAATGTACCTTAGAACCACACCCATAGAAAGAATATTCAGGATTCCTCAGAGTGTTTGAAAAAATATTTCTTTGATTTTGATATTCATTTCAAGAAAGCCCGTGGTAATGAACACATCCTTGACCAAATCTTCCACCAAAACTATTTCCACTATGAGAATCAAGTCCCTAACTTCTTCTATGATTATTTTCATGAAATATAGTATTTGCTTCAGGAAATTCTATCACTAAACCAATAGGATGAGACCGATTATTTTTAATCAAAATCTCACTATTATTCTCTGATACAAGTAATGATGATATGTGATCATAATATTTTTAATACCCTCTCAAGTGATATTACTGTTGTAGGGTGATGTGAGATGCATGAAATGTCATATATGTTTTTTTCAAGAATATAAATACTTTAGATGTGATACAATTATATACATGTCATAATTTTAATCACTGAACCTTTTAAAGTATTACAAGCTTAAAGCATTCCATTCATCACAAGTTTCTAGAATAGAAACCTCTTTTTAATGATCATACCTCTCTTTCAAACTCTTCCATAGATTTCATGTATCTATTTCTATAAGGTATTCACATTTAAAACCTTTATAGAGATGTATTATGAGGAAGATAATCACCTTTCCTTTATTTTGGAGGGTTTGTAAATTGTTTTCTTTAATTGTTTCCATGAGATCCGTCGATTTAAGATGCATTTCCACATCCATCATCCATGGCATGTAATTACTTCTAGTAATGTTAAGAGGAGTGAATTTTATCTTTGTGATATTTGATATGATGATAACTAAAAAACATTAAAATTAGGTTAATATTATCATTTAATATTACATATATATCCCACATAATTGATTAATAAATCTTTTATGTGGATATTTGAAATAAAAAAATCAATACATCGCATTACTCATTTAAAAATTTATTGTGTATGATAATTTATTAATTATACCTTCCAATCAGGTGGAGTAAAATAAATAAGTTTAAACCACATAAACCGTCCAATCTGGTGATAATTTTAAGATAAAAAGAATAATTAATTAGAACCTTCCAACCATGTGGTGAGAATAAAAATAAAAACACACCCTTCTCATTTTTTAGCATTCGTGTTGATAAAATGTTGAGAATACAAAAATGAAATGTGAAAAATTCAAATAGAAAAAGAAATAAAAATAAGAAAATAAGATATAAAGTTTATTGATGATGCAACATTTCCTTATTCTGTTCCATGTACCATCTATCAGGGGGTGCACTTCCTTTTATAGGCAGTACAGAAAGGAATTGGTGGGGGTGGGAAGCCCACCCCCATTGAATTGTGCAGCCACTGTTAACTTCATAACAAGTTGAGAATACAAAATTAAAACAATAAAAATTAGAATAACAAAAAAGATGAATAAGAAAAGAAGACGGATATTTTATTGATGATGCAACATTTCCTTCTTCTGTTCCATGTCCCATCTATCGGGGGGGGGGGGGGGGGTTCACTGCCATTTATAGGTAGTGAAGAAAGGAATTGGTGGGGGTGGGAATCCCATATCTGTTGAATTGTACACCCGACTTTTACTACCTAACACTCACCCTTGGGATGCACACCCATACCAATGTCATACGCATTTTGATACTGCCTCATTAAAAAACCTTTTTCGGAAAAATCTAATGGGATAAAAACCAAAATAAGGAAAAGAGTACAGTCACATAGACTCCACTAAAAGTTACATTACAAATTTTGAAATCTATACATCCCTATATTATGTAAAAACTTTATAAATATGAAATTTGGCAGTTCCTTTGTAAATAAATCTGCAACGTTGTTGCTTGATCGAAAATATTGCATGCTAATATATCCATTCATCATTAAATCTTGTGTAAAAGAGAAAATTTTCAGTGGTATGTGTTTTTTCTGATCATTCTTGATGAAGCCTTCATTCAATTTTGTGATGCATGAAACATTATCTTCAAATAAACTTGTTGGGATACTATCCATTGGAAATCCACCTGCTGCTTGAATGTGTTGTGTCATAGACCATAACCAAACACATTCTCGACATGATTCATGTAATGCTATCACTTCTACATGATTTGAAGATGTTGTGACGAGTGTCTTCTTTTTTGATCTTCAAGATATGGCGATACCTCCTACTGTGAACACATAATCAGTTTTTTATCGTGCATTATGAGGATAAGATAAATAACCTTCATATGCAAAACTGTCTATCTTCCTTTCTGATTTGTTATAATAGAATAAACCCAAATCAATAGTGCCACAAAGATAATGAAAAATATGTTTAATACCATTTTAGTGTCTTCATGTAAAGTCTGAACTAAATCTTTCTAATAAATTAGTAAGAAAATATATATCAGTATGAGTATAATTAGTAAGATACGGTAGTGCTCTGATAGAACTGAGGTATGGTAATTCTGGACCAACCAACCCCCATTTTCTTCACATGTTCTAAATTGATCTTCCTCAATATTTAGAGACCAGAAAACCATTGGAGTACTTAAAGTATTCACTTTATCCATATTAAATAGTTTTAATAACTTTTCAGTGTAATTTGACTGATGTAAAAATATACCACTTGACATATTTTCAATTTGTAATCCAAGACAATACATGGTTTCTCCTAGGTCTTTAATTTCAAATTTATCCTTTAAGTTTCTCATTGAGTCATTGATCTCTTATGGAGTTCTGATGATATTTAAATCATCAACATAAATGGAAATGATTGCATATCCATATGTTGTTTTATTAATAAAAACACAAGGTTATATGGAGTTATTTACATACCCTTTATTTTAAAAATATTTACTTAAACAATTATACCACATACGCCTAGATTCTTTTGATCAATACAAATATTTTTTCAATTTAATTGAATATAGGTCTTTTGGTTTTGATTTCAATACTTTAGGTATTTTGAATCTTTTAGGGATTATCATATATATACTATTATCAAGTGACCCATATAAATATGCTCTAACAATATCCATAAGATGAATATTAGCCTTCTCATCTACTGAAAGGATTATTAGATATTGAAAATTAATAGAATCCATAATGGGAGAATATATCTCCTTATAATCAATTCCACGTCTCTAAGAAAAACCTTGTGCAACAAGAAGAGATTTGTATCTTACAATCTCATTTTTCTCATTACTCTTATACACAAAAACCCATTTATAACTAATCGTCTTTACAACTTTTTGTGTGAGCATGATATGTCCAAAAACTCTTCACCTATTAAGTTAATTTAATTCAACTTTCATTACATCTTTCCATTTATTCCAATCGGGTCATTTTTTACATTCCATAATAGAACTTAATTTAGATTCTTCATTTTCTATATCATGTGAAATAGAATATGAAAATATTTCATCAATATTTTCTATATTACTTTGATTCTACACATCACTTATAGCGGTATAATTAAGATATATTTCATTATTATCCAAATATTCATGGTTTTCTATATCCTATGAATTCTCTTTATGATTATAATCATGTGTTTCTTTAAGAACACTTAAAATAAGTGTTTATTCTAGAACACATGCCTCCATAATGGGATTTTAAATTATACTCAACACTTTTCTTTTCTGAGTATTTCTATCATTAGATCCAATTATTCTTCCATGCTTCAGATATTTTTTTATTTTTGTAACATAATTATGTAATTGTGTTTTCGTGACATCAATTCTAGCCAGTGCATTTATAGCTGGTATACGCAATTTAGTCATTCCCTTTGTATCATTAAATGCATCAGGAAATTGATTTTCTAGTTCTTAAAAATATAAAACCTTTTTCACTTCTATCTCACACTGACGGGTGAGAGGATCGATAAAGGATAATGTTTTCACATTCCTGGAAATCTCCTCCCTTTGTTTCTTTTCCCCCTCTAATGATTTAGATACTTCTTCATTGAAGTGAAAATCAAAAAAATGTGATGTAAATACATCATCGGTTTTTAGTTCAAGATATATGATTATAGATGAGGATTCATATCCAACATATATTCCTAGCCTCCTTTGAGGTCCCATGTTTGTACGTTATGGGGGAGAAATTGGTACATGTACTACACAACCAAAGTTTATTAAGTGGGAGATGTCAGGATCTTATCCAAAATTCAATTAGAGTGGAGAGTGTTTATGATATACACTTGGTATGATGAAAATTAATGCCAAGGCATGTAATATTGCATGACCCCATATAGAGCTCGACAACTTTATTCTCATTATTAATGATCGAGAAATAAGTTTGAGGCATTTTATTAGTGATTCAGCTAACCATTTGGTGTATGCACATGGGTGACTCGATACTGAAAAATAATCTCCATTTCCATACAATAATCATTGAAATCTTGAGAGGTAAACTATTTATAATTATTGATCCTTACTTTCTTGATGAGATGATTAGGGAATTTTGCTCTCAATTTAATTATTTGGTAAAGAAAACATGAAAATGAAACAATTTGAGTTGATATAAAACATACATGTGACCATCTGCTAGATGCATCAATTAATATCATAAAATATTTAAATGGCCCACATGATGGATGAATTGGTCCACATATATCCCCTTGAATTCATTCAATAAAGGCTATCATTTTGGCCTTAATTTTAGCTAGATATGGTCTCATGATCATCTTTCCATGCAAATAAGTCTCGCATGGAATTTTTCTTAGTGGAGAGATTTGCTGGACCTTTACTGAATGTACATAAGAACTTTCAATTATTTTTCAAATCATTCCTGAACTTGGATGACCTAGTCATTCATTCCACAAATAAATGATTTTTGGTCCATTATTTACTACCATATATGATTTGATTTCACATATATATGTATAATGAAATCTAGATTATAATTTTGGTATTTTTTCCAGTACATGACTCTTACCAAATTTAGTAATGGTAATGCATATGTACTTTTAATTTCTCTTAGATATAGTTTGAGTATCATACCCATGCTAGTATATATCATTGAAACTTAACAAGTTTATTTTGTACTTTGTGGAAAACAATACATCTTTTATAAAAAACTACATCCCATTGGGTAAATAAAAACTCACTTTACCAATCCCTTCTATCAGATCTACATGACCTGATATAGTATTCACAATTGGTCTTGTTGATTTAAGATGAGAAAAATATTTTTTATTCTTAAGAATTGTGTGTGTTGTTCCACTATTCGGTATGAAAATATCTATCCCATTTAAGAAATCTATTTCAATGCTTTAAGGTAAAGAGAATAATATTATAAGAAAAACCTTATGAAATTCAAATAATAAAACATATAAAATATAAAACATACAAAAAAATGACATATCATAACTATTGTAATTTTTTTGAATTATTTTTAACTATAATCCCATAAAATTCCCAAGTAAAATCACCCGCTTCGAGGTAAGTGAAATAATCATTTGATGAATCATGATTCTTAGTAAAATTAAACTCATTTTCTTTCTTATTATAGGCTGTCTCAAAAAAGTGTGGTTCATTATTGTTTGCTTCAAGAGATTCTTTATAGAGCTTAAAAT
Organism: Viscum album; assembly: GCA_963277665.1. Taxonomy (NCBI): domain Eukaryota; kingdom Viridiplantae; phylum Streptophyta; class Magnoliopsida; order Santalales; family Viscaceae; genus Viscum; species Viscum album. The sequence goes on from OY728166.1 coordinate 209,699,199, forward strand.
GATGCTCTGGTGTTCGAAAAACTCGAGACCAATGTCCCTTAGAACCACACCTGTAGCAAGAATCTTCAGGATTCCTCAGAGTGTTTGAGTAGATATTTCTTTGATTATGATATTCATTTTGAGAAGGACCATGGTTATGACCACGTACTTGATCGTGTCTACTGCTAAATCCACATCCACTATGATAATCACGTCCCCGACTTCTTCTGTGATTATTTTCATGAAATATAGTATTTTCTTCAAGAAATGATATCACTGAACCAGTAAGATGAGACTAATGATTTTTAATAAAAATACCATTATTCTTATCTACTACAAGTATTGATGATATGAGATCAGAATATTTTAAATAAAATCACAAGAGATATTTACATTGTTGGCTGATTTGAGATGCATGAAATGTCATATATGTCTTTTAAAGCATATCAAGATCTGTAATCCCAATACCACAATACTTTAGTTGTGATAAAATTATATATATTGAATAATTATAATCACTGACCCTTTTAAAGTCTTGGAAGCATAAAGAAGTCCATTCATCATGGGTTTCTAGATGAACAACCTCCTTTTGATGATCATACCTTTATTTAAAACTCTTCTATAGCTTGCATGGATCTCTTTCTATGAGGTATTCATATTTCAAACCTTCATCGATATGTCTTCTGAGGAATATCATCAAATTTTCTTTATTTTGGAAGGTTTCTAAATTATTTTCTTTAATTGTTTCCATGAGATCCATTGATTTGATATGCATTTTCATATCTATATTCCACAACATGTAATTACTTTTGGTAATGTCAAGAGTAGTGAATTCGAACTTCGTGAGATTTGACATGATGATAACTTTTTCATTTTTGATAATTCGTCCTGATAACTTGTTGAGAATAAAAAATTGAAATGAGAAAAATTAAAATATCATAGAAAGATGAATAAGAAAAGAATACTGACAGTTTATTGATGATTCAATATTTCCTTCTACTATTCCATGTCCCGTCTATCTGGGGGGCACTGTCTTTTATAAGCAGAGAATAAAGGAATTGGTGGGGGTGGAAAGCCTACCCTCATTGAATTGTGTAGCTCCCATCACTTGCCTAACATACCTCAAGTTTTACTGGGTTTCCTTTTATAGTAATGCACGACACCATGTTTAAAGTGGTGTGAGTGAAATTAAAGGGATTTTCTTATTTGAGAATTTGAAGGGATATTGTTTTTAAGGGTTTGGAGGCATTTAACATTAGAGTGGTGATTCAAAGACCAGAATGCCTTATATTTGAGGATTATTTAAAAGACTTATGTTTAGGCATTATTTGGTACAAGGGGTTCAAGCCTCACCTAGTACTTCTTTGTATTGTTGCATGATTTTCTTTGTAATGTAGTCATTTACCCATGTTGATGTAAATACTTTGTTGAGTACCTTATAACATGCACACCACTGAACAAAAACGAGTCATGACATATTACACTTATAATAAAAATAAACTATCAGTATATGGAAGGATAATAATCAATTATGATACATTCATAGTATTTTTTTTCGATTGATGAAATTTAATGATTAGAAAATAAATAAAATCATTCAATCTTAAAAAAGATTATTTTTTTAAAAATTATTTTTTAAGTATTGTATATTTTTTAAAATTAATCACTTTTAAAAGACTTCAATCTATATACTAACACTAAATTAATTATAAATTAAATTAAATAAGATTAAGAATACTTTTAAAAAGCTCATTTTTCTGTATAAAAACTCTTTTTTTATATTTAATATTTTCATTTAAAAGATAAATTTATATATTATATACCAAAACAGGTTAGGGATCATCCCCTTTATTAAAAAGAGAAGGAAATACATACATAAATCTATTTTGGACAGGGTTAAGGAAGAAAGCATAAATAGATCTAAGGCCCAGAGGTACACAGTCTTAAGATCAATGGCTCGATAGCCCAGTGGAACAAGCCCATTACAAAACACATGGAACAAAGTGCCAAAAATTCACAATGACCTGAAGACCTAAGTGAAAGGCACATTAGAATCCTAAGGACAAACCACTATATGTTCCTAAAGTCTCCAATCCATTGTGGTTCGTGACTATAAGGTTGCTGCATCACCAATGTTGTGGCCATAAGTCCGTCGCATTAGAGTTGCCGCAACACTATGACACCCAACAGGAGTCGCCCCAACAAAATCCCCAAGACCGTCAAAGCCCACACCACATCAGAGATCCTGCCGCACCATATCGTTGAACTCCACCCTCTTCATGAATGAAGGTCACTACTCCACCATCACAGATGTCGACGTGACTAAAGAAACTAGATTTAGAGCCCCATGAGAAGGATTCGTGCCAAATCTAACACATAAACACCCAAGCATTACATCGACATCAGATCTACAATACTGCCACGACGAGAAAAACACCGCAAGATACCGCCACTATGATGAACCATAGACAAAAAACCAAAAAATACATTTTAGATTATATTTTCTGAAAACATCCATGAATGAGATCAAATCAGACTGAAGGCTACCGCCATATAGCAGAGCTAAAATCCAACGCCACCAAGAAACCCTAGGGTTCTCCTGAGAGAAGAGATATCCCAATACTTTATATATTTTATACTTTTAATTTGATTAAATGAACTTCATTTTTGAAAACACCAAATCAAAATTATCTTAGGTTGAATTTTTAATTTTTTTTAAAAACATTGATTTTAAGGTGAATGATGAAAATTTCAATTTTATAAATACTGTTACTTTTATGACATCATTATGATATAAGAATGACTATTTTTTAAATCCCTTTTATAGAACAAATATATATTTAATAAGTAAAATAAAACATTTAAAAAAAATATTTTGTTGAATTTAGAAACTAATGTTTGACATTTTGGAACTAAATTGATGTTTTATTCTAATAAAAAAATTTGTTTTATCATTTTATTTAATTAAGTAATTATAAGGTCACATTTAGTTTTGTGTACTTATATTAAAATTATTTTTTACCACATCTAGGAATTAAATCTTGTAAAATAGATTTCATATTTTGAATATCATATTCAAATTATGTAATAAGACTCATTTTATTTTCATTCATAATGAATAGTTACATTGATAAAAAGTTTGTCACTATGGTAAGTGTTAGAAGGGTTAACAATGAGATTGAACTAAGAGATAAAGCTTCTAGTATCACTAAAATCTGTCAAAATGTGATTTTATGAGTTGATTTCTACCCTAATTTATCATATCTTTGAAAATTTGACCATTTTATGTCACTTTACCATGAAAATGTCATTATATTATTTTAAAGTTAAGAGTATTTATAAGAGTGTGACCCCCTTACTTATAAAAGAGAATATCCTCTCATCATTTCTAAACTCACTCAAATATCCCTTAGTATGATCAATATATACACAAATATATTCTTAAAAACCTTATCCATGACTTCTAGTATTTTAAAAATACTCATCCAAGAAGTTTTAAAGTGTTTTTCAAAGGAGATTATCGAAGGAAGAGGTATATGTTCTTATCAATACTTTTAAAGTCCATTTCTTATTAAAACTCATCAAAATATTATATAACAATATTAAAATAATGATATTAGTACCTTCAATATACTTAAATGTTTTTATATTAATTACACAATCATTTTTGATCTCTTATCCATCCAATGGAAAAAAAACATCGTTCACGTGTATGTGCGAACTACCGTCTCCATGAAGCGATGTGTTTTATTTTTTTATCACCATATCACATGGATGATTATATTGATAATTTTAATAAATAAATATGATATTTATGAAATAATTAAGGTTATGAAAAGATAAATAATTATTTAATTTCCTTTCTTTCTAACTGTTGAAAAATGAAAACTTCACTAATGTGTACGTGTAAACTATCGCCTCCATGAAAAACATATTTAATTTTCATAATCGACTTACATGAGTAGTTATAAAAGTTTATTTAATGTATAAATATGATATATATGACAATATTAACATTCTTTAGGTGGTGAAATCGTGACCAACATGCAAGAACCAAAACTGCCAAATAAAAACATCACAGGAAAAAGAATACTTGACACCTAAATAATTGATTTTAATAAAGAATTGTGAGTAAATGGGTAAAAAGAAAGTTATGAATAAATGTTATCTAGAAATATAGATATAAATATATATCTTATATATATTAATAATAAATATAAATTTATTATACATGTGGTTGAAATGCGTTCGACCAAGGGTGAATCCATGATAAACGTTAATTTTACAATTCCATTTTTATTTGGGATTGTTTATGTTTAAATTTATATTGGGTGAATTATATGGTATTTATCTCTCAAACTTATCTATTTTATTCCCCTATATTTATATATTTTTATTTCAAGTATTTTTTCCATTTCCCCGATCTTTGGTACCCAAAGAGACCAAAAGAATTATTTTATGAAAAACCAATCTTATTTCTTCCTTTAGGCTGAGAATCTTTTTCCTCCATATCCATATTATTTATTTTAATTGAATAATGTTATTTTATATAATTCAATTATTTCAAAATTATTATTTATATAAACTTTGTCTTTATTTTTAAAAGTTTAAGAAGAACTTATTAGTGTCTTTTGTTTAAGTCATTTTTGAATTTCTTTACAAAATTGATAAAATAATCTTTTTTAACATTTTCCGCACGGACAAAATTTCCCACCATCATCAGCATTTCTTATTATTTATATTCCTTTTCAAGTTTTTATGGTTTTACAATGTAATATACATTCCCAATATTTTAGGATTTTCTTTGTTTTTATATTAAAATAAAAGGATAATATTTTCATAAATTTTTTGAAAGGGATTTTATTTCACTTATGTATATTTTTATCTTCCACTCCACATTTTCTTAATCATTTTTTATTTTCAAGACTCCATTATTATAAATTATTTTAAAACTAATTTTTTAAAATTATCATTAACACATTATGAAATATTCTTGAAAGTTATTTATAACTTCATTTTTACAATAAAGTCACGAATCTTATAAAGAAGTTCTTTTTAAAGTTTTTCTTCAATTTTCCTCTTAATTTTAAAAAAAATAAGAATTTACTAAAAAATCTTTATTTTTGATGAATTTATGGTATCCTTCCATCCCTTGATAATTTATTGTTTATACCTCATTTTGTGCACAAAAATTTATCTTTAGATCATTCACTTCCTTGAAGTTATTTTCTCCCTTAGTATTCATTATTCTTTGACATTATTTTTTCACTTCATGTCCATGTTATTTTACACAATGGTTATACTTATCATCATTTCAATATTTAATAAATTGTATAACCATTAATATATATGGTTTTAATTTAAGGCAACTTACTAATAAATCTATTTCATTGATTGGGAAAATATTGACATTCCGTATTACTTGATTAAATAAAGATATTTATTGATTGTTAAGGAATATTAATGATGAATTGTATTGTTAATTAAATATATAAGGAATGAATTGGACATGTGTAAGTGATATTTGGGGTTTATTATATGTCTTAGATGCATTTACAGGTCTCATGAGTTTGATAATAATGAGTATTGTTTAGTGTATGATAACCTTATAATGATTTGTACCTCAATCAAGCCATAATTACATGATTTATGAAAAAGGTTTCATTTTTCTTTCATTCACATGATTTATTAGGTTTATAATTTTATATAATTAGGAAAAAAATTAAAATACTTTGGGAATAATTTGAAATATTTTCCCACAAAAAGGATTCTTAAGTTTACACTTCTGTTTCATTCATGAAAACTTGCTTCGTTCAAGGACACTTCCCTTAATTCATAGCTAGGATTCATAATAGTTCCTAATCATATTTAAGACATGTAAAAAATATCTAAAAATAAGTTATGATAAAAAAAATATCTGTATATGATATAACGTAAAGAAATATTTTAGTCCAACAAAAAATATAAACCCATAAATCACTTTCAATTTTCGCATAAGAATTGGGAGAATTATCCCTTTCTTTTTAAAACTATTTAAAAAAAGATTCCTAAAATATTATGGAAATTATTTCATTTTAAAATAACCATATAAACTTTTAAATTAATATTAAAAGTAATTAAAATTAACGATGATGAGAAATTCCATTCATGTTGTAAAAGTTAAAACAACACTTCCTTTCACATCATCAGAAAAAGTTTCTTGTTCCGAAAATGACAATAAAATTCCTTTTTAAACCTTATAAATAAAGTAAAATGTAGTTGAAAATTAAGTTTAAAAGTACTTTTAGTGTAAATAATAACATCATAGAAACATTTTAATGAACATGGATATGGAGTAAAAATAGAATAAAAACTTTTAAACATCTAAAATAAGGTTTTGAAGGAAAATTCCTTACCTTAAATACTGTCTATCATCATATGTTATTTAAGTCCTGAATAATAAAATTATATTAGTTATTTATTTGATTAATAAATTTTTTAATTTTAATTAAATTATCATTATAACCTTTAATTCATTTATGGCCATGTTTATTTAGTTACTTAATTAGTTAATTTTACATCGAATGTTTTAAGAACATTTGATTCATAATCCCAAAACAACTTTGGTAGGTTCACGGTGGTCAAATGGATCATTGTTCAATAATCTCCAAAATCTTAATCATGAAATAATTATCATGTTTATAAATGAAATACAAATTTATATCTATCCATGAAATTTAAACATAAATAATAAAATATTTTGTATCATGGAGGTGGTAGTTCACTCTTACACATAGGCGGTGTTTCCACTTTTCTACTAGGCATAAAAAATAAAGTAGATAATATGATACTTTTATAGAATCTTAATAATTTTATACATGTCATATTTATTTTATTAGTTAAATCTTTATGACCAATCATGTGAGATAGTAATGTAAAACAAATCACATCACTTCGTGGAAGTGGTAATCCACACGCGTGCACAAATGAGGTTATCATTTTTCAGTGGATGGAAAGATAAGAAAATAGATGATATGTTATCTTTAAATAATGATAATTATTTCATTAATATAATATATCTACATTAAATACATGATTATAACCATCCATTAGAGGTGGGGATGGAAAACAATTTACATTGGTTCATGAGGCGTAGTCCACATATACACATGAATGATGGTTTCGTTTCCCATTTAATAGAGAAGAAGATGAATTAAGGTTATTGAACAAACATAATAATACTTAATTATATTATAGATATTTATTTTATTATATAATAATGGTTAAATAATATTTTAAGTTTTTATAAGAATAACTAAACCTGAAATAGGTCAGTTATGACTTATACCTTCTCATCGGATAACCTCTTTGGCTTACATCTCAAGCCTTAAATATTTGGTATTTTCATGAGTCTAGGACATATAGGACATAGGGAGGTATTTTGGGTAGATATTTGGGTAGGAATTGGAAGAAATAGAGTTCTATAAAGGTGTGAGTAATAGAGGATATGATGCATCCTTTTATAAGTGAGGGGAGACACACCATTGAGATTACTTAAAGTATTAAATTAATATAAATTAATTTTCACGTTCAAGTGGAAAAAATGATAAATTTTGAATATAGGAAGAGTATGTGACTAAATAATCTCATATAATAAAATTTTGACAAGTTTATGTGACGTTTTCACCCTTATAACTTAGTTTTAACCCCTGTTAACCCTTTTGATGATTATCGTGATATCAAAGTTTTTCACTCTATAAAAGTCAAGAAAGTTACTATAAATGGAAAAGTGACCCATAAGTGGAAAATGGTTTATATTATAAAAAATATCCCATTAAATTATCCAAATATAACATTTTTATGAATTTTAAATAATTAATAAAATATTATTCAACATGATATACCATTAAAGTCATTTTTGGGACTATTTACATAGTTTGACTTTAATGACATCAAGAGGGTAATGGAATTAGAATCTAAAATTTTAAAATATCACTAATATTTTATATTTATCTATAAATTTTTTGTCACATAATAATTCATCTAAATTATATTACTTTTAATGTTATTAAAGTCATCCACTTGCTTTTTCTATTACTGGAATAAGCATTGTGTCAGCATTGTGTAGGAATTTAAGGTAATTCTTTCATCACTAAAAATTAAAAATAAATTACCATGATAAAAAAATTAATTCAAATTTCAATTAAACATTTTTAACGGAACATAACCACATTTTATCTCTATGAAAAAATATTATATATATTAAAACAAAGAGAGTGACCTTTTGTTTTTATTCTTTACTTAAAATCATATTAAGGTTATTATCAAAAGAAAGTGGTAATAGATTTAAAAAATTTCAAATTATGAGTTATTATGGTAAAAAAAAGCATCCAATTAAATAAATTCAAGTTTTTGGGTAATTTTAAATTCCTATCCCATAATTTTAATCTTGTTTTACCTGTTTTACCCTTACCACATTGACAACATTTTTACTAAGGTTACTATTTATAATGACAAAAAATAAAAGGAACATATTTACCAAATTTAAACCTTTTAATTCCAAATATGGAATCTATTTTATCAAATATAATACCTATAAGTGTTATAAATTAATTTTAAAATAAATACACAATGTGTGATGAAAAATAATTTTCTAGAAAGGTGTTTTTTAAATGATTTTATATCAAAATTAAGCGTAATGTTTACTTTAATAACATTAATTGGATTATGTTTAATAAAAATAAATTAATGAAATTTTAAAAACAATTTCAAACAAAATTAGACTTTATAAATACATTAAAATAAAGTATTTTTTTTAACAAAATCAGTATTTTTCACTATTCAATGAAAAAATCAATCATTTTAGAAAAATAGAAAAAATTCACCCTAAGATAATTTTTATATATTGATTTAAAAAATGATATATTTTTTATCAAATATAATTTCTAAATGTTTTATAAATTAATTATAAAATCCAATCAAAAAAAGAAATAAAATCTATTTTTGAAGAAAACATATTTTTAAATCATAAAATGACATTATTGAAAATTGTGTACTTATTTATTTTGAATTAATAAATAAATTTTCATTATGTAAAACCTGTATAAATATTATTTCATCATGTGATTATTCATATTAATACCATCTATTAATGACTATGTTATAATGAACACATTTAAATATTAATATTTTTATAGTATACCACAATTAACTTAAAGATCAGTGTTGTGTGTTAAGAAAGCAATCAAGCATAGTATTATTTTAAAATAAATTTTCATGGTGTTATATTCTACCCCATTAATTAAATTGTATCCTCATAATTTTATCTCGTTCCTGATAAAAGGGTTATTTTAAAAAAAAAATCAATTCCTAAGAGTGGAAGATAAAACATATGATCATGAAAGGAAAATCATTTTAATATTTTAAAATACCTTTATTGAAAACCCACATCATAAAACGAGATAATAAAACATCCTTTTTAAAGGAAGAAAAAGGAAATATGAAGGTCATCTATATTGACACATAATTGGAATGTTATATAAAGAGAACATTGGAGAGAAGTAAAAATATAGACATAGTGGAATAAATAATGTCCAAGGAATAATAGAGAGTGATAAAAAACATAATCATGATAAAGTTAATGAATAAAAAATAATAAATTAGTAGGGTATAAATAAGACTATCAATTCCAAGAAATTTTGGTACTAGGATAGAATTTTTATTTCAAGATCCATTTCCTAGAGTTGATGGATTCTTTTGTAATAAAGATAGAGAACATGAGAAAATATACTCAATTTCTTCCCATTATAAAAGAAAAATTTCATTATTTGGTTGTTCTTTGAGAAGTTTTTACACTTCTATATCATAACTTTCTCCAAGAAATGAATATTCAAGATGATTTGTTTTCATTATTGAATCACTAAAATTAACTTTTAGCAGATAAGAAGATCCACAAGATGATAAAAAGTTATTCATCTGGTATTTAGACACCAATAAAAACCAAAATGGTCAGAAAAATATAAGATAATATCCAATATGTGTAAACATTCATATGAAGAAATATTAATCTCTAATACCTTAACAATAATACCCAAAGTTCAACTTAAATCACTCCATAAATATTTAACCTTAAAATTCTTCAAAATATTCCTGACCAAGATTGAAACCTAAATATTATAATCATCTGATCTTATATTATTCAATGATCAACTTAAAAATTATCTAAAAATCACTCATAAATCCATATAACAAAAAATTTATATTCCCTAATCATGTAATCTACAAAATATGCTAATGTTTTTCATAAATAACCTAAATCATTATAAAACCACAATAAAATCATATATACTTCTAAAAGATAATATAACCTTTATTCTTTAAATAAACTCTCATTTTTGCCAAACATATTTCCATTTACCTTAATAATATAATGTTACCAATATATAAAACTTATTTAAAAATAACTTTAATAACATAGACACCAAATCAAATTTTAATCACATGTTTATCTATATGATAAATCATATGTTCCCAAAATACAATAACCCTTTTATCCCAATTAACTATAATTACCTCAACATTAGATATCATCATAAATCTATAGGTTATCAATACATTTAAACATATATCCACAAAATATAAAAACATTCTTGCTCAAATAACCTTTTCAATACAACACAAGTTAAATATAAGGGTTACATATACTTAATATTTTTATGAAAACTCAATAAATATCTCATAAAGTACTCCTATAAAATAAAACCTAAAAAAGGTAATAATTCTATTAAACTTATGATCATACTTAAATTTATCAACTGATAAATAACATACCAATATATAATAAATCTTAAAACCCAATATTTAGAAAATTTCAATCATTCAATGTTATTTATAATCCATTATCCAAGATTTTCCATATTATTTCTTTATACTTATTTCCTTTGAAATATAGATCACCATTCATTCTAATACCAATTTATAAGACAGATTCCCCATGATATACTAGTTTGAGTCTATACATTGTTAGAATGCCTCAAAAAATTTAAAATTTACTCTATTTACATTATCCACATAATATCATTACATCTTGATTGAAATGGATGTTGATAGAGATTTAAATTTGTAAACAATATCATGTTTTGAATAAATAGCTTTGAGACATAATCTAGAACTTATTTCCTATAATAATTTAGGTTATAGTTTGACTTTATTTTTTCAAATAAGGGTTTGTGTTGATAGAAATTAAAAAATTCAGATAAAAATTTAAAGGCATAACCTTATATAAGTTCACCCTCTATTATAGCAGAGTAGAGGGTTGTAAATCCTCTTTCTGATTCATCCATTGTAAAAAATTGATAAAGTCCCTTATGTTATTTTACAGAATGAGAACAATAATATAACTATCTTTTCAAAACATATTCAATTGTATCCTAAGTTCCTTCATGATATTTAAGAATATAAGAGTATTGTAATACATTATAAAGTGTTTTGCAGGTAAGTTGAATACCAAATAAGGTGTATAAATTACATGAGAATGATTTTGAAATTATAATTTCAAGTGAATAATCTAGGATAAAAAGGGGTTTTGTTCTTGATTTCTACCCATCCATATTGAAGAATATATTTTACCCTGAAGAATGAAATTTTTGAGTCAATAAACAATAATTTGATTAAGGAAATAAAAGTGAAAAACTAAATATATTTTATTGTGAATGTATTACTCTATGAAAGTATTCTTCTAGTATATGATTATTTTGATTCATCACATGTTCAACCTAAGTTTAATTATGTTTTATTCTATTATAATTCTTAACCAAATACCAAAAAAACCATAATTCATCTTATAAAACTAACCTTTAATGTTATAGAAGACTTCCAACTTATAATCCCAAACCAAAATATCATCCCTTAAAGTTTTCCAAATATTTTAGCGATATCTTATCCTCTAATGTTATCTAAAACTTTACTTTGATACCAATTATAATGACCCATAACTTAAACAACCCATAATTACATGATTTATGAAAAGGTTTACCCTTTTATTTCATTCTCATTATCTTTTAGGTTTATATTTTTATAGAATTAGGAAAACTATTACAATACTTAGGGAATACTATCATGCATTTTCCATTTTTTACACAAAAACAATATTCTTAAGTATCCTATTTCAATCATGTCACACTTGATTCATTCATGGATAATTCCATTTATTTATAGACAGACATCATAATAGTTCCTACTCTTCTTTAGGACCTGTGAAAAATATTTAAAAACATGGTATAAGAAACAAAAATATCAGTAATGGATATAAAAAAAGGAAATTCATCAGTCCAGTGAAAAAAATGAAAACACATATTGTTTTTAACTTTTTCACATTGTTATTTGAGTGTATAAAATAAATCATATTCATATGGAAAACATACTTATTGATCAAAGACAATCGTTAAATCCCATAACAAACAAATAAAAACCCTTATAATAATCTTAGAGAATTATATTCATAAATATTATTCAACAATGTAAAAAATAATTGGAGCCTAGTTAAATCCATTAGATAAACCTACCCATTTAAATACCTCATTATTTACTTTTAATACAAGAAAAATTAACCAACACATTAGAGAGATAAATTGGGATCACCTGTCGTATAAGCTGTATCGGGATCACCTGTCGTATAAGATTTATCAGGATCACCCATCACCATATATAATTATAAACTACTATATCATGAACAAAATAATGTTAATATTTCACATTTTAATCATAAATCCCCTTAAAAACTCGTTTGAACCCATATGTAAAGCACTTTACATTCATGTATACAAATAGGGAGAAATATCCCTTTTTTTTAAACTCTTTAAAATAAAAAATTCCCAAAATATTTTGGAAATTGTTTCATTTGAAAATAACCATGAAAGTTTTTAAAGTAAGGTTTAAATAAATGAAAATTAATGATTGTGTGAAATTCCTTTCATGCTATAAAAGTTGAAACAATGATTCCTTTTACACCTTCAAAAAAAGTACCATATTTAGAAAATGAAATGAAGATTCCTTTTTTAAACCTTATAAATAAATTCAACAGTAGTTGAAAATGAAAATTGATAGTAGTAAAAGTATAAATAATAAAATTATTAAACCATTTTATTGAATATGGATATGGAGTAATAATAGAATAAAAGCATTAAAAATTTTAAAATAAGGTTTTAAAGAAAAATATATTATCTTAATTATCATCATCTGTCATGCATTATTTAACTCCTGAATAATCAGATTATATTAGTTATTTACTTTATTAATAACATTTTTCATGTTTATTCCATTATCATTATACCTTTTATCTCATTTATGAACATGTTTTATTTAGTTACTTAATCAGTTAAGTTTATGTCATATGTTTTGAGGATGTTCGGTTCATAATCCCAAAAAAGATTTGGTAGGTTTACCGTGATCAAAGGAGTCATTGTTCCATAATATCCAGATTATTAATCATGAAATAATTATCATTTTTATACATTAAATATAATTTTATAACCATTTATTAAAATAGAATATGAAAAATGAAATATGTCGTATCATGGATGCCATAGTATACTCGTACACACGGGTGACATTTCCACTTTTCTACTGGTTGGAAAAGAAATAAAGTAGATAGTATGTTAATTTTATATATTCTTAATGATTTTATACATGTAATATTTATTCATTAGTTCCATCCTTATTTCTATCTATGTAAGGAAGTAACATAAAACGAATCACGTTGCTTCATGGAGGTGGTAATCTATATGTATGCACGAATAACATTATCATTTTTCAATGGATTAAAAGGTAAGAGAATATGTAATATATTATCTTTAAATAATTATAATCATTTCATGAATATCATATATACACATTAAATCTATCATTATAACCATACATGAGTAGTGATGATGGAAAACAAATTATATCGGTTCACGAGGCTGCAGTCTGCACGTATGCATGAATAATGATTTATTTTAACATTTTATGGATAAGGTGATGAATAAGGGTTCTTAAATAATTATAATCAAATTTAATTATATTTTATATACTTATTTTATTATATCATCATGTATTAATAATATTTTAAGGAGGTAGAAGAATAAATAAACTTGATATATATTGGTTATTACTTATACCTTCTCACCAGATAACTTATTTAGATTACACCTTAAGCATTACAGTTTTAGTATTTTGGTGAGAACAAGACATATAGAAAGTGGGGAGGGTTTTGGAGAGATATTTGGGTAGGTATTTGATGAAATAGAGTTCTCAAAAGGTGTGAGGAAGATGGGAGAGGTTATTCCCTTTTATAAGTAAGGGGAGGGGAATCCTTGGAATTACTTAAAGTATTAAATTAATATAAATTTATTTTCATGTTCAAGTGGAGCCAAATTAGAATATTTCAAATATAGGATAAGTAAGAGTCTAAATAATATCATACAATAAAATTTGGACAAGTTTAGGTGATGTTTTTACCGTTATCTCTTAGTTTAAACCCCCGTTAACCATTTTGATGATTACCACGATATAATTTTTTTACTATATAAGAGTCAAGAAAGTAACTGTAATAGTAAAATTTATCCATAAATGAAAAATGGTTCATATTATATCCAAATAATAATTTTTTATGAATTTTAAGTTATTAATAAAATATTATTTAACATAATATACCATTAAATTCATATTCATAACTATTCACATATTTTGACTTTAGTGACATAAACACAGTAATTTCACTTTTAAATTGGACATAAACACATATCAATCTTTTGATAGTTTTTACTTCTCAAAACCCTGCTTTCTGGTTTTGACAATGGGAATTAATTTTAAATTAATTAATGCAATTTTTATGTTTTTAATTTGGTAAAATATACATCATTTTTTGATTTGAAATATCAAAATTAGCTTAGGGTGAATTTTTGGTATTTTTCTGAAAACTTTCAATTTTTGATGAATAGTGAAAAACACCGCGTTATTGTTTAAAAACCAAGTTTTTATTTAAATAATTATTTATTTTATTTAAATTAATTTTAAGTCAAAATAGATACATAATACCTATATTAGTTAAATGTAATTCATTGGAGTCTTTTTATAATAAAACTAGATGTATAAAATTTTATTGATTTTTTTAAACGTTTTTTACCCACCTTCTTGGCCTGTTAGCAAAACTGCATAAAACGTAATTTTACCGTTTATGTGAATTGAATTTCTAAAATCTGAGAGACATGTTTTATATCAGTAAGTAAAATTTGGTTCAATAAGATGAAAACAATTTTTGGTGAATAATAACTTTTGACTTTTATTTACCACGATTAAAAGTAAATAGGGTAATTAAAGGTAAAAATGATATTATAATTACCCTAACACATGTCCTAATTCTATTGGATAGGTTTTTTTCGACCAAAATCAACCTTAGGAATAAAATATGATCCTCTTTGGTCCACTTGGATTACATTAGGACATTTATTATTATTTTATTTAATGAAGAGTTAAAAGTGTTATATTCAAATTTTTATAACTAAAACATTTTTAATATAGGATTATGCATAATATAAATTAGAATATAAATATTAATTAGAAATATAAAAATATTTAATACATAATTTTATTTTATTTATAATTTTTAGACATCAAATATTTAAATTTATTTATGATACAATGATGACGTAGTAATTACCTTATTAATAAAATATTGAAATAATTGATATTATAAATATCAAAATAAATGTAAATTGACACTTTTGATTCATTACACGAATTTTATAGATTAATATGACATTTTAGGGTTTATTAAATGATTTTTTTGAATTAATCATGCTGTTATGACTTTCAAAAAAACCAAATACTAATGAGTATCAAAATTGACATAAATGAGTTTTTAAAACAAATATTATAATTAAATGATATAATATTCCTAAAAATATAAGGTTAGGCCAAAGAAATTACATAATTATAGATATATCATTAATTAACCACTTTAGGTTCTCTTGGAAGTTTATAGTATATTTATTAACCATATAGTGTAAGAATACAAGAAGACATGGTAAAAGTTAAACTAATTAACTAAGAGTTAAATATAAAAGATAAGGTTAATATGGTGACCTAAACTTGTCTAAAACCTATATGTTGAATTTATTTAGACCCATAAACACCTTATAATCAAAATAAATCCATTTGGAGCCATTATAAACTGAAAATGACTATATAATAAAATAATATTTCAATCTTTTCTTAAAGTGTCCCTCACCTCTCTTATAAAAGGGTACTTCCCCTTCTCTTAATTTCACACCTCCAAATCCATTTGGATCGGCCAAACCCTATTCTAATATCCTCCAAACTACCCTCAATTCAACCTATAGTCCTTAATATGATCATAAATCCAACCTAAGGACCCCTTTTGATCAAATCAAAAGGAAGCACCCGAAGAAGAGGTAATAATTTCACCACCTCTTTCAAAGTTCTTTTCTTCTACCAATTCCTCTTTCTTTGTTGCTTCCATACCGAAATAATAAATCCAATACCTTCTACATTATATGATGTTGTTATAAATATGGTACAACCATATTCATTATTCTATCCATCCTATGAATGACAAAGTTACCATACGTGCGTACGTATGGCTTACCGTCTCCACGTCGGGGTGTAGTTTGTTATTAAACACTTCATTATTTGGATGGGTATAATAATGAGTAAAATTTATTTAAATAATAAATAAAACATGTTAATTATTATGTATATATTATATAACATAAAATTACATATGATTTTACCATCAATTGAATGATATTGTCGCTCGTGCGTACGTACGGATTACCATCTCCACAAACACGATAAGATTCATTCCCCATCATAACCATTCAAGAATAATTTTTAAGAACATAATATCATTATATATATGAATCAAATAAATCCTATATATAACAAACATGACTTATATAATACAACATATAAAGGAAAACGAATTAGTTAACACCCAAAACAATGATACTACTGAAATATCATTAACAAAGAAATATTAGAAGATCATACATGATATCATATTTATATATTTGGTTATTTTGTAATTTAATAACAATTATTTAACCATTATACAGGAGGTTAAAATACCCTATACTAAGGAAAAGTACAAACTAAGGGGTTTTCATCTCACTTTTATTCCCAGGAGATTCATGATATATTTGCCACTATTACCTTTTGTGTGGTGTATGTACAACCCATGATTGTATTATTTGTGTCTTATACTTTAATTTATGGGTATTTACATCATCATTGTATGATATTTATTTCATATAGTGTATGTTTCATAAGTTACTAAATTGGTAAGGTAATTTCAAACTTCAATTTCCACTCATTCGATTTTATACAAACTTCATTGATTATTTTACTCCAAGATTATGTGTGAAATCACTATTTATTTACTTATGTATTAATTCACACTCCCCTTTGTGTGGATATACTTTTGATACACATAATAACTCCATTTATAAATTCTCAAGTCATCGATATGAACTTGATAAGAGTAATTTTAACTCAATTTCTATTCATTGAGTTAAACCTCCAAGTCATTGGTGTTTTTTTACAAGAATATGTGTGAATGTCCTCTGATTGATTTACACTGAATATCCGATCCTATTTTTTGTATTTGTATTTTTCACACATAATTATGTCATTGATTTATCCTTAACTTAAGGATACAGTCTTTATAAGGGATTTCATCTCAACTTACATTCCATTGTGACTTCTTTGTTGTTATGCACCAATTCACTTTTATATGGTGTATATACTGTACTTTGACATAGTATATCATGAGTACATTTTTCTCATGATATTATAAAGTTTTTATTACCTCAATTATTTTTATTCAAGTGTCTCTCATTTTGTTAGGAACTCTAACTAAAATATCATTTTAAAATTTTTAAATATTTATTCTAAATCTTTCTCATTAATGTACATGTTTTAAAAATGGTTTTAAGGATTTATTTATATGGACATTAATGTTTTAAAATTAAAATTATTTTTAAAAATTTCAAAGTGGTATAGGACACTTTGATTCAAAAATCTATTTTAAACGACTTCTTGATAAAAAGTGATACTTTTAAATGTTTTCAAGAAAAAGAGGGATATTTCTCTCAAATATTTTTGATGATTATTTTCATCTATGTCAATATCATTCACTATTCTCGATTGAGGTTAATTTATTATAAAAAAATATTCCATATTGTATTGAATGAGTTATGATTGACTGTGGATGTGCTATTTTTATACCATTCATGTTTTGTGGTTAAAATATTGACATTTTGTATGCTAGTTTTAATATGAATGTTTAGATTATGTTTCAAACTTTTCATATGAGTAATTAATTAGACTTAGTAAGTGACGAGTGGAGCTCACTATAGCTCCTCGATGCATCAGTAAGTCTCATGAGACAAAATAGTGTCTTGGCACAAGTCCTTGAAAAAATCTTATTTGTAGTCTTGGCATGAGACCTTGACTATATGGTTATGATGTCAAACATTATGCATTCCATCATTATGAAATTTTCTATTGATATTTCATGTGATTATTCGACTAGTATAATATCCATGTGAATAAGTAAATTACATTATTCAATTTATCATTGCCATATTATGCTGAAGTTTATGTTTAAAAGGCTTTTGTTTTAGTCTTATACACTACCTTAAATGTTTAGAATTATTTATGATAGTTCCCTCTATATTGTTATCCCTACCGAGCATCTAAGATTAACCCTTTATTATATTTTATTTTCCTAGGATGTGAAGAAGTATATTATGTTTAACCTGCTAGGATAGGCCAATGGATATGAGAGTGTTAAAAGGGGGAACAATGTTGTTTTTATTTATTTCATAATGTAATGTAAAATTTATGTATGTATCTAGTACTTCCAAGGATACTAAACTAATTCGTATTTAGAGACTTGATCTCTTGAGAACATGCCAATGTTATGTAATAATGCACCGACTCTAGGTAACCAGGGTTGGGGCATTACAGTTGGTATCAGATAAAGTTTAGTAAAAAACTTGGAAACTATATTTAGAAAAACTCTGATTAGAGAACATTACCCTAAGATAGACTTTGGGGATTAGTATAAAAGAACATCCAAAATTTTTGGTAATGTAAATATTATGTGGGTTTTCCTAGAAATACATCCCTGTCTGGATACGAGCAGGTAGATGTGGCTCTGACACAGATGTACCTAGGGGTAAAACATGAAAACACCACTTTGATCTAGACTCGAATGGGAACTGGTGCATGACAACAGGCTTTGATAAAATCTTTGTTACGATACTCCTAAGGGATATTCTTAAGATAATTCACATTTTCTTTACAAACCAATTTGAAGAATTTTAATATAAGACGAGAATAAATAACCTTGGTTAATCCTATGGTGTTTTAGATTGAAAATACGAAGTCATGATATTATCTAAATGATTTTATGAATATTGTTACTCACACAATTCTTTCTGGTTTTAGTCAATGGTTGGATTCCAAGGAAGTAATAGTAACATTGAACATGATGTACATGGTGGTAACGATGGTATAAATGAGCAAAAAAATGAAATTTTGATAGGCGTTAAAGGATATTGTGTTCATGCTGAATCAGTTTTCCAAAAATACGATCAACAAAAAATATATTAACAAACTCCCAGAATCAACAAATAAGAGAAATGTGGTGAATGATAAGATATCCAGCAGTGGATACCATGGAGAAAAGAAAGCTCAATTTCCATCATGCGATAAATGTGGAAGGAGACACATAGTAAAGTGTTTCAATGGAAAAAAGAAATGATTTATGTGTGGGAAAGAAGGACATAAAGTAAATAATTTCCGAGGAAAAATGAAGAGTACTATGGAAGAAAAAAAATGATCCCAAGAATCCATTTACAGTAATTTACTGTAAATATAGGGGACTTGGGCATTACCCGACTGAATTCCCTATTCTGTAGGATAACCTCTTGGTCAAGGAAGAACCTATGTGGAAATAAATGGACGAAAAAATGTTCAAAAGTATTAGTGATCTTTATTGATGGGATTACTTTGGAAGACTTTTCTCTTGTATGTGTAACCCTATAGTTTGTTATGTGAAAATTATATTTAAGGAAAAATTATCTTTTATATTTTAGATATATTTATAAATAACCATTTGGGTTTATATGATCCTTGAATTTTAGGCAATTGCAAGTTATTAAATTTTGGGATGTAAATGAGAGGTATGCGATAACATTTGTGGTAAAATTATGTTATAGTTATTTTGAGTAATTTATCACATTTTGGGAATGTTATAAAATATAATTTTTGAAAAAGGACAACATGCAGACCGTGTGACAACCCATCGCATCGGACAAAGCTGTGGGAATTGAACCCACAACCAAAGTACGACAGGGGTTTATCATCTACCAATGGACTACGTGAAGTCCTTGGTTAGTGTGACTAATTATTTTTTGTTAAATGATTTTATTAATCAATAATAATTTTATTTGGGATCTTATGTTTATCAAATGGATATCCTTAGTATAGTAAAATTATTTGGTGATTAAGTGATAAATGTTATTTTGGAAGACGTTCGCTCTGTTGGGAACACTATATGACTAAGGAAAATAGAATACTATGGTATTTCATTTGAGTAGTAATGGTGGATTTTTATCTATGTTTTTATTGTGGACTTATAGTGATTTAGGTTATTTATGGAAATTATTAACCTATCATAGATAATATGTGATTAGGTTAATTATTTTTAAGTATGTGACTTTAAGAGTAGTCGATGTTATTTGGAGATATAATTTAACATGGAAGACTACAATAAAATTCTTCTTAGTTTTTGGTTTCAATATTAGTTGGGATTATATTGAAGGATTTTAAGGATAATTGTTTATTTAATGGTATTTATTGATCTTTGAGTATTATTGATTTAATTTTAAAAATTAAGATTAGTATTTATTTCTCTAAAGGATTATCCTTTTGGGGATCATCTGATCTTGTACTAACCATTTTAGTTTTGGTTAATCTCTAAAGATAAGGGAAATATATAGTTCATCCTTTGTGGATTATGTGATTCTCTGTAAGTTGATTTTATCTCTTCAGGTGGGACTAAGTCATCTTGAATACTCATCATTTGGAGTGAAATATGAGTTTATGGCGGAAATTAGTTAAAGGATGGAACTCTACTTATCAAGTATTTTTTTCTTATTCCATGAAGAAATAAATTCTTAAACTTTAGGGAAAGGATCTTAAACTTTAGGGAAAGAATCTTAAACCCAAAAAATGTGTTATCCTAATACCTTACGTTATTCATCATAGATTTATGGCTTTGAGGCCCTCAATTTTCCATTCACTTGTTTGTGATTGATGACATCAATCAATCCATATAAATGTTTATGTTTTTCCTCCAATTATAATTTCCACTAATGTTCTCATATTCGAAATTCTAATTTGATGGTGACTTTTTCATTTCCCTTTCCCTCTTATTAAGACTAAAATTTATTAACCTTATTTCTGGTGTGGGTTTTCAACTAAGGTATTTTCTATTTTTTTACCTTTTATTTCAAAATAAAAATTTCAAATTGGGAGGATGCAATTTATTGAAGGAGGGAAGAATGTAACACCCCAAGCTTCCATAGTACACTTATCTTTAAATAAAACAATAGCGTGTGATGTATGAAACACCGTGTTCAAGCGCACCATGACCTATCAAACTAGCCATTTAAAAAGAAGTTATGAATAGTAATAACCAAATTTTTAATTTTATATATATCCCATATAATTTTAACATTTATATTTTGTGTTTCTTAGACATAATACAAGGACAAATTAAATTTTTTAGATAAAAGAAGTATTTTTTAAAAAATGCAGTTTTCCGCCTTTTAATGAAGAACCATTTCTAATCCAATATTTGACACTTTTATATATTAAATTTGATGAAATTAAATTCTTCTTTATAATTGGGACATAAAAATTTAGTTTGGATAAATTTTTGGTGTTTTTCTGATAACTTCTATATTTTGATGAATATTGAAAGATACTAAATTTTAATTGAAAACAAAATTTTTAATCAAAATTATTTATAGTGTTAAATTATACATTTGAAAGGTTTTGAAGTATAATTATATTATATTTTTATCATTTAATCCAATTCTGTTCATTGGAAGTAATTTCACTTTTAAATTGGACATAAACACATATCAATCTTTTAATAGTTTTTACTTCTAAAAAACCCACTTTCTGGTTTTGACAACGAGAATTAATTTTAAATTCACTAACTTAACTTATATGTTTTGAATTTGGTAAAATAGACATCATTTTTGTATTTGTAACATCAAGATTATCTTAGGGTGAAGTTTTAGTATTTTTCTGAAAACTTTCAATTTTTGATGAATAGTGAAAAACACTGCGTTATTGTTTAAAAACCAACTTTTTATTTAAATAATTATTTATTTTATTTAAATTAATTTTAAGTCAAAATAGATACATAACACCTATATTAGTTCAATGTAATTCATTAGTGTCATTTTATAATAAAATCAGATGTATAAAATTTTATTGATTTTTTTAACGTTTTTTACCCACCTTCTAGGCACATTAGGAAATTTTCATAAAACGTAATTTTACTACTTATGTGAATTGAATTTAAAAAATATGATAGACACGGTTGACATTAGTAAGTAAAATTTGGTTCAATATGATGATTTTTTTGGTGAATAGTAACTTTTGACTTTTATTTACCACGGTTAAAAGTAAATAGAGTAATTAAAGGTAAAAATGATATTATAATTACCCTAACACATGTTCTAATTCTATTGGATAAGTGTTTTTAGAACAAAATAAACCTTATGAATAAAATATGATCCAATTTGTTCCACTTATATTAGATTAGGACATTAATTATTATTTTATTTAAAGATGAGTTAAAAGTGTTAAATTCAAATTTTCATAACTAAAATATTTTTAATATAGGGTTATACATAAGATAAATTTGACTATAAATATTAATTATAAAGGAAAAAATATTTTCTACATCATGGTATTTTATTTATAATTTTTAGACATTAAATAATTAAATTTATTTATGACACAATGTTGATGCGGTAATTACCTTATTAAATAAATATTAAAATAATTGATATTATAAATATAAAAATAAATGTAAAATGACACTTTTAATGAATTCCAAGAATTTTATAGATTAATATGACATGTTAGGTTTGATTCAATGAATTTTTTTTGAAGTAATCATGCTGTTATGACTTTCAAAAAAACCAAATACTAAATAGTGTCAAAATTGACATAAATGAGTTTTTAAAACAAATATTATAAATAAATTATATAATATTCCTAAAAATATAATGTTTAGTAAAATGACTTATATAATGATATATATTTTATTAATGAACCACTTGAGGTTCTCTTGACAGTTTATAGTAAGTTTATTAACCATATAGTGTAAGAATACAAGAAGACATGGTAAAAGTTAAACCAATTAACTAAGAGTTAAATCTAAAAGATAAGGTTAATATGGTGACCTAAACTTGTCTAAAACCTATTTGTTGAAGGAATTTAGACACATAACCACTTTAGCCTTAAAATAAATCCATTTGGAGCTATTATAAACTGAAAATGATTATATAATAAAATAATATTTCAGGATTTTCCTAAAGTGTTCCTCACCTCTCTTATAAAAGGACACTTCCCCTTCTCTTAATTTCACACCTCCAAATACATTTGTCTCAGCCAAACCCTACTCAAATGTAACGCCCCGACCCCAGCTACCCAGAGTCGGTGCATTAATTACATAACATTGGCATGATCACAAGAAAGATCAAATCCCGAAAGACCGATTGGTTTAGTAGCCTTGGAAACACTAGATATAATCATAAAGTTTTACATTACATTTCAAAGTGAAAAAACTACTACAACAACAAAGTCTTCATATCCACACTATTAACCCCTCATAATATCCCTGCAAGTCATTCATAAATTACTTCTTCACTACTTGGGAAAAAATAAAACATAGAAAAGGGGTGAGCTCAAATGCCCAGTAAGGATAACAATATAGCGGAACATTCAAAATAAGCATAAACATTTAAGGCAATGAATTACTAAAACAAAAGCCTTTTAAAATTGAACTTCAACATAGTATGGCAAAAGTAAAATGAAATAATGCCATTTACGTGTTCACATGGATATTCTACTAATCGAATAATCACATGCAATATCAATAACCACTTTCATAATGTTGGAATGCATAATGCCAGACTATCATAACCACATAGCCAAGGCCTCGTGCCAAGAATACAAATAAGATTTTGTAAAGGCCTTGTGCCAAGACACTAGTTTGTCTCATGAGACCTACCGATGCATCGAGGAGCTATAGCGGGCTCCACCCGTCACTTATTAAGTCCAATGCATTCCCATATGAAAAGGTTTAAACATAACATAAACATTCGTATTAAAACTAGCATACGAAATGTCAATAATTTCACCATAAACTATGAATGGTATAAAAATAGCACATCCACAGTCAAACATATCACAAAACCTTCAATACAATATAGAAGTTTTGTATCATAATAAATCAACTTCAAATAATCTTAAAATCCATCAAAGGATGTTGACATAGATGAAGTCAAAATTCTTTTTAAAGAAGTATCTCCTTTTATTTTGAAATCATTTAAGATACATATAAAATAAAACATTTTCTTTGAAAATATTCTTATAAGCTTGTATGGAAAGCTTCGACGATTTTATAACGGCGGAAAATAACCGCACCCGCCGTATAAGTTAAAAAAAACATTCTTACCTCAATTCAGTCGAAAAGGTTAAAAAGGACCTTGTTTTGAAAACGACAGAAAGATTCCTTTATAAACCTCTTATAAAAAGTCAAACAAGGGTATAAATTACTTTAACTCATATTCTTGTAAATAGTAAAAATGTTTTTAAATACATTTCAAAGAAACATGGATGTGGATGATAAAGAGATCCCAGTAGATTATTACGTATAATACAACCTCGGATAATGAAGAGATTGTGAAATAACCCTTACCTTGTACTTTTCCTTGGTTGTGGTAGGTTAACCTCCTGTATAATGGTGAAATAATTGTTATTAAATTATACAAGAATAATATACTTTAATATGATATCATATATGATCTTTTAATATTGATTTGATAATAATATCTTAGTATTATCGTTGTTTCGGGTGTTAACTTACTTGTTTTCTTTTGTATGTTTTGTTACGTAAGACATGTATGTAAAGGATAGGTTGTATATTATTCATATCTAGAATGATATAAAGTCCTTAAACATCATTTTTTAAATCATCAAATTATACTTGAATGGATACGATGGAGAATGAATCTCATCGCGTTCGTGGAGACGGTAGTCCGTACGTACGCACGAGCGACAATATCATTCTTTTGATATTAAAATAATATATAAATGGATGTTATATCATATATAAAGAATCATTAACATGTTAGATTTATTATTTACATGAGTTACACATCATTATTATACCCATCCAAATAATATTATATTGAATAACAATTACACCACGACGTGGAGACGGTAAGCCGTACGTACGCACGTATGGTGACATGTTATTCAAAGGGTGGATAGGATAATGAATATGGTTGTACCATATTTATAATAACATCACAGTATATGTGAGATACTGGAGTTATTATTTTAGAATGGTAAGAACAAAGGAAGAAGAAGTGGAAGAAGAAATGAACTTAGAAAAGGGTGGTGAAATCATTACCTCTTCTTCGGGTTCTTCCTTTTGATTTGATCAAAAGGGCTCCTTAGGTTGGCTTTCTGATCAAACTAAGGCCTCTAGGTTGTATTTAGGGATGTTGGGAGAGTATTTGGGCAGAGTTTGGCCGAACCAAAAGGCTTTAGAGGTGTGAAGAAATGAGAAGGAGGAGTGCCTTTTTATAAGAGGGGTGAGGGGCACCTTTGGAAAAGCTAGAAATATTAATTTATAATAAATTCATATTCGGTTTCTAATGGCTCCAAAATTGACTATTCAAAGGTTAAGGTGGGGATAGGTCGAAAAAAACTCAACCAATATAATTTAGACAGGTTTGGGTACTTATATTAACCTTATCTTTAAGTATTAACTCTAAGTTAATTAGTTTCACTTTTACAATGTCTCTTTGTATTTTTATATTATATGGTTAATAGACTTACCATATACATACAAGCGACCCCCAAGTGGTCCATTAATGATGATCCTATCATTATATAAGTCTCTTGGCCGAACCTTAGATTTTTAAAAATTTAATATCAATTAATAATATAATATTTGTTTTAAGAACTCTTTTATGTCAATTTTGACACTATTCAATAGTTGATTTTTGTGAAACTCATAACAGATTGATTACTTCTAAAAAAGTCAATTAAATCACTCCTAATATATCATATTATCCTAGAAAATTAGTTTAATTCATTAAAAGTTTCATATTATATTTATTTGGGTATTTATAATATCAATTATTTTAATTTTTCACTATTTTAGAAATTACTGCATCATCATTGTGTCATAAATAAAATAAATTATTTAATGTCTAAAAATTATAAATAAAATATCATTATGTAGGAAATCGTTTTATCTTTATAATGAATATTTATAATCTAAAATCCAACATATATAACCCTATGTAACAATTGTTTTTCTAAAAGATATATGCTTATGTCATTTTTGTATTCATTTTAACTTAATTAAAATAAAGTGTCATTATCACTTACAAGTGGATCCATGGGGTCCCAAAATCGACCCAAAGATGCCCATGGTCGACCATGTATCAACCAATAGGGTTAGGACACGTTTTAGGGTAATTTAGTATTATTATAATATTATTTTTTTAACCCTTATTTACCGGATTTACCCTTAACCATGGTAAATAAAATATTTACCGCAGTAATTATTCAAAATGTGTAAAAATGAAAGTTACCTATTTACATAATTTGGAAATCCTGATTCCAAATATGTAATCCATTTTTCCAAATTCAAAACACAGAAGTGGCAGAAATTAATTTAAAATTAATTCCCGCTGTCAAAACAAAAAGCGTGTTTTTAAGAGATAATAACTATCAAAAGATTGACACTTGTTTATGTTCGGTTTAATTGTAAAATTATGTCCAATGACAAACATTAAATTGAACGGTAAAAATATATTCTAAATATACTTTAAGACCACTCAAATTCATAATTTATCAATATTAATTATTTTGATTAAAAAGTTGTTTTTAATTAAAATTTAGTAATTTTCACTATTCATCAAAATATAAAAGTTATCCGAAAAGTACCAAAATTTCACCCTAGGCTAATTTCGATATTCCGAATCCAAAAATGAAGTCCATTTTAAAATATAAAATATATATGATTTCAAAAAGTAGGTATTACTATTCACAACGGCTAGTTTAATTAGTTGTGGTGTGTGTTAGAACTCGAGGTTGCGTACAACACACGCTATCGCATTATTCGAAGGGAAACGTACCGTAGAAGCTTGGGGTGTTACATTCTCCCCTCCTTCAAATAATTGCATCCTCGCAATTTCTAGGGTATTACTGCATAAAAAGACTCGGGTGGTTCTTCATCATAAGTTCCTCGGGTTCCCACGTTGCCTCTTCCATCTTATGGTTTCTCCACAAAACTTTTACCAGACGCGTCGTCCGGTTTCTCAGCACTTGTTCTCTCGTATCAAGAATCTTGACGGGCTCTTCGCAATAAGACAGATCGGGTTCCAGTTCTAATTCTTCATAGGTGAGTACATGCGTTGGATCAGGCATGTATTTCCTCAATAGAGATACGTGGAACACATCGTGAACTTTGGAGAGACTTGGCGGCATTGCCAATCGGTAAGCTACAACCCCAATTCGTTCTAGAATTTCGAAAGGTCCAATGTACCTGGGACTCAATTTACCTTTCTTACCAAAACGTATGACTCCCTTCCATGGAGATACCTTCAGGAAAACATGATCACCGACTTGAAATTCCAAATCCTTCCTTCGATTATCGACATAGCTCTTCTGCCTACTTTGAGCTGCTTTGATGTGATTTTGGATTACCTTCACCTTTTCCACCGTTTCCTCCACCAGTTCTGGGCCTACAAGTTTTCTTTCACCAACATCATCCCAACAGGTTGGTGTACGACATCTCTTTCCATATAACGCTTCATATGGTGACATCTGAATACTCGAATGGAAGCTATTGTTATAGGAAAATTCTACCAGAGGTAAATATTGATCCCACATACCCTGAAAGTCAAGTGAGCAAGATCTCAACATGTATTCTAAGGTTTGAATAGTCCGTTCTGATTGTCCGTCTGTCTGAGGGTGGTAAGCAGTGCTCAAATAAAGTTCAGTATCCAGGGATTTCTGAAGACTTTTCCAGAATCTTGAAGTAAAACGGGGATCACGATCAGAAACAATTGATAAGGGTACTCCATTAAGTCTCACAACTTCATTAATATATAGTCTTGCTAGACGTTCCAGGGGTAGATCTTCTCTTATAGCAAGAAAATGTGCTGACTTGGTAAGACGATCAACAATAACCCATATTTCATCATTCCTTCTAGGAGTCTTTGGTAGCCCCATGACAAAGTCCATCGTAATATTGTCCCATTTCCACTCCGGTATGGGAAGAGGTTGCATGACTCCTCCAGGCTGTTGCCTTCCAGCTTTCACTTGTTGACAAACCATACATCTTGACACAAAATCAGCAATCTCCCTCTTCATGTTGTCCCACCAAAAATGTTCCTTCAAATCTCTATACATTTTGGTGCTCCCAGGGTGTATAGAGAAATTGGAACTATGAGCATCATCCAGCAATTCCCTTTTTAGATCAGGTAAATCGGGAACACAAAGTCTCTTCCCGAATTTCAAAATCCCATCTTCATACACAAAGTCTCTCAATCTCCCATCATTCACAGCTTTAATCTTCTTCTGAAATTCTTCATCATCGGTCTGAGAACTCTTAATCCTTTCTAGTAAAGATGGTTTGGAAACCATTTGAAAAAGCATTGATGTTTCACCTTCCCTGGTTATTCCCATGTCCATCTTCACTAGATCCATGAAAATTGGATCCCTTTCAATTCTCATCATGTTCAAAACTCCATGGTCTTTTCTGCTCAAAGCATCTGCCACCTTGTTTGCTTTCCCCGGGTGGTAGTGTATCGTACAATCATAATCCTTGAGTAATTCAAGCCATCTCCTTTGCCTCATGTTGAGTTCTTTTTGTGAGAAAATATACTTCAAACTCTTGTGATCAGTATAAATCTCACATTTTTCCCCATAGAGGTAGTGCCTCCATATCTTCAAAGCAAAGATCACAGCTGCTAACTCAAGATCATGAGTATGATAGTTTTGTTCATGAATTTTCAACCGTCGTGATGCATAGGCAACAACTCTATCATTCTGCATAAGGACACAACCAAGTCCCTTCTTTGATGCATCACTATAAATAACGAACCCATCATTTCCCGATGGTAGAGTCAATATAGGAGCATTGACTAATCTTCTCTTCAGTTCTTCGAAACATTCTTCACACTCTTTTGTCCAAACAAATTTAACCCCTTTACGTGTGAGCTTCGTTAATGGGTTAGCCAATCGGGCAAAATTCTGGACGAAACGTCGATAATAACCTGCCAAACCAATAAAAATACGTACCTCAATTATACTCGTAGGTGCTGGCCATTCTTGGATTGCCTTGGTCTTAGAAGGATCAACAGAGATTCCATCTTTAGAGACAATATGGCCAAGAAAAGAAATCTCCTGAAGCCAGAATTCACACTTGCTAAACTTCCCATATAATTCATGCCTCCTCAGAGTCTTCAAGATAATGCGCAAGTGATTTTCATGATCTTCGTAGGTTTTGGAGTATACCAAGATATCATCAATAAATACCACCACAAATTCATCGAGATACTCCTTGAAAACTCTATTCATTAGATCCATGAATACAGAGGGTGCATTAGTCAATCCAAACGGCATTACAGTAAACTCGTAATGCCCATACCTGGTTCGAAATGCTGTTTTCGGAATGTATTCCTTCTTCACACACAACTGATGGTATCCAGATCGAAGGTCAATCTTTGAAAAGTATTGAGCTCCATGCAGTTGGTCAAATAAATCATCAATACGAGGTAGGGGATACTTGTTCTTTATCGTTATAGCATTGATCTCCCTATAGTCGATACATAACCTCATAGATCCATCTTTCTTTTTAACAAAAAGAACAGGGGCTCCCCATGGAGAAACACTAGGGCGAATAAATCCCTTATTACTCAGTTCCTCTAGTTGTTTCTTTAGTTCGACTAATTCTACAGTGGCCATTCTATAAGGGGTCTTCGATATAGGCCTTGATCCAGGAATCAAATCAATGGAAAACTCAACTTCTCGTTCTGGAGGATGTCCAGGTAAATCTTCCGGAAATACATCTACAAATTCTTTCACAACAGGTACATCCTCTATTTGAACATTCCTTTCCTCACCGAGAGTTATTTCATTCTCTTCCTCCCCAATAATTGAATTAAGTTGAGCTACTGGGGGTGGATCTAAATAAGAATTAGGTGGTGATGATTCTGCTCTAAAGATAAGGTGTTCCTTATCATTATCATCAAGAATCGTAACCTATTTCTTCTTACAATAAATCTTCGCATCATAGTCCGAAAGCCAGTCCATACCGAGGATTATATCAAACTCAATCATAGGTATGACGATGAGATCAGCTGATAAAGAAAATTTATGTGCTCTAATGGGGACTGATTCACAAAACTTTGTTGCAATGATACTTCCCTTAGGAGTTTTAACTGACAACTCCCTTATTAAATCAAATTGGAAATATCTAATTTTCTTAGCAAACTGGGAAGATATGAAACAATGCGATGATCCAGAATCAAATAATGCATTTGCTAAACTTGAGGAAACCATTAAATTACCTGCCACCACGTCTTTCGGAGCTTCTACCTCAGCAGTAGTGATAGCATATGCCTGGCCTTGATCCCTTGGCCTTTTCTGAGGTAAGTTCTCCTGACGCTTAGGACATGAATTTGCATAATGCCCCATCTCCCTACAATTGTAGCACTGAACGTTGGTAGCTTCCTTCTTCCCCTTGCAATTATGAGTTTGGTGGCCTTTTTCACCACACTTGTAACAGACTCCCATTCCCTTCAAGCAAGTACCAGGGTGTTTCTTCCCGCATTTACCACAGGATGGATATTCAACCTTTCCCTTCTTCCCCTTATTTCCATTCCCAGATTGTTCAGCATGTCTCTTCTTCTCTTGCTTTGCTTTAAAGTCATAAGACTTAGAGAATTCCTTTTCGGTCTTGATGGCACATGAGACAATGTCTTCGTACGATGAAAAGGATTGTGAGACTAATGCTCGACGGAGAAATGGTTTTAACCCATCAAAGAAACGATCAATCTTACTTCTTGGGTTGCGTATATAATCTCCAGCATACCTCGCTAACCTTGTAAAGTTAGCCTCAAACTTTGCGACATTCTCATCCTCCTTCTGTCTCAGACTTAGAAATTGCCTTTCCATATCTTCTCGATGGTCGCGAGGGAAGTATTTTTCTAAAAACAGATCTTTGAACTCCCTCCATTCCATATTTGATACTTCATCATCTTCCTTCATGTTTTGAATCAATGACCACCATTGATCAGCATCTCTAGTGAAGCGGTAAACTGCCATGATAACTTTCTCCCTTTCACTGCTCCCCAAAGCCTGAAATATTTTCTCTAGGGAATTTATCCATTGCTCAGCTACTAAGGGATTTGTACTCCTATTGAACGTTGGTGGTTGTTGCCTCATGAATCGATCTAACATTGATCCTCCACGCTGCGGATCAGGGTGCTCCATACGGGTAAGGTTATTATTCATAACCTAAGTAAGTTGTCCCAGTATGGTGATTAGCTGATCGGCACCAGTTGCATCACCAGCCCCACTATAATTATCTTGAGCAGGAGGGAAATCCCAACATGGAGTGCGCGCATTGATACGGTTTCCATTTCTTCCACTAGGCGCCATTTCTAAACAATGGCATAAACTAGATCAGTTTATGAATCAAAATACATAATCCCATACTTATAAAACACTTAACATAAATTGAACTATTTATGGATATAATCCATAATCATAAAAATGTTTTCTTTGAGGAAGTATATACTCATAAACCCTTCATAATGATTTGTAAAGAAAATGAGAGTTATCCTAAGCATATCCCCCGGGAGTGTCGTAACCAAGAGTGCAGCAAGGCCCGTTGTCGTGCACCAGTTCCCGTTCGAGTATAGCTCAAAGCGGTGTTTTCGGGTTTTACCCCTAGGTACATCTGTGCCAGAGCCGCCTCTACCTGCTCGTATCCAGACAGGGATGTATTGCTCGGAAAACTCACAAAATCTCTACAATACCAAAATTCTAGGAAGTTCTTCTATACTAATCCTCAAAGTTCATCTTAGGTCTACGTGCTCTAATCAGAGTTTATCTAAATCTAGCTTCCAAGGTTTGTACTAAACTTCCTCTGATACCAACTGTAACGCCCCGACCCCAGCTACCCAGAGTCGGTGCATTAATTACATAACATTGGCATGATCACAAGAAAGATCAAATCCCGAAAGACCGATTGGTTTAGTAGCCTTGGAAACACTAGATATAATCATAAAGTTTTACATTACATTTCAAAGTGAAAAACTACTACAACAACAAAGTCTTCATATCCACACTATTAACCCCTCATAATATCCCTGCAAGTCATTCAAAAATTACTTCTTCACTACCTGGGAAAAAATAAAACATAGAAAAGGGGTGAGCTCAAATGCCCAGTAAGGATAACAATATAGCGGAACATTCAAAATAAGCATAAACATTTAAGGCAATGAATTACTAAAACAAAAGCCTTTTAAAATTGAACTTCAACATAGTATGGAAAAAGTAAAATGAAATAATGCCATTTACTTGTTCGCATGGATATTCTACTAATCGAATAATCACATGCAATATCAATAACCACTTTCATAATGTTGGAATGCATAATTCCAGACTATCATAACCACATAGCCAAGGCCTCGTGCCAAGACTACAAATAAGATTTTGTCAAGGCCTTGTGCCAAGACACTAGTTTGTCTCATGAGACCTACCGATGCATCGAGGAGCTATAGCGGGCTCCACCCGTCACTTATTAAGTCCAATGCATTCCCATATGAAAAGGTTTAAACATAACATAAACATTCTTATTAAAACTAGCATACGAAATGTCAATAATTTAACCATAAACTATGAATGGTATAAAAATAGCACATCCACAGTCAAACATATCACAAAACCTTCAATACAATATAGAAGTTTTGTATCATAATAAATCAACTTCAAATAATCTTAAAATCCATCAAAGGATGTTGACATAGATGAAGTCAAAATTCTTTTTAAAGAAGTATCTCCTTTTATTTTGAAATCATTTAAGATCCATATAAAATAAAACATTTTCTTTGAAAATATTCTTATAAGCTTGTATGGAAAGCTTCGACGATTTTATAACGGCAGAAAATAACCGCACCCGCCGTATAAGTTAAAAAAAACATTCTTACCTCAATTCAGTCGAAAAGGTTAAAAAGGACCTTGTTTTGAAAACGACGGAAAGATTCCTTTATAAACCTCTTATAAAAAGTAAAAAAAGGGTAAAAATGACTTTAACTCATATTCTTGTAAATAGTAATGATGTTTTGAAATACATTTCAAAGAAACATGGATGTGGATGATAAAGAGATCCCAGTAGATTATTACGTATAATACAACCTCGGATAATGAAGAGATTGTGAAATAACCCTTACCTTGTACTTTTCCTTGGTTGTGGTAGGTTAACCTCCTGTATAATGGTGAAATAATTGTTATTAAATTATACAAGAATCATATACATTAATATGATATCATATATGATCTTTTAATATTGATTTGATAATAATATCTTAGTATTATCGTTGTTTCGGGTGTTAACTTACTTGTTTTCTTTTGTATGTTTTGTTACGTAAGACATGTATGTAAAGGATAGGTTGTATATTATTCATATCCAGAATGATATCAAGTCCTTAAACATCATTTTTTAAATCATCAAATTATACTTGAATGGATACGATGGAGAATGAATCTCATCGCGTTCGTGGAGACGGTAGTCCGTACGTACGCACGAGCAACAATATCATTCTTTTGATATTAAAATAATATATAAATGGATGGTATATCATATATAAAGAATCATTAACATGTTATATTTATTATTTACATGAGTTACGCATCATTATTATACCCATCCAAATAATATTATATTGAATAACAATTACACCACGACGTGGAGACGGTAAGCCGTACGTACGCACGTATGGTGACATGTTATTCAAAGGGTGGATAGGATAATGAATATGGTTGTACCATATTTATAATAACATCACATTATATGTGAGATACTGGAGTTATTATTTTAGAATGGTAAGAACAAAGGAAGAAGAAGTGGAAGAAGAAATGAACTTAGAAAAGGGTGGTGAAATAATTACCTCTTCTTCGGGTTCTTCCTTTTGATTTGATCAAAAGGGCTCCTTAGGTTGGCTTTCTGATCAAACTAAGGCCTCTAGGTTGTATTGAGGGATGTTGGGAGAGTATTTGGGCAGAGTTTGGCCGATCCAAAAGGCTTTAGAGGTGTGAAGAAATGAGAAGGAGGAGTGCCTTTTTATAAGAGGGGTGAGGGGCACCTTTGGAAAAGCTAGAAATATTAATTTATAATAAATTCATATTCGGTTTCTAATGGCTCCAAAATTGACTATTCAAAGGTTAAGGTGGGGATAGGTCGAAAACAACTCAACCAATAGAATTTAGACAGGTTTGGGTACTTATATTAACCTTATCTTTAAGTATTAACTCTAAGTTAATTAGTTTCACTTTTACAATGTCTCTTTGTATTTTTATATTATATGGTTAATAGACTTACCATATACATACAAGCGACCCCCAAGTGGTCCATTAATGATGATCCTATCATTATATAAGTCTTTTGGCCGAACCTTAGATTTTTAAAAATTTAATATCAATTAATAATATAATATTTGTTTTAAGAACTCTTTTATGTCAATTTTGACACTATTCAATAGTTGATTTTTGTGAAACTCATAACAGATTGATTACTTCGAAAAAAGTCAATTAAATCACTACTAATATATCATATTATCCTAGAAAATTAGTTTAATTCATTAAAAGTTTCATATTATATTTATTTGGGTATTTATAATGTCAATTA
The DNA here is from genome assembly GCA_963277665.1 of Viscum album. Taxonomy (NCBI): domain Eukaryota; kingdom Viridiplantae; phylum Streptophyta; class Magnoliopsida; order Santalales; family Viscaceae; genus Viscum; species Viscum album. The sequence goes on from OY728166.1 coordinate 209,734,474, forward strand.
TTTTAATTTTTCACTATTTTAGAAATTACTGCATCATCATTGTGTCATAAATAAAATAAATTATTTAATGTCTAAAAATTATAAATAAAATATCATTATGTAGGAAATCTTTTTATATTTATAATGAATATTTATAATCTAAAATCCAACATATATAACCCTATGTAACAATTGTTTTTCTAAAAGATATATGCTTATGTCATTTTTGTATTCATTTTAACTTAATTAAAATAAAGTGTCATTATCACTTACAAGTGGATCCATGGGGTCCCAAAATCGACCCAAAGATGCCCATGGTAGACCATGTATCAACCAATAGGGTTAGGACACGTTTTAGGGTAATTTAGTATTATTATAATATTATTTGTTTAACCCTTATTTACCGGATTTACCCTTAACCATGGTAAATAAAATATTTACCGCAGTAATTATTCAAAATGTGTAAAAATGAAAGTTACCTATTTACATAATTTGGACATCCTGATTCCAAATATGTAATCCATTTTTCCAAATTCAAAACACAGAAGTGGCAGAAATTAATTTAAAATTAATTCCCGCTGTCAAAACAAAAAGCGTGTTTTTAAGAGATAATAACTATCAAAAGATTGACACTTGTTTATGTTCGGTTTAATTGTAAAATTATGTCCAATGACAAACATTAAATTGAATGGTAAAAATATATTCTAAATATACTTTAAGACCACTCAAATTCATAATTTATCAATATTAATTATTTTGATTAAAAAGTTGTTTTTAATTAAAATTTAGTAATTTTCACTATTCATCAAAATATAAAAGTTATCCGAAAAGTACCAAAATTTCACCCTAGGCTAATTTCGATATTCCGAATCCAAAAATGAAGTCCATTTTGAAATATAAAATATATATGATTTCAAAAAGTAGGTATTACTATTCACAATGGCTAGTTTAATTAGTTGTGGTGTGTGTTAGAACTCGAGGTTGCGTACAACACACGCTATCGCATTATTCGAAGGGAAATGTACCGTAGAAGCTTGGGGTGTTACATTCTACCCTCCTTCAAATAATTGCATTCTCGCAATTTCTAGGGTATTACTGCATAAAAAGACTCGGGTGGTTCTTTATCATAAGTTCCTCGGGTTCCCACGTTGCCTCTTCCATCTTATGGTTTCTCCACAAAACTTTTACCAGACGCGTCGTCCGGTTTCTCAGCACTTGTTCTCTCGTATCAAGAATCTTGACGGGCTCTTCGCAATAAGACAGATCGGGTTCCAGTTCTAATTCTTCATAGGTGAGTACATGCGTTGGATCAGGCATGTATTTCCTCAATAGAGATACGTGGAACACATCGTGAACTTTGGAGAGACTTGGCGGCATTGCCAATCGGTAAGCTACAACCCCAATTCGTTCTAGAATTTCGAAAGGTCCAATGTACCTGGGACTCAATTTACCTTTCTTACCAAAACGTATGACTCCCTTCCACGGAGATACCTTCAGGAAAACATGATCACCGACTTGAAATTCCAAATCCTTCCTTCGATTATCGACATAGCTCTTCTGCCTACTTTGAGCTGCTTTGATGTGATTTTGGATTACCTTCACCTTTTCCACCGTTTCCTCCACCAGTTCTGGGCCTACAAGTTTTCTTTCACCAACATCATCCCAACAGGTTGGTGTACGACATCTCTTTCCATATAACGCTTCATATGGTGACATCTGAATACTCGAATGGAAGCTATTGTTATAGGAAAATTCTACCAGAGGTAAATATTGATCCCACATACCCTGAAAGTCAAGTGAGCAAGATCTCAACATGTCTTCTAAGGTTTGAATAGTCCGTTCTGATTGTCCGTCTGTCTGAGGGTGGTAAGCAGTGCTCAAATAAAGTTCAGTATCCAGGGATTTCTGAAGACTTTTCCAGAATCTTGAAGTAAAACGGGGATCACGATCAGAAACAATTGATAAGGGTACTCCATGAAGTCTCACAACTTCATTAATATATAGTCTTGCTAGACGTTCCAGGGGTAGATCTTCTCTTATAGCAAGAAAATGTGCTGACTTGGTAAGACGATCAACAATAACCCATATTGCATCATTCCTTCTAGGAGTATTTGGTAGCCCCATGACAAAGTCCATCGTAATATTGTCCCATTTCCACTCCGGTATGGGAAGAGGTTGCATGACTCCTCCAGGCTGTTGCCTTCCAGCTTTCACTTGTTGACAAACCATACATCTTGACACAAAATCAGCAATCTCCCTCTTCATGTTGTCCCACCAAAAATGTTCCTTCAAATCTCTATACATTTTGGTGCTCCCAGGGTGTATAGAGAAATTGGAACTATGAGCATCATCCAGCAATTCCCTTTTTAGATCAGGTAAATCGGGAACACAAAGTCTCTTCCCGAATTTCAAAATCCCATCTTCATACACAAAGTCTCTCAATCTCCCATCATTCACAGCTTTAATCTTCTTCTGAAATTCTTCATCATCGGTCTGAGAACTCTTAATCCTTTCTAGTAAAGATGGTTTGGCAACCATTTGAAAAAGCATTGATGTTTCACCTTCCCTGGTTATTCCCATGTCCATCTTCACTAGATCCATGAAAATTGGATCCCTTTCAATTCTCATCATGTTCAAAACTCCATGGTCTTTTCTGCTCAAAGCATCTTCCACCTTGTTTGCTTTCCCCGGGTGGTAGTGTATCGTACAATCATAATCCTTGAGTAATTCAAGCCATCTCCTTTGCCTCATGTTGAGTTCTTTTTGTGAGAAAATATACTTCAAACTCTTGTGATCAGTATAAATCTCACATTTTTCCCCATAGAGGTAGTGCCTCCACATCTTCAAAGCAAAGATCACAGCTGCTAACTCAAGATCATGAGTAGGATAGTTTTGTTCATGAATTTTCAACTATCGTGATGCATAGGCAATAACTCTATCATTCTGCATAAGGACACAACCAAGTCCCTTCTTTGATGCATCACTATAAATAACGAACCCATCATTCCCCGATGGTAGAGTCAATATAGGAGCATTGAATAATCTTCTCTTCAGTTCTTCGAAACATTCTTCACACTCTTTTGTCCAAACAAATTTAACCCCTTTACGTGTGAGCTTCGTTAATGGGTTAGCCAATCGGGCAAAATTCTGGACGAAACGTCGATAATAACCTGCCAAACCAATAAAACTACGTACCTCAGTTATACTCGTAGGTGCTGGCCATTCTTGGATTGCCTTGGTCTTAGAAGGATCAACAGAGATTCCATCTTTAGAGACAATATGGCCAATAAAAGAAATCTCCTGAAGCCAGAATTCACACTTTCTAAACTTCCCATATAATTCATGCCTCCTCAGAGTCTTCAAGATAATGCGCAAGTGATTTTTATGATCTTCGTAGGTTTTGGAGTATACCAAGATATCATCAATAAATACCACCACAAATTCATCGAGATACTCCTTGAAAACTCTATTCATTAGATCCATGAATACAGAGGGTGCATTAGTCAATCCAAACGGCATTACAGTAAACTCGTAATGCCCGTACCTGGTTCGAAATGCTGTTTTCGAAATGTCTTCCTTCTTCACACACAACTGATGGTATCCAGATCGAAGGTCAATCTTTGAAAAGTATTGAGCTCCATGCAGTTGGTCAAATAAATCATCAATACGAGGTAGGGGATACTTGTTCTTTATCGTTATAGCATTGATCTCCCTATAATCGATACATAACCTCATAGATCCATCTTTCTTTTTAACAAAAAGAACAGGGGCTCCCCATGGAGAAACACTAGGGCGAATAAATCCCTTATTACTCAATTCCTCTAGTTGTTTCTTTAGTTCGACTAATTATACAGTGGCCATTCTATAAGGGGTCTTCGATATAGGCCTTGATCCAGGAATCAAATCAATGGAAAACTCAACTTCTCGTTCTGGAGGATGTCCAGGTAAATCATCCGGAAATACATCTACAAATTCTTTCACAACAGGTACATCCTCTATTTGAACATTCCTTTCCTCACCGACAGTTATTTCATTCTCTTCCTCCCCGATAATTGAATTAAGTTGAGCTACTGGGGGTGGATCTAAATAAGAATTAGGTGGTGATGATTCTGCTCTAAAGATAAGGTGTTCCTTATCATTATCATCAAGAATCGTAACCTCTTTCTTCTTACAATCAATCTTCGCATCATAGTCCGAAAGCCAGTCCATACCGAGGATTATATCAAACTCAATCATAGGTATGACGATGAGATCAGCTGATAAAGAAAATTTATGTGCTCTAATGGGGACTGATTCACAAAACTTTGTTGCAATGATACTTCCCTTAGGAGTTTTAACTGACAACTCCCTTATTAAATCAAATTGGAAATATCTAATTTTCTTAGCAAACTGGGAAGATATGAAACAATGCGATGATCCAGAATCAAATAATGCATTTGCTAAACTTGAGGAAACCATTAAATTACCTGCCACCACGTCTTTCGGAGCTTCTACCTCAGCAGTAGTGATAGCATATGCCTGGCCTTGATCCCTTGGCCTTTTCTGAGGTAAGTTCTCCTGACGCTTAGGACATGAATTTTCATAATGCCCCATCTCCCTACAATTGTAGCACTGAACGTTGGTAGCTTCCTTCTTCCCCTTGCAATTATGAGCTTGGTGGCCTTTTTCACCACACTTGTAACAGACTCCCATTCCCTTCAAGAAAGTACCAGGGTGTTTCTTCCCGCATTTACCACAGGATGGATATTCAACCTTTCCCTTCTTCCCCTTATTTCCATTCCCATATTGTTCAGCAGGTCTCTTCTTCTCTTGCTTTGCTTTAAAGTCATAAGACTTAGAGAATTCCTTTTCGGTCTTGATGGCACATGAGACAATGTCTTCGTACGATGAAAAGGATTGTGAGACTAATGCTCGACGGAGAAATGGTTTTAACCCATCAAAGAAACGATCAATCTTACTTCTTGGGTTGCGTATATAATCTCCAGCATACCTCGCTAACCTTGTAAAGTTAGCCTCATACTTTGCGACATTCTCATCCTCCTTCTGTCTCAGACTTAGAAATTGCCTTTCCATATCTGCTCGATGGTCGCGAGGGAAGTATTTTTCTAAAAACAGATCTTTGAACTCCCTCCATTCCATATTTGATACTTCATCATCTTCCTTCATGTTTTGAATCAATGACCACCATTGATCAGCATCTCCAGTGAGGAGGTAAACTGCCATGATAACTTTCTCCCTTTCACTGCTCCCCAAAGCCTGAAATATTTTCTCTAGGGAATTTATCCATTGCTCAGCTACTAAGGGATTTGTACTCCCATTGAACGTTGGTGGTTGTTGCCTCATGAATCGATCTAACATTGATCCTCCACGCTGCGGATCAGGGTGCTCCATACGGGTAAGGTTATTATTCATAACCTGAGTAAGTTGTCCCAGTATGGTGATTAGCTGATCGGCACCAGTTGCATCACCAGCCCCACTATAATTATCTTGACCAGGAGGGCAATCCCTACATGGAGTGTGCGCATTGATACGGTTTCCATTTCTTCCACTAGGCGCCATTTCTAAACAATGGCATAAACTAGATCAGTTTATGAATCAAAATACATAATCCCATACTTATAAAACACTTAACATAAATTGAACTATTTATGGATATAATCCATAATCATAAAAATGTTTTCTTTGAGGAAGTATATACTCATAAACCCTTCATAATGATTTGTAAAGAAAATGAGAGTTATCCTAAGCATATCCCCCGGGAGTGTCGTAACCAAGAGTGCAGCAAGGACCGTTGTCGTGCACCAGTTCCCGTTCGAGTCTAGCTCAAAGAGGTGTTTTCGGGTTTTACCCCTAGGTACATCTGTTCCAGAGCCGCCTCTACCTGCTCGTATCCAGACAGGGATGTATTGCTCGGAAAACTCACAAAATCTCTACAATACCAAAATTCTAGGAAGTTATTCTATACTAATCCTCAAAGTTCATCTTAGGTCTACGTGCTCTAATCAGAGTTTATCTAAATCTAGCTTCCAAGGTTTGTACTAAACTTCCTCTGATACCAACTGTAACGCCCCGACCCCAGCTACCCAGAGTCGGTGCATTAATTACATAACATTGGCATGATCACAAGAAAGATCAAATCCCGAAAGACCGATTGGTTTAGTAGCCTTGGAAACACTAGATATAATCATAAAGTTTTACATTACATTTCAAAGTGAAAAACTACTACAACAACAAAGTCTTCATATCCACACTATTAACCCCTCATAATATCCCTGCAAGTCATTCATAAATTACTTCTTCACTACCTGGGAAAAAATAAAACATAGAAAAGGGGTGAGCTCAAATGCCCAGTAAGGATAACAATATAGCGGAACATTCAAAATAAGCATAAACATTTAAGGCAATGAATTACTAAAACAAAAGCCTTTTAAAATTGAACTTCAACATAGTATGGCAAAAGTAAAATGAAATAATTCCATTTACTTGTTCACATGGATATTCTACTAATCGAATAATCACATGCAATATCAATAACCACTTTCATAATGTTGGAATGCATAATGCCAGACTATCATAACCACATAGCCAAGGCCTCGTGCCAAGACTACAAATAAGATTTTGTCAAGGCCTTGTGCCAAGACACTAGTTTGTCTCATGAGACCTACCGATGCATCGAGGAGCTATAGCGGGCTCCACCCGTCACTTATTAATTCCAATGCATTCCCATATGAAAAGGTTTAAACATAACATAAACATTCGTATTAAAACTAGCATACGAAATGTCAATAATTTCACCATAAACTATGAATGGTATAAAAATAGCACATCCACAGTCAAACATATCACAAAACCTTCAATACAATATAGAAGTTTTGTATCATAATAAATCAACTTCAAATAATCTTAAAATCCATCAAAGGATGTTGACATAGATGAAGTCAAAATTCTTTTTAAAGAAGTATCTCCTTTTATTTTGAAATCATTTAAGATCCATATAAAATAAAACATTTTCTTTGAAAATATTCTTATAAGCTTGTATGGAAAGCTTCGACGATTTTATAACGGCAGAAAATAACCGCACCCGCCGTATAAGTTAAAAAAAAACATTCTTACCTCAATTCAGTCGAAAAGGTTAAAAAGGACCTTGTTTTGAAAACGACGGAAAGATTCCTTTATAAACCTCTTATAAAAAGTCAAAAAAGGGTATAAATGACTTTAACTCATATTCTTGTAAATAGTAAAAATGTTTTGAAATACATTTCAAAGAAACATGGATGTGGATGATAAAGAGATCCCAGTAGATTATTACGTATAATACAACCTCGGATAATGAAGAGATTGTGAAATAACCCTTACCTTGTACTTTTCCTTGGTTGTGGTAGGTTAACCTCCTGTATAATGGTGAAATAATTGTTATTAAATTATACAAGAATCATATACATTAATATGATATCATATATGATCTTTTAATATTGATTTGATAATAATATCTTAGTATTATCGTTGTTTCGGGTGTTAACTTACTTGTTTTCTTTTGTATGTTTTGTTACGTAAGACATGTATGTAAAGGATAGGTTGTATATTATTCATATCCAGAATGATATCAAGTCCTTAAACATCATTTTTTAAATCATCAAATTATACTTGAATGGATACGATGGAGAATGAATCTCATCGCGTTCGTGGAGACGGTAGTCCGTACGTACGCACGAGCGACAATATCATTCTTTTGATATTAAAATAATATATAAATGGATGGTATATCATATATAAAGAATCATTAACAAGTTAGATTTATTATTTACATGAGTTACACATCATTATTATACCCATCCAAATAATATTATATTGAATAACAATTACACCACGACGTGGAGACGGTAAGCCGTACGTACGCACGTATGATGACATGTTATTCAAAGGGTGGATAGGATAATGAATATGGTTGTACCATATTTATAATAACATCACAGTATATGTGAGATACTGGAGTTATTATTTTAGAATGGTAAGAACAAAGGAAGAAGAAGTGGAAGAAGAAATGAACTTAGAAAAGGGTGGTGAAATCATTACCTCTTCTTCGGGTTCTTCCTTTTGATTTGATCAAAAGGGCTCCTTAGGTTGGCTTTCTGATCAAAATAAGGCCTCTAGGTTGTATTGAGGGATGTTGGGAGAGTATTTGGGCAGAGTTTGGCCGAACCAAAAGGCTTTAGAGGTGTGAAGAAATGAGAAGGAGGAGTGCCTTTTTATAAGAGGGGTGAGGGGCACCTTTGGAAAAGATAGAAATATTAATTTATAATAAATTCATATTCGGTTTCTAATGGCTCCAAAATTGACTATTCAAAGGTTAAGGTGGGGATAGGTCGAAAAAAACTCAACCAATAGAATTTAGACAGGTTTGGGTACTTATATTAACCTTATCTTTAAGTATTAACTCTAAGTTAATTAGTTTCACTTTTACAATGTCTCTTTGTATTTTTATATTATATGGTTAATAGACTTACCATATACATACAAGCGACCCCCAAGTGGTCCATTAATGATGATCCTATCATTATATAAGTCTCTTGGCCGAACCTTAGATTTTTAAAAATTTAATATCAATTAATAATATAATATTTGTTTTAAGAACTCTTTTATGTCAATTTTGACACTATTCAATAGTTGATTTTTGTGAAACTCATAACAGATTGATTACTTCGAACAAAGTCAATTAAATCACTCCTAATATATCATATTATCCTAGAAAATTAGTTTAATTCATTAAAAGTTTCATATTATATTTATTTGGGTATTTATAATATCAATTATTTTAATTTTTCACTATTTTAGAAATTACTGCATCATCATTGTGTCATAAATAAAATAAATTATTTATTGTCTAAAAATTATAAATAAAATATCATTATGTAGGAAATATTTTTATCTTTATAATGAATATTTATAATCTAAAATCCAACATATATAACCCTATGTAACAATTGTTTTGCTAAAAGATATATGCTTATGTCATTTTTGTATTCATTTTAACTTAATTAAAATAAAGTGTCATTATCACTTACAAGTGGATCCATGGGGTCCCAAAATCGACCCAAAGATGCCCATGGTCGACCATGTATCAAACAATAGGGTTAGGACACGTTTTAGGGTAATTTAGTATTATTATAATATTATTTTTTTAACCCTTATTTACCGGATTTACCCTTAACCATGGTAAATAAAATATTTACCGCAGTAATTATTCAAAATGTGTAAAAATGAAAGTTACATATTTACATAATTTGGACATCCTGATTCCAAATATGTAATCCATTTTTCCAAATTCAAAACACAGAAGTGGCAGAAATTAATTTAAAATTAATTCCCGCTGTCAAAACAAAAAGCGTGTTTTTAAGAGATAATAACTATCAAAAGATTGACACTTGTTTATGTTCGGTTTAATTGTAAAATTATGTCCAATGACAAACATTAAATTGAATGGTAAAAATATATTCTAAATATAATTTAATACCACTCAAATTCATAATTTATCAATATTAATTATTTTGATTAAAAAGTTGTTTTTAATTAAAATTTAGTAATTTTCACTATTCATCAAAATATAAAAGTTATCCGAAAAGTACCAAAATTTCACCCTAGGCTAATTTCGATATTCCGAATCCAAAAATGAAGTCCATTTTGAAATATAAAATATATATGATTTCAAAAAGTAGGTATTACTATTCACAACGGCTAGTTTAATTAGTTGTGGTGTGTGTTAGAACTCGAGGTTGCGTACAACACACGCTATCGCATTATTCAAAGGGAAACGTACCGTAGAAGCTTGGGGTGTTACATCAAATATCCTCCCAACTACCCTCACTTCAACCTATCGGAATTACTTTGATCATAAATCCAATCTAAGGATCCATTTTGATCAAATCAAAAGGAAGTAACCGAAGAAGGGGTAATAATTTCACCACCTCTTTCAAAGTTCTTTTCTTCTTCCACTTCTTCTTTCTTTGTTGTTTCCATACCGAAATAATAACTAAAATACATTATTAATACTATGATGTTATTATAAATATGGTACAACCATATTCATTATTCTATCCATCCTATGAATGACAAAGTCACCATACGTGCGTACGTACGACTTACCGTATATATACTTGAGGCTTTTGTGGTTTGTATATATTTCACACTTCTCCCCAAAGAGGTAATGCCGCTAAATTTTCAAAGTGAATATCACTGTAACCAACTCGAGGTCATGTGTTGGATAGTTCTATTCATGAAATTTTAATTGACTTGAAGCATAGGCAATGACTTTGTCATTTTGCATCAACACACATCCCAGACCCTTCTTCAAAGCATCACTGAATACTACAAAAAGTTCTGCACTTGTGGGTAAAGTGAGAACATACATAGTGATAAGACTCATTTTCAACTCCTTGAAGCTTTCTTCACATTAATCACTCCAAGAAAACTTTACTCCCTTTTGATTTAGCTTGGTAAGAGGGTTAGACAATCGCGAGAAATTTCTCACAAATCGTCGATAATATCTAGCTAACCCCAAGAAGCTACAAATATCCATTACCGATGTGGGCCTCAACCATCCCTCAGTTGCATCTGTTTTGGAGGGATCCATAGATATCCCATTACTTGTGATGATATGGCCTAAGAATGTGACCTCCTTTAACCAGAACTCACACTTGCTGTACTTTGCATAGAGATTCTCCTTATACAAGGTCTCTAGTACAGTTCTTAGATACTCCTCATGATCCTCCTTTGTTTTAGAGTATATCAGAATACCATCTATAAAGACTAACACAAATTTGTCGAGGTAATATATAAATAATCTATTCATCAAGTCCATGAATATTTATGGATAATTAGTGAGTCCTAAAGGCATTACTATGAATTCATAGTGCCCGTATCTTGTACAAAAAGAAGTCTTGGGGATATCTTCCTTCTTCAGACTTACTTGATAATATCCCAACTAAAAATCCACCTTGGATAAGTATTGTGCTCCACACAGCTGATCGAACAAGTCATCAATTCTTGGGAGAGGATACTTGTTCTTTATCGTGATTTTGTTAAGCTCATGATAATCAATGCAAAGGTGCATTGACCCATCCTTCTTCTTGATGAAGAGGACTGGTGCACCCCATGGTGAAGCACTTGGGCATATAAACCCTTTATCCAGATTCTCCTATAGTTGTTTCTTTAGATCCTTAAGCTCCACAAAATCAATTCTATATGGATTCTTGGATATTAGAAAATCCCCATGTATAAGATCAATTGAGAATTCAACATCTCTTCTAGGAGGAAGACCAAGAAATTCCTCGGGAAACACTTCAGCGAATTCCCTCACAACAGGAATGTATTCTAGGATGGTTCCCTCCTTAGAATCAATCATCTAAGCTAGATATGTGTTCTCATAGGGCAATAATATCCACACTTGAGATGATGGAGCTAAAGAAGGTTCATCTTCCTCCTTGAGCTTGTAAAGAATCGGGGGTCGATTCTCCACATAGAGAGTGATTTACCTCTCATGGAAATTTATGTTGGCTCTATATAAAGAAATCCAATACATGCCAAGAATTTCATCAAATTCCACCAGAGGAAGTATGAATAGTTTTTATGGGAAGTTTAATCCACAGATTATGACAGGGGAGGAGTTATATTTATGGGATGCAATGATTCCCCCATTTTCTGTACTCTCTGATATCTTCACTTCTATGATTTGTGGTGGTGCTGATATTGTTCTACTAAACTTTTGAGATATAAAAGAATGCATATAACCTGAATAAAAAGTACATTCGCTATTCTTGAATGAATAACTAGTGTACCTATCACCACTTCATTATTGGGGTTCACTTCGGCAACCATGATGGAAAAAGCTCGCCCTTGCTGCCTTAGAGGTTGTTGGTTTCCTCCGAAAACCATTGGCTTAGGGAACTGATTTTCAAGATGCCCTGGTTCTTTGTAGTTGTAGCAATGAACCATGCATTGAGGTTCGAACGGAGTGTTCCTCTCCTCTTTCACAGCCGTGGGTATTTCTTGCTGACAATTAATAGCCAGATGCCCTTCTCTTCCACACCTAAAGCATTTCCTCATCCCCTTCAGGCAGTTTCCGGGGTGCTTCTTTCCGCACCTTTGGCAAGTGGGGGGATGTATCTTCTTAGAACCATTGGATTTATCCATCATACCACCAAAATTTAAGTTCACCTTACGCTTCGTATCCCCATGATACCCCTGAGATTCTCTGATCTCCATTTAGACCTTGAGGCTACATCGGACAATTTCCTCATAGCTGTCGAAGTCACGGATCTCCAGTGCTTTCCACAGGCTAGGTTTCAGCCCACCAAAGAAGCAGTCAACCTTGAATTTGGGGGTAACAACAAATCCAGAGGAGTATATTTCAATCCTTGTGAAATTTTCCTCATATGCTCTGACAGATTCCGTCTTTTTGCTTGAGGGTAAGGAAGTCCCTTTCCATCTTAAGCCGGGGGGTGTGTGGAAAATATTTATTGAAAAACATCTTCTATAAATCATTCAATTATAACACCTAGATCTCCTCCTCAGGCTTCATATTTTTTATCAATGTCTACCATTTATCAGCTTCACCCTACATACGATAAGCATCCAGGAGAACCTTCTCTTATTCAGAACATTGAAAGATGGTGAAGATCTTTTCAATGGAGTTGATCTATTTTTCAGCGATTAAGGGATCAAATGATCCGTTAAAAGTAGGAGGCCTTTGTCTCATGAAGCTCTTGATAGCGACTTGTTATTTCTTAGGGGGGGTTGAATATTCCTCTTTAACCATGTTTCTATTTAAATCTTGAGTTAGCTGAGAGAGAAGAGTGAGAAATTTCACGATTCCCACTCCCATTGGATTGGGCATCTCATTAGTAAAATCATCACATTGATCTTCACATCGGTTGTTAGCCTGAGTCCCCCTATTACTGGACTTTGGCTAGAATAAAAGGAAATTTAGGGGTAACACATAAAGGGTAATCCAAGGAAAAAACTTATGACTTATAAATAACTTTTATTTCCTTAACATATGAATCTATTGGCTTCAGTTTATGTTATCCATGATCTACTTTCTAACATATATTCTTAGGGAATTTTTTTGACCCTTAATATTAGTTCATACTAAGCTTGTTAATTTACCAAATCATATCCCCCAGGAGTGTCATAAACAATAGTGCAGCAAGGCCTATTTTCATGCACCAGTTCTCGTTTGAGTCTAGCTCAAAGCGGTGTTTTTAGGTTTTATTCCTAGGATGCATCTATTGCAGAGCCACATCTACCTGCTCGTATCTAGACAAGGATGTATTTGATTGATAAACCACTTACTCAATACTCAAAAAAACTTAGGTATGTTTTTATTATACTTAGTTTTTTCTTTAAGTCTTTACTAGGGTTTTCTAATCCTAATCCCAAAAATAACTGAACCTCCCTCTCATACCAACTATGACAACCCTGTTTTTTATTACACAAATAAACATAATTTATTACATAAACTTCACTTGATAAAACATAGAGATCAAGAGGTATAGTGTATTTAGGGCTTAGGATCACTACATAACAACTTAAAACATGAAATACAACATCTTTATTGAAAACTTTCTTTATATGACCACTACATTTCCTCGTACTTATCATTGCATGGGATAACCTGAGGACATTCATAAGAAAAGGGTGAGCTATAAAGAACAATAAGGGAATAATCATGGAATAACATGAGGAATACAATACATGTTAGAAAAATAGGCATATAAATAGAGAACAAGAGAAGCATAAACATAAAGTCATGATAAATCATGATAATCATAACATGGAAATGTGGCAACAACACTTAACATGGAATTATCATGAGCCAAGGATCATTGCACATGGAGCATGAGTAAACCCTCATTGCGCATGAAGCACAAGTAAACCCTCATTGCACTTGAATTAGCATGAATAAACACCCATTTCACATGATTTATCATGATAATATACTTACCCAATGAATTGGAGCGCTATCAGGGTACACCCTTCTTAAACATTTCATTTCATGCATAAGTGCGCCACATGGATCATAAAACATTGAATCATTCCACATAATCTTTTATTACATGATAAAAGAATGTGGAATACATTCATGAAAATCTTTAAACAATAAGTAAATGTGCATAAAGGTGAATACACTTGATATAGAAATGGGAATGGTATTCACTACACAATGACTTTGGCTTGGAAAAACAGTGAAATTTCAACAGCATAACGACATGACATAAGAACTCAGAAAAATGGTTGATGAGAAAGAAATGGGTGTCTCATCATATTTACATGACATGGAAAGTAAGGGGGTCATATAGATACATGTCCCAACAAATTTAATGGAATTTAGATTCATGATACAAAATAATTTCTTGAATGTAAATGAGGAGAGAGAAATTCCTTTCGGAATTTCGGCATAGCAACAGGTGTACATGGGAGCAATTTAATGAGAGAGAAAGGGGTCTAACATCATTCAAAAATAAATAGGGCAGTATGGGGGAGGTGCGAAACCATACCCCAACATTTATAATTTAAATTAAAAGGGCATAAAAATTTAAAGAATATTGGAAAAAAATGAGAAAGGAAGAAAAACCCTTACTTGGAAGTGTGCTTCCAAAGGCTTGAGAGAGGCTTGAGAGAGGCTTCATAGGGAGCTTGGGGAACCTTGGTAGGATTATAGAGAGAGGAGGGAAGAAATTGGATGAACTCCAAAGGCTTTGAGTGAGGAGGAAGTGGGATATTGGGTGAGTTTATATAGGAAAGGTGAGGGAATTCTTTATTATTTAGGTTTGGGACACCTCACATTAAACTAATCAAAACCACAAACCAGACCATGGTTTTTTACCATGGTTTTTGTAAAAGGGAAGTGGAATACAATATTTTATAAGTCCAAAGTCCTAACTTCTTAAAATAATAGGGTTGCTTATGTGGAGGTGAGTAACACTCCCAAGGAAAACAATTTAAAAAGACAAAATGTTTAATAAGTCTTTAAGGGTCCACTAAAGCTTTGTAAAATAAATCAAACAAACCCAAAATCACATTATTTTAATGGAAAAACATATATTAGCCGAACATAAAGTTTATAGTATTTTATTACATCATTATTGGGTCATTATGATGTCATAAAACACATTATATATTTAAATGGTATTTAATTTTTACCCAAAAATTTGACTGTCTTAGATTATTATGAAAAATTAACTGTTGGATAATTTAGACATCCTGATTTCAGAAATAATATCATTTTATCTAAATAATTTTCTAAATATATTAATTTTCACTTTTAAAATAAAAACCGACATTTATAAAAAATTCATGGGTTTTGACAAAAATGGATTTCAAACCTTAATAAAAAATACAATTTCATTAATAAAATTATACAATCATTTATATTTAATAAAAATTAATTTAATAATAATAATAATATTTTATTAAAATAATATTTAATTCAAAAATCCATTAATTCATCAAAATAGATTTCTTAGTTGAACATTAACTAAAAATACTATTTGTACTTTAAAAACTATTTACAAGGTAACAATAATAAAATGAAAGTATATTCATTATTATATAAAAAAATAATGTACATAACCATAGTAATAGGGTCTTGTTACATAACCCCTTATAACACCCACATAAGACCGAAGAGTAAGGTGTGTGATGATGACAGACTCTTGGGGTGGATCAGATAACATTGATCGGGTGGTAATCTCTATCAACTTCCACTTATCTCATAGGTAGTCCCACTCAAGCTTAAAATATCCAAGCTCGGATTGGGCTTGGTCAAGAGTGAATTCCAAATACGCAACCTCCTTTCTGAGCTCTGAAAAATGTGATTCGTATGGGGAACGTCTGTTGGATGAGGCCATCACTCCCTTTGTCTGATTAAATTGGATTTGTTAAAGCCCTATATTTATACCAATCATGTGATCACTGTTCAACAACTATATTTTCAACGGTCACAATTATTAACAGTATTTTAAAATCCAAAAACATAAAACCAAATAATTTGACATTTTATATAAAAATTTTACATAAAGAGAAATTTAATTAGATCAAGAGGGATTTCCATTAATTAAAGTTTGGTTCGTTACAATATTCCCCCATTAAGAAATTTCGCCCTCAAAATTTCATTTTCTCACACCAAAACCGATGTGGGTAACTCTTCTTCATCCTTTCCTCTGATTCCCAAGTCGCTTCTTCAAACTTGTGGTTTGGACACAACACCTTGATGAGGGGAATTGTCTTATTTCGTAGAACTTTTTCTCTGCAATATATGATCTTCACTGGTTTCTCCACATAATAAAGATCATTCTCTAACTGTGCCACCTCTAAAGAGAGTACATGTCAAGGGTCTGATATGTACTTCCTTAAGAGGGATACATGAAATAAATCATGTACTTTGGCCATGGTAGGTGGAAGTGCTAGTCGATAGTCCACAACCCCGACACGATCAAGAATATTGAAAGGGCCGATGTACCTTGGACTTAAAAATTCTATTTCTTTACAATCCTCATGACTTTATTTCACAAAGATATGTGTATAAATAACATGTATCCAACTTTAAACTCAAGGTCTCATCGACGGTTATCTGCATAACTCTTCTGTTGAATCTGGGCTGCCTTGATATGCTGCTGAATGGTTTTCACCTTCTCCACCATTTCTTCGACCATTTCTGGTCCAAGAAGCTTACGCTCACCAACCTCATCTCTATACACTGGTGTTCTGCATATGTTCCCATAAAGGGCTTCATATGGTGCCATTTGGTTGCTCGAGTGGAAATTGTTATTATAAGAGATCTCAACCAGAGGAAGATGTTGATCCCATCCTCCTTTAAAGTCCATTGAGCACGCTCTCAACATGTCCTCAAGTGTTTGGATAGTCTGCTCAGATTGACCATCCATTTGAGGATGATAGGCCGTAATGAAGTTCAGTTCAGTATTCAGAGCATGTTGAAGACTCTTCTAAAACTTAAAGGTGAATCCTGGATCTCGATCGGACACAATAGATAGTGGTACTCCATGAATCCTTACCACTTCCCTGATATATATCCGTTCCAGTTGATCCAATGAGAAATCCTCCCAAATAGAAATGAAGTGTGAAACCTTTGTAAGATGATCCACAATAACCCAAATTTCATTGTTGCCTTTGAATTTATTCAGAAGTCTGGTGAAAAAGTCCATGGTAATGTTCTCCCATTTCCATTCTGGTATGGGAAATGGTTGCATCATTCCCTTATACTTCTGCCTCTCCGCCTTCACTTGCTGACACACCAGACACTTTGATTTATATTCAATGATCTCCTTCTTCATATTATCCCACCAATAATTCTCTTAGATATCTCGATACATCTTTTTGTTTCCTGGGTGAATAGAGAAATTTGAACTATGTGCATCATCCAAAAGTTCCTTCTTCAGCTCCATACTTTATGGAACACATATTATTTTCCCAAATCTCACAATTCCTTCTTAATTAACATTAAACTCTGAGGATTTCCCTTTTCTGATAGCTTCCACTTTTTCCTGAATTCTCACATCATCCTTTTGAGCATCCTTTAACCTTTCCAAAAGTGACGGTTAAGTAGTCATTTGTGAAAGGATTGATGATGATCCCTTCTTTATGATTCCCATGTCCATCTTCATCAAATATAAGAAGATTGGATCCTTTTTAATTCTCGTCAATGATAGAATTAGTGGGTCGTTTCTACTTAGGGCATCCACCACCTTGTTCGCTTACCCAAGGTGGTAATGGATTGAGCAGTCATAGTCTTTGATTAGCTCTAACCATCTTCATTAGCGCATGTTAAACTCTTTCTGTGTGAATATATACTTGATTATTTTGTGGTCCGTATATATTTCACACTTATCTACAAAGAGGTAATGCCGCCAAATTTTCAAAGCGAAGACCACTGAAGCCAACTCAAGGTCATGTGTTGGATAGTTATGTTCATGAACTTTCAATTTCCTTAAATCATAAGAAATTATTTTGTCATTTCTCATCAACACACATCCCAAGCCCTTCTTTGAAGCATCATTGAATACCACAAAATGTTCTCCACTTGTGGGGAAAGTGAGCACTGGTGCAGTGATAAGACTCCTTTTCAACTCCTTTAAGATTTCTTCACATTCATCACTCTAAGAAAACTTTACTCCCTTCCGAGTTATCTTAGTAAGAGGGTTGGACAATCATGAGAAATTTCTCACAAATCATCGACAATATCCAGCTAACCCCAAGAATCTATGGATATCCATTACCGATGTTGGCCTCAACCATCCCTCAATTGCATCTGTTTTGGAGGGATCCATAGATATCCCATTGCTTGTGATGATATGGCCCAGGAATGAGACCTCCTTCAACCAGAACTCACACTTTCTGTACTTTGCATAGAGATTCTCCTTCTGCAAGGTCTCTAGTAGAGTTCTTAGATGCTCCTCATGATCCTCCTTGGTTTTGGAGTATATCAGAATATCATCTATAAATACTACCACAAATTTGTCAAGGTAATCTCTAAAGACTATATTCATCAAGTACATGAATAATGATGGAGAATTAGTGAGTCTAAAAGGCATTACTATGAATTCATAGTGCCCGTATCTTGTACAAAAAACAGTCTTGGGGATATCTTCCTTTTTCACCCTTACTTGATAATATCCTGACCACAAATCCACGTTGGAGAAGTATTGTGCTCCATGCAGCTGATCAAACATGTCATCAATTCGTGGGAGAGGATACTTGTTCTTTATCATGATTTTTTAAGCTCATGATAATCGATGAAAAGGCGCATTGAACCATCCTTCTTCTTGACAAAGAGGACTGGTGCACCCCATGGTGAAGCACTTGGGTGTATAAACCTTTTATCCAGATTCTCCTGTAGTTGTTTCTTTAGCTCCTCAAGCTCCACAACAACCATTCTATATGGATTCTTGGATATTGGAAATTCCCTAGGTATAAGATCAATTGATAATTCCACATCTCTTCTAGGAGGAAGACCAGACAATTCCTCGGGAAACACTTCAGCGAATTCCCTCACATTAGGCATGTCTTATAGGATGGATGCCTTCTTAGACTCAATCATCTGAGCCAGATATGCATACTTATAGGGCAGTAATATCCATGCTTGAGATGATGGAACTAAAGAATGTTCATCTTTCTCCTTTCACTTGTAAATAATCAGGGGTCGATTCTCCACATGGAGAGTGATTTCCCTCTCACAGCAATTTATGTTGGATCTATATAAGGAAAGCCAATCCATGCCAAGAATTGAATAAAATTCCAATACAGGGAGTATGGAGAGGTTCTCCGGGAAGTTTAATCCACAGATTATGATAGGGTAGGAGTTATATTCATGGGATGCAATGATTTCTCCATTTTCCATACTCACCGACATCTTCACTTCCATGATTTGTGGTGGTGCTGGGATTGTTCTACTAAACTTTAGATATATAAAAGAATGCATAGAACCTGAATCAAAAATTATGTTCGCTATTCTTGAATGAATAACTAGTATACCTGTCACAACTTTGTTGTTGAGGTTCACTTTAGTAGTAGTGATGGAAAAAGCTCTCCCTTTCTGCCTTGGAGGTTATTGGTTGCCTCCGAAAACCCTTGACATAGGGAACTACTTTGCAAGATTCCCTATTTCTTAGTAGTTTTAGCAATGAACCATGCGTTGAGGTTTGAATGGATCATTTCTCTCCTCAGTTATAGATGTGGGTATTTCTTGCCGACAGTTAATAGCTAGGTTCCCTTCTCTTCCACACCTAAATCATTTTCTCATCCCCTTCAAGCAGTTTCTGGGGTGCTTCTTTCCGCACCTTTGGCAAGTGGGGTGATGGATCTTCTTAGCACCATTGGATTTATCCATAGGACCACTAGCATTGAAGTCCACCTTACGCTTCTTATCCCTATGATACCCCTGAGATTATCCGATCTTCATTTCGACCTTGAGGGAACATCACACAATTTCCTCATAGCTGTTGAAGTCACAGATCGCTAGCGCTTTCAACAGGCTAGGTTTCAGCCCACCAAAGAAGTGGTCAACCTTTCATTCAGGGGTAATGACAAAGTCGGAGGCGTATCATGCAACCCTTGTGAAGTTATCCTTGTATGATCTAATAGATTTATCGTCTTTTTTCTTGAGGGAAAGGAAGTCCCTTTCCATCTTAAGCCGGAGGGAGCGCGATTTTTTTTATAAAAAAACATCTTCTAGAAATCCTTCCATGTCAACGCCTCAATCTCCTCCTTAGGATTAGTATTTTTTATCAATGTTCACCATTTATTAGATTCACCCTCCATATGATAAGCAGCCATAAGAACCTTCTCCTGTTTAGAACATTGAAGGATGGAGAAGATCTTTTCAATGGAGTTGATACATTATTCAGTGATTGAGGGATCAGATGATCCATTAAAAGTAGGAGGCATTTGTCTCATGAAGCTCTCGATAGCGACTTGTTCTTTCTTGGGGGGGGGGGAGGGGTTGAACATTCCTCTTGACCCATGTTTCTATTCAAATATTGAGTTATCTGAGAGAGAACCATGACAAAGTTCATGATTCCCGCTCCCATTGGATTGGGAATCTCATTAGTACAGTCATCACATTGATCTTCACATCAGTTGTTAGCCCGAGTCCTCCTATTACCGGCCATTGGCTGGAATAAAAGGAAAGTTAGTGGTAACACATAAAGGGTAATCTAAGGAAAAAACTGATTACTTATAAATAAATTTTAGTTCCCTAACATATAAATCTATTGGCTTCAGTCTATGTTATCCATGATCTACTTTCTAACATATATTCTTATGGCATTTTATTGTCCCTTAATAATGGTTCATACTAAGATTGTGAATTTACCAAATCATATCCCCTAAGATTGTCATAACCAAGAGTTTAGAAAGGCCTGTTTTTGTGCACTAGTTCCCGTTTGAGTCTAGATCAAAGTCGTGTTTTCGGGTTTTACCCCTACGATACATCTGTGCCAGAGCCTCCTCTACCTGCTCATATCTAGACATGGATGTATTTTCTTGATAAACCACTTACTCAATACTCACCAAAACTTAGGGATGTTTTTATTATACTTATTCTTGTCTCTAAGGCTTTACTAGGATTTTCTAATCCTAATCCCAAAAATAACTAAACCTTCCTCTGATACCAACTATGACAACCCTACTTTTTATTACACAATTAAACATAATTTATTACATAAACTTCACTTGATACAACATAAAAGATTGATAGGTATAGTGTATTTAGGGCTTATTATCATTACATAACAACTTAAAACAATAAATTCAACATCTTTATTGAAAACTTCATTTACATGACCACTACATTCCCTCGTACTTAGCATTGCATGGGATAACCTGAGGACATGCATAAAAAAAGGGTGATATATAAAGCCCAATAAGGGAATAATCATGGAATAACATGAGGAATACAATTCATGTTATAAAATAGGCATATCAATAGATAAAAATAGATGTATAAACATAAAGGCATGATAAATCATGACAATCATAACATGGAAATGTGGAAACAACACTTATCATGGAATTAGCATGAGCTAAGGCTCATTGCACATGGAGCATGAGTAAACCCTCATTGCACATGAAGCACGAGTAAACCCTCGCTGCAATTGAATTATAATGAGTAAAAACCCACTACAGATGATGTATCATGATACTATACTTTATCCAATGCATTGGAGCGCTATCAGGGCACACCCTTCTTAAACATTTCATTTCATGCATAAGTGGGCCACATGGATCATAAAACATTGAATCATTCAACATAATATTTTATTACACAATAAATGAATGTGGAATACATACATGAAATTCTTTAAACAATAAGTAAATTTGAATAAAGGTGAAAACCCTTGATAGAGAAATGAGCATGGTATTCACTACATAATGACTTTGGCTTAGAAAATCGCGATGCAATTTCGGCAGCATAACGACATGACATAAGAAGTCATAAAAATGGTTGATGAGAGAGAAAGGGGTGTCTCATCATATTTACATGACATGGAAAGTAATCCGGTCATATATATACATGTCCCAACAAATGCAATTGAATTTAGATTCATGATACAAAATAATTTCTTGAATGTAAATGAGGAGAGAGAAATTCTTTTCAGAATTTTGGCATAGTAACGAGCGTACATGGGTGGAATCTAATGAGAGATAAAGGGGTCTACAATGCTTAAAACATAAATAGGAAAGTATGGGAGAGGTGAGAAACCATACCCCAACATTTATAATTGAAATTAAAAGGGCATAACAATTTAAAGAATATTGGACAAAAATGAGAAAGGAAGAAAAACCCTTACTTGGAAGTGTGCTTCCAAAGGCTTGAGAGAGGATTGATAGAGGCTTCTTGGGAGCTTGTGGAACCTTGAGAGGATTCTAGAGAGAGGATGGAAGAGGTTGGATGAACTCCAAAGGCTTTTAGTGTAACACCCTGAGCTTCCATGATACGCTTCTCATTCAATAATGCAATAGCTTGCATTGTACGCAACTTCGAGTTCTAAAACACCGTGACTAATCAAAGTAGCCGTTATGAATAGTAATAACCTCTTTTTAAAATTATAGAAATTTTATATTTCAAAATGGACTTCATTTTTGGATTCGGAATATCGAAATTAGCCTATGTTGAATTTTTGGTATTTTTCTGAGAACTTCCATTGAATAGTGAAAAATACTTAAAAACAACTTTTTTAATCAAAATAATTTATAGTGATAAATTATACTATTGAGTGGTTTTATATTATAATTAGAATATATTTTGACCATTTTATCCAATGGTGGTCATTATAATTAACTTAACATTGAAATTGGGCATGAACAATTGTCAATCTTTTGATATAAATTGTTTCTTAAAAACAAGCTATTTGTTGTGACAGCGGGAATTAATTATAAAATTAATTAATGCAACTTATATGTTTGGAATTTTTTAAAATATAAATCATTTTTGAATTCGGAATATCAATTATAGCTTAGGGTGAAATTTTGGCATTGTTCTGAAAAACTTCAATTTTTGATGAATAGTGAAACCACTAAGTGATAGTTAAATAACTGATTTTTCGTTTAAATGAAATATTACCACTTCTGTGATTTGATTTTCAAAAATCCGACATACATGGTTGTCATTAAGAAGTAAAATGTGGTTCAATGAGATTAAAATAATTTTTGGTGAATAGTAACTTTTAAGTTCTTAATAGCGATTAGAGGTAATTAGTGTAGTTTAAGGTAAAAATAATGTTTTAATAATATGAGATGAGCTTGACACATGTCCTAACCTCATTGGATGTGTCATGGCCGACCAATACAATCCATGGGTCAACTTGGGGACCCCATGGATCCACTTTAGTTGGAAAATGACATAAATACCTTTTATTTAATGTTAAAGTAAAAAATGACACAAACATGAAATGTTTTACTAAAGCAATTTTTACATGGGGTTATACAAGTCATATTTTTGACTATAAATAGTCATTGGAAATCTAAAAAGATTTCCTACATCATAGTATTTTTTTTTATAATTTTTAGACATTAAATAAATTAAATTATTTATGACATCATGATGATGCAGCGATGACCTCATTATTTAAAAATTTAAATAAAATGGAATGATAATGTAATATATAAGACCTACACATGTCCAAAACCTATTGGATGAGTAGATTTCGAACCCTTATCACCTTATCCACGAAGTATATAAGTGTGGGACCTTTAGAATCCGAAAAGCATTGTATAATAATGTAAAATTTCCTTACTTTCCAAGAGTGCCCCTCCTCTCCACTTATAAAAGGCCCCCACCTCTCCCACCTCATTCACACTTTCAAGCAATTTGGCTCGGCCAACCTCTGCCCAAATACTCTCCCAACTTCCCCCTATTAATCCTAGAATCCTAACATTGGGCAGAACTCTTCCCAAGGAAGCCTTTGCCTCAAATCAAAAAGAGTTACCCGATTTTTAGGTAATGTCTTCTCTAATGTTGTTTTGTTTTATTTAGCTTCTCCAACCCCTTAAACTCTTTTTATTCCTTTCTTTTGTAACAACACCAGTATCTTCAATATACTAGGATTCTGTTATGATAAGTATTTGGTTTACACTTACACACACCTACATCTAATGGTTAAAGAACATACTGTTTCTGTGGATGGGGAATTTTTGCCTCACGAAACGATGATTGTTCAACACTCATATAACACCTATAATGGTGGAAATTATGATGAAACTATTTTTATATATGATATATATTATGTTTTTTTTCCTTATGATTTTGTATTTTTCATTTATGGCATACCTTTATGGTTTCCATTATGGGTAAACGCGATATTTTCATTTTAGGATGTGCGGACTACCGCCCCCTCAAAGTGATTTGAATCGTTAATGCCATATGTGGGATGTATAAAGGATGGAGTAAATGGTATTATACACTATATTATACTGGAATTATATTATACATTTATATCATTATGATTTCATTCCATTAAATACGAAATAGAAATGAAAGTAGCGTTCATACGTACGTACGACTTACCGTCTCCATGAACGGTGCATTTCATTTCTTACCTCTAAATGTTACGTAATATTATAAATGAATGTATATACTGTATATATATGATATATATGATATCTAAATCATTAATATAATTCTGGATATAATGGATATTTTACCACATGAAAAACTTGTAATTATAAGAAGTTTATTGTTGACTCAAGTACCAAAGATCGACAAAACGACCGTTATTAACTTAAATAATTACATAATGTTCATAACATTGTAATAAGTTATATAAAAAGGATAATGAAATTGAAAATGGTTCTTAATAAGGTAGATATTAACTCTATTTTATTATTCAGTAGGTTAAAGAACGGTTGAGTCAAGTCGGACACGAGGTAAGGGAATTTCTTAACCCAATTTCCATTCTTTGGGTTAATCTCCTACATTCAAATTATGTCATGATATTATTATTTACTATCTTGTATTTTTACTTTCTTTATGTGTACCTATAGTGAATACACATAATATATCTATTTTATTTTAAAAATGATTTTTTTAAGGACTTCGTCTCAATCTCCTTTCATTGAGGCATATTTGGTTTTATACACAACTTTCTTTTATACGGTGTATAAACCCCTTTGACTTTTAAGTTTATTCAAAAGGAATATTTTTATATGAAGCGTTTTACTAAATGAAAAAAAGGGAATGTTTTTCTTTCCGTACATATGCGGCGACAATGACTTCTCCGCCACCGTGACCATTATTTGAGTTTCGGCCTCCTCTACAAGCCATCATTTTTTTTAATGAAAAATAAATACAAAGTTTTAACTTTCTTTTATTTTGGTATTGAAAATGGTTTTTAAAGAGTTTTTATTATATCAATGTGTTGTATTGATATCTTTTGATTGAAATGTGGAAACGTTATGTTTCCTTTATGCATGTTTTATGTGATACGATTATGTTATGGTTTATGATATGTTTAAACCTTTTCATATGAGGAATGCATTGGACTTAATAAGTGATAGGTGGAGCCCGCTATAGCTCCTCGATGCATCGGTAGGTCTCATGAGACAACTAGACGTGGAATTGGCCGAGGCCCTTTCCCAATTTGATTTATGGTTTTGGCCGAGGCCTTAATCATTTTAGACGTCTTGGATGAGGCCTTGACAAAATGTTTCAGAATGTCTGGCATTATGCATTCCATCATTATGAAAGTGGTTATTAATATTGCATGTGATTATTCGACCAGTAGAATATCCATGTGAAGAAGTAAATGACATTATCTCATTTTACTTTGGCCATATTATGTTTATGTTCAAGTTTAAAAGGCTTTTGTTTTAGTTATACATTGCCTTAAATGTTTATGTTTATTTATGAAAGCTTCCGCAATATTGTTATCCTTACTGAGCATATGAGCTCACCCCTTTCAATGTTTTAATATTTTTTCTAGGATGTGAAGAAGTATTTTAGGAATGACCTGCAGGGATAGTCAGAAGAGGATATGAGTGTGGAATATGAAGACTTTGTTATTGTATTTTTTCACCTTATGTTGTAATGTAACATTTTTGAATGTATCTAGTGTTTCCAAGGCTACTAAACTAATCGGTCTTTTGAGACTTGATCTTTTGTGATCATGCCAATGTTACGAAGTAATGCACCGACTCTGGGTAGCTGGGGTCGGGGTGTTAAAGTTGGTATCAGAGGCAGTTTAATACTGACCTTGGAAGCTAGATTTAGATAAACTCTGATTAGAGAACATAGCCCAAAGATAGACTTTGAGGATTAGTATAGAAGAAATTCCTAGAATTTTGGTATTGTAGAGATGTTGTGAGTTTTCCGAGCAATACATCCCTGTCTGGATACGAGCAGGTAGAGGCGGATCTGGCACAGATGTACCTAGGGGTAAAACCCGAAAACACCGCTTTGAGCTAGACTCGAACGGGAACTAGTGCACGACAACGGGCCTTACTGCACTCTTGGTTACGACACTCCTGGGGGATATGCTTAGGATAATTCTAATTTTCTTTACAAACCACTATGAAGGGTTATGATTATATACTTCCTCAAAGAATACATTCCTTTTTATGATTATGGATTATATCCATAAATAGTTCAATTTATGTAAAGTGTTTTACAAATATGGAATTATGTATTTTAATTCATAAACTAATCTAGTTTATGCCATTGTTTAGAAATGGCGCCTAGTGGAAGGAATGGAAACCGTATCAATGCACGCACTCCGTGTAGGGATTTCCCTCCTGCTCAAGATAATTATTGTGGATCTGGAGATACAACTGGTGCTGATCAACTTATTACCATACTAGGACAACTCACTCAGGTTATGAATAATAACCTTACTCGTATGGAGCACCCTGATCCGCAACGTGGAGGATCAATATTAGACCGCTTCATGAGGCAACAACCGCCAACTTTTAATGGGGGTACAAGTCCATTAGTAGCTGAGCAATGGATAAACTCCTTAGAGAAAATATTCCATGCCTTGGGGAGTAGTGAAAGGGAGAAGGTTATTATGGCAGTTTACCGCCTCACTGGAGATGCTGATCAATGGTGGTCATTGATTCAAAACACAAAGGAAGATGATGACATATCGAATATGGAATGGAGGGAGTTCAAAGATCTTTTCTTAGAAAAATACTTTCCTCATGACCATAGAGCAGATATGGAAAGGCAATTTCTGAGTCTGAAACAAAAGGAGGATGAGAATGTCGCAAAGTATGAGGCCAAATTTACAAGGTTAGCGAGGTATGCTACAGATTATATACATAACCCAAGAGGTATGATTGATCATTTATTTGATGGGGTAAAACCATTTCTCTATCGAGCTTTAGTATCACAATCGTTCTCAACATACGAATATATTGTCTCATGTGCTATCAAGACAGAAAAGGAATTCTCTAAGTCTTATGACAACAAAGTAAAGTAAGAGAATAAGAGAATGGTGGAACAAGAGATAGATAAAGGGAAAAAGATAAAGAAGGATTTTCCATTATGTGATAATTATGTGAAGAATCACCCTGGTACTTTCCTAAAAGGAATGGGAGTTTGTTATAAATGTGGAGAAAAAGGTCACCAGGCGCGTGATTGCAAGGGAAAGAAAGAGGCTATCAATGTTGAATGCTACAATTGTAGGGAAATGGGGCATTATGCAAATGAATTTCCTAAGCTTCAGGGAAACTTACCTCAGAAAAGGCCAAGGGATCAAGGACAATCTTATGCTGTTACTATAGTTGAAGCAGAATAACTAATGTATTGGTGCTTTTGGACTCATGGATTATATTCTGGTTATTAGAATAATGTGATATATATATAAGGATTGTACTGCAGTACTTGTTGATTTCAGTAAGGTTTTAATATGATGAAGGTAATTATATTTTTAGTATGTGACAATAAGAGAAACTTTACCTTGTTTGAGGAATCTGATGTTACAATTGATTTTGGAATTTAGAGACCTT
Organism: Viscum album; assembly: GCA_963277665.1. Classification (NCBI taxonomy): domain Eukaryota; kingdom Viridiplantae; phylum Streptophyta; class Magnoliopsida; order Santalales; family Viscaceae; genus Viscum; species Viscum album. The sequence goes on from OY728166.1 coordinate 209,762,467, forward strand.
TTAGAGAAAGTCTGGATGGAGGTATTTTGGATAACTATAAAGGTTGGAATGGATTATGTTGATCTTTGGATAGTATTGTTTAAGGTTAAAACATTTCTGAATATTATTTTTGGAATTTTATAATACTATAGTTTTAGGAAAAGGACAACCTACAGGGTGAGGCATAACCGTCACGTCGGACAAAGCTGCAGGAATCGAACCCACAACCATAGTGCGACAGGCCTTTATTTCCTACCACTAGCCTACAGGAAGTCCCTGGTTATTACAAAATAATTTTACTAATCTAAATTGTATGTGTTAACATTTGGAACCTTATACAATTAGGATAAGTATAATATTTTTGGGTTCTATTATCTTTTTGAGTGAAAGATGAGTTAAAGGTTGAAACTCTAATTATCAAGCATAAATATATATATACCTATCTCTTATTCAATGAATAAATTAATTCTTAAACTTTAGTAAAGGGATATTAAAACAAAAAAATGTGTTATCCTAATACCTTATGTCTTGTTGAACTGGTGATATTTTAAATCAACATAGATTGAAGGCTTTGAGGCCCTCAATTTGACAGTTGATTGTGATTGATGACCTCAATCACTCCCTACAAATATTTACGTTTTCCCTCCAATTATATGTCTCTAATTGCCACCAATGTTCTCCTAATCGAGATCATAATTGGGTGGTGACTTTTTCATTTCCCTTTCCCTATTATTAAGGCTAAATTTTATTAATCTTATTTCTGATGTCGGTTTTCCACAAAGGTATTTTCTATTTTCAACCTTTTATTTTCAAATAAAAATTTCAAATTGCGAGGACGCAATTTATTGAAGGAGGGGAGAATGTAACACCCCGAGCTTCCATGATACGCTTCTCATTCAATAATGCAATAGCTTGCATTGTACGCAAATTCGAGTTCTAAAACACCGTGACTAATCAAAGTAGCCGTTATGAATAGTAATAACCTCTTTTTAAAATTATAGAAATTTTATATTTCAAAATGGACTTAATTTTTTGATTTGGAATATCGAAATTAGCCTATGTTGAATTTTTGGTATTTTTCTGAGAACTTCCATTGAATAGTGAAAAATACTTAAAAACAACTTTTTTAATCAAAATAATTTATAGTGATAAATTATACTATTGAGTGGTTTTAGAGTATAATTAGAATATATTTTGACCATTTTATCCAATTGTGGTCATTATAATTAACTTAACATTGAAATTGGGCATGAACAATTGTCAGTCTTTTGATATAAATTGTTTCTTAAAAACACGCTATTTGTTGTAACAGCGGGAATTAATTATAAAATTAATTAATGCAACTTATATATTTGGAATTTTGTAAAATAGAAATCATTTTTGAATTCAGAATATCAATTATAGCTTAGGGTGAAATTTTGGCATTGTTCTGAAAAACTTCAATTTTTGATGAATAGTGAAACCACTAAGTGATAGTTAAATAACTAATTTTTCGTTTAAATGAAATATTACCACTTCTGTGATTTTATTTTAAAAAATCCAAAATACATGGTTGTCATTAAGAAGTAAAATGTGGTTCAATGAGATTAAAATAATTTTTGGTGAATAGTAACTTTTAAGTTCTTAATCGCGATTAGAGGTAATTAGTGTAGTTTAAGGTAAAAATAATGTTTTAATAATATGAGATGAGCTTGAAACATGTCCTAACCTCATTGGATGTGTCATGGCCGACCAATACAATCAATGTGTCAACTTGGGGACCCCATGGAGCCAGTTTAGTTGGAAAATGACATAAATACCTTTTATTTAATGTTAAAGTAAAAAATGACACAAACATGAAATGTTTTACTAAAAAAATTTTTACATGGGGTTATACAAGTCATATTTTTTACTATAAATAATAATTGGAAAGATAAAAAGATTTCCTACATCATAGTATTTTTTTATAATTTTTAGAAATTAAATAAATTAAATTATTTATGACATCATGATGATGCAGCGATGACCTCATTATTTAACAATTTAAATAAAATGGAATGATAATGTAATATCTAAGACCTACACATGTCCAAAACCTATTGGATGAGTAGATTGCGAACCCTTATCACCTTATCCACGAATTATATAAGTTTGGGACCTTTATAATCCAAAAATCATTGTATAATAATGTAAAATTTCCTTACTTTCCAAGAGTGCCCCTCCTCTCCATTTATAAAAGGCCCCCACCTCTCCCACCTCATTCACACTTTCAAGACATTTGGCTCATCCAACCTCTGCCCAAATACTCTCCCAACTTCCCCCTCTTACTCATAGAAGCCTCACATTGGGCAGAACTCTTCCCAAGGAAGCCTTTGTCTCAAATCAAAAAGAGTTACCCGATTTTTAGGTAATGTCTTCTCTAATGTTGTTTTATTTTATTTAGCTTCTCCAACCCCTTAAACTCTTTTTATTCCTTTATTTTGTAACAACAACAGTATCTTAAATATACTAGGATGATGTTATGATAATTATTTGGTTTACACTTACACACACCAACATCTAATGGTTAAAGAACATACTGTTTCTGTGGATGGCGAATTTTTGCCTCACGAAACAATGATTGTTAAACACTCATATAACACCTCTAATGGTGGCCATTATGATGCCACTATTTTTATATATGATATATATTATGTTTTTGTTTTCCTTATAATTTTTTATTTTTCATTTATGGCATACCTTTATGGTTTCCATTATGGGTAAACGCGATATTTTCATTTTAGGAAGTGCGGACTACCGCCCCCTCAAAGTGATTTGAATCGTTAATGCCATATGTGGGATGTATAAAGGATGGAGTAAATGGTATTATACACTATATTATACTGGAATTATATTATACATTTATATCATTATGATTTCATTCCATTAAATACGAAATAGAAATGAAAGTAGCGTTCATGCGTACGTACGGCTTACCGTCTCCATGAACGGTGCATTTCATTTCTTACCTCTAAATGTTACGTAATATTATAAATGAATGTATATACTGTATATATATGATATATATGATATCTAAATCATTAATATAATTCTGGATATAATGGATATTTCACCACATGAAAAACTTGTAATTATAAGAAGTTTATTGTTGACTCAAGTACCAAAGATCGACAAAACGACCGTTATTAACTTAAATAATTACATAATGTTCATAACATTGTAATAAGTGATATAAAAAGGATAATGAAATTGAAAATGGTTCTTAATAAGGTAGATATTAACTCTAGTTTATTATTCAGGAGGTTAAAGAACGGTTGAGTCAAGTCGGACACGAGGTAAGGGAATTTCTTAACCCAATTTCCATTCTTTGGGTTAATCTCCTACTTTCAAATTATGTCATGATATTATTATGTACTATCTTGTATTTTAACTTTCTTTATGTGTAACTATAGTGAATACACATAATAGATCTATTTTATTTTAAAAATGATTTTTTTAAGGACTTCGTCTCAATCTTCTTTCATTGAGGCATATTTGGTTTTATACACAACTTTCTTTTATACGGTATATAAACCCCTTTGACTTTTACGTTTATTCAAAATGAATCTTTTTATATGAAGCGTTTTACTAAACAACAAAAAGGGAATGTTTTTCTTTCCGTACATATGCGGCGACAACGACTTCTCCACCGCCGTGACCATTATTTGAGTTTTGGCTTCCTCTACAAGCCATCATTTTTTTTAATGAAAAATAAATAAAAAGTTTTAACTTTCTTTTATTTTGGTATTGAAAATGGTTTTTAAAGAGTTTTTATTATATCAATGTGTTGTATTGATATCTTGTGATTGAAATTTGGAAATTTTATGTTTCCTTTATGCATGTTTTATGTGATACGATTATGTTATGGTTTATGATATGTTTAAACCTATTCATATGAGGAATGCATTGGACATAATAAGTGACGGGTGGAGCCCGATATAGCTCCTCGATGCATCGGTAGGTCTTATGAGAAAACTAGACGTGGAATTGGCCGAGGCCCTTTCCCAATTTGATTTATGGTTTTGGCCGAGGCCTTAATCATTTTAGACGTCTTGGCCGAGGCCTTGACAAAATGTTTCAGAATGTCTGGCATTATGCATTCCATCATTATGAAAGTGGTTATTAATATTGCATGTGATTATTCGACCAGTAGAATATCCATGTGAAGAAGTAAATGTCATTATCTCATTTTACTTTTGCCATATTATGTTGGTGTTCAAGTTTAAAAGGCTTTTGTTTTAGTTATACATTGCCTTAAATGTTTATGTTTATTTATGAAAGCTTCCGCAATATTGTTATCCTTACTGAGCATCTGAGCTCACCCCTTTCAATGTTTTAATATTTTCCAGGATGTGAAGAAGTATTTTAGGAATGACCTACAGGGATAGTCAGAAGAGGATATGAGTGTGGACTATAAAGACTTTGTTATTGTAGTTTTTCACCTTATGTTGTAATGTAACATTTATGAATGTATCTAGTGTTTCCAAGGCTACTAAACTAATCGGTCTTTCGAGACTTGATCTTTTGTGATCATGCCAATGTTATGAAGTAATGCACCGACTCTGGGTAGCTGGGGTTGGGGCGTTACATTGAGTGAGGAGGAAGTGGGAGCTTGGGTGGATTTATATAGGAAATGTGAGGGAATTATTTATTATTTAGGTTTGGGACACCTCATATTAAACTAATCCAAACCACAAACCAGCCCATGGTATTTTCCCATGGTTTTTGGAAAAGGGAAGTGGAAAAAAATATTTTATAATGGAAAAGTCTGAAATTCTTAAAATAATGGGGTTGCTTATGTGGAGGTGAGTCACACTCTCAAGGAAAACAATTAAAAAAGACAAAATGTTTAATAAATCTTGAAGGGTCCACTAAAGCTTTGTAAAATAAATCAAAAAAACCCAAAATCACATTATTTTAATGTTAAAACATATATTTTCAAAACATAAATTTTATAGTTTTTTATTACATCACTATTGGGTCATTATGATGTCATAAACACATTATATATTTAAATAGTATTTAATTTTTACCCAAAAATTTGACTGTCTCAAAAAATTATGAAAAATTAACCATTGGATAATTTATACATTCTGATTCCATAAATAATATTAATTTTATATAAATAATTTTCTAAATATGTTAATTTTCACTTTTAAAATAAAAACTAACATTTATAAAAAATTCATGGCTTTTGAAAAAAATGGCTTTCAAACCTTAATAAAAATTACAATTGCATTCATAAAATTAAAAGATTATTTATATTTAATAAAAATTAATTTAATAATGATAATAATATTTTATTAAAATATTATTTAATTAAAAAATCCATTAATTAATCAAAATATATTTCTTAGTTGAACATTAACTAAAAATACTATTTGTGCTTTAAAAACTATTTACAAGGTAACAATAATAAAATGAAAGTATATTAATTATTATATACAAAAGTAATATACATAACCATATTACTAGGGTCTTGTTACATAACCTGTTATAACACCCGCATAAGGCCAAAGAGTAATGTGTGCGATGGTGACAAATTCTTGGGGTGACTCGGATAATATTACTCGGGTGGTAATCTCTATCAACTTCCACTTCTCTCATAAGTGGTCCCGCTCGAGCTTGACATATTCAAGTTCTGCTTGGGCTTGGTCAAAAGAGAAGACCAAAGACACAACCTCCTTTCTGAGCTCTGACAAATGGGATTCATATGGGGAATGTCTACTGGATGAGGCCATCTCTTCCTTTTTCTGAGTAAATTGGATTTGTTATAGCCCTATATTTATACTAATCATGTGATCACTGTTCAACATCTATATTAGCAACGGTCACAATTCTTAACCGTATTTTAAAATACAAAAACATAAAACCAAAGAAGTTGACATTTTATATAAAAATTTTAAATAAAGAGACATTTAATTAGATCAAGAGGGATTTATATTAATGAAATTTTGGGTCGTTACATCCTATACACAGTAAACACGACTTACGTATCAAAACATATAAAGGTAAATTAATCAATTAACACCAAAAACAATGATACTACTGAAATATCATTAACAAAGCAATATTAGAAGATCATATATGATATCAAATTTATGTATTTGGTTCTTGTATAATTTAATAACAATTATTTAACCATTATACATGAGGTTAACCTACCCTATACTAAAGAAAATTAAAAGGTAAGTGGTTTTGATCTCACTTTTATTCCTGTGAGATTCATGCTATATTTACCACTATTACCTTTTGTGTGGTGTTTGTAATTCCCATGATTGTATTATTTGTGTCTTATACTTTAATTTATGGGTATTTACATCATCATTTTATTATCCTTATTTCATAGGGTGTATGTTTAATAAGTTACCAAATCAGTAAGGGAATTTAAAATTTCAATTTCCACTCAATCAGTTTTACGCAAACTTCATTGATTATTTTACTCCAAGATTATGTGTGAAATAACTATTTATTTACTTATTTAGTAATTTCCAATACCCTTTGTGTGGATATAATTTTGATACACATAATAACTCCATTGATAAATTCTCAATTCATCGACATGAACTTGATAAGAGTAATTTTAACTCAATTTCTATTCATTGAGTTAAACCTCCACGTCATTGGTGTTGTTTTTACAAGAATATGTGTGAATGTCCTCTGATTAATTTACACTGAATATTCAATCATATTGAGTGTATTTTTATTTGTAACACATAATTATGGCATTGATTTATCCTTAACTTAAGGATACAGTCTTTATAATGGATTTCATCTCAACTTACATTCCATTGAGACTTCTTTGTTGTTATACACCTATTCACTTTTATATGGTGTATATACTGTACTTTGACATATTATATCATGAATACCTTTATTCTCATGATATTATAAAGTTTTTATTACCTAAATTATTTGTATTCAAGCATCTCTCATTTGGTTAGTAACTCTAACTAAAATATCATTTTAAATGTTTTAAAGATTCATTCTAAATATTTCTCATTAATGTCCATGTTTTAAAAATGATTTTAAGGATTTATTTATATGGAAATTAATGTTTTAAAATTAAAGTTCCTTTTAAAAATTTTAAAATGGTATGGGATACTTTGATTCAAAAATCTATTTTAAACGGCTTCTTGATAAATAGTGATACTTTTAAAAGTTTTCAAGAAAAAGGGAGATATTTATCTCAAATAGTTTTGATAATTATTTTCATCTATGTCTATATCCTTAATTATTCTTAATTGAGGTTAATTTATTATAATACAATCTTCAATATTGTATTGAAGGAGTTATGATGGACTGTGGATGTTCTATTTTTATACCATTCATGGTTTGTGGTTAAAATATTGACATTTCGTATGCTAATTTTAATACGAATGTTTATATTATGTTTCAACGTTTTCATATGTGGAATGCATTGGACTTAGTAAGTGACGGGTGGAGCCCACTATAGATCCTCGATGCATTAGTAGGTCTCATGAGACAAAATAGTGTCTTGGCACAAGGCCTTGAAAAAATCTTTTTTGTAATATTGGCACTATACCTTGACTATGTGGTTATGATTTCCGAAATTATTCATTCCATCATTATGAAATTGGATATTGATATTTCATGTGATTATTAAACTAGTAGAATATCTTTGTGAATAATTAAATGGAATTATTCGATTTATCTTTTCCATATTATTTTGAAGTTTATGTTTAAAAGGCTTGTGTTTTAGTCTTATACATTACTTTAAATGTTTATGATTATTTATGATAGTTCCCTCTACATTGTTATCCTTACTGAGAATCTGAGCTCACCCATTTCTTATGTTTTCTTTTACCAGGATTTGAAGAAGTATATTGTGTTTAACCTACAGGGATTAGCCAACAGATATGAGTGTGTTAAAAAGGGGTACAATGTTGTTTTTATTTATTTCATGATGTAATGTAAAATTTATGTATGCATCTAGTACTTACAATGCTACTAAACTAATCAGTCTTTCAAGACATGATCTCTTGACATCATTCCAATGTTATGTAATAATGCATCGACTCTAGGTAACTAGGGTCGAGGCGTTACAATGAAATAATTTACCCATATAATATTACTTTAATATTTTTAAAACCATTTTCTTGATTTTGTTACTACTTGAACAATCACTTTTTCGGCATTGCGTAATAATTTAAGAAAATTATTCCATCACTAAAAATTAACAATAAATTACCATAATAAAAAAATTAATTCATATTTAAATTAACCATTTAGAATAAAACATAACCTCTTTTTATCCTTATGAAACAATATTAGAGGTATTAAAATAGAATGAAATTTTGTTTTTATTCTTTACTTAAAATCATATTAATGTCATTATCAAAGGAAAGTGAAAATAAATTTCGAAATTTTCAAATTAAGGATGTTTATGGTTGAAAAAAATCAATCAATTAAATAAATTAATGTTTTTGGGTGATTTTAAAGTCTTATCCCATATTTTTAATCTTGTTTTACTCATTTTACCCTTATGATGGTGACAACATTTTTACTGAGTTTACTATAGACAATGACAAAAAATAAGAGAGAAATATTTATAAAATTTGAAAATTATGATTCCTAATATAAAATCCATTTTATAAAATTCAATTTATATAAGTGTAATAAACTAATTTTAAAATAAACTGAAAAAATGTGCTGAAAACAGTTTTCTAGAGAAATGCATTTTATGTATAGAAATGTTTCTATATAAAAATTATGCATGTTAGGAACTGGATTTTCCTAGATCCTTCATCTACCATTCTCGAGTGTCGAGGGATTTTGGTGACATTTTTCTAATAGTTTCAAAGTTTTTGGATAATTTAATAATAAATAATTTTATATTATTGAGTTCCAATTCAAATTTATGATTTTGAAAATATGGAAAATATTACGCATTGATTTTAAATATTTTTTTCACAAAGAAATAGTATTACTTATCAGTTATATTTTTTTATGCATTGTTTGAAAATATTATGGTTTTATTAATTATGATTCATATCATTTATATTTTCACATGTATTGGGTTTTATACAAGTAAATTATCTTGCACATATAAAATATATTGTGCAACATATATATTTTTATATATAAACTTATGTTTTAATACGCTATGGAATGTTTTTTTCATAAAACATGTATATATATACATTTGTATATGTGTATATATAAAATGGTTATATATATATATATACATATTGTTTTCTATATATTTATATATATTTTTTCAAGTTTGAATGAGAAAAAAATGTGTATTCTTAAATATATGTATATGAATATATATGGTGAAAAAAATGATGATTTATGTTTTTTAAAGGTATGAAATATGTCAACATAGTTTTCTTATTTTACAACTAGAAAATTTATGAGATTTAAATGTGTGGTCATTAAATAGAAGAGTGAGAAATTTTAAATTAAATGTGATAATTATGAATGGTAGGTGTGTGTAGAAGTTATGATTTTAATGAGAGAAAAATATGTAAATTAATTGATTGGAGAGAGATAATCATTAAAATGAAACAGAATAAAGGGGTTCACTTAAGTTATAATATAACAATTATTAATTTTATTATGCATATATATATATATATGTATCTATTTTTTTAATTTTCTATGCATATATGAGTGTGTATATTGTTATATAAATATATATATCAATATATATATGGTTTTGTGTATAATATATATATACATATATATATCATGATTTGGATTAAAGAAAAAAACATAAAAGTAATGAATGGATTTATATGAAAACATGTGAGATTATATTTGAGAGAGAAACTTTCTTTTTAAAGAAAAAATACCAAAATGTTTATAGATTAACCTATTTAGGTTTTGTTGGTTCCATTGTTTCCTAACGAGTATATTAGTATTCTTCTTTTACATGTGCATGAGATAATTTAGTTTTTCTACTGAGTATAATTGTATTTTCACCCTACATATATAAAATTGGTTTCAGGTTTTCTAGGAGTACTTTTTGGGTCGTACTAGAAATTACTAGCTTAGACCTTTAGATTTGTTATTTTATTTCTACCTTACCTTTTATTCTATGACTTTCATTTAGATATTTTTATCAATATTTTTTTTATTTATATATGAATGTGGGATGGTTGTGGTATATTTTTTATATTATTTCCTGAACTTTCTTATGGATGATTCATCTTATCTCTCAATCCTGTATTATTATTGAGGGTAATTGCTCCCATTTCATTATATTTTTGTACCCTTAGTGCTAGTTGTCAACCCATGGCCTACTGGAGGTGGGACTCGGGGGTCATTATCTCTCTCCCCTCATTGAGGTATATTTGGAGGGACAAGGGTGATGAAAGAGTGGTATCATAGGTATGGTTGAGGGATAAGATAGAATTTGGAGTTAGGCACAGTGAGGATTTCATGGGTTGGTAAGGAAATGGTGACTTATAATCTTGGTGTGTGACATAGGCTAGGTAAGAGTTTATAGGACACAATATTTTAGGGCCCTCCATGATCTTATGTAAGAGAACCTACCAAATGAACAAGTGATGTGAAACCAATTGTAGGGTAGAGACCTAGGAGAGGTACATATATCATGATTGATTGCAATTGTGATTGAATGAGGGGATTTTGTGAATTTAAGAAATTTAATTAAATAAAACATGTAATTTTACGTGTGTTTATCTGAACTTTTCCATGGTATAATGGCTGTCGAAATGTTATTATTTGATTAATTAATTGTATAATCAAAAAGGAAAGAGTAAAATGAAGGTTAACCAGCCCAAGTTATTTATATAAAACCTCATTGAGGATTGAACATGTTATTTCCTTTCATTTTATAGCATGATTCTTAATGGATTGTATTTAATTTCCTTTCTTAAAACATATAACATGCCATATAGTTTTTCTAATGTTTCAAATTGATAGAGAACCATGATTAGTGTATTTTTCTGTGAACAACTGTTCAATTTTTCAAAGCCTTATGAAGCATGTTACCTCTAGTATATTTCACACTAGCATGATAAAATAAATTATTTTGAAACCATGATTAGAAGTATTCTTGTTCCCATGTGAGTCAATATGTCATGCATATCTTTCTATTTTCAATTTATCATGAACTTTTCTTATGAAGTTATTGTAAAACTTGATTTTGGACATTTAAATTCTGTTTTTTTTAAATGACGAACTTGATTATTGATAATTTATTTTAAATATGAATCATTTACAATAATAACTTGATCCATATTTTTGGAATGATTTCAGTTCTGTAGTATTAATATAATATTATGCTATAAGTATGTGTTAAGATGGATATTATTGTGACATTTTTTCTAGATTTTGGAAAAAAATGATAAGAATTATTTATGGTAACTTGTTGAGAATTAAAAATTGTTTAAATAACTAAACTAATTATTTCTATAAATGATAATAATTTTTTAAGTTTTTATATAACCTTTCCCACATGTCAAGTCATGATTAGTTTTTTGCTAGAAGTCAGAATGTTTTGATGCTATGTGTGGTTGTTATTGTTCTATTACCTTATATGACATGTGATGAAAAACTTAAATTATCTAAAGAGGGGGAAACCTAATCCCTAATTGAGAGGCATTGTACTTTAACATGATTGAAACCATGAGAGCGAGTCAGTTCCACCCAAAGAATATAATATCTAGAAATGGGAAAGGTAATTTATTGATTTTTGTGCTTGGAGATTTGTTGTGTGATGTTGGGTCTTGTTGCTTTATAAGGTGTGCTATTTTCTTGATGTAAGAAAAATTTATGAAAATTAAAAAGGATATGGCCTGATTTCTAATCGAGACGCATTACACCTTGATGTGATTAAAACTGTGTGGGTCAGTGCTGCCCAAAGCAAACAGTATCTTGACATGGAGGATGGAAGTTCTTGATTCGTATGTTCAGGATGGTGTAGTTAGTTGGTTTTTGTGGTTGTTGGTTTGAGCTGTATAGAGGTTGGATGGTTATGGTGATGTGGTTGTGTAGTGATGGGGTTGTGCGATATGTTTTGTGGCCATTTAGTTTGGCATGTTTGACTGGTGGTAAAATTTGATGTATGAAGAGATCCTTGAGAGGTATCTCAGAGGTTGGTTGTTCAGACCCCCTTTCTATTTCCTTAATGAATTTGTTTTAATTCCTGATGATGAACTTTTTTTTTGATAGGTATCTAATGAAAGGAACTGGATTTTCCTAGATTGTTCCTTTCCTATTCTTGGGTGTCAAGGGAGTTTGGTGATGTTGTTTGAATAGTGTCAAAGGTTTTGGAATATTTAATAATAGATAATTCTATATTATTGTGTTTGAATTTGAATGTAAGATTTTAAAAAAAGAAAAACATTACTCAGTGATTCAAATTATTTTTTTTTTCAAAAATAAATAATATTACTTATTAATTATATTATTATTTTTGCACATGGTTTGAAAATATTAAGCTTTTATTAATTATGTTGTGTATCATTTACATTTTCATATGCATTGAGTTTTATACAAGTAAATGATCTTGTACATATAAGATATATTGTGCAACATATATATTTTTATATATATACATTTTTTTAAAATGTTATGGAATGTTTTTTTTCAAGAAACATGTATATATATATACATATGTATATGTGTTTATATAAATTTTTTATATATATATTGTTATCTATATATTTATATATATTGTATCACGTTTGAATGAGAAAGAATATGTATACTCAAATATATGTATATGTATATACATGGCAAAAAATGATGATTTATGTTTTTGAAATCACTACCACTAATTGACACAAGGGAAGCACCTCCTTTTATCAATGCTAAAAAAGCACTGATAAAGGTGTATCTTTTATCAGTCATTTTTTAGTGGTGACAAAGGTTAGCTTTATCAGCTCTATTCTTAGCGTTGATAAAAGTTTTTAATAAAAAATATTATTAATATATATAAAATTATTATATTTATATTAAAAAATAATGTTTATTTATGTGCATTAATTAAAAAAACACATGTTTATAATTATTATAAATATGATATATTAATATATATTTTTTAATAATTCAAATATATATATATATATAATGTTTAAAAAAAAGTCTTAATAAGATTATAAATAAATGTATATCTATTTAAATAATTATAAAAGTATGATATATATATTTTTAAAATAATTAGTATATTTATTTTATTTAAAATTATATATTTAAAATTATATATAAATACTTTTTCTAAAAATGTTGAGGCTTAAATGCCCCTTTTTTGAAAATAAAATTCAAACTGTTGAAAAATGAGGTACAAAACAAGACAATCCACAAAAGAGACATCAATGCACTTGAGAATGAGTGCTCATACTATGGTATGAGAGTCGAACACCCCTGAAATGTGGATATATTCCTCTCCTCTAAGTCTTCATCTACATTAATGGCCCACCACCATAATCTGAGATCTCAACAGTCACAACAGCTTTAGTGAATTTAACTCCAGCCTGATCATCATTTGATTTTCCATCATGATCACTACTAGTAGAAGAAAGTAATTCAAAGGTGTTATGATTACTCACTTTTCTACTAATCTTTTGATTCTGAATCTGTAATGAAACACAACTTAGAGTACTAGAGGATATCCCATCCCCTTTTACATTTATAATACCACCGGGGTCCAAACAAAACATCATGTTCAACAATATTAGAGATGTGTACAGGTTTCATTTGAGACATATTTGGGGTTAGATTGGCCTTTCAAGATACCACTTGGGAGTGGGGAGGGGGATAGTGTAAGCAATGCCAAAAGGAATAAATAGAGTCCCATCCCAACAGATTCATGATCAGATGTTCTTACTTCTAAAGCATGAAAAAATTTCAAGGAAGTTGCTATGTTAGGAGGAAATCCAGCCTTGGCAGCCCATGCATATGCTATGTGTTCATGACTCATGAAATGTTATTTTATAAATTGACACACTTATTATTCATGCTTCCATGTATGTGATGAATCATTTTGTATGATCTAAACTTTTCATTCATATTATACCAATGAACTTATTTATGTTCACATAAATAATTATAAAATTACAATAAATATATTTAAATAATAAATATAATTATTATATTTATAATCATATATTTATAATTATATATAAACACTTTTTAAATAAATTTATTTATAAATATAAGTATAAATAAATAAATATGTATTTAAATAATTATAAAATTATAATAAATATATTTGAATAATAAATATAGTTATTATATTTATAATTATATATATTTATATATTGATATAAATATATATAATTATATAAATATGCTAAAGTGGTTCAAACCATGAGGTATAATTATATGAATATATTTATAATTATATAGAAATAATTTTAAATAAATATGTATATTTAAATAATTATAAAATTACAATAAATAAATTTATTTTAAATTTATATATATATATATATAATTATATAATTATATAAATATATAAATATATTTATAACTAAATAAAAATATTTTTAAATATATTTATTTGTAATTATAAATATAAATAAATAAATAAACATATATATTTATAATTATAATTATAAATATATATATATATATATATTTAAATAATTATAAAATTACAATAAATATATTTATTATATTTATAATTATATAAATATGCATAATTATATATATTTATTTATAATTATATAAAAATATTTCTAAAAATATTTATCTATAATTATAATAATAAATAAATAAATAAATATTTATATATTTGTAAATAATTATATATATAAAAAAATATCCAATTTATATTAGCGAGAATGTTTAATAGTTTAATATTTTATTTAAAGAGTTATTTGATATATAAACGAATATATTTATTTAGATATATACTTTTATAATATATTGATTTATAATTATAATTATAAATAAATAAATACATATTTAAATAATTATGAAATTATAATAAATATACTTAAATAATAAATATATTCATTATATTTATAATTATATATAAATACTTTTTAAATATATTTATTTATTATATATATAATTTTATAAATATATATAATAATTTAAATAAATTATTAAGAGTAGATATCTATCAGTGCGTTTTTAGCACAGATAAAACTACCCTTTATCATCGATTTTTAGAAAGAGTTGATAAAAGCATTACCTGATTTTAGAAAAGAACCTTAATAGGAGGCTTCACTCTCACACACCTTCAAGCTCTTGTGGAACCCTACCTCTGTCGTGCTGTCGCTCTCACCACCGCTCTCGATCTTTCATCACGTCGCCTCTCTCGTCACTGCTCTCGCCAATCTTCTGCCACGCCCCTACTCTCACCGCCGCTTTTATCGATCTTCAAGGACTTCTCCAGCAAATTGTTCCTATCTAAATCTAAGGTATGTGATGAATCACTGAACCACGCATCACACCCCTACACCACATCAAACCACACCACATGAATCCCATGAGATCTCCATGAACAACAATCTTGGAATGAGTTTTGGAATTTTTTACTGGTATGAAATGACTAGGGGGATGTTTCTAATGTGTAAAATTCATTACAAGTGTTATAAAGCATGTTTCAAGGTTTCAAGAGTATGTTGAATTTATGACAGTGGTAGATAAGGGGCATTGATTACTGGGTTAGGTTCAATCCATCCATTATGGCTAATTTATTTGATATAATTAAATTTCATTAATTTCTTATTTTTATTTTATAAATAATTGAAATGTATATTTGATGGTGTTATAGATTTATCTGATTAGAAGTTTTCTAATTGAGTTTTAATGGTCTTGTATGAACGTAGGCGATGGTTATCCTCTATTTCTTCAAGGTACAACTATATATTGAGGTGAATGGTCTATAGTTATTCACTAGGTATAATGAATTGTTCATGAGAAGTGTGATATGTGGCCTAACCTCTTGATTTTGATTAACCTAAACCTGAAATGAGTTTATTTTCCATAAACTATATGAGTTATAATTGGAAAACTACACCCTAGTATAACCATACTAATTATATTCAATGATTCTATGGTTATATAAGTCCATGATATTGAAATAAATTCAATCGGAATTTATATTTTCTTGTGATTGCATGGTTGGAATGAGATCACATGATCATGAAATTGAGGCATGCAGTCAATGATTCTTGATTCCCATCATACCCCTACCCATAAAAGTTTTCCAAATATATATCACTTTGATGTTTTTTAATTTTATGAAATTAAGTATTATTGTTAAATTTTAGTATTGAAGGATTAAATTGAATTTACTATTGCATGATCTTTTAAAGAAACAAAAGAATTTTAGTGAAGTTAAATTAAGTTTAATCCTACAAAATATGTCTGATATTAAACATTTAAATGAGAAAAATAGTCAATGTATCTAAATATATGTCATTTTTTCTATATATATATTGTTTTTAGCCAATAATTTAATAATATGCGTTTAAATTTTCAATTATATATTCTTGATGTATATTTTTTAAAATATTTCTAAAATTTTAAAATGAATATTATTGTTTGATCCTTATATTAATGAATTGAATATATTTTCATCATATAAAATATATGAATAAAATAAATAAAATTTCAACTAAAATAAAATACCAATAAGTGTTATATAATATGTTTTTTTAAACTTTATCAAATTATCTTTATAATTCTTTCAACCTTTATCTTATTCATATTTAATCACTTAAAAACAATTGTAAATAAAAAAATAATAATTTAATTTTATTCTATCATTAACCATTATAAGATCAACAAGGGTTCTAATAATATTGGGGAAAATATTTTATCTGATGAATAATGACTTATATATTAATAATTTAAATTTTAAATATCAATTATATAATTAAATTTAATAAGTGTTTTCTAATATGAATTCTCGTATATAAATATCATATTTTACTATTTGAATATATATTTTATTATTTTTTATAATTGATAAAACTTTAACCATATATATTTTTTATATATTTAATCCAAATTTTCAATTGATTTTATAAAAACCATTCTATGATTATAGTAAATTTAATTATTAAATAAAACTTTGTGTATTTAGAAATCATGCATAAAATGAAAGATATTTTATAAATATATTTTTAAAAACAATTTATGTCCTAAGAAATATAACAAATGATTACCTGAGACATCATATACATTTAGTGTGCTAAGATCCACATTTCATCATGACTTGCACTAGTTATTAGGTAAGTAAACCATGATTATTTGGGTATATAATCATCCTAATCATAACATTTATAATTATTATATTGTTGAGAAGATTATGACTTATCCAAATCTATCATCGATTCACTCAACTCTATTATTCTGGTATCCTCATTGTTAGGGATTCCTAGTTGTGTTACCTAAATCAAACACCAAGAATAATCCAACACAATACAATCAAAGGATACTCATTCTAAGCATGACAATACCCAACATGAAAATCTTCAGTTACATATATCTTTCTTTCCTTATGAAGAATAATTTAGGGATATTCTTGTTGAGATTAACAATACCCAATTGAATGATCGAGGAATTGACAAGTTCATCTTTGGAAGAAATCTCAAAATTAGTATTAAAATGGGTTTCTTTTAAGTACCCAACAATTTAATATAAATTATATTTATATTAAATTCATAGCTATTACATCATATGTAATATTTATATTTTTATGTTTTATTTATTTTTTGTATGTATGATTCTAATGATTTAGTTTTTGAAATCCCTATTTCATGCATAACTACATATTCTTTCTGATTTGGTGTTGACATTTAAGGTAATGAATCTCAGGAAACAAAATGAAATAACAACTATCATCCTCATCATCTTCATATCGAGAATAGTTATTATTTCATTTTTTTCTTGAGACTCATCCCCCATCTCTTTTTTACATGCACCTATGTTGATTGAACTACTCTAAGAAGTAGTCATCCTGTACTAGATACCGGCAAACATTGTGGATGAAATTATTTGGAACATTAAAATTTTGGGTTCCCCTTATTTTAATACATCCTTTTTGTATATTTTTTTTAAATATTAATATTACCAAATCAAATAGGATTTATATAAATATAAAATATATAGATACCAATCATATGAAAATAGAGTATGAAGATAGTATGAAAGAGTTCATCAAGTTTGTAAAAGATCATGCATATGACCCTTATCAAATCCATTATATTTGTTTATAATGTTGTTATTAAAGACTAATTAGTAAAGAGGAGTTGGAATAACACTTGATCTGGCATAGAATATATCAAAGTTATAAATGTTGGAATAAACATGGGAAAAAATAGAATGTACCCAATGATTGGGATAATAGTGCATTTTATGAATCATTTGATATGATTACAATTGAAAAAAATTAATAAGAACATATCGAGGATGTGATTATAGGTGTGAATGATAATGAATATCATACTAAGGAAATGATAATGACAGTTTAAGATGAACTTCATGAATGATATTCTCCAAGAAGATAATGAGATCCCTAGCCAAACATATAATTCTAAATGAATTCTACATTCGATGATTATGATCTCTAAAAGAATACATGTTAGTCCAAATGAATGTATACTATTTCACAAGGATTATAAATCACTTAATTAATTCCCAATGTGTGGTGTTTCCCAATATGATAAAGATGAATCGGGTCCTAAAAATTTTTTATGGTACTTTCCAATAATTCTAAGGTTTAGACGCCTATATGGAAGTGAGGATACTTTAAAGAAATTGACATGGCATGAAGATACAAGAAATAAGGATGGTAAACTTAATCACCTGAAAAAATATCCTTAGTGGAAGAAAATTGATCACGAATATCCTGAATTTGGAAACATATTGAGAAACCTTCATATTTCATTATCTATATATGGAGTGAATCCTTTTTGTTTTCAAATTTTCACTCATAGTACATGGATGATTATGTTGGTAAATTATAACCTTATGTCATGGTTATACATGAAATGAAAATACATTATGTTATCTATGATTATACTAGGATAAAAAATCCAAGTAAATATATTGATGTGTATTTGGATCCATTTATTGAAGATTTAAAATTATCATGGGATTCTGGTGTTACGTTGTATGATGCTTGCATAAATAAAGATTTCACATTGATATACATGTTGTATGGAATGATAAATGAAATTCCTTCTTGTGGAAAATTTTTAGGATATATAATTAAAAGAACTCAAGGGTGCACCATTTGTGAACAAGGTACACGATCAATTAGGTTGAAATATTCATCAAATAATTTGTTTCTAGGAAATTTAATATTTCTACCTTGAAGAAATAAGTACCAATATTAAACGACATTATTTGATGGATGTTCAGAAGAACATACAACACCATATCCACTAACAGGTGATCAAATTCTTGAGAAATTAAAAGATATGAATATTATTTTTGGTAAACCTTTTTTGAAATACCTTATAAAAACTGATTGAAAAAATAGATCAATTTTTTTAAATTATCATACTGAAATTATCTGTACGTTAGAAATTTTCTTGATGTTTTAATGTTGAAAAAATATACGTGATAATTTCATTGGATTGTTATTAATGAACTCGAAAAAACAAAATGTGTAATTAAGGATAGGTTGGACATGATTAACAAGGGAATATGGGAAGAGTTTACACCAGTAAAAGGTAAAAAATATAATTTTCTTCTTCCAGCTACTTACACTCTTTCTAGGTAGGAGAGATATTTGTTTGTAACTTCTTGAATGATATAAATGTTCTAGAGGGGTATTCATAAAAATCAATAATATCACGTTAATGACTAATTTAAAGTTAAAGGTTCTAAAATCACATGAATGGCATGTTTCGATGAAAGAAATAATTATTGTATCTTTATGATGATTTTTTCAAAAGAATCTATGTCACACATTAACTAAGATCTGGTTCTTTTTGAAATATATATTTAGAAAATTTATAAATCTATAAAAAATTATAACTATGGAAAGGAAAATTGAAACCATATTATGTGAATTGAAAATGTTCTTCCCACTAACATTATTTGATATGATGGTTCACTTGATGGTTCACTTGGTGATAGATATTTGACTATTCAGTCTTGTACATTATATATGGACATACCCCATTGAATGGAATATGAATACTTTAAAATGGTATGTCAAAATTATAAGTCATTTTTGACATGTAGGAATCAACTGTACCTCAAACCGATGCACGGTGTGACCAGTATGACTCAAAGTGTATCTTTTAATTTAAAATTGACATTAATTTTAGTAAAAAGAACAAGTTACATACTTAAAACTGAGAAAATTTCTTTTTATTATTTTTATACTTTAGGAAAATTATCTAGAAGCCATTTTTGATGCGTAGGAATCAACCTCACCTCAACCTGATGCATGATATGACCGATATGACTCAAAATGTGTCTTTTTTATTTATAATTTACAATTATTTTAGTAAAAAGAACAAGTGACATACTAAATAACAAGACCAAACATTTGGATTATTTTGATACTTTATAAAAATTACACATAAGTCATTTTTTATGTGTATGAAACAACCAAACCTCAATCTGATGCATGCTGTGACTATTATGACTCGAAGTGTGTTTTTTATTTAAAATTGACATTAATTTTAGTAAAAAGTGTTGGAGTTGGTGGACTAGAACCAACTACTTTGTACTTTTTTCATTAATAAATACCTTATCACATCTTGATTGTTCTTATGCATTAAAATTTATGTGATAATTTCCTAAGGATAGTTGTTTCATTAAAGGGTCATAGTGGATCCCTGCTATGATGAGAACCTGGAAGTGCCATAACACTGTTTTTGAATATATTTTCTATGGCTAGATGATATTATTTGAGGGAAAAAAATAATAGAGGACATTATGGGTGATGAATTATAAAACTTTTAGGCACATTATCATGGTGTGTTCCCTTAGTAATATCTAGAAGGATATTATAAGAATGAGACCTTCCAGCAAGAAATCCACATTTCATAGTGTTATTGGATGTTCTTATTTACGGATGTGTGTATTGGTCCTTAGACTTTAAGATTATTATTAATGGGTATTACAACTCACAAACTTAGATATATTGATGAAAACTATAATGAAACACTATTCGCAACGAGGTAGGATATGTTGGGTGGTTCATGAGTAATACAAAATTAATAGATAACGTGAGAAAGGATTTGTCCTTTCTATTTTCATAACGGAATTAGATATCTTAGGACCTTTTATGGAATTGATATAGCCTAAATAAATCCATGACCATGGTAAGGAATGGTAAAGTTCAATTCTTTAAAGTCAAATAAATAATAATCGAGCACATGGGTTGATGGAACTAGCATACAACCCACTTGATTCAAGATATTGAGACAAAGGGATTACATTACACTGTAAGCATTCGTAGGAGGTGACCTGTCATTGCGGCATTAACTTCTTTCTATATGGATGCCTTGGTGTGTTTCTAGATTCTAACCTTGGACTTTAAGTAGGATTCACCTAATGCCACTAAGAAATAGGCCTATAGGGCCACACACTAAGTGTATCCAAGTATCTTAGTTAAATATTAATTTAACAAGTTGAATAAAGATTATTCATGATTGTGGTTTAATAATTATTCAAGGATGCCTGATGAAATTTATTTCAACACTAGTTATTCTATAGAATATATTATGGGAAAAATAATATATTTATTAGTGAATAATGCAGTGATATTTATTTGAGAAATAAATAGCCATTATTCAAGGTCTAATAAATATGGTTGAGGAAATAAAGAAAGATGGAAAAAGTACACACTGTGTATATTATTATACATGCCATGTAGTTTTTCTAGGGATCTGTGAGAAATAATATTATTTATTTCATTAAATAATATTAGGTGTAATTCACTGGGTGCATTTCACGTAATAATAATAGTCAACTATTATTATTAGACATGGGGTATTACTAATAATTAAATGAAATGAATAAATGATTTTAGGCAATTAATTCATTTTATTATTCTAAGTAATTAAAATATCAATTATATAATTCTCATTAGAGTATGTTTTTTGGGGGATGTTCACAATAGATCTAGAGAAATATTTCAAGCTAAGAGAGAATTTATTTTCTTCCAAGAACACTCTCAAGCTATGAGAGAGATCCTCCTCCACCAGATCAAGGAGAGCACTTTGCAAGAAGCTATCAAGGTGATCTAAGGAAGGAATCACAAGTGAAGGATCTTCCATGATAGCACCCAGAGATACCTTCAGCAATTTCCAGAGATATGTGGAGCATGTGTGGATCACCACTAGAGTAATCCTACACTTGGATTCTAAAACGCAACGACGAATCACATCATATTGTGGCCAGAAACATCAACGAAGAGAGAATCACATCAAGGTAATTATTGTATTTTAATTAAATTAATTATAACCAACATATGATGATACTATATATGGTTTTAGGACTCCATTCCTTTCTTTTGTTCTTTGTTCTATTCTAAAGATCTGGAATTTTATTATCATGATGGATCTCAGGTTGATCATTGTTAACGAAAAAATTAAAGTTGGGTACACCCACCAATGTGCTTCCACTGCACTTGGAATCTACAAGTGGTATCAGAGTAGTCATATAATTTATTATAATTATTTATTTTTTCATTGATGATTTATGAATTTAATAATTTAGTTGGTTCAATTAAAGTTAATTGTTATAAAAATCTGAATTTCAAGATCTGTTCCTCCTCTCTTGTTTCTCGTTCACCTTACAGAAACTGTTTTTTCTTTTAATTTTTGATTAAAATAAAATAGAGGATCTCATTCAGAGGTTCCCAACTTTCCTAAACGTACAAAACCAGAACACATGACATGTATTTAGAAGTACACACCGTGTAGTCTAGGTTCAATGCATCAGACTGGTCCGCCAAACTAGGCCATGTCAATGGATCCTATATAAGTCTTTAAGAATCCATGAGTTGACCAAGAATAGGTGAAACACAACTTCCGGATTACACTCTGTCTGACTAATTGAACACAGCATGTAGTCCCTTCAGGTTTGGGTAGGACTGTGTACCCCGTACACGGCTTGCTCGACTGGAAACCGTGTAACATGGATACTACACGGTGTGTGTCCCACTGAAAACGCCATGTACTCCGAAAGATTTACAAAGTAAATCTACACACCATATCCCTAGGCACATACTTTGGATGGAAGGTGAACAAAAGTACACGTCATGTAATCAGAACTACACACCGTTTACTCATCCAAATTATGCAGATTTATTAAAATTTATTATTATATTATACAAACCCTTGAGAAGTGTACCATAGTGTGGGCGTAAATATGAGGCACAACACATCATAGGTGTTATATATATATATGTTTAATTTAATATCTGCGTAATGTTCATTTATACTCATTAGGTAGTTATGAACAAGAATTCACTGAGTTTCCTCCAAGGTACACGTTACATAAAAAGATAATTTTAAATGAATTTATTTGTTTAAAATTATGATGGATTATAATCTCAAGGAAATTAAGAGAAGAGTTTAAGATAAAAGGTTTGATTAATTAAAGATAATTAATTGATTTGAGTGTGATTTATCTTAAATAGGAATGATTAAATAATTAAATGCTAGTTTTATTTATGTGTAAATATAGTTGCATGTATGGATTATCATGATCTAGACCAAGACCTTTGTATTTGAATGGTTTCTTAGAATTTATTTATTTAAATTAAATTTGTTGTCCTGTGAGTCTTCTCCTCATTAATCTGTAGGGCCTACGTGCCTAATGTTTCTTTTATGTAAAACCCCATTTTACCCCTCACCTGTGAGTGAGATAAAATAATATGTAATGGATGGAGCTCCCAAGCTAGTGGAGACGACTCTAGTTAGGAGCCAAGGTGAAACCAATCCAAGGAGATACAAAGGTGGATAGGTGGAAAGATGTAAACACGAACCCAAAAAGGTTCAAGGTGTTTCTCCCCTAGGTCTTGGGTTAGTTTATCAACCGCTAGATAAAATAACAAATAGAACAATCTGATGATCATACCATTTATTTTATTTCTATCAGTTTCATGGTTTAGTTATTGTGGGTGTGTTTTCATGATCACACAATTAATGAATTAAACAAGCATGCAATATAGAACTAAAATAAGACCAGTTTATGCGTAAATATTATCTTATACATGGTTAATCACTTAAGTATATCCCACTTAATATTAACAACAATGTAAGAAAGATAATAAAATGGAAATTAACGTTTAAGGATAAAATCCCTCGAAGAAATATTAAGTCATTATAGCCTTCTATAATCTTGCTTAGAATCGAACCATAGTTCAAAGTGCTTGACCAACCCTAGTTGGGGTGATTTCAATTATCAAGGAATTCTAATTCAAGGTTTTGGGTTGAATTGAATTAGTTCACATTAAAGGGTTTACTGCCATAATAAGACTTGTGTGACCAAGAGTAAAAGGTTTAGGATATCCAAAATAAAAGGATTTTAGGATTGGGGAGTCCACTCAGTAGATCAAGGAGCTGCGAGTTAATGCAGTTGGCATTTTGAATGCCTACCTAAAACCCTTCCAGTTTCTTGAACGAACCTAGTTGGGGTAATGTGAAGGGAAATATGGATCCTTTCCACTAAAATATTCAGGCAAAAAAATATTCTGAAGTCAATGGTGAGGGCTATTGGATTTTGATAAAATAGTGGGAGACTAATAAGTATTAAATTATTTATATGTCTCAGTTTTATCATGATAAAGTACTAAAACTTTTATCATCTTAATTTTTAGGAACGACAAGAAAAATGACTTCAAATTTATCAGTGCAAACCATACTCGATAAAGAAAACCTTATCACCGGCACCAATTTCCAAGAATGGCAGAGGCGTTTACGTGTCATCCTTCGATACAAGAAGAAATTGTATGTGCTGGAAGAATCTATTCTAGTTGCACCTAGAAAAGAGGCCAGTGATGAGAAACTATCTGTCTATATGAAACATATGGATGATTCCACATATGTTCAATGTTTCATTCTATCGTCCATGTCTAATGAGCTCTTGAAGAAACATGAAAACATGGACTCGTATAGCATGATGTCTCACCCTGAGGATCTCTATCAAGAGAAGGTGAGACAAGAGAGATATGAGATCTCCAATGCTTTTTTTATAACTAAGATTTGAGAGTCTGAACCATCTGGGCCTCATGTAGTCAAGATTATTGGCTACATTGAATGCCTAGAAATCTTAGGGATTAAGTTCCTAGATTAGTTGCATATAGATCGCATCCTATCATTACTGCCCATGACCTGATCTAGATTTATTGTTAATTATAACATAAGCAACAATTAAAAGAGTATATCAAAACTTCTAAACTTAATTCTCCAGGTAGATAAGGACATTGTGCATGACAAACCCGTAGTCCATGTGGTTAATAAGAAAAGGAAGGACAAGGCAGAGGGGCCAAGGACTTATAAAAGGTCTGAAGCTCCTGAGCACTGTACCTCTAAGAAGGGGATATTTAAAGGTAGGGAAAGGAAAGGGAGGCGGTATGTTTTGCATGTGGAAATCCAGGACACTGGAAGAGGAATTGTACCCAAAAGCATGGGGACCCTAAAGGTGCATTTGTTATCGAGTGTAATCTTTCCATTTCTACACATTGGGTATTAGATACAGCTTGTGGGGATCACATCTCTATTCAAATACAGGATCCAAGTAGATTTAGAACGATTTCCAGAGGATAGGTGGATCTTTGAGCTGCCAATATCATGAGGCTAGCTGTGTTGGCCATTGGCGATTACCATCTCTCATTGCCAACCGGGATGATTTTGGTTTTACATAACTATGCCTAGTGTTACCAAACACATAATTTCTATATCATGTTTGGATATGGATGGATTTATTTTCATGTTTGGAAATAAGGGTTGATTATTTTATAAGAACAACGTATGTTGTGGTATGGCACATTTAAATAATGGTTTTTATGTATTAAGTTACAAAAACCAATTGTTGGAAATCGATAATGAAACAAACTCATATTTAAATAATGGTTTGTATGACTCATACACCACCCAGTTGTGGCATCACCATCTCGATCATGTAAATGAGAAGCGTTCAACGAAGCTCTACTAATATGGTTATTTAGACTCTACTGAGCTAAAACCACTTGATTGATGTGACACTTTCTTACAAGGTAAAATGACCAAGCCGCCTTTCGGTGGAAAAGGTGAGCTTCTAGGATTAGTGCACACATATTTGTGTGGACCATTTCCTATAGAATCTAGAGGTAGATATTCTTACTTCATTACTTTTACTGATGATTTGAGTAGATATGGATATATCTACTTAATGCGGTATAAGTCAGAAGACTTAGAGAAATTTAAGGAATTCAAGAATGAAGTAGAGAATTATCTTGGTAAGAAGATAAAGAAGCTTTGATCAGATTGATGAGGAGAATATCTAAACAAAGAGTTCATCAATCTTCTACGGGAGTCTGGGATTCTATCTTAGCTCACTCCTCCTTATACACCATAGTGGAATAGTGTTAGTGAAAGGAGGAACCACACCATGTTCAACATGGTGAGGTCGATGATGATTCATTCAAATCTTCCATTATCCTTTTGGGGATATTCATTACAAACTGCAACATAAAAATTAAACCAAATACCAAATAAGGTGGAAAATAGAATTCCCTTTAAGTTATGGAATGGAAAGAAACCCATTTTATCGCACACACGTGTATGGGGATGCAAGGAATTTGTTAAGGCCTTATCTGGAAACAAACTATCACCTGAGGCACAAGGTTTATCTTTATAGGATACCCCAATGAAACAAAAGGATATTACCTATATAACCCTTCAGACAAGAAAGTGAATGTCTCCAGACAATCCATCTTTATTGAGAGAGAGCACATCCTCAAAAAGGATATTGGGAGTAAGATTGCCTTTGATGAAGTTGATGCTCAATATATACATGAGTTGGTACAGGAAAAAGTTCCACAAGTCTCCATGGAAGAGGTTATAGAAACACAAGTACTACATAGGATCTCAATAGAGGTAAGGGAACTAAAGATATTTTGTTTCATAGTCACCAAGAATGGTGAATCATTATTTTTGGACAATGATGAACCACTCTCTTACAAGGAAGAAGTAGAAATCTCAGAAGCTGCAAGATGGATAAAATCTATGAATTATGAGATGGATTCCATGTATCAGAATCAATTATGGGTTCTGGTCGATGAGCCAGTTGATTTAAAGCCTGTTGGATGCAAATGCGAATTCAAGAGAAAACTAGACATGTAAGGTCAAGTTAGCACCTATAAAGAAAGGATAGTGGAAAAAAGATTCAAACAGAGTGAAGGAATTGACTATGATGAAACCTTATCGCCAGTTTCCATGTTTAAATCTATAATAATCATACTTTCCATAGCATCTTTCCATGGATACGATATTTGGAAAATGGATGTCGAAATAACATTCGTTAACGGTAACCTTCAGAAAGATGTCTATATGACATAACCAAAAGGGTTTGTGACACCAGGTGAAGCCAAACAGGTTTACAATTTGTATAAATACATTTATGGATTAATTAAAGAATCTAAGTCATGTAACATTCTATTTGATAAACCCATAAAGGAATTTGGTTTCATTAAGAACGAATGTGAACCATGTGTTTATAAGTGGTTTAATGGGAATGAGGTCTTTATCCTAACAGTATATGTTGACGATGTATTGATTATTGGAAATGGTGTACTAGTATTATAGTCAGTTAAGGATTGGTTGAACAAGTGTTTATCCATGAAGGACTTGGATGAAGTAGCCAACATTCTAGGGATCAAGATCATTCGTGATAGATTCAAGAGGCTTCTTGGACTAAGTCCGGGTACATACATTGACCAGATACTAAAGATATTTGGTATGAAGAAATATAATAGGGGATTGGTTCCAATGTCCCATGGCCTACATCTTTCTAAGAAAATGTGTTCTCATGAACAACAAGAGAAATATAGAATGAGTAAGATCCCATATGCTTCGGCTATAGGATCCATCATGTATGTCATGTTATGTACCAAGCTTGATTTTTCCTATGCACTGAGCATGGTAGGAAGATATCAAGAAGATATAGGAGAACAACATTGGACTAATGTTAAGACTATCCTTAAGTACCTGAGAAAAACTAAGGATATGTTCCTGGTGTATGGAGGAGATGAGGAGCTTGTCATCAGAGGGTATGCTGATGCTAGTTTTATGACAGATCAGAATGATTTGAAATCGTAATCTGGATATGTTTTCTATCTCAATAGAGGAGCTATGAGTTGGAAGAGTTCAAAGAAACTAGTTGTAACCAATTCTATAGCGGAGTCCGAATATATAGTAGCTTCTGATTCAGCCAAGGAAGCCATCTGGATTCAGAACTTTTTCCAGGAGCTTGAGGTGGTGCCTAGAAGTAAAGATCCCATCACATTGTATTGTGATAATACTGCAGCGGTGGCTCTTGAAAAAGAACCAAGGTCACATTAATGGACAAAGCACATACTCTGGAAGTATCACATCTTGAGGGATTTATATCAAAGGGGTGAAGTTGTAGTGAGAAGATTTTCCATGGTAGATAACGTGGTAGAACCCATGATTAAAGGCCTATCTTAGTAGAAGGATGAATATCATGTGAGAGTTAGAGGGTTAAAGGTTGTTAGCATTTGTCTCTAGTCCAAGTTGGAGTCTATTGGATTTTGTGTCCTAGAACCAAATAATTTTTACTTTATTCATTAATAAATACCTTATCACATCTTGATTATTATTCTGTGTGACAATGCATGTGACAATGTCCTAAGGATTGATGTTGCATTAAAGGGTCATAGAAGATCCCTGCTATGATGAGAACCTAGAAGTACCATAACACTATTCTTGAATATATGTTCTATAACCGGATGATATTATTCGAGGGACACAAATAATACAGAGCATTAGGGGTGAGGACTCATAAAAATTTGAGTCACCTTATTATGGTGTGATCCCTTGGTAATATCCAGGAGGATATTATGAGAACGAGACTTGGGAGCAGGAAATACACATTTTATAGTGTCATGAGATGTTCCTATCTACGGACATGTGTATTGGTCCTTAGACTTTAAGATTATTATTAATGGGTATTACAACTCACACACTTAGATGTATTAACAAAAACTGTGATGAAATACTATTCGCAATGTGGTTGGATATGTTGGATGTGTCACGAGTAATACATCCTTAATAGATAATACAAGAAAGGATTTGTCCCTTCTATTTTCATAACAGAAGTAGATATCTCATGCCCTTTTATGGAATTGATATAACCTAAATAAATCCATGTCCATGGTAAGAAATGAGAAACTTCAATTACGAAAAGTCAAAGAAAGAATAATCGAGCACATGGGTTGATGGAACTAGCATGTAACCTGCTTGATTCGAGATATTGAGACAAAGGGGTTATATTACACTATAAGAGTTCGTAGGAGGTGACACGTCATTGCGGTGTTAACTTTTTTCTCTATGGATGCCTTGGTGTGTTTTTAGATGCTAACCTTGGAATTTAGGCAGTCTCTGCCTAATTCCACTAAGAAAGAGGCCTAGAGGGTCACACACTAAGTGTATTCAAGTATCTCAGTTATATATTAATTTAACAAGTTGAATAAAGATTATTTCCAATTGTGGTTTAATAATTATTCAAGGATGCCTGATCACATTTATTTCGACACTAGTTATTAGAGAGAATATATTGTGGGAGAAATAATATATTTATTAGCGAGTAATTCAATGATACTTATTTGAGAAATAAATATCCATTATTCAAGGTCTAATAAACATGGTGGAGGAAATAAAGAAAAATGGGAAAAGTACACACCATGTATATTAATATACACGTCGTGTAGTTTTTCTAGGGATTTGTGAGAAATAATATTATTTATTTCATTAAATAATATTAGGTATAATTCGCTGGGAACATGTAAATTAATAATAATTTTCAACTGTTATTATTAGACATAGGGTATTACAAATAATTAAATGAAATAAATAAATTCTTTCGGGTAATTAATTCATTTTATTATTCTAAGTAATTAAAATCTCAGTTATATAATTCTCATTAGCTTAACATTTTTTGGGGGTTGTGCATAATGGATCTAGAGAATGATCTCAAGCCAAGAGAGAATTTACTTTCTTCCAAGAATGCTCTCAAGTTACGAGAGAGATCCTCCTCCACCAGATCAAGGAGAGTGCTTTCCAAGAAGCTCTCAAGGTGATCTAAGGAGAACATCGCAAGCGAAGGATTTTCCATGATAGCACCTAGAAATACCTTTGGCGACATATAGAGATACGTGGAGAACGTGTGGATCATTGCTAAAAGAATACTACACTTGGATTCTACAATTCAATGATGGATCACATCAAATCGTGATCGAAAACATCAACGAAGAGATAATTCCTTCAAGCCAATTCTTGTATTTTAATTAAATTAATTATAACCAACATATGAAGATCCTATCTATGGTTTTGGGACTACCTTCCTTTTTTTGTTATTTGTTCTATTCCAAAGATCCTGCATTTTATTATTATGATGGATATCAGATTTATCATTGTTAACAGAAAAATTTAAGTTGTGTACACCCACCAACGCGCTTCTGCTGCACCCAGAACCTAAAAAAAGAACAAGTGACATACTAATAACTAATAAAACACATTCAAATTGTTTTTATACTTTAAGAAAATGATCCATAAGTCATTTTAGTTGTGTAGGAATCAACTTCACCTCAATTCAATGCATGGTGTGATCGGTATGAATCAAAGTGTGTCTTTTTATTTAAATTTGACATTAATTTTAGTAAAAAGGACAAGTGAAATACTGAAAAATGATAAAAAAATTAATATTGTTTTTATATTTTAGGAAAACGATCCAAAATCCATTTGTGACATGTAGGAATCATCCAAACCTCAATTTGATGCATGGTATGACTGGTATGATTCAAAGTGTGTCTTTTATTTAAAATTGACATTAATTTTAGTAAAAATAACAAGTGACATACTGAAAACTAAGAAAACACATTCATATTGTTATTATAATTTAGAAAAAAATCCATAATTCATTTTTTATTATTAGGAATCAACCAAGCCTCAATCCAGTGCACGGTATGGACGGTATGACTAAAAGTGTCAGTTATCATTTTAAAATTGTCATTTTAGTTTAAAACACATATCAATCACTGAAAACCAACTAAACACACACATATTGTCTTGATAATTTTGGAAAATTACACATAAGTTAATTTGGATGTGTAGGAAGTAGTCTCATATGAAACTGACACATGATGCAACCGATATGAATCAAATTACATGTTTTCAGTTTCAAATGATATTTTAATAAAAAACAAATGTGACAGACGAAAAACTGAGAAACTTCATTCATGTTGTTTTGATACCATATAAAAATTACCCATATGTCATTTTTTATGTGTAAGAATTAGATGCACCTCAATCTGACACATGGTGTTATCTGTATAATTCCAAGCATGACTATTTATTTAAAACTAACATTAATTTTAGTAAAAGAACAAGTGACATTCTAAAAATTGAGAAAATAGATATTTATTGTTTTTATAATTTAGGAAAATGATTCATAAGTCATTTTTGATGTGTATAAATCAACTGCACCTCAATATGATGCACGATGTGAATGGTATAACTCCAATTGTTCCTTTTATTTAAAATTGACCTTAATTTTAGTAAAAAGAACAAGTGATATACTGAAAACCAAGAAAAAATATACAGATTATTTTTAAAATTTAATAAAATGATATAAAATTCAATTTTAATGTGTAAGAATCCAACACAACTCAATATGATGCACAATGTGACCGATATGACTCAAAGTGTGTCTTTTTATTTTAAATTGACATTAATTTTAGTAAAAAGAACAAGTGACATACTGGAAACTAAGAAAATGCATTCATATTTTTTTGATACTTTAGGAAAATGATCCATGAATCATTTGTGACATGTAGAAACCAACCTCACATCAATACAACACAAGGTGTGACCTATAAGACTCAAAGTATTCGTTATTTGTTTAAAATTGGCATTTTAGTTCAAAAATAGGTGTTACTATCTGAAAAAACAAGAAAACATGATCTGACTGTCTTGATAATTTAAGAAATCAATTCATAATTCATTTTGGATGTGTAAGAAGCAGCATCACATCAAAAGAAAATAATATGCGATCAATATGAATCAAATTACATGTTTCTAGTTTGAAATGAAATTTTAGTAAAAAACACAAGTGACACACTTAAAACTAAGAAAACACATTCATATTGTTTTGATACTTTAGAAAAAATCCATAAGTAATTTGTGACATGTGGGAATCAAAAGAAACTCAATCTAATTCATGGTGTGACCCGTATAACTCCAAGTGTTTATTTATTTAAAATTGACATTAATTTTAGTAAAAATATAAAGTGACATACACAAAAATAAGAAAAAACTTTCGTATTTTTTTGATACTCTAGAAAAATAGACCATAAATCATTTGTGATGTTTAGGAATAAACTGAACCTCAATGCTATGCACATTTTGACCGGTATTACTCCAATTGTTACTTTTTATTTAAAATTCACATTTTATTAATTGATTATTTCATATTAATGTTTAATTTATTTATTTTTAGTATAACTAACATAAGATTCTTTTTCTTATATAGGTGGATTTTTTTGTTCGGGTTGAGGTGATTTTCTTGACAACTGATACCATGAGAAGATTTTTTTGAGAGGGGATCATGGGTGCCAAGATGATGAAACATTTATGTTTTTAAATGTTTGTGGATAGTGATTATAAATTTAATTATACAAAAAATTGTTTGAAATGTATATAATAGTGGTTTTTTTATTCGTGATGTAAAATTTATTTCAATTAAATTATATATTTTGCATACAGGTTACATGTATTTGCTGTAGTGTGCTCTTATACAAACAGCACACTACAACAGTTTGGGCCTTTATCAGCGCTAATGAAATCACTAATAAAGTGGACCACCCTTTAATAGTGTTGAGGACAACAATTTTTAGTGTTTTTAAAGGCCTGTTTTTCATGTTTTTAAAGGGAATATCTGTAGCAGTGAAGAAATTAAATATTTCAAGATAGTTTTTTTGTCTTAAAATTAGAAAATTTATTAGATTTAAATGTGTGGTCATTAAATAAAAGTGATAGAAATTGTAAATTAAATGTGATACTCATGAATGGTAGGTGTGTGTGGGATTTATGATTTTAATGAGATAAAAATGTGTAAATGAATTGACTATAGAGAGAGAGAATCATTAAATTAAAATAAAATAGAGGGTTTTTCTAAAGTTATAATATATTAATTATTACTTTTGTTATGAATATATATATATATATATATATATTATTTTTTAATTTAATATGAAAATAAAAGTGTGTATATTTTTATATACATATATTAATATATTAATATATATATCATTATATATATGGTTTGTTGTATATATATATATATATCATGATTTGGATTAAAGAAAAATTTATAAAAATAAGGAATAAACTTATAATAAAACTTGTGGGATTAGATTGGAGAGAGAAATGTATTTTTTGATGGAAAAAAAATACCAAAACCTTGATGGATTAAAAAGATAAAAAAGTTGAAACACATGGAAAAAATAAATAATGAGAATAAATGGGGAGGCACACTAGGTGGGGGTAATGCCGAGGAAAAAAATAAAATAAGAAAAATTCAAAATCCTAAATATATATATATATATATAATAATTAATGAGACAAAATAAGTTTAATAAAAGTAATAAATGAGTAAAATTGAAACACCAAAATTAAATAATTAATTGTGTATTATGTTTTTAAATAAATGTGGGAATTAAATGAAAAATTAGTTTTGAGATTTAAAAAATAGGCAAATAAATACCCTACATTATTCAACTTCTTTATGTAATATCTCCCTTAACACTAATCAAATTGATATACCATCAGTTTTGTTTGATTAATCTTGATGATTATAAGGTAAGCGTACTATTTTTTAATAGGTTTAGAGTTATAATTTTTAGATTTAATTAAATATTATTTTTTACATTTAAACTATTGATGATGGATAATCGGGTGATTATGGATTCACACAAACCCTTGTGAACATTTTTTCTCATCCTTATTGAATCTAAAAATTGAGGTAGTTAATCCTTCATTTCTCACCCAATGTATCATTCTAGAAGGGATAAACTTTTGTTTATTATTTGAGAGTATTTTATGCATCGTCTTAATAATGATAATTAATTGATTAATTAGAATTGATGGGGAATAAGGGACTTTAACTTGTATTTTATATAATTACTTCACGTTGTGGATAATTATTTCCATAGAAAGTATTATTTCATGTGTAGAGAATTATTATCCTTATTATCACATGGTGTGATGATTTATATAATTGAAAGATTGTCATGGAGAGAGATAAAGTGATAATTACACAAAGTTAATTGTTATTATTTTTCAAAAAGATTGAATCACATTCCTTTTGCTTCTTTGATATTTGTTTTTGATATTGTGATTTGTATGGGATAAATGGTCCACATAAAATCATAGTCGTTGAGAGTATTTGTTTTCTTGGAAAATGTTGTGATATGGAAACCCCATTGCGTGCTGTTGTGATATCACCCTAAATGAGAAATTGATCAATCAATTATATTTGGATAATGAAATATTTGTGATAAAACCCCTAAAAATAAAAGAAGTGGAATGTGATAAAACCCCCTTTGTAAATTTGTATATCTTTTTTGTGCCATGATGTTTGGTTTTGCGAATGTGGTGGTGTGATTTGATAAGGTTTTTGTGATGATGCAGTATGAGGTGTTTTGATATGAGGTGTGTATTATGGTGGAAAGTGATTTATGTGTGGTTGTGGTATATGGGGTGATGGCTGTGTGGCTGTGTTTGTAGGGTGGTAGGGTGATGGTTGATGTGTGGACATGCTTGTGGGGTGGAGGTGTGATGGTTGATTTGTGGCCTTGCTTGTGGGGTGGTAGGGTGATTGTTTTTTTGGAGGATGTTGAGCTTCTTGTGATGTGTGGTTATGTCATGTTAATTTCCAGGATAGTAATGGAATATGAAATAATAATAATAAAAGTGGAATAGACGGTGTTTGGTTTAGTTAATGGAATGTGAATGTCTAATGAATAAATAATAATGGTATGAATAATTAAATGAGTTTAATGAAAATTGGTTTATGGTTTATGGCTTATTGTGTGATATTATTCTTTTAGTGGTGGTAGTGAAAGTGGTGGAGGTTGTGATTTTGAGTGGTGATGTTGTGAGTTGTTTAATTCTTGATGTGAACCTATTGGATGGGATTGTGTGTGTGGATTATATATATAAATTGTATAATATTTTAATTTTCTATAAATACCCCACCCATTTAGACAATCTAGTTCTGACAACCAAATGTTTTGGGGGTGTATTTACCAACATCTCGATGGTGAGGATGGATGGATGACTACCCACTCTTCCCCTCTACATCTTCTAGGTAATGATGACATGCATGAGTTGTGATGGCCATAACTCAAAAGTTCCATTGTCAATATGTGATGGTGAGTAGCATGAAGGGCACTATGGTGGGGGTAATGAATTATAGGAGGAGGACATGAGGTTGATTTCTTACATGTTCATGATACCCTACTCCTCTGATTATGTGATAGTTAGTAGTACGCAGGGTGCTTGGGGCCAGTTGTATTTAGGAAATATGTGATGTGATGACTATCTATACATGGAGTTCACAAGATGATGTGATATATAGAATAGGTGGGAGCTCCAGGACATACATCATTGGGGTGTGAGAGTGGAATTCTATTGGGAAAGTGGTGTTGGGTACCCTTTATTGATATGCTTCTTGTTATGTTATTATAATTGGATGTTTTATTTGGAAAGTGAGACTTAGTGAGGTTGTGGTTTGGTTAATTAACTTATTTAGGTGATGTTGGTTTAGCTGTTTCATTACAGGTGCATTAGTATTCTTTTTTCACATGTGTGTGAGGGACTTTGGTTTTCCTACTGAGTATACTTATATACTCACCCTATGTATATAAAAATATTTTTAGGTTTTCTAAGAGGACTTAATGGAATGTTTTGGAGATCACTATCACAAACCTTTCAAGTTGTTGTTGTGACGCTACCTTAGCTTTTATCCTGTGACTTTCATTTGGATAATTTTAGATGTATATGTTTTATTTATAATTTCACGTGGGATGGTTTTAGTTTCTTTTTTATATTATGTCATGGAGTTTCTTATGTATTTTTCATCTTATATCCCAATAAAGTATTATTATATATGGT
Organism: Viscum album; assembly: GCA_963277665.1. NCBI lineage: Eukaryota > Viridiplantae > Streptophyta > Magnoliopsida > Santalales > Viscaceae > Viscum > Viscum album. The sequence continues at coordinate 209,798,790 of OY728166.1, forward strand.
ATTGTCTCATATTTCATTTGATTTTTGTACCCTCATTGATAGTCACCAACCCGGGTTCTACTTGAAGCGGGACTTAGGGGTCATTATCTATCTCCCCTAATTGAGGTATATTTTGAGGGAGGGGGTCATGATAATGAATAATTTTGATTTCAATAACATTAATTGGATTATGGTTAATCAAAATTAATTAAATACATTTTAAAACCAATTTAAATCAAAATGGGCCTATGTAAATACTTGAAAAGAAATGACAATTTTCTATAAAATTGGTATTTTCTCTATTCACTAAAAAATAAATCATTTTAGAAAAATCTTGAAAGTTCACCCTAATATAATTTTGATATATTGATTTTAAAAATGATAATTTTTTTATAAAATACAATTTTTGAAATTTGGATAAATTATTTATAAAATTAACTTAGAAAATATAATATTTTTTTTGAAGAAAATGTATTTTTAATGCATAACATGTCTTTACTGAAAATTGAGTTCTTATTTATTTTGAATTAATCAATAAATTTCAATAATATAAAACCTTTAGAAATATTTTTTAATTATTTGGTTATTCCAATTCATACCTCTAATTAATGACTTGGTTATAATGATTGCATTTAAATATTAATATTTTTATAGTATATCTTAATTTTATTAAAGATCAGTGTTTCATGTTAAGCATGATATCAATTGTAATATTATTTGAAACTAAATTTTTAAGGTTTTACAAGCCTATACAATGATATTATATTGGTTGGGAGGCCTTGATGGCATGCATGATGTCTTGGTTGAGTGGCCTTGAGGGAAAGTAAGATGTATTGGTTGAGAGGTCTTGATAGTATGTAAGTTGTCTTGGTTAAGAGTCCTTAATGATAAGATTATGATATCCAAAGTCATGCATTCCATCATTTTTAAATTATTTATTATTTTCCATGCAATTACTAAGTGTTTATTATCCATGGATATTTTTCATGCTTATGCTTTTTATTATATGGATCATTTATTGATTATTTACTTTTCCGTATTTTTTATACTTGATTTATTAATGATAAATTCCACTGAACGCAACCCTTAATAGGTATCTAAGTTCACAATTTTTTATTTTTACCTTTCTCTACAGTACTAAGAATTAATATTTGATTGATTTTAAGGATGTATTAAATGTAATAACTTTTTTTATTTTGTTCGCAATCCATGATGTATGTTTCCATTGTAATATGGAAATCATATATGTATCTTGACTCCAAGGACTACTAAATTTTTTGATCTTTTTGATGTAATCCATTATATATTATACCAATTTATTTATGTAAATACAAAATATGGGTTACTGGATTAAAGTTTATTATAGATGGTATCAAAGTTAGTTTAGTAGGAACCTTCAGAACTATATTTTAGAAGAACATAACTAGAAAAATAATTAAGACAAACCTCTAGAATGTTCAATAATTTTTTAGGGATTTTTATTTTATTGATCAATATTCATAATGAATTGAGAAAATTAATTATATAAAATTGTTTAGAAATTGAGATTAGTGGAAGGAAGGACAAACTCATCAACACCCGAATCAATGTAGGGATTTTATTCCTAAGAAAGTCAATATGAATGGTGTTGGTGATAAGTAGATTATGACTATATTATAGTAGTTTACTTAGGTTATGACTAATAAAATTTTCCCTATGGAACAACCTATTGATTCCTATCATGATGCAGTGCTGTTAGACCAATTAAAGGAGCATAAACCTCCATACTTTGGAACTATTAATCCATTGATAACTGATTAATAGAGAAAATATCCTGAAAATATATTTCTATATATGAGAATTAATGAAATGAAGAAGGATATTTTGGTAGTTCATTTTTAAAGGGATATTCTGATCAATGGTACTCATTTATTCAAAATATAAAGGAGGAGGAGGAGATAAAGAGAATGTAATGGAATAATTTTAAGGTTATTTTCATTGATAAATACATTCCTTGATAGAAATGAGTAGGTTTGGAAATAAAATTTATTAATTTAAGATAGAAGGAAGAGTAAAGTGTTGATGAGTATGAGAAAAAATTTACAAGGTTATAAAGGCATAATAAATTCTATGTATGTAATCTAGAAATTAAGATTGATGGGATTATGACAAGCCATAAAATAGAACCGTCCTCTCAAACATTTACATCATATACTGATAGGGTTTAAAGTGCCATCATGATAAAGAAATAATTCTCCAAGTCTTATATTTTCATAAAATATAAAGAGAAGAAGAGGATGCATGAGTTACAAGGAAAAAATAAATAACGTGAAGGAGAAAAAAATAATAATGAGGATTCTAATATGTGATTATTATGGTAAGAATCACACTGGTTCATAATTAAAGGGAATGAGAGTATATTTAAATTATAGATATAAGGGCCATCTCGCTCATTGCTATAAGGAGAAGAATGAATCCACAAATTTCAAGTGTTTCAATTGTAATAAGATGTGGTAATATTCAAACCAATTCCCAAATCCTTAGGGGATTTACCTTAGAATAGTTAAAGATAACAAGGTTGATATTAATTTATTATTATAGCTTGAGTCTAAGTCCCTTAAATTGTGATAACAAGCACTTTGATTATAAACTCATGCTTTATTTGATTCCATATATACACACTATTTTATAATTTTCATAGATATTGAATCATCACTTGAAACTCTAAGGAAGGATTTTTCAATTAATAAAACAAAGTGGAATCTAGTTACAAAAATAATATATCAAGAAATCTCTATTAATATGAACAACTATTCCCTAACTATAAACATGATTGTTATACCTTTTATTGAATTTAACATAATATTGATTTTTGGGGTCTAATTAAATTTTAGGATTATGAAATTAATAGAGTATAAAAGAATTTATGTTAAATTAGTGGTATTGTATATAATAAATTATTTTAAGGTTATCATTTCTTTGGATGTTGCTTTTACTCACACCCACTATTTTAGTTTTAGTAAATGGCTAAAGATATAAGGAATAACCTATAATTATTTTATGAACCTTAGGATCAATTTAACGTTTATTTTCATGCTCTAGGAATGAAAAATTCATCACAGGTTTTCATCATTTATAATATTAGATGAAAAAATTATGGAAAAATGATTGAAATATAATCAAATGAGGAATTTACACTTATATAATGAAAATAAATCAAGTAATTGTATTTTACCATACTCTCTACCTTGATTAAAAAAGAATGATTCAAACTTAAATAAGAGGAAGATAAATTTATCAAGTATTATATAGGAAATATCTTTATGTTATCAAGGTATTCCTCTAGAAACTCATTCACAAGTATGATTTTTATAATGGTACATACACAGTTTTAGAAACATTTAATTAATAAATAATAAGAATCCTAATAGTAATATAGGAATTACTTACATTATAATATATATATATATATATGAGACTATACCTATATTAAGATAAATTTTAGTAAGAACAAAATAAAATTTTTAGTATTAAATTTATTTAAGGGGGAGAATATAACACCCCAATATGTTAGTATATATTTTCCTTTAAATAAATAATATGTTTAATAGCATATGATGCACGTATCAATGAACTAAAATAAATAATGACATATTATAATTAAAATAAGAGTAAACCTTTAGTAAATATAAATATATCAATCAATTATGACACTTACATCATATTATTTTGTTTTTATTGATGAAATTTAATGATTTAAAAACAATTAAATCATTCAATTTTAAAAAGGAGCATTTTTCAAAGATTCATTTTTCAATTATTTCCTATTTTAATAAAATGATCAATTTTAAAAGATTTAAATTTATAAAATAATTAAATAATAATAAATTAATTATAAATTTACATGAAATAAAATTAAGAACACATGAAGTTGAAAAAGGCCATTTTTATAAAAAAAACTGTTTTTTATTTATATTTATTATTTTCATTTAAAAGATAAATTTGTATATTGTATAATTTTAATTTGATTAAATAGAATTATTTTTTAATTAATCATTCCAAAATTATCTTAGGGTGATTTTTCGGGATTTTTTTGAAAATTTTGATTTTTATATGAATAGTGAAAATACTGATTTCACAAATAATGTCAATTTTAGGACATCATTATGGCATAAGAATGACTTAAAAGTTTTTTAAATTTTTTATATACTAAATATATATTTAAAAAGTTAAATAAAATATTTAAAAATATTATTTTGAATTTATAAACCCATGTTTTACAATTTTAGAACTTAAGTGATGTTTTAATCTAATAAAATAAATATTTTTGATCTTTTTCGTTAATTATGTAATTAAATGGTTACATTTGGTTTTTTAATTGTATTAAATTATCATAAATCTCATTTTTATAATAATAATAAAATTAATGAAATTATAATTAATTCTTTACATGATTTTGGTGTAAATACAATTTGTTTCTTAAAAAACCTTTTTTTCTATTTTTTTTGTGTTTTGAATAATTGTGTTATTTTTTTTATAATATATAGGAATTGAATATTTTAAAATATATTTCATATTTATAATCATCAAATATAAATGATTTAATATGCCCCATTTCAGTTTTATTTATAACGAATAGTTACCATGATAAAAAGCTTGTCACCATTATAAGAGTTAAAAGGGTTATAGAGTAGATTAAACCAAGAGACAAGGATTAAAATATCACTAAAAATTATCTAAATTAGATTATATCATTGTATTTTGAACCTCCCTTATAATATTTTTGAAACATTTTCCATTTTTTTCTTCTTTCCCATTAAAATAGCTTTATATTATTTTAAAGTTATGCATATTTATAAGGATTACACTCCCCTTACTTATAAAATGGATCCTTATCCACTCCCTTATATACACACACTCAATGCTCCATTATATCAACTAATATATACTTAAATACCATCCCAACACCCTTATCCTTTATATAGAGGTTCTTATCTTCCAAAATTCCCATCCAAGAAGTCTTAAGTTGTTTTTCAAATGAGATTATCCAAGGAAATGATATATGTTATTATAAAGATTTTTCAAGTTTCTTTCTTCTTAAACCTCCTCCAAATATTCTATAATTATATTAAAAAAAATAAAATTGTATATTTACTGAACTAAAATGTTTTTATGTTAATGTTATAACCATTTTCTATCTTCTATCCATCCAATGGGAAAATAAAAACGTTGTTCGTGCGTACATACTTACTACCACCTCCATGAAGCGACATGTTTCATTTTCCATCACCACCTCACATGTATTGTTATATAGATGTATTTAATAAAAATATATATTATATCTATGTCATAATTAATTTTATTTAAATATAGATAATTATTTACCTTCTTTTCTTTCTAACCATTGAAAAATGAAAGCACCACTCATGCGTATGTGCTGATCACCACCTCCATGAATGACATATTTCATTTTATATAATTGAATTTCAAGGATGGTTATAAAAGTGTATTTAATATATAAATATGAAATATATTACATTATTAACATTTTTATGTGATTAATCCATGAAAAAGGTTTAATGAACAAAACCATTGAATCAAAATATGCATGAAAGACAGAACAATTGACACCTAAATAATTGTTTTTTAATAAAGAATTGTGAGTAAATGTGAAAAAATGAAGCTATAAATAAATTATGTTACTAAAAATTGGTATAAATATATATATTTTATATATTAATAATAAATAAAAATTTATTATACATGATTTTTAAATGCGTCCAACCAATCGAGAATCTGATATAATGGTTTATTTTACAACCTCATTTTTATTCAGGATTGTTTATGTTTAAATTTTCATTAGGGTAATTATATGATATTTATCTATTAAACCCAATATATTTTTACCCTATAGCTAATTTTAGGTTTTTCATATATTCTTTCTATTTTACCCTCTTTGGTACTCAAAAATATTGAAAGAATGATTTTAAGAAAAATGTACATTATTTCTTCCCTTAGGACGAGAATATTTTTCCTCCAAATACACACCATTTATATTACTTCAAGAATATTATTTTATATAATTAAATGATTTAAAAAGTTAATTTTATTAAAAAATTTACTTTATTTTCAAAAGTTTAAAATGAATATCCTTTATTTTTTCTATATAAATCATCTTTGAATTTATTTACAAAAGTTTGAAAAGAATATTTTTTTAATGTTTTACATTATAATGAAATTTCTATCCATTATGACCATTAATCATTATTTATATTACTTTAATTTTTTTAATTTTTTCCTAATGTAATATCTACTCCCAATATTCTATAAAATTTTCCTTTTTATATTAAAATATAAGGATATTATTTTTTTAAATTTTCTAAAGGGATTTAATTTAACTTATGTAAAATTTTATCTTCCACTTCACATTTTCTTACCAAATAGTTTTTTATTTTTAATATTCCATTAATGAAAATTATTTTATAAATAATGTCTTAAAATTTACCTTGATACCTTATTAAAGGTGTTCTATAAGTTATTTATAAATTTGTTCTTATGATAAAATTACAAAAGTTTTAAGATAGTTATTTTTAAAGTTTCACTTCCATTATCATATCTATTTTCCAAAATACATGATTTTTCTATTAAACATTTATATTCTAATGAATTTATTATCTCTTTTAATCCATTAATTATTTTTATTCAATACCTCATTTTTTGTATAATAATTTATTCCCATTTCATTCACTTCCTAGAACTTATGTTCTATATTACTCTTCATCTTTCATTAACATTATTTTTCACCTTCATGCATATACTATTTTATACCATGGATGTGTTTAGAATCATTTAAATGTTTAATAAACCATATAACAATTATTATATATGGTGTGAATTAAAGTAATATTACTAATAAATTTATTCAATTGATAGGGAAAATATTGACATTCTACATTACTTGATTTAATATACATATTTATTGAATATTAAGAAATATTAATGATGATATTAATTTTTCATTTAATATATGAGAAATAAATTGGGCATGTGTAAGTTAAGGGTAGGGTTCATTATATCCCCTCTATCTATTGGTTGGTCTCATGAGAGATACAAGAATGGGTAACACTTTGTGTATGCCATCCTATATAATAATAATGTCTTGGTTGATAGGCCTTGATGGTATATAAGATTCATTGTGTAGCAGGTATTGATTATATCCAATATGATTTTTTAGAGGACTTAAAGGTATGTAATATGTCATGGTCAATGGGACTTGACAATAAGATTAAGATATCTAACATTATGCATTCCATTTGGACTCACCCAAATTTACCCTATGAATAGAAGTGGTTTCTTATAATAAAGGTGGGATTTTTTAATCCATATCCTATAGGGATATTTGGCTATGATATGGATAAATTTTGGGTTTATTGGTATTGGAATAATATAATATTAAAGCACATAGTATAAATTTTTTAATTAAAGTATGAAACACCTATAGATTTTAATATAAAAACTTAAATAATATGGGTTGATCTTAGGTTGTGGTGATGGGTAAATTAAATGAATTTCTTTAAAAAATGCCCTATATTTCATTCAAGAAGTATCCAATCAATGAGATAAACCCTCCCATATCATTCACCGATTTGATCGGTACATAATTAGAAGGCTAATAAATAATGCACATATATGATCAATTTTATGATCACTATGAGTAATTAGATCATACCAACACTAAAAATGTTTTATTGTTAAAATTAATGATGATGACGAAGAAAATAAATCATAAAATAAAACTCAAAAATTAAAGGAATTATTATAGATTTAAATCACATGAAATAAAATCTAATATAGATCTAAAAAATATACTATATCAATCCATATAAGGGTTATACTTCCATTAATGAAAATATATCAATTTAAGATGAAAGAAAACTTGAAGAAGTGGGATTGAAGAAGTGAATACAATGAAATAATGAACACTCCACCATTATGTGAAGGATTTTTATCTTCCATGTGTGAATAAATTCACACCTTAATAAAATAGTATCATTTTGTTCACAAAAATATTAGTAAATGATAAGAATAATAACATTAATTAAGAAACTAAGGTGATTCGAGTAACTTACATGAGAAATAAAATGATTACAAAGGAAAACTGGCAGTGTAATATTACAATTGAAAGGAGGAAATTAATTTTCCCAAATATTTTACCACTATTACCTTAAATAGGAATTTTTGGAGCCTTGTTTTGTGACTATTCTTTTCCAAGTAATCTCAATGAAATAGGGTAGGAATATTTGGGTGGAAAGTTAATGGAGAGTGGGATTTTCCACCCTTAACTAAAAATCGGAGCCATCTTGCATCCACCCAACATAGCTGTCAAAATGAAATTCTAGATGGAAGAATTTTTGCGGGTCATAGAATAAGAAAACTCAAAAAATTATTTCCCTTATTAGGTATTAAAATTGCATCCCATTTGGAGTTTTAATATCAAAGTTATTATCAAAATGGAAGGTAGTCATTTTGGGCCACTGAATCTTGCTCAAAATTTAATCTTCAACTTGAGCCACCTAGATCACCACTGAAACCTCCAAATTACCTCTAGAAAAAATTTAATTAAATGTTACCCATGATTTTATCTATCCCTATTTTAAAATTTAGCTTAATTGGGATTGTATCATGGTATATACATTCATTTTAGTGGGCTACTATCTAGTCCCTTCGCCCAAAAGTTTCAGAATTCAAAGTTCACTTTGGTTATAATCTCAAATGATTATCTAAAATCTCTAGAAGGATATATTATTTCTTATATAATGGGAGACCTTAAAATAAAACATTAAATAAAAATTATTATCGATTGGTGTTTTCCAAGATATTGAGAAATGTATCGACTAATATTTTACTTTTAGTAAGAATAATTGACATGATGTGAAATGAAGTTAAAATTGTAATGTGAACTAAAACCAAAATTTAGAAAAAATTAAGCACAAAAATATTATAATATATAAAATTATTTTTTTCCTCTATAAGTGGATAATCACTCCCCTAAATGTTATATTTTCTGGTCTCAATAAAATTACTAAATTGATTAAAATTGAATTCACTTTTCCCAACACATTTAAACATACCATAATCACTATTAATACCTTGAATCAAACAACCTTCATTTACATAAAAATCATTTAAAAAATATAGGTTTAAAATAAATCTCAATCCCAAGAATGTTTCTTTGTTAAAACTCATTATCATATTTTATCTAATTTTAATTAAGCCTAATGATGTGTTGTGCATCACAATAGACATGGGGGTTAATTTTTATTCAAGGGGAAATGATGGAAGTGCTAGGAGGAATAAAATTTTAATCCTAAGATGAGTACTCCCCATTTTTTTAATATTTTTTCAATGTTTTCATGGAAATTAATATTATGTTCAATCAAGTAAACCCCTGTAGTGAGACATTGCTGATGACTCCCAGACCCAAACACATCAGGGAACCAAGTGAATCTCACATACTCAAGAATCATTTCAAGTTAAAAGAATCAATAAAGAATTATAAAAATAAAAAATAGAGATCTAATTCCCAAATCTAGGCTAGAAAACATTGGAGTTTCAATCCCTAAGTGATGAAATCCACACATTAGGTCAATCCATTATTCTGCACAAAAATTTAATTTTTTTTTGAATACTCATGTTAAAATTAAAATAATCACCAAACCTATGCTATTTATTGTGGACCATAAGAAATCAAATAATACCCCATAATATAAAGGACGTGAGAATTTTAATTTTGATAAAATGGATAAAAATCTAAATGGTGAAAAATCAAGTTAGACAACCATAATTTCTAAAAAAACTTCTCATTAATTTAAACATTTATTAAAAATAAAAAATCAAGGGGTAAAAAATTATTTCATATTTAGTTTTAAAATTTTCAATTTATATTTTCAAATTTAAGGTTAAGTAAATTTATTTTCCATTGATTCAAATTTTTTAATTTAAATGTTTAATTTTTAATTTTCTAATTTTTTTAACACACACAAAATAAAAAAAATTATTATTTATCCCCCAAATTAAATTAAAACTACCCTTGGTGTTAAAAGATATGAGAATATAGAGTAAAAAAATGGGAAGAAATAGAGATAATGAGATTTGAAATGAAATCATAGAATAAAATCTCCTAGTTTGAAGATGAATATCCAGTAGTAAGAAATTGATCACTTTTGATTCATGTTATATGTAGACTACTCATGGATAATTGAAGGTTGGGTTTGAACTATGGAAAGTGTATGTTTTATTTGAAAATACTAAACTATTTCAGATATTAAATATCACACACAAGAAACATTAGAGCACATTGGAAACCCCAAGGGGAACCCTTAACAAAAAAACAAAAAAAAACTCAGAAAATAAATTAAAATAAAATAAATCAGTGTAGGAGTCAAGTTGCCTCCTAAAAAGTGATTGGTTTAAAGTCCTTAGCTCAAATTGGACCCCCTAAATTACTCAATACCATCTTTTAACATGTTAATGATTTATTTTTAACCACTTACATCAGATAAAGATTTAATATTTGTTTGGGTTTGTGGTAAGGTCTAAATTTTAATTCAAGAAAAATTCTTTGAGTCCTGATGGGTGGCCTAATCCTGTTAATATCACAAAGGGCACATCCATTTTCTTTCTTGTTCTTTCCCATGAAATCTAGGAGCATTATATCATAGTATATATTTAGGTAATAATAAATGATAACATGAAGGGTTTGTTTTTACCCTAAGAATATATAATTGAGTGGGGAAGGAAGGATCTTGAATTTGAGCTTAGGTTGGATAACACTTTCAAACATAGGTTAGGAATTTGAAACAAAAATCAGTTTTTTTTCAAATTTATTAGCAAAATTGGTTCCTTTTTAATAGAATTTTTAACAAGAAATTGGCTAGATGAGTGTTAGGAATGGGTATGGACTCAATGTTTTTTATTTCTCCAAAGGTTCCATTAATAGGTAATCTTGAAAAATCACTATAGGAGCCATATAAAATAGATTCAATATATTAATACAATTTTACCTCATGTGAATACAAAAAAAAATTTCTCTTGACTTAGACATACATAAACATTTCTTTAATCATCTTTAGGTTTATTTTCAATACTAACTATCCAATTCACATCATGAACGTCCTCATTATCACTAACTTGAGATATCTGGTTATAGATGTTGATATCAAGGATCATGTTTCTGAAGGTTATTTTCATGGTCCCATTCCTAACTTAGATGACTTAGTTGACTTTTTCTATGAAAATATGGCCAAGGATGAATGTGGTTTTCTACCTAGAACCTAATATTATGTTATTTTAAAGGACAATGAAGTCAACAGGGTAAATGAAAATTTTAAATTTCACTAAAATACCCTTCAATATACCCTTAGGAACCCAAACACTATGATTAATGACTTCGAGAGTGACATGTATGGGTTAGATTTTCTCGATCCCTAACTGAAAATACAATTCATACCAAATGAGGTTTACAATGGATCCTATATCACAAAATTCTTTGATAAATTTTTTCTCTCCAAGTTTAATATTTATGTGAGGACAACTTGGGACCCTTATTTTATGTGGTATGGTTCCTTGGATGGTGGTTATCACATTATCAACCCAAAGGACTTTGTTTTCATGTGATAAATTCCTTTTTTCCACTCGTTAAAATAGTCATAATATTCATTTTTTCATGAGAGGTTTGTGTGTAACTAGGTTCCCCTTTTGAGGTTAAATAAATACTTTAATGAGTTGGCATGGATTCCTTTCAAGTTTTGATGCTATTTAATTCAAGTTTTAGTAAATAAAACTCATAATTCATTTTCTACATTTTCTTTCACAATTGTTAAAGTATTGGGATAGGTACTACTTGGGTAGGGGTTTGAGTTGGTTGATTTATCCTAGGTGGATATTTATACTATTTTATGGGTTGTTGGTATTGGATCAGTTGTGTTTAGAATGAATTATGGGTTGTAAAATTATATGGAGGGTATAGATTTATTCTTTCTGAATGATTGGGTTTTTGGTTATATTTCTAATGGAAGCTCATATGGTCATTGTACCTTGTATTGGAAGTGCTTTGGTACTATGTATTTTGAAATTTAAAATCATTGACCTTAGTTGGTGTTCCTCATAAAATCATATCCTTTTTATAAGGGATGGTTTGGTAGTTTTTAGTTTTGTGGTTATGTTTGTCACAAATCATGCAAACAAGTTTTATATTTTGAATTTCAAAGTCCTTCCTAAGACCGATCTCCTAGAGCTTCTTGGTGAAGAAATAAAGCTTACCCATAAGGATTTCATCTTTCCTACGAGTGTGCATCCAATTAGTTTTGGGTGGATTCTCATATTAAGGTGATGTACCCCATGTTTGGTTTTGTTTCGGAAAAATTTTCTAGATACTCATACGCATCATTTGGGGCTTTGTTTTTGAAAGTTCTATTACACATCATGTAAATAAACTATTTTTACCTAGAAATAACCCTTCATAAAATATCCTCATATTATAGGATTGAAAAACCATGGTGTCGTACCATGTTAAGAGTGTCTTTGAACCCTTCCCATTTCTATAGAATGTTTATCCATATTTTTCAAAAATGTTTTGGATTATCTTTTTCAGTAAAATTGTTTTGTGGTGGGGAAAGTATATCTTGTAAAATTATCTTTATAGTTGTCCCCAAGAGTGAATAGATGATAGTATCAAATTTTTTAACCAATTTATTTAAATATCCTTTAAATAAAAAGGAAGGAGTCTCATTTTATCCAATTCAATTTGATTTGGTAGTCACATGGTTTCAATAATGTCATTTAATTCTTTAAGATAAAGGTACGACATATAAGAATCTATCCCCTAGAATGTTGGAAGGTGGTTCAAGACATGGGATTCTCATATATAGTGGGAATATCCCATAGTATCATGAATAATTCATGAGGGTTCATTGGTATATTTAGGTGTAAGCTAGTCATTCATGGTTTGATTGAATTCATTCCCCAAGTTAGGGGATGCTTCATTTGGATTTAAAATTTGGTTCCCACTCGGGTTTATGATTTAGTTTCATGGAAGATTTTCCATTTAGGTAAATTCAAGTTAAGAATAATAATTTGTTGGAATATTATAATATAAATGATGTATACCACTATGATCAGTTAAGTCTTAATCCCTCAGATCAACCAATCTAACTAGTTAGTTTGATATGTCATGAGTGCAAGAAAACATGTTCCAAAAAAGAAAAAAAGGGGGTAAAATAATAGAAATTGGGGTGAGAATAGAGAAATGGGGTGAGAATAGAATTATATGATCTAAAGTTACTTACTTGGGTCCCTAAAAATGACACAAAAATTTGTTCTCACCCTAATTTACACTATAGGTAGAAGCAGTTACTTGTAGCAGATGTAGGGTTTTCTAAATCCACAGAAAATGAAGAAGTAATCTAAATACACATGAATATCATATGGTTATATTTATATATAAAGTGAAAAATGGTGGTTTATTAGAATTTAGGCACTATAATAATAAAGTACCTAATATAATGATTTTAATTGAAGAAAAAATAGCTAAATAATTTAATGAAAAAAATAATATGGGTCGATCCTAGGTTATTGTGAGGGGTAGATTAAATAAATTTCTTCTTTTTAGAAAATTTTATCTCTTTCATTCAATAATTATCCACTCAATGAGATGAGTCCTACCATATCATTCATATATTTAACCCATACAAAATTACACGTCTAATAACTAATTCACTTGAAGGATAAATTTTATGAGAAATCCAAGTAATTGGATTATACTAGAACTCAAAATGTGTTATCATTAAAATAGGTGAACATAAATAAGAAAATATATCATAAAACAAAACTAAAAAATTAAAGAACTAATTGGATATTTTAATCACATTAAATAACATCCAATAAATCCCCAAAAGATCCATTAGATCAAAGCACAATAGGATTATCCTTCTATTTATGTAAATTTTTCAATAGAAGGCGGAAGTTGACTTGAAGAAGTAGGATTTGAGATATGAAAAAATGGAATAAAAACCCTCCACTATTTTGTGAAGGATTTATATCTTCATTTTGTGAATAAATTGAAACCTTAATAAATTATTATCAATGTATTAATAAATATTTCTTAAAATGATAAAAATAATAAATTTTATTAAGAAACTAAGGTGATTCGAGAAACTTACATGAGAAAACAAATACTTAAAAAGGCAATGAAGCATTGAATGATTACAGTTGAAATAAAAAAATGAATTCTCTCAAATCCTTCACTAAAAGTACCTTAAATAATAATGTTTATATCATTTTTTTGATTATCTACTTTACAAAATAATCCCAATGAATGAGGGTAGTCATAAGTGGGTGTAAAGTTAATGGAGAGTGGAATTTTACACACTTGAGAAAAAATTAGAGCCAACTTGTATCCACCCAATAGAGGCATCAAAATGAGATTATAGTTGGTATAATTTTTTGGTACATAGAATTAGAAAATATGAAATAATATTTCCTCTATAATCTATTAAAACTCCATCCCGTTTGGATATTTAATCTAATGTTTATCATCAAAATAGTGAGCTATAATTCTGGGCCACTAAATCTGGTGAGAAATTTAATCATCCACTTGGACCATACGGATCACCACTGAAACCTCCAAATTAACTATATAAAAAGTTGAATTAAAATTTCCCCATTATTTACTCTATAAATTTTTTAAATTTAAACTTCAATGGTATTGGATTACTTCCACTATAGTTATTTTAGTGGGATGTTTTCCAATTCACTTTTCCCATAATTTTCTGCATTCAAGGTCCACTTTGTTCATAATACCAAAAAATATTAAATATTTACCGAATGAAAAAATGTTCCTCATAACATGGGAGACCTTAAAATTAAATATAACATCAAAATTATGAGTATAGGGTTTTTTACAAGGTGTTTCGAAATGTATTGAATAATAGTTCACTTTTAGAAATAATTACAAACATGATGTCAATGAAGTTAATATTTTAATTTGTACTAAAATGAATATTTATGAAAAAAAAATAAAATAAAAATTATAATATAAAAAATTATTGTTAGACTATATTATTAGATAATCTCCATCATTATGAAATCAATTATTATTTTCCATATGATTAATAATTTATTATTATCCATGGATATATTTCATACCGAATTTTTTTATTATATGGAACATTTATTGATTATTTATTTTTACATATTATATATACCTTATGTATTCATGATAACTTTCATTGTATTTAAACATTAATAAGAACCTGTACTCACCCTTTATTAATTTTTACTTTCCCTAAGGTACTTATAAAGGGTGTTTAAATGATTTTAAGGATGTACTAAAAGTAATAATAAAGTTTTTATAAAGTTTACAATCTAAGCATAGTGTTTCCAATTGATATATGGAAATCATATATGTATCTTGTATCCCAAGAATTTTAAACTACTCTTTTCTTTTTGAAGTGATCCCTTGTATCTTGTACTAATGAAATAAATTAAACAATAACTTTGGGTTACTAGATTCAGGATTATTATACTATTATTTATACAATATTTATACTGAAATAGGCTTATGTGGGAAGCCAAAGTTCTGTAAAATAATAAAATTGGGGTTCTATCCAATTTTTGATGGAAGTTGTGCCTTTTTATGGAACCAAATTATTTATAAAAAAATTATCTTTATCCACTAAATTTATTTAATGCCTCACCTAGTAACCCTGATGATCCTCCCACTAACCACCCTTCCTCTAGACACCCACCCCTTCCTCTATTCTTCTTGAACCATATTATCACCTCTTATAAGGGACCAACCTTAAAAATCCATAAAATTAAATCTTTATACAAGAATTAATTTTATTGCTTTCACAAAGATCTTTTTGGTTTATAGTTTCTGAGAATTAGGTCATTACACTTACATAAATAAATATAACATCATAATGTGGAAACTTCCACTTAGTATCTATTTTTCCTACAATACAAAATTTTTAAGATATAACAAGTTCTATTTTTAGGAAATATCTTCACAATTTTCATATTGACCTCATCCTTGTACCTATTCATCCTTAAAAACTTATAAAAAACATTTGAAAATGTAGGATGAGAAAAAAAATACCAGTACGGGGAATATAAAAAGAATGAATGAAACCAGTGACTTCATGAATACTCATAATTTGTTTCGCTTTTCAAAATAAACTTTGGGATCAAAATAAAAAATTTCTTACCTAAGAAATAAACTTCAATTCGCAAAAATTTTCATAAAAAATTTAATAAGAAATATTAAAGGGAAAATAATTCCCATAAAGGTTTCTTTGTAATCATGAAAAACTCATGAATGTTTTTTCAAAAAGTTATAAATTTCACCCAAAATAAGTAACATAAACCTACCTTTAAACTTAATCTCATTACTTTACCAAGTGAAATCATAATATTTTCAGGAAAATTTATTATAATTCATCGAAAATTCATATAGGTAACTTGGTAAATAATTTTCATATCATTATTATAATCACTCCTATAAATGTAATGACCCACCCAGTAAATTATAATAATCTCATATGAGAAACCTAACTAGTTAACTATATACCTTTACCCAATGCATTAAAGAGCTATATTGGGATCACTAGTTATTAGTTTATAAATAAATCACTATCTGTAGTTTATAACAAAACCACCTATCATCATAAATAATTCCCAAGAACCATATCTTAATTTTAACACATGAATAATCAAATTTTCATAATTACACTCAAAAAAATATGATTTTCACCCATAAGAAAAACATTCCAGATATGAAAATATCCATTTGATTTAAAAACCTTTTAAAAAATACCCAAAATAGAGGGATTTAGGGGTTCTATTTAAAGAAAAAATGAAATATTATAAAGTAATCCATACAAAAAATAATAGTTACGGTGGTAGGAAAAACTATTGATTCAGTATATGTTAAAGTGAAACATTCCTTATAGCTTTATGTCAAAAGATTCAGTATAAAACACATAAAAACATTCCTTTAGAAAAACGTTGAAAAAAGTTAAAAGAGACCTAAAATGTCCTTTATAATTAATTTATGTCTATATAATTACATCCATAAAATTATTTTAAGAATATGTACATGGAAGAAAAATATTTAAAACATGAATATTTAAAACATTTAAAATGATGTTTTAAGGTAAAGTGTCCCGAACCTCAAGTATAAATCTTCATGAATTTTCTTTATCTTCCTAAATAATAATATTATCATAATAATATACTTTATTAGGAAAAATTTTAAAGTTTATTATTAATTTTATTTTATTTATTACCATGTTATATACAATTACTTAATCAATTATGTTCTTGTTGGATATTTTGATGATATTTGAATCATATGTCCAAAATGACTATGGTAAGTTGACTATGGTCAAAGAGTTCATTATTCCATCATATCCATAATAATAATCATGACATAATTACCATTTTATATTTTAATTATACTTTTAAATCCAAATATGTAATAGATTTATAAAAAATTAATTATGTTACAATCGTGGAAATAATATGTTGTATATTTGTATGAGTAATGTTTTTATTTTTCAAAGAGCATGAGGGAAAGAAGGTAAGTATCATTTTAAATTTTTAGGAATTTTATTATAACATAAATATAATATTATATATTTTAATACACTTATATATACCTTCCATATGATGCAGTGATGAAAAACTAATCACGTCGTTTCATGGACGTGGTAATCCACATGTATGCATGAATGACATTATCATTCTTAAATGGATAGAAATGTAAGAAAATATATGTTATATTATATTTACATAATGATAAATATTTCATAAATATATTATATATATATATATATAATAAATTCATCATTATAAAAATCCATGAGAGGCAGTGATGGAAAATGAATTACATCAGTTCGTGAGGCGGTATTCCACCATACACACGAACGATGGTTCTATTTCTCATTTTATGGAATAAGAAGTTGGATATTGGTTAGGAAATTGATATAAAAAATATTACTATATTTAATGTACTGTTTTTAAGGATTCCTCATATTTTAATAATATTTAAAATAGGTATATGAAGAAATAAAACGAAAATTCTTAGTTATGAACTATACCTCGTCTTTGGAAAACCTCTCTAGGTTTATACCTAAAGCCTTCCTAGGTTTGTTTTATGATCAAAATAGGTAATATAAAACATCTTTAATGATTTTAGTAAGGTATTTGGGTATATACCTTCCTAAAAAAATATTTTCATGTGTGAGAAAATATGAAAGGGAGCATCCTTTTATAAGTGGGGGGGGGGAAGACATAGTTGTAATTTTTAAAAAGATTAAAATTTATTAATGTGTTAATAAACAAAATTGCTCCAAAATAGACAATTTATCAAGATGAGATAATATAGGGTATAAATATGTATATATAATATCATTTAGTCAAGTTTTAGGTCATTTTAACCCTTATCTATTTAGTTTAACCCTTGATAATCCTGTTTTAACCTTAAATGTGGCAACAAATTTCTACTATTTTAAATATTCATTATGACCAAAAATTAAGTTGAAATTATTAACTAATATAATAATAATTATTATATATATGGAATCAATTTTATCAAATTTAATCCACAAGATTATAAGAATTATATCTAAAATTAAACCTGCAAAATGGGATGAAAAACAATATTTTAGGATAATGCCTTTATTGAGTATAAAGATATTTTTATACCAAATTAAAGTAAAAAAAGTAATTATAAACACCAAAATTGGATTATTTATAATATAGGTGAACTAATGTTATATTTAACCCATTTTAAAACAAAATTTAACTTTCTTAAATTCATTAAATGAAAAATAATTTTCAATAAAAATCAGTAACTTTCACTATTCATCGAAAAATCATACTTCTCAAAGAATTCTAAAAAATTCATCCTATGATAATTTTGACATGATTAATTAAAAAATAAGTTAATTTTTTTTCAAATTAAAATTCTATAATTTTAAAATCCATTTTTTAAATAAAATAATGTAATGCATGAAAACCCAAATTGGTTAGAAATAAAACAATTTTCCTTTTGACTAAAAAATTACCTAATATTATTATACTGAATATAAATCTATAAAATATTATTAATAAAATATTAATAAGACATGGAAAATATTTATCATTACAATAATTGGGTTTTTATTTCCTTCCCCCTTTTTAAAATTGCATCCTCACAATTTTATTTGTTACTTAAACAAGTAGGGATATTTTCCTTCATAGAATTTTCTGATTCTCATGTTTCATATTCAACCATATAGTCTATTGATAAAAAAATTTACTTATTAAACCAATTTATTCCATAACAATTTACCTCTGTAGTTAAGAATAATTTTTGTCTATTTCTTATAATGAAGGTTTTCTTCAAATGAAATTACTTCAGGCTCAAAACACAAGATTTAACTTCCACATATTTTCATAACAACAAAACATGAAATACATAATGTACTTGAGATACACTTAGAGGAAATTCCACTCAGTAAAAAACTGATCTGAATTAATCTAGGATTTCATTTGGTCTAATTAATTGTGGAGTTAACTTCCCCTTTTTACTAAAACGCATAATACTTTTCTATATAGATACTTTTAAAAAAACATGATCACCTGCCTCAAAAGAAATATATTTACTATAGTTATTTACATAACTTTTCTACTTGCTTTGATCCATCATCATGTGTTTATGAATCATATTCACCATCTTAATCATTTATTATACTAATTATGGTCCCAATAATTTTATTTCACCTACTTCATCCCATCAAGATTGATTCCAACACCACTTTCTATATAATGTATGAAAATGTATTATCTATATATTGAAATAAAAACTATTATTATAATAAAAATAAACTAAAGTCATATGTTGATCCTAAATTCCCTTATTATCCATTAAAAAATATAAAAGAATATCCTCCAAATTCTGAATCATTTAATATGACTGTCTATCAGATTGAGAATAAAAGGCTATACTGAAATTTAATTCAGTACCCAATGACTTCTGAATTCTTTTCAAGAAATTAGAGGTGAATCTAGGATCATAATCAGATATAATGGAAAGATGGACTCCATGTAATCTAATTATCACCTTAAAATAAAGTTGAGAAATTTGATCCAAATACATATTATCTCTAATGGGGAGAAAAGGAATCAATTTAGTTAAACAATTAACAATTATCCAAATAACATTATTACCTTGAGATATATTTCGTAATCCCACCATGTAATCTAGGGATATATTCTACCATGTCCATTATAGCAATAGAAATGGATAAAGCACCCCCTTTGGTAATTATCTTTTGTCCTTAACCTATTTTCAATTCAAACATTTCATAGTAAAATCAGTAATATATTTCTTTATTCTTTTCCACCAGAAATGTTCCTGAAGGTATTTATACATTTTTGTGCTGTTAGGATGAATAGAAAATGGAGAACTATGATCCTCAATCAATAGTTCTTTATTAAAATTTGGTTTACATGAAACACAGAACCTTTTTCTAAATATCAAAACACATTATTTTTCATTATTAAATTCAGGAAACATACCTTTCTTAACCAATTTTACCTTTTCCAATAACTCATGCTCTTTATTATGAGCTTGCTTAATTTTTTTGACAACGTTTATTGTACTGAAACTTGAAAAAAATTATAGGGAGTTATTTCCTGCATAATTTATAAGCCAAAATTCATCAAATCAATAATAAAAGGATCATGTTCTAGATGTAGCATGGTTAATGTAGCATTATCATTTTTACTCAAAGCATCAACTACTCTATTTGATTTACCCAAATAGTAATGAATTATATATTCATAATCCTTTATCAATTCTAGATATATCCTCTACCTCATATTTAACTCTTTCTAAGTGTATATATACTTTTAGATTTTATGATCAATATATATTTTACGCTTTAATCCATATAAATGATGTCTCAAATTTTTTAAAGTAAACACTACAACTGTCAGTTCAAGGTCATGTGTTTGATAATTTTTCATGATATTTTAATTGACATGATTCATAAGTAATTACTTGATCATTATGTATTAAAAACCTCCTAGTCCACTCAATGAATAATTTTTGTAGATAAAAAAGTGACCATTTCTGGATGGTAGGGAAAAAACTAGAGCATTCACTAATCTTATTTTCAATTCCTGGAAACATTCATCACATTCCTTTATCTAGATGAACCTATCTTCTTTTTGTGTTAACTTGGTTAATGGCCTAGATAAATGTAAAAGTTTTTCAACAAAACTCTAATAATATCTTTCTAATATAATAAAAATAAAAACCTCAATAACATTTTTAGGGTTTTTCCATTCATCAACCACTTTATTTTTATTGGGATAAATATTTATTTTATATTTATTTATGATATATCTAAGGAATGAAATCTGTTGTAACCAAAAATGACATTTACTAAATTTTCCATATAACTTATTTTATTTAAAGGTTTTTAAAATAATACTTATATGTTTTTCTCGATCCTTATAACTTTTAAAGTAAACTAAAATATCATTAACAAAAACAACCACAAAAATATTCAAATATTCATGGAAAAATCTATTAGTAAGATCCACGAATATAGTTGGAACATTTATCAACCCAAAGTGAATAACCAAAAATCATAATTCACATAAATAGTATGAAACACTATCTTAGGGATCTGATCCTTCTTTACCTTCATCTGATGGTACCCAGGCCTAAGATCAACCTTTGAAAAATACTGATATCCCTAGAGCTAATCAAAAAATTCTTTGATATACAGAAAAAAATTCATATTCTTAATAGTGATGTTATTAAATTATCTATAATCAATAAAAATAATCATGTAAACATCTTTATTTTTAACAAATAAAATTGGAGTATCCTATGGTGAAGTTCTAGGATAACTAAAACCATTATCAAGAAACTACTACAAATTCTTTTTCAATTACGGAAGTTTTACTTGAGCTATTCGATAAGGTGGGTTTGAAATTAGATTACCATAAGAAACAAAGTCAATAGTAAACTCAAGTTCTTCATTTGGTATAATACTAGGTAACTCATCATAAAAAACATACATATATTCTTTTACTAGTGACACATCATTAATCTAAAAAATTACCTTATTTTAAAAAATATGATCAAGATAAATTTCATTTCTATCTCTTAAAAATTTATTGGATTCTTATTATGGTATCAAAGGTATTGATTTATTCATATAATCAAATGGAAAATCATTTCAAAAAATAAATTCTTTGGATATGAAATTTATCTTAGTATGATAAAATGAAATCCAATCCAAAACCAAAATAACATCGAATTATACAATAGGAAAGACAACAAGGTTTTAAAGTATAACCCTTCCACAAATAATAACATGAATATCCTTGTCAATTCTTATTTCCTTAATACTATCCCATGTGTTTTTTAACCAAAAGTCCTAAATTCATTTCTTGAGGTGAAATTTTAATTTTATGAGAAAATTTATCATAAATGAATGAATGTGTAGACCTTGAATAAAATAATATATTATCACAATATTAAAATAAATTAATTTACTTTTTATAACTTAATTTTATGGACCAACATCTGCATAAATAGTTTCAAAGGATTTCGCCACACCCTACTGCTTATAGTATTACAACTTCCCATCATTCATTCACTTCTATGGAAACACATCCATATGATGAACCATATCATTACATTTAAAACAAATTACTACCTATTTATCAAAATTGGTCCTAACAATACCAAAATATTTTTATTTTCAATCACTATACATACACCTAAACTTACCACATCAGAATAACTTCTTAGATTTCATAAGGTATTCCCCATGGTGCTTTTTACCACACCTATCATGAACTAAAAAAGTTATTTTATAACCATCATATTTATTTTATAGTTTTTTCACATTTTTATATAACCTAGATCAATTTTCTACTTATTTTCATAGGACATATAATCATATGAAAATTACATTTCTACCTTCTTAGCATAATGAGAATGTTTCTCATAACTTTTAAATTCAAAAAAGGAAAAATATATTCAGTATATTGGATTTAATCCTAAGTAAAATTAATTAATTTTACTATCAAGATTTCAAATACAATTTGGTATATACATTTCTAATCATATGGAGTTTTTTTCATATGTAACCACTGAATCTTTCTCATTCTACCTCAATTCTATAAATTTATTTTCCATCCTAAGTTTAAAAACCTTAGGAAAATACTTATCAAGAAAAATGTTCTTAAATTAATCCCATTACTTGGAATCTATATCTTCTATTTCTCTATTATTCTTAACCATTAACCATCATTGACCAAATTAACCATTAAAATGGTAAATATAAAGAGTTACCTTTTAATGATCTAAATAACCCCTGAATTCATATATCTTTTCCAAAGATTTAATCCATCCCTCATTTACCACTGAGTCAAAAGATACAATGAATAATGGAGGGAGATGTCTTATAAAATATTCCACTATAGACATGTTCCTCTATGTTATATCTTTCAAGAATGAATTCCACTATTATTTATAGCCCTGATCAACAAAGCCATCACAACAAAAAAAATGATCAGTTCCAATTCCAACCATTCCAAGTATTTAATTTGGAAGTATATTATCCTCTTCGTCCTTTCCTATTTTAGTTTTCCTATTTCCTATAACACCGCACAAATTTATTATATATTTATATTTAAATAAATTCAATCACTTCAATACATTTTAGTACACACAACCCCAAGTATAAATGAATCACAATATAGTATACCGTTATAACCTAGCAATTAAATTATAGGATATGAATAAGATTACGTATATTATGAAAATTATATGGTTTACACATGTATAAAATAATTTAAATGGTTATCTATTTATTATAAAAAAATCATTTGAAAGAAAAATAAATGTTTTTTGAAAAATTGTATTTTTCTAAAAAATGATTTCCTCACAATTTGTGAAAATATATTTTTTAAATTAATTTTTTCCAATTATAGGAAAATTATTTGAAAAAATTAATTTCATTTTTTAAAACATCATTTCAAAATTAAATTAGGGTTAATTTTAGGTAATTTTATGAAATGATTGATTTTTTGATGAATAATGAAAATACTAATTTTTATTGAAAACCACTTTTTTGTTTAAAGTATTTGAAAAGTTAAATTTTTTTTTAAATTTAAAATTAGTTCAATTATTTGATAATTAATTCAATTTAGGTTATTAAAATCAATTTCATATTGAGTTTTTATGTAATGTCCTAAAAATTCCGTATATTTTTTTTAATTATATGGAATTATTACGAGACCGCAAAATCTGACAGCGCCCGATTCTAAGGCCCAGATTTCTCAAAATGATTCATAAAAGTTTTGTTACGCTTTAATTAGCGTGCGTAAGTAGTTTTCCTGAAAAAGTGGAATAAATCTTAAATGATTGCCTGGATCAGAAATCTGATGGCACCATTGCGTTCAGAATGGAGGGTTTATCTTAGGTGCGACTTAAGTTTGGTCTGCACGGGCCTCCTGTGAGAAAACCCCAAAATGGCATAATCGTTAATAAAATAATTAAATAAATTATTTTATTTTTCAAATCCTTATAACTCAAAAATGATAACTCAGATTGAAAATCCGAGACCACTGCTGAACTTGTGAGGGTAACCTTTATTTTGGAAGATACTAACATTAGACAGCGCAATCCACCAGTGAAAGTTAGTTTTTTGCCGTAACTAAAATAATTAAGTGACAATTATTTTATTATAAAAATTTATAACTTCTAAATGGTAACTCGGATTGGAAATTTGAGAGTATCCTTGGGTTCATTGGGGTGTGTTTCACTTAGGCAGAGCCTAACCTCGACCGGCGCGGGTCGAGGGTGACTGTTAATAATTTTCCAGACTTTTTTTCTGGTATGTTTAGTAAACGCGCAAGCGGCGTTTTGTAAATTTTGAACCGGTGCTCGGAATTGGAATATGGGGATACCGTTGAACCCGCAACACCAATATTCGCTTAAGGAGACTTCACTTTGACCATAGTAGGTCTGAAGAAAAAGTTAGTTTTTGGAACTTTTAATAGAATAAATAAAATAACTTTATTATTTTATTTTTATTCTATTCCTCTAATGGATGAGTGGTAAGGTGGGACTGACGATGTTTCAAGCCAATAAATGACTTGACCTTTCAATTCTAAGTAACTTCACCATTGGGGAATTAGGAAGGCTCTTAATTAATGGGGCTCCTTTAATTCCACAAATGTTGCACACCCTCCCCCTATCCTATTTATATAGAGCTTTGGGGGAGGAATTGGCATAGATTCACCAAGCGACGAAGCTCTGGTAAAGTATCGCAATTCCCAACACTTGGAGGACGGAGCTGGTTCTAGTGGGTGGTGATGAGCAACCCTGAACCATGAACCGAAGAATGAGGATCAAGTAGCATCGTTGGAGGTTTGTTGTGGGGACGACAAATGCCTACACTTCCTCAAATGCGGACGCTCTCCAATTAACTTGAGGTAGGGGTTATTTATTTTGTGCATTTTTTTCCTCTTCCCCGCTCAGGAGTTTATACGAAGAATGCGGGTCAACTGACTAACGATTTGACTCGTGATTCTTTAATCTTTGTGGGAGGATGTTGCGGGGTATCTTGTAGGATTTGTTGTTTTGAATACCCCCTTACCTGTTCTTGACGTTCTTTGTGATTCAAGAATTATTTGAGCCGCTTGCTACCGCTCTAATGAAGAGGGTACGGGCCAAACGAACATGGCCTGACCTCGCCACAATCCTTTGCGGTTTTTGATGTGTCCTTCATGATGGAGGAGGATGGAGACCGATTCCGACGATTGGCACAAGTGGGATTCGGGAGTGGCGGCCGACACCACGATCGACCGCGAAGGCGGCGGCGGTGCAACCGGGCCGCCGTTGAAGAGCCGTGGCTCATCAGCAGCGACGAAGCAAGGGTGGTGGCCGACACTCCAGTTGGCCGTGTGAAGGGGACGGTAGCGCGCGTCTGCACCACCTAGTGTGAAAGATCCGTGGCCTTGTGCCATAGCAGCGAAGGGAGGGCGGACGGTTGAGCCGACCTCTTGTAGAGGCGCGACACGCGACCGCGTTGCGTAGAGGGGGCTGGTCGTCCGACCAGCCGCGGCACTGTGGCCCACTCACTATGGGCCGCTACGCCGTGAGCCTAGCAGGCCACCACACTACGATCCCAGCAGGCTGGGCCGAACCTAGCAGGCCAGGTCGACCCAGGTCGGGTCCATCCGAGTTGGTCTGACCGCATTAGACTGGACCAACTTTAACCCTTTTCGCTCATTCGGCCATATCTTGAGCTTCAGGCATCCGTTTGAGGAACTGTCTGTGGTGCCAAAAACCTTTGATTGAGACGTTACTTTTGGTATAACCCAATTGAGTTTTGGATAAAGTTGGGGTATGGCCAAGTTGGATCGAACATGAATACAACCGGGCCCTCGGGTCTAAAAGGCTTATAACTTAAAGGCTGGGCGTTTACTTAACGCACCGTCTATTGTGTTGAGACCCATTTTTACATAGAGGTCTTTTGGGATACTTCTTTGTGGGACTTTGGGGTAGTTTGAGTATTGAAATGTGGCTTGAGGAGCATATCCTCTCAGAATCAATCGAGCTTAGTGCGGGACCCCTGTAGCTAGCTATAACATGAGAAAGGGATCCTATGTGGGTATGTGCTTAGGATAATTTGTGGTTCTATGTTCAAGAGTCTCACTTGGATCTGCTCTAGGAATCCACATGGGACTACTCTAGGATCCTACGTGGGTCTGCTGTACTAGGATCCTATGTGGGTCATATGATGTACTAGGATCCTATGTGGGTTAGATTATGTACTAGGATCCTATGTGGTTCTGATGATTTAGGATCTTACATGGGTCTACCTCTTAACAGAGTAAGATGATTCAGTAGTTACATCTAATTATCTCTACTACTTTACCTAAGTTATACCTGGTGTGAGCTGAGTCCTTACCTTCATGGTGATACCTTTGTGGTAATCTTCTATGTGGCGTACCTGTGTGGTACTTACCTTTGTGGTGATACCTTTGTGGAATTATTCTATGTGGCATACCTGTGTTTTACTTTTCTTCATGGTGATACCTTTGTGGTAATATTCTGTGTGGCGTACCTGTGTGGTACTTACCTTCGTGGTGATATCTTTATGGTATTCTTCTGTGTGGCGTACCTGCGTGGTACTTTCCTTCATGGTGATACCTTGGTGGTATTCTTATATGTGGTTTACATGTGTGATACTTTCCTTCGTGGTGATACCTTTGTGGTAATCTTCTATGTGGCGTACCAGTGTGGTACTTACCTTCGTGGTGATATCTTTGTGGTATTCTTCTGTGTGGCATATCTACGTGGTACTTTCTTTCGTGGTTATACCTTGGTGGTATTCTTCTGTGTGGCATACATATGTGGTAATTTCCTTCATGGTGATACCTTAGTGGTAATATTTTGTGTGGCATACCTGTGTGGTACTTACCATCATGGTGATATATTTTGGTATTTTTCTGTGTAGCATACCTGCGTGGTACATTCCTTCATTGTTTTACTTTGGTGGTATTCTTTTGTCTGGTGAACCTGTGTGGTATATTCCTTCATGGTGATACCTTTGTGGTATTCTTCTGTGTGGTGTTACCTTTTTGGTACTTAGCTCTGTGGTGTTACCTTCGTGGTATTCGTTCCTTCATGGAACAATTGATCTTTGAGCTAATGAGTTGGGGAATGTGTTTCCTCATGAATGAGATGGGTATACTTGATAACTTAGGTATATGTATGGGCATATACCTAAGTAAGGGTGTCAGTTGTTTCCAGGATTTGTGGTTTATCCTTTGTGGATTTTGAGAGACCTTCAGGGGTCTCAGGGTCCCTACTGAGTATTGTTATACTCACCCCTGCACGGGCTATGCCCGCACCTTGTTGTGTTCGGTGCAGACGACGAACATCACTGAATGGGGATGAGAGTACCCAAACTGGAGGTTTCTTGGAGGTGGACATTAGATGAGGCATACCGCCGAGAAGACCATTCGAGATCTGTACCTACCCTTTAGGTAGGATCCTTGGAATGAGTTCACAGGATCTGTTTCAGTTTACTTGTACTTTTCAGTTTTCTTGTACTTTCCATTTGGGCTTGTATTCTGGCCCCTTTTTTCTTACTATGCACACTCTTTTTACTATACAGTTTACTTGTGTTTGTATCTTGTTGTGTGCTTGGTTGTGTGTGTTTACAGGTTATAAAGGCAATGCCTTCCTGATTTTAGGGAATATGCCTTTCGGTGTTAGTCGCCAGACCCCGGCCTATGGAAGGCGGGCTTGGGGTAGTCACGACATGGGCCCCGGGGGACGGGTTGTGACATTTTATATAAAAACTTTCTAAACTTTGAATATTCTTTCTATGGAAAACCATTTTTTCCTCACTTCTGCAAGTTGAATTTTAAATTTAAATTTCATATTATCTAGATTGAATTTGGGAAAATAGATTCAATATCTTGAATCATCATAATTAATATTATATAATAGTTTCAACTTAATTTTTGGTTGCAATGAATAGTAAAAACGGTAAAAATTCATTACCATGGTAAAGGTTAAAAAACGTTTACTGGGGATTAAACTAATAAAATAAGGGTTAAAATAACCTATAAACTTTTCAAATTCCTATTTTTTTTAAAATATTGAGATCTTATATCTTCCATGGTTTTATAATGACCCATTTTGATCTTTTTGGTATGTGAAAAACTTGGGTATCACTTTTTCTTTTCAAAAATTCCTAGTGTATCCTCTCCAACACTTATAAAAGGCCACCCATCCTCTCCTAATCACACTTCAAAAGGCTTTTGGTTGAGACAAGTCCTTCAAAAATATATTCTTAAATCTATACCCACATTATAACACCCCAAACATTTTATGGTATGTTTCTCTTAAATAATTTTAATTCATTAGATATCCTATATTTCATGAAGCACTGAGTCTCTATGAATCAAAAATTGGTTATTTATAGGAGATAGTCATAACCTATCCATTAAACTTAAATTTTCCACTTTTGTGTTTTGAATTTTGAAAAACAAACATACACAGTTGTGATTAGGGTGATATTTGTAGTCTGATAGAATAACTTAATTTTTGGTGAATAGTAACCTACCCTTATGAAAAGTAACTTACACTTATTAATAGTAAATTACCCTTATGAATATTAATATGACTCTTATGAATGGTAACCATACCCATGGAAGTGTAAATAAAATTTAAGCACCTTAAAAATGAAGATGAATATTTTATGTATTGGCATTTTTCAATTAAATAATAATTATAATTAAAAATTAAATTTATCATATTTAGAAAATTATTGTTGAAAAATGGAGTTCATTTTTGATTCTACACGTCTAAAAATGGTTAGGGTGAATTTTTGGGATTTTTATGAAATACTTGAATTTTTGGTGAATAGTAAAATATGACAAATTATGATAAATGATAAATACATGATTTATTGAGTCATGGATGATGTCATGCTGAGGTAATCACACTTGGTTCAAACTCACATGAACTTGTTACTATTTTTGTTCATGTAATCATCACTATTTCTTTTCTTAGGGAAAAATAATAAACTAACGATTATAATATTAAGAAAACCCTCCTCCCCTCCACTATATAAACCACCCTCACCCTTACTCCCACAACTCCCAAGCTTAAATACTTGCCTAAATTCAGCTCAAATATCTCCCTAAGTTCCTACCCACGTCCAAAATACCTTGTTCTCCTAAAAATACCAAAAACTCTCCCCTAAAAAGGATCTCAAAGGAAGATAGATTTAGGAGGTAAATTTCTCTTTTCAATTCTTTTGTTCTCTTTTCATGTTAATTTGTTATCTTTTATATTCTAAAAACTTCTCATACAAGTGTTATGAAACATCCAATACATTATATGTACTTTAAGTGTTTTATTATAATGGAATATTTCATCATCATCTCTCTTTTCCCCCTCCTCTTATACTAAAAATGAAAACACAGTCCAAGATGTGTTAATTTATCACATTCAAGGATGACATGTTTTCAATTTCTATTATAATATTCAAGAATGGTCATGAAACATTTCTAATGGTTCAAACGGATCATTATATATGTATTTTATCTTAATTTAATTTTCTATAATCCTTACACACTAATTATGTAAAATAATAATACAAAACCAGTTCATTATGCACAAAACTGCCAAGTTAATCCAAGTGTTTATCATTAACATTTATCTAATGGGTCATCCTCATAGTATATAAACAAAATAATTATAAGATAATTTATGTATCTATAATTTTAATAATAATATGTGTTAACAATTCTGGATGTCTAACAACATTTCAAACGAACTTCCATTCATGAATACAAGTAAACCGATCATGAAAAACAATGAAGAAAATGCATCCAAAACAATAAAATTGAACCTCTTAAACCCATAAAAAAGGCCATTAATGAACCTAATAAGGTTAAAATAAATCAATTAAAAGTAGATAAGGTTATGTAATTATTAATTAATTAAGATAAATTTTATTATTCAGGTCATTAAGATCAAACTAAGAACATATTCGGGTATAAGGTAAGAGGTTTCTCATCTAACTTTTACTTCCATGAGATTTCCATTATTCGCCAATTATTTATTGTATATAGTGTATGTTTATTGATAGATTATATATAATATCATGATTATTTTTATATTCATGGTATTCAGTGATTCACTTGATGATTATTAACTCAATTGATTACAATGTTGTAAGGGACTTTGTTTCGGTTTCCATTTCATTGTGATTTACTTGGTAATGTGCACCTAATCATTATTATGTGTTATACCTAATACCCTTTTGAGGTCATTTTTAATTTGAAATTTTAAATATATTTTATATCCATATTTTGGTTTCATGGATATGATTATTTTCTTAAGTTGTATACCCTTTTATATACAATGTTTATTTGGAATGTTGTTTTAACTATGAAAATATTAATGAATCTGTATCCTCTAATCTATATTGATATTGATAAGGAATATTATACTTGTATTAAATCTATGAATAAATAATTATTTTGACTTTAAGTGATGGGAATTTCCTGCTATATCCCCTAGATGCATTGACAGGTCTCATGAGACAAATCATATGGCGACCAACCCTTCGAGTTTGTTTCAAAAAATAGAATCAGATGGGTATTTACCCACAGACTTAAACTGTTTTGACGGTATAGTGGTATCATGTTCTATATACATAAATTAAAATTAATAAGCATTCTATTTATTCATTTTTAGTTATTACTATCCATGAGGTTTTCACTATGACAAAATCTATGGATGTAGATTCATTCTCAGTTTATTAATGGTAGGTGATTTTCATTTATTCACAATTCCATATTGAATATTCCAATTTTATTATGATTAAATTATTTTTTCTTCATGTTTCCACTATTTGTAACACTTACTAAGAATTTTTTCTCACCCAATTCATTTTTTACCTTCAACAGATTATGAAGAGGAGACCATTTATTGAGTTATCATGGATGCAATTTATTAGTTTTTGTTATGTATTGTGTCACGTACGTAACCTATTTTAGGGTTATTTTAAATTTATTTTCCACTCATGATTTGTTTTGGTGGTTTCCAAAGGTTTTATTGAGAATAGGTGAGTTTTCATGAATTGGGCCAAGCTGCGAGCCCAATTCCAGATTTAAAAATAAATTTTGTTTCATTTATAACTTTTTCAATTTTTAATATTTTTGACTCATTCCAACTCCTAATTGTTCTCCCCTGATATATTAACCCCAAAGTTAAATTTGGGGCCTTTATAAATCCATAAGCATGGGGGATGTTTGTTTTTATTTGAGAATTGGGCCAACCCGAAGGCCCATTTTCCAGTTTTAAATTGTTTCATTAATTTATTAATATCTTATTCATTAAAATGGATTTTTCGGTGATTTCACCTCCCTATCGACCCTAAGAAGCCCAGACGCGACCCCATGCCCTCCTCCCACAATTTGGAGCTCGATAGAGTCGCGAAAATAGTCGAAACGTTCTGGATTTCAGAAATCGTCCAGATTTTGGAGAGGTAAATTGATCCTTTCATAACTCCTTATATTCTTAATATTTTTCCTCCATTACAATTCCTAAATGACCTAATAATTCTTGTGAGACCATCCCCTGAGTTGTGGCCGTTTTAAATTTCAGATACTAGTGTTTTGGGGAGATTCATTCTAGATTTCTCAAGTAAGTTTGTCCATTTCTTTTCCCCTTTCAAATTGATTAGGGTTTCATTCTATTTTTTTAGGGTTTCCTCCCTTTTTATTGAAGTGAACAATGACCAGTGGGTAGGGGTTCTAACCTAAGGTTTAACCTTGGGTTTTCTTGGTCCAATTTTCTATTTTTAGGTTTGATCTACCCTTCTTGAGGTGCGGCGGTGGTGCGTTTGTGTTTTCGCACAAAGGATTCAATGGTTTCATTTGATTTGGTAGGTGATTCTAATGTTGATGCAATCTTTGTGTATTATCATACTGTATTTATCATATTTTCAGATTTATATAATTTTATTATTGCTACAAAAATTGGTTCTAATGATGTTTCCATTGCAATTGAATTTAAAATGCCAATTTGGTGTGAAATTGGGGGTTTTCCAAAGAAGTGTTTTGTTTGTTTATTTGGGGATGCCCTATAAATACTTAGTTGTTTTTATTGATCTGTAATAAGGCATAAAATACTGTTTATAATGTTTATCCCCTTTGGTAATTGCTGCAAATAATGAGTTTTAATTGTGCTTGTAAAGAAAGTGAAGTTTTGGTTCCACTTTTGTGTGAAAATGAAGGTTTTACAAAGAGAACACTTCTTGTTTAACATGAGGATGCCCAAAAATTGATTTTTTGTTTTAATTGATATTTATTGGGCTGCCTTTACTGTTTTGGTAACTTACAATTGTGAACATCGTGTACAAGTGGGTTTCTTAAGGGGTTTTGTGTGCAAAACTACACGAGATTTTGTGAAATTGATTTATTCAAATTCAAAGAGTTTGTTGTGTGTTTTAAGTGGTATAAAATGAGATAGATACTGTATTTGGTGTATGTGACCAGTAGTGGTGTTTTACATTAAAATGGATGTGTGTTAAATCCTGAAATTGTTTGAGCACAAAGGGGGAAGCCCGGGTACCTAGGTGGGGCAGATTTGTACTAGTACGGCTAGTGGACCGGATGGGTTTTGTCCCTGTTTCACTTAGCATTTGGATAACGACAACTCTAACTAAACTATGTGGATGATGGTTGGGGACCACTAGGTTATGGGTATGTTCCCTACTAGTGGCTCGTGCACGAGAAAGGATTTTACTATGGTTACATTACACTGAGGTACGAGGTACATGGGGCCTGAGACTATCTAGTGCCTAGGGGTGTTCCCGGTTTTGTTGCTCAGTGGATTTGTGGTATTTGCCCTTGTTTTTGGGTGTCTTTGGAATTATAATGCAGTATCTAATATTCCTATTTAAATGTGTTAACATTCTGAAAGTTTTATCTTGAAAAATGTTTTCAATTTAAAGTTTCATTTTGTGGAATTTTTCACCGCTTTTAATTGCATATTAAAACTGCTTACTTTTTCACCTTGTATTGCATGCACCTTGGAATCATAGGGTGGTATCCTATTGGGATTAGGCTCACACCCTACTTACACCCCTTGGGTGTAAGTAGACCTTTTTTTTGACCCAGGTAAAGGAAAGGCTAAGGGTGATGGCGGTTCAGGGTGTTATTCCTCATCCTTGGGGCGGAGTAGTGGAGACGACTTGGGGGTGATGACCCCTTGTCATGTGGAGTCCATGGGGCTATTTTGTTTCTGTTCCATTGTGTCTTTGGACCTTTTTTATTGACTCTAAACCTATGTATTCAGTTCTGGTTTTTGTTTAAACATCATTTGGTATAAATTTTCAGATTCAGTTTATTGATTGTTTTAATGGTTTATGACTTCATATTCGGGTAAATCGTTCCCAAACCTAAATAAATGATACCCGGGCACTTGTGCTAGCCCGTGGGGATAGGGAATGCCCTTCGGGTCATGTCACGAGCTGGGTTTGGTGCCAGTTTGGGCGGCGACCAGATTTGGTTCATGACAAAATGGTATCAAAGGAGGTTCTGGTTAACTCTTTGGGTCACGTTTTTTGGGGAACAGTCAGGATAATATAAAGTTAAGATTGTTGGGACTTTGTAGTTCGGTTATGGGTAGTGTTCCTGATCACCACACCTCATGACAGGATTCGAGTCGCCATGGGAAGTCGGGATTTATCTAATTCATTTGGTTTTCTTAGTTTGATGATGATTAGGGGAAATGAAAAGAGAGTTGGGTTAATGGTCTCAGTGAGCTCGCAGGGCCTGGCAAGCCATGTGAAGCTGGGGATATTCCCTAAAACACTCTCTGTGACAGTGAAGTGATTGGAATATGGCTGCCAACCATATTTCCAAGTCACCCATTGAAACTAGTTTCCTCTCGGATTGTTTTGTGCTTTAGTTTTGAAATCCTGGCACTTTGGTTTTCTGGTGACTTGGTTTTAATAAGCGTAATGTTTTTATGAAATGATTTTCAAATAAAGAGGGAATGGTTCGGTTTATGAAATTGAGGAATTGAATTTTCAGAATTGTTTTGAAATGTAAAATGGTGTGCTTACACCTCTTTTGAAAGAAGGAACTATATTAAAGTTGGTTTTGAAAAGTGTTTCCAATAGAGTTTTCTAAATAATAAAACAGTGTTTTAATGGGATGAGATGTTTTGATATTGATATGAATATCTTGAATGTGGGTTCTTTTCCAAATTGTTGTGTCTTTATGAAATGTTTTGTAAGATGTGAATTGTGATTTTGATCTCATTGTTAACAGTTTTGAGAAAAAGGTTGGGTTGGTTGAGCATTTTGTTTTTGAAAAGTGGAAGGAATTTTTATTTTAACCTTTGGTATTTCCATGAGTGACCACATGCATGGGGTTATATAGGATGATGGATGGTTGATGGCATGACTGGATGAGTGCTGGGATGGTTATGAGGAGGGTGCCCGGTGTGACACAAAAACATGCATGTGTGAGGCCCATGGGGTACCATTGGTGGATACTCTTACTGCAAAACCGTTTGTTTTCAAAGAAATAGTTTTAAAGAAAAACATGATTTATTGATGAATAGTTTGGTATAGTTTTTATTATGGGTTTTTTGATAATGTTGATGTTGTGGGTTGTTTTGAGTCCAAGAACCCCTCCTGTTTGAACTGTGTTTTGGGTTTGTGTTTGGTCGGTGAGCTGTGTTGTAGGGACGATTAGTGGTCTCTTTTGAAAAATGTTTTGGGATGCCTCTACGGTGGTTCCCTTCATGTGTTTGGATCTGGTTTGAGGCATGTTTTGACTAATGGACCAGATTGGTTGGGTCCTTGGGTTCTCTCATTGGATAAGGTATGCCCCCATTAAGGGTTAATGCACAGCTGAAGTGAAATCCATATTGTTTCGCCATTAGAAAATCCTCCAGTTGATCAATATAAGGAATATTTTATCGATCATTGTTGATTGAGTCTACACCCATTCATTTCTTTGATTTTTGGATCCTCTTGTAGTGGTAAAGTTATTGTGGAAGGTTGAAAGAAACCATAGTTTCTAATGTTTCACGATTCATCGAAGGTGGAAGTGTTCTTTGGTTGTAAGTGTGGATGAGTATCTCGATGGTGTCTAAGAGGACCTTTGGGTTCTTCAAAGTTTCTTTGATGCTTTAATTCATGTTAAACCACCGGTGTGGGAAATATGGTCACGATAGGATATTGTGGCCACTTTCTAGAATTGTGTGTTGTTTGGGGATGTTGTATAAGGTCCCTCTCCATGAATTGTTTATATTAGTTGAAATGGTCATGTTTGGTGATGCCTTATGATGTCATGTACTCGATTGACTGTATAGGTAAAAGTAGTGAAATCCTATGAGAGTCCCTGTTATGTTGGGCAAATGTCTCCCTTGGAAAAACTTCAAAATCATCTATTTTAGAGGAATGTGAGTGTAGGTGTTCTTTACTTATATTGTTTCTCACCTGAAGAAAAAAGTTGTGATGTGTGTGTATCTTCTCAGCCCTTGTTTCAGTGAAATATCAGGATAAGGTAAAGTGAGTTTGGAATGTGTTATGTCTAGAAAACTTATTTGGGACTGCGGTGTAGTTTTTGGTGGCACCGAAAAGAAGAATTCTCATTCAGTGGGTTTCCAAATATTAACTACGAGGCCGAAGATGCTTCAATCATTTGAGCTCCAGCCATAGGTCTCGGAGAGAAGCTGGCTCGTAGTCAGGGAAAATCCCAGGGCCATTTAAACCCTTGTACAAAGTCCTATCCTTAGTATGAAAGATGGGAATAGTTAAAACCTATGGTTTCGTCATGGTTGAGCACATAGTTTGTGCACGTTTAGTAGTGGCCGTGTGCTAGGAAGCCATGTAGAAAGAATTATATTCATAGTTAGTGCACAGTTTCCCAAACCATGCAGACTAATCCTGTGCCCTTCCTAAATCTTTGTTTTCTTTTTGGGTCTTTCTGTGTCGGCCCATGCTGGTCGGTTAAGATGGTCAGTTCTTATGGTGGGGAGACCCACTATGATTCTCATGAATATTCCTTCATAAACATTTAATGGAAGTATATCCCTTTTTCTAGAGAGTATGTTTGGGCCTCCCACTATTAGTGTCTTGATTCTGTCTCGGGAAAACAATTTAAGTTGTCTCTTATGGTGGGGAGCCCATTTGTGTCTCTTCATACGAGTAACTCATTTTTTTTTCTTTGGACTTGTCTGGGAAGTAGGTATTGTCATTCGAAGATATCTGACTACCTACATATTCATTGGGTAAACATTGATATTGGAGAGTTTCCAATGGTTTAGTTATAGTAGGTAAGTGTAACCTTGTTCAATGTTGTTGTTTTTTTTTGGGTAAATTGATTGAGTATTGTTCAGATTGTATTTGAGGAGTTTTCATTTGGGATAAATCCTGAATGTACTTTATTGTTTCAGGAAAGTGGTGTAAGTTTGGTTTGTGACAGTATTCCTTCCATCATTGATCACTGGAGGTGTTTTGACCTTTGGGGGTGAAACCTGGCAAGGGTGTACCTATTGGTTTCTCAGTTGGGTTTGGTTGTTGCTTTGACCTTGCTGTGACTTTCCGGGGCGGAAAGTTTTCAAGGTGGGAAGAATTGCCACGTACATAACCTATTTCAGGGTTATTTTAAATTTATTTTCCACTCATGATTTGTTTTGGTGGTTTCCAAAGGTTTTATTGAGAATAGGTGAGTTTTCATGAATTGGGCCAAACTGCGAGCCCAATTCCAGATTTAAAAATAAATTTTGTTTCATTTATAAATTTTTCAATTTTTAATATTTTTTACTTATTACAACTCCTAATTGTTCTCCCCTGATATATTAACCC
The DNA here is from genome assembly GCA_963277665.1 of Viscum album. NCBI lineage: Eukaryota > Viridiplantae > Streptophyta > Magnoliopsida > Santalales > Viscaceae > Viscum > Viscum album. The sequence continues at coordinate 209,836,250 of OY728166.1, forward strand.
CAAATTTAAATTTGGGGCCTTTATAAATACATAAGCATGGGGGATGTTTGTTTTTATTTGAGAATTGGGCCAACCCGAAGGCCCATTTTCCAGTTTTAAATTGTTTCATTAATTTATTAATATATTATTCATTAAAATGGATTTTTCGGTGATTCCACCTCCCTATCGACCCTAAGAAGCCCAGGCGCGACCCCATTCCCTCCTCCCACAATTTGGAGCTCGATAGAGTCGCGAAAATAGTCGAAACTTTCTGGATTTTAGAAATCGTCCAGATTTTGGAGAGGTAAATTGATCCTTTCATAACTCCTTCTATTCTTAATATTTTCCCTCCATTCAAATTCCTAAATGACCTAATAATTCTTGTGAGACCATCCCCTGAGTTTTGGCCGTTTTAAATTTCAGATACGAGTGTTTTGGGGAGATTCATTATAGATTTCTCAAGTAAGTTTGTCCATTTCTTTTCCCCTTTCAAATTGATTAGGGTTTCATTCTATTTTTTTAGGGTTTTCTCCCTTTTTATTGAAGTGAACAATGACCAGTGGGTAGGGGTTCGAACCTAAGGTTTAACCTTGGGTTTTCTTGGTCCAATTTTCTATTTTTAGGTTTGATCTACCCTTCTTGAGGTGCGGCGGTGGTGCGTTTGTGTTTTCGCACAAAGGATTCAATGGTTTCATTTGATTTGGTAGGTGATTCCAATGTTGATGAAATATTTGTGTATTAGCATGCTGTATTTATCATATTTTCAGATTTATATAATTTTATTATTGCTACAAAAATTGGTTCTAATGATGTTTCCATTGAAATTGAATTTAAAATGCCAATTTGGTGTGAAATTGAGGGTTTTCCAAAGAAGTGTTTTGTTTGTTTATTTGGGGATGCCCTATAAATACTTAGTTGTTTTTATTGATCTGTAATAAGGCATAAAATACTGTTTATAATGTTTATCCCCTTTGGTAATTGATGCAAATAATGAGTTTTAATTGTGCTTGTAAAGAAAGTGAAGTTTTGGTTCCACTTTTGTGTGAAAATGAAGGTTTTACAAAGAGAACACTTCTTGTTTAACATGAGGATGCCCAAAAATTGATTTGTTGTTTTAATTGATATTTATTGGGCTGACTTTACTGTTTTGGTAACTTAAAATTGTGAACATCGTGTACAAGTGGGTTTCTTAAGGGGTTTTGTGTGCAAAACTACACGAGATTTTGTGAAATTGATTTATTCAAATTCAAAGAGTTTGTTGTGTGTTTTAAGTGGTATAAAATGAGATAGATACTGTATTTGGTGTATGTGACTAGTAGTGGTGTTTTACATTAAAATGGATGTGTGTTAAATCCTGAAATTGTTTGAGCACAAAGGGGGAATCCCGGGTACCTAGGTGGGGCGGATTTGTACTAGTACGGCTAGTGGACCGGATGGGTTTTGTCCCTGTTTCACTTAGCATTTGGATAACAACAACTCTAACTAAACTATGTGGATGATGGTTGGGGACCACTAGGTTATGGGTATGTTCCCTACTAGTGGCTCGTGCACGAGAAAGGATTTTACTATGGTTACATTACACTGAGGTACGAGGTACATGGGGCCTGAGACTATCTAGTGCCTAGGGGTGTTCCCGGTTTTGTTGCTCAGTGGATTTGTGGTATTTTCCCTTGTTTTTGGGTGTCTTTGGAATTATAATGCAGTATCTAATATTCCTATTTAAATGTGTTAACATTCTGAAAGTTTTATCTTGAAAAATGTTTTCAATTTAAAGTTTCATTTTGTGGAATTTTTCACCGCTTTTAATTGCATATTAAAACTGCTTGCTTTTTCACCTTGTATTGAATGCACCTTGGAATCATAGGGTGGTATCCTATTGGGCTTAGGCTCACACCCTACTTACACCCCTTGGGTGTAAGTAGACCTTTTTTTTGACCCAGGTAAAGGAAAGGCTAAGGGTGATGGCGGTTCAGGGTGTTATTCCTCATCCTTGGGGTGGAGTAGTGGAGACGACTTGGGGGTGATGACCCCTTGTCATGTGGAGTCCATGGGGCTATTTTGTTTCTATTCCATTGTGTCTTTGGACCTTTTGTATTGACTCTAAACCTATGTATTCAGTTCTGGTTTTTGTTTAAACATCATTTGGTATAAATTTTCAGATTCACTTTATTGATTGTTTTAATGGTTTATGACTTCATATTCGGGTAAATCGTTCCCAAACCTAAATAAATGATACCCGGGCACTTGTGCCAGCCCGTGGGGATAGGGAACGCCCTTCGGGTCATGTCACGGGCTGGGTTTGGTGCCAGTTTGGGCGGCGACCAGATTTGGTTCGTGACATATTGTATTTTGTTGCCTTTTCCAATATAATATGAGTACATTTATGTATCTAGTTTCTTTAAGACTACTAAAATAATCATTCCTTTGGGATTTGATTCATTTTAATTATTCTAATGTAATAAGTAATGCACTGGATCTGGGCTTCTAGGGTTAGAGCATTATAATTGGTATCAGAGGAGGTTTAGTAGTAACCTTGGAAGCTAGATTTAGGAAACATAGTTTAGAGGAAATAAACCTAAGTTAGACTTTGAAGATAATCATAGAAGAACATCCTGAAATTTTGGTAATGTAGGGTTTATGTGGGTCTTCCTAGAAAATATATCCCCGTCTGGATACTACAAGTGGACGTGGTTCTGGAACAGATGTACCTAGGAGTAACAACTCCGACAAGGAGTTTAGGGCCTGACCTGGGGTATCTTGGTACATGAAAATGGGCCTTATTTATCACCTATTTTGACACTCCCAGGGGATATTCTTAGGATAATTAAAATTTTATTTACAAACCATTATGAAGGATTTAAAAGTAAATATAAACAATGTTTATTATTGTGAGATTAGTTGTGTATAAATTTTCAGATTTCTTTAAGTGTTTTCTAGTTTGAAATTATGAATTATGAACTAATTTAGTGTATTCCATTGTTTAGTTATGGCACCTAATGGAAGAAGGGAAATCAACACCTGTGGAAAATTAAGGGATTTCCCCACTGATCAAGTCAACATAGTCAATGTTGGAATAGTTCAGATCATGACCATATTGGGACAACTTACTTTTGCTATGATGAATAACCATGTTACACCTGTACCAGATCATTTCATGCTGTAGAAGCCCATATCTTTTAGTGGGACTACTAATCTGGTGGTAACTGAGTAGTGGATCAAGTCCCTTGAAAAGATATTTATGGCATTAAGATGCAATGAAAATGAAAAGGTAGTACTGGAATCATATTGCCTCAAGGGTGATGCTGATAAGTAGAGGAACCTGATCCAGAATACCATGGAGGAAGAAGAAATATAAGATATAGAATAGAGAACTTTTAAGGAAATATTCTTTGACAAATATTTCCCTTGTGAACAAAAAACTGAAATGAAGAGGAAATTACTTATCCTAAAGAAAAGGTAAGAAGAGACTGTTGTGGAGTATGAGGCTACCTTCAAAAGATTATCCAGGTATGATATAAATTACATACATGATTCATAAGACAAGATTGATCATTTCCTTTAAGGTCTTAAGCCAAGTCTTATAAAGAAAATAGATTCTCAAACATTTTCATCATATGATGGAATTGTATTAAGTGCCATCAAAACAGAGAAGGAATTTTCTAGATCAAAATTTTTCAAGGGAAATCAAGATAAGAAGAGGTATTCTAATAACCATGGAAAATCTAAAGCGCTAATGAATAATAGAATGAATAAATTTCTATTATGTGATAAATGTGGAAATAATCATCCTAGGAAATGCTTAAAATGAATGAGAGTTTGCTATAAGTGTGGAGAAAAGGCTTATCAATCTAGTGAATGCAAGGAGAAGAGACAAGTAAATGATTTTCAATGATATAATTATAGAGAGATGAGACACTATAAAAATGAGTGTCCTAAGCGCCAAGGAAACTTGCCTAAAAAAGGCCACAAGAGAAAGGAAAATCTTATGCGATTATAAATATGAAGGTTGAAGTTCTTAATGATGTGGTGGTAGGTACTTTAATTGTTTACTCAAACTCAACCAATGATTTATTTGATTTTATATCATCATATTCATTTATATCTTCCCAGTTTTCTAGGAAAATTAGACATGACTAATTTTATTTAACAAAGTAGTTGTTAATCAAAAACCCTAGGGGATGTATCATTGCAAAAAATATGTGTCGACCAGTCCCCCTCATGACACATAAACATGATTTAGTTGATAAACTTATCATCATACCCATGATTGAATTTAATATAATTCTTGGTATGAATTGGATTTCAAATTATGTTTTGAAGATATATTTCAAGAAGAAGGAAGTTACAATTTTTGAGAATGGTGTAGAATCCCTTATCTTTAGAGAATAAACCTCGCTATCTGATTCTTATCTAGATCCATCCCTAGTAGCTCTACTTAATACAATTATTGGGGAGGAAGAGTGTAGATACCCGAAGCCTAACGTACATGAACATTACATTACTTTTGCGGAATACTTAGTACATAAAAAAACACACACACAAGGATCGTAATAGTTTAGTGTCTTTGGAAACTCGGAACGTAATCTTCTAATCGTGGTGAGAGATCCTCAATATCTCCCATAAAGATCTTCTCTTTTTTTTTACCTAAAACCATTCTTTATATCCTGGGGAAAAGAAAACATAAAAGGGTGAGCTCAAATGCCCAGTAAGGGTAAACAAAAGAAAATCAATCACATCATATTCATAAGAACATAACTTTTGGAAATCTTAACCTGCAAAAGAGAGCATAATTTCATAACATGGGATAAATCATAGTAGTGAAATGAAATCCCAATAAGCATAACTTAAAACATGAAACTTTGTGGCATACACACATAATCATAGAGAATCATTTCTTGTTAGTCATGACTCATTGCCAAGACTATCTTAGTGGACAAAGTCCCTTTCTGAATCGAGTCACCCTCGTTTCAGTCCTGTTTCACTGAACCGGTATAACCTACCATTCCAGCCATGTCTATCTCATGAGATATAAAATCTTTACCCAATGCATTAGAGGGAGATATAGGTCCCACCCATCTCATAATGATACCATTCTTATGTGTGCCACAAAATCATAAATCATACATCATTGCATAACCCATGTAATACAAATGGGAATCTTAAACAACATGACATCATAAATCAATTCATATAAGATAAAGGAATTCATAAAAATAATTCCATCACAACATGATCAAATCAATGTAATAATAGGGATAAAAACAGAACCCATTATTATCTTAGATGGAAAATAATTTTGATAAAACACTTGAACTCCATTCTTGAGGAAAATATCCTTTCTTCTTCAAAAAACATTTTTCCTTTCATAACATGTCATACGAATTTAAAATAAAAGAAGTTGATTAAAAATAAACTTAAAAAAATGTAAAGGAATTTTCTTGGAAATAATGTTTTAAAAATCCATTCATTCCGTATAAGTTAAAAAAAACATTCTTCGTACTTTTGTCGGAAAAGTCAAAAAGTACCTCGTACGAAAAAAACGACAAAAGATTCCTTTCATATTATTTACTAAAAACTCACCGAAGGGTAAAATTGGATTTAAACTATTGTAAGTGGATGGAAACAATATTACATATTTAGGGAACATGGATGTGGATGATAAAATACACCCCAGTAAATACTTACGAATAAACAATCTCGGATAAAAATGAGATTGTGATATTTCCCTTACCTTAGGTCCGACTTGCTTTGTGAGTGTCCGAACCTCCTGTATATGATTTAAATCATGTTATTGACTTATTCCAGAATCATATTCATTGTTATTATTTCATATATGGTCCACTTATGACTTTATATTACCCGTTCTTTTGTAAATTCATGTTAAAGTAGCGTTTTGGGTAAAATCGTCTCATTTGTCGTTCGTGTTTTTAACTTGTAATTATTCATATGATTACTTAGATCATGATTACTTAATTCCAGAATATAAAACATGATTTATATATATATATTCATAATACACATATATAATAAATCAGTAAATGGAAAGAAATACACCGTTCATGGAGACGGTAGTCCGTACGTACGCATGAACGATGTTTTCGTTTCCTTATTGAATTGAATGGAATTAAGTAGATGACATACATATAAATAAAAATAATTACAGTATAATTATTAGGTCATATATTGCATTATTACTTATTATACATACTTTATAATCATTTATGAATGGTTAATCATTGAGAATGAATCTCATCGCGTCGTGGAGACGGTAGTCCGTACGTACGCACGAGCGATGATATCGTTCCCATGGTCGTGGAATTGTGTTGAAGTGTATGTATACTATTTAAGTATCAATATAAATTTATAATAATCATATATAGTTACTCATTACACCTTTATACCCATCCAATTAATGTGGTGGCGGAAAATAGATTACACCACGGCGTGGAGACGGTATTCCGTACGTACGCACGCGCAGTGATTTCCTTTTTCCGTAGGATGGATAGAAGGTTAATTAGAGTTGTTTCATATTTATAATAACATATAAGTATATAAGAAATACTGATGTTATTACTTTATCATGAAACAACTAAATAAGAAGAAGTTGAAGAAGAAAGAAATTGAAAAAGATCGGTAATGGATATTACCTCTTTTTGACGCGCCTTTTCTTAGCCTCCACTTAAAGAACTAAGGATGGTCTTTGAAGAAGACCAGGACCTCTATTATGATACTAGGGAAGTGGAGAAGGGATTTTGGCAGGGGTTAGCCGAGCTTGAGTGCTCAAATTGGTGTGAGGAGGAGGGGGAGGAGGTGCACTTTTATAAGGGAGGAGAGGGGCACCTTAGGAATATCTCAAAATATTATTTTATATTAAAGTCAAAATCGGTTTATAATGGTTCCAAAGGGTCTTATTTCGAAGCTAAAGTGGGGATGAGTCTAACGCCTATCATCCAATAGGATTTAGACAAGTTTAGGGTATTATTTTAACCTTATCAATTAGATTTAACTCTAAGTTAAATAATTTAACTTTTACCGTGTCTTTTTGTTTTCTTACACTATATGGTTAATAAACTTACTATAACATGCCAAAAGAACCCCAAATTGTTTATTATTAATATATATATCCTTATCTAAGTCATTTGGCCGAACCTTAGATTTTTAGGAATAAAATAACAATTAGTAATATAATATTTGATTTAAAAACTATTTTGTGTCAATTTTGACACTATTTGATATATGATTTTTTTGAAATTCATAACAGAATTATATGTTCGAACCAAGTTTATTAAATCAACACTAATATATCATAGTAACCTATAAAATTAGTGTAATTCATAAAAAGTCTCAAATTACATTTATTTTGGTGTTTATAACATCAATTATGTCAATATTTCATTAATAAGATAATTACTGCATCATCATTGTGTCATAAATAAATTAAATTATTTAATGTCTAAAAATTACAAATAAAATACCATTATATAGGAAATATTTTTATCTTTATAATGAATATTTATAGTCGAATTTATCCTTTGTATAACCCCATATTAAAAATTATTTACTTATTAAACTTTGATTTTAACTATTTTAACCCTTCTTTAAATAAATTAATAATAAATGTCCTAATCTAACCCAAGTGGGCCTAAATGATAATATTTTACACTTAAGGTTGTTTTTGGTCTATATACACTTGTCCAATAGGATTAGGACATGTGTTAGGGTAATATTAATATCATTTTTACCCTTAATTACCCTATTTATTTTTAACCGTGGTAAAAAAAAGTAAAAAGTTACTATTCACCAAAAATTATTTTCATCTCATTGAACCACATTTACTTACTGACATCAACCGTGTCTCTCGGATTTTTGAAATTCCATTCACATAAGCGGTAAAATTAAGATTTATGAAGAAATTAATTTTTTTAACTACCACTTAGTAGTTTCACTATTCATCAAAAATTGATGTTTTTTCAGAACAATGCCAAAATTTCATCCTACGCTATATTTCATATTCCGAATTCAAAAATGAATTCTATTTTACCAAATTCATAACATAGAAGTTGAATTAATTAATTTTATAATTAAATCCCGCTGTTAAAACAAATAGCGTGTTTTTAAGAAACAATATCTTTCAAAAGATTGACACTTGATTATGTCTGGTTTAAATGTGAAATTACATTCAATGACCAACATTATATTAAATTGTAAAAATATATTCTAAATATACTTTAAAACCACTCAAATTAATAATTTATTACTATTAATTATTTCGATTAAAAAAGTTGTTTTTAATTATAATTTAGTAATTTTCACTATTCATCAGAATATGAAAGTTATCCAAAAAGTACCAAAATTTCACCTTAGGCTAAATTCGATACTCCGAATCCAAAAATGAAGTCCATTTTGAGAGCTAAAATTTCTAAAATTTAAAAAGTGGTTATTACTATTCATAACAGCTAGTTTTAATAATATTTTAATAGCATATCGTTGTTTCGTGAAACTCAGTATTGCGTACTACACACGCTATCGAGGAAGGTTGCGATTGCGTGTAATGCAAGGAAAGTCAAAGATGCGTGTTGTGCAAGCTCCTTTTGGTGTAGCGTACAACACAAGACATTAATAAAATTAAAAAGAATATTTTTCATAAAATCTCGGGCTATTACAAAGAGAACCCAATATATATGGGTGAGGAAAGAAATATTTAAATTGAAGATGTACTTATTGTGCAAGAATACATTGATTTATTTATAGAGGATTTACCTAGACATCCTCCAGAGAGGGAAGTTGAGTTCTCTATTGATTTAATTCTTGGTGCAAGACCTATATCAAAGACTCCCTATAGAATTTCCACTGTGAAATTAGTGGGGATAAAGAAACAAATAGATGAATTGAGTGACAAAGGATTTATTCAACCTAGTGTTTCTCCATAGATATCCCCTATCCTCTTTGTCTATAAGAAAGATAGATCCATGAGGCTATGCATTGATTATAGGGAAATCATTACTATTAAAATAAAGAAAATTTATCCTCTTCTACGCATTGATGATTTATTTTATCAACTTCATGGAGCCCAATATTTTTTGAAGATTGACCTCTGATCTTGATATCATAAACTATGTTTGAGTAAGGAAGATATATGAAAGACAACATTTTGAACCACATATGTGCATTATGAGTTTATAGTAATGCCTTTTGGACTGACTAATGCACCCTATGTTTTCATGTATCAAATAAATATAGTTTTCAAGAAATATCTTGATGAATTTTCTATGGTATTTATTGATGATATATTGGCATACTCTAAAATCTACGAAGACCATGGGAATAACTTGTGAATTATTATGAAAACTCTTAGAAGAAATGAATTATATGGGAAGTTTTGAAAGTGTGAATTTTGGATTCAATCAGTTTCTTTTCTTGTATATATTGTCTCTAAGGATGAAATATTAGTTTATCTTACAAAGAAAAAGGAAATCAAATAATGGACCATGCCAATGAACATAACTGAGGTATGTAGTTTTATTGGCTTAGCAGGTTACTATCAATATTTTGTTCAGAATTTTGCCTGACTGGATAACTTGCTAACCAAGCTCACACGTAAAGGGGTTAAGTTTGTATGGGTAAAATAATGTAAAAAATTCTATGAATAATTGAAAAGAAGACTAGTCAATACTCTAATTTTGAATCTTCCCTATGAAAATGATGGATTTTCGATATACAATGATGCATCAAAGAATGTACTAGGTTTTATACTTTTGAAAAATGATAAAGTTATTGCTTATATATCAATGAAGTCTAAGACTCATGGGAAAAATTATCCCAATAATTATCTTGTGTTAGAAACTGTAATATTTGATATAAAAATATGGAGAAATTATCTCTACGGTAAAAGATGTGAGATATATATAGATCAAAAGAGTTTGAAATACATTTTTACATAGAAAGAACTCAACACGAGGCAAAGGATATGGCTCGAGTAACTCAAAGATTATGATTATTCAATACACTACCACCCATGAAAGGAAAATAAGGTGGTAGATGCATTAAGCATGAAAGATCATGGAATTTTGACCCAAATGAGGATTGAAAGAGATCCTATATTCATGGATCTACTAAATATGGTTATGGGAATTTCTAAGTGGAAACATCATGCATCTTTCAAATTATTATTAAACCATCTTTACTAGAGAAGATAAAAATATCTCAATCTGATGATGAAAATGTACAAAAGAAAATTAAATTTGTTAAGAATGGAAGATTGTAAGACTTCATATATGAGGACAGAGTTCTAAAATTTGGGAAGAGGTTATGTGTTCCATCAGTACCTGAGCTAAAAGGGGAACTATTAGATTATTCTCATAGCTCAAATTTCACTATAAATCCTAGTAGCACCAAGATGTATAGAGATATGAAGGAACATTTTTGGTTGGATAACATGAAGTAAGAAATTTATGACTATGTGTCAAGGTATATATTTTTTCAACAAGTTAAGGACGAGATACAAAATCCTAGAGGGGTCATGAAACCTATAACTATTCATTTGTGGATGTGGGATGACATTATGATGAACTTTGTCACAGGACTATAGAGGAAACCTAGAAGGAATGATGCAATATGGATAATTGTTGATCGTCTCACAAAATCAGAACATTTCCTTGCTATAATAGAGGATTTACCACTTTATAACCTGTAAAGACTTTATATTAATGAAGTTGTAAGACTTCATGGTGCACCTCTATTGATTGTGTCCAATCGAGATCCATGATTTACATCAAAATTATGGAAAAGTATCCAAAAGGATTTGGATACTGAGCTTCATATGAGTACTGCTTATCACCCTCAAACCAACAGACAATCTGAAAGGACTATTCAAACACTGAAATACATGTTGAGATCATGATATCTTGACTTTAAAGGTATATGGGATCAATACTTGCCTTTGGTGGAATTTTCCTATAATAATAGTTTTTATTATAGCATTCAAATGGCACCATATGAAGCATTATATGGTAAGAGGTTTTGAACTCCAACATGTTGGGGGTAAATTGGGAGAGAATAAACTTATAGGCCTATAACTTATCAAAGAGACGACTGTAAAAGTAAATAAAATTTGGGCCCATATTAAATCATCCCAAAGTAGGAAAATGTGTTATGCTGACAATCAGAGAAAGGATTTGTAATTTCAAGTTGGAGATCATGTCTTTTTAAGAGAATCTCTATGGAAGGGTATCTTGACGTTCAGTAAGAAAGGGAAACTGAGCCCTAGGTACGTCAGACCATTCAAAATTCAGGAAAGAATTAGAGTTTCAGCTCACCATTCTGGAGATATTCATAACTTATCCATTAAAATTAAATTTTCCACTTTTTTGTTTTGAATTTTGAAAAAAGGATATTCATGGTTGTGATTAAGGTGATATTTGGAGTCTAATAGAATCAACTTAATTTTCGGTGGATAGTAACATACCCTTATGAATAGTAACTTGCCCTTATAAATAGTAACTTACCCTTATGAATAGTACCTTAACCTAATGAATAGTAATATGACTCTTATGAATGGTAACCATACCCATGAAAGTGTAAATAAAATTTAGGTACCTTAAAAATAAAGTTGAATATTTTCAATGTTGGTATTTTTTAATTAAATAATGATTTTAATTATAAATTAAATTTATCATATTTAGAAAATTATTTTTGAAAAATGGTATTCATTTTTGGATTCTAAACATCAAAAAATGGTTAGGTTTAATTTTTGGGATTTTTCAAAAATATTCAATTTTTTTGAAGAGTAAAATATGATAAAATATGATAAATTATAAATACATGATTTATTGAGTCATGGATGATGTCCTACTAAGGTAAGCACACTTGGATCAAACTCAAATACATTTATTACTATTTTGGTTCATGAAATCATCACCATTTCTTGTATTAAGGAAAAATAATAGACTAATGATTAAAATATTAAGAAAACCCTCCTCCCCTCCACTATATAAACCACCCTTCACCCCCTCTTCCTCCCACACCTCTCAAGATTCAATACTTGCCTAAATTCTTCAAAAATATCTCTTAAATATCTTCCCCCATGTCAAAAATCCATTGGTATTCTCAAAAGACCAAGTACTCTCCCCTAAAGAGGCTCTTAGAGGAAGATAGATTCAAGAGGTAAATTCCTCTTTTCAATTCTTTTGTTTTCTTTTCATGTTCAATTTTTATCTTTTCTATTCTCATATATTCTCATCCAAGTGTTATTAAAAATACAGTACCTTATATGTTTTGTAATTTTTTATGATATTGTAATATTTCATCATCATCTATCCCCCCCCTCCTCTTATACTAAAAATGAAAACATCGCCCGAGATGTGTTAATTTATCACATTCAAGGACGATGAGTTTTCAATTTATGTTACAATATTCAAGACTGGTCATAAAATATTTATAACGGTTTAAATATATCAAAATATCTGTATCTTATCTTATTTAATGTTTTTAAATCCTTACACACTTGTTATATAAAATAATAATACAAAACAAGTTCATTATGCACAAAACTGCCAAGTTAATCCAAGCATTTATCATTATCTTTTATCTAATGGGCCATCCTAATGATATATAACCAAAAAAATTATAAGATCATTTATATATCTTTAATTTTACTAATAATATATGTTAAAAATTCTGTATGTTTAACCATATTTCAAATGAACCTCCATTCATGAATACAAGTAAACCGATCATGAAAACCAAGGATGAAAATGTTTCCAAAAGAATAAAATTTAACCTATTAAACCCATAAAAAATACATGAATGAACCTAATAAGGATAAAAAAATAAATTAAAAGTAGATAGGGTTCTGTAATTATTAATTAATGAAGCTAAATTTGATTATTCAGGTCATTAAGAACAAACGAAGAACACATTCTGGCAAAAGGTAAGGGGTTTCTCATCTCACTCTTATTTCTGTGATATTTCCACTGTTCACCACTTTTTTATTGTATGGGGTGTATGTTTACTTCCATTTTATATATAATATCATGATTTTATTTATATTCATGGTATTTAATGATTCACTTGATGATTAGTAACTTGATTTATTACAATGTTGTAAGGGACTTTGTTCCGGTTTCCATTTCATTATGATTTACTTGGTAATGTGCAACTAATCATTTTTATGTGTTGTACCTACTACCCCTTTGAGATCATTTTTTATTTTAAATTGTAAATATATTATATATCCATATTCTAGTTTCATGGATATTATTATTTTCATAAGATGTATACCTTTTCAGATATAGTGTTTATTTTGAATGTTGTTTTAACTATGGAAATATTGATGAATTTGTATACACTACTCTATAAGGATATTAAGAATTCATATTTTACTTGTATTAAATCTATGTATAAATAATAATTTGGACTTTAAGTGATGTGTGGGTCCTGCTATAGCCCATTGATGCATCAACATGTCTCATGAGACAAATTAGTTAGTGAAAAACCCTTCGAGTTTGTTTCAAAAACAGAATCAGATGGGTATCTACCCAAAAACATAAACCATTTCGATAGTATAGTGGTATCATGTTCCAGATACATAACGTCCAATTAATAAGCATTCTCTTTATTCATTTTTAGTTATTACTATCAATTAGATTATGATTCAATTATTGTTGATTCATGATTCCTCTATATATAAACCTTAATAAGTATTTGAGATAAACCCTTTCATTTGTTTACCTTTAATAGGTTATGAATAGGATACCATTTATTGAGTTCTCGTGGATTCAGTTTATTAGTTTTTGTTATGTATTGTATTTTTTTACCTTTCCCAATGTAATATGAGTACATGTATGTATCTAGTTTTTTCAAGACTACTAAATTGATTGTTCCTTCAAGATTTCATTCTTTGTAATCATTCCAATGTAATAAGTAATGCACCTTCTCTGGGCTTATGGGGTCGGGGCTTTACACACATACTAGAGACCAAGTTTTTATTAGAAATCAAATCTAGGAAGGCTTTAGGTATAAACCTAAAGAGGTTGTCTGGAGAAGAGGTAAAGTTACTAACCATGTGTTTTCATTTTAATTCTTCTTCTAACTCCATAAAATATTATACAACTATGATAAAATCATAAAAATATATCTTATATACTTATATGTTTTTATGTTAAATGAATAATTTATATCTATTTCATCTTCCATCAAATGGGTAACAAGACTGTTGATCGTTTGTACGATGAAATACTGCCTCACGAACCGATGTAATTCGTTTTCCATCACCGAATCTTTTGGATTGATATAATTTGGGATTTAACATATTTATATATTATTTATTAAATTAATATACATATTTAATTATAATATCACATATAACTTCTTACCTTCTAACCCGTTGGAAAACAGTAACGTCGTTTGTGCGTACGTGTGGATTGTCGCCTCCATATAATGATGTGAAATGATTTTCATTTTATTTTGTCATGGATGGTAATATGGATATATTTAATGAATATATATGATATAATAATGGTCATTTAAAGGTGAAATATTATTTACCTTTCTTACATTTCATATTTTGTAATAATAGAAACAATGTTCATGCGTACATAAAGCCTACCGTCTCTATGAACGGTGTAACTCATTTTCACATATTTAAATTTTATATAAAATTATAAATATATATATATATAGTTATTATTTAATATATTTATATCATGTTTAACATTCTATAGATCATGGAACCATTATAAAAGTAAAATTATTGAAATTAATTTACAAAAACATACATGAAAAACTAATAAATTATCACATGAAACAATGATTTTATGAATGAATTATTAATAAATGGGCCATAAAAGACTATAAGTGAATCATATATGGTAATATATATATTATTATGGTTATTTAATAGTTTTATAATAAATATATATTAATTACATAGGAGTTACATGCATGTATGAAGGAAATCAGACCTGATGTATGAGTTTCTCGTCTCACTTTTACTTTCATGAGACATATGCCATATTCACCAATTAATTATTTTGTGTGGTGTATATAATTAAACCTTGATATGTTATATGATATATCCCTTTATATTCATGTTATTTAAATTTTCATTTGAAGTTATTTATTTCATGGTTTATATGACTCATAAGTTACCAAAGTGGTAAGTGTTTACTTCACAATCCTATAGTTATTTGAGATTGTTTACACTTAAGTCTCCCTTTGGGGAATTATTCTGCATTTATAATTTTAAAAAAACATTTTCTTATCATATAGTTATTAATTATGTTTTCAATTAATATTAGAATTCCCCTCTATTTGGTAATTAAAATTATTGATAAAATGTTTTAAAAAAAATCATACTTCATTACTATCTTCGATCAAAAATCACTTTTCTTCCAAATCTATGTTTTATAAAAATGTTTTCAAAAAAATATTTTAATATCATTTTTAATATCATTTTTACCCATAATTTTATTTTTAAGAAATTTTTTAAAAGGAATGTTCCTATCATTTTCTAAAAAAGGTACTTTGTAATTTTTTTACAAAAATTTGAATGTAATATTTGTTTTTAACATAATTAGCATATACAGAATTACTTGCTATCATGAAAAATAATTTATTTCAAGATTTGTTTACAAGTTTACAATGTTATTTTCAAAGGAAATTTATTTCCCAATATTATGGAAATTTCTAGTTTTTAAAATCAATTTTCAAAAGTGAAAAGGTTATTTTCCTAAATAACGTTTTTAATGGAATTTTTATTATATTTATATCCATAAATTACAAAAACCCTTATTTAAATTATTCCACATTAGAAATATGTTATAATGATTCCATGATTACTATTTCTCTAGATGGTTTATGAGTAATTTTATAGGGGAAAAACTATTTTGATACCATTCACCATATTACTCTAAATGGTTTATGATTATGATTATTTATTGGGGAAAGTATTAAAATTTAATATGATAGTTTTTCAATATGAATATTTTTGTTGATTATGTTTCACCCCTTTCATATAAGGAATTCATTGGAGTTAGATAGTTATGGGTGGGGCCTGCTATATCCTTTCGATGCATCAGTAGGTCTCATGAGACAAACTATATTAGATTTTTGCTGAGGCCTTACCCATTTATATAGATGTCTTGGAATAAGTCCTCGATTATGTTTCATATTTTTTAGAGAAAGGATTTTATGGTATGTTTTAGATGTCGGAAATTATAAATTACATCATTCCAAATTCAGTTATTGATGTCAATGTGATTATTTTATTTTTTATGATATACACTGATGAGTTTCTATCTCATGATCTTATTTATATGGAGCTATTTGGTTATCATTTTTTCTTTTAATATTGTTTATTCCATATTAGCTTCCACTATATTCATACCCTTATTGGGAATTTGAACCCCTTTCTTGTGTTTCTATTCCTTGTATATAAAGATGAGTATTATGATTAATATTTAGGATTTTTCTAGAGAAAATAATGATGAACTCGAAGAACATACTATGTTTTATTTTATTTTTTCATTTGTAATGTGAGATTCAAGTATGTATCTAGTTTACCAAGGATACTAAACCTTTTTGTCATTTAGGATGAGATATCTAGTATATAGCACCGATGTAATAATTTAACCACAAACTATGGGTTACTAGGTTCGAATTATTTATATTTAGTATCAGATCAAGTTTAGTAGAAACCTTGGGGACTAGATTTAGGGAAATAAATATTAGGGAACATAAAACTATGATTGAATTTGAGGATAAGAATAAAATAATATCATAAAGTTTTGGTGAGAAATAGATTATGTGATTTTTATATCAATGCTTTCTTGTTGGGATACTATAAGTGGACATAGTTCTGGAATATATATATCTAGGGGTAATAAATCTGAAAAAGGTGCATCAGTATTAGCTCAAGAGTTACTTAGTACACAAAAACGTGGGTTAATTCAAATTTTATTTATATACCATTATGAAGTATTTGAAAATATTTTTATGTTTTTAAAACATTTCGAAATACACTATGTTTTTTATTATGATATTAGTTATGTTTTTTTTCAATTTATGTTAAGTATTTCACTAGTTTTGGGATTATACATTATGTTTCACAATGTTATGATCTAATATAGTTCATTCCATTGTTTAGAAATAGTGCCTAGTATAAGGAATTGGAATCATATCAATGCACACACTCCTTGTAGTGATTTTACCCCATATAAAGATACTGAAGATAGAGATAGATCTAGAGATGGAACTGATCAAATTATAACCATATTAGGTAATATGTCTTAGGTTATGATCAATAACCTTGCTCATAGGAAGAAACCTTATGATCCATCATGTGGTGTAACAATGTTAGAGTGTTCTATGAATCAAAAACCTACACCATTCAATGAGAATAAAAATCCATTTGTAGCTGAGAAATTTGATAAGTTTCTTATTGAAGATATATCTCACAATGGGAAGTAATAAATAGATAAGGTTTTAATGGTAGTTTATTGTATATCATAGGATGCAAATCAATTGTGGTCATTGATTCAAAACACTAAGTATGAGGATGAAATAAAGAACATGGAGTGGAAAGATTTTAAGGAACTATTATTGGAGAAATATTTTCCTCATTATTAATGAGTGGATATGGAGAGATAATTATCAAGTATAATAAAAAAGGATGATGAAGATATTGATAAGTATAAATCCAAATTTTCAAGGTTAAAAAGTCATTCTACAAACTACATAAGCAATCCAAAGAGTAAGATTGAAGATTTATTTGACTGGCCAAACCCAATCCTTATAAGGGAACTAATATCTCAAGAATTATCATCATATGTGGATATAATATCATGTGATATTAAAACACATAAATAATTCTACAAGTCTTATATCTTCAAAGGAAATCAAGATAATAAGAAGACAATAAAGGAAAAATGGATAATGGGAATAATAGAATGGGGAATTTTAAAACATGTGATACTAATGGAATGAAACACCTTGGTTCATTCATCAAAGAAAAATAATTTTGCTTCAAGTGTGAATAAAAATTACATCATTCTCATGATTAAAAGGTAAATAAAGAAACTAACAATATTAAATGATTCAATTTTAAGGAGATGGGGCACTACGAAAATGATTATTCGAGACAAAAATTAAATTTTCCCTAGAAAATTACAAAGAAAAAAGGTTAAGATTTTTTGATCACAACAACTAAAGTTGAGGTTCCTCAAGATGTGATGAAAGGTACTATAATCATATCTTCAAATTTATCCAAAGATTTATTTGATTTTGGATATTCACACACTTTTATATCTTCTATGTTTTCCAAGAAAATCAGATATTTTCCTAGAACCTTAAAAAGGGTGTTATTAGTCAAGACTCATAGTGGAAGTCTCACTCTAAAAAGGGTGTGTTAGTCAGTTCCCATTATGAAACATAAACATGATCTATTTTCCAAATTAACTATTACACCTATGGTTGATTTCGATGTAATATTTGGTATGAACTAACATTCAAAATATGGAAGTAAAATTTGTTTCAAATATAATTAAATAACGATTCATGAAAAAGATAATAAATTCCTTATCTTTAGGGGGAGACTTCATCATAGGAGTCATGTATAGATCCACCCCCAGTAGCTCTTCTGAATGAGATTATTGGGGGAGAAGAGTAGATAAAACCTATATATGGGAAAGTTAATCTTCATATTAAGGATGCACTTATTGTATAGGAATACATTAATATATTTCTTAAGGAATTAAATAGTCATACACTAGAGTGTGAGGTTGAGTTTTCTATTGATTTAATCCTTGTTTCAAGACCAATATCAAAGAATTACTATTGAATAACCACTATGGAATTAGTGGAGTTTAAGAAACAACTAGAGGATTTCTGTGATAAGGGATTTATATTCCCTAATGTTTCACCCTGGGTAATGCCTATAATTTTTATTAATAAGAAAGACAAATCTATGAAGTTTTTCATTTATTATAGGGAAATAAATTAAATAAAGATAAATAAAAAGTGTACTCTACCTTATATTGATGACTTATTCAATCAACTTCATAGAGATAAAAAAATTTCAATTATTGAACTTTGTTATGGGTATTATCAATTGTGAATAAATAAGGAAAATATTACAAATAAAAAATTTTATACGAGGTATGGAAATTATTAGTTTATAATAATTCTATTTGGATTTATTAATAAACACTTTTAATTTATGGATCTAATGAATAGAGTATTAAAGGAATACCTTGATGATTTTTTGTGGTATTTATTGATGATATCTTAGTGTACTCTATGAGAAATTTGGACCATGAGAATCATTTGTGTATCATTATTGAGACTCTTATAAGAAAAGAGTTATATGCTAAATTTATCAAGTGTGGATTATGGATTCATAATTTTTTATTTCTTGGCCAAATTATTTCCAAGGATAGAATCTTAGTTGACCCTATGAAGACAAAGGTAGTCCAAGAATATCCTACACTAATGAACATAACTGAGACATGTAGTTACATTAGTTTGTAAGGTTACTATCAATGATTTTTTCAAAACAATTTCCGATTTGATAACCTGTTAACCAAGTTTTTATGTAAAGGGGTTCAGTTTGTATGGAAAAAGGAATATGAAGAATGTTTTGAATAATTTAAGAAGATATTGGTTAATGCTCCAATTTTGACTCTAACATCAAGAAATGATGGGTTTGTAATATATAGGGATGAATTAAAGAATGGAATCTATTGTGTCCTTATATAGAATGATAAAGTTATTGACTATGCATTGGGGCAGTTAAAGATTCATAAAAACAACTATCCAACCCATGATCTTGATTTGAAAAACATAATATTTTATTTGAAGATATGACTAAAATATCTCTATGGGGAAATATGTGTGATATATAGGGATTACAAGAGTTTGAAATATATATTTTCATGTAAATATCTCAACATAAGGCAATGGATATGTCTTGAGATACCAAAGGACCATGATTTATCAATACACTACCACCCAGGGAAGTAAAATAAGTTAGTAGATACATTGATCTAGAAAGAGAATGTATTATTGTCCAAAACGAGGATCGATGGGGATCCTATGTTTATGAATTTAATAAATATAGATCTAGGAATCATTAAGAAAGGGGAGATATCACTAATTTTTCAAATGATTGATAAACCATATTTTTTAGAAAATAGGAAATGTTCTCAACCTGATGATGTGAATTTTTAAAATAAAATTAAATCCATAAATTATGGGAAATTTATATATAGTTTTTTGAAGATGAAATTATGAATTTAGGAAAGAGTCGATGTGTCCCATATATTTTTAAGTTGAAAAAGGAATTATTGGATGATGCACATAGATCAAATTTTTATATACACCCTGGTGACACCAAGATGTATAGATATTTAAAGGAACACTTTTTATGGGATAATATAAAGTATGAAATTACTGATTATTTGGTTTTTAAACAGGTGAAGGTTAAGATAAAAACCTCTAAAGGATTCATGCAATCTCCACCTATTCCAACCTAAAAATGGGATGACATTATAATGAAATTTTTCACTGGATTACCAAAGACTCTTAGGAAGAATAATGCAATATGGGTTATTATTGTTCACCTCCCTAAATATACACAATTCCTCACTATAAGAGAATATTCACCTCTTTTTCACCTTACAAAAATCTATATTAATAAATTTTTAAGACTTCATGGAGCACCAATTTCATTTGTTTCTAATTGTGACCCACAATTTACATTGAAATTATAGAAAATTATTTAAAAATATCTTGATAAAAAGATCTATTTGAGCACCACTTATCGACCTCAAACTGATGGATAGTCTGAAAAGACTATTCAAAAATTATAATACATATTGAGTTCATGCTATATTGACTTTCAAGGTATATGGGACATACATTTACCTTTTTTGGAGTTCTCTTATAATAATAGCTTTCATTAAAGTATTCAAATGGAATCATCTGAAGAATTATATGATAAGAGATGTCGTACTCCAATTTTTTTATGATGAAGTTACTGAAAGTAAGATTTTTGGGCAAGAAATTATGGAGGATAAAATGACCAAGTTAAATACTATTCAATCATATATCAAAATGGATCAAATGAGGAAACATATCTATAATAATATCCAAAGTAAAGAGTTGGAATTCCCAGTGGGAGATCACATTTTATTGAAAGTATCACCATGTAGAGTTTCTATAAGGTTTAGAAATAAAGAAAAAATAAGCCCAAAGTATATCATTTATTTTGAAATTATGTAAAGAGGAATATCTGTGGCTTAACGATTAGTGACTCCACTAAATTTCTCTAAAGTACAGATGTGTTCCATATCTCTTTTTAAGGAAGTACATGCTAGATCCCATTCATATGATCACCTTTAAAGAAATAAAATTATAAAATTGTAATTATTACTTTGAGGAGTATATCCATATTATAGACACCAGGGAACAAGTGTTGATGAATTGGATTACTCATTTGGTAAAGGTACTTTTGAAGAAACCATAATATAAAAGAAGCAATGTGGGAACCTGAAGAAATTATACTGAAGAACTACCCAAATCTATTTATAAGGAAAAATTATGGAAATTTTGATGACTAATTTTTTGTAAGAGGAAAGAATGTAACACCATGATACTTTATGATATATTTATTTTCAAATAAATTCATTCCCTTTGATATCTTTTGGTATACGCAACCCCGAGTCTAATCGAACTATAATAAAATATACCATTACAACCTAGAAATTAAATTGGTGGATATGGATTGGAATGATTAAATTATGAAAATTATATGTTTTAAACATGTATAAAATAAATTCAATGGTTATCTATTGATTATAAATAAAAAAATCAATTTAATTAAAAAGAAGGTTTTTTTGAAAAACTTTATTTTTCTAAAAGATGGTTTCATCACAACTTGTGCACATATTTTTTAATTTTAATGTTTACCAATTTTTGAAAATGTATTTGATAAAATTTAATTAATTTTTTAAATCATAAATTCTAACTTAACTTAGATTTATTTTCTTGATAATTTTCTAAAAACATTATTTTTTTGATGAACAATGAAAAATGGTGATTTTTATTAAAAACTTTCTTTTCATTTAAAGATTTAAAAAGTTATATTTCGTTTTAAAATTGTTTTAAATTTAAAATTAGTTAAATTATGTTATAATTAATCCAATTTAGGTCATTATAATCAATTTTTTATTTAATTTTTATATAAAAACCTTTTAATCTTTTGAAAGTTTTTTCCTTCGAAAACTGTTTTTTCACCGTGCCTGCAAGTTTAATTTTAAATTAAATTCTAGCACTTATGTGAATTTAATTTAGAAAAATGGATTAAATATTTATAATAAAAATAATTAATATTATATAATAGGTTCAATTTTATTATTATAATGAATAGTAAAAAAAATTAATTACCACAGTTAAGGTTAAAACGGGTTTACCGGGAGGTTAAACTAATAAGAAAAGGTGTAAGATAAACTATAAAATTATCAAATTACTATTTTATAGACATATTTAAACCTTATATATATTAAATTTTTAGATAATTAACCATTTTTAATTCTATTTTAATGTGAAAAACATGGGTATCATGTTTTCTTTTAAAAAATTCCAAGTGTGTCTTCTCCACCACTTATAAAAGGCCACTCCATATTATCTTCTCTTCACATGACTAAACCATTTTTTATAGAAATTCCTACCCATATACATTAAATAAATAATTCCTCACATCCTAGAGGCCTTGGTTTGATTATAAATCCAATCTATGAAAGATTTAGGTATAAACCTAAAGAGGTTGTTCGAAGAAGAGGTAAAGTTCCTAACCATGCATTTTCATTTTACTTCTTCTTATAACTCCTAAAAAATTTATAAAGCTATGATAAAATAAAAAACTATTATATAATATAATTATATGTTATTATATAAATGGAATAACCTATACCTATATTTTATTCCATCAAATGGTAAATGAAACCGTTAATTGTGTGTATGGAAAACTACTTCCACATAAACCAATGTAATTCATTTTACATAACCATCTCTCTTAGATGTATATAATGATGTATTTAAAATATTTATATGATATTTATTAAATTAATAAACTTATTTAATTTTAATATCACATAACCCTTTTTACCTTCCAACCCTTTTGAACATAATAATGTCGCTCAAGCGTACCTATGGACTACTGCCTCCACATAACGATGTGAAATGTTTTTAATTTTATTTTGTCATGGATGGTAATAAGGATATATTTAATGAATATATATGATAAATTTAATATAATAATGTTTCTTTAAAGGTTAAATATTATTTACCTTTATTAATTTCTATATTTTGTGAAAATAGAAATAACGTTTATACGTATATATAACCTACCATCTCCATGAACAGTGTAACTTATTTTCCCATCTCTAAATTTTATGGAATATTATAAATAATTATATATGATTACATATTATATTTATATCATGGTTAAAATTATGTATATTATGGAACTATTATCAATTTAAATGGACTGAAATTACTGAACGAAAACATACATGAAAAACAAAGCAATCATCACCCGAAATAGTGATTTTAACAAATAATCAAAACTAAATGGATCATAAAATACTATAAATAAATAATATATGGTATTATATATATTATTAAATTTATATAATATATTTATAATAAATATATATTTATTATAAAGTAGTTACATACATGTATAAAGGAAATCAGACCTAAGGTAAGGGTTTCTCATCTCAGTTTTACTTCTGTGAGATGATTGCCATATCACCACTTAGTTATTTTGTGTGGTGTATATAATTAACATTTGATATTTTGTTATCCTAAATCTATTTATATTCATGAAATTTAAATTTTCATTTGAATTCATTTCCTTCATGGGGCTTATGATTCATAATTTATTAAAGTGGAAATGGTTTACTTCACAAACCCTTCAATGTTAGAGATTATTTAGGTTTAAGTCTCCATTGGGAGAATTATTTAGTATTTATATATTAAAACCAATATATTTTTTATTATACTTGGGTTATTAATTATTTTTTCAAGTAATAATACAATTTTCATCTCTTTGGTACTTAAAATGATTGATAATTTGTTTTAATAAAATCTGACTTCATTCTCTCTTCGGTCGAAAATCCATTTTCTTCCAAATCCATGTTTTATAAAAAAAATTCATTTTTTTATTATGATTGGTTAAATTCATTTTACCCATAATTTTTTTTTTAATTTTTTTTAAAATGGATTTTCCCATCATTTTCCAAACAAGGTCCTTTTGAATTCTGTTACAAAAATGTGAAAGGAATATTTTTTTAATCAGACTCATCATGTATGGAATTACCTTTTATCATGAACACTCATTTATTTGAAGATCAATTTTACAATTTTACAAGGTTATTTTAAAATAAAATTAATTTATCAATATTTTTAAAATTTCTAGTTGTTAAAAGTAATTTTCAAAAGTCAAAAGTTTATTTTCCCCTAAAATGTTTTTAATAGAATTTTTATGGTATTTATATTCATCAATGACAACAACCATTATTTCACTTATGAATCATTGAAAATATTTTTTAATGATACCATAATTATTATTTATATGGATTATTTATAATCAATTCGACCAGGTATGTACTATTTCAATACCATTCACAATATTACTCTAAATTCTTTATGATTATGTTTACTAATTGGGGAAAGTATTAACATTTCTTATGCTAGTTTTTTAATATGAATATTTATATTGATTATGTTTCACCCCTTTCATACAAGAAATGCATTGGAATTAGTATGTGATGGGAGGGGCCCGCTATAGCCCCTAAATTAATTGGTAGGTCTCATGAGACAAATTAGATTGGATTTTGGCTGATGACTTACCAATTTATATAGATGTATTATAATAATGCCTTAGCAATATTCAAATGTATTATTATAAGGAATCAACAATATGTTTTATATTTCCACCATTATGCATTCCATAATTATTAATTCAGTTATTTATGCCCATGTGATTATTTTATTTATTATGATATCTATAGACGTGTTTCTGGCTCATGAGATAATTTATATGGAACTATTTTATTATCATTTATTATTCCTATATTGTTTAGGACTTATTATATTACACTATATTAATACCCTTATTGATCATTTGAGATCACTATTTTTCTTATGTTTCTTTCCCCAAGATGATAATATGTGTATTATGATTGATATATGTAGGGTTATTCTAGAGATAATGATGATGCACGTGAAGAAAATACTATGTTGTATTTTATGTTTTCTTTTATAATGCGAGATTCAAGTATGTATCTAGTTTACTAATACTACTAAACTTTTTGGTCCTTTGGGATGATATTTCTTGTATCTATAACTAATGTAATAAAGTAGCTCCCAACTATGGGCTACTAGGATCAGGGTATTTACATTTACTCTATAGAAAAACATTATGAACAAGCATAGTTTAGATAAAAAAACATGGTAATTTTCAAATTCTATGTCACAATAAAAATAAATTAGAATAACTTAAGGGTATTTATTTTCATTATCCCAACCTCTAAAATTATCTAAAACTTTACTATGATTCCAACTATAAGTACCTGACCTCAATCAATTAGTAAAATTGATTCTTTATAAAAGAATTAATTTTATATCATTCATGTAGATATTTTAGGTATAAAGTCTTATAGAATTTGGTAATTAACCTTATATAAATGAATATTACATCACAAAGTGGGAAATTACACTTAGTATCCATTTTTACCACAATATAAAGCTTTTAAGATATGAAAAGTTTTCTGTTTATAACATATCTTCATCGTTTTCATCATGACATCATCCTTTGTAACACTCTATGATTTTAAAAATAAGACTATATTTGAAAGAGTATATAACACACAACACCGGGCCTAAATGAACAGTAAAATATTATTATTTAAATATGACCATTATAACCTTTCCATTAAATGGGTGAGAATGAATAATACTAATTTATTTATGAAATATATGTTGTAATAGTGGGTTCTTTAGACCCAACTAAACATTTCTTTTTGATTACCATTTCATGTATACAGTGAGATATGAATAATCTAAACTTACCATTATATCATAGAAATTTAAGCATCTACTATTTAAATGGAAATTTTCATAGATTAATTGTCATATCAAAAGGTTATAGGAGAACCCAAGCTATAATGAGAACCTCAAGATACTATAAAATTAATCTTAATAAATGTCTCTTGATCAAGATAAATCATAATAAATATACATAGTTGATGTTTTACTATCAGGTTTTAGGGGATCATAATCACTAAGACTTCATCTCATGAAGTTTTCACTTAGATATCCCTAGTACTTGATATCCTAAGGAAAAACCTTCCAATAAGATCACCACATATTTCTGCTGTCATTGGTTTTTCCTATCTATCCTCCGAATGTCCCGAAGGCCTTCTTTTTATTTTATTATAGATAATCCCCCTTTTAAGGGTTGAAGGGGAACCCGTACATGACCCATAGGCCCAAGGCACAAGGCCCGACATGACCCGCAATACATGACCCGAAGGCCCAGAGGCATACCATTCCCATACATGAACCATAGGCCCATCCCACTAGAACTTCCCCTCCCTAGCATCTTGCATCATTAATCACCTTAGCTCCCCAACTTTCATTGCTGATCGGCTAGCATTGCCCCGTACAAAGCTGCACGGTGCCTGGTCCCGATGGCGGCTGTCATACCCTCTCATTCTTCCAATCCGGTTAACTCTGCATCTGGTGGCTGCTACTCCTGCTGCTCTGATCCTCTTCTGGGTCTTTTCTGTGTGAACTGGGCTACTCCATGGTCTACATGACCCAAAGTCCTTGTGGCCCGAAGGACTTTGATGACCCGAAGGCCCTAGAGACCCGTAATCTCAAACCGGTGGCCCGAAGGCCCAAATCAGGTGAATAGTTCCGGCTACTACAGTACTGAGCAGTAACTTCTACAGTACTACTAAAGTGATTACTACAGTACTGCTGCAGTACTACTACAGTACCCCCGGAAATTCTCCTCCACCTAATTTTGAATCCGGGTCTCTTGGATGCCAAGCAGAAGCCCTTACCACTCGGGTACAGGCTCGTTGGCAGTTTTTTCTATCTATAGACATGTGTATTCACCACCTTACTTGAGATAATTATCAATGTGTGCCATTTTATTATGTACTTTTATTCAAGAAAAAAACAATGACAATGAAATCATGATGAGGTATCTTGTGTTGGGTGCGTCATTAGTGGTATGGTGTTGGTTGAATGATGAAGATTGGATTTGTCACTTCTGAGTTGAGGAAGAAATATCCCGAGTATGGTTGATCAGGATGGTAGTTCCTTCATAAATCCTTGACCAAGTTAGTTTATGGAAAATCCTTTTAGTTAGATCAACAAATAATAAAGTAGGAAAGGACTATGACACATGTGTGTGCCCTAATTTATGATACATCTAAGGACATAGAGATTATATTACACAGTATATGTTTGTAGGTTGGTTGTCATTTCTATGACTATTCCTTATATCTTTAGGGGTCTTGATGGGTTTCTATAATCTATTATTGGTCTGTGAATACTATTCATTGCTATCAATATAAGGGCCTAGAGGGTCACACAAAAGAGCATATTCAAGAATCGTCCCTATTCTAGTGAATAGGTAAATATGACATGGTGGCCCCCACCCTGGTGTCTGAGATTTATCCAAGTTATCGATCACCGATAAATAAATAAATTCAATATTATTAAAGTAAAGAATAATTAGGTTGATTTTATTTATTAATAGTATTTATGAGGTATTTAGTGAATATAAGAAAAATATTATATGAATGAATATTATTTTAATAATCTAGGTTCGTTTAATATTAATAGGAATTATGATTCGAGTTAGATAAATCAATTTTATCAAGTAAAATATTTAATATATATATTACAATTATGTGATAAAATATAAATAATATTTATGACACAATTTATTTTTCTATAATTATTTATTTATGGCTTATTTAGTGGATATAATTTTTCTGGTGGTCGGGGAACCCTTCTAGTTATTTTGACTCTCCCATTATATATGTAGGAGAGAGGATAATTTCTTGGATGAAGTTTATTCCAATGAAATGAGAGCCTCTCTCTCCTACCACCTCTTAGAGTGAGAAAGAGTCTCTCCTTAAGTGTCAATACAAGTACGCATTTACATATTGATGGAAGGGGATCATGGTGATTGACGTGATGCCAAAGGATTGATTATAACTCTGTGATAGCACCTAAAATTTGATAAACAGAAAGTGTATAGATTCTTGAATGAAGTGTGAATGATCTATAGGGGTTCAACTTCAGATCTTTCAAGAAATGGTCACCAATGGTGAGCTAAAGTCGAGTGTTCTTTGTTTATAACAAGGTATCTGTTTGGTTTTTTATGATTTTAATAATTAATGTGAGATCCTTGGAATGTACTAGGCCTCAGATCATCATAGGATTCAATTTACATCATCCCAATGATTAACATTTTTAAATCCTAGGCCCACTAAATTATAAAGTCCACCTTGGTAAAAAAAATTACTATCAGAGGGATTACATGAATTTTATGATCCAAGAATTTTTTTTTTAAATTTAAGTAGAGGGATTTAAATCGGTCCCAACGATGCAGACCGTGCAACGATATGATTTCAGATGGCCAAGTTACGACCATCCAAAATTTTTTAATTTGGATTATTTTCAGTTTTTATGTGTATTAAAATTAAAAAAATAATATATTTTATAAATTTTAGTTTTATCCAATTAATCTTGTGGCGGTGATTCTGGTGACGTCCTGCAAATTTGGCCAGGTTCCAACCGGAAACCGAAGGCCAAAATAGTAATTCTGACTAGAAAGTTATTTTTTTCCTGGTTCCAACCATCTCCCATGAAATGATTAAATAATTAAATAATTTTAGTTATTTTAATTATTGTTTAAAGTTCCTAATTGAAAGGTGGTTTAAATTTAATAAAAAACATGTTTGGTCAAGTGACATAATAGAGGTGGGAACCTGTTTGTTAAAAGGGGTAGCATGGATGAATAATGAACATTGAAATATATTGGGACTTAGATGGTGTGAAAAAACACTAAGAATAAATTAAAAATAAAGATGAATAAGAAGTCCCACCGAGTGGGTCCCCCCCTTCTCCCTCACACGACACCTTCCCCCTAGTGAACCCATGTTCCGCCGCTCCTTCGCCAAGCCACAATAGCCTCCTACTCTATCTCAGACACCGCCTGGTGCACCACCCTCACCCATTAACCAGTGATTCCCCACCATTATCCAACGATCCACTAGCTGACCACTTCTCCAGTCAGATTATGACATCCTTCCTTTTATTACAAAACTTTTCATTACATTTTACAAACATAGGATCTTTAAAGTCTAGTGTCTTGGAAATCCGGAACAATATACATGAAAACATAAAACATTCTTATAATACACATGTAAGGCTTAATTATAGGTTAATTCTAAGTACAATTACTACATCTCATAACTTGGAGACATAAATCAAAGGAAAGGGTGAGCAGAAGGTCGAGTAAGGAAAACAAGTGAAACAATTTACATGTGATCTTGAACGATATCAATAAGAACATGAGGTATATCATAAAGGACTGATAAATAGGCATATCATAAAAATAATAACTTGAATAATAACTTGAAAATTTGGCTAAAACATTTAATTTATACATTCATGAACACATTACCAAGGTCTATCCCCAAGGTGTCATAAAAATTACCAAGGTTATTTATCAAGGTATCATAAAACTTGTCATCTATAGAGATTAAATTATTTACCCAATGCATTGGATAAATATTAGGGATAAACCTATATTTATTTATTTTCATGTGATCCACATAGATCATAGTAAAACATTTCATAAATAACCCAAATATAATAAAAGAAATGGGTTTTATATCAAAATCGTGACATTTTAAAAAGTTCTTAAAAACAAGATCACTATGTCATTCATAACCCATGGAAAGGGAATAAGGGTTTTATATATGTAAATTCCAGAATCAAATATGTCATTTTTATTTCATGATAAATACCCATGGTAATTAAAGAGTTTTGTGTATTCATATGAGGAAAATAAAATAATTTCTTGATGAAAAGAGAGAGATTTTGAGACGAAATTTCTACAGCATAATGAATATATAACTTGGTTTTAGAAAACATTAAAAAGAGAGGGAAAAAAGGTCATACAATCATAATAAAGTATAGGGATAGAATAAAATTTAAATAAGATCATGGTATGGATATTTTAATGATATACCACATAAAAAGGAAACTTGAAAGAAAAGAGAAGATGTGATTTCTTTTACGAAAATTCGGCAGCCTAACGACGTCACTTAAAAATTAAAAAAAATAGTTGATGAGAGAGAAAAGTGTCTCTCATAATTTGGGAATAAAATGGAAATAAATAAGGATATATAAGAACATAACCCCACATAATAAAATAGAATCTAGAAGACATAACATAAAGGAAGTTATGACTAAAAGAAGAGGGTGAAATGTTCCATTACCTTGAAGAGTAACTCCAAAAACTCGAAGGTTGGGACCTCTGAGGGCTTGAGGGAACCATGGGAGGACTCCTTGGGAGGTATAAATACTAGATATTTGTTTAGGAGGAAATAGGAATGAAAATAATGATGGAATGGGTTGGTATTTCTAGCAAAAGTGAGGGAATATTTTATTAATTTCCAACGGACACCTCATTAGTGGTATTTGAAAAACCATGGGATTTCCCATGGTATTAGAAACTTGGGACACCTAATAACATATATTACTTTAAAAAATTTGACCAAAATTATTACATCATGATTAAATCATTAATGATGTCATTAAACACACTGAAACTCAAAACTGTATTTTTACTATTCATCGAAAAACAAAACATTTTATAAAAATCTCATAAATTCACCCTAACATAATATCGATGATCTGAATTCAAAAATTAACTCCATTTTATGAAACTAATTTTCTAATTATGAGATATTTAATTTTTAAGTAAAAACACTATTTACCTGAAAAAAATACTAATACTTAACTAATAATTTCTGAAACAGTTATTTACTTATGCTATTATATCACTTCACCATTCAAGATGCCTAAATTATAATTATAATTTCTTAACTGAGGTTACTATTCCATTGGTAACATTACTATTTATAAGGGTAATATTACTATTCATACTTTACTATTCACCAAAAATTTGGTTGATCTTATTGGACTCTAAATTTCTTAATGATAATAACTGTAGAAGACCATTTTTTTAAAATTATTTAACATTATTAACGATTTAAAGTATACAAAAATATTTTAAAATACCCTTTTTCCAAAATTCACCAAAAATATGGAACATCTATAAATTCATTCTATATTTATTTTAACATTTAAAATTCAAAAATTTTACCATAATGAGAAATAATAATTTTATTTATACAAAATGATTATACAAAGTAACTAAGGCCTCGTTACATAACCCCTTATAACGCCTGCATAGGACCTAAGAGTAAGGTGTGAAATGGTGATAGAATCTTGGGGTGGCTCAGAAAACATTTCCCAAGTGGTGATTTATATCATCTTGAACTTATCTATTAAGTGATTCTGTTCAAGCTTAATGTGTTGGATTTTGGCTTGGGATTGGTCCAAAGCAAATCCCAGTGATGTGAACTCCTTCTTAAGCTCTGATAGATGGGCTTCGTATGGACCGAGTCTACTGAATGAGGTCATTGAATATTCTTTCTGTATTAATTAATAATGATCATTTATATTTATAAACAATAATCATAACATTAAGAGTATAGTTTCTAACTGTCATATTGACCAAAAATCATATAACAGTCGAAACCCAATAGTTTCATTTTAATTATAGGAACTTCATTAATTATAGGATATAGTTTTTTTATAAAATAAAATAACACCAAAAATTAGGAAACAAATATTATTCAAAAGTTTGGGTTGTTACATTCTTCTCCCTTAAGAAATTTCATCCCCGAAATTACAACTCATACCCTTAGAAGAGAAAAGGTGTGGTTACTTCTACCTCATAGACTCCTTTGGTTCCCATGTGTTTTCATTACATTTTTGGTTCCTCTACAACACCTTAACATGGTGGTTAGTCATTTGCATAGATCCTTGTCTTTATGATCAAAGATCTCTACCGACTACTCCTTATAAGAGAGGTCATGTTCCAGTTGTACCACCTATGGATTTAGTACATGTTAAGGGTCAGGTATGTAGTTCCTTAAGAGGGATACAAGGAATACATCATGAACTTGTGCTATATTTGGAGGAAGCACAAGCTAATAGGACACTAATCCTATGCGATCAAGGATTTAGTAGGGGATAATGTACCTAGGTATGAGCATCCTTTTCTTCCCAAACTTCATGAATCTATTCCAAGGTGAAATTTGAACAAAGAATTTGTCACCAACATCAAAAACTAATTCCTTTTGATGGTTATCAACATAACTCTTTTTCTGACTATGAGCAGCCTTAATGTGTTGTTGGATGGCATGGAACTTTTCTGTCATCTATTGCAGAAGGTCAGGCCCAAGAATCTTTCTCTCACCAACTTCATCCCAACAAGTAGGAGTTCTATATCGCTTCCCATAGAGAGATTCATAGGGTTCCATATGAATGCTCAAGTGGAAGCTATTGTTGTAAGAGAACTCCACTAATGGGATATGTTGAACCCATCCACCTTTAAATTCCATATAGTATGTTCTTCGCATGTCCTAGAGTGTTTGAATATTCCTTTTAGATTTTCCATCAGTTAGGGGGTGATAGGCTATACTTAAATTCAACTCAATACTCAGATCATGTTGAATATTTCTCTATAATTTTTATGTGAATCTTGGATTAATATCAGATATGATAGAAAGTGTAACTCTATGCATCCTTACCACTTCCTTCACATAAATCCTAGAAAGTTGATCAAGAGATAAATCTTCCCAAATATAGATAAAATGGGAAGTCTTTGTGAGACGTTCCACAATAACCCATATCAAATTGTTTTGTTTGGAAGTTCTTGGGAGACCAGTGACAAATTCCATAGTGATATTGTCACACTTCCATGCTGGTATGGGTAGTGGTTGCAATACCCCTTTAGGATTTTTTTCTCTTCCTTCACTTTATGACATACCAGGAACCTTGAAGTGTATTCAACAATATCCCTTTTTATTTTATCCCACCAATAATGATCACGAAGGTCCCTATACATTTTCATGCTTCCTGGATGTATATAGAATGTAGAGCTACGATATTCATCCATCAACTCCTTATTTATTTCTATAATAGATGGAACACATAGTCTGGTATGAAATTTTAGTACACCTTCTTGATCAATATTGAACTCAAGAAAATTCTCATCCCTCACAGCCTCAAACTTCTTATGTAACAAATGACCTTCTTTCTAATATTTTTTGATCTTATATAGTAATGATGGTTGAGAAATAATTTGGGTTAGGGTTGATGATGTCCCTTCCCTTGTATTTTCCATTTCTATCTTTACTAGGTCATTAATTAAAAGATATCTTTGAATCCTCATCATGGACAGAAAAACCGGGTATTTCCTTCTTAATGCATCAATGACATTTTTTGCTCTTCTAGCATGATAATGAATTGAACAATCATAGTCTTAAAGAATTTCCAACCATCTCCTTTGTCTCATGTTCAATTAATTTTGTGTAAAAATATACTTAAAAATTTGATGGTCTGTGTATATATCACATTTATCCCCATAAAGACAGTTCCTCCATATATTCATAGAAAAAATGAACGCAGCCAGCTCCAGATCATGCGTAGGATAGTTCTTCTCATGATTCTTCAACTGTCGAGATGCATAAGAAATAACTTTTTCATTTTTCATGAGGACACACCCAAGACCTTTCAAAGATGAATCACTAAAAATAAATATTCCTTCTCTACTTGAGGGTAGAGTTAACATAGTTTTAGTAACCAATCTCTTCTTCAGATCTTGGAAACTTTCCTCACACTCCTTTATCCTGATAAACTTGACCCCTTTTCGAGTTAACTCAGTTAATGGATTATAAATTTGTGAATTTTTTTTCACAAACCTCCTATAATATTCCTCTAGTCCAAGGAAACTAAGAATCTTAGTTATTGTTGTAGGTTGAGTCCACCCCTCTATAAAATTTTTCTTTGATGGGTCAACTGTGATATCTTCATTGGTTATAATGTGCGTCAAGAAAGAAACTTTTTATAAACAAAATTCACATTTACTGAAATTTCAAAAAATCCTCTCCTTCTATAGAGTTTTCAAAAATAATTATTAGATGATCGTCATGATCCTCACAATATTTAGAATATATCAAAATATCATCAATAAAAACTACCACAAAGATATCAAGGTAGTCCTTAAAGATTCTATTAATCAAATCCATAAATATAGAAGGTGCATTAGTCAGTCCGAAGGACATAACAACAAACTCATAATGACCATATCTTGATCATAAGGCTGTTTTTGGAATATCTTATTTCTTCACCCTCAATTGACGATAACCAGATCAAATATCAATATTAGAGAAGAATTAAGCCCCACGAAGTTGGTCAAATAAGTCATTAATTCTTGGAAGAGGGTATTTGTTCTTCATTGTGATCCCGTTCAGTTCTCTATAATAAATTCATAGCTGCATCAATTTATCCTTATTATTTATAAAGAGAATAGGTGATCCCCAAGGAGACACACTTAGACCGATAAATCCCTTCTTCAAAAGAACTTGGAGTTGTTTCTTTAATTCCTCCAGCTCCACATTTTCCATCCTATACGCGGTCTTTGATATCAGATGAGATCTAGGTATGAGTTCAATGGAGAACTCTACCTCTATTTCTATGGGAGGTTCGGGTAACTCCTCAGAAAATACATCAATGTATTCCTAGACGATGGGGACATTTTCTATCCTTTTACTCTCATTTCCTTATTTTTCATCACCGATCAACTCTAAAAAGAAGGATATAAGAGGTTCTTCTAGAAAAATATCAGGTTGAGATATCTCTCATTAGAAGATAACTATAGGTTTTCCATTCAAGACTACTGATATTTCCTTACTTATGCATTTGATCTTAGCATTATACTTTGAGAGATAGTCCATCCCTAGTGTATTGTTGAATTACAGTATGGGAAAGACTACTAGATTTGTGATAAGATTGTTCTCACTAAAGTAAATACTAGAGTTTCTAATAACTGATGATACTTGGATAATCCCACCAAGAGTCTTGAATGATAACTCTACTTTTAGAAATTCAAGGGTTGATTCTAAATTCTTTGCAAACTTAGAGGAAATAAAGAAATTTGTATAACTAGAATCAAATAAATTACTTTCTATATTTGAGAGAACAATAAGAGTACCTTACACCACATAATTTGGAGCTTCAAATTAAATCTTGGTGATAGAAAAAGCATGACCTTTCTTCCTTAGCCTTCTTTAAGGCTGATGGTGGTTCCCCTCCACTACCCTCATATTTGGATAGTGATTATAAAAGTTCTCAAGTTGTCTACACTTATATCATTGGACATCAGGTAGGGCTTGCACAATCTTCCCCTTGTCTTTAGTGTTGGGAAGTTGAGGCTTCATCTCACTACAACAATTCCATGCAATATGGCCATCTCTTCCACACTTGTAGCACTTCCCACTCTTGAGAAGGCACTTCCCCAAATTCTTCTTCCCACATTTATTACACGTGAGACGTTGCACTTTCTTGCTTCCTTTTCTCTGATCGAAGCTCTTCGCTAAGCTTGGATCCATTGATCTCTTCTTGTCATTGGATTTATGAGGCCACTGCATCTCACCAAACTCCAGTTCAACTTTCATTGCACTCTGTATGATCTCCTCATAGATGCCATAGTCTCAGTTGGATAGATTCTTCTACATATGAGGTCTCAATACACCAAAGAATCTATCAACATTCCCATTAGTATCCCTGACAAAGCTTTAGGTATAACAGGAAAGTATTGTAAAGTTCATCTCATAGCTTCCAATATATTCATTCTCCTTCTACTTTAGCTTGATAAACTTCTTCTTCATTTTTGTTCTCATCGATCAAGGGAAATACTTATTGAAGAAGATCCCTAAAAAATCTTCCCACTCCATAGATTCAACATATACTCTTGGAATCATGTTTTTAATCAGATCCCACCATTGATCAGCTTATCCCTCTATGTGGTAAATAGTCAGCATGACCTTCTCTTTTTCTGAATAGCAGAGTACAAAAAATATCCTCTCGATAGAGTTGATCCATTGTTAAGAAATCAATGGATCTGTAGATCCACTAAAGGTTGGTGGTCATTGATGCATAAAGTACTCAAAAAGATTTTATTCTCTTTATTGTGAGATCAATATCTTATCTTGATTCAAGTTATTTCCCATAACTTGAGTCAGTTGGTTCATCATTATCATGAAAGTTTCCATTTTGGCATCCATCGGAGGGCCGTCAGCCCATGGTCCTTTGTGGTCACCAATTGCAAGGTTCTTCCTATTGCCCACTATTTTCTAAAAGAATAAAACCTTAGTGAGAAAATTATTTCATTTAATAATCTTTTAACTATAAATGATTTTTATGTCTTAAAACTTTATGCTTAAACATATTATTCCTTAACAACAATTACATTTCTCTACAAATATTTCATAGTGATTTATAAAAAGATTGTGATTAACCAAACATATCCCTTAAGAGTGTCAAACTACGAGTGCATCAAGGACCATTGTTATGTACCAGGATACCCTAGGTCAAGCCTAAATCTCCTTATTGGACTTTTCACTCCTAGGTACATCCGTGCCAGAGCCACATCCACTTGTTCGTATCCAAACATGGATTTATTTGTTTGGAAACCACTTACTTAATATTTTACCAAAATACTATGAAGTTTTCATATATTTAAACTTTTATATGGAGTTCATACTAAACTTATTATCACCTAATTTCCAAAAATAACTAAACTCTCCTTTGATACCAACTATAGTATCCCACCTTTTTATTACATAACTTTTCATTACATTTTACAAACATATGATCTTTACAGTCTAGAGTCTTGAAAAAATAGAACAGTATAAATTAAAACATAAAAAATTCTTCTAATCCACATGTAAGTCTTCATAATATGTTTATCCTAAGAACAATTACTGCATCTGATAACCTGGAGACATACATCAAAGGAAAGGGTGAGCAGAAGGCCTAGTAAGGAAAAGAAGTGAAACAATTTACATGTTATCTTGAGCGATATAATTATGAACATGAGGGATATCATAAAGGAATGATAAAGAGGAATATAATAGAAACAATAACTTTAATAATAACTTGAAAATGTGGCTACAACATTTATTTTATATATTCATGAATATATCACCAAGTTCCATCCCCAAGGTTTCATAAAAATTACCAAGGTTATTCACCAAGGTATCATAAAACTTGTCATATCTAGATATTAAATTATTTACCCAGTTAATTGGAGAAATATTAGGTTGAACCATTAATATTTATTTATTTTCATTTGATCCACATAGATAATAATCAAACATTTCATAAATAACCCAAAGAGAATAAAAGAAATGAGTTTCATATAAAAATCATGATGTTTTAAAAAGTGCTGAAAAAATATCATTATGTGATTCACAAACCATGGAAAGGGAATAAGGATTTTATGTATTTTATTTCTAGAATAAAATATATAATTTTTATTTCATGATAAATACCCCTGAAAATGAAAGAGTTTTGGGTATTCACATAAGAAAAATAAAATAATTTCTTGATAAAAAGAGAGAGATTTTGAGACGAATTATCTGCAACATAACAACAATATAACATGGTTTTAGAAAAGATTAAAAAGATAGGGGAAAATGGTCACCCACTCATAAATAACTCATAATACAGTATAGGGACATAATAAAATGTAAATAAGATCATGGTATGAATATTTAAATGAAATACCACATGAAAAAAAATTGAAAGAAAAGATAAGATGTGATTTCTTTTACGAAAATTTGGTAGCCTAACGACGTCACATACAAATTCAGAAAAATAGATAATGAGAGAGAAAAGGGTATCTCATAATTTTTGAATAAAATGTACAGTAATAAGGATATATAAGAAAATACCTCTACATAATACAATGGAAACTAGAAGACATAACATGAAGGAGGTCAGGACTAGAAGAAGAGGGTGAGAGGTTCCCTTACCTTGAAGAGTAACCTCAAAAACTCGAAGGTTGGGACCTTGGGAGGCTTGAGGGAACATTGAGAGGACTCAATGAAAGGTAAAAATACTTGAGATTTGTTGAGGAGGAATTTGGAATGAATATAATTAAGGAATGGGTTGGTATTTATAGCTAAAGTGAGAGAATATTTTATTAATTTTTCAAGGGACACCTCATTAGTGGTATTTGAAAAACCATGGGCTTTCCCATGGTATTTTCCATTGGTATTAGCCACTTGAGACACCTCATAATATATATTACTGTACAAAATTCGACCAGAATTATTACATCATGATTACATCATTAATGATGTCATTAAACACATTGAAACTGAAAACTGTATTTTTACTATTCATTGAAAAATAAAACATTTCTTAAAAATCTCATAAATTCAACCTAACCTAATATCAATGATCAGAATTCGAAAATAAACTTCATTTTATGAAAATATTTTTATAATTATGAGATATTTAATTTTTAAGTAAAAAACACTATTTACTTGAAAAAATACTAATACTTAACTAATAATTTTTGAAATACTTATTTACTTATGCTATTATATCACTTCACCATTCAAGATGCCTAAATTATAATTATACTTTCTTAAGTGAGGTTACTATTCCATTGGTCACATTACTATTCATAAGGGTAATATTACCATTCATAATTTACTATTCAGTAAAAATTATGTTGATCTTATTAGACTCTAAATTTCTTACCGATCACAACTGTAGAAGACAATTTGTTGAAAATCATTTCACATTATTAATGATTTAAGGTATACAAAAATATTTTAAAATACCCTTTTTCCAAAATTCACCCAAAATATGGAACTTCTATAAATTCATCTAATATTTATTTTAACATTTTACATTCACAAATTTAACCATAATAATAAATAATAATTTTATTTATAAGAAATAATTTCACAACGTAACTAAGGCCTCATTACATATCCCATTATAACACTTCCATATGACCTAAGAGTAAGGTGTGAAAGGGTGATAGAATCTTGGGGCGGCTCAGATAACATTCCCCAAGTAGTGATTTATATCAGCTTGAACTTCTCTCTTAAGCTATTCCATTCAAGATTAACGTGTTGGAGTTCGGCTTGGGATTGGTCCTGAGAAAAGCCTAGTGATGAAAACTTCTTCCCAATCTCCGAAATATGGGCTTCGTATAGCCTGAGTCTTCTGGATGAGGCCATCGACTCTTCTTTTTGTATTAATTCATCATAATCATTGTTTATTTATAAACAATAATCATAATGTTAAGAGTATAGTTTCCAACTATCATATTGACCAATAGTCATATAATAGTCGAAACCCAATAGTTTCATTTTAATTATACTCACTTCATTAATTGGAGGATATAGTTTTTTTGAGTATAAAATAAAATAACATGCAAAATTAGGAAACAAATATTATTCAAAAGTTCAGGTTGTTACACAAATCCTATCTCGATGTCGCTGCCTAGAGACCGCAACACTGCCCGCATGAAGGAGAGGCCTCCCTCCTTCTGACTAATCGATGTTGGAACTCCACCGCACCAGCATCCTACCCAGACGACCACTGCTGGATTCCATCTCCCCTTATCAACAACTGCCTCCCCTCATGGCCGATCTCGAAGCACCCCATGACCACCTTCCTCCACCACTGCCTAGGTTGAGCCCTGAACAAGCTCCCTAATTTTGTCATTCCCTTCTCTAGTTCCACTAGATTAAAATCAGTTGTCGTGATCAGATCGAGCTTCATTAGTCACACAAGGCTGAACCTCTTCACCCCATCACCATCTTGCTATCATGCCTCCCTCAACCAGAACCCCCTTGGGAAAACCTTGTTGTCTCCAGCACCACCATCCGAAACCCCCTGTGCTACCATCATTGGTGAACCCCCTAATCGCTTATCCATCTCACAGTGCACTACGACCCCCTTAGGAGCTGACCGAGAAAACCCCTAGTCTAGGTTCCCCCAGAAACTAATCTTCCCTACCGTGAGGTGCCCCGATCGGTCTCTTTCCAATCTTCAATAGGTATGATTTGACCCAAAATTATTTTCAACAGGCATATGCATGTTTTCCCTACTTGGAACGGGTCTGGGCGGGCCTTCCGAGCACAAAATGCCCCCATATGGGGTCTATATAGCCCGAAACGGGTCTACGTGGGTTTTTCCCGACATGTGCAGGTCCTGCATGGGGTTTTTGGTCCCAGGATGAATTTATTTAATCAAAATTAATTAAGTTTATTAATTTAATTTCAGTATTAAATTAAATTCATTAAAATTATTATTTTTTTAAAAATAGTTTTTAATACCCTGGGAAAAATTAATTTAGTTTGAGTATTAAATTAAATTAAATTATATAATTTTTGGAATTAAAATTTAATTAATTATGGGGTCAAATAAAATGAAATTATTTTTATTTCATTAATTAATTTAATTTAATTAAATAAATTCATACTTTAATTTATTACAATTTAGTTTTTATCATGCATTTATTTTACCTGCTGACCAGTCTTGAGCATTGACCAACTTGTGTATGCCTATTTTTTTATTTAATTAATTATTTATAATTGCATATGATGATTGTAAATAATTAAGATGGTATTCACATCATCATTTTTCTCATTTAATAAGTATAAGGGAATGTGTTTCCATCATTATCTATAAATTGTACTCCTATGACATCCTCACCTATGTGTGAGTATACTTATACTTTTTATGAGCACATTGTAAGACACAAACAATTCCAAGATAAGACAAAATTCCAATGAGAAGTGGTCACACTAGACAGGGACCAGCTGCATCATGAGTCAAGATAAGTCTCAAGTATGGTTCCCCTAGTTCATGGTTGATCCATTAAGTCTAAATGGATAAAAAACTATATTCTCATGACCAGTTAGGTATTTTCATTTCATTTATACATTTGTTTATTATTTTATATATTTTCATGACAGCGAGAAACACAAAAAATAATAAACAAGGAAAAATACATAAATAAGTGATGTATGTTTTTCTATTAATGTTCAGTTATGAGCATGAAAATATAGTATGAACATATTAATAGAACTTAATTACATTTTTAAAGAAAAATATAAAAACCCCCCAAAGAAATATTAAGTCACAGTCGCCTTCCATCATTTGAATTTGAACAAAACTAGGTGTTTGGTGTGCTTGGTCAACCATAGTTGAGGGTGCCTCATACTACTAGGGAGTTATCATGAGAAGAATGAGTAGACTTAATAGAATATGTTAGTAGATAAGTAGATATATCTAGGTACATGCAAATTTAGAGGCAAGCATCGAGTAAATCATTTTATGAGTTTAGAAGATTAGACTTTACTCAACAGATCAAGGAGCCATGAGTTAATATGGTTGGCCAGTCAAACACCTACCTTTAACTCTCCGAGTACTGGTGTAGTCATAACATGTATACTAAGAGGGGAGGTTCAATGATCCTTTCCACTAGAATACTTAAGCTATAGAGTATTCTAATTCTAGTACATAGGGTTCCAAGAATTCGATAAAATAGTGGGAGACATTTAATGCTTTAATTAATTAATCAATAATGTTGAAATCAATAATCAAGATAAAAATAATAATTTTAAAGATTCTATTAATAGAAAAAACCTCAATTAATACCATAATACATACTATAATAATATTGGACAAATTGAAAGTCCTATTCATCATGTTTTTAAAAAGAATAGTATAAGATCTTGCAAACAATACTACGATATAGTAAATTCAAGGCGCTGAAATCCTCAATACCTTTTAATCCACCTCAGGAAGAG
The DNA here is from genome assembly GCA_963277665.1 of Viscum album. Classification (NCBI taxonomy): domain Eukaryota; kingdom Viridiplantae; phylum Streptophyta; class Magnoliopsida; order Santalales; family Viscaceae; genus Viscum; species Viscum album. The sequence continues at coordinate 209,878,300 of OY728166.1, forward strand.
AGGGTGTTAAAAATTCTTACAGGAGACTCATGTAAGACACATATGATGGTTATATCATAATTCATTTTTAACAACCCAAATTTAATCAATGGAAATTACCTTCTTATAATTATGTCATATAGTATAATCACATAAGATCACAACACAATTCCACATCATGCTTAAATGAAATACTAAATACTATGTGACCTTTAAATATAAATTTTCCACTTCTATGATTTGAATTTTTAAAATATAACATACATGTTTGCAATCAGTAAGATTTTTGGAGTCCGATAGGACAAACTTAATTTTTAGTGAATAGTGAAATTTGATAATTTATGAAATACGCTAAATAAATGAATTTCTACATCATGCTTGAGTCATGGATGATATAAATGGCCATTGGTTCAAACTAACATTCACTTATTACTATCTTTGGTCATAAGAATAAAAAATAATTTTTGTCTTGAGAAAAATAATAAACTAATGAATTAAATATTGAGAAAAATCCACTCTCCTCCATTATAAAAACCACCCCTCAACACCTCTTCTCCTCACACCTATAAAACCTTGTGCCATATCAAAATTCTACTCAAATCTCTCCCTAAGCCCCTCTCACCAATCTAGGAGCTTTTAGTCTTAAAAAAAGATGAAAAACTAATCCGTTAAGGAGGATCTCAAGAGGAAAGAATCAAAAGGTAAAACCCTATTCTGTTTTATTTCAATTTATTTTCAAGTTTCTTTGTATTCTTTTCTATCCACACATCTTCTCATACAAATGGTGTGATAAATCTAGTACCTTACATATACTAGAATTTTTTTATTCTAATTTAATAATTCATCATCATGTCTCCTTTAACATTATTTTATACTAGAAATGGAAACACCATCTGAGATGTGTTAAATTATTACATTCAAGGACTACAGGTTTTAAATTTATATTACCATCTTTAATTCTGGTCATAAAACCATTTTTATGGTTAAAACAGATTATTATATATGTAATATATCCTATGTATTTTTTTTTAAAAAAAAGTGAGGCACAAGGGCCTCTTCATTAAATCCGAAAAGGTAGTAAGATATAAAGAAGGAATCAAAAATATAAATTAAGGAAAAAGAGGGAAGAATTAGGCCACTTTAGACTAAGTGATCATATTTTGATAAGGGGATAATTCGCCCCACCCATGAGGATGTCACCTTCTTCTCCCTTTTTTGGCCCACATCAATGGTCCCCCTCCTTCATCAAGAAATTAAGCATCATCAACATTCATCATCTCTTCAACTCCACATACATGCACATCACCTTCAACATCTTCCTCACTACTACCTGATTCAAGTAGCTCAAAATAATTATGAGAACTTAAATTTACAAGAAGTTTTTCTTTAATAATATGAACATTTTCATTTTCAGGATACTTCAATAATGAATTTCCATATACAGTCAATTCAGATCACCCAACCCCCTTTACATTGAGATCCTACGGAACATGATCTTTGAAGATCCTAGATTCTTTCAGAATTCCATCAGTAGAAACTTGGTAATTGTCTATGCACTAAACAAGAGTAGCAACACCTTGGAAAAATAGAAGGTACCAGCCTGATTTTATCCAATTCAGGATTCAATTCTTCCACACTCAATTTGGGTGTGTCTTTGATAGGATAATTTGCAGATCTTTTATCAGTAATAACTGGGAATTTTCTTGTGCACTAGACAGGTGCAACACAAGGGACCTTCTAGGACTTGGAATATTCAGAATCATGCGGGTATTCCTCTCTCAATTGAGGTGTGCCTTTCCTGGGGGGTTTTCTCTTTATCTAGAGGAGTTAAAGAAGACATGTCATTCTCAAAACGATCCCTTACCTATCTCGAGGCATAAGGGGTTGAGGATGAAGTCACTGATTCTTTTGATGCCATGAATCTTGGAGGCATCAAGTGATCTCCATGATATTTGAAAGTTTTAGGAACATAGTTACTATAACTTAGTATAGGAACATGTTTACTTTTATACTGAGGATAAGTAGAGTGTACCTTTTTGGATGATGCCACTTCTAGTTTGGTATTCCCCTTATGAATAGAAGAAACCAAACTATGATCTTGGAACAAGTTAAAGTCCACCTAATTTTGAGAAGAAATTTCTTTATATTATTGACTATAAGATGATTCATCACCATTATCATCACCCTTGATTCCTTTGGTCACGACATTTTTTAATGAAAAACCAGTGATAAGACCATCCTCGTCTATATCAACTGAAGACACCTTGGGTTTATCAACTTGCATAATAGGTTAAACCAACATATTTCTATTTCTAAGAAAGGTATTGGGAAAGTTTATGTTTTCTATGAAACCATCATTTAGGAGAGAACAATTAAAAATAGGTGTATTTCCATCTTGAGCATTGCCAGATTCAACATGTGCATTAATCTGTCCATTGATAGGATTAAGATTTCTGGATACAAGAACTTTAGAATCTTCTATAGTTTAATCATTCTATATTTTAGATTTTATATTCCTTCTATATTTTTGGGAGTCGTGGCATTTTTTTTGAAAGTTTGAACAGAATATTTCACTTTTAAAAATATCCCTTGAGTGACCAATTATATGGAAAGCATCAAAAAAGGGGGGATTCTTCTCATATTCAATTCTGAGATTTGTTTCATCTTGATTTGTTAATAGCACAAAATTTTCAATTTGGATTGAGATTAGATCAAATTTAATTAAAATCGTAGTGAAGTGAGTAAAACTGACCAACTCAGTGGCAGTGTCCATCCTAATCGGAGTTTCTATTATAGAGGAAATATCATAAAGAATTTATGGGTACCATAGAACCCAATTTAAACCATGTATTTTGATCCAAATTTTTTCACAAGTTTTTTTTAAAATTGTTGAAGTTGATGTTTAGATTCCATTCATGAAAACATAGAATGCTCGATTGAAGGTTAATTGATCCAGATCTCCACACTCGGTTTTTTAATTCCACAGAAGTTAATAATAGAAGGATGAAACTGCAGCCAACAGAAATACATTTGAAGTTTGAAAATCCCCAAATGTAGGCTAATGGATAAAATAGATCTATAAAATTCCAAGGATTTATGACTTTTGATAATGAAATATGAGAGATGAATGAATGCTTACAGATTTCAATCCCTTCAAAAATAGCCCCATCTAAAGCCACAACATGAGCATTTGCACATTTTCGAACTATCCTTTGTGAAGCCCTAGGTTTGAGGGAAATAAATGATCCACATGTGAAAACAGAAAAAGAGTAGAGACCATTTAACTATTCAAGATCCTTATATTTATTTGATGTAGATGAGATTTTCTGACCAACAACATGATTCAAGGTATATGAGTACAGGTTCATAAACCACCAATTAACCCAAACAGTTATCAATAAAATTTTATATAATCATTCATACCCACTCTAAATAACAAAATGAATTTTATAACCACTGAATATTCTTGATGTTATCTAATAATATATAACTTCAAATATGGAAAAACTTCCTCATCTTACATGATTATCCTTACATGTATATAAGTATACCGATCATGAAACCAAGGAAAAAATGATCCCAAATAATGAAATTAATCCTCTTAACCCATCAAAAAGTACATGAATGAACTTAATAAAATTATGATAAATCAATTAAATGTAGAATAAGTTCTATAATTATTAATTAATTAATATAATTTGATTATCCATGAAATTAATATCAAGTGAATAACACCTTCGAACTTAAGTTAAAGGATTCTATCTGAACCTCCATTACTCATTCGGGTTTCCCTATCATTCTTTTCACCCAAATGAAGTTATCGTTTATTTTTATGTACATTTTATAAATAAAATTTATATTTTCCAAACTCATTTATCAATATCCATTCATCATTCTCTTTTGGGGATATACATATTTTTAAGTGGTTCCCTTCTTACTCCTTCCTGATAAGCAAACCCATTTTAAGGGAACTTCCCAAATTCTTACCCAATTTCAAGTGCACTATATCACCTATTTTAAACCACCATTATTTCTATAAAATCAGTATTTTTATTATGAAAACCTTCTTGGTTCATTTATAGTTTTATATAAATGATTATTCCCTTTCCTATTTTAAATTTTCTTTTTTATTTTCATTAAAACCGCACTAGAATGTTTTAATGCTAAAATTTATTAAATACTCTTCTTACATTTTATCAATTCTATTTGAAATAACTTACCATGATATATTCTTATTTTACTTATGAATTTCCATATGTGTTTTAATTTCTTTATTTCTTGGACACTTGTATGATACGCCCATTTGTTATGTTTTATGACATGATTATGATACCCATTTCTTTCCATGGGTACCCTTATGTTTATATAAGATTGATTATGTATGATTGATTATGCGGAAATAATATTCATTAACATGTTAATATGGGTGTTCCCAAATAGTGATCCAATGCATTGGGTAAAGTTTAGTCTCATGATATGTTATGTGCAATGGTCTTGGCGGTTATCCTTAACTCATACCTATTGTGCAATGGTCTTGGCGGTTATCCTTGACTCATGCTCCTCTATATCCAATGATCCTTGAATCATGATAAAGTATTATTTTATATTTATTCCACATTACTATGGTTCCATGTTGACATGATCCCATGTTTTATATGTTATGGTTCCATATGATCAATTTTCTTTCATGCCTTTTTATATTATTATGTCATGCCTTCTAACCCATGTGCTAAAATCTTTATTCTTATGTTTATTCCCTCACTGGGATTCTAGATAATTCCTTTGTTCATATTATCCTTAGGTTATCCTATGAAGATGTATGAGCACAATGAAACTTAAGAGCTCAATATAGATATTAAATAAATGTTTCTATTATGATGTTTAACTATGTACCTAGTCTTCCAAAACACTAGACTTTACAATCATTGGCTTGTAATTTTATGTTTATTTATTCTAAAAATAATATAATGTTATATGTAAAAGGATAGGGTATCAATATATAGAATTAGAGGATCACTACAACATTATTATCCTTTAGCAGCAGTTTTTTTAGCATCGGTTTATTAAAATGTTGCTATTTTTTTAAATAAATTAGCGGTGGTTTTTAATAAACTACTGCGAAACATGGTTTTTTTACAGCAATGAAACTTATCCCCCCAACTCCTTAGACTCCCCGAACATCCCTGACCCCCACGACCCCCATGACCCCCCAAAACCCTAGGACCCCGACAACCTGCGCGACCCTGGTGACCCCCCTGAATCCCTCACCGTACCTCGCCGCCCCCTCACCGCGCCTCGCCACCCATCGAGACCCCCGCGAGCCCCTGAAACCTGAGAAGACCATGGACTCAAAAACCCCTATGACCCCCGCAACCCCCTGAATCCCTTACTACACCTCAACTCCCCTCGCCGTGCCACGCCGCCCATCGCGACCCCTCGATGCCCTAGTAGCCCGCGACCCCAGCAACCCCTGTAACCCCAGCGACCCTCCAAAGCCCTCGATGCATTAAATATATATCATTAGTTCGGGTCATCTATATCATTAGTTTCATCAGTATTTTTAGTGTAATTTAAGTTATCATCAACATAATTTTAATTGATGTTATAAGATTCATTATGGTTGTTAGTGTCACCCATGACATTTATGCATTAAGTAATATTAGGTAAAACTATATTTTTATCTTGGTTACTATCTGCTATATCATCAATGTACTCAGTGTCCTAAATGTCACCCATGTCATCATTTTTATTGGGTTCATAAGTGATGGAGATGTAATTGGACTCTTTTATCTCATCAATATCATCAGTGTCTCCATTCTCTTTGGGTTCATTAGTTTTTTAGAACTTATGATTTCATTAGAGACATCAACATCATTGATTTCATCAGTGTTTTCACATTCATTATTATATTTGGTTTTGTTGATGTGATCATGGTAATAACTGTCATCATCGTGAATGGTGTCCTCAATTTCTCTAGAGTCATTTGTTTCACATGTTTTATTTGTTTCAAGAGTTTATTCGGTATGGTTCATCTCATAGGTGTCACCGATATTGTTTGTCTCATAGATGTATTAAATTTCATTGGAATCATTGAAATTATTTATGTCATAATTTCTATTGGTATGGTTCATGTAATCAATTTCATTGGTATGATCTATGTATTTAGTGTCATTGTGGTTATTAGTTCTTTCATCAACATCATTTTTTTCTTGGTTCTTCAGTTAATTGGGGTCTTCATCCTCAAAGGTTTTTACTACATCACCACAATCATTGTAATTGTTGTTGTTCTTGGAATCATAAACATTGTTATTGTTTTTTTTCATAACCATGTAATCTATGTCATCCATTTAATTATTACTATCTGTTTGTTTGATGTCATCTAATGAATCAATGTTTTTAGTGTAATTTTTATCATATACACTCTTGGTTTCAACAATGTCATTTGTTTCTTCTATTTATTTTTATCATTTGTGTGATCGATAATGCATGAAATATTATTATCATCAGTGAAATGTATTTCATCCATATATTCATTACATTTTCTTTCATAGGGTATATTTTTTTCATCAACTTATCAGGTGTCATTGCAAAGCGAGAGCATTAGTGGTTATTTACTACCTTTTAATTAAATTATTTTTTTTATTTGTACCACTTATATATGTACATTATTATATTTTGGTAATATTTAGGGATATCATTGGTGGTGTCCTATTTAATTATAGTCACACCTTTCTCAGTATACCATGGAACTTGGTACCAAAGTTGATGCTACTTAATTGTAGGTTTGGGTTTGGGCAAGGCTCAATGCTTGATGATTGGATTACTAGGAAAAATCATGGGTGTTTTGGACTAGGATTGGACTTGGGACCATATTTAAGGTTTTTCCTAGTTTTGTATTTTGTAATTTTAGTTTATGATGTATATGATCTGCTACTAATGTATTTATTTTTTGACATGTAGTAAATAGTTAATTTTTTAGAGCATGATTTGTTTTTTATTATCTCTCTATTCTTTTATGGATCTTTTTAATTTGCATGATTTGGTTTTTTAGTGGGTGGGTTCATTATTTAACATATTTATTTATATAGGAAAACATTATTTAACATATTTATATATTTTTTCAACTAGTATATATGAATCTCTTTCCCCATTTAGTAATAGTTTTGTGTTTTAATTTTTTTAATATTGCGTAGGCACATTATGATATACATGGATAAAAGATGGATCACATTACTGAGGAACACACCTCAGTATGATAAGGGTTTGGAGGAGTTTTTAGATTTTGAAATTTCTAATTCATCCGTTGAAGGGAGAATAATATTTCTATGTCATAAATGTTAATTTAGAATATGGGTGAAGAGAGATGAAGTTTATGAACATTTAATATTGAATAAATTCTATGTTCAATATTTGTGTTGGATTTGGCATGGATAATCGAACGTTAGAGAAAGCTTGAGCACTAATGTCAATCCACATAATGAGCTCCCAACATCATGTACAATAGAAAATTAAATGAAAAAACTTTATAAATGATGTATTCAGCATTGTAAGACCCCACCATCAACATCAAAACATTTCAGAACAACCAGATGAGGGTGCTAAAAATAGTAACGTGACAAGTGATGTTTTTGAGACTATAAGACAACCATATCAAGATTGTAACATATCATTGGATCCTCCTCTTGATTCTGTGGATACAAATGTAAGAGAAATCTTCACTGAGGAAAATACGTTTCATGGTTTATTTGATGATGGAAATCAAGAGTTGTATAGTGGATGTTTGGAATATTCAAAACATTATTTTATACTGAAGTTGTACCATATCAAATGTCTATGTGATATTAAAAATAAAAAATTTTCCATGATATTAGAATTGTTGTGTGATGTATTTTCTAAAGCAAACATTCCTGAGTATTTTTAGGATATGAAAAAAATTTGTTAACAGGATTGGTCTGAATTATACAAAAATACATGTGTGTCCCAATGATTTTATAATTTATTGGTGAGAGGATTCAAGTAGACAGGATTGTAAAAAATGTTATTCTTCTAGATGGAAGTCAATGGGTGATGTTGGAAGTCTGAATCAACATACTACCATAAAGAAGAAGAAAAGGAACACACCTTAAAAGTTTTTTCATTACTTTTCTTTAAAGAATTGATTTCAAAGATTATTCATGTCATTGAAAACTTCCGAACACTTGAAGTGCAATTCTATAGATAATAATAATGATGGGTTAATATGACATCCATGAGATTAAAAATTATGGAAGACATTTGATTCATTACATCTATATTTCTCAGATAATCCTAAGAATGTTCGATTGGGTTTAGCTTCTAATAGATTCAACCCATTTGGTACTTTGAGTACCAGTTATAGAATTTGGCCAGTTGTTTTGATCCCTTACAATTTTCCTCCGTGGATGTGTTTGCAAGAAACATCTTTTACCATTTCGATGATTATTCATGAAAAAAATTCCAAGAAATGATATTGATGTATAGTTTAATCCTTTAATTTAATAATTACAGGAGTTATGGAGTAGCGATGTTGAGATATATGATGCTTATTCTAAAATAATATTCAAAATGCATGCTTCTTTAATGTGTACCATTAGTGACTTCCCTGGAATTGGGAATTTATCTACTTGGAACACTTACATGAGTTTGGATTGTCCTGTTTGTAACTTTTATTTTGAGCCCAAATAGCTACCTCACAGTAGAAAATGGTGCTTCTTATGCCATCAATGATTTCTCGATGCATCTCATAGATTTCGACTAAACAGATCAAAATTTAAAAATTTCATTAATCGTACACCACCTCCAAAGTTGTTAACCAGTTCTAAAATATTTTCACAACTTAGAAATGTTGAAACAAAATTTGGGAAGTTTCATTATTTTAATCATAGTGGGAAACAAGTTCGAATTGCATCGTCAAGTGAAATCAGAATGCAAAAATAGAAGAAAAAAGTATGTTATTCAAACATCCATATTGGGAATTTAATTTTTTTCAACATAATATTGATGTGATACATATTGAGAAGAATTTATGTGATAATTTGATATTCATATTGCTTAATGAGCATAGAAAGTTGAAGGATCATCTCAATGCTCGGAGAGACTTACAAGTAATGAATATAATTCGTGATCTCTAGCAATATGAGAATGGAAAGTATGATCCAACAATTTTTGCAATGAAAAATAGGGATAAAGATACATTACTTCGAATTTTAAAACATGTGAAGGTATCTGATGGGTATTCAAGTAACATCTTGAGGTGTGTTGACTTAAATAATCATAGGTTACATGGATTGAAGAGTAACGATTCGCATATTTTGTTACAACAGTTACTACCATTATAATTGCGTAAATTATTACCTAAAAAATTTACTGTTGTTGTACTCCAATTCAGCACATTTTTTAGACAACTATGTGAGAAATATCTACATCCATGTGAGTTTGAAAACCTTCAGGAGAGGTTTTTATTGACACTTTGTTCAATGGATATGATCTTTCCTCTGTTCTTTTACTGTCATGATGCATTTAACTATGTATTTTGGGTGAGGAAGATAAATTAGGAGGCCTCATACATTATAAATGGATTTATCCAATTGAGAGGTACTTTATTTATATGTTTTCCAGTTAAGTAAACAATTCTTGGAACTTAATTAAATGAATAATTATGTTTGTTTATTTTATTTCATAGACATCTTGGGCATTTAAAATCATACATGAGAAATAAAGCTCAACCAGAAGGCTCTATTGCTGAAGGCTATTTAGAAGAGGTGTGTATTACCTTTTTTTCAAGATACTTGGATGATATTGAGACAAGATTTAATCAAGTTGGACATGTTGAAGACACATCGACTCAATCTCAAATACATGGGAAATCAAAAATATTTCCTGCTATTGGTCGATCAGTTGGGAGGACCTCAAATGTTACACTGACAGGAATAGAATTATTACAGGCACATAGATATGTGCTGCTGAATAGTGAAATTGCAGATCCATTTATTAAAGAGTTGAGGATACAAACAAAGAGACTAATGAGATTCCGAACACAAAATGAGAAATATATAACGAAAGATATTAATAAAGAGCTTATATAATGGTTTTCATGACTTGTAAGTTCATAAATATTTTAATAAAAAAAGATATTAGGTTGACATGTATATTTTGTAAATCTAATAATGTATAATTATTTAGATCATTAATACTAATACTCGAGCAGATTTTTTAGAAGATTTGAAGTTTCTTACTCAAGGTCCTCTAAAAAAAGTTAGAATATATGACGCTTACAACGTGAATGACTTTAGATTTCATACGGTCGATCAAGAAGAGGGTTTGAAAACATAGAATAGTGGTATATTTACATTTTATGAAGTGGGATACTATGGAAATATGACTGATATTACTGAATTAAACTACCACAGAAATTTTTCAGTTGTTTTATTAAAATGAAATTTGGTTGATTTTAATAGAGGTGTTAAAAGATATTCCTTGAAATTTACTTCTGTGAACTTCTCTCACTTGATGGATTTTTGTGATTGTGAACTGCATGGTCCGTATATCTTATAATCACAAGATAAAATGGTATATTATTTGAATGATGTTGTGGATGAAGAGTGGGGTGTATTTTTTCATGTAAAATAAAGTGATTTTTATGATATGGGTGATGGAGTGGAAGATTTGACCTCAGAAATTGAATCTCATAAACATCAATAAGTAGACTTATTTGTCCATAATGATATTGAAAATATTATTCTAGAAAGGATTGATGAATTGGATTAAGTAATGGAGTAAGAAACTAACATTATTGAAGGGAAAAATGATTCTATTTACAATTAAGCATTCATTTAGCAACCACTTATTTCATTTGTGTAGTCATTCATTATCATTTTTATGTATATTTTGTTTGTTAGTACTGTGAATTTGTTATCATTTTTAATTTTTTTTTCTGCATAATTTTTTTGAAATATATGTTTTGAACTTAATTTTATTTAATCAAATGATAGGAATTTCAAGGAGGAAGATTATATTGTATGGAATATGACCAGAGAGAATATAGTTGTCCCATTTGATTCATATTGGGTCCCTATGGATGACGTCGCATGATTACTTGGCCAGATTATAGGCCAAATAGCCATGGAGCTGGTTTCCCTTCCTATTTTGTATGATGATTGGAGGCAGATATCCTCTTTGTAGAATGCATTGATTTATTTATATCAGAAGATGGCTGGATCTTCCCTTGGTGGTATTGCATCGACTAGTGGTGAGCAGGTAAATCACAAAAATTCAAAATCATTTAGTTTTCAAACATTTATTGGTTTTAAGTTTAAATATAAATATACAACAATATTTAATTTTTAATATAATTCTCTTATAGGTGGTATAAGGAATTAGAGATTGAGGTGGAGAGGGTGACGAGCTGTGTTCATCATCAGACAATTATTAGTTATATTATTGATATGTTGGATAAATATAGTAATAGTCGGGTTATATATGTATCATGTAGGCACAGTGTTGCCACCAAACATTTTCATAACCTAACATTTTCTTGATTTCCCATGATTCCTTTTATGTATTATGAACCCAATCTTTCAAAGACACTAGGAATTTACAATCTTTATGTTGTATTAATAGATATTTATATTTTGATGTTATTGATTAATTTTTATGTGAGTAAGAGGTGATGGAGAGAAGTCGGGAGAGAACTCGAGAGCAGCCCCCATTACACTGCAATGATGATTAGGGTTCTTATTCTCTTTATTCTTCAATTTCACCACTGATGGATGGTGTTTTTTTGACTTAAGGGCGTTTTGATTTATATAAGCATGCATCGTCAGATTTGGGGGATTCAATCCATATGAAGAAAATCTCCCCCATAGGTTAACCTAAGAGATTTCAGTGCTCACAACAACTAAGTCTCACTTTTTAAGGGTATGAATGTTGTAATCTATTGAACTGGATTGGAAGAACACATTAAAGTAGATTCAATCATGGTCTCATAGAGGCTTGAAATTAGAGCCCATTAAATCATCGCTCGACTCGTTCTACCTAAAGGTGATGTGCCAAGGTAGATCACTTATTTATTTGACTAAATACAAGTCTATGAAAAGCATCAGTGATTCAAGATTTTGATAGTAATGAGGAGATATTCTATTGTGACCTCAAGGTTTAAATAGAGATCAAAGACTCTCAATGGTCACATGGTACCATTGAGAAAAAGAGGAAAATAGAGTCCAATATGGGTGGATCATAAAATAAATCCCATGATGGAAAAAGGATCGAACATCCCACATGTAAAAATTATGGGAAGAAGCATCTAGGGAACTATCTAAAGGGAACTAGTAATTGCTTTAAATGCAAAAGAATTTGAAATCTGGCTAAGAACTTCCAGATGGATATGAATAATTCCACAAATGTGTAAGAATAAAGGAAGGTTTGTATCAACACTCAGCCTACAGTGTAGTGTTAAAAATTCAAGTAACATGGGAATTATGTGAAAAATTTCTCTAATACAAGGGTTGTCAGAGGAAATCAACAACAACCTCTAAGGAAAAAAAGGAAGAGATTATGCTATCATTACTATTGAGGTGGAGCCAGAAAACAATGTTGTGATAGGTAGACTAGTTATTCATTCAATAATATAAAATTTACTATTTGATTCTGGTTATACACATTATTTAATATCTTGCAAGTTTGGTATAAATATTCAAACAATACCTCAAAATTTGGAGGTTGAGTTATCTATAAGAAAAGAGAATGGGATATTATTGCATCCAAGGTTTATAACTCTTCCTTGGTAAATGTTTGTGGACCGAACCTCCCAAAAAATCCTGTTGTACTTCTTCTGATGGAGTTCGATGCTATTTTGGGCATGGATTGGCTATCTTTATACAAATCCAATATTAACTGTTGGGAAAGTAAGACCAATCTTTATATCCTAGAGTATCCTCCAATCCTATACAAGTGTAAGGAGGAAGATGAATCTTCTTCAAAATTATCATCTCAAGTGTGAATAATTTTACCTTTTGAACAAGAATATCTTACTCAAATGATTGAGACAAAGGAGATGATACTTCTCAAAGATATGCCCATTGTGAGGGATTACACTGATGCATTCCCTATAGAATTTCATGGTCTTACTTATGATAGAGAGACTAAGTTCTCAATTGAATTTCTGCTTGGATTCCTACCTATATCAAAGACATGTTATAGAATGTCCACCGTAGTGTTGGAAGAGATGAAGAAGCGGTTATTGGAGAATCTGGAGAAGAGTTTTATATGTCTGAGGGTTTCACTATGGGGTGCATCAGTCCTCTTCATCAAGAATAAGGATTAATCAATGTGCTTATACATTGATTACTACGAGCTCAATAAAATCATGATTAAGAACAAGTATAACCTACCTCAAATAGATGAATTGTTCGATTTGCTATGTGGGTACAGTTATTTCTCTAAGGTAGACCTTCGATCGGGATATCACCAATCAATGGTGAGGAAGTAATATATTAAAAAAGATTCATTTTAAACAAGGTATGGACACTATGAGTTCATAGTGACACCCTTCAGACTCACTAATTATTTGGAAATATTTATGAATTTAATGAATAGAGTCTTTAGATATTACCTTGACAAATTTTTTATAGTCTTTATCGATGATATTTTGGTATACTCCAAGAGCAAGGAGGAACATGAGGAGCATTTGAATATTGTGATGATGACTTTGAAAATGGAGAAACTTTATGAAAATTACAATAAATGTGAGTTCTAGATGAAAGAAGTATCATTATTGGGTCATATTATTACTATAAAAGGAATATCTGTAGACCCTTCTAAGACAAAGGAAATTGAAGAGTGGCCCAGACCAACATCTGTACCAGAGATACACATATTTATTAGCCTAGATAGGTATTAAAACTAATTTTTGAATAAATTCTAATGATTTTCAAACCCAATAAACAAGCTGAAACAGAAGGGAGCGAAGTTTTTCTAGACTCAAGAATGTGAGGAAAGCTTTATGGAGCTCAAAAGTATTCTAATCACTATGCCGGTACTCACAATACTGACAAGTGGAGAAATATTTGTAGTGTATAGTGACATTTCAAGGAAGGAATTAGGATGTGTTCTGATGAAAATTCATAAAGTGATAGTTAACACCTCAAGGCAGTAGAAAATACATGATAAAAACTATCCCACACATGATTTGGAGTTGGCGGTTGTGATCTTTGAGTTGAAAATCTGGCGGCATTATCTATATGGGGAGAAGTGTGAGATATATACTGATCAAAAGAGTCTAAAATATATATTCACACATAAATATATTAATATTCATTAGTGAATATGGTCAAATCTCACCAAATATTATGACTTCTCAATCCCCTAACATCCCGGTAAGAATAATAAGGTAGTGGATTCTCTAAATATAAAGTGTCCTACATCTTTATCAATGATGAGAATTGAAAAGGAACCAATCTTATTAGATTTCTAGAGGATGTACGTGGGAATCAGTAAGGGAGGAACATCATCAATCCTTTCTCAAATGATTTCACAACCATCCCTTATGGAGAAAATAAAGGATGCTTAAAGAAATGATGTGGAAATTCAAAAAAGGGTGGAAGCTATCAGAAATGGGAAATCCTAAGAGTTCAATAATGATGAGGAAGAAGTTTTATGATTCGGGTCATCATTATGTGTACCATCCTATATAGATATAAATAAGGATCTTACAATTGATTCACATAGCTCAACCTTCTCTATTCACTTTGGGATCATAAAGATGTATCGTGATCTCTAGGAGAATTAATGGTGGGACAATATAAAGAAGGAGATTGTGGAGTATACATCAAAGTTCCTGGTATGTTAGCAAGTGAAGGATAAAAAGGAAAAAGTATAAGGGGATTATGCAACCACTACCCATACCAACATGGATGTGGGAGAACATCACCACGGACTTTGTCACTAGACTTCCAAGAACATCCAGAGAAAACAATGCTATATGGATCATTGTGGATCGTCTTACAAAGAAAGCTCACTTTATTTCAATTTTCTAGGAATTATTATTGGATCAAATTGCATGGATATATATCAAATAGGTGGTAATGTTGCATAGAGTATGACTATCTATTGTATCCAATCGATATTCAAGATTCACCTCAATGTTATAGAAAAGTCTCCAACAAACTCTAAACACTGAGCTAAAATTTAGTACGACCTATCATCCTCAAACTGGTGGTCAATCTGAATGAACTATTAAGACATTAGAAGACACATTGAGATCATTTTCTATGGAATTGAAAGAATTATGGAACCAACATCTTCCTCTAGTTGAGTTCCATTACAATAATAGTTTCAACTCGAGCATCCGAATGACACCATATGAATCCCTTTATTGGAAAAGGTGCATAACACCAACATGATGGGATAAAGTCAGTGAGCGTAAGCTGCTAGGATCTGAAATGGTTGAAGAAATGGCAGAGAAGGTGAAAAGCATTCAACATCACATCAAGCCAGCCCAATGTCGATAAAATATCTATGCATACAATCATCGATGATACCTTGAGTTTAAAATTGGAGACATGGTATTCTTATGTATATCTCCATAGAAGAAGTTCATGAGTTTTGGGAAGAAAAGAAAGATAATTCCAAGGTACATCAACCCCTTAGAGATTATTGATTTTGGAAGAGCTATGGCCTATCGACTAGTACTTCCACCTACCATGTCTAAAGTACACGATGTATTCCATGTATCCTTTTTAATGAAGTACATAACAGATCCTTTACATGTACTATATTCAAAGGTGGTAAAGATGAAAAATGATATTTCTTATGAGGATTATCCAATGGAGATCTTGTATCTTAGAGATAAATATATATGTAACAAGAATACTCACCTGGTCAAAGTACTATGGTGGAACCATAAGTACGAAGAGGCCACATGGGAATTGAAGGAAGAGATGAAAGAAAATTACCCGCATCTATTTTCATCTTAGAATGTAAAATGAAATTTTGAGGGAAAAATTTCATAAGGGGGTAAGAATTTAATTATCCAAATTTTAATCAATGGAAATTCGCTTCTTATAATTATGTCAAATAGTATAATCACATAAAATCACAACATAATGCCACATCATGCTTAAATGAACTACTAAATATTATGCAACATTTAAACATAATGTTTCATCTTATGTGATTTTAATTTCAAAAATATGACATACATGGTTGTGATCATTATTATGTTTGGAGTCCTATAGGGCATACTTAATTTTTGGTGAATAGTGAAATTCAATGATTTGCGAAATATGCTAAATAAATGAATTTCTGCATCATGATTGAGTCATTGATGATGTAAATGGCCATTGGTTCGAACTCACATTCATTTATTACCATTTTTTGTCACAATAATCAACAATATTTATTTTCTTGAGAAAAATAATAAACTAATTAATTAAATATTGTGAAAACTCCCCTCTCCTCCACTATAAAAACCACCCCTCACCACCACTTCTCATCACAACTCTCAAGACTTGTTCCCTACCAAAATTCTAAAATATCTCCATAAGAATATATCTTACATTCAAGGGATTTTGGTCTTAAAAAAATACCAAAAATCAATCCCTTAAGGAGGCTCTCAAGAGGAAGGAATCAAGAGGTAAAACCCTCTTCTGTTTCTTTCAATTTCATTTCATGTTCCTTTGTATTATTTTCTATCATCAACTCACCTCATCAAACTGGTGTGATGTCACGAACCAGGCCAGGTCAGCATCCGACCCGGCGCCCGAGCCGGCCCGTGACATGGCCCGAAGGGTGTTCCCGATCCCCACAGGCTGGCAACTAGTGCCGGGCATCAAAATTAAACAGGTGGGAATGATTTGGCCCAAAAGAAAAATAAATTAAGCAGCAGAAATAAATGGAACAAATGAAAATAAAGAAAGAGAAAACAACAACGCCACTAACCTGACCACGACTAAAACTCCACGGGACCCCTTGGTTCACCTTCCAATACCACAACCAACGTCGCTCAAGGTGAACAACTGAATCTGGAACCTACAATAGAACTAAAAACAAGGAAACACTATAGGTGTGAGTATTAAAACTCAGTAGGTAGGCCCGGCTAATTCTATTCCCAATGCACATACCAATAAATAAAGAATTTATCAATTCCAGGTTTGAACTAAATTATATAAAATATTAGTTTCCACACACATTTTCATTTTTAAAACAAGTAGCAGTCCATTTCCCTTTTTAATTTAGAACAAGTTTAATATTGAAAGAAATAGGTTCATTGCATTTTAAAACATTTATAGAACAATTTAGAAATCCAAACTTTAGTTGTTAGTCAAAAGGAAAATCACACACAACACAAAACACACACTAAGGGCAATAGAAAAAGTGGCACATATGGGTCAGCAACCAAACTTGACCTCTCAATCGTCCGCTACATAAAAATAAACACTAAAAGAAACATGGGTCGAACCTAGGAGATCGTGAACAATCAAGAATATACTATACATCTGACTCATCCTGAAGGCATGCCCTAACTCTATGACGTCATAATTCCCATACTACTACCCGGCATAGCCCTGCATGGCCTAACCGTGGGCCCCAATCCCCATAGTAGCAATAACTCAGTATTCCCCTGCTATGGGGACACTAGCCAGTGCGTGGTCGAAACTAGTGCAACAATCGTTCTCAGAAGATTCACTCACTATGCCAGGTTTCCATGTCAACACATATAATAAAATAGGGGTGAGTCAACAATTACAATCAATCAGTCACAATGCACAAACATCACATAAATCTCACGTAATCAACAAACACCAAAGATCACCCCCCCCGAGTAGGTTTTTGAAAATAATATATTTTATTAAAGTGCCAAATGTACCTTCACCAATTTTAAAGAAAAACTTCATTTCTCAAGAAAACCCAAAACACTTGTTCAGAATAAATCATTTATCTTTAAAACTATAAGTATGTTTGAAATTCCATGAGTTATGTTTAAAGGCCAAACATGCATTCTTTCAATACTGGGTGTCCGCCCATCAAGAAAATGTTCCAAGTGTTCGGTATAAAATAAACTGCTCTTTTCACACTAAATAATCATTTAAAATTTTATTATCTAATATTATTTCTTATTCATTAAAAATTAATAAAACAATAAGAAATAAATAAATTCTAAATCTAAAGGTAAGTGCAGTGGAGGACCTACCTCAGCTTGCTGTCCAAACACAAAGGCACGACATACCTCGCGCAGGCGCACAAGCACGAAAAAACCGATGATCGCGGTAATGCGGGGATACCCCTCCATCGCGCTGCAACCACAAAGATAAATAAAATACATGAACACAGACTTAAAACAATCCATATGAACAAACAACACAAAATAACTAGTTCGACAAGTTTTGAAAAAAATACCACATCCAAAACACATATCAAAACACAACCAAACTGTCTATTTGAATCTAATCACGACCTTTAGACACACGTACCACCTTTCAAACATCATACACACCACATGATTTAAGCAATAAACCATTTGAATAATTTATAAAACATCCGTGGAAGGTGAAACCAATGTTTACATCAAAACATACCCAGTTTCATATAAGAAAACACTTTAAAATAAAACACACAACATCATCACACCAAAACACGACTCAAAACCTAACAACCAACCCATAAAACATTTTATAAAACAACCCACCCATTTTCACACACAAAACATCACCGATTTTTATAAAAACCCACTTTTCAGTTTACACACACCAAAACCTGTTCAAAAATATCTTTTATGACTCTATGCACATCGACGCTAAACCAAAACACAAACTGCAAAGTTTGTGAAATGAAAATAAACAATTCTGCATGGTTGTTCACAGAAAACACACACATACCATATATACATATCAACTTCAATTAAAAACTTGATCTGCATCAAAAAAACTAATTAATATAAATTCTAAACTAATTTAAGAAGAAAATTAATTCATAAAACAATCGCTAAATGCATAAACATGCTACTTAAAAAATCAAATGCATATTAATTATCAAACAAAACCAGGTTCGCAGCACGCAACTAATAAATAAACATGCTAAAATAATTAAACTCACAAATTAATTCATCAAACAAAAGTTATACACAGAAACACCTACCTCAGACGTTGACAGACCACCTGAAAAAGGTGAGAACCCTTGTTCGCACCGCAACCGCACCTGCGGGAAGCCAAAAACACCACACACAATTAAAACGAACCAACTAAAAAAAAGGATTTACCCCTAAACAGTTAGAACATCGCATGAATTATAACTCGTCTATTAGGGTTAGTCGAAGATGAGGAAAACCCTGAAAATTGAGGAAGAATTTTATCGGAGGAAGGGTTTGCTGGTGCGGTGAGGCCGGCGCAAGGAGGAGTCGGCCTTGCCGAAGCGCGGAAACCTAGATACGCCGTCGGCCGGAGCAGGCAAGGGGAAAGCGGAGCGGAACCGGGTGTGCACAAAAGGGGGGCGGGTTCGCATAGTAGACTTGGGGAAGGGGGTTGCTGCACTGAAGCTAGGAGGAGGAGGGCTGGGAGCGGATGGGGTAGATGAGTCGCTGGAGCAGGGAGGCTGGCCGAGGTGGTGAGGGGTCGCTGGATCATGGTAGGTTGAGAGCGCGTAGCTCAGGGCTGGCAGGAACGCGGCTACTGGCCGATGAGGACAGAAGCCGGACAGTGACGTGAGAACAAGGAAGGCGCACGACGGGGAGGCGCTGTCGATGGGAGGTGGTTGGGAGGGAGGCTGAGGGAGCGGGATGTCGGGTGTTGAGGGGGGCGTGGGGTCAGACTGCGCGCAGGGGAGGAGCCGGGTAGGGGGGCCTAGGCGGAGGCCGGTCGGGGCAAGCAAGGGCACCGACGAGGGGGGGGGCAAAGAAGGTATAAGGGGGGGTGTGAGCTGCGGGCGGCGGCGTGCAAAGAAGGAGGCGATGCGGGTATGGTAAGAGGGAAGGGGGGGGGGGCTACGGGTATTAGGGTTACGGTATGTTTTTTCCATTATAATAAAATAATAATAAAATCTAAAATAAAATAATAAAAACAGTAATAAAAAAATAATAATATCAGAATAATAATAATAATAAAATTTACAATAATAAAGATAATATTAATAAAATTTATTAACCATTAAAATAGGAGTCAAAATAATAATAAAAATAATAATATTTAGAATAATGATAATAGAATAATAATAATAATAATAATAATAATAATAATAATAATAGCACAAGAATAAAAATAATAAATACAATGAAATGAAGGTTAAAAAAATATAATGTTAATTATACCATATTATCAAAAATAATAAAAATAAATGGAAGAGGAAAAGGCCCGACACCTGGGCCAACTGCGCGGCGGCCGCACATGGGTCCAAAACCCAGTAAAGGCATTAAACGATAACAAATTTTAATTCGGGCTCAGCCCAGACCTTGGCGGGAACACTCGGAACCAAGAAATAATAAAAATAAAATAAATAGAAAGGGTGGTTGTGACAATTCTCCCCACCACAGACACTTTCTGTCCCCAGAAAGTCACCCAGTCAAACGATGGACCAAACAAGAATCCATGCCCAAATAAAACTAGGATAATCCACAACATTGGATAATGGGTGAACACAAGAGGGTTCTCCCCACCACAAGAACTCAGCTAGTGCGGGAATTCAACACCCAAAAATATCACCCCGAGAGGGGGGGGGGACATTAGAACTCCCAACCGATCCAGACTAACCTCTATAGCACGAGCGAAAAAACACCTCCGTTGAAACTTGGAACACTCGACCCAGACCAAGAAAGCCTGAACACGATAGAAAAAAACTCCGAGAAGAATTTAACCCAAGTAGTAAACTCGAGTATAGACACAAACATCGGCTCTTTTATAGGCACTTACATCTCCAAACTAACACTGCTAAACCAAGATTAACCCACACAAGGTCCAAACATAATTTTAAGAAAAACGCACGATCCAGAACACCATAATCAGACAAACAAGACTGTTTGGATTACAAATGAACATGTTCATCACAACCTCACAATAACACAATGATCCTACAACAACGCCAAAACTTTAACAATGGATAGACAAGAAAGGAAGGACTTTAAATATTTCGCTACCAACACGGAACACAGAACCCAAACTGAGGCGTCACCCCCTTGGAAACTCCTGACTGTGCGCTAGCTTCACCCCAAGACCTGTGGTTGGGGCTCTAATGGTTGAAGCATCTCATGCCTCACAGTTAGGAACTGGAATCTTCTGGTCACAATTTCTTCCCCAGGAGACGCTTCCTGCAAGCTCCTTTGGATGATCCAAACACGTGTAATGATGGTACATCTTCGGAGGGGTGTGACATGGCGGCCCGTATTCCCTAAACGTCCATAATAATGGTACACCATTAGATGCACTAGTGCAGAAAACATTTTTTACGTCGGTTATTTTTAATTTTTTACGTCGGTTTCTAGCCGACGTTAATACGGGCGATGTTATAAATAATGTTTTTTTACGTCGGTTATTTAAAAACCGACGTCAAAAACAAAAATCGGGATGTTTATCACGTCGATTATTTTAATAACCGACATGATAAAAGGCCTAGGAAATCGTTTATCACATCGGTTATTTAATAACCGACATGATAAAAGGCATGGGAAATGGTTTATCACGTCGGTTATTAAATAACCGACGTGATAAAAGGCCTGCGAAATTGTTTATAATGTCGGTTATTTATTATCCGACGGGATAAACGCCCCCTCGGATGGGTTTATCACATCGGTTATTATATAACCGACATTATAAATCCAGCCCCCCCATGTTTCGTGTCAGTTATTGAATAACCGACGTGATAAACCGATCCGGGGGGGGGGGGGGGGTTTCTCACGTCGGTTATTCTATAACCGCCATGATAAACCGAGGGGAGGGGGGTTTATCACATTGTTTATATAATAACCGACGTTATAAACCCAGCCCCCCTTGTTTCATGTCGGTTATTTAATAACCGATGTGATAAACCATTTCCCAGGCCTTGTATCATGTCGGTTATTAAATAAACGACATTGTAAACCCTTTCCTAGGCCTTATATCACGTCGGTTATTAAATAACCGACCTTATAAACCCTTCTCGTTTTATTTATCATGTCGGTTATTAAATAACAGACGTGATAAACCATTTCCCAGGCTTTTTATCACGTCGGTTATGAAATAACCGACATGATAAACCCTTCCTATTTTCTTTATCACGTCGGTTATAAAATAACCGACGTGGAAGCCAATTTTTTTTATAAAAAAATTGTATGCAGTCATCTGTTCTCCCCCACAATCAACCAGAAAACAAATCAAGAAATCGTACCAAAAAAATAGAAGGAGATCAAATTTAAGCATTTACATTGATAACATATAAAACTTTCCCCACTAGACAGCCCCCACCCTCATCTATACCCCATGGACAGCCCTCCCCCACCCCATTGGAGCCCCCACCCTCATGTATACCCCATAGATAGCCCTTCCCCACCCCATTGGAGCACCCAACCTCATGTATACCCCCTAGACAACCCTCCCCCACCCTCATGTATACCCCCTGGACAGCCCTCCCCCCACCCCATTGGAGCCCCCACCACACCCCCGGACTGCCCCCCGACCCCCTAGACAGCCCCAAACGCCCCTCAACAACCCCCCCCTCCGGAACAGCACCCCCTCACCCCACTTGACAGCCCCCTCCACACCCCTAGACAGCCCCAAACACCCCTGGACAACCCCCCACCCTCATGTATACCCCCCACCCCCTGGACAGCACTCCCACACCCTTGGACTGCCCTCCCACACCCCTGGACAGCCGTCCCACCCCCTGGACTGCCCCCACCCCACCAGACAGCCCTCCCAGACCCCTGGACACCCCCAACCCCACTGAACACACCCCCATACCCTTGGAAACCCTCCCATACATACCAAAATCCATACCAGAACAACAATCATAAGTAGACCAAAACAAGAAGTATATAAAAATTAAACATTCACATATATAACATTCAAAACTTACACTGTCAACTTCAAAAAAAAACTAAATCCAACCTAAACAACTACCAAATACTCAATTACAATGACAATATTCAAAATTACATTTTACATTACAAAAAACTAAAATTCAATCAACCTGTAAAATGATTTGACCACTCCACTTGTAAGTGTTTGATGTCTTCAGCAGTATATGGTTTAGGGTCATCAAAAAGCTACAAATGAAAAAGAAAGTAGTTAACGTGTATAATGAATAAATCAAATAGAAATATTATGGAAAAGTTTAAGAGGAAATCGTACCAGGTCAAAATTCACAACTGTCCCAGTTGTTATTATTTCATACATAAATCTTAACATATAATATCCGCATTCGATGACGCCTTGTTGTTCATGAAAATTCTGTTTGAATGAGTGTAAATTCAATATATTTTTTTTATGTAATAAATCAAAAAGTACAAATTATAAATGGATATTTACCTTCGCATTTACATATTTGATCTTTTCATTCCTTTTCTTTGTGTTTTTTCGAAAGTAGGCCCATGCACTGTTAGAAAATAATACGAATGGGGTAAATTTAAAATTAATTATAATATATAAAACTATTTAGAAATTAAAACTTACTTTTTCAATATATTCTTAAAACTTTCCTGCACATCACCATGGATAGAGCATATCCAATAAAGTGCTTTCTCCCTTGGGCAAAAAACCCCTAACATACAATGATCAATGATAAAAGGAAATTAAACGTTAGTGGGTTTTTATGTTAAAAGATAATTAATTCTATGAGAGAAATGTGTTTCATACCTCTCACAAAAAGGCATCATCCAACATTGTGTGACTATATTCTTTTCAAGTCTTTCATAAATATAAACCATTCTTTATTCCTCATTCAATGCACATGCTTTAGGGGAAATCAATTGCGGGTCCATGAATCTATATACATCTGTCAGATCATTACTCTCTCAAATTTTATAAAGATACCTAATACAAAACATACATAAGTATACATTTTTAATAAATATAATGCAGGGAAAAGGTGTTAAGACTTACATGAAAAAAATTTGCACCACTTTGATGCCCAACTTATCTCCAGTAACAAGCTCCAAGATATCAGTGTTCATAACCCCACACTTATTTCACGTCCACAAACATGAGCTTCCATTGGAAACTCATAATAACCTGCCAACAAATTTGAATATCTTGACAATCTGTCAAGACTACTAGAATTTGTATCTGATGTCATAGCCATTTGTCTTTGTTGTTGTCTATACAGTATTTCTTTACCTTTAAAGTATTCCTGTAAAAATAAATTGAAAAATATATTAGTTTTCAAATGATAAAACAACTTTAATAAAAAATAAAATAAAAGATATAACATTCATACCTCTATGGTAATGAGTCGAAGAAGTATGGATGGGCAAATTAAAAAATGGCTAATACTCTGTCCAACTGTCGCCACCTCATCTGTAGGTATTGGTACCCTAGCTGATCTATCTATAATATCCTGTACAGTGACCCTCTGATTCTCTACCTCTAATTGTTGATGATGATATGTATCTCATATACAATATACCAACCCATATGCTACTATATGATGTTGAGAATCATCAACATACAACTCGCAATAAGTAGGAAGCTGTGGCAGAGGAGTAAGATAAAAAATGGGGTCCACAGGCTGAGGTGGGGGAGTAGAAGCTACTGGCGGAGGTGGAGGATAAATAATGGGGTCTGTAGGGGGAGGTGGAGGAGTGGGAGCGGCAGTCTGAAATTGTCTTTTCATTTCTGCAAACATAGACTACAATGACGCTCTAATCTTGTCCTCCATCGTTGCATTAATATTTTGAACTTCAGCCTCTAAGGATTCTATTTTTTTATAAACCCCCTCAACGTTTGAAGTTGAAGAACATGACAACACGTTTCTTACCGATACACCTGCTAGATATCCTCTTACACGACCAGGATGTTCGGGCCTTCCCAATGCTGCAGATAAAATATATTCCCTCCCAGTAGCTGTAAATGTCCCCTGTGAACTCTTCTCCTCAAGAGAGTCCTGTATTAATTAATTGAACATTTCTGTAATGATTGAAATTATATGAAGAAAATAGTCAACTTAAATAAATAAAATAGACATCTTACAATCCTCTCAGCTACGATTCTCGATTCTTCCGAAAGATATTGCCCTTTTTTCCCTTCCGAGCTCTCTTCCATTTTTCATGTCTAGATGGAGGGGATGGAGGGGCCACCTCTCCAGAGCTTGAAGACTCATCTCTTAGTTGTTGAAATTTTTTCGCCATCATTTGTTCTTCCAATAATGCATACCCTCCCCGAGATAAAATATGAGGGTATACATTTTTCGATTGGATCTCCGGATGAGATTTCCTTGTTTTCTGTAATTTAAGAATAAGAAATCATTAACAAAACATTAATAAAATCATTTATATAAGAAAGTTTATAAAAGTTTACATTGACCTTACCAGAAATGACTCTTTTCTTCTACTTTCAAAAAACTGTCTCTATGTGTCTTCATCTATCAAAGGATATATACGACATAGATTGTCATGAATCCTATGACCATAAATGAAATTAGATGAGAGGGTTGATTTGAAATCCCTCCATCTCCTGGCAGCCAACGATAAGCATTTCTTCCTGACTCCTCCAGTGTCAGGAATATCAAATTTCATCTGATAAAGAAGAGGTTAAAAATATTATATATACTAGAAACATTAAAATAGTAGTCAAACAATGACAAAAGATCTTACCAAAATCGTCTCCCACAACTGAGAGATTATCTCTTTATCCACACTTCTCCAATCATCATATAGAATGCTTACTTTTATCTTAGCCTGAGTTTCTACAAAAATCTTAAAATATTTTGCATTCGGAACTCTAGGAATATCATCATTATAAAACTCAACGAATATCCTCTGATCCTGCGTATGGGCAAGTGATAATTTTGGTAAACGTGTGCACCCACGTTTACCAACCTTTGAACTCTTTGTCTTAATAGGAGCATGTGAATGTTCATCCCCAGAGGTATGACCAACAATATTCTCATATCCAGAATCATGTGGTTGATCAACTGAATGATCTGTCATTATCCTTCAAATAAAAAAAACAAATGTTAGTTCACAAATATATAAATTCAAATATTTTAATACTACTGTAATAAGAAAATAGAAAAGTGTACTAAGTTACGTAATAGTAAACATTGGTAATATGGTAAGCATGTTAAACAATGGTAAAGATGGTAAAGATGGTCAAGATGGTAAACATGGTAAACCTGGTAAACATGGTAAACATGGTAAAGTAATTGTCACTGAATAAAAATAATAGATATATAATTCATGTAATGGTTATAAACATGAAAAAGTAAACTAAACAAACTTAAAACAAACAAAAACTTATACTTATTTTGTTTTAAAACATGTATTAATAAATAAAGAACTTACAAATATACAAATTCAAATATTTTAATACAACTGTAATCAGAAAATAGAAAAGTGTACTAAGTTACGTAATAGTAAACATTGGTAATATGGTAAGCATTTTAAACAATGGTAAAGATGGTAAAGATGGTCAACATGGTCAAGATGATAAACATGGTAAACCTAGTAAACATGGTGAACATGGTAAAGTAATTTTCACTGAACAAAAATAATAGATATATAATTCATGTAATGGTTATAAACATAATAAAGTAAACTAAACAAACTTAAAACAAACAAAAACAAAAACTTATCCTTATTTTGTTTTAAAACATGTTTTAATAAATAAATAACTTACAATATCTAACATTTATGAAAAAAATAAATGTAAACAGGAAATAAACATATGTTACCTGTAATTTTAGGAATGTACAAATGGATTCTTTTCCCAAATTCTTTCATCGTGATCGTTCCTTATGGCACAAACAATGTCTTCAACATGCTCATCATTATGTTCTGTTAATCTTTCCATGGAAGTAGGGATCTCACATAAATCAACATATTCATCAAGTTCATCCTCACCAACAAATTGTTTTTTCCCTTGTAAAACAACAGCCCACTGCATATCTGATTGATCTACTACATATAAAATTTGTTTTACATGTGTTTCCATTATAAAATAATCAGTTGTGTCTTCTAATCTATTCAGATTAACAAGTGTCATTCCAAATTCATCATGTCTGACACTGTTGTTACCGATAAACCATTTATAGTTAAAAACATGAACTTTAATTTTAAAGTAATCAACCTCCCATATGTCTTCAATCACTCCATAATATGCACTTGATGCAGAAATTGGGTTTTTGTCCTTAGCACTCGAAAAATGCATCGCTTCTGCAAACACCAATACACCACTATTCTGAACTGCACTTCTGTTGTCCTGAGCTTTCGTATGAAATGTATAACCATTAATGTCATAACCAGACCATGTTATCACATTTAAACATGGACCACCCACTATCCATTTTAATGTCTCTGATACATCTGATCTACCAAGAAAAGTCTTTTTAATCCATGAATTTTTTTTGTTGTGCTCATTCAAAATCCACATTTCTTTCTTCTTTGGATGACATTGTTTCAACTCATTAATATGCAATGTGATATACGGTTGAGCATCAGCTATGTTATTCAAGATGTATGATTCTAACTTCTTCATCTGTTCAGCTGACAATGATTTGACTTTCAATCCAAGAATCCCCTTTCCCTCATTATTAACTCTTTCATGGAGAGATGGAGGAAAACCTATGTGTTTCTCCGCAGCCAAGTAGCTCGTACAAAACTCTGCTACCTCCTCAGAAACATACTTTTCAATAATGGAGGCTTCAGGTCGATATGGATTTTTAACATACCCCTTTAATATTTTCATATACCTTTCAAAAGGATACATCCAACGAAGATATACAGGTTCACAAAGCTTTATTTCTCGAACCAGATGAATCATTAAATTTACCATTATATCAAAAAAAGTTGGAGGAAAATACATTTCTAATTTACAAAGTATAAAAATTGCATCCTTTTTCAAAATGTTCAAAGCATTAACATCAATCGCCTTATTACAAATTGAATTGAAAAAATAACACAACTTCATTATAGTCTTTCTGACATGAATGGGAAATATTCCACGCAATGAAACTGGTAGAATTTGTTGCATCATGACGTGACAATCATGTGATTTCATACCTATCAACTTCAAGTCCTTCAATGAGACAAAATTTTTTACATTAGAAGAATAACCTTGAGGCACTTCGATATCATGAAGACATTGACAGAAGCTAATTTTCTCCCTCTTTGATAGTGTATGATAAGACGAGGGAAGATATGTTCATCTTCCTTTAGGAGTGGGAGCTAACTCCAAACATATTCCCATTGATAGTAAGTCTAATCTTGCATTCAACCCATCTTTTGTCTTTCCTTTAATATCTAACAATGTTACAATCAAACAATCACATATATTCTTCTCCACGTGCATGACATCAATATTATGTTTAACTTCATGATACCTCCAAGATGGTAGCTCAAAAAATATTGACCTTTTCTTCCAAATATGTCTATCATTACTAGATTTCTGTGTCTTTCCCAATGTCACATCAAGGTTTTTCACCCTCTCAAAATACAGATCAGGGGATAATGGTTTTGGAGCAGTATCAAATTATTGTGAGTCATTGAATGCCTTTTTTAGTCTTCTATAAGGGTGATCCATAGGCAAAAACTTTCGATGACCCATGTACACTGTTTTCCTCCCATGATGCAATTGACAATATGACGTCTGTTGTTCGCAAATTGGACATGCTTTATGCCCTTTAACACTGTATCCAGACAAATTTCCATATGCTTGGAAGTCATTTATAGTGAACAGAAGCACTACATGCAGTTGAAAATATTCCATTTTATAAGAATCATACACCCTAATACCATCAGTCCATAACAGTTTCAAATCATCAATCAATAGTGACAAGTAAACATCGATATCATTGTCGGGTTTCTTTGGACCAGAGATCATTATACTCAACATGACATATTTTCACTTCATACAAACTTCAAGATAGAGGTTGTAAATTACCAATAAAACATTACATGAACTATGTGTGCGACTGAGGGTTCAGTATGGATTCATTCCATCTGTGCACAACCCTAGTATGAGATTTCTAATTTCATTTCGAAATGTAGAATATTGTGCATCAATTTTCTTCCATTGTGGACAATCAGCTGGATGACGTATTTTTTCATCACATACCCACTCATCATCATTCCATCTTAACCTTTTTTCATCATGTGAATTAGCAAATAAACATTTGAAACGATGAAATATAGGAAGATACCAAAATACCTTTGAAGGGAGCTTTGTAATCTCTACATTAGCCTGTGATTTTTCTTTCACCTTATACCGTGATGTCCCACATTTAGGACACTCTGACAGAAATTCATATTCCTTCCTATATATAATGTAGTCATTCGGACAGGCATGCATTTTCTTGTATCCCAATCCCATCAGGCATAATATTTTCTTGGCCTTGTAATGTGAATCTGGAAGATCGTTATCTTTTGGAAGAATGTCTTTCATCAATTGTAGCAGCTCTATAAAACTTCTGTCACTCCATCCATGTTTCACCTTTAGGTTAATCAATCTTAACACCACCGACAAAATCGTAAAATCTGTACAACCATGATATAATGGTTTTTCAGCATCACCATATAGACGTGCAACTGTCGGTTCTATCTCAATTTTTTCTGCTACAATATCGCGAATCATTTCTTCAATTCCATCGGAGTTACCATCTTGTGCATCATCATCATCAGTGACATTTCATCCAGTTTCACCATGTCAAATCCAAGGGCTGTAACTTGGATTAAAACCATGACATATCAGATGATCTTTTATCTCTCTACTTTTCAACTTCTTTATATTCAAATATTTCAGGCATGGATAGAAAAAAATTTCACTACTTGGAACATTTCGTTTAGAAAATTCCAAAAAGGCATCAACACCTTCCTCATATTCATTGCTCATTCGATGTGCCGTAATCCAACTTAGACTCATTATTACCTATAACAAATATCATAAATATATATATTTTTAAGATAAGACAAATATAAGTTTATATGAAAAAAATCATAATTTGAATGTAAAAAAATTTTGAAATATAAAACAAATCTATGCGTATTTAAAAAAATATGATTGAATATTATTATTAAAACAAAATATAGTTAGATATAACAGTTTTAAATTCCATTGAATAAAAGAAAACCATGGCGCCTACATGGTTGATAGAAAATTGGAGAGAATGGAGTAAACCTGAGAATCAAATCATATTTAAAATAAAAATTCAGATGGAGAAAATCACAATGTAAATCCAAACACCCCTGTACACCCCCAACCCTCGAGATAGCCCCGCACCCCCCGGACAACCCCCAAAACCCTCTGGACAGGCCTCCAACCCCTTGGAAAACCCCCCACCCACCCCCTGGACACCCCCCAACCCTCTGGACAACCCCCAACCCCCTGGACAGCCCCCCACCCCTCTAGACAACAACCCACCCCTCCTTGACACCACCCCCACCCCCTAACCCCTTGGACACCCCCAACACTTTGGACACCCCCACCCCCTGGACAGCACCCCACCCCCTGGACAACACCCCACCCCTCCAGACAGCACCCCCACCCCTCCTGGACACCACCCCCACCCCCGAACCACTTGGACACCCTCCTGGACACCCCCAACCCTCTGGACAGCCCCCACCCCCTGGACAACCCCCAAAACCCTCTGGACAGGCCTCCACCCCCTTGGACAACCCCCCACACCCACCCACCCCCTTAGACACCCCCCCTGGACACCCCCCAACCCTCTGGACAGCCCCCCACCCCCGGACAACCCCCCAAACAATGGTTTACATATAAAACTAGGGATGGTGAACAACGAAAAACACATGCATTTAATATATACTTCAGCATGAAATAGATGGAATTAAATGTTATTAAATATGGATACTTAAATGATCATATGATAATTAAAAATAATCATTGATATTCAACTAGTAAAATGATCACAAGTTTCTCAATAACTAATATCATAATTTATTTTATCAAAAAAGTCACACAAAATAGTCCACAAACATGTTTCACACCAACATCACAATTTAATAAAACAATCCCTCAATTTATAAAACATTCTGAAAATGTTTGACATCTCAAATCACCTCTTTACCTTTCAAAAACCCTTATTAGGTGAATAACATCACCAAAATATTGCATTTACACCATTTTATCACTTTTTTTAACTCACTAAATCATTTTTAATTTTCATAAAACAATCCCAAGAGGAACAACCATGTTTTTCACACAAAAGACATTCCAAACCCCCATTCAAGAAAAAAATCATACCAATACAAATCCAAAATATAAATTTCAGCTCAATACACATTTATTAAACCACCCCCATATTTTAATAATTTACCTCAAATATTGTCACAAACAATACACATGAAAAAAACTTTCTCATAAAACACCTTCAAGAAGTGTGACAAGGTTTTACACAAAACACCCATTCAAAACCCCCCATTTGAGGCCCACATGACAACAAAGAATTAAAAAACCATAATTGGATTCCCCTTTCAAAATTAATGAATCACTTTCATAGGTTATAAAATACACCCAAATATTAACCTAAGAGTCACACATTAAAATCACCCAATTTCAAGATAAAATGAATATATAAATTTAAAGACATCTCCAAATCCATCAAAAAAAATTTGGGACCACAAAAAAATATACGATGTAGGAAAAACGAATGAAAAAAAGCATAAAAAAATATAGTGTTGCGAGTTGAAGGCTTACATGAAATGGGGGTTTTGGAATGCCTTTTGTGGTGCGAGTCAAAAGCACACAAAATGAGTTGAGATGATAGATCTGGGAAAAAAAGCACACAAAAATCGAATGAGTTGAAAGCACACAAAACGAATGAAAAAAAGCACACAAAAATCGCAAAACATAAATATAGACTATCCGGAAAAAAAAAACGAACGAAATAAATTCATTGAAGGCTTACTTGAGTGTTGCGAGTTGAGATGATAGATACGAGGAGAGTAAAGATGATAAACGTTGTAGGCAAAACGAGTTTAACAGCGAGATCGATGAGCCGATTAGGGTTTATCGCGCGAGAGAGACGAGCCACCAGACTGTCGAATGAAAATTCATAAATGAAAATCCTCGGGGATTGTTAATTTTTTAAATGTTTTTATAACGTCGGTTATTATAATAACGGACGTTATAAATGTATCAGATACAGATTCTTTTACGTCGGTTATTCTATAACCGACGTAAAAAAGACCTCAAAAATCACAGTTTTTTACGTCGGTTATCAAATAACCGACGTAAAAAAACCCCACGCGCTGTGGTTTTTTACATCGGTTATTTTATAACCGACCTCAAAAACACATAGTTATCTCGTTTTTTACGTCGGTTATCAAATAACCTATGTAAAAAAACCCGTAGATATCTCGTTTTTTACATCGGTTATCAAATAACCGATGTAAAAAACCCCCGCGCTTTTTTTTACGTCGGTTATAACATAACCGACGTAAAAACTGAACATGAGTGATTTGTAACGTCGGTTATTAAAATAACCGATGTTAAAAATCTACTCACCGAATTTGTTACGTCGGTTATAAAATAACCAACGTAAAAAACCACGTTTCACTAATTATCACGTTGGTTATATATAACCGATGTAACAAATGGTGACGTAAATAACGTTTTCTGCACTAGTGACGGTCCGACGAACTGGAAGTTAGATCCACTGCAAGGAACTCTTTAGAAACAAATTCACCTAACACACTCTGCTCTTCAGATGGGGGACCTTCACGAGCAACCGAATACGGTGGATTGCCAACCGTTTGCGCTCTAGAGACCAACTCAGCTAAAACCACCTCATGCACCAACTTCTCAAAAGTGATGCTCCCAAAAAGGGAGGACTCGCTCCTTGATCTCTGGACGAAGACCCCTGATGAAGGGAAAAGTCTTCATCCAGTCCTGCGACACTACCCCCGGAAAAAGAGACACAAGATCCCTGAAATGTTCAACATACACTTTCACCGTCTGCTAGCCATGTTGAACACGCATGAGCTCTTTCGTTTTCTTTGTCTTCACCTCCACAAGTATAAACTATTGAACTAAGATAGCTTTAAAGACATACCACATCATCCCAACTTGCAGTGATGGTGGGGTGAACAAATCCTAATCATCTAGAGTTGGACCTTCGATTAGACCCAAAACGGCGTGCACTCTAACAGCTTCGGGAGTTACCAATACCCTGAAGATGCGTTCGACCTCTTCAAGCCACTCCATTGTCTCTAACAGACTCCAATCACCATGAAGGATAGACAACGTCTGAGAAGGACCAAAAACTGGGCATGACTCATCAAAAACTCGGGGGGCCTTTCTGGGCTGCATTTCTGAACTACATATAAAACACAAATCCGAAACCGATATCATTCGAAGCAACGTCAATAAAGCACCCTCATCAAAAAAAACCCAGCTCAAATCCAAACAAAAACAAACACAACCCCAAAACCGCTTTTCACTTTATATTTCAAAACCACCTTCTTTCGAGGCTACTTTCCAAATACCAAATCCACTTTTAAAACCAATTTAAATTTCCAAAAATCATTTTCCTCTTTATAATCCAATTTAGAAAACAAGGTCAAGACTTTAATTTCAAACACACGTAGGTAATCCCATGAACCGTTGTACATGTATTCATCCACTTTCATTTATACGCATCAACACGCACTTTCAGCGCATCCTCTCACACGTGCAAACATTCATAAGGAGTACTTGAGGTTTCACCCCAAACCATTCTCGACCAATTTCTAAGAAAACACCAGTTTTTTTCCAAACCAAAGGCTTTCAGTTTTAAAACCCATTTCATAAATTTAAAGTCATTTAAAAGAAATCGTTCTCATTTCAAAAATCATTTTTTTCAAAAGTTTACTTAAACCCACAAGAACCAAGACAACACACAACTTGTATCAATTCACCGAATAGAGTGACTAGTAGTCATGCTTAACCTAGCGACATGGTAGTGGGACATGCCCCAAGTAAGCGTCAACAACTAGGAGGAATTCAAACCATGTACCCGGACTCCACATGGGTCACTAATCCATGTGAGATCACGATGTAACATCGGTTTACCTCTGTTGTCATCACTCAATCCAAAACAAACCAGAACGAAACAACTCAATTCCCGGACAATCCCTGGAGACTCGAGGTGCGGAATGGGCGAGGGTTTATGACATCCTTCCCGTACCTACCTCTCAAATCCTGACAATCCTAATCTCCATCTACCGGACATCCCAAATAACAAGGGCCTCCTCTGATACCATTTTGTCACGAACCGGGCCGGGTCGCCATCCGACCTGGCGCCCGAGCCATCCCGCGACATGGCCTGAAGGGCGTTCCCAATCCCCACGGGCTGGCAACTAGTGCCAGGCATCAAAAGTAAACAGGTGGGAACGATTTGGCCCAAAAGAAAAATAAATTAAGCAGGGGAAATAAATGGAACAAATGAAAATAAAGAAAGAGAAACCAACAACGCCACTAACCTGACCACGACTAAAACTCTACGTGACCCCTTGGGTCACCTTCCAATACCACAACCAACGTCACTCAAGGAGAAAAACTGAATCTGAAACCTGCAACAGAACTAAAAACAAGGAAACACTATAGGCGTGAGTATTAAAACTCAGTAGGTTGGCCCGACTAATTCTATTCCCAATGCACATACCAATAAATAAAGAATTTATCAATTCGAGGTTTGAACTAAATTATATAAAATATTAGTTTACACACACATTTTCATTTTTAAAACAAGTAATAGTCTATTTCCCTTTTTAATTTAGAACAAGTTTAATGTTGAAATAAACAGGTGCATTGCATTTTAAAACATTTATAGAACAATTTAGAAATCCAAACTTTAGTTGTTAGTTAAAAGGAAAATCACACACAACACACAAAATACACTAAGGGAAATGGAAAAAGTGGAACATAGGGGTCAGCAACCGAACTCGACCTCTCAATCGTCCGCTACACAAAAATAAACACTAAAAGAAACATGGGTCGAACCTAGGAGATCGTGAACAATCCAGAACATACTATACATCTGACTCATCCTGAAGGCATGCCCTAACTCGATGACGTCATAACGCCCATACTACTACCTGGCATAGCCCTGCATGGCCTAACCGAGGGGCCCAATCCCCATAGCAGCAAGAACTCAGTATTCCCCTACTGTGGGGCCACTAGCCAGTGCGTGGTCTAAACTAGTGCAGCAATCGTTCTCAGAAGATTCACTCACTATGCCAGGTTCCCATGTCAACACATATAATAAAAGAAGGGTGAGTTAACAATGCCAATCAATCAGTCACAATGCACAAACATCACATAAATATCACACAATCAACGCACACCAAAGATCACCCCCCCGAGTGGGTTTTAGAAAATAATCTATTTTATTAAAGTTCCAAACGGGCCTTAACCAATTTTAAAGCAAAACTTCATTTCTCGAGAAAACCCAAAACACTTTTTCAGAATAAATCATTTATCTTTAAAACTAGAAGTACGTTTGAAATTCTTTGAATTATGTTTAAAGGCCAAATGAGCATTCATTCAATACTGGGTGTCCGCCCATCAAGAAAATGGTCCAAGTGTTCGGTATAAAATAAACGACTCTTTTCACACTAAATAATCATTTAAAATTTTGTTATCTAATATTATTTCTAATTCATTAAAAATTAATAAAACAACAAGCAATTAATAAATTCTAAATCTAAATGTAAGTGTAGTGGGGGATCCACCTCGGCTCGTTGTCCAAACAAAAAGGCGCGACATGCCTCGCGCAGGCGCAGAAACATGAACAAACCTATGATTGCGGTAACGCGGGGATACCCCGCCATCACGCTGCAACCGCAAAGATAAATTAAATACATGAACATAGACTTAAAACAATCCATACGAACAAACAATGCAAAATAACTAGTTCAACACGTTTTGAAAAAAATTTCACATCCAAAACACATATCAAAACACAACCAAAATCTGTATTTGAATCTAATCACAACCTTTAGACACACTAACCAACTTTCAAACATCATACACACCACTTGATTTAAGCAATAAACCATTTGAATAATTTATAAAACATCCACGGATGGTGAAACCAAGGTTCACATCAAAACATACCCAGTTTCATATAAGAAAACAATTTAAAATAAAACACATAACATCATCACACCAAAACACGACTCAACACCTAAAAACCGACCCATAAAACATTTTATAAAACAACGCACCCATTTGCACACACAAAACATCACTGATTTTTATAAAAACCCACTTTTCAGTTTACACACACTAAAACCTGTTCAAAAATATCTTTTATGACTCTCTGCACATCGACGCTAAACCAAAACACAAACTGCAAAGTTTGTGAAATGTAAATAAACAATTCCGCATGGTTGTTCAAAGAAAACACACACATACCATATATACATATCAACTTCAATTAAAAACTTGATCTGCATCAAAAAAAAATGATTAATATAAATGCTAAACTAATTTAAGAAGAAAATTAATTCATAAAACAATCGCTAAACGCATAAAAATGCTACTTAACAAATCAAATGCATATTAAATATCAAACAAAACCAGGTTCGCAGCATGCAACTAATAAATAAACATGATAAAATAATTATGTTCACAAATTAATTCGTCAAACAAAAGTTATACACAGAAACACCTACCTCGGACGTTGATAGACCACCCGAAAAAGGTAAGAACCCTCGTTCGCACCGCAACCGCACCTGCGGGGAGCCAAAACCACCACACACAATTAAAACGAACCAACTAAAAAAAGGATTTACCCCTAAACAGTGAGAACATAACATGAATTATAACTCATCTATTAGGGTTAGGCCAATATGAGGAAAACCCTCAAAATTGAGGAAGAATTTTACCGGAGGAAGGGTTTGCTGGTGCGGTGACGCCGACGCAAGGAGGATTCGGCCTTGCCGAAGCGCGGAAAGCTGGAGACGCCACTGGCCGGAGCAGGCAAGGGGATAGCGGAGTGCAACCGAGTGTGCACAAAAGGGGGGCGGGTTTGTATAACAGACTCGAGGAAGGGGGTTGCTGCGCTGAATCTAGGAGGAGGAGGGCTGGGAGCAGATGGGGTGGCCGAGTCTCCGGAGCAGGGAGGCTGGCCGAGGTGGTGAGGGGGCACTGAATCGCGGTAGGTTGAGAGGGTGTAGGTCAGGGTTGGCAGGAACGCGGCTGCTGGCCGATGAGGGCAGAACCCAGACAGTGACGCGGGAATAAGGAAGGTGCATAACGAGGAGGTGCTGTCGATGGGAGGTGGCTGGGAGCGAGGACGAGGGAGCGGGATGTCGGGTGTTGAGGGGGGCGCAGGGTCAGACTGCGCGTAGGGGAGGAGACGGGTAGGGGGGCTGACGAGGAGGCCGGTCGGGGCAAGCAAGGGCACCAGCATGGGGGGGGGGAGAGAAGGTAGAAGGGGGGGTGCGGGCTGCGGGCGGCGGCGTGCAAAGAAGGAGGCGACGCGGGTATGGGAAGAGGGAAACGGCGGGGGTGGGGGGGGGGGGCAGCTACGGGTATTAGGGTTACGGTATGTTTTTTTTTCATTATAATAAAATAATAATCAAATATGAAATAAAATAATAAAAATAGTAATAAAAAAATAATAATATCAGAATAATAATAATAATAATAAAATTTACAATAATAAAGATAATATTAATAATATTTATTAACCATTAAAATAGGAGTCAAAATAATAATAAAAAATAATAATATTTAGAATAAAGATAAAAAAAATAAAAATAATAATAATAATAGAACAAGAATAAAAATAATAAATACAATGAAATGAAGGTTAAAAAAAATATAATGTTAATTATACCATATTATCAAAAATAATAAAAATAAAAAGAAGGGGAAAAGGCCCAACACCTGGGCCGACTACGCAGCGACCGCCAACCGCGCGGCGGCCGCGCACGGGTCCAAAACCTAGTAAAGGCATTAAACGACAACAAAATTTAATTCGAGATCAGCCTAGACCTCGGTGCAAACACTCGGAACCAAGAAATAATAAAAATAAAATAAATAGAAAGGGCGGTTGTGACATGTGATAACTCCATTAACTTACATGTAAATTAATTTTGTTATTATAATGGAATAATTTTCCATAATATCTTCTTTCACCTCCTTTTATACTAGAAACAGAAACACCATCTGAGATGTGTTAATTTATCACATTCAAGGACGGTGAGTTTTAGATTTCTAATACCATCTTCAATTATAGTCATGAAACCATTTTTATGGTTGAACTAGATTATTATGTATGTAATATATCCTATATAATTTTCTGGAATCATTTTTTACAAATAGTATTAATTTATAAAACAAAATGTGTTCATTGTAATAAAAATCTACCAATTAACCCAAACTATTATCATTAAAGTTTTATATAAAGATTCATCCTCTCCCCAAATAACCAAATGAATTTTACAACCACTCAATCTTATGGATTTTCTATAATAGAATATAAATTCAATTCTATACAACCATTCTCATATTACATGATTATCCATATATGTATATAAGTAAACCAATCATGAAAACCAAGTAAACAAATACTCCCAAACAATGAACTTGAACCTCTTAACCCATAAAAATGGACATGAATGAACTTAATAGAATTATAATAAATCATTTAATTATATAATGGGTTATATACTTATTAATGAATGAATATAATTTTATTATCCAGAATATTAAGATCATGTGAATAACACTTTTAGACTTAAGGTAAGGGATTATACCCAAACCTCCATTATTCCTTGAGGTTACTCTATCTTTCTTTTTACCTAAATGAAGTTATCCTTTATTTTTATGTAAATTTTCTAAATGATTTGTATATTCTCCAAAATCATGTATCAATATCCAATCATAATTATGTTTTGGGGTTATACATATTTTTAAGTGGTTTCCTTCTTAATCCTTCCCGATAAGCAAGCCCGTTTTAAGGGAACTTCCTGAATTCAGACCTAATTTCAAGTGCACTCTGTCATCTACTTTAAGCCACCAATATTTTTATAAAATAATCATTTTTATAATGAAAACCTTCTTGGTTCACTTCTGGTTTTATATAAAATATTATTCCCTTTTCAATTTTAAATACTCTTTTGTGTTTTCCTAAAAACTACACTAGAATGTTTTAATGCTGAGATTTCTTAAATACTATTCTTACATGTTATCACTTATGTTTGAAATCACTTACCTTGATATATTACTATTTTTCCTTATGAATTTATATGTATGTTTTAATTCCTTTCTTTCATGGACACTTGTATGATACACCGATTTGTTATGCTTTATGACATGATTATGATACCCATTTATTTCCATGGGCACCCTTATGTTTATGTATGATTGATTATGCATGATTCATTATGTGGAAAAAATATTCATGAACATGTTAAGATGAGTGTGCCTAGATAACGCTCCAATGCATTGGGTAAATTTTAGTCTCATGAGATGTTATGTGCAATGGTCTTAGCATGTAGCCTTGACTCATCCTCCATGTGCAACAGTCTTGGTAGTTAGCCTTGACTCATTCTCCTCTATGTGCAAAAATCTTTGACTCATTCTAAAGTCATGTTTTATGTTTCTTCAAAATTACTATTATTCCAAATTCATATGATCCCATGTTTTATATGTTATGGTTCCATATGATCAGTCTTGTTCCATTCCTTTTTATATTATTATGTAATGCCTTCTAACCCATGTTCTAAAGCTTTATTCTTATACTTATTACCTTAATGAGCTTCTAGACTATCCCTTTGTTCATGTTATCCCCTGGTTATCCTATGAAGATGTATGAACACAATTTAAGTTAGAATATCAATATGTAGATTAAATAAATGTTTCTATTATGATGTTTAATTATGTACCTAGTCTTCCAAGACACTATAATTTACGATCCTTGGATTGTAATTTGATGTTTATTTATACTGAAAATATTATAATGTGATGTGTAAAAGGATAGGGTAGATATATATTTAATAAACATATAATGTAGGTTGTGGATAATACATCAAGACATGGATGATATCACATATTGTCTCATCTCCAAGAAGATTTCAAGGAGAAAGTGAAGCAAGATATTAATGAGTGATGATTACACTAGTTATGTGTAAATTGAATGGTGGATAATGATCTTTCAAAACATCCCATTCTTATATCATTTTCTCCTTTATAATCTAGTTTTGTTTAATAATAAAAAATGAACATAATGGAGTGACCACTTCATTACCTTTCAGGTAAGGTTCACCAAGTAAATAAGAACATCAAAGAAATATTACTCTTTAGTTCTTATGGAAAAAAAAATTAAAAGACAAGGAAAAAGGCCAATGGAAAGAGAGAATCCAAAGGAAACTTCACAACATACTTAAAATAAATAGGTATTAATTAGAAGGTTATTTTATTTAAATATTATGGTATAAATCTATGGAAGTTTTAACATAATCAATTGAATTAAAGAAGAATATTATCAGTTATTCTTAAGTGAATATTCATTAATTGAAACTAATGTTTCTATTATACTTCTTGGGTATTAAATAAAATTTACCAATCACATATGAGTATTTTAATAGATTAACCAAGTAAGTATATAAACATTACTAAAAGTAATGTGTATTCTCCAAGAGGATGAGAAATGGTGGTTCCTAAGTTAGTGGTGAGAAGCACACAACTTATAATTTCCAAGTTTAATGATTCTTAGACTTTTATTGAGTGTTACCAAAAAATTTATCTCATGTTTCTTTTTGGTAAAAGGATACATTATTATAGTTTCGGAATTAATGTTTTTCGTGGTGTCAAATACTCAAGTAATAGTTCAGTTATACCTGAATCATAGGCAATTCATGAGTAAAATAAAATGTAATATTTATATATGAAGTTGTGTCAAGATAATAATTTTTCAAGAAAAACAAATTAGTATTCAGGGATATACCTAGTATGGGATTTATAACCATCGTAGCTAAAGACCTTAAGTACAATCAATAAACTAATATACTTATTTTTGGACATAGAAACCATTAAAAATAATGGTATTCCACAATTATTTTGGAAATATTTTAGCTAGAGAGTTTGGAATCTTACAA
The DNA here is from genome assembly GCA_963277665.1 of Viscum album. Classification (NCBI taxonomy): domain Eukaryota; kingdom Viridiplantae; phylum Streptophyta; class Magnoliopsida; order Santalales; family Viscaceae; genus Viscum; species Viscum album. Next base: position 209,919,515 of record OY728166.1, read on the forward strand.
GGGTAAGCTAGAGGTAAATAAAATTCATAAGATTCCTTTAAGTAATTAAGGAATATGAAAATGAAGTATAATATATGCATAGTTATAATATATGAGTTACTTTGGGATGGTATGCTGAAGAATATATTAACCAAGAATTCATCGATCAATATAGTGTAGCGTGGAATCATTTATAATTGCACATTACCTTATCCACTTATGGGATATGATACTAATAAGGAATATTGATGATGAGTCTTATATATTAACATTGATCAGAAAAATGTAGTGTGTAGTAATTCCTAAATTCTCATTTTTTATACACATCAGGTTCAACATGTACGTAAAAGAAGTATCAATGTTGAAACTTATATCCATTACAAAAACATCCATTAATTTCAAAAACATGAATTTAAAATAATGGAAATATCCTATAACCACATTCCATCTATAATGAAAAAATGGTTATCAAATGAGTTATAGTATAATGGAAATCCATTATGTCATAATAACATGTGTTGCAATGCAAAGGGTTTGTTAATGATATAAACAAACTTGAATAAAGTAAAACATGATGTTCATATAAATTAATTATCTTAACATTTTATTAGGATATTACAAAAAAACCCTAAGATAGAAAATATATAGTCAAGTTATAGGCTATATTTATATAAAAGTATGCACATATATATTTGAGATAGTGGGAGCTATATTGAATTGGATTTAGTCAATACTGTAGATTCAAAAATATTCGGCATTGGAAAAAGTTCCACAAGAGGTGTGAAAGAGGAATGTTCCAAAGACACATATTGCATAGCAAGGATAAAACCATGGTGATGGTTTTATAATCACCATGGTCGATGATACATTATTCATTAAGAATAATAAATCATAATAGTAAGAAGTATATGGTAATTAATTAATATTGAAATAATAAATTAAAATTCAATAATGGATTCCATGTATCAAAATATAGGGGACTTATTATTTTGAATATTGTGGTGGTTATTCAAGTGTTAAGATACATGGATGGTATAAGCATGGTACAAATAAGGATCAATAATTAATAACAAGTCATTATGCCTACATCCATTATAATTTTACATATCATAGCTAATTTCTATGATCATTTTACTAAGAATTGGATTTCAAGACCACTAATCATGGAAGGTGTCTATACGACACAACCAAAAAGGGTTTTTGACACCAAATAATTCCAATAAGGGGTGAAAGTTACTAAAATCTAGATTAGGATTAAAATAATCAAAAAGATCTTAAAACATTAATTTGGAATGAATATTTTCCATGTATCTACCATATGTTAGTGGGGGTGTTATTATTTTCCAAGTAAAATATGTTTGGTAACATATGGAAAATAGATATTGGTCTTAAAATTAACTAATACTAGAATGAAAGTAATTCTATAGTGATTGAATTAAAGTAAAAACCTAATTTATAGGTAACAAGATCTACTGAGGTAGATATAATGGTTTCTTAGACCTATTCAATGGTATATATACTAGCATGGTATTAAAAACTTCAAGTTGTAATAATTTGAGATAGAATTGTTACCAATGTCACATAGCATAAATCTCTCCAAGAATACATTCATGGGGAAAATAAGAGATTAAAGTGGAAATTTTAAATTATAAATGCTTCAGTGATGGATCAATCACGTATTCCATGATATTTAAAAGAAATGATATTTCAAAAATATACTTTATCATCCAAAAATATCAATTATATCTAGGAGAACTATAGGGGAATTATTCAGAACTATCCAATGGTACTAGAGCGAGTACAAAGGATATATACATGGTACGCGGAGAGAAGGGGATACTAGTTTCTATGGGACATAAAATAATCTTACTATAAGTTCAATATAATCTTATATCTCAATAATTATAAGGGAATAAGTGAGAAAATTACATAAAAAGTCAGTGGTATCCATATCTTCAGATACCGAATATGTTACAGCTTATGAGTAATCTAAGAAGCAGTGTATTGAACATAATAATTTGTTGAAATTATTGGAATAACATCTAGTAGTTAGTGTTTTATCATGATGATAATTATTTTATTGGTACTAAATAATATTTCAAGTTTAGATAGTGGAAAAAAGGATATATAATCTGGGTTTACATCTCTTGAGGAGTCTTACCCAAGGAGGTGAGGTAACAAATAATAGAATAGCCATGCAACAGAGATGTGGAATACCCAACAACTAAATCCATGAATCAGTAGAAACATGATCTTAATCATGTGAGAGTAGAAAAGGATGGTTAGAAAGTTGGATCTAGTATAAGTGGAGTGTTATAATAGTGGTTTTCTTAGACCCAACTAAAAAGTACTTTTTGATTACCATTTCATTTATAAAGTGAGATAAAGAATTTTTACACTTACCATTATTGTGCAGACATTTCTACACCCACTATTTAAATGGTAATGTTAATATATTAATTATTGTATCAAAAGGTTATAAAAGATCCCATGATATAATTAAAACCTTTATATAATATGATATTTATCTAAAAAAATATCCCATGGTCTAGATAAATCATAGTGACTAGACACAGTTGATATTTGGCTATCTGGTGATGGGGGTTCATAAGCATTGATACTTCTTCTCATGAAGTTTTCACTTGGTGATCTATAGTAATTGAGATCGTGAAAACATACCTATCAATAGGATTACCACATGTTTTAGGTGTCATTGGTTGTTCCTATCTACGAACATGTGTATTTGTATCCTAATTTGAGATGATTATCAGTGCATGCCATTTGATCATGTACTTTGATACAAGGGAAAAACCATGATAATGAAATCATGGAATGGTAGCTTGTGTTGGGTGAATCATTAGTGGTATAAAATTGGTTGAATGATAAAGATAGGAATTTTCTCTACTGATTCAAGGAAGTAATATTTCAAGACAAGTTTATTTGGATGGTAATGAATTAATAAGTACTTGGCTAAGGTAGTCGAGGGTAAATTCATCCAATTTGATCAATAAAAAATAAATCAAGAAAGGAAGATGAAATAAATGTGAATCTTTCTTTATGAGATATCTAAATATAAATAGATTATATTACATAGTACGTGTTTATAGTTTGGTTGTCATTTCTATGACTATTCCACATCTCTTTAGGGGCCTAGATGGGTTTTTAGACTCCAATTTTGGTCTATGAATATTATTCACTACTATCAAGAGAAGGTACCATAAAGTCGCACACAATAGCATATTCAAGAATCTTTATTCTAGTGAATGGGTAAATAGTATATGGTGGGACCCGCCATAGAGTCCGAGAGTTTTCCAAGTCATTGATCCCTGATAAATAAATAAATTCATATTATTCAAGTGAAGAATAATTGTGTTGAATTTATTTATTAAAAGTATTATTGAGGTATTTAGTGGATACAAGAAAAATATTATACGAATGAATATTATTTTAATATTGTAAGTTTTTTTTTAATATTTGTTGGAATCACGAGTTGAGTTAAATGACTAAGATTTATCACATAATATATTTAATATATATTAAAATTATGTGATAAAATATAAATAATATTTATGACATAGTTTAGTTCGTTATAATTATTTATTTATGGCTTATTTATTAGAAGTTATTTTTCAAGAGGTTGGGTAACCTTTGCAGATATTTTCAATCTCCCACTATATAAGCACCAAATAGGATCGTTTCCTGGGTGTTGTGCATGCCAATGCAATGAGAGACTCTTTATCCTACCACCTTCAAGATATAGACTGTCTCACTCTATGTGTCGATCTATGTACGCCTTCATAGATCGATGGCAGTGGATTATGGTGACTAATGCGATGCTGAAGGATTCATTGGAGATCTGTGACAGTACTTATAATTTGATGAATGAAGAGCACAAGGATTTTTGATTTATGTTTTGATGATATAGAGGGGTTTGGATTTATATCCTTTGAAAAAACGGTCATTGGTGATGATCTCATGCCGATCACACTTCATTTAGAACATGGTATGTGTTCAATTTTATTTTTTATTTGAATAATTCACATAAGATCCTCAGACCGTACCGGGGTTAGAATCGTCAGAGATGACAAGTTACGACATCTTGATGATGAAATTTTTTAAATCCTCAGCCCACTGCCTTCCTCTATCCACCCATTACCACAAATATATATTATATTTATACTAAATATAAATATATTAATAAATTTCTAGTAAACAATCACTCAATTATTAGTAATGACATTTTATTCTTCAAAAATACATTTTCTAAAATGTTTTTTTAGTTTGTGTGAGAAATATTATAATTAATTTTGGGAAAACTTTAATAATTTTATTGCATAAAGTATACAAATTTTTAATCACCATGTCAAAAATTTTCTAGGAGTGTTTTTTGGGATTTTTCTGAAAGGATTGATTTTTCTGTGAATTGTGAAAAACAATGATTTTTATTCAAATCTGCATTTTTTATAGAATTTACATGGTTAAATTTTAGTTTAAAATGGTTTAAAAGTAAAATTATTTTTATTATATTATTAATAATCTAATTAAGTTTAATTTAATCAATTTTATTTTTTCATTTGGTATAAAAACATTTTTATACTTAAAAGTAAGTTTTCTGGAAAAACGGTTTTGTTGTATTTTGTGTTTTAATATTAAATTAATATATTCCACTTATGAAAATTGAATTATAAAAAATGGATTCCTTATTTTCAATCCTCATGTATAAATTTGGTAAATATTACCCTTTTATTTTTAGTTATTATGAATAGTAATCATATTTAATAATTATCACCACGATAAGGGTAGATCCGGTAATTAAGGTAAAAAATAATATGATAAGGACTAGAAAATGACCCAAACACTTGAATGTATCCTATTATATGAGTTGAGTTTGGCCATAAATATATAATTTTCTAAAATATGTAAACTTAGTTCCATATTTCTTGGATTTTGACCTTTATAATATTTAAGTAAAAGATAATGTAAAAAACATCACTTTCATTATTTTAATATCTATAATATTTTGTGATAGGGATAAAAAAACTTATGTTTGGTTATAAATGGTTATTTTAAATATAAAGGATTTTTTATTATGGTAATTTATTTCTAATTTTTAGCGGTGAAATAATTGCCTTAAATTCTTGCACAACACCAACACAACATTTATTTAATTAACAAAAAAAATAAAATAAATGACTCTAAAAATATTAAAAGTAATATAATTAGAGTGAATTACCATGTTACTTGAATTTTTAGACAAATATAACATATAATGGATATGATAACAGATTAAAATTTAATTAATTTTATGTCATGTTGTTTTCATTGTCAAATTAAATAAATTGTTACAAAAATGACATTAATGTTAATTTATAATAAATAATATTTTATTAAATGATTTAAAATTCATTAAAATAATATATTTGGAAAAAATATTGGGTTATGGATTAAAATATTAGGAATGGTCCATTTATATACCAATTTTTATTTTATAGTAACTATCTTAACCCCTAAATAGTAAAAAACTTTTTTATCATTGTGATTATCATAAAGGTTAGCAGAGGATAAAAAAATCATAATGGTAAAAACATAGTCTAAACTTGTCCAAATTTTATTGTATGAGATTATTTTGAAACATAATCATCCTATTTTAAAAATTTATCATTTTTATCCATTTTTCTACGATAATTAATTAATATTAATTTAATACTTTAAGTAATTCCAAGAGTGCCCCTCCCCTATTTTATAAAAGGTAACCTCCTATCCTCTTTTATTCAAACATAAAAGGACTTTATTTTATAAAATAACTACCCAAATACCTTACTATAATACCTACTCAAATTATAAAGGTATATTTTTGGTATAATACCAACCTTAGATAGATTAAGGTGTAAATAAAAGATGTTTTTCCGACAAAGAGGTATAACTTTTAACCTAATGTTTTAGTTTTATTTCTTCTTCCACCTCCTTAAAATATTATTCAACCATGATGATAAAAAAAGTATCTCCAATATAATGAGATTTTATTATTTTAATTTCATAACCAATATCCATTTTCTTCTCCCATCAAGTGGGAAATGAAACCATCAATCATGTGTACGGTGGACTACCACCTTGCATACCGATGTAATTCATTTTCGATCACTCCCTCTCACATCTGGTTGTAATGATATATTTAATCAATATATATGTTCTTTATGATATTATTATTCTTTAAATTTCTTTATTTACATCCATCAAAAATAAAAACAACATTTATGTGTACGTACGGCCTACCATCTCTATGAATGTGTAATTCATTTTTTTATATATACCTTTTTATGGATGACTATAAATATATATATAATGAATATATATGATATTAATATAATGGTTAAAATTATTTATAGGATGTAACTATGATAAATTTATAAATAAAAATGTTACCAAACCAAAACATAGATGAAAAATGAAGTAATTATCACCTGGAATAGTGATTTTAATAAATAATTGTTAATAAATGGGTGGTATGATGTTATAAGAAAAAAAATATGGAATGATATATATGATTATATCTATAGAGTTAATTTATAATAAATTTATATTTATTATATAAGAGTTTCTAAACCGTATGAAGAAATACATGATTTATGGTAAGTGATCTCTCTAAACTACCATTTTTCTTTAGGTTACGACGATTCTCTCTCCAACCCACATTATCTCTCCATGTGATGTTATTGGTTGCTTGTAAATTATGTATATATGTATCTTATATATATATACCTATCTAATTATACCTTCATTTATAGGTTAATAAATTCCATAAGTTCATTTCTTAATTCCCATCTTTAAAATCAAACCTAATTAGGGAACACTTTTCTATACCTTAATCCTTTTATATAATGACCATTTAAAGTTTTTCTCCCAAATAAACACCATTTTTGTGATATATTATTATGTAATAAGATATTAACATACATAATATTTAATTTCTTCTTCTCTTTGGAATATTTATAAATTTTCCTTTGATAATGAAATGAGGAAAGATTATACAACCCATTTCTTTCTATGGGTAATTCTTATGATTATACCTTATGATAAATTTACATTTTGTGGAATAAATAATCATGAACATGTTATAATGGGTGCACCAAGATATAAATCCAATGTATTGGTAAATATTTTGTCTCATGAGATGTTTTGTAGGGGATTATAGAGTTAACCTAATCTACAATGGGACTTTGTCAACCATGTGATATTATTTTGGCAGTTAGCAATGACTTATGATTATTTTATATTTTTTTATTGCTAAAACTTTTACTATGTTACCATGATCTTTTGATACTATGTTATTAATTTTATTCTCCCATTTGATTACTCATGATCCTTCTCTTTCATGATATTATGTTATACTTTTGACTCACACGTTATGGTTCCTTATCATGTTCATTCCCTTATTGGGATTTTCAGCTCACCCAATTTTCCTATACATTCCCCAGGTTATCCCTTGAAGTTTAGGAGATCAAAGGGGTTTAAGATCTCATTATGAAGATTAAAATAAATATTTTTTGTTCTTATATTGAAGTTTTATGCACATAGTCTTCCCAATACAATGGTTTTTTATCTTTGCATTGTATTTATTAGGAATTTATGTTAAAAATCAGGTAACAATATTTATAAAAAGATTAGTTCTTTATATAATTGTCCGTAATAAGTCTAAAAACTCTATGAAAAACGTTTGAAAAAGTGGGATGAGGAAAAAAATCTTATTAAGGGAAATATAAATAGAAAGAAACTTGTTAGTCCTTGAATATTCATAATTTTTTTTCCATTTTTATAATAAACTTTTGGATCAAAAAAAATATTTTATTACCTAAGAAAACAACTCTAGCAACCAAATAATTTCATAATTCATTTAATAATAAATCTTAAAGGAAAAATAATACTCATAAATGTTTCTTTTCAGTCCTGAAAAACTCATAAAAAACTTTTTTTTGCAAAGTTATACACTTTACCCATAAAAAATAGCATAAAATTACCTTTAAACTTAATTTCATTATCTTACATTGTGAAATCATAATATTTTAATGTAAAATCATTAAAAAGTATATAAAATTCATGTAGGTAACTTGTAACATCATTTTAATATCATTATTACAATCACTCTTTCAAATGGAATGACATACTCGGTAAATTCCAATAATCACTTAGGGGAAACCTAAGAGGTTAACTCTGTCCCATTACCCAATGCATTGGAGAGCTATATCAAGCTCACCCATTCATGGTTTATAAAAAACCACCAATATTTGGTTTATAATGGAACAAATAATAATCATAAAAAATTCCTAGGAACCATAACATAATTTTAACACATAAAAGCTTTAATATTCGTCACTACCCTTGTAAAAATATTATTTTCACCTATAAGAAAAACATATCTATATATAAAAACATTCATTGCATTTAAAACAATATTATAAATACCCATAATAAAGGGAATCATGGTTTTTATTTTAATAAAACATGAAATATTTTAATGGAATAAAAAAAATAATGGCTATGGTGGTGGGAAAAAATGTTGACACCTTATACATTAAAATGGAACATTTAATTTACCATTTTGTCAAAATATTTAGTATAAAATATGTAAAAATATTCCTTTTGGAAAATTTTTAAGAGTGTAAAAATAAAAAATATAATTTATAATTCATTTATTTCCATATAAATAAATCCATAAAATTATTTTAATAATAAGAACATGGAATAAAAATATTAAAAAATAAATCTTTAAAACATTTAAAATGAGTTTTTAAGTTAAAGTTTCCTATACTTCGAGTTTGAATCATCACACACATTCTTAAAATTCCTAAATAATAAAATTATGTTAATTATTTAATTTATTATGAAACATTTTAATTTTTATTATTACTTTTATTTTATTTATTGCAACTTTATATAAAATTACTTAATCAACTAATTTCACACCAGATGTTTTGATGATATTCGACTCATATGCCCAAAATGACTGTGTAAAGTTTACTCTGGTAAAATATATCATTATTAAATCCTATTAAAATTAATAATAATGAAATATTTATCATTTTAATACATTATTTATATTTTTAAAACCTACCATGAAATACGGTTATTAAAATTGAATTACGTTACAATCATGTAAACGGTAGGCTATACGTACACATGAGTACCATTTTCATCTTTTGAAGAGAATGAATTAAAGAAGTTATGTTTCATTTTATCTTTATATAATTATTATTATATAATAAATATAATATTATATATTTAAGTAAACTTATATATAACATAAATATTATTCAGTGATGAAAAATGAATCACATCGCTTCATGGAGGTGGTAATCCGCACGTACACACAAGAGACATTATCAGTTTTCAATGGATGGAAAGGTGATAAAATACATGAAATATTGTCTTTAAATAATGATAAATATGTCATTAAAATCACTTATATACATTAAAACCATCATTATATATATCTAAAATAGGTTGTGATGGAAAATGAATTACATCGGTTTGTGAGACTGTAGTTCTCCGTACACATGAATGATGGTTCAGTTTCCCATTTGCTGGAAGAAAGAGATTGATATAGGTTATAAAATTAACCTAAAAATATCTCAATATATAGAATATACCATTGTTAATTTTTTTATCATATTTTATGAATATTTAAAGGATTTAGAAGAATAAATAAAATGAAAATGCTCAACTCAAAACCATACTTCTTCTTCAGACAACCTCTTTAGGTTTACACCTAAATCCTTACTATATTAATTTTTTGATAAAAAGTGCCTCTAAGAAATATTCAAGGATATAAAGTAGGTGTTTGGGAAGGTATATGATGAATTATAGATATTTTTTAGTGTGTAGGAAAGAGGAGATAGGGTGTCCTTTTTTAAGCGGGGGAGAGGACACACTTGAAAATTTTAAAAATATTAAAATGTATTAGTGTATTAATCAATAAAAATGGATCCAAAATGGACCATTAATGAATATAATATTATATAAGGTATAAATATATCTATATAATAATATTTATAATTTTTTTAGGTCATTTTACCCATATCTATTTAGTTTAACCTTCTGTAAACTTGTTTTATCCTTAATTATGGTAACCAATTTTTACAATTTTTACTATTTATTATGAAAAAATATTAAGATAAACTTATTAAATAATATTAATAATTATAATTTAAAATATTCAACCCATATTATACAATTCAATTTAAATAATTGTAAAAATTTATTTTAAAATCAAACCCATAAAATGTGACGATTTTTTTTAAAAAAAAATGATTTTTTAAGTGTACATATGTTTTTATTCAAAATTCAAGTATAAAATTAATTATAAAGATCGTAATTGTTTTTTTAATAATTCAACTGAAATAATTTTACATTTAAACCATTTTAAAACAAAATTTAGCTTTTTAAATGCTTGAAACAAAATTATTGTTTTCAATAAAAATTAATATTTTTCACTCTTCATCAAAAAATCAAACTTTTCAAAAAATTATCAAATATTAATCCTCATATAATTTTGATATAATGAATTAAAAAAATGAATTCAATTTTTTAAAAATAAAAATTCTATAATTTTTAAATCAATCATTTAAATAAAATCATATAATGCATGAAAACCCAATTTTGTTAGAAATAAAGCCTTTTTCTTTTGGATAAAAAATTTTCTAATGTTATTATAATGAACATTACTCTACAAAATATAATTAATAAATATTAATAATATATAAAAATGAATTATCTTAACATTATATGGGTTATTACACCTTTACCTCAGCTTTATCTAACCATCATCATTGTACTTATTCTAGTCATCCATCCACATCACATGTTTTTACACTACTATAAAACAGGTCTTTAACTACAGTGACCTTTATCAATACTAGAAAAAAAGTGGAGATAATGGAAACCCTTATCAGTGCTAAAACAAGTGGTGATAAAGGGTACCCTTTATGATTGATTTTTTTCTAGCATAGTTATAAGGTACCCTTTATCAGCATATTTTTTAGCATTGATAAAAGACAACCTTTATCAACACATTTGTTTAGTTATGGTAGGGGGTTTCCTTTATCGGTGCTTTATGTTTAGCATAGATAAATGAAACCATTTATTAGCACTTTATTTTTAGCACCCATAAATGAATTCTTTATCATCACTTTTTTAGTGCTGATAAAAGTAAGATTAAATGAAATAATGGAATAAATAAAAAATATAAATGATTTTATTAAAATAATATTAAATTTTTTATTAACTAAATAATTATTGAAAAAAATTAAAAAATTGATTATATTATATATAAATTATGAATAGTAAATATTAAATATATAAATATATGTAAACTAAAAATTAAACAAATAAAAAATTAGAAATAAATAAATTGAGAAAAATATTAAATTTTTTATTAGTTAAATAATTATTAAAAATGTTAATAAATAATATATATTAAATATATAGATATATATGAATGTATATGAATATGATTTATATAATACAAAATATTATTTATGCTTTACATTAAATAGTAATATATTTAGTGAATAATGGTTTATAATTAAAAATTAATATGAATTAAATATACTGACTAATTACATAGAGTAATGAAAATAATTGAATGTCATTTGATTTTTCAATTTAACATAGTTCAAACTTATTATATTGATTTCACACATATATAATTAATGAATTTTCATATATATACGCAGACACACAATTTTTTTAAGAATTTAATCAATTTATATTATTTATTTTATATAAATTTATTTATTATGTTTTAATATTTTCAATATATATTCACATTTATTTTAAAATATATCCCATTTTTAATTATTTATATTAGTCAAACTTATCCAAATTTTCAATATTGTACTCAATTTTCATTAATCAATTTTACTCATTTTTAACATGCATGCACTTAAGATTAAATATTTATTAATAATGTTAAAAATAAATTTGTAAAAAAATACTTATAAATAAAAATATTTATAAATGCATATATACTATTTTTATACATTTATAATTATAAATAAATAAATAATATTTTTTTTAAAAATATTTATATAATTGTAAATAAATAATTATAAAATTTTAATAAATTTATTTAAATAATTAATATATTTACTATATATATAATTATATAATTATATAAAATGATATAAATGTTATTTTGAAAAAAAATATTTATATAATTATAAATAAATAATTATAGATTCAAAAAATTATAAAATTATTATTTTATAAAATGTATTATTATAAGTATTATAATTATGTATAATAATTAAAAATTTTCTTAAAAATATGATTAAAAAATTCATTATAAGTATTTATTAGTGATTTTTTAGCACTAATAAAAATATAGATTTACCAGTGCTAAAAAAGCACTGATATAGATTTATTTTATTAGCACTATTAACTTAGAATAGATAAAATGTATCTTTACGAGATCTTTTTTTGAAGCACTAATAAAAGTGTCACAATCTATTTTAAGAACCCTAACCATCACAAACTGATTCAATATATCTGAATCTCTTCATGGAAGAGACCTATGTTCGGTGCTCCTCATTGTCGAATCTATGATTGAATCTAGGAGAGAATCAAGACTCCAACAATTCCAAGGCTCGAATACAAGGCTCAAGAGATTCAAGGGTTTAACGAAACCTAGGCTCGAACGAAATATAGGTTTTTTGATATCTCTAATTTCCCTTAGTTATCAACTAAACCTTATCATCCAACATCCATGTATCCCAACAAGTCCAGTTTCACTATCCTATAATAAAACAACACAAAATTCATTGTTTTTTATTTTAAATGAGGTATGAACTTCTTGAAGAAGCCTATGTTGTTAAGATTAAAACAAAGTAGAAAATATTTACACTTTCAATCTATATCTATATCAAGTTTAATCTCTATGTCATTTTATTCTTTATTTCTATTCTGTAAATGTCAATGAAAAATATAAATGCATATAAGTGGACCCAATAACAGCTTGCTCGAAAAGTTACACACTGAATGAATGAATAAAATATAATCCATTTTTTACCAATAAGATATAAATTGGATTCTTTCACAATAGTATGGATTGGAATTCTTTATTCTTGTAAGTGTTTCATGTCCTACTTTCATATTACTGGTATGATACACACAAGTATCGATGAGCACATATTAGTTTTTCTAGTGAGTTTTTCTACCAAAAAAAAGAATACAAAATATGATGCAATCAAGTAAGGGAGATTATTAATTTTATTTTTATGTTCATATTTTAATAGTAAGAAAATTTATTTTTATTCTAAGAATTTATTTTGATGATGATATTTTTTTAGAATTATAATATTTGAATCATATTAATTGTTTATTTATTTTAACATTATTTTTTTTAGAAGGGAATTTATTTTTATATGTCAAATTTTTATTCTAATAATTTTTCTTATAAAATTTATATTTCATTCAAATTGTAATAATTATATTTTATTAGTTATTTATTTAGATTACGTTATTGCAAGTGATTATTTTTACATTATGTAAAGACTTATATTTTTCAACTACAATTACAATATCATGTAGATATATGTATATTATGTAGATACATGTATATGAAATTATTTTCAAGTTATTCCAATTTTTAAATCATGTTTTATATTAATTTAAGTATTTATATTTTTAAAATATAATATAAAATAATAAAAAATTCTAACTTGTTATTGTAAAGTGGATTTGATTTTATCTAAATAAATATTTATATTTGAAACAAGAAAATTTATTATTTTATGCCTCTAAAATAAATAATAGTTATTATTATTTGATGTTAATTATTGATATTAAGTTTTAAATTATTAAAACCATCCTGTCATGTGTTCAAATTGTATATAAAATCAATAATTTCATTTGTAATATAAGATATGACCATCATCTTAACTAATGACATAACATGCACACACTAGTTTTATTATTCATTTACATGTATGCATTCCGAATGAATCATACCTTTTTTATATCATATTATTATGAATTAACTTGTTTTATTATTCATGTTGTTTTGATGTATAATAGGCTCCTAAAACCTATATTCCATGACATCTACCTCTTCACAATCATAAACTTTTGAAAAATTCATCCATATAGCGATCGATGTTGTCATTGGTTTGTAATATTCCATTACAAATCACTTGGGAACCAATTTTTCATATTTTAATTGAGAAACTAATGTTCTATGATTTCCTTGTTTTTCTTATAAACCAAGGAAAATGTATCACCAATCATATACATCTCGATATCTTACCTTATACGATCTTCAAAAAATGTATTATGCTTTGTCCAGTCCTCAAATTTTATGTCTTCGACATATATGAGTACCATTGATAGAATAAATATTTTCAATTATTTTATTCTTAATATAAATTTTTTTAATCCCACAAATGTGTTATTTTAAGGTCAATTGTCATATTTTATTGTTTTAGGAGTATTTTTGAGCTTAATTGAAAAAATGGCTTATTTTGGATTTAAATAGTTTTCATTTATTATAATGTTTCGGCCATACCTTTTTCTAAAATAATCCAAATTGAAAACTTCTACTTTTATAGGTTTCTATGTTTTATGATTTTCATTGTGTCCTTCTGGACCCAAAGCTCAATCAATCATTTGGAAGATCAAATCCAGCTCACAAACCAGGCCTCGAAAACTGTTTACAGAAGTGGAGAATTTTATTGTTAGGACCATATCTCATAAATAAAAAAACAATTGGAGCTGAACGTTTACATGGAGCTAGAAGTATTATGGAGGAACATGTTTCATTAATATGGCTGCACATTATTCTTTCATTATCAAGGTCATTAATGCATTGGAACTCAGTGCATTGGAAGACGAAGAGTCTGTTTGGAAGAATTGAATATCTGGAGTACTTTGGATATATATCTCTCCCTAAGTGTCCAATAATCCTCATATTTTGTGGGTCGACATAGGAGTCATATAATAAAAACTTTCAAGAAGGAAAAATTTCACAATTCTATCATTAATGAAGACATACCCGCACATACGTTTGAAAGAATAATTTTGGAGCCAAATTTTCACACCCTCTCCCTATAAAAGAGTGTTTCTTTTCCATTGCAAAGGGTTGGAAACTTTAGAATAGCCTTTGTTGGAAATTTTATTTAGTTTAGAATTTTGTTTTATTTTATTTTCATTCTGTTATTGCATTACATATTTTTATTTAAGTGTTATTCTTTCTCTCCATTTCATCCCCTCTTTTATTTTCTCCCCCTGTTTTCATTCCACTGTGAACTCTTATTCTCAAGATCATGAGTAACTAACCTGAGGAATTTCCCAGGGAGTAATCCAGTGATAAACCCAAGTCTTTGATCATTAATGTTTTATTTTTTTCTTATTTACTTAGAGTTAAGCTAAGGGGGATCTTATTTGGCAAGGTGCCTTTGTGTCTCCACTTGCAACCCGAGGCTTAACTGTCACTTCTGTCACATTCTCCCTCAATCGAGGAGGTAGATGTATGGTACCTCGACAACCGTTGAGTGGACTGTATATTAATAACCATAGGAAGAAGGTTATTTTCATGCATACGATGGATCATGTTCATTAAGTAAATTAGAAACTAATAATGAGACGATGAAGGTTCACTCTGGATAATCTCCTGGGAGGATCTCCTTTCTATCTAACATCATTCTATTTGCATTCATTGTGTTTGCATTACCTCGACATATTTACTTTTAGTATTTAATTCTCATTTCTAAAATGTCATTTTCGTTTATTTTATTTCATTTATACATAAATTTAATTATAAGTAGTGAGTGATTGACCGCAAATGGATCCTCAAGAGATCGACCTAGGTCAGCCATTATGCTGAACTTAGTATAAATATTTTTGAGAGCGCGCACGACAACACTTCATCAAACTGGCACCATTTCTGGGATGGCACAACACTTTCACACTGTTTTTCATAAAAAAACAAAAAAAATCATAAATTTCAAAAACTTAAAAAAAATTTGTTTGTTCATGATGAATGTCAACTCAAATTTTTATGCATGGACTGATGAATATCAGGTGCCAGAAAACGTTTTAAAAGATCTTGATGATAAGTATAAAAGGATTAGTAGTGTATTGGAAAAACTAGAGAGTCAAATAGAGTTGATTGCTGAATATTTACATGCTTGTCAAGAGAAACCCAAACCTGAACTTGACCCAAAATGTGTGGTGGATGATATTTCACCAATAATTTTTTATGTCAAAGAATCCGAGGAGGGTGAGAAGGAGCTTATAAAGGAGTTAATCATATCATCCCATACTCAACCATTGCTCGAGGAGTTCCTTGATGTACACATTCCAACTGACGCTCTTATGGGAGATCAACATTTTTTGAAAGAATCCTGGAATCACTTTGTTGAACATTACCTGAAACTTGATCTTCCCATGCTTGATAATGAACAATCAGTACCTTTTGACCTCTCTCTTGCTTTAGAAGACAATGAAGAAAATGAACCTACTGAGATGGAGTTTCCAATGGTCTTTCCAGAAGAGATCAATTTCCAAGCTGCCTTACTTGAAAGGGAAGATTTCTTAATTGATTCATCTTGTTTTAATCTTATTCAAACTGAATTGTTTTCTAACTTCTCATTTCATGAAATTGTTGATACAATACAAATTTATTAGGCCTTGGATGATAAAGAAGAGTCCACCGAAGTGGTGGTGATAAAGGAAGAAGAGTCAGAGAAGCTGGTGGTGGTGTGACTACCTTCTCTACAACAACTTTCAAACCATATAGAGGAAGACACCACAGAAGCTCACAGGGAGCACCCCTATTTTCTTTTCCCTCCCACTCTGGACCTTAAATTCTATCTATATTCTTTCTTGGGGTTGGGAAATTTCTTATCTAATTTGGGGTTCTCAATTCAAGGTGTTTACTGATGGAAACTAGAAAAAGTCACATGTGGTGGTTTATCTTAAAGAAACCACATACACCTTATGATTGGGGATAATCCACTACAACTGCCTGACTAGGGGCAGTAAAAACATAGCACCCGCTTGGGGGGTCAAACCAAGAATTATCTTATTTTTTTCTATCCCCTTCCTATTTCTTTTTATTTATTTATTTTCTTATGTCTTGTTATTTCTTTTATTTTTAAAGTGGTAGCATCTAGGAGCTTAACTCAAGGTTTCCACTGAAAAATAAATCAGGTTGTGTCACTCATTTTCTTTATTTTATTTGATACCCAATATAATTTATGTGTGAGATGTTTCTTGATCTTATTTGAGCTAAAATTAGGGTAGTTAATGGAATAAGTGTGTGGGAGGTATTTCAACCTGTTTTAAGAATTTTGAGTGTGCTTATATTTTTTTTTCATTTTTTTGATGTGTTTTTAGGAATCTTGATTTGAATTGAATACTTTGGAAAATTCAAACCATCTTGGTATTTTTGGCACATTGCTTGATTTGAGTATTTGAGGTTTTAAATTATTTCTGAATGGATTTTATTTTTTATTTTTTATCTTTTCATTTGAAGATGTTTGATTGATTTTGAAACTCATGTGCATTAGTGCTGTCGAAATTGAAAATCTTTCCCAACCCGAGTGGTTTCTAAACCTGTTTTACATTTTCTTATATTTCTATTTTTCTTGAGAGTCTTGAGACATGTTGTGTGATCTAGAAATTTCTATTTTTATCTTTTTCAAAGCTGTTAGAGTTCATGGAATGTGTTAAGTATGATTGTGGCTTTACATTGAAAGCCCCTTTTGCATTGAACTCTTATTTTGGCCTTCTTTTTCATCTGACCTTCTT
Source organism: Viscum album (assembly GCA_963277665.1). Taxonomy (NCBI): domain Eukaryota; kingdom Viridiplantae; phylum Streptophyta; class Magnoliopsida; order Santalales; family Viscaceae; genus Viscum; species Viscum album. The sequence goes on from OY728166.1 coordinate 209,937,296, forward strand.
TAAGCCCCTAGTAGCCATGAAATACCTTGTTAGGAAGCCACATTAAAAGCCATATAACCCTTTCCAACCAACTCTAGAAGTTAAATTCATTATTATTGTTGAACTCAAGTGTGGGGGAGGGAGAAGATGAGCAGTATTTTTCTTTCTAGAAGATTATTTTTGAGATTAATTGAAACCTTTTCCATATTTGTAGCTGATTTGGTGGAAGAAATTATATGATGGAAAGATATATGCGTAGCCCAAAATATCATTACAAATATGGGCTGGGTGTTCACCAATATTTTAAGATCAAAAGCTACCTCTCTTTTCCTCAAAAACATGATTCTGAAGAGAAATCCAAATCTACATTCAAGCTGAAACAATGTAACAATTGGGGAAAAGAGGGATTAAATTCATTGATGCTGAAATTATAAGTGTGAACTTCCCAAAAGAAGAGGTGTCTGGAGGTGATTAATTTTTGAGCTGATTGAGGAGCACACCGTTCTTGAGAAAAACTTTTTTCATGCATTTACTTCACTTTAGAGCTTAACTCTCATCATTATGCCTCAGATGTTTTTACATTTTAAACCTGCCAACCCTCAGCCTCAGAATAACCCATGAAAAAGACCTCATGATTGATACATTTTTGACTCTATGAAGTGGGGATATTTAGAGGATTTCAAGCCTATGGAGATCACATATGTTTTGAGAATGAGAAAAACATCACATTAAATATCCTTGAGTGAAGAGAGAAATATTTTTCCAGAGAGGTAGGTACGACATGTGTATGAGTATTAACATGATATTTAATGAATTCATATTATTTTTGAGGAGTTCTGAAATTTTTATCCATGTATGAGGCATGATATTTTCTCTGATATGATAATTGATCTATGTTGTCATTTATGCTTTTAGAAGTTTGTTTTGACCCTGATATAAGATGATTTCCCAGGAGTGCAATGTTTATGTGTGGGGGAACTGATAGAATAAATATTTTCAATTATATTATTCTTAATTTCAATGTTTTTAATCCCATAAATGTTTTATTTTAAGGGAAATTTTCATATTTAATAGTTTTAGGAGTATTTTTTAGCTTAATTGTAAAAATGGCTTATTTTGGATTTAAATAGCTTTCATTTTTTATAATATTTCGGCCATAACTTTTTATAAACTAATAGAAATTTCAAAAATATTCTTTTATAGGTTTCAATGTTCGATTAGATTTATTTTATCCTTCTGGACCTAAAGCTCAAACAATCATTTGGAAGCTCAAATATAGCTCACAAACCAGGTCTTGAAAACTATGTACAGAACTGGAGAATTTTATTGTTGGGACCATATCTCATAAATGGCCAAACCATTGGATCTAAATGTTTACATGGAGCTATAATAAATATTGAGGAATAGGTTTCATTAATATTATAGTGCATGATTATTTCATTATCAAGGTCATTAATGCATTAGAACTCGTTGCATCGGAAGAAAAAGAGTATGTTTGGAATAATTGAATATCCAAAGTACGTTGGATATATATCTCTCCAAACATGTCCAATAATCCTCAAATTTTGTGGGTCGATAGAGGAGGAATATAAGAACAACTTTCAAGGAGGAAAAATTTCCCAATTCTGTAATTAAATAGGCCATAACCGCACATACTTTCGGAGGAATAATTTTGGAGCAAAATTTTCACACCCTCTCCCTATAAAAGAGTGTTTCTTTTCCATTCCAAAGGGTTGGAAACTTAGGAATAGACTTTTTTGGCCATTTTCTGTAGTTTAGTATTTATTTTATTTTATTTTCATTCTGTAATTTCATTACATATTTTTATTTAACTGTTATTTCTCTCCATTTCATTTTCTCTTTTGTTTTCTCCCCTCATTTTCCTTCCACTGTGAACTCTTATGGTCATGATCATGAGTAGCTAACCTGAGGAATTTCCAAGGGGATTAATCTAGTGATGAATCCAAGTGTTTGATCATTAATTTTTTTTCTTATTTACTTAGAGTTAGGCTAAGGGGGATCTTAGTGGGAAAGGTGCCTTTGTGTCTCCACTTTCCACCCGAGGCTTAGCTTTCACTTATGTCACATTCTCCCTCGATCGAGGAGGTGGATGTACGGTACCTCAGCGATCATTGAGTGGACTATATATTCATAACCATAGGAATAAGGGGATGATCATTCATATGATGGATCATGTTCATTAAGTAAATTAGAAACTAATAATGAGACGATGAAGGTTCTCTCTGGATAATCTCCTGGGAAGATCTCCTTTCTGTCTAACATCATTTTGTTTGCATTCATTGTGTTTGCATTGCATCGACATATTTACTTTTAGTATTTAATTTTCATTTCTAAAATATCATTTTAATTTATTTTATTTCATGTATATATAAATTTAATTATAAGTAGTGAGTTCTTGACCACAGATGGATCCTCAAGAGATCGACCTAGGTCAACCATTGTGTTACAATTAGTATAAAATATTTTTGAGAGCATGCACAACAACGCTTCATCAAATTGGCACCGTTTCGGGGAAGGCACAACACTTTCACACCATTTTTCATAAAAAAACAAAAAAAATCATAAATTTCAAAAACTAAAAAAAATTTGTTTGTTCATGATGAATGTCAACTCAAATTTTTATGCATGGACTAATGAATCTCAGGTGCCTGAAAACGATTTAAAATATCTTGATGATAACTATAAAATGATTAGTAGTGTATTGGAAAAATTTGAGATTCAAATAGAGTTGATTTCTGAATACGTACATTCTTGTCAAGAGAAACCCAAACCTGAACTTGAACCAAAACCTGTGGTGGAAGATATTTCACCAATCATTTTTTATGTCAAAGAACCTGAGGAGGGTGAGAAAGAGCTTCTAAAGAAGTTAATAATATCATCCCGTACTCAACCATTTCTTGAGGAGGTCCTTGATGTAAACATTACATCTGATGCACTTATGAGAGATCTACATTTTTTGAAAGAATCCTGGAATCACTTTGTTGAAGATAACCTGAAACTTGATCTTCCCATGCTTGATAATGAAAAATCAGTACCTTTTGACCTCTCTCTTGTACTGGAATAAAATGAAGAAAATGCACCTGCTGAGATGGAGTTTCCAATGGTCTTTCGAGAAGAGATCAATTTCCAAGTTTCCTTACTTGAAAGGGAAGATTTCTTAATTTATTCATCTTGTTTTAATATTATTCAAAATGTATTGTTTTCTAACTTCTCATTTCCGGAAATTATTGATACATTAAAAATGGAGCAGGCCTTGGATGAAAAAGAAGAGTCCAATGAAGTGGTTGTGATCGAGGAAGAAGAGTTAGAGAAGCTGGTGGTGGTGCAGCTACCTCTTCTAAAACAACTTTCAAACCATATGGAGCCGGACACCACAAAAGCTCACAGGGAGCACCTCTATTTTCTTTTCCCTTCCACTCTGAATCTTAAATTCTTTCTGTATTCTTTCTTGGGGTTGGGAAATTTCTTATCTTATTTGGGGTTCTCAATTATTTATGTTTACTGATGGACACTGGAAAAATTCACATGTGGTGGTTTATCTCAAAGAAACCACATCCACCTTCTGATTGGGGATAATCCACTACAACTGCCTGACTAGGGGTAGTAAAAACCTAGCACCTGCTTGGGGGGGGGGGTCAAAACACACATTATCTTTTCTTTTTCTATCCCCTTCCTATTTCTTATTTATTTATTTATTTTCTTATGTATTGTTCTTTCTTGTATTTTTAAAGTGGTAGCAGCTAGGAGCTTAACTCAAGGTTGCCACTGAAAAATAAATTAGGTTGTGTCATTCATTTTCATTATTTTATTTAATTCCCAATATAAATTATGTGTGAAATATTTCTTGATCTTATTTGAGTTAAAATGAGGGTAGTTAATGGAAAAAGTGTGGGGGAGGTATTTCAACATGTTTTAAGAATTTTGAGTGTGCTTCTATTTTGTTTTTTTTTCATTTTTTTGATGTGTTTTTATGAATATTTAATTGAATTGAATACTTTGGAAAATTCAAACCATCTTGGTATTTTTCGCACATTTCTTGATTTGAGTATTTGATATTTTAAATGATTACTGAATGGATTTTTTTTATTTTTGTTCTTTTTATTTGAAGAAGTTTAATTGATTTTGAAACTCATGTGCATTAGTGCTGTCCAAATTGAAAATCTTGCCCAACCCGGGAGGTTTCTAAACCTGTTTTATATCTTCTTATATTTCTATTTTTCTTGAGAGTCTTGAGACATGTTGTGTGATATAGAACTTGCAATTTTTCTCTTTTTAAAAGCTGTTAGAGTTCATGGAATGTGTCAAGTATGATTGAGGCGTCACATTGAAAGCCCCTTTTTGCATTGAACTCTAATTTTGGCCTACCTTTTCATCTGACCTTCTTTAAGCCCCTAGTAGCCATGAAATACCTTATTAGGCAGCCACATTACAAGTCATATAACCCTTTCCAACCTGATCTAGAAGTTAAATGAATGATTATTGTTGAACTCAAGTTTGGGGGAGGGAGAAGATGGGCAGTATTTTGCTTTCCAAAAGATTATTTTTGAGATGAATTAAAAGCTTTTCCATATTTATTGCTGATTTGGTGGAAGAAATGCCATGATGGAAAGATATATGCATAGCCCAAAATATCATTACAAATATGGTCTTGGTGTTCACCAATATTTGAAGATCAAAAGCTGCCTCTCTTTTCCTCAAAAACATGATTCTGAAGAGAAATCCAGATCTACATTCAAGCTGAAAAAATGATACAATTGGGGAAAAGAGGGATGAAATTCATTGATTCTGAAATTATAAGTGTGAAATTCCAAAAATAATAGGTTTATATAGGTGATTAATTTTTGAGCTGATTGAGGAGCACACTATTCTTTAGAAAAACTGTTTTCATGCATTTACTTCACTTTAGAGCTTAACTCTCCCCATTCTACCTCAGATGTTTTTACATTTTAAACCTGCCAACCCTTAGCCTCAGAGAAACCCATGAAAAAGACCTCATTACTGATACATTTTCTACTATGTGAAGTGGATATATTTTTAGTATAGAAAGCCTATGGATATCACACATGTTTTGAGAATGAGAAAAACATCACATTAAATATCCTTGAGTGAAGAGAGAAATATTTTTCCAGGGAGGTAGGTACGACATGTGTATGAGTATTAACATGAGATTGAATGAATTAGTATTATTTTTGATGAGTTATGAAATTTTTATCCATGTATGAGGCATGATATTTTCTCTGATATGATAATTGATCTATGTTGTCATTTATGCCTTGAGAAGTTTGTTTTGACCATGGTATAAGATGATTGCCAAGGAGTGCATTGTTTAAGTGTGGGGGAATTGATAGAATAAATATTTTCAATTATATTATTCTTAATTTCAATGTTTTTAATCCCACCAATGTGTTATTTTAAGGGAAATTGTCATGTTTTATAGTTTTAGGAGTATTTTTGAGCTTAATTGAAAAAATGGCTTATTTTGGATTTAAACAGTTTTGATTTATTATAATGTTTCGAACATAACTTTTTATAAACTAATATAAATTGAAAAATTATTCTTTTATAGGTTTCTATATTTCATGATATTCATTTTATCCTTCTGGACCCAAAGCTCAAACAATCATTTGGAAGCTCAAATCTAGCTCACAAACCAGGCCTCAAAAACTGTGTATAGAACTGGAGAATTTTATTGTTGGGACCATATGTTATAAATGTACGAACCATTGGAGTTGAATGTTTACATGGAGCTAGAATAAATATGGAGTAAGAGGTTTCATTAATATGGACGTGCATTATTCTTTCATTATCAAGGTCATCAATACATTGGAACCCGGTGCATTGGAAGACAAAGAGTCTGTTTGGCAGAATTGAATATTCGGAGTATGTTGGCTATATCTATCTCCCCACGTGCCCAATAATTCTAAAAGTTTGTGGGTCGATAGAGGAGGAATATAATAACAACATTCAAGAAGGAACTAGTTCCCAATTATTTCATTAAGGAGGCCATACCAGCACATACTTTCTGAGGAATAATTTTGGAGCCAAATTTTCACACCCTCTCCCTATAAAAGAGTGTTTCTTTTCCATTCCAAAGGGTTGGAAACTTTAGAATATCCTTTGTTGGAAATTTTATTTAGTTTAGAATTTTGTTTTATTTTATTTTCATTCTGTTATTGCATTACATATTTTTATTTAAGTGTTATTCTTTCTCTCCATTTCATCCCCTCTTTTATTTTCTCCCCCTGTTTTCATTCCACTGTGAACTCTTATTCTCAAGATCATGAGTAACTAACCTGAGGAATTTCCTAGGGAGTAATCCAGTGATGAACCCAAGTCTTTGATCATTAATGTTTTATTTTTTTCTTCTTTACTTAGAGTTAAGCTAAGGGGGATCTTATTTGGCAAGGTGCCTTTGTGTCTCCACTTGCAACCCGAGGCTTAACTGTCACTTCTGTCACATTCTCCCTCAATCGAGGAGGTAGATGTATGGTACCTCGACAACCGTTGAGTGGACTGTATATTAATAACCATAGGAAGAAGGGTATTTTCATGCATACGATGGATCATGTACATTAAGTAAATTAGAAACTAATAATGAGACGATGAAGGTTTACTCTGGATAATCTTTTGGGAGGATCTCTTTTCTGTCTAACATCATTCTGTTTGCATTCATTGTGTTTGCATTGCATCTACATATTTACTTTTAGTATTTCATTATCATTTCTAAAATATATTTTTTATTTATTTTATTTTATGTATATATAAATTTAATTATAATTAGTGAGTTCTTGACCGCAAATGGATCCTCAAGAGATCGACCTAGGTCAGCCATTGTGCTGCACTTAGTATAAATATTTTTGAGAGCGTGCATGGAAAAGCTTCATCAACTAATATCTATTGATCATTATCATTCTTGAGGTAAATTGTGTGATCAAATCTACCTCACTAAAAACCAAGCTTTCTTAGGCATTGGTCCAACCTTAAATACGAGGTCCTTAGTGATTTCTTTATCTTATACAAAAAATTCTTTAACTGGAACAACTTTCTCTCACTTTGATCCATAATAAACCCATTCAGTTTCTCAATGTATACCCCCCTTAACAAATCGATTGAGGAACATAGATTTAACATCCATTTAGTATAATTTTAACAACATTTTCACTGAAATAGCTAAAAAATCAAATTGTTTCCAATTGGGCTATGGGAGAGTTAATTTATCATAAATATAAATTAATTTGATCTAAGAGTTACCCTTTAACATTATCCATTATTTATTTTGAGCCACTTTTCTATAGTCAATTATTTCATTACTGAACACCCACTTGGTTATGATAAAATTTGTATCCTCCATCCTTGGAACAATTTTCCATGTCACATTGTTCTTATTCGGATCAAGTGCCTCATGCATAGATTTGATCTAATTATAAAACTTTTAATGCCTCTCAAAATGATTTAGGCTCTACTTGGGAAAAAATGAGGTTCATTTAGAGTCTTAATCCTTTGAGTTTTCACAAAAACTATCTGATCACTAATGAAATTTTATCCATTGATTTCATCCTTACTTGTATTTATCAAAATTGATAATCCATCTTCATTTTCCTCACCATAAATATCTTATTTTGAGTCAACCTCATCCCCATTTCTCCCCCATATAGTACACAATTCAACATTAATTTCCTCTGATGTTTCATCCTTATTTTAATTGTTAACAATCACCCCATTATAATTAGTAAAAAATATCTATTAATTTTATCTTGTCATCGTAAAAACTATTAAACCCCCCATTATGTACGGTGTCTTGGCTAAGGACTTGATGGAATGATTATGTTGTCCATCATTATGAATTCCCTCATTATGAAACTAGTAATTGATATTACATGTGATTATTCGACTTGTAGAATATTCATGGTTATGTTTTATTATGGAATTATTTATTTATCTTTTATTCATTCCATATCATGATCAAGTTTATATTTTAATGGCATGTATAATTTTATTTATTCACCATACCTTTTTTACTTATGCTTTTCCTGTATTACTTACCCTTACTGAGCATCTGAGATCACCCATTTATTATTTTTCATTTTTCCCTAGGATGCGAAGATTTATATCACAAATTAATTGCATGGATAATATATAATTTCATTGATGTTTCCAATATAGTAACTATGAAGTAATTCATTTAAAGTTATAATGAAACTATTATGAATGTATGTATATTTCCAATTCTCATAAATGATTCATTTCTTTAGGGTATGAATTCCTTCTTTATATCCCAATGTAATAAAATAAGGAACTCGCTCTGCGTAACTAGGGTTTGAGTCTTTATGGTTTGTATCATAGTATTTTTAGTGAAATGCTTGGAAACTAGATTTATAAAACATATATTGGGGAACAAAACCCTAAGATATACTTTGAAGATAAGAATACAAGAACATCCTAGAATTTTTGTGAGGTATATATTATATGAATCTTCCTAGAAAATACATCACTTTATGGAAACAATAAATTGATGTGGTTCTGGAACATATGTACCAAGGAGTAACAACCTCGACAATGTGTTTTGGGCCTGACTTGGAGTAGCCCGGTATACAATAATTGGTCTTACTGCACACCTGGTTTGACACTCCTGAGGTATATTCTTAGGATAATTCACATTTTCTTTAAAAACCATTATGAAGGACTTAATTGTAAATATGTCCCCAAAGAAACCATGAATATTATTATGAAAGTATACATTCATAGGATTTCAATTTCTGTTAAGTATTTTACTAGTTTGACCTTATAAATTATGATTCATAACCTAATTTAGTGTATATCATTATTTAGAAATAGAACCTAGTGGAACTAATGGAGAACACATGAACACGCATATAACATGTAGGTATTTCCCTCCTATGAAAGATAATTATGTTGGTTTTGGAGCTGAAACTAGTGTTTAGAAACTTATAACTATACTAGGATAGCTGACTCAAGTTATGAATAATAACCTTACCTGTATGGAGAATCCGGGACCACAATGTGGAGGAGCAATGTTAGAGCTCTTTATGCGACAAAAACCTCTGTCATTTAGTGGGACTACAAACTCATTTGTATTTTAGTAGTGGATAAGTTCATTAGAAAAGATATTTCTCACTTTGGGAAGTAATGAATGTGATAAGGTTATCATGGAAGTTTAGTGTCTATCAGGAAATGTGGATCAATGGTGGTCTCTAATCCAAAAAAAAGAGGAATAAGAGATTAAAAATACGGAATGGAGGGATTTTATTGAACTTTTCCTAGAAAAATATTTTCCTTGCGAACAACGAGAGGATATGGAAAGGAAATTCTTGAATCTGAGGAAAAAGGAGGATAAGAATGTTTTCAAGTACGAATCCAACTTTATAAGGTTATCAAGGCATTCAATGGAATCCATAAATAATCCAAGGATAAATATTGATCAAATTTTTTATGGTTTAATACAATTCCTCTAAAGGGAAATAGTCTCCCAAAAATTCTTATCATACAAAGATATAGTCTCATGTGCTATCAAGATAGAAAAACAATTATCTAATTCAAATGAATTCAAAGTAAATAAAAATAATAATATGGATTCTAAAAACTTTGAAAAGGGGAATAATTAAAAGGGGAATAAGGGAAGATTTGATTTTACATCCTTTGATAATTTAGGGAAGAAATACCCCGATAATTTCTTGAATGGTATGGGTGATTGTTAAAAGTGTGGATAAAAAGTCCACAAAGCCCATTATTATAAGGTAAAGAAATAACCTACCAATGTTCAATTCTACAGTTACAAAGATATGGTAAATTATGCAATTGATTGTCATAGGAATCAAAGAAACATTAACCAAAGAAGGCCAAGGGATCAAGGCCAAGTTTATGTGGTCACAACTACTGAGGTTGAAGTTCCTAATGATGTGAAAAAAGGTATTGCAATAATTTCTGAAAACTTAGCCAATGATTTGTTTGATTCAGGGTCAACACATTATTTTTTATATTCCCAGTTTCCCAAGAAAATTAGACATTTCCAATTTGATTTAAGAAATGATTTTTCAGTCAAAACTTCTAAGGTAAGTATCATTGCAATAAAGACGTGTAAATCAGTCCCATTTATAACACTATAACATGCTTTAGTTGATGAAAATATCATCATACCCATGATTGATTTTTATTTAATACTCAGTATGGATGGGATTTCAAATTATGATGTGAAAATATATTACAGGAAGAAGGAAGTAACAATTTTTGAGAATGATGTAGAATCCCTTATCTTTAAAGAAGAGACCTATCCATATGATTCTTATCTAAATCCACCCCCAATAGATCTATTGAATTCAATTCTTGGCGATGATGAGAATAAAATATCTATGGGTGAGAAAATAAATCTTCAAATTGTGGATATACCTATTGTGCAATAATACATTGATGTGTTTCTAGAGGATTTACATAGTCAACCTTCAAATAGGGGAATTGAGTTTTCTATTGATTTAATTACTGGTTCAAGGCCTATATCAAATACTCATTGTAGAATGGACATAGTGGAATTAGTGGAGATGAAGAAAAAACTAGAGGAGTTGAGTAGTAAGAGGTTTATTCTCCCTAGTGTTTCTCCATGAGGAGATCATGTTCTTTTTTATAAGAAGAAATATAAACCTGTGAGACTATGCATTGACTACAGGGAGATCAATTCTATTACAATAAAGAACAAGTATCTTCTTCCTTAGATTGATGATTTATTTTATCAACTTCATGGAGACAAATATTTTTCAAAGATTGAAGTTTGATTTGGATATCATCATTTGTGTGTGAGGAAGGAAGATATTCCATATACAGTATTTTGAACTAGGTATAGGAATTATGAGTTTACAGTAATTCCTTTTGCACTAACTAATTCACCCTTTGTTTTCATGGATCTAATAAATATAGTTTTCGAGGAATATCTTGATGAATTTTTTGTGGTATTTATTGATGACATCTTGGTATACTTTATAATCTATAAAGATAATTAGAATCGCTTATGCATTGTTCTGAAGAATATTATAAGGAATGAGTTATATGGGAACTTTAGAAAGTGTGAATTCTAGCTTTAAACTGTTTCTTTTCTTGGTCATATTTTCTCTAAGGATGGAATCTTAGTTGATACCATAAAGAAAAAGGTAGTTCAGGAATTTCCTACACTAATAAACATAATAGAAGGATATAGTTTTACTGGTATAGTAGGTTATTATTGATGTTTCATTCAAAAGTTCACCCGGATAACTAACTCTTTAACCAAGATTACTCATAAAGGGGTTAATTTTATATGGAAAAAAGAATGTGAAGAACATTTAGAAGAATTTAGGAATAGGTTAGTGAATGATCCAATATTTACTCTAACATTGGGAAATGGTGGATTTTGGATTTATAGTGATGCATCAAAGAAATGACTAGGATATATCCTTATACAGAATGATATAGTTATTTCTTATGCATCAATATTATTAAAAACTCATGAACAGAACTATCTGACTCATGATATTGAGTTAGCAGCTGTAATATTTTCTCTGAAGATATGGAGACACTATCTATATGGTGAAATACATGAGATATATATGGATCAAAAAAGTTTGAAATATATCTTCTCATATAAAAAATCAACATGAGGCAAATGAGATGGCTCTAACTACTCAAGGATTATGATTGTTAAATAAACTATCACCCAGGGAAGGAAAATAAGGTAGTTTATGCATTAATCAGGAAGGATCATGGAGTTATTAAAAAAATTAGGATTGAAAGGGATCCTATGTACATGGATATAGAAAAGATGGATATAAGGATTATCAAGGAAGGTGAAACATAATTACTTTTTAAACTAGTTACCCAACCATATTTATTACAAATGATTAAAAGTTATCATCCTGATGATGAGAATCTTCAAATGAAAAGTAACTTTGTGAATGATGGGAAGTTGGATTAAATCATGTATGAAGATGGAATTATGATATTTGGGAAGAGGTTATGTGTTCCCTCTATACCTGTGCTAAAAATAGATTTATTGGATAATGAACATAGTTTGAATTTCTCTACACACCCTGGTAACACTATGATGGATAGAGATCTGAAGGAACATTTCTGGTGGGATAATATGAAGTAGGAAATTATTCATTATGAATCAAGATGTTTAGTTTTACAATAGGTGAAGGCTGAAAGACAACATTCTAGATATTCCATGAAACCCCTTTCTATTCCTAAATTGAAATTGGATGACATTGCTATGTATTATGCCACTGGATTACCAAAAACCCCAATAAAGAATGATGAAATATGGGTGATTATTGATCAACATAGAAAATCTTCACATTTCCTCAGTACAGTAGAGAATTTTACACTGGATCGCCTTGAACGGATCTATATTGATGTAGTTTTAAGATTTCATGGATCACCTCTCTTAATTGTCTTTGATCATGAACCACAATTTAAATCAAAATTCTATAAAAGCCTCTATAAATATTTGAATACTAAGCTTCATTTGAGTACTTATTTTCACCCTTAAACTGATGGGCAGTCAAAAAGGACGATCCACACATTAGAATATATGTTGATATCATGATGACTTGATTTTCAAGGTATGTGGGATCATTATCTTCCTTTGGTAGAGTTTTAATACAAAAATAGTTTACATTATCTTATTCAAATGGCACCATATGAAGCATTTTATAGAAATAGATGTCATACACCAATATATTAGGATGAAGTTGGTGAAAGGAATCTTGTAGGACCAGAGATTGGGGAGGAAACAACAGCGAGGGTAAAGACTATTCAACCCCATATCAAAGCAGCTCAAAACAAGAGAATGATCTATACTAATAATTGAAGTAAGTATTTGGAGTTTCAAGAGGGAGATCAAATTTTCTTGAATGTATCTCCATGGAAGGGTGTTATAATATTTGGGAAGAAAGGGAAACTGAGCCCCAGGTATATTGGTCCTTTTCAAATTCTAGAGAGAGTTGGAGCTGTGGATTTTTATTTAGTGATTCCCCCTAGCCTTTCTAAAGTACACAATGTGTTCCACATCTCATTATTGAAAAATTACATGCCACACCCAACACATGTACTCACATATGAAGTTATCGAATTAGAACCTGACTCATCTTACTGTGAATAGCCTATATAGGTTATGGACACTAAAGAAAATGTGTTGATGAATCAGATGAATCATATGGAAAAGTTAATTTTGAAAAATAAATAAATTTAAGAAGCAATGCGGGATCCTAAGGATCTTATGATTAAGAACTACCCAAATATTATTTTGAGATTACATTTTGGAAATTTCGAGGAAGAATTTTTTTATAGGAGGAGAGAATGTAATGAACCAAAATTCTATCATTGAAATTTCCACTTTTTTGTTTATTTGATATAGTATTAATCATATAAAACCTAATAAAAGAAATAAGAGGTATTTCTTGATGTTAAGGAACCTATACTGATAAAATAGTAACATTCCCTTAAGAATATTAATATGATCCTTATGAAAAGTAAATCATTTTAATGAATAGTAACCTCACCCATGAAAGTATAAATAATTTGTTTTCATATCATAAGTGAATGTATGATATAATTATATCATAATAAAAGTAAGTGAATATTTTAAAAATTAAGATTAATTGTTGGTATTTTTATAGGTCATAAATATTTAATTAAAATTTTATAATTGATAAAATTATTAGAAAGAAAATTTATTTTCATAAAATTGACTCATAAATAATTTTTTTTCTTTCATACAATTTTATGATAATTTTATGAGACCTTGTTTAATTTTTGAAAGTGTTATAAAATCAGTTTTAAACTTAAATATGTATTTTTCAAGTAAATAATTATTTTATTTAAAAATTTAATTTCACATATTTAAAAAATTATTTTAATAAAAATTATTTCATTTTGAATTCTACCTGTAAGAAAATGGTTAGGGTGAAGTTTTCATATTTTTCTGAAATACGTGGATTTTTAGTGAATAGTAAAGTACAATAATTTACCGTATAAAAGTATTATAAGCTTAATACACCATTAATTTAGTCATGGAAGACATAATTTCTATTAGCTTGAACTCATATGTAGTTATTAATATATTTATTCACAATAATTAATATTATTTGTTGTCTTGAGCAAAACAATAAAATAACGAATAGAATAATGAGAAATCACCCCTCTTCTCCACTATAAAAACCACCCCTCACCCCCTCTTCTCTTCACTCCGATAATCCTTGAATCTTTTAAAAGTTATGACCAAATACTATTCCCTAGTATCTCCCCACATACAAGAGCTCTTAGTCTTCCTAAAATACCAAAACCACTTCCTTTAAAGAGGTTAATTCAATAGGTAAATCCTCTTCCTAGTTCATTTAATTTAATTTCAAATTATTTTATTTTATTATTATCTCCACAACTCATCTGTCCAAATGATCATGATAACTCCATTATCACATATATACAAGAATTATATAATTTTAATTTATGATCCATCATTAATCTCCTTACTCTCTCTATTTTATTTTAAAATATGAAATCATCGTCCGGGAGGTGCCGGTTTACAACCTTCATGGACGATGAAATTTAGTTCTTAAATTTATCCTTCAAGGCCACTCATGATACTATTATTATGGTTTAAATAGATTATAAAATATTTATTATATCTTATTTAAGGTTTTATAACAATTATATATATATGATATTAAATAACATAACAAAAATAGTTCACTGTGACTGAAAACCCGCTAAAAATAAATAAAACAATTATCATTAACATGTTATCTAGAGATAGATCCTCATATATGGTAAAAATGATAAATAATACCAATTAAACTTCTGTTTTTTTATTTATAAAATTTAATTAAAATTATCTAGAATTATTTTCATTTTTACATGAACTTCATTACTCATATACAAGTATACCAATCATGAAAACAGAGGAAACAAATGCTCCTAAGTAACAAAATTATATCTTATAACACATCAAAAGGTAATAAATGAACTCAATAAAATTATAATAAATAAAATACATGTATAGGAGGTTATGAATTAATTAAAGGATTTAACTTGATTATCCAGGATTATAAGGTCAAGTGTATAACACATTTGGATATAAGGTATGGGTTTTCTACCTGAACCTCTAATTTCTTTCAGGTTACTATTTTTCTCACAACACCCAAATGAAATACATAATTATTCTTATTTAATCCTCATAAATTATGTTTTAATGCTTTATATATATCTACCAATCATAATCCTTATTTTTTATGAGGATTTAAATGTTTTAAAATTATCTTTCTTAAATTACTCTCGATAAACAAGCCCGATTCAAGGGAACTTCTAGAATTATGACCTATTTTCAAGTGAACTATATAATATATTTCAACCCACCATTATTTTTATAAATTCGAAAACAAATTTATGAAAAAATTATATTAGATCAATTTTGGTTTTATACAAATATTTTTCCAAAAAAAACTCTTCTTTGAAAAGTAAGAGAGTATTTCTCTCATGTATTACTTGATGATTTTATAAGAGTATTTCCATATATTTCCACACTCTTTTTGATTCATATTTTTATTTGGGATAAATATTTTATGACACAATATAAAATATTTTATTGAATTGTTTATGATTAGTTTTACTATGGATGTTCTATCTCGATATCATTCACCATATTACTCTGAATGGTAAGTGTTTATGTTTACTGATTGGGGAAAGTAATTTACATTTCATATGGTAGTTTCAATATGAATATACATGTTGATTATGTTTCTCCCCTTTCATATGATGGATTAATTATACTTATTAAGTGATGTTTGGGGCCCGATATAGCCCTTCGATGCATCAATAGGACTCATGAGACAAACTAACTAGGGTTTTTACCCATTAAGTATGGTGTCTTTGTTGAGGCCTTAATGGTATGATTACGATGCCTGGAATTATGAATAACCTCATTATAAAACTAGTAATTGATAGTATATGTAATTATTCAACTCATAGGGTATCCATGGTTATGTTTTATTATGGAATTATTTATTCATATTTTATTCCTATCATATTATGCTCAACTTTATGTTTTAATGGCATGTGTACTTTTATTTATTCACCATGCCTTATTAATTATGCTTCTATTGTATTACTTAACCTTAATAAGCATCTAATATCTCCCCTTTATAATGTTTTATTTTCACCAGGATGTGAATATGTATATTATGAATAATTTATGAGGATAATCTAGAAGTTTATTGGTGTTTCCAATATAGTTACTATGTTGTACTTAATTTCAAGTTGTAATGAAACTATTATGGATGTATATGGTATTCCAATGCTACTAAATGATTTTTTCCTTCATGACATGACTTCCTTGTTATATTGCAATGTAATAAAGTAAGATACTGGCTCTGGGTAACTAGGTTCTGGGTCTTTACACTAATGTAATGATTTTCATTAATAAAATAAATTTTTATTTGTTTCTATATGTGTTGTATATATATAACACTGTATAATTTAATATAATACACATTTATATCAAGAAAAAATATCATTTATAAACTCTAGGATGTTACACCTACTTAATTCCTTATGACTTTAAATCATAATAGACTTTTCCAGGCAATTAGTAATAATGATATATGGATTTAAAGAAATCATATTCTAAGTAATGATTATAAACTCTAGGCTATTACACCTACTTAATTCCTTACGAATTTAAATCATAATAGACTTTTACGGGCTATTAGTAATAAGGATATTTGGATTTAAAGAAATCATATTCTAAGTAATGATATTCATGAATATATATTCATAATTTGAAAATAGAGTCATATTTTCACTCAGGGATAAGGTACACTAACCCCATTGTCACTTGAAAACATTATCGTGGAACCTATTATTTGAATGTATTCAGAGGTCATTATCAACATGTCCATTCTATCCCAGCATTTACTGATTTAAATGTCTTAATGTAAGATTATTATATTCCATAAAATAATTATTCAAGTGATTTAAAATACCCTTAATGATATTAATTTTTATAATATACCCACTTTTAAATAAATATTACGAAATCCAGTGTTTGTGCACCCCTCCATATATGAGTATTCATCTAAAATGAAGAAAAAGACACCATGAGTCAAGACACTCCTCTTGGAGGTAACACCAGAATGACATTTATCTTGATTAATATCACTCCAAGATATATAGTAACACCACCAAAGACTTTATGATGTATTTACTTTTAAATAAATTTAATCTCTATGATAGTTTGCGATACACGCAACCCCGAGTTTAAAAGAACCGTAACATAGTATATCATTATAAACAAAACCTTATATTGGAAGGTTTGAATATTACTAACTAAATTATGAAAATTATATTATTTAAAAATTTATAAAACAAATACAATGGATATATATTATTATAAATAAAACAACAACCATTTTAAATAAAAAGAAATGTTTTTTGAAAAAAAATAATTTTTAAGTCTTTCTTGTTTTACTTTGTGCACATAATATAAAATTAATTTTTACCAATTTTATAAAATTTAATTAATTTTTTAAATAATAATCTCAAATTTATGTTAGATTTATATTTTTGTGAATTTTCAAAAAAATATTAATTTTTTGATTAATAGAGAAAAATACTTGTTTTTATTGAAAATTGACTTTTCATTTAAATCATTTACAGGTTAAATTTTGATTGAAAATTATTTTAAAAGTAAATTTGTTAAATTATATTATAATAAATACAATTTAGTTTGGTGTAATAAATTTCATATTGAATTTTGATATTAAATCTTTTTGTACTTATGAGAATTTTCTCTTTGGAAAACCGTTTTTTCATCCAGACTGAAGGTTTAATTTTAAATTAAATTCTATAAATAATATGAGTTGAATTTAGTAAAATGGATTCTATATTTTTAATTTAATAATTAATTTTATCTAATAAATCAAACTTAATTTTTTACGATAATGAATAGTGAAAAAAAGTAATAATTACCACATTTAAGGTGAAACTTGATTTACTGAGGGTTAAACTTTAATATAAGGGTTAAAAAGATTTAAAACATTTCCAATTCATAATATATGTCTATATTGAGACCTTAAACCATGCAAAGTTATATAATTCACCATTTTGGAGCCTTTTTTCTTATAAAAAACATGGGTGTAATTCATTCTTTTCAAAAATTCCAATTGTGTCTTCTCCCCCACTTATAAAAGCACACCCCTCTCCTCCCCTATTAACACTTATAAATAAATTTGAATTATTAATAACATCCCAAATAACTTTCTTACTTATCTCCCAAAATACTAGATTCCTTGGTTTAATTAGAAAGACAACCTATGAAATCTTTTAGTGAAAACCTAAAGAGGTCATCCAAAGAAGAAATAAAATTCTTAAACAAGAATTTTTATTTTATTTCTTCTTAAACCACCTTACAATATTATTAAATCATAATAATATAATAAAAAATATTTTTAATATAATATTATTTTATTTTTTTAATTTAATAACATGTATCCAACTCATATTAAATTAAATGGTAAATAAAATTTTTGATCGTGTGTATGGAGGACTACCGCCTCACGAACTGATGTAATTAGTTTTTTATCACCGCCTATCATGATTGTATATAATGATGGAGTTAATGTATACATATAACATTCATCATATAATTATACTTTATTCTATACAATATCACATATACCTTCTTACTTTCTATTACTTTTAAAATTTGATAACATCGTTTGTGTGTACGGTGGGCTACCACCTCATGAAGAAATGTGATTCGTATTCACATAAAATTTATATGGAAGTTATTAAGTATAAATTTAATGAATATATCTGATATATATGAAATTATATAAATTTTTTAAAATTAAAATGTCTTACAATTCCTTACCCTCTCCCCGGTTAAGGGAGTGATATTGTTGCTCGTGCATACGTATGACCAACCGTCTCCACGAAGAGATGTGATTCATTTTCTATGTCAAATTTTAAAAAATAGTTATAAAGATGTATCTAATGAAAAAATATTCAAAAAAATAATATAATTCTATAGATTATGGAAATATATCCCATTTATAAGAATAAATACTTCCATGACGAAACACACATGAGAAAATAAGGAAATTAACACCTATAACAAAGAAAATAATGAAATATTATTTACTAATGGGTTTTAAAATGTTATAATAAGATTATATATGTTATTAAAATAATAATAATTATTTTTTATAAATTAATAACATTCTTAAAACCATTATATAAGAGGTTTATTCATTTTTAACTAAGTGAAAGTATGAGGTAAGGTATTTCGTCTCAATTTCCACTCCATTGGGAGTTATTTAAAATTATACACCTATTCAATTTTATGTGGTGTATATACAGACACTTTAATGTATTTAAAATTAATAAATGTTTATTCATGATTATTAATGTTTCAATTAAAGACTATTATTTTTAAATGGCTACAATTTAAAAGTTATCAAAGAGGTGAGAATCATTTTTACAATCTCACATTATTTTGGGATTGCTTTTACTTCCATTAAAATAATCTAAACATTTTTACTTCATAATATAAAATAATTTTCTTATCCATATTCTTTTTATCATGGATATTATTATTTATTGAACTATATATCTTTTCTATATATGTTATTTTTCTTTGAATGCTATCTGATCGGGTTGGAAAATTATTATTAATTATATTCCTTGATATATAAATTTTTTGATAAGGAATATTGTTAATTAATTAAATCAATCATTCAATATATGTGTAATGAGTAATACATGTATTTATGGGTGGGTCCCAGTTATAGATCCCCCCTCGATTCATCAACATGTCTCAAGAGACAAAATTAGTTGGCTAAATTAAGTGGGTTTTTACCCATAGTTTTAAACCATCGCGTGAAAGTCCTTGACAATATAGGTATCATGATACTTAAGGTAATGATGACCAATAATTAAGAATTTAATTCATTTATTATTCAGTTATTATTTTAATCTAGGAGATTTTTTCGTCGATTTTATCTATGGATGCATTTCATTCTCAGTTTATTGATTAAATGTCTTGTGTTTTCTGTAATATCCCAGACCTAGATGCCACTAAAATTTTCCTTGATACCATTTGGCCACATGGACTAAATCACATCTACCCAAATGCCAGAGGATTCCATCTAGTAGTGAGGGCCTGTGGTGTGTTTTTTGGGATACTATGCTCTCATCATTAGAGTGTATCACAATGAATATACAATAATAGATAAGTAGTATAAGTAGTAAATCAATTAGATAGATGATAAATGAAAAAGAAAGGAACATATAAATAATTCCATAAGTAATTTCATATACATATGATGATGATACTTCCATGTCTCTACAAAACAACTAAAATGAGTAAACATGGAAGGTTTACAATACATGTAAAAAATATGAATAAACAAAAAACTATCCCAGCTAGAATCACAAAGCCTTAGCTCAGTACTATTCTCACATAATAATAAGAAGAAATCAGAAATCTATAGTATGTAGATTTACCTTTTCCATAAATTTAGTCATATAATCTATCTGGGTACCCAACGACAGCCTGAACAGAATGTGAGATACAATCCTAGTAGGATATCACCCAAAGGTCTAATGTCATCGATTCGTGGAATAAATAATAACAATAGTGTGTAGTCAGAGATAAAATATGTAAAATAAGAGCTACATGTAAACAACTACTAAAGGTTTAGGTTCCCATTGACACCTATCCTCTACCACCTTCTTCACGCATAGCTGAAAAGTCTCTAAATAAACAATCAATCCTATATCAATTTATAATCAAGTTCATTTAATTTATAAGAATCGAGACCTGGTTCATAGTACAATATCCCCTATATAAATATGTGGTCAATAGATGCCTAAAAAGGAAATTAATAAGGTGTAGGTCACTGAAAAAATAAAATCTTGTGATTTGTCTTGTACGACACATCATATAAATCATTTCATTATTAATCAATTAAGAACCTAGTATCATCCTTGGCATTCCTTATTTGGAATTCAGGAATCGCTTCAGGAATAAAACGAAATAAGCACCTTACAATCCCATCCATTCTTTGTATCCTAGTATCCCCTATATAAATATGTGATCAACAGATTCCTAAAAAGGTCATTAATAAGGTGTAGGTCACCGACCAAATAAAATCTTGCGCTTTGGCTTATAATACCCATCGTATAAATAATTTCATTATTAAAAAATTAAGAACATGAGCCCATTATTAGCATTCCTTAATTGGAATTTAGGTATCTCTTTTGGCATAACATGAACCAAGCCCCTTACAATCCCATCCATGGTGATCCTCATCATAACCCAGGTATTTCTCTATGTGTGGTATAACATCATCACACATCGATTCTATCCTTGGTAGTCCATTAAGGGAGTCCAAGTGTCACCAATGGAGTATATGATCAAATTCACTCTAATTTCATCCTTGTTCATTCATATAAAGAGTCCAAGTATCACTAAAGTGTATAAGAGTAAATACTCTGAGTAATTCCTTCATAGTCCACTATGGAGTCCAAGTGTCACTCATGTTTAATAAAGGCAGTATCCAAATGAGTCCGTCCATGGAATTCGTATATGAACCCATGTGTCACCCAAGTCATATGTAATCATTCAAATAATATCATTTAACTATGCCAAGGTCATCATCAAGAACATTTCATTTAAACATAACCTCAGAAGGTGGCTCAAGGCATGGTCATAACTTATAAGGCTTACCATATTAATTATCTAACGTGGTAATTTATATATAAAAAGGAAAGTCAAGCTTAATCAAGAAAACACTTATCCATAACCTAGGTACATAGTCTTTTGTTTTCTTCATTTAATCAATTAAAATTAAAATTTACAATTTATCACTTAACATCTCATGGTAAGGGGTAAATGGTATACCAAAAAGTTATTCAAAATCCAATTCCACCGATGGTGATCCAAATAATTAAACAACACACCTAATGGTTGGTTTGAATTCAAGGTCATTAACCATTAATCATTATCAATAGTGTAATTAATTTCACAGGTCATGCATAACCATTTTAAATAGGTATTTAATTCCATTTCAAAGGCGTCAGTTCTATAATTGGGTCGATGGCACAACATCATATATATAAATCAGTTTTAATTTAAGGAAAAATCATGAGACCACCTATCGTAGGTATATGGAACCGACCGTAAAAACATTACATAATCATGAATTAAATGAATAATTCACATTGAAGATATTTTCAGGTTTAGAGTTTTATAGAATTAGGACATAACTATTATATCTCAATGATTACAAAGTAGACACATCTACTCAGTTTCTATTTTTTTCAGAAAATAAAAAATCTTGAACAAAAGAGTCATGTCTAGTTCCATGTTTTAGACAGCATGTAATTTCCTTGATCCCATCCTTGACCCTATTCCACTTTATGTCCTGTGAAAAACATTTCCAAAACTTGGGATAAGCATAAAAATCTTAGTAAGGGATATAAAAATACAGAAAGAAAACATTATTCCATGTAAACATAAGAATAAATGAAATCATACTTTACTCATAAAACATAAGCACTTTAACATACGTCATGAAATAATAATATTTATGAATAAATCATAGAAATCAAAAGACATAAAGGTAACTTAAGGCATTCATAACATTCTTACGTAGGGAGTAACCCTCATGGTTACGTTTAGAATACCCATAACAGTATATTCCCTAAATATCTTCAGATAAACCTTAGTGTTTAACTCCTTCACGTTACCCAATGCATTGGAGAGATATCTTGGGCTCACCTGCCCTTAGTTCATCATAGAACCACCCTAACTCATAAACAATTCCCAAGAACCATAACATAATCTTATCACATAAAACATGCATAAAGGAAACATAAAATTTCGAAATTTCAATCACAATATATCAATACAACACATTGATGTAATCAAAACATTATCAAAACCATTTTCAATACCAAAATAAAATAAAAGTAAAACATGGTATTTATTTTTCATTAAAAAAGTTATGGCTTGTAGAGGAAGCTGAAACTCAAATAATGGTCACGGCGGCAGAGAAGTCGTTGTCCCCGCATACATAAGACAAACAAAACATTCCTTTTGTCATTTAGTAAAACAATTCATGTAAAAATATTCCTTTTGAATGAAAAGAAAAGTAAAAATGGTTTTATACACCGTATAAAATAAATTCGAGTAGAAATCAAAAGATGCCTTAATGAAAGGAGATTGAGACGAAGTCCCGTATAAAGACGGTATCCTTATATTAAGGATAAATCAATTACATAATTATGTGTGAAAAATATTAATACACCCAATATAAGTGGATATTAAGTGTAAAAAAATAAGAGGTCATCCACACATATTCATAGTTTGACATAATCAAGAAGTAGAGGTTTAACCTAAAGAATTGAAATTGGGTTAAGAAGTTCCCTTACAGAAATTCGATAGCCTAACGACGCCACTTTAAAATTCAGAAAATGAGTTGATGAGAGATAAAAAGGGTATCTCATCACTTGGAAATAAAATTTATAGCAATAAGAATATATAAGAACATATCCCAACATTAAGAAGATGTAAATTAAAAGACCTAACAAAATGAAGTCTTTTAAAAAGAGGAGTGTGAAAGGTTCCCTTACCGATTTGGGTAACTTTCAAAACGTACACCCCATGAAAGAAGGACTATACAATTTTGATTTAAATACACATAAATGAAATTATATTACACAAATAGTAGAATAATGGGTAGTACATACACCACTCAAAGTAGATAGTGACAAATATAGCATGAATCTCATGGGAATAAAAAGTGAGATAAAAACCCCTTACCTCGTTGTAATAAATCGAGTCGTATGACCAAAAGAAAATAAACACAAAATGAATCTCAGAATACCATGAATATAAATATAATCATGATAATATATATCAAATGGAATTACACAATACACCACATGCAATAAATAAGTGACAAACAATGGAAATCTCGCGGAATTAAAAGTGAGATAAGAAATCTCCTTACCTCAAGTCCGACTTGTCTTGTTCGTTTCTTTATATTCCTGAATAATAAATTTTTTTCAATTTATAATTGATTAATTAATTTCTTTAAAGTTTATTATTCAATTAATATCACATATTATCATGTTATAATAATTAGTTAATTATGTGAGTTCATATCATACGTTTTGTCGATGTTCGGTACATGAGTCAACAATGAAGTTGTTTGAAGAGAATTATCCATGTAGTTATAAGTACATAATCTCTGGAATGGTATTAATGATTTAAATATCATATATATCCATTATATATGTATTTAATAATATTCCATAATGTTTGGAGATAAGAAATGAAATGTACCATGCATTGAGACGGTAGGCCGTACATACGCATGAACGCTACTTTCATTTTTTTGTCATATTGATGGACTTTAAAACTAAATTATACATAGATATATTATAATTACAGTATAATATATATGTTATATAGTTAACATAATTTCATGAATTACATTCTTTATAAATTCCATGTTTGTCATGAATGAGTCACATCACTTGAGGGGGCTGTTATCCGCACTTCCTCATATGAAATTATCGCATTTGCACAACATGCAAAACATAAAGGTATGTTTTAAATATAAAATACAGAAGCATAGATGGGACATAAATATAATATATATCATATATAAATATATTTCCATCATAATTTCCACCATGAGAGGTGTTAAATGAATACTGAACAATCATCATTTCGTGAGGCAGTAATTCGCCACCCATAGAAACAGTATGTTCTTTAACCATTAGACGGAGATGTGTGTAAGTTTAGGTATAATACTTATCATAACAACATCATAGTATATTGATAATAATTATGTTAATATAGGATAAAATAATAAGAAGATAGTGGCGAGTGAAGAAGGAAAATAAAAGAAAGAAACTTGAGAGAAGACATTACCTCTAAATCGGGTAACTCTTTTTGATTTAAGTCAAAGGATTCCTTGGAAAAACTTATCCCAAAAGTGAGGATTCTATAAGTGAGAGAGGGATTTGGAGAGATAATATGATCATATTTTGGATGATCCAAGTCCTTGAGTGGTGTGAGTAAGGGGGTAGAGGTGGGGGGCTTTTATAAGAGGGAGGAGGGTCACTTTTGGAAAGTCTTGAAATGTTACTTTATTAAAAAATGATTTCCAGATTTTAAAGGTCCCAAAATGATATATTTTGAGGATAAGGTGATAAGGGTTCGAAATACACCCATAAAATAGATTTTAGACAAGTTTAAGTCTTAGATTTTACCTTATCTTTTCATTTTATTTAAATCGTTCATTAATGAGGTAATCACTGCATCATCATGGTGTCATAAATAAATTTATTTATTTAATGTCTAAAAATTATAAAAAAATACCTTGATGTATGAAATCTTTTTATATTTACAATTAATATTTATATTCTAAGATATAATTTATTTAAACAAAATTAAAATTGTTTTACTTAGGATATACAAACCTTTGTTATATTTCTCTTCTTTTTAAAAATAATGTCATAAATGTCACTATCACAACCATGTGACTCCATGAGACCTCAAGTTTGGTAAAACGCTTCCCATGGTTGGAAATGACTCAAAAAAGAGTATTTTGACACATTTTGGGGTCATTTTATATTATTATGATATTATTTTATTACCTTTAACTACCAGATTACAAATTAATCACGACAATTAAAGATAATTACCATTGTTACTATTCATAATGTCCAAAAAAAGTCTTAATTACATAATTTGGACCTTATGATTCCAAATATGGAATCCATTTTACCAAATTCCAAATACTGAAATTTTATTAATTAATTTAAAAATAATTTCCGTTGTCAAAACCAAAGATGGGTTTTTAAGAAGTAAAATTTATCAAAAGATTGACATGTTTTTACATCCAATTGAAAAGTGAAATTACTTACAATGAACAAAATTGTATTAAGTAATAAAAAAATAATTAAATTACACTTTAAAACCAATTAAAATGACAATATAACTATATAATTAAATTAGATGAAAAAATAGTTTTGAAGTAAAATGCAGTATTTTTCACTATTCATTAAAAATGAACATTTGTTAGAAAAATATCAAAAATTTATCCAAATTAAATTTGATATTCCAAATTAAAGAATTGTGTAAATTTTACCAAATTAAAAACATATAATTTTCATTAATTAATTTTATAATTAATTCTCACTGTCAAAACAAATAGCATGTTTTTAAGAAACAATATCTATCAAAATATTGACACTTTTTTATGTCCAATTTCAAAGTGAAATTAAATCCAAAGACCACAATTGGATTAAATTTTAAAAAAATATTTTAACAACACTTTAAACCCAATTAAAAAGATAATATAACCATATAAATAAATTATATTAAAAGGAGGTTTTGAATTAAAATACATCATTTTTCACTATTCATAAAAAAATGAACTTTGTCAGAAAAATAACAAAAATTTACAAAAAGTAAAATTTGATGTCCCAATTCTAAAGAAGGATTTTATTTTGTCAAATATAACATATAAAATTGACAAAAAATAGTTTTAGAAAAGGGTTCTCCATCAAAAGGAGGTTAATCTACCTTTGAAAGAATATTAGAATATTTATACTTAAAATTGGATTCATTCGCATTTTAATCCTCTAACATTTATTGAATAAATGTAAAAATATTTAAAAAGCATATATAATAATTTTTTAGTTAGTTCTGTTCATTCCCTCCATTACAACGGGTAGTCGTTAACTTCCATTTAAAATAACATTATTATATTTTTAGTGTTCAACGTAAGATAAAGTAACTCGTTGTTGCGTATTGGGTATTCCATCGAACATAGAATCTTCTTTAAAGTAATATTAATATTTAATTCATGAATATATGAAAATGTCAAATTCTTTATTTACCTGGGATGTTACAGTAGGTCTGTAATGGAGTGCTCATCCAGTATCGACTCCTTATTCGACTCAGATCGGGAGAAAAATGAAGAATGGACAAAAAAACCTAAAAATAGGGCATATTAGATTCCACATAAATAGAACAACTGATACCAAGAAGAATGAAAAGAAACACAAAAGTAATGGTGATCCTATCTATATGGATCTGATGCTTTTGAAGTATATTGATTCTGAGATCAGATAAAGATTTGGTGAGAATCTTAGAATAGCCTTCAAAATGGATTCCAACTGGAGGGGAAAAGGATAGATGTTGGAGGAAAATAGAAAAGAAAGAGAGGTTTTAAACCTTTTAAGTCACTAAGGTAAATTTTTTAAATTCACCCAAATCACTAGGCCTCATGGTTTGGTCACACGGTTGGATAAACCATGCACCAATCGTGCGCCCTTCACTGTAAGAAGGGGAACCTCGTATGGTTTGTATGCATGGTTTGACTAACTATGTGTGATTTGTGTCTTATCCCACTTTAAAAAACTGTAGAGGGTTTCTCATGAGTTCTCAACTCAAATTTCATAGTTTTTCAAATCGTGTGGGATCCCCCTACTCCCTTCCCAACCTTTCACAGTTAGATATAACTGTACGAATTTCCCCACATGGTTTCTACTAACAATGAATCCTGTACTTTTCTACCAAAAAGATGGGTTCTAGGATCCAAACAAGGGCCAGACACCCCCAATACCCCCATAAAATCAAAGGGTAAAAACATTATGCCATAAATAATCATTTCAACTAAATATTGATGGTAATTAAAAAATGTACTTCAAGAATGAACTGAGTTCTTATAAACTTCCCCTTAAATTAATTCACCCCTGAATTTCGTTCTCAAGGGTAGTCAAGAAGATCTAGAGGATAGTTCTATCCACTAAGAACATAAATCAACCTAACTCTCCCATGTCTCATACTATAAATGATTGTGCTGCCATGACACCCACACTAGAGAAACTGACTGGTCTTAGAGAACCTTTGTGTTCCTATCAATGATACTAATAAAATAATCCTCAAAGGACACATTAACCTATAAATCAACCTCCTCGGGCTAAAAATAATGATATGGGTATGAATGATAATGGTGCATCTTAGATACATGGAATAATTCATTCATGGTTCGGTACCTCTGAGGTAACTACAACTGATAGGGTACAGGCTACACTCTCTCCAGAATCTCGAACAACCTGACATATCACAGTGAAAGATTACCCTATCTCCTTATCCCCTTGTGTCCCATCCTCAGTGAAATGCATAAAAAACCTGATCCCCATCCTTTAAATCTAGAGGCCTTATATGGGAATCAATGTAAGATTTATGTCAAGACTATGCAGTAGCCATCAGATTCCAAATCAACTGAACCCAATCAATACTCTCCTATATGAGATGAGGTCCCAACATAGCCACCTCTCCCACCTCTAACCAACATAGAGGTTATTAACAGGGGATACTTTACAAAGACTCATAAGGTCCCATTTATATAGTATATTGAAATATGTTTTTACAGGAAAATTTAACAATGGGTATGCGCCTCTCCCAAGAGCCCCCAAAATCTAGGACACATTCTCGTAGTATTTCCTCAAGCACTTATATCATGCACTCTGACTGGTCATTGTTCTGAGGGTGGTATGCTTTTTTCAGAAGCACCTATATACCTAATTCCCTCTGCAACCCTTTCTAGAACAATGAAGTAAACTAGGCATCCCTATTTAAAAATGATAGTATGAGTGACCCCATAAAGTTGTATTATCTCATGTATATACAACCTCCCATGATCATCTAAAAAATTGTATCCTTAATAGTTTGTAAATGAGAAACTATTATGAGTCTTTAAACAATCACCCAAATAGAATGATTGCCTCATGGTGACCTCAGTAACCCAGTCACAAAATACACTTCAATTTCATACCATTTACACTAAAGAATATATAGTTAATGTAAAATTATAGCTGGTCATTGGTGTTCTACCTTCACATGCTTATAGGCGAAAAAACTCTTGATAATACCAGAAACATGTCTTTTCATATATGGCCACCAGTATTGGTTATGGAAATCGTGATACATCTTAGTGATGTCAGGATTCACTACCCAAGTTGAAGCACGAAAGTCACTCATTAGCTCCTAATGCATGTCTACTAAAACCCATAAAAAACATTGTATAAAAAGTACTTCATCCTTACCTATGGTCTAACTATGAGGTGGTTCCTCACCTCTCGCACTATTTTATAGGACTAGGCCCTCTGAATTTGAAATTTTCCTCATCCTCACTCTATATATAAGGGCGGAGGTCACAACTATGGATAAAAAAATTATTCCCCTGACTATCCTTCACCTCCAAGTGCATCTCAAATAAAAATTATATAAGTATACACTAACTACTAGACTCCAGAATAGCATGTATATGAGTCCTTATGCTCAGTTCATCGGCCACTGCATTTCATGTACCAGGCGTATAGGCAAGAAAGAATTTTAAGGACTATAGGTATTCAACCCACCTTCGCTACCTCAGATTCAGATCACACTATATAAAAATATACTTGATTCTTTTGTGGTAAGTTAAGACCAAAAAACACTCTCCAAGTAATTAATGTCTCCCATGGTGTGATGCTTGAACAATTGTAGGTAATTTGAGATCATGAGTTAGGTAGTTCTTCTCATGTGGCCTCAACAAACATGACTTGTATGCTATGACTCTATCCACTATATTAGAACTACTCTAATCCCAGTACATGATGTGTCATGGTAGAAAATTTAACTCTTGCATGGATATAGAAAAATAAGTATTGACACTGAAGTCAATCTCAATTTCATCTCCTAAAAGGATAGATTTTAAGAACCTGACCATATAAACTTCACACACTTCTTAGTAAAGCCTATAAGAAGTGTTGTTAAGCCTGATAGTTCCTATATGAAGCTCCTGTAATATCCTAATAGCCCTAATAAACTCTATACCTCAAATATATTCTTGGGTTGATCCTAGGAAAGTACATCTCTCACCTTCTCTGGGTCAACTAATACTCCTGTATAAGAGTTAATGTGACCCAATAAGTGAATTTGATCCATATGAAAGTAGTAATTTGTGATAATATCATATAACTAATGCTCTCTCAGTGTATCTAATGCAATCTCAAGAAGTTTTTCATGGTCATGTCGAGTGTGAGAATGCACCAAGATATCATCCATGAAAACCACCACAAATGAATCTAGATAAGGATGAAAAAATTAGTTCATCATGGAAATGAAAACCAGTAACGTGTTTTTGATACTAAATGACATAACTAGATACTCATATAAACCATAACTACTATGAATGTTTATGTGAGGTATGTCTGATCGTCTATCATTCTCCTAATTATAACCCGATATCAAATCAATCTTCAAGAATATTTGAGCTCCTTAGAGAAGGTTTAGGAGATAATTTATCCATGGAAGAGGATACTAGTTCTCAACAATCAATTGGTTCAATTTCCGATAATCCATGCAGAGCCAAAAAAAAATTTCTGTCTTTTCACAAATAGGAAAAGTGAAACCCATAGAGAAGTACTGGGTCAGATAAACCCATTTGCCTCTAAATCATCTAGCTGCCTCTTGAGCACATGTATCTTAGTAGTATCCATCCTCTAAAGAGGAATAAATACCATTGTAGATACTCAAACTAGAATGATAGAGAACTATAACTATCACACTAGAGGTACTCATGAAAATTCATCCAGGAAAATGTCACTAAAATGGTCAACCTCTAGAGTAAAATTGTCCTGACATGTTCCCTGATCATCTAGATATAAACTCACAATATAGGATACCATCCCACCCAATTCATGATGATTGGTTCCATCTCAGTTCACCTGAACATCCCATTCACCATTGTGAATAAACTCTCCACCCTCTGGTGTAAATTTCTTCCTTATGTGATAGAAATCAATGATATAATGAAATAAAAAACAACCATTTCATCTTCAGAATGATGTCAAAACCTTTCATCTTGAGGAAACACGGTCACATAGGAAGTAACACCCACCTATCTTAAGGGGGAACACCCTATACTGACATACATCCTCTATTTTAATCCCCAATAGAGTATAAATCATCATAACACTATCAAAACACTGAACATTGAGTTCACTGATCTCCATGATGGGGAAATATATAAATCTTTGAGAATCCACTACATCAAAATGCGCAGATGCTAAAGTAGAGGATACTAAGTGCCTTTAATAGTAGAAGGTCTGAGATTCTACTCCTCAGGTGTTGGTCGCACTTCATATATATATCATGATCCATGGCTCTATGATACAGCCTGGATACCATGATTAGATCCACTATTTTGTCACTAAAAATCTAGGGTCTGACTACCACGACCACGACTACCACCTCAGCCCAATCGGCTAGATGTACTCCAACTCTCTATCTGAAGAGAATTTGTTGAACCCACTCCTACATGTTGATTCAGTTCATAACCTCTCTCAATGGTTTCTTGATGATAAGTTCTACAAAATTGTTGTAGATGGCCCATCCTGCTGAAGGATCATCACGCGACTAGGTCTCTCATGCACTAAGGTCTCATATGTCCTGGTCTACCTCACCAGTGGAAACTCACTTGGATACCTAAGTATGTGCTCTAGCTGATAATATCATAACATGGAAGCTCTATACAATACTTCCTACTGTCAGTTGATGTAGTTCCAGAACTAGGAGTTGAACCACCCTGGATCTCATCCCAGCCTCTCACAGGTTTCACTCTATAATAAGATCATGATTAACTATTCTAGACATTTTAGTCAACTAAAATACATTCACCTATGATCATATTTCATACCTGAGGCTGTCCTCAAATATTATGGCTTTAGATAATTGGTCACCCATCAAAATAGGTGCGAAGCAACGAAGCTTTGTAAAATGGGCCGAATAATAAAAAATTGATAACATTCCCTAATTAAAGTCCATAAACTATTGGGATCTATTAGCCATTAATTTCTCAGTATAGAAGTAATAATAGAAGGTCATATAAGAATCCATCTAATCCATATCCCGATGATGATCCATCTAAGTAATTAAATCACACCATATCTTAGAAAAATCACACATCACATAAGTAGAAAGAATTACCCTCCTCTCATGAGATGTTTAGAGATTCTAAAATATAGAAATCATGGAATTCATCCATAAATCTATAGACTATGGTCTATAATCACAAAAAAATGGGAGGATGCTACTACTAGAACTCATACGTTAACTCTTCAATAATCGGGGCAGGTTGCGGTGCTCCCTAAATGGTCTGCATGAAATGTATAAAGCCTCCACTGAACTATGTCTCATAAACTATGTCTGGTACAATAAATGTTACCTCAACATGAACTACCGGAGGATCTACTAGTAGAACATATCCCACCACCTATGTATCATGATTGGCTCCACCCTCTTGTCACATGACTGGAAGATGTTGTGAGATCATACCTTTAAAAATGACAAGGGTATGCCTCATATCTATATTCAAAAACCTATAAAAGTGTAGATATTTAAATATTATAGGTATAATAATTCACATATAAGATCACACCTTTCTTTCTGCTCCTTGAGTTAGGTTTAGGAAATGTACAGATCAAAGGAAATATAGAGATGTTTCCTACATCCCACTACTATGGTAAGGTCTGTGTCAAGTTCTATGTTATAAAAAATTTTAGTTTTTGTTCTTTAATGTATTTTACATTTATATCAAAATTCATTTTAAATGGTTCAACCAAATGGTTTCACCAAATTTTGATCCGTAAGGTCCCAAACTCTCCATGAAAAAATACGGTGTCTATATAATCCACACAATAACACGCTCCATTCCATGTGTCTCTGGTCCATGACTCAATGTTCCAAAATTAGCTACTTAGGGTGTCTGTTGTATCCTATTCAAGAAAAAACTTCTTAGATAATGTCCAACAATCTAAGTACCATGTTTCTCAATCCCCTGTAATTAATATTTTTCAAAACAATTGGTATATCAATCATGAAACCTATCATGACATCATGAAAATGAGAAATGCATCCTTTATGGCATGAAAAAATGCATAGAATGTGAATCCCTGAAGATTACTATAATAACTCATGACATGGAATATCCTCATCTCATCAGTTTGTAAAAAAATAGAACCTGCAATCATATCGATGATAACATCACAGTTCATGTGCATCACCCAATAAAGGAATCAAATCAATTATAATAGCCAAAATCCAAAAAATGAAAATTTTCATTTGATCCAATATGGGTTTTTCATATATATGGTTAGCTACACTCATAAATTGCTCATTAAAAAATTCCTATTCCTTCATATCCCTTTAGATTGTCTCGAAATAGTAAATAAAACCAGGATAGGAATCTCAAATACCACTTTGTAACGTCTTGAACCTAGAATCCACTGAAAGGTTCCTTGATCCTGGTTGGCACATGGCCTTAAGCACATCTCCCCAAACGTCAGAGGTTTATAACTAGTAGCGAGGTCCTAAAGTGCATTTTTTGGAGACTATACCCTCATAATTAGATTGTAACCCAATGTATATACAATAACAAATAAGTATCAGAAGCAATAAGTCAATTAGATAGATGATAAATTAACGAGACATGAACATATAAATAATTCCAGAAGTAATATCGTATACAGATGATGATGATACTATCATTTCACTACAAAATATCCAAAATATGTATACATTGAAGGTTTACAATACATGTAACAAAATATAAAAAAACCAAGAACCATCCTAGCTAGTACCATGAGCCCCAACTCAGTGTTTTTCTCCCCTGATCCTAAGTAGAAATCAGAAATTTATATCAGGGTGATTTCCCTTGTCCATAAACACATTCATATAATCTATTTGGGTACCCAAGGGCAGCCTAAACAGGATGTGAGATATAATCCCAATTATAGAGGCTCTTCTTTTTCTTACATTATTACTAGATCAATTTAATGATATAATCAGGAACCAACGGGTTAGTTAATTGGGAAAATTATGACCATACATAAATTTGACATAATAAAACATAAAAATTATTTAATTCCTTCATCTCTATCTTCTTAGTGGCCCTCCCATTCTCTTTAGCATGAGTAATAACCTGAGTATATACATCAATGAAAGGGGTGAGAAAAAATGATAGTAATAGGATAGATAAGGGCATGGACCAATATAACATGGGTGAGAATAATCATTATCATCATAACATACGAATGGTATCATCATAATTATCATGATAGGAATAACTAGATAAAGGCATGGAAAATGGAAATGCATAAAAATGAAACATCATGTCTTAGTGGTCAAATCCCACAAATAGTTGTGAACAAAGCTAGTGTCATGTTCATGCATAACATAAGTGCATAATCATAACATCAAAATAATTGTAAAACAATATATCATCAATTTCATTCATATTGAATATTATCTCATGAGATACATCACATTATCCATTTCATTAGAGCGTTATATAATTCTGGGTGGACCTGTCATATCATAACATTTATATAGTCATGCATGACACGTAGAACATATATCAATATTAGACCTAAAATAATCCACATAAAAAAATAGGTTTCATTAGAATTTTATAAAAAATACATTCATGAATAAACCTTGTGGTTCCCAAAATAAAAATGGAATCACATACTTTGTATAATAATCATCAATTTTCAGTGAAAAAGAAACAATCTCAAGGGAAGTAAAACATGTTTTTTTAGAAAGACGTGTTCTTTGGGAAAAATATTTAAATTTGTCCTAAAATAAAATTGGAAGCATGTATATCCCAAAATTGAAAGGGGAAGAAAAATGAAGTTATTTTTTAATAATATTAAAATAACACGTATACTGAGATTTGGCACAAAAGAGGAATAACCCAAATAAAGGAAATTGAGTTCAAGAATCCCCTCACCTTATGTATGAATGATTTATTCACTTCAATATCCTAGATAATAAAATTATATTCATTAATTAATAAATATATAACCTATTATAATTTTATTTTATTTATTATAACTTTATTAAGTTCATTTATGGCCATTATATTGAATTATAGAGTTTAATTTCATCATTTGAGGGTGTTCATTTTATTGGTTTTTATGATCGGTTCACTTGTATGTAATTATCGAAGTTCGTTTAAGATTAGAATAATTCTCAAAAATTAAAATTATAAATTATATGTGAAATTAAATAATTGTAATTGGTATTATATATTATTTTGTTTTCAGATATGAAGTTGATTCATTAGATAACATGTTAACGATAATCGTTTAGAATAATTTTGGCGGTTTTTCAATAACAATGAACTCATTTTGTTTTATCATTCAATATTATGTACATATGTTAGTTATATAACAAAAAAGGGTTATAAAATAAATTTTAAAATATTTTTTGACTATTATTATTTTTTATGACCATCCTTGAATGCAGTAGAAGAAAATGAAAACATGTCATCCTCAAAGGTGATAAATCAACACCCCACGAGTGATGTTTTTATTTTTAGAATAAAATAGAGATGATAAGAGGTTTGGTGATGGATTATTACATTAAATAATAAAATTACAGTATATATAAGACACCAGAGTTATCATTCCACTTGGATGAGGGGAGGTGAGGAGATAATAAGAAAAGAAAACAACTTGAAGTGAAATTAAAGTAAAATAAAAGAGGATTTTACCTCTCAAATTCTTCTCCTTGAGAACCTCATAAGATAAATTTGTTATTTTGTTGAGAAAAAGGGATCCTTGAAGTGGAAGAAGGGCTTGGAAATATTATTTGGTAGAAATTGGGCAAGCTATAAGGCTTCAAAAGGTGTGGGAAGAAGAGGTGGTGAAGGGAGGTATTTGTAGGGGAGGAGATGTGTGTTTTTTATTATTTTATTCACTATTTTATAATTTTAGTTCAGGTATATAAGTATTTTAAACCATATCACTAAATATAATAAAATAAATAAGGATTATTCGAGACTATAGAGCTTACATTATTCATGACTCAAAAAATAGGGAATTTAATTTATACTGTTATATACCACAAATTAACGTATTTCGCTATTCACAAAAATTCAACTATTTTAGAAAAATCCAAAAAATTCACCCGAACCGTTTTCAACACATATAATTAAAAAAAGAAATTCATTTTATGAAGGTAATTGTATAAATATTAGAAATATAATTTTCAATTAAAATCATAATTTACTTGGAAAATATTGATTTTAAAATTATAACTGATTTTATAACACTTTGAAAAATTAATTATGGTATCATAAAATTATCATATAATAATAATAATAAAATATTAATTTATCAAATAAATTTTATTTTAAATCATTATATTAATTATAAAATTTTAATTAAATATTTATGACTTACAAAAATATCAACACTTAATTTATCATTTCTAAAACATTTATTTACTTATTCCATGATATAATTATATCATTTTTTCACTTATATAATGCCTAAATTTTATTTATACCTTCATAGGTAAAATTACTTTTCTATTGAATGGGTTACTATTCTTAATGGTCACATTACTATTCCAAAGGTCATGTTACTATTCCATTGATTTAGGTTCCCTAATTTCTAAAAATAGATCTTATTTCATTTATTATTCATTTATAAAGTTTTTATTGTGTTATCTAAGAGATTTTATGTGATTTATACTATATGAAATAATTATAAGATGTGAAATTTAATTCATAGAATTCAGGGTTGTTACATTCTTCCCCCCTTTTGAAATTTTACCCTAGAAATTTTATTTTACTAAATAAGGGGAAAATAGGTGAGGGTACTTCTCCTTCATCACTTCCTATGGTTTCTATGTTTCCTATTCTTACTTATGGTTCCATCATAGTACTTCGACCATGTGATTAGTCTTATTGCGTAGAACATTATCTCTATGGTTTAAGATCTTTACCAGATTCTCCTCATAAGAGAGATCATTTTCCAACTACAATGACTTTAGATTTAGTAAATGTGAGCGATCTGGTATGTAATTACTCAAGAGGGATACATGGAATACATATTGTACTTGAAACATGGTAGGTGGAAGTTCTAGTCGATGGCCCATAGATCTAACATGATCAACAATCTGGAAGGGGCCAATGTAACTGGGCCTCATCTTTGCTTTCATCCCAAATCTCATTATTCTATTCCATGGAGATATGTGGAGGAATACCATGTGTTTGACCTCAAACTATAATTTTCTTCAATGATTTTCTGCTTAGATATTCTGTCAACTTTCGGATTCCCGAATATGCTACTAATTGTTTTTCACTTTTTCTATCACTTCTTCAACCATTTATGGTCCTAGAAGATTAAGTTCATCAACATCATCCCAAAATTCCAGCATTCTACATTTTTCCCATAAATGGATTCATATAGATCCATTGAATGCTCGAGTACAAATTATTGTTGTAAGAGAACTTAGTCAGTGGATTATTTTGGTCCCATCATCCTTCAAAGTCCATAGAACATGATCTCAAAATGTCTTTAAGTATCCAAATATTCCACTCAGACTGACCATCATTTGGAGAATTATAAGTCATACATAAGTTTAGCTCAGTGTTTAGAGTATTTTGGATACTTTTCTATAACTTAGAGGTGAATCTCAGATCTTGATCAATTACAATAAATAGTGGTACTCTATGAAGCCTTACCTATTCTATGATGTATATCCATGCATGTTAATCTAGTGATAAGTCCTCTCAAATTATGATAAAGTGAGTTGTCTTTGTAAGATGATCCATAATAACCCATATAACATTATTTTCCCTTGATGTCTTTTGTGGTCCGGTGAAAAATTCCATGGTTATTTTTTCCCATTTCCATTTGATATGGGTAATGGTTTCATCATACCCTTATAATTATTCCTTTCAGGCTTAACTTGTTGACATACCAGGAACTATGATGTAAATTCAATGATCTCTTTATTCATATTTCCCCACCAAAAGTTCTCTCAGATATCTCGATACATCTTTGTGCTCCTTAGGTGAATAGAGAAGGTTGATCTATAATTCCCTAACCCCAGAAGCTTAGAGTCAGTGTATTATTTTAATATATTGGAATATATAAAATTGTCAAATCTTGAGGGGATGATCTGTTTAGCATTTTTAGAAACCATATTACATACTTTAAATTCATATTACAATCTAAAATGTAAACACACAAAAACATTTCTTCAATAATATCATTAATCACCTTTGTGAAACTGTGTATATAAGAATCAAAACACTTCTTTTTATCTTGGGGAAAAATAAAAAATAATAAAGGGGTTAGTTAAAATGCTCAATAAGGGTAATTTTATAGAATAAGCTGTGAGTAAATATGGTATAAACAATATATAAAGGTAAATAAATGAAACAAATGCCATTTAATTAATCACATGGACTAGGAAACTTAACCATGAATATTTTATTAGTCATGTAATGACATGTAATATCAATAGATAATATCATAATTATGTAATTCAAAATTATAGACATCTAAAACATACCTTCTAGGCCTCGTCTAACACATTTAAAAATAAATGTTTAATTCCTCAACCAAATCCATATCTAAAAGTAAAAGGGCAATGCCCTAGCCAATTATATATCTAGTTTTTCTCATTAGACCTACTGATTCATCAAGGGGATATTGTGGGCCCCACATATCACTTACTAAGTCCAATTTATTACTCATATAAATGGGGTGAAACATAAACAACATATACATATAAAATATAAATAAATTTCCCCAACCAGTAAACATAATCACAAACCATTCCGAGAAATATGATGAATGATATAAAAATAGCACATCCTTTGTCAAACTGGTCATAAAAAAATAAATATAATATGGTAAATGATAATATATCAACCTTAATGAAGCATAAAATTTAACAAAGGATATTTACATAGATGAAAATACTCTAATAAAATCATTGAAAAATCTTGAGAGGAATACCTTTTTTTTACTTTTAAATAATTTATTTAAAAAAGATATGCATAAATCATTATTAGAAAGAATAATAATGGTATAATTGAATAAAATACCCAGTAAAAAATTTAATATCAAATAATATGTAATTATATAGAAAATAATTTTTATATAACTCTTAAAAATAGTTCTTGAAGAAAATATCCCTTTTTCTTTGAAGAAAACACTTTTCAGAACATAAAACAATTTAAAAAAAATATTTGAAAATATCTTTGAAAAATTATAAATGAATATTTAGAAACATTTTATAACCTAAAAAAGTTCTTTAAAATAATTTTCTTTAAAATGATATGAATATATCTTTTGAAAAAATATTTCTTAAGGAAAATAGTCTTTAAATATTTCCAAGTGTCGCATACCAATTTGATACATTTGAATAATAAACCCCAAGAAACAATAAAATTAAATGAAGAATAAAATATAATGATAATAATGGTATTAATAATATATCATGTCAAAAGGTAGTATATACACCTCTTGAAAGAACATAGGTTCTTAAAAAACATGTGTCACAAAGAAGGAAAATTGAGACGAAACTACATTACCCATTTGGTAACTTTTGAACTGTAAACCCCCATGAAATAAAAATAATAAAATGGACATGTAAATACCCATAAATTAAATTATAAATTCATATAATAAATTAATGTAATTTATTTACTCCACACAAAAGGAATGAGGGGTGAATAAGGCATGTATCACACAAAAAATAAAAAGTGAGACGAAATCCCCTTACCTTGCGTTTCTTTTTGGGTGATCATTCTTTAACCTCATGTATAATGGTTTTAATATTGTTACTAAATTATTAAGGAATAATATTAATATTTATTATATCATATATTATCATCTTATAATATCTTATTACCTTTTTGTTAACATTCTTTTGTTATTTTTACTATTTCAGGTGTTAATTGCCTAGTTTCTTGAGTATTTTTTGACTTGTTATTGGTTTTTCCTATTTATTATATCATGGTTTCATCATATCCATAATTTAAAAAATGATTTAAATATTATATATACTAATTATATATGAATTTTTAATAATCCATAAAATTTGGAGATTAGAAATGAAATGCATTGTTCACAGAGACGGTAGGTTGTACTGACACATGAATGCTACTTTCATTTCTTTGTCATATTAAAATAATAAAAAGTAAATTATATATATGTATATTATAATTACATTATCATATATTTTTTATACATATCATTTTTTTAAACCATACTTTATATATCCATGTATAGTGTGAACAAATCACGTCGTTTTGAGGAGGTGGTTGTCCACATGTCCACAAACGAAGTTATTGTATATCCACAATATAAAAAACATGAAGGTAAGTTTAATATAAAATTTTAATAATATTAAATAGGTTATAATATAAATAATAAAATAATATTTAACCATAAAAATAGTTTTAAGACCATCCATGAAGGTGGTAATAGGAAAAAGACCAAAAATGTTATTCATAGAGGCAATTAACCTATATAACTTGGAAAATAATTTCATTTTTTTGAATAATAGGTGATTATAAATGAAATGGATAAGATATATTCCATTATAAAAATAATAATTCAGTATAAAAATGATTCTGAAGTTTCCATGAATTTATTTACAAAGGTGGTGAGAATAAAGTAGAAAATTAAAATAAATTAATAGAGGTGCTTTGGGAAAATTACCTCTTGAATATCACCTCCTTGAGAGACCCTTGAGGACCTTGGATTTGGTATTTTGGTAAGTCCATAAGAACATGGAATTTTTGAGAGTGAGGAGTACAGGTTTGGTAATACATTTTAGGATATACAAGGCATTTGGTTCAAAATGGGGTGGTGGGGAGTGGTATTTATATTTGAGGAGGGTGTGTTTTAAGTGATTAAATATTGATTATTTTATAATTAAAGCCAACCACATTGTAGTGGAATTAAATTAATATATTTTTTATGATAATTATTTTTTAAAGGTTATTTAGGGTCTATCCAAACCTCAAAAAACTGTTAAATGTTACATTTTTAAACTATGTTAATATTTTACCTTTAACCTTAACCCTTGTGACTATTTTACCTATACAACGGTAAATAATTTTTTACCATGGAAAAATTTTTATACCTAAAAATTAAATTAAACTTAAATCATAATTTGAAAATTCTGATTAAAAATATAGAATCAATTTTAGCTAATTCAATTCATATAATTGGAAAATTTTTATTTAAAATTAATCTCATATACATAACCAAAAAGTGGGTTTCTGAAGTGAAATGTTCAAAAGTTTGAAATGTTTTTATCTCAAATTTCTATTTAAAATTTATTAAAATGATACAAATTGGTTTATTATTGTGTAATTTAACTATTTATACTTTAAAAAAAATTTAAAATATAATTTTACTTTTTAAATAATTTAGATTAAAAATCATTTTGAACTAAAATGCAGTATGTTTCAATATTCATCAAATATTGAAACGTCTTAGAAAAATAAAAAAAATTAACTGAATTGAATTTTTATACTC
Organism: Viscum album; assembly: GCA_963277665.1. Classification (NCBI taxonomy): domain Eukaryota; kingdom Viridiplantae; phylum Streptophyta; class Magnoliopsida; order Santalales; family Viscaceae; genus Viscum; species Viscum album. The sequence continues at coordinate 209,978,765 of OY728166.1, forward strand.
CTATTTCAAAGAAGAAGTTTATTTTTTTGAATAAAACTTTTAAAAGTGATAAAAATTTTATTTAAAATAGTTTCTCCGTTAAAAGGTTGTAAAATTGATTTTATAAAAATATTGGTTTTTCTATGTAAAATTGTATTCATTCTTATATTATGACTATAAAATAATTATTATGAATGTGAAACCATTTTATTATGTATATATAATATATAAGCTTCATAATTTGGTTAATACTATTCATTCATGTCAAATTAACAGCTAGTGTAAAAATAATAATATTTAATATTATGTCACGTTTTGTACAAGCCCGATGTTTCGTGCAATATAAGCTATCAAAGAAATTAAATTTATTTAAAAAGATACATGTCATAAAACATTTTGGTGTTACATTCTTAAATCCTTAGATAAATTTCATCCTCCAAATTTGATATTTCACTTTGAAAAATCAAAGGTTGATACTTGAAAATTTCTTTATGGGAAACCCACATTAGAAATAGGGTTAATAAAACATCCTATTAATAAGAGGGAAATTGAAATATGAACATCACAAAAAATTAGGCTTTAAAATAGGAATATAGTTGTGGGAAATGAAAACTGGGACATGAAAGAGAAATCAAATGGTCATGTTTTGATGGAGAGTGTTAGATAACATGGTCATCAAAAAGTTTACAATCAAAAAACCATAAATATGTAATGGGTTAAAATGTTTTTGATTTCCTATTATGAAAATAAACAGGATAATGTTTTTTTAGATTTTTTTTATGGTTGAGGAATTAATTTACTACCTAAACTAAGAACACAAGGAAATATTCCTGCTAGACAAGTAGAGTTTCATCCTTTAATCAATTTCTATGACAAAATCATCTTTCTCTCTAAAAGATAATAAAATTAAAAAATATTATATTTATCTTAAATTTATAAGGTTTTAAAAATTAACTTATAGTATATCTATCATACCATTTAAATAATAAAACTATTTTATACTAACCAGGACATCATGTAGGCTAGTGGTAGGGGATGCACCCTTTTCTCCCTTCAGTTGTGGGTTTAATTCTTGCATCTTTACTGAATACGACGGTTTATCTCCTGACCTACAATTTTTCCTTTTTATAAAACTGTATTATTATAACATTCAAGATATAATCTTAATATATTTAATATTAAAAAAAATTAACCTTAAACAATAATGTCCAATGTTTAACTTAACCCATTTTAACCTTAAGACTCATCCACAAAAACTTTTTTCCAAATTAACAGTAAAAAAAGGTCTCTAAATTTACAATATCAATATTAAAATTATATTTTTCTCAAACATAATGTTTATCTTATTACCACATACCAAATATATTAATAATTTTATCACATTAAAAACATAATTAAAACTTTTATGCTTACAAATACTTAAATAATAAGCATTGTAGTACAATATTTATATATTTCATGAATCTCATAACCATAATATCCTAACATAATTATTGATTCTGAAAATAAAAATACATTAATTATTCCATATTGACATTAGTAACATCATAATCTTGACCTTGATCCCTTTTCATTTTATGAGATATATTTCCATGAATCTTATGGAAATAATTTTCATAATGTCTCATCTATTTATAATTTTATCATTGAACATGTTTCACTTATTTATTTCCCTTTAAATCATGAGAAGGATGGTATTCCACACCATAATTATATCTAAATCCTTTTTTAAGAAGGCACCAGGGTGTTTCCTTCCACAATTATCACATGTTGGAAAATCCTTCTTTCCCTTTTTTTTATTTACCTGTCTCTTTCTCCACCTTCCTCTTCTTCTCTTTATTTACCTTGATATAAAGACACGACCTTAAAACATTACATAATCTTGAGTTATTTCAAGAATACACATTGAGGATCTTTTTAGGTTTATTGTTTTAGAGAATTAGGACATAACTATTACATCTCAAAGATTACAAAGTAGACACATCTACTCAGTTTCCATTTTTTCACAAAATATAAACTCTTGAACAAAATATTCATGTCTAGTTCCATGTTTTAGACATAATGACATTTTCTTGATCCCATCCTTGACCGTATTCCACTTTAAGTCCTGTAGAAAACATTTCAAAAACTTGGGATGAGCATAAGAAGCTCAGCAAGGGATATAAAAATACGGAAAGAAAACATTAGTCCATGTATACATAAGAATCAATGAGACCATACTTTACTCATAAAACATAAACACTTTAACATACCTCATGAAATGATAAGATTTATGCATAACTCAATATAAATCATAAGACACAAACGTAACTTGAGGCATTCATAATATTCTTACGTAGGGAGCAACCCTCATAGTTACGTTTGGAATACCAATCACAGTATATTCCCTAAATCTATTCGGGGAAACCTTAGCATTTAACTCCTTTGAGTTACCCAACGCATTGAAGATCTATCATGGGCTCACCTACCCTTAGTTAATCACATAACCACCCGTCTTCATAAACAATGCCCAAGAACCATAACATAATCGTATCACATAAAATATGCATAAAGGAAACATAAAATTTTAACATTTAAATCACAAGATATCAAAAACACATTGATATAATCAAAAAATTATAAAAAACTTTTCAATACAAAAATAAAAGAAAAGTAAAACATGGCATTTATTTTTTTTAAAAAAATTTATGGCTTGTAGAGGAAGCCGAAACTCAAATAATGGTCACGACGGTAGAGAAGTCGTTGTCACCGCATACGTAAGACAAAACATTCCTTTTGTCGTTTAGTAAAATGCTTCATATAAAAATATTCCTTTTGAATAAAAGTAAAGGTCAATGGGGTTTATACACCTTATAAAAGAAAGTTGTGTATAAATGAAAATATGCCTCAATGAAAAGAGATTGAGACGAAGTCCCTTACAAAGACAGTATCCTTAGATTAAGGATGAATCAATTACATAATTATGTGTGAAAAATATAAATACACCAAATATAAGTGGATATTAACTTTAAAACAATCATAAGTCATCCACACATATTCATAGCATGACATAATCAAGGATTAGAGGTTTAACCTAAATAATTGAAATTGGGTTAAGAAGTTCCCTTACAAAAATTCGACAGCCTAACGACGTCACATTAAAATTTAGAAAATGAGTTGATGAGAGAGAAAATGGTATCTCATCACATGGACATAAAATTTACATCAATAAAATTATATAAGAACATATCCTAGCATAATAAGATGTAAATTAAAAGACATAACAAAAATAATTCTATTAAAAAGAGGAGGGTGAATGGTTCCCTTACGGATTTGGGAAACTTTCGAAACGTACACCCCATGAAAGAAGGATCGTACAATGAAGATGTAAACACCCATAAATTAAATTATATTACACAAAGAATACAATCATGGGAAGTACACAAACCATACAAAAGTAAATAGTGGAAAATGTACCATGAATCTCCCAGGAATAAAAGTGAGATGAAAAACCCTTTACCTCGCTCTAATCAATCGAGTCGTATGACCAAAATATAATAACCACCAAATGAATTACAGAACACCATTAATATAATCATGATAATATATATCAATTGTAAGTACAAAATACACCACATGACATAAATAAGTGTCGAACAATTGAAATCTCACGGAATTAAAAGTCAGATAACAAATCCCTTACCAAAAATCGACAGCCTAACGACCCCACTTACAACATCCAAAAACGGATTGATGAGATAAAATATGGTCTCTCATCATAAGAAAATTAGAATTACAGTAAGAGGATTATAGAATAACATCCCCTAACATAAGAAATATTAGCTTAAAATAAATGACACAAAAGAGAGTACTTAAAAAGAAAGAGAAAGGTAGGATCCCTTACCTCAAGTATGACTTGTCTTGTTCGTTTCTTCATATTCCTGAATAATAAACTTTGGTACATTTAAAATTTATTAAGGACCTCCATTAAAGTTTATTATTCAATTAATATCACATTTTATAATGTTATAATAATTAGTTAATTATGTGAGTTCATATCAGACGTTTTTGTTGATGTTCGGTATATGAGTCAAAAATGAACTTGTTTGAAAAGAATTTACCATGTAGTTATATGTACACCATCTCCAGAATAGTATTAATGATTTAAATATCATATATATCCAGTATATATTCATTTTATACTATTCCATAAAATTTGGAGATAAAAAATGAAATGCACTGTTCATGGAGACGGTAGGCCGTACGTACGTACGCATGAACACTACTTTCATTTCTTTGTCATATTAATGGAATTAAAACTAAATGATATATATATATATATTATAATTAAAGAATTATATTAATAATTTATAAGTAATATATATCATATATATTGATTATATATATGTACTTATAATAGTAGATAACTTTTGGAGATAAGAAATAAAATGTACCGTTCATGGAGACGGTAAGCCGTACGTACGCATGAATGCTACTTTCATTTATATTTAATAAATTAATGGAATTAAAACATAATTATAAATAGGTATATTATAATTAAATTATAATATAATATATAATATCATTAACTCCATCCTTTATACATCCCACAACGATTCAAATCACTTTGAGGGGGTGGTAGTCCGCACTTCCTAAAATGAAATTATCACGTTTACCCATTATGGAAACCATAAAGGTATGAAATAAATGAAAAATACATAATAATAAGGAAAACATAGACATAAAATATATATAATATATAAATACAATGACATATTAATTTCCACCATGAGATGTGTTAAAAGAAGATTGAACAATCATCATTTCGTGAGACAGTAATTCACCACCCACAGAAACAGTATGTTCTTTAACCATTAGATGGAGGTGTGTATAAGTGTAGCTCAAAACCTTCTCATAACAACATCCTAGTATATTTAAGATAATGGTGTTATTACAAAATAAAGGAATAAAAAGATTTTATGGGGTTGGATAATCAAAATAATACAAAAGAATATAAGAGAAGACATTACCTTCAAATCAGGTAACTCTTTTTGATTTGAGTCCAAAGGATTCCTTGGAAAGACTTATGCCCAAATTGAGGCTTATAAGAGTAATAGAGGTATTTTTAGAGGAAATATGATCAGAGGTTGGACGTTGAAATGTCTTGAGAGGTGTGGGTAAAGGGGTAGAGGTGGGGGCCTTTTATAAGAGGGAGGATGTGCACTCTTGGAAAGTCTTGGAATGTTACTTTATTATAAAATGAGTTTCGGATTTTAAAGGCCCCACAATGACATATTTCTAGGATAAGGTGACAAGGGTTCGAAATCCACTGATAAAATAGGTTTTATACAAGTGTATGTCTTATATTTTACCTTATCTTTTCATTTTTTTTAAATCGTTCATTAATGAGGTAATCACTGCATCAACAAGGTGTCATAAATAAATTTATTTATTTAATGTCTAAGGATTATAAAGAAATACCATGATGTATGAAATATTTTTAGCTTTCTAATGAATATTTATTGTCTAAGAGATCATTTATGTAAACGAAATTAAAATTGTTTTACTTAGGATATACAAACCATTGTTAAATTTCCTTTCTTAAAAAAAAGATAAAAGGTCACCATCACACTAAAGTGATTCCATGGGGTCCCAAAGTTAGAACAAGGCATCCCATGGTCGGACATGACTTAAAAAATATAATTAAGACACATGGGTGGGTAATTTTATATTATTATGATATTATTTTATTACCCTTAACTACCCAATTAATAATTAATCATGATAATTAAAGATAATTGTCGTCGTTACTATTCAAAATGTCCAAAAACAAGACTCTTAATTAAATAATATGGACCTTATGATTACAAATATGGAATCCATTTTATGAAATTCCAAACACAGAAATTACAGTAATTAATTTAAAATAATTTCCGTTGTCAAAACCAAAGACGAGTTTTTAAGAAGTAAAATCTATCAAAAGATTTATTTGTTTTTACATCCAATTTAAAAATGAAACTACATTCAATGACCAAAATTGTATTAATTGATAAAAAAATAATTAAATAACACCTTAAAACCAATTAAAATGACAATTTATCTATATAAATAAATTGGATGAAAAGGTAGTTTTGAATTAAAATGCAGTATTTTTCACTATTCATTAAAAATGAACATTTGTCAGAAAAATACCAAAAATTCACCCTAAGCTATATTTGATATTCCAAATTCAAAAATTATATCAATTTTACCAAATTAAAAATATATATGTTGCATTAACAAATTTTATAATCAATTCCTGCTGTCAAAACAAATAGCGTGTTTTTAAGAAACAATATCTATTAAAAGATTGACACTTGTTTATGTAAAATTTAAAAGTTAAATTAATTAAAATGACCACAATTGGATTAAATGGTAAATATATATTTTAATTACACTTTAATACCAATTAAAAAGATAATCTTACAATATAAATAAATTAGATTAAAATTAGGTTTTGAATTAAAATACAACATTTTTCACAAAAAATGAAATTTATCGGAAAATAAGAAAAATTTACACAAAGTAAATTTGATGTCTTTATTCTAAAGAAGGATTTTATTTTATCAAATATAACATATAAAAGTGACAAAAAGTAGATTTAAAAAGGGTTCGCCATCAAAAGGCATTTAATCGACCTTTTAAAGAATATTAGAATATTTATTCTTAAAATTGTTTTCATTTGCATTTTAAGCCTCTAAACTCTATTGGATAAATGTAAAAATATTTAACAAACATTTATAATAACTTTTTAGTTAGTTATGTTCATTCCCGTCATTACATCTTCTAGGAGTTTACTACCATTTACAATAATATTATTATATTATTAGTGTGCATCGTAAGATTTCAAAGAAACTCGTTGTTGCGTATTGGGTATGTCATTGAACATAGAATCTCATTTAAAGTAATATTAATATTTTATTCAAAAATACTAATAAATATGAAAATTTAATATTATTTATTTACCTGGGATGTTACATCCTTCTCCCATTTTGGGAATTGCGTCCTCCCAATTTTAAAATTGGGCTTAGAAACTTCATTAAAAGTCCCACATCAGAAAAAGAGTCAGCAAAACTATCACTTTAAAAGAAATAAAGAGAAGTAAAAATGTCACCAGAGTTATCCCATACTAAGATTCCATGTATGAAAACATGGATATAGAAGAAAAAACAAAGGGTCATGTTCTGATGGAGAGTGATAGAAAACATGTTTAGGAGAAAGTTAACCACCAGAAAATCATAAACTTGTGGTGGGTTAAATAGTATTTGATTCCCCAGTAGGAAAAGTTAACAGACAACATTTTTGTTTTAAGTTAATTTCCATTGAGGAATTTATTTATGATCTTAACTAAATCATAAGTAAACATACTTACTTGTCATGTATACTTTCATCTCTTACTATATTTCTTACACAAACTCATATTTTTCTCCAAAAACGAGTATTTAGGATGACCTGTTCACACTAAGAGCACTATAATCAACTTCTAGAGAATCACCTAATCCACAAAAGAGAATTATATATTTCCCATGTCTTTATACCAAATCCAAAACCAAAAAGGTTAGTACAAGATCAGATAATCCCTAAAAAGGATAATCCTTTATAAAAAGAAAAAAATTTCTTAATCTCCAAAATTTTTCCAACAAAACCCAAAGTTCAACAAAGACCATTCGATAAACAATTGTCCATAAAATTCTTCAAAGTAAACCAAACTATGATTGAAACCGAAATCTCTGAAGGATTTAATCACATAGTCTTCCAAGGTAAATCATAACATTTATCTCCAAATAACATCAGTTACTCTTAAAGTATCATATTGAAAAGTAATTAACCTAATCACATATCCTCCATGATAGGTTAATCATCATCATAGATAACCAAAAATAAACTTATTCTTGATTCATAAAATCATCTAACTAAAAATAATTAGTCAAACTAACCAGGGACTTCACGTAGTCTAGTGTTAGGCAATAAATACCAGTGGAACGTTGGTTGTGGGTTCGATTCCCACAGCTTCGTCTGATGTGACGAGTTGTCACGCTGTCTGCGTGTTGTCCCTTTTCAAAAACTATATAATTCTTAAAACATTCTCCCAAAAGAGATAAAATCTTCAAAAATAACCATAACATAATTTAACCTCAAGTTTATCTCATGCCTTTCATTTTCCATCATAACGTATAGTACCCATAATTACCTCAAAATTAAGGATCATATAAACTCTAATGGTTACCTTTATAATTATTACCTGAACTTCCACATCGAGTTGGTTCTCTCGTACATGATGCATTGGAGAACTCACCAAGGTTCAAGTGGTTAATAATGACTCCTGATAGTTGGTTTAAAATAACCACGATATTTCTCATTGAATCCCCCATTTCATCCAGTCTCTTAATCAGAGAACCACCACAGTTTCCTTCATACCCATTGTCACTTGGGTGCCTGCTGGATCCATCCATTAAATAAAACCAAAATTTCAGTGTGAGTATATCAACAAAATAATCATGTACTAAAGAGGAACATAAATACTCATAACAATGACTCCATCTAATATAATAACCATTGTGGTTATACACAACTTGTCACTTTTTCTTAAACAACACTCTAACCTCTAAAGTTATCTAAACTGACCTTTGATACCAACTATAAAGACCCGGTCGTAAAACATTACATAATATTGATTTATTTCAAGAATACACATTTTGTATCTTTTCAGGTTTAGATTTTTAGAGAATTAGGACACAACTATTACATATCAAAGATTACAAAGTAGACACATCTACTCAGTTTCCATTTTTTCACAAAATTAAAACTCTTGAACAAAATATTCATGTCTAGTTCCATGTTTAAGACATCATGACATTTTCTTGATCCCATCCTTAACCATATTCCACTTTAAGTCCTGTGGAAAACATTTCAAAAACATGGGATGAGCATAAGCAGCTCAGTAAGGGATATAAAAAAACGGAAAGAAAATATTAGTCCATGTATACATAAGAATCAATGAGATCATAATTTACTCATAAATCATAAGTACTTTAACATACCTCATGAAATAATAATATTTATGCATAACTCAATATAAATCATAAGACATAAAGGTAACTTGAGGCATCATAACATTCTTACGTAGGGAGAAACCCTCACGGTTACGTTTGGAATACCCATCACAGTATATTCCCTAAATCTATTCAGAGAAACCTTAGCATTTAACTCCTTTACGTTACCCAATGCATTGGAGAGCTATCATGGGATCTTCCGCCCTTAATTTATCATAGAGCCACCCGTCTTCATAAACAATTCCCAAGAACCATAACATAATCTTATCACATAAAACATGCATAAAGGAAACATAACATTTCCACATTTCAATCACAAGATATCAACAAAACATTGATATAATCCAAAAATTATCAAAACCATTTTCAATACCAAAATAAAATAAAATAAAGACATGATATTTATTTTTAAAAAATAAGTTATGGCTTCTAGAGGAAGATGAAACTCAAATAATGGTCACAACAACGGAGAAGTCACTGTCGCCGCATACATAAGAGAAAACATTCCTTTTGTCATTTAGTAAAATGCTTCGTATAAAAATATTACTTTTTAATAAAAGTAGAAGTCAAAGGGGTTTATACACCTTATAAAAGAAAGTTGTGTATAAATGAAAATATTCCACAATGAAAAGAGATTGAGGCGAAGTCCCTTACAAAGACGATATCCTTAGATTAAGGATAAATCAATTCCATAATTATGTGTGACAAATATAAATACACCCAATATAAGTGAATATTAAGTGTAAAACAATAAGAGTTCATCCAAACATATTCAAATCACGATATAATCATGGAGTAGAGGTTTAACCCAAATAATTGAAATTAGGTTAAGAAGTTCCCTTACAAAAATTCGACAGCCTAACAGCGTCACATTAAAATTCAGAAAATGAGTTTATAAAAGATAAAATGGTATCTCATCACTTGGACATAAAAATCACATCAATAAAAATATATAATAACATATCCCAGCATAATAAGATGTAAATTAAAAGACATAACAAAAAGAAGTCTTTTTAAAAGAGGAGGGTGAAAGGTTCCCTTACCGATTTGGGAACTTTCGAAACGTACACCCCATGAAAGAAGGATCGTACAATGAAGATTAAAACACCCATAAATTAAAGTATATTACACAAAGAATACAATCATGGTCAGTACAAACACCACACAAAAGAAAATAGTGGCAAATGTAGCATGAATCTCACAGGAATAAAACTGAGATGAGAAAACCCCTTACCTCACTGTAATCAATCGAGTCGTATGACCAAAATATAATAAAAACCAAATGAATTAAAAAAAACATTAATTGAATAATGATAATATATATTAATTGGAAGTACACAATACAACACATTCCATAAATAAGTGTTGAACAGTAGAAATCTCACGGAATTAATAGTGAGATAAGAAATCCCTTACGAAGATTCGGCAGCCTAACGACCCCACTTAAAACTTCCAAAAATGGATTGATGAGACCAAATAGGGTATCTAATCATAAGAAAATAATAATTACAGTAATATAATATTAAATAACATCCCCTAACATAAGAAATAATAGCTTAAAATAAATGATATAAAATAGAGTACTTAAAAAGAAAGAGACAGGTAGGATCCCTTACCTCAAGCCCGACTTGTCTTGTTTGTTTCTTTATATTACTATATAATAAACTTCAGTAAATTTACAATTTCTTAAGGACCTAATTTAAAGTTTATTATTCAATTCATATCACATATTATAAGGTTATAATAATTAGTTAATTATGTGAGTTCATATCAGATATTTTTGTCGATGTTCGATATATGAGTCAAAAATGAACTTGTTTGAAAAGAATTTTCAATGTAGTTATAAGTAAACCATCTCCAGAATAGTATTAATGATTTAAATATCATATATATCAAGTATATATTCATTTTATACTAATCCATAACATTTGGAGATAAAAAATGAAATGCACCGTTCATGGAGACGGTGGGTTGTACGTACGCATGAACGCTACTTTCATTTCTTTGTCATATTAATGGAATTAAAAATAAATGAGAGATACATATATTATAATTACAGAATGATATTCATCATTTATATGTAATATATATATCATATATATCCCTTATATATATGTACTTATAATAGTACATAACATTTGGAGATAAGAAATGAAATGTACCGTTCATGGAGACGGTAATCCGTACGTACATATGAATGCTACTTTCATTTCTATTTCATACATTAATGGAATTAAAACATAATGATACATAGTTATATTATAATTAAAGTGTAAATAATATATAATATCATTAACTCCACCCTTTATACATCCCACATATGTCATTAAAGATTCAAATCACTTTGAGGGGGCGATAGTCCGCACTTCCTAAAATGAAATTATCACGTTTACCCATTATGGAAACCATAAAGGTATGACATAAATGAAAAATACAGAATCATAAGGAAAAAAATAAACATAATATATATATCATATATAAATACAGTGACATATTAATGGCCACCATGAGAGGTGTTAAAAGAAGATTGAACAATCATCGTTTTGTGAGGCAGTTATTCACCACCCACAGAAACAGTATGTTCATTAACCATTAGATGGAGGTGTGTATAAGTGTAGCTCAAATCCTTCTCATAACAACATCCTATTATATTGAAGATAATATTTTTGTTACAAAATAAAGGAATAAAAAGAGTTTATGAGGTTGGAGAAGCAAAATAATACAAAATAACATAAGAGAAGACATTACCTTCAAAACATGTAACTCTTGTTTATTTGAGCCCAAAGGCATCCTTGGAAAGACTTATGCCCAAAGTGAGGCTTCTAAAAGTAATAGAGGGATGTGTAGAGACAATATGAGAAGAGTTTGGATGTTCCAATGGCTTGAGAGTTGTGGGTAAGGGGGTAGATGTGGGGGTCTTTTATAAGAGGGATGAGGGGCACTCTTGGAAAGTACTAGAATGCTACTTTATTATAAAATGAGTTTCAGATTTTAAAGGTCCCACAATGATATATTTCGAGGATAAGGTGATAAGGGTTCGAAATCCACCCATACAATAGGTTTTAGACAAGTTTATGTTTTAGATTTTACCTTATCTTTTCATTTTATTTAAATCGTTCATTAATGAGGTAATCACTGCCTCATCAAGGTGTCAAAAATAAATTTATTTATTTAATGTCTAAAAATTATAAAAAAATACCATGATGTATGAAATATTTTTAGCTTTATAATGAATATTTATAGTCTAATATATCATTTATGTAAAAGAAATTAAAATTGTTTTACTTAGGATATACAAACCTTTGTTATATTTCTTTTCTTTAAAAAAAAGATAAAAGGTCACTATCACACTAAAGTGATTCCATGGGATTCCAAAGTTGGAACAAGGCATCCCATGGTTGGCCATGACTTAAAAAATATAATTAATAAAAATGGATGGGTAAATTTATATTATTATGATATTATTTTATTCCCCTTAACTACCTGATTACTAATTAATCACAATAATTAAAGATAATTGTCGTAGTTACTATTCATAATGTCCAAAAACAAGAGTCTTAATTACATAATTTTGACCTTATGATTCCAAATATAGAATTAATTTTATCAAATTACAAACAGAGAAATTGCAGTAATTAATTTAAAATAATTTCCGTTGTCAAAACCAAAGACGAGTTTTTAAGAAGTAAAATCTATCAAAAGATTGATTTGTTTTTACATCCAATTTAAAGATGAAATTACATAAAATGACCAAAATTTTATTAATTGATAAAAACATAATTAAATTACACCATAAAACCAATTAAAATGACAATTTATCTATATAAATAAATTGGATGAAAAGTCCGTTTTGAATTAAAATGTAGTATTTTTCACTATTCATTAAAAATGAACATTTGTCAGAAAAATACAAAAAATTCACCCTAAGATATATTTGATATTCCAAATTCAAAAATTATATAAATTTTACTAAATTAAAAACATAGAATTTTCATTAATTAATTTTATAATCAATTCCCGCAGTCAAAACAAATAGCGTGTTTTTAAGAAACAATATCTATTAAAAGATTGACACTTGTTTATGTACAATTTCAAAGTGAAATTAATTCAAATGACCACAGTTGGATTAAATGGTAAAAATATATTTTAATTACACTTTAAGGCCAATTAAAAAGATATTATAACAATATAAATAAATTATATTAAAAGGATGTTTTGAATTAAAATAAAACATTTTTCACTAAAAATGATCTTTATCGAAAAATAACAAAAATTTACACAAAGTAAATTTTTATGTCTTGATTATAAAGAAGGATTTTATTTTGTCAAATATTACATATAAAAGTGTCAAAAAGTAGATTTAAAAATGGTTCTCCATCAAAAGGCGGTTAATCGACCTTTTGAAGAATATTAAAAAATTTATTCTTAAAATTGGATTCATTTGCATTTTAAGCCTCTAACATTTGTTGGATAAATGTAAAAATATTTAACAAACATATATAATCACTTTTTAGTTAGTTCTGTTCATTCCCTCCATTACATCAGCTAGGAGTTTACTACCATTTACAATAATATTATAATACTATTAGTGTGCATCATAATATTTCAAAGAAACTCGTTGTTGCGTATTGGGTACGCCATCAAACATAACATCCCCTTTAAAGTAATATTAATATTTTATTCACAAATATTAATAAAGATGAAAATTTAATATTATTTATTTACTTGGGATGTTACATCCTTCCCCTCTTTTGGGAATTGCGTCCTTGCAATTTTAAAATTGGGCTTGGAAACTTCATCGAAATCCCCACATTGGAAAAAGAGTCAGCAAAACTATCACTTTAAAAGAAAGAAAGAGAAGTACAAATGTCACCCGAGTTAACCCATACTAAGATTACATGTAGTAAAACATGGATATAGAAGAAAAAAAAGGGTCATGTTCTGATGGAGAGTGATAGAAAACATGTTTAGGAGAAAGTTAACCACCAGAAAATCACAAACTTGTGATGGGTTAAATGGTCTTTGATTCCCCAGTAGGAAAATTTAACAGACAACATTTTTGTTTTATGTTACTTTTCATTGAGTAATTTATTTATGATCTTAACTAAATCATAAGGAAACATACTTACTTTTCGTGTAGACTTTCATCTGTTGCTATATTTCTTACACAAACTCATATTTTTTTCCAAAAGACGAGTATTTAGGATGACTTGTTCACACTAAGAGCGCTATACTCAACTTCTAGAGAATCAACTAATCCAAAAAAGAGAACTATATATTTCCCATGTCTTTAGACAAAAACCAAAACAGAAAAGGTTAGTACAAGATCAGATAATCCCCAAAAAGGATAATCCTTTATAAAAAGAAATTTTTTTCTTAATCTCCAAAATTTTTCCAACAAAACCCAAATTTTAACAAAGACCATTCGATAAACAATTGTCCATAAAATTATTCAAAGTAAACCAAACAATGATTGATACCCAAATATCTAAAGGATTTAATCACATAGTCTTCAAAGGTAAATCGTAACATTTATCTTCAAATAACATCAGTCACTCTTAAAGTCTCATATTGAAAAGTAATTAACCTAATCACATATCCTCCATGATAGGTTAATCATCTCCATAGATAACCCAAAATCAACATATTATTGATTCATAAAATAATATAACTAAAAATAATTAGTCAAACTAACCAGAGACTTCACGTAGTCTAGTTGTAGGCGATAAATACCAGTTTCACTTTGGTTGTGGGTTTGATTCCCACGGCTTCGTCCGACACGACGAGTTGTCACACGGTCTGCGTGTTGTCCCTTTTCAAAAACAATATAATTCTTAAAAAAATTCCAAAAAAGAGATAAAATCTTCAAAAATAACCATAACATAATTTAACCTCATGTATATCTCATGCCTTTAATTTTCCATCATAACATATAGTAACACATAATTACCTCAAAAGTAAGGATCATATAAACCCAAATAGTTACCTTTGTAATTATTACCTAAACTTCCACATCGAGTTGGTTCTCTCGTACATGATGAATTAGAGAACTCACCATGGTTCAAGTGGTTAATCATGACTTCTTATAGTTGGTTTAGAATAACCATGATATTTCTCATTGAATCCCCCATTTCATCCAGTCTCTTAATCAGAGAACCACCATAGTTTCCTTCATACCCATTACCACTTTGGTGCCTTCTAGATCCATCTATTTAATAAAACCAAAATGTCAGTGTGAGTATATCAAAAAAATAATCATGTACTAAATAGGAAGATAAACACTTATAACAATGAGTCCATCTAATATAATAACCATTGTGGTTATACACAACTTGTCACTTATTCTTAAACAACACTCTAACCTTTAAAGTTTTCTAACCGAACTTTGATACCAACTATAAAGACCCAACCTTAAAACATTACATAATCTTGAGTTATTTCAAGAATACACATTGAGGTTCTATTCAGGTTTAGAGTTTTAGAGAATTAGGACATAACTATTACATCTCAAAGATTACAAAGTAGACACATCTACTCAGTTTCCATTTTTTTCACAAAATATAAACTCTTGAACAAAATATTCATGTCTAGTTCCATGTTTTAGACATCATGACATTTTATTGATCCCATACTTGACCGTATTACACTTTAAGTCCTGTGGAAAACATTTCAAAAACATGGGATGATCATAAGGAGCTCATTAAGGGATATAAAAATACAGAAAGAAAACATTAGTCCATGTATACATAAGAATCAATGAGATCATACTTTACTCATAAAACATAAGAACTTTAACATACCTCATGAAATCATAATATTTATTCATAACTCAATATAAATCATAAGACATAAAGGTAACTTGAGGCATTCATAACATTCTTATATAGGGAGCAACCCTCATGGTTACGTTTGAAATACCCATCATAGTATATTCCCTAAATCTATTTGGAGGAACCTTAGCATTTAACTCCTTCGCATTACCCAATGCATTGGAGATCTATCAGGGGATCACCCGCCCTTAGTTTATCACGGAACCACTCGTCTTCATAAACAATTCCCAAGAACCATAACATAATCGTATCATATAAAACATGCATAAAAGAAACATAACATTTCCACATTTCAATCACAATATCTAAAAAACACCTTGATATAATAAAAACATAATAAAAACCATTTTCAATACCAAAATAAAATAAAATTAAAACATGGTATTTATTTTAAAAAAAAAATGTTATGGCTTGTAGAGGAAGCCAGAACTCAAATAATGGTCACAATGGCGGAGAAGTCATTGTCGCCACATACGTAAGACAAAACAATCATTTTGTAGTTTTGTAAAACACTTCGTATAAAAATATTCCTTTTGAATAAAAGTAAAAGTAAAAGGTTTTTATACACCTTATAAAAGAAAGTTGTGTATAAATGAAAATATGTCTCAATGAAAAGAGATTGAGACGAAGTCCCTTACAAAGACGATATCCTTAGATTAAGGATAAATCAATGACATAATTATGTGTGACAAATATAAATACACCCAATATAAGTGGATATTAAGTGTAAAACAATCAGAGGTCATCCACACATATTCATAGCATGACATAATCAAGTAGTAGAGGTTTAACCCAAAGAATTGAAATTGGGTTAAGAATTTCCCTTACAAAAATTCACAGCCTAACGACATCACATTAAAATTCAGAAAACGAGTTGATGAGATATAAAATGGTATCTCATCACTTGGACATAAAATTTACATCAATAAAAATATATAAGAACATATACCAACATAATAAGATGTAAATTAAAATACATAACAAAAAGAAGTCTTTTAAAAAGAGGAGGGTGAAAGGTTCCCTTATCGATTTGGGTAACTTTCGAAACGTACACCCCGTGAAAGAAGGATCATAAAATGAAGATGTAAAAACCCATAAATTAATGTATATTACAAAATGAATACAATAATGTGCAGTAAACACACCACAAAAAAGTAAATAGTTGCAAATGTAGCATAAATCTCACAGGAATAAAAGTGAGATGAAAAACCCCTTTCCTTGCTGTAATCAACCGAGTCGTATGACCAAAATATAATAACCACCAAATTAATTACAGAACAACATTAATATAATAATGATAATATATATCAATTTAAATTACACAATACAACACATTCCATAAATAAGTGGTGAATAATGGAAATCTCACGGAATTAAATGTGAGATAAGAAATCCCTTACGAAAATTCGGCAGCCTAACGGCCTCACATAAAACTTTCAAAAATGGATTGATGATATAAAATAGGGTCTCTAATCATAAGAACATGAGAATTACAGTAATAGGAATATAAAATAACATCCCTTAACATATAAAATAGAATCTTAAAATAAATGACATAAAATAGAGTATTTAAAAAGAAAGAGAAATGTATGATCCCTTACTTCAAGTCCGACTTGTCTTGTTCGTTTATTTATATTCCTGAATAATAAACTTTGGTAAATTTACAATTTCTTAAGGACCTAATTTAAATTTTATTATTCAATTCATATCACATATTATAATGTTATTATATTTAGTTAATTATGTGAGTTTATATCATACGTTTTTGTCAATGTTTGGTATATGAGTCAAAAATGAACTTGTTTGAAAAGAATTGTCCATGTAGTTATAAGTACACCATCTCTAGAATAGTATTAATGATTTAAATGTCATATATATCCAGTATATATTCATTTTATACTATTCCATAACATTTGGAGATAAAAAATGAAATTCACCGTTCATGGAGATCGTAGGCCGTACGTACGAATGAACACTACTTTCATTTCTTTGTCATATTAATGGAATTAAAACTAAATGAGAGAGATATATATTATAATTACATAATGTTATTCATAATTTATATGTTATATATATCATATATATCCATTATATATATGTACATATAATAGTACATAACATTTGGAGATAAGAAATGAAATGTACTGTTCATGGAGACGATAAGCCATATGTACGCATGAACACTACTTTCATTTATATTTCATACATTAATGGAATTAAAACATAATTATACATATGTATATTATAATTAAATTATAATATAATATATAATATCATTAACTCCATCCTTTATAAATCCCACATATGGCATTAACGATTCAAATCACTTTGAGGGGGCGGTAGTCCGCACTTCCTAAAATGAATTTATCACGTTTACCAATTATGGAAACCATAAAGGTATGGAATAAATGAAAAATAAAGAATCAAAATGAAAACATAAAAATAATATATATATCATGTATAAATATAGTGACATCTCAATGGCCACCATGAGAGGTGTTAAAAGAAGATTGAACAATCATCATTTCGTGAGGCAGTAATTCACCACCCACAGAAACAGTATGTTCATTAACCATTAGATGGGGGTGTGTATAAGTGTAGCTTGAATAAGTCTCATAACAACATCCTAGTATATTTAAGATAATGGTGTTTTTACAAAATAAAGGAATAAAAATAGTTTAGGTGGTTGGAGGAGCAAAATAAAACAAAAGAACATAAGAGAATACATTACCTTCAAATCCGGTAACTCTTTTTGATTTGAGCCCAAAGGCTTCCTTGGAAAGACTTCTTCCCAAAGGGAGCCTTATATGAGTAATATAGGGATGTGGAGAGAAAATATTATCTTAGTTTGGACGTTACAAGGGCTTGAGAGGTGTGGGTAAGTGGGTATAGGTGGGGGCCTTTTATAAGAGGGAGGAGGGGCGCTCTTGGAATGTCTTGGAAAGTTACTTTATTATAAAATACGTTTCGGATTTTTAAGGTCCCAAAATGATATATTTCAAGGATAAGGTGATAAGGGTTAGAAATCCACCCATAAAATAGGTTTTAGACAAGTGTAAGGCTATGAGTTTACCTTATATTTTCATTTTATTTAAATCGTTCATTAATGAGGTAATCACTGCATCATCAAGGTGTCATAAATAAATTTATTTATTTAATGTACAAAAATTATAAAAAAACTACCATGTTGTAGGAAATATTTTGATATTTCTAATGAATATTTATAATATTAGAGATAATTTGTTTAAATTAAATTAAAATTGTTTTACTTATGATATACAAACTTTTGTTATATTTCCTTTCTTTTTTAAAAAAAAGATAAAAGGTCACTATCACACTAAAGTGATTCCATGGGGTCCCAAAGTTGGGACAAGGCATCCCATGGTCGGACATTACTTAAAAAATATAATTAAGACACATGGATGGGTAATTTTATATTATAATGATATTATTTTATTACCCTTAACTACCCGATTACTAATTAATCACGATAATTAAAGATAATTGTCGTCGTTACTATTCATAATGTCCAAAAACAAGAGACTTAATTACACAATTTGGACCTTATGATTCCAAATATGGAATCCATTTTATCAAATTCCAAACAAAGAATTTTCAGTAATTAATTTAAAATAATTCCCTTTGTCAAAACCAAAGACGAGTTTTTAATAAGTAAAATCTATCAAAAGATTGATTTGTTTTTACATCCAATTTAAAAGTGAAATTATATCCAATGACCAAAATTGTATTAATTGATAATAAAATAAATAAATTAAACCCTAAAACCAACTAAAATTACAATTTATCTATATAAATAAATTGGATGAAAATGCAATTTTGAATTAAAATGCAGTATTTTTCACTATTCATTAAAAATGAACATTTGTCAGAAAAATACCAAAAATTCACCCTAATATATATTTGATATTTCAAATTCAAAAATGATATTAATTTTACCAAATTAAAAACATATAAGTTGCATTAATTAATTTTATAATCAATTCCTGCAGTCAAAACAAATAATGTGTTTTTAAGAAACAATATCTATTAAAAGATCGACACTTGTTTATGTACAATTTCAAAGTGAAATTAATTAAAATGACCACAGTTGTATTAAATGGTAAAAATATATTTTAATTAAACTTTAAGACCAATTAAAAATATAATCTAACAATATAAATAAATTATATTAAAAGGAGGTTTTGAATTAAAATACAACATTTTTCACGAAAAATGATCTTTATCGGAAAATAACAAAAATTTACACAAAGTAAATTTTGATGTCTTGATTCTAAATAAGGATTTTATTTTTTCAAATATAAAATATAAAAGTGACAAAAATTAGATTTAAAAAGGGTTCTCCATCAAAAGGCGGTTAATCGACCTTTTAAAGAATATTAGAATATTTATTCTTAAAATTGGATTCATTTGCATTTTAAGCCTCTAACATTTATTGGATAAATGTAAAAATATTTAACAAACATATATAATCACATTTTAGTTAGTTCTTTTCATTCCCTCCATTAAATTTTCTAGGAGTTTACTACCATTTACAATAATATTATTATATTATTAGTGTGCATCATAAGATTTCAAAGAAACTTGTTGCTGCGTATTGGGTACGCCATCGAACATAGCTTCCCCTTTAAAGTAATATTAATATTTTATTCACAAATATTAATAAATATGAAAATTTAATAGTATTTATTTACCTGGGATGTTACACTTGAAGTCATATTACTTAAAGAATTGTTTCTATATCTTGATAGCACATGAGACTATATCTTCATATAACGATAAATTTTAGGAGACCAATACCTTTTAGAGTAATAAATTTAAACCATCAAAGAAATGGTCAATATTACTACATAGGTTACATATGTAGTATTTAGAATGCTTTATAACCTTGTAAGGTTTTATTCATAGTTAGAAACATTCTCATCATCCTTTTGACTTAGATTCAATAATTATCTCTCCATATCCACTTGATGTTAATGGGGGAAATATTTTTCCAAGAAAAGTTCCTTGAAATCCTTTAATTCCATGTGTTTTATTTTCTCAACCTCTTTAGTGTTTTTGATTAATGACCACCATTTATCATCATGTCATGAAAAATGATAAACTTCAATCTGAAATTTCTCCATTTTGTTACTTCCCAAATAAAGGATTATCTTCTCTAAGGAACTTATCCGTTATTATCTACAAATTGATTTTTAGTCCCATTTAATGTTGGATTTTATTATCTCATGAATAAATCTACCATTTCTCCTTTATGTTAAGAATATATATGCTCCATATGGGTAAGGTTATTTTTTATTACCTGATACAGATGTCCTAGTATAATTATAAAATGATCAACACCAGTTGAAGCTCCAGTTCCAACATCATTGCCTTGCATAGGAGGAAAAACCCTTCATGGATTTTGTGTGTTGATAAAGTTTCTATTCATTATACTAGGTTCCATTTCTAAATAATATAATACACTTTATTAGATCATATCATTATAAAACATAATGTATAATCCAAAAAATAGTGAAATAATTAACATAAATTGAATCTTAATGTGTATCTAGTCCCATAAACATAAACATGGTTTATTTGGGATTATCTTATATACTTATCCTTAATTTATATCTTAGGTTTATATTCCTTGATCTATGTTTTATAAATCTAGTTTTCAATGTTTACTGCTAAACCTCCTTTGATACCAAATGTAATCCTATAGTCCCCAGAAGCTCATATTTGGTGCATTATTTTAAAAAATTGTCATAGATACAAGTTTTGAATCCCAAAGGACTGATATATTTAATAATTTTTGAAACCAAATTACATACATGAAATTCACATTATAATCTAAAACATAAACACACACACAAATTTAATCTATCATGCCATTAATCCCCTTAGTGCAACCATATATATCAAAATCAAAATACTCCTTCATATCCTATGGGAATATAAAACATAAGAAATGGGTGGTCTCAAATTCTCAGTAAGGGAAAGCTTATAGAATAATATTTGATTAAATATGGCATAAAAAATGTGGAAAGGTAAATAAATGAAACACATTCCATTTAATTAATCACATGAACTAGGAAACTTAATTAACCATGGATATTTTACTAGTCGAATAATCATATATAATATCAATAACTAATCTCATAATAATGAAATGCCTAATTCTAGAAATCTGAAACATACCATCGAGACCTCTTCTAAGTCATCCAAAAATAAATGGTTGAGGCCTGAGCCACATCCATATCTAGAAATAAATTGGCAAGGCCTCATCTAAGTCCATGTATAGTTTTTCTCATGATACCTACTGATGCATCGAGGGGATATATCATCCCCATAACATCACATACTAAGTCTAATGAATTAATCATATGAATGGTGTGAAACATAAACAATATAGACATAGTAAATATAAATAACTTTCCCCAATCAGTAAACATAATCACAAACCATTCTGAGTAATATGGTGAAAGACATCAAAATAACACACCCATAATCATACTGATCATAAAAAATTTAATATAATATGGTAAATTATTATATATCAACCATAATGAAGTATAAAATTAAACAAAGTATATTGACATAGATGAAAATACTCTAATAAAATCATTGAAAAATATTAAGAGAAATACTCCATTTTACTTTGAAATCAATTATTTTAAAAAGCTACTCGTAAATAATTCCTAGAATGAATAAGAATGGAATAATTTAATAATATACCCACTAAAACATAATTAAAATAAAATAAAATGGTCTTAGATGTAAAATTATTTTGATATAACTATTAAAAATAGTTTTTGAGTAAAATATCCTTTTTTATTTGAAAAATGATTTTTAGAACAAAAAACATTTTTTCAAAACATTTTTCTCTGAAAATAGATTTTAAAACTTATAAAGGAATAGTTTAAAAATACTTTTTAACATAAAAAAATTCTTTAAAATCATTTTCCTTGAAAATTATCTTAATATATCTTCTAAAAACTATTTCTTTAGGGGAATTGTCTTCAAACGTTTCAAAGTGTCCCATACCACTTTGAAACATTTGAATCATAGTCCCAATGAAACAATAACATTAAACATAGAATAAAATATCATGAGAATAATTATGTTCTTGATATAACATGTAAAATTTTACTATATACACCATTTAAAAAAACGTAGGTGAATAACAAAACATCTGTCACAAAGAAGGAAAATTGTGACAAAACTACCTTACTCATTTGGTAACTTTTGAACCACAAAACCCCATGAAATGAAGATAATGAAATAGATATGAAAATACCAATAAATTAAAATTTAAAAGTCATATAATATATACAAGTTAATTATTTTCACTACATAAAAGGAATGAGTTTTGAATAAGGCATGTATCTCACAGAAAATAAAAAGTGAGATGAAATTTCGTTACCTTGTGTTTACTTTTGGGTGATCATTCTTTAATCTCATGTATAATGGTTTTAATAGTGTTAATAACTTATTATATAGTCATATTAATATTTATTATATCATATATTATTATATTATAATATCATATTATCCATTTGTTAACATTCATTCTTTATTTTCACTATTTCAACTGTTAATTACCTAGTTTCTTGAGTAAGTTTTTACTTGTTATTTATTGTTATTTTTAATTATAACATGGATTAATTATCTAAAAAATGTAAAACATGATTTAAATATTGTATATATTCAGTATATATGTATTTGTAATAATCCATAAAATTTGGAGATAAGAAATGAAATGCATCATACATGGAGACGGTAGGTCATATGTATGCATGACCGCTACTTTTGTTTCTTTTTCATATTAAAAGAATGAAAAGTAAATGATATATAAGTATATTATAATTAAATTATCATATATATGTCATTTATATAAGATATTGTTTTTTAAAACCATCATTTATATGTTCCATGTATAGTGTGAATGAATCACATTGCTTTGAGGAGGTGATAGTCCACACGTAAACAAATGATGTTATCGTATATCCACAATATGGAAAACATGAAGGTAAGTTTAATATAACATTTAAAGACTATAAATTAGATTATAATATATATATATTAAAATATTATTTAACCATAAAAATATTTTTAAAACCATCCATGAATGCGGTAATGGAAAAAGAAGAAAAACGTTTTTCACATAGGTGTTTAACCAGCATTACATGGAAAATAATTTGATTTCTTTGAATTAGAGGAAATGATAAATTAAATGTATATGATATATTCCATTAGAAACATAATAATACATTATATACATGATTTTTGAGTTATAATTCATTTATTTATGAATGAGGTGAGGAGAAAGTAGAAAAATAAACCAAATTAAGAGAGGTACATTGAGAAAATTACCTATTGAATATCACCTCCTTATGAGAACCTTGAGTACCATGGATTTGTTATTTTGGTAATACTAATATAAAATTTACATTTGTAGAGTCATTAGGAGAGGTTTGGAAAGATATTTTAGGAGATACAAGGATTTTGGGTCCAAATGGGGTGGTGGGGAGTGGTGTTTATACTTGAGGAGGGGTGGGTTTTAAGAGATTAAATAATGATTATTTTATAATTAAAGCCAACCACATTGAGATGGAATTAAATTAAAATAATTTGGAAGATAATTAATATTTAAAAGGTGTTTTATAGTCTATAAACACCTCAAAAAACTATTAAATGCTACAATTTTTATGTATGTTATGATTTTACCTTTTAACTTTAACTCTTGTCACTATTTTACCTATACAATGGTAAATATTTTTTTACCATGGTAAAATTTTTATAACTAAAAATTATATTTACCATAAAACCTAATTTGAACCTTATTATTCCAAATATTTAATCCATTTTACATAATTAAATTCACATAATTGTAAAAATTATATTTAAAATTAATCCTGGAGACACAACAAAAAAGTGGGGTTTTAAAGTGAAAAATTAAAAAGTTTGAAATGTTTTTATATATAATTTCAATGTGAAATTTATTAAAATTAACCAATTTTTTTATTGATGTATAATTTAACTAATTACACTTTAAACAAAATTTAAAATGTAATTTAAAAATATAAATAAAATAAATGAAAAAAAAATTGAACTAAAATGCAGTATTTTTTACTGTTCATAAAAATTGAAACATATCAGAAAAATTAGAAAAATGAACAAAAACAAATTTTTATACTTATATTTCAATTAATAAGTTTATTTTTTCAAATAGAGCTTATAATAGTTCCAAAATTTTGTTTTAAAATAGGTTCTCTATTAAAAGATGGTAAAACTGCTTTTATAAAAATATAGGTTTTATGTGTAAAATTGGATTCATTCTTATCTTATTCCTATAAAATCATTTGGATGAATGTAAAGACATTTTATTAAGTATATATAATATATAAATTTATTAATTTAGTTAATACTATTCATTCCCTCCAAATTAACATCTAGTGTTAACATTCTTTCTTTATTTCCTATTTCTCATAGTTTCCAGCTTCTTCTATATTTACACATCATTTATTTGAAAATACTTTATTTTATCCATGAGGGATGGTTGAGAAATAATTTGATAAATTATTTATCAAGTTCTTCCTTAATGATTCCCACATATATCCTTTGAAGATATGATAATATTGTATCCTTATCAATTCTAATCATTGATATTGTTGTAGGGTCCTTTCTACTTAGAGCATCTTCTACTTCATTCACTTTTCTAGAATGGTAGTAGATTGAGAAATCATAATCCATGATGATATCTAACTATATTCACTAGTTCATATTAATATCCTTCTGTGTGAATATATATTTTAGGCACTTATGATTAGTATATATTTCACACTTCTCCCTATACAGATAATGGTGCCAGATTTTTAATACCAAGATTACAGCCACCAACTCCAGATTATGCGTAGCATAGTTTTTCTCATGAATTTTAAACTTCCTTGAGGTTTAGTCTATCACTTTATCATTTTTCATCAACACGCAGCCTATTCCCTTCTTTGAAGAAATGCTTCATACCACAAGTATTTTCCCACTTTTCGATAGTGTTAGTGAGGGTGCAATCAGAAGACTATTTTTCAACTCTTTGAAGTTGTGTTCACATTAACCAGTCCAAACAAACTTTACTCCCTTATGAGTCAGCTGGGTTAGTGGGTTTGAAAATTATGATAATTTCTTTACAAATCATCGGTAATACATTGATAGACCAAGGAAACTACATATATCTATTATAGATATTAGCTTGGGAGACTCTTAGATTGCGTTTATCTTGGAAGGTTTCACAGATATTCCTTTTCTAGTGATAAAATTCCCCAAGAATGATACTTCTTACATCCAAAACTCACATTTACTATACATTGGATAAATTTTATCCCTTCACAAATTCTTTAGTACAATATTAAAATTCTCATCATGTTCCCCCTTTCTCTTTGAGTATATTATAATATCATCTATAAATACTACCAAAATTTTGTTAAGGTAATCCATAAAGACTCTATTCATTATGTCTATGAAGTTTTCTACAACATTACTGATGCTAAAAGGCATCAAAATTTACAAATAGTGTCCATACCTCATTTTAAAGGTTGTCTTATGAATATCCTCATTCCTCACATTTAATTGGTGATATCCTGACCGAAGGTCCACCTTATAGAAATACTTGTCCCCACACAACTAATAAAAAAAGTCATATATCTTTGGTAGAGTATTCTTTTTATTTATCATTATTTTTTTAATATCATGATAATAAATTCATAGGCATATTGATCCATCCTTATTATTGATGAAGATGACTGGTTCACCCCATAATGAAGCACTCGGGTATATAAAACACTTTTTAATATTCTCTTATAATTTATTCTTCTGTTTCTCCAACCCAGTAGTGGCTATTCTATAATGTGTCTTTGATATAGGTAAAGATCCAAGAAAAAGTTCAATCGAGAACTCAACATCTCAGTCAGGTGGAAGACCATGAAATTCTTCAAGGAACACATCTGTGTAGTCCTTCACAATGGGAATCTCCTCAGGAATTATTCTCTCCTTTGTCTCAATCATATGTAGAAGATTTTCTTGTTCATAAGGAAATAATATCGATAATTTATATAGTGATTCAGATAGGTATTCATCCTCCTCTTTACACTTGTACAGGATTGGAGTATACCTCGGGATGTGAACAGTGATATCACTTTCCTAACAGTTGATGTTGTATTTGTCTAAAGATATCAAATCCATGCCAATATAATATCAAACTCCACTAAAAGAAGTAAGACAATATTTCCTCTAAGTTTTAGTCCAAAAAATTAACTAGGTATAAGTTATATAATTTAGATGTAATAATTACCCCATTTTCTATTCTCATAGATAACTCAACCTCCATATTTTGAGATGGTGTTTGAATTGTTCTACTAATCTTGGATGATATGAAAGAATTCATAGAACTATAATCAAATATTATGTTCTCAATTCTTAAATGAATAACCAGTGTACCTATCACCACATCATTTTTGGGCTCCACCTAAGTAGTAGTGATGGAAAAAGATTTCCCTTTCTCTTTTGGATATGGTGGATACTAACACTGATTACCCTCAAGGAGTCAAGGTTTAGTGCACTGGCTTGTATAGTTCCCTTGATCCCTATAGATGAAAAATTGAACATGGGTGGTGCTATTATTTTCTCCACCACATTTTCCTAATTCCTCATATCTCTTCGACATTCATGAGCTTGGTGGCCTTCTCTCCCACTCTTTAATAATTTACCTATCCCTTTGAGAAAATTTCCATTATCCTTCGTCCCATGTTTTTGACATGTGGGTTGTTTACTTTTATTTCCCCCTTTTTTATTAGATCCTACAACTTGAAACTCTACCATTTTTTCTTATCATCATAACTATGGTACCACTCTCCAAAAGCCATCTCCACTTTGAGAGAACATCAAAAAACTTCTTTATAACTCCCAAAGTCTCGGATAGATAGAGCATTTTAAAGGCGTGGTTTTAAAACACTAAATAATATATCTATTTTTCAATCATTGTTGATAACATAACCCTAAAAGTACCTTTAAATACTTATAAAATTTGGTTCGTAAGATGTGACATATTAACCTTCCTTTTTCTTCAGATCTAATAATTCTCTCTCTATAATTATATGAAGATTTCAAGGGAAATATTTGTTTATAAATATTTTATTAAAGTATTCCCACTCCATATCTTCAATTTATTCCTTTGGGTGGGTGTTCTTAATCAAATCCCACTATTGATCATCCTCTCCTTCGAAAGGATAAATGGACCGAGTCACCTTCTCCATCTCAAAATAGTGAAGCACAAAAAAGATATTGTCCATTGAGTTGACCCGCTATTCTATAACTAGTGGTTCATAAGATCCATTAAATGTTGGTGGTTGTTGTTTCATAAAAACTAAATATCCAGTTTCTCTCTCTTAGTTGAAGGATAATTATCCACATTATTCAGGTTATTGTTCATAGCCTAAGACAACTAAGTAATGATCACCATGAAATTTTAAAATCCACCTCTCAAGGTGTTGGGGATGTCATTCGAGAAATCCCTCCATTATCCCTCACACTGGTTGTTAGTCTAGTTTCTCCTTGTTCCCACCATTTTCTAAAATCAAAAAGGTTTTAACAAAACATAAGTCAACATGTGTTGAATAAATAATTTATTCCATTGTAAAATTAACTCTAAAGGAATATCTTGTGGGATCTCTATGTTTATAAAATCTTTTTTGGTTCTTACATATACTTAGTCTCATGCTAATGGTTTTCACTAATGTTATATAATCTTAATTCATAAATTAAGAAACATTGCTCTGATACCAACTATAGCGAACCTTCTTTTTCTTACAATACTATTACATCATTTTAAAGATAAATAATAAAATAGTGTTAAAAACCAGGATCCAAAGGTTTAGTGTCTTGATAAAATTATGACCATATATAACTTTTACATAATAAAACATGAACATTATTTAATTAATTCTTCTCAAGCTTCTTAGTGTCTCGTGTATTCTCCTTAGTATAAGTAATTACCTGAAGATATACATCAATGAAAGGGGTGAGCTAAAATCCCAGTAAGAGGATATACAAGACATGAATAAATATAACATGGGTGAGAATAATCATTATCATAATGAAATAATCATGGGATCATCATTAAAATAATAATACGTAGAAATAGATAAAGTCATGGAATTTGGAAATTCATAAAAATGAAGCATCATGTCTTAGGGGTCAAATACCACACATAGTTATGAACAATTCTATCATCATGTTCACGCATAACATATGTACATAATCCTAACATCATCATCATTGTGAACAAATATAGAATCATTTTAATTCAAATTTCATATTATCTTATGAGATACATCACATTACCCATTACATTGGAGTTCTATATAATTTTGGGTTCACTTGTCACATCATAACATTTACATAATCATGCATGCCACATAGAATGTATATCAATATTAGACATTAAATAACCCATGGAAAGGAAATGGTTTTTATGAGAATTTCATAAAGTATACATTCATGAATAAACCTTGTGGTTACCAAAATAAATATGTGATAACATACTTGGTATAATAATCATCAATCTTGAGTGAAGAATAAACAGTCTCAAGGGAAGTAAAACATGTGTTTTTAAAAAGAAGAGTTTTTCAAAAAAGATATTTTTAGTTTTCATAAAATCAGATTAGAAGAATGTATATCTCAAAAATGAAAAGGGAGGAAAAAGTAAAATTATGCTTGAGGAATATTAAAAAACATCCATCCACAAATTTTTCATGAAAAAGGAATAACCCATAGAAAGGAAATTAGGATCGAGAATCCCCTTATATTATGTTCGAATGATTTCTTCACTTAGATATCTTAGAAAATCAAATTGGATTCATTAATTAATAATTCCATAACCTCTTATACATTTATTTGATTCATTACAAATTTATTTATTTAATTTATGGCCATTATGATGATTTATAGAGTTTAATTTCATCATTTGGGAGTGTTCATTTTCTTGGTTTTCCTGATTGGTTCACTTGTATGAAAGTATTGACATTCATGTAAGATGAGAATAATTATCCGGAATTTAAATTATAATATATTGGTTATATTTAATTATTTTAATTGGTATTATATATTTTTTAGATATTATTATGATTCATTAGATAACATGTTAAAGATAATTGTTTAGATTAATTTTGGCAGTTTTCAATCACAATGGACTCGTTTTGTTTTATCATTTAATATTATGTATATATTTTAGATACATAACATAAGAAGTTCTATAACATAAATTTGAAAATCTATTTCAACCATTATAATGGTTTTATGACCATCGTTGAAGGTGGTATAGGAAAATGAAAACATTTCATCCTTAAAGTCGATAAATCAACACCCCATGGATGACGTTTTCATTTTTAGAATAAAAGGAAGAGGAGAAGAGGTTTGATGATGAGTTATTGAATTTAAATATTAAAATTATAGTATATATAAGATACTATATTTATTATTCCACTTGTATTAAGTAAATTGAGGAGATAATATGAAAATAAAATAACATGAAAAGAAATTAAAAGAGAAGGAAAGAGGATTATACCTCTTCAATTATTCTCCTTGAGAACCTCATTAGGTAAATTGGTTTTGGTATTTTCTTGAGAAAAAAATCTCTAAGACGTGGGGTAGGGGCTTGGGAATATGTTTAGGAAGAAATTATACAATATTCAAGACTTGGAAGGTGTGAGGAGAAGAGGTGGTGAGGGTGGTATTTATAGGGGAGGAGGGGTGTTTTTTATTATTTTATTCATTATTTTATTATTTTTGCACAAGACTATCAATATTTTGAACCTCATCACTAAATATACTAAAATGAAGAAGTATTATTTGATATTATAGTGATTACATCATCCATTACTCAACAAATAGTGAATTTAATTTAGACTATTATATACAGTAAATTACCGTATTTCATTATTCACAAATAAATCAACCATTTTAGAAAAATTCAAAAAATTCAACCTAACCATTTTTCAACATTTAGAATTAAAAATAAACCTAGTTTTAAGAAAATAATTTTATAAATATAAGAAATATACTTTTTGATTAAAATCATCATTTACTTGGAAAATACCGATTTTAAAATTATAACTTATTTTATAACCCTTTGATAAATTAATTAAGATATCATAAAATTATCTTATAATAATAATAAAACAAAATTTTAATTTATGAATAAATTTTATGAAAATAGATTTTCTTTTAAATGATTATATTAATTATAAAATTGTAATTAAATATTTATGACCTACAAAAATACCAACAGTTAATTTATCATTTATAAAAAATATATTTACTTATACTATGATATAATTATATCATGTTTTAATTTATAAGATTAATAAAATTTATTTATACTTTCATAGGTAATGTTACTATTCTATTGGACGAGTTACAATTCTTAATGGTCATATTACTATTTCAAAGGTCATGTTACTATTCCATTGATTTAGGTTTCTTAATTTACATAAATACTTATTAATTCATTAATTTTTCATTTATAAAGTTTTTATTTTATTTTATAATTAATTTAATTTGATTTATAGTATATGAAGTAATTATAATAAGGAAAATTTCATTGATAGAATTCAGGTTCGTTATACCAGTAGGCTATCACTCAAAGGTCAAATTCCATCCATTTAGTGAATATATAATAACCATAGTTTACTGGTAGTGATATAATATGTAAAATAAGTGTTTTATGTAAAAAATAAAGATTCATGTTCACTTGGATTCCCATCCTCTACCACTTTCTTAGGCCTTAGCCGCGAAGTCTCAAAATAAACAGTCAGTCCTATATTAATTTATAATCAAGTTTATTTAATTTATAAGTCTCGGGATGTGGTGCATATCCTAGAATCAACTATATAAATATTTTATCAATATATTCCTAAATAGTCCATAAAAAAGGTGTAGGTAACTGATCGATCCAAGCATGTGCTTTGTCTTGGAAGACACATCGTATAAATCATTTCACTATTAATCAATTAAGAACCTAAGAACATCCTTTGAAATTCCTTATATAAAATCTAGGCATCATTCTAGGCATAACATGAACCAAGAACCTTATAATCCCATCCATGGTGATAATCATCAGAATCCAGGTATCTCTCTAGGTGTGGTATTTTGTCATTTCTTACAGATTATATCCTTAAAGGTTCACTAAAGAATCCTAAGGGTCACCCATAGAGTACAGGATCAACTTCCCTCTGATTTCATCCTTGGAAGTCTATATAAAGAGTCTAAATATCACTTGGGAATATAGGATTAAATACTTTGAGTCCATCCTTGGAAGTCCACTAGGGATTCCAAGTGTCACTCGGGCATAATAAAGGTAGTATTCAAATGAGTCTGTCCATCGCATTCATATATAGTAATGCAAAACGGGCAGGTCGGGGTGGGGCGAGACAAACTTGCACGGGTTTGAGCCTACGCGGGTTTGTCCTCAAAATCCCGCATATAACGCGATCAAAAAATTTCAAGCCTGCCCCGCCCCGCATAAACCCGTGGGTTTCCTGCAGGCTTACCTACATTTAAAAAAAATTCTATTTATAATAATTAAAATATTGTATTTTTTATCATTCTTAAAGGTGTTTGAGGGGAGAAATATGAATTAACAATAATTAGATTTTTAAGAGATGCGATTGATCATTTTTTTTGGGTTAATGGTGGCATGCGGCGATGCAGATGTGGTGGCGAACTATTGTGATAGAAAGTAGGTGAAGGATCGGTTATGGACGATGAATGATAATGTTGGTTGCGTGGTGATGTGAACAACTAAACATGTGAATGAATAAAGTCTCTTCAGGTAATGACCAGTTCCAGAGGAAGTTATTAGTGTTTCCACGAGGTTCTATCCAATTCTCTTAATAAAAAAAGACGATTAAATAATAACAAAATTAAATCAACCTAAAAAATATTATGATTATAACAACTCTAATGGAATTTAAACCATGCGCATGGGCGATGAGTTCCATTTTTCGAGAGATGGGTCGACACACCATGGGAATATGGTTAATAATTATGATATAAATAAAATAATATCATATTAAAACAATAAATATAGGCCTATTTAAAATTCAAATGTGAATAAATGGTGAATTAATATGACTATTACGGTGAGAAATTGTATGTCACACTTTAACCATGATTTTTTTATTAAAAAAACTAAAATGTTAAAGAAAAATATATTGTAAAAATAATATATTTTTTTAAATCTGGTCCGCGGGAAAGCCCGCACCCACGCGGGCTTAACCCGCATTGGCCCACACCCACACGGTCTCAACCCGCATTGGCCCGCACTCTAAACGGTCGAAATATTTAGGCCCGCCCCACCCCACATCCGCCCCATACCCGCAAAGCCTGGTGCCCGCGGGCTCACTTTGCATCACTATTCGTATATGAATCCATGTGTCACAAAAGGAATATATAGTCATTAAAATAAAATTATTTAACTATACCAAGGTCGTCACTAAAAGAATTTCATTTAAACCTCACTTTAGAAGGTGGCTCAAGGTAGGGGATAAACTTAGAAGAATTAGCGTCTTAATAATCTCACATGGGAATTTAATTATAATTAGGAAACTCATTCTTTATCAAGAAAATACTTGTTCATAACCTAGGGATATGATCATTAATTCGATTTCATTAATAAATTCAAATTATAATTTACAGGTTATCACTTAAAATTCCATGGCAAGGGGTAAACAACACACCAAAAAGTATTCAAAATCCAATTCCACCACTAGTGGTCCAAATAATTAAAAAACATGCCCAGGGGTGCTTCTAATTCAAGTTCATTAACCTTTAATTACGATCAATAGTATCATTAACTACATAGGTTGTTCCTATCCATTTTAAAAAATGATTAAATTCCATTTCAATGGAATGTCTCCAATAATTGGGTATACGACACAATTTAATCTATATAAACACTCTGAATTTAAGAAAAAATGATGATACCACCTACCGTAGATCTATAGTAGAGTGATCTTCAAATATTGACTCATGATTCAACTCAGATTGGGAGAAAATATAAGAACAAATGAATGTCCTAAAAATATGGAATATTATCTTACACATAAATTTCCTAGAAAATATCAAGAAGAATGAGGAATAACAAAAAAGGAATGGATATCTTACCAATATGGATTCAATGCATCAGACAGATCTTTAATCCAAGATCAAATGGAGATTTGTGGGAAATCCTAGAATAATCATCAAAATGGATTCCAATGGGAGGAGGAAAGGTTGGATACTAGAGGAAAATGGAATAGGAAGATAGGGTTTAAACCTTTCATTAAGGGAAATTTTGTAAATTCACCCAAAACAAAAGACCACATGGTTTGGCTCCATGGTTTTCCAAATCGTGCACCAACTGTGAACCCTTCATTGTAAGAAGGGGCACCTAAAATGGTTTCTATGCATGGTTTGAGTGACCATGTGGAAACTATGTCCCACAAAACTATCACAAACTTCAAAAGGTGTATCATGGGTGTGCAATTCAAATCACATAGTTTTTTCAAACTTTGTAGGATCCCCTATGCTTTATCCTTCCTTTGACGGTTAGAAGTAACCATGCGGACTGTCCCGCATGGTTTCCACTTACCATGAGGCCTCACATTTTCTTCCAAAAAGCTGGTTTCTGGGATCTGAACAATCCCCAGCCTCCACCGATACTTGCATAACCTCAAAGGGTAAATAAATTAATCTATAAATAATCATTTGAACTAAATATTTATGGAAATTAACATATTACATACCTTAAAAAATTACCAGGTTCTTACATTTTCTGTTACTTACCTTACCATATTGATTATGCCTTATCTAATTATAATAGTCAAGTTATTGATTAAATGACATGTCTATTAAATTATTTACCATTTAATATTTATTATTTTTTATTGATTCATGGTATAATTCACTATATGTAATTCTTAATGATCATTTTAGATCACCCTTATTTTGTTTCCTTTCCCTAGTTTTTGAAGATGAATCAGTTGAATGAGTTTCAAGGATGTTGAGCATTTTCTTTTGTTATGTTTTATTTTCTATTCCCAATATAAAATTGGTATCATGTATATATATGGTTCTCTAAAACTACTAAATTTATTAGTCCTTTGGGATTTCACCCCTTTGTATCTATGCCAATATATTAATGTAGGCAGTGGCTTTAGGTTACTAGAGTTGAGATCTTTATATCCTTGTGGGAAGATATGTAGGCACCTTTCATGGGTTATTACCAAACATTTTTGTCAAAGTCTCTTATGTTATTTATTTTTATTTACACTATTATATCTTATCTATTTAATTTATTATGCTCGTAATTTATATTCTTGTTTTTAAATCTTATTATTTCTTTAATTATTTCAAATCCATCAATTTTAGTTAAAAAAAATTAAAACACAATTCAATCCCCCCATCTATCTTTACGTATACCAATAGGTGGTACAAGATGTAATAATTGAGATTAGTGAGTTATACCTGAGTCAACTACTCCTATACTCATGGAGGTGGCCCAAGCAGCCACTACTTGCATTTCGTCCACCTTTGGTGAAACTCTTTCCTTGGTGGAAGGTGTGAAAATATATTGAGTCTCCACTTAAACACCTTTTGGGAATAGATCATAGAGCACACTCTTTGAAAATAAGGATTTTATACTCAATGAAATATAAAATTAATATTTGAGTGGATAAATAAGGATGAACTTTAATACTAACCTCTCTCACCTATCATAATGTTCTCAATTAATATTTTACAATTAAGTTGACATTTTATCATTGATGAGGGGGTATCCATCCTTCTTTATAGAATAAAAGGTCTTAGAGGTGGGTGGATGAAGAATGGATCTTGACCCTTTTCTTGATACATCAACTTTTTTTCAGTGAAATATCCACTTCCTCCATGGTGTCTAATATCATGGAACCAATTGGGGTGGCCCCTAATGTGTAATTAGGAGACTCTATAGTTTCATATGTTATCCCCATTCACTATAAAAAGGGAAAAGTATATATTGTTAGGAGTGGTTTGAAAGTTGAAGATAATCTTCTTAAAGAATATACTCATCATAAAACTTTGGGGTTGATGAGTTCATCCCACTACTCATTAGCTAACTAGTTTATGACACCTTTGATGAAACCTCAATCTACCATATCTTGCACTTGTACTGTAATGGGGAACCATTTATCTGTGGCATATACCAACATCTCTATATCACTGAGAGACTTATCAGCCTCATTAGGATTATACTATAAGTTTAATTCTTTGGGTGCCTTCATATTAATAATTTGGGGAATATTAAAATTTCCTTGAAAGGTATCCCATAAACCCACATCATTCATAATCAAAGACTAGTAGAACTAGAAGTAGACAACCTCAAGGAATAGATAATCTAAAAATTCCCTAACATGCACCTCTCCAAGCCATGAAGAATATTTGAGATCCTTCAAGTTAGTTATTTTCCTAGTATCTCATCCTCAATTGGGGTACTTCTCTAATGTTTTCATATGGAATATTGTGGATTTGACTTCCAATATGGGGGATCATCAATTCAAAGTTTTCAGGAAACTACTGGGAGAGGTTGATACTAAGTCCCAAATGTTTCTCCAATTGTCCCTTTCTTATGGGGATTCATAATAAACTTTTTCACTAACAATAAGGACAAGTATTATGTAAATCTATTTTTTTACCAAAACCCATATTAATTAAAATGGATTTGAGATAAGTAATAGGTACTTCCCATTATAGATGTGCAGTAGGCACTGCTGGATTTTGTCAAGCACTGATAATGCTAGGACAACAAGCCTCCTTCCTACCAATTGGGCCACCGTCATGAGGTTTCTTGATCATAACATTTTATGTGAATCATATAATATAATAATGTACCCACTAAACCATAAGATTTTGAATTAAAATTACCAAGTCTAAGAAAGGATATCATGTTTGACATAATATCCCCACTTCTCATAGTGGCCCCTCACTAACATTGGCCAGTATGTGCCCAGTGTAACAAAACCAACTATAGAAACCCAAATATTGTGGTTTATTTACCACATTAGTTAAAAATATTGGATATCCCATATCATGGTATTTAATTTTTTAGTAGTATTGAGAGACTAATTACATACATGACTCTCACATTACAATAAAAAATATGAAATACAAATTAAAATTATAGTGACAATTTTATTATTCATTCTATTATATCCCTAAAATAATTAAAATTTAACTTACTATCACCCTAGGGAATATCAAATATAATAAAGGGCGATCTTGGGTGATTAGTATGGGAAAGGGTACTACGGAATTTATCATACAATAAATAAGGCGTGAATAATATGATTGAGGTAAAAATAATCAAATATACCATATGAATAATATAATAAAAGTGGAATATATCAATGGATGACATAAAAATATAAATAGTAAGATGTATAAAAATTACTTGTCTCATAATGATATAATTCATAATGTCAAACATCATAATCTTTTCATCAAGGCCTCATTCCAAGACATCATATATAAATAGGTAAGGCATATGCCAAATACCCAAGCTAATTTGTCTAATGAGACCCACTAATTCCTAAATGGGATATAAAATATCTATCCCCACCTATAATATACTTATTTAAATTCCATAATTATATAAAAGGAGTTTATATAATATATAATCAACATTCGTTAGTAATAAATATCTGTTTTTAAAAACTATCACACAAAATGCCACATTTTCACTAGTTAATAAAAAGAAAAACATGACCATGATCCATCTGGAGAATTAATGTGAATTATATCATTATATAATATCCCCAATGAAGTATAATAATATTTAAATTATGTTAACATATAATAAAATCAACCTTATAAATACATTATAATGTCTCCTTGAAAATAAGAATAAATATCATTTTCTTTTGAAAACATTTTAAAACTAAAAATACCAAAATTATGGGAATATGATTTTATTTGTGAAATAATGTAAAATTATATAGTAATATTGATAATTAATAACATTTGTGATGATAGGAATATATGGTCTTGTATTAAACATTAAAAAATATCCATTTTCACTTGGAAAAAAAGGAAAAAGAAACCCATACATAAAATTTTTAAAATATTCCTTTTAAAAAACTTTTTAAAAATTAATTTATAGTTGAAAATGACTTTATAAAATTATAATATTATATAAAATAATATCATTAAAACATTTTTACATAATCTATACATGGAATAAAAATATTATTTTCTAAAAAAGAGAAATAATGTTGTTATTTCATGTAAACATTTAATTGGCAGTTTGGAGTACCAAAAAGAGGTAAAATAGAATGGATAATTTAGAAACCCCTAAATAAATATATTATAATAAAATATTTTTTTATTAGATAAATATCATATAATTCCCCCAATTTAAATTTAAACACAAACAATCCATAATAAAAGTGAGATTATTGAATGAACCCTTGCCTTGGATTTTCAGTTGGTTAGACTTGTTCCAACATCATATATAATAAATTTATATTAATTATTAATCAATATAAGATTAAAATTTATATCTATATTTCTTGATATAATTTATCGATATCTTACTTTTTACCCATTTACTTATAATTCTTTGTTAAAATAAATTATTTAGGTGTGAACTGTTTCATTTCTTATACATGGTTTTATTTGGAGGTTCCATTCTTTGTACCTTGGTCATGTTTTAATAATATATATAATATTAAAATTTTTATAATTAAAATTTTTATATATTAAATATATTTTTAGACCAATCCACACAATTAAATTATAATAAATAAAATGCATTTTTTCATGGATATGATAGTTCATATGTACGCATGAAAGACATTTTCATTTTTCTAATGGATGAAAAAGTAAAAAAAGTAGATAGAGGTTTATATTTATAAAATAATTTTATTATTATTATAAATATAATATTTATTCATTAAATTTACCCTTATGACCATCCATGTAAGGTTTAAAGTAAGAATGAATCACGTCTCTTCTTGAAGGTGGTAGCCCACACGTATGCACAAGTGATGTTATCATTTTACAACGATAAAAGGGAAAGAAGGGAGATAACATATTATATTTATAAAATCATAATAATTAAATTAATATAATATATATTAATAAATTACATCTTCATAAGCACCCTTATGAGGAAGTGATGAAAAATGAAAGACATCGCTTCATGGAGGTGGTAGTCCACACTTATTCACGATTGGAGTTTCTATTTCCAATATGAAGGAAAGATCGTGGGAAAATATTTTTCTATAATCATAATTCAATTTTTGTATATTTATGGTACTTATGTAACTATTTTTTTATTGTTAGAATATTTTTTAACGAGTTATAAAAAAATAAACTTTAAATAATTTAATTAAGAATTATACATCCTTCTTAGATATCTTCTTTTGGTTTATAACTCAATCATTCTTAGATTGGTGTTTTGTTGATTCCATGACCACTATCATGTGTAGAGTATATTTTAAAAGGTATTTTAGTAAGTCTTGGACAATATATAGTTCTCAAATTTTGTGATATTTGAGGATAGGGTTTCTCTTTTATAAGTTAGAGGAGTGACACTCTTGTAATTATTCTTAACTTTTTAATATTATAAATGTATTTCCCATTTTCAATGGCAATAAAACTATTCAATTTATAATCTAATTTTATAAGTTTTAAAATCCCCTTATCGAATAATATTTCAGATGTCATTTTGTGACCTTATCTTATTGTTTTAACCCTAATTATACCTTTTTACCCTTTACAATGGTGATGAAAATTTTTCATGGTTGTTATTCATTATGATGAAAAATGAAATTTAACTCATAAAAAAATTTGACCCCCTAATTAAAAACATGAATTAAATTTTTTAAGATTCAAATTTTAAAATCATTATAAATTAATTTTAATATAAGAACACAAAATTAAAAGAAAATAGTTTTTAGAAAAAATGATGATTTTAAGCATAAAAATTATTTTACACTAAAATTATACATATTGTTTATTCTCATAAATTTAATTTTATTAAAATTAAAAAACATTATATTTAATTTATATCATTAAAAAATATAATATAACCTTTCAACCACACTATTAAATGAAAATTTCCAAAAATAGTTTTTAATTATAATAGAATATAACTCAAGTTCTAAAAAAGTCAAGCATAGGATTCCAAATTAAAAATAACGTTTTCTAAGATTTATTTTACTATTTAAACAAATAATTTTTTATAAATTTTTTTACCACAATTTTATATCATTCTAATATTATAATGATTTCATAAAACTTATGGTATTGTAAAATTGGTATTTTCACTATTCACTGAAAAATTAATAATTTCATAAAAATCCCAAAAAATTCACCCTAAGGTAAATTTAGCCTTATAAACTTGAAAATGATATCCTTTTATAAAATTAACACACTAAAATTTATAAATTTTAATTTTAAATATATCCATGAACTATTTTAATTATAATGATAAAATAATAGAATGTGAATTGGACAATAGTTTAGGGTTATAATGTTTATCTATTATAGTAGGATATTGGGTATTAAATGATCCCCCTTAAATAATATATTCCTAAGAATTGGGATATATGTAAACTCTTTAAAAAATGTGGGTAAACCTTACTTGTAGTTTCTTTAGGCTCTCATGTTTCCTCCTATCATCTGTGATTTATCCAAAGGACTTTCACCAGCAGAGTTGTCCGATTTCACAACACTTTCTCTCCAGTGTCAAAAATATAGAAATGATATTCATTATAAGTCAAGTCTTATTATAAATACATTACCGTATATGTTAGTACATGTATTGGATATGGAATGTATTTCATTAATAATGTAACATGGAATATGTCATGTACTTTAGAGAGTTTGAGTGGCATAACCAATCGGTAAGACACAACTCCAATTATATCTAAAATTTAAAAATGTAACACCCCAGGTAAATAAAGAATATGACATCATTATATTTACCCATATTTGTGAATCAAACATTAATATTACTTTAAAGGGGATGCTATGCTCGATGGCGTACCCAATACGCAACAACGAGTTTCTTGGGAATCTTACGTTGCACTCTAATAATAAAATAATATTATTTTAAATGGTAGTTAACATGTAGCCGTTGTAATGGCGGGAATGGATAGAAATAACTAAAATATGATTATATATGTTTTTAAATGTTTTTACATTTATCCAATAAAGGATAGAGGCTTAAAATACGGAAAGAATTCAATTTTAGGCGCATATGCCCTAGTTTTCACTAAAGGTTCACTTATCACCTTTTGATGTTGAACCATCATTAAATATAGTTTTTTTCACTCTTAAAAATTCTTTTGGACCAAATAAAACTCTTATTAATAATTGGGACATCAAAATTTACTTTGTGTAAATTTTTGGTATCTTTTCGATAAAGTTCATTTTTTTAATGAATAGTGTAAAATGTTGTATTTTAATTCAAAACCTCTTTTTAATCTAATTTATTTATATGATTATATTATCTTTTGAATTGGTTTTAAAGTGAAATTATAATATATTTTTACCATTTAATCCAATGGTGGTCATTGGAATCAATTTCACTTTGAAATTGGACTTAAACTAGTGTCAATCTTTTGATACTTATTGTTTCATAAAAACACGCTATTTGCTTTGACAGCGGGAATTAATTATTAAATTAATTAATCTGACTTATATGTTTTGAATTTTGTAAAATAGACTTCATTTTTGAATTCGGAATATCAAATATAGCTTATGGTGAATTTTTGGGATTTTTCTAAAAAACTTCAATTTTTGATGAATAGTGAAACCACTAAGTGGTACTTATAAAAACTGATTTTTTCGTTTGAATGAAATTTTTCCATCTTTGTTTTGTGAATTTCAAAAATTCGACATACATGGTTTTCATTAAGAAGTAAAATGTGGTTCAATGAGATAAAAATAATTTTTTTGGTGAATAGTAACTTATTAAGTTTTTAATCGCGATTAGTGGTAATTAGTGTAGTTTAAGGTAAAAATAATGATTTAATAAAATAAGATGAGCTTGACACATGTCCTACCCTCATTGGTTGTGTCATGGCCGACCAAGACAAGCCATGGGTCAACTTGGGGACCCCATGGAGCTACTTTGGTAGGGAAATGACATAAATAACTTTTTATTTAATGTAAAAGTAAAAATGACACAAACATCATATGATTTACGAAAAAAAAATTTACATGAGGTTATAAAGATCAGATTTTTTATTATAAATAGTCATTGGAAAGATAAAAATATTTCCTACATCATAGTGTTTTTTTTATAATTTTTAGACACTAAATAAATTAAATTATTTATGACATCATAATGATGCAGCGATGACATCATTATTTAACGATTAAAATAAAATGGAAAGATAATGTAAAATCTATGAACTACACATGTCCAAAACTTATTGTATGGGTGTATTTCGAACCCTTAACACCTTATCCACGAATTATATCAATGTGGGACCTTTTAAAACCGAAACACATTTTCAAATAAAGTAATATTTCTTACTTTCCAAAAGTGACCCTCCTCTCCTCGTATAAAAGGCCCCCACC
Organism: Viscum album; assembly: GCA_963277665.1. Lineage (NCBI taxonomy): Eukaryota > Viridiplantae > Streptophyta > Magnoliopsida > Santalales > Viscaceae > Viscum > Viscum album. The sequence continues at coordinate 210,021,303 of OY728166.1, forward strand.
TCTACCTCATTTCACACACTCCTCAAGCCTTTGGCTCGGCCAACCCCTGCCCATTTACTCTCTCCACATCCCTCTCCTCATCCTAGAGGATTCCCTTTGGGCAGAATCCTTTCAAAGGAAGCCTTTAGGCTAAAATCAAAAGGAGTTGCAATTTTAAAGGTAATTCATTCTCTCATGTTCTTTTGTTTTATATTGATTCTCCAACCCCCTAAACTCTTTTTATTTACTTCTTTTGTAACAACACCAGCATATTAAATATACTAGGATGTTTTTATAAGATTTATTTGAGCTACACTCTCACACAACTACATCAAATGGTTAAAGAACATACGGTTTCCGTGGATGGCGAAATTCTGCCTCCCGAAACGATGATTGTTCAATACTCATTTAACACCTTCAAAGGTGGCCATTATGATGTAACTGTTTTTATATATGATATATAATATGTTTATGTTTTACTTATGCTTCTGTATTTTTCATTTGTGTCTTACCTTTATGGCTTCCATTATGGGTATACGCGATATCTTCATTTAAGGAAGTGCGGACTACCGCCCCCTCAAAGTGATTTGATTCGTTAAATACCATATGTGGGACGTATAAAGGATGGAACTATGATATTATATATGATATTATACTGGAATTATAATATACCTTTATATCATTATTATTCCATTCTATAAAATACGAAATAGAAATGAAAGTAGCGTTCATGCGTACGTACGGCTTACCGTCTCCATGAACTGTGCATTTCATTTCTTACCTATAAATGATTATGTAATGTTATAAATGCATGCATGTACTAGATATATATGACATATATGATATCTACATCATGAATAAAATTCTTTATATAATAAAAATTTGGCCACATGAACAACATGTAATTGTAAGAAGTCCACTTTCGACTTAAGAACCAAATATCGGGAAAACAAATATTATTAACTTAAATGATTACATAATGTTTATGACATGGTAATAAGTGATATAAAAGGAATAATAAACTTGAAAAAGGTTCTTAAGGAAGTAGAAATTAACTCAAGTTTATTATTCAGGAGATTGAAGAACGATCGAGTCAAGTCGGACCCGAGGTAAGGGATCCTACTCCTCTCTTTCTTTTTAAGTACACACTTTTATGTCATTCCTTTTAAAGCTCATCTTTCTTGTTATTGGGATGATCTTTTATATTACATTTACTGTAATTTTTATGTTCATGTGATGAGAGACCCTATTCTCTCTCATCAATCCATTTTGGAAGTTTTGAGTGGCGCCGTTAGGCTGCCGAACTTTCGTAAGAGATCTAACCTCTCTCTTTCTTTTTAAGTACTCTCCTTTATGTCACTTCTTTTAATATCCTCTTTGTAATGTTTGGGGATGTTCTTTTATATTCCTCTTTCTGTACATTTTATTGTAATGTGATGGGATACCCTATTTTATCTCATCAATCCATATTCGGAAGTTTTATGTGGCACCGTTAGGCTGCTGAGTTTTCGTAAGGGATTTTTCATCTCACTTTTATTCCCGTGAGATTTATGCTAAATTTGCCAAAAATTCCATTGAGTGGTGTATGTACTGACCATTATTCTACTATTTGTGTAATATACTTTCATTTATGATTATTTACATCAATGATCTATTGTCCTTCTTTCATGGGGTGTATATTTTGAAAGATACCCATGTCGGTAAGGGAACCTTTCACCCTCCTCTTTTTTAAAAAACTTCTTTTGTTGGGTCTTTTAATTTACATATTGTTATGTTGGGATATGTTCTCATATATCCTTATTGATGTAAATTTTATGTCCAAGTGATGATATACTCTTTTTATCTCTTATCAACTCTTTTTGATGTGATGCCGTTAGGCTGTCAAGGGAACTTTTTAACCCAATTTCGATTTCTTTGGGTTCAACATGTAGTCATTGAATATGTCATCCATTGAATATGCGTGAATGACCTTTTATTGTTTTACACTTAATATCCACTTATATTGGGTGTATTTATATTTGTCACACATATTTTTTTAGATTGATTTGTCCTTAGTTTAAGGATACCTTCTTTATAAGCGATTTCATCACATTTGACATTTCTATTGAGGGTTCATTGTTGTTATGCACAAATTCACTCTTATATGGTGTATATACTGTCCTTTGGAGTATTATATCATGAATCAATTTATTCTCATGATATTATAAAGTTCTGACTAAATGTTATTCATCAATTATTGTATTCAAGTGTCTCTAATTTTGGTAAAACCCCTTTAACCAAAATATCGTTTTAAATGTTTTAATTACTTGTTCTTATTAATATCCATGTTTTCAAAATGGTTTTAAGGATTTATTTATATGGATATTAATGGTTTAAAATTTTAATCTTCAAGGTGGTATGTGAAACTTTGATTCAAAAATCTCTTTGTTAAATGTTTTAAATGGTTTTAGAAATGGTTTCTTTTTGAATGGATTCATTATTTCAATATACTAAAATGTTATATTGTGATTGAAATGTGGAAATGTTATGTTTCCTTTATGCATGTTTTATGTGATACATTTATGTTATGGTTCTTGGGCATTGTTATGAAAACGGGTGGTTCCATGATAAACTAAGGGCGGGTGAGCCCGATATAGCTCTCCAATGCATTGGGTAACGCGAAGGAGTGAAACGTTAAGGTTTCTCCGAAGAGATTTAGGGAATATACTGTGATGGGTATTCCAAACGTAACCAAGAGGGTTACTCCCTATGTAAGAATGTTATGAATGCCTCAAGTTACCTTTATGTCTTATGTTTTCTATGATTTATTCATGATTATATATGCCTATGTTTTATGGGTAAAGTGTGATTTCATTCTAATGTATATATGAACTCATGTTTCCTTTCCATATTTTTATAACTCTTACTGAGCTTTTTATGCTCATCCCAAGTTTTTTGAAATGTTTTTCACGGGTCAAGGGAAAGGTACATGATGTGATGATAGTGTCAAGGATGTGTCAAGAAAGAATCCGTGTTATATTTTAAATATGTTTCCGTTGATGGGAAGAATGAATACTGTCTTTTATGTAACCACTTTGTTTAAATGTGGAATGTAATGCAAGTTTCATGATCTAATTCTCTAAAACTCTAAACCTGAAAAGATCCTCAATGTGTAATCTTGTAATAACTCAATATTACGTAAGGTTTAAGGATGGGGCCTTATAGTTGGTATCAAAGGTCGGTTTAGATAACTTTAGAGGTTAGGGTATTCTTTAAGCATAAGTGAAATTACCATAATGGTTAGGATTTCAGAAAGAGTCCTAGATTTAGATAAAGTAAATGAGTAAGTGTATCTTAGTGTTTAACTTCCTCATTAGTACATGATGGTTTTGTTGATATACTCACACTAACATTTCTGTTTTTAGTGAATGGATGGATCTAGCAGGCACCAAAGAGACAATAGGTTTGAAGGAAACTGTGGTGGTTCTCTGATTAAGAGACTAGATAAAATGGAGGATTCAATGAGGAAACTCATGGTTTTTCTAAACCAAATATCAAGGAATCATGATCAACCACTTGAACCTTGGTATGTTCTATAATGCATCATGTACGAGATGACCAATCGATGTGGAAGTTCAGGTAATAATTCAAAAGGTAACCATTAGGGTTTATATGATCCTTACTTTTGAGGTAATTATGGGTTACTATATGTTATGATTGAAGTGAAAGGAATGAGATAAAATTGAGGTTAAATTATGTTATGGTTATTTTTGAAGATTTTATCTCATTTTGGGGAATGTTTTAAGAATTATATAGTTTTGGAAATAGGACAACACGCAGACCGTGTGACATCCCATCGCGTCGGACAAAGCTGCGGGAATCGAACCCACAACCAAAGTGCGGATGGTATTTATCGCCTACCACTGGACTACGTGAAGTCCCTTGTTAGTTTGACTGATTCATTATAGTTATATGATTTTATGAATTAAGAGTAAGTTTATTTTGGGTTATTTATGAATATTATTAACCTATCATGGAGGATATGTGATTAGGATAATTACTTTTCAATACGAGACTTTAGAAGCAACTGACGTTGTTTGGAGATAAATGTTACGATTTAACTTGGAAGACTATGTGACTAAATCCTTCAAATATTTGGGTTTCAATATTAGATTGGTTTACTTTGAAGAATTTTATGGACAAATTGTTTATCGGATGGTCCTGGTTGAACTTTGGGTTTTGTTGGACAAATTTTGGAGATTAAGCATGGATTTTCTTTTTAATGGGTTATCCTTTTCTCGATTATCTGATCTTGTACTAACCTTTTGGTTTTGGTTTTGGTTAAAGCCTAAAGAAATGGGAAGTATATAGTTCTCTTTTGTGGATTAGGTGATTCTATAGAAGTTGTTTATAGTACTCTTAATGCGAACAAGTCTTCCTAAATACTCGTCTTTTGGAAAAAATATGAGTTTGATTAAGGAATCTAGTAAAAGTTGAAAGTCAACATGATAAGTGATTATGTTTCATTATGAATAAATTCCACAATAAAAATTAACTTAAAACAAAAATGTTGTCTATTAACTTTTCCTACTGGGGAATCGAATACCGTTTAACCCATCACAAGTTTGTGATTTTCTCATGGTTAACTTTCTCCTAAATATGTTTTCTATCACTCTTCATCAGAAAATGACCTTTTTTTTTTCCTCCATGTCCATATTTTCATACTTGGAATACTATTATGGGTTAACTCAGGTGACCTTTGTACTTATCTTTCTTTATTTTAAAGTGATTGTTTTACCGACTCTTGTTCCGATGTGGGACTTTCAAGGATGTTTCCAAGCTCAATTTTAAAATTGTGAGGACGCAATTCCCAAAAGGGGGGGGGAGTATGTAACACCCCAGGTAAATAAATAATATGACATCTTTATATTTACCCATATTTGTGAATCAAACATTAATATTACTTTAAATGGGATGCTATGCTCAATGGCGTACCCAATACGCAACAACGAGTTTCTTGGGAATCTTACGTTGCACTCTAATAATAAAATAATATTATTTTAAATGGTAGTTAACATGTAGTCATTGTAATGGAGGGAATGGATAGAAATAACTAAAATATGATTATATATGTTTTTAAATGTTTTTACATTTATCCAATAAAGGATAGAGGCTTAAAATACGGAAAGAATTCAATTTTAGGCGCATATGCCCTAGTTTTCACTAAAGGTTCACTTATCACCTTTTGATGTTGAACCATCATTAAATATAGTTTTGTTCACTCTTAAACATTCTTTTGGACCAAATAAAACTCTTATTAAGAATCAGGACATCAAAATTTACTTTGTGTAAATTTTTGGTATCTTTCCGATAAAGTTCATTTTTTTTAATGAATAGTGTAAAATGTTGTATTTTAATTCAAAACCTCTTTTTAATCTAATTTATTTATATGATTAGATTATCTTTTTAATTGGTTTTAAAGTGAAATTATAATATATTTTTACCATTTAATCCAATGGTGGTCATTGGAATCAATTTCACTTTGAAATTGGACTTAAACTAGTGTCAATCTTTTGATACTTATTGTTTCATAAAAACACGCTATTTGCTTTGACAGCAGGAATTAATTATTAAATTAATTAATCTGACTTATATGTTTTTAATTTTGTAAAATCGACTTCATTTTTGAATTCAGAATATCAAATATAGCTTATGGTGAATTTTTGGGATTTTTCTGAAAAACTTCAATTTTTGATGAATAGTGAAACCACTAAGTGGTACTTATAAAAACTGATTTTTTCATTTAAATGAAATTTTGCCATCTTTGTGTTTTGAATTTCAAAAATCCGACATACATGGTTGTCATTAAGAAGTAAAATGTGGTTAAATGGGATAAAAATAAATTTTTGGTGAATAGTAACTTATTAAGTTTTTAATCGCGATTAGTGGTAATTAGTGTAGTTTAAGGTAAAAATAATGATTTAATAAAATAAGATGAGCTTGACACATGTCCTACCCTCATTGGTTGTGTCATGGCCGACCAAGACAAGCCATGGGTCAACTTGGGGACCCCATGGAGCTACTTTGGTTGGGAAATGACATAAATAACTTTTTATTTAATGTAAAAGTAAAAATGACACAAACATCATATGATTTACAAAAACAATTTTTACATGGGGTTATAAAGATAGGATTTTTGATCATAAATAGTCGTTGGAAAGATAAAAAGGTTTCCTACATCATAGTATTTTTTTTATAATTTTTAGACACTAAATAAATTAAATTATTTATGACATCATAATGATGAAGAGATGAAATCATTATTTAACGATTAAAATAAAATGGAAAGATAATGTAAAATATATGAACTACACATGTCCAAAACTTATTGGATGGGTGGATTTCGAACCCTTAACATGTTATCCACGAATTATATCAATGTGGTACCTTTTAAAACCGAAACACATTTTCAAATAAAGTAATATTTCTAACTTTCCAAAAGTGCCCCTCCTCTCCTCTTATAAAAGGCCCCCACCTCTACCTCATTTCACACACTCCTCAAGCCTTTGGCTCGGCCAAACCCTGCCCATTTACTCTCTCCACATCCCTCTCCTCATCCTAGAGGATTCCCTTTGGGAATAATCCTTTCAAAGGAAGCCTTTAGGCTCAAATCAAAAGGAGTTTCACTTTTAAAGGTAATTCATTCTCTCATGTTCTTTTGTTTTATATTGCTTCTCCAACCCCCTAAACTCTTTTTATTTACTTCTTTTGTAACAAAACCAGTATCTTAAATATACTAGTATGTTGTTATAAGATTTATTCGAGCTACACTCTCACACAACTACCTCAAATGGTTAAAGAACATACAGTTTCCGTGGATGGCGAAATTCTGCCTCCCGAAACGATGATTGTTCAATACTCATTTGACACCTTCAAAGGTGGCCATTATGATGTCACTGTTTTTATATATGATATATAATATGTTTATGTTTTACTTATACTTCTGTATTTTTCATTTGTGTCTTACCTTTATGGCTTCCATTATGGGTATACACGATATCTTCATTTAAGGAAGTGCGGACTACCGCCCCCTCAAAGTGATTTGATTCGTTAACTACCATATGTGGGACGTATAAAGGATGGAAATATGATATTATATATGATATTATACTGGAATTATAATATAACTTTATATCATTATTATTCCATTCTATAAAATATGAAATAGAAATGAAAGTAGCGTTCATGCGTACGTACGGCTTACCGTCTCCATGAACGGTGCATTTCATTTCTTACCTATAAATGATTATGTAATGTTATAAATGCATGCATGTACTGTATATATATTACATATATGATATCTAAATCATGAATACAATTCTGTATATAATAAACATTTGGCCACACGAACAACATGTAATTGTAAGAAGTCCACTTTCGACTTAAGAACCAAATATCGGCAAAACAAATATTATTAACTTAAATGATTACATAATGTTAATGACATGGTAATAAGTGATATAAAAGGAATAATGAACTTGAAAAAGGTTCTTAAGGATGTATAAATTAACTCAAGTTTATTATTCAGGAGATTAAAGAACGATCGAGTCAAGTCAGACCCAAGGTAAGGGATCCTACTCCTCTCTTTCTTTTTAAGTACACACTTTTATGTCATTCCTTTTAAAGCTAATCTTTCTTGTTATTGGGATGATATTTTATATTACACTTACTGTAATTTTTATGTTCATGTGATGAGAGACCCTATTCTCTCTCATCAATCCATTTTGGAAGTTTTGAGTGGTGTCGTTAGGCTGCTGAACTTTCGTAAGAGATCTAACCTCTCTCTTTATTTTTAAGTACTCTCCTTTAAAGCTCCTCTTTGTAATGTTGGGTGATGTTATTTTATATTACTCTTGATGTAAAATTTATTGTAATGTGATGGGATACCCTATTTTATCTCATCAATCCATATTCAGAAGTTTTATGTGGCGCCGTTAGGCTGCCGAGTTTTCGTAAGGGATTTTTCATCTCACTTTTATTCCCGTGAGATTTATGCTACATTTGCCACAAATTCCATTGAGTGGTGTATGTAATGCCCATTATTCTACTCTTTGTGTAATATAATTTCATTTATGAGTATTTAAATCAATGATCTATTGTCCTTCTTTCATGTGGTGTATGTTTTGAAAGATACCCAAGTCGGTAAGGGAACCTTTCACCCTCCTCTTTTTTAAAAGACTTCTTTTGTTGGGTCTTTTAATTTACATATTGTTATGTTGGGATATGTTCTCATATATCCTTATTGATGTGAATTTTATGTCCAAGTGATGAGATACTATTTTTATCTCTCATCAACTCTTTTTGATGTGATGTTGTTAGGCTGTCAATGGAACTTTTTAACCCAATTTCGATTTCTTTGGGTTCAACATGTAGTCATTGAATATGTCATCCATTGGATATGAGTGAATGACATTTTATTGTTTTACACTTAATATCCACTTATATTGGGTGTATTTATATTTGTCACACATATTTTTTTAGATTGATTTGTCCTTAGTTTAAGGATACCTTCTTTATAAGGGATTTCATCACATTTGACATTTCTATTGAGGGTTCATTGTTGTTATGCACCTATTCACTCTTATATGGTGTATATACTGTCCTTTGGAGTATTATATCATGAATCAATTTATTCTCATGATATTATAAAGTTCTGACTAAATGTTATTCCTCAATTATTGTATTCAAGTGTCTCTAATTTTGGTAAAACCCCTTTAACCAAAATATCATTTTAAATGTTTTAATTATTTTTTCTTATTAATATCCATGTTTTCAAAATGGTTTTAAGGATTTTTTTATATGGATATTAATGGTTTAAAATTTTAAGCTTCAAGGTGGTATGGGACACATTGATTCAAAAATCTCTTTGTTAAATGTTTTAAATGGTTTTGGAAATGGTTTCTTTTTGAATGGATTCATTATTTCAATATACTAAAATGTTATATTGTGATTGAAATGTGGAAATGTTATGTTTCCTTTATGCATGTTTTATGTGATACATTTATGTTATGGTTCTTGGGCATTGTTATGAAAATGGGTGGTTCCGTGATAAACTAAGGGTGGGTGAGCCCGATATAGCTCTCCAATGCATTGGGTAACGCGAAGGAGTGAAACGTTAAGGTTTCTCCGAAGAGATTTAGGGAATATACTGTGATGGGTATTCCAAACGTAACCAAGAGGGTTACTCCCTATGTAAGAATGTTATGAATGCCTCAAGTTACCTTTATGTCTTATGTTTTCTATGATTTATTCATGATTTGATATGCCTATGTTTTATGGGTAAAGTGTGATTTCATTCTAATGTATATATGAACTCATGTTTCCTTTCCATATTTTTATAACTCTTACTGAGCTTTTTATGATCATCCCAAGTTTTTTGAAATGTTTTTCACAGGTCAATGGAAAGGTACATGATGTGATGATAGTGTCGAGGATGTGTCAAGAAAGAATCCGTGTTATATTTTAAATATGTTTCCGTTGATGGGAAGAATGAATACTGTCTTTTATGTAACCGCTTTGTTTAAATGTGGAATGTAATGCAAGTTTCATGATCTCATTCTCTAAAACTCTAAAACTGAAAAGATCCTCAATGTGTAATCTTGTAATAACTCAAGATTAAGTAAGGTTTAAGGCTGGGGCCTTATAAAAAAGGCCCAATATACCTAGGGATTAAATTCCCTTATTTAATAAATATTATAAATCCCATCCATGGAGACACATTTATGAATACATGAACCCCACATTAAATTATATGTTTATCCTATGTTTGTCAACATAGATATTTCATACACTTTGATATTCTTGATATTATTATGAATAGCTCAAACTTTCATAGTTGTCTACTTGACAAGTTCAGGGACTAATAGGTTCCTTTATACAATTTCATCCTAACAAGTTAGATTAAAATATCTTTTCTCTTATATTTCTTCACACGGTTCCATCTGGATGATTTATTTAAATCTATTACTATATGAAAATTCAACCAGAGTTAGATACTAAACCCATGTACCATGTAATTCAAGTGAGTAAGATCACATCATGTCTTCTAGTTTCTAAATAGTTCTTTCACATTACCCATCAGTTTGGGGAAGGTGGGTGGTTCTAAAATGTATCGCATTGGCAATATCCTTTTAAAGACTCTTTAATAATTTTGATATGAATAAAGGGTTGTTATTTAATAAAATTGATAGAGGCACACTGTGAAATCTTAAAACTTCCTTAATATATATCCAAGAAAGTTTATCAAAGGGTAAATCATCCCTTACTGCTAAAAAATGTGAGAACTCAGTAAGATGATAAAAAATAACCATACATCATCATTATTTCTAAGATTATTTGTAATTGTAGTGAAAAAATACATTGTAACATTTTCCCAATTCCATTTTGGTATAGGTATAGGTTGTATGACTCCCTTAGAATGTTGTCTTTCAACCCTTACCTACTGGAACACCATGCATTTGGACACATAGTATGAAATTTTCCCTTTCATACTATCCCACTAGAAACATTTTCTTAAATCCATGTATATATTTGTGATACCATGGTGTGTAGATAAATTTGATATATATATATATATATGCTTATTATAATATATACCTTTTTAACTATGGTATGTATGGAAAGAAAAACCACCTTTCAAACATCAGAACTCCATCTTTATAGATGAAGTATGAAAATATTCAATCATTTTTTATTTAAACTTCCCTTTTAAATCCTTATCATCCTACTAGGAATTCAATATCTTTTCTGGTAAATATATTTTAGAAATTGTTTAAAAAAGGATTGATGGTTTCCCTTTACTAAAAATCACCATATCCAAATTTACTAAACCTATGAATAAAGGATCCCTATTGATTCTAATCATGGTAAAAACTCCATGGTTCATCATACTCAATGCACAAGCCCCCTTATTTTACTTCCTAGTGTGGTAGTGTATCGAGAAATCATATTTTAGTAATTTCAACCATCTACTTTAACTCATATTGAGATCAATATAAGAGAATATATACTTCAAACATTTGGGTTACTTATATATGTATCATATTTCACTATAGATATAGTGCCTTAATATCTTCAAGGAAAAGATTATAGTTTCCATATCAAGATTATGAGTTGGTAACTATTTTCATGGATCTTTAATTTTATGATGCATAAGAAATTACTATATTATTCAACATAAGAATAAAATCGAGTTCTTTATTGGATGCATCACTATAAATTAATAATCCTTCTTTTCATGATGGTAAATTAAATATTATTGCATTAACAAATATACTCTTCATCTCCTCAAAATTGTCTTCAAATTATATTTACCATGGGAACTTAACCCTTTTATGTGTTCAGTTTAATAATGGGTTGGGAAATTGGGAAAATGTTTACAAAAATCATTTATAGTAACTTTCTAAACCAAGGAATCTGTATATCACAATTACATTCTTTATTATTGGATATTAATTGACTATATTTTTCTTTGATGGATCAATAGATATTATATCCTAGGAGATAATATGGCCTAGAAAATAAAATTCTTGGATCAAAAAATCTCACTTACTAAATTTCCCATATAATTAATTTTCTTTGAGAGCCTCAAGAATTATTCACAAATTTTTTTCATGGTTTTTAGAGTATACCACCATGAATTTATCAAGAAAATCCATGAATAATTTATTCATAATATCCATAAAAATAGAAGTTTAATTAGTTTATCCAAAGTACATTACTATAAACTCATAATTTACATACCTCATACAAAATGTCATATTTTGTATATTATCCTTCTTCACCATTAATTGAAGATGAATAGAGAGAATATTGATCTTTGAAAAATATTAGGATCCATGAATTTGATCAAATAAATAATCATTGTGTGTAAAATAATAATTATTATTTATATTAAAGGAATTTATCTCTTTATAATCGATTCACAACCTCATAGACCCATCCTTATTTTTCACAAATATGACAGAAGCATCCTAAGTTGAAACACTAGGTATTATAAATCCATTATTGTACAACTCCTAAAGTTGTTTTATAACTCTACCTATTCCATTTGTTTCATTCTATAGGGATTCTTGGATATAGGTTTTTCATCAGGTGTGAGTTAAATAGAAAATTCAACTTCATGCTCATGTGGATGTCCCATAAATTATTCTATAAATTCATCAATGTATTCTAGAATAATAGGTACATACTATATTTTTATGATGCATATCTCATCCATATATATTGGTTTCTCCTCTAATTCACCCATAATATCATTAAGGTGATCTACTAGAGGTGAATCTATAAAATATTTAGATAAAGAATTCTCCCCCTTAAAAATAAGGGATTATTTTCCCCTTCATAAATAATGATCTCCTTCTCTGAGATATAAATTATTACATGATAATTTGAATTCCAATCCATACTATGGATTATTTAAAATTAAATCATAGGTAATAATTATTATTATTATATAAATAGGGAATATATATACATCTTGAATAGAGACTACATGATATATCCTTGTTTCAATAAGATCCCCACCAAGTTTTTTGATTGAAAACTATTTCATCTTAGAATTATGTGATGATTTAATGTTCCTAACAAACAAAAAATATATAAAAGATTCCATCAATAAAAAATTAAATAAATAATTAGTTAACTTTGAGTATATGGTTAAAGTATCATAAAAAATCTAAATATCAATTGATGATGAACTCCCACTGAAATCAACCTCTAGTACAACCAAGACATACACAATCCTTTCCTCACATTGTATTCCATCCTAGATTATGATCATTCTAGGATCCCCCTCCATTCTAGAGGACTTTAGGATAGTCTAAAAATATTCTAAAAGGAATTTAATAGAATTATAAAATCACCAAAGTCTTCATCACCACCCTTTAAAAAGAGAGCACATTCCCTAGACTCTGGTTGTACATATTCTAGCTTTATCATGATTGTGGTTGACTTATTTGAATATTTTGAAAATGAGAGAATTAAAACTATCATATTACTAGAATTAGAGAGAATTTAAAAGGAAATTCCCTAAACAGAACAAAAAATACCTGATCCATAAGACAATCTGTTGTCCATCACCCTACCCAAATATGTTATACCACCATTTTCATAACCCACCACCTAACAACACTATCAAGCATAATTTAGATGCAAGTCGTTTTTCTTGGATCCATCAAATAATTTCAGCCTTCTAAAATAGGTTTTAACATTCACTCCATGACACTTTATGGTGTTATAAGTTCATCATCCTTAGACTATAGGTAGAAAAATGTAACATATCTTCCAAAAATCACGTTTCTTTTAAAAAATATCTTTCAATTTACTATCAACCAATTCATATAATTCCATAACAATTTTTTATTATTAAAGTTATGGTTCCCCCCAAAAAAATTTCTTATAGGGATAACAAACATATTATTATTCCACTAAATCAATGAAAGTATGTATTTTTACAACAGTCCAGTGAGAAAACCACCACATCTGTCTATGTTTTGATTCATCAATGTCTCATACTTCCATATTAGAAACACATCTCACTTCTCATTCTGGTGTTCTCATGACATCCATTCAATATAATCCAACTTTGGTTAGTCTATTATTTTGAAAATATATTTTCTATACTCAACCACAACCATGATCCCCCCGTGTGAGTCTCAAAACCTCTGAAAAATATTATTCCATTTTACTAGATGATCATCATAACTATATTATGATGATTTGGGACCATACCACACTCTTTCCTTACATTCCTTTTCTAGATAGAACCATAACCTCTCCAAAAATATTGTGGTTTCTAGAACATAATCTTTATCTCATTATAAATGTTAAGAGATGAGAACCCTAGAGTAATTTATCCTAAGATAGATACCCCCTTTTAGCTATGGAATTTACGAAACATCTCTAAAATATATCTTCTAAGAACCTAACTAATTGTCCCAACAGTACAACTATAATCCCCCTTATCCTTATAAAATTATAGATTTTAAATAAAGGAACAAATTAATTTCACTGACTTAAAATACCACCACATTTATTGGATCAATTTACTTCCTTTTACTTTAACACTGAAGCCTCCACCCGAGTCATGCATTATATAACCAGATTAAAATTTATGAAACAATAAAATTTTGATTTATATTATAGACATCAGTTCAATTAAAAGCTATCTTATGGATGAATAACCATTCAATTAGAATAAAAAAAATCTCTAGTATTAGCAGACCAGATTCTTCCAAATTTTATAGCCTCTACTATTGAAACATCAAACCAAGTCTAATACATTACAATGTTATCCACTAGAATAGTGATATCCCATTGAAAACTAGATATGTAAGGGGTAAAAAGATATCGTTTTTAATTATCCAATAGTCTCCCAACTAAAATACAAATTCCATTTTGATAAATGAAACAAAATTATAGACAATGTTTTCATGGATAAATTTTGATATGCACATATCACCCTTGTACCAAAACTATATTTACAATGAAAAACTTTCTGAATATTAATAAACCACATGACCATAGGAACCCAACCATCTCAAAATGAATAAATTTATGTCACCTAAATAACTAAACATGCCTCATGATTCACACCAATCCATAGGACTCTTTATATTCCTATAAAACCTCTGGTACAACATCTATATTCCAAGTGACATTATCCAAGTCATTGATAAGCTTTTCACTAGATGCCTTGAAACCAAGATCTAATACCACTTATTGAGGATCATGAATGAAACATCAATTACTTGAAGTTATATATTTCTATCAATCCATACAATATGGTTCAACATCTGGAACTAGGAAGTCTAATAACCCCATCCACCACACTGATCCATCCTTATTTTCTTTTTGGACACCTCATGGCCATGCTTTTAAGATGAACAAATAAGTGAACAAGAATACAATAAAAAGAATTCAAATCATAATCACAAAAACACAGTACATGAGATTACATGGTTCAAACCATAGTTTTACTTCCACAGTAGAACAAATGCATCTTTTATTCAGGAAAAAATTTATCCAAGTTACAAATGAACTAAGTTTTGGAACTCTACCCAAACTATGAGAAGAAGATATACCAATGACTCTGGCAGTTAAATATTATAGGAAAACTCATACTCATATTTCTACCTTATGGATTTGACCTTTCAACCTCAACCCTAAGGCATTTGACACTTGGGTGTGATAACTTATCACTAAAACACACTAAAATGTACCATAATGAGCTCATTCAACCTCTATTAGATTTAGTGTCAATATTTCTTTTATACATATAATAATACCACCTTAATAGTGGGTCCTAGTGGGTCATATAGTTCCATATCTTTTAAAATTATATAAAAAATAAACCAAGGAATTGGGAAACCATCATTAACTTTAAAAATTTATGTTTCCCTATAGAATTTTCTACATTGACCACCAACACCCAATTAATAGTTCACATTAATCTTAATCTCCACACTGATGGATCTTATACAATATTTCCTTTTCTATTGAACTATGAAGAAGTAATTACACATATCTCCATCAATAATACTATTATTACAATAAATTCTAAACATTTCCCACATTCACTAGGAATTCATACCACATATCAAAGATTCCATTTATCCTTAATCGCTCATTCATCAAGATCATACTTGCTATCTCCAAGAGTATGCATTGGAAGATCCTCATCTACATTCCCACACTGGTTCATGGTCTTTATTTTGTTATTGATTCAACTAAAATATTTTTCATTTAGTACTCATTCTGCTAACATCCACTAAACTGCACCACTCATCAATCTTTTACTGAGTTATTGAGTGAGTCTTCCATAGAACAACTCTCATTCAACTGTACCGCTGCAACTTCTAATAAACTGCTTCTGCTAACCTAAACATAGATGTATCAAGGTGAAGGTGTGACATATTCATATAGTTTACACTAATTGTATCTTCTAAATATTATATTTTATAAATACCTATACTTATCTAAAAAAACTATCACACCAAAACCAAAAAAGATCTCTATTTAGGATATCTGTTATGAAATTTAATGCATCACCCTTAAAGGATTCT
Source organism: Viscum album (assembly GCA_963277665.1). Classification (NCBI taxonomy): domain Eukaryota; kingdom Viridiplantae; phylum Streptophyta; class Magnoliopsida; order Santalales; family Viscaceae; genus Viscum; species Viscum album. The sequence goes on from OY728166.1 coordinate 210,037,385, forward strand.
AGTGAGGTAAAATTATTGATAATACTTCTTACCACATCCTTAAGAATTATATTACATCTATTAATAATAACTTTCATGATAATCTTGAATATAATTGTGTATTATAGGACAATACTTCATTCCTCTAGGAATTTAGTAAAATAACCCATGAATTATTCACTTTATCCACCATTTCTTACGTAGTAGTCACCACCACGATCAAATTTAATAACATTGATTATTTTTCCAAGATAATTTTCAACTTCATAGTTGAAGACCATAAAAAAATACAAGGATTAAGACTTATCATTAATTAAATATAAGTAGACATATCTTAAATAATAAGTTATGAATGTGATAAAAGATTATTGACCATTCCAAGAAGCTGTAGGGAATTGACTAAAAATAAAAAAATAACTCATTAAATGTCCACTTAACCTTTTGGATATTGTATCACACCATAAATTGAAAATATTATGCTAGAAAATAAATCAAAACCAAATGTATGAACAATTCCTCAAACAAATCCAACTTTAGTTTACTGAGTTTTGAAGGAATAATATACATATGCATGATGTGATCTCTTATATTTCAATTTTCTTTATAATTAATTGAAATAGGTTTTTCTAAAATAATAATTTTTTAACCTTTTCACTTTTAGAAAAAAATAAAGTGTATTTAGAAACTCCTTAACATCTCTATTGTCAAGCATTGTTCCCTTGAATGTTTCTGGAATTACACAATTTATGATCATGAAACTCATGCGATTATAATGTTCTCACTTCTCCAAGTCCCTTTTATCCCCAATTTAGCTCTCATTTGTAAGGGTAGGGATACTTTATATCCTTAACCTAAGGTCAATATCCATGAAATAGATAATTATAAGGAAATTATCTTCTGAGATCTATAAATTTGTACCATTAATCATTGGGATGGAATTAACGTTTTCAAATATATTGGAAAGAGAACCATAATAGAGAATAATAAAACTATAATTAATTATCATAATCCATAAATTTAATAATTTAAAAGTATTTATTTCAAATAACGGTAAGTCATGAAGTAGGACACCAAATACAAAATTTAAAAAAATCTTTAGAAAAAAATATTAATTGTGAGGGGTACTCTCGATGCAGATATCAAATATTAAAAAGTAGTCCTATCAAATAATTAACCTTTCTTTGAACTAATTTATTATTTACAAGGAAAATTAAAAAATTTCACATATTTATCACTATATATGCTTTTATTATTTCATCAAATAGTAAACTTTCGTTGGATCGATAACTATTCATAAAAATAATAAATAAAGATATCTAATATTTCAAAGAAATTAATCTATGTAAAAGACTCCACTTTGATGAAATTTTAAATTAATCAATTTAATTCAAAAATATCAGGCCTCATTTTATCAAATGATAAAAATAAAAAATTAAACTTCAACCTTGAAACTAAATTTTCATTCAAAATTTTACAAAGAAAAATTTACATAAAATTAATTTCTTATATCATTCCAAATTTGAAAATTGATATTTTTATTTGATAATCAATACTTCTATTTATTTATGGACTTATTTTTATTATTAGAGAAGTAAACCTTTATGTAAATTGTAAAAAAATTTCCAAAAATTAATAAAAATAATAGGATTTCATAAAATAGAAATCATATATATTCATGCTTTTTATTTAAATATAATTAATAAAAAATTAAAGCCTTATTAAACACTTTTAATCTAAATAAAATTAATTGATTTAGAAATGATTGGTTCTAATGTCACTTGTTGGGAATTTTCCACATTAAATATAAATTACAAAGTCTCAGAGTCTTATACGAATCACTAGACATTGTAATATAAACTACAAACTAAAAAAAGGATGTACTTGAATCCATGAATAATTAAAGTTTTATAGAGAGAAAAATTTCTTAAAAAACTAACACCACATTTTAGTTTTTTTCGACCTTCAATGAAAAACTAGTAATTTAGAATTAAATCCTGACCAAAATGGTATATACACATTAAATCAAGATTTATGTATCTAAGGGGGAAATAACAGTAACTTTCTATCCCATAATATTATTTGAAATAATATTTTGATGTAATATGTCAGCCGCCATCACCCATCCCCAATCTACCCACCAATACAAGTTTTTCTTTTTGTTAGTGAGACAAAAATAAATAAATAAAATGATGAAAATACCTACATTCATGGTTGGAATTGATTTTCACATTTTTATTACCAATGTTTTTATCAATTTATATTATCATGGTACTTGTGGGTCTTAAAAAAATCAAACACTCTAATTTTACCATTGTTAATTGATTTTATTAATATTACTTTTCTCTAAAATTAATGTACATTACACATACATGATAAAAATAACATATATTGATAAATTGTTTAAACTAAATAGATAATATCTATTTTAAAAATATAATAATTTTACATAACTATTATTGATGTTAATCATTTTAATTATATTACTCATTATATATTATTTTCATTTAATATAAACTGTGACAGATTAAATAAATTAATATCACACATCAATATTTTGACTCAATATTACATTGTTAATGTAATTTTAAAATGAAAGTATCTTAAATATGATAATAATTATAATAAAATTGATAAAGAAAATTAAAAATTTATATTAAAATTTTTATAACTATTACATTCTGTAAATTACAATTATTTTTTATTAATATCACTATCGCACCATGAGGCGTAATTATATGGTTATTGCCTTATTATACATATAGTGTTGGGATATGTCTTTGGTTTGAGTCTTTCTCAATAGGTGTGTGATCCATTTTTGTTTTATTTACCCCTCCCTTGACCGATTGTAATTAATATCACAATTTATTTATTTTTATGATACAATTAATGTCATTTAATACACCTAACAAACACCAATATTTGTATTCATTTAACAATACCATATAATGACACACAAACACACATACAAATATGAATTTATTTATTTAGTTATACATTAGTTTACCAACTAATTAATCATATATTTTCTTTCCATTATATAATTATATACATTAACAAGCAAAAAAATACTTTTAGAGTAATATTGTATATTATGTATTGTTTTTGGGGTGTTGGTTAACTGGTAAGGAAACCCCATCAGAATATATGAGGTTAGGGGTTCAACCCCAAACAACCCCCAAATTGGGGAGAGAACTTTACTAGTGGTGATGTGGGTGCTAATGCAGATATGTGGTGACATGGGAATTGATAGAAGGAGGTGACGCATGAGTGACCTATATAGGGCTGTAGACCAATGTAATGGACTTTAGGCCACTAAGCCTTTGAACTCAAAAATTAAATGGTCTTATTATTGAGTGAGTCGACCTATGGAGTGAAAAAATTCAAACACTTTAAATTAATCTATTAAAATTTAAATTCTATATTATAAATATTATAAATCAAAAAATATATATATTAATTATCAAATTTATTAAGGTAATGAAATTTCAAGATTACTTGATATACCCTTGACACTAATAATCAGCCCTGAAATGTTTTTTATGGTATTGGGGTGCCAATCTATATTTTATTTTCCACCCATGGTGGGATCTCGATGACGTTGGGTTGTGGTGTGTGTGTGTGTGTGTGTTTCTGCCTATCTGTATATATGTACATGTGTATGTGTGTATCTATATCCCTATATCTCTATCTATATATAATAACTAAAGGTGGGATGTAGTGGTTGTTAGTCATTATGATCCACTTTGTTGTCTCGACCATAGTCGTGCCTCATGGCATGCTGGCTCCAGCATCATCATACCAATGACTGATGTTTGACTGCCAAAATTGTCTTAATGTGATCATCACTTCATCATTTGATAACTTTATAAAAATATAATATGTTTTTATGAAAAAATAAGAGATGAGGGAATTCCAATATGGGTTTAAAAAAATTATTTTAATTTTTTAGGTCTAGGTTAAATTTATTTACAAAACAAGGTCAAAAAAGCATGAAACCATTTCACACTTTTACCCAAATCTAAGAAGGGATAAATGTATGAAATTATTATAAACTTTTAACATTACCTTTGAGATAAAATCATTAAACTGTTTCAAGCTTTTTTTTATTATATGTATATATAACAAAATTTTAAACGGTATTTAATATATTGTCATATTATTCATAATTTATAAAATTAAAGTAATCCCAAAATATAAGTAAACCCCCCACCAAGGGATCCATTTTATAATAGATGGATCATTGGCATCCATTAAGGGTTTTTATGATTCATTTAAATTTCACTTTTCTAGCATTAGAATAATAATATATTAAAAATAAAAATACAAAAATAATAATTGAAAATTAGTAATATAATTAATTAAAACCTCATGCACACACAACACTTAGGGAGGCTCAAAACTATAACCTCCCAACACCCTAGAAAAATTACAATTAATCATATAATTATCAATTAATAAAGATAATTAATAAATATTAAAAATTAAAAATTAAAATTATAATAAGTAATGAATAGTATAATTAATAATTAATATAAAATAATTAATAATTAGTAATAAATAAAAAATAATAAAATTAATAATCGACTATATTATTAATTGGTAATTATTAATTCAAAATTATGTATTATTAATTATATTATTACTAATATTACTTATTATTAATTATATTATTATTTAATATTTATCTTAACAATTATATTATTAATTATTATTTATATTAGTAATCATATTATTATTTATTATTTATCTTAATAATTATATTATTAATTGTTAATTATATTTTTAATTATTTTTTATCAATTATTATTAATTATTAATTATATTACAAATTATATTATATATCATTAATATTATTATTAAAGATTAATTATATTATTAATAATTATTATTTATATCATTAATTATTATTTTTATTATTCATAATTAATTATCAAATTAATTTCTAATTATATTATTAATTGTTAAATATATTGTTAACTATTAATTATATTAGAAATTATATTATTAATTATATTATTAATTATTTTATTAATTATATTATTATTTATTTTATTACTTGTTCATTATATTATTAACAATTAATTATATTATTCAATATAAATCATATTATAGATTATTAATTATTTGTAATATTATTACTTATTATTCATTATTATTTATAATATTATTTATTATTTATATTATTTATATTTCATTTTAATTAATTATTTTTTCTTATATATATATATATACTATTAATATATTACTATTCTATTGGTAGAAAATTGAAAGTTGAAACTCATATGAAAAATCCTCAAGGGACATCAAAGACCCCTCTCTTATAAATGGGGGTCATTTTTGAGGTTTATATTTATATATTCGGAATAATTTTTTTAATGGTTGGGGCCAAGAGCCCTTTTATTAAACATAAAAGAAAGTCCACTTTTAAACAGGGTTGAGGGGAAACCATTACATGACCTTGAGGTCCAAAGGCACAATGTCCGGATGCAACCTGGCCCAAAGGCCCAGTGGGCAAAGGGCCAAAACATAGACATAAGGTCTAGAGTGAGAATTCACCATCATAACATGTTACCAATAAAAAAAATTCCACTCCCCAAAAAAATACATAACAACATGATCCCATTCAAAAAAATGCAGTTCCCACCCCCTCTAAGAAACGTTGCATCATGATAGAATGACGTAACGAGGTTGAGAGTCCCTCCAACCACAATGTGGAGGAGGTTCGAATGATGAGTTCCAGCATATTTATCCCAATTTCAATCCACCCACCCAGTGATATCTGTGTGGGAAATGCTTGAATCACCTTAAAAATGCACTAAAATTTTGATCTGGCCCTATGTGAAGACAATCAAATGTCAGAGAACCCTTCCGTCCCACATTGAGGTGATATAAGGTAGAACAGTGAGCGTCAACATGTCCATCCCTCAAAATGAGGCCGCCCACCTGGAAATGTCAGTGTATTGCCTGCCTGTTTGTAGCCAGCTTCCAAATCTAATCCCAGAGATGAGATAGAGCTAAGCCATGCGAGATTATCTTGGGGTTTAAAAGCATTAACACTTATCTAATTTGAGGGAAAATGAAATTAATTCTTGCTTTTAGGACCCATTTTGATAAATAAATTTTATTGAGATCCAATAAGTTAAAAAAAATTAAAACTCATATGGGTATTTTTACTAAGAGAGTTCAACCCAAAAAACTTCCAGACTTTCATGAAGTATAGTTATCAGAAAATTGATGCTTGTGAGTTAGTATCATCATGATATTCAATTTTCCTACTTGTTTTATTTCAGATTCAAATCATGTAAAAGGTGCATAATATTACTAATAATGGAAAATTTATCAACAAAAAACACATTAAATCATAATAAATAGTTTTTATTTTTTTATGAATTAATTATATTAATTAAATTATTTAAAATCGAAATGAAAAAATTTCACAATATAATTCAACCTAATAAAAAGTATTCATTGCCTATAAATAAAATTCATGTCATTTCTCATGTAAATGATTATCTTGGTAATTACAAAGGGTGAAATAACCAATAACAAAATTAGTGAATAACAATATTATTTATGAGTTCAAAACATAAAATTTTGACAATTCAACACAATAATAAATTACTTATCCTGAATAAAATTGCGATCATTTATGAAATATTTACATGTGGATGTCATAATTCCTAAATAATTTTTACTCCACATTCCAAAATCAAACCATTCATATGAAAAACACTATATTTTCTCCAATTATTGGTATTCCAATGGTTCTATTTAAGATAGTATATAAGGACTTGTCTATACCATTAATTACAAACTGCATGTACCATATATATATATATATATATGTCACCATGTTAATAGAAATAATAAATTTTGGATTATATAACTTTTCTTTGTATCTTATTTATTTATTCTATATTTTTATATGAAATCATCATTATAAACATTCTAATCCATGTTTCGTCAAGGATGCACTTCTCCCATGATCATTCATGCATTTCTCATTTTTAAATTCTTTACAGTTTCAATTAGTGTTCGATCCATTTCATAACATGTTATCATGTTGAATGTATTCTTTATATTGTGTTTCATGAAGATGCTAAATCGATCACTATCATTGATATAAAATCATTCTTACATGAAAAAGGTATGTCCCATGTTTTTCTAGATATTTTTCATTTGTCACGATTCTTTTCACGTGTATCGACTCTACTCATTATAAGAGCTATATCAACAAGTGAGTCTTATGTTTCATACCATATATTGTTATATTTATTTTTCTATCTTTTGATGATGTGGAAAAAATATATGAATTATTTTCTTAATATTTTTTATGGGAAACATAATGATCTTATGAAGAGAAGAAATGAATCATGAATTATAAATTCTAGTCTATTCCTTGAAGTGAATATGATTGGTTATTTTTGATTTTTTTATAAAAAAATGGTCAATGTTGAAGAAAACATCATTCAAAAAATGAAAATGAGAGATGATATCATCAAAAGTGGTTGAATGAAGAATATTTTGTACCTATTATATGTTGAATTTTTCTTATCTAATCATGTTAGGAAACATGATGTTGACATGAAATTTTTTGTCATCTCTCATTTCTCTATACAACCTAAAGGCATTGAGTTTGATTATGATGTATAAATTCTCATGACAAAGATGATTTTTATTTTTAATATTTTTAATATTTTTAATATTTTTAATATTTTTTTATTTCCTTTCCCCAATATTTTATTTCTTCTATGTAAAATATTTGAAATAAATTAATATTTCATAAAGAAAAACATAAATATATTTAACTAATATAAATCCCCCTAAAGTGGATAAAGATGTTCGATTGGATTTTTATGTTATTGTCTTGATGACACCATAATACCTGCTCAAATAATATTTTTCACATTCTATAAAATGAATGTTTATCAAAATAATTCTATTTCATTCACTTAAGTGAATAAAAATATACATGATTTTATTTTAAATTAATTTAGTGTAAATATGATATTTTTCAACGATCATTATGACTTATTTATATATGAAATAAAAAAATAGTAATAATATAACCATGAAAAGTGGGTTTATTATAATACATATTTAAATAGAATAATGTGTTTTATTAATATTTATAAAATAGATCATTCCTAAAGAATGAAATAAAAATAGTGTCTTTTGACATTATGTTGAATGCAATTTTCTTTTATCAATTTTTTCTCTTATAGTTACAATATCAAGGGAATAAATTATTATTGTTCATGTGATTTTTGGTTATCAATATCATATCATATAATTAATTTTATTTTATCATCTAAAGTAGATGTTATTATTTTTATAGTTCATAAATGAGATGACAGAGTTATATATCTTTGATAATCCAGTATTTTTTATGAAAATAATTTTACTACTAGAAGTGGTTAAACAATTATTATAAAGATAAATAAAATTAATATTTTTATACAATATTAACATTAATAATAAATAATGAATTATATTTTATGAATCATGAGATTAAATGAATGAATTCATTCTCCGATATGAATGTAATTTTAATTTATTTATTTTATTCCTTGAAGATAATGAAATTATTCATAAAAAACTTGGTATGATTTGTGTTAATAATTCTTGAATTTTAACATTAATATTTGGGAAGTCAATAAATTTTGATCAATTTATTTATCCTTTACTTGTTAAAGTGAATGTTATTATAAAAACATTCTATGAATTATCGTTATGGTCATGATGAGGTGTATTTTAAATCTAGAAGATTCTTCCACATTGGTTCTCGCTACCATATCCACCAATCATAAAATACATTGGGGATCATCTCCCTAGTAGATATATTTTAGAAATTTTTATTCTAGAAGTTCCAATGTATAAGATATCTATTGTATAATGGGCCAAACCTATTATGATTATATTAAGAATTTATTCATTAATTAATGATCAACCACCATAAGTGGAGTTGATAGTAATAAATATTATTATTTAAGTTTTTCTTCACATACCTTGAATGTGTTAAGTATATTTAATAGAAGATCAAGAAGATATTATGTATATCAATCTTGAATCCAAATTTTTGCAGAAATTATTTTAATTAAACGATTTAAAATCACTCATATGTGTTTATTATTAATTAAAACTCTTCCAGAGTGAGTATATTCTCATGTAAGTACATTGGTTGGTTGTGAAAAATAGTAAAAGGATCCAAAAGATTGAATATATTCCCATTAAATGGTATCAATTTTTTATTTCTTTGTTATATCTAAAGCCTCAATGAAATATATTTAACTTTAAGTATATTACTAAAAATTAATATCATATTAAGACATATAACAAAGGTGGTTTCAAATATCTCTATATGTAGCATGCATTCATTATGGATAAAAATGATTCTATGGAATTTATTAATATTTTATTTTTTACTATGTATAATAGAATCAATTATGTTAAACCAAAACATTACTGATCTTGATACATTAATACATGAAATGATTATTTAAATCACCCATGATCAATTATAATGAAAAATATCGATACAGGTATACATGTACATCTTTTTATTGAAAAAATAGTGGTCATCCATCGGGGGTAGAATGATGAATTTATTTAATGGATGTATGTCTTCTAAATTACCACTTATAAAAGAATTATTCATCCTAATTATGTTATTATGAATTCCCCATGCATGGTGATTTAACATTGGTTGTATATTATAAAGTTAAATTATTTATATCATCACTAGCTATATTTGAAGTGAATTTCCAATATTTATATGAAGTATAAATTATTAAATATAAATATGGGTACACCTACCTACCATGCGAATCAATTTAAATATTATATAGAATATTCATCAATTAAATAGTTATGTGTATTATTACTTTCTAGTTATTATAAATTTCAAGTGATGAATATTGATTAAAATTAATATTGGAAAATTTATACCATATATAAAATGGTCCAACAGAACTATTGACTAGATGCTCACAACACATATATGAATAATTCAGATGTAATGAGTTAAAAATAAATTGTATAATTATTCACACCAGAGGTGTGGTGGAACTAAATATATAAAATATTTTTTCATCATGAGTAGAAATCAATGGAGATATTTTCCCTTTACTAGTAAAATTAATCTATTAATTAAAATATATATTTTAAGATATTTTCCCTTGAGTGACTCTGGTACCAAATAAATTATGAGATCTCATTAAGTATTTTTGATGAAATATTTGAATTTTTTAATGATTTGAAAACTCATTGATGAAAATGTATTTTTAGAGATGTTTACAATACATTAATTAGATAAAATTATTAAATGAATATGTCATTAGTTCAAATTATAGAGTTTTGGATTGGTTATCCAAACTACCAAGACTGTTTAATATATATAAGATTATTGTAAAAAATGTTCTTCCTTATAAATTTTGATATTTATATATATTTTTGGATTATGTCCAGTTGAAGTTTTCATTATTAATATATATGTAAACACTTATTATAATATATATATATATATATATATATTTGAAGCATTCAAAATTCCAAAAGTATATTCAAAATTTTGAAATATTCCCACAATTTGATAAATTACTATATAGGGTTAACTAAATATGATATATTACATATATTCATCTTAAAATATCTTCACATAAGGTAGAATGATCAATTTATTTTATCATCACATGGTTTTTATAAATTAATATATTTAATCAAAATATTTTCAATAATTTTTAAATAACATTACATCTCCTTAATATTTTACAAAATAAATGGGCTGATTAATGATAAAATTATAATGAACTTAATTATATTTATAATTAACAATAAGTAAGATGAAATATTAAATTTTGGAATAATTTTATATAATCATGAAAATACCTTTATCAATTAAATATCTTGCTTCCAATAGTGATATATTTCATACATGTGGTGTAACATCCCACCCCAACTCATTGGATTGATAAGAGATGGGGTTCCACTAACCTTAAATGGAATCCCTAAGACAGAAAAGGTAAGAAATAAACTCTAATATATTAATAGGACATTTGGGTACAATTTTCTCTCTATAAATAAAACCAATATATAGTCAAATTTACAAACAACCAAGTTCAACTATACAATTATTGAGAATAGAAAAACAAATCAAATGTAAAACCAAAAGTACAACCATATATGAGTGACAATGGAAGACATCGAAAATAACCATAAAACAATTAGAGACTATATGGCCCAAATACATCAAAGTTACAATATCACAAAAAAATCCATACAATATCCAAGATCAAACATCATATTCCTTGCTCACGGTATCAAGAATCATCACTATATAAGTAAGACACCTTCCCCTTTCCTATGTATCGGTAAATGAAATCTTCAAATGTACCAAATTACCCAATAAGGGTTGATTATAAAATTATAATGAATTTACAAAATACTACTCAATACATGCCACTGGGATAATAACTAATTTTAATATTTATGTAAAATAAAAGTAATTAAATAGTTTATACAAATCCAAAAAGTAAAATCATGGAAGAAAAACTATAAATAAGTATAAAAAAATTATTTATCATTTGGAATAATCATTTCGATGTTCATGTAAATGAACTAAATGCATTAATCCATGGAAACCCATATACTCATGGGTGGTTATTCAACCATTCACCAAGCAATCATGTAGTGAAACATTTTGATGTGAATAATTCATTCCCTTATTCTATCCGACTTTGATAGGGGTACTTCATACCCACATTCTATCCCACTTTGAACACATAACAACCCAATTATACTAAATTACATGCAAAATCATTTCATATAAAACCATTTTACCTTGGAAAACATTTCATCAAACATTTTTCTTATGTCAAAAATACCACAATTTTAAATTAATCATTTTATAATTATAATCAAAGATGTTTTCCAAAACCATACAATTTTTATTATTTTCCAAAGAAAAAACCGAAATGGTTTTCTTTAAGAAATCACACATTTATTCTATAGAAATTTCATGAAAAAAATTTGAATAAAACTAAGCCTTCAAGTTATTGGTCAAGTGGAGATGAGAGAGAAGTCACTTACCTAACAACGGATGAAGAAAACAAATAATGACACTAAGAACTTCTAGATACAACCTCAAAATAATTTATCTTAAATATATATAATAATATCTTATCAATATTCACAACAAGGAACATAGATCTATCCATGGAGGAATAGATTTAACGATCTAGGTGAGAGAAAATAAGAGAATATAAATAGAAAGATAATAAATGAAGAAATGCCCTTGATTCTAGATATCCAACACATTTAGATTTTATAAAAGATACCTCCAAATAAAAGGGAATTTCCAAATAATCCTAGGGAGAAGATAAGTTTTATACCCTCTAAGAATAGTAAGAAAATGATGGTTTTGGGGTCTTAATCAAAGTAAAAAAAATCCAATTTTTAGAGTATTGACCATATGTCACATAGTTAGGTCACAATGTTTAACAAATAAAACATAAAAAATATTTATCATATTATATATCAAATAGATATAAACAAATTTATTCTAATTTTTTTTAAACCATGCACCAAACGTGCGCTTCTACAGTCTTAAGTCCACACCCTTACATGGTCTGTAAACCTTACATCAACCATGTTTTTCTTACTTTGTCTACTTTCACATTTTATCTAAGCACTCACATGGTTTTTCTAAACCATGCACTAAATTTGTGCTATCCTAGTGACTCCCAAAATCACCTTCCATGGTTTCCTAGAGATAGTGTGTGGTTTATACTAACTTTTCTCAAATCACGAACCCCCCAAAATACTCTAAACCCCTCTATAGACTCCTAAAACATAACCCAAGCTTTATATATTCTCAAAATAAATAATAATATGGTAAAGTTACTAGAACCACTGGTGTTATTTCTCCCCACCATTGGTCTTTATATACTTGGAAATAATGAGTCTCGTGTTGTTTTGGAAGAGCTCAGGACAATGCTCTAGTATTTCCTTCTCACTCTCCCACATCTCTTCCAGAATCTAACCACGATGGCATAAAACTAGTACTAAACCAATTATTTTACCATAAAATATCTTATAATAACTATAGAAAATCTATATAAATACATGAATCAATGTAGCATCTGGATCAAGATTAATATGGTCTCATCAAATCACATAGTCAGGACCAGTTTGATACTTCTTTAATTGAGATACATAAAACACATTGAGTATAGAACATAATCTTGATGGTAACACCAACCAATAATCCAAATAAAAAATTCATTCAAGTAACTCTATTGTTCCAATATACTGAGGAGGAATATTTCATTTCTTACCAAAAAAACGATGCCCAATCCTTAGAAAAATTCTTAAGAAAACATGATCACTCACATCAAATGATAATGGTTGCTAATGATAATCCTCATTTGATTTTGGATGGCTCTAATACACCACCATTATATTTCTGATCATCCATATATTTTTTATTTTAATGACTTGGATTTTCCCAATTTTATATATAGAAATTATTTTGGAAAATTATGAGACCAGGTGATGAGATGGCGTGAGATTTCAAGGCCTGGTGTGCCTGGAGCAATTCATTGAAAAATTTTATGTTTTTAATAGCATGAATATTCATATTTCCTTTAAAAGTGGAATATATTTTAAACTATTTCCCTAATTAGAAATACGAGGGCACCATTGACATCATAATGGTGGCCTTACCCTAAGAGTGACCTAACATTAGTCAATGTGGGTCATCTGAAAACAATATCGCCAATGATGTAACTATAAATGAAATAATTAAATAAAATTGTTTTATTTTAAAATCATAGTAACTCATGAATGTTGATCATATTAAAAATTCAATACCACCATTGAGTTTATAATGTGGTGTTTTCCTTAGGTGATTCCTAACATCAACCGGTGCAGGTTGGCTGTGAAAATTAGTTTTTGGCATTTTAAAGAATATGATAAATTTAAGATTTATTTTATTTCAATGGTATGAAATGATGAAATGACACATTTTAATTTAATATGATCATTAGGAAGGGATCTGGTGTTAGGATCATACCCCTAGAAATTCCTTGTAAGCTCTAGAGATAACCCTTGGAGAATCCTCTCAGCGGACGACGATGAAGACTTTGAGCGAGGAACGCTCTTAACAAGATTCACCAACAAAAATCAGTATTCAATGTCAAAAAAGCCATTAACTAGGTAGGGTGGTTGTTTTTCTTTATGTTTTAACCGTTATTAAATTCAACGATGAATTCAGACCAACCCATGAACAGGTTGATTTGCAGTTCGATCATTTGTGGGATAGATAATCGTTGTGGGGTTTATATCGAGAGATTGATTAATTTTATCTTCATTTATTTCTATATTGAGAAAAAATTAAGGCTCAAATGGAAAAGGCCAAGGTTCATTCTTTAGGTGTTCTTGTAACACCCCAAGTTTCCACGATACACTTCTCTTTCAGTAATACAATAGCTTGCATTGTACGCAAGTTCGAGATTCTAACACACTGCAACAAATCAAAATAGCCATTATGAATAGTAATACCCACTTTTTGAAATTATATTAATTTTATATTTTAAAATGGACTTCAGTTTTAGATTCTGAATATTGAAATTAGCATATGTTGAATTTCTGGTATTTTTCTGAAAAACATCAATTTTTGATGAATAGTGAAACCACTAAGTGGTAGTTAAAAAACTAATTTTTCGTTTAAATGAAACTTTACCACTTTTGTGAATTGAATTTCAAAATTCAAACATACATGGTTGTCATTATTAAGTAAAATGTTGTTCAATGGGATGAAAATAATTTTTGCTGAATAGTAACTTTTAAGTTTTATTAATCGCGATTAAAGGTAATTAGTGTAATTTAAGGTAAATATAATGTTATAATAATATGAAATTACATTTACACTTGTCCTACCCTTATTGTATGAGTCATGTACGACCAATACAATCCATGGGTCAACTTGGGGACCCCATGGAACCACTTGGGTAAGAAAATGACATTAATAACTTTATATTTAAAGTAAAAATAAAATTGTCACAAACATGTGTTGTTTTACTAAAACAATTATTACATGGGGTTATATAAGTTAACTGTTTGACTATAAATATTCATTGAAAATATAAAAAGTTTTCCTACATCATGGTAATTTTTTTATAATTTTTAGACATTAAATAAAAAAATTTATTTATGACACCATGATGATGAAGTGATTATCTCATTAATGAACAATTTAAATAAAATGAAAAGATAAGGTAAAATATAAGACTTAAACTTGTCTAAAACCTATTTTATGGGTGGATTTAGAACCCTTATCACCTTATCCCTGAAATATATCATTGTGGGACCTTTAAAATCCGAAATTCAGTTCATAATAAAGTAACATTTCACAACTTTCCAAAGGAGCCCCTCCTCTCCTCTTATAAAAGGCCCCCACCTATACCACCTTATTCACACCTTAAAATCCTTTTGGCTTGGACAACCTCTGAAAAAATACCCTCTCAACATTCCTCCCTTCATCCTATCAGCCTTACCTTAGGTAGAAAGCTATTCAAGAAACTATTTTGGTTCAAACTGAGGGGAGTTTCCCGATTTAAAGGTAATGTCTTTTCTTATGTTGTTTTGTTTTATTTTGATTCTCCAACCCCCTAAACACTTTTTATTATTTTATTTGTTAACAAAAACAGTATCCTCAATATAATTTGATGTTGTTATGAGAAGTATTTTATTTACACTTACACACACCTTCATCTAATGGTTAAAGAACATATTGTTTCTGTGGGTGGCGAATTACTGCCTCACGAAACGATGATTGTTCAATATTCTTTTAACACCTCTCATGGTGTACATTAAGATGTCACTATATTTATATATGATATATATTATGTTTATGTTATCTTTATGATTCTTTATTTTTCATTTATGGCATAACTTTATGATTTCCATTATGGGTAAACGCGTTAATTTCATTTTAGGAAGTGCGGACTACCGCCCCCTCAAAGTGATTTGAATCGTTAATGAAATATGTGGGATGTATAAAGGATGGAGTAAATGATATTATATATGATATTATAGTGGAATTATAATATACCTTTATATCATTATGATTTCATTCCATTAAATATGAAATAGAAATGAAAGTAGCGTTCATGCGTACGTACGGCTTACTGTCTCCATGAACGGTGCATTTCATTTCTTACCTCTAAATGTTATTTAATATTATAAATGAATATATATACTAGATATATAGGATATATATAATTTCTAAATCATTAATATAATTCTAGATATAATGGATATTTTACCACATGAACAACTTGTAATTATAATAAGTTTATTTTTAACTCAAGTACCAAAGATCGACAAAACGACCGTTATTAACTTAAATAATTACATAATGTTCATAACATGGTAATAAGTGATATAAAAGGAACAATGAACTTGAAAAATTTTCTTAATCAAGTAGAAATTAACTCTAGTTTATTATTTAGGAGATTAAAGAACGATCGAGTCAAGTTGGACACGAGGTAAGGGACTTCGTCTCAATCTCCTTTCATTGAGGCATATTTTGTTTTATACACAACGTTCCTTTATACGGTGTATAAACCCCTTTGAATTTTAATTTTATTAAAAAGGAATATTTTTATATGAAGTGTTTTTACTAAACGACAAAAGGAATGTTTTGTCTTACGTATGCGGTGACAACGACTTCTCCGCCGCTGAGACCATTATTTGAGTTCCAGCTTTCACTACAAGCCATAACTTTTTTTAAATGAAAAATAAATACCATGTTTTAATTTTCTTTTATTTTGGTATTGAAAATAGTTTTGATAATGTTTTTATTATATCAATGTGTTGTATTGATATCTTTTGATTAAAATGTTGAAATGTTATGTTTCCTTTATGCATGTTTTATGTGATACGATTATGTTATGGTTTATGATATGTTTAAACCTTTTCATATAAGGAATGAATTGGACTTAATAAGTGACGGGTGGATCCCGCTATAGCTCCTAGATGCATCGGTAGGTTTGATGAGACAAACTAGTGTCTTGGCACGAGGCCTTGACAAAATCTTATTTTTAGTCTTGGCACAAAGCCTTGACTATGTGGTTATGATAGTCTGACACTATGTATTCCATCATTATGAAAGTGGTTATTGATATTTCATGTGATTATTTGACTAGTAGAATATCCATGTGAATAAGTAAATGGAATTATTTCATTTTATTTTTTCCATATTATGCTAAAGTTAAAGTTTAAAAGGTTTAGTTATACATTGCCTTAAATGTTTATGTTTATTTATGAAAGTTTCCGCTGTATTATTATCCTTACTGAGCATCTGAGCTCACCCCTTTCTATGTTTTATTTTCCCAAGATGTGAAGAAATATTTTATGACTGACCCATAGGGATAGTCTGAAGAGGATAAGAGTGTGGACTATAGATACTATGTTATTGTGATTTTTCACTTTATGATGTAATGTAACATTTATGAATGTATCTAGTGTTTCCAGGGATACTAAACTAATCGGTCTTTCGAGACTTGATCTTTTATGATCATGCCAATGTTATGTAATAATGCACCGACTCTGGGTAACTAGGTTCGGGGCATTACAGTTGTCATCAGAGGCAGTTTAGTACTAACCTTGGAATCTATATTTATATAAACTCTGATTCGATCACATAGCCCTAAGATAGAATTTGAGGATTATTATAGAAGAACATCCTAGAATTTTTGTATTATAGAGATTTTGTGAGTTTTCCAAGAAATACATCCCTGTCTGGATACGGGCAGGTAGAGGCGGCTCTGGAACACATGTACCTAGGGGGAAAACCTGAAAACACCACTTTTATATTGACTCGAACGGGAACTGGTGCACGACAACGGGCCTTGATGCACTCTTGGTTACAACACTCCTGAGGGATATACTTAGGATAATTCACGATTTATTTAAAAACCATTATGACGGGTTTATAAGTATATACTTCCTCAAAGAAAATAGTTTTTTGTGGATTATATCCATAAATAGTTCAATTTATGTTAAGTGTTTTACAAGTATGGAATTATGTATTTCAGTTCATAAACTAATCTAGCTTATGACATTGTTTAGAAATGGAACCTAGTGGAAGTAATGAAATCTGTATCAATGCACACACTCCATGTAGGGATTTCCCTCCTACTCAAGATAATTATAATGGAGTTGGTGATACAACTGGTGCTGATCAGCGTATCACCATACTGGGACAACTCACTCAGGTTATGAATAATAACCTTACTCGCATGGAGCACCCTGATCCACAATGTGGAGGATCAATGTTAGACCGCTTCATGAGGAAACAACTGCCAAAATTAAATGGGAGTACAAATCCCTTAGTAGCTAAGCAATGGATAAATTCCTTAGAGAAAATATTTCATGCCTTGGAGAGTAGTGAAAGGGAAAAAGTTGTCATGGCAGTTTACCGCCTCACTGGAGATGCCGATCAATGGTGGTCACTAATTCAAAATACAAAATAAGATAAAAAAGTATCAAGTATGGAATGTAGGGAGTTCAAATAACTTTTCTTAGAAAAATAATATCCTCGTGACCATCGAGCAGATATGGAAAGGAAATTTCTGAGTCTGAGGCAAAAGGAGGATGAGAATGTCGCAAAGTATGAGTCTAACTTTATAAGGTTATTGAGGCATGCTGCAGATTATATACGTAACCCAAGAAGTAATATTGATCGTTTATTTGATGGGTTAAAACCATTTCTCCGTCGAGCTTTAGTATCACAATCCTTCTCATCATATGAAGATATTGTCTCATGTGCTATCAAGACAGAAAAGGAATTCTCTAAGTCTTATGACAACAAAGTAAAGAAAGAGAAGAAGAGAACGGTGGAACAAGAGAAAAATAAAGGGAAAAAGAGAAATAAGGATTTTCTATTATGTGATAATTGTGGGAAGAATCACCCCGGTACTTGCCTAAAGGGAACGGGAGTTTGTTACAAATGTGGAGAAAAAGGTCACCAGGCTCGTTATTGTAAGGGAAAGAAATAGGCAATCAATTTTGAATGCTAAAATTGTAGAGAAATGGGGAATTATGAAAATTAATTCCCTATGAGCTAAGGAAACTTACCTCAGAAAAGGCCAAGGGAGCAAGGACAAGCATATGCTGTTACTACAGATGAAGTTGAATAATTATTGTATTTGTATTTCTGGACTCAAGAACTATATTATGGTTATAAGAATAATGTGATATATATAAGGATTGTATTGTAGTACTTGTTTTTTCATTAATGTTTTAATATGATGAAGGTAATCATATTTTTATTATGTGAAAGTAAGAGAAACTTTACCTTGTTTGGGGAATCTGATGTCACAATTGATTTTGGAATTTAGAGACCTTTTAGAGAAAGTCTGGACAGAGGTATTTTGGATAACAATAAAGGTTAGAATGGATTAAGTTTAACTTTGGATAGTATTGTTTAAGGTTAAAACATTTCTGAATATTATTTTTGGAATATTATAATACTATAGTTTTAGGAAAAGGACAACCTGCAGGTCGAGGGATAACCCGTCGCGTCAGAAAAAGCTGTAGGAATCAAACCCACAACCATAGTGAGACAGGCCTTTATTACCTACCACTATCCTACAGGAAGTCCCTGGTTATTACAAAATAGTTTTCCTAATCTAAATGGTATGTGTTAATATTTGGAACCTTGTACGATTAGGATAAATATAATATTTTTGAGTTCTATTGTCTTTTTGAGTGAAAGATGGGTTTGTGATAAAAATTTATTAAATAATTAAAGTCTACATGACAAGTATATATATTTCCTTACATTCTTATCAAATCTCCTAAATAAATTCCTCAACTTTATTAAAGGTAACTTAAAACAAAAATAGTGTTGGTTAACTTTTCCTACTAGGGAATCAATGGTCGTTTAACCAATCACAAGTTTGTGATTTTCTTATAGTTAACTTTCTCATAATCATGTTTTCTACAAATCTCCATCAGACCTTGATGGTTTTTTTCTCCTCCATATTGATGTTTTCATATAATCCTAGAATGGTCTATCTCGAGTGACCTTTGTACTTCTCTTTCTTTCTTTTAAAGTTATATTTTTATTAATCCTACTTCCGATATGGGTTTTCCACAAAGGTATTTTATAATTTGAACCTTTTATTTTATAAGAAAAATTTCAAATTGCAAGGATGAAATTTATTGAAGGAGGGGACAATGTAACACCCCAAGTTTCCAATATATGCTTCTCTTTCAATAATACAATAGCTTGCATTGTACGCAAGTTCGAGATTTAACACACTGCAACCAATCAAAATAGCCATTATGAATAGTAATAACCACATTTTCAAATTATATTAATTTAATATTTCAAAATGGACTTAATTTTTGGATTATTAATATCTAAATTAGCATATGTTGAATTTTTGGTATTTTTCTGAAAAACTTCAATTTTTTGAGGAATAGTGAAACCACTAAGTGGTAGTTAAAAACCTAATTTTTGTTTAAATGAAACTTTACCACTTCTGTGAATTGAATTTCAAAAATCCGACACACATGGTTTTCATTAGTAAGTAAAATGTGGTTCAATGGGATGAAAATAATATTTGGTGAATAGTAACTTTTATGTTTTATTAATCGCGATTAAAGGTAATTAGTGTAATTTAATGTAAATATAATGTTATAATAATAATAAATTACCTTTACACTTGTCCTACCCTTATTGGTTGAGTCATGGCCGACCAATACAATCCATGGGTCAACTTGGGGATCCCATGGAGCCACTTGGGTAAGAAAATGACATTAATAACTTTATATTTAAAGTAAAAATAAAATTCTCACAAACATGTGTTGTTTTACTAAAACAATTATTACATGGGGTTATATAAGTTAACTTTTTGACTATAAATATTAATTGTAAATATAAAAATATTTCATACATCATGGTAATTTTTTTATAATTTTTAGACATTAAATAAATAAATTTAGTTATGACACCATGATGATGCAGTGATTATCTCATTAATGAAGAATTTAAGTAAAATGAAAAGATAAGGTAAAATATAAGACTTACAATTGTATAAAACCTATTGGATGGGTGTATTTCTAAACCTTATCACCTTATCCTCGAAATATATCATTGTGGGACCTTTAAAATCTTAAAATCATTTCATAATAAAGCAACATTTCATGACTTTCCAAAGATCCCCTCCTCTCCTCTTATAAAAGGCCCCCGCCTCTACCACATTATTCACACCTTCATAGCCTTTTGGATCGTCCAAACTTTGCCGAAATACCCTCTCAACATTCCTCCCTTCATCTTAGAAGCCTTACCTTAGGCAGAAATCTCTTCAAGAAACCATTTTGGTTCAAACCGAGGGGAGTTGCCCGATTTAAAGGTAATGTCTTCTCTTATGTTTTTTTGTTTTATTTTGTTTATCCAACCCCCTAAATACTTTTTATTCGTTTCTTTTGTAACAACACCAGTATCCTCAATATACTTTGATGTTGTTATGAGAATGGTTTTATTTACACTTACACACACCTTCATCTAATGGTTAAATAACATACTGTTTATATGGGTGGCGAATTACTGCCTCACGAAACTATGATTGTTCAATATACTTTTAACACCTCTCATGGTGGCCATTAAGATGTCACTATATTTATATATGATATATATTATGTTTATGTTTTCCTTATGCTTCTGTTTTTTTCATTTATGGAATAACTTTATGATTTCCATTATGGGTAAACGTGATAATTTCATTTTAGGGAGTGCAGACTACCACACCCTCAAAGTGATTTGAATCGTTAATGCCATATGTGGGACGTATAAAGGATGGAGTAAATGATATTATATATGTTATTATACTGGAATTTTAATATACCTTTATATCATTATGATTTCATTCCATTAAATACGAAATAGAAATGAAAGTAGCGTTCATGCGTACGTACGGCTTACTGTCTCCATGAACGGTGCATTTCATTTCTTACCTCTAAATGTTATGTAATATTATAAATGAATATATATACTGGATATAAAGGATATATATGATATCTACATCATGAATATAATTCTGGATATAATGGATAGTTTACCACATGAACAACTTGTAATTATAAGAAGTTTATTTTTGACTCAAGTACCAAAGATCGACAAAACGACCGTTATTAACTTAAATAATTACATAATGTTTATAACATAGTAATAAGTGATATAAAAGGAATAATGAACTTGAAAAAGGTTCTTAATCAAGTATAAATTAACTCTAGTTTATTATTCATGAGATTAAAGAACGATCGAGTCAAGTCGGACACGAGGTAAGGGACTTCGTCTCAATCTCATTTCATTGAGGCATATTTTGTTTTATACACAACATTCCTTTACACGGTGTATAAACCCATTTGACTTTTACTTTTATTGAAAAGTAATATTTTTATACGAATCATTTTTAATAAACAACAAAAGGAATGTTTTTTCTTACATATGCAGTGAGAATGACTTCTCCGCCGCCGTGACCATTATTTGAGTTCCAGCTTCCACTACAAGCCCTAATTTTTTTTAAATGAAAAATAAATACCATGTTTTACTTTTCTTTTATTTTGGTATTGAAAATGGTTTTGATAATTTTTTTATTATATCAATGTGTTGTATTGATATCTTGTGACTGAAATATGGAAATTTTATGTTTCCTTTATGCATGTTTTATGTGATACGACTATGTTATGGTTTATGATATGTTTAAACATTCTCATATAAGGAATTCATTGGACTTAATAAGTGACGGGTGGAGCCCGCTATATCTCCTCGATGCATCGGTAGGTCTCATGAGACAAACTAGTGTCTTGGAACAAGGCCTTGACAAAATATTATTTGTAGTCTTGGCACAAGGTCGTGACTATGTGGTTATGATAGTCTGGAATTATGCATTCCATCATTATGAAAGTGGTTATTGATATTTCATGTGATTATTCGACTAGTAGAATATCCATTGAAGATGTAAATGGAATTATTTCATTTTATTTTTTCCATATTATGCTGAAGTTCAAGTTTAAAAGGCTTTTGTTTTAGTTATACATTGCCTTAAATGTTTATGTTTATTTATGAAAGTTTCTGCCGTATTATTATCCTTACTGAGCATCTGAGATCACCCCTTTCTATGTGTTATTTTCCTAGGATGTGAAGAAATATTTTATGACTGACCTATAGGGATAGTCTAAAGGGGATAAAAGTGTGGACTATGGAGACTATGTTATTGTGATTTTTTTACTTTATGATGTAATGTAACATTTATGAATGTATCTAGTGTTTCCAAGGCTACTAAACTAATTGGTCTTTCAAGACTTGATCTTTTGTGATCATGCCAATGTTATGTAAGAATGGACCGACTCTGGGTAACGAGGGTTGGGGCATTACAGTTGTTGTTCTTTTCTCTCCCCCGTTCTTGGAATTCATCACTATTGGGCCTCTGTGGAAATGGCTCGACTTACTGGGAGGCTCTAAACATGATTGGAACCCCGGATTAGAGGAAATGTGTCAACAAAGGCCATATCTATGTAGATCAGGACCCCAGAAACCTGAATCTACGATTGTTATAGATTTTGGAGTACCGAAGGATGTACGGTGGCCTGTAGAAGGGGCCACCGGTGCACCAGGGGTGGCCATGTGCGGAAGGCAGCGTGTGTGTATGTGGAGCTGTGGGGAAACAAAGGAATTACCACATTGTGGATCAAGACATATGATCGCGTGTGGTTGGAATGGGATGCAGAATTAACTATGGGGGGGAGGGATCTGTGGGGTGCAGACATGTTGTGATGGCCATAGGGGCTAGGCAGGCCATGCAGGCTGGATCGAGCTGAGCTCTAGCAAGCCAGTCTAGGAAGTCCAGTGGGCCAGTCCCGATGGTCTAGTGTGTCGCGGCCCAATAGGCCCAACGAACTAGGCCGGGTCGGGTCAGCTGGTAGGTCGTATTGGCAGGAAGGTAGGGACAGACCCGGGTCCACCAATTGTTTTATTCAAATGGCCATAACTTTCTTACAGTGTGTCTATTTGATGAACCATCTACAGTGTTGTGACCCTTTCAATGTGACCATCCTTTTGAGATATCCTAAGTGGGTTTTTGTGGAATTGTTTATAAAACTTAATGTAATGAGGACAAATTTCTCTTGAAATGAGCATGATTTGAGTGGAATAATGTGGATGTATGTGACATAGAGATTGGGTGTCTCATGGAGACTGTGTGAATCCCAATTACTAGGTGTCTTATATATACTATGTGTCTCATGAAGATAGTGTAACTCTCAAAGACTATGCGTCATATAGAGACGGTGAGTCTCATGGATATTGTGTGTCTCAAAGAGACTGTGTGTCTCATTATAGATAGTATATCTTGATATTATTGATATATGGGAAATGGTCGTATATCTTTGAGGATATGATCGTTCTTTTTCTTCATAGTGTTTCATGTGTGGTATTTTCTTTGTGGTATATTTCCTCAGTGGTATACTGTGTGGTATCTGTTGGAGTTGGTTCCCTAGAACCTACTTATTTTTTAATTTATGATAACTTATATCCATGGTTTTGAATATTAATAAATTTCTTAACACATAATGATTGATCTTGTGTGTGGAATTTTATGTGATAATTTTCTAAGAGTAACTGTCACACTAAAAGTTCATAACGAATCCATGTTATGATGAGAACCCGGAAGTGCTATGACACTATTCTTGAATATATGTCTTGTAGCCAGATGATATCATTTTAGGGACAAAAATATTGCAGTCTACCAAGGGTGGAGACTCATAGGAGTTTGAGGTACCTTCAAATGGTGTACGCCTTTGGTAATGTCCAAGAGGATATTATGAGAAGAAGACCCGCTAGTAGTAAATCCACAAATATAAGTGTCATTGGATGTTATTATCTAAAAATGTGTATATTATACCTTAGAATTTAAGATTATTATTAATGATTATTATAAATCACGCACTTATATGTATAAACGAAAATCATGATGACATATGTTCGCAACGAGGTATGATATGTTGGGTGTGTCATAAGTAATATTGCATTAATGAACAATGTGAGAAATGAATTTTTCTTTTTGTTCTTTAACATACGTTTATGTATCATGTCCTTTAATGGAAATGATATAGCCTAAATAAATCCATACCCATGGTATTCTATAGGTAGGTTGAATTTCTAGGAAATCAACTAAAGAGAAATCAAGCACATGTGTTGATGGTACTGGCATGCAACCTTCTTGATTAGAGATATTGAGACAAAGGGATTATATTACATGGAAAATATTTGTATGATCTAACATGTAATTTCCACATTAACTTATATCTCTATGGGTGACTTGGATTTTCCTAGATGTTAACTTTGGACTTTAGGCTACTCTTCCTAATTCCACTGAGAACGAATGCTAGAGGGTCACACAGTAATTGTATCTAGTATCTCAGTTAAATAATATATTATTTATTATTTAACAAGTTGAATAAATTTTATTCCTAATTGTGGTTTAAAAATTATTCCTAGATTCCATATCTCATTTATTCTAACACTATTTATTCTAGAGAATATATTGTGGGTGGAATATTTAATAAATATTTATTTTATATTTAGTGAATATAATATGTATATATTTATTGGATAATAATGCAGTTATATTTATTTAATAAATAAATAGATAGTATTCAAGGTCTAATAAATATAGTGGAAGATTTGAAAACTGAGCTCAAGGGTTCAGTGAGAAATAATAATGTTGAATATTATTTTATCAAATAATATTTAATTATAATTATCATTTTAGCAGCGTGTCAAGAAATAATAATAATAATACTATTTTTTACATGGGATTCACTATGATTAATAAAATAAATAAGGGCCCTTGTGAAATTATGTTATTTTAACCCTAGTGATATAAATACCTAATTATGATTATTTTCTCACAACCCTAGCCAAGAAAATCATCGTGCATAATGGATTGGAGAGAAATCTCTCAAGACTAGAGAGTTCATTCCTCTCTAGAAACGCTCTCAATAATGGTAGAGATCCTCCAGCACCAAATCAATGAGAATTCTTTGGAAGCAGTTCTCATGGCAATAGAAGGAGGACATTGCAAGCGCATGGATCTTATGTACTAGTACCTGGAGACTCATTTGGTGATTCCTGAAGATTCATGAAGCACATGTGGATCACTGCTGGGTGAATCCTATGCTTGGATTCTACAATGCAACAACGGTGCATTGCAAATCTATGGCTGGAAGCATCAACAAAGAAAGAATAACCTTAGGGGTAAGTCTTATTTAATTAAATTAATTTTAAACAACATGTTTTTATTTCCTCTCTCATGGTTTTGGGCCAATAACCCTTTCTTGTTCATTGACTCAATTATATTGATCACAGTGTTCATCCTCGCTTGATCTTAGATTAATCATTAATAATGGAAAAAATAAAATTTATCACCATCCCTCCCATTCTTCTGCTATACCCAAAACCTATAAGTGGTATTAGAGAGAGAACTTTGTTGTTTATAATTATTTAGTTTCATTGATGATTTATGAATTTATAATTTAGTTTTTCAATTTGTTTTTTATCATTACTTAAATCTAAATTATGATATCAATTTCTTCCTCCATCATTTCTCTCAAATCTAACAGTAATGATTAATTTTATAATTAAAATAAAATCAAGAAACTCATCCAGATGTGAAAGGATCCTGGTTGTACAACACCAGACTATATTTCGTGTAATCGGCAATACATGTCGTGTAGTAACGTTCAATACATCAAGATTGATTTGGAAATAAATTTGATATTTACATTGATTACAGCATTAATTACACCTTTAATGAACCACATGTTGATTGGGATTAGCCGGAACACTGTTAGTCGGAATACACACCTTGTGGACCACTAGACACTGCAAGTAGTCCCTTCAGGTTAGGGGTGGGCCATGTATTTCTTACATGTCCTACCTGACTGATGATCATGTAATGCATAGTCAATACAATGTTTTTCCCACTGGATATGTCGTGTACTCCATGATTTATGAAGTACATCTCACATGCATTATCCCAAGGCATGTACTTAGGATATATAGTGAAGGGTGTACACATTATTTATATTAGATCTACATGTTGTGTACTTTTATAAGATTACGAAGATTTAAAATTTATTTATTTTACTGTATAAACCTTGAGACATGTACTTGCATGTGGTCTTAAATATTGGACACTCCATGTGATGGGTTTTAATATAAATAAATATTTAAATGCTTAATTAATATTTGTGTAATTTTCAAGATCTTTATTTCATGTATGAGTTGTATTATAGTTATTATTCTATGTACATTAATGTAAAGACCTGAAAATTCCATGTATTGTTTTTAATTTTTTGGGATTTTTACAAGTCTACAAAAATTGACGGTGCGTGATTCCGAGGCTGGGTGTGCCTGAAATGAATTTATGAACTTTTTTAAGGTACATTTAGTAAACGCACGAGCGGCATTTTCTATCTTTTAAACTAGTGCTCGGATTAAAAATCCGATGGCACTGTTGAATCTGCGACACTAGGTTTCTCTTAAGAGAATCTTCACTTCAACCGCAGTAGGTCGGGAGAAAAAGTTAAATTTTGGAATTTACAGAAAAACAATAAAATAACTTAATAAGTTATTTTATTTCTTTTTCTCCAGTGGATGAGTAGCGGTGGTGGGGACCAGTGACTTGTCAAGCCAATTAATGGCTTGAATCTCCTTTTTTTGAAACCGCACCATTGGGTAATTAAGAGGTTCATTCATTAAATCAACCTCATTAATTCCTCGGTGCTTTACTCACCTTTCCCCATCCTATTTAAATGGAGCTCAGGGTGGAGTTTTGGAATGGATTTTTTAAGTGAGGAAACTATAGAAAAGTACTATGGCGATATTCAGTGGTAGAGGATGGGGGATCGGGAGGCAAAGATTTGGGATCGAAGAATGCTGACGACTCTATCCAACATGGATGCTCCTCCCTCCGCGACCATGAGACCTCCAACAAATCTTGAGTTAGGGGTTTTTGTTTTTGATATTGTGATATCCCTCCTTCCCCTTTCTTGATTTATACGAAGAATCCGGATCCAATGTCCAACGGTTTGATCCACAGATCATTCTTTAAACATGGGAGGTTGATACGGGGTTACTAGTTGGGAGTTATTTCTAAATTCCTTGATTATTTCCAACACCCATTGTGAAAATGCTAACGCGGAGGGCGTAGTCCAATACGAACAAGGCCCAGACCCTCTATTGATCTTTTTGTTCTTGTGTTTCTAGTGAGTGGATGGGAAATGTGACAACAAGGTAGAGATAGGGGTCACATAGTGGCGGTGGTGACCCAAGAGGCTTGTAGGAGTAGACGATAGCAAGAACGAACCACCGGAGCACGTCCAGTGGCCCGCATAAAGAACCACTGGCATAAGCTCGGTCTTCCAACCTTGGCCTTTTCTGAGTTAAGTTTCTTTGGAACTTAGGAAATTTATTTTCATAATGACCCATTTCTATACAATTGTATCATTCATCATTGATAGCCTCTTTCTTTCCCTTTCAATCACTAGCAAGATGACCTTTCTGCCCACATTTGTAGCATACTCCTTTTCATTTTAGATAGGCACCATAGTTCTTCCTTCCACAATTATCATAGGGTGGAAATTCAACTCTTCCCTTCTTCCTTGTTTCCTTATTTCCTTTCCCAGAGTGTTCAGCAGATCTCTTCTTCTCTTGATTTTCTTTAAATTCGTAAGACTTAGAGAATTCTTTTTCTTTCTTGATAGCACATGAGACAATTTCTTCATATGATGAGATGGATTGCGAGACTAATTATTGAAGGAGAAATGGTACTAACCCATCAAAGAAATGATAAATCTTACTTCTTGGGTTATGTATATAATCTGTAGCATGCCTTTCTAACCTTGTAAAGATAGCTTCATACTTTGCAACATTATCATCCTTCTTTTGTCTCAGACTCAGAAATTGCCTTTCCATATTCGCTCAATGGTCACGAGGAAAGTATTTTTAAAAGAAAATATTTTTAAAATCCCTCCATTCAATACCTAATACTTCTTCATCCTCCTTTTCCTTTTGAATTAATGACCACTATTTATCTACATCTCTGGTGAGGCGACAAACAGCCATGAAAACTTTTTCCCTTTCGCTACTCCCTAGAGTATGAAATATTTTCTCTAAGGAACTTATCCATTGTTCAGCTACAAATGGATTTGTAAACCCATTTAATTTTGGTGGTTGTTGTCTCATTAAGTTATCTAACATTGATCCTCTGTGTTGTGGATAAAGGTGCTTCATATGGGTAAGGTTATTATTCATAACCTATGTGAGTTGTCCCTGTATGGTGATAAGCTGATTAGCATTAGTTGCATCACCAACTCCACTATAATTATCTTGAGTAGGAGGGAAATCCCTACATGGATTATGTGTATTGATATGGTTTCGATTCCTTCTATTAGGTGCCATTTCAAAACAATATCATACAGTAGATTAGTTTTTGAATCGCAATACGTAATTCAAAACTTGTAAAATAATTAACATAAATTGAATAGTTTATGTATATAATACATATCATAAAAATGTTTTCATTGAGGAGGTATATACTCATAAATAATTCATAATGGTTTGTAAATAAAATGATAATTATCCTATGCATATCCCCTGGGAGTGTCGTAACCAAGAGTGCAGCAAGTCCCATTGTCATGCACCAGTTCCCATTCGAGTCTAGCTCAAAGCAGTGTTTTTGGGTTTTACCCCTAGGTACATCTGTTCCAGATCTGCCTCTACCTGCTCATATCCAGAAAGGGATTTATTTCTTGTAAAACTCACAAAATATCTATAGTATCAAAATTCTAGGAAGTTTTTCTACATTAATTCTCAAAGTCTATCTTAGGGTAATGTTTTCTAATCAGAGTTTTTCTAAATCTAGTTTACAGGGTTTATACTAAATTTCCTATGATACTAACTGTAACACACTGACCCCAGCTACCCAGAGTTAGTGATTTATTACATAACATTGTAATGATACAAGGAATCATGTCCCTAAAGACCAATTAGTTTAGTATTATTGGAAACAAGAAACATACATAAGTTCAACATTACAACTTGAAAAGAAATACAACACTAATTTATTTCATTGGAAACATCCAAGACTCCTAGATTATGACTTCAATTCACTCATTACTAACTTCTTCACCTCTTTGTAAAATGGAACATAAGAAATTGGTGAGCTCAAACGCTTAGTAAGGGTAAGCAATACAGCGAAAGATAACAAAAACATTACGCATTATGAATAACTCAAAACACATACCTTTACAAATAATAAACATGAACACTTTATGGAAAGAATATGAGCTGAGTAAATAATTCCATAATAAAACATAGTCATGGGTATTCTACTAGTTGAATAACCACATGAACCATCATTATTATTTTCATAATGATAGAATGTATAATGCCAGACATTCTGAAACATTTTTTCAAGGCCTCAGCCAAGACGTCTAAAAATGATTAAGGCCTCGGCCAAAACCATATATCAAATTGGGAAAGGCCTCATCCAATTCCACATATAATTGTCTCATGAGAACTAATGATTCACCTAGGAGCTATAGTGGGCTCCACCCGTCACATACTAAGTCCAATACATTCCTCATATGAAAAGGTCGAAACATAATATAAACATTTGTATTAAAACTAGCATATGAAATGTCAATACTTTAACCCTAAACCATGAATGGTATAAAAATAACACATCCACGGTCAAATATATCACAAAACCTTCAATATAATATGGATGATTTGTATTATAATAAATAAACTTCAAACAAGTTTAAAATCCATCAAAGGATTTTGACATAAATGAAAATGAAATCTAAAACTCTTTGAGATAAATATCCATTTTTCATGAAAACATTTAAAAGTCACACAATTTAGAAAGGAAAACATTTAAAGAAATTTTTTAATCAAAGTTTCCCATACCACTTTGAAACTTTTGAATGGAATTAACATTTTAATAATATTCCTCTCCATATAAATAAATCCTCAAAAAACCATTTTGAAAACATGGACATTAATGAGAATGATTTAGAAGAATAAATATCTAAAAAATTTAAAATGATTTTCTAGATAAATATTCCCTTCCATAAAACCTTAAAATATTCCTTTTGAAAATATTTTTATGAAACATGGATGTGGATGATAAAGAGGCCCTAGTAGATACTCATGTAAAAACAACCTCGGATAATGAACAAATTGTAGAATTAACCCTTACCATGTACTTTTCCTTAGTATATGGTATGTTAACCACCTTTATAATAGTTAAAAAGTTGTTATTAAATTATACAATGAATATATTCATAAATATGACATCATATATGATCCTCTAATATTGATTTGTTAATAATATTTTAGTAGTATCATCATTTCAGATGTTAACTGATTCATTTTCCTGTATATGCTTGGTTACGTAAGCCATGTTTGTTATTGATAGGATGTATTTGATTCATATAAAGAATGATATTATGTTCATAAACATTATTTTTAATCATAAAATGAAAATTATTCTTTAATGATTATGATGGGGAATGAATCTCATCGCGTTCGTGGAGATTGTAATCCGTACGTACGCACAAGCGAAAATATCATTATATTGATGGTAAAATCGTATGTAATTGGATGGTATATAATATATATAGAATCATTAAAATGTTATATTTATTATTTATATTAGTTATACTCATTATTATACCCATCCAAAAAATGAAGTGTTTGAATAACAAACTACACCACGACGTGGAGACGGTAAACTGTATGTACGCATGTATGGTGACTTTTTCATTCATATGATGGATAGAATTATGAATATGGTTGTAACATTTTTATAATATCATCATAGTATATAGAAGATACTATATTTATTATTTTATAATGGAAAAAACAAAGAAATAGGAAGTGGAAGAAGAAGAGAACTTGAAAGAGGTGATGAAATATTTACCTCTTCTTCGGGTTCTTCCTTTTGATTAGATCAAAAGGACATCTTAGGTTGGATTTATGACCAAAGTAAGTCCTCTAGGATTAAGGGAGGAAAGTTGGTAGGATATTTGGGCAGGTTTTTTCAAAGGCAAATGGATTTGGTGGTGTGAAAGTTAGATAAGGGGAAGTTCCCTTTTATAAGAGAGGTGAGGGTCACTTTAGGAAAATATTGAAATATTATTTTATAATAAATTCATTTTTGGTTTCTAATGTATTAAAAATAAATTATTTAAATTATAAGGTGAGTATGGGTCAAACACCACTCAACCAATAGGTTTTAGACAGATTTGGGTCAATATATTAACCTTATCTTTTAGATTTAACTCTTAGTTAAATAGTTTGACATTTACCATGTCTCTTTGTATTTATATATTATATGGTTAATAAACTTAATATAACAAGACAAGAGAACCCCATGTGGTTAATTATTAACATATATAACCTTATCTAAGTCCTTTGTATGAACATTATATTATTAAGAATATTATATCAATTAATAATATAATATTTGTTTTAAAAACTCAATTATGTCAATCTTGACACTATTTAGTATTTGATCTTTTTTGACAGACATAAAAACTTTATCACTTCGAATAAAATTTATTTAACCAACCCTAAAATGTCATATTTACATGTAAAATTAGTGTAATTTAACATAAGTATCAATTTACATTTATTTGGATACTTATAATATCAATTATTTTAATATTTCATTAATAAGGTAATTACTGCATCATCATTGTGTCATAAATAAATTAAATTATTTAATGTCTAAAAAGTATAAATAAAGTAACAATATTTAGGAAATATTTTTAGATTTCTAATGAATATATATAGTATAATTTATATTGTGTGTAACACTATATTAAAAATACTTTAGTTATTAAACATTGAATTCAACTCTTTTAACTCTTCTTTAAATAAAATAATAATAAATGTCCTAATCTAAAATAAGTTGACCAAAGTGGATCATATTTTATTCCTAAGGTTGTTTTTGGTCTAATTACACTTATCCAATAGAATTAGGACATGTGTTAGGGTAATTTTGATATCATTTTTACCCTTAATTACCCTATTTACTTTTAACCGTAGTAAATAAAATTCAAAAGTTACTATTCACCAAAAATTATTTTCATCTTATTGAACCACATTTTACTTACTGATATTAACCATGTCTCTCTAATGTTTTAAATTTAACTCACAAAAGTGGTAAAATTAAGTTTTATGAAAATTTGCAAATGCTCCTAGGAGGTGGGTAAAAGACGGTAAAAAGTTCAATAAAATTTTTATATATCTAACCTTATTATAAAATGACTCCAATGAATTACATTGAAACTATATAGGTATTATGTATCTATTTTTACCTAAAATAAATTTAAATAAAATAAATAATTATTTAAATAAAAAGTCAGTTTTAACTAATAACGCGGTGTTTTTAACTATTCTTAAAAAATTGAATGTTTTCAGAAAAAATACTAAAAATTTACCCTAAGATAATTTTGATATTATGAATTAAAAAATGAAGTATATTTTACCAAATTAAAAACATAGAAGTTTCATGTATTAATTTAAAATTAATTCCCATTGTCAAAACCAAAAAGAGGGTTTTTAAAAAAGTAAAAACTATCAAAAGATTGACATGTGTTTATGTCAAATTTAAATGTGAAATTACATATAATAGCCTACATTGTATTAAATGATAAAAATATAATCTAATTATAATTCAAAATCATTCAAATTCATCATTTAACACTATAAATTATTCCGATTAAAAAAGCTGTTTTCAATTTAAACATAGTATTTCTTCACAATTCATCAAAATATGAAAGTTATCAGAAAAGTACAATAAAATTATCCAAACTAAATTTTTATGTTTCTATTCTAAAGATTAATTTAATTTAACTAAATTTATTATATAAGTGTCAAATATTGGATTTAAAAATGGTCCTCCATTAAAAGGCATAAAACTGATTTTTTGAAAAATACCTCTTTTATCTTACAAATTGAATTTTTCTTATATTATGTCTAAGAAACACAAAATATGAATGTTAAAATTATATAGTATATATAAAATTTAAAATCTGGTTAATACTATTCATAAAATCTTTTTTGAATGGCTAGTTTGGTATGTCGTGGTGTGATCGAACTCGGTGTTATGTGTAGTGTAAGCTATTGAATTACTTTAATGAGATAACGTACTATGAAGTATTAGGGTGTTACATTCTCCTCTACTTAAATAAATTTCATCCCACAATTTGAAATTATTCTTCTAAAATAAGTGGTTGAAAATAGAAAATAACTTTTTGGAAAACCCACATCAGAAATAGGGTTAATAAAATTTAGTCTTAATAAGAGCGAAAGGGAAATGAAAAAGTCACAAAAAAATAGGGTTTCAAATAGAAGATAATTGGTGGAAATTATAGATACATAATTGGAGGAAAAACTTAACTATTTATAGGGAGTGATTGAGATCATCAATCACAAACAAGTGTAAAATTGATGGCCTCAAATCCATCAATCTAAAATGATTTAGAATATCATCAGTTCAAAAAACCTAAGGTATTATGATAACACATTTTTTGGTTTTCATATCCCTTACCTAAAGTTTAAGAATTAATTTCTTCATAGAATAATAATAATAATAATATATATATATATATACTCGACAAGTAGAGTTATATAATTTAACTAATTTCCATCACAAATTCATCTTTCACTCTAAAAGATAATAAAACTCAAAATTATTATATTTATCCCAATCGTATAAGGTTCCAGACATATATCATGAAAAAAACTAATTTATAATAACCAGGGACATCCTATAGGATAGTGGTTGGTCATAAAGCCTTGTCGCACTTTGGTTGTGGGTTCGATTCCTGCAGCTTTGTCCAACGTGATGGGTTATCGCCCGACCTGGAGGTTGTCATTTTTCTAAAAATATAGTATTATAATATTTCAGAAACAATATTAATAAATACTATACCAAGTTCAACTTAATCCATTCCAACCTTTATAGATATCCAAAATACTTCTGCCCAAATTCTCTCTAAAAGGCCTCTAAATTCCAAAATCAATTGTAACATCTAATTCCCCAAACAATGTAAAGTTTCTCTTATTATCACATACTGAAAATATGATTACATTCATCATATTAAAACCTTAATGAATACAAAAGGTACTACAGTAAAATCCTTATATATAACACATTCTTCTTATAACCAGAAAATAATTCTTGAATCAAAAAACACAAATACATTAATTATTCCACTTCAACTGTAGTAACAACATAATCTTGTCCTTGCACCCCTGGCCTTTTCTGAGGTAAGTTTACTTGGTTCTAAAGACATTAATTTTCATAATGACCCATTTCTCTACAATTTTAGCATTCAACATTGATAGCCTCTTTCTTTCCCTTGAAATCACTAGCAATATGGCCTTTCTGTCTACATTTGTAGCATAATCGTTTTCCTTTTAGATAGAAACCAGGGTGATTCCTTCAAAAATTATCACAGGGTGGAAATTCAACTCTACCCTTATTCCCTGTTTCTTTATTTTCATCCCCATATTGTTCAGCAGATCTCTTTTTCTCTTGCTTTTCTTTAAATTCGTAAGACTTAGAGAATTCCTTTTCTATCTTGATAGCACATGATACAATATCTTCATATGATGAGAAGGATTGTGAGGATAATTCTTGATAGAGAAATGGGTTTAACCCATCAAATAAATGATCAATATTACTTCTTGGGTTACATATATAATATGCAATATTCCTTTCTAACCTTGTAGAGTTAGCTTCATACTTTATGACATTCTCATCATCCATTTGTCTCAGACTCAGAAATTGTCTTTCCATATCCACTCGATGGTTACGAGGAAAGTATTTTTCTAAGAAAATATCTTTAAAATCCCTTAATTCCATAATTG
Organism: Viscum album; assembly: GCA_963277665.1. Lineage (NCBI taxonomy): Eukaryota > Viridiplantae > Streptophyta > Magnoliopsida > Santalales > Viscaceae > Viscum > Viscum album. Next base: position 210,073,389 of record OY728166.1, read on the forward strand.
ATACTTCTTCATCCTCCTTTGTATTTTGAATTAATTACAATCATTGATATGCATCTCCGGTGAGGCGATAAACTGCAACGACAACTTTTTCCCTTTCACTACTCCCCAAAGCATGACATATTTTCTCTAAGGAACTTATCCATTTTTCAGAAACAAATGGATTTTTAGAGCCATTTAATTTTGGTGGCTATTGTCTCATGAATTGATCTAACATTGATCCTCCCCATTGCGGATCAGGGTCCTCCATACAGCACTACTGGAAATGGGAGTTTTCCCAACAGTTGTATACCAACGGTTCCTTGAACCGTTGGAATATGTTGTCTTTTCCAACGGTTTCTATAAACCATTGGGAAAGACCTTCAAGAACTTACTTTTCCCAACGGTTTCATAAAACCGTTGGGAAAAGTGGGGGAAAACATAGTTTTCCCAACAGTTTTCATAAAACCACTGGGAAAGATTCGGTTTTCCTTAGTTTTCCCAATGGTTTTATAAAACCATTGGGAAAGATTGGTTTTTTCCAACAGTTTTAAAGAACCATTGGAAAAAAAATCGCCAAATACCAAAATGCAGGCAACGGCCTCCCCATGATTCCAGAAGCCGTCTCCTGGAGCGATTCCTTGGGAGAAGGACTTACCAATCCCCACATCTTCCATCGAATCAGCACCTACCAGGTTAGACTCCTTCAATATTTTATCAAGGATATAGTTCCACCTCTTATAAATCATATCCTTCTATTTTTGATTTCGTTATTCCCAATTTATAGGGTTTTTGTAAAATTTTATGATTGTTCCACGAATTGTGTACTCAAATCCCTATATCGGTGTATGTCCAATTAATGTTTTCATTGCACATTTAAATTTATAAGGGCATGGTGTCTCTTTATTGTGTTCTAATTTTGAAGATTCATAGTTTTTTTTAATCTGCTTCAAATATTATAGCTTCATGTATAGGAGCTAATAAGAAATTGTTTGTAATATTTATTGATATTATTTCATGAAAATAACTCCTTTCATTAAGATCATGCCAAACATGAAGATCTTGTTCATCTTAATTTTTGTACACTATGTGTGTTACATGACAAGTATGTATCATGTTTCTATCAAAATATATATATATATATATATATATATATATAAATGACACATTTTTCACTTATCCTTTGCACAATAGAACATATAAAGTATCTTCTTGAACTTTTCCAAATAGTATGTGGTCCCAAATTAGTACTTCTTCCTTCTTCATGAAACTAATTCATAGAATGTCAAATTCTCAATATTAGTGAATATTAGTTTTTCTAATATAACCATTAATCATTCTTCCTTCAACATAGTACATGTGTTATTCAATCACCTTTTTAAAACACAATTACCATTTTCACTGATTTGGGATCCCTCAAAATGCTTGGGAAAATCAGAAAAATGCATGTATTGAATCGTGTTTCTCATATGGTTTCATGGATACAAGTTCATCTCGAAAATCATGACTGCATGTTTCAAATATCATGAGGACCATGAGATTATTATTCTTCACACAAATGAAGTTTTTTTTCTACAACTATGTGTTTTTGTTTTCACTTTTGATTTGGCCAAAAGGGGAGCTTTGTGGTCATTAATCATGGTTGTGGGTGGTCATTTATGATGTAAGATAGTATGACTTCATTTTACTTGATATATCCAATATTATTATTGATTTATGTTCAATTTGATTATCTTTAACTAGTGATGTTATTTAATAAGTTGTTATTAATGGTTATAATAATGACGATATGGTATAAGGGTTCATATGGTGTGTATAAGGGTTCACGTGGTGTGTATAACGGTTGACATGGTATTAGTGAACTCAATTTATTAATTTAATCCCTAATTCTCACTAGCATGTAAGAAATTAAGTGATGTCAACTCATCCTCGCATGATTTCTTACCTTAGATAGTATCCAACATATGGAATACGAGCTTTTGAATTCATCAGTTAACCAGGATCATATATTCCATTTCCCCCAAGATGAATGTACTAATATAACTTTAGCGTCAACTAAATATGGTTCTCATTGTACGTTGTATATTATGTGTCCTTCTTGGCCAATACTCACTTTTATGAGGGTGGGGTTCTTTTCACTACATTGACTAGAAACTTCTTCCTTTATTGTTTACTTAAATGTATTTTCTATTAAAGTTCAATCCTATTGAATTGTTTATGACAAAATGACTTATATAAATTCTTTTTAGAGAATGGACAGAAGTTGGATGTATGAAATCAATCGGATCTCAAGTGATTTTCAAAACAATCTGGAGAGCTTTATAGATTTTTCATTTTACAATGCTTCAGATAGTGGTCGCATACACTGCCCCTCCTTCCTGGACCCTGGACAACCCCCCACCCTCCTCCCTGGACCCTGGACAGCCCCGCCGGACAGCCCCCCAGACGGCCCCCCGGATAGCCCCCCACCCTCCTCCCTGGACCTCGGACAACCCCCCAGACAGCCCCCCCGGACAGCCCACCCCCACCCTCTTCCTTGGACCCCAGAAAACCCCTCAAACAGCCCCAGAAAGCCCCTGGACAACCCCCCCCCCCCCCCCGAACAGCCCCCCGGACAGCCCCCCCACCCTCCTCCCTGGACCCCAGACAACCCCCTGAATAGCCCCCAGACAGCTCCCCCCCCACCATCCTCAGTGGACCCCAGACAACCCCCCAAACACCCCCGGACAGCCCCCCGCACAGCCCCCCCCCCCACCCTCCTCCCTGGACCCCAGACAGTCCCCCGAACGTCATTTGAAGTGAAAAACATCAACTGGCATACGGAAAACCGACCAAACACATTCATATTGTGTCGATACATTATCACAACGATCCATGGGTCATATGTGACGTGTACGAGTCAACCCCGCCTTAATCTGAGGCACGGTGTGGCCGAAATCACTCTAAGTGGCTCTCTTTTGCTTAAAATGGACAACAATTTAAGTACATACGGAAAACTGAACAAACGCATTCAGTTTCCATTGAAACTTCAGGAGAACAATCCATGGGTCATATTTGATGTGTAAGAGTCAACTCCGCCTCAATCCGAGGTACGGTGTGGCCGGCACCACTCAAAGTGTCTGCCTTTTGTTTCAAAAGTACATCATTTTAATTGAAAAACATCAACTGACATACGGAAAACCGACCAAACGCATTCGGATTGTGTCGATACATTAGCAAAACGATCCATGGGTCATATGTGACATGTACGAGTCAACCCCGCCTCAATCCGAGGCCTAGTGTGGCCGACACCACTCAAAGTGCCTCTCTTTTGTTTAAAATGGACTTAATTTTAAGTGAAAACAATAACTAACATATGCCAAACTAACCAAATGCCTTATGATTCTATTGAAACTTTAGGAAAATAATCCATGGGTCATATTTGATGTGTACGAGTCAACCTTGCCTCAATCTGAGGCGCGGTGTGGTCGAGACCACTAAAACTGTCTCTCTTTTGTTCAAAATGGACTAAATTATAAGTGAAATCAACAACTGTCATATGAGAAACTGACCAAATGCCTTTGGATTCTATTTAAACTTTATGAAACAGATACAAGGGTCATATGTGACGTGTAAGAGTCAACCCCACATCAATCTGAGGCGCGATGTGGCCGAGACCACCCAAACTTCCTCTCTTTTGTTCCAAATGGACAATATTTTACGTACATACGCCAAACCGATCAAACGAATTCTTGTTGTGTTGAAACTTTAAGAAAATGATCCAAGGATCATATGTGATGTGTACGAGTCAACCCCGCCCCAATCCGAGGCCCGGTGTGGCCGACACCACTCAAAGTGCCTCTGTTTTGTTCAAAATTTACTTAATTTTAGGTGAAAACAACAACAGACATACTGGAAATCGACCAAATGCCTATGGATTCTAATAAAACTTTAGAAAAACAATCCATGGGTCATATGTGACTTGTAAGATTCAACCCCGCCTCAATCCGAGTTGCGGTGTGTCCTGGACCACTCAAACTGTCTCTCTTTTGTTCAAAATGGACTAAATTGTAAGTGAAATCAACAACTGACAGACAAGAAACCTACCAAACGACTTAGGATTCTATTGAAACGTTAGAAAAACGATCCATGGGTCATATGTGATGTGTACGAGTCAACACTGCCTTAATCCGAGGCGATGTGCGTTCGATACCACCCAAACTTCCTCTCTTTTGTTCAAAATGGACAATATTTTACGTACATACGCCAAACCGATCAAAAGGATTCTTATTGTGTTTAAACTTTAGGAAAAGGATCCATGGATCATATGTGAAATGTAAGTGTCAACCCCGCCTTAATACGAGGCCCGTTGTGGCTGACACCACTCAAAGTGCCTCTCTCTTTTTTAAAATGGACTTAATTTTAAGGGAAAACAACAAATGACATACGCCAAACTGACCAAATGCCTTAGGATTATGTTGAAACTTTAGGAAAACGATCAATGAATCATATGTGATGTGTATGAGTCAACCACGCCTCAATCCGAGTCTCGGTGTGGCAGGGACCACTCAAAGTGTCTATGTTTTGTTTAAAATGGACTTAATTTTAAGTGAAAACAACAACTGACATACCAGAACTGACCAAACGCCTACGGATTCTATTGAAACTTTAGGACAACAATCCATGGGTCATATGTGACGTTTATGACTCAAACCTGCCTCAATTCGAGCCGTGGTGTGGTGGGGACCACTCAAACTGTCTCTCTTTTGTTCAAAATGGACTAAATTGTAAGTGATATCAACAACTGACATACGAGAAACCTACCAAACACCTTTGGATTCTGTTGAAACTTTATGAAAATGATCCATGGGTCATATGTGACGTGTAAGATTCTACCCCACATCAATCCGAGGTGCGGTGTGGCCGGAACCTCTCGAAGTGTCTCTCTTTTGTTTCAAAAGGACATCATTTTTAGTGAAAACAACAACTGACATACGGAAAACTGACCATATGCATTAAGATTCCGTTGAAACGTTAGGAAAACAATCCATGAGTCATATGTGACGTGTACGAGTCAACCTCACCCCAATAAGAGGTGCGGTGTGGCCGGAACCACTCGAAGTGTCTCTCTATAGTTTAAAATGGACTTCATTTTAAGTAAAAAGAACAACTAACATACGGAAAACCGACCAAACGCATTCGGATTCTGTTGATACTTTATTAAAAGGATCCATGGGTCATTTGTGACGTGTATGAGTCAAACACGCCTCAATCTGAGCCTCGGTATGGCCGCCACATCTCAAAGTGACTCACTTTTCATTGAAATGGAAAACATTTTAAGTGAAAACAACAACTGACATACTAAAACCCAACAAAACGCATTCAGATTCCATTTAAACTTTAGGAAAACGATCCATGGGTCATTTTTGACATGTACAAGTAAACCCCACCTCAATCCAAGGTGCTGTGTGGCCGGAACCACTCGAAGTGTCTCTCTTTTGTTTCAAAAGGACATTATTTTTAGTGAAAACAACAACTGACATACGAAAAACTGACCAAATGCATTCAGATTCCATTGAAACATTAGGAAAATAATTCATGAGTCATATGTGATGTTTACTAGTCAACCCCACCTAAATTCAAGGCACAGTGTGGCTGGAACCACTCGAAGTGTCTCTCTATAGTTTAAAAGGGACTTCATTTTAAGTGAAAAGACCAACTGACATACGGAAAACCGACCAAACGCATTCGGATTCTATTGATACTTTAGGAAAAGGATCCATGGGTCATTTTTGATGTGTATGATTCAACCGTACCTCAATCCGAGCCTCAGTGTGGCCGCCACGTCTCAAAGTGACTCACTTTTCTTTGAAATGGAAAACATTTTAAGTGCAAACAACAACTGACATACTGAAACCCAACAAAACGCATTCAGTTTCCATTGAAACTTTCGAACAACGATCCATGGGTCATTTTTGATGTGTACGAGTCAACCCCTCATCAATTCGAGTCATGGTGTGGCCGGGATCACTCTAATTGTCTCTCTTTTGTTAAAAAAGGAAAACATTTTAAGTACATACGAAAAATCGACCAAACGGATTCTGATTGTGTTGATACTTTAGCAAAACGATCCATGAGTCATATGTGATGTGTACAAGTAAACCCCTCTTCAATCCGAGGCATGGTGTGGCTGACACCACTCATAGTGTATCTCTTTTGTTTAAAATATACATCATTTTAACTGAAAAGAACAACTGGCATACGGAAAAATGACCAAACGCATTCGTAATCGATTGAAACTTTAGGAAAACGATCCATGGGTCATATGTGAAGTGTACAAGTCAACCCCACCTCAATCCAAGGCATGGTGAGGCTATAACCACTCGAAGTGTCTCTCTTTTGTTTCAAAAGGACATCATTTTTAGTGAAAACAACAACTGACATATGGAAAACTGACCAAATGCATTCTTATTCCATTTAAACGTTAGGAAAACAATCCATGAGTCATATGTGATGTGTACGAGTCAACCCCACCTCAATCCGAGGAGCGGTGTGGCCGGAACCACTCGAAGTGTCACTCTATAGTTTAAAATGGACTTCATTTTAAGTGAAAAGAACAACTGACATACAGAAAACTGACCAAAAACATTCAGATTCTGTTGATACTTAATGAAAAGGATCCATGGGTCATTTGTGACGTGTATGAGTCAACCGCGCCTCAATCCAATCCTTGGTGTGGCCACCACAACTCAAAGTGACTCACTTTTCTTTGAAATGGAAAACATTTTAAGTGAAAACAACAACTGACAAACTGAAACCCCACAAAACAAATTTGGATTCCGTTGAAACTTTAGGAAAACAATCCATGGTTCATTTTTGATGTTTACGAGTCAACCACGCCTCAATCCGAGCCTTGGTGTGGTCGGGAAAACTCAAAGTGACTCACTTTTCTTTCAATTGGAAAACATTTTAAGTGGAAACAACAACTGACATACTGAAAACCGACCAAACGCATTAGGATTCTGTTGAAACTTTAAGACAATGATCCATGGGTCATTTTTGACGTGTAAGAGTCAACCCCACCTCAATTAGAGTTGTGGTGTGACGGGGATCACTCTAAGTGTCTCTCTATAGTTTAAAATGGACTTCATTTTAAGTGAAAAGAACAACTGACACACAAAAAACCGACCAAACACATTCGGATTGTGTTGATACCTTTTGAAAAGGATCCATGAGTCATTTGTGATGTGTAAGAGTCAACCACGCCTCAATATGAGCCTCGATGTGGCCGCCACAACTCAAAGTGGATCACTTTTATTTGAAATGGAAATCATTTTAAGTGAAAACAACAACTGACATACGAAAAACTGACCAAATGCATTCGGTTTTTGTTGAAACTTTAGGAAAACAATACATGGGTTATTTGTGACGTTTACGAGTCAACCCCGCCTCAATCCGAGTCACGGTGTGGTGGGGATCACTCAAAAATGTCATTTTTTAAATGAACCACATTTTAAGTGATAATAACTGGCATACGGAAAACCAACGAAACCCTTTTGGAATATGTTGATACTTTATGAAAATTATCAATGGGTCATGTGTGATGTGCACTAGTCAATCATGCCTCAATAAGAGGCATGGTGTGACTGGTACTACTCCAAGTGCATGTATTTTGTTTAAAATAGATATCATATATAGTAAAAACACCTGTATACAAAAAAACCGATCAAATTATGAATTGAATTCCAAATTTTACATATAATTGTCATCTAAAGTTGAAATTGAATTCAAAATGAATTTTAAAATGAATTCTAAATTAATTCTAAATGAATTCTAAATGAATTCTAAATGAATTTTAAAATGATTTCTAAATGAATTCTAAATTATGTATCTTTATAATTACGTTATGAATTCTGATTTAATTCCGAATGTGTATAGTTTCAGGATGTATTATATGTTAAATGTATATGAATTTGTTCTATATATGTATATGTTAGTTGTTTATTGTAGGTAAAGGAGAGGTATTGAAGAATCACAGGTGAATGGAGACCCTCCTCCTCCCCTGTGCAAATTTCACCAGGCTGCTGTGCAAATTGCAGGCTGCTGTGCAATTTGCACAGCATAGGCTATGCCAATGGTTTGAAACCGTTGGGAAAAGATGTATAGTTGGTTTTTTACCAACAGTTTTGAGTGAACCGTTGGAAAAAAGTAGAGATTTTGTTGGGTTTTCCCAATGGTTTACTTAAAACCGTTGGGAAAACATATGTCAAAGGTTAATGAAACCGTTGGGATAGGTTGATTTTTCTAACCTATCCCAATGGTTCTTTGTAAACCGTTGGGAAAACTTTTCCCAAAGACTTACTTCCCCACGGTTTGCAGAACCGTTGGGATAGATATTCCCAATGGTTCTGCAGCCCTTCCCAATAGTTGTAAACCATTGGAAATGCCTCTTTTTCCAGTAGTGCAGGTAAGTTTGTTATTCATAACCTGTGTGAGTTATCCCAATATAGTGATAAGCTGATCAGCACCAATTGCATCACCAGCTCCAATATAATTATCTTGAGTAGGAGGGAAACCCCTACATGGATTACATGTGTTGATACGGTTTCCATTCCTTCCACTAGGCACCATTTCTAAATAATAGCATACATTAGATTAGTTTTTGAATCACAATACGTAATTCCAAACATGTAAAACACTTAAAATAAATTAAAAAATTTATGGATATAATCTATAATCATAAAAATGTTTTCTTTAAGGAGGTATATACTCATAAATCCTTCATAATGGTTTGTAAATAAAATGATAATTATCCTAATCATATCCCCCAGGAGTGTCATAACCAAGAGTTCAACAAGGCTTGTTGTCGTGCACTAGTTCCCGTTTGAGTCTAGCTCAAAGCTGTGTTTTTGGGTTTTACCCCTAGGTACATCTAAGCCAAAGCTGCCTCTACTTGCTCATATCCAGACAGGGATGTATTTCTTGGAAAACTCACAAAATCTCTACAGTACCAAAATTCAAGGAAGTTCTTCTACACTAATACACAAAGTCTATCTTTGGGTAATGTTCTATAATCAGAGTTTTTCTAAATCTAGTTTCCAAGGTTTGTACTGAACTTCCTCTGATACCAACTGTAACTCCCCGAACCCAGTTATTTAGAGTCAGTACTTTATTTTATAACATTTTCATGATAAAATGAATCATGTAACGAAAGACTAATCAGTTTAGTATTATCGAAAATAAGATACATACATAAGTTCAACATTACAACTTTAAAAGAAATACCACACTAATTTATTCCATTAGAAACATCCAAGCCTCCTAGATTATGCCTGCAAGTCACTCATAACTAACTTCATCATATCTTGGGGAAATGAAACATAAAATAGGGGTGAGCTCAAACGCTCAGTAAGGGTAAGCAATACAACAGAAGATAACATAAACATTGGGCATGATGAATAATTCAAAAAAACATTCCTTTACAAATAACAAACATGAACACTTTATGGTAGGAATATGAGATGAGTAAATAATCACATAATAAAACATAGTCATGGGTATTCTACTAGTCTAATAACAACATGAACCATCATTATTATTTTCATAGTAAGGGAATGTATAATTTTAGACATTCTGAAACATTTTTTCAAGGCCTCGACCATGACATCTAAAAATGATTAAGGCCTCGGCCAAAAACATATATCAAATTGGGAAAGGCCTCATCCAATTCCACGTCTAATTGCCTCATGAGACCTACCGATGCACCGGGGATCTATAGTGGGCTCCACCCGTCACATACTAAGTCCAATACATTCCTCATATGAAAAGGTTGAAACATTACATAAACATTCTTATTAAAACTAGCATATGAAATGTCAATACATTAACCCCAAACCATGAATGGTATAAAAATAACACATCCAAGATCAAATATATCACAAAACCTTCAATACAATATGGAAGATTTTTATCATAATAAATCAACTTCAAACAAGTTTAAAATCCATCAAAGGATGTTGACATAGATGATAATGATTTCTAAAACTCTTTTGAGAGAAATATCCATTTTTCAGGAAAACATTTAAAAGTCACACAATTTAAAAAGGAAGACATTTAAAGAAATTTTTGAATCAAAGTGTCCCATACCACTTTGAAACTTTTGAATGGAATTAACATTTTAATAATATTCATGTACATATAAATTAATCCTTAAAAAACCATTTTGGAAACATGGACATTAATGAGAATGATTTAGAATAATAAATATTTAAACAATTTAAAATGATGATCTAGTTAAAGAGTCCCTTCCATAAAACCTTAAAATATTCCTTTTGAAAATATTTTTATGAAACACAGATTTGGATGATAAAGAGTGTAAGAACCCGGTTATTATTTCTGAGGTACGGGTTTCTTCTTTTCGTTTTTCCTTAAATGCTTTTGAGAAAGTAAGGAAAATGGGGAACATCCCATATTTTGGAAAGTAAACGCCATGTACTTTTCCACACGCCATGTAATTTTGGCCATGTGGAATGAGGACACGGGGCGTGTGCTCATGTCGGCGATGAAGGGTGTAGAAACTGACTACACGCCATGTAGTGGTCCTTTACACACCATGTAGTCAGTCAGCAGGTGAATAGTAAGGTGGTGGCTAGCTGTGCGATAGAACACACTGTGTACTCAGGGAGACACACCGTGTAGTCACGTCAGCATGTGAACAGTGCCACGCTGGTGGGAAACCGTCAGACGAACAGTTAAATGAAGGAAGTGCACGCCGTGTACTCGGAAGTACACGCTGTGTACTTTGTTTTTTTCGCTTAAAATGGTCAATAGCCTCCCCTGTTCATAGGGAAGGCTTAGAACGGGAAGAGGGAGTGGAAGAGGGAGACCGGAATTTTGGAGATCCTCCAGGCGCACGTCAGGAATCCGTTTTCACCTCAGACGATCTCGTTGAAACTGCACGGGTAATCTCTCCACTCCTCTTTAGCCATTCTTGCCAATTCTTCCTCTAAGGGAAGTTATTTAAGTTTGAATGAGTTTTCTTCTACGTCATATCTACATCATTCTTGGGAATTTCTGGAATCAATGTTCATGTATATCGTTCGTTGGCGTTAAAGGTATGTGGATTGGTGTTTATTTTTTTTTTCCAATTGTTGTGAGTTATTTAAGTTTTTGAGCTACAAACCCATATTTGGGGTGTCATGTGGGTGAGGCCGTGGCAATTATAAATACCTAGAATTGAATAGGTAATTAATTGTGATAATAAAATGCTGTTTGGGATCGCTGCTTGGATCCAAGACCATCCTAAGGGGTGGATTCCTCTATTTAGCCGTTTGGCTAGGATACCTGAGGGTATGCCAAGTTTACTTTATGTATTAATTTTTTCCTTGAGAGGAATTATAAACAATTGCATGTTTGTATGTTGGGTATGGCCCAGTTACTTGTTCAGCCTGAGGGCGTGGATATATATTTATATATATATATTATAGCCTAAGGGCGTAGATATTATATATCCTGAGGGCATGGCCTGGGGGTGAGATATTATATATCCTGAGGGCGTGGATATTATATAGCCTGAGGGCGTGGATATTATAAAGTCTGAGGGAATGGTTTGACTACATTAGCCTGAGGGCGAGATTCTGTTGGCCAGAGGGCTTGGCTCTGTTGACCACAGAATGTTATTTAATTAAATGGTTAAATGAACAATTAAAATGGAAATATGACTAGTTAAGTTAGTTACTTTTGAGTACTTCTTTGTTTATTGTATTTACTACTGCACACTATTGTTGCATGTCTACACACAGTTGAGCACGGGCCTTTGGTGGGTGCCTACTGGGAATTTATTTCTCACACCCTGTTTGGGTCATACTTTTCGGCCCAAAGAGATTATGTTTCGGCAGGTGTAGATAAGGTAAAGGGTCCTTATACAGGTAAATGATTTATAATGAGGAGTAGGGGGCATGGGACCGGGCTGAGCCTCGCGATGCTACTGGATGTTTTGTTTTGTTTTGTTTTCCTGTACTTGTACTGTACTGTATTGTTGTGTAGCATGTTCTGGCTATTTTCTTAAAATTTGAGGCATGTTGCACCATTATTTATATACTGGTTGGTTATTTCTACAGCACTTGTTTAATTTAGTTGTGTATGGTTTACTGCTTCTGATGTTGCTGTATGTTTTATTCCATTCCGCTGCACTACACTTTGATAAATGAGGGTATAGTTTCCCCACTATCAGACTTGGGCCCTCACTGCTAGTCGGTAGCCTCTGGAGTTTGGGGAAATGCGCTTGAGGTCATGTGGCGAACCGGGTTCGGGGCACCCATTGACTGGCACCCGGAACCGGGACTTTACAAAGTGGTATCAGAGGAGTTCTTTTCTTTGACTTACTATTTAGAGCCTTATTCAGGGATAGGACGAGAATAGTATTTGGTAATAAGCTATGCCCGGGAGTAGCTAACCCATGTACAGGGAAAATCCAATTTACCTCGTATTGCAATTTTAATGATTTTGCAAGTTTACAGTTGATTTGTTTTCACCGAAGGGTGATGAACTTGTGTTTGTGCTGTTTATATTTTATCCTTGGTTTCTATTTAGTTGCAACCCGATGAGATGAGAGTATGCCATCTCATGCATCATTTAGGCACATGCTAGAAATCACCTTCCATGCATAATTCCATGCCATGTAGGTGAATTAGAAAGTTCATGTTGTTGTAATAGTTGTTGTGCTAGAAAAGCATGTTGTTGTGATAACTGCTTGATAAATACCTGCTATGTGATAGGGTATTTTGTATGAACTGGTTTATAGAATGAACGCCAAACTTTGGTTTTTGGGGAGTCTGGGCCCTCATTTTCCAGAATTTTGTAGACCATTGAATGTTTATTATGTTTAACACATATAAGATGTCAAACTTTGATTCGTGGGGAGTATGGGCCCTCACGGATCGGAATTTGACACTTAGGTGTTGTTTTCGGTATTTTCTGGGTACTGGAGAAGTTTCTAAGGCATACTGTTCGGAAAACCCAATATACACGCCGTGTAGTGTTTTACACATGCCGCATATGGTCTTCTGTTTGGGAAGAAAAATAAACTTTTTGAGTACATGCCGTGTAACCAGAGTACACGTCGTATAGTCTCTTCCCGTGTCACAAACCGTGCAGGCAGCGACATGGGGAATGGAAGAGCCTGGGGCGAACACGCTGTGTACCGGATGTACATTCCGTGTAGTGTTGACCCAGAGTCTGCATGTGTAACTAACAACACGGACGAAGGAGACTTAAGAAATACACGTCGTGTCAAGGATGAACACGCCATGTAGTGTCACCTGGGGACTCGGCTGTGTAACTAACAACACGGGCCGGTGTCACCTCTCCTTGAACACGCCGTGTACCTGTTGGACATGCTGTGTAGTCTTGTCTGAGGACAAAACTTGTGGACTTAGCCATGTGGCTGAAAAAATAGGGTGGTGTACACACCGTGTTCGGGTGTCACACGCCATGTTGTAACAAGCTGAGTCGTCAGTCGTGTCCCAAACGACACGAACAGTTGGAAGTAACAACATACACACTGTGTAGATTATATACACGCCGTGTAGTTTTGTTCAATGGGAGCCATGTAGGTTAGCCATGTAGAAGGACCCGGGCAGGGGATGGAAAGTCAAGTACACGCCGTGTAGTCCGATTACACGCCGTGTAGTCTGGTTTTTCAGATTTTGAATGCCTTATTCCTCCTGTTTCCTTTTGTGTTTCCTCATTTTCAGTGGTTGTTAATCTTGTTCTAAAGGCGTGTTTTGACCTTGTAGTGTCATGCCGTCGAGACGACTGTGCGTTGTTCGCCAGGAGAGCGGTGACAACTATACTACAGAGATGGTGGGCGATGGGCTACCAGTTGATCCTCCAGCAGAGCAAGATGCGGCACCAGTTTTTATACCGGACACAGGCACATATACGCAGTTCCGTGAAGGCTTTATGTGGTTCATGCAGACCTTTCAGGGAGCACCGCCAGCTGCCACATCTATGGCTGATCTTACTCGTATCTTCCAGCAGCAGTATCCACCTATGTTTTCAGGGGATGGAAGACCACAGGTTGCGGAGTCTTGGCTGGGATCTATGAAGACTATTTTTGAGCATCTTGAGACACCTCCAGGGCAGAGGGTCAAGCTCGTGACTTACATGCTGCGGGATTCCTCCAATAGGTGGTGGGATTTTACCACCCAGTTAGAGCATCATAGAGACATGGAGTGGGAGGATTTCTAGGTAGTCTTTTATGACTTCTTTTTTCCAGAGACATTGCGGGCAGACAGAGCTCGAGAGTTCATGAATCTGCAGCAGGGCGCTATGTCGTTGATGGACTATTCTGATCGTTTTATCGAGCTTCAACGTTTTCACCCGTACTGGTGGGTGATGAGACGTTAAGAGCCAGGAATTTTGAGGATGGCCTCCGATATGACATCCAAGCACTGGTGAATTTTTGTAGGTTGCCTTCAGTAAATGCTATTTTAAACCAGGCGCTGATTTCAGAGAGGAACCTGCGGGAAGCTAGTGGTGTGGGCCAGGGTGGTTCAACACTAGTTAATGGTACTATTTCTTCTAGAAAGAGGAAGAGACAGATGGATTTCTCTCAGGGTGGAAGTACCAGCTAGGAAGTCTCTTCAGGTGGTCCGATCAGGTGCTACCAGTGTGGTAAGGAGGGGCACAAGAGACCATAGTGTCCACGTGACCCAGTGGAGTGCCGAGCATGTGGAAATATGGGTCATCTACATTGCTTTTTCAGGGTGTTGATACCAGTGGCTAGTGAGAGGGGTTCTATGTAGACTCTGCATACGGGAGCAGGACCAATAGATTCTTACCAGTCGGGAAATTGGAATACGTCATCACGTACATGCAGAGATGGTGGTTGTGGTCGTGGTAGCCAGACACCAGGATCGGAGAACCAGTAGGGTGGGACAGCTCAGGGTAGCTAGGCTATGTCGTAGGTCCGTAGCACTGGGCAGGCATATGCAGTGCAATAGACCCATCAGGAGCAGGATCCCAGACCTTCTACAGTCAGAGGTAGTATTCTAGTAGCTTTTGTCTTATCTTCAGTACTCTTTAATACAGGTGTTACACATAGTTTTATATTTGTGACCATTTTGGAAAGCCTTGGGATCTGTGTTTCTACCTCTTCTGATATCATGACTCTAGACACTCCGTCGGTGACTAGAACAGCTGGTGTGCATCAGTGCAAGGAGTTCCCCCTTGAGGTTTGTGGGTTTCACTTTTTATGGGACCTCTATGTCTTAGAGATGACAGCTTATGACATCATTTTGAGGATGGACTGGTTGGTTCCCTTTTGAGCCTTTTTAGATTGATATCATCGCAGGGTGAGTTTCACATCACCAGAGGGCGGAAAGTTTCTATACAAGGGAGAGTGGGATGTTTAGGCGAGTCAAGATGGACCAGAGCATTATGGGAATGGTGGAGTCATATCCCAGATTGAGAGTCTTTATCTGGATGACCAGGGGACTTGTCAGACGGATTTCTTTCCAGTGGTTGATCATTTCAGAGATGTTTTTCCAAACAACTTTTCAGGTCTACCTCCAGAGCGTGAGGTAGATTTTTCTATTGAGCTTGTTCCAGGAGCAGCACCGGTGTCCATTCCTCCTTACAGGATGGACATTCCTGAGTTTTAGGAGCTCAAGAGGCACTTAGAGGAGTTACATGCAACGGGTTTCATCCGACCCAGTACTTCTCCTTGGGGTTCTCCAGTCCTTTTCATGAAGAAGGCGGACGGTACCCTCAGACTCTGTGTAGATTATCGGAAGCTGAACCAGTTGATGGTTAAGAACCGATATCCCTTACCAAGGATAGATGATCCTTTCTATCAACTTTGTGGAGCACGAGTGTTCTCGAAGATTGAATTGAGATCAGTATATAATCATCTACGCATGAGACCATCGGATATACCGCTTACAACCTTTCAGAGCAGATATGGTCTGTATGAGTACTTGGTTATGTCGTTCGGACTCATTAACGCGCCAGAAGTTTTCATGGCTCGCATTAATCGTGTGTTCCATCCTTATCTGGACTCTTTTGTGGTAGTATTCATCGACGATATCTTGGTGTACTCTCACACTCGACACAACCATGTCGCCCATCTTGAGATCATATTGAGTACATTGAGAGAGCATAAGATATATGCTAAGCTCTCCAAGTGCCACTTTTGTATGAACTAGATTCATTTCTTGGGTCATATCATCTCAAAGGAAGGAGTTGCAGTAGACCCAGAGAAGGTGAGTGCAGTAGTTTCCTCGGAGAAGCCTAAGAACGTGTGTGAGATATGGGGTTTCTTAGGGATGGATGGTTACTACAGACACTTCATACATGACTTCTCCCGCTTAGCAATGTTGTTGAAGAGTTCGACTAAGAAGGGTGTGAAGTTCTCCTGGTCAAGAGATTGCAAGACAACCTTTCAGGACCTGGAAGGAAGGTTGAAATCAACACCAATCCTGATACTCCCAGAGCATGGGAAGAGCTATACAGTTTACTATGATGCATCAGGGATTGGACTGGGAACTATGTTAATGCAGGGCAATCAAGTTGTTGCGTACGGGTCTCGGCAGTTGAGGCCACATGAGAGGAATTACCCGACGCATGATCTCAAGTTAGCTACAGTTGTTAATGCGTTGCGCTGTTGGAGACATTATCTATAGGGAGAACGTTTTGTGGTCTTCACCGACCAAAAAAGTCTCAAGTATATCTTCACATAGCGATACTTGAATCTGAGACAGTGAAGGTGGGTTGAATACCTTCAGTAATTTGATTTTGAGCTTGCCTACACACCTGGTAAAGGTAATGCAGTAGCTGATGTACTGAGCAGGAAGACTAGGATACAGGCTGTGCAGGAGGCCAGTGATGAGTGTTATCTCATGGCTTTGTTCTCTGAGATGCATTTGGAGGTGCACGACAGTCAGGGGAAAACTTATCTTTTATCTTTAACTATGACTTATACCCTCCTGGATAGAGTGAGGATGAGATAGCTATCTGATCCATAAGGCCTAGTTCTACGGGATTCGGTGGAAAGTGAGGACCCTCTTCCTGGTTGGATGATAGGCGAAGATGAAATTATCTGTTTCCATGGACGAGTGTGGGTTCCAGGGGATATACACGAGGAGATGATGCAGGAGTTCCATGCTTTGGCTTGGGCAGTTCATCCCAGGGTTACCAAGATGTACCGAGACTTGAGACGTCAGTACTGGTGGCCGGGTATGAAGAGAGATGTAGCTAGTTTTGTTATGAGGTGTTCCACCTGTCAGCAGGTGAAGGCGGAGCATCAAAGGCCAGCTGGACTATTACAGCAGTTACCCATTCTAGAGTGAAAATGGGATGATGTCGTGTGGGTTGTTGTGGACAGACTCACGAACGTAGCTCACTTTTTTCCGATCAAGGATACCTTTGGTGTTGACGAACTCGGGAAGTTGTATATCCAAGAGATCGTATGTCTTCATGGGTTCCCTCGTTATATCATTTCAGACAGGGACGCCCGCTTCACGTCTCATTTCTGGAAGAGTTTTCAGAGGGCAATGGGTACACAGGTGCTTCTGAGTACAACTTACCACCCTCAGACCGATTTCCAGTCAGAGTGTACGATACAGGTGCTTAAGGACATGCTGCGAACATGTGTCCTAGAATTTAGGGGCTCTTGGTAGAAACACATACCCCTAGTTTAGTTTTCTTATAATAACAGTTTTCAGGAAACTATTGAGATGGAACCATACGAGGCTTTATATGGTAGGACATTCTGATCACCTTTGTGCTGGTTAGAGGTAGGTGAGGGAGCTTTACTGGGACCACGTCTCGTGCAAGAGACTTATGAGCAGGCCCAGTTGATTCAGAAGCAGATGGCTACCGTGCAGTCTCGTCAGAAGTCTTATGCTGATCGCCACAGATGAACTTTGGAGTTCGTGGTTGGGGATTAGGTTTTCCTACGTGTTTCTCCAAGGTTGGGACACAGATGGATCAGGATACATGGAAAACTTTCACTGAGGTATGTGGGGCCATTTGAGATTCTGGAGAGAGTTGGGCCGGTTGCTTATCGGTTCCAGTTACCTCAGAGGTACCAGGCCATGCATGAAATCTTCCATGTATCTCAGTTGCGCCACTATCATTCAGACCTGTCTCACATCTTTCAGACCGAGTAGGTTGAGCTTGAGGTAGATGTGTCCTTTGAGGAGCATCTGATCCGTATCGTTGATAGGAGCACGAAGGTTCTCTGAGGCCGGTCAGTTCCTCTCGTACGGGTGATATGGCAGCATGGCCGAGTATAGGAAGAAACCGAGGATCGGGAGACTGATGTACATGATCAGTGTCCGGAGTTATTCATGGTTTCATCTTTTCCACCCTTAGAAGGGAAATTCGGGGATGAATTGCTTTAAGGGGGGAAGTTTGTAAGAACCCAGTTCTTATTCCTGTGGTACGTGTTTCTTCTTTTCGTTTTTCCTTATGTTTTTTGAGAAACTATGGAAAATGGGGAAAATCCCAAATTTTGGAAAGTACACGCCGTGTACTTTTCCACAAGCCATGTACTTTTTGCCATGTGGAATGAGTACATGGGGCGTGTGTCCATGTCGGTGAAGAAGGGTGTAGAAACTGACTACACACCGTGTAGTGGTCCTTTACACGTTGTGTAGTCAGTCGACATGCAAATAGTAAGGCAGTGGCTAGCTGTGCGACAGAACACACTGTGTACTCAGGGAGACACACCGTGTAGTCACGTCGGTAGGTGAACAGTGCCACACTGGCGGGAAACCGTCATATGAACAGTTAATTGAAGGAAGTACACGCCGTGTACTCGTAATTACACGCCGTGTACTTTGTTTTTTTCACTTAAAATGGGAAGTAGCCTCCCATGTTCACAGGGAAGGCTTAGAATGGGAAGAGGGAGCGGAAGAGGGAGGCGACAGCTTTGGAGATCCTCCAGGCGCACGTTGGGAATCCGTTTCCACCTCAGACGATCTCTTTGGAACCGCACAGGTAAGCCCTCCACTCCTCTTAAGCCGTTCTTGCCAATTATTCCTCTAAGGGAAGTTATTTAAGTTTGAACGAGTTTTATTCTACATCAGATCTACGTCGTTCTTGGGCATTTCTGGAATTGACGTTCACGTATATCGTTCATTGGCGTTAAAGGCAGGTGGCTTGGTGTTTATTTTTTTCAACTGTTGTGCGTTATGTGCGTTTTTAAGCTACAAACCCATATTTGGGGTGTCGTCTGGCTGAAGTCGTGGCTATTTTAAATACCTAGAATTTAATAGGTAATTAATTGTGATAATAAAATGCGGTTTGTGATCGATTCTTGGATCCAGGACCATCCTGAGGGGTGTGTTCCTCTGTTTAGCCGTTTGGCCAGGATACCCGAGGGTATGACATATTTACTTTATGAATTACTTTTTCCTTGAGAGGAATTGTAAACAATTACATGTTTGTATGTTGGGAATGGCCCGGTTACTTGTTCAGACTGAGGGCGTGGATATATATATATATATATTATAGCCTAAGGGAATGGATATTTTATAGCATGAGGGAATTAATATTATGTGGCCTGACGGAGAGATATTATTAGCCTGAGGGCGTGGATATTAGATAACCTGATGGTGTGGCATGAGGGCGAGTTATTATATAGCCCGAGGGCATGGATATTATATAGCCTGAGGGTATGGATATTATAAAGCCTGAGGGCATGGTTTGACTACATTAGCTTGAGGGTGAGATTCTGTTGGCCTGAGGGCTTGGCTCTGTTGAGCACATAATGTTATTTAATTAAATGGTTAAATGAATAATTAAAATGGAAATATAACTGGTTAAGTTAGTTACTTTTGAGTACTGCTTAGCATATTACATTTACTACTGCACACTGTTGTTGCATGTCTACACACAGTTGAGCACGAGCCTTTGGTGGGTGCCTACTAGGAATTTATTTCTCACACCCAATTTGGGTCATTCTTTTCGGCCCAAACAGATTACGTTTCTGCAGGTGTAGATAAGGGAAATGGTCCTTATACAGGTACACGATTGTTGATGAGGAGTAGGGAAGCATGAGACCAGGCTGAGGCTCGCGATGCTACCAGTTGTTTTGTTCTGTTTTGTTTTCCTGTACTTGTATTGTACTGTATTGTTGTGTAGCATGTTCTGGTTGTTTACTTAGAATTTGAGGCATTTTGCACTATTATTTATATACTGGTTAGTCATTTCTACTGCACTTGTTTAATTCAGTTGTGTATGGTTTACTGCTTCCGCTGTTTCTGTATGTTTTATTCCATTCTCCTGCGCTACACTTTGACAAATGAGGGCATAGTTTCCCCACTATTAGACCTGGGCCCCTGTAGCTAGTCAATAGCCTCTAGAGTTTGGGGAAATGTTCTTGAGGTCATGTGGCCAACCGGGTTTGGGGAACCCGTTGAGTGGCACCAAGAACCGGGACGTTACAAAGATGTCCTAGTAGATACTAACGTAAAAACAACCTCGGATAATGAAGAGATTGGAGAATTAACCATTACATTGTAATTTTCCTTAGTATATGGTATGTTAACCTCATTTATAATAGTTAAAACATTGTTATTAAATTATACAATAATTATATAAATAAATATGATATCATATACAATCCTCCAATATTGCTTTGTTAATAATATTTCAGTAGTATCATCATTTCAGGTGTTAACTGATTCATTTTCCTTTATATGCTTGGTTAGGTAAGCCATGTTTGTTATGGATAGGATGTATTTGATTCATATATAGAATGATATTATGTTCATAAACATTATTTTCAATCATAAAATTAAAATAATTCTTCAATGATTATGATGTGGAATGAATCTCATCGCGTTCGTGGAGGTGGTAATCCATACGTACGTACGAGCGACAATATCATAATATTGATGGTAAAATCGTATGTAATTGGATGTTATATCATATATACAGAATCATTAACATGTTATATTTATTATTTACATCAGTTATACTCATTATTATACCCATCCAAATAATGAAGTATTTGAATAACAAAATACACCACGTCGTGGAGACGGTAATCCGTACGTACACACGTATGGTGACTTTGTCATTCATATGATTTATAGAATAATGAATATGGTTTTACCATTTTTATAAAAACATCACAGTATATAGAATATACTGGATTTATTATTTTACGATGGAAACAACAAAGAAAGAAAAAGTGGAAGAAGAAAATAATTTGAAAGCGGTGATGAAATATTTACCTCTTCTTCGGGTTCTTCCTATTGATTTGATCAAAAGGGCTCATTAAGCTGGATTTATGACCAAAGGAAGGCCTCTAGGATTAATGGAGGAAATTTTTGAGGAAATTTGGGTAGGTTTGTCCTAGACAAATGGCTTTGGAGGTGTGAAATTAAGAGAAGGGGAAATTCCCTTTTATAAGAGAGGGGAGGGTCACTTTAGGAAAATCTTGAAATATTATTTTATAAGAAAATACTTTTCAGTTTATAATGGATCAAAATGAATTATTTAAATGATAAGGTGTGTATGGGTCTAAAACCTCAAAAAAATAGGTTTTAGACAGGTTTAGGTCATTATGTTAATCTTATCTTTTATATTTAACTCTTAATTAAACAGTTTGACATTTACCATGTCTCTTTGCATTTTTATATTATATGGTTAATAAATGTAATATAATAAGCCAATAGAACCCCATGTGGTTAATTGTTAATATATATAACCTTATATAAGTCCTTTGGAAAAACCTTATATTTTTAGTAATATTATATCAATTAATAATATAATATTTGTTTTAAAAACTCAATTATGTCAATTTTGATACTATTTAGTACTTGATTTTTTTACAGCCATAAATAATTTATCACTTGGAATAAAATTACATAAACATCCCTAAAATGTCATATTAACGTATAAAATTAGTGGAATTCATCATAAGTCTCAATTTAAATTTATTTGGATATTTATAAT
Organism: Viscum album; assembly: GCA_963277665.1. Classification (NCBI taxonomy): domain Eukaryota; kingdom Viridiplantae; phylum Streptophyta; class Magnoliopsida; order Santalales; family Viscaceae; genus Viscum; species Viscum album. Next base: position 210,095,316 of record OY728166.1, read on the forward strand.
ATCAATTATTTTAATATTTCATTAATAAGGTAATTACTGCATCATCATTGTGTCACAAATAAATTAAATTATTAAATTTCTAAAAATTATAAATAAAATACCATTATTTATAATTTTTTTTCGCTTTTTAATGAATATTTATAGTTGAATTTATATTGTGTGTAACCGTGTATTAAAAATGCTTCAATTATTAAACATTGAATTCAACTCTTTTAACTCTTCTTCAAATAAAATAATAATAATTGTCCTAATCTAATCCAAGTGGTGAAAAGTGGATCATATTTTATTCCTAAGGTTTTTTTGGTCGAATTACACTTATCCAATAGAATTAGGACATGTGTTAGGGTAATTATGATATCATTTTTACCCTTAATTACCATATTTACATTTAAGAGTAGTAAATAAAAGTCAAATGTTTCTATTCACCAAAAATTATTTTTATCTTATTGAACCACATTGTACTTACTGATATTAATCGTGTCTCTCGGATTTTTGAAATTCAACTCACAGAAGCAGTAAAATTATGTTTTATGCAAATTTGCAAATACTCTTAGGAGGTGGGTAAAAGACGGTAAAATGTTCAATAAAATTTTTATATATCTAAACTTATTATAAAATGACTTAAATTAAATAAATTGAACTTATATAGGTATTATGTATCTATTTTTACATAAAATAAACTTAAATAAAAAGTCAGTTTTAACCAAAAACACAGTGTTTTTCACTATTCATAAAAAATTGGATGTTATCAGAAAAATACAGAAAATTTACCCTTAGATAATTTTGATATTAAGAATTAAAAAATTAAGTCCATTTTACCAAATTCAAAACATATAAATTTCATGTGTTAATTTAAAATTAATTTTCTTTGTCAAAACCAAAAAGAGGGTTTTAAAAAAAAGTAAAAACTATCATAAGATTGACATGTGTTTTTGTCAAATTTAAATTTGAAATTACTTATAATGACCTACACTGTATTAAATGACAAAAATATAATATAATTATACTTAAAAACCATTCGAATTCATAATTTAACACTATAAATTATTCTAATTAAAAAAGTTGTTTTCAATATAAACATTGAATTTTTTCACAATTCATCAAAATATGAAAGTTATCAGAAAAGTATAAAAAATTTATCCAAAATAAATTTTTATGTCCCTCTTCTAAAGATGAATTTAATTTCACTAAATTTAATATATAAGTTTGAAATATTGGATTTAAAAATGGTTCACCATTAAAAGGCATAAAACTGCATTTTTTGAAAAATACCTCTATTATCTTAAAAATTGAATTTTTCTTATATTATGTATAAGAAAAAAAAAATATGAATGTTTAAATTATATAGGATATATAAAATTTAAAATGTAGTTAATAATATTCATAAAATCTTTTTTTAATGGCAATTTTGGTAAGTCGTGGTGCGCTCGAACTCGGTGTTGCGTGTAGCGTAAGCTATTGAATTACTTTAATGAGATAACATACTATGAAATCTTGGAGTGTTACACGTACATGGACCACTCTATGTGATGGATCCTTCTAGTGGGGTACCAGAAACACCACTACCTATTGAGCAGTAGATTCCAGCAATGGATCATGCATGCTAGATGAGCATGTCACATAAGTTCCAGAGACAGAGGCCTCCGAGGTTTGGAGGTGAGATAGACCCTCAGGAAGAAGAGGACTTGATTGAGGTAGTAAAGTGAGTTTTTCTATTAGTTGAGACACCTTCCGAGAAGATGGCGATCATGGTCGCTAGCCTTCTTCAGGGCTCACCAGGACGATGGTGGAGCTCGACACTCCAGCTGCATGAGGTGGCTACCCTCACTTGGCCTGAATTTGAGAGCCTTTTGAGGGAGGAGTTCATGCTAGCAACACTATGCTTTATGCGTGTTCAGGAGATACTACATCTGTAGTAGGGAAACCAGAATGTGTCTTAGTACTCGACAAGATTTACTGACCTATCCTGATACTCCACCAACATGGTACGATACCCTTACTTCAAGGCCCAGACCTTTGAGAAGGGGATCTGATAAGATATTAGAGATGCAATAGTCTATCTCAGCATCCCAATGTAGGTTGGGGTTCTAGAGAGAGATTTTCTGATGGAGATCTTCCTTGCCGAGAAGGCATCGATAGTGAGAGCCCCAACTGAATGACTAGTAGTAGATTCATCTGTAGTTGGTAGTAGAAAGATGACACAGAAGACCAAGAGGGCTAGACCTTCCGGAGGGCGACCCTAGGATGCAGGGTCAGAGGTGAGAGGATCAAGATGTCGAGGAAGCCACCAGCGAGGCATGATCTGTTTTTTCTATGGTGGATAGATTCACAGAGCTCATGACTATCCGAATCCCCGTGCATATGATCGGTAGACGGTGGAGGGGCTACAAAGGCAGCGGTAGTGACATAAGCATTAGTGTCTTCCGGGTAGTAGATGAGGCAGGGGAGCAAGATGTGCATAAGGAGGTGGTCATGGTCACCAGGCACTACGACCACCACCACCAGGCGGTCCACCATGAGCTTAGGGAGCAGGTGGACATGGACATGCCCAGCTATAGGTATTATAGTCTCATGATCATGATGTCCCTGAGATGATATGAGGTATGATATGTATCTTCTCAACGTTAGCAGTAGTGCTTATCAACACAGTTGTTATCCATTATTTCCTTGTCATGGACTTAGTTCGGTACTTTGATATTCTGACAGATCTTTTAGCTTGAACTTTGCATTTGGATACTCCTATGGGAGGATATTCAGCGGTCACACACTGGTGCTGAAAATGTGATATTACTCTCGAAGGAGATAATTTCAGATGGGATCTTCTATTAGTGGCATTGAATCCCTAAGAATTCATTCTAGGCATGGACTAGATATCAGCAGTTCATGCACAGATTGACTGCTTGATACATAGAGTGTGATATACATGCAGAGATGGAGGCCAATTTTCTTTTGTTGGTGAGAAGAAAAACAGAGCAGTACGAGATGGACTTGCACCCTGGAGGGTGAAACCGATTACATATCAGCTGGCTTGCATGACCTTTGACATGGTGGATGAGGTGAGTCCACAGTTCTTAGAGGTGGTGGATGATTCTGAGGACATCTTTCTAGAAGATGTCCTAGGACTGCCTCCTCATAGAGAGGTAGACTTACGCACAGATTTATACCCAAGAAAAGCACTGACATCTTCAACGACATATCGGATGGCCCATTCATAGCTACGGGAGCTGAGGGTACAATTGGAGGACTTACAGAGGGAGGGATTCATAAGGCCTAGTGTTTCTCCATGGGCATCCCCGATGTTGTTTGCCAAGAAGGCGGACGGAAGTTTGAGGCTATGCGTGGACTTCCGGTGCCTAAACTAGGTGACCATGAAGAACAGGTATCCTCTCTCAAGGATCAATGATCTCTTGAACCATTTGAAGGCAGATCATTGGTTTTCAAAGATAGACCTCATATCAGGCAATCACCAGCTGAGGGTACGAGATGAGGACATACCAAAGATAGCCATCATACATCGATATGGCCATTAAGATTTCTTGGTGATGCCTTTCAGCATGACCAACACTTAAGAAGTGTTCATGGGTCTCATAAATAGGATCTTCTATCCATACCTCAATCACTTAATAGTGGTCTTCATCGAGGAAATCTTGTCATACTCAATGTCTGAGGAAGAGAACATTGTACACTTGAGGATAGTTCTGGACACACTCTAGGAGAACCAGTTATATGGGAAGCTCTCAAAGTGGGAGTTCTGGATACATAAGGTCCACTTATTGAGACACATCATCTTAGAGGCTAGAGTTGCTGTGGATCCATCAAAGATTGAGGCAGTACATTCTTGGAATCCACCTAATAGTGTTACTGAGGTGCAGAGCTTCCTTAGATTAGCAGGCTACCATCGAAGGTTTGTACCTGATTTGTCTAGAGTATAAGCACCTATGACTGGATTGAAAAAGAAATAAAAACCCTTCATGTGGTTAGAGACATGCCAGTAGAGATTTCAACAGCAGAGGCAGAGCTTGACCAGTGCTCCCATCCTAAGGTTTCCGGAGGAGGGCACTGACAACGTGGTTTACTGTGATGCATCAGGGACCAGACTCGGTTGCATCATGATGAAGGATGATGTATTGATTGCTTATGTATCATGATATCCGAGGCATAATGAGTAGAAATATTCAAATCATGACTTAGAGTTGGTAGCAGTAGTCTTTGCAATGAAGATGTGGTGACACTACTTGATGGGTGAGCGATTCATTGTTTACTCATATAATAAGTGTCTTAGATATATCTTTACATAGAAAGATCTAAATCTGAGACAAATATGTTGGATAGAGTTCCTCCATGACTATGACTTTGAGAGAGTCTATAATCATGGGAAGGGGAACATAGTGGTAGATGCACTTAGCTGGAGATCGAGTTCACAGCTTCTGAATGAGGCTTCAGAGAAGTTAGCCTCGCTTCAGATATCCTACATGGATAGAGATGAGACAGTCTACCTCTAGTCAATGATAGTTTCCCCTACACTCCTTTAGTGAGTCAGGGAGGCGCAACTCATAGATAGCAGTTACGAGACTACACGTGCTTAGATATCCTCAGGCCATGCACCTAAAGGATATTCTAAAGGTGGGGAGCACACTATCCTTTTCCAAGGAAGTATAGTTATACCAGTGGCTCTATGAGAGGAGGTGTTCATGGAGTTCAATAAAATCCCTTTTTAAGTACATCCACGTGTGATGAAGATGTATCAGGACCTCCAGCGTCATAACTGGTGGCCAGGGATGAAGAAATATTTGACGGAGTTTGTTTCTAGGTGCCTAACTTGCTAGCAATGAAGGCCGAGCACCGGGTACCAGCAGGTTTTCCCCAACCCCTCAAGACACCAGAGTGGAAGTGGGAAGAGATATCAATGGACTTCGTGATGGGTTTACCACGTACATCCATAGGGTATGATACCATCTGGGTGATTGTTGATTGACTCACCAAGTTGGCCCACTTCCTTGTTATTTGAGAGAAGGGTTCAGTAGAGAGTCTGGGACGTGTCTACGTTCATAAGATCATGAGACTTCACAAGGTACCTTCAACGATAGTCACAGACCATAACACATGCTTTACGTACCGATTTTGGAAAGGATTGTAGGAGGATTTCGGGACTCAGCTTCACTTGAGCATAGATTTTCACCCATAGACATATGGTCAGACTTAGCAGACTATCCAGACCATGGACGACATACTTCTTGCATGTAACCTAGATTTTGGTTGCAGTTGGGAGGACCACCTACCCTTAGTGGAGTTCGCGTACAACAACATGTATCACTTTACCATTAGTATGGCCCCTTTTGAGGCATTATATGGACGACCGTGTAGATCTCCCTTGTGCTGGATGGATCTGGGAGAGCCAACACTCGTGGGCCCAGAGATGGTACATGCTACCACTGAGAAGGTGTAGGTCATATGAGAGGAGATTAAGACTACACAGAGATGACAAAAATCCTATCCTGATCGGTGATAGAGACCACTGGAGTTCCAAGAGGGGGGCCACTTATTCTTGCGAGTCTCCCCTCGACAGAGACTATAGAGATTTGGATGAGGTGGAGAACTCTCATCGAGGTTTATCAGACCATTCTTGATACATCAGAGGATTTTCAAGGTGGCGTACCGCTTGGCACTACCACCATAGTTGGATAGGGTGAATGATGTATTCCACGTATTCCAGCTTAGGAGATATGTGCATAAACCATCTCACGTCATTGAACAAGGAGAGTTGGAGATTGACGATGGGGCGAATTTCTTAGAGTACCCGATGGAGATAGAGGATCGATAGGAGCATATCCTTCATGGGCGTTTCATACCTCTGGTGTACGTTCTGTGGTAGTATGGGAATATCCAAGAGAGCACATGGGAGAAAGAGGCTCGTGTACATGCCCAATACCCCTCTTTTTTTGTGTATCCTTATCTAGATTTTTGGGGATGTAAAGCCCTAAGGTGGGAAGAATGTAAAGACCCGAAAATTCCATGTATTTGTTTTTAAATTATTTGGGATTTTTACGAGTCTGCAAAAATTGATGGTACATAAATTCGAGACCGGGTGTGCCCAGAATGATTTTCTAAACTTTCTTTAAGGTATGTTCATTGAACTTACAGATGAAATTTTCTATCTTTTGAATCGGTGCTTAGATTAAAAATATGAGGGCACTGTTGAATCTGCATCATCAGAATTCTATTAAGGGAAGATTCACTTCAAATGCAGTAGGTTGGGAGAAAAAGTTAAATTTTGGACTTTACAGAAAAATAATAAACTTAACTAGTTATTTTATTTATTTTTTCTCTAGTGGATGAGGAGAGGTGGTGGGGACCAGTGACTTGTCAATCCAATTAATGGATTGCCACTCCTTTTTTTGAAACTTCACCATTGGGGAATTATAAGGTTCACTCATTAAATGAACCTCATTAATTCCTCGATGTGTTACTCACCTTTCCCCCTCCTATTTAAATGGAGCTCGGGGTGGGGTTTTGGTAGGGCTTCTTCATGGGAGGAAACTCTAGTGAAGTCTTGTGGTGACATCCACCGACAGAGGAAGGAGGATTGGGCGACAATGATCTGGGATCGATGGATGCCGATGAATCCATCCAACATGGACACTCCTCCCACCACAAATGTGACACCTCTAGCAAATCTCAAGGTAGGGTTTTTTGTTTTTGATATTTTGATATTCCTCCTTCCCCATTTTTGATTTCTACGAAGAACGTGGATCAACCGACCAACGGGTTGATCTGCAGATCATTCCTTAAACATAGGAGCTGGATGAGGGGTTACAATTCGAGACTTATTTCTAAATTCTCTGATTATTTCTTACACCCCTTGTTAAAATTCTAATGCGGAGGGTGCATGCCAATCCAAACAAGGCCTGAACCTTCCGCCGATCTTGTTGTTCTTGTGTTTCTTGTGCCCGGTCGGGAAATGTGACAGAAAGGTATAGATAGGGGTCACACAGTGGCAGCAGTGACTCGAGAGGCTCATAGGCACATACGACACCAAGAACAGACCACCAGAGCACTTCTGTTGGCCTATGGAAAGAACCACTAGTGCGCCATGCCGATGGTGGTCGGAGGAGACCTACATAAATAGGTTGCGAGTGGTGGGAAGGAGGAATGCCTTCGTGCGCTGTGGTGGCCAAAGGCGGCCGTCCCGAGCTTGCTGCAAAAGATAAGGGAAGCTCCCGTAAGCATCTCTGGTTGCCAGAAATCCGTGGCAGGAGGGGGCAGCGCGACCCCGTGTCGCGCCGCATCGGTTATAGACCGGTCGACCACCTGGCCGATCATTGCAAGCAGTGGGGAAGTGCCCCACCTGCCGAATGAAATGACCCCTCGTTCACGGGGCCAGCTGAAGACACAGTCCACTTTCATGAAGATGTGGTCCGGCCAAATGGGCAGGACCTACCCAGTGGGATGGTCCGGACCGCGGCACACCGGGCTAGCGCTGGTGGGTTAGGCCCCGCCAGGCGAGCTGGGCCAAATGCGGCCCGGGCCTGTGAACCAGTCAGGATGACCCCGAAGGGATGAACCTAGTGAACCAGGACAACCCATAACAGGCTGAACCTGTGCGGGGTCAGGTAGACCTCAGGACCCATTGCATCGGGCAATCCTAACCAAGTCAGACCGGGCCCAAACCCAACCGGCCCCTGAATAAAGAAACACACATAACTGACAAACCAGGTGTCTGTTTGACATGTCGTCAGCAGAATTGGGTCCCCTTTTGGGAAGTGCCCCCTTTGGAATATTTCGACAGGCTCGACTGAGCCGGGCCGGACCGAGGTGCAGTCACCCTTTGTTTCACTTAAAGGGGTGTAACTAACAAACCATGTGTCTGATCGACACGTCATCTGTGGAATAAGGACCCTTGGGACAAGTTGGTCCTTTTGAGATACACTAAGTGAGTTTTGATAGAGTTTTACATTCATCCTGGGTGATCTGTCTTTACAATTAGTCATCCCTATCCAAGTAACCTTGAAGTTATACTGTTAGAGTGAGTTGTCTCTTTTTTTTGTTCTTCATGATCTAGATCATGCTTGTGATATTACCTCTATGGTATTTCTTGTTATGTTTTCCTTTTTGGATTACTTAGAGACTTTCAGGGGTCTTGGGGTCCCCTACTGAGTTGTTATACTCACCCCGGCATGGGCTTCGTCCACACATGTGTGTCTGGTGCAGACTACTGATGCTCTGAGGTAGACTTTGGAGGTTCGGGACTTGGAGGAGCCTGGTGCGATCGGAGCAGTCGAGATCCTCTTATTCTACTTTAGACATAAAACTAATACCCTCCAGGTATAGCTCCAGGGTAGATGTGACAGCTGTTTACATTGTTTTCAATTTCTAGGGCTTGTATTCTAGCCCACTATTTTAATTTTACAGTTGTACTAGTGGTTGTACTTTACTCTCATGGTTATATCTTACTTTTTTTGGTTTTTTACTTCTTTTTCCCTTTTTGAGTGTGTACAGATCTCTAAGGAAATGCCTTCCCTATTTCATAAAATCCTTCAGGTTCTAGTCACCAACCCCTGGCCTATGGAAGGTGGGCTTGGGGTAGTCACATTCAGGCCCCGTGTGATGGGTCATGACAATTAAAGCATGGAATGTTACCAAAAAATAATGTAATTAGTGTAATCATCCATAAAGTAAACATCATGAAAGTTAGTGATAATTCATTCATGCTATATGTCACAAATAATAAAGTGTGTACAATTATAATACATGTTGGGTAGATTTGGATGGGTATTCATCCGGTTACTTCCAAGGTACAAATTATGTACACAGTTAATTTTAAATGAATTTATTTAATTTGTTTAAAATTATAAAGGATGACAATCTAAAGGAAATTCATATAAGGATTAATATAAAATGATTTATTAATTAAATATATCAATTAATCTATTAGAGTACGATTTATATTAAATAAGAACAATTAAGAATTGAATACTTGTATTATTAAATGAATAATTCGTTTCATTCTAGTGGATGATCATGAGCTAGACAAGACATTTGTATGTGATTGGTTTCATTTTAATTTATTATTAAATTAAATGTTGGTTTGCGTGCCTTCTCTCCTCATTAATATGTAGGGCCTTTCTGCCCATGGTTTCTTTTATGTAAAACCCCTTTACCCCTCACCTTTGTGTGAGTAAAATCATATGTAACGGATGGAGGTCCCAAGATATTGGAGGTGGTTCAAGTTTGGAGATGAGGCAAAACCAATCCAAGGAGATATAAAGGTGGGCAGGTGGAAAGCCGTAAAAATGAACCTAATTGGTTCAAGGTGTTTTTCCACTATGTAAGTGATTATTTTATCAATTGTTAGATAAAATAACAATTAGAAACAGATACTGATCATACCCTTTATTTTAGTTCTATCATTTTCATGGTTATTTCATTATGGATGTTTTTTCATGATCATATAATTAATGAATTAACAAGTATACAAGATGGAACTAAAATAAATTAACTTATGAATAAATATTATCTAAGACATAGTTAATCACTTAATTAATCCCACTTAATATTATCGAGCTTGTGATAAAGATAATAATTGGAAATTTATGTATAAAGGATAAAATACCACAATAAAATATTATGTTGTTATAAATTTCCATTAATTTGGTTAGAATCGATCCATAGTTCAAAGTGCTTCACCAAACAAAGCTGGGGTGCTTTCAATTATCACAGAACTATTACATGAGATTTTGGGTTGACATGAACTAGTTCACGTCAAGGGTTGACTACCAAAGAAATAGTTGGTGTTACTGAGAGACAAAGGTTGATAAAATCCAATTATAGGATTTTATTATTGGGTAGTTCACTCAATAGATCAAGGAACTATGAGTTAATGTAGTTGGAATTTGGAATGCCTACCTAAAACCTTTCAAGTTTCTTAAGCAACCAAAGTTGGGGCAATGAGAATGGAAATATGTATACTTTCCACTAGAATGTCCTAGGAAAAGGATATTTTGAATCCAATGGCGAGGGATATTGGGTTTTGATAAAATAGTGGGATCCTAATAAATATAATATTTATTTATTTGTTTCAATTTATCCAATAAATTACTAAATCGTTACTTATCTTATTTATAGAAACAACATTAAAAATGACATCAAACATATCACTGTGATCCATATTCAAGAAAGAAAACCTTCTCACTGACAAAAAATTCCAGGAATGGAAGAGATGTTTACACATCATCCTTCTCCATTAAAAACAATATATTTTCTTAAAAAACCTTTACCAGTTGTACCTGAAAATGAGGTAAGTGATAAAGAGTTATCTCTCTATGAGAAGCTTCTGAATGATTCTAAAAAATTTCAGTGCTTTATGTTATCATCTTTTTCCAATGATCTCTTGAAGAAACATGAGGATATGGTTTCATATATCATGATGTATCACCTTTGGGATCTCTTTCAAGAGAAGGTGGGACAAGAGATTTATGAGATCTCTAATTCTTTTTTTAAAACTAAGAGTGGAGATTCTATGCCATTTGGGCCTCATTTAGTCAAGATTATTGGCAACATTGAATGTCTGAACAACTTAGGGATTAAATTCCCAAATGAGTTGTGTATAGATCTCATACTATAATCACTTCCCAATACCTTATCTAGTTTTATTGTCAATTATAATATGAGAAATAATGATAAGAGTATATCGAAACCTCTAACCTTGATTCTCTAAGTGAATAATCATATGGGGAATGATAAACCCACATTAGTATTGGTGAATAAGAAGATAAAGTACAAGTAAAAGGGGACCAAGACTAATAAATAGTCTAAAGATCCTGATCACCATCCTACCAAGTAGAAGAAGATCTAGGGGTATGGCAAGGAAAATGAGGCAGTATGTTTTTCATGTGGAAATCCATTCCACTGAAAGAATAACTACACCCAAAAGCATGGGGAAGCCAAAGGTGTATTCGTTATCGAGTGAAAGATTTCTATATCTACACATTGGGTATTAGATACACCTTTTTGTGCTCACATTTGTGTCCAGATTTAGGAACCAAGAAGATTCTGAAGATTTCCAGAGGATAGGAGGATCTGCGAGCTGCCAATGGTGCAAGGTTGGCTGCTCTAGCCATTGGTGAGTACCACCTTTCATTTCCAACAAGAATGATTTTGGTTTTACATGATTGTTATTATGTACTTATTTTTACCAAAAACATAATTTTGTATCAAGTTTAGATAAAGATTTTTTAATTTTCATGTTCATAAATAAAAGTATTTTGTTTGATTAGGACAACATATGTTATGGTATGGCACATTTAAATAACGGTCTGTATGTATTAAATTATGAAAACCAAGTGTTGGAAATTAATAAAGAATCATGTTCACATGACTCATATAACACCCAGATTTGGCGTCACCATATTGGTTATATAATTGAGATGCGTTTGAAAAAGCTCTATCAAGATGGATATTTAGACTCTTCTAAGCTAAAACCACTTGATAGAAGACATTCCTGTTTACAAGAAAAAATGAACAAAATATAATTGGGTGGATAGGGTGAAAGGGCCATAGAGATTCTAGGATTGGTACACACTAATATGTGTGGAACATTTCTAGTAGAAGCTATAGGTGGATATTCTTACTTCATAGATTTTACTAAGAACTAGAGTATATATGGATATATTTACTTGATGAGGTATATGTTTGAGTCCTTTGAGAAATTCAAGGAATTCAAGAATGAAACAGATAATCAACTTGGTAATAAGATAATGAAGCTTCGATCGGATCAAGGTGGTGAATATCTTAACCAAGGGTTCATCAAATTTCTACGGGATTTTGGGATTCTATCTCAAATCAACCCACCTTATACACCACAATGGAATGGTGTTAGTGAAAGGAGGAACTATACCTTACTATACATGGTATGGTTAATGATGAGTCATGAAGATCTTCCATTATCTTTTTGGGGATATATATTATAAACCATGGCATACACAATAATCCAATTACCAAATAAAACAGAAAATAGAATTCCCTTTGAGCTATGGTGTAAAAAGAACCCCATTTTATCATATACACATGTATATGGATGTAAGGTGTTTCTCAAGGATTTATCAGCAAATAAACAATACCCCAGGGAATGAGGTTTATCTTTATAGGGTATCCCAAGGAAAAATAGGGATACCACATATACAACCTGTAAGAACCCAGATCTTCTTTTCAGGTTTGTTTTCTTCTTCTGTCTGTATTTGAGAAAAAGGGGAAGTTCTGGAAATTTTTGAAGTACACGTTGTGTACTTTATGAGTACATGTCATGTACTACTTTGCCACAGGAGGCGGTGTGCTGGTCGTGTCATGGCCACACACACGACCATGTGGGGGTGACCTAGAGACCGCCTAAAGTAGAGTACAGAAAAGTCAAGTACACTCCATGTACTTCAAAAGTACATGCCGTGTATTCTCATTTTTCATTAAACACACTGGGGTCGCGTCTAATCACCAGAACGATCTCCTTCTAGGTCTCGTTTGACCGAGAGCTTCATACGACCACAGATATTTGACGAACCCCTGAGCGAGCATCCGTCCTTCGAATCAAACACCATCAGTTACATTGGAATTGCATCGGTGAGTTCTCTCTTCTCCTAGAGATCCATCTTCTGATTTCTCCCCTCTCATGAGATATCGTGGGTTGAACTTTTTAGACTTTTTTTTAGATCTTCGACGTTATAAGGAGATTCAATCCTCGAGGTTCACATATAGAGATCTCCTAATTCCAAGGTAGGTGGTTTGTGCCTTTCCATTGAGATTATTTGAGTATTATGTGCAATTTTGACCAATACCCTTGAACGAGGTATTGCGTGTTTACCGTTTTACCCATGTTGATTGCATACCATGTGTGTATTCTTGTGTAGATATTAATTGGTTATGAATAGGGTTGGTTACTGTAATTTGGATGTTTTACCCATGCATGATCTGTTTACGACCATTTGGTCGTGCTTAGCCTTTTGGTCACCTTGCCTGTTTTCCATGCATGTTGTTGTAGGGTGGAGAGTTTTTTTTCTGACATGCTGGTTATGTTGTAGACTAGTTATCCAAGTAGTTATGTAGGTTTACTTTGGCTATATTTCATTTCTTTGCTCGTTGACCTACACAGGGCCATGAGAACTTGGTGTAGTATATTATAAGGGGAATTGACCGAGTGAGCTTCCTGAGAGAGCCTAGGACCAATTGGGGCTATAAGGGGTATTGACCAAGTGAGATTCCTCAAAGAGTCCTTGATTTCTTTAGACTATAAGGGGAATTGACCATGGGAGATTACTCAGGGAGTCTTTGAATTATTTGTACAACCTAGGCTATAAGGGGAATTGACTGCATGAGCTTCCTCAGAGAGTTCCTGACTACCTTAGAATATAAGGGGAATTGACAGTGAGTGATTCCTCAAAGAGTCTTTATATATTCTTATGACTGAAATAGAGGGGTTAGGCTGAGTGTACTACCCAATGGGTTGCTTGTACTTTTTATGTAGGACTAGAGGGGATGGGTTGTGAGTACTTCCTAGAGGGTTACCTATTTGTGTTTAGCTGCTTGTTTAGTTGTTTCTTGATATTGAAACTGTGGATTTTTTTCTGCTAAGTACATTCTTGTTTACTGCTTCCGTACTTTTACCTTCCATATATTCACTGACTATTAGGCACAGATCTTTGGGTGGTTGCCTACCGAGATTTAGTCTCACACCCTATTTGGGCCATGCTTTTGGGCCAAAACAGATTATATTGTTGTAAGTATAGATAAGGTAAATCGCCCACGTACTTCAGGTACTTGACTTACTGTGGAGTTGGAGATCATGGGACCAAGCTTAGGCTTGTGATTCTGAGGAGCTGTTTATCTGTTTCTTTGTACTTTGGTTTATTATTGTTTGTATTACAGCATTGTGGTTTGTTTGGATGCTTTCCTAGATATATGTATCATGCATTGTTTATATATAGGTGCTCCAGCTATTTCTTAATTTTAGTCTTCTGTTGTTTACTCTGGTATGTATTATTATAGCTTCCACTATTGCATGTTGTTTACTTACGCTATGTTACTCTTCCAATGAGGGTATAGTTTCCCCACTATCACACCCAAGGCCCTCGCTACTAGTCGGTAGCCTCTGGAATTTGGGGAAATGGGCTTGAGGCCATGTGACCAACCAGGTACGGGGTGCCTCTGGGTGGATTCCAGAACCGGGACATTACAAAGTGGTATCAGATGAATTCTTTTCGCTTGAATTGCTATTTAGAGCATTTAGTCATGGATAGGAAAGAATAGATACTTGGTAATAAGTTGTGCCCAGGAGTAGCTAAACTGTGTATAGGGAAAAGCTAATCTACCTTGTTTAATTGTAATTTTTCTAGTTTTGTAATTATTACAGTTGATTTCATTTCACCTTGAGTGATTCACATAATTTGTTCTATTATTATTGATGTTATTCAGGTTCTATTTCTGTCACAACCCGATCAGATGAGGGTATGCCATCTCATTCATCATATAGGCACTTTTTAGAAATCATATTTCATGCATTCATGCCATGCCATTTAGGATGCATTAGCAATTTCATGTTTTTGTGATAGGTTTTGTGTAGAATATGCATACTGTTGTGATATATTCATTGATAAAAATAACTTCTGTTTGATAGGGTATTGTTTGTGTAAGGTTTTGTTTTAATGAATGCCAAAATTTGGTTCTTGAGGTGTTATGGCTCCTCATGGACCGGAATTTGGTGAATCATTTCCTTGTTTTCATTGTTATAACATGTATAAGATGCCAAGATTTGATTCAGAGGGAGTATGGGCCCTCAGAGATCATAATTTGACACTTTTAATGTTTGTTTCAGTGTTTTTCTGGGTTCTGGAGTAGTTTATGAGGCTTATTGTTCGTAAAAACCCAGAATACACGCCGTGTAGTTTTGACTACATGCCATTAGTTCTTCTGTTCGGGAAGAAATAGTTTTTATTAAGTACACGCCTTGTATTCTATGTACACACTGTGTAGTCTCTAACCATGTCATAGGCCGTTTGGGAAGAGACACGGGGTTGAGAAATCTCTGTAGGACACGCCGTGTACCGGATGTGCATATCGTGTGTAGAGACCATTCATCCAACTATGTGACTAATGACACTGATGGATGAAAAATTAAGCTATACGCGCCGTGTCAGGACTGAACACACTGTGTAGTCTAACCCAAGTACCTCATTCATGTCACAAACAACACGGGTCGGTGTTATCCCTTCTCGTACATGCTGCGTCCATCTAGAACACGCTGTGTAGGGTCATCCATTTAGCCGGCCGTGTAACCAACAACATGGGTTGGGGTTATCCTTTCACATACATGTTGTTTCCACCATGAACATGCCATGTAGTGTGATCCCTATGTCAGGCCGTGTCACTAACAACATGGGCTACATGAAGCTTGTCTAGCACATGACATGTATACCATGAACACACCATGTAGTCTTGTCTTAGGAGAGCCGTGTGGCTCAACCGTGTAGAAGGACTCGGTCAGGGGAAGAAGATTCAAGTACATGCCGTGTATTAGGAGAACATGCCATGTGTTTGGGGTGTTACACGACCAGTTTAGGTAGGAGTACACGCCCATGTAAATGACTTAATGGAACATGCTATGTAGAACTTTTACATGTTGTGTAGTCATGTTTGGAAAACGTGTGTGCTTTCCTTCTCTTGTTCCCTTCTTACACTTCTAGTTTTTAGTTCTTGAAAATCTTGTTTTAAGGTGTGCGCTTGACCTTGAAGATTCATTCCATTGAGACGTCCTCTAGTTGTATTCCAGTTGCCAGATAGTGATCAGACACATGATATGGCTGATCAGGGAGTACCCGCAGATCCTCCCATTGTGACAGTCTCGGCACTAGCCGTTATACCTAACGTAGGTGTTGATGCACAGTTCATAGAAATCTTTTTGAGGATGATGGAGACCTTTCAGGGAGCGCCGCCTCCTGCCCCATCGATGGAAGAATTGATGCAGGTCTTTCAGTAGTAGCATCCTCCCAATTTCTCAGAGGATAGAGGACCCCAGGCTACAGAGTCATGGCTAGAAGCCACGCTAACAATTTTCTAGTATCTAGATATACCTCTAGAGAATAGGGTGAAGCTCACTACATACATGCTTCAAAACTCTACCAATAGGTGGTGGGATGTGATCTCATAGGTGGGATCCCATCAGAATATGTCTTGGGATGAGTTCCAGATCATCTTCTACAATTACTTCTATCCAGAGACCTTGAGAGCCGATCAAGCCCGAGAGTTCATGAGTCTGGAGCAAGGTACTCTTACTATTATGAAGTATTCCTCTCGCTTCATATAGCTATAGTGTTTCATGCCTATTCTAGGAGGTGATGAGTTATTCCTTGCATAGAAGTTTGAGGATGGTATGAGGCACGACATCGGATCTTAGGTGAACATCTTCAGGTTGACTTCGATTTCCTCTATTGTCAATTAGGCACTGATCACATAGTGAAATCTGAGGGATTCTAGAGCAGTGAACCAGGGCGATTTGACATCCAGAGTTAGTATTCCTCCTACTGATATCAAGAAGTGCCATAGGGAGACTGAACGAGGATATCAGAGTAGTCGGGATGCATCTTCTGGTAGCCAGGTTGTGTGCTACCAGTGCGGGAAAAGTGGGCATACGAGGCCACGTTTCCTGAGAGACCCATTGGAGTGACGATCTTGTAGAAATATGGGTCATCTACAGTGCTTCTATCAGATCTTCTCAACAGAAGATGGTGACATGGGTTATTCTATGACTCCATGTTCAGGAGTAGCACCACCAGTTTCTCAGCAGTCAGGGAACTAGAGTTCTTCCGGCCATTTGGGCCGAGGTGGAGGTCATGGCCGAGGTAGCCAGTCACCTGGTTTTCAGTAAAAACAGGGTGAATCAGCTCAGAGTGGTCAGGCAGGGTCACAAGGCCATGACATAGGTCAGACTTTTGCAGTGGAGTAGACCAAGTCGGAGTAGGATCCCAGACCCTCTACAGTTCGAGGTACGATCTTAGTAGCCTCAGTTTTAGCTTCTGCTCTTTTCAATACAGGGGCTTCCCATAGCTTTATATCTGTTGTTATTTTGGAGATCCTTGGGCTATGAATCTTTTCCTCTGTCGATATCTTGAAACTAGACACTTCCTTGGGGACTATAAGTTCTAGTGTACGTGAAAGAGCGTTGTCTCATGCGCTCTCAAAAGAACTTCAAAAGTGAGTTACGTTGGATAAAACTCCAAGCACAACACTCTATGAAGCTAATGTTTAGTTTACTTGGTGTAGCATAGGGGGCTAACCAAGGTCGTCTCTCAAAGGAGGAAGTGAATTAAAACATCTTATTAGAGATATTCTAAAAATAAAATAAAAGAGAATAAAAACACTACTAGAAAAGGATGGGGGTTGTTTATAGTTTATGAATCTAGAAGAAGTTTTCTGGAAGAAGATTGTATTTTTTTTTGTTTTTAGTTTTGAAATGAATTCCGATTAAAATAACACAACGAGAAGATGTTTTTTTTTAGAAAATATTTTAAAAGGCGTAATCGATCTAACTCTACCTCTTCATTTACATATTAATCATTATCATTTAAATGAATATCCACTTAATTATGATCCTCTAATTTGTTAACCCTCGAACCCTACAAGAGTTAACTTAACCACAAAGATGGAATTACTTAAACCCTAGGCTAGCTTCGGAACATGCAATCGCAGAACCCTGCTTTGATTGTTGTTCTAAGGTTAGCTTATGGTCAGTGGTTAATTAGAGCACAAATCCATTCTGGAAATGAGGATGAGTTGTGTTTAGGGATTATATTTGAACTCTACAAATTTATCCCAAGTGGTCTTGTATTACCGATTAAGCTCGCACTCTCACAATTTACACAAAATCTCGACCTCGCGTGTTTTTGTATTAATTGTTCAATTGCTTGCTTAGTTTCTTAAAATTTAAAAACATAATTCATGGATCATATTAAGTGAATTACAGTAGGCTCAATTATTCAAAATAATTAAATGAAGAGGGTAGAAGATAGATCGATCACTAAAAATTACTCTTCCATGGGTGGCGTAATCATCGTAGAAGCGTTTTGCATGTGCAAAGGTTTATAATGGGTATAACCCAATATCGCTTCTACTCAAGAATTCCAGCCCCAAGAGGAAGATTAAGAGAATAATAAATTTAAATAAAACAGAGGAAAAGAGAAGAAATAAAATAAGAACAAAGAAGTTTATTACACAAACAAAACAATTACAACATGAAGGAGAGAAGGAGGCTTCGATGAGAGGATCCTTGCTTCAAGAGCTACCTCTCTTACAATGGTTGTAGAATTTGGTTGAAACCAATTCTCCTCTGCCTCCAATCTCCCAATGCACGAACCAGCCTCTCCAAATGAGAAAATCACTAATTTATAGAGTGGAGGGGAGGATAGGTTTAAAGTGGTTTCAAGTGTGAATGCAAAATCTCGGCCAAATATTTTAATGAAACTTGCACCGCCCATTTCACCTCCAAAACGCGTGAATTGACCGGCCTTCCAGAAGTATGATTTGTGCCACATCATGTCCCCGAGCTTTCCTCAAAATGTGGGCTCAATCCAAGCCCGTATGTAGAGGATATGGCCCAAATACAGAACCTTCTCCATTCTAGAGAGCCCAGCCCAACTTTGACTTCATGGCCCAATTTAAAGAACCAAATTAACTCTTTATCTTTAGTGTCCTGAATAAAAGTTGTAGATAATTAAGTTAGGAACATTGTTACAAAATTTCAAATTCAAATAATAAATATAAAAATATTTATCTTTGAAATAATACAGAGCACTATTAAGGGTAAAACTGGAATTTTCACCAAATTTTCAAATGAATGATCAAATCCCAAATATTTTATAAATAAACATATTTAACACAATGTGAGGAAATTATATCATTTATTATCAATAAAATATTCAATAAAATAGTGTTTTATCAACTCCCCCACACTTACCCTTTTGCACACCTGGGCAAAACCTCATATCAAGTAAACATCAATATCAAATCAAAACCAATTTTAAAACACATATCTTTAAGATCAATCAATTTCACACCAAGAATAAAAAAGATATCATGCCTCATAAAAAACCTTATTTCAGGTTCTCCATTTATATCATTCAATATATTTCCACTTCATTTATCCACCCATGCACAAAACACTTACCTCGCTTGAATTTTCTCTCATCACTCAAATATCAATTTTTTTGCAATGTCTTTCTCATCCAAACTCATACAAGGGTCACCATAGGCTTGATAGATTCCTACATCGCTACCCGATGTGAGTCAAGGACATATGTTTATCATGAGGACTTTTCAGGTTTGTTCTGTGGCTTTCGGTTGGTAGGATTAAGATGTGAAAAACTCTGAGGCTGAATGAGGAGGGCTTGACACTTTTAAAGCAAAATTGCATTAATCTAATTTTCACTTAAATATGGTATTCTCTTCAATCCCCATAGTATCAATTCAGCTCCATCATAATGAAAAGTCATGAAAGGTTTACACCATTCATCATTTCAGCATAAAAAATGTCAATCTTCTAGAACATGATTTTCTTGAAAGCTCCAGATGGGCACAACTTTCCACCTCAATTAGAAGCTCCAGAAAAGGCACAGCTTCACTTGTCATGAAAGCTCCAGAAAAGGCACAGCTTTCAATATAATGACTTTCTTTAGCAGCAAACACATCTCTTCAGAATTTAATTTTCCACCCAAAGTATCACATAATGTGGTGGCACAACACAAGACAGCTTCCCCCACACTTAAGCTCAACTAGATTATGCAATTTCACTTCAAGAGTTGGTTGGATAGGGAAAATTGGCTTGTAATGTGGCTTAACCTAACAGGCTGTGCATGGCTTCTAAGGGCTACAAGGATTAAATATTCAAGGTAGGCCATTATAAAAAAGGATTATTTGAAATAGGGGTTTTAATACCAAACAAATGCCTCAATCATTTAAACACAAGTACCTCAAACCCTCAAGTTTTGACAGGAATAGATCAAATTCTGGTTAAATCAAGTATGGTTTGGCTCTCTCAAGAAGTGAGGTGAATGTAAAGAATATGAAAATAATGGTTTAGAAGCCTCACAGGAAAGTGATTTCAAATATAAAGACAGTGAGATTGGCATGGGATTCAAAATTCAGCGTACTTTGCATGAAATTACTAAATATTTGAACTTGAAACAAAGTCATTTCAGCATTCATTTAAGCTTAGTTTCAAGGGGTAAATTGTTTCACTTATTGATATGGATTTAAAAATGGTGATGAGAATCATTTCAGCTCAAAAGTTTCAAAAACACACAGAAAATTGTAAAATAAACACACAAATTTTAAAAAACACACAATTTTTGTTTTTTGGTTTTTTTTAACAGGAAAACAATTGAAATTACTAAACTAAAAGGTTCCCTCCCCCACACTTAAAATATTGCATTGTCCTCAATGTGAACCCGTGAGATGATATATGCACATGAAATGCATAATTTTTAAATAGGACAAATAATATAAAAGTGAAAGGGTTAGGAACAGCCTGATGTGATCAAGTGATGATGGGGTCATGCAGTGTGATAAAATCCACTGCATCAGTAGGATGTCCCTCAATGTATCTCTTCAAACGTTGCCCATTGACTGTAAAGCTCCTTCCAGTGTCCTCTTGTGTGATCTCCACTGCACCATAAGGAAAAACATTAGACACAATATAAGGACCTAACCATCTGGAACGCAACTTACCAGGCATCAACTTCAGTCGTGAACTATAGAGAAGGACTTTCTCTCCAATATGAAACTCCCTTTGTTGGATCATTTTGTCATGAGCTGCTTTTGATCTTTCCTTGTAGAGCCTTGAGTTCTCATATGATGACAGGCGAATCTCCTCAAGCTCTTGAATTTGCAACTTCCTTTGAATTCCAGCTTGGGCCAAATCCATGTTACATTTCTTTATAGCCCAATATGCCCGATGCTCGACTTCCACGGGGAGATGACACGCTTTCCCAAAAACAATCCGAAATGGGGACATACCAATGGGGGTCTTGTATGCTGTCCTATAAGCCCACAATGCATCATCCAAGCGCTTGCTCCAATCCTTCCTATTTGGCTGCACGGTTTTCTCCAAGATTTGTTTCAACTCACGATTTGAAACCTCAGCCTGGCCATTTGTTTGGGGGTGGTATGGTGTTGATGTTTTGTGTGTCACCCCATACTTCTGAAGGAGGGAAGAAAAATTCCTATTGCAAAAGTGTGTCCCTTGGTCACTGATGATGGCCTTTGGTACTCCATACCTGCAAAAAAATCTGTGCTTTGACAAAATCCACAACAACATGATAATCGTCAGTCCTGGTGGCCTTGGCCTCCACCCATTTACTCACATAATCGACAGCAACAAGGATATACAAGAAACCAAACGAACTAGGAAAAGGTCCCATAAAATCAATTCCCCAAACATCAAAAATCTCACAGAATAAAATGGGTTGTTGGGGCATCTCGTGTCTTCTTGAAATGTTTCCAGTGTGTTGGCAACGAGAGCATGACTTACAAAATACATGGGAATCATGGAATAAACTAGGCCAATATAATCCTGAGTCTAAAACCTTCCTAGCTGTCCGTTGGGGTCCAAAGTGTCCACCACAAGCAAGTGTATGACAGAAATGCAAAACAGACTCAAACTCATGATCGGGAACACACCTCCTAATGACTTGGTCACTACACATGCGCCAGAGGTATGGATCATCCCACACATAATACCTAGACTCACTTTTTAATTTTTGGACTTGATGCTTCTTCAAATTTACTGGGATTTCCGAGCCAACAATGTAATTAACTAAATCAGCATACCAAGGATGCTTACCTGAGATGGTATAGAGATGCTCATCGGGGAAAGTGTCCCGAAGTGGTACCTGGTCCAAGGTGTCACCCTCTAGTGTGTGAGTAAGCCTACTCATGTGGTCTGCCACCAAATTCTCTGACCCCTTCTTGTCCTTTATCTCAAGGTCAAACTCTTGAAGAAGTAGCATCCAACGGATAAGTCGTGGCTTTGCATCTGGCTTCTTTAGGAGGTACCTCAAAGCTGCATGGTCAGAAAAAACAACTACTTTAGAGCCCAATAAATATGAACGAAATTTATCTAAAGCAAATATAACAGCAAGAAACTCATTTTCTGTTGTGGTGTAGTTTGATTGGGCTGAATCTAGTGTCCTCGATGCATAGGCGATCACATGTGAACGTCCCTCCACCCTCTGAGATAAGACAGCTCCAACCGCGAAGTTGGAGGCGTCACACATAAGCTCAAAAGGAATCTCCCACCGTGGGGGCTGTATGATCGGTGGAGTGGTCAGACACTTCTTTAGCTCATCAAATGATACCCTGCATGAATCATCAAAATTGAAGTCAATATCTTTTTGAAGCAATCGAGATAAGGGTAGAGCGATCTTACTAAAATCTCTGATGAAGCGTCGATAAAATCCAGCATGTCCAAGGAATGATCGAACATCACGCACACATGAAGGGTAGGGTAAGGATGAAATGATGTCTACCTTAGATCTATCAACCTCTATCCCATGTTTTGACACTACATGCCCTAAGACAATGCCATGATCTACCATGAAATGACACTTTTCAAAGTTCAGGACTAGATTCTTCTCAATACAACGATTCAACACATTTTCCAAACTACTTAGACATTCATCAAATGAAGATCCATACACTGTAAAATCATCCATAAATACCTCCATGCAGGTCTCAATAAAATCAGAAAACATACTCACCATGCATCTCTGGAAGGTACCTGGGGCATTGAAAAGTCCAAATGGCATCCTCCGATAGGCAAATGTCCCAAAGGGACAGGTGAATGTAGTCTTCTCCTGATCCTCCGGAGCTATAGGAACCTGAAAATATCCAGAAAATCCATCCAAGAAACAATAGTGTGTCTTCCCAGCTAGTCTCTCAAGCATCTGATCAATAAATGGGAGGGGGAAATGATCTTTGCGAGTGGAATGATTTAGTTTCCTATAATCAATACACACGCGCCAACTGTTTTGTACCCTCATTGGAACTAACTCATCTTTCTCATTTTTAACAACAGTAACACCACTTTTCTTAGGCACAACCTGAATAGGACTTACCCACTGAGAATCTGAAATGGGATAGATTATACCTGCCTCGAGCAATTTTTCAACCTCTTTTTTAACAACCTCCAGAAGGGTTGGATTGAGTCTCCTTTGTGGTTGCCTCACCGGTTTAGCTCCATCTTCCAAAAGAATCCTATGCATGCAAATGGAGGGGCTAATACCTGATATGTCAGCCAAGGTCCACCCGATTGCCCTGATGTTCTCCCTCAAAAGATTCAAAAGTTTTTCTTCATGTTCAAAAGAGAGATTGTTAGCAATGATAACAGGTAATTTTTCACCAATTAACAAGTATGAGTATTTGAGATTTGGTGGCAATGGCTTTAGTTCCAGTGATAGTGGCTGCTGAATGGATGGAAGCATGAGTGGCGTAGACATCTGTGCACAATCATACATATCATCTGAATGAGAGAACAATGCATCAAATCCATCAGAAAAATTAGCAGCCATATCATAATCAGAGTATACATGCTCAGAATTCGAATATGATTGGACAAATGAACCAATACCAAGATCAGAAAGATCATGAATTAAAGGGGATGAAGTAGAATGAGACATCAAGTTGGACCCAATACTCATTATTTCATTAAGAAGTGAATAGTCCCCAAGAGATTGGGAATCAAAAATAGAGGGACTATCACATGGAGACTCAGAATGAGAGAGAAAGAATGCTGAGTGTTCCTCTGGTGGGTACTTCATAGAATCCAGGATTTTAAACCTCACGATTTCATCCCCGAATTCCATGGAAAGAGTACCCTCATGAACATTGATAATGGTCTTAGCAGTTTTGAGGAAGGGTCTACCAAGAATGATAGGGGCATGAGAACTTACCTGGTCATCTTCCATGTTTAGTACATAGAAATCAGCAGGGAAGATCATGTCCTTTACCTTTACCAACACATCTTCAAGGACACCAGCCGGATATGCTGTAGCTCTATTCGCTAGCTGCACCACTACCCTTGTAGGCTTGAGCTCACCAATCTGCAATGAAGAGAAAACAGAGTGAGGCATCACATTTATTGAAGCTCCTAAATCACAAAGAGCATCAGAGAAGTGAAACTCCCCTATGGTGCATGGGATGGTGAATGTCCCGGGATCCTTGCACTTTGTTGGCATTGCTAGAGTTGGTGTAATGAGTGCTGAGACATTCCTTCCAAGGTTGATCCTCTCATTTCCCTTGAGCCCTCTTCGATTGGTACAAAGTTCTTTTAAGAATTTGGCATACCTTGGGATTTGCTTAATGGCTTCGAGTAGAGGAATGTTGATCTCCACACGCTTGAATGTGTCCAAAACCTCCTTTTTCATTGCTTCTTCAGCCATCTTCTTGGTTTGAACAACCCTGTTTGGAAAAGGAAGTGGTTTAGGAGGAACATCATCAATCTTTTTCTTACCTTTATCTTTCTCCTTGGATTGTTCATCAGTTGGTATGGAATGTGGCTTCTCTGAAGTTGAGGTGAATCCCGGTGGAATGGTAGGTACAGCTGTATCATTCATTTGCTTCCCACTTCTCAATGTTATGGCACTAACATTCCCCTTTGGATTTGGAGTGGGTTGGGAAGGTAGATTTCCAGAATTCTTAATTACAAGTTCATGGAGGGCGGTGGCAATCTGGCTCATTTGAGTCTTCAACTCCCTCAGCTCCGAACCTTGACTTTTCAGCTCATTCTGTTGATTAAGAACAATTTGTTTCAAAAGATCATCAGTGTTAGAGTCTACCTTGGGTTGGAGATTCCCTTGTTGCTGACTTGTTGATGTTTGAGCTTCAAATCTCCTTTGGGGTTGTTGGAAACCCTGTTGGTAAGGTGGAGGCTGCTGGAAGTTTTGTTGAAAGGGGGGCCTTTGTTGTTGTCCAGAGCCATACCTCATGTCCAGATGATCTTTCCACCCTTGGTTGAATGTTGGATCGAACTTTTTCTGGGGATATGGTTGTTGCTGCTGCTGCTGATATGGTCTCCCAGGGAACACTGCTGCACAATCTTCTATTTCTTGGAGTTGTGGGCAACAGTCAGTTGGGTGGCTTGTCTTAGTGCAAATACCACAAGGCCTTGAAGGAGGAGGTAAAGATGTCTTTTGTGCCAAAGAAATATGCCTTACCATAGTTGTCAATTCTTCTAACTTGGTATCAATAAAATGACTCTCAAGAGAAGAAGGACTTACCTGATGTACTCCCCTGACATGTAGTGTACCTCTATCGCCAAATTGTTGGGAGTTTTGGGCCATCTTGTCAATCAATGCACGTGCGGTTATTGGTGTCTTGTCCACCAATGCCCCTCCAGCTGCGGCATCCACCATGCTTCTCTCCATAGCTGTGAGTCCTTCATAGAAGTACTGAATGAGGAGTTGCTCACTGATTTGGTGATGTGGACAGCTTGCACACAACTTCTTGAATCGCTCCCAATACTCATACATGGACTCCCCTTGTGCTTGCTTGATCCCCGAGATCTCCTTACGGATGGAAGTGGTCCTCGATGCTGGAAAAAATCTCTGCAAGAAAAGTTGTTTCAAATCGTTCCAACAAGTTACATCTTCAGGTTGTAAATAATACATCCAATCTTTTGCAGCCCCATCAAGTGAGAATGGGAATGCTCTTAGTTTGATTTGATCTTCAGAGACATTTTTAGGTTTTAGGGTTGAGCAAACCACATTAAATTCTTTCAAATGTTTATTCGGATCCTCACCAGAGAGGCCATGAAACTTTGGAAGTAAGTGAATTAACCCTGATTTTAGTTCAAAGTCCGATTCGAGATTTGGGTATGCAATACAATTTGGTTGATAGTTAATATCAGGTGCAGCCAATTCTCGAATGGTTCTATTAAGTTCATTTCCATTATTATCAGCCATTGGTTCCTCTTTTATGTTTGAATTTGAATTGCTTCCAATTTCAATGTTCTGATATTGGAGTAATTCTCCAACTGGTTGAATGTTGAAACTTCCCGTAGACTGAGAATGTCTGATTCGTGCCCTAAGGCTACGTTCAATCTCAGGGTCAAGATCTAAGAGATCTTCGGGATTAGTTCGTGTCATAGATCAAATAAAAATGAAAAGAAAGAAGGTGGACCATAGTAAAATAAAAATGAGAAGTTTGAGTTGATGGTCCACAAATAAGTAGGAGAAAATAAAAGAAGAGGATGAAAAATCAGATTGGGTAAAGAAGGAAGAAAGAAGAGAGGAAAATAATAAAATGTAAAATAAAATAAATACCTCTAGTTGGTTGAAATAATTACTTGCCTCCCCGGCAATGGCGCCAATTTGAAAGAACGTTGTCTCACGCGCTCTCAAAAGAACTTCAAAAGTGAGTTACGTTGGATAAAACTCCAAGCACAACACTCTATGAAGCTAATGTTTAGTTTACTTGGTGTAGCATAGGGGGCTAACCAAGGTCGTCTCTCAAAGGAGGAAGTGAATTAAAACATCTTATTAGAGGTATTCTAAAAATAAAATAAAAGAGAATAAAAACACTACTAGAAAAGGATGGGGGTTGTTTATAGTTTATGAATCTAGAAGAAGTTTGCTGGAAGAAGATTGTATTTTTTTTAGTTTTTAGTTTTGAAATGAATTCCGATTAAAATAACACAACGAGAAGATGTTTTTTTTTAGAAAATATTTTAAAAGGCGTAATCGATCTAACTATACCTCTTCATTTACATATTAATCATTATCATTTAAATGAATATCCACTTAATTATGATCCTCTAATTTGTTAACCCTCGAACCCTACAAGAGTTAACTTAACCACAAAGATGGAGTTACTTAAACCCTAGGCTAGCTTCGGAACATGCAATCGCAGAACCCTGCTTTGATTGTTGTTCTAAGGTTAGCTTATGGTCAGTGGTTAATTAGAGCACAAATCCATTCTGGAAATGAGGATGAGTTGTGTTTAGGGATTATATTTGAACTCTACAAATTTATCCCAAGTGGTCTTGTATTACCGATTAAGCTCGCACTCTCACAATTTACACAAAATCTCGACCTCGCGTGTTTTTGTATTAATTGTTCAATTGCTTGCTTAGTTTCTTAAAATTTAAAAACATAATTCATGGATCATATTAAGTGAATTAAAGTAGGCTCAATGATTCAGAATAATTAAATGAAGAGGGTAGAAGATAGATCGATCACTAAAAATTACTCTTCCATGGGTGGCGTAATCATCGTAGAAGCGTTTTGCATGTGCAAAGGTTTATAATGGGTATAACCCAATATCGCTTCTACTCAAGAATTCCAGCCCCAAGAGGAAGATTAAGAGAAGAATAAATTTAAATAAAACAGAGGAAAAGAGAAGAAATAAAAGAAGAACAAAGAAGTTTATTACACAAACAAAACAATTACAACATGAAGGAGAGAAGGAGGCTTCGATGAGAGGATCCTTGCTTCAAGAGCTACCTCTCTTACAATGGTTGTAGAATTTGGTTGAAACCAATTCTCCTCTGCCTCCAATCTCCCAATGCACGAACCAGCCTCTCCAAATGAGAAAATCACTAATTTATAGAGTGGAGGGGAGGCTAGGTTTAAAGTGGTTTCAAGTGTGAATGCAAAATCTCGGCCAAATATTTTAATGAAACTTGCACCGCCCATTTGACCTCCACAACGCGTGAATTGACCGGCCTTCCAGAAGGATGATTTGTGTCACATCATGTCCCCGAGCTTTCCTCAAAAGTTGGGCTCAATCCAAGCCCGTATGTAGAGGATATGGCCCAAATACAGAACCTTCTCCATTCTGGCGAGCCCAGCCCAACTTTGACTTCATGGCCCAATTTCAACAACCAAATTAACTCTTTAGCTTTAGTGTCCTGAATAAAAGTTGTATATAATTAAGTTAGGAACATGTTTACAAAATTTCAAATTCAAATAATAAATATAAAAATATTTATCTTTGAAATAATACAGTGCTCTATTAAGGGTAAAACTGGAATTTTCACCAAATTTTCAAATGAATGATCAAATCCCAAATATTTTATAAATAAACATATTTAACACAATGTGAGGAAATTATATCATTTATTATCAATAAAATATTCAATAAAATAGTGTTTTATCAGTACGTCAGTGTAGAGAGTGACCTCTACAGGTTGGTGGGTGTCACTTCTTATGGGACCTCTATATCCTAGAGATGACAGACAATGATGTCATTCTCGGAATGGAATTACTAGTTCCATTAAAGAAAATTGTCAACTGTTATCATCACAGGGTGAGTTTCACATCACCAAAGGGTGGATATTTGCTTCATAGGGGCGAATGAGATGTCCAGGAGGGCAGATCAGGTCCCGAGCATCATGGGTTAGGAGGATTTACAACCCAAATTTCTAGTCTATATCTGGATGAATAGTGGACTTCGCAGATGGAATTTCCTCCAATGGTGGATCATTTCAGAGATGTCTTTCATCAAGACTTTTCAGGATTTCCTCTGGAGAGTGAGGTGAAATTTTCTATTGAGATTGTTCCAGGAGTAGCATTGGTGTCCATTCCTCCTTATAGGATGGCTACACCAGAGTTACAGAAGCTCAAGAAGTAGTTGGAGGAGTTGCAGGAAAAGAGTTTCATCTGACCCAGTACTTCTCCTTGGGGTTCTCCTGGCCTATTTGCGAAGAAGGGAGACGGTACCCTTAGGCTTTGTGTGGAGTACCGGAAGTTGAACCAGTTGATGGTCAAGAACCGATATCCCTTTCCTAGTATTGATGATCTCTTTGATCAACTTAGAGGATCCCGAGTGTTCTCGAAGATTAACTTGAGGTCCGGTTATCATCAGTTGCACATTAGACTATCTGATATACCTCTCATAGACTTCCGGAGCAGGTATGGTCTATACGAGTATATGGTTATGCCGTTCGGCCTCACGAACATGACTTCAGTTTTCATGGAACTTATGAACCGAGTGTTCCATCCATACTTGGATTTCTTCATGGTTGTCTTCGTGGGAAATATCTTGGTGTACTCTCACACTCGACATGACCATTCCACACACTTTGAGATCATTTTGAGTAAACTGAGAGATCATCAGTTATATTCTAAGCTCTCAAAATTCCACTTTTGGATTGATTGGATTCACTTCTTGGGTCATGTCATCTTAGAGACAGGAGTTTCAGTAGACCCAGAGAAAGTTAGAGAAATATTTTCCTCGGAGCATCTGAAGAACGTCTTTGAGGTATAGATTTTTCTAGGGATGGCTGGATACTACAGACATTTCATACATGACTTTTCATGCTTAGAAGCATCACAGACGAGTCTGACTAAGAAGGGTGAAAAATTCTTGTAGACAGATTCTTATGATTCATCCTTTTAGGAGCTGAAAGGGAGGTTGACTTCACCACTGATACTAGTCTTTCCAAAGCCGGGAAAGATCTATACTATGTACTGTGATGCATCAGGTATCAGGTTGGGAGTTGTGCTTATGAAGGGATAAGGATTCATTGCGTATGGGTCTCGGTAGTTGCGGCCACATGAGAGGAACTACCCGACACATGATCTCGAGTTGGTTTTTGTTATCCATGACTTACACTGTTGGAGACATTATCTTCTGGGAGATCATTTTGTGGTTTTCACTGACCACAAGAGTTTCAAGTACATCTTCACTCAGGGTGATCTGAATTTAAGACAACAAAGGTGGGTTGAGTACCTTCAGTCTTTTGACTTTGAGCTTGCCTATATGCCTGGGAAAGGCAACGTAGTGGCTGATGTGTTGAGCAGAAAGACTCAGATACAGCCAGTTCAGGAGTCCAGTAGTGAGTGGAAACTTAAGGCTCTGTTATATGAGATGCATTTGGAGGAGCACGAAAGATAGGGTCATACATTTATGTAGCTGTTACCTCTACTCTTCTTGATCGAGTGTGAATGAGACAACTATCAGATTCAAAAGGCCTATTCCTACAAGAAAATTTTGTCTGGAGATGACCCTATTCCGGGATGGACCATAGGAAAGGATGAGTTCTTTCATTTCTATGGGTGCATATGGGTGCCAGCAGACATACACGAGGAGATGATGTAGGACTTTCATTCCCCATTTTAGTTAGTTCATCCTGGTGTCACCAAGATGTATCATAATCTACACCACCAGTATTGGTGGCCAGGTATAAAGAGGGATGTTTTTCGTTTTGTCATGAGATGTTCCACCTATCAGCAGATGAAGGCAGAGCATTAGCGACCATCAGAGCTTTTGCAGCAGTTACCCATTCCCGAGTGGAAGTGGAATGATGTCGTGATGGATTTTGTGACTAGTTTTTCGAGTTCGCCTTGAGGGAATGATGTAGTTTGGGTTGTCATTGATAGACTCATCAAGGTTTATCACTTCTTTCCGATCAAGGAGAACATCAACGTTGATGAGTTGGAAAGGTCGTATATCTGAGAGATTATACGTCTATATGGAGTTCCTCACTCCATTGTTTCATAATGGGATGTGCGTTTTACTTCTCGGGTGTGGAAGGGGTTACAGAAGGCTTTGGGTACACATGTACTTCTGAGTACAACCTACCACCCCCAGACAGATGGCAATTTCGAGCGTACGATTCAGGTGCTTAAAGATATGCTCTGAGCATGAATCATGGATTTTGGAGTTTCTTGGGACAAGCACATACCTCTGGTGGGGTTTTCCTACAATAATAGTGTTCAAGCAACTATTGAGATGATACCTTATGAGGATTTGTATGGTAGACCATGCCGATCACCCTTATGTTGGCTGGAGGCAGGAGAGGCAGCTTTGCTGGGACCTTGTCTTGTTTAAGAGACCACATAGTAGATAGAGTTGATTCGAAAGAGGATGGCTACTACATAGTCTCCACAAAAGTATTATGATGATCAACGGAGATGACCTCTAAAGTTCGGGGTTGGGGATTAGGTTTTCCTATGTGTCACATCGAGGTTGGGACACAAGAGGATTAGAAGACATGGTAAGATTTCACCAAGGTACGTCGGGTTGTTTGAGGTGTTGGACAGAGTTGATCTAGTTTTCTATCAGTTGTAGTTACCTCAGAGGTACTAGGATATGCACGATGTTTTTCATGTTTCTCAGCTCTGAAATTAGTTTTCATACATGTCTCATGTCTTTCAACCTAAGGAGGTTGATCTCAAAGTGGATGCGTCATTCTAGGAGCATCCTATTCGGATTTTTGATCATAGTAAAAAGGTTCTCAGTGTTCAGTCTGTTCCTCTATGGTACGAGTGCTATGGCTGCACGGGCGGTTACAGGATGAGACTTGGGAGAGGGAGGCCGATGTACGAGCCCAGTGGCCAGTGCTATTCGAGGTTTCTTCTTCTACACCACATTAGAGAAATTCAGGGACTGATTTCTTTAATGGGGGAAGTTTGTAAGAACCTGGATCTTATTTTCAGGTTTGTTTTCTTCTTCGGGCCATTTTTGGGAAAAAGGGGAAGTTCTTGAAATTTTTGAAGTACACTCCGTATACTTTATAAGTACAAGTCATGTACTACTTTTCCACAAGAGGTCATGTGATGGCCATGTCATGGCCACACACAGAACCATGTGGGGGTGACCTAGAGGCCACCTAAAGCGGAGTACGGAAAAGGAAAGTACACGTCGTGTACTTCAAAAGTACATGCCGTGTATTTTTTTTCTTTAAATTAAACACATCGGGGTTGTGTCTAATCTCCATAACGCTATCTTTCTAGGTCTCGTTCGACCAAGAGCTCTGTATGGTTGCGTATCTTTGACGAACCCCCGAGCGAGTGTCCATCCTCCAAATCGAACATCGTCGGTTGCGTTGGATTCGCATCAGTGAGTTATCTCTTCTACTAGAGCACCATCTTCTGATTTCTCGTCTCTCATGAGATATCGTGGGATGAACATTTGAGACGTTTTTGTATATCTTCAAAATTATAAGGAGATTAAAGCCTCAAGGTTCACATATAGAGATCTCCTAATGCCAAGGTAGGCAGTTTGTGCATTTATGTTGAAAGTCTTTGAGTATTATGTGCAATTTTGACCAATAACCTTGAACGGGGTATTGTGTGTTTACCATTTTACCCCTTTTTATTTCCTTCCATACTTGTATGCTTGTGTAGAGATTAATTGATTATGAATAGGGTTGATTACTATGCTTTGGATGTTTTACCCACGCATGATCTGTTTACGACCATTTGGTCATGCTTAGCCTTTTGGCCGCCTTGCCTGTTTTCCATTTCTGTTGCTGTAGGGTGGAGAGTTTTTTTCTGACATGATTGTTATGTTTTAGACTTGTTAGCCAACTAGTTCTTTAGGTTTACTTTGGCCATATTGCATTTTTATTCTTATTGACCTACACGGGGCCGTGAGAACCTAGTGTAGTAGACTATAAGGGGAATTGACTGAGTGAGATTCCTCAGAGATCCTTTGAGTACTTTAGGATATAAGGGGATTGACTGAGTGAGATTCCTCAGAGAGACTAGGACCACTTGGGGCACTAAGGAGAATTGACCGACTGAGCTTCCTCAGAGAGTCCTTGACTACTTTAGACTATAAGGGGAATTGACCATGTGAGCTTCCTTATAAATTCTTTGAATTATTTGAATGACCTGGGATATAAGGGGAATTGATTGAGTGAGCTTCCTCATAGAGTCATTTACCTTGGAAATATAAGGGGAATTGACCGTGTGAGCTTCCTCATAGAGTTCCTAACTACCTTACACTATAAGGGGAATTGACAGTGAGTGCTTCCTCAGAGAGTCTTTATATATTCTTATGACTGAACTATAGGGGTTAGGCTGAGTGTACTGCCCAGAGGGTTTCATGACCTTGTTAGTTATGATTAGAGGGGATGGGATGTGAGTACTTACTAGAGGGTTACTTATTTCTATTTATCTTCTTGTTTAGTTGTTGATTGATATTGAAACTGTGGATTGTTTTCTGCTAAGTACCTTCTTGTTTACTGCTTCTGTACTTTTATCTACCATATATCCATTGAATATTAGGCACATATATTTGGGTGGTTACCTACCAGGATTTAGTCTCACATGGTGTTTGGTCCATGCTTTTGGGCCCAAATATATTATATTGTTGCAGGTATAGATAAGTCCAAGTTCCCTTCTACTTCAGGTACTTGACTTGCTGTTGAGATGAAGAGCATGGGACCAAGCTTAGTCTTGCGATGCTGAGGAGCTATTTATTTGTTTCTTTTTTACTTTGGTTTAGTATTATTTGTATTCCAAAATTGTGGTTTGTTTGCCTACTTTCCTAGATATATGTATCATGCATCATTTATATATATGTGCTCCAGCTATTTCTTACATTTATTCTTCTACTGTTTACTCTTGTATGAATTATTACTGCTTCCGCTATTTCATGTTTTTTACTTCTGCCGTGTTACTCTTCCAATGAGGGCATATTTTCCCCACTATCACACCCAAGGCCCTCGCTGCTAGTCATAAGCCTATGTTGTTTGGGGAAATTCACTTAAGGCCATGTGACCAACCGGGTATGGGGTGTCTCTGGGTGGCTTCCGAAACCAGTACGTTACAGAACCCCTCAGATAAGAAATTGATTGTCACTAGAAAATCCATATTTCTTGATAGGGAGAAAACCCTAAAAGAGTATAGGGGGAGAAATTTTGACTTTTACGAAGTTTATGTTCAAGATACAGATGATCTGGTATAGGAACAAGTTCCACAGGTTCCTATGGAAGAAGTAGTTCCTGAAACAAAATTACAATGTAGGAGTGTAAGAGAGGTAAGGGAAATAGAGAGATATGGTTTTCTATTCACCATGGATGGTGACTAATTATTGTTGGACAATGATGAACCTATCAGCTACATGGAGGTAGTATAGAGCTTAGAATCTACAAGATTTCCAGAAGCTATGAATTCTAAAATATATTCCATGTATCTGAACCATGTTTGGGTTTTGGTTGATGCACCAGTTGATGTCAATCCTATTGGGTGTAAATGGGTATTTAAGAGAAAACTGGACATGGATGCTAAGGAAAGTACCTATAAAGCAAGGATAGTGGCTAATGGTTTTAAACAACGTCATGGTATTAACTATGATGGAACCTTTTTTCTATTTTCTAGGTTTAAGTCCATAAGAATCATACTTTCCATAACAGCTTACCAGGACTATGAAATTTGGTTGTTGGATATCAAAAGTTCATTCCTTAATGGGAACCTTCAATAATATGTCTATATGACACAAAAAAGGGTTTGTGATACAAGGTGATTCAAAAAGGGTTTTTAAATTATAAAGATCCATTTATGGATTGAAGAAAGCATCCAAGTCATGGAATATTTGATTTTATGAATCCATAAGAGAATTTTATTTCATTAAGAATGAATGAGACCCATGCATTTACAAAAGCTTTAATGGGAATGTGGTCATTATCCTAGTAGTGTATTTTGATGACATATTACTCATTGGAAATGACATACTAGTGTTACAGTTGGTTATGTACTGGTTGAACAAGTGCTTCTCCATAAAGGACTTAGGTGAAGTAGCCTAAATTCAAGGGATGAAGATCATTCGTGGTTGATATAAGAAAATTATTGGACTAAGAAAACATACATATATTGACCAGATACTAAAGATATTTAGTATGAAAAATCTAAGATGGGATTGGTTTCAGTGTCACATGGTTTACATATTTCCAAGAAGATGTGTCCCCAGACACAATAGGAGAAAGATATAATGAGTAAGATCCCATATTCTTCAGTGATAGGATCAATCATGTATTCCATGTTATGTACTAGACTTGATGTTTTCCATGCATTGAGCATAATAGATAGATATCAAGAAGATCTAGGAGAACAACATTGGACTACTATTAAGACTGTACTTAAGTATCTGAGAAGAACTAAGAATATGTTCTTGGTGTATGGAGGAGACGAGGAGCCTATTATCAAAGGGTATGCTAATGTTGGTTTTCAAAAAAAAATCATAATGATCTAAAGTTGCAATCAAAATATGTTTTCTGCCTCAACGGAAGAGCTGTGAGCTAGAAGAGTTCAAAGAATCTGATTTTCATTGATTCTACAGTGGAGTCTGAGTATATAGTTGCTTCTGATAAGGCCAAGGAAGCCATCTAGATTCAAAACTTTATCCAAGATATTGATGTGGTACCTAGCAGTAAAGACCACATCACATTGTATTGTGATAATACTAAAGAGGTAGATCTTGCAAAATATCCAAGGTCGCATCAACGAAAAAATAATATACTCTATAAGTATAACCTCCTGAGGGGTTTTTATCAGAGGGGTGAAGTTTTAGTGACTATAGTACCCATATAAGAGAATGTGGTAGAACCCTTGACTAAAGGATTATATCAGTAGAATCATGAATATCATAAGAGAGCTAATAGAGTAAAGGTTGTTACCAGTTTTCTCTAGTGAAAGTGGGAGTTTGTTGGAGTTGGTTCCCTAGAACCAACTTCTTTTGTACTTTATGATAACTTATAGTCACGGTTTTTAATATTAATTAAATTCATTATCACGTAATGATAGATCTTATGTGTGGAATTTTTTGTGATAATTTCCTACGATTAACTGTCGCACATAAAGGTCATAGCAGATCCCTGCTATGATGAGAACCCCAAAGTTTTATGACACTATTATTTAATATATGTTCTATAGCTGGATGATATAATTTTAGGGACAAAAAATGATACAAACTATTAAGGTTAGAGATTCATAGAACTTTGAGACACCTTCTCATGGTGTATGCCCTTGGTAATGTCCATGACGATTCTATGAAAACAAGACCCAACAATAGGAAATCCACATATATAAGTGTTAATGGATGTTTTTATTTTAGAATATGTGTATTTTTCCTTAGACTTTAAGATTATTATTAATGATTATTTAGACTGGCACACTTATATGTATTGATGAAAAGCATGATGGCATATGTTCACGACGAGTTAGGATATGTTGGGAGTGTCACGAGTAATATTGCATTAATGAATAATGTGAGAAAGTATTTATCCCTTATATTATTTAACAGAAGTAGATGAATCAGGCCTTTTATGGAAATGATATAGCCTAAATAAATCCATATCCATGGTTTTCTGTATGAAAATTCAATTTCTGTGAAATCAAGGAAAGAAAAATCGATCACATGGGTTGATGGCACAAGAATTCATGCCACTTGATCAGAGACATTGATAAAAATGGATTATGTTACGCAAAAAACATTTGTATGAGGTGACATGTCATTACAGAATTAACTTCTTTCTCTATGGGTGAATTGTCATGTTTCTAGATGTTAACCTTGGACATTAGGCTACTCCACCTAATGCCACTAAGAAAGAGTCCTAGAGGGTCACACACTAAGTGTATCCAGTATCTCATTTAAATGATATATTATTTATTATTTAAAAAGTTTAATAAATATTATTCCAAGTTGTAGTTTAATAAATATTTAGGGATTACTGATCACATTTATTCTGACACTAGTTATTCGAGAGAATATATTGTGGGTGGAATATTTAATAAATATTTATTTTTTATTCAATGAATATAATATTTATATATTTATTGGTGAATAATGAAGTGAAATTTATTTCACAAATAAAGATACATTATTCAATGTCCCATAAATATGGTGGAGGATTGGCAGACTGAGTTCAAGGGTATGAGGAGAAATAAAAATGTAAAATATTATTTTATCAAAAAATATTTAATTATAATTCTCAAGTTAAGTGTGTGTCAAGAAATAATAATAATAATACTATTATTATTTGACATAGGGTTTCACTAGGATTAATAAAATAAATAAGGTAACTTGTTCAATTATGTTATTTTAACCCTAGTAATATAAATTCCCCATTATGATTATTTTCTCATAACCATAACCAAGAAAATAATTGTGCACAATAGATTGGATAAAAAGCTATCAAGCCTAGAGAGTCCATACCTCTCCATGAACGATCTCAAGAACAATGTAGATCATCCTCTACTGGATCAAGGAGAATGCTTTGGAAGTGGTTCTTAGGGTGATCAAAGGCGGACATCATAAGCACAAGGACCTTACACACTAGCACATGGAGAATCCTTCGGAAACATCTGGAGATTCGTGTAGCACATGTGGATCACCGATAGAAGAATATTATGCTTCGATTCTACAACGCAACCATGACACACTATAGATCTATGGCCAGACACATCAACGAAGAAAGAATAACCTTAGAGGTAATTCTTATTAAATTAAATTAATTATAAACAAAATTTTTAAATCTCTTCACTATTGTTTCTAAGTTAACAATCCTTGATTTATATTTGATTCAAATCCATTGATCTTGGCATTCATCATCACTTGAGATTGGATTAATCATTGATAATGAAAAAAAGAAAATTTGTGCATCATCACTCTCATGCTTATGCTATACCCAAAACCTAGAGTATCTTATTCGTGATATTTCTCCTTTATGGTATTATATGTGTTATCTTCATTGTGTTATTATATCTGGTATCTTCTTTGTTGTATTTATCCTTTGTTTTATTCTATGTTGCATATTCTTTGTGGTATTTCCTTTATGGTTTTTCGGCGTCCTACTGATTATTGTTTTAATCACCCCTGCATAGGCTTTGCACACATGTGTTATGTCTTGTGTAGATGATTGACCCTTTGATGGAGTCCTAGGTGGACCAGGACCAAGTGGTTCTTAGTGAGGAACGATAGATGAGGTGTGTTCTGGTAGTTCAGACTGTAGTCCTGGTAAATATTTTTTCTTACATGTTGGACTTATGGTTACAAACTCTTTTGGTGGGCTTGTATTCCAACCCTATTTACTTTACTATACATCCTGTCGTCCTTTGTTGTGGGGTCTTAGTGGTTTTCATTCATTGTTAAATTATTTTTTTTACATTTCAGAATTTTTGGCTTGGAGATGGGTACGTTCATAGATGTACTTATGAAAATGAATCTTATTTGTGGGATATGTATACTCGGTGCTAGTCACCAGCCCCTTGCCTATTGGACGTAGGATAGGGGTAGTCACTGAACGTGACACTCTAGGATGGGTCATGATAGATTGGTATCATAGGAGGTTTGTTCTACCTTAGGACCAAGAGTCTGTGAGTTTGGTTTGGGGAAATAGTGTCAATTGTTTTGAGTTCGGATTTCAAGGTAGGGAATCCAATGTTCGTGTGGTGGCTGATGTATCCATACACCAGAATTATATTTTTTTCTTTTTGACTTGGAATATGAAAAAAATGGTTGTAGGAAAAAATAATGGTAAATGAATCATATAGGAATGGGTTGTGTTTTCCATTTCCTTCTTGATTTAGCTCTCCAAATATTCTCTATTGATAGTGGTACATCTTGTTTTCTTATAGGAAGTCTCCACATTGATAGCTAGTTAAGATTACAGTATGTGATCACAAGGATGATCTGCTAGATGATGAGGCATTTTTATAGGTATTTTTTACCATAGATAGAACCTCCAGGTGCTGTACTAGCAATACAACCTCTTGTAGATTTGCACATGGTACCCGTAGTTCTAGAGGATAAAGAGTACAAGTTGATAGTGCTTTAGGAGTTTCAAGGGTAGAGACCCCTCAAGTTCTGAGGTGATCCTGACACACAAATGGAAGAGGACTAGCTTGATGTGGTGACATGATTTTTCCATCTATTCATGACACCAGCAGATTAGATGGTGGTCCTAGCGGTGAGCCTTCTATACACCTCGGTTGGGAGATGGTGGGGTTTAGTTACCTGATATTATGATGTGACGACTCTTCCATGGATGAGGTTTGAGAACCATTTCAAATAAAAATTTTCACCTTTAAGGTAAGGGATATGTGTTTCTAGGAGCTTGTACAGCTCCAACGTGAAGAAATTTTGGTGTCTGAGTATTCATCGAGGCATACCAACCTTTCTAGGTACTTTAGGGATATGATAGACGACCACTTATTTAAGACTCTAAACTTTGAGAAAGGATTATTTAGGGATATCCAATCTATAATTATCCCTCTATGCATTATTACATATGATGGGGTGATTGAGAAATATTTGTGGTCGAAGGTTTCTTGGCTAAGAAGGTACAACTAGTGATTGTCAGTAGTGGGAAACCAAGAATGGAGACCTCAGTAACAGGAATCTGACATCAGTATCATAGATCTAGATGTATGCCTAAAATTCCCCAAGACATAGGACTTATAGATCATCTCTCATAGGGTGGGTCCATTATACCAAAAGAAAGGAAATGTTACTCATGTCAAAATAGGGGAAATCTCGCATGAGATTTAACAACCCATCATACTACTGATAGGAAAATTGTGGGTAGACCACTGAGTCAGAGACATAAAAAGGATTATAAAGATCCACAGGAAAATGGATATGGTAGAGGAGCTAAGATACCAGTAGAAGGTGGTTTGCGTTTCGACATATTACCACCACCACCCCCAGGTGGTCCACACCGGTCTCAAGGAGTTGGTGGATAAGGATGAGGATGGTTATAAACGATGGAGGCTTATGACCCTAAGGCTCTACGGATGATTATAGGTACGATATATATATTTTACACTATAGATATAGTTTCTATAGACACTGGTTCCAATCATTCTTTTATTTCAACGAACCTTGTTCAGAACTCAAAGATTCTGGTTGAACTGTCGACTCAACCCTTACACTTAGAGATTCTTATAGGAGGAGATTCTATGATCACACACTAGTTCTGAAAATTTGAAATTACTATTATAGGTGAGAGTTTTTGTTGAGATCTCTTTGTAGTGGAATTGAGGCCTTATGGCGTCATTCTTGGTATGGACAGTTTATCCACAGTTCATGCTTAGATTGATTGTTTTAGGCACAGAGTGTGGTGTGTCTATAGTGATGGGACTAGGTTTATCTTTTTTGGAGAAAAGGAAATTATGGAAGCATAGGATGGACTCAAACATAGTAGGGTACAACTGATCACTCATCATTTGGCTATACTGAACCTCTATGTAGTAGATGATACGAGTCGTCAGTTTTCTGCAGCGGTGGAGGAGTACGAGGACATCTTTCATGAGGATGTTCTGGGATTACTTCCTCATAGAGAAGTAGACCTATTTATTTATCTATAAATTGGAAATAAATTAATATCTACACCTGCATATTGGATGTTTCTCATAGAGCTTCATGTGCTGAGGCTACATTTGGAGGAATTGCAGAGTAAGGGGTTCATGAGACCCTATGTTTCACCCCGGGCAGCCCCAATTTTGTTTTCCAAGAAGGAAGATGGGATCATGAGGTAATGTGTGGACTTACGACACCTGAATTAGGTGACTGTGAATAATAAGTATTAGTTACTGAGTATTTACTACCTATTTTATATTTTTATTGTGGCACGGTGGTTCTTGAAGATCAAACTCTAGTCAGGATATCACCAGTCGCGAGTACGAGGTGAGGATATACTGAAGACGGATTTCAAATGTCGTTATGATCACTATTATTACTTGATTATGTCATTTGGAATGATGAACACCCTAGAAGTGTTTATGGGACTCATTAATTGGATTTTTAGCCTTTTTTTGGATAGAGAAGTGTCAACAGTTCTTTCAAGAGATCAGACAAAGGTTGATGAGCACTCCCATCTTGAGATTTCTAGAGGAGGGCATCGAGTACATGGTATTCTATGATGCATCAGGGACCGATCTTGGTTGTGTCTTGATTCAGGGGAAAGTGGTGATTTACTATTTTTCATGGAACACATGATTGGAACTACACAACCCATTATCTTAAGTTAGAAGTTGTATTCCTCACATTGAAGATGTGGAGACAGTACCTGATGGGCGAGAAATTTATCATTTACTTCAATCACAAGAGTCTTAAGTATATCTTCTCTCATAAGGATATGAACTTGAAATAGGGGAAATGGATAGAGTTCCTCCAGGACTATAACATTGAGATTATTTATACACCTTGGAAGGGGAATGTGGTGGTATATTCTCTCAGTAGGTGATCCAGTTCCTAGTTGTTGGGCAAGGCATCAGATCAATTGGCCTAATTGAAAATATCCTTCATGGATGAATATGGAGTGGCTTAACTCCAGTCAATGTTTGTCACCCTCCAATATTACAGTGAGTTAAGGATGAACAACTTGGGAATACCGACTGTGAGACTCTACGTGCTCTGATATCCATAGAGAAACACCCTAATGAATATTTGAAAGGAGGGGAGCATGTCATTCATTTCAGAGGACACATAGTAGTACCGGTGGAATTATGGGAGGGGGTTTTCAGGGAGTTCCATACATTCACATTGATGGTACATCCATGTGTGGAGAAGATGTACTAGTACCTCTGATGTCAGTTCTGGTGGCCCCAAATGAAGAAGGGAGTTGTTGAGTTTGTTTCTCAGTGCCTCACTTGTCACTAGGGGAAGGCCGAGAACCAGGTTCTAGTGAGTTTAACACAACCCCTTGAGGTACCATAATGGAAGAGGAGTTAGATATTTATGGACTTTGTGATGGGTTTACCATGTACATCCAGGGGATGCGATATCATCTAGGTTATCGTTGACTAACTCACCATGTCGGACAACTTCCTGGCTATCTGGGAGCAGAGTTCCAGTAGAGGTATTGGAATGAATCTACGTGTAGAAGATAGTTTGACTCCATGGAATTCTATAGACGAAAGTATAAAATCATGATGATAACTTTACATCCCGGATTTGGAATAGATTTCAAGAGGTGTTTGGGGTTTAGTTACGCTTCAGCATAGTGTTTCACCCACAGATGGAAGGCCAGACTGATCAGACTATTCAGGTTCTATAGGACATTCAATAGGCATGCATGTTAGATTTTGGCTGTAGTTTGGAGGATCACATACCTCTGGTGGAGTTTTCAAACAATAAAAACTACCATTCCACCATCAGTATAGCCCCATTAGAGGCCTTGTATAGGCAACCCTATAGGTCACTGATTTTTTCGGATGGACTCAGGAGAGTCAACATTCATGGGAACAGAGTTGGTAGATGAAGACTGCACAGATCCTTCAAAAGTCTTATGTTGTTAGTTGACAGAGGCCTTTCGAGTTCGATGAAGGATACCACATGTTCCTTTGGGTCTCACCTAGACTCAAATTATTGAGATTTGGTTAGGGCGACAAGCTATCTATGAGGTTCAACAACCCTTTCCTGATAATACATAGAGTTGGAAAGGTGGGGTACTACTTTGATCCATCTCTACAGTTAGAGAGAGTGCATGACATCTTCCACATTCCATAATTGAGTAGGTACATACATGATCTATTGCACATCATTGATTGGGGCATGCTAGGAATAAAAGATGAGGTGACTTTTTCTGATTACCTAGTGGAGATTGAGAATCAATAAGATTGGATCCTTCACGGGGAGTTGAATCCTCCGATGTGTGTTCAGTGGAAGCACAAAAATATCCAGAAGAGCACATGGGAGTGGGAGGCTCAGATTCATGCTCAATAGCCTATTTTGTTTGAGTAGACCTTTGTTTTGGATTTTGGGGATGTAAATACCTATGGTGGGGAGAATATAATGTCTCAATTTTCCTAATTTTATTTTTATAATTTATTTGGGAAAAATTGGAGACTAGGCGCTAAGATGACATGCAATTCTGACACCCAATGTGCCTGAAACAATTCATTAAAAAATGTTTTGTTTTTAATTTCATGCGTGCATAGATTTCCTTAAAAATTGGCATATCATTTAAATAGGTTCCTGGATCATAAATATAAGGGAATCATTAAGCTCATAATGGTGGATTTTCCCTAGGAATGACCTAACTTTGGTCGGTGCGGTTCATCTGAAGAAAAAATCACCATGGAATTAACTGTAAATAAAATAATTAAACAAAATTATATTATTCTAAAATACTAATAAATCATGAATGGTGAATCAAATTAGAAATATGAGACCAATTTTTAGTTTTTGATGTGGTGTTTTCCTTAGGTGTGGACTAACATCGGTCAGTACAGGTCGGCTATGAAAAGTAGTTTCTGGTGTTTTAAAGTATAAATTAAATTTAATATTTATTTTATTTTAATGTTATGAATAGATTCATTTTAATTTAATAGAATACCTAGTAAGGGATCTTGGGTTAGGCTCATAACCCTAGAAATTACCTAGAAGCTATGCAGAGAACCCCTTGAGAATCCTCTCAGTGGATGACGATATAAACTTGGAGTGGGGATCGTTATTGAAAATATTTGCAAATGGAAATCGGTCTTCAATGATGTATGATCCATTAACCGGGTAGGGAAGTTGTTTTTCTTCATGGTTTTCCCATTCATAAATTCAATTATGAATGTGGACCAACCCAAGAAATAGGTAGATCCACAGTTTGATCGTTTTCAAGATGGATAATTGTTGTGAGGTTTATATCAGGAGATTGATTTATTTACTCTTCATTTATTCCTATATAAAAAAAATTCAAGGCTGACACAAACAAGGAAAAGGTTCATTCATTAAGTTTTCTTGTACTTTTTTCTCCCTTGTTGTTGGTGCTGTTCACCGTGGGCCCCTTGTGGCAATGACTCGACTTTTCGGGACGCTCTGAATGCGATCAGACCCCAAGATTAGAGGAAATTCATCAAAAAATGATGCACCTATTTAGATCATGACCCGAGAAACCTAAATATATGATTATTATAGATTTTGGAGCGCTGGAGGAGGTATGGAGTCCATAGAAGGGGCCACCGGCAGGCCGATGCTGGGGGTGGAACACGGTGGCGACTGTGTGTGGGAGGCGGTGCACACTTCGACATAGTTGTCTGGATGCGGAAGCCTAGCCATTTGTGGTGGATGAAAGATATGGTGGTCACTATGGGTGAGTGTCTGTGTGGTGCAGATGTGGTGCGCTGGCCACACGAGCCATGCGGGCTATGTGGGCCAGACTGGGCCACACTCTAGCAGGCCGGTCCAGGAAGTCCAATGGGCCGGGCTAGATTCCCAGTGGTCCATGGCCCGATAGGCCCATATAATTGGTTTGGGTCAAGTCTACTGGGCCAGTTTGTGGTGGCCATTGGGTCGAGTTGGCCTATGAGCCGGGTCAGACCCAAGTTTGTGGGCAGTTTTATTCAAACGGTCATAAATTGCAAATCGTGTGTCCATTTGATGAACCTTCTATAGTGTTAGGATCCTTGTGAATATATGGTCCTTTTGAGATATCCCAAATGGGTTTTTGTGGAAGTTTTCATATGACCTAATAGATTGATGAGTAGGTTCTCCTGGAACGAACATGATTTGAGCGCAATCCTGTGGATGGTTGTGACATAGAGACTGGGTGTCTAATGGAGACCATGTAACTCCCAAAGACTATGTATCTTATAGAGACTGTGTGTCTCTTTCATACTATGGGACTCCCAAAGACCGTGTGTCTTATAGAGACTGTGTGTCTCTTGGAGATGGTGTGACTCCCAAAGGCTGTGTGTCTTATTGAGATAGTGTGTCTCATAAGGACTATGTCTCAAGAAGACTATGTGTCTTAATGGAGATAGTATATCTAGATATTCTTGATATATGGGTTGTAGGGATATTTATTTAAGGATATGACTATACTATTCCT
This sequence comes from Viscum album, assembly GCA_963277665.1. Classification (NCBI taxonomy): domain Eukaryota; kingdom Viridiplantae; phylum Streptophyta; class Magnoliopsida; order Santalales; family Viscaceae; genus Viscum; species Viscum album. Next base: position 210,139,897 of record OY728166.1, read on the forward strand.
TCATTGTATTTCTTTGGTGGTATTTTCTTCATGGTATATTTTCTATGTAGTGTACTATATGGTAACTTCTTTATGGTATTTCTCATTTGTAGTATTTTGTGTGGTATCTTATTTGTAGTATTCTGTGTGGTATCTTCTTCATGGTATTTCTCCTTTGGGTAATTATATGTTGTATATTATTTGTTTTATTTCCTTTGGGATTTTAGGGTGTCCTACTAAGTAATGTTTTACTCACCCCTGCACAATATTTTCCCACATGTGTCGTGAATTGTGCAGACGATCGCCCATTTGACAGAGTCCTATGTGAAGCAGGACCATGGGTTATTAGAGAGGTTAGATAGACAAAGTGTGTTTTGGAAGTTCAGACAACATTCCCAGTACCTCTTTTTTCTTACAGGTTGGACTTGCGGTTATAGACTCTTTGTGGGCTTGTATTCTAGCCCTGTTTAATTTACTATATTTCCTATCGCACTCTGTTGTGGGATCTTAGTGGTTTGCATGCAATGTTTACTTAGTTTTTCTTTACATTTAAGTATTTTTGGTTTGGAGATTGGTGCATGCATATGGGTGCTTAGGGAAATGCCTCCCATTTTTTGGATATGCCTACTTGGTGCTAGTCACCAACCCCTGGCCTATTGGAGGTGGGCTTCAGGTAGTCACGGCATGGTCCATTATGGTACAGGTCAAGATATTCGTCTTCTCTTACACAAGGTTAGGTTAGAAAAGTGGAGTCTCTCCCATTTCCACCCAAAAAGGTGAAAAATTAAAAGGAATACCACACAATTATTTGAAAGGAGCCATATATATTGAGGCTTGATAACTATTATTGTCTATGAACTCCACAACCGGTATAATCTCCTCCCATAAGCCTCCAAAATATATTTCACAAGCTTTGATCATGTCTAGAAATGATTTTTTTTCATATTATCCATCCATTTGAAGATGACAATATGTGCTCATGGTCAACTATGTTTTGAGGGATTTCTGCAAGGACTTCCAAAACTGACATATGAAATTGTGGTCCTAGTCAGAAAAAATCAAAACTAGTAAGTTTTGCATCCTTTCTACTTATCATATTTAGATTTTTGAAAAGTCTTCCACCTTATTGAATTCATGAATTGGCATGACATGAGAATATTTCATGAGTTTATCCACAATCACCCATATGGAATCATGTTTTTGAACCATTCCTGGTAGATCTGTGATAAAATCCATTTTTATTTTCTTTCATTTCAACATAGTGATAGGTAAAGATTAAAATATACAAGTTAGATTTTAGTGCCCCGCCTGGACTTCCTGATAGGTGAGGCAACATGAGAAAAACTCTACCAATTTTATTTTCATGCCAACCCACTAAAACTTTTCTCTCATCACTTTATAAATGTTTTGAATACCAGGATGAAAAAATCATCTCAAATGATGGTAGTAATTTAGAAGTTATTCTTTATAAGATATAAGAACCACAATCCAATATATATAATGCATCACAGATCTCCCATCTAATATTAATCCTTTAATGGTTTCCCCACCATTATGTTTTGACCACATATCTCAACATTCGGGATTGGATATCTAAGTATGTCTAAATTTCTCAAAAAAAATTTAACAAAACAAATATGATGTAAAACACAATATTTCATCACTCAAAACTATCTAGATGCATGTCCGTTATGAACAAAATTAATTGAAATTGATCTGAAGCCTATTTATCCAAATGATTATATGACATTTTAATTAATTTATCACCTACCTAATTCCCTTTACTTGGTGTATAAATCAATTCAAATTCAAGAATCTAAAGATATTTCATCCATCATCATTACCTAATGTTAAAATCCCTTTGTGAGAAAATGTGTTTCAAGATCTTATGATCGGTAAACATCATGAATATTTCACAAAAAATATAGGGATGCCAAATATTTAAATAGTAGACTACATTAGATAATTTCAAATGATGTTTTGGGTAATTATTATCAAGTGACCATAAATTTTTTGAACTGTGATTTATCACATGATATCCCTAAATGAGAACACAACCCAAACCAGATCCTGATGCATCACAATTGACTACATATACTTGCCTAGAATCCAGAAACATAAGGATGGGTTTTAATGTAAGTAAAACCTTAAGCTCTAAAAAATATTTATGGTACTAATAGTTCCATTCTAAGGGAATTTATTTCCTTTTCATATCATTCATTTGTGTATAAAGTCATAAAAAATCATGAAAAATGTGTCGGTAGTATCCTGCTAAACTAAGGAAACTGTGTATCTCAAACACCTTCTTCAACAGTTTCCAAGAAACTACATCCTCTATATTTTTAGGATCTACAAAAACTCATATTTAAAATATAACATATAAAAGGAAATTTACCTCTTGTATCCAAAAATCACACTTTGAAATCATATCATAGATTCAATTCTCCTACAGGATAACAAACACTATAGTCATGTGTTTCTCGTGATTGGAAATAGTCTTAGAATACAACATAATATCAACAACAAACACCACCAGAAATAATTCTCGATACCTATGAAATATCTAATACCTAAATTCCATAAAGACTACTAATAATTCTTAATAAAAAAAGGAATATCCATTTATTCATAGTGACTATAATGGATCTTGAATTATATATTTGGAATATCCTCCTTACGAACTCTAAGTTAATGATACCTTCATCATAAATCTATAAAAGATAACCAATGGGATCCCATAAATTTACCAAATATGGAATCATTTCATTGAATGTGATACTAGTTCTTTATCATTTTCTGTTTGTAATTATAATAATCAATATAAAGCTGAGTAGTTTTATATGATTACTATACAAAAAGGACTGGTACATACCATGGAGACATACTAGGTTAAATGAAACCTTTTTTTCAAATATTCTAGACAAAATTTCAATTCCCTAAATTATGTTGGTTACATCCTATAATAGGGAATTAAAATAGGACTAATCCCTTATAGGGGATTAAACATAAATTTCACTTCCCTTTTAGGTGGTAACACTAATAAATTATTGGAAAAAACATCATGAAATTGGTAAAAAATGATAGGAAAATATATATTCTCAATTACATAAACATAGTCGAGTGTAAATGGTATGAAATGATATAAAATATTCTCAACCACCTATTCCAAAATGTTAAGTTCTTATTTTATTTCATCCCAATATCCTTTAAAGAGATATTAACTCCATCAGAAGTTGTGAGACTAACTTTATAGACATAATAATCAATTGGGGACTTAAAGTATGTCAACTAATCCATTCCCAAAATCAGGTAAAAATTTCCATATCAAGAACTGATAAATCCAAAAACAATTTAGCCCCATCAATAGTTATAGAAAATGATCTACAATTAAAGGATCGACACTCTCATTGGTCAAAATGTGTTTTATATTTCAAGATATAGAGCATCATATCAACTCGTAAAACCAAAATATAAAAAATATGATAAGAAATAAAAGAGTGGGATACACCCATATCAAAAAAATATTTCATAATATTATAATTTTAAAGGATATTACCACTCACCATTAAAGGACCATATTGATATTTTTTGATCAACTTATCATCACTAAAAAATTTATCACTCACTCATTCTCTATCACTTTTTCCTTGCTAAGATTTTTTAGCCTAAGGATTTTTGGAGTTCTTAGAATCACCTTGGATCATTCTATTCGGAGAATGATAGTTATTAAGATGAGATTGTTTATTCAAATCATAGGATATCTAGGAAACATCAGATTCATTCCTATCACTAGACTTTGGAGTTATATGATAATAACAATGGAGATGAACTATTTTATTAAAATTGTAAAAATATATAGGAACAATTATACAATTCCAATTCTTTTAAGAATTAGGACCACATTACAAAGAAACAAGCCTGATATTTGATCATGGAGAAAATTTAAGTAATCATGTGGTTTGGCTCTGTGATACCCCACCATCAGCGAAATTGGTATCCCTCTTCCACTTGTTCCTAACATTAGAGTTCCCTTTGGTTCTAATAGGTATAAAAATACTTCCCCCAACTAGATTCCAAAAGATATCGCTTTCTATCACTATCTCACTATTTACCATCCCTTTATAATCCATAGTACAAAGGAAAACACTCTTAGAGATAAATTTTCATCATCTCCTAGACTCAAAAACATGTTCCTTCAAGGATTCACTGGTAGTAACTTCTAGGGAAAAGAAATATGAGTACATAAAATTAGTTTCATTCTCTTTCATAGATTGATTATATTGATTTAGGATGAAGAAATTTATTTTTATTTTGATATTGAATGTTTTATTATATAATTTTTTGTTGAATAATTCCTCAATGTCCTCCCACATCATGCCTTGGTCAAATTTATCTTGGATAGCTAAATCCCACCACTGAAATATAATATCCTCTATTATATAATCTAAAAACATGAACTTTAGCATAACCTATGTATCAAGGAAATAAAAATTTAGATTCATTCAATTCAACCACAACTTTTTCTTTTTAGGTTCGTAATACCCTCAAAATATGGGTGGATTCTATTTATGGAACTGTACAAGGTTATCTACTTGTCAAGATTAATTATTCCAACTTCTTATATCCATGGATTAAAAAACCTAAACGATGCTCTGGACAAGTTTTTGGTTCACCTATAGTTCAGGTGAAACCGTATTTTATATGGCCTCCTCTTATGGATTCCTACAACATCTACCTGGTTCAATTTTCTATAACCAGAAAACAAACCCTTTAGTCATCACTCACTAAAAACCGAAGGATTAGAATATTTCTAATCATCAAAAGAAGAAATAATCATAACCAATTTCTAACAATCATCAAAATCAACAACCAATATAATATTTTTCAAAAATCATAAAACATTTTATAAACAATGCAATCATAGTGGGAAGTCTCATTACTAATGAATTATATATTGAACTCATTATCTAAACTCATGATGATGAGGTTACAACACACCTAGAAGTGTCTCAAAATACTTTTGTACCCAAACCACCCAAGTAACATGATGTTCGGTAAAAAAAAAGTTTAGCTAGATATTTTTAAGCTATACATATCATGTTCCAACATTCCTATCTTCTTGTTACCATCCCTAGATGACAGACATATAGGCCAAGTCTAATATCATTTAAAACAAACCTCCCTAACTCAATATATTGAGAAGATATAGAGTTACACTAACCATAAGTAATATCCCAAAGACACCAAAAGTAAGAAATAAATTCCAAGGGATTAAGAGAACATTGGGGGATGATTTTACATATATAAAGAAAATCACTACTAATAAAATTTATAAACAATTGAGTCTAACTATATGATACATTATAATAAAAATACAAATAAAAGTTAAAACCAAAGTACAACTATATCAGGTTGATAATGGAAACTAGATATAATAACTAGAAAATACCAAGAGACTATAAGGTCCAAAGAAATCAAAGTTACATCATCTTAAGAAACACTAAATAATATCCAAGCTCCAACACCACATTCCATGCTCACAATATCAAGAAGTATAAATAGATAAGTAAGATATATTTCCCTTTCATAATTCCTTGTAAATGAAATATGAAAAATAAAACAATGTGACAAAGAAGGGGGTGAGTATACACTCAGTATGAATTCTTGAAAGGATTACCAACACATTAAACTAGGAAAATAACCTTTTAGTTCATTTATATAAAACAATTGAAAAAAAGTAAATGGTTTATACAAATCTATAAAATAACTCCATGTGAGTAAAAAACATATGAAAGCATAAAATTATTCCTTAATATTTTTCATAATCATTGCCATGTCCACACACACAACCACACACACACACACACTCAATGCATACAACCATGGACCTACCTATACTTGCAATTAGTGATTCATCCTTTTACAAAGACATCTATTTTTGAACCATTTTGATGGGGGTACATCATTCCCTTATTTTTTCCCATATCGATGGGGGTACTTCATTCCCCCATTCCATCCCACCTTGAACACATGCTAACCCAATTTTGCTAAATTCCATACCAAATAATTTCACATAAAACCATTATCACTTTTAAAATATTTCATCAAATATTTATCCTGCACTAAAATAATACAATAATTTTAAATCCATCATTTTAAAATTATAATAAAAGTGGTTTTTCAAAATAGTAAAATTTTATATATTTATAAAAACAAAAACCAAAATGTTTTCCTAAAATAAATAAAACACTACCCCCATTTAAATTTCAATAAAATAATTTGAATAAAACTAATCCTTCAAGTTCTAGGTCATGTGAATATGAGATAGAATCCAGTTACCTCTCAATGGATGATGGAAATGAAGAACACCACTAATAACTTATAGATCTGGCCTCAAAATCATTTCAGTTCAATGGATATAATAATATGTCATCAATATCCAAAATAAGAAACATATATGTAAACATTGATAGATAGATCTAATGATTCTGGTGAGAGAAAATGAGAGGATCTAAAGAGAAAGAGAATAAATGAGGATATACCATTGATTCCAAATCTCCAACACTCATATATTTTCCAAAATATTCCTCTATGTCAAAGAAAATTTCCAAACAATATTAGGGAGGCAGTGTATTTTGATTCCCTATAAGAATATAGGTAAAATTAGTGTTATGGGCCTTAATCTGGGTAAAACACTAATTCTCATATCATTAATTTCATGTCTCATGGTTAGGTCACATTGTTTAACAAATTGTGTGACAAAAATATGCATGATACTACCTCCAAAACAGAGAGCCACATAGTTGTTTTAAATAATTCGGTAAATCGTGCACTAACCATGCATTTCTACTGTATCAAGTCCATACCCTCACATGGTTATCTCAAATAGTTTTTCAACTTTGTGCCAACCATGTTTTCCCATTGTTTCCACTTACATGGTTTTATCTGAGCACCCACATAGTTTTTTCAAATAATGCACCAATCATGTACCTTCCCAGTTTCCCCCACATTTGAATGGGGTGGAACAGGTGTATGGGGGTTAGGGATGAGGTCACAGGGTCAATCCCTAAACCTGGGTGTGTGCAGTGTAACCCACATTTTGTGTACTTTCCTAGTGACTCCAAGAATTGTATGGTTTCCTAGATATTGTTAAAGGTTTATAATAACCATTCTCAAATCATGAACCAATAGAAATACTTCCAAAAAACTCAAAAACCCTCCAGAAACTCCCAAAACAAACCCAAGCATTATATTATCTCATAATAATTAATAATAGGGTAAAATAGATAATACTGGGGGGTTTATAGGTGGAGATAATGAAGGACATATTTTTCTCCAAAGGAATAAATATAAATTAATATTTTATTTATCCCTAAAGTATATGCATGTATTTTTACATATTTTCCTTGAAAATAATAAGTGACATTAATGCAAGGTAATGTTCCTCACTACTCATGATTTCAAGGGTATAAAATATTACTTATTCTAAAATTTAGAACCAAAATTAATTGGTTATGATAATGATGGATATTTTCTTATTCCACATAAATCTATATATCAACCTGGATATTTATTCACATTTTTTAGAACAATAATTTCATATAATTCTATAAAATAACTATTTTTGTGACTTCCTCAAATCATGGTGATTACATTTTTTTCTTGAGTTAAGTCAATAATGTGTTTGTATGAGATTATTTATTCATAATATCCAAAATAATTGTGGATTTGATATGAATAGAAATAATCCCTTAATTTTATATGAAGATAATGTTTCATGTATAACAGAGTTGTAGAGTGGATATATCAATGATGATTAGACAAAATATATCTCACCAAATTCATTTTCAATAATTAACTTCAAAATAACGGTGAGATTGATATACAAAAAATAATGTCTTGGAATAGTCTTTTTGATTTTTTCACAAATTCATTAACAACTTTATGTTTTGAGAAATTAATTCATAAAACTATATTTCAAAGAATAAAATGTATACAATGATTTTATGAGGGGGATTGGGGACCATTTAAATATTTTTTCCATTTATTAGGTTATTTCCCATTGGGTTTTATTGATAATGTTATTAATGAGGTAGTATGACATATAATTCAATTACTCTTGATTTACTTATTTTTTCCCTTTATTTTTTTAAGTGGAGATTATATGTGATTCTATGAAATTATGATATCTAAGGGGGAATGGTATAAAATATTTATTATGTGGATTATATAATTCCTAAATCATTATTACTCCTCATTACTAACTTGAACACTTCATATGGAAAAAGATTTATTTTTCTAATTATTCATATTCTAACCATTGGATTTGGAATGAAAGATAGAGATTGATCGAGAACATTGATTACAACCTTAATATAACCTATATATATTTCACCATGTTAATGGAAATGAGAACTTTTGGCCTATATAATTTCTATTTCTATCTTGTATATTTCATTAATATTTTCATTTTTCATCATCCTTATTAACATTGAAATCCATGTTTTGTCAATGATTTTATTCTCCCATGATCGATCAAAAATTTCTATTTTTCAAAATTATTTATTATTCCAATCAATATTCGATCTATTTCACAACACGTTCATGGTTTTTTTAATTTAATACTCAATTGTAATATATTTTTTATTTTTTATGTTTCGGGCCTAACCCAACCTAGAACTGACAAATTAATTTTTTTTCACAAAATACTTTTTATTTCTTTAGAACCATGTAACAAATTAGATCTATCATGTAAAAATTTAATTAAAAGTTATTAAATCTCAAAAAAGATTCTAATGATTTAAAAAAACACTTTAGTAAAATATAATGTTGTTATATTCTCCCAACCATCAAATCATTTTATATACATGTTTTTATTAAAATGACAAATAAAGAGAATGAAAACTCTGAAATGAGATCTATTAAAATAATGAGTCAGGAATTCCAATCAATATAAAAAAATGATCATTAGAAGGGGTTATTTTTTAACTTAGTGGGTTGTAACCGTATATCATTAAATTATCAATGATTATAGAAAAATGACACTAATTGGTTTTTTTACTTTTGTTTGCGATGGTAATTTTAGGGTTGGTTAAAACCCCCTATATTTATGTAAAATAATATTTTTTAAAATTACCACCATATATGTTTCTAGAAAAAATAAGTTTAAATAATATTAAAGGCAGTTCCAAAATCCCTACTAATATTTTTTTAAAAATATTTATAGAAAATTTTAGTTTTATTCAGTAGACCATTTAAAGTTTTATTTTTTTAAAAACATCTAGCACTAGATGAATCACTCAATTACCATCAAGCACCAAACAAATTCAACTACCCAGGCCCCTCCCAATAGCTAATCAAATTATTAAAAGTGGTGACTATTATCTAAAATGAAGCATAATACAAAAATAAAAAAATAAAAAATACAATAATATATATATAATTAGGGAATACCAAATAAAAAAATAAATAACTACATACATTATTCTATATTGATCTGGATTATCCACAAAAGTTTGATAACAATCAATGAAAAATATATGAAAAACTCCTTCCTCCTAGAGTTTCCATGGGTTTCACAAATATTTTCATGAACTGACCCACTGAGACGCTCTTGGATAGTGGAATATCAAGCCATAACTACCCCATTCCCAACTCTATCGGTTAGGGGATAGTGATAGGCACCGAGAAGGAAAAACTAAAATGGGTGTCCTTTTCCAAAAGTACCAATACACAAACACCCAACCATATCCATGTAGAAGTGAAGAGGAATAATAATAATAAAATACATTAACTTATAGAGTAATAACCATGCATGTAAAACCTCTCGGGAATAAAAAAGAGTGTGAAAGTGAAATCTGAAAAGTAAAGGTAAAGATAAATATCCACATAGAAAAGATGTCCCAACCTAACAACAACTGGAACAATTAATGCTTGAGAGATAAAAACTCAATATCTCCAATCCCACACCACCGTATGTGGTTAAATGCACCCAAGTATCCCTAAGGACAGCCAATTCCACCAATGTGCTTTCTATGAACTACATAAGACACAAAATGTGAGGGAAAATACCATACATGGGTGAGTGTATACATACCTAGTAGGATTCCCTACAAACCTAAGAGGGGGGAATAGAAGGCGCAATTTAAGTAGTCAGGTCATCCTAAAGAAAGTGGAAAAAAATCAAAAACATATATTTGTGTTTGTATATATATATACTCATATAACAATCCCAAATGAGTGAGAAATGGGATCTCCATATCACACCCCAACCCAGGACAACGAGTCTTCCTGCAGCACCAATGGTCCATCATCGATGCCCAACATCTCGAATGTTTGTATGAATAAGTAATAAGGAGGACCCACACCTCACCACTATGCTAGATCCTGAGGGAATATAATATTCAAAAGAGAGGACCCATTCCCAAGTATGATAGAGAAGTACCATGTCTATATATGTGCACATAATATTGAGGACCCAAACACTAGTGGGATAGAAGAGTACCATATCTGTGGAAAGAGAACTCACACCCTGGTGTGAAAAGGGATTGGAACCTCTATATCTGTACAATGAGTATATAGGACCCGCTCCCTTGTGCGATTGGGGAGTGTAGTCTTTGTGGATAGTGTACTTGCACCCTAGTGTGGTAGGGGAGTTCCACCTCTATTTCTATGCAATGAGTAGAGAGGACTCATGCCCAGGTGTGATAGTGGAGTACCATATCCTTTTATAGAGTACCCACACCCTGGTGTGATATGGGAGTACCACCTCTATATCTATAAAATGAATATGTATGACATGTTCCATGGTGAGATAAAGGAGTTCCATCTCCATGGATAGATTACTCGCACTCTAGTGTGGTAGGGGAGTTCCACCTTTGTATATATATAACAAGTATATAGGACCTTCTCCCTAGTTAAATAGGGGAGTACTACCTCTATATCTATAGAAATAGTATGGAGGACCCGCGCCCTAGTGCGAAAGGGGGGTATCATCCTTGTGGATAGAGAACCTGCACCTTGGAGATAAATGGGAGTACTGGCTCTATCTATATAATGAGTATTAAGGACTTATTCCCTTGTGCAACAAGGAATACCATCTCTATGGATATAGGGCTCACTCCCTGGTTAAATAGGTGAGTTTTGCCTATGTATCTTTATAATGAATATGGAATACCCACACCGTAGTGTGACAGGGGATTACTGTCTCCATGGATAGAGGACCCACACCTTGGTATGAAAGGGAAGTATCACCTCTATATCTAAAATTTCGAATGCTCATGCCCGATCACTTTCATTAGATATTATCAACTAAATAAGTTTTAGGCTCATAACATCTTGTATCATATCTCAAAATTCATTACTAAGTCTACCATATCATTATATGTGAAAAACACTCAGTATAGACTACTCATGGGCCAAAATCCATGTAAAAATGAAGGATATATGAGTGGTAGAAATTCCATAAATAAGTACATGGTGTGTAAGGTGGTACACATGGCATGTGACATCACCTGGACTATTGGTTGCAGTCTCTCTAGTACATTTGTTTCTAACCATTTAATACTAAATGGTGTGTCAGGGACTACACTGCATGTCTCGACCTCCTAGGGCCGATTAGTGTGCATCTTGCTATGCCAATATCTGTAAAGTTGTGCTTGTGTACTCTCCGATCACACAGTGTGTCCTACAACATGAGGTCCTAGGTGTGTGTAGTTTGCACACAAATTCACTTCTTAGGAAGGGTCGCACAACGTGTGGCCTAGACACATGGCTTGTGATCCTTATCTTCCCTAAAACCCTAGTCATTATAGATGCATGGGCCTACATAGTGTGTGTTCTCTAGACTATACATTGTGTAGTTTTTTTAGAAACAGTAGTTTCTTCACATGATCACCAGATATGGATCTCCCACCAATGAATCCACCATTTTACCATGCATAAATGGTTTTAGAAACATTCAAACATAAATTCTAACCCTATGTTGTCTTTAAATTGAAATAAGATTCTTTGATCGAAGCCGCCACATGCCTCATGTGCCTGCTTTCATTGTAACTCATTTCTGGATCCCAGGTCTATGAGAGTTATAACTTGCATCCAATAATCTATCTTGATCCACAAAAAACATTACAATATGTTCATCACATGTGAATCTACTATGAATCTACGAGTTCGATCATGCTCGAAGATGCTTAACAAAGCCAAACTGCAACCTCATAGGCCAATGGAAAAGAATGAAAAGAATTATGGGGGGAAAATCACCATAAAAAAGTTAATTAAAATAATTGTACAAGAATTACCAAAAAACGATTACAAAGAGAAGAAACTATGTTGAGATAATAGAATAAGAAAATATAAAATGAATATATAATTTATTTTGATACAATGGCTCATATAAAAGATTAAATTAATCATAGATCAAATAATAGTAGATAAGAACATGATTAATATTTAAATAAAGGCAGGAAACCCCAATTTATGAGATTTACCACAAGATTGTATCAATCGTTGGTGAGGAATTAATTTTCCAATGATGAGGATAATATGTTGCATCTACTGCCTATAGATTCACCTCAATATGATCCCTAATCTTCATATGATCTTGATCTCCCAATGAAGGTCATTAGAGAACCTATCAAAAACCTCCCAGGGTTATGAGACTAACTGTAGAAAAATATAATCACGACATGTTTATAGAAGATTAGATTTAGTTCATTAGAATTAAAATAAATAAATTAATCATTTATTTTAATTTAAATTCACCTGCTAATGGCTGCCTCATCTAAAATTCCAATGCCAACCAAATTTAGGTCATTATTAGGGTAAACACCATGCTCTGAATTCAACCATGTTCTCAGATTTATTATTTGAGACTCTATTCTAAAAATGTTCCATTATTTTTAAAAAAATCAGGCGTGTGATATAAAATATGTTTAATATTTTTATAAAATTAATTCTAGGATGAACGGGCCTTGTAATTGAGAACTATTTTAGTAGTTTCCTCTGAAAGTATTACTTAATATATTTTAAAGTCTAACATAAAAAACTAGAGTCTCTACATTATCCCCTCCTTCAAATATTTTCATCCCTACAAAACATAAATGAGGCAAAAAGGTGGGGATACTAAGCCTGCATCTTGCTCTCCCACTCCAAGGAGATATCCAACATGCTCCCATGTTGAAACAACACATGAACCAAGGTAATGTTCCATACACATAAGATTATCTCTTTTCAATCCTCGATAGCCATTGGGTAGTCAACAATGGTGGCTCCATCCTTGATGTTTAGGTCACCATAGTCAATAACATGTGTAGTATCATGCATGTATCTCCTCAACTATGATACATATAGGATTTCATGCACCCGATCAAGCTATTGGGGTAAGGATAGGTGGTAAGAAACCTCACCGACACTCTGTAGGATCTTGAATGGACCGATTAACCTCAGGCATAGCTTTCCTCCCCAGTCGAATCATTGTAATAATTAACATGGGGAGAATATTAGGAAAAAATTCTCTCCCTAATCAAACTCCAATTACATATGATGTCGATTAACATAATATTTATACCTACTCTAGGTAGTCCTCATCAACACATGGATTACCTGGACCTTCTTCGTCATCGTCTGCACCATCTATGTCCCAACAAGAAATGCCTCACCGATCTTAGTCCAGCATAAGTGTGACATGTATAGTCTCCCATATAGGGCTTATAAAGGTTTCATTATGATAGTAGAGTGATGATTATTATTATAAGAATACTCTACCAAAGGTAAGTGATCCAACCGAAGTATAACATCCAAGATCTCAACATATCATCCAACACCTGAGTAGTGTGATCCATCTACCAAAACTTATAGGGGTGAAAATTAGTAATCATCCCCACTTGTGTCTAGAATTACTCCTAAAATACTCTACACAACCATGAAGTCAACCACACATCATGGTCAGATACAATCATTGAGGTAACCCTATAAAGATGCATAATCTCATTCATATACAACTTCCCCAAACTCTTTATTGAACTATGATTCCTAATAAAAATGAATTGTTCCAACTTAGTAAGTTGGTAAAATATAACCCAGATGAAATTGGGACCTCTCACTATCTATGTATTCCTTGTCACAAATTCCATGGATATGTCATCCCATTTCCATTCTTAGATCCCAAGATACTGTAACAAACCCACTGAAACCTGGTGTTGGGCCTTTACTTGCTAACATGTGAGACAATGAGAGACGAACTCGATGGTTCTCCTTCTTATTCCAGCCCACAAAAACTACCATTGAATGTATATGTACATCTTCCTAAAACCATGATTTATAGAAAATGAGAAGTGTTAAACTACCTCATCACCTCCTCCAAAATGTGACTGGAACCATCATTTTTCCTAGAAAAGGATGATATGATTTCCTCCTTCAGAAAATAAATCTGGTGAATATCCTTAAGATATATTATCCTGTATGACGACACAATCATTTTCTACTAACTGATCCACCCTCACACACTTATGAATTTGTGGAGTCAACACCATCAATATAATAAAATCTATACCCTACTCCTCTACCCGGGTTAGCTATAATGAATCTGGATTCTCAGACGCCTCCTCCTCGAAGCAATACTGAGACTTTCTACTAAGGGAATCTTCCACCACATTACCCTTCCCAATAGTATAGACTATCTCAAATTCATATTCCTATAGGAACTAAAACTAGTGCCTATACCTTAGGTTCATATCTCTATTCATTAATACAAACCTAAGACTCTAAGGGTCTATGTAAATAATAAATCACTCTCCCAGAAGATAGTGCCTCTACATACTCAGAGAAAAGAGCACTGATAACAACACCATGTAGAGATTCAAATTGTTCTACTCATGGGTTATCAACTATCTCGAACCATACATGATCACTACCTATCTCTGCATCAACACACAACCGAGACCAACTCCAGAGGAATCACAATACATTATATAATCTACGCCCTCCTTCGACTGTCTCAAAAATAGGAGAACTAGTTATCCTCAACCTCACCTCCTCCATATATATCTTACACTAGTTAGTGTAGGTAAAATAAATCCCTTTCTGCATCAATGTGTTCATAGGATCTAAGATCTTTGATAATTCCACCATGAAACACCTTTAGTACATCACCAATCCAATAAAATTATACACCTCTGACCCTCTCTTGAGTGGATCTTAAGAAAACTCTACATCAATCTTCACTAGGTCCAAAACTAATACATGATCAAAACTAACATGCCCTATAAAGTAAACCTCATTGTTCTAGAATCAGAACTTCCAGATCACACCAAAAATATTTTTCTCCCGAAGTAATGTCTAGGACCATCCTAAAGTTCTTTACATGATCATCTTATGATGTAAAGTAGATGAGTATGTAATCAATGAAGAAAAACACTACTCGGTCCAAGTATGGCTAGAAGATTTGACTCATAAAATTTATAATTACAATGTGTGAATTCTTAAAATAGAAATAAATCACCTGAAACTCATAGTGTCTATAGAGACATTGGAATTATTGCTTCAGAATATCACTCTAACAAACCCTCAACTAGTGGTAGTTAGACCTGAGATCAATCTTCAAGAACCATCTAGTTCCTTGAAACTATTGAAATAGGTTTTTAATACTCTGAAATTGGTACTTGTTCTTTATCACATCCTGTTTCAGGTAGTGATAATCAACACAATGTTTCAATATCATATTCACCTTTTTCATGAAAAAAATCGGTGCTGCTCAGGGGGACACACTGGCTATGACAAAGCCCTTCTTCCGAAGGTCCTCCAACTACACTCTCATCTCATGGAGCTTTTTAGGTTAAATCCAATATTCCAAAAAAGATATTAGAGTGTTCCCAGGGTGAAATTTGATGAAAAAATCCATCTCCTTTCTTAGAGGTAGTCTTAAAAAATCCTTGAGGAAGACTTCCATATAATCTTCCATGACTAAAGGAACCCATATTCCCAAAGAGACATTTACACCAAGGGATAAAATCACCAACTGATGGGTGATGGGTTGTAGCATCCTGATCGAAAAAACCCACTTTCTACACTTTGAGATCTCACTCACCAACAAAATAGAATCTTGTCCCATAAGTCCAAAGTAATCAAACTTGTCTATAGTGACATTCAATATGTTTTCTACTATGAAAAAAAAATCCATACCCAAGATGATTTTATATGGTTTTATCATGATGACAAAGTGGTCCCACGAGAAACTCTCTCCACCAAGTGATGGATCATATTGATAACAAGTAAGAGATAATGAAGAAGTATTCTCCATAAGAACATAAAGATGAATCTTCTAGGATAATGTCTCAACTGGGAGATCAAGATCTTACACAAACAGTAAGGATATTAAGGAATGATGCAGACATTTGAATATTAGTACTGGTGAAAGATTATAATAAACATAGATCATACCTCTAATAATATTTTGAGCTGTATGGTCATAAGCCATTATAGCTTGTAGTTTCCCATGGCCCTAACCACTATATCACTGAGCCCAACCTAGTCCTCCAAGTGGTGGTGGTGGAAGTAGCTCATAACATTGTACATCACTAGTATCTCCTCCTCCAAGAGCCCCAACAACTCCTCCTCCAGCTTCACCTCCCTAGGGGACACCATATCCTTGCTTAGGAGATCCATGATCCTGGTGTTTCCTATTCCTTGGTGGACCATCTACTACCTTCCTACTCACCTCAAAATGATGAGTTGAACAATAACGTGACCAGTGACCTCCCCCATCACCTTCATAAGATCACCCCAATCTGGGTTTCCCTGGTCCTTTTTGTTATCGCTAAGACACATGTCCACATGCCTAAGTCTGAGTATGGGTATTCCTCTTGTTCCACAACAATTTTTACATGGTATATACTATAGAGGACTCAACCATGAGATTCATACTGATGGATTTAGCTGTCTGGCATCCTTTAAATTAGAATCTCTCCAGCACAATCACTTAATCTAGCACTCCAACATATGTGGGAATGCACATGGGTACCACACTAGTAAAAATGTATCTACAGAGACCCTTCTCAAACTCTTGTGCCAAAAATTGACCATCTTGAATCGTGTTGAAGGAGTACTTCATAAAGTTAGTAAACCTTATATATTAGTTAGAAATAGTCATCCCTCCATACCAAAACTCCAAAATCTTTTGAATCTGAACTAAGCATGAGTGCGATTAGTAGTACTCTTCACAAAATAGATGTTAGGAGTCAAACCATGAGAGTGTTGACTCATCATGCATTTAAATGACTAGACTCTACCAGTTCCCAGTTTCTTTGGGGAAAAGACTAGTTGTAAGTGAATTCATCTAATCATACGACATCTGCACAAGTATAAAAAAGTGTATCAAAGATTCAATCCCATCCTCTATTACCTAGGGATTTGGCTCACCATAGAACCTCAATGGACTCTGGAACCAAAACTTTTAGAGTCCGTTAATTCTATGTGCATATTCATACTTCTCTACTAGTAATATCTATTTACCTATATGTGGAGGTTCTACAACCTACCTACCTGGAGAAAATATATTACGAGATGGACCCTAAACTAAGGCCACAACACTCATCAGATCATCATTATTATCCTTAATTACTAACCTCACTAGATGAATTCATGGAGTAATCCTTAAAATTAATCACTATTTACCATGTTCAGATGATAATATATATATCTGACTCAATAAATACAATCAGTGACTCAATATTGTATGATGCATGTACCAATGTTCTCTCTAACCAATGTCTCAATATTCCAAGCTAAAAAGAAGTTAATCAGAGTCCTAGTGGATGGATATGTCATCCACCACACCAAACATAGGTTCTCTAGACCAAAATCCACGCTTAAGACACTTTTAAATAGTTTCACCAAGTTCCCTACCAAACCCCATAAGGTGAAAAAACTCCAAAAATAATCTCAATGTCAAAACACCTTTGATACAAAATTGTCCTTCCCTGGCCCACTAGGGAACTCTTGTTCTACGGATGACCCATCCACAACTACCCCAATCCCACCTCCATAGGAAAGATGCTATAAAAAATATCCGATAAGGAACAAAAAATGGGAGGCCTTTACATAAAGTACCTGTATGCATGAACTCAACCATCTTCCTACATAAGTGCATAAGAATACTAATAAAATACATTAATATATAGAGTAAAAACCATCTGTGTAATAAACTCTATGTAATACAAATGATTTTTATGGTGAAATATAAAATGTAAAGGAAAAAATACATGCCCACCGAGAAAAAATTTCCCAACTTGACAAAAACTAGAATAAAGAAATTCTGAGAGTGCCCAACTCCATATCTCTAATAACCAACCACCATACATGGTCAAAATCACCCAAGTATCCCTAAGTTCCACCAATTACAGCAAAAAATTTTCTACCATATGCATAATACATGAAACATTCATAAATATCCCATGAATTGGTGAGTATATACATAACCAGTTGGACATCACAAAAACTAGAGAGGGAGAAATTGAAGACATGATAGAAGTTTTCTTCTCGTCCCAAAGTAAGAGGGAAATAAAACTGAATGAATTAGATGTATATAAATATAATAATATAATAAACTCATATGAGAGTGAAAGGGTATCTCCATATCACATCCTATCCTAGGATGATGAGTCTACCTGCAACTCCATCGATTCCCAACATCTCACGTGTCTATCTGAAGAAGTCGTAAGGGGGGACCACACCTTGCCACTACTCCACAACCCAAGGGAGTGTAATCTCCAAAATTTATAGGATCAAAAACCTTTTATGATAGGGTAGTACCATCTCTATATCTATTCCCATGATATGGAGGACCTACACCCTAGTGTCATATAGGAGTACCATCTCTATGGACAGAGGACCCACACCCTTGTGCGATAGAGTAGTTCTGCCTCTCTGTCTATTCAAATAGTATGGAGTACCCATGAGTTGGTGGGACAGAGGAGTACTATATCTATGTATAGAGGAATCATTCTTAGGTGTTATAGGGGAGTTTAACCTTTTTATTTTTACAATGAGTATGGATGACCCATTCCCTAGTACAGAAGGGGAGTACCGTCTCTGTGGATAGAGGACCCATTCCCAGGTACGATAGGGGATTACCACCTCTATATCTATAAAATGAATATGGAGTACCTACACCTTGGTGTTACATGGGAGTACCATCTCCATGGATAGAGGACCCATGCCCAGCAGTGACACAAGTGTACCACCTCTTTATCTATACAACGAGTATGGAGGACATGCCCCATGGTGTGATAGGGGAGTACCACCTCTATATTTTTACAATGATTAAAGAGGACCCACACCCTGGTGTGATAGAGGATTACCATATCTGTTGATATAGAACTCATTCTATAGTACAATAGGGGAGTACTGACTCTGTATCTATATGATGAGTATGTAGGGCCCATGCCCTGGTGTGATAGGGGAGTACCATCTCCATGGATAAAGGACCCACACCCAGAAGAGATAGGGGAGTGTCACCTCTTTATCTATACAATGATTATGGAGGACTCATTCCCTGGTGTGACAGGGGATTACCATCTCTGTGGATATAGGACCCAAGCCCTGGTGTAATATGGGTGTACCGCCTATGTATCTAAAATCTCTAAGGATACTACCCAATCACTTTCATCATCGAGTGTCACCTAAACAAGAATCACACAATAAAAATCTCACATTCTTTCTCAAAATAAACTAAAATTTCTACCATCACATTTTATGTGGAAAATCACTCAATATTGGCTACTCCTGGGCTAAAATATGACTCAAATTGAAGGACATATAAGATTTAGGAGTTTCAGAAGGAAAACAATGATGAAGTGTAAGGGGGTGTACATGACATGTGAGATCATGGAATAAGAAAAGATAAATCAAATAAATAATTTATTTTTATACATGGGCTCATACAAAGGATTAAATTAATTATAGATCAAATAATAGTATATAAACATGCTCAATATTTTAATCAAGGGAGGAAAGCCCAATTTATGATCCATACATCAATATTGGACCAATCATTGGTGAATAATGAATTTTCTAGTGATGAGGATGATCTGTTGTGTTCACGACATGTCGATTCACCTCGATATGATCATTGCTCATCATTTGATCAAAATACGTGAATGACAGTTGTTAGAGATCCTCTCAAAAATCTCCCAGGGTTATGAAAATAACCCTAGAGAAATTTTTTAATTAAATATTTATATAGGATTAGATTTAGTTAATTTAAATTAAAATAAATAAATAAAAAGTTTATTTTAATTTAACTTCACCCACTAATGACTGACACATCCAAACATCCAACACCAACCAACTTTAGGTCTTACTTAGGCTAAATTCTACGATATGGATTCAATTTTGATCTTAGATGTCTGATTTGAGACTCTATTTAGGATATATTATAATATTTAAGAAAAAATATTTGTGTGTGATAGAAAATATATTTAATATTTTTAGAAATTTAATTCTAGTCTCACTAAACCTCAGAATCGCGCACTATCTCAGTGGATGGATCCAAAAATATTCCTTAATATATTTCAAAGTATTATAAGGAAAAAATAGAGTCTCGAGATTATTTCCTCCTTCAAAAAATTTCTTCCATAAAAAAAATCTAGGAAAAAGGTGGGAATAATGAGCCCGCATCTGGCTCACCTTCTCCCAGGATCTCTCCTGCATTCTATAATGCCTCCAAAACACATGAAACAAGGGAATGGTCCATCCAAAAAAGATTATATCCTACCAATCCTTGATCACCGATAGGTAATCTCCAAAGTTGGATCCATCCATGATGTCTAGCTCACCCTAATAAATAATTTTCATATGATCATGCATGTATCACCTCAGTTGCGACGCTTGGAAGATGTCTCACACCCAATCCAACTGTGGGGGTAAAGCTAGGTGCTAAGAAACCTCACCAACCCTCTACAGGATCTCGAATGGAATAATGAACCTCATGAATAGATTTTCTCCCTAGATGAATCTTCACAATCATCATTGTGGAGAGACTCTCAGGAAAACATGGTCTCCTTGATCAAACTACAATGGCCCATGAAATCAATCATCATAAAATTTTATATCTTTGTAGGGTGGTCTTCATCAGCTCATGTATCACATAGAAATTCTCCATCATCACCTACACCATATCTGTCCCAAAAAAAGATGACTCACTGATACCAGTCCAGTATAGGGATAACCTGCATGGTCTCCCATACAGAGCCTCAAAAGGTTCCATGTTGTTAATAGATTGATAGATATTATTATAAAAAACTCTATTAAAGTTAATTTATCCTCCTAGATCTGAAAAAAGTCTAACACACAAGCTCTCAACATATCCTCTAACACCTAAATAGTGTGCTCGGTCTGCCCATTCGTATGGGGGTGAAAAGTTGTACTCATCCTCAAATGGGTCTCTAATTCATTTTTCATACCTCTCTAAAACCATGAAATAAACCACACATCATGATCAAATATAATCATTGAGGGTACCCCATGACGGTGTATGATCTCCCACACATACAACTACCCACAAGTCTCTACCATAATTTTCTACCTGGTAGAATGGAAGTGTGCCGAATTGGTAAGTCAATCAAATATCACCCAGATGGAATCATGTCTCTCACTACCAGTATAATTCCTATCATAAATTACATGGATAAGTCACCTCATTTTCACTCTGGTATCTCAAGAGGTTGAAACAAACCTATAAAAACTTGGTGCTCAACCTTCACTTTCTTACATGTAATACATTGAGAGATGAACTCAGTGATGCTCCACAACATTCCATCCCACAAAAAATATCACTGAAGGTCTCTTTGAATCTTCCCTAAACTGATATGTACATATAATGGGGAAGTTCTAAAATCACCCATTACTTCCTCTTACAATGTGACTAGAACCACCATCCTTCCCTAGAAAAATATGAAGTGATTACCTTCTTTATATAATACATATGGTGAATCATCTATGAATATCTGGTTATGTAGGACATCATAGTAGATGTATCATAACTGATCCTCCCTCAAACACTAGAGAAATAGTGGATTCAACAGCATTGATTGAAAAAAAATTAGCACCCTCCTCCTCTACTAGGGTCAACTGCAACAAACCTAATTGCCCAGATGCCTCCTATACAAGGAAAGACCAGGACTTCCTATTAAGGGACTATACCACCACATTTCCCTTCCCAATAGTATATACTATCTATAATTAATAGTCCTATAGGAACTATAACTAGTGCCTCTGACTCAAGTTTATATCACTATGTGCGAAGAAATACATAAGACTCTGATGGTCTAACTAAATAATAAATCACTCTCCCAGAAGATATTTCTCCTACATTTTTATATTAAAGACCACTTATTCAAAATCCAAGTCACGTTTCATGTATTTATAATCATAGGGTTTCAACTTCCTCGACCCATATGCGATCACCACTTATTTTTCATCAAAAACATATCTATTCCAAGATCCATATGTGTCACAATACACTATATACTCCATGCCCTTCTCTAGTAGTATCAAAATAAGAGCACTAGTTTATCTTATCCTCAGCTCCCAAAGGTTCTTTGACACTGCTTAGTCTAGTTAAACAGTTAATATTTTTCATTAGGTTGGTAAAATTGGCTACAATCCTAGTGAATTCTACCACGAACCTTTGATAGTACCCCACCAAGCTAAGAAAACATTTCACCTCTAACATGCTCTTGGGTGGATCCCAAGAAAGCAATGCATAAAGATTCAATAGTTCCACAAATAATACATGATTATAAATGAAATTACATAAAAATTGAACCTCATAGATCTAGAATAGTAACTTAGATATCTTACCATAAAGCTGGTGGTCCCAAAGAAAGTCTAGAACCATCATCAACTTCTATGCTTTCTCCTCCATTGGTGCAATGTAGGTGAGTATATCATCAATAAATAGAACAAAAAAGTGTCCATTTATATATGGATTATATAATTAATAATATAAATAAACTCATAGGAGTAATTCTTTACACCGAAACACATCATTAGGAACTAGTAGTGTCTTTTGCGACATCGGGATTCCAGCTTCAGAATATCACCCTCGTAACCCCTCAACTGGTGGTAGCTAGACCTAATATCAATCTTTGAGAACCATATTTTGCTTCATAACTAATAAAAGAGATATTAAATCCTTAGTAAGAAGTAATTTTTATTTATCCTGTCAAGTTTCAAGCGATGATAATCAACACTAATCCATAAGCTCCCATATTTTTTCAGGAATAAAACTGGCGTTGCCCTAGGGGACACATTAAGTTTGATAAAACCCTTATCTCAAAGTTCCTCCAACTACACCCTCATCTCCCATAGCTCGATTGGGGAAATTCAATATGTCATAGGATGTATCAAAGCTATCTCAGGGTGAAAGTATATACAAAACATTGTCTAACACCTTAGAGGTAATCCCAAAATTTCCTCAGAGAAGATTCCTATATAATCCCCCATGGATGAAATTCAAAGGACTAAAATTACCAAATAATGGGTGATGGTTTGTATCTTACTTATCAAAATACCCACTTTCTTGTCCATGATATCACTGTCATACATAGAGGAGAATATTGTCTCATTAGTCTGATGGAATATGACTCATCTAAAATGATGATTGATATGGACTTGGAACATGGAAAACCATTCCATACACAACATTATATCATATTATATTGTTAGGATGACCAGGAGGTCTCATAAGAAACTCTCTCCACCAACTGATAGGTTGTAAAATTGGTAAATAAGTGATAATTAAGAATCATTTCCTATAGAAACCTCGAGATGAATATTCTAGGATAAAGTCTCAACTATGAGATCTAGTTATCCCACCAGAAGTAAGGATTTGAAGGAATGACTCACACCTATGTAGAATAGTATTGAAGAAAGAGTAGTATAAACATATATCATACCTATAATCTTCTTATGAGATGTATGGTCATAACACACCATAAACTATAGCTACCCAAAACCAAAACCACCATCTTCTGGAGTCTATTATGGGGGTCTTGGTGGTGTTGGTGGTAGAATTAGCTCATAACATCATCTACCACCATCCACTCCTCCTCTGGGATCCCCACTTACCAATATTCTAGATCCTCCTTACTATGGACCACTCTAGCCTCTCTTGGGAGATCCATGATCACACCATTGTATCTACCTTGGTGGTCCATCCACTATATACCTTCCATCCTCTGCATGTTCGGCTAGGAAATCATTCTCCATGTAACCTCACCCATCACATGCATAACATCACCCCTCTCCAGGATTACCTAGTCCTCTACATTGTCCTTGATCTATATGACCACATGACTGAGTCCAAGAATGGGTAAACCTCCTATGCCTCAATACTTATTATCTACAAACTAATACAAATGACTCATCCCTTAGATTATTACCTATATATTTACTTTCATGGAATCCCTCATATATGAATATCATTATCACCAACACCCGATCTAGAACTCCAGCATATGTGGGAATGCACGAGGGTACCACAATGGAACATATGTCTCTATGGAGACCCTTTTCAAATTTATATACTTTTATGTAACCGACCTAAATAATTTTGAGGTATTTATGAATATGATCATAGAACCTCACAGAATACTCAACATCTATCATCCCTCCCTACTGCAGTTCCAAAATATCATGAATCTAAACTGAGTGAAAGCATGAGGCATGGTATTCATCATAAAACAACTCCTAGATGTTGGACCATGAGAGTGCTAAATCATAATTCATTAGTGTGACTAGACTCTAACAATTACCAGATTCTCCATGGAAAATAATATTTTTCAGTGCAACCATATAATAAGTTGGTGTTTGCACTAGCCTAAAAACTCGGATCACCAACTCAAGACAATACTCTATTTCCTAGGGATCTGGCTCAGCTAGAAACCTTAGCATCCTCTGTTAATAGAACTCATAGATATTCCTAATAATACACTCATCCTTTCCTTTATCTATTAGTAAAATATACTACTCAATTGGTGGGGTGTTGATACTTGCCTTTTTAGAAGAAAGATCTCACAAGATGTCTCCTAAACTGAGGCCCCATCACTCATCAGATTGTCATTATGATCCTAAATAGGTAACCTATCAAGATATCTTCGCTGATTCATCTAGAAAATTAATCATGAAATACCATATTCATATGATCATATATATATATTGGGAGCTGGATTAGGAACGACAGTCAAAGGACATAATCTTATATGATGCATGTACCAATGTTCCCTCAAAAAATGTCTTGGTATGCAGAGTCAAAAATAATGTAATTAGAGTCCTGATGAATGGATTTATCGGCCACTACACCAACATTAGATTCCCTATCCTAAAATTCACACCCGAGAAAATTTGAAAATGTTATCCTTAATTTCCCAACTAACCCACATAAGGGTAAAATCTCCAAAAAATGGTCCTAAGATCAAACCACCTCTGATAGTAATCTTTCATGACCCGACCCACTAGGTATCTCATGGATAATGAAAGGTCAAGACAAAAATACCCTAAGGCTACCTCCATCGGCTAGGGGTTCTCGATAATTTATGAGAATGCGTAACTAAAATGGGAGGCCTTTATACACACATACCCAATCATCTCCATAAATAAGTACAGAGGAATATTAATTAAAGTTAGTAACATTTAGAGTACGAAATTAAATGTAATCACTTATATATAATATGAAAGTTTGTGATGGTGAAATATAAAAAGTAAAGGGAAAAATACATCCTCACCCAAAAAAGATTTCACAACCTGACAATATCTGGAATAAATAAATACTGAGAGATCCCGACTCCAGATCTCTAATCCCCAACCACCATACATGGTAAAATTCAACCAAATATCCCTAATCCACACTAATTACACTATTGACCTATTTTTCATCTTTAAAATATATTAAACATATAGGAAAACCCCAGAAGGGGTGAGTAGATACATACCCAGTAAGACACCCCAAAAAATGAAGAGGGGGAAATATAAGACATGATAAAAGTACTCACCTCATCCTAAGGAAATAGGGAAACAAAACAAAATGATATAGATGTGTGTGTATATATATATTCTTATATAAGAAACCAAGATGATATAGAAATACGATCTCTACCTCACATCACATCCTATGATGATGATTCTACCTTCTGCTCCAAAGGTTCATCATTGATGCCCAACATATTATGTGTCCATCTAAAGAAGTCATAAAGAGGGCCCACACCATTACATTACTCCAAATCACGAGGGAGTGTAATATCCAAAATATAGGGGTCCCAGAACCTAGTATGATGGAGAAGTACTATATCTGTACCTGTGCATAGAATATTGAGGAATCACACCCATATGCGACAACAGAGTACCGTTTATAAGGATAAAGGACCCATACCCTGGTGGGAGAAGAGAGTGCCAACACTCTATCTATACAATGAGTATAGAGGACTGATGGATTAGTGATATTGGGTATTACCATATCTATGGATAGAGGAATTGTGACCAGGTGCAATAGGGGAATTCCACCTTTGTATCTGTACAATGAGAATGGATGACCAAAACACCATTGCGATAGGGAAGTACCATCTCTATGGATAGAGGACTCATGCTCTGGTTCAAAATGAGAGTACAATATCTATATTTGTAAATAAATTATGGAGGAACCATTCCATGGTGTGGAAATGTAGTACCATCTCCATCGATGGAGGAACTACACCCTAGTGTGACAGGGGAGTATTACCTCTATACATAAATAAAGATTATATAGGACCCACAACCTGGTGTGATAGGGGAGTAACACCTTTTTATCTGTACAATGAGTATGGAGGACTCACTCCTTGTTACGATAGGGGAGTACCATATCCATACATAGATTAATCGCTCACTGGTGTGATAGGGTAGTAATTCCTCTGTATATTTACAATGAGTATAGAGGACCCTCCTCTTAGTATGATGGGAGAGTATCATCTCCATTGATATAAGATCTATGCCCTGATGCGAGAGGGGAGTGTCACCTATATTTCTATACAATGATTTTGTAGGATCTATACCCTAGTACAACAGGGTAGTACCGTCTCTATGGATATATAACACTACCCTAGTGTGACAGGGGAGTACCACATCTGTATCTAAACTCTTTGATGACCCTTCCCAATCATTGTCATCATTGAGCATCACCTAAAGAATATTCATGCTCATGAAATCTCATGACATATCTCAAAATTCACTGTGAATTATACTATCACATTATACTCTGAAAAATACTCAATATGAGCTACTCATGGGCCAAAATATGATTCAAAACAAAGAAGATACAAGAGGTAGAAGTTTCAAAAACAAATGCATGGCATGTAAAAGGTCGACGTGGTGTTTAAACTCACCTAACCTCTTGGTCATGTCCTATACACTACATGGATTGTTGTACATGTAGTGCTACATGAAATGTAAGGGTTCTATACAATGTGTCTCAAACTCCCAAGTCTAAGTCATATGCTTCTAGTCATGACAATGTTTGTCAAGTTGTACCCGTTTTCTACGAGAATACAAGGCTTTTCCTCCCACATGGGGTCTTAGGTGCGTACAACTAGAAAACAACTTGTCTTTACAAGGAGGGTCACACAATATGTGGGTAAGCTACACGATGAGTAATATTTATCTTTCCCAAAACCCTAGACACCATAGCTGGGTGGGGATACATAGTGTGTGTAACACCTCAAGATTTTGTGAAAATAAATTGAATTAATTTTAACTTTTTTATATTTTCATTTCACACAACACCAAATATAACTTGGGTTATATGAAAGCAGTAAGTTTGGTTTGTGTCGCGCACAACACCTAGTTAAGATTGTGCTACATATAACACATATATTATCTCTTGGTATACACAACACTCTGTTTGGATTTTGTTATATAGAATTTTGAGTTCCTTCATTAACCAACATTATATACAAGATCATGTTTTATCAAACTACAATGTACTATTAGTATTATAATTAAAATATTGATATAGTTTTCACATATCCATTAGAATGGAGGTTATGAATAAGAATAATTAAATTAAGAAAATAAGGTTTACACATGTATATAATAATAATTATTTTGTGACCAATCAACTAGAAATGAAAATAAAACCCTTTTGAAAATATATAAATCTTTTGATAAAAAACAATATTTATGCAATCAAACATGTTTTAAATTAATAAATTAATTAAAACACTTTTGAAAAATTATTTTAATGATATATATATATATATATTATGTAGAAAATTATTTAATGTTTATATTATGTGTTTTCTAGACAAGAGACAATAAAAAATTAAATTATATGAATAAAAAGATGTATTTTTTCAAAAATGTAATTTTACCACCTTTTAATGGAGAATCAATTTTAAATATAATTTTTGGAAATTTTATAATTTTTATTTGAAAAAATAAACATCATTTATGAAAGTGAAATATTATAATTTACATAGGGTGGATTTTTTTTAAATTTTATGAGAAGCTTCATTTTTTAAGGAATATTGAAAAACACTGAGTTTTAAGTGAAAATTAATTTTTCATATAATTTATTTAAATAGTTAATTTATATTTTAAATTGTATTAAAAGTATATTTATATCAATTTTACATAAATTAGTCCAATTAAATTTATTAGAATCAATTTCACATTGAAATTGTGAATAAAAACAATTTGAACTTTTGAATATTTTCACTTTAAAATAATTTTGTTCTGTCCGGTCTATAAGATTATTTTAAAATAAATTTATACCACTTCATTTTATTAGAATTTAAAAAAAATGGATTCCATATTTGGAATCAGAAAGATTTATAATGTATAATATTTCAACTTAGTTCTTTTCCAAAAATATAAGTGAAATTAATTAAAATTAATTATAGTGATTAAACTGAAAATGGGTTTACATAGTGGTCAAACTTTAAATTAAGGGCCAAATACCCTATACACAAGTCCAAAACCCATTGTATTGACATATTTAGACCATATTCTCACTTGGATAAAAACATGATAATTATTGGAGGCACATGATGTAAGAGATACATCTCAAAAGTGTTAACCTTTTTATATTTACAAGAATGACACTCCTCCTCCACCATAAAAGGGAACTCACCCCCTCACATCTTAACACCTCTCAATCCCTTTATGTCATCCAAACCATGCTAAAATAATCTCCCAAAATCCATCCTCTCATCCTTGAAGACTAAAATTAAGAATAAATCTAACCAAGGAATCCATTTGGTGCAAACCAAAAGGAGTTACCTGAAAATGAGTAGGTTTGAATATGTATGAATAAAGTCAAGACTTAAGGTATGTGTTTTCTTGTATCACTTTTATTTCCATGATACTTATTCATTATTCACTAAAAATTTATTTTTTTGGTGTATATATTTTCCATGAATGTATTCTATGATTATTATACTTAAATTTATGGGTATTTACATATCCATTTGATGATCTCTCTTTCATAGGGTTTATGGTTCAAAAATTACAAAATCGGTGAAGTGATTTTTGTATCAATTTTTCTTCTTTGAGATACATGCCTTATTATTCACCTATATTCTTATATGGGGTATATATATTATTGTTTTACATGTTTTATTATGAATATACTTATTTTTAGGATATTTTAAGCTTCATATAATGTTATTAATTTATGGTGATTATGATTCAAAGATACTAAAATTGTAACAACTTATCTCTACAATCACATCATTTATTAGGATTCTTATGTTGATGCTTAAATTGATAAAATATTATAATTTATATCTCAATAACTCTCTGGAATTTTATTCTCCTTTGGTTATTCATGATATCTTCAAGTAATGTTACCATTTTTCAACTCTTTAGAATATAATTTTATTAAGATTTTTTTACGAAAATAAAAATTTATTTCTATCTTCAATTGTAAATATGTGTTATTTTAAAATAATTTTTTATAAAAATTTGTTTTTAAAAACGTTATACTATTATTATATTATCTTTAAAATAAATTTTTACCCATGATTTACCTTTTTAATAATTTTTTTAAAAGGAATCTCCATACCGTTTTCTGATCATGGAACTTTTCAAAACATTTACAGCGCAAAAGTAATGTTCAGATTGTATGGATTTATCTTCCATCATGACCATCAATTCTATGAATCTTATTTTATAATTTTAATTTATATTCTCAAATATATGTTTTTCAAAAATATTTTATTTTTAATAAGTGTTTTAAATGATTTTAAAATCCTCCTTTATATATTTTCAAAAGTTTATTTTCAGATAAAATGATTTCAATGATTTTAAAGATTATTTATTTTTTTCATGGTGGTTTTAAAAGAAAATGGTTTAAAAAAAATGTTTTAAAATGTGTTTTCAAAAAAAGAAAGGTTATTTTCCTCAACAAATTTTTTAAATGTTTTTTAAAGCTTAATATATGAGTTTTCAAAAGAATAGATTTGGAAAATGTTTTATGATTTAAAAATTGAGTTTTAATGAAACGTTATTTCCCTTAATAAATTATCCAGGTTTTCTATCAAAATCCTCCTCCATCTAAGATGAAATCCTTTAATATACTTTATGTTGTATTGGAGATATTATCCAAGGAAAACATTTTTATTATTTCTTTTAATGGTTTTTGTTTATGATGTCAAGTTTCTTATGAAACCCATTTCTCTTCCATGGGTTATATGATGATAAAATGATTATGAAAATCACTTCCTTTCATGGGTTATTATATGCTTAAATGATTATGAAACCTTTTTTTCCACAAGTTATGATAAGATGAAGTGTTTATATTACCCATTTCATTTCATGGGTTATGATATTATGAATTTTTTTGATCTTTTATCACACACATGTATGATTTGGTTATATGAAATGTGGGACCCATATTTCACTCCAATGCATTGGGTAAGGATAGATGACTCGTGAGCATATGTGTTATGCACAAACCTCAATACATTTTCAAAATTTTATGAGTTAACCTTATTAAGTGTTCAAAATGTTAGGTGTAAACCTTATTACATGTTCAAAATATTATAAATGGACCTAGTTTCATGTCAATATGTTTATGTATAAACTTGATTGCATGTTCATGATGTTGTCTGTGAACCTGATTACATGATCAAAATGTTTTTGATGGACCTGGTTGCATGCCCATACATTTATGCATGAACCTAATCACATGTTCATAATGTTATGCGTGAACTAGATTATATGTTCACAATGTTATGTATGGACCTAGTTTCATGTCCATAATTTTATGCATGATCCTGAATACATATTCACAATGTTGTGAGGGAACCTGACTACATGTTCAAAATATTATGTGTGAACCTGATTACATGTTCACAATGTTATGTGTGGACTTAGTTTCATGTCCATAATTTTATGTGATGGCCTGATTTAATGTCATAAACCTAATGAGTGAACCTATTTCTATTTACACATGTTCACAATGTTATAATTTTATGTATATTCCAAAAGTATATATTGTATGTCAATGTTATACTCTCATGACTCTTGTTATTTGATTTCCTTATGATTCATGTCTTATGAACTATCAATATTTATTCTATGAATCATGTTTATGATCTTTTATATGCGCGGTATGATCTTATAATGATGCGATAATATTCCCCTGCCCTTATTATCATGTTATGCTTATATATCTCCCTTGTTACCCTTTTTGAGAATTTTATCTCACCTATTTATTTTGTTTCCCTTCCTCATTTTATGAATAAAGGATTTATGTAGGATTACTAAAAGGGAAGATATTTAAGGGAGATGTTAAAGATATTTCTCCAAGATAGAATATTATTTTTCCATGTATCCAAATACACTAAACTCTTATGGCCCTCAGGAATGTATTTTTATAATGTTATGAATATTTATCTAAAATGATTTAATATTGTTGTATGTTAAGCTTGGGTCTCTATATTTGGTATCAAAGGAATGGTTTAGTTAACCTTTGGAAACTAGGATGAGAAAACTTTAGTGAAATCCCTAGGTATATTTCTAAGGGTATTTTTAGGTATTTATCTAAGGATAAGCCTAACGTGTCATAGATTTAGAAGTGAGAGTAATTATTTAGGCATCCTATAAGTTATTTTTATGATTATGTTGCTTTCTTATATGATAAGTGTTACTCACACTATGTTTTCTTACCTTAGTCAATATAATGAACTAGAAGGAATTGGGTTAACAATGAATGTTTCAAATGTTTAATGTATGGGAATTATAAAAATCGATGTCCGAAGTGGAAATATACTGAAGATAACTAGGAAGGTGGTATGAGTATTTGTTATACTACTAAAGATAAAGAGACCGTGAATGAAATGTGAAAGATATGGGATGTTCTAATGATATTGTTTACATTAAAGGTAAGAAGAATGTTTAAATTGAAGTTGGGGAACCTTAAAAAATGATTCATATTTCATATTCTAGGAAAGGGGTGTTAAGGAATAAGATGATAACGCATGAGTAATGGTTTAATAATAATGTTTTATGATAGAAGTGTATATCTATAGGAATTAAAGAATTATTTTATATAAATCATGAAGTATATATATTCCATTAAGGATTTGAAGGAATATATTTAATGGTGATGATGACCTTGAAAAGTGATTTAATGGAAAAGTGATATTTTTATTAAGTAAAGGTAACCCTTAATGTGTTCCCGATGTTGAGAGAATTGTGTTTACATTGGATAAAGAGATGATTGATATGGATAGAGTAAATTAGATAGTACTGATTACCCTATAAATGATTATTGATTTGTGGAAAAAGTAGTCTATATTATCATGGATGAAGATTATAACATTTTTTTGGATTTAATAAATATATCCCACAATGTTTTGAATAAAAAAGAAATCACGTTTTCAATAAATATTTACGGTAATTCAAGTTATTACAATGTTTTAAGAGAATACATGATGAACATATTCACCTGTTTGGTATGTGATAGATAAGATATACTTTATGATATATGGGGGATCAATGTTAAGTTGATTTTGATAAATTTATTGAACTTCCTCTAAATTGTTGGAATTTATTTTTTTGGAAGGGTTACAAGGTTGACCATTTATGTAATAGTTTAAGTTAATCATCAGATGAGTTTTTACAAATTAAATTATTATATTTCAATATAAGGATTTATGAATATTGGAGAACCTATGAATTTTTTTTTCTATGATGTTAACTAAAGGAATATGTAATGAATTATCATTATATTTATGGATTTGATGATCTGTTATCACTTTAGGTATGGAAAATTAACCTTCATTTCATGGAGTAAGAGATGAAGTGGAAAATGATCAAGGCACAGCTACAAGGTGAGATTATTATTATTAAATGTAATGAGATCAAGTAAGTATATATTCTTCTGAAAAGTTATTCAATGTTAGGAAAAGGTTCTTGAAATAAAATAGTTTCCTGTTATCATCATTTTTTATGATATCAATGAAAATTTTCAATCCCCTTTGATTTATGGCTTTATGATCTTTAACTTTCTCCTGACCGTGTACTCTATAACCTTCCATTAGAACTTGGTAGTTAGATTTCTGTTCAATGTCTACATTTTCACTTTCTACCTATGTTCTACTATGTGGAAAACCTAATTATGAGTTACTTTGGGTAACCCTTATGTTTCTAACTTTCCCTTTCTAAAGGAAGTTTTAGTATTCATTTTTATGATGCGAATTTCTATGAAAGGAACTTTTAAGTATTAAACATTTGATGACCTAGAAGAATTTCAAGGGAGGAATTCATTTTAAGGGGCATAAAATATAATACCCTGATATTTTTTGAAATATTAATTTTCTAATTAATTTAAACATTTCGATATTTTTCATTTCACGCAACATTTAATATAGATTTTTTATATGAAAGCAATAAGTTTGGTTTTCATTCCACGTAGCACAAGGTTAATATTTATCCACATGTAACACTTATATTAGAATTATATAAACCAAAAACTATGTTTGGTTTGTGTTACACACAATTTTGATTTCCTTTGATCGTCTTCATTACACACAAGACCTATTTTTACCAAACTACAACGTACTATTAATATTATTAATAAACTATTAATGCAGTTTTCACCTAACCTTTATAATTGAGGTTATGAATAAAAATAAATAATAATATTATGGTTTACACATGTATATAAGAATAATTATTTTGTGAAAAATTAAATATAAATGAAAATAAAACCCTTTTGAAAATATAGGAAATCTTTTCCTGTAAAACAATATTTATGGAATCAAACATGTTTTACTTCAATAAATTAATTAAAACAATTTTGATAAATTATTTTAATGAAATATAAATATATTATATTCATAAAACTAATTAATGTTCATTTTATAAGTTTTATAGACAAGTGATAAGAATAAATCAAATTTTATGAATAAAAAGATGTATTTTTCTAAAAGGTAATTTTACTTCCTTTTAATGACGAACCTATTTTAAAAATGATTTTTGAATATTTTATAATTTTTATTTGAAAAAATAAACTTCATTTTTTAAACTGAAATTTCAAAATTTACTTTGGGTGAATTTTTTGGATTTG
This sequence comes from Viscum album, assembly GCA_963277665.1. Lineage (NCBI taxonomy): Eukaryota > Viridiplantae > Streptophyta > Magnoliopsida > Santalales > Viscaceae > Viscum > Viscum album. Next base: position 210,174,476 of record OY728166.1, read on the forward strand.
TTCTGGGAAGTTTTATTTTTTAATGAATAGAGAAAAAAACTGAATTTTAATTGAAAACTACTTTTTCATCTAATTTATTTATATAATTAAATTATATTTTAAGTTTGTTTTAATTTATATTTAGATAAATTTTAAATAAATTAATTTAATTTAATTAATTTAAATAAATTTCACATAGAAATTGGGTATAAAAACAATTTGAACATTTAAACATTTTGACTTTAAAACCAAGTTTTTTCTTCTCATTTGTGAGATTATTTTTAAATTAATTTATGCCACTTCTATGATTTTAATTACAAATAATTGATTCCATATTTGGAATCTGAAAATTTTATAATTTATAATAAGTTAAACATTGTTTTTGATAAAAAAATATTGGTGAAAGTAAATAAAATTAATTAGAGCGATTTAGATAATAACGACTTTACTTAGTAGTTAAACTTTAACATAAGGGTAAAAATACCCTAGACACATGTTCAAAAGCCATTGTCTGGACATATTTCAATCATATACTCCCTTTAATAAAAAATTTAAAATTATTGGAGGAATATGATGTAGGGGATACCTCTCAATAGTGTTTACCTTTTTATATTTACAAGAATGTCACTCCTCCTCCACCATAAAAGGAAACTCACCCCACTCACTTATTTACACCTATAAAGACCATTTGATCATAAAAAATATACACAAATAAGCTATAAAAATCCCTATTCTCATCCTAGAAGCCTAACTTTGGTCAAAAATCCAACCAAGGGGGCCCTTTAGTGTAAACCAAAAGGATTTACCTGAAAAAGAGGAGGTTTGAATGTGTACGGAGAAATTAAAGGCTTAAGGTAATGGTTTTCTCATCTCACTTTTGTTTCTATGAGTCATATGAATTATTCAACAATAAATTATTTTTTAGGATTATATACTTCCCATTAGTTTATTATATGATTCTTATACCTAAATTTATGGGTATTTACATATTTATTTGATGATCTCTCTTTCATGGGGTTTATGGATTAAAAGTTACCGAATCGGTAAATTAATTTTTTCTCAATTTTCCTTCTTTGAGATACATGTCATTTTATTAACCTATATTATTATATGAGTTATATATTCATCCCTTTGACATGTTGAATAATGAATCTACTTATTTTCATGATATTTTAATCTTCATGTAATGTTATTCTTTCATGGGGATTATGATTCGAAGTTACCAAAGTGGTAAACGTTTATTATTATAATTTCATATTTTATTGGGATTTTTTAGGATTATGCATAAATTAATTATCTTAAGAACTCTCATTAATTTTCATACCCTCAGTTTGTTCATGATATCTTCAAGTAATGGTACAATTTTTCCACTCCTTGGTTCTTAAGATAATTAAGAATGTGTTTTTAAGAAAATCCAACTTCATCTCTCTCTTCAGTTTTAAATCTATGTTATTTCAAAATAATGTTTTCTATAATAAATTAAAAAAATTTATACTATTCTCCTATTATTTTTAAAAGAAATTTTTATCCATGTATCAATTTATTTAATTTTTTTTAAAAATTATTCTTCTTTTCATTTTTCAATCAAGGTAATTTTCTAAAATTTTTAGGGAACAAAAGGAATGTTTGGAATATACAGTTTTATCCACCTTCATGACCATCATTTATTTGAATATTATTTTATAAGTTTTCATGGTTATTCTCAAATAATTTGTTTTCAAAAAATATATATTTAAGAAGTGTTTTAAATTATTTTCAAATCTTCCTTTATATGTTTGGAAAATTTTATTTTAATAGAAATGAATTTCAATAATTTCATAGATTATTTTATAAGTTTTAAAAAAATCAAATAAAATGGTTTTAAAAATGTTTTATGTTTTAAACAAAATCCAAATATAAAAGGATATTTTCATCAAGAAATGTTTTAAATGATTTTTAAATCTTAATTTATAAGTTTTAAAAGTGGTTTTCAAAGGAAAGGATTTTGAAAATATTTTATGTTTTAAAATTTGATTTAAAAAAAAGGTTATTTACCTTAATAAATGCTTTAATTGATCTTTCAAAATCCTCCATTTAAGAATACATCCTTTGATATAGTTTATTTTTTATTTTTGATATAATCCAAGGACACCATTATTATTTTTTCTTTGAATGGTTTATGTTTATGATAAAAAGTTGCTTATGAAACCCATTCCTATTCCACAAGTTATACCATGATAAAATACTGATGAACTCAGTTCATTTCATGTATTATTATAAGATTAAATGAATATGAAACCCATCTATTTTCTATAGTTTGTGATAGGATTAAGTGTTTAAAATACCCATTTCATTTCATTTGTTTGGATATTAGGAATGTTTGTGATCTTATAAAACACATATGTATTATTTAATTACATGAAGATTGGGACCCATGTCTCAGTCTATTGCATTGGGTAATGATGTATTATAACGCCCTGAGCCCGCTCATCTGGACTCGGTGCATAAAAATGCTGTGTAATTTTTTTTTATAAAATTAACTTAACAATTTCACAACAAATTAAAAAAATGAGGACCTTTTACTAGTCTAGGTTCTGAAGGATTAGACATAGACTTACATTTATCAGAGTTGAAACAATAAAATAAAACATCTATCCACTACACTTCGGTGCGTGCTATCTACAAAAGTGATGACATCTATAAATAAACTTCTAAGATACATGTGAAAAATCATTTTTAAAACAAAGGGTGAGCATTTAATTTCCCAGTAAGGGGTTTTAAAAACCTTTGATAAATCCAATTAAAATATTCATTCGAAATGAATTTGGAAAATTCAATTAGAAATAGATTTTTAGAAAAACCTTTACATTATACTATAATGATTTGAAATTTAATTATACTTCAAAAATGCTTTTAAAACTAATACAGTGATTCCATTGAAAATATTTAGCAAGCTCTTAAAAATAAAACAATTGGGGCCACTCGAAACATTGAAGGCTATCTTGAGCCTACCCCCTTGAGGGATGGATTCACTATCCAATTCCATATCATATTTACAAAGTTTGAGTACCGATTTTTATAAAACATTTTTTATTAGCCTTCCTTATATACATATAATTTTCACTGGTATTTTAGTTTCGAAAATATATTTATAATCATGCTTGGAACAAATAAATACTAATCTTTACTAAAAATTATGTATTTGACTTTGTATGATGAAATCTCATGATGTATGACTTTTCATAAACACATGGAAGTTAAATCAACATCCACGTACATGAAATTTCAAGGAAGTATTTATTAAATTTTATTTTATGCATGAAGGTATAAACTTGTCACAATAGTGAACATATAGTTAAAATCAATCAATAACAATGGATAATTATGTGTACGCACAAAAATTATCAAAGCAACATTTCTTAAATAAAATCATGCTATTGTATGCACTTATGTTTTAAGGAACATGAATTTAAGAAGTAAATAAAAATATACACAATCATAGAACTAGAATTAGAAATCAATAATCTTGAACATTAAATAAATTATTGTTATATATGTTTATGTGTTTTATTAGCAAATACACATGTATCCCACACCCATAATTAGTTACTTGGACGGTTTAAACAAAGTGTGAAAAATAACACTTCAATATAAATATATATGTATATTTATATATAGCATGCATGAACAAAATAAAAACATATTCAATTTGTGAGTTTAATGTATAGATTTGGGTTTCATAGAGGTATAAAATACGGAATTAAAATATTTAAACAATTAGAAACCACAAAAATAGAGATTATAATTTTAAAGGATCAAAATCCCTTTACACAAAAATAGAACTTATAAATTTGAATTCGATAATAAAAATTCTCTTACTACAATAATAACGGAATTGTAATGAAATTATGCATAAATCCTTACACACAAAACTAAATAATTTTTGAAGACTTTAGATTGAAAAATGGAGAAAAACTCCATTAAAATCAACTTTTAATGTAAAGAAAACAAATATGAAATAAATAATTTGTTGCGAAAATACAATTTGAGTAAAAAAATAATTTGACATAACTGATATAAGAAAACCCATACCAAAAATCATGAGCAGGGGACAACATAAGATTTCTTCTTGGTAGAACTAAAACACGGATCCTCATTCTCGAAGAAAAGAAGTAAAATAGGTCTTTTCCCTCTTCCTTTCTCAAAAAATTATATCACCATCCTTTCATCTCTCTCACTTATGTGTGAGTCAAAAGAAAGGGAATATGAGACTTTATATAGTTTTTCCATGGCTATACAATCATTTTTTTTATAAACTAAATCAAAAAAATGTGTGGTTTAAATCCCACGCTTGCTGAGCAAGCTATGATATCAGAAGTCAGTACAAAAATAGAATTAATGTTTTGAAAACAAACGTTTGAGTGGATGGAAAAATAGTTATCCATGAAACTGATCAGAAAGCGACATTTAGAACTAAATTCTATGTATGGAAACATGAATAATAAATGATATCTGTTTTTTAGTTTGATTTCAAATTAATATGAGGATGTGATAAAACTGGTTACACACCAAGGCAGATTAAATAAATATAGATGGATCGAAATTGATGGCAATGTGAAAAAAATTTAGTTCAATATTAAGACAGAAGATACATTTCTATTAAGAAAACCCATACAAATATAAGTAATAGTAATCTATCGACATCCAGAGAAGAAAAAATCAATTGATAATGATGAAAATGTGAGTTAATACACTGTAAACGAGTCTAAAAATCATATTTCGATACCAAAATGTTTAATAAACTACACATACTTGTAAATATAGATGACATGAAGAATATCTCCAAAAACTGAACAATGATTTCCCCAAATCTCATTCACGCGACTCAGATTTAGATCCACATACCTCACTTGGCTTCAACTCGCATTTCATTCCGAATCATACTGCTCGGATTTTGACCTCGATTCAACATGCCTTAAAAAATTCGAAACCATCGGCTTCAAACAATCCCACTCCCTCCAATCGACCTCGCATATGTAGGCGGACCACTGTCCAGTGTCGGTCGTGCCTCCTCAAAAGACTATTCCCTTGGTCAAACCAAAGTTCGATTTTTCTCCATTCATACTTGCAACCTCGCATTGGACCTTCATTGTCTGCGATACCTAGAGACGGATCTCTCGCTTCTCTGCATCATCTCGCGTAGGGACTCCGCCACAAAACCCTATTACGGCCTCCTCAAAACGTAAAACATGGTTATTAATTTGGTTTGTTTTTTTTTCATTTCACCATTTGTTTTTCTTTTATATAAATTCGTTTTATTCATTTTATATGTATACAATTCATTTTATGTTAATACTTTCATTATTATTTTAACTTATTTAATAAAGAATTTATTTTTTACATAATTCATAATAATATGTATTTTTCCCATATAATAATTATTCAAATATAATTATAAATATTTTATATTTCAAAATTTTAAATCATTTATGGATAAAATATTGACAATCAACTAAATGTATTTATAAAGAAAATAATACTCATAAATAATACTCATAATTAAATATATGCTTGAAATAAATTTATCTGAATTATGACTTAAACAAAATACAGTTTCTTGGAAAATAAAGTATTAAGTTATATTTTATTAAGTATTAAGTTATATTTATTCAGAACATATTTTAAAAAATATTTCAAACCCCATTTTATTAAACCAATCATTAGATAGTTTTAATTTTTAAACTATTATTAAATAATTAATTATTATTTAAATTTTCTTGGGGTGTTACATGTATGAATATTGAGTATACATGTTATGCATGAACCTGAATACATGTTCACAATGTTATGCATGTACTTGGTTTTACTTTCATATGTTTATGTGTGAACTTGATTACTTGTTCAAAATGTTATGTGTGAACCTGATTACATGTTCACAATGTTATGTATGGACCTTGTTGTGTGTCCATATGTTTATGTGTGAACCTTATTACATGTTCAAAATTTTATGTATGAAATTAATTACATGTTCGCAATGTTATTCATGGACCTAGTTTCATGTACATAAGTTTATACATGAACCTGATTACATGTTCATAATGTTATGAGTGAACCAGATTACATGTTCACAATGTTATGCATGAACCTGGTTATATTTTCAAAATCTTATTTTTGAAAATAGTTTCATGTCCATAAGTTTATTTAAGGGACTGATTTCATGTCCTAAACCTAATGAGTGTACCTATTTCTATTTACACATGTTCATAATGTTATAAGTTGATGTGTCTTCCAAAAGCCTCTATCTTATGCCAATGTTATGCTCTCATGAATCATATTCTTTTCAATCATGTTTTCATAAAATTATACTCATGTTATGATTACATATCTCCCTTTGTACCCTTACTAATCATTTGATCTCACAGCTTTCTTATTTTTACTTATCCTGGGTTATGAAGAATGGTTTTAAGTAGGAGTACTGAAGGGGGATATATTTAAGGGAGATTTTGATTATCTTTAATTAAGATAGAAGATTATGTTTACATATTTCAAAATACACTAAAATATTATGGTTATTAGGAATTTATTTTTTTAATGTGTCGAATATTAATCTAAAATGATGTAATCTCCATGTATGTTAAGCCTATGTCACTATAGCATGTGTTTATCTGACTATATACCATGTAGTCTTGTTTTTTACAAAATCTCTAGTCTTTCACATGTTCATCAAATCTAGATATCCTTCCACCAAATCTGAAATTTGAATAATCATAAATGGTTGTAATCACCTCCATCCATTGATTCTATCCCTCCATTTGATGTAAATCAAAATCTAATTCTCCACTTGAATCCTCTATGCACCTCATGTGCCTCTCATCGTTGTAACTCAGTACCAAATCTTAGATCCACGAGAGTCATCAATGACATACCTTGATATATCCTGGTCCATCCTCAAATATCCAATTCATTATTTTCACATGAATCTTCCATGAATTAGGGGGTTTTTATCATGCTCAAACCTTCCATGAAATGTTGTAATGTGACCTCATAGGATAATGATGAAGAATACAAATAATGATGGGGGGAAAGCACCATAACATGGGTGATAAACATAGTTGTCCAAAAGTTATCAAAAAATGATTTCAAAGTGGGGAATCCAAGGTGATATTGTGGTGTAATAAAATATAAATCAAATAATCAATTTATTTCAATACATAGTGCTCATGTGATGGATTAAATTAATTGAAAATCAAACAACAATAGATAAGAACAAACTCAATATTTTAATAAAGGTAAGATAATGAAATTGATGGGAAATGACTCAATATTAGATCAATAATTGGTGAAGAATGTGTTTACCAGTGATTAGGATAATCTTCTCCATTTGTTGTCTGTCAATTCACCTTGATCTGATCACTTATCATCATTTGATATCGATCTTCCAATTAATGTCTTCGAAGATCCTCTATAAAACCTCACTAGTTTATGAGAATAACCCTGGTGAAATTTCAGAACAAAATATTAATAGAGTATTATATTTTTTTAAAATAAAATAAAATAAATACATTTATTATTTATTTTAATTTAAATGAACACGCTAATAGATGCCTCATCTGAACGTCTGTCACAGACCAACATTGGGTCACACCTAGGGTAAACCCCATGCTCTGGATTGAAATACCATATAATATTTCTAATCCAAGAATCCATTCAGGATATATTCCATTTTTTATTAAAAATTGTGTTTGTGTGATATAAAATATATTTAAAATTTTTATCAAATCAATTCTGGGATCATTAGGCCTCGAAATCGCACATCATCTCAGTACCTGGATCCAAAAATATATTTTTAATATATTTCAAAGTGGTAAAATGAAAAATAAGAGTCCCTAAAAATATATTAATTCTTGGGAAGGATATCTCTATTTATTATAATTTTCTAGGAATTGTTTAATGATATAAGAGAATGAGGGATAATGTCTCTTAGAGTTAGTGTTATGAAAAGAATTTACTCATTTCAATGTGATTAATATAGTTTATATAGGCGCTCAAGATCCATAAAACTTGGTCATATTAATGAGACATTTCATGCACACCTCAAACTATGTCAATCCTTTAAATTTATTAATAAATTCTCATAATTATCATTTAATTGTTAATGGATTATTAATCATTTTCTAACTCCTCATAATGGTAATCTAATGAATAATAACCAATCAGGATTTCATTTTTCCAGAAGATACTATTGATCTTATTTATTATCATATATTTTGTGAATTACATGAATGAACACCATGAAATAATGATTATCATTATATCATTTTGAAACCAAATACTTTCCACGATATGGTCTAAACCACAATGTCATGTTTTATCATTTAGGGTATAATTACAATAATTTCCCACTTACAATAAATCCATATAGACTTATCACACTTCCACATTATGCCACATCATATATAAAAACGTTTGAAACCATATACAAAAATAATTTTAGATATCTTATTTGGATTATTTTAGGAAATTTATCATCCATTTTCAACTTATCTTATATCATATATAACAACTTATAAAAATCAATCCAACACTTGTTCTTAATATCCTCCAAAACACTTTTGATGTAACTCTTAATGTTTCATAAACATGATACTTATATGCACAACCACAAAGTGTGACATCATAGGCCTTTAAAGAATTAAAAATAATTATGAATTACCCAATATATAATTTCAAGTAACATCAACACCTTGAATAGAATCAATACTACTCAACCTACAAAGGGATATCAGGTGATCATTATCAAACACAAGTATCTCTATAACTATGTTTACTAGCTATATCATATACAAGTATGTGTAATCATATAATCCCATTATCAAAGATATTGAGTAACCATGGGATATGGAGTATTTCAATCCCTTATAAACACACATACATTCTCAGTTTTATGATTATAAATTGATCAAGTTGATGAATACATCATATGATATTCATCAATGTGAATTAACACATCACATGACACTCATACAAGTAAATAATTTTATCACATATACTTCATATAAATATGGCCATAAATTCCCTCATTCTATCTCAATCTAGGTCCCATACGTCATACTTGTCATTCGATATTAAAAATTTCATCTCAGTTAAGCTTTGATTGATGGTACGATTAACAACATACCAAACCACCCCTGATTTGATAATCATCAATGCTTATTTAAGAAATGTATCAGAGTATAAATATTCTCGTGATAGTTATCTTTACAACCTCAGTTACATGGATTCAATATAAAATATTCATCCCTCCCATACCAAGGACACAGTGTATGACACTACATGTGGTATACATGGTATGTCATCTAACACACAAAACTCTTTCTCGTTTTCATGATATTATTCCATATGTATATAAAAAAACATACCCATTATAACCTTAACATTTAATCATAACCTATAATACCCTATGATAAAAACTAGTTAGCGATAACTCAAGTATTCACTTTCAGATGTCAATTATCATTTCAATTCATGAAATATATGCATCTAATATGAAAGAATGATAAAGTTCACATTAACTTTTGTATAGCATGATACATTCTTATTTTCTCCAACCCCTTTTAGAATACTAAAAAAACATACATAAGAATCCATATAGAATCTATATAATTATATTCAATATGATAGACAACCAAAGAGGCCTTATATTTGTTGCACTTATTAGGTTTTTTCAAACTCATTATATTTCTATGTAATTCCTGTCACATATCTATATGGACATATGATAAAATCACACACTTAACTTCTTTAGTGAGTAACATCTATTAAGAATTTTTTTTTAAATAATGGTGATAATCAAGAATTTTATTCCTAATGTAAAACTCTTTGAACATAGAATTCAAACACCTTTATTTCAAAACATCACATATTATGATTTTAATAAATCTATTTATATACTTAGAACTCTCTTTATGTTCATTATCATTAATTTGGAACTTTTACATTCAATCTTTTCCTTTGAGATCATTTGGTAAAAATATGTAACATTTTGCATCAATATATTTATTTAAAAATATTTCTTAAAATCTTTTAGGATATAAAGTGATATTCAATTCACCATGCTGACTAAATATAACTCTTTTCATTTATTTTTACTAATAAAACCTAAATAAATTTAAGATATTTTAGGTACATTCACTTCTAATTTTACTGGTTTAATATTTTTTTGAACTTATCTAAGTCCAAATATACTCCCACTAGCCTCTGTGAACCTATATTCTCTCTTGAATATCATGTTAAGATAAAAACTCATTTTTTTCAAGAAATAACACCTATTTAATCTTAGTTATAATATTTTAAAAATAAAATATTACTAACCAAATCCATTGTAGTATTTCATGTGTTTGTAGAATTATTCTAAAAAGAAGAATTTAATATTTAAAATGTTCCACTATTGGGTGGTGGTAATTATTTCACACATATTTTATAAAATACCTTGGATAAACACTTTTATCCATGATAAAAATCATTTTTTTATCTCATTTTTAAACATGTTAAAGAATCTCATGAATTATAAACCATGCATATCATCTCATTTTATTATCTTTGTTATCAAATAACTTATCACATTACATAAGATAAATTATATAACAATACACATCCTTTGTTTAGATATATATATATATATGAGCTCAAAATAATCCGTTTCATCTACTTTATGATTTAACAACCCTTCACTTTATCACATGAACACAAACAACAATTTCTATCAATTTTTTCCTTTTTTTTGAACCCTAGTATATTTATAAAAATTTTGAATTATATATTTGGTATCATATTCCCTTCAAAAATTAAAGAATATATTCTATATCATTAATTACTAACATGGAATCTACATAGAGCATCATAAACATATTTGGGAATTCTAGATAATTCCATCCAATGGAAATACCACCCTTACTTCCTAACATCTCCTTTAGGTTTCAAAGACTAAATATGATAAATGGTTCATTAATATTATTCATCTAGAACATGACTTTTCCCTTTCTATATTATGAACATGGTACAATATCCTAGAAATCACATGTCTTGATCATATTTCCTTAACTAGAAAAATCCTTAAAGGGAACCTCCAATATTTGTAAGTTATTAACATACACAGTCATATTATGTACATGAGTGGTGACTAAAGTTCCATTAGTTATATTTCATTTACAAATTTCATTTAAAACCTCATGTAAATAATTATAGGCTTCTCATAAGAATATAAATAAATTTTTTGAACAACTAAATATCAAAATAAACATGATGTTATTTCCCTAACACATACACTTTTATTTTTTCATAAGAATTTTTCCTTAATTTTGTATACCATTATAGGAATTTGTTTCCAGTCAACTTTATACTTTTCTAGGATTGATCTGAATGTAATTTTTTATGATGATAAAATTATATCTAAAACATAATCCTTTATTAGATGACTATAATATTTTATATTCCTTTAATTATAAATTTTATTAAATGTTCTCCCACTAAAATGATGAACCCTTATAAAATTACATCATATAAATTAGTGGTCCAAGATCCATATTTCACTAAGTAGTCTTTCCATTTTTGTTTTCATCTCATCATTTAACTATTTAGATAGTTCATAATGAAAATCATATCATATATGACTCTTGTATGGTTGATAATATTACTAATTCCTCAATCCATCATATTTATAAATTCAACACCATTACTCGGTTATCCTTCAAAATAGTTTCTAGCTAAGTATAACCAAAATCAAATTCCAAAAATGAGGCACCTAACTCTTAGGGTAAATTCATTACTTTCTTTTCTTATATATGATAATTCAGGGGCACCCTACTTTAGAAGAACCTACCCAATTGAATAATCAATTTCATGACATGTGTTTACTTTGGAAGGAATCAGACAATTAGTATTTTAAAGTGGATTTAATATTACCATATTATATCATGTATTCCATTCATGTATGAATACTTTTAATGATTTATTTTTGAACCTATATCACTTCCACTAAATGAATATGTTCAAACCATATTCATGTGTAAATCTTTACACAAATCATATTTTGTGTTACTAAACCAAATTAAAAGTTATCTATATTCACACATAACCAAAATTATCTCAATACCAATAATTTTAGTACATTTATTAGAAATATGGACAAAGTATAGTAAGAAAAAATGATACAAGGCCAAGAGGTTCAAGGAGGAATAAATAAATGGTGTAGAGACCCAATTTTTTTTCTAATAATATTTGAAATATTTATAAAAATTATTTCTGAGCTTGGTGATGAGATGGCGTGCGATTCCAAGGATTGGTGTTCCTGGAATTAATTTTATAAAAATATTAAATGTATTTTATATTACGCACATGCGATTAGTTAAAGAAAATGAGATAACTATTCAATGGTTGATCGAATCAGAAATCTGAGTCACAGTTGGGTCCAGAACACAATGTTTCCCATATGCATGACATAAAATTAATCGGTGTGGTACATTCAGATCCCATGCTCATTGGAAAGACATTTAAGTTATTAAATTAATTTAGTTATTCAATTAATTACTGAAACACATTAACCTAATAAAAGGTTATATAAACATGACTATGAGGTGTAGGCCTCATAATCCTAGTTTTTTCTAATGATGACCTCTCCTATCCTCTCCTATTAATTGGAGAACGAAGAAAAATGAAGAAAATATGACTAATCCTTAGATCTAGAAGGATCAAGATGCATAGAATGCAATAGATCCTCCTCCTTATTTGGTGAACATGTTATTCATAAAAAATGAACAATTCAATACAGTTAGGACTCATCTTTAGCATTTATGACTTGGATTAAATGTTTGAGCATGTTGAAACAAAATTCTTCAACATGTGCCTTTGATTAGAAACTATACATGAGCTAAAGTACCATATTTTTTATTGTTTACCTCGTTTTATAACCCCCAGTGCCCCATTCTTGATCACTGACCAAGAACGCTTGTCTGGTGATGATTAAAACCTTGTTTTTTGGTGCCTCCCTACCCCTTTTATTCACGATTATCATTGTATAATCCTCGTGGATCCTGGTTCGATGATTTCCAGGAGACCCGAGATTGATTAGGTGCCTAGAAAAGAGAAAAAATCATGGAATGGAAATGGATTTGCGAGTCAGGAATAGATATGGAGATAGTTTGATGTGGGGGTGATGAATAAAAAGGTTTAATGATAATCTTATAAGGAACAAATCCATGAACGAATTTGGAATATCCATCCAAACCCTCATTTTTTAACAAGGTTGATTCACGGTGAATGGAAAAGAAATCCCACACTCTTCGCCCAAATATATTTTTTAGATTAGATTCAAGTTCCATTGATTGTGGTTAAAACATATTTGGAGTGAGGATGAGGATTCGGGGAGAAATTAAAGTTTCCAACAAAAAATACAAACACAAAACATGTTCAAAAAAGAAAAAATGGTGTGTATCCTCCCTCAGTGGTGGCTCTAGGGTTTGGGAAAAGATAAGGAGATCATGGCATGTACTCCACTTCACACATCGTGTACCACCTCTTAGTGTGAGATGAGCCATATGAAGGATCACATTGCTAGAAACATGCTTTGTGTCGAGCACAAAGACACAACTTGTTCATACAAGCAGCATCCCATGTGGACCAACACACCATGTACCAAATCACATGGACACGAGTTCCGAGTATACATACACAACTATCGGACATGGCTTAGTCCTTGGATATGAGGGACATGTCGTGTAGTCCACCTACATAGAGTGCAATTATACATGGGATGGGACCCATGTCTGGCTAGATACACGGCCATGCAGTTAAGAGGGTCCACATGTCACGTGGGCCCCATTATTCACCATGTACTTTTTGAGCTCATCTGACCAATATTCAATCCTTTATATATCATTCATTTGAACTCAAATTTCAGGCCATGAGATGCCTATCCTAAGTGTTTTTCCTCATAGAACATGATGGTGCACTTGTAAGAGTCTTTTAATATACTATTTGGAAGTTCTGATATTGGAACGCGCATAGATGACACCCAATGACGGAAGCAATCAGACTGAATTACTAGAGAAGTACTGGGATGACACTCCAGTTGGGCTAGGTAGTGTAGTCCCTAATGAGAGTTTTTTACCTGAACCTCTAGTTGGGTTGGGGAGTGTAGTCCCCGATGATAGATTCTGGGATGACCCTCTAGCTAGGATGAGTAGTGTAGTCCCCGAAGAGAGATTTTGGGCTAACCCTCCAGCTGGGTTGGGTAGTGTAGTTCCCAATAAGAGATGTCGGGCTAACCCTCTAGCTGGGCTGGGTAGTGTAGTCCCTAATTAGAGATTTCCGGTTGACCCTTCAACTGGACTAGATAGTGTAGTCCCTGATGAGAGATATCAGGTTGACCCTCTAGTTAGGTTGGGTAGCATACTCCCTTATGATATCGGGATAACCCTCCAACTAGGCTGGGTAGTGTATTACTTAAGGATTTAGAGAAGACCGTTGACTGTGTGGTACATTGGAGAGGCGTGGTTCGACTTACATAAGGACTCACAAGAAAGAGGGGCGCTTTCCCCACCTAGATGTTTCCTTGTGACGCAACCTAAAACTGTGTGGGTGAGTCATTGGTGCCCAAAGAGGATAGTATTGAGGTTTGGTGATTTTAACCCCTTTGACTTCTATCTCCTAGGCAGACACATGAGGTACTGTGAATTGTAGATAGTTTTACCTTGGAACTGTTGGATACTCATCTTCTTGGGCCGAGCTGTGAGATGGAGATCCCATTGCTCTATCGTTTGGGATTATTTGATTGATCATATATATATATATATATATATATATATATATTCTTTCTATTATAGTACCCACTCCTTGGATATTGGTTACTATCCTTCCAAGGGAGGTGAAGACGTGTGGGGTATGCCACATGCTTTCTGTGTCTATATTGTTATGGTTGGATGGGTCTACTTTCTAGTTATAGGTAGTGAAGACTCGATGGGGGGGTTTAACTCCTCACCATTTCAAGCTCCTTGTGTTGGGATCAACCTACTTTCACACTCGTATTGTGTTGAGTTACACTATTTACATCCTCTTTTATTGTACCTTTTTCTATTTACTTATTCTCTTCAGTTGTAACTTTTACGGCTCACCCATCACAATTTTGGGGCATTTTACTATGTATGTATATACTCACCCTGGTATGGGATTTACCCAATATGTGTTGTGCCTTTTACAGATGGAGAACAGGTCGAGCGTGAATACAGAGGATCATAGGGATACATGTTGTGTGGATAGCATTCAGTGGTCATAGTTGGGATACATGATCTCATCTCTCTCAGTAGAGACTCTTTTCCAGTTATCTTCATGTTGGGACCATATTTTGGTTTGGGTGTGTGTTTTTTCCCTTTATATTTCAGTATTCACCACTGTAATCTTGTACCATCTAGAGGATCATGCATGCTCACTTTACTTTATATCAGTTTACCCTTTTTCTACTTTTCCTCTACACTTTTCGATTGAGTTGGTTTCATGCGTGCGTATAGGTCATTAAGAAAATGACTACTCGATTTTTTTGTTCTTTCAGTGCTTGTCTCCAACCCCTAGCCTATAGAGGTAGGTTTGGGGTAGTTGCGGCTTGATCCATGGCTTAGGTCGGGTCATGAAAAAGTGGTATCGAGGTGTTTCATTTCTTGGGATGTTGTTTGGACGTTCCATAAAAAGGAATTGGTTGGGATTTAGGGAAACAGTTTCAAACTATCTCAAGAGACGATCTTAGTCTAGGGATTCCGATAATGGAATGAGTGGTCAGCGTATCCATTCACCAGGACCCTGATTACTCACTTCTCGACTCAGCACCCTGAGACATTTTTTGCAGCGAACAACGATACATGTTTCATATAGGATAGAGTCTTTGACTATCCTTCTTGAGTAATATCCTCATTCCTTTATTTATATATATATATATATATATCTGATCGTGGTACTCCTTGATAACTTTTAGGATGCCTCTACAATGACATCCAACTTGGATATCATCCCCAGTTTGTGATGACGAACCTATGAGTGGTGAGGCCTTAGTTTAGGGTCCATCATGTGATCCCCTTCCACCAGGTGGACCAGTAGTGGAGCCTACACCCATTGAGAAGTAGATATTCCTAGAAGGTTAGGACGAGGATGTACACAGGATGAGTTCACTCTGCGAGTTCCAGCGTCAGTTACCACTAAGGTTCTGTGGCGATCTAGACCCTCAGGCAGTAGAGGATTGAATTGTGTCAGTGGTTTGTGTATTCAGACGGGTTCGGACCCTGAAGGATCCTAGGGTGGATTTGGTAGCCATACCTTTTCATGGGGTATCTGGGAGATTGTGGATCTTAGTTACATAGATGCACGATGAGGCGACACACTTGTGGGATGACTTTTAGCAGTTGTTTCACAAGGGGTACTACCAATCCTTCTTGCACTCCATCTATATTTAGGATCTTATGGAGCTTCAGTAGGGATGGATGAAAGTGGTAGAGTATGCTGAGAGGTTCACCAACCTTACAGACTACTCTCTTGACATGATCATATATGTTTGAAACAGAGCACATAAGTTCTATCAGGGACTCCATAGAGAGATTCAGGCCTGCGTAGTGCCCTTGTGCATCCCCACCTTTTTTGGGGTGCTAGAGTGGTCACTTGTGATAGATAGATTCATGGAAGAGGGACTCTAGATAGATGGAGTTAGATGTAGGTGCGACAAGATTGAGTCATAATTTGCAACAAGAATGTGTTAGAGGTTTCAGAATAGAAGACCCATCCGTGATCAGACTCAGGGGTGTGGTGGCCCAGTTAAGGGGTAGCACAGAGCACCAGGGAAACCCAAAGAGGGCCGATGAAACACATGTGATGGGAAAGGTCCCATGGGATGAGACTACCTGACCATGCATACTGATCATCCCAGGAAGGAAGAAGATGGACCACTACAATAAAGGTATATCCATGATTATGGGTCTCCCTAGCGAGGATAGGGTGGTCCCTAGGAAGGTGGAGCTAGAAGAGGAGAGGGAGGATCCACAGGTTGGGGATGGCAATATGAGTTTCTCCCACCACCACAAGAGGCTCACGTCAGGCTTAGGGGGCTGGTGGCCAAGGTCATGGACAACTACAGGCTATAAACATCTATAACCTGGAATACCACGAAATGATTCAAGGTATGATCTATGTTTAATCAAATATTGACTCAATATTAGTATAAAAAAGTTCTAGCCATTATTTTATATCTTGACTCTTTGTACAGGAGCTAGTTCTCCTAGTCGTGAAGCTATAACATCATCTACACCTTGAGGTTACTATAGGGAACACTTCTTCTATATCCTTCATCTAATTGTAGTGTGAGTTATCGCTTGAAGGAGAGAGGTTCATGTGGGACCTTCTAGTCATAAAAATGGAACTCTATGACGTCATCCTAGGCATGGGTTGGCTTTCCATGGTTTGAGCCTAGATTGACTATTACTAAAGGTTAGTCAGAT
The DNA here is from genome assembly GCA_963277665.1 of Viscum album. NCBI lineage: Eukaryota > Viridiplantae > Streptophyta > Magnoliopsida > Santalales > Viscaceae > Viscum > Viscum album. Next base: position 210,191,962 of record OY728166.1, read on the forward strand.
GATTATGTGCTGATGGGATGAGGTTCTCCTTTCTCTGTGAGAGAGACCTCGTAGCAGGATGAGTGGGTGCTGTGAGAAAGAAGTTACAACCCATTAACCATCAGATAACAAGTATAACCCATGGTCTATCAGACTATTTGGGCATTTATATCCCTTCACTTGTGGAGGATTATATGGACGTCTTTTCTAAAGGCATTTTGGGACATCCTACAACACGGGAGTTGGAGTTTTGCATTAAATTTCAGTAAGGAACTACCCCGATATCTTTTGCAGCATATTTTTTCGAACCCACTAAGCATAGAGAGATGATGTTGTAGTTAGAGGACCTTCTTGAGAAAGGTTTCATCAGACCCAGTGTATTCCCCTAGGCAGCTATGGTTTTATTTTTAAGTAAGGTAGACGAGAGCTTATGGATTTGTGTGGATTATCATCGCCTGAATCAAGCCACAATAAAATAAAATTACCCCTTTACAAGGATTGAAAAACTCTTTGATCAGTTTAAATGTGTGATATGGTTCTTCAAGATCAATCATAGGTTCAGCTACCACCAACTAAGAGTTTGTGAGGTAGACATTTTGAAGTTGGCCTTTTGATGTCGCTAGGGAAACTACAAGTTCCCAATGATTCAATTTGGTGTGAAAATTTACTCCACTATTTTTAATGATTTCGGTAACCATATATTACATCCATACATGGACCATTTTTTCATTTTCTTCATTGAAAACATACTCGTCTACTCAGTGAAATAGGAGGAGCATGCAAAGCACTTGAGTAGGGTCCTTGATTTACTTTGATTGCATCATCTTTATTGAAAGCTCTCAAAAATCCATTTATGGATACAGTAGGTTCACTTTATTGGAAATGTAATTTTTTAGTAGGTTTTATCCATATATCCAGTAAAGGTTGAAGCATTTCTTTCTTAGGATCCACCAAAGAATGTTTTTTAGGTGAGGAGATTTTATGTCTTGTTGGGGTACTATTATAGATTTGAGGAAAAATTCTCTAGAATCGTATCACCTTTGACTACTTTGATGTAGAAGGGACAATAATTTACCTGGTCTAAGCAGTGCTAGAAGGCCTTTGAGGAGTTGAGTAATATGCTGAAGAGCACTCCGGTTTTGAGACTACCAGAGGAAGGAGTTGAGTTCATGGTATATTGTGACACCTTAGGAGCTGGGCTCGGTTGCCAGCTAATGCAACAATAGGCGGTCATCACATATGGGTTGAGGAAGTTGAGACCCCATGAGTAGAACTATGTGAATCATGATCTGGAGATATAATAGGTAGTCTTATTTTTGAGGATGTGTAGGCACTACCTTCTGGGAGAGCGCTTCGTGGTTTACTCAGACCACCAAAGTCTCAAGTACATCTTAACTCAGAGAGACATAAACCTAAGGCAGCAATGCTAGTCGGAGTTCCTGCAGGAATATGACTTCAAGATAGTATATACTCAAGAGAAGGAAAATGTTTTATTAGATTACCTTAGTTCAAAGTCCTAGGCTTTCCTAGTGTGGGAATATTAAGAGCAGTTAGCTTCCCTATAGCTGACCTTGATATAGAAGGAGGGTATAGTTTTCCTATAGTCGATGGTGTTGACCCCTATGCTCCTCAAGTGTGTGAAAGAGTCTTAGCTGGGAGACATTGACTGTAAGTTTCTGTGTGATTATGTATCCACAGGAAACGAACCATATGGATATTAGGAAGGAGGGAATCATGAGATCTTGTTCTAGGGGAGAATAGTGGTTCCAGTGGTGATGTTGGAAGAAGTGATGTGGGAGTTACACAATTATCCATTAGCTATAAATACTTATGTAGGGAATATGTATAGGGATATTAAATGGTAGTTTTGGTGGTCTGGAATGAGATGGAGTGTAGGTGAGTTCATCTCATGATTCCTTACATATCAACAGGTGAAGGCTGAGCATCAGGTCCTAGTAGGGTTGTTTCAAGCTCTTTATATCTTGTAGTGAGAGTGGGATGGCATATCTATGGATTTAATCACAAGTCTTACACATAAAGTGAAGATACATAACTCCATATGGGTGATAGTTGACTGAATCACGAAGTCAGCACACTTCTTTGATATCAAAGAGAATAGTTGGGGGGAGAGTTTGGGGAAGCTTTACGTGCGAGATTTTGTATTCCTTCATGGGGTACCCTCAATGATTGTCTCTGATTGTGATTCATGGTTTATTTCATGATTATGAAGAGGAATACAGATGAAATTCAGGATCTAACTTCCTATGAGTAGATCCTTTCATCCCTAGAAATATGGACAGACAAATCACACTATCTAGGTGCTAGAGGATGTGATGAGGGCCTTCATCTTGGACTTTAGACAAAGCTGGGAAGATCACCTACCTTTGGTTGAGTTTGTGTACAGTAATAGCTACCAATCGACCATAAACACGACACATTTTAAGGCCCTATACGGGAGACCCTATAGGTCACCCTTGTGCTAGACGAATATTGGAGGGAGAGTCATCTCATGTGGGCCTAGAGTTGGTGTAGGCAATGATAGAGAAGGTGCAAGTCATCCGTGAATGGATGAATATTCCCTATAGAAGAGATAATTCATATGAAGATCATCATCATAGGACCTTGGAGTTAGAGCAGGGAGACCATGTCTTCTTGAGAGTCTCCAAATGATGTGGAATGTAGAGGTTTGGCTAGGGGAGAAAGATATCCTCGAGGTTCATCGGGCCGTTCAAGATCATGAAGAGGATCAGTGAGGTTTCCTACTGCCTCTACTTACCCCCACAGCTGGAGTAGGTGCATGATTTAATTTACTTGTCACAACTGAGGAGATACATGTGTGACCCTACACACATTATTGATTGGGGTGATCCAGACATAAAAGATGGATCCACTTTTGAGGAGCACCTGGTAGCGGTCAAGGACCAATAGGAGTAGAAACTATGAGGAAAACCCATCCCAATGGTTCACATGTTTCGGAAGCATGTAAATGTGTAGTAGAGTTATTGGGAGTGGGAGAGCCAGATGCAGGCTCAGTATCCTGAGTTTTTTATTTAGTTTTGAATTTAGAAGACAAAAATATTGAAGGGGTAATGACTTAGAGACCTGTTTTTTAATAAGTATTTGGAATATTTCTAAATATTATTCTACAATTAGTTGATGAGATGTCATGTGATTCTGAGTCCCGGTGTGCCCGAAATTAATTTTATAAAAATATTAAATGTATTTTATATTACGCATGCACGGTTAGTTAAAGAAAATGGGATAAATATTAAATAGTTGATAGAATTGTAAATCTGAGACCATGATTGGGTCTAGAACGCGGTGTTTCCCCTAAGCGCAACATAAAACAATTCAACTCCAGATGTTTGGATCCCACACTCGTTGGAAGGAAGTTTAAGTAATTAAGTGAATTAATTTATTCAATTAATTACATAAATCCTTTAACCTAATAAATGTTTATATAAAGATGACCATGAGGATTTTCCCTCATAATCCAAGTTTTTTCTAATGATGACCTCTCCAATCCTCTCCTCTTCATTAGAGAATGAAAAACAACAAAGAAAGAATGACGAATCCTTAGATCTAAATGGATAGAGATGTAGAAAATGAAATAGATCCTTCTCTTTCATCGGCAAACATGTTCTTGATTAGAAACCAATGATCCTATCTAGGTAATACTTGCATTTACTGTTTTTATGCCTCGGATTAGATGTTTGAGCATGTTTAAACTAAATTCTTCAACATGCGCCTTTGATTCTAAACTCAACAAGAGCCTATGTACCAGATTTATTATTGTTTATCTCATATTCTAGCCCCAGTGCCCCATTCTCGATCACCATAAAAGAACTCTTGGATGGTGATGATTAAAATCTTATTTTTTTTCCTCCCTCCCCTTTTTCTTCACAATTATCACAGTGGAATCCCTTTGGATCCCAGTTTGATGATTATAGGGTGACCAAGCTCAATCGGGCACCTGAAAAAGAGATAGAATTGTGGAACGACAATGGTTTTTTGAGCGAGGCACATATCTGGAAAGGGAATGTTGTAGGGATGACAAATAAGAAGTTTTTTGGGACAATATGATGAGTAAAAAATCCAAATTTTCATTTAGAAGATCCAGCCAAACCCTTGTTTTCTTATGGGGATGATTCGTAATGAACGGTGAAGCAATCCCACTTTCTTCAGCCAGATCTGGATTTTTTGGAGCAGATTCAGGCACCTTTGACCTCAATTAAAGTGGATTTATAGCATAGACAAGGATTCAGGAAGAAACTAGAGTTTATGGAAAAAATCCTGACTACATGACAAGTTCAACAAATAACAAACGACATGTAGCCTCCTTTAGAGATGGCCCTAGTGTTTGTTAAATGATAAGGATTTCATGGCATGTACTCCACTTCACACACCATGTACCACCTCTCTGTGTGAGATGAGCCATGCGAAGGAGTACACAGATAGGAAAATTCTCTGTGTCGAGCACACAGAAGCAACTTGGTCACACGGGCTGCATCCTGTGTGGACCAACACATCGTGTACTTAATTACTTCGACATGAGGTCCAAGTAAATGGACATGGTCAGAGGACATGGACCGGTCCCTGGATAGGCGGTACACATCTTGTAGTCAACCTACATGGTGTGAACTTCTACATGGGACAAGACCCATGTCTGGATAGAGACACAGACAATTAATGAATAGGGTCCACACACCGTGTCGGCCCAGTCACACACCATGTACTTTTTTGAGATCATCTGATCAATATTAAATCCTTCATATCTCCTTCATTTGAACTTTTATTTCAAGCATCAAGATGCATATATTAATTTTTTTTATAACATGACGATTCCTTCAGAAGCATATTGAGAGATATGATGTGGAAATTTTAGGTTTGGAACACGTAGAGATGACACCTGACGATGGAATCGATCAGACGGGCTTACCAGAGCAGTACCGATCTACCCCTCGAGGTGAGATGGGTCGTGTTTTCCCCATTGAGAGATTATGGGATAAACCTCCAGCTATTATGGGTAGTGTATTCCCCGATAATAGATTCAATGATAACCCTCTAGCTAGGCTAGGTAGTGTATTCCCCAATGAGATCTTTCAATATGACCCTCTAGCTGGATTGGGTAGTGCAGTCCTCGGTGTGAGATATCAAGCTAACCCTCCAGTTGGGTTGGGTAGTGTATTCCTCACTGAGAGATTTTAGGATGACCCTCCATCTAGGGTGGATAGTGTAGTCCCCAACAAGAGACATCAGGTTGACCCTCCAGCTAGCCTGGGTAGCATAGTCCCTGATGATACTAGGTTGACCCTCCTACTGGGTTGGGCAATGTAGTCCCCAACGATTTAGAGATGACCCTAGACTATGCGGCACAATGGTGAGGTGTGGTTCAACTTACCTAAGGACTCATGAGAAAGAGGGGTGTTTTCCCCACTGATACACCTCCTTATGACGCGGCCTAAAACCATGTGGGTGAGTTAGTGCTGCCCAAAGTGGATTTTATCGAGGTGTGGTGACTTGATCCCCTTTGACTTGTGTCTCCTGGTTAGACACATGTTGTGATGGGCATTGCATATGGTTTTACATTGGAACTATTGACTACTCATCTTCTTGGGTTGAGTTTTAATATGGAGATCCCCTTACTCTCTCATTTGGTCTTCTTTGACTAAGAATATATATATATTTGTCCTATTGTAGTACCCACTCCTTAGGTATTTTTACTCTCCTCCCAAGAGAGGGGAAGATGTGCGGGGTATGCCCTCTGATTTTTGTGTCTAGATTCATGTGGTTGGACGGGTCTACTCTCTGATTATAGGTAGCGAAGACTCAATGAGGGGTTCACCTCCTCACCATTTCGAGCTCCTTGTGTTTGGATGGGAATACCTTCACACTCTTTTTGGGCTGAGTTTCACTCTTTCCATCATCTTTTACAGTACCTTGTTCCAATTACTGCTTCTCTTCATTTGTATTTATTACTTCTCCCCATTTACCTTTTTGTGGCATTCTACTAGGTATGTATATACTCACACCTACATGAGATTTTCCCAACACATGTTGTAACTCTTTTAGATGGTGTATAGGTCAATCGTGACTATATAGGAGCATATGGATATGGGCTTCATGGACCATGTGTGATGATCATAGTTAAGAAATAAGATCTTGGCTCTCTCAGTGGATACTCTTTTCTAGTTGTCTTTAGGTTGGGACCAGATTCTGGTTTGGGTGTGTGTTTTTCCCCTTTACATTTCAGTATTTACTACTATAATCTTGTACTGTCTAGAGGTTCATGAATGTTCGCTTTACTTTATAGGAGTTTTCTTTTTTTCTACATTTCCTCTATACTTTTTTATTGATTTGGTTGTGTGTGTTTGTATAGGTTCTTAGGCAAAGGCCTCCCAAAGTTTGTTGTGCCTTTGGTACTTGTCACCAACCCTGGGACTATGGAGGTGGGATTGGGGTAGTTGTGGCTCAATCCCCATCTTGGTTTGGGATGTGACAAATGGAGTCCAATAGAATATCCTCTACAAATATTCACACATTCATCGAGGAGGGAACCCATGCTATCAAAGTAAATAAATGGACAGCCAAGAATAATCTTACCTGTAAGAAAATCCTTTTCTTGATTCCCATCATGACACATATAAATAACCTCCATCTGGTCAGTAATGAACGTATTGCAATGAAAAATATGGTTAGTGATATCCCATGGGGTGGAGATATGACCTTTGAGGGACTCATGAATGACTTGTGAATCAGTTTCCACAAAATATAGCTGGATGTTCTTGGAGTAGCATAGTTCTAGGGCCATAATCCAAGTTGATTCCTCTTCCGTGAGAGATTCCCCTCCCCATAAGGAATATTAAAAGAAAAAAATAACTGAGCCTCAGTTTTTTTAGATGATTCCTCCACCCTGAATGACTCCCAAATTATAAGAGACACCAACATTCATCTTGAACCCCTAATAATGGGGGGATATTTGATCCAGCAACCCTACATAAATTTTTTGATTAGGTTATTAGACTAATAATCACAAGTTAGGAAGGGTTTTAGATAAGGGGAAAGATCCCATTGATTAAGGAGGGAAGCAAAATACACCACCAAACTCTTGGTCCACCCAACCATTGTGGGCCTTGAACTATAACTACCTTAGATGCAGGCAGAGTTCTTGGCATTCCAGATTCACTAACACCCAATGGATAACATGATGGTCCTCTCTTTCTCTTCCTTTGTATTCAACCCAATAAATTTAAACCCATGATTGAAAAAATGATAGAACTCATGATTTATATGTCGATGAATGTGCCCATGAAATTCCAAATTGAAACGGCCTAATTACAAACAAAAAACAACTGAAACATTTATTCTTCATCCTGGTGGTTACAAAAAAACACTTCAATATGAGGTGAATCCCTTTATCCAATTTTTCTTATTCAATAGAGGCCAGAATTCAATTATTATTCTAATACCTAATTTTTATAAACTATAATTAACTTCTTAATTAAATCTCATAAACTAATAAAAGACAAATTCATGGTGGAAAAAAATAAATCAATGATCATACTAAGAATAAATCCTTAAATATATATATATATATGATGATTTAATTAAGTAGTTTAAATTTTTTTAATTGAATGTATAAAAATATTCATTATATAAAAAATATATCCAAGAATAATAAATAATGAAATATTACTAAATAAGTGAATAATTCATATATTTATACAAGATATAATCATTTATGAACAATTAATAAAAAACCACTTTATAATTTAACATTTTAATATGGAAATTCCAAAAATAAATAAATATGAACATTTCACATTGATTTTAATTTAAACTATTTCATGTTCTTAATTTACATGGAATTAGACAAGAACTCCTTTATATTCCAAAATATGAAATAATTTATGAAAATTTTTATAACAATATAATAATTTCATATATGATATAAACATTTTACATAATTTAAACAATTCATTTTTGATTTTACTTAAACCTTAGATCAAATATTCTAAAATTATATTGAAATTGATTTAAATAAATTTTCCAAATAAGGCATTAATATAAACAATTTATGTCAATATTTATGAAAAATCCATAAATTAACATAAATACATTTATATTTTACCTTATTTTATAAATTATAAAAACTTTATAAATTATTCACCACCTAAACCTACTTTATAAATTAATAAAATATATCAAAATGTTTATGATTTTATTTAAACAACCACTTTGGATTTGGTGGGGGAGTGGAGGTCCAACACCAGTGATGGTTTTTTAGAATTTTAACTAAAACTTGTTTTTCTTTAAAATTTGACACACCATGAATTATCACCCAAACATAGTGCATTCCATTTTATTCATTTAAAAACAACATAAACTATGGACATTTATTAAGTTGTTTCAAGTTAGATATGATGTTTTAGCCATGTGTTTTAAGGTGAAAACCATTTATGTGGGTAGTTTTTTTTGACAATTAATTTCAAGAAAAACTTTAAATGATTGAAAATGTCTTAGAAACAACAAATATGTCATGGTTTACCTTGATGGTGAAGGCTACTATGAAATAATGACTTATGAAACATGTCATAGTATAGTAAAAAAATGACACAAATTTTTTTACTATACTCTACCATAATCAATTATCTTGAACTATAGTGTGGTATTATATGAATACACATGTTTCTAAGAAGTTTATTCCATGTACTAGAAAAAAGGAAAAAATGGGTGTTTTTGAAATGGTCTAATCCATAGTATATGGAAAAGTATCTTTTTAGTATTTTTATATCATTAAAAACCAATCCAAATGTGTATAGACATGATTTTATTCCATATAAGGGTTTCAAAGGGATGACTAACATCTAAAACATAGTAGAAAAAATCCCAAACCCAAAAAATAAAGATCAATCTATACATTTGGAATGAATAATAAAAAAAATAAAAAACAATATTCCTTATTCTTTATTAATATGGATCATCCCCACATGTTTGATAATGACCCCTCAGAAACCACTAAAACTCTACACCCCCTATGGTTTCCACAAGTTGCATGAATCACTCAATATTTGGTTAGGATCTCCCTCCTTACCAATGTTTTCTATAATCATTTTTAATGATATGAAAGAGTGATATCTAATGATTTTTGGTTTTTTGGGCTCAAGATCCATAACAGTTGACCATATTTTAGTGATATTTTATTGACTCCTAAAACTATTTATACTATTTAAACATAAAAAACCCTCATAATTATAATTTTATCCTTAAAAAATTATTATAAATATTCAAACTTCTCATAATTTTCATATAATAACAAGTAACCAATCATGATTGGATTTGGAGAGATAATATTGTCAATCTTGCATATTATCATATAATACATTAATTACATGAATGAACAAAATGACAAAAATGACTCATTATATTGCGATCCAGCCAAAATCATGACACGATGTGTTCTAAACAACCATGTAGTGGTTTAAATCATAGTGCATAATTTGAACATCATATATACAAGATTACAAAACCCAATATTTCATGTTTACAAAATTACTAATAAATATGGCCTACTTTTAAAATCGAATAATATTTTGGTTTCTTAGGATTGAAGTCATATACCACTTTCCATATTAATTTTCATAAATATATTTTTATATATCATTATATTTATATATATCTCAATATATTGATTTATATTTATATACTTATTCATATAAGTTTATATATTTATATAATTATTTATAAATGTATTTAAATATAATATTTTTATATTTAATTATATATATATATATACATATAATTATTATTTACATATACATTTCTATAATATATTTAAATAATGAATTTATTGTAAATAATTTATAAAATATTTTTAAATACATTTACATTATATATGTTCATAAAAATTTATATTACATAATTAATTATATATATATTTATATATTTATATATTTATATATTTATATATATCCATTTATATAATGTATTTGTAAAATATATTTAAATACATTTATATATTTCAAATGTATTTATATAATTCACTTATTATAAATACATTTATTTAATTTATTTATATAATATGTATCTATAATATTTCTAAATACATTTATATTCATTATTTAACGATATATTAAACATGTTTTTTAATTAAAAATATATAATTTAGAGGGTGTTTTAAATATATTTGTATATATAATTATAAAAACATTTATATTATGTATACAAACACACGAGAACACGATGACTCTTTCCATCCCACTGGATGGTCGACCACCTTATTCTCCTCTTCCTTTTCATAGTGTTGATCCACTGGTGGTTTCTGTAGTGAATCTTTCTCCCTATATTAGGGATCATGGATAGGATCGTCCTTCCTTCAAGGAGGAATTTATCAACATTTAAACCCTTATGTTAGCACCAAACATTTCTTTGATATCACAAATTTAGATTGGGAACAAGGATCTAGTGGTTGTTGATGGAAAATTTTGACTATTATTTGGATTATCATAGATGGAATCTCATGAAAAACCCATAGTACATTATCCTACTATTCTAGTTTTTCATCACTACACTAACTCCTAGAATTTTTCTTCTATCACAGTTGTTTCAGTGCTTAATCAAAAATCCTTTTACATCCATCATTTATCCAAAGATGACATTGTTTGGGTGAGAGAATCTAGTAGTCATGGAAATTTGTTCTTCTTTTGTATCATTGTTCTATGGAGATTCATGCAGGATGAGACCCTAAGACCACCACCATCTAGGTTAATCACCTAGGGCTGCCTCTTCCATTCCACAACCCTGTAGTGGTAAAGTGTATAGAGGATTTTTTTTGGAAATCTATTTTTATAGATGAAGGAACTTTAGTAATGAAGTGTACTATGGAATCATATATTTTCTTGTTGATATATTTACCCTTCAATTTTCCACAACACATTCTTTGGTGGTCATGTTCTATTAAAACCATCTTTCATAAGATCTTATTTTTCTCTAAGGTGGGTATCTATCATGAATTCCACCTCTAAGGTGACATGATCTCCTCCTATAGAAACTGAAACCATAAGAATATTGAGGCTTGGATACTTGAGTGATCTGTGTAAGATAAGGATTCTTTTACGAGCCTTGACATTGGTTCTCTTCAATAGTGTGCATCGATTCTTAGTTATTCATTCTTGGATAATGTGTTTAAGTAGCCAATCCCTCCAGTTCTAGAGGACATAAAGGATTCATCTACCAAATCCTAGGAAGGTGATTGGTCCAACATTACTACATAGTACAGATTGTTTTCTTTATGGATCCTTTATATCTCATTGATATTGGGTTAGAGGTATATTTATCTAATTGGGTGCTACCTGAAGGCTTTGAGAACAGTGAAAGCATCTCGGTGGGAATAAAACAAATACAATTTTGTTAATATGATGGATTATTATCAATATTTTTAGTGATTTAATTCCATGAGAAATTAAAGTTTTCAACCAGACATGGATATAGATAAACCTAAAAACCTATAAAGTGTTTTTATCATTATATTTATAATTAATTTATTTAAGATTAAAATAAATATTTACCTTATCTTAAATATTTTCTCTAATGAAGATATTTTTGATCATCTAAAAACCCTTTTTTTGATTAACTTTATTCTCATTAAATGTTCCAAGTGTAGAATCCCTCTAACAGTGATCCACATGTGCTATTTTTTTCATTGATTGAAGCCAATTGATTTTCAGGTACTATAACGGTGAATCAATTTTCTTGTGTTACTCGACTTGATCACTCTAAGATTCTTATAGATTAAATTAGTTCTTTTCATTCTTGAGAAGATGAGAGGATTTGTTTGAGAAAGAAGTTTGATGTGTGCAATGCTTCTCAATTATCTATTAACCCTATATAATGCACATAACCATCTATTTATAAAATTAGGGTTTAGATTAAGATATAATTTAATTGTGTACCAAACCTTAAATAATATTCTAATCTTTAATAAAGCTAATGCTACATATTATTATTATTATTATTATTATTTTATGGTGTGTTCTAACTTGCACAATGATAATTGTTATTGTACTATATTTTATATTAATATTCCTTCTCAGACACGATCTTGATCCACTCGAACTCTTATATATTTATTGAATATCCAAATAAATATTTTTATTTATAAATGAATATTTTATTCAAAATCCAACAAATAAATATTTATTAAAATATTCAATAAGTAAAATAAATTTATTATTCATAATCCAATGAATAAAAATTTATTATATATTCATGTAATAAAATAAATTAAACATTAATAAATAAATATTTATTTATTTCCTTTCGAATATGTGATATTAAGAAACCTTGAATAAAATTACTCCTCGGTCTTGAGAATAATGTTTATTACATTAATTAAATTAAAATATAATTTAACCAGGATCAGTGGAAACAATTAGTGTGAGACCCTCTAGGATTATTTCTTATTATAAGTAGACAAGTTTTCCGAAAGTCTAATATTACTATCTTTCAATGGGTCAAGGCACCAAAGAGAAATAACTCATTATCAAAATGATGAAAACCATATACTAACAGTCACTGTAAACTATAATCTCTTTTTCTCAATGTATCATCAAAAAATGTTTCACATCTGTGTCATCAACCTATATGATTAATACATCATTCTTTAACTATCTGAAATAAACATCATGACACAATGTCCATGGAATTTATGTGACAGTTATATTTCAGTAAAATTTTCAAGATATCAACTTAAATAAAGACGAAAGGGATAAATCCTACCTTAAATTATTATTAATAACATTTAATTCATGACTCACCCAATGTATCTAACTTTTACAAGAAATTTTATCATTATGCATTACAAAATACATCTAAGTGTGTGAGTAGTAACATGTATTAATAATAATCTTAAAGTCATAGACCATTACACACTCTTGCTGATATAAATATCCGATGACACCAAAACATGTGGAATTCATATTGATGGGTCTATTCTCATAATCTCTCATATTAGAGATTACCAAGTGTAAAATTCATAACAAGAATCCTCATTTTCTTACGAGTACTCGCACTCGACAGTCTAGGTACTATATACCCTATCATAGTACATTATTTATCTATATAACTATATTTAAGATATATCATCATATCATCTCAAGTATCTCATTATAGTGGGGAACTATGATGAATTTTTCATTGCGACAAATATTATAGGACATTATCACATCAATTTTATATAGAATAACAGTCAGTATGTAATAAAATATTTATATTAATATCTACTTATTTTAAAATTCATATAATGTAGTTGGGCTTATAGACTAGTGGTAAAAACGACCTCGTAATCCTACTTCCAAATATAGGGTTAAATTCCCATTAATAACTAATTTTAGAGGGATATATATGGATCTTGATGTTGGTCAAGAAAGAATGCACTGGCAGTGTGGTGAACATCACATGGTTCAATTGCTTCGACAGAGGGTTCCAGTGAAAGTGGTGTTGAGGTTGGATGATATTGGTGGGGTCAGGCTTGGTGGGGTTGGCCACGGTCCTCATATGGGATTTGATCGATGACTGTTGGCTCAATGATAAGGGGGAATCCATGGATTTTGGTTTTGATGGTGGGATATCATGGATGAATGTGTACAAGGTAGGTGTGGTGGCCATGTGGTGACTATTAGTGGTGTTGATGGATGGAGACTGAGGTTAAAGAAGGAGAAATAAAAAAAGGGGGTCAGATAATTAGGTGCTATCCCCATATGATACTAGAGTAGGAAGGAACCTCCAAAAATGAAAATAAGTTTGGACAACTAAGATGGTATGGGTTTTTTGTCAATACTAGGCCCCATGCAGGCCTGCATGGTGATTTGATTGTTGAGAAGCATTGCAGGTCAGACGCTTTGGAGAAAAAAAATAAGAAACAACTATGGTGGGATTTCTATTGGGCATCGAGTCTTTTGGAATTCAAGTGTCATGTATTTGGTCTAGTTCCTATGAGACTATAATACTTATATAGTTACCCCTAAATCCAATTAAAATGGGGATTATCCAAAATTAATAAAACTAAAAATCTCTTCAGGCTTACAGGGAATATTTGTATAATACAAAGTACAAAGTAGTTGTTTATAGGGAACCAACTATAATAGTCTCACACTTGATCTAGAGACAACTGATAATGACTATTTTTACTCACATTTTAATCATTCTTATATTGATTATGGCTATTATTTCTAGTCCTACCACATTTCCATGGCTAGGTTCGGTTAAGCCACACGTATGTGCGGTGAATCTGTTTACTACAACATTACTATCTTGTGAAAATTTCTCATGTAGTTATATTACTGAGTATGAAAATATTATTCCCATGTCATAATCCTTAAATCCTAACTAAATTTTTATTCAATTATTATCATAAAATGATAAATATATTTATATTGGTATAACCCAAAACTAGAACATGAAATTTCTAAAAAGCTTCTTAAGTTGCATCAGAAGCTGCAACATACTCTGATATTGTTGATACAACAACCATTGGTTTCAATAAGTGTTTTATAATTTTACCTTATCCTTTTCTGTGATACTATAAAAAAATTGATCCATGTATTGAAAAAATTTCAATTCCCTTTATTACTAGTATTCTCACTTCTCCAAACTCCAAGAACTCATATAGTTATACTTTTAAAAGTATCATCGAATAGTTCTAACTGCAAGTTGATGAAATTACGTTGGATTTGTTTGGTATTCACCAAATATGATTTTTGAATATATAATATCAAATGTCAGTTATATCATGGAATATGAGATTAATTCCTAGAACTTAAAATTTTGAAATTATTTCAATCTTCATAGTCACTTCTTATGCCCATGTATATTCTACTTGAAGTATTATATAAAAACCCACTCAGTGTTGAGTTGTATTAACTTGTATTTTCAATAATTTGTTAAAATATATTCTATGAATATATTTATAAACCCCATAGATCTATTATTTATACCCTTTTTCCTAGAACATGGTTGTTATTTTAAGTCATGCTTAGAGAAATTTCATTACTTCGTCTTAACAAGTTGGTAATACATGACATTTTTCCCATATGTTATCAATATATCTGTCATGGAAACTTATAGAACTCCCACTAACCAATTAGAGATACATTTCACACGTTAATTTTTAAATGAATATTTTATGATCACTATGCATGAATCATTTATAAATAAATTTATATAGTCTACATATATTATTGACATTTATTGAAGTCACCGACCCTTTTACTTATTCCATATAGAAATATACCATAGGGTCTCCTTTGGTTGAGTCATATAGAAATCTACTATAAGGTTTACTATAAATGTGGTGGACTTGAAAATCAATATTGTAATATTATGATCATAGAAATATTTTTAAAAAAGTATAATTCAAAAGGATTTTAGTCATGATATTGGTACCATCTTGTACCTACCATGTCTAGTTTCTATTGAATACTCAACAGTAGTATCAAGTCTTTGAAACATTCAAAATACAAAGTCACTAAATCTCTATACATGGATTAAATCGCTTCAATTTTTACATAATTGGAACCTTATCATATTGCCAATTAATATTTATTTATAGGTATATTTATTGTAAAAGAATAATATATTTATCACCCACCACGGTGAAAATAAACCACCATTTTTTTATATATTCCTATGTAGAATGTGTCTCTGGAACTACTCCTCCCACAAAGCTTAGTGGTGTCTAGTATTCTTATTCTATACCATAGGCACCTGAGTCCTTAATAACTATAATTAAAGTCTTCTCTAACTATATTCAAAGATATATTATTCCTTTATTGAAATATATTCAATCTTTACTAGACATTAATATCCTTAGTGGCTATAGGATCATTAAATCAGATTCACCTTAGTGTTTTAATGTTAGTTTTAGATAAGGATAGCTTTTAACAAATAGTACTCAACAAAAACATGTGGTAGTGTCCTTATAAATTCTAATCATATCACAATTGATATGATATCTATTAGATAATATGGTTGGCATTTGGTTAGGTGTTTCACTTCTACTTGCAAAACATGTCTTTCAAGGAATGATGGAAGATTTTAAATATGTATAAGAATAATCATTGATATTTATTTTACTACCATCATGAAATATATATATATAAGTAAATATACATGATAACCTTTAAACTATATATATGATCAATGATTACTTGGATAAGATATTATTCAACAAAGCTAGCTCAAAGATTCCTCAATCTTTACCAAGTGCACTTATTTACAATACTGATCATTTATAAAATTTCTTAAAGAAATATCATGAAGTATATAATGTTACCTTTAGATTTAGAATAGTTATCACATCCTTGTTGAAATAACTCTCAAATTTTAATGACGTACCTTTATTTAAAAATTTCTCTTTATCAAAAACATGATAAGTAGTTTGTTTTTATATTCAGTATCTTAGCTCAATTGAGAAAAAAATACTTTCAAAGGAATAAAAAATTCAACTAATGTCATTTTTATTTAATAAAGAATTATCTTTCCATAATCAGGTAAGAGTCTTATATTTTATATTCATCATTCAATTCAATGGATATTTGTGATTCAAGAGTTACTAAACCACTAGTTTAGTATTAAAGTACAATAAGAACATTTATTCTAAAAATGAAATAATGTGTCTTTATGTTGATATGAAAACTGAGATAAAATTATTGGTAACATTTATTAAAAAATTTAATCAATCCAATCTGTTAATGAGAAATAGTGATCTCCCCTTTGCTGATATAGGAATCCACATTTTTCAGCTCCTTTTTATTTCACAATATAACCTTTCTATTCTTCCTCATTTCTTTAATTAAAAACATGTATGTTATAATAATATTTTATTTAATACACAAGTGGTGAGTAGAAACATGATTAATATACCTAGAGTGGATGAAACTTTTTTCTTATTCAATTCATTGCAAATTTTTCAAGTGTTCATTCTTTCACAAAAGAATCAAATATCCCCATCTTCATTATTTTCCCTTTGAATATTTGGTTTCTTTAGAGGTTTCCCCAATGTATATTTTGTCTTTATATTATCCATATGATATTCATACTTTTCTTTCAAACTTCTCACCAAAAAGGAGTGGTAAAACATGTTTCAAAAAATCCTGATCCACTAGAAGTCTTGAACTGCCAAAAATTCTTATCTAGTTGGTAATGTATTAAAAAAAGTTTCTTGAGCGACTAATACATTTCATTTATCTGATATTGAAATATAAGGATAATATTGGTGTCATGGATAATAATATAATATTAATATATAATTAATTATCCCTGTAGAAGCCAAATTTCACTAACCGATCAACATATCACCAAATTTTGATAACATGCTCAATATCTAGATTATTTTCTTCTATTTTACACTAATATAGTGCATATATAATCTTATTTATATCTATAATTTACTAATCCATATCTATATAATAAACATGATATATTGTGGTGTAATAATCCATGTATTTATGTTGTGGAATCAACTCTCCAAACATAGTTGATTATATAATACAATGAATATAGGAATCATCCTCAACATATCTAAGGTACATATCCTTTTCACCATCTCTCACCCTTTAGGGTTATATAATAGAAATAGGGGATTCCCATATATAATAACATTTTATGATAATAATTAATAACATAAATGATTTTACCATATTTGGAAATTTTTTATTTGTAAGAACATACCCTGAGTTAAAGAATGATCACATTATATCCATGGTTTTGCTTTCAATTTTCAAAAATAACTAAAATATAATATTATTACTTTACTTAATTACTTAATATATAATATATAAATAATAATAATTTTATTAAGTATCACACTATTTTATCAATTCTCAATGGTCTTCACCATTGATATTGGAATGCACTATCATGTAAGACATTCTAGTGATAAGGATATATATTTCCCTTCTTGATGATCTAGACTTTGGAAATGAAAAAGCATAAGAAGGTATTTAGGTAGGCGGTCTTGCCAACTATGGGATTATAGTTCCTTGATCCATTGAGTGGATTCCCTAATCCAGAAATCTTGAATCATATTTTCCCAAAACATGCCTCCAAATTTGTATTAAATAGAATTTGGATGTTAAATTAAATACAAGTTTGGTGAATTCAACCAAAAACCCTAATGAGAACTCTCTGATAAAACAAATTGTCCATACTTCTCTCAAGTAATAACTTTTTTCTATGGTTTCACTCCCAATCAAGTAATAGAATGCCAAGTATGACTTAGCATATATTTGAGATATTTTAATTTATTATGAATAAATTTTATCTTGTTTTATCATTTATATGTCTTGTTAATATTAAGTGGATTTTAATTAATTAATTAACCATTTTGGATAAGAAAATTATGCATAATTTATTTTTTTATAATCCATATTTTCACATTAATTCATTTATTTATGTGATCGTGGTATTGTATCTATATAATAAATAATTCATAACATAGAAATAAATAAATTAATAAACGACTCAATCAAAAGATTATATACAAGTTGATTTATTTAGAAAACAATAAATAAACCTTTGGCATAGGGGAAATAACTATTTGTGATGGTCTTAGCATGAGTTATAGCTATTTCCCTTGGAACAACAATTCTGGTTAGGAATCACTATTTTAGAATGATTTCAAACTGATTTGTTTATGAAACCGGATACACCCAATGGTTCTGTATCCAAAGGGACCTTTTTTAAAAAGTTAGGAATTCATTATGTTTGTTGACATATGATACTTAATATCTCACATTTTTTGAGAGGATTGGAGGTTAGGGTCATATCACCCTTTTGGGGGGAATTATTTCTTACTCTGGGACCCTCTTATAGATTGAAGATATGTTCATGAGTCCTTCATTAATTTCCAAGTTTGATATGAGTTATAAAAATATTATTAATCAATTATTATAATTATTAGAATTTATGGAATTCATAATCATCCATATGTATTAAAGGTTATTCATCACTAGATATATCTATGTGTATCCAAAGTTCTCAATTGATGGTATCCTCTTATATACTGCTTATAGATTCTTTCATCATTATCACAACAATACTAGTTTTTAAGGCACTTAGTGGGGATCTATGGAGTTAATGGTCATCCAGGTAGATTAATCCCACTATGGAATTTATCATCATCTAGGGAGATGGAAGTTTACTCTGGATATTATTGTCTTCCAGTTAGACAAAAGTTACTCTGGAGTTTATCATCATCCTGGGAGAAAAAAGTTGTTTTGATGTTGGGATCGAACCCATAGATGGGATACCGACGTATCCTAATGAAAGAAATCAGAACCCATGTAGTTTGGTGATTCTTAATAGGACACATCATACCTTTTAAGGTCATATGATGAGGACCTAACTATATATTTTAATATCATGTGGTAAAGACATCTAAGAAAAAGGTTCATAGTCCAAACTTTGTGTGGGGATTATACCGAAGCAGCCCAAGGAACATGGAAGGGATATGAGATTCCATGTTGAATTAGACCCTACTAGGAATGTGCCCAGAGATAATGGGGTTTATTTGGGGTGTTAGGTTTTAACCTTAGGAAGGCTTCCTATGTATCTCATTTGGATGGGAATCAAATCTCATGTAGTTTGGTATGTCTTGTTGGGGAGTATGGAACTTTGAGTGAAATAGGTTAGGACTTACTCCTAAGGAATATTCCCTTGTAATAGGGTACAAAAGATATTTTTTAACTCATGGAGATTTATGGGGGATTAATTTCGGTCTTTATTCTAAGTAGGATGCCTCAGTTAAGGGAATTAGGTTTGGACTCCTAAGGAGGATATCCAGTGAGCACAAGCCCTGGGTGAAGGATACCTACATATCCTAGTTATGTTGGTAATCAGAGTTCTCATAGTCCATTACTTCAGGTGTATTGTGTGGTTGTTGTGATCATTACAAAACTATAAGTCCACGTGAGTCGTTCTTGGTGTGTGAAATAATAGGATGTGAAAGATTCAAAAAACCACACACTTTCCTTCCATCAGTGATGGAAGAGACATGGGCTATGGTGGAAGAATCTAGAGCTATGACACTTCCCTCTATTCTCTTTACATTGTATGAGGGTCCAAATTAAGTAAGGGATGATGTTGAAGGGTGTAGAGAAGATAAATATTGCAACCTCTTATATGAAATTATAGGGGATTACACCATGATTTTTTCCCTATGATTGGTCCTGGAAGAGGAGGGAGACTTATCCTTTGTCAAAAAGGGAAAATGATGTGTGATCCCTATCCTCCCTACAAGGAATCAGAGGTTCTGGGTCTAAGATATGAAAAGGGTAGGAAAAAGTCCTATCCCCAGAATCCAATACCGGAAACTCCTCAACATTTTCCCTAGGGTATGGTTATATGTGACCATATATATAAAAACCTAAAAATGTCGCAAGGATCCTCAACCTTCGGTGAGACAAGTGTGGGAAACCTCTAACCATAGAAATACCAACCCAAATAAGAGACACGCTGATGTTCCTTTCCCTATGGTTTTTTAGATCAAAAGGTTTTGGTGTAGGTTTCAAAATTATCCCTTTTAGGAAAGGGGTATAGTGAAGGATAATCCTTTCCATGAGTGGATTTGAAAGGGACTTCATGAAAGGATTTCATAGGCTAAAGGGATGAGATGAACCAAAGAGGACCACGCCAGGGGTGCACCACGCAAGGGGTCTCCACACAAGTAGGCTTGGGTGAATTGGTTTCACCTTAGGTGATGAAAAACTAGATGACTACACTTGGGTGACACTTTTCTCATGCATTCAAGGGCTTATATAGGGATTCCTAGAGGTGAGTCACACAAATTCTTGTTTGAGGAAGGGAGATCTCATTAGTTTTCTTAAATCAGGGGGGTTGGGTGAAATTATCATGCAAGTGTTGTTTACTTTAAACACTAAATGGAATTTAGTCTCTCTATACCCCATTTATTACCTCTATTTAGGTATTATATAACTACCTTGGAGGATTCTAGGGACTTTAGCGAAGAACTAGGGTGACCAGAGTAGCAATCATACTTCAAGGAAATTCATCCATGTAAATAAATACCCCAAGGGTCTATTCATAGTAAAATATTGTGCATTGGGTGAAGGAGATTGGTCACGCAATTGTTGGTTCTCACAAGTACTTGTGTGTCACTGGTGATTTGGGTACCTTGGGAAAACCACTTTTTGAGATTTTGAAAATAATGAAATTCTCCATCTATTTTCTCCTCTTTTTTTCAAGGAATTTCCATATTCACTTTTTAATCCATGTGATAGAATATAATGTCAACACAATCCCCACCATAGGATTAGATCCAAATGAAAATATGGTTGAGTCATGAGGTTAGAGCGATGAAAAAGACAAATGGGTCTTGCAAGTTCTGAGTGTTCTTGTAAAGTGTCGGTGCATAGGTCAAATTCCTCATCTATATATAGGGGCTTCATTTTGGAGAAAAATGACCCAAGACTCAGAATTATCAGCTCTTTGCATACAATTCCTTTCACTCATACGCTCTTGCTGGAGATTTTAGTTGTTAAAATTGTATTTTTATTTGAGCTTTGTGCCACATGTTTGAGTTATACACTTATACACCACATGTTGTGAGATACTCTTTCTTACCACAGTTTCACTTGCACGCCTTAATAACTTTTTCAAATTTTCTTTATTTTCAATAAAAATAAAAATGAACCTACTCTAAAATGAAATTTATATTTCCTTTCATTTTCAATGGCTCCCAAGAGAATCAAAACTGATCATGAATTGTTTATAAAGTGAACCAATGATATAATGAAGATCATAGGGTATGATTACTATGATGTCTGTGACACCACCCTTCCTGGTCTAGTAGAGTATCTGAATAAATATCATCATGATTTTATAAAGAATAATTATCTACCACATTACGGTTATAACCATCTGTGATAAGTCCTCACACCAGAACCAAATAATTGTCTCCCAATCTTTTAGTTTCATGACTACAAGAACTTTTAATCTACCAATATTTCTTGTGCAGGCACATATATCAATGTAAGAATGGAAGCCATAGCCTATGTTATGAATCATATCCCATGTGATCTATATCTGAAACTACATATACACAAACTAAATCCACATTTTTATTCATCCATTTTTCGATATTCACAAATGGATCAATCGAAAGGATGGAAACAAAGTTGGGGATATATCCTATAAGGGGGTGTTGATCCTGCATGGATGTGGTTGTAATGGGTGTGCAAAACATGTATAGAGTTCAAGGATGGTCTGAAAGGTTCCATGATTTATGAGGTAGTATGGGTAGGACAAACCTATGTATATAGGAATGATGATTTTGTGTGCGAACTACTGATCCAGTGCAGTACACAGATGAATTATTTCCATTTTAAGCATGTATAAGTGGTTATCAATTTGTGAGACATATACAAGATATTTAGGGCTTCGATACTTGGACATATGTAAGATGAATTTTTCCCTCCGATTGAAGTATGTAATAATGCTGGTAGGAAGCTGAATTTGGCAGAGGGTGAAGATGATGAGGTTCCTAGCTCCCTGAAGTGACCTTGTATAATATATAGTCCAACTTCCAGAATTAAGAGGGTTACCCAATCATCAAAAATTGAAGTTTTACTTAGGTGTTATAGGCTCCATCTCCAAGAATAGAGTCAGGTTCTATTCTCTCATCCACCATCTATGATGGTAGGAATTAGGAAGCCCATCAGGTCTAAGGTTTCATGATTGTCTTCACAGAAAGCTGTAATATATTCTAAATATGTATGAAGATAGGAGGTTAAATAATGGAAGATATTTTTTTATGTTGAATCTTTGTGGGAGATTTTAAGTGAGGGGTTTTGTATTCTAGGAATAAGACATCTCCAAGCTTCATCTAATATTCACTTTAAGAATAATCCTTATGAAGTAAAAAAAAATTATATCTGGGAGATAGATATGATCATATACACAACCAAATATTCAATCCCCACCAAAAAATGAGTGAAGGAAATGATAGATCACAACACCTCTAAAGGGATTGACCCTTCATCTTTTGAGGAATGACATGAATTTCTCAATCCTGAAAATATAAGTTCTCTTATTATCATATTATTTTCTTATTTTCCTTTATATTTTACTTAAAGAGTTATTCCAAAAGAGAAATACCATTTTAATTTGGTTTTTGACTAAAGGAAAATAAGTTGAATTTACATCACTATGGTATAAACCTGTTGGTACTACACTCAGGGTTGTTGGATCACCCCTTGAATCAGGAGAATTATCTCCAAGCTAATAGTCCATAGAGGATGAGATGGAAGGAGGTTTCCCATCTCAAATGCCTATTTTTTAGATGATTATGATAGTCACCCTTTGAAGAAAATGAAGAAGTAGGTACACTGAAGAAAAAAATCTATGACTAAAAGATTCATTAGCAATAGTAAGTCTTCCTGACATTATCAATATTTACTTCATCCAGATAAAGTATTTAAACTTATTGAAATTATAGGAACTTATTCTATTTCTTATATTAGGAAAGTTACCAATGAACATCTAGGAATTGCGGAGGGCACTTCCAATCAAGTGCATATCTCTACCAATGAATTAGATCCTTCTAATGAAGAGGCATATAGGCCAAAGAAAACAACATATACTCTTGGAACTACTCTTATCCCCATTGTTGGGAGAGAAAAGGAATATAGTATATCAAAAATTCTTCATGAGAAGTTATATAAAACCAAATATCTTTCATTTCTAAAATATTTTAGCTGTGTCACATACACTGAAAAATCCTACAATGACTCATGATGACCCAATGACTGTCACTAAGAAGGTTGTTTAGGTTCTAAAGTCATCAGAGGAGGTTCATGAACCAAACTCTCCAAGTGTTCCCATGGGTGAGAATAACACGGGGCTTGTGATGTCATTGGATGATATGATAAATATTTTCATGTATTTTTAATAAGTACTAGAACATGTTAATATGCCCACTACTTTAGAATAATTTGAAGCACTATATATAGAACCAAATACATGTGAGTTTTTATTTTCTGTCCAATCAATATTATTATGCCTGATTTCCTAATCATGATTTGTTGGAATATGTAGCTTCATCTACAGGAGCTATTTTAGTGATTTTTTCTAGAATAGATGTTGATATCACTATAAATCATACCATTGAAGAGGATCCGTCTTAGGTGACCCTTGAAACAGAAATTCTTCATGAGGTTCATCTAGATAATCCCAAGTAGACTCAAGAAAGTACTCCTCAATAAGATATGCCAACAAAAACTACTAAGGCTGATAACTTTGGGGAGGAGTCTTCTTAGGATGCTAACCTAATATTAGGTAAGGGTTACAAACCATTGTGATTGTGCCCCACTCTTTCCATTATATTGAATCTAACCAAGATTTTGATTCATCGTGTAGAATTATCAACTTCTATGTTTACGTCTAAGAGTGATGATTCCATGTTAGCTCAACCAACATCAAGGAGAAAGGGAACCACTATTAGGGAGAGAGAATAATTCTTTAAGTTCATTAATTCCTAAGTACATCCCTTCTTATGATAGTGATTCTGAAGTGGAATCAGAGTTATAGGTTGTTATCCATATTTCACTTCACAAATCATGGATAGATATATAGAAGATTATCTCTGAGAAATACCTCAAGTAAGTACCCTCTCTAATCCCAAAACTTTCAATGTTATTCAACATTTTGGGATTCAGAGGTTTCAATTACCATGAAATCCATACTATGGTGAAAGAGACCATTCAGAGGCAGGAGAAAGAGCACAATATTTAGCAGGATCTAATAACATCTGTACTTCTTGAAAACATTAATGAATTTTGAGTGGCCATATCTCTAGATGAGGCCAGGCATAGCACAATTTTGGCAAAATTAAATCATAATATCAAAGAGAAGTCTATTCAAGTTTCATGTCTTCAGCAGGATCTAGATACCACTATATAAAAACTTAAACAACTTCACTTCTCAAATGAATAAACTCAAAAGGAAGGGGCCAATGTCATTGTGAATTCCAAGGAAGATCTTCATCTGGCCAAGGTGACTGGGGATGGTTGACTGATGGAACTTCAACAGGTGTTTTATGGGGCTTAAAAGACTATTACAAAAATGAAAAGTTATGTCAATGACGTAATGTGACTTGTGACAGAGAGACTTCATTTTTGGATGTTCCTATGGATTTTATTTTTCTCATAAAGGGAAAGAATTTTTTTTCTAATCATCTATGTATTCATCCCCACTATTTATTATAATTATAATGTCAAAAACAATTTTCATAGGATTAATTTTTTACATCAGTTAATCATAATTACAATGATATGTTTGGTATCCACTCTAATTTTTACCTAATATAATGTTTTTAGTGAGTGCAGTTTGACTATTTCTAGGTTCATATGGACAACCCTAAAAACTTAGTTTCCATTGTGTTATTACCCTAAATTTTTCCTAAGCCTAATATGGAAGGGATTAGTGGGTGAAACTTGTATTTTTCTTAGGCTTTACTTTTTAGGTTTTCAGCCAAACAATTTTTTACTTTTAACTTTTTATCACTTGATATTTCCTAAACCGTATAATGTATAGGTTTAGTGAGCTGAGACTTAGATTTTTTTCCTGATCTTCATTTTTAGGTTTTCAGATGGGTGAGTACTATGTCTCTTTTTATGGGATGTTTAAATTTCTGCATGTTGAACTAAAAAAGATGGTGTTTTAGGCTAAATATATTTGACCATGAATTTTGAAATTATAACTCAAACAAGGCTTCATGGCTAGGAATTTCTCGATATATTTTATTTTAGATACTTCCAAGAGGAATCTTGAGTTCTGATTTTTATGGTCACTAAATATAAAATTTTAAATATAATATTATAGGAGGTCTCATTGAAGAATTAAGTTACCTGTTTTTTACAAACCTGTTATAGGGGGAGTATTATGAAGGTTCAACATGGTCATATGATGCATATTAAAATTGTGACATCCTTTAACTAATAGGCATGTTATGTAGGTGACTAATGAAAGGATAACTGGGGGAAAGTGCTACATAGTCAGGTAAATGAGTTCATGGGAATTTTGACATTATATTACTGATATAAAAATAGGGTAAATATTTGGATGTCTCAAGACCACAATGAGTGTTTTTTACAAAGAAATATGTATGATAATAAAAGAGTTCATTTGTACTAGCGCATGCCATGAATGAGATATCACTTATACACAAATTTTGTGTGTGAAGAATGGAACATTATGATTTGTAGTTTAAAGTTTTGAAATAAGTACATTAGAGGGTTGTGTTGTTTAAAGTCATATTGAAAGGACGTTATGTTGTGCAGTTTAAAGTCATGAATCAAGGATATTATGGGATTTGATTTAAGGTCCTTAGTTTTGACTGAAGATTAGTGGTTTTTCTATTCTTGGTAATTCATCTGGAAATGTGCTACCATATTCATATATGAAATGAGAGAATTATAAGCTATGATTTGGGGATTTCTAAATTTTAAGAATGACATGGGAAAAGGTATAATGGAATCTAGAGGAGGTCTCATAAAATAATAAAGTTACCGCTATTTGAAAAAAATGTAATGGGGGATGTATTATGCAAGTCCAAATATAGATTATGCCGTATAACCAAACAGTGTAATCTTTAAGCTGGAAAGCCCGTTATGTTGGTGAATTTTATGCAAGGCAAACATGGGAATGTACTAAAAATCCAGTTAAAGGAACTCTCAAGAAATCTAACATTCTATTTTCTAAAATCTGATCAATGTTTATAGAGATTAAGATATTCCTGAGCACAGAGTATGGTTTTATAGAGAAAATTACCTGAATACATAAGGCATATTTCAAATCATGATCTCCAAATAATGGTAAGAATTAGATCTCTATGAAGGTCTGACACAAATGTAGGAAGTATTGTGCCTATAGTTATAGGCTATATGACTAGGGCCATAATATTATGGAAACAATAGAGGATTCATAGTCAAATGGCTCGAGGTCATTCTAATATGCATTGAACACATGGAGAGGAAAAATGCAAACCACATTCTTGGAGTCTTTTAGTTCGGGAGAAAGGATACAAGACCAATACACAAAGGATGACCACTTTAAATTATAGTTTCCTGTATACCTTCATTAAATCTTAAAGGGACAGAAGAGGATTCTCCCATTAACAAAGTTACCACTATTTGAAAAACTTGTTATGGGGGTCGTATTATGCAGGTCCAACTAGGGCATGTGTTGCATTACCAAATAGTGGAATCCTTCAACTGATAGACATGTTATGTAGGTGAATATTATGTAAGGCCTACTAGGGAATGTACTGCATAGTCAATGAGGGAGGTCTTAGGTATCAAACATTCTTCCACCAGAAACTAAATAAATATTATGAAGATATTAAATTATTTCAATATTAGGATAATGATGTATGAAAAGAGAATTTTACAATGCATAAAGAATGTGTTTGGACTGATACCAGCCATGATTTTGTCCCTTACATAGATCTGGATCATATTTATTAAATAGAAATCTATTGTTTCTTTGATGGGTTCTCTGAGGAGAGTGATGAAAATAAAATATATTGTATATATTTTGATCATATGTAGGAGAGGGGGAATTTTCATTTATCTCGGTGTTGGGACTAAGATCTGCGGCCTAGTTTTCACTACAAACCTCAAATGGAATGATAATCAAGACATAAATAGTTCTCTGAATATTGTGTATTTTAATGTCATGATGTGAGGACACTATCTATGCAGTTTAACAACTTGTGGTAACGACAATGAATTACCCGATGTGATGGGAAAGGGTGGATCCATGCAATTTTATTTCATGTAGTAAGGAAATTATCCATGCAATTTAAATTCCTATGGTAAGGACTAAGGTGTCTTGACATGAAATGTCAAAATACAATGCAAATGAACCATTGAATAGGGTCCAAACATCACTATGTATCTTGTTAGATAAAGAATAAAGATGCACGTAACTCTAACAAATACGAGTTCATGTGTAAAGTGATAACTTGTATTGAAATTTCTCATGTAGATATGACTCATATATGAGAGAGTATAGGCCTTTTTCATGTTTATGTTGTGATTAAGTTGGGCTCAAGATTGAAAATCTAGATGTCACTACGTATCTCACAGGGGTGAGAATCAAGCCACACATATTTATTAAATGAAGGTTCGTGCATTTTATCATCATGTGGTGAAGAAATATATTATATATTTTAATTTCTTATAACTGAGACCATTGATAACCAAAATAGAAATTGAGACACTTTATTTATGCAGATAATCTCTTTACCCAATTCCTAATTCCACGTGAGCTATTCTCGATGTGAAAAACAAGGAGCGAGAAAGGTTTTTTCTGTAACACAAATGTAACTCATGTGAAGGATTGGGGATTGATGATTAATTGGTTGTTGATCTAGGGTATAATACATGGGAATCACTATATATCTCATGATATCAAGAGTCAATCCAAAAGTAGTTCTTGAAATCATTCCCCATATCAAAAAGTTTTTTATGTGGGGAAGAGGATTTTTTTATAGTTTTCAGGCTAATGGTTTTTCCTAAAGAAGAAAGTATATGCATAACCATATATCTCATTGTAATAAGAATCATCTCATAAGTCCTAGAAGAAATACCTAAGTAGATCGAACTTATTCATGGGGAAAAGGAATGAGGTTTTCTCTTCTAAAAGCATGGATGGCCCTATGTTTTGAGATCTAGGAATCACTTTGTATCTCATTGGTATGAGAATAAAGCCACATGTAGTTCTTGGAATATTCCCTATGTAGGTTTGATTCACACACAAACTGAATAGGGAATTTCATTTTATTTTTTGTCTCGACCTGAGATAGAAGATCTAAGCATCACTACATATCCCATTGGAATGAGAATCAAGCCACACATAGTTCTTAAAATGTTCCCTATGCAGTTTTGACTCATACACACAGGGAGTGAAGGAGTTTTTTTATCCTGACTGGACCCATGATTGGAGATTTCGGATTCACTATGTATCTCATTAGGATGATAATTAAGTTATACATAGTTCTTGAAGATGATTCCCCACACCAACTATATTTTGATATAAGGAAGGGTTTTTTTGTTCTATTTGGGTCCAAGATTGGAGATCTGTAAATCTCTACGTATCTCATTGGAATTATAATCAATCCATACAGAGTTCATTCCATATACTTTATCATCTTGTGGATAGGAAGTGGGTGATCTGATGTGAAATAAACATTGATGTTGGACTAGGGTATAAGACCTAGGAATCACTATGTATCTTGATAGGGGAAATAATCAAGCCACACATAGTTCTTGAAAAGGGGTCCTTATGCAGATCTAACTCAAATATAGAAAGAAATGGGGTCCACGTGACATTAGGGAATGGAAGTTATATGAGTAAATCTTATGCATGAAAGATACTCATCTTATAAGGGACCAAAAAATTGTCAATTTATGGTATCTTGGGATATTTATTAACATCAAAGGAAGGGGACATTAACTATATATTTTAATTTCATGTGGTGAGGAAAATTGTGTTTTTCAGTTTCGGATCATGCGATTAGGACCTCGTGATATGCAGTTTAACGTCGTGTGAAAAGGATAAAGATACTATATAGTTTAACATTATATAACACATACATATATGGTTCTATTCAGTTTAACATGATACAACTAGGATTTTGGTTATTATTTAGTTTAACTTCATGCAACTAGGACGTATATGGTGTTATGATATTTAATGTCATGCAACTAGGAAATTGGTTGTTACACAGTTTAACATCATGCAACTTGGACGTGTATGGTGTTACATTGTTTAACATCATGAAACTAGGACATTAGTTCTTATGTAGTTTAACATCATGCAACTAGGACATATATGGTTCTATGTAGTTTAGCGTCATACAACTAGGGAATTGGTTGTTACGTAGTCTAATGTCATGAAACTAGGATGTATATGGTGTTACACAGTTTAACGTTATGCAACTAGGATGTTGGTTGTTATATATTTTAACTTCATGAAACTAGGATTTATAAGGTTTTATGCAGTTTAGCATTATGCAAATAAGATGTTGGTTGTTCTGAAATTTAACACCATCCAACTAAGACATATATGGTGCTATCCAGTTTAACGTCATGCAACAAGGATGTTGGTTTTTATGCAGTTTAAAATCATGAAACTAGGACATATATGGTGTTATTTAGTTTAACATCATATAACTTGTACGTATATGGTGTTATGTAGTTTAACATCATGAAACTAGGACGTTGGTTATTACACATTTTAACATCATGAAACCAGGACATATATGGTGTTACACAGTTTAATGTCATGCAACTAGGACATATTCTTTGTGATTACACAAAGTATATCTTCAGGAACCTCGCATTAGTTGGAGTTGTAGTGAGTTATCTATCCATTTAGATTAAGTAATAAGCTCCATTAGAGTATAAATTATGTATAGAGTAAGTTCCTTCCCACTTTGGCTCAAGTTTTAGAGTCCTATTTCCTGGAATCATTATAGTCCTAAGGACTGATACCAATTCTACTTGGAGAAATGAATAGAGGAGAACTTTCTTGTTGAAATATCATGCAATTTAGTTCTGATATACTTCCAAGTGATGCAAGGTATGAAATATATTTTCATCTAACTTCTCAATCTAATCAGGTCACTTTTGAGACTACTCATATGTAGATAACTGATCACAAATAGCAACTTGGAGTGAAGGAAATTGAACTTCAATGGGTAGGACTGCTTCTGTTCCATATACCAATGAGTATGGAGTTGACCGTGTTGCAGTATGGGTAGTAGTCCGGTAATCCCATAAGGAATGAAAGAGTTTATCAGGCCAAAAAAAATTATCTTTATCCACCATATTCTAGAGTATGTTGGACAAGGTTATGTTGAAAGCCTCTATCTGTCCATTTTCTACTCCATGATAGCGGGATGAATGGTTGGATTTGATATTGTATTCCTGATATAACTTCCCTACCTTAGCATAATAGAAATTGGTGTCATTGTCCATCAATATGGTTTGAGGGACACCAAATCTGTTAATGATATTAGATTTGATAAAGCTGACAATTCTTTTGGTTGTAACTTCTTTAAGAGGTATTACCTCATCCCATTTAGAGAAGAAATTGGTAGCAATAAGGATATAATTGAACTTCTTAGTTGTAGCTAGAGGATAAGGTCCCACTACATTTATTCCCCATATATAAAAGGGAGGGAGTATTTATATGTATGTAGAAACTCTGGGGGTTGATGAATGAAGTTGTCATGAACTTGTCATGGATGACACATCTTAGTGAAATCTGTGAAATCTTGCATCATCGAAGGCCAGAAGTATCCAACACTTCAGATTTGATTAGAAAGTATATGCCTAGACTGGTGGTCCCCATAGGCTCCTGCATCTACTTAATTCATGATAGTTGTAATTTCTTCCCCATCAATGCATCTGAGGATAATTCCATTGAAACCTCATCTATAGAAGATCTTCTGGTGATTTAGGCCATTGTAAAGAGTGAAACTAACTTCTCATCACCATACTTTCTCTTTTCCAGCTCTATCTAGTGGAAGTACTCCACTTTGGAGATATTCCATGATGGGTGTCATCCATCATATAGTATTACCATATGGTTTGGGAATGGAAATGATTTCATTGATTTCCTCTATTATGATTTTAATAAAAGGTGAACCCACATGACGATGAGAAATGATGATGATTGTTTCATCTCAGTTTGGATCTTCTAGGGTATTAGCTCTATTTTTCAAATCATAATATTGATAATTTTATGACCGCAGTACATAATAAAATGTGGGATCAGAGGGAAACACTTCTATTAGCCTTCAAACATAATCACACAAGGGAATTATCTCTTCGTTTATGATGGTGTAATCCCCATTAATCTATTTTATTACCAACTATGAACCACCCTTCACTTCCAAGTGGATCACTTGTACTTGGAGAGCCAATTCCAGTCCTACAATGAGAACCTGATATTCTACCTCATTGTTGGTACCACCTTCTAATAATAATAAAGAGTATGGAAACACAACCTTTTTTTGGGGAGATAAGTACAATTCCTTATACAACTTTTTTAAGCTTAGGGTATCCCATTATCTTCCTCATTGGACTTCTGGAAGCACCGTAAAAGTAAATTTCCTATTTTTAGGGACTATTCTGGATAGAGAATATTTCTTCATCAGGAAATTCAGTATTCAATGATGTTTCTTACACATATGGGTGCTCACCATGAAAATTTTCCATGTCTTGTCCTTTTACTTCTTTCTGAGGTAGTAACTGTATATCAAAATGCTGCAAAATAACTACCCATCATTCTAGAAATCCTGTCAACACAGAAAGACCGATGATAAATTTTATTAGGTTACATCATGAAACCATGTGGACATTAGGATGTTTTAGGTAATGAATTAGCTTCTGAACTGCAAATATTAACGACAGGAAGATCTTCTCAATATCTGAATATTGAGTCTTGGAATTGATCATGGTTTGACTAAGATAATAAGGTTGTTTTCATTCTAAGCATCATTATTTTGTGCAAGGGAGGATTTTAGTGATTTATCCATGGTTATCACATAAAGAATTAGCAATTTTCTATCAATAGGTGGCATCAATACCAGTGGACTCAAGAGGTATTTCTTAAGGGTATCAAATTCCTCTTGGTATTCATTAGTCCATTGATATGTGACCCCCTTATTCATTAATTTGGTGAAGGGAAAACAATTGGATTCTATATCAACTATAAAGCGTCAGATATAGTCCATGTTTTCTTGAATTCCTCTTAATTATTTTAGGTTTTGAGGATGTGACATGCCAAGAATAGCCTTAGTCTTCTCAGGATCGACTTCGATGTTATGATGGAATACAACAAAACTGAGAAATTTTCTTGAGGTTACCCAAAAAGCACATTTCAAGGGGTTTATCTTTAGATTATATCATAAAAGATTGATGAATATGGTCTCCAAGTCAGTAATATGATCAAAACATTATCTGGATTTGACCACTATATCATCGAAATATCATTCAACAAATTTCCCCAAGAAGTGTTTGAAGATGTGGTGAATTTCACATTGATATGTTGCACCATCATTCTTTGAGCCAAAGGAAATTACCCGATAGAAAAATAAATCTTGAGGGGATATAAAGGATGTATATTTATCATTTTTTAGGACCATATATATTTGGTTATACCCATAGTATCCATCCATAAATAAGAGATCTTGGTATCTAGTTGTTGTATTAATTAAGAGTTCTGTAATTGAAACTGAGAAGTCATCTTTGGGAAATTCTAATTGAGATCTCAGAAATAAATGAAAAATATGATTTTAAAATTCTTAATTTTCATCAGGAAAATATTATCTATCAATTTTGGATATTTCACCTCTCAGATGAAATCATATTTAATAATATTGTTGACTTCATCCTCAATTTTGGAGGTGTGAGTTGGGTGTGTTATTCTTGTTGCTTGCTTATATCCCTGATGATCTTCTAGAAATCCTAAATGATGGGTGGACACTTCATGATCAAGGTCTGTAATATCTATTTAATTATAGAAAAACACATCCTAGTGTTGTTTTAGAAAGGATTTATACACATCTTACTCTTCAGAAGTCATGTCCGCACTAATCAGAGTGGGTGTTAGATCTTCATTTGTACCCATATTTATTTCTCTGAGTTTATCCACAGTGGTGGAGACTCATTCCTCAAAATCAGGAGGGTCATCTCTAAGGCCTTCCTCTTATTCTGCCTCTTCTTGGAGGGTAGGTGATTAAACAAGACATTCAGAGATATTAGAGGAGTCGATATTTGGACATATTGAGGAGGATGAAACCATCTCTAACCCAACTGATGATAAAGGGTCTTTTTGAAGCTCTAAAGGGAATATGATGGGTTTAGAATAAGAATCCCTAT
Source organism: Viscum album (assembly GCA_963277665.1). Taxonomy (NCBI): domain Eukaryota; kingdom Viridiplantae; phylum Streptophyta; class Magnoliopsida; order Santalales; family Viscaceae; genus Viscum; species Viscum album. The sequence continues at coordinate 210,225,909 of OY728166.1, forward strand.
CATTTTCCATGAGTGTTAAAACTTCTTCTAGCCTGGTTGATGAAGTAGAGACTTTCTAAATCTTAGTGGATGGAATATAGACATATCTGTTTAGGATTTCATCATTTCTTGGGGAATTCATGATTTCTCCTATGCTGTCATGTTCAGTTTCCACAATTGACAATATGGAAGTCGCTAGATGAGTGCTTAGATTTGGGCCAACCCTTTCAACTTGATTAATGGAAAGAACATAATCTACACTGAGATGCTTGAATGGGTCAGTTGGGATCTTTTCAAGACCATTCTGAGCATTGATTCTTGTAACATTATTCTCCATGGACTATTTTCCCTTTGTGTGAAAGAACTCTAAATTAATGCATTAAGATTCACAAGTTTTGAATGGGGACTTATCACCATGAAATTTCCCAATATAACCATTGAAATAATATTTGAGACATTGGTGGTACAATGAAGGAATGAATTCATGCTGATGTAGCAAAGGTCTCCCCAACAGAATGTTGAAAGCTGTGTCCTCCTGGAAAACCATGAACTCCGAATTAGATATGAGATCCCCAAATTAAGATCTGAGCATAATCTCTTTGATAGGTTCTTTCTGATTCTTTTTGTAACCCTATAACATCAATGTAGAGGGAGACAAGTGGGATTCAGTGAGGCCCAATCGGCGAAGTTTATGTATGGGAATGAGATTGAATCATGATCCATTATCAATGAAGGCTCATTGAATGTCAATATCATTAATCTTTACAGATAGATACAAGGGTTTAATGTGTCCATGTCCGACAACATCCTCATCCTAGTCCATGAAATATATTATTCCATGGAATTATACTGGTTCATTCTCTATACGATAAAATTTCATGGTAGAAACCTCATTTTCAAACTCTTTAGGGCTTGAAGAAGCCTCAATAAGTGATTCCCAATGATCTTTTGATAGATTCACGGCATCCAGGATCTATAACTTGGCTGGTACTTGGTCTAGTTGTTTCAATACATCATACTTTTGATCCAAAGGTCTGCATTTTTAAGTATGGAGATTATCTTTTGTAAGTTCCCTAGAAGTTGATGCTCCTAATGTGGATGAACCATTTGTTGGGACATAAGATGGAAATAATTTTACTCTTGGTGGATTAGGATGGCTAGGTATTCCCACTCACTGAGAAGTTGTTGGTATATCCTCTAATCAATCATCCAAGATGATCATGTTAGGGTAGACCCTGTAATGTGGGGGAATTATCTTATTCTTACTGAGCACACTAGAGGGGTCTCCCATGATTTTCGGCTGCATAAGTAGTTTGATAAGGGGTGTAATTGAAGTAGTGAATTATATAATAACCACATCTTCCCCTATATCCTTGACCCTGATGACCTATTACCCCAGCTCCACAATCAAGTGTGGGGAACTTATGTTCATAAACAGAATCATCATTTTCATAGGGATTCGTTAAGTGAATAACATTAATGAAGTTGATGATCAACTCCTCATCTGATGAAGATTCTGACTTACAGGTTGATTTTTTTTCTATCTGGTGGGGCTGGGCTCGTACTTTTGAGACAGTTGGTATGAAATATTCCACGGTCAAGGAAAACATGGTCCTTGACACAAAATTATATTCTTATGTTTTCTCCTTATTCTTCTATCCATGTTTCTTCTTTGAGTATTGTCCTTCAGAGTATTGGGCTTTTGATAAAGATATATTTTCTATAATAGAAGTGACATGATACATAGTTGGTTGTTTCATCTATGTTCATAGAATGGAATGAGTTTGGTTGATTATTTTCCAAACCATCCAATCATCTAATTTTTGATCATTCTTACTTTTGACATCCACTCATTCTCCTTCTTCATCTGGATCAGTAGAAGTAGAATATTCTACCTAGGATGGTGAATTTTTTAACTTCATTTTCCCAGAGCCCACCATATTTTGTAGGAGGTCATTAAAAACAAAACACTACTGGATAGGGTACCTCAACATTTCATGGAATGGAAAATAGTTTGAGGGGTCCTCGTCTCCTTCTTAGTTAGGTTTCTTTGTCCATGGAGACTGAACTATGTTGTTTTCAAAATTTGACATGATGTAATTGGGGACTTGTTCATTTCAAAAAGAATAAACATTGTTTTCTAACTACTAAATTTTTCTCAGTATTTGATTTTTTTGATCATCTTTACAGGGAGATCATTGTTGTTGATGCTCGGGAGATGGAACCCTATGGTATGATGAGGGCCTTGAAGTAGGATAGGGTACACGGGCCTGTTTAAGTGTAAATTTAGCAGCCTATCCTTTTTCTTCTCTTCTTCTCAAAGCTGATGGGATTAATCAAGATTTAGATCTAGTCACTATTATGGAGTTTTTCACCTATTGAGCAATCATGGCTAGTTTCTGAAACCCTCCTTTGAAATTCATAGGGATTAATTGTGTATAAAACTCATCAAAGAGATTTGATACACAAATGGGATGAAAATATTCTTGAGGGAGTGGTATATTCATGGAGTATGTTAATCTGTTCCCCCATGAAATGAAATATGAAACTCTTTCATTCTCCATTTTTATGCAGCTTGTAAGATCAAATATTGTTGTAATCTACAACATTGAGCAGAACTGGAAAAGGAACTTCTGATGGAGACCTTAACATCTAGTGATTGATCGATACTGAAATCTAATATACCATACAAAGACTAGCCCCTACAATGATTTTATGAAGCATCTGAGTTTCCCTGCTTCCTATTTCTTAGGGGTATCTATCATCAAATCATAGTGAGAGACCAAATGCATTAAGTTCTACTTTGGATCTCTTAATCCATTGAATATTTTAAATGTGGGATTTCCAAAGATTTGTAGGGGAGGATTTGGATCTACCCATTCAAGATAAGCCTTATTTTCTGGTTGTATTGGTTTACACCATCCTTCCATATCTTCCAATCGAGTCGTCAATGAATCAGTGGTGTTCATAGGAATTTGGGAAACATTTGGCTAAGATGGGACCTAAACAGGTACAATAGCTAGAGCATGTAATGGTGCAAAAACTGGTAAGACCATTAGTGGTGGTGGTGCTAGTATTTACCTTGGACAAATCATGGGGATAGGCCTATAAGGATATTCCTAACCCTAATCTTGTTTTACTGTAAATGTAGGGAATTCATTATCTACATCAACAATTGCAAAAAAACCCATTTGTTGAGGTGATCCAATTGGAAGTGAAAGCTAAGGATCTTCTTGTGGAATATTTCTAGAAGGAATACAGCCTTGGAGTAACACTACATTGAGTTTTATTAATTCCCTCATCTCCTCCTCTAAATAAGTAAATATTTCTTAAAGAGAATGGGATTAAACTTCTCCAATGGAAAGGCGAGACATGGTCTGACCTTTACCTATTCCTTTATTAGGTGCATTTCAAAGAGTTTGAAGTTGATTATTCAAGGGGATACCTATATTTTGGGCAAGCCTATGATTTTGGGTATGCACACCTCCTTTGTTTTATTCAGTGTGGAACACATTATGAATAAGAAATTAAACCTCTTACTCCCATGAACTGCATTTATTTTATGGACGATCATTAATGATGGAATTGATAACATTAACCAATGCATAATGCATTTTTGGACTTCTGTCGGTATCATTGTGAGGTCCCCTTCTTCTACACCCTCCACGAGACTTTATTCTTCTATTTTTTGGTTCCTAGTGAACTATTTGTCATATAGAAACCTAAATGGAATCCTTGGATAGTTCTGTTGTGCATTCATTTTTCTGCTTCTTCCCTAATCTGGAGAAAAATGGCTTCCATTGAGGAGGGGATTGTGAATGTGATAAATCCCCCAGCCCTGTAGGTTGTGGCTATTCCTATTCTTCTTTCTCAACCCTTTGGGATCTATTTGTTGTATCATAGGGTTGGGTTAAAATATCCCCCAACCCTATAGGATGGGGTTCCTCCTAAACCATTATGGTTGATATCATCACAACATCTCATCTGATTTTATGAATTTTGGTTTGAATGTTGATTGGGTGTATTATCTAGAACTCACTTAAATCGCTTATTTTGAATGACCATTGTTATATTTTATAAATTTTCATGATCTAAAGTATTAAATCCTCTAAGTAGGAGGTCTTCTCAATGTTCTCATATGCTTGATGAAAAATTATCTCAATATATTTCTCTATTTGGGTCGGACTTTGGTGAAAGCTAGTCAAGGAATGCTCTTACTGAGCATCTGTTCGATCATGAACAAAAAAAATTGTATCCATCCTAAGGAAATAACATTTCATGAGACCAGTTTTTGTGGGCTATGTTGTCTTTATATAACAGTTAAATGAAATTAACAATGTACACCCCATCCTCTAATCTGAACACTAGATGGGATATCTATGATTAATCATCACAACCTCATTAATGTATCAAGGCATGAACATTTAAGGGGTCCTTGTTTATTCTCAATTTTCAGATGTTGGGAATCTAGGAGAGATTCCAAGTCGATTTGACACCGAAACCCTTCTATTACCTTGACATGATGTTTATATTTTTCATATGATAATACTTTGGATTTTATATAATGAAGATTCTTCCATATGTTGAGGTGGATATCATGAATACAATCTTCTACCAAAATCTCTACAATATTGTATTGAGAGGTTGCCAAACAAAAAAACATGACTGATATTTCACCCTTAGCTAGTTGTTTCCTCATGTTCAACATATCCTCTTTGTATTTTGCCAGAGGTTTCTCTACTCGATCGGACCAAAGATGGAATTTTCTTACCACATTATCTGAATCAACAAGATTGGTAGGCAGTTCCTATGTTGCATTGAAAGATAAATGTCCCTAGGTTGGTTTAGAAAATGACTATTTCCTTGGGATTTATTCTAGTTGAGAAATAATTTCACCACCAGTGACAAGGCATCAGACATGAATAGCCTTATATTCGCAAGTGCCTCAATAAAAGTGGGATTTCACGTCACCACATTGTCAATTGAAGAATTCTCTTGGAAATGTGAATCACTACTATAGAATGAAATTTTTTAGTGAATTCCATCATAGGTAGGACTACCATGGTTGAATAGAGTAAGGGATATACCTTCCTTATCCTTGGTCTTCTGGACACATGAAGGGTTACTATGGCACTCATCAAGAGATAGCATCTATAGATTGATCAAATTTTCATGAAGCAATACTTCATGAGGAATTGTATGATGAGAACATTCAAACTTACTCCTAATGCTCGCATAATTTGGTAATGGGAGGGTGGTATCTTGATATACAATAGATAAATGTATGAGGGCTTCAAGAACTCAAGTATTAAGCCTAGCCAAATCAAAAAATGGCTCTTGATTTCCCAACTGTGTTTAATAAGACTTATTTGGGATTCCTTCTTACATGCAGTTGGGGACACTTGTTGGAAGAAGTGGTTATCACGAGTAGGTTTTTGTGCTTGATTTGGAGTGGCTGTCAAAATAGGATGATTATCTTCAATTGGAATGAGTTTATTTTCTTGATCTGATTGTCTGCATAATATGGGGGAGTATTCCCCATGACCCTCTTGGATGGGAATAGATGTATGTATCTTCTCTGGGGTGACACATTGATGAGAAACCTTGCTTTTGGGGATATAGTTATGCTTCTATCCCTCAGGTACTATTTTTGTTTTCGTGATGATATTTTGGAAAGTCTCTAGGATATGAGTAGGAATCTATGTTTTCACTTTAACCATTCCCAATATGTGATTGGTATCTTTAGTGGTCAAAACATGAATATGTGTCCACTCTGTATCTGGAGTATATGTATTTACCTTCTCTTTTCCTCCCTTTCTTGCAGTGGATACTAGCAGTACTCGTTTATTGGGGAAGAGATTTGAGAACACCCTCTTCTTGTCATCAGATTTTTCTAAATGACTTCTTCAGGTTCTTTTAAACAGGATTGTTGGTAGACTTGATGAGTGCAGGTAGGCGTATGTTCCTACTTGTGGGTTTCCACCGAATTGAGTTAGATGGATTATTGGAACACTTCTAGATGATTCTGATGGTAGGATTACTGATTTTAAGAAATTCTTTCTTCATGATCATGGTAATCCACCGGATTTTAATGGTTTTATTAGTTGGGATCCACCAGATGAATCCTCTGGCTGATGGAATGAAGGAGGATGAGCTTATGTGGATAATCACTATTTTCCACTAAACTAGGTTGATGTGATTATCTGTAGGGGGAAGAGGTAGATCCCTACTCACTATTATCTATTTTTTGTCCTCAGTGGGACATATTTCATTCCTAGGTTTGAGGAAACTGGGTTGGATAGCTAAATGAAACACCCCCAACATGTTGAGGGATTACTACTGAATGATGCTTGTGGTGGTGATTATTGGTAGGAATACTTGGGTAGTAGCCCTATTTCTTTGGGACGATGTTGTATGTGGCCTCTTGGTCGAACTCCTTATAATATGGGAGGGATTGGTGATTGTGTTCTGGGGATAATATCCTAAAACAGTTGAATATAGTGATTGGAACCATATTATTTTGGACCACCTTTCATCTCTAACTGAACGATCGAGGATTATTCTTGATTGGGATTTCCTATCAGGAAGCCTCTAAAGATGGAATGGTGCCCTGTTAATAGTACTCTTGAACTTGTGTGTAGAGAGATATCATTGAATATGTTTATTAGGTTATGGAATCCATCGAGTAGATAAGGATCCAACTTGAGTAGTATTTGGGGCGTTCGTTGGTGAAAATTGGAAGGAATCCATTTATAATGAAGGTAGTCCTTGGAAGAAAGTGCAAGTACATATGAAAAATACAAACAATAAACTCCGATAAAGTAGCATATTTTTGAATGAACACATGCATGATTCATTTCCATGTATGTCCCTCCTTTATCAATTGATAAGGGCCTGAAATATGGGTAACATTATCATCGTGGTTAAGGATTCACATCGGGTTCACCATTTTTTCTCTTCTGAATGTGTGTTCTGGTTAGGTATCACTATTTTTGAATTGTTTTCAATGGATTTGTTTATGGAACCACTAAAACCCAATGGTTATATATACAAATGGATATGATTTCCAAAGAAAAGTGTTAGTTAGGTTTGTTGACCTATGATACTTAAGAACTTGCATTGGTCGAGTGGATGGGAGGTCGGGATCATCTCACCCTTTTGGGGGGAATTAGTGCATACTCCGAGACAGTCTTATAGATTTAATATATGTTCATGAATTATTAATTAATTACCAAGTATGATATGAGTTATCCAAATATTAGTAATCAATGATTATCATGTATGGAATTGAAAATAATTTGTATGTATTTGAGTTTCTTTATCAATGGAGATATCTGTGTGTATCTGAGGTTCTTCATTGATGGTATCCTCTTATATGCTACTTAGATATTCTTTGGTCATTATCATGATGATGTTGGTTTTAAGACACTCAATGGGGTAATCTAGAGTTAATGGTCATCTAGGTAGATGAATGTCACTTTGAAATTTATCATCATCTTGGGAGATAGAATTTTACTTTGGAGTTTATTGTCTTCCAGGTAGAAAAAGGTTACTTTGGAGTCTATCATCATCTAGGGAGACAAAAGTTTTTTTGATGTTGGGATCAAATCCATAGATAGAATTCCTACGTATCCTCATGAAATTAATTAGATCCCAGACAGTTTGGAACAGCTTAATGGGACACACCATACCCTTTAAGGTCATGTGATGAGGAACTAATCGTATAGTTTAATGTCATGTGGAAAGGATATCTAGGGAGAAGTTTCTAGTCAAAGCTTGGTGCTGGACTTATATCGAAACATCCCAAGGAACTTGGAATGGATATGATATTCCAAATTGAATTAGTCCCTGTTGTGAATATGGCCCAGAGAGAACAGGGTTGATTTGGGGTGTTGGGTACGAACCTCACGGAGGCTTCCTACATATCCCATTTAGATGGAAATCAAATCCCACATAGTTCGATAAGTTTCACAGGGGAGTATATACCTTTGAGAGAAATAGGTTGGGGATCACTCCTAAATAGGATTCCCTTGTAATAGGGTCCATGAGAGATATATTAAATCATAGAAATTTATGGGGGATTAACTTAGGGCTTACTCCTAAGGAGGATGCTTGGATCAAGGGAATTATGGTTGGAATACTAAGGAGGGTGTCCAGTGAGCTCAGGCCCTAGGTGAAGGCTTTTTATGTATCCTAGTTATGGTGGGAATCAGAGTTCTTGAAGTTCATTACATTAGGTGTATTTTTTTGATGTTGTTATCATTACAAACCTTTAATCCCATGTGATTCGTTCTCTGTGTGAGAAACAAGAGGATGTAAAAGATTCAACAAACCATACACTTTCCTTCCTTCAATGATGGAATAAGTAGGGGATACAGTGGAAGAAGTTATAGGTATGACACTTCCCTCTATTCTATTTACATTGGACAAGGGTCCAAAGTAAGGAAGAGATGAAGGTAAAGGGTTTTGTGAGGATCGAGACCAAAAACTTATACGTGAAAGGCTAGGGGATTACACTAGGATGGATTCCCTATGATTGGCCCTGTAAGAGGAAATAGACTTCTACTTTTTCAAAAAGTAAAATAAAGTGTGATCCTTATCTTCCCTACTAGGAATCAGAGGCTCCATGTCTTATAGTTGAAAAGGGGGGAATAAAGTATTATACCCAGACTCCAAGACCAGGAACTTCTCAAAACTATCCCTGGGGTAAGGGACCATGTGACCATATATATACAAACATAGACAACTCTTGAGTATCCATACCCTTTGGTAAGAAAACTATGGGAAACCTATGACCTTAGAAATAAAAACTCAAATAGGAGACATGCTAATGTGACTTTCCATAAGGATTTGTAAATAAATAGGTTTTGGTGGAGGTTTCCAAATGATCCCTTTTAGACAATGGAGATAGTTAATTAGAAACCTTTCCATGAGTGGATTGGAAAGAGGCTTCATCAAAGGCTCACACAGGCTGAAGGGATGAGATGAACCAAGGAGGACCACGCAAGGGGTGCACTGTACAAGGGGTCTCTATGTAAGTATGCTTAGGAGAATTGGTTGCACCTTAGGTGATGAACAAACTGGATGAATACACTTGGGAAAAAATTTCTCAAGCCTTCAATGGTTTCTACAGGGATTCCTACAAGTGAGGTGCACAAATTCATATTTGAGGAAGGGTGATCACACAAGTGTTCTTAAATCAGGGGTGTTGGGTTCACTTTTCATGCAAGTGTTGTTTACATTAAACACTAAATGGAATTAAGTATATCTATACCCCTTTGATTCCCTCCCTTTAGGTGTTTTATAACTACATTGGAGGTTTATAAGGACTTCAGTGAAGAACTAGGGTGAATGGAGCAACAATTAGCCTTCAGGGAATTTTTTCCATAAAAATGAAGGCCCCAAGGGTCTATTTATATGAAAATATGGTACTATGGGAGAAGGATATTGGCCGAATAAGTGGTGGGACACTCAAGTACATGTGCACCACCGGTGATTTGGGATACCCTGGGTGAACCTCTTTTTGAGCATTTTCAAATCTTGAAATTATCCATCTATTTTATATTCCTTATTAAGGAATTTCCCTTTGTCACTTTTTCATCCATGTGATGGAATGGAGTGTCAAGAGCAACATTTCACTTGTACACCTATTTACCACCTAGGTTGGAATCATCTTGGATCCATCTTGAATTCACTAGATGCACCATGGAATACTCTATTTATTACATATACTTATAACTCACATGATGGTGAGGTGAACTAATGGATTGGTAAAAGGGAATTACATAAAAACCTTGGACACGCGGGTCCTACAAAATAATGGGATGATGACTCATAGGCCATAATATTTAGTTTAATAATTAATAATTGAAAACCCATGAAATAAATTAAATTAAATAATTTCAACACATACACAAGTATTTTTCAGGATCATGATTGGCCATACACAAGCAATGATGATATATTTAAAATAATTAGTTTGTATTCATTTCAATTTGTTCATTAATAATATAAAACACACAAAAATTAATCTATTTATTTATCTTACTAATCAATTAATTAATTTTATCTTATTTCATCCAATCATAATAAAAATTCTCATCCACAATGATTTTAAATAAAATAATTTATTTTATTTTATTTAAAAAATCAATAAAATGGTACATAGATTTTTACTTCAAAGAAACCCAACGATTACATGTATAAACTATTCAGCATGGTATAATTGTAAAAACCACACTCATACAAAATATTTTTTACATGAAATGTGTCATAATTTCATGATTTTTACTTCCAATTAAATCCACATGGAACATATGAAAATTATGTAGCCCATATTGTTTAATGTGTTCAGTATTTTAACATACACTAACCATATATGATTCATAGTCTCAAATATTATGTGGAATTAATTAAACATATAAAATAATATAAAACCTAATGAACAGTGTGTAATGTCAACTTAATGACCCATAGAAATTGATTTTATATGTTTTAAGGAGTAATTAATTAATTTTACTATTTTCATGTAAACAGGTAAAGTACATGACATGCACAAAACTACTACGGGATGTGTACTTATCTTTGTTGAATGTCCACAATACATGCCTTGGGAATTGGAGTGTGCCTCTCATTAACATTTAGGAAGTACACAATGTTTATAGAGGATGCATTACATGTACTTCTAGTTACATTGTTTCAGTATATATGCACTGTGTATTAAATACACACGTTTCATTAATTATACAATGTGGTTTGACCCCATGTTTCCTATCTTGAAATTTTTTGGACTAAACTACATGTACTCAAGAAAATCCATGTTCCACCTTGGACTAAATATGGTTCATTTATTTCACATAGTGTGAAATTATTACACGACAACTAGGAATCCACACGGGTTTCCTTGTGTAATTAACCAGGATAAGCAACATTTAACAAAGGATTAAACACTATGTAATATTGTGTTATCCATCCAGGATCCTTGGAACTTCAAGATGATATCCCCATATGGAAACTTTGTTAATCATTAACTGATCTTGCTAATTTTTTTGAGAAATGAATAAGAGAAAGAATATATTTAGACGACAGATCAAAAATGAAATAAAACAATTAATGAATCTTAAATTTTAAATGTGCAATGGTCAGTGATCAAATAAATATTTATAAATTTTAACATAACTACTCTGATACCACTTTAAGGTTCTGAGAATAGTGTAAATGTCTCAATAGTCATAAAACAAATAAAATTTGGTCGATTTAATGGATCATTCAAAATATTTTTAGTGACATGAACACCATGACCAATGAAAATTTTTCACCAGATATTGACATATTGAAACCCGAAACCCCAAATAGGATCTTTCACATTAAATTTATAATTAATTTATTTAAGATCGAGATAAATATTTACCTCTATTTAGGAACATTATTTGAGGAAGATTTTATTTATCGTCTAAAACCCCTTTTTCTGAATTACCTTCATTGCACTTGGAGGATATCAGTGTAGAATCTCCTAGTGGTGGTCCATATATGCTCATTTGATCTCCAAGTGATTCAAATTGATTTACAAGTTCTATCATAGTGAATCAATTATCTTTCATTGCTTGAATTGATCACTCTAAGATCCTTTTGTCTTAAAGGAGTTCTTCTCATTCTTAATAATATGAGTGGTGGTGTTTGAGAGAGAATTTTGTTGTACACAATGCTTCTCAATTATCAATTAACCATACGCAATAGAAATAACCAACAATTTATAGATATAGGGTTTAGATTAAAATATTATTTAATTTCATATTGGAACTTATATAATATTGAAATCTTTAAAAACCCCATTATATATAATAATAATAGTATTATCATTATTTTATGGCGCATGAAGACTTTTGAAATGATAAATATTATTTTACTGGATTGTAAATTAATATTCATCACTGAACATGATCTTGGTGCACTCAAACCCCTTGGTATTTTTTGAATACCTGAATAAATATTTTTATCCATAAATAAAAAATTTATTCACAATCCAGTAAATAAATATTTATTAAAATATTAAATTAATAAAATAAATATATTATTTATAATACAATGAATAAATTTATGTTATATATTCATTTAATAAAATAAATTACTTATTACCTTGTGAATATTAGAGATCAATAATACATGAATAAAAATATTCCTCGGTCATGAAAATATTAAGATTTCCATAAATTAATTTCAAATAGAATTTAATCAAGATCAAAAAAATGATTAGTGTGTGTTCCTCTAGGATTAATTCTCGCTGATATTAGTTGGGATTTCTTAATGTTCAAGATTGATTTCTAGTAATGGGTCACAAAACCCAAGAGAAAGTACTTAATGTCACAATGATGAAAAACACATACAAACATTCACTGTGTAATATAATCTCTTTATCTCGATATCTCATAAAGAAGGCTTATTATATATGTAATAAACATATATGCGTGATATGTATTTTAGTGACTATCTGAAATAAACATCATTACAACATGTCTATGGAATTTATTCAATAGTTATATTTCAATCAAAGGGTAATGATATCAAATTCCATAAATATGGAAGGAATTGATTTTCCTAAACTTGTTTTTAATAACATATCATTCATGACATGCCCAATGTATCCAACTTCTCCATGAACTGTTATTATCATGGCTAATGAAATAAATCTAACTGCATGTGTCGTAACATGTATTGATATTAATCTTAAAGTATAAAGAAAATTACACATGATTGCTTATAAAAATATATGATTACACAAAAACATTAATAATTCCTACTATTAGGTGTATTATTATAATCTTCCTTATTGAAGATTACCAAGATGGAAATTCATGAGAATAATTCCCATACACTTATGAGTACTTGCACCAGATAGTATATATACTATGTACTCTATCATTGTATGTTATTTGACTGTAGAAATATATTTAAGCAATATCATCACAATATATCAAGGTCCAAATCATTGTGGGTAACTATAACAACCTTGTAAATACAAAATTTATAGCACCCATGCCTAACATACATGGGTATTACATCATTTTTTATGAATATTGATCATATTACACAAAATATATGACTGATAACCGTAAAGTTTATTGGCTTTGGAATCATGGAAACATAATATTTTAACTTGGTGAAATATCTTCAATATCTCCAATGAATATCATACCCTTTAGTACTACTACTTAAAACATTTCTTCATAACCTAGGGAAATGAGACATAAGAAAGGGGTGAGCTTAAATGCTCAATAAGGGAAAAAAGGGAGGCATGTAAGCATAACATGAGCATAAGGGTATGATAACATAATAATAACATTAGAAAATCATACCCTGCATATCAATGATCATAATCAAAAGTGTTGTCATAAATATTGGCAGTTCATAAGACATGAATCATAAGGGAATAGAAATCATAATCAATGAGAGAATAATAGAAGAATAAGACATGGTATTTGTGGAAGACACATTAACATGTAATATCATTCCCTAGAAGTCAAGCCACATTGAAAAACTAATTAGGGCACTTCATGGGGACTAAACCTACTAGGGGGACACACCCCCATCCCCAGTTTTAGTCCTTTATTTATAAGGGATAATGTTTCCCCTTCTTCCCATAGTGGATCAGGTTTCCCCTTCTTCACATAGTAGATCAAGACCTTGGATTTATTTTTTATCATAATCTAATGAGATATAAATCATTACCCAATGAATTGGTTGGAGACATAGATCCCACCTATATATAATAAAATTATACATACATATTCTGCAAGATAATAAAACTTTCATCATATCATTACCCATAAAAAGAGATGGGTTTAATAAACATAATATCATATCCCATGAAATGAAATGGGTACATTAAACATGTTATCATATCATAACCTGTGGAAAAGAGATAGGTTTCATAATCATTTCATCAAAATATAACCTACAAAAATAAGTGTGTTTCAAAAGTATATAACACGTCGAAGAGAAATAGGTTTCATAAAAAACTTTTCATCTTAATAATAAACCATTAAAATAAAGAATAATAATGGTATCCTTGGATCATATCCATATTAAAGCATATAATATATCAAATTATTCCATATAAGATGGAGAAGGATTTTAAAATATCACTTGAAACATTTTTAAAGAAAAATATCCTTTCTTTGATAATCCCTTTCATAAAAAATTTTCAAAAAACATTTTTCCTATAAATAAAGATTTTGAAATTTCATTTAAAATATTTCTTGTGGAAAATATATTTTATTCTTTGAGAAACACATTTCAAAACATAAATCATTATGAAAAAAATTTTCTTTAAAAATAACTTTATTAAATTTTAAAGGGAACACAAAAACATTTTGAAAACCTTTTTCCTTGAAAATAATTTGAAAACTTATAAATAAATCTTGGAAAAAAATTAAAACCTTTTTCCCTGAAACTAACTTGAAAAATTATAAATAATGTTTGGAAACATTTTTCTTTGAAAAACACTTGAGAAACAAAAAAATTTTAAAATATTAGGAGAAAAATTCTTAAAAATAAATCATATAAACTTTAAAAGGAAGCTTCAAAAAAAAGGATTTTCATGATAGAAAATAAATCTGTACATGTCGAACATTCTTTTTGTGACATAGAAAGTTTAGAAAAGTGACTTGATCGGAAAATGAAAAGAAGATTCATTTAAAAAAAATAAAAAAGGTAAAACATGGGTAAAAATTTATTTTGAATTTTATATTATAATAGTAAAACATTTTTTGAAAACATTTCTTTTGAAAACATGGTTTTGAAAGAATAGATATTTCCAACCAAAGAAAGGGATAAGGAATATTTTTTTAAACACTTTCTTAATTATCTTAAGTACCAAAGAGTGGAAAAATGGTACTATTACTTGAATATATCATGAGTAATCATAGTATAATAAAATTCATGAGAATTCTTGAGGGTTGGATCATAATATTTCATCAATAGAAGCATAATCATAAACGATACAAAAAATGGTGAGATTATAGTAATAAACTATTAATACTTCGGTAACATTGAATCATAATTACCATGATATAATAACATTACATGAAACTTAAAATATAATGAAAATATATAGATTCATTGTAACGACCTACACCAGTCGCCCGGAGCTAGTGCATTATTTTATTACATTGGAATATAAAAAAGGAATATGCATCCCGAAGGACCAAGTTTTTTTAGTAGATTTTTGAAAAAAGATACATAAATAATTTCTGAATTACATCTTGAAAGGAAAACAACAATAATTTATTCCATTAGAAACCTCCATGCCTCCTAGATTATTCTTGAAAGTCATTTATAATTTACTTCTTTGTATCCTAGGAAAATGAAACATAAGAAAGGGGTGACCTCAAATGATCATTAAGAGTAATAAATACTACATAAGATAATATAAACATAAGACATGGTGAATAATTGAAAACTCATGCCTTTAAAAATAAACCTGAACATAATATGGAATGAATATGAGCTGAGTAAATATTTACATAATATAACATAATCTTATGTATTCTACTAGTAGAATAACCACATGAACTATCAATTTCCAGATTCATAATGAGGGAAGTGCATATTCCGGACATTCTGAAACATATTTTCAAGGCCTCAGACAAGACTTCTAAAAATGATTAAGGCTCCGCCAAAACTAAATCTCAAATTGGGAAAGGCCACATCCAAGTCCACATCTATTTGTCTCATGAGAACTACCAATGCATCAAGGGTATATATTGGTCCCACACATAATATAATAAGTACAATTCATTCCTCATATGAGTGGCTATAGACATAAACAACATATACATTTATATTGAAACTAACATATGAAATGTAAATAACTTTCCCTGAACATTAAGCTTAAACACTAACCATTCAAAGTAAATTGTTGAATTGTTTAAGGATAGAACATCCAAAATAAAACTATTTATAAACCATACAATTAAATATGGTAGATGATATCATAAGAGATTAATCCCAATAATACATAATAATCAATAATAGTGTTGAACTAGATGAAAATACTCTTATAAAATCTTTGAGTAATTCTTGAGAAAAATACTCTTTTATTTTGAAAGGAAGAGTTATTTTGGAAATGTATTTGTATAAAAAATTAAGTTAATTAAGATAGTATTTTAAAAATAAAATTATTTATTTTATAAAGATAATGGTTTCCAAAAATATATTATATAGTTCCCTTGAAAATAGGTAATAATTTGAGAAATTCCCTTGAATCGGGTTTGTATTTCAGAAATAATTTTGAAAGTTTATTTTAAAATGTGTAACTCCCCAGAAAATAAGGATTCTTGTTGGTAAACATATATAGTAAACTCAAACAGAATTTATTAGGAGTAAATAATAATACATAATAATTCCATTTAGGTAATTAGGCAATAAATGTAACCCGAATGAAAATAGAGGTTTGGGTGGAAAACCCTTACCTTAAGTATGAATGTGTTCAACTCTTGAAATTAAGGTCATGGAATATGACATTAGAAATATTAATAACTTATTTCAGAACCTATTAGATATTTATTTATTTTATCCTAATTCTTTTTAGTTCATTTTTATCCTTATTGATAAGTTATTATATTTAATTTCGTCATTCTGGAGTGTTCATTTTATTGATTTTCATAATAGGTTCACTTTTTTTAAGTAATGGGGTTCATGTGGAATGAATGTAAATCTTCAGAATTAAAATTAAATATTATTTATGATCTTATAGATGTTTTAATGGTCATTTCTATTATTTGGTTACATGTAATGAGGATGAATCATTAGATGATATATTAATGACATTCACTTGGATTATTTTATCGGTATTTTGATTATTAGGAAGTAGTTTGGTCCTATGATTTAATAATATGTACGCATAATAGTTCATGAATATTAATTAGGTTATAATACATATATTATAGTCTGGTTCAGCCGTAAAAATGGTTTCATGACCAGTAATGAAAGAGAAAGTGAAGAACAAAACATTGTCATCCGCGAAGGTTATAAATTGAAACCTCATGGATGTTGATTTCATTTATAAAATAAAAGGGAGATAGTAAGAATATTGATGATGTTTCATCCATTAAAATGATATAATTCCAGTATATAGATAATACTATAGTTATCATGGTCATTTTAATAGAGGAGGTGGGGAGAGGCTAACGAAAGAAGATAAATTAAAATGAAGCTAAATGAAAAAGATGGGTGCTTTACCTCTTGAAAAAACGTCATTGAGAAGCTCCTTAAGGGAAGTGATTTTGGCCTTTTGGAAAGACCAAGAGCTTATTGGATGTGGGTAGTTACAAGGGAAGGGTAATTGGGAATAACTTTTAGGATATTCAAGGCTTAGAGGAGTGAAGAGAAGAGGGAGTGGGGGGGGGGGGTATAGTGGAGGAGAAGAGTAAATTTTGAATATTTTATTCATTATTTTATTATTTCCCTTAAGACAAACAATATTATTGTTTCATGTGACCCTAATAGTAATAAGTGTATATGATTTTTAACCAAGTGTCCTTACATCACTTATGATTTCATAAACTGTGTATTTAACTGATAATTTGTATATAAGGTATTTTATCATATTTTACTATTTATTGAAAATTCAAAAAAATTAGAAAAATCCCAAAAAAATCACCCTAACCATTTTTCAATGTTTAAAATTCAAAAATTAAATCCATTTTTCAAAAATAATTTTCTAAATATTATTAATTTAATTTTTAAATAAAATCATAGTTAATTCGAAAAATAACATTTTTAAAGGTATAATTAGTTTTATATCACATTGAAAAATTAACTAATATATCATTATCTTATTACCTTACAAAAATAAAATAATATCATTATTTACTATTCATAAGGGTCATATTTATATTCATATTACTATTCACAACTGTATGTTACTATTCACCAAAAAAACAAGTTGGTTCTATCAGACTCCAAATGACTTACTGGTCACAACTCTAGATGACCATTTTTTGAAATTCAAAACATAGTAGAGGCAAAGATGTGTTTATTGAATACATTATAAAATGTGTTGTTTTATAGGGAATTAGTGTTTCATGCATTAAATATTTATTTTCAAAACATTAGGGTGTTATATTTTCACCTCCTTACAAAAATTTCATCCTTGAAATTCAAAAAATGTTACCTCACAAAAATATTTTGGTATGTCTTTAACATAAGATCCTCAGGCTCCTATGTTACCTATTAGATTTTATGATTTCTCCAAAGTAACTTTACCTAAATAGTCTTCCAATTATTCAACACTTTCTCTTTGGTGTCCAAAATCTGGATAGGCTATTCACAGTAAGATAGGTCAGGTTCTAACTCTATACCTTCATATGTGAGGACATGCATTGGGTTTAGCATGTACTTTCTCAACAATGAGACATGGAACACATTTTGTACTTTGGAAGGGCTAGGGGGAATAGCCAAGAGATATACAACAGATCGAATTCTCACCGGAATTTTAAAAGGCCCAATGTACCTAGGGATCAGTTTCCCTTTTGTCCCAAATCTTATAACACCCTTCCATTGAGATACTTTCAAGAAAACATGATCTCCCACTTGAAATTATATATCCTCAATTCAATTATTGGTAGATATCTTCTTTCTGCTTTGATCTACTGTGATATGAACTTGAATAGTCTTTACCTTCTCTATTGTTTCCTAAAAAAAGCTACAGAGCCACAAGCTTCCTTTCTCCAACTTCATCCCAACAATTTGGTGTACAACATATCTTTCCATACAATGGTTCATATGGTTCCATTTTAATACTTGAATGAAAGCTATTATTATAGGAAAACTCTACTAAAGGCAAGTATTGATCCCACATACCTTGAAATTCAAGTGAACATGATCTCAACATATCCTCTAAGGTTTGGATCATCCTCTCTAATTTCCCATCAGTTTGTGGGTGGTAAGTAGTACTCAATCGATGATTGGTATACAAATATTTCTGAAGAAATTTTCAGAATTTTGATGTAAACTATGGGTCACGATCAGATACAATTGAGATAGGATCCCCATGAAGTCTTATAAATTCATTGATATAGTCTTGCTAGGTTCTCTAGTGGAAAATCCTCACTTATAGCGAGGAAATGTTCATATTTCATAAGTTGATCCACAATTAACAATATCTCATCACTATTCCTTGTAGTTTTGGGTAATATAGTGACAAAATTCATGGTGATGTCATCCCATTTCCACGTAGTAATAGGTAGAGGTTGCATGACTCTTTTTGGATGTTTCCTTTTAGCCTTCATTTGTTGACATACTAAACATCTTGATACATAATCCGCAATTTCACGCTTCAAGTTATCCCACCAAAAATGTATCTTTAAATCTCTATACATATTAGTGCTACCAAGATGTATGGAGAAATTTGAACTATGGGCATAATCCAATAACTCTCTTTTTAGCTTAGGTATAACTAGAATGAAAAGCCTCTTCCAAAATTTTAGAACACCATCTTCACACACAAAGTTATCCATCTTCCCATCTTTCAAAACATTAATTTTTATTTGAAGGTTCTCGTCATCATGCTGAGAATATTTAATTCTTTCTAATAAATATGGTTGGGAAGCCATTTGAAAAAGTAATGATTTTTTCACCTTCTTTGATAATTCTCATGTCCATCCTTACTAGATCCATTTACAAAGGATCCTTATCAATCCTCATTTTTTTAGAACTCCAAGATCCTTCCTACTCAATGCATCATCTACCTTGTTTTCCTTTACAGGGTGGTAGTGTATGGTAAAATAATAATCCTTGAGTAGTTCGATCCATTTCATTTGCCTCATGTTGAGTTATTTCTATGAGAATATATACTTTAGACTATTGTGATCCGTAAATATCTCACATTTTTTACCATAGAGACAATGTCTCTATATATTTAGAGTAAACATTACCACTGCTAATTCAAGATCATGATTGGGATAGATTTTTTTTTTGAATTTTTAACTTCCTTGATGTATATTTAATAACTCTGTCATTCAACATGAGGAAACAACCAAGTCATTTCTTTGATACATCACTAAATATCACAAACCCATCATTACCTGATGGTAGGGTTAGGATCGGAGAATTTACTAACCTCCTATTCAATTCTTCAAAACAGTCCTCACATTATTTTGTCCATATGAACTTAACCCCTTTACATGTAAGCTTGGTCATTTGTTTGGATAAACATGCTAAGTTATGAACGAAACGCCGTTAATAACCTACTAAACCAATAAAACTATGCACCTCAGTTATGTTCATTGGAGTAGGCCATTCTTGAACATATTTTGTCTTTGCAGGATCAACAAATATTCCATCTTTAGAGATAATGTGTCCCATAAAAATAACTAATTGAATCCAAAATTTACACTTGTTTAACATCCCATATAATTCATTTCTTCTAAGTGTCTTCATAATAGTGCACAAGTGATTTTCATGATCCTTGTAACTTTTTAAGTATACCAAGATATCATCAATAAATACCACCACAATGTCATCCATATATTCCTTGAAAACTCTATTCATTAGATCCATGAAAATAGAGGGTACATTAGTTAGTCCAAAATGCATTAATGTAAACTCATAATGTATATACCTGGTTAGAAATGTTGTTTTTGGAATGTATTACTTCCTCACAAGCAACTGATGATATCTAGATTGAAGATCAATATTAAAAAATATATTTTGATTCATGAAGCTGATCAAATAAATCATCAATGAGAGGTAGGGGATAATTGTTCTTTATTATTATATAATTGATCCAAATGTAGTCAATGCACAACCACATAGACCCATATTTCTTATTAATGAATATAACAGGGGCTCCACATAGAGAAACACTAGGGTGGAGAAATACTTTATCACTCAGTTCCTCTAGTGGTTTCTTCAGTTCCACTAATTCCACAATGTCCATTCTATAAGAGTTCTTTGATATGGGCCTTGAACCGAGAATAAAGTCAATAAAAAACTCAATCTCCATCTCTAGAGGATGTCTAAGTAAATCCTCTGGAAAGATGTCAACATATTATTTCACAATAGGTATGTCCTCTATTTTTTACATTCAATTCCTCACCCATAGTTATTGGTTTCCCTTCATCCCCAATAATTGAATTCAGTAAAGCTGTTAAGGGTGGATCTAGATGAGAATCATATGGTGATGTTTCTACCCAAAAGATAAGGGATTTCACATCCTCCTAAAAAATTGTAACCTCCTTCCTCTTGCAATAAATTTTCAAATCATGGTTTGAAAGCCAATAAATACCAAGGATTATATCAAATTCAATCATGGGTATAAAAATAAAATCAGCATATAAAGCACATTTATAGTCCATAATGGGGATTGCCTAACATAACCTTGTTGCAATGATACTTCCCTTAAGAGTTTTGACCAAAAACTCCCATATTAAATAAAATTTTAAGTATCTAATTTTCTTATAAAACTGAGAATATATGAAAGAATGTGAAGATCCAGAATCAAATAAAGTATTGGCTAAGTTTTAGGAAATGATTAAAGTACCTACCACCACATCATTAGGAACTTTAATATCAGCCGTTGTGATTGTATAAGCTTATCCCTTCTCCCTTGGCCTTTTCTGTGGTATTTTTCCTTGACGCCTTGGACAATAATTAGCATAGTGTCCCATATACCAACAATTATAGAAATGAACATTAATATATTTCTTCTTCCCCTTATAGTCACCAGCAAGATGGCCTTTCTGTCCACATTTTTAGTATACTCCTTTTCCCATTAAGCAGACACTAGGGCGTTTCCTTCCAAAATTATCACAAGGTTGAAATTCAACTCTTCCCTTATTCTTTGTTTCATTATTTCCTTTCCCAGTGTTTTCAGTAACCCTCTTCTTCTCTTGATTTCCCTTAAAGTCATATGACATAGATAATTTCTTTTCTATCTTGATAGCACATGAAACTATATCCTCGTATGATGAAAAACTTTGGGAGACCAGTGCTCTTCAGAAGAATGTCTTTAGTCCATCAAATAATCGATCAGTTTTTCTTCTTAGATTTCCTATGTAGTCCACAAAATGTCTTGCTAACCTTTTGAAGTTAGGTTCATACTTTTCAGAATTCTCATCATCATTTTTCCTCAAATTCAAAAACCAAATTTCCATATCCTCTCATTGTTCTTGAGGAACGTATTTATCTTGGAATATTTCCTTAAAGTCCATCCATTCCATATCTTATATATCTTCCTTCTCCTTTGGGTTTTGGATTAACAACCACCACTGATCTACATCTTCTGATAGATGATAAACTTCCATGATGACCTTATCTCTTTCACTACATCCCAATGTGATAAATATCTTCTCTAAGGAACTTATCCACTGCTCAACTGCAAATGGTTTTGTACTCCCATTGAATGATGGAGGTTGTTTTCACATAAAATGATCTAACAAAGCTACTCCACATGGTGGATCCAGATTCTCCATCAGGTAAGGTTATTGTTCATAACTTGAGTAAGTTGTCCCAGTATAGTTATAAGTTTCTCTACTCTAGTTGAAACTCTAGATCCAACATCATTATCATGTATTGGAGGGAAATACCTACATGGGTGTTCATGTTCATGCGGTTTCTATTTATTCCACTAGAATCCATTTCTAAATAATGGCATACAATAGATTAGGTTATGAATCATAATGTATAATTATAACTTATCAAAATATTTAGCATAAATTAAAATTATACACATGGATAACCCCATAATAACAAAAATGGTTTCATTGAGGAAAAATTTACATTTCAATCCTTCATGATGGCTTGTAATGAAAATGTGAATTATTCTAAGAATATACCCTGGGAGTGACAAACCAGGTGCATAATAAGGCCAGTTGTCATGTACTAGGATACCCTAAGTTAAGCTTGAAACTCCTTATCAGATTTTTCACTCTTTGGAACATTTGTGCTAGAACCACGTCCACTTGCAGTATCTAGATAGAGATGTATTTTCTAGAAATATCCACATAATATTTTCCTTACCAAAATACTATGATGTTTTTGTATGCTTATCTTCAATTACTATATTAGTTATTTATTCCCTAATCTACATTTTCAAAATCTAGTTTCCATTTTTTCTAATAAACTTCCTATGATACCAACTGTAAGGACCCAACCCCAGTTTCTCAGATCTGGTGCCTTATTTTATTACATTGGCATATAAACAAGGGATATTCATCCCGAAGGACCAAGTAATTTAGTAGATTTTGGAAACAAGATACATAAATAAGTTCATTATTACATCTTGAAAGGAAAAAACACAAATTTATTCTATTATAAACATCTATGCCTCCTAGATTATGCTTGCAAGTCATTCATAATTTACTTCTTCATATCCTGGGAAAATGAAACATAAGAAAGGTGTGAGCTCAAATACTCAGTAAGATTAAGAAATATAGTATAAACATTAATGATGGTGAATAATTGAAAACACATGCCTTTAAAAATAAACTTGAACATAATGTGGACGAAATATAAGCTGAGTAATTATTGTCATAATATAACATAATCATAGGTATTATACTAGTTGGATAACCACATGAACTATCAATTTTTATCTTCATAATAAGGGAAGAGCATATGCCAGAAATTCTGAAACATATTGTCAAGGCCTTAGCCAAGACTTCTAAAAATGATTAAGGCCTCGTCCAAAACCAAATCTAAAAATGGGCAAGGCCTTGGCCAAGTCCACGTCTATTGGTCACATGAGACCTACTGATGCATCGAGGGGCTATATCAGGCCACACCCATAAAATAATAAGTCCAATGAATTTTTCATATGAGTGGGGATAAACATGAACAAAATATACATTTATATTTCAACTAACATATGCAATGTAAATAACTTTCTTCAAACATTAATCTTAAAAACTAACCATTCAGAGTAAATTGGTGAATGGTTTTAGGATAGCACATCCAAAATAAAACTAGTCATAAACCATAAAATTAAATATGGTAGATTATATAATAAAATATCAATCCCAATAATATATAAGAATCAACAAGAGTTTTGTAATAGATGAAAATACTCTTATAAAATCATTGAGTAATTCTTGAGATAAATACTCTTATTTTGAAAAGAATATTTCTTTGGGAAAAGTAGTTATATAAAACCATAATTTAAATAAGATAGTATTTTCACAATAAAAATAGTGATTTTATAAAGATAAGGGTTTCCAAAACATATTATAGAGTTCCCCTAAAAATAGGTAAGAATTTGAGAAATTCCCTTGTATCGGGTTTGTATTTCGGAAATAATTTTGAAAGTTACTTTTAAAACATGTAACTCCCCATAAAATAAGAAAGGATTATGGTTTTTAAACAAATATATTACACTAACATACACTTTATGAGGAGTAAATAACAATACATAAGAAATTTGTTGAGGTAATTTGATAATAAAAGTAACCTGAATGAAAATGGAGGTTCGGGTGGAAAACCCTTACCTTAAGTCTAAATGTGTTCCGCTCATGAAATTATGGTCTTGGAATGTAAAATTATATTTATTAATAACTTATTTCAGAACCTATTATACATGTATTTAGTTTATAATAATTATTTTTAGTTCATTTCTGTCCTTATTGATAAGATATTATATTGAATTCCTTCGTTCCGGAGTGTTTGTTTTCTTGATTTTCATAATCGGTTCACTTGTTTTTAAGTAATGGGGTTCATGTGGAATGGATTTCAATCTACAGAATTGAAATTAAATATTATTTATAAATATCAATAAGTTTTAATGGTCATTTATATCATTTTTTTACATGTAATGAGGATGAATCATTAGATGAAATATTAATGACATCCACTTAGATTATTTTAGCGGTATTTTGATTATTAGGAACTAGTTTGGTCATATGATTTAATAATACGTATGTATACTAGTTACTGAATATTAATTACATTATAATACATATATTATAGTCTGTTTCAACCATAAAAATGGTTTCATGACCAGTAATGAAGGATAAATTGAAGAACGAAACTTCGTCGCCCATGAAGGTTATAAATTGGAACCTTGTGGATATTGATTTCGTTTATAAAATAAAAGGGATAGAGTAAGAATATTGATGATGGTTATTATATTCACATGATATAATTCCAGTATATATATGATACTAGAGTTATCATGATCATTTTGATAGAGGATGTGGGGAGAGTATAACGAAAGAAGATAAATTGAAAAGAAACTAAATGAAAAAGAAGGGTGCTTTACCACTTAAAATAACCTCCTTGAGTACCTCCTTAAGGGAATGGGTTTTGGTATTTTTGCAAGAAAAATATCTTATTGTATGTGGGGAGTGAATAGGGAAGGGTAATTGGGTATAACATTTATGATCATCAAGGATTAGAGGAGTGAAGAGAAGAGGGTGTGGGGGGGGGGGGGGTTATAGTGGAGGAGAGGAGTAAATTTTAAATATTTTATTATTTTCCTCAAGACAACAAATAGTGTTGTTTCATGTGACCCCTAATAGTAATATGTTCATGTGAGTTCTAAAAAAGTGGACTTACATCACTTATGATGTCATAAATAGTGTAATTAACTGATAATTTTTATATACGGTATTTTACCATATTTCATTATTCATCGAAAATTCAAGAATTTTAGAAAAATCTCAAAAATTCACCCTAACCATTTTTTGACATGTAGAATTAAATAATTAGATCCATTTTTAAAAAATAATTTTCTAAATATTATTAGTTTAATTTTTAAATAAAATCATAGTTAATTCAAAAAATAACAATTTTAAAGGTATAATTAGTTTTATATCACATTGAAAAATTAATTAAGATCTCATTATCTTATTACCTTAAGAAAATAAAATAATATAATTCTTTACTATTCATAAGGTTCATATTACTATTCATAGTACTATTCATGATGGTATGTTACTATTCACAAAAAAATTTGGTTCTATTAGACACGAAATGACTTATTGGTCACAAATCTAGATGACCATTTTTCAAAATTCAAAACATAAGAGAGTCAAAGTTATGCTTAACGACTAGATTATAAAATATGTTGTTTTGTAGGGACTCGGTGTTTCATGCATTCAATATATATTTTAAAAACCTTGGGTTGTTATATTCATTATATAACATATCAAGGGATATTATATACAATACATATAAAAATATAGGTGCATTACATGGCATGTATCTCAAATATGGAAAATTGAGACCAAAATTACTTTTCTGATTTGGTAACTTTTGAACCATAAACCCCATGAAATAAATATAATAAAATGGATAAGTAAAAATACATAAGTTTAAGTATATTAATCTTATAATATATTCATGGGTATTATATACACCACATAAAAGAAATGAGCGGTGAATAAGGAATAAGTCTGACAGAAATAAAAAGTGAGGCAAGAAAACCCTTACTACTTGAGTAACTTAAAATCATGATCCTCGTGAAATAATAACATAAATTTAAACATTAAATATCATTAAATAAAGTTAATTCATGATATAAAATATATTAGGGTATTATATACACCACATAAAATAAATGGGTGGTGAATATGGCAAGTATCTCACGAATATAAGAAAGCGAGATGAAATTCCCTTACCTTAAGTCTTGAATTTATTCCTACAATTTCAAACCTCGTTCATAATAAATATAAGTTTATTATAAATATATAACCCAATCATATTATTATATATCAAACCATATATTATTTTATTATGACATTATATTACCCTTTTATTAACAATTCCATGTTAATGTTTTGTTTCGGGTAATAACCGCTTTGTTTTCTGTACACGTTTTAACATGTTATTCTTGATAATCTTACATAGATTATGATTTAATTATTTAAAGAATGTAAAAAATAATATAAATATCATATATATTTATTATATATTTATTTATAATATTATATAAAAGATAGAATATGAATTGAAATACACCATTCATGGAGATGGTAGGTCGTCCGTACACATGAATGTTGTTTCCATTTTCATAGTGCATTGAAAGGAATAAAGTAAAAGAAATATATGTATTAAATATATATAATATCATTATAGTAGAATTATTATGTTTTATATATAAGATATTTTCACTAAAATGATCCTTAATACATTTCATATAAAGTGTGAACGAATCACATCCATTTGAGGAGGTGGTAGTCCACACGTCCAAAAATGAAGTTATTGTATTTAAACAGAATTGAAATCATGAATTTAATTTGTATATAATAATTAAAAAACATAAATAATTCATAAATATCATATATATATAATATAAAAAATAAAAATTTAATTTTTATTCCCAGCCTTGAAAGGTGGACATGAAATAACGAATGACATCGGTTCATGAGTTGGTAGTCTTCCATACACACGAACGATGATTCTGTATCCCATTTGATAGAAGTGTTTGTGATTTTAGGTCATAAACTTATCATAAGAAAATATAAGTATATTTAGGATACCTATGTTATTATATAATCATATAATAATAAGAATTAATATGTTGAAGAATGAAATAAAATGAATGTTCTTGTTGAAGGATGTTATCTCTTCTTAGGGTAATTCCTTTTGGTTTGCACCAATTGACTAACTCAGTTTTATTTTTTCCCAAATTGAGTATTATAGGTATATATGAGGGAATTTTTTATCTTATTTGGTTCGTTTTTGGAAAATCTAAATGTATCGAGTGGTGTGAATAAGTGATTTGGAGAGGAGGCCTTTTATAAGTGGGGAAAAGGCCACAATAGGTATTCTTGAAAATATTTGGTTAATCCCAACATTTTAATCATACCCCAAGTGATAAAAATAAATAATTATGGATCCTTATAGGTTTAATCATAGAAATATTACCATAAAAAAAATTATACAAGTGTAGGGAGATTTTTATGCCTTATTTTCTAAGTGCAGTCATTAATTAAGATTATTTTTTCCTTAGTCATTGAAAATAATTTTAAATACTTTCACTAATAGTTTTTGTCAAAAACTATGCTGGAATTATTATAAATTATAAATTTTTATTATTCTAAATATTTAATATATTTTTATAAATTCTAATAACATAAGTGTCATAAAATAATTTAAAATTAATCCCACAGATGGGATGCGGTGATAGGTTTTTAATGTTCAAAAGTTCAAAAGATTGAAATGTTTTTATAACCAATTTAAATGTTAAATTGGTTATATTGGAATAAATTATATTAATCTATTTATAATTTATTTATATATACTCTAAAAAATAAAATATAATTTAAAAATATAAATAAATTATATGAAAAATTATATTTTAATTAAAATTCAGTGTTTTAACTATTCATTAAAAAATGAAACTTCTCTGAAAAATACCAAAAATTCACCCAAATTAAAATTTGAAATCCTGATTTAAAAAATGAATTTTATTTTTTAAAATAGAAATTAAAAAAGTTTCAAAAATTATATTTAAAATGGGTTTGTCATTAAATTTGGTAAAATTTCCTTTTAGAAAAATACATCTTTTTATTCATAAAATTAGATTTGTTCTTATATTACGTATATCAAATAAATTAGATGAGTTTCAAAAAAATTTAATATATAATATAAAAGTTTTACATAAAAAATCATCAATATTTTTTTGTTTTATTTATTGAGATAAAATGGTGTTTGTACATTGAAAAATAGTTTTCTTAGAAAACAGATTTCTTTATTTTAAAAAAAAAATCTTACTTTCATTTCTAGAAAATTGATAACCAAAGGATTCATTTTATAAACATGTTTAAATCATATTTTAACAATTTAGTTAATTATATTCATAAATTCCATTCTAATGGCTAACTAAAAACAATAAAAATATTTTAACGTTAATATTAATAGTACATTTAGTTTGGTAAAACTAGTTCTTACATGTAATACAGACTATCGAAGGAACTCAGCATTGGGTGTAACACAAGCAAAACATAGAATTTTATATACCACACGATAATATAAGTGTTTTATCTAGTGAAACTCTACTTGGTGTTTCATACAAAGCAAGAATAACATGGTTATTTCATATAACACAAGCTATATTCAGTGTTGCCTAAAATGAAGAATACTAAAAAGATTAAATTAATTCAAAAAAAATATTTCCAAAAATCTTGGGGGGTTAAAACAGGTATTATAGGATATTATCACATTAGTTATATAATGAAAAAATATCAATATGTTATAATATATTTATATTAATGTTCACTTATTTTGATATTTTTGTAATCCAATGTACAAAGTAGTTAGCTCTAGTGCACCAACACCAACACTACCTTAGAGTCCCCACTCCAGGAAATGGAAACCTAAGGTTGATCACATTAGTTCATGTGTTTTAGATCATCAAGTTGAATGTTTTATAGTATAAGGATATATTATTCATGGTATTATTACTAAAAGAGGTGATACAATGGTATGATATGATATGAATATATTTTCAGAGGCTCCAATCCCGAACGATGTCCCCAATATGGTTGACCCTGGTAGGTTATATATTTTAGTTCTTATAGAATAAGATATTTCAAAATAATTCTCTAGTATTCATGGTAATTATCTTGAAGGAGGTGGGGTTTTGGTTTCCAATGATAGAATTCATGACATGGAAGTTCCTCTAACCCCAGTTTCTCCCACGGTTTCTACACCAAGTATGCATGAGATCTTACCTTTCTTTTCTCCCAACCCTTTCGAGGCATTGGATCTAGATAGTGGAGATCATCATACATCATCCTTATATATATGATATCAAGGGGATAAGAATAATGAAACCTCTATCATAAGTGGCATGGATTCTAGATCCATATCAAAATCCCATATTTATAGTAAACATCCTTCCTTCAAAGACCTAGAGTGAAAAACCTCCAAGAATTCTCTTTGTGATTCCCCATGATTCCCATTATTATTTTGAATATCAGGGGTCTTGGATACTTATCTAAATGTGACTTCCTTTCTAATAAATTTATATAGAATTAAGGTCCTATAATTATTGTTCTTGATATAATGAACAAGGTAGACTCTATTCAATAGTTTTTATCTATAATTCATATGCGGAACTACATTCATGATAGTTTGACTAAAATCTATGTATGGATATTTGGGAATAACAATGTATCATTAAACCTAATAAATTAATCCCTTCATCACATCATAGTAAATTTTATTCATTTCTATTACTTGGTTTACCTGTCTATCATTTATGCTAAATGTGATGTCCATGGAATAGATAACCTTTGGAAAATGATATCAACTTCTAATCTAGGTCCCCATTATTGGTCCATTGGTGGTGATTTTAACATGATTCTTAAATATTTTGAGATGAAACATGGTATTTGTTAATTTAGTAAAGTAATGGTCGATTTTAAATATTTTTATTAGAAAAATGACTCATGGATTTTGGGTATTTGGTAGAACATTTTACATGGTTTAATAATAAATGTAGAAATTTGAGGACCTAGAGTCAGTTGGATAGGTGTTTATCCAACCTTCAAGTGATCTCTAGATTTAATCATAATTTTGTTTCTCATATGTATAAGTCTCTATATGTCACACCCTGTTGTTGAAAAAATTAAAAAAACTCATCAGAAGGTTATCAATTTTTTTTATTCTCAAAATGTTTGGGTTACAACTAAAATCCCAATGTACCCTAAGATAGGGGTGAATTAGGGTGTTTGAATTTTCTTTATTTTCATAATATTATTTCATCTTGTTATAGATAACATGTCGATTCATCTATTTGTTTATACATAGGAACACATTTTAGATATTGAAATTAAATGCAAGAACATAGGTTTTTTACTTGGTTCCCCATAAAAGGATAGTCCAAGGTGCATATGTTTAAAATTTTTCAACATAAAAATATTTAAAAATATCCACTATGGGTTTTTAAAAAGTTTTAGGAGGATGCATTGTCGATCCTAGGAACACTTCCTCATCTTAACCCCTTACACACAACTTCAGGTCAAGTATTACAAGAAAAGGATGCAACATGCATGTTGTTGACAATATTTTTTAAGAATAGAATATGAACACTAATATAGAGAAAGTGTTATATATGTAGTTATTTATTTTTCATCAATAATAGATATTTAAGTGTGTTTATTTTCCCCTTCTTCACAATCTTCACTTATTGTCCTTAAAAATATGTTTTCCGATAGTAATAATGGTGACCATTTCTCTCTTCAATGTCTTCTCATTTTTGTACCATGGGTGTTTTATCAAGAATATTTCCCATATTTTTTATACGGAAAATTCATGAAATCCACAGTGATATTTTATTTCTAGTACATGATAATATTTATATTTTAAATATATAAATTCTATAAAATCTATATCAGTTAAAATTTCCTTTTAAAGCTTCACAATATTTGTATTCTTTCTCATAAATTTTTGTATTCAAATATATAAAAAATCCATGATTTTCTTCTATATTACATAATCAAATTATTAATTTTGTATTTTGATTAATAATATTTCCATTCTTGTTAAAATGAAACATGAATATTTGAGTTATTACATGATCTATGTAAATAAATGAACCTATAGAATCTTTGTATTTTAAATCACCATTAATATCACAATATAATCCTCCTTTAATTTCTATACAATATTTTCCATTATAGCATGATCATTGAAATCATGATATGAAAAATGTAAAACTTACAAGGAAAAAATCATCCACACTATCTTCAAACTGAGTCTTACACCCCTTGGAGAACCGTGAAAATTTTCTTTATTTCACAATGTAAAGAGTCTCACACACTTTTTTGATAAGTATTACTAGATAAAAAATGATTTAAAAACTATACACCAAGTATTACAAAATCCACAAAATCGTTCATGGTTCACTAGTAAGTCTTACGTGGTTTAGTAATAAGTCTTATGAATCACAAATAGATTCTTAATAAGTTCAAAAAAATCCTTTCAAAAATCAAAAATCCATATGAAATCCAATTCTTATAAAAATTTAAGTCTAAAGAAATCCAGATACTGATAAGTCTTATGAATCCTAGAAAAATTCTTACACACACAAGAGGCTTCTACCATTTTCAAAATTTCAAGTCCACCTAAATACTTATGAGTTATGTAAGTCTGATGAACATAGAAAAGCTTTTGTAATTTTTTTATTCTAATAATTCCATACTCAAGGAAAATAATAATCCAAGAATAATGTACATATACAATACATCATTTTTTCATAATATTTAATACATCGCATAAATTCATGTCCAAATATCGTATTAGTTTAGTTTCTCAGGATACATTGAAAAAAACAACTGATTTATAAAACATCTACATCAAATCCCTCTTATTCATTCATAACTAGAACACTTTTTGACATGTCATACTTAAGGAATTCCTTCATATCCTGGGGAAATATGAACATAAAAAGGGTGATCTAATATGATCAGTAAGGGTAAACTAGGGAGATATGTAAGTATAATCATGAGAATAAGGGTTTGAGAACGTGATCATGACATTATAAGATCACACCCTACATATCAAAGATCATAACCAAGAATAAAGTCACAAATATTGGGAGTTAATAAGATATGAATCAAAAGGTAGTCAAGATTATAATCCATGAAAGCATAATGTAGAGATAAAACATGTAAGTGTGGAAGAATCATAAATATATGAAATGATTTCCATAGTAGTCAAGGCTTACTGCCAATTCCATCTTAGTGAAATGGGTTCAATACTCAAACCATCTTAGTAGTCAAAGTTCACTCCCAAGACAATATTAGCATACAAAGTCCTTTACTAAACTAGGTTCACTCCCCATTTCATCAATGTCTATCTAATGAGATATAAATTTTTACCTAATGCATTGGAGGGAGATATAGGCCCCACCCATAATAAAATAAAATCATACATACGTGTGAAACAAGATCATAAACATTTATCAAATCATAAATTATGAAATAAAATGGGTATTATATAAATTTCATTATATAATAACTTTTATAAAAGAGAAGGGTTTCATAATCATTTCTTCATATAATAACACCTTAAAGAAATAAGGGTTTATAAGAATTTTATCATGGTATAACTCGTAGAAGAAAAATGGGTTTCATAAACAACTTTTTATATTAAAAATAAATCATTAAAAGAAATAGTAAGAATCTTTTCCTTGGATAATAACCCCAGTTAAGTATAAACTATATCAAATAATTTCATATTAGATGGAAAAGTATTTTAAAAGATAACTTGGATCATTTTTTAAGGAAAATACATTTTTTAAAAACTTTTTTTAAGAAATAAAAAATTATAAAAATAATTTTCATTGAAAAACACATTGAATTATTATTAAGTGGGATTTAAAAATAATTTAAAACATTTCTTGAGTAAAATATCCTTTATTTTTTTGAAAAATTCTACTTAAATCATAAAATATTTTGAAAACCTTTTTCATTGAAAATAACCTTGAAAACTTATAAAGGATTATTTTAAAACCATTTAAAATTATTTTTAAAAAATAAATACATTTTAAAAACACTTTCCATGAAAATTGTCTAAAAATTTCATTTAAAAACATTTTTTAAAACATTTTTGTAAAACATGGTTTATGAATAAAATATATTTCCAACCGAAAAGAGAAATAAAGTCATATTTTCTTAAAAACGTTTTTAATTATATTATGTTCCAAAGAGTGGTAAAATAGTGACGTTACTTGAATATATCATGAATAAAAATATTAGAATAAAATCCCTAAGAATTTATGAGAGATGGGTCATAGTATTTAATCAATGTAATCATAAACATAAACAATCCTGATGAACAATAAGATTATAGAAATAAACTCTTACCACTTTGATAACTTTGAATCATAAACACTATGAAAATGAGATCATAAAATTTTTATGTAAATTCAATAAATTTAAGTATAACTATCATATAAAACAATAATGGGAAGTATATGCACCACACAAAATAAACGAGTGGTGAATTTGGCATAAGTCTCACAAAAATAAAAGCGAGACTAGAAATACCCTTACATTTAGTCTTGAATTCCTTCATACATATTAAAAAAACTAGTATAATAAATGTAAGTTTATTATAAATCTAACATAGAACCATATATATGATTTAATTATGAATTTATATTACTCACTTATTAACAATTCCATGTTAAAGATATGTTTAGGGTAACAACTACTTTGTTTTTCATACATGTTTTTAATTATTATTCTTGGTCCTCTAACTTATATCATGATTTAATAATATAAATAATGATATAAATGATATAAATATCATATATATTCAGTATATATGTATTTATGGTGATTCATAAAATTTATATGTAGAAAATAAAATACACCATTCCTCGAAATGGTAGGCTATATGTATGCATGAAAATTGTTTTCATTTTCCTTTCAGATTCAAGAAAGAAAATTATATGATATATTATCATTGAAAATCATTTTTATGTTATATATATAACATAATTTTATTAAAACTATCCTTAATACATTCTATGTAAATCTTGAATGAATGACATCGCTTCTCAAGGAGGTAGTCTGGCATACACACGAAAAACATTATCATATTCTCAAAAAATGGTAAGCATGAAGGTATGTGAGATATAAAAAATCCATAACCATAATAACATAATAAAAATAATATGTATCAAATATAAACTATAAATCTAACATTATTACCAACCTTTAAATGTGGTAATGGAATAACGAACGACATTAGTTCGTAAGGAGGTGGTTCGTCGTAAACACGAATGATGATTATGTGTCCCATTTGATGAAAGTTTGTAAAGTTTTAGGTGGTAAAATTAACAAAAAAAACATCTCATCATATTTAATATAATTAGGTTTTTATATAATAATATTATAGATATAATTTAAGGGGTTTAAAGATGAAATAAAACAAAAGAATTTTTTGATGAACATAAAGAATTCTTTAGGTATATCCTTTTGGTTTACACTAAAGGACTTCCTTGGTTAGATTTATGCCCAAAGTAAGGATTATAGAATGAAGGTACATATGTTGAGAGGATATTTGGATAGGGATTTTCTGAACTAAATATGCTTTTATATGTGAATAAAATAGAAGAAGAGTTTCCCTTTTATAAGATATGGAAGGGGCACTCGTGGACTTTCTCAAAATATTAAATTAATAGAAATTAATTTTATATTTAAAAAAGATACAAACTAATTTATTTATTATATAATATTAATATGGTAAAAATTAATTAATCCAATAGAAATTATACATATTTTGACTTTTTTTTAAACCTTGTGTTTTGGTTTTAACCCTTATTTAACCCTATTAATTCTTACCATGACAACATGGTTTTTTATTCCTTGACTGAAAATTAATTTTTTTATTATAAAGACAGACCCCCTTTTGAGGGATAAGAGAGAACCCAAACGACTTCAAAGACATACAAAGACATTCAAGCCCTGCAGTCCAATGTACAAAGATAAAAAACAATTTAATTCAAATATGAAAATTAGGTTCCTCCCCAGCATCAAAATCATTAAGATGAGCTTTCACCTTCACATCACTGTTTGGCTTGCAGTCCCGTGCACGAATGCACGGGCACGGTACCGATGGAAAATGTCATACCCTCTTAATATTATTACTGAAAAATGAAAAACGAACCATAAATGGATTATTGATTAAATTTTAAATATTATCCCATTAATTTGGAAGAATTTAATATTTTAAATAATTTTATGTCATTTAGTAACATATTATTTAATTTAAACTATCATTAATGTAAATTTTTACACTATTCATTAATTTGAATTTTAAAAATATCAAAACAAAAATATATCTTATAAAAAACTCTTTTAATAAATCCCTAAACTGTAAAATTATTCTATAAAATTATTTTATTAACTATTTTATCTCAAATTATATTTATTTTAATATTTTCAATGTCATTTAATTTATATTTCTATTAGTGAAATAATTACTGCATCATTGTTGGGATAGAATTTAAGGTAATTATTTATTCACTAAAAATTAAAAATAAACTTATACGATGAATATAAATATTTTATATTTCCAAATTCTATTTATTTTTTAATATATCTTTTGGATGAACACATATTAAATATGTTATACTTATTAAAAACATTTTTGTGACCATAAAATAAAATACTATAAGGGGATTAAAGTCATCCAAGTGGATCCAAAATTTAATATATTTGGACCAAGGAATACTTTTTTTATAACTAACTCATAAAATAAAATTATAGAAAGTGTTAGGTTAGTTTTATAATATTTATAATATTATTTTTTCCTTTAATTAACAGATTTACCTTTAATCATGGTAATAAAATTACTAAGTTTATTATCCATATTGTGCAAAAATAAAAGTGAAATATTAAATAAATTTGAACCATATGATTAAAAATATGGAGTAAATTTTTTAAAATTAAAAACATATAATAGGATAAAATAAATTTAAAATTAAATGCATAGACGGGGTGAGAAAGCGGGTTTTAAAAGTGAAAATGTTCAACAGTTTGAAAGGTTTCTATATCCAATTTCAAAGTGAAATCAATTCCAATGACCTAAATTGGATTTATTGATGTATAATTTAACAAATTATAATTTAAAATATAATATATACATATATACATATATATTAGATGAAAAATACGTTTTTACTTAAAATTCAGTATTTTTCATTAGTCATCGTGAAATGAAATTTCTTAGAAAAATAAAGAAATTTCACCCTAATATAATTTTGATAATACTATTTCAAAATTAAATTTTATTTTTTAAAATAAAATTTATACATGTTTGTAAATTTAGTTTTTAAAATGGTGTACCATTAAAAGGCGGAAAAATTGTCTTTTAGAAAAACAAAATATAGCTTTTTATGCTTAAAATTGGATTTATTCTTATCATAATCCTATAAAACTTATTGGATGAATTTAAAAAATATTGAATATATAACATAAAATTTTTATTTAAATATTTCATTAATATTTATTAATTTAATATATTAAAATAAAATTACATTATGGGAATACAAATAATTTTTTTATAAAAACACTTTATTTATGTTCAATTGGTTTTTATTTTCATTTATAATTAATTGGTAACCAATTAATTCGTTTTATAAAAAAAAATTAAACTATATTTTCATAATTTAGTTAATATCATTCAATACTTACATTCCAATCGCTATGTGATAACTTTTATAATTAATTAATAATATTTATTCATTTGTTTAAGCTCGGTGTAAGAAATCAAAGAGATTAAATTTATTAATTAAAAAAACTATAAAATCTTAGAGTGTTACATTATACCCCCATTAAAATAAATTTTTACCTCAAAATTAATTACTCATATAAAAATATATGAGGATACCTCTGCCTCATCACATCCTTGGGTTCCCATACAGCTTTCCCAAATTGTTGGTTTCTCCATAAAAAAGTAACCAAGTGAGTGGTCTTGTTTTGTAGAACTTTATCTCTATGGTATACAATCTCTACAGATTTTTCCTCATAAGAAATATATTTCTCCATTGGTATGACCATTGATTTTAGTACATGTGAATGATTAGGTACATACTTCCTCTGGAGAGATACATTGAAGATATCATAGACTTGATAGAGGTTTGGTGGAAGTTCTAACTTTTAAGGCACCATCTCGGTATGATCGAGAATTTTAATAAATTCCCTCCTCACAATTTGAAAATGAAATTGAAAAATAAAAGGTGGATATTTGAAAAATCCTTTACGGGAAACCTGCATCGTAAATTTTTTTAATAAAACTTCCTCTTAAAAAGTGGTAAAGTAATAGACAAAGATCACTATAAAACTAGGATTCAGATTAAGATAACATTAGCATAAAGTGAATGCATGGACATGGAAGAGAATTATAACTATCAAGTTTTGATGGAGAATGATAGAGAGTATATTCATTAAAAGGGTAATGTCCACAAAACCATATAAAAAATAAGTATGAAAAGTTCATTGATATCCTCATAAATTTTGATAACAGGATAACATTTTATTTCAAAATTAGTTGAGAAGATATACTTACTTAATTCTATCTCATATGTATAATATCACTCTTTGTTCGTGTCTTGATAAATTTCCACTTCATCTCTCACTCCAAGAAATTAATTATAAATTGTAATTCCTATAGAATTAGTGTATCATAAGATCTATAATGGGATTACATGTCATTCATTCTATCTCTAGTTATTTTCCTAACAAAAATGGTTATCATAGGTTATTCAATATGATTAAATCTTAATATTATTAATTAATAAATTAATATATAAAACCTAATAAAAATTTAAATGTAAATAATTTTATAATGTTTTACCGATATCAACCTTCCAAAATATTAAAATCCAAAACTTTTGAATAATGGTCAGTATATTTTCAAAATCAACTTATCATTAATCCCCAAACAACTTGATTTAGCTCTTAATTGTCACACATTATCATGTATTCTCTTGAAAAATGTTAATAAAATAATTTACCATAAAACCTTCTTGAAAACATGCATACTTTTTGAAATTAACTCCTTCCTCATACCATAAATCCGAAAATTCTATAAACTCAATCCTTAAACCACATTTTATCATATTGCTAAAAAACATTAAGTTCATCAATACTATCCCATTTATTTTATCACAATTAAGAATATCTTTATCCTATTATTATCCCAACATCATGATCATATTAAGGGTTATATTTCCCTTAATTGTGTGATCTATAAACATATCACCTTACCATCTCAATCACATTTCATTATTACAAGTTCCATTTAACATATACTTTCAAATACTTAGTGAAAAACTAAAGTGGAAAAATCCTGAGATGTGTAATTATTATATTATACCATAAAAGTAATTCT
This sequence comes from Viscum album, assembly GCA_963277665.1. Classification (NCBI taxonomy): domain Eukaryota; kingdom Viridiplantae; phylum Streptophyta; class Magnoliopsida; order Santalales; family Viscaceae; genus Viscum; species Viscum album. The sequence goes on from OY728166.1 coordinate 210,264,735, forward strand.
ACAACATTATTCTTAAATTCTAATACATAAATACACAATAATTACACTACCATCTTAAACCGTCAATCAAGATTCATCATTTTATTCCTTAAAAATTCTTTTATCTCAATTTTCATTTGTAGTCTCTTCATCATCAATAATATAACCATTACTCATACAACCTTGATGATTATCTTCATAAACATTCCCCCTAGGGTATAAATTTTCATTATGCCCAAACATTCTATATTTAAAACATTTAACTGTTTATGATTCCTTAAAAATACCATTATCCTCATTCATTGTGTTAACTGGACATTTTCCTTTGAAATTATATACACTGTGTCCTCCTTTTCCGCACCCAAATAATCTTCTAGTTCCTTTGAATCATTCCCTTTGATGCCTCTTCACACATGATTTAAATTAGAAAAATTGAACCTTCTTTCCTCTATGGTCACCATGAAACTCAATCTTTCTCTTATTATATGGTCCAAGAAACTCACCAATGTTGAGATTATTGATCATATTATGGTCTTTCTAATTAGTCATAATAACATGGTCTATCATTCAAACTCCCATTTAATTTTGTTTCTCACAAGGAAGATCATTACATTGTCCATAAAATTCACCATTAACATGAATCCTCCTTGTTTAATTCATTGTCTAAAACACAAAAAAACAAAGTGTGAGGAACACTAATTATAGTTGGAAAACAACACAACCAAGGGTAATTTCTTATAAAATTTTAATCTAGGACACCTTAGTTTTAATCCTAGTTTATTCATGATCATCAACAAAATTATAGAATTTTAACATATACATAGACTTATCCTTAGGGATATTGCATAAATATTTCTCATATTAGTTTCCAAAGGATGATTAAACCTTTTCTCTGGTACCAACTATAGCAACCCAAGATTAATGTACATAGACATTTCAAAATATCTGTGGAATATTTAATGCATTACACAAATACACATCCAAAGACCTTATTAGTTCCGTACCTTTGGAAACATGGAATCAAAATTACTGGTTTATAAAACATCTACATTGTAACACCCTAATATTTTATGGTATTAATCTTTTTTAATAAATTCAATTAATTTTATAGATTACGTTGCACGCAACACCGAGCATAAATGAATAGTGATATACTATTAAATATTAACATGACTATTGGAATAGTTATATCACCATCAGGAATAGTAATCTAGACATTAAAATAATAACCTCACCTATGAAGGTATAAATAAAATAAAGGTATATCATAAAGAAAAATATGATATATTTATATCATAGAATAAATAAATAAATGTTTTAAAAAGATAAATTAAGTGTTTTTATTTTTTTTGAAATGTAAATGTTTACTTACAATTTTATAATTAATAGAACAATTTAAAAGAAATTTTATTTTACTAAAATATATTAATAAATTAATATTTTGTTTCATTATAATTATAAGATAATTTTCTGAGACCATAATTAATTTTTCGAAGTGTCGTAAAATTGGTTATAATATTAAAATTTTTATTTTTTAGAATAAATGATGATTTTATTTAAAAATTAAATTTATCATATTTAGAAAATAATTTTCATAAAATTTATTTCATTTTTGAAATATTCACCTCGAAAAAAGTTTAGGTTGAATTTTTGGGAATTTTCTAAAATAGTTGAATTTTTTATGAAGAGTGAAATACAGTAATTTGTGGTATTTAACATTATAAGTTAAATACATTCACTTTTTAGTAATTGATGATATAATAACTAATTATTTCAAACTCACATATACTAGTTATTGTTATGAGTCACAATAATTAATACTATTTATAGTCTTGATACGTAATAATAAATAAATGAATAAAATAATCAAAACACACCCCTCACTTCTATATATACCACCACTCATCACACCTTCTCCTCACACATTGTAATCCTTGAATTTCACTGAATTATACCCATTTTCCTTCACAATATTCTTCCCCACTTCCATGACCTGATTTTCTTACCAAAATACAAAATCCAAGTGTCTTAAGAATGTTCCCAAGGAGATGATATTCAAGAGGTGAAATCCTCTTTCTTTATCTTTTAATTTCTTTTCTTTTCTTATCCTATCCTCACCAAACCTATCCAAAGTGGCATGTTAACCACATTATAATATATATATACTAAAATTTTATTTTTCTAATTGATTATACATCATCAAATCCCATCCCCTATCCTTTTATTTTGAAAATTAAAACATCATCAATGATGTGTCAATTCACATCCTTCATGGACAATAAGTTTTAATTTTCCATTTTCACATTAAATGTTGGTTATAAAACCAATATTATGGGTAGATAAGATTATAATATGCATATTTTAATTTATATCATGTTCTATAACCAATATATATGAACATAATATTAAATAAAATGACACATGTTTGTGATGGTTATAAAAACCATCAAAATAAATTAAGGAATTTTCATCAATATTTTTTCTAATTAATCATCCTCATAACATATAACCAAAAGATATTTGAGAAATTTTAAAATTCTATAATTTCAATAATACTAAATAACTTCACTTTTGGATATGTTATTCCCATTTGACAATAACTCCCATATTTATACTCAAGGTAACCGACTATAAAACCATGAAACAAACTCTCTTGGAACAACAAAATTAAACATTATAACTCATCTAAATGGCCATAAATTAACTTAATAAAATTATAATAAATAAAATATATGTTTAATAGTTTATGAAATAATTATTTAAAGAATCTAATTTAATTATATGGGACATTAAGTACAAGTTCATAATTCTTCCAGACATAAGGTAAGGGTTTATAATCTCACTTTTACTTCTGTGAGACATATTCCTTATTCAAATATTATTTCTTGTGTGTGGTGTACATAATTTCCTTTATTATATAATATCATTGATATATTTATCTCCATGTCATTAAATGCTTCATTTTATAACCATTAATTTTATGGGGCATACAGTTTGGTTGTTTACAAAGTAGTAAGGGGATTATTAACCCAATTTCCATTATTTGGGTTAAACTTCTACTCCATTGATTATTTAATGATATGATTATGTGTGAAATGAATTTTTATTATCTTATATTGTATTTAAACTTGTTTTAGGTGTATTTATAGCTAATACACATAATTTATTCATTTGGTTAACCCTGACACTTTATTCTAAAAATACTCTTTTAAATATTTCTTTTTCAAAGATTAAAATGAATGTTTCTTTAACTTATACAGCATGACCATATTTTCCTGATTCCATGATGCTTTAATGTCTTGAGGAATTCTTTACAAGTTTAAAATGTTTTTTTCAAATAAAATGTTTTCTTTTATAATTACATTGTTTTCAAATAAATTATTTCAAAGTAAATTCATTTTTATATAAAGAAATTTTCAATGATTTTGTTAGAGTATTTTAATTTATTCCAATACCATTATGGGTATTATTATTAATTGAGTTTGATATCTTATGATAACACCTACCATATCTTATTGAAATTTTTATGATTCGTTTGACTATGGATGTGCTATTTTGATACCATCTATCATATTACACTAGACAGTTTGGGATTATGTTTATTGTTTGGGGAAAGTTATTTCATATGATAGTTTCCATATGAATGTATATATTGATTATATTTCACCCCTTTAATATGAGTAATTCATTGGAATTAGTAATTGACATGTGGAGCTCGCTATTTTCCCTCAATGAATCAGTAGGTCTCATGAGACAAACTGGTTTGAGTGTTTGATGATGTCTTACTCGATTATGTATGGTGTCTTGGATAAAGCCTTGTTAGTATGTTTATTATGTCACAAATTATGAATTCCCTTATTATGAGGTCAGTTCTTGATAATCCATATGATTATTCGACTAGTATAATATCTCTGGTTAAGTTTTATTCTCATGCGGTTATTTATATGGCATTATTTAATCATCTATTATTCATTCCATATTATAAACAACATTATATTTTAATGGAATGTGTTTTTAGTTATTCACATTGACTTATTTTTTATGTTTCTTTATTATATATTTTGTAGTATTCTTACCCTTACCGAGCATCTGAGCTCACCCCTTTATTATGATTTATTTTTTCCCAGGACACCAAGATGTATATTATGATTGACATGAGGTGATAATATAGGAGTAAAGGGGTGTTTCCAATGGATTTAATATGTTTTATTTAATTTCAAGTTGTAATTTAATACTTATGTTTGTATCCATATTTCCAAAGATACTAAACTATGTGTTCCTTTGTGATGTGATCGCTTTTACTTAGTACCAATTTAATAAAGTAAGGCACTAACTCCAGGCTACTAGGGTTGGGGTATTTATAGTTGTTATCAGAGAAATTTTAGTATAAACATAGGAAAAATATTTAGGAAAACATAGATTATAGAAATATAACCCTATAACTGACTTTGATAATATTTCCAAAGTAACCAAGATTATAATTTAGAGATTAATTATACCTAAATTTTTCAACTTACGTTAACTGTGTCACTAGTTTTAGATTATATATTATGATTTCATAATTTTATGATCTAATCTAGTGTATTCTATTATTTATAAATGGATCATAATTTACGGAATGGAAACTGTACCAATACACATAATCCATGTAGGTATTTCCCTCATATGCAAGATAATGATGATGGAGCTAGAACTATAGCTGGAGCTGAAGAAATTATAACTATACTAGGATAAATGACTTGGGTTATAAGAATTAACCTTACCCGTATTGAGTATCTTGATCCAAAACACAATGTAACAATGTTAGAGAGCTTCATGATACAACAACATCTATCATTTAATTGGACTAAAACCCCATTTTTATCTAAGCAATGGATAAGTTCCTTAGAGAAGATATTTATTACCTAGGGAATTTATGAAAGGGATATGGTTATCATGGAATTTTATCATCTCTTGAGAGATGTGTATCAATGGTATTTATTAATTCACAACACTGATGAGGAAGAGTAAATTGAAAACATAGAATAAAAGGATTTTATGGAACATTTCTAGGAAAAATATTTTCATAGAGAACAATGACGATATATGGAGAGACAATTATTGAGTCTGATAAAAAAGGAATAATACTATTTTTCTATGTATGAATCTAACATTATAGGGTTATCTAGGACACTGGAGACTATGTACATAGTCTAAAGATTAATATTAACCATTTCTTTGATGGTCTTAAACCAATTCTTCTAGGGGAACTAGTCTCCAAAACATTATAATAATATGAGGATATAGTATCATTATTATCAAGACAGAGAACTAATTATCCAATTTTATGAATTATGATGTAATAAAGAGAATAATAGGATAGAAAAAAAATTATGGATAAAGGGAATAAGAGAAAGAAGGATTTTCCCACATGTGATAATTATGGAAATAAAAAACCCTAGTAATTTCTTAAAGGGATTAGAGTTTTCTACAAGTGTGGAGGGAAGGGCCACCAAGATTGTGATTGAAAAGGAAAGAAAAAATTCATACAATTATTCATGTGTAAGGATATGGGGAACTACACAAATTAATTTCCCAAGCATCAAGGGAATATAGCTCAGAATAAGAAAATGGATCATGGTCAAGTGTATGCTGTTACTATAGTCAAATTGAAATAATTAGGTATTTTTGTTTTTTTTTGAATCAATAATTATGTTATAAAATTATTTTATCAATGATATGTTGGCTATAAGAATAATGAGATATATAAGGATTATACTTTAGTACTTATTCTTTAAATAATTGGAACCATGTGATTAATATCACCAGTAATCAAGAGAAGTGATTCTATTATAAGTTAATCTATTTTAAATCATATAAATTAGGGATGATAACACTAAATATGTACTTTATATTTAGATAATAATAAACAGATGTTTACGGTATAGTATTGGGGACCATGTAGGTGGTTAGTGATTTGATGATTTATGTTATGCTAGAATTATTAGATGATTGAATTTAAGGAATATATTCAACAACCTGATATTTTACTCTTGGAAGAATGCATGTTTCATTAAGGTTTAAAAGAGATTAAGATATTTATATATTAATTATTTGATAATAATAACTAAATTATTTGTTTAAATTTTACGCTTAGTTGATTTTAGAAATTTAGAGACCTTTCTTCTAAAAATTTTTACTTTGAATTTAGAAATATTTATTTTGAATGTGTCTTAATGTAACTACTTATGGAATAGATTAAGTTTAAATTTTGTTAAAGTATTATTTATCATATTGGATAACATGTTTTAACCATTTTTCTTTTGGTAAATATTTAAAGTCCAAAGAAATTACTTATGGATAATTTGATAAAAGTGCTTCAAGCATAAAAATTCATCTTGAATATCCATATTTTGGTTTAAGAAATCAAGTGGAGATTGATTTAATCACAACTAAATGATGATATTATTATTTTTACATGGAAATAAATCCAGTAAGTTTATTTTCTAAAGTGACTATCTATATAGTAAAATAATCCCTCAACTCTAAGATAGGGATTTTGGAATAAAAACGTTACTCTTTTAATTTTCTTACTAAGTAATCAATGTTCTTTTAACTGATAAAAAATTTACGGTTTTTTGATGGTATACATTCTAATTACCATGTTCTCTATTACTCTCCATCGAAAATTGATAATTATATTTCTTTTCCATTCCCATATTTTCACTTCCCACTAATTTTTTCCTATAGAAACCCCAAGTTTTTTGGTGACCATCACATTGTCATTTCCCTCCATTTAATAGAAAGTTTCATTAACCATATTGATGATGTTGGATTTCTAAAAGGGTATTTCTAAATGAAAACTCCATAATTACCAATCAAATGTATAAACTGTGGGGACAAAATTCATTGAAGGAGGGGAGAATGTAACACCTTAATATTTTAAATTATGCATCTTCTTAAATAAATTTGAATTTATTTGATAGCTTACATTGCACGCAACACCGAGCATAAAAAAAACATGATATACTACTAAATATTAACAAGATTATTTGAATAGTGATGTGACCGTTAGAAATAGTAATATTTTCATTAGAATAATAACCTCCCCAATGAAATTATAAATAAAATTTAGGTATATCATAAATGAAAATATGATATATTTATATCATGGAATATGTAAATAAATTTTTTAAAAATGATAAATTAAGAGTTGGTATTTTGTGAAATGTAAATGTTTAGTTACAATTTTAACATTAAAATAATTATTTAAAAATTATTATCATAAAATATATTCATAAATTAATATTGTTTTCATTATTATGATAATAACATTTTATGAGACCATAATTAGTTTTTCAAATTTCGTTATCAGTTCTAATATTAAAATTAGTATTTTTCAAATAAATGATGATTTTATTTTAAAATAAAATTTATCAGATTTAGAAGATTATTTCCATAAAATAGAGTCTATTTTTTAAAATCTACACATCGAAAAATGATTAAGTAAATTTTTGGGATTTTTTTAAAATAGTTTATTTTTTATGAATTGTGAAATATGGAAATTTATGGTATTTAACATTATGAGATAAATACAATAATTTTTTGAGACATTACTGATATAATAACCCATTATTTCTAACTCACATATACTAGTTACTTTAATTAGTCATAAGAATCAACACTATTGATAGTCTTGAGCCAAAATAATAAATAAATCTATAAAATAATCAAAAAATACCCTTATCCTCTCATATAAACACCAACCCTTATCCTCACACCTTAGAAGCCTTTAATCTTGTCCAAATTCTCCCCATTTCTCTTAAAAATATTCTTCCCCACATCCAAGAACTACTTGTCTAACCAAAAGACCAAATCAAAGTGTCTTAAGGAGGTTTCCAAGGATACGATATTCAAGAGGTAAAATACTCCTTTCTCTTTTAATTTATTTTATTTTCTAATCCTCTCCTCAACTACCCTACCCAAAGTGGAATGGTAAATCTAGTATCATGTATATACTGTAAATTTATTGTGCCAATTTATTTTAAAAATGAAAACATCATCAGTGATATGTTGATTCACTGCCTTTGTGGATGAAAAGTTTTCATTTTCCATTACCTCCTTTAAGGAAGTTCATGAAACTATTATTATGGTTAAATAAGATATTAATATACATATTATAAGTTATATAATGTTATATAACCAATATATATAAACATAATATTAAATAAAATGACATAAGTTTGTGATGGTTGTAAAAAATGCTAAAATAAATTAAGAAATTTTAATCAACATTTTATCAAATGAATCATCCTTATACTAAATAAAAAAATGATATATGAGACCATTTAAACTTATGGAAGTTCATTAATAATAAATAATGTCACTTCTAGTGAATTTATTCCCATTTTACATTAACTCTCATATTTATATTCAAGGTAATCGACCATAAAACCATGAGATGAATGCTATTTGAACAACCAAATTAAATATTATAACTCATAAAAATGGAAATAAATGAACTAAATAAAATTATAATAAATTAAATATATGTTTAAGATTTTATTTATTAATTAATTAATTAATCTAATTTGATTATAGAAGACTTTAATATCTATTTTGGAATTATTTCAGACATAAGGTATGTTTTTCTCATCTCACTTTTACTTCTATGAGATATATTCCTTATTAAAACCTTATGTATTGTGTGTGGTATACATACTTAAATTTCATATATCATATCATGAATATATTTATATTCATGGAATTGAATTTTTAATTTTATGACCATTAATTTTATGGGGAATACATTTTGACTATTTATAAAGTGGTAAGAGAATTCTTAACCGAAATGGCATGAAGGCCTTCCTTTTTATTTTATTATAGATAATACCCCATTTTAAGGGATGAAGGGGAACCCATGCATAACCCGTAGGCCCAAGGCACAAGGCCCGACACGACTCGCAATACATGACCTGAAGGCCTAGAGGCATACTATGCCCAATAAATGACCCGTAGGCCCAACCCATAGGAACTGCCCCTCCCCTAGATTCTGCATCATTGATCACCTAGCTCCCCACCATGCATTGCTGATCAGTTATAATTTCCCCGTACAAAGCTGCATGGTGCCTGGTCCTGATGGCGGTTGCCATACCATCTCATTCTTCCAATCTGGTAGCTCTGCTTCTGGTGACTGCTAGTCTTGTTGCTCTGATCCTCTTCTGGGGAATTCTCTGTGTGAACTGGGCTACTCCATGGTCTTTGTGGCTTGAAGTCCCTAAGACCCGAAGACCTTTGATGACCCGAAGGCCCTGGAGACCCATAGGCCCAAACCGATGGCCCAAAGGCCCAAATCGAGCGAATATTTCCGACTTCTATAGTACTGAACAGTACCTGCTACAGTACCGCTATAGTACCCCAGAAATTCACCTCCACCTCGGTCTCTTGGATGCCAATCAGGAGCTTTTTCTTTTAAAAAAGATATTTCAAATGTATCTTTTTTAAAATTTAAAAGGAAATTTTTTTACTTATACAGCATGAGCAGTTTTTCCAATTTACTTGACCCATTAATTTATTGATTAATCTTTAAAAATTTAAAAGGTTATTATCAAATAAATAGTTTTTTTATATTTGAGTATATTTTTAAATAAATTATTTCAAAGTAAAGTGGTATTTCTATAAAGAATTTCTCAATGATTTTATTATAATATTTTCATTTTTTTCAATACCATTTATTTGATCTTATTATCAATTGCGGTGGATCTCTTATGATACCATATACCATATTTTATTGAATTTTTTATGATCAGTTTGGCTATGGATTTTTTATTTTGATATCATCCATCATATTACATTGGATGGTTTATGATTATGTTTATTGATTGAGGAATGTTATTTCATATTTTAGTTTCAATATTAATGTATATGCTAATTATAATTCACCCATTTCATATGATAAATTCATTAGAATTATTAAGTGATGGTTGGGGCCCACTATAGCCCCTCGATGAATCGATAGGTCTTATGAGAAAAACTAGTTTGGGTATTACTTGATGTCTTACCAGATTATGTATGGTCTCTTGAACGATGACTTGATGGTATGTTTATGATCTCCCACATTATGCATTCCCTAATTGTGAGATTAGTAATTGATAATCCATGTTATTATTTGAATACTAAAATATCCATAGTTAATTTTCATACTTGTGTGATTATTTCTATGGTATCATTTTATCAACTTTAATTTCTTCCATATTATTGTAACAACCAAGACCCCAATAGACTAGTGTTTGTGAATTCCTATATTATATGGGAATAGATGAAATGATCTAATCCCAAAGGACCAATAAGTTTATTAGTCTTGTAAACCAGATTACATACTTGAAATATTCATTATAACTGAGACTATAAAATATAACATATAAAATACTTTGATAGCATCATTATTCTCCTAGTTTAACTCTACATATCAATCATAATACACATCTTGGTATCCTGGGAAAAATAAAACATAAGAAACGGGATATCTCATATTCTTAGTAAGGATAAGTGTACAACCGAAGCTATTATGAAAAAATAATCATAAAACTTAGGGAAATGTGTATAATTGAAACACAATCCCCTTAAATATAATCTTGACCCAAATATAGAAGTAATAAATAATACCATATAAAATAATCACATGAGATAGAAAAAATAACCATGGATATTATACAAGTCTAATAATCACATGGAATATCAATAACTAATCTCATAATAAGGGAATATATAATTTCAAACATCATAAATAGATCATCAAGGATTCAGCCAAGAAATCACACATAAACGAGTAAAAACCCAAACTAGTTTGTCTCATGGGATATACCAATACATCAAGGGAATATAGAGAACCTCTCCCATCACTTACTAAGTCCAATTAATTCCTCATATGAAAACATAAGCAACATAAACATTCATATTGAAAAACTATCATACGCAATGTGAATAGTTTAACCATAAACCATGAATGGTATCAAAATAGAACATCTATAGTCAAATTGATCATAAACCCTTCAATAAAATAAGGTAGATTGTATAATAATATATCAGACTAAATCAAACATAAGAATAAAAAAAAAGGATGTTGACATAGATGAAAATACTCTATTAAAGTTGTTATAAATATCTTCATAAAAATACCCATTCTATTTCAAAACATTTAATTAAAAGCCAAACATTTATAAAATAATTCATTTTATTTTAAAATAACTTTTTGAACTTGTAAATAAAGCTTAAAAACATCAATTATTAATGATAGTGGTAAAATCCTCTCATTCCATATAAGTTAAAAATAAAAATTATTTCTATATTTTTCTCAAAAAATTCATAAACTACCTTATTTTGAAAAACGAAGAAAATATTCCTTTCAAACCATTTTATAAAAAGTTGAATATGGGAAAAAGACTTAAAACATTGGTAGTATAATAGAAAAAATATTTTTGAAAATATTTTTAAGAAAAATGGAAATGGATGGTAAATATTCCCCAGCAGATACTCATGTATAAATGATCCTGAATAATAATGATATTGTGAAATTAACCCTTACTTTATGTATGATTCCCTATATAAATATCTGAAACTCCTATATAGTAGTTGTAAACATATTATTAATTTATAAAAAAAATCATAATAATATTTATTATATCATATATGATTCATTTATGACTTTATATTGCTCGTTTATTAATAGTTCTATGTTAAAGCAACATTTGGATAATAACTGCTTTGATTATCTTACATGTTTTAAATTTTTATTCTTGATCCTATTACTAAGATCATGATTTAATTACTTAAATAATGTAAATAATTATTTATATTATATATATAGTATATAAATAAATAAATATATATATATATATAATACAGATATATGAAAGGGAATACACCATTCATGGAGATGGTAAGTCGTACGTATGCATTAACATTGTTTCTATTTTTTTATCATACTGAATGAAATAAGTTAAATGCAATATATGTGTATATATATTATTAAATTATAATTATTATTCCATATATTTCATATTTATCCATTATATATATTTTTATAATCATTCTTTAACGGTGATTGTGGAGAATGAATCTGATTGCGTCATGGAGACAGTAGGTCGTACGTACGTACGAGCGATGGTATCATTCCCTTAATGGTAAAGTGGTTAGGAATTGTATAGTATATTAATTATAAAGAATAAATATCATGTAATATTCATTATTTTATCCATTATTTTCATAATTATTCTCATCTAAATAAAGTGATGATGAAAAACAAATTACACCACAATGTGGAGATGATAAGTCGTACGCACGCACGCATGGTGATATTGTTTTTCATAGGATGGATAAAAAAAGGAATATGGTTTTCCATAATAATAATAAAATATTATAATACATATGATAACTTATTTATTAATTTAGTATATAAATAACATAGAAATATTAAGTAGAATAAGAAAAGAACTTGAATGAGTTGGTGAAACAATTACCTCTTCTTCAATGGACTTTCTTTGGATCTCCTCTTATGGAAAATAGGAGTTGTATTTTTAGAATAAAAGGAACTCAATAACATAGATAATATTTTTTAGGATAAATGGTTTAGTTTTTTTTATGATATAAATCTCAAAGTGGTGTTAGGAAGTGAGGGAGGGGGTTCCTTTTTATAATAGAGGGGAGGGGCACTCTTGGAATCCTTTAAAATATTAAATTAATATACATTGGTTTTCGATTTCAAATAGCTCAATAATGAGTTATTCAGAATATAATATAAGTATGGGTATAAATAATATCAACCAATGATTTTTATACATGTTTATATTGCAATATTAACCTTATATTTTGGCTTTAACCCATAGTTAAACCCTTTAAGTCTTACCATGATAAATTGTCTTTTTACTCTTCAGGATTAATATAGTAACAATAAAATTAAAAAATAAACTAAAATGGATCATTAATTGAATATTTAACCTTATTATATTTATTAGTAATAAACTTATATTTTCATTAATTTTATATTACTTAATAAAATATTATTTGTTTTAAAGTATCATTTATGTCAATTTTGATACTATTCATTATTTGTCTTTCTGAAAATAACCTAAAAATATGATAAGTTTGAAAAAAGACTTATAATATATCACTAAAATGTAAAAGTTTTCGATAAATGTTTTGGATATCATTAATTAAGTCAAATGTTATTTACTTTAATATTTCAACGTCATTTATTTGATATTTCCATTAATTAAACAATTAATGCATCATCATTATGAAAGCCCTTAATTAAATTATTTATTATCTAAAAATTAAAAATAAATTATCATGATTAAGATAAATTTATTAGATTTAAAATTAATATTTATAGTAGAATTTATCTTCTACATTCCCCTACATTAAAAATGATAAAAATATTAAAAATATTAGTATGCCATTTTTAACATATCTTTAAATAAAATATAATTAATTTCATATTCTTACTCAAGTGGCTTAAAAAGGTTATAATTTCATCCTAAGGTTGTTTTTGGTTGAATCCAACTTATATAAAGAAATTAGGACAAGTGATAGGGTAATCTTAAAATATTATTGTTACCTTTAATTACCTGATTTACCCATAACCGTGGTAAATAAAAACTCACTAAAGTTACTATTCATGATATTCAAAATAATTAATTTAATCCTATTAGGCTCTAAATATATTACTTATTACAACTTTTTATGTCCTTTTTTCCAAATTCAACTCACATAAGTGGCTAAATTAAGTTTAACGTTAATCCCGCAGACATGACAAAAATGCAAGTAAAAGAAAACGTTCAAAAGTTCAATAAGTTTTTATATCCAATTTCAATATAAAAAAGGATTCAAATGACCTAAATTGGATTAATAAATTTATTATTGATCTATTTTTTACTTTAAAAATCAATTTAATGTATAATAATTATCTAAATTATAAATTAGTTTTTAACTATAATGCAGTATTTTTTAATATTCATAAAAAATAATCTTCCAAGAAAATGCCAAAAATCCACCCTAAGATAATTTTTACATTCCTAATTCAAATAATAATATCATTTTGTGATATAAAAATTCTATGTGTCAAAAAATATATTTAAAATGGGTTCCCTATTAAAATGTAGTAAAACTACCATTTTTGAAATATGCTTATTTTATGAGAAAAAAATGGATTTGCTCTTATATCATGTCTAAAAAATATATAAGATTGATTTTAGAATTTTTTGGAATATATATATATATATATATATTATAATGTGTTTAATACTATTCATAACCGCTAATTTAATGGTTAGTTTATATCTTATAATAATATTTTAATTATATATTGTTGTTTGGTAAAACTCGGTCTTGTGTATAACTCAAGCTCTCTAAGAAAGTAACTCTTAAATATAAAAAAAGCTAACTCAATGTTTCATGAATTACAATCTATATAATATATTAATATTTTTAAAGAACAATATTGTAAATTCTTGGGGTGTTACATTCACCCCACCTTAATTAAATTTCATCCTTGCAATTAAACTCGGTCTCATTAATTAGGAGTTTGATATTTAAAAATACTATTGTTGAAGAACCCACATCTAAAATAGGGTTAACAACACATGTTCTTTATATGTAGGAAAAGTGAAATGTGGATGTCACTAAAAAACTTGTACTTTTAATAGGATAACATTAGCGGAAAGTAGAGATACGTACATGGAGAAAAACCATTGATATTTGTAGGGAGTGACTGGTGTTATCAATAAAAAACAAGTGAATAATAAATGGGAAATGTAGTGCCTAGAATACATAAGTCTATGATGATTTAAAATACAATTGGTTCAAAAAAACTAACATTTTTGTCTTTAGATACTTTTCCTAGAGTTGTGTAATTATTCCACTCTATAATAATGTAAGTAAATCTAATTACATGATATGTTTCTATAAATACAGTCTTATCCATTGGATGTGCATTAAACCATTTCTACTTCATTTAGTAGCACAAGTTGGATCATAAGTTGAAGAAATATATTAACCTCTAAAACCTTTTCTAAATATTACCTTAAACCATTTCATAAATGGTTAACTTTTCCAAAATGAACATATCATTAATCATTCCATAATAGGAATTAGCTCTTATCTTTCACATTACAAACATGTGAATACCCTAATCATGTATTCTATTAAAACATGGTAATAAATTTAATTCCAATAAAACTTTATTAAAAACATGTAGGCTTCCTTATTCCTTAAATATAAAAATGATTATTGGATATAATCCTTAAATTAAATTTTTTTAAACTTCATCAAAGATTGTATAAACCACTTTTTTAACAAACCATTAATCAGTTCGAAGCTAGTTAATACTATCCAGTTAACTTTATTTAAATCAATAATACCTTTATTGTGACATTATTATCTCAGTATCAGGAACATATTAAGGGAAATATTTCCCTCAAATATGTTTTTTTTGAAAAAAATAACTTTATACTAAATAAATTTTCTTGGTACCATTAAGTAAAAGAACTAAAATCCTAAACAAAAAGTACAGTAGTATAATCCCCCTATATTCCATTTTTCCTATAACTAGTACATCATTGATAAAATAATCAACTGGAATAATTCTTGAATACAAACATAATCACATTAATCATTCCTCTTCATCCATGGTATTAGTATAATCTTGACCATGATCTGTTAGCCTCTTTTAGGGTATATTCCTTTAATGTGTGAAATATTTTTTTGCATAGTGTCATATCTCCCTACAGTTGAAGAATTTTACATTAGAGACCTTTTTATTACCTTTTCAATCACCACTTAGTGGATCTTTTCCCCACACTTATAACAATATCTCATTACTTTTAACCAAGTACCAAGGTGATTATTTTCACAATTACATGTGGGAAAATATAGCTTTCCCTCCTTCCCTTTATCCAAATTTTTCCCAGCTATTCTTTTATTCTCATGCTTCCCTTCGAATCTATAATACTCTGATTACTCTTTACCTATCCTGTTATCACATGAAATTATGTCTTCATATGATGAGAATTCTTGGGAGACTACTTAACTTTGAAATATAAGCTTAATACCATGAAAGATATTATCTTTATTAATATTTGTATCACGTTCATCGGTGAGGTTCACATACCTTCTATTTGGATCTATTTCTTGAAACATACATCATATTAGAAACTATAAAATAAAAAATATAAAATCCACTAATAATTCCATTATTCTCCAAGATCAGCCCTTTATATCAGTCATAATAGACATCTTGGAATACTGATAAAAAAATATATAAGAAATGGGTGATCTCAGATGCTCAGTAAGGGTAAGTATACAGAGGAATATATTATGAAAAAATAATCATAACCTTAAGGTAAGGTGTATGACTGAAACACAAACCCTTTAAAAATAATATTGAGCATAATATGGAAATAATAAATAATACCATATAAAATAATCACATGATCTTGAAAACATAACCATGGATATTCTACTGGTCTGATAATCACATGGAAGATCAATAATTAATATCATAATTAGGTAATGAAAAATGTTGGACATCATAAACATACCATCAAAGCTTTAACCAAGTCACCATACATAAATGGGTGAAAAACCAAACTAGTTTCTCTCATGAGACTTACTAGTCCATTGAAGAGAAATACAGGGACTCGCTCATTACTTAATAAGTCCAATGCATTCCTCATATGAAAATATAAACAATATTATCATTCATATTGAAAAACTAGTATACTAAATGTGAATACATTAACCATAAATAATGAATGTTATCAAATAGCACATTTATAGTCAAAATGATCAAAAAACCTTAAATAAAATAAGGTATATTGTATCATAAGATATCAAACTCAATCAAAAATAAGATTCAACAAACGATGTTAACATAGATTCAAATAATCTAATAAAATTTTTATAAATATCTTGATAAAAATACCCATTTTATTTGAAATCAGTTATTTAGAAGTCGCACATATAAAAAAGAATAAATTTTATTTAAAAATAATTTTGAAAACTTTTAGAAAAATATTTTAAAAATCAAGTCATCATGACAAAGGTAAAATATTATCATGCCGTATAAGTTAAAAATAAACATTCTTTTCATATTTTTCATGAAAAAGTAATAAAATACTACATTTTGAAAATGACAAAAAGATTCCTTTCAGACCATTTAATAATAAGTTTAACATTGGTAAAAGAATTAAAACATTGATATAATACTATTAAAAATATTTTGGGAAATATTTTTAAGAAACATGGACATGGATGATAAATATTCCACTGTAGATACTTACGTATAAACAATCCAGAATAATAATGAGATTGAGAAATTAACCCTTATCTTAGGTCTGATTCCCACCATATGTGTCCAAAGCTCTTTTATAGTGGTTTTAAACATATTATTAACCAATACCAAAATCATGATAACATTTATGATATCATATATAATTAATTTATGACTTTATATTACTCATTTATTAATAATTCTAAGTTAAAAAAATGTTTCAGGTAATTTATGAGTTATTTATCATACATATTTTGACTTATTATTATAAATCCTATTACATAGATAGTGATTTAATTACTTATATAATGTAAAAAATGATTTATATAACATATATATTTATTATATAAATATATATATAGATAGATATAATATAGATATATGAAATGGAATACATCGTTCATGGAGATAGTAAGTCGTAAGTACGTAGAATGGAGGAAGGTAAATTGTATTATATATATATTATTATATTAGAATTATTATTTCATATATTTAATATTTATTCATTATATATATTTTTATAATTAGTCTTGAATGGTTAACATTGAGAATGAATCACATCGCGTCCTGGAGATGGTAAGTTGTACGTACGCACGAACGAAGATATCATTCCCTTAATCGTAAAGTGGTAAATAATTGGATGGTATATTAATTATAAAGAATAAATATCATGTCATATTTATTATTTTATCCATTATATTAATAATTATACCCATCCAAATAAACTGGTTATGAAAAAAAAATTACACCACAACCTGAAGATGGTAAGTCATATGTACGTATGCATGATGATATTATTTTTCATAGGATGGATAAAAGGAGGAATATTTTTGTACCATAATCATAATAACATATCATAATATATATGATAATTTATTTATTACTCTATTTTGCAAACAGCCTAGAAATATGAAGTATAAGAAGAAAAGAACTTAGATGAGTTGGTAAAACAATTGCCTCTTCTTCAATGGACTTCCATTGGATCTCCTCTTAGAGACACTAAAGGTGGTATTTTCAAAATAAAAAGACCTAAATGACTTATATAAGAAAGTTTTTAGGATAAATTTATAGTATTTTGTCGAAATATAAGGATCAAAATGGTGTGATAAAGTGAGGGAGGAGGTTCCTTTTTGTAAGAGAGGGGAGGGACACTCTTGGAATCCTTTAAAATATTAAATTAATATAAATTGATTTTAGATTTCAAATAGCTCTAAATTGAGATATTTATAATTAAATATTGTTATGGGTATAAATAATATCAAACAATAATTTTTAGACATGTTTATGTCACAATATTAACCTTATATTTTTGCATAACCCTTAGTTAAACCCTTTAACTCTTACCGTGACTATTTAGCTTTTTTACCCTTTAGGGATAATATAGTTACTATAAAATTCCAAAAGAACCCCAAATTGATAATTGATCCCATATATAACCTTATTATAGATATTTTTACAAATTTCATATTTTTATAAATTTTATATTATTTAATAAAATATTATTTATTTTAAAGTATAATTTATGTCGATTTTGATACTATTCATTATTTTTCTTTTTAATAATATCCTAAAAATATGATAACTTCCAAAAAATACTTCTAAAATATAAATAACATGTTAAATTTATCTATAAAATTAGTGGATGTCGTTAATTATTTCAAATTATATTTATTTTAATATTTTTAATATCATTTATTTGATATTTCCGTTAATTAAAAATTACTGCATCATCATTATGAAAGAATTTAATTAAATTATATATTCACAGAAAATGTAAAAAAAAATTATCAAGATTAATATAAATTTATTATATTTTAAATTACTATTTATAGTTGAATTTATCTTTTATATAACCCTATATAAAAAATGATATAGTTATTAAAATTATGAGTATGACATTTTTAACTCATCTTTAAATAAAATATAATAAATGTCATATTATTACCCAGTTGTCTTAAAGAGGTTATAATTTCAAAATAAGGTTTATTTAGGTTTAAAACCACTCATACAATGAAATTAGTACTAGTTTTAGGGTAATTGTAAAATATTATTTTTACCTTTAATTGCATGATTTACCCTTAACCATAGTAAATAAAAATTTACTAAAGTAATTATTCATGATATCCAAAAAAATAAGTTGATCATATTAAAATTTAAATATCATACTTATTAAAACCTTTTATGCCCGCCTTTTCAAATTTAATTCACTTAAGTGACTAAATTAAGTTTAATGCTAATCTTGCAGACGTAGCGAGAAGGTGGGTAAAATAAAATGTTCAAAAGTTCAATAAGTTTATATATCCAATTTCAATATAAAATTATTTTAATGAATTAAATTTAATTAATATATATATAAATATTATCAATCTATTTTGACTTTAAAAATAAATTTAATGTATAATAATTATTTAAACAAAAAATATGTTTTTAACTATAATACAATATTTTTCACTATTCATAGAAAAAATGAAACTTCTCAAAAAAATATAAAAAATATTCCTAATCTAATTTGGACATTATGAATTAAATGAATAAAATTATTTTTTTATATAAAAATTCTAAAATTATCAAAAATTTATATTCAAAATAGTTTATACATTAAAAGGTGGTAAAATTACCATTTTAAAAAGAATACTTCTTTTAGGGAAAAAATTATTTGTTCCTATATCATGTCTAGAAAATTCAAAAGATTAATTTTAGAATTATATGGAATGTATATAAATTTCATAATGGGGTTAATACTATTCATAACTGCTATTTTAACAATGATTTCATATTTTATAATAATATTTTAATACTATATTGTTGTTTGGTAAAACTCGGTCTTGCATATAATGCAAGATATTGAATAAAGTATCTCTTGAGTGTAACACAAGAAAACTCAGTGTTACATACATTGAAATCTATAGAATGTATTAAATTTATTTTGAAAGAAAAATATTTTAAATTTTGGGGGATTTACAATTATTATCAAGATTATGTTTTAATAGAATGTGTTTTTAATTATTCACCTTACCTTATTTTTGATGTTTATTTGTGATAGATTTCACTATATTCTCACCCTTACTAAGCATATAAGCTCAACCATTTATTATGTTTTATTTTTATCTAGGATTACAAGATGTATATAATGAACGAAATGTAGGGATAATCTAAGAGAATAGGGGTGTTTCCGATGGAGTTACTATATTGTATTTCATTTCAAGTTGTAATGTAATACTTATTCTTGTATTTGGTTTTCCAAAGTTACTATACTATATAGTCCTTTGGGATGTGATATCTTGTACTTAGTATCAATGTAATAAGTAAGACACCAACTCTAAGCTACTAGGGTCGGGGTCTTAACAAACCTCATCTCCTGATTATTTCTTCATAACTAAAACCCTTTTTGACATGTCATACTTAATACCTTCCTTTATATCTTGGGGAATATAAACATAAGAAATGGTGAGATCATATGCATAGTAATGGTAAATAAGGGAGATATGTAAGCATAATAATGGTCATAAGGGTATGATAACATAATAATAACATTAGAAGATCATACATGGCATATCAAAGATCATAATAAAGAGTCCTGTCATAAAGATTGGAAATTCATAAAACAAGAATCATAAGGTAATCAAGAGCACAATCTATGAAATCATAACATTAGGATAAAATGTGTAATTTTGGAAGACACATAAACATATGAAATTATTTTCATAGTAGTCAAGTCTTACTTTCAAGTCCATCTTAGTGGAATATGTTCACTCCCCAAACCATCTTAGTTGTCAAAGTTCACTCTCAATACCATATTAGTGGAAAAATTATTTACTAAACTAGGTTCACTCCCCATTTTATCCATGTCTATCCCATGAGATATAAATCTTTACCCAATACATTAGAGGTAGATATAGGTCCCACTCATCAGATAATTAAATTATTCATACGTTTTCAATAAGATCATACACATTTATCATATCATAAATTATGAAATGAAACTTTTAAAATATAAATTTCATTATAACATAACTTTTGTAAATGATATAGGTTTCATGATCATTTCATCATATAATAACCCGTGAAAGGGAGTTGTATTCATAATCATTTTATCATGGTATAACCCATGGAGGAGAAACGAGTTTCATAAAAAACTTGCCATCTTAAACATAAACCATTCAAAGAAAGAATAATAATGTAATCCTTCGATTATATACCTAATAAAATATAAACTATATCAAAGTATTACATCTTAGACAGAGATGTATTTTGAAAGATAACTGGGAGCATTTCTTAAGAAAAATACAATTATTTAAAAATAATTTTTTAAGACATAAAACATTTTCAAAATATTTTTATTTTATAAAAAAATTGAAATATTATGATTTAATATTTAACAAAAATTTAAATCATTTCTTGAAAATAAAATTATTCTTTGAGAAATTCTATTTAAATCATTAAACATTTTGAAAACCTTTTTCTTTGAAAATAACCTTGAAAATTTATAAATGAAGAATTTAAAACTATTTAAACACATTTTAAAACCTAAAAAATTTAAAATTTTATTCCTTCAAAACAATCATAAAGGATCATTTAAAAAAATTAAAAACATTTTTATAAATCAAGATTTATGAGTAAAGAGATTTCTGACTGAAGAGAGAAATAATGTCATATTTTCCTTAAAACAATTTCTTAATTATATTAAATAAAAAAGTTCAGAAAAATGGTACCATTACATTAGTATATAATTAATAACCATATTATAGTTAAATTCATGATATATGGATCATAATATTTCATCAATGTAAGAATAAACATAAACAATTCCGATAAACAATGAGATTATAGTAATAAACTCTTACCAATTTGGTAACATTAAATCATAAAACCCATTAAAGAGATATCATCAAATGTTTATACAAATATCCATAAATTTAAGTATAAGTATTATAGAATACATTAATGTAAATGATATAAATAACCCAAAAGAAATAAGTGGTGAATATGGTATAATCTCACAAAAATAAAAGTGTGACCGGAAATCCCCTTACCTTAAGTCTTTAATTCCTTCCTACATGTTCAAAGATCCAATATAATAAATATAAGTCTATTATAAATATACCACATAACCATATTTATATATATAATTCCATATATTAATTACGTATGACTTTATATAACTCTATTATTAACAATTTCATGTTAAAGTTATGTTTCAGTTAATAATAGATTTGTTTTTTGTACATGTTTTGACTTATTATTCATGGTCCTACTAATTATATCACGATTTAATAATATAAATAATGAGAAAAATAATATAAAAATCATATATATTCAATATATATGTCTTTATGGTGATTTATAAAATTTAGAGGTATAAAAAAATACATCATTCATGTAGACAGTAGGACGTACGTATGCATGAATGTTGCATTAATTTTCTTGTAGGATTAAAGAAAGAAAATTATATGATATATTATATTTAAATAATATTTTATATTTCATATATATCACATAATTTTATTAAAAGTGTCCTTAATACATTCCATGTAAAATATTAATGAATCACATCGCTTCGCGAGGCGGTAATCCATTGTACACAAGAACGACATTGTCATATTCCCATGAAATGGTAAGCATGAAGTTATGTGTGATGTAATAATTCCATAATCATAATAAAATCATAAAAATAATATATATCATATGTAAAATATAAATCAATCATTATTACAAACCTTGAAATGTGGTAATGGAAGAACAAACGACATCGGTTCTCGAGGTTGTAGTCTGCCATACACACGAATAGTGATCTTGTATCTCATTTGAGGAAAGTGTGTGAATTTTTAGGTATTAAAATTAACATAAAAACATATAAGTATATTTAATATACTTATTTTTTATATAAACATTATATAAAATGAATTTAACGGGGTTTAGGAAGAAAAAAAAACAAAAATGTTCGTTGATGAACATCACCTATTCTTCATGTATCTTCTTTTGGTTTTCACAAAAGGACTTACTTGGTTGGATTTGTATCCAAATAAATGATTCTAGGATGAATTTATGTAATTTTGGGGGATATTTGTATAGGTTTTTTACAAAAAAAGTTTTTAAAGTGTGTATAAAAGAGAAGAAGATATTCCGTTTTATAACAGAGGGAAGGGGAACTCTTTGAATTTCTAATAATATTAAATTAATATAAATTAATATTATTTTAAAAAAGGATCCAAAATAATTTATCTAAAATATAGGATAAATATGGGTTGAAATAAATTCATCCAATAAAAATTATACTTATTTTTACTATTTTTAATCTTTATCTTTTAGTTTTAACCCTTATTTAACCCCCTTAATTCTTACTATGACAACATGGATTTTTATTCCTTGGGAGTTAATATTGTTACTATAAAATAAAAAAAGAACCAAAAATGGAGAATTTATGAAATTTTAAACCTTATCCCAATAATTTTTCCAAATATAAATTTTTAATAATTTTATATCCTTTAATAAAATATTTTTTTAAATGTCATTAATGTTAATTTTGACATTATTCATTACTTTGACTTTTAAAAATATTAAATCAATAATAAATATTCAAAAAAACTCTTTTAATAAATCCATAACATGGAAAATTTATCTATAATTTTTTTATGACATTAATTATCTCAAATTATATTTATTTTTTATATTTTCAATATGAATTATTTGATATTTCAATTTGTAAAATAATTTCTGCATCACATTTGTACAAGAATTTAAGGAAGTTATTTCTTCGCTAAAAATTAAAAATAAATTTCAATTATTAAGATAAATATTTCATATTCACAAATACTATTTTTGGTATTATATATCTTCTGGATGAAAAAATATTAAAAAATTTATACATAAAAAAACACTAGTGTGATAAGTTTGACTTTTCCTAAAATAAAATACTATAAGGGTCTCACAGTCATCCAAGTGGCTCCAAGAAGTCATAAATTTGAACCAATGATGATTTTTTTTTGAAATAAAAAATAAAATAAAATTTATAAAATTGTTATGGTAATTTTATAATATTTATAATATTATTGTTACCATTAATTACCTGATTTACCCTTAAGAGTCGTAATAAAATTACTAAGTTTACTATTCATGTTGTCCAAAACTAAAAGAGACATATTTAATAAATTTATAAATTTTTATTAAAAATATGGAATATATTTTTATAAAATAAAAACACATAATTTTTAAATGTTAATTTAAAATTAATCCTATAGACGGGTCTAGAAAGCGGGTTTTTTAAAGTAAAAATGTTTAAAAGTTTGAAAATAAATTTATATCCAATTTACATGTGAAATTGATTATAATTATCTAAAATGTATTTAGTTAGGTATAATTTAACTTTTTCTACTTAAAAGTAAAATATAATATAATTTATTTTTATAAATTTATTATAAAAAAGGCATCTTTAATTAAAATTTTGAATTTTTAACTATTCATCAAAAAATGAAATTTCTTAGAAAAATTTATAAAATTTACCCTAAGATAATTTTGATATTCCAATTTAAAAATAGAAGTTTATTTTTTCAAAAAAAGTTATAAAATTATAGAAAATTATTTTTAAAAAAGGTGTTCTATTAAAAGGCGAAAAAATTGCCTTTTAGAAAAAACATAGCTTTTTATGCTTAAAATTTGATTTATTCTTATCTTAAACATATAAAACTTATTGAATGAATTTAAAAATATTTTATTGAATATATAAAAAATAAATTTCATTAAATATTTAAATAATATTAGTTTATTTAATTTATTAAGATCAAATTCCATTATGGACATAAAAATAGTTTTTTATAAAAACATATTCTTTATGTCAAATTGGTTTATTTTTTAATTTTTAGTTAATTTTTAACCAATTAATTAATTTTATAAACATGTGAAAACTATATTTTCATAATTTATTTAATCTCATTCAATCCTTCCTTTCCAATGACTAGGTGATAACTTTCATAATTAGATAATAATATTTAATTGTTTATTTCAGCTCAGTGTAAACTATCGAAGAGATTAAATTATTTATTTAAAAAAACATACTGTAAAATATTGTGGTGTTATGAGGAAAGTATTACGCATATATGGAAGCTTATTTACCTTATAAAAATTCAAGTCCACCTAAGTTCTTTTGAGACAAATTAATATCTTATGCACTCATAAAGACTTCAGCACTTAACCAATTTCTAGAATTCTATAATTCCTCTAATTGAAAAAAAATCCAATTTTTTCAAAAAAAACCAATAATATATTATTTAGTTTTATTATTTAGAATCGGGATAATGATTTATTACACATTATTAATACTTTATGTAGTGAACTTACGAGCAGGTATTTATGGATTGTTTTCCAAACAAACTTAAGAGGTTGAAATTTGATATTCTAGAATGGGTGGATAGGTAGCCTAACAATCATAAAGGTCTTAAATATTTGAAAACAAAAATCAACCAGCTTGATATTTTCCTATAGAATAGATGGTATGATGATAATTTTTTGACCCTATATAATATGAAGAGACTTTTGGAGGAGATATTTCTAGAGAAAGAGAGGATTTCTCAAGAAATATCTAGAGTGGTATGGATCAACGAGGGAGACAAAAATATTTCCTTCTTTCACGCATGCATTAAAGAATATAAATTTTGAATAATATCAATAAGTAACCATCCAATGGGTCTTATACTAATGATGTTTATGTAACTGTTCCTCTTGCTATTTTTTATTTCTCTTCCTTACTCCTTGGTTCATGAATATATATATGGGAAAATTCCCTAGGCTGGTAGATTATTATGTTTTACTCAATAATATTCTCTTTTCCATTAATGATAACCAAAATTTTATGACGAAATACATTCCAATGGAGGATTAAATCAAGGATTTATCATAAATCTAAACCTGAATTGTGCCCCATGTCTCAAATGATTTCTAGGATTGATTAATCTTATAGAATTTGAGATAAAAAAAGATTTCATCAGTTGTTTATAGTAATACTTTATAAGTGAATCTCTCCCTAGATCCACCTATATGTAAATTATTTTTATTATCCCCAAGTTGCAACATCTGAGCTCTTTCAACCGGTATCAGACCATCAGTATATAAAATTTATCATATTAAGTCTTCACCAAAATCCTTAATGGTAGACTCTCCCATATCCTCCCCAACCTGGTCTAAGAAAAACAACACAAATTATTAAGGGAAGGATCATATAAGGTGTCATTAGATTAACACAACAGATGACTATAGATCTTATCTGGAAAGTTTTTGGCACTAACATCATGGTTAAAATTGATATGGAAAAAAGCTTATGAAAAACTTTAATAGAACTTGATTTTAAATTTTATGATGAATTATAGTTTATCAGAATGGTTTTATGAACTTTTATCCCACATATTCTCATCTCCATGGTTCTTGATCACTCTTATGTGAATAAAGTTTTGTTTCTTCAAGTAAATACTCATCCTCCATTATGGATATCCTATCTCTCCTAATCTATTGGTTCTTGAACAATACGTGCTTAGAAGGATCCTAAACAAATCTGTTTGGTGAGGTTCTTCCTCTTAGAGGTATATACAGACTCATAGCTATATCACACCTAATTTTTTAATGATGATATGATATTATTTTTAAATATAAATCATAAATCCATTCAAATCATAAAAGTTATATTTAACTCATATGGTATGTGGAGTAGAAAGAAATTTGATATTGTTAAAATTATTGTGTTAATTTCTAGTAGATGCTCATCCAGACATACTCACATCATCAAAAGATGGATAATTTTTTTATAAAATGAGATTTCCAATTATCTATATTTGATCTATTTTGTATAATAGGAGGATAAATATACATCCCTTCGATGATCTATTAGAAACAATCACATGAGATATTATAAATTTGAAAGGTCGGTTTATTACTTTTGAAGTAAGGATTTCCCTTATTAGTAGTTTTCTTTATTCAATTCATATTCATGTTTTTTAGATATTAGGGTCTAAAAAATCTTCACAATTATTTAAAATAACCTCAAAAGGATTCTTATAAGACTACCAATAAGAGGGTAGGGAAAGATGATCATTCTTCGAAAAACCATTTGAAGGAGGTATTAATGTCAAAAGGCTAGAGGAGTGAATGTAAAACATGAAATCCAAATTTTATTGGGATGTTCTTGTGGGACTATTGTTATGATATAGATTCATAAAGTCCAAATACAAGAGGATATATAATTATTTTCATAATGGTATTTCTTAAAAATCCCCTATTGGGTAGAATCTTTATGGAACCTTTCATACTCTTCCTAAACATTCTCAATAGATCATAGGGTGCAATGATATCTCCTTTTAGGATGAAAACTATTCTAGATGTTCTCATTTATTTTTAGGTTTCCTTTAACCTGGTATGAGTTTTCATATGGAAATAGAGAAAACTAGGTTTATCAATGTTTTCCTCAATTAATATTAGAAGTAATTTATTTCCAATATCAATTTGGTGGATGAGCCTGACCACTGTGTTTTTACCCCTTACAGTTCGTGTTTTTTTGTACTTTTAACTATCTTAATATCATCTATGTTTAGAAAGGATCATATTTCTAGGATAAATATTTTTGAAAAATATATATACTATTTATATACATATTACTATTTTGGAATGTTTAGAATATATAAATACTCATAGACAATACAATTAAACATAATGGAATTCATCTAAACTCTAATTTTTAATATTATACAAACTCTAAAATAGAGATAAAAGATTATCTTTTTGTTTAAGGGGAATGGGTGTGATTAATTTTAAAATTCCTCATGAGTTGTATTGGTGTATCCATTTATTTTATTTCTCTTTAGTAGTTCTTATTGACTTGGTTTTACAATATAAATGTTTAATTCATTTAAGGTTGGCCTTATAGTGTGGTTTCTATTGTGGGATTTTGGGTTTTATTAGTGGTGAATAGTGAGGCTAGGAACCTATGAACATGGTCTCATATTTCTCACTTGAAAACTAAAAAACATTCACTGGTCACTCGAATGGTTTCAATGTGTATTGGGAGTAACCTGTCTCCCACTTTTCAAAACCTTCACTATCAGTTTTTTCAGACCTGGACAAGAGAATACAACACTACTATGGGCCACTGGGTGTCTTGTAATGTTCTAAGTGTGTGTTTAAAAATCAATAATAATGGATCTTCTGTTAACAATATCATAAATGGTGGATGTCTCGTTCATGATGCTCAGGGATCAATTGTGAAGAAATTTCATGTCTTATATGGGGAGGGGAACTCGCTCATCATAGAATTTTTCATTATGCTCTGTTGGATTCTTATTTTTAGACTCTAAAAAATCTCATTTTCTCCTATGGAACTATATTTTTATTTTATTTTTAAATTCTTATTGTGCTTCTCTCTCATACATCGGTTTATTGTTTACTTCATTAGGGAATGCAAGAGACTGATTAATAATGATATCTGTATTTTACACAATTAGAATGAGGGTAACAAGTAAGCTACTATATGAACCTACAAAGGTAATAAAAATGAAACTCTAAAAAAAATTCACGGGTGCAGGTTTCCTCCCCTCCGACTATAATAATGGTTTTTGTGAAAATTACATTGGGCAACACCACCATTGATACCCCTAAACTCAGATTCATAATTCTTACCTCTTAATAAAAAATTTATTATATGTGAAACAAAAATTATAACTGTGACAACCATAATGTTATCATTTGGTTTATTTTATATTATCTTGTGGTATTTTAATTTTTTTTTGTATTTTTTTAGTCTTAAGTCTCATAGTTGGGAATTTTTTGGGTGTCACATAGTTTTTGCATGATTAGGATTAAATGTGTACTGACCATGTGAATAACCTTTTTGCAAGGGGTAGTCATATAGATATCCCTTACAAAAGGGTTGTACTTTGTGGTGTTCCCCTTATAGAAGGAGTAACTGTGTGAGGTACCTTTACATGGGAGTTTTCTAGAGAATGACTTGTACATGTTTTGGTAAATCTTGAAGCATTTGTGTGAATGGTTCTATAATAGGATAGTGTTTTTTGTAATGATTATTTCATAGTTTAAAAAATAGTGCAACCTAACCATGGGAGTTTTCTAGATATTTAAAATTTGAGTTTCCCTTTTTACCCCTCTCAAATTAAGAGGGGTTTTCTTAAGTCCTTACACCATTTGAATTCGACCAACCCTAGAATAATGAGAGGGAAGTCCTTACCCTTCCTCCCCTTTTATTCCAAGATTATTCATCTCTATTTTCAAGTGATTTTTTTTAGGTAATCCCCTTTGTTCTTATTCTCCTTCCTTTTTCCTTCATCTTCTTCCCATTTTTCACATGATTTTTCTTCCTCCCAAAACCCTAAAGTCCTTTTGTGATGTGATTAGAGGTTTTATATTGTTATAATTTTTGGGTTTTTGGTTGTTAAATATTTTTGGGTCATCTCCTTCCATATTTGGGTATTCTTCCCTAAATTTGAATCATTTTGAATCATTCTGAATTGATTTATGATTTACTAAGGTAGGTTTTTTGTTCCTTTATTTTATTTAGGTATTTAATTATGTTATTAAGGTTTCTAAATGACTTGTTTATTAAATTTTACTTATAAATGATAGTTATAATGGATTATAAAGTGGTTTTAATTTAAATTTAATTTTGTAACAAAATTTTTACTTGGAATTTCTCGTGATACATTAAATACCAAATATTCAAAAACTATTTCAATAAGTGTTTTAAATAAAATATGAGGTTTAAAAATCATTTGAACCCATTTTTGTCATAGGGTAAAGAAATGGATGATGTTTTAAGTATTTAATAGTTTTTATAACATGTGAATTTATTTAATTAAAGTGATTTTAAGTGTGGTTTTTATTTAATTGTTTTAGAATATGTTTTAGAAATAAATTTTAATAGGTACAAATAACCTAGCATCCTGAGTTAGTTTTTACGAAGTCATATTTAGAACTTTTAAATATTTATCAAAATGAGTGGGTTTATAAGACCCTCTTGATTCCAATTTTATTTGTTTCCTATAAAAGGGTGGTGTTTGATGTATGTGGATATTAGGTGATTGAACTCATGGTATTTTTCTTATGAGGGAGTTATAGTTCAGGGTGAGATTATTGTTTATGGATTTTTATGACTCTGATGATTATTTTTTTTCTCCATCGCCTTTCTTTGTTCATGGGAACCCATGTAGCTAAGTAGTATTTCTATACTTTGTTGCACTAGACAGTTGTACGCTACTAGTGTCCCCTCTAGTGTGAATTAGGAATAGATGGGGTGTTCTACAGAGGATTTCTTAGTGCAAGCTAGTTAGTGGTGGATTGGGTTAGGATGTAACAAAGGCCAAAAGGTTGGTCCATGTTTGGTAAATCTGGGATATTATTATAGTGGGACCTTGGGTAGATCCAAGAACACCTATATTTTGATAGGTTGTTCCACATAGGGTAAACATTTTACTTCCCTTTGTATTCCTTATCGATTTTCACATGGCACCATTTTCAATTTACTTGCATTAATTGTTTTGAGTTATTAAAGACATTGTTCCTTCGATTGATTTTTTTTATATAATGTGTGTGTGTGGTATTACTAAAGGATTTTGGAAATGGTATTAGAAATAGATTATTCTATATGGTGTATGTGATTCATTTTAAGTAATATTTATAAAGTGATTGTTTTAATTTAAAATAAAAGTGGTTAAAAGTGTTTTAATAAGGAATTTTCCTCATCATGGTTTTCTCAAAGAAAAATTTTGTTTTATGAAAAAGGATATTCATGTTATTGGGATTGTAAAAACTAATCAAGAAAAACCCTATTTTATTGTTTTATTTCAATCAAGAATAAATGAATTGTCTTTAAAATTTAATTTCACAAACTCTTTGGTTAAATCCCATTGAGCATTGTTTTTCTACACCCTGTATAAACCATACAGTGTATGAAGCCTTTCATGTTATTTTAAGGATTGAATTCATCTTCCCTTTTACTTTTGGTTGTATCTGTATTGATGTCTCTGGTAGATGTTTTATTTGTCTATGTATTTATTCTTTTATATTTATATTCAATTGTTTTGTGGGGTTGTCATGTTAATTTTTTTGTTTCTATTCTCTAATAATATATTTTTTATTGTTTATTTATTGGGTTAACATAACCAAGGGTGTTTTTTTGATTCTTAGGCACTAGTTTTCATCCCATAGATATTAGGAATTTCCTTTGGTATAGTGACATATTGGGCTGAATATCGATTCAGATGGTAGCCTAGGCTAATTTATTACACGAAAAATAATCTATTCCCCTTTTTTATGTAAATATTACAATACAAAAATGCAAACACACACACATATATATGATATATAATATGTATATTTACACATTTATTAAATATATATTTTAATTATAAATTTAGAGCTAGTTTTGTGAACATATATTTGTATATATTACATATGTGTGTGTGTAAATATATATAAATATATATAAGTAATTATTTATAAATAAATATGTGTGTGTGTAATTATGTGAGCATGTGTGTGTATTTATATATGTATGTGTACTAATATATATTTTCATATATAAAATTATCGTTAAATCTATTTTTTAATTATAATAGTGTCATAGGGTTTTATACATATATATATTTGTATATATTTACATGTATTTATACATACATGCACACACATATACAAATATATATACATACATTCATATACATACACATACAATGTATACATGCATTCACGCACACTCACGCATTTTAAATAAATATATGTATATTAATATATATTTACATATATATACGTGTATGTTTAGGTGTAAATATATTTAAATATATTCATGTAAATATATAAAAATACATATGTTTGTGTACTTATATATTTGTATACATACATATATATAGATATATATATCTTTATAATGTATTTTATTGTTTTTTTATTATTATTAAATATGATTTTGTAGAAAATTTAAAACAAAAGAAATATAAGGGGATTAAAACTGCCACTAATATAAGAAATTAGTAACAGTTTTATAGAACCGTAGTTAAATATTAATTTAGTTACTATTCAGTAAAACTGCCATGAAATTATCCAAAAAAAAATTATAGTGGTTTGTGCATATCCCATTCTAAAATCCACCACAATTATAAATTTTTTTGTAGTGAATATTCAAAATCAAAAGAATATCACTTTAATATATGATGAACAAATAAGGGTATTATTCTGTTATTTTATAACTCATGTTCTCAAGTACTTTCTTCAAATCTTCCATGATTCTAGACTCGAAAATGAGGTATAATCCTATCATGAAATACCATCACCCATTGATCCGAGTTCTTTATCAACTTTCTATACATTATAAATCATCCTTTATGTCTAAATTTCCACAAAAACCCATATATGATGGATCATGTACATAAATTTGAAGTTTTGAGACAAGAAACATCGAGTTTTATCATAAAAAATGTCTCAAGAATTCTCAGGATTCTTGGAGATAGATTGATTCACAAGAAGAAATTATTTACTCAAAATAAGATAAAAACCATAGTAACACAAGTTTTATAATATCAAGATTGATATATTTTCTCAAATTACTATCATTCTATTTTAGTGAGATGAGGTATACTCATCAAAAATAAATTGATAAACTTCTCTCTATTTTTTATTACACTATTTATGGTTTGACCATAGCCACCATATCAACTTATATCCAACACAAAAGGATCTCGAAAGGCCTACTTTTATATACCTATAATGGGTTTTGTTCCAATAATAGTGTATTAAAAATTGAAGTTTGTAGCTTTAATAATAAAATATACCCCACTTAAGAACCATAAATACAAGCACATGCACTTAGTATATATATTTCAATTATTCAATAATCCTCTCAATTTTACCATCCTTTTTAGGGTAAAAATAATTGTATAGGAGAAGCTGCATCCCAAAGTTATATATAAAATATCTTCCATGGATTGGTATTAATTGTGATAATTTCATTATTGGATCCATTATGACCCCTAACTAGATCATGATCCATCCAAGATCATAAAAACATATTCAAGAAATTCACAGAGTTTTCATATCACTTCCTCTATGAATCAATCAATAGATAACTTGAATAAACCAAAACCTTGAACTTCAACTATTAATATGTGATATATCTATAAATAAACCCCAAATTTCTTATTTTAATCACTAGGAACCACAAATTATCACTTAAATATCAATACATCATTGTGCATCTAGAATACATCTCTAAAGAAGAGCGATAAAATTCTTACAAAATGTTATACATATGTTATAGCTAAATAACCACATATCCATGAAAGTAAACCATGCACTCTCCACCATCAAATAAACTATAAAGGTTTAAAACTAAACTATTATGATCCTTGAATACCTTACAAAGGATAACTTTGATATGGACATCCTTTACCACAAAATTAATATAGGATTGATTTTATTAAGTTTATATAAACAAAATCCTTTTATTTTATTATCTCTAGATACAAAGAATTGAGATTATCCATTATTAATCACTTATTAACTTCCATTATTATCAACCATGTCTTCTAATTTCTAGTTATATTATTTCAAATCACTGTTAATATTTGTGGCTATGTATTCTATATATCCTTATTACCAAGATAGGAAATAGATAAACGAGAATACTAACCAACAGTAACCACCATAATTCAAGGTGAATTCAACCTCACTTAGGAAATGAGGAATATTTGGCATCCATACTAGTAATGTGGATAATTAATATAGTTTCATGAATCAGGATACAATTGAGTACTATTTAGTGATCTCAGGTTCTACAAGGGTTTAAAACATCAACTCAGTACTCATCCTTATCCATACCTCAAATCTTATATCATGAAGGCCACATATTTTACTTCTTTTGTATTGATGCCTCTAATCAAATTTCTTTTTCTCCATGTGACATGAGATAAGGTATGTTTATATTAAAAGATTACTAAAATTTCACTAAAACCACAACACAAACCTTTTATATTCACCATTAATCTCCCCTTACAAGAACATTAAAATTAGACATCTTCTTGCATATAATTAGCTCAGATTCTTACCCTTAGGTAGGTCTTATTGATAATATTTGGCATTAATACTCTTGAAAAAACACTGTTAACCCTCACAACTACTTTAAGAAATGATATAGAATTATTCTATTTGAAAATGGGATCTTGGGATTTCATATAGTCCATGATCATAAAAATAAAATAAATAAAAACTCAGGTAGATCACACATCCCTATACATTATAATTATCACTTATTTAAGTTTTTATGAAAATATAGAGACTTTTATCCCATGATTTGTACCTATATAGGTGTGCATTAACCTTTTTTAATTATAAAAACCTTTGATATATTGTCATGTTTATTTCAAAAAAAATAGAAATATAAAATCCTTGACTATGAAAAATATATCTAATAAGTTTTTAACATAGATTTATTAAGTTCTACATGAAAGAATAATTAAAATTGGTTATTTGTATAAATAGCATGCCCCCTATAGACATATAATTATCTTTATGTTCTTTCCATGGTAGTCAATTTTTGGTACATTTTTTATAAAAGGTAGTTATTGATAGATTTATAGAGGAGTTGGAGGGAAATATGGAAGGTGGTGTGGTGGAGAAACCATCAAGTACCCAGTGGCATAATGTTTGGTACTTAATGGGGCTCTAAGTGTCCTAATGGTTTTTTTGATCCATTTGATACCTAATGGATTCCTAGAAGGTACCTAATAGGTTCCTGGACAAAATCTAATTAATAAATAGAAAAATAAATATTTTTAAAACCAAAATTTAACCCATTTAATCACCATCTTTGAGACTTTCTTCTCATTTACATTGGGAAACACCTCCATTGAGTTCCTATCACCCAACCTTCAATCTGAGGTTTATCCTTATTTACCTTGATTCAATTGCTTCTGGTTGTTCATGAAAGAACAAATTCAAAAAGGTAAGACCTTGGATCACCTATAAATCCCTTATTTTTTATTTTTTTCAGAAAGTAAATTTGGATCTCGTTTTATTCAACTAAAAAATTATATAAACTCTTATACTTATTTAAATTTCTCATAATCAAGTTGAAGTGGAAGTTTATATTAGGAGGTATTATGGTATTTACTTTATTTCATTCCATGATTCCAACTTTCATGTTCAAATATATCTAAGGCCTAAATCTATTTTGGTTCTAGGTTGATCCTAAGATTCAAGTGGTGTCTTAATCTTAACCTATTGACCCCACATAATTTCTCTACAATTTAATTAGTAGGATAAAATATTTATTCTCTCGTATTATTAATTTTTTTTGTTGTAAATGGTATAAGTTATAGCGAATCTAATTAAAAATAAATATTTTCCACTAATAAAGTTTTTATAAATGGATTTATAAAAAACCTAGTATAGTTTTTATCAGTTTATTATGTCAACTTATTGGAATAAAATGTTTATAAATTTTTCACCCATTCCATGTTGAGTAAATGTTAAAATATATCTTATAAATTATTTTAATGGAATATTTAAATAATAATTATGACTATTGTATTAATTATTATACCACATGATTAGGTTGTATTATTTAATTTATTATACATGTTAGGTCTGTATGATTTTATTATCTACGATGTGTTTATTTTATTGATACCTATGGTTAATGAATTATTCATATAAGAGGAATATTATATATGAAGCTAGATGTGACTAGGTATACATATTTTCTACATATAGGATGATGGAATGTGATTGGATCACGTCACCCTAACTCTATTATACAGCTTCCCATATTCCAAAATTTAAAGGTTAGATTAGGTGTCCTAACTCTATTATACATGATTTAATTTTCCCCAAATGGGATAGGTGGTTCAATTTAATTTCAATTATAGTACATCACAAATCATGAGTTAATCCCAAAGTAGGTTTTACAGGTATATACCCTCCAAGCATGGGGAGTATTTTATTTTTATTATAATTACTTTGATTTAAAATATATTAAGCACATTTTACCCTATTTATTTATTTTTATGTAATTTTTCTATAAATTCATACACTTGAGTTTATTATAGGTGGTTAGGGTTAGGAGGTGAATTCCTATTTGGTATATCATACTCAAACTTTACACAATTCCCTCTTGGAACATGTGCAGATTCATTTTTATATGACCCAAGTAAATGAAAATCTCTTCGTCAAAGGATTTAGTCATATATAGATATAGAATTGTGGACGATCCCTTTTAATGTTTGAGGATAGTGTGTGGGAAGAATTATTAGGGGATATCTCTGTTGAAAGTGGGTTCCCTAGACCCAACATGTATTGTACTTTCATTACCACTACATGTATGCAGTTTTTTATATATACATGTGTTTATCCTGTCATAATAATGAAGATACTTCTGCATCCACATTGCTTATGGAAATTTTTTTAGATTACATGTCATATGAAATGTTTATAGTAGATCTTAGGCTATAATGAGAACCCCAAGATTCCATGAAAGTAATCTTAAAGTAACGTCCTATGGTCTAGTTACATCATTATGAAAGGACATAGGTGATGTGTGACCATCAGGTGCTGGAGGCTCATAATCATTGAGACTTCTTCTCATGAAGTTTGCACTTGATGATATCTAGTAGTTTAGATCATGAGGATAGACCCGCATAATAGGAACATCACATGTTACATGTGTCATTGGTCGTTCCTATCTATGTACATGTGTAATAGTCTCCATACTTGAGATCATTTTCAATATATGTCATTTAATTACGTACTTTGATACAAGGCAAAAACCATGGCGATAAAGTCATGGTGAGGTATTTTGTGTTAGGTACGTCATTGGTGACATGACATTGATTGAATGATCTAGATAGGATTTGTCTCTTTCGAGTTGAGGAAAAGATATCTTAGGTATGGTTGATTAGGATGGTTGTACCTTCATTAAATCCATGGCCATGGTAGTGGAAGGTAAAACCGTCTGGACAAATCAACAAATAAAATAAAGTTGGATAAAGAATGATGAAACTAGTGTGCATTCTTCTTTATTGAGATATCAATGACGAAAAGATTATATTACATAGAACATTTTCGTAGGAAGGTAGTCATTTCTTTGAGTTTACCTTGTCTCTATAGGGGCCTCGATGGGTTGCTATACCCCACTCTTGGTTGGTGGATATTATTCATTGATATTGAGATAAGGGTCCAGAGGGTCACACACTATAGTGCTATGAGAATCTACCCTATTCTATGAATCGGAATATAGAACTTAGTGGGCCCTACCAATGGTTCCAAGTATTATCCAAGTTCTATAGGTCACTAAGTAATAAATTAATTTTTTAATTATTCAAGCTTGTAATAATATTTTGAATTTATTTATAACATGTATTTACAAGTGATTAAGTAAATACAAAGATAAAATATTATTCAAATGGATTTAAATATCTAGGGTTCGTTTAATATTTTCAGGATAAGCAGGTCAAGTTATAAACTCAAGTTTATCACGCAATGTATATTTATTATATATTGTGGTTAGTGATAAAATTATAAATATTATTTATGGAATAATTTAATTTTACATAAATAAATATTTATAATACTTATATAGAGGATATCTATTACATGAGGGTCGAGAACCCATACTGGGTATTTTAGATATTCCCTATATAAGTAAGAGAGAGGCTCTCCCCATGAACTATTCATGTATAAAATTTGAGAGCCTCTCCCTCCTCCTAGATTCTAGAGAGAGATCCTCTAAATCAAGGAAGAATTTTAAGATTATTCTTCTTGGATCGAAGTCTTTGGCCTTGCGGTCATCACTGCTACATCAAAGATATCATTGGTGTACCACACTAGAACCTGGATTCCAACGAATGATGCACGTGCAGAGTAAAGAGACGTGTGTGGACTATCTAGAGGAATTAGACGTTGGAGTCTTAGAGCAGTGGTCACCGGCCTCCTATGACGCACTTGAAAATGTTAGATCTGAACAAAGGTACTTATTCATTTTTATTTTGGTGCTCTATCAAATCCATGCATGGTCCTTAAACTGTACCGAGATAGCTCACCAGATTCGATGTTGTAACATTGCTCCGGTGATGTGAAATTTTTTAATTTTCTAGCCCATCGACTTCTACTACCCATCCTGGTACCTAACAGTGGTATCAGATGGATGCATGATTTCTCAGAGTCAAAATAAAAATTAAATTGCATTAAATTTAATTACAGGGAATTAAATCGATTCCAACGGATCTGACCACACATCAATCCATTTTTGAATGGTCGAGTTATGGAAATTTGAAAATTTTAATGGGATCGACATTTTCGATTTTAAATTTTCATATTTAATTTTATAAATAACATGTTTTAAATTTTATGTATATTTTCTTCAAAATACCAAAATCTGGCCACGCTATAGCTGGAATCTAGTCACTAGAATATTTTTGGTGGTTTTTATTTTTTGAGTTAAATAAAAATATTATGGAATAAAATTATTTTATTTTACTCAAATAAAAAAAATAAATTTAAAATGGGGTCTTCGAAGACTTGGGGTAAGTATTGATTTTTATTTATTTAAAGTCCTTAGAATTTAAATTTTAAAAAAAAATTGGGGACCAAGACCCCAAAGTGGGTCTTCTTCCTTTCCTTTTAATTTAAAAAAAGGGAAAGAGATTGTTTTTCTTCAAAGACAAAAACAATTAAAATGAAAAAATGAAATTAAATAAGACCCCTAAGGGTCTTCTTCCACATGAAAAAGGAGGTCGGACCCCCTTGGTGAAACCCTATTGCCTTGATCAGCGCCCCCCCCCCCACCCAGGCTGCTGCATGGCCATGCTGCCACACACCA
This sequence comes from Viscum album, assembly GCA_963277665.1. Classification (NCBI taxonomy): domain Eukaryota; kingdom Viridiplantae; phylum Streptophyta; class Magnoliopsida; order Santalales; family Viscaceae; genus Viscum; species Viscum album. The sequence continues at coordinate 210,303,872 of OY728166.1, forward strand.
AGCCCGACCTCCCCTCTTCCATGCGCATCGAAGACCTCGCTAAGCTTGGGCCTCCCCTCTGCCTTCGCGCCTCATCGAAGCCCTACACCCGAACCCCTCCTCGTCGACCTGCGCTGACCCACGTAGTAGCATCGCACCTTGTCTCATCACTACCGTACCAAACCAGCTTGCACTGGCCCCCTCTATCTCGTGTCAATCCCACCTCGGAACCCTTTCGTCTCACTACTGTCAGACCAGGCCATGCTAGACCAGGACTCCACCTCTACGGTAGGACGAGGAAACATGAATCCACCCGTGTGGCTGGCCGGAGCGGTGCCACACCGCCTCTACACCCTGTCAGAGGAGTCCACTGCTGGTCGGAACACGCTGCCACCGTGGGTGCTTCTGAACCGAGCGGATACACCGCAGTCAAATTGCGGTCACCCCGCAGTCACACCGTGGTCACACCACGATCACGCTGTAGTAATGTCATGATTTTTCCCTACTCCAGTAAGACACCCTCACGGTGGTTCATGGTGTTTACGGACTCCTCCCAGCTAGAGGTAACCTCGTTAAATTAATTTTAATTAATTTTGTTTTTTAAAATAAATTATTTAGCATTATATTGGGATTTAAATTTAATTTAATCTGAAAAAATAATTTAATTAGAATTAAAATTAAAAAAATCATTTAATTTAATTTTTTAATTAAAATTAAATTAATAGATTAATTTAATTTTATAGTTTAAATTAAATTGATGGTTTAATTTAATTTTTGGAATTAAAATTAAATTAAACAAATAGAACTGATAAAAATAAATTAATTGGATTTATTTAAATTCATTTGATTTATTAGAGTTCCCTCTTACTGTTTAAATTTTATTGCGGTTTAATTTTTAATTGTGCTTTATTTATACAGACTGGTCTTGAGCATGCGACTGAACTGTGCATGTCTGGTTTATTTCTTTATTTAATTATTTATTCAATGAGTGTGATGATTGTAATAATTAATTAGATAAATGACGGTCTTTTAATCATATTTTAATTCAAATATGTATAAGGGCCTACATGTCCATTGCACAAGTTGTAATTTGTAACCCTAGACCGTCTCACCTATGTGCGAGTATATTTGTAATTAAACGATGATTATCTGAGATGCAGACCCCTCCGAGTCGTGGTGTTAAACCAGATGGGAGCCGATCACATTTCATTAGGGATGGCTTCAATGTGAGCCAGGTTTAGACTCAACTATGGATGCCCCTGGATCAAGATTGATCCATTATGGATCAATCTTTATAGAATTCTCAAGACGAGTCAGATTTCATGATTTACCATTATGAATTGTTTATTATTTTATTCGAGTACACGATTATTTCTTAATCACATAGAATAGTAAACAAGATAAAAAATGCATAAATAAGTGATGAATATATATTTATATTTGCATGTTCAGTTGTGAGCGCGACAATCTAGTTTGAACATATAAATAGAAAAGGATTATTTTCTTCAATTAAAATAAAAATCCCTGAAATATATATTAAGACCAAAATCCTTCCATTTCTCACATCTAAACAAAACTGGGTGTTTGGGGTGCCCGTCAGCCATATATGAGAGTGATTCTTACTACTGGGTCATTTTCACGAGAGAATTGGGTAGACTTAACTAAAGTGAGTAGTCAAGGATTATCCACAGCTAACTTGTTATCACTTTAGAGGAAAGATGTTGAGGTAATCAATTTTAGATTCCAAAAGTTGGGACTTTACCCAACAAAACAAGGAACCACGATTCAAGTGGTTGGCCAACCTAGTGCCTACCTTAACACCCTCAGAGTAGTGGCATAGCCATAGCTTGTAGATTACGAGGGAGGTTTTGAGGATCCTTGCCACTAGAATACTCATGTGATAGAGTATTATGAATCTAATAGTGAGGGCTATTAAAATTCATTAAAATAGTGGGATACTTTAAAATGATATAAAAATTTATTAATCATAAATTTCAATAGGTAATCAAGACAAAGTACTAACTACTAAATATTTATCTCATGTAGATTTAATATGGAAATCACCAACACCACAAGTACTTTATCAATACGATCGATTCTAGATAAATAAAATATCCTGAATAGCAATAACTTTCAAGAGTGTTATAGACACTTTTTCATAGTACTACGCCAAGAAAATAAGTTCTATGTGCTGGAATCCCCAATTCCTACTGATCCTCCTCAGGGAACAATCAAGGTGGAAAAAGATAAATGGAGAAAGCATGTAGATGACACACTTGATGTACAATGCATCATGTTGTCATCCATGTCTATCCAATTGAAACAAATGCATGAAGATGAGGAAACCTACAATATGCTTTCACACCTCCAAGAATTATATCAAGAGAGGGACAGGCAGGAATGGTATGAGATCTCAAGCACCCCTTATAAATGTAGGCTAGCATAAGGGCATCAAGTCGGTCCTCACATACTCATGATTATTGGGTATATTGATAGGCTTGATGCCCTTGGGTTCAAATTAAACCAAGAACTAGCATTATATCTCATTCTTTCCTCTTTACCATCAAGCTTCTGGACTTTTATTGTCAATTATAATATGAATGATATGACAAAGTCACTCTCGAACCTTTTGTCTTTAGTTTTCCAAGCTGATAAGGATATGAAAAATACCAATTCATTTATCCTTATGGTGAACAAGAAAAACAAGGGCAAGCCAAAGGGGTGTAAGGACAAGTCAAGGCCAAAGATACCAATCCATCATCCTACAAATAATTCAAAGATTCAAAAGCAAAGTAATGAGCAGGAAGTTGTCTACTTTGGATGTGGCAAGAAAGGCCACTGTAAGAATAATTGTAGAGCTGGGAAGAAGAAGAAAACTGATGATTCTACTTCAGGTATTTTTTTCATTGAATTCAGTCTATCTTTATCTACAATTTTAGTATTGAATACGGCATATGGATCACACATTTTTATTCATATACAAGAACCAAGTAGGTTCAATTAGATTGAAATAGGTTAAGTGGATCTATGAGCTGCAAATAGTGCAATTTTGGCAGACTTGGCAGTGGGAGACTATCAATAACCTAGGAAAGTGGTTTGATTCTAGTTTAAAAAAAATCTATTATGTATTAGTAACTACAAACATTATCTTTGTGTCGATTTTAGACACTATGGGTTTTTATTTCAAGTTTGGAAATAAATGTTTTCTCTTTTATGGGGATAACATATGTTATGGTACGGAACATCTTAACAATGGTTTATATATGCTAGAACTAAAGAACCCCGTAATGGAAATCAATGACAAAAACAGCCAACATGACTCATATATCACCTTCCTATGGTACTTCAGGCTTGGTCATGTAAATGAGAAGCGATTACAAATATTAAATCAAGAAGGGTTTTTAGACTTGGCATAGTTAGAACACTTGGATGTATGTCAAGCTTGTTTACAAGGAAAGATGACCAAAGCACCTTTCTCTATAAAGGGAGAAAGAGTCAATGCAGTACTGGAATTAATACATACTAATGTATGTGGTTCATTTATAGTATAGGTAAGGGGTGGTTTTTCATACTTCATTACTTTTACCGATGACTATAATAGGTATGGATATATCTACTTAATGTGGTATAAGTCTGATTCCTTTTGTTTTTTTAAGGAATACCAAAATTAAGTAGAAAACCAACTTGGTAAAATGATAAAGGCACTCCGCTCAGACCGAGGCAGAGAATATCTTAGCCAAGATTTCATTGATCACTTGAAGGAGTGTGGGATAGTATCCCAAATAACTCATCCTTACACAACACAATTGAATGGTTTTAGTGAAAGAATGAATAGGACCTTTGTTGACATGGTCAGATCAATGATGAGTCGTGCAACTCTTCCATTATCCTTCTAGGGATACGCTTTGCAGACAACAGCATATACCCTTAACCGAGTACCAACTAAAGCCGCAGATGGGATTCAATATGAGTTATGGTATAGAAAGAAACCCAGTCTAATACACATATGTGTATGGGGGGTGAGAGGAATTTTTTAAGACTTTACCAAGTGAAAAATTAGCATCCAGAATCACCAAGTGCAACTTTATAGGTTATCCTAAGGAAACTAGAGGATATTACCTATATAAGCCTTTATATAGAAAATTTATTGGGGGAAAGATACACCATATTTATAGAAAGGGAACACATTTCAATTAGAAATAGTGGGAGAAAGATTGACTTCGATGAAGTTAAGGCTCCAGATGCACAAGAGTTGGTAGAGGAACAATCTTCATAAGAGAAAGTGGAATAAGAAGTTGTTCCTGAGACACAGATATTGTGTAAGTCTATGCGAGAGGTTAGAGAACCAGAGAATTATGGTTTTATTATCACCGAGTCAGGTGACACATTATTCCTTGAGGACGATGAACCTATAACCTACAATGAAGAAGTAGAAGGCAAAGAAGCTACTAAATGGAAAGATTCCATGAATTTTGAGATGGATTCCATGTACGAAAATCAAGTTTGGATTTTGTTAGACCCTCTAGATGATGTAAAACCAATTGGATGCAAATGGGTATTCAAGAAGAAGCTGAACATGGATGGTGAGGTTAATAAATTTAAATAAAGATTGGTTGCAAAGGGTTTTTGGAAATGTCAATGCATTGAATATGATGAAACATTCTCACCAATATCAATGCATAAATCCATCAAAATATTTCTTACAATAACAGCCTTTCATGATTATGAAATTTGGAAAATGGATGTCAAAACTACTTTTCTAAATGGGAAGTTGGTTGAAGATGTCTATATGACTCAACCATAAGGGTTTTTCAAGTCAAATAATGTCAATAAAGTATACAAGTTGCAGAGATACATTTATGGGTTGAAGTAGGCATCACGATCATGGAATGTTTGTTCTGATGAGGCCATAAGTGATTTTGGTTTTTTTTAAAATGAAAGTGAGACTTGTGTCTATAAAAAGGTTGAAGGGAATTCCATAATTTTCTTAGTATTATATGTTGATGACATATTAATTATGGGAAATGAGGTTCAAGTCTTACAATCAGTTAAGACTTGGTTAAATGAATGCTTCTCCATGAAGGACTTAGGTGTAGTAGCCTACATTCTAGGGATCAAGATCTATCAAGATAGATCTCAAAGGTTTATTGGTCTAAGTCAAAGAACATATATTCACAAGGTAATAAAAAGGTGAAATATGAAATAATCCAAGAGAGTATTGTTACCTATGTCACATAGTATAAATCTTTCTAAGAAAATGTGTCCACAAACACAGGACGAGGTTGAAAGAATGAGTATAATCCCATATGCCTCTACAATGGGTTCTATCATGTATTTTATGCTATGTACAAGGATTGATGTCACCTTTTCTTTAAGAATGTTGGGTAGATATCAAGCCAATCTAGGAGAGCTTCATTGGGTAGCTGTTAAAACTATCCTAAAGTACTTGAGACGTACTAAGGATATGTTCCTGGTGTATGGAGGAGATGAGTAACTAGTTGTGAGAGGACACACTGATGTTATTTTTAAGCCAGATCATGATGATATGAAATTGCAATCATGCTACATCTTTTTCCAGAATGGTGGTGTAGTGAGCTAGAGAAGCTTGAAGCAAGCTGTGGTTGCCAATTATACTGCAAAGTCCAAATATATTGCAGCTTCTGATGTAGTAAAGGAAGAAGTATGGATACACAGCTTTATCTCAGACATTGGTCTTATGTATAGTAGTGTAGACCCTATTCTAGTATATTGCAATAATACTACTGTAGTGGTTCTTTCCAAGGATCCCTGGTCTCACCAGAGGACAAATCATTTTCTTCAGAAGTTTCATCTTTTGAGGGATTTTACTCAAAGAGGTGAAGTCACAGTTAGTATAGTATTCAAAGAGGACAACATGGAAGACCCCATGACCAACGCCATTTCTTAGCAGAAGCGTGATTTTATTGTGAGAGCTAGCAGATTGAAACCTGTGAGTAGTTGGCTCTAGTGCAAGTGCGGGTATTGAAAGTGGGTTCTATAGAACCAAGTTTTATTGTACTTTGATTACCACTACATGTATGAAATTTGTTATATATACATATGTTTATCTTTCTATAATAGTAAAGATACTTTTGCATCCACTTTGCTTATGGAAAATTCCTTAGATTACATTCTGAATCCAAGGGTTATAGCAGATCACAGGCTATAATGAGAATCCTGATATTCCATGACAGTAATCTTAAAGTAATGTCCTATGGTCCAGTTACATCATTCTGAAAGGAAATACATGACGTGTGACTATCAGGTGTGGGGTCTCATAATCATTGAGACTTCTTCCCATGAAGTTCTCACTTGATGATCTCTAGTAGTTGAGATCATGAGGATAGACCCGTATAATAATAACACCACATGTTATAGGTATCATTGGTCATTCCTTTCTACAGACATGTGTAATGGTCTCCAAACATGAGATCGTTATCAATGTATGTCATTTAATTGTGTACTTTGATTCAAGGTGAAAACCATGGAGATAAATTCGTGGATAAGTATTTTGTGTTGGGTACATCATTGGTGACATGACATTTATTGAATGATCTAGATAGGATTTTTTTCTTCCGATTTGAGGAAGAGATATCTCAGGCCTTGTTGATTAGGATGGTTGCACCGTCATTAAATCCATGGCCTTGGTAGTGGAAGGTAAGACTGTCTGGACAAATCAACAAATAAAATAAAGAAATATAAAGGATGATGACACTAGTGTGCATTCTTCTTTATTGAGATATCGATGACAAAGTGATTATATTACACGGACCATGTTTGTAGGAAGGTAGTTGTTGCTTTGAATTTACCTTGTCTCTATAGGGGCCTCAATGGGTGGCTAGACCTTGCTCTTGGTCGGTGGATATTATTCATTGTTATTGAGATAAGGGCCTATAGGGTCACACACTATACCACTTTGAGAATCTGCCCTATTTTGGGAATAGAAATATAGAACTTGGTGGGCCCCACTAATGGGTCCCAATATTATCCAAGTTCTATGGATCACCAAGTAATAAAAAAATTATTTAATTATTCATGATTGGAATAATGTGTTGAATTTATTTATAACATGTATTTAATAGTGATTAAGTAAATACAAATATAAAATATTATTCGAATGGATTTAAATATCTAGGGTTAGTTTAATATTTTTAGGAGAAGTGAGTCGAGTTATAGACTCATGTTTATCATACAATATATATTTAATATATATTACAATTAGTGATACAATTATAAATATTATTTATGGAATAATTTAATTGAACATAAATAAATATTTTTAATACTTATACAGAGGATATCTATTACATGGGGGCCAGGAACCCATACCAGGTATTTTAGATTCCCCTTATATAAGTAAGAGAGTGTCTCTCCCCATGAACTATTCATGTGTCAAATTTGAGAGCATCTCTATCCTCTTGGATTCTTGAGAGAGATCCTCTCAAGCAAGGGAGAAGTTCAAGATTATCATACTTGGATTGAAGTCTCTATCCCTACAGTGATCACTAATGTGTCGAAGATCTCGTTGGTGTATCATGCTAGCACCCAGATTCCAATGAACGATGTGTGTGAAGATTCGATAGGTGTGTGTAGACGATCTAGAGGACTTCCACGTTGGAGTCTTCAAGCAATGGTTGACAACCTCCTATGACACACTTGCACACGTCATATCTGAACACAGTACTTACTTGTTTATATTTTCGTGCTCTTTCAAATCCACGTGTGGTCCTCAGACCGTATTGGGTTGGCTCACCAAAGTCGGTGTTGTAACGTTTCTCCAGTGATGCAAAAAAATTTAATTTCTTGGACCATCGGCTTTTGCTGCCCATCTCGATACCTAACAGTCTCTCATGTTCTTCATGGTATAATTCACTTGGGAGATCCACATTTTGGATCATTAGGCTGGATTTGGATTACCCATCACTAAAATATCCTATTTTTTCTTAGTTTCAATGACTAAAGTGGTCTTTTAATGTTTTTGGATGGGTTTCATGTATATGGTTATATACATATCTTATCATGTATATTTTGTATAATTTATTATCTACTATGATTGTATTATTGATCGTTTATGTCTTAATGTTCCTAGGACCATTTTGTTAGGTGACTTTAGGCATGGTCCTCATTGAAATCATGTTAATATTCTAATGAGTAAAATAATCTCCCACTAATACACACCTCAACCCCTAGAATTTATGTCAGCATATAGAAATTGGGAGATATGCATAATGTGTTTTAGAAAAACAACATAAAACTATTTTGGTAATTAGTGAATGAACATTACAAAAATGGTATCAGATCCCACTTCAAGGGATTTAGGGTATCAAACTAGAGAATAGTTAGGAGATAAGGCTATTAGGTCTCAATAAATAACTAATAAATATGAATTTCCATTATAATTATGGTGGAAACTTGTGTTTCCAAGGGTATTCTAAGATCTATTTTTCTTTTTTATTGATTTATACCTTAATCTTCTTATTTCATGAATTATACTATGTGTTTATAAGTAGGCATGGTAGGATATCATTCTGTGTTTTTTACTTGTCTTTAATTCTTCCATGTACTACTTTTTGAATTAATTAACAACAAATTTTAATTGAAACATTAAAAAAATAAGTTTCAAATTCCTATATAATTATTGTTAACGATTAGGTCAATATGGTTTAGTAGCTAATTCCTTTTATTGATAGCTTATTTATATGTTGAATATAGCTAGGTCCCTAGTTGTTATACTCAAATAATTCCATTACTTTATTTTAATTCACTCTTTAAGAATTTTTACATTTTTTTAGTCATTTAGAAAGTGTTTTTAAAATTGAAAATAATTTTATTAAATAAAAGTGAGAGAGTGAGTAAGGGGTTTCACCAAACCTATACAGTATGGTTAAATCCTTGGAGTTATCTTTTTCTAGAAGAGGTTATTAATATTGTTCTTCAATTTATTATAGGGAATTCCACCAATACAATCACCTTCTTTTGTGTAGGAAAGGAAAAACGAGTATACAATACTATCTTGGATAACCAGGGACCATCAGTTATTGGAGGGGCTTACTCAATTTCTCCAAACTGACAGTAAAAATACTATATAAAAGGATCTTACAACCTTTGATATCATGAGGGATTTCTAGTTACAATTTCCTATGATGTCTTAGGGTGATAAATCTTCTCCGGAGGAAGAGGAATGGATAAATTTACTTTGTTAAATATTTTAAAGAAATGAGGATTCTTATTGACACCAGGTATATCTAGTTATGTTTATGCTTGAAGGGGAAACCCATCGATGGTGAGATGTAATGTTAGAAGATAAGGACCAAGGATTAACCTGGAAAAACTTCCAAGATCTGATCTTCTAGCAACATCATCCTGACACTTTGTGATGGGTTAAGGAAAAATAGTTCATAAACCCTATTAGGTTTCATTGATATGTATGGATTATACCACCAAGTTTATAGTTTTTCTTCACTTTTCTCCATATCTATGTAGTGATAGGAAATATAAAGTGAGGTTCTTTGAGATGGGATTCAAATATATATTGCATACATATGTTATTCTTTTCAACCCGCCTATATTATTTAAATTGGTAGAGAATAATGTTCAAGCTGAGACAAGATCTAAATGAGGATTGAAATCATATATCTCATTACCTGGAAAAACTATGGGCAATAGTTACTCCATTTCCCAAAAAAAAGTAATTGGAGGAGATGAGCAGAGTTGGATAACACTAAGAGAGTCAAGGAAATGGCATATATCTGGATCCTTGTTTGAGAAGGCCTTCTACATGGTGTTATGATTTTAGACACTTGGTATACATCAATATATATTATACCTTTAATGCTAATAATTTTCACTTATATGGTAAGTATTCCCAACCATAAAGTCTCTTCTAATGTGTCTCATATGAGAGAGTTGGGAAATGACCTCAGTCAACCCATGTATTACAATATTTGTTTGTTGCTTAGTTTACTTGAGGAATATGACCACCTTTTTAGAGTTTTTTTTCAACATGGATAACAAGGTATACATGAACATGTAGTTATAGTGCAATAAATAATTTTGGAGTAAACACCTTCAGGTAAGTATAAGGTTGTAAGTAGGATATATGTGAAAAAATAATCTATAATTGATGTCGGGGTATATCCATCTACTATTAGAGGTACTATTATCATACCCTTAATATTAATTTTCAGTTTATTTAATACATGTGAATTAAACTCTTATTTATATTGAATTGGTATCACTTCATCGAATTAAAGTGCAAACCTTAACTTTTTATTTGATCTCTGATACTCCTATAGGGAAGAGCATATAGAAGACCAATAAGTGTTGATCATGTTCCATAATAATTATTTCTTATAGGAATTTTTGAGATCTTATGGTCATAAAAAATAATCATTTTATGTCATACTGGGATTGGATTGGACAACATAACTCTAAGTTTGCATAGATTTTTATCTCCAAATTGTATCATTATCATCTTCACTTTGTTCATAGTATACTCTCTATGAAGTGTGCAAAATTTTTCTAGTCTAGCGGTATTGATCTAGTGTAGGATGGGGATATTACTATTGAAATGTGTAATGTCCCGACCCAACTCACCTCTAAGACGGTGGCCAGACTGATGCGTCACATGACCGCAAGCACATCTCCCCGAACTCCAAAGGATACTGACTAGTAGGGAGGTCATTTTTGTGTCCAAGGTGGAGACTATTCCCTCATAGGTAATATGTATTATCACAGCGGAAGTAAACAAAAATTAATAATAAATAGAATAATAATATAAACGAATAAACTACAGAAGAATCAATATAAATAATCCAACTAAATAATACTCAAGTGAGGAAGATCACAAAACAATGTCATGCCATGATGTATGTCTAAACTGAAAGTACAGAAAACAGAACCCAAGCATGCTATCAACTAAAAATAAGAGAAACAAAGTGAAACAACTCCATCACGAGAAAGTTTTGGTCCTCTGCCCCAGTCTCCATCCTAAGCAGCAACAATCAATCAAGAACCAGAAACAGAACTCTTCCATTTGTCAATACCTGCAATCATATAATCTACTCAGGTGTCAACGATGCCCGAGCAGGCTGTGAGATAAAATCCCAGTAGGCCGGCACCCGCGGTGTCTAAACCTTTCCATTTCATGAAATAATAAAATGCAGTGTGCCATTATATAACAATTGAAAATAATTTATTAAGTGTAATGAAATAAATAACTCGGTCCAGGTTCCAAGCGGCACCCATGCCTAATCACCCGATTTGGCCTAAGCCAGAAGACTGAAAGGAGTACTTGTAAGTAGAATACACATTATCATATATATGAAGCATGGAAGAGTAAGGTAAAACAAGGAAGAGGCATACCCATAAGCTTGTGATTTAACTTGGGGTCTAAGTCCTGTGTCAACCAGGTGTGCTTAAACATACCAGAAAATATATCAAATCTCAAGAGACTAACAACAGCATTAATATAAACCTTCAGTGCATCATTATTAAGGTTCAAGTTGAGAGTTGGAGTGTGAGCCCGCCCCGAAGGTATCGCTACAGAACATCCTTCAATTATCCAAAACCACTGAGCCCATCCAAGAAAATCTTTCGAAAGACCAAGTATCACTCGTGGCATGGATTTACCATGAGTCCATCCTGATCTCGCAAAAAAGGAGTCGAGTGTCATCCGAGGCAGGCTTAGCCACATTACCAGTGGATCCATCCCGATGAGCCCTCTTGGAACCAGTTTCACTCATAAGTATTAGAAAGCATGGGGAAGTCTCGGTCCGAAAAAGCCAAGAACAATGCCCCCGACACATAGAGGTAACCATCAGGAACAAAGGGTCTATATGTAGCCCTAATTTGGGACCCATCTTCTATCCCCACCCTGAATTTAATTAATGTTTTCACAACAGTAGATATGATATCAACATATGTAATTGTAGCTTGAAACCAAACAGGTACATCCGTGCACCACACAGTGCAAATTAAATATTTCATCATAGAAATCTTAACAAGGCAAAGTATCGTATCAACATAAGCAGATAAATACACTTTTAAATAAATTAATTAATTAAACCAACCGACTACCAAGATCCAACAATTCCAAAGTTCATAATTAATCTAAATTAATTATTTAAATTAAACACAACAAAATAGGTTGTACAAAACATGAAGATAAAGACACTTTTTAATAATAAATAAACTATCACAACCAACTACCAAAGATTCAACAATTCAAGATTCATAATTAATCTAAATTAATTATTTAAATTCAAAACAACAAAAAATAGGTTGCACAACACATGAAAGTAATTAAATTAAATTTCTGAACATGCACATTTAAATAAATAATTCAGTACAAACAACTACCAAAGATCCAAAAATTCAAGGTTCAAAATTATTTTAAAATAATTATTTAAATTAAACACAACAAAAATGGGTTGTGCAACACATGCAGTTAAATAAATTAAATACCCAGACTAATAGAATTTATATCGACCATGTCGTCACACCCAAAGGGGTGTTCGACCTTGTTGCAACAATTCAAACAAATAAATTTTGGAAATTAAGGATGGAATAATTAATAAAAACAATTAAAGTGATTAAATTAGGTAAAATTTCACAAAGTCAGTAGGCACCGATTAACGGCACAATGGTGCATTATTATAAATTGCAACGAAACGGAGGGAAAGAGAGTAGATGCCCTACCTTATGGTCTTAAATGATTTTATGATCCGCGAAAGGCTTTGATTTGACCTAAAACGGAAGAGAACATATGTCTTTAGAAAACCCCCAAAATAGGGTAAAATCCTTCCACAACAAACTACGCACAGGATAATCAACAAAACTTATGATTCTACTTTCACAAGGTTAGAATTTTCCAAAGATTTACTACGCACCTGACGGCGTAGAAATCAGATGATGGATGGAGGAGCTGTAGTCTTCTGAAGGAGGAGTAGGGTGGTGCTTCACTTATGGGAGAGGGGGAGGCGTGACTTGAGAGGGAGGAGAGGAAGAGAGGAGAGGAAAAAGAAGAAATAAATAGAAAGGGATAAATAAAAAAATTAATAAATTAATAAAAAAATGATAGAATAAATGAAACAATTAATTAAAATAGGTTTACCCCATTTTAATTATTTCTTTATTTCCTCTCCAACCGTTTTTATTTTATTATTAATTTTATTTATTTTATCCCTCTTTAAATTTCATAAATTTTATTTAATATTTTTTAATTATTTTTAACCCAAACGCTGCGCTATGGCACAACATAATATTTTTCATAAAACTCGCCAGTTATTTAATTAATTTAAATAAAGCTATCCGGGACCCGCAGCGGGGTGTGTAGGCATGTGTCCCAGTCACTTTAAAGAAAAGAACAACAAAAAATTAAAAGGTCTACACATTATTTTAAGCCGAGACGTTAAAAAAAATTTGTAGATAATTAATAATATTTTATCTAATCCCAACAATAAATATCACCCATGTATATACGCATGTTATGTATATAAATACACACACACACACCTATGTATAATTGTATATATACACCCGCACATGTATATATATAACTATATATATATTTAATCTCATATATATACCTCATATATAAATATGCATCAAAGTTTTTGTCTCAACTAATATTAATAACTATAATTAAAATTATTATTATTTAACACAACCCATCAATGACACTAAATATTTTAATGACAACAACCAATAATAAAAAAGATAACAGTTATTAAATTAATATTGATTGCAGATTTGTTTTTAATTGGAATAATTAATAATATAACATTTATTACATTGTCAAGTTATTATTTACACCGCGGAAAAATTTATTAATTGTGCAAGTGAACATTCATTTATTGTCTTCAAAATAATTAATAATATTAATAATAAAATTATTAATATTTTCAATCACAAATAAAATATTTATAACGCAAATAAATTATCTTCAGGTGCGATAAGACTAACATCCAACGCTCACAAAGGTTATACTCTGCCTAGGGTAAACCCCACATCCTGGAACTATTGGTGGTATCAAATTTCTCATTTGACGCACTGTTTGAGAGAAAATAATTATTCATTATTTAAAAATTTGAATAATTAATTAATTAAAAATAAAGACGATATTATCAAGTGCGAGGGTGCCGAACACCAGATGCAATTCAAGGTTATAACCTACCTTGGGTAAACCCAATGTTCCGGACCAAACGGTTGTCTCAGATTTCTTATACGTCGCACCGTTTGAGAGAAAATAATTATTTATTATTTAAAAATCGGAATAATTAATTAATTAAAAATAAAGATGGAATTATCATGTGCGAGGGTGCCAAACACCAGATGCAAATCAAGGTTATACCCTACCTAGGGTAAACCCGAAGTTTCGGACCTAACGGTAGTCTCATATTTCTCGTACGACGCACTGTTTGAGATTTATTTTATTTTTTTGAAAAAAAAAGAACACCTGTATAAATAAAATAAACTTAATATTTTTATTCTATCAACGCTGTAGTGTCGACTATCAGAAAAAAAGTACTGACACTCGATTTTAAAAACTACCGACCTAATTAACGGAAAAATTTTATTTCCTACGTTTTTTCATCTGGTTTAAAACACAGAACGTTACAACCTTCCTACCTTAGAACTTCTCATTCTTGAGAAGCCTTTGAGAACAATGTAACTCTCACACGATCTACAGGGTCATGAAGTCTCATACAAAAGGTCTTCAAATGCTCAACGTACATTCAAACTTTGGTTAGAAAAGTGACACATAAGCCATTATGATCTGAGTCAACGCTCATTTACCAACTGATACACTGAGATGGTACTTAGTCAAACTCGTTTAGCTAGAGAAACGAATATGTCATTATCTCATTAAAAGTTTAGTCAAAGTTACTTCCCACATTAGGTTTTAAAGTTATAAGATGGAAAATTCCGGGTCAAGACACCTTCCTCCATCAGAATTTCGTACAAGACACGCCCTTAAGCATTCTAGCGACACTTCTTGCTTGATTTCTGAAACAGATAAAACAGTTGATTCCCTATCTCCCTTAAAGCCCAAGTCGAGCAATATTTTTATGAAAAGCCCTGGTCGATCCAAACTACACTTGTCTCACCTGATGAAATGTCAGAAAAAGTTCATTCACTGGCCGCTTCATTGAGCAAGAGAGAGAACTAGTCAAGCCACTCCGACCGACCATTTAAGAAGTTTCTCGGCTTAGATGGAAGGTGTTTATAGACTAAAAAATGATGTCTTTTTCAAAGGTATCTCACATTTACCGCGAACACGTCCACCAAAGTTCATACCTGACCTCCAGGGATCATCTTTGATTTAGGCATCACCGAGACCAACAAAAGTCTAGGGTAACCTCGGATTGACACAACAAGAATGAAAGGAACTAATGAAAGGTAATCCATACTCCATGTTTAAAAGTGAGACATTGGTACAAGGGAAAGATGCCCATATCAAAATATTGACCGAAGCCAAAGCAGCATCAGCCTGGTAGTCAAGTTAGATGAAATGCTTGGTGTAGAAAAGTTCATCAGAAATTCCCACACAAAAATAAAAAGGTCACTCAAGACTAAACAAGCCTTGATAAGAATGACGTATCAATGTGAAACATTTATAAAAACCACCCTTAGAAATCCCAACAACTTTTAAATCTTTAGCATGGCGTAAGACCGATGCTCTCTTAGTGTATAAAGGACTAAGGCAAGATAGGGGACATGATCTTCACTTAAGGAAGAGTACACTAAGAGGATTATAAGATTACCAGAAGGAAAAAATTTAAAAAACTGGCATAAAAGCCCAACCAAACTGACTTCTGTGTCAAAACACTTGAGTCTCTAGAAGTCATCCCGGGTACTGGGACAAACTTTATTCTTTTAATAGAGAAGTCATTGTACTACATAGATGACCCAAAACATATTTAACTGTGCAAGACTTGATGATTTCACTGAACTCAACTGGTTTGTCACGACATTAAGTACTTGACATCACCGTGTACGTGAACACATACTACCTAGAGGAGATATAGAATCAAGATAACTTATAACTCTAATGAAAACGTTCTTAGTCATCCATAAATGTGGAGAAGAGAGGGTTGAAAGACCTATGAAGAAACTGAACATTCTTAAGGCATTCCTAACCTGATGGAAATGATCATTACCAATGCTCAAGCCTAAAACAAAGTCATGGAAAACATGACCATCCATCCGAACAAGGGTTTCATTTTAAGCAAGGGGTCCGACTAGGGACAATGACATGAGAAAGGTTTTATTCCAAAGCAACTCAAGAAAAAACTCAAACTATCCTTATACCAGGGTTTTAAACATAGGACATCACTACAGGTTCCATATACAAGCCCTTTATATTTAATCACATTTAATATTTAAGCATCAAAATATTTAATCAAAATATTATGTACTATTTTTCAAAACAAAATACAAGGTACTTGATCTTAACCGATGCCTCAATGCAAAAATAGGAAAGCTTTATAAAACTCTATTTTAAAACATTTTACATTAATTGACATCATGTCCTTAATTAGGAAGTCTATCACATGAATTACTTTTAAGAAGATAAGGTGACCTACAGGGATCCCACTTAGCCGACCTGGGTTCATTAGAATGCAACAAAAAAAATAGTTGTTTACTTATTAATAGTCACAACACCCATATCGAGTTATCTCATAAGGAACATACTCCAACTAGCCTACTTGGTCCTAGTTGTGCCTTTAGGTAATTAACCAATTAATTTGAAATTATAACATGATCAAACACATATAAGCCTAGATATATGGGTGGCTATCAACCAAATAAGTGACTATACACTTTATAGTTTTTGTTATTTGGCTCCCATTCAATGGAAACCAATAAATTTTAACAAAGCAACCAATTACATAAAAACAATCTAGCATGTCACTATAAGAAGCTAATAGAGAGAGACATGTTCTAATCACAGAAGCATAACATTTTAATCACAGAGACATGCTAATAGGCATAGAAGCATGATACAAGGAAAACATGGTATTAAACAAGTAGCATGGAAATAGGATAACATGCTAAATATATCATTGAAACATGGTATCTAGAAAGGAATTCTAAATAATTACAAGACATGGAATATATTCAAGGAAAACAATTTGAATAAACAGGAATCCTAAAATGAAATTACATGGCATGAAAATATGCATGACATGTGAATTATGATATGCCTATTATGATTCATGAAATGCTTCATCCATACCTTAACAGACCAAGGGTAAAATATCATAAATTCCATAAATTCATAAGCAACAGAAATTACACCAAATCACTCCAGGTGAAATCATATCAATTGTAACATCGAAAAGAATGAACAACAATCCCAACCCTGACCACTTGCTCATTTCTTGTACATTGGGTGATCAGTCCAAGACACGACTATTAACCAAGCCCCGACAAATTCCCAGTCTCCTGTCTACCAACCCAAAATAGTAATACAAAGGAAAATACCACCTCTGATACCACTTTGTAACACCCCGACCCGGCTCACCTCTAAGATGGTGGCCGGACCAGTGTGTCACATGACCTCAAGAGCATCTCTTTGAACGCCAGAGGCTACCAACTAGCAACAAGAGATGTTTTGTATCCAAGGGGGAGACTATGCCCTCATAGGTAATAGGTATTATCACAGCAGAATTAAACAATAATTAATAATAAATAGAGGAAGCATATAAATGAATAAACTTTAGTAGAAGCAACATAAATAATCTAACTGAATAATACTCAAGTGCATAAGATTTTAAAATGATGTCATGCCATGATGTATGTCTAAACTGAAAGTACAGAAAACAGAACCCAAGAATTCTATCAACTAAAAAAAATAAACAAAGTGAAAAAAATGTATCACGAGCAAGTCTCGGTCCTTTTACCCAGTCTCCATCCTAAGAAGCAACAATCAAACAGGAGTCAGAAGCAGAACGCTTCCCTTTGTCAATACCAGCAATCATATAATCTACTCGGGTGTCAACGACGCCCAAGAAGGGTGTGAGATAAAATCCCAATAGGTCGGCACCCACGGTGTCTAAACATTTCCATTTCATGCAATAATAAAACATGATGTTCCATTATATAACAATTATAGAAAATTTATTAAGTGTAATGAAATAAATAACTAGGCCCAGGTTCTAAGCGGCACACGTGCCTAATCACCTGCTTCAACCTAAGACAGATGTCTGAAAGGAGTACCTATAAGTAGAATACACATATGAACATAAATGAATCCTGGAAGAGTAAGGTAAAACAAGGAAGAGACATACCACCAAGCTTGTGTTTTAACTTGGGGTCTAAGTCATGTGTCAACCAGTTGTGCCTCAACATACCATAAAATATCTCAAATCTAAAGATACTAACAATGACATTAATATAAACCTTCAGTGGATCATTATTAAGGTTCAAGTTGAGTGTTGGAGTCTGATCCCATCCCGAAGGTATTTCTATGGAACATCCTTCAATTATCCAATACCACCGAGCCCACCCAAGACAATATTTCGAAAGACCAAGTATTGCTTGTGGCATGGCTTTACCCTGAGTCTTTCCTCATCTCCCAAAAAGGGGTCGAGTGTCATCTAATACTGGCTTAGCCACATTGCCAATGGATCTGTCCTGATGGCCCCATTTGTAACAAGTATCAATCATAAGTATTTGAAATCTCGGGGAAGTCTCGGTACGGGAAATCCCAGAACATTTCCCCCGACACATAGAGGTAACCATTAGGAACAAAGGGTCTAAATGTGTCCCTTAATACGGGACCCACCTCCTTTCCCTACCCTAAATTTAATTAATGTTTTCATAAGAGAAGATATGATATCAACATATGTAATTTCATCTTGAAACCAAACAAGTAGACACATGAACCACACAGTGAAAATTAATTATTTTAGTAAAGAAATGTTAACAAGGCAAAGTATCTCATCAACATAAGCAGATAAATACACTTTTAAATAAATAAATAAATTAGACCAACCAAATACCAAGATCCAACAATTCCAAAGTTCATAATTAATCTAAATTAATTATTTAAATTAAACACAACAAAATAGGTTGTACAAAACATGAAGATAGAGAAAAGTTTTAATAATAAATAAACTAGAACAACCAACTACCAAAGATTCAACAATTCAAGATTCATAATTAATATCAATTAATTATTTAAATTCAGCACAACAAGAAATAGGTTGTGCAACACATGCAGCTAATTAAATTAAATATCTAAACATGAACATTTAAATAAATAAATAATTCAGCACAAACAACTATAAAAGATCCAACAATTCAAGGTTCATAATTATTCTAAAATAATTATTTAAATTAAACACAACAAAAATGGGTTTTGCAACACATGCAGTTAAATAAATTAAATACCTAGGCTAAGAAAATTTATAACAACCACGTCAGCACACCCAAAGGGGTGCCTTGCGTTGTTGCAACAATTCAAACAAATAAATTTAGGAAATTAAGGCTGGAATAATTAGGCAAAACAATTAAGGTAATTAAATTAGGTAAAATTACACAAAGCTGGTAGGCACACTGATTAACGGCACAACGATGCATTTTAATAAATCGTAATGAAACAGAGGGAAATAGAGTAGAGGGCCTACCTTATGGTCATAGATGACTTTATGATTTGTGAAAAGCTTTGATTTTACCTAAAACGGAAGAGAACATATGATTTTAGAAAAACACCAAAATAGGGTAAAATCCTTCCATGACGAACTGCGTGTAGGATACTCAATGAAACTTAAGATTCAACTTGCGCAAGGTTATAATTCTCTTAATCTTTACTGTGCACCTAACGGTGAAGAAATAAGATGACCGATGAAGGAGTTGCAGTCTTCTGAAGGAGGAGTAGGGTGGTGCGCCACTTAGGGGAGAGGGGGAGGCGCGACGTGAGAGGGAGGAGAGGAAGAGAGGAGAGGAAAAATAAGAAATAAATAGAAAGGGAAAAAGAAATAAATAAATTAATTAATAAAAAAATGATGGAAGAAATGAAACAATTAATTAAAATAGGTTTACCCCATTTAAATTATTTCTTTATTTCCTCTCCAACCATTTTTATTTTATTATTTATTTTATTTATTTTATCCCTCTTTAAATTTCATAAATTTCTTTAATCTTTTTTAATTATTTTTAACCCAAATGCTGCGCTATGACACGACATAAGATTTTTCATAAAACTCACCAGTTATTTAATTAATTTAAATAAACTGCCCGGGACCCGTAGCGGGGTGCGTAGGCATGCATCCCGGTCCCTTTAAAGAAAAGGACAACAAAAACTTAAAAGGTATGAACATTAGTTTAAGCCGAGACGTTAAAAGAACTTATGTAGATAATTAATAATATTTTATCTAATCTCAAAAATAAATATCACCCATGTATATACACGTGTTATGTATATATATACACATACACGCATATGTATATTCATATATATACACTCGCACATATATATATATATATATATATAAGTATATATATATTTAATCTCAAATATATACCTCATATATAAATATGCATCAAAGTTTTTGTCTCAACTAATATTAATAACTACAATTAAAATTATTATTATTTAATACAACCCATCAATGACCCCATAAATATTTTAATGTCAACAACCATTAATAAAAAGGACAACAATTATTAAATTAATATTGATTGCAGATTTTTATTTAATTGGAACAATTAATAATATAACATATATTACATTGTCAGGTTATTATTTACACTGCGACTAAATTTATTAATTGTGAAAGTGCACTTTCATTTATTGTCTAAAAAATAATTAATAATATTAATAATAAAATTATTAATATCTCCAATCGCTAATAAAATATTTATAACGCAAATAAATTATCTTCACGTGCGATATGACTAAACATCCAATGCTCAGAAAGGTTATACCCTACCCAGGATAAACCCCAGGTCCCAGAACTATTGGTGGTGTCAGATTTCTCATTTGACGCACAGTTTGACAGAAAATAATAATTTGTTATTTAAAAACTGGAATAATTAATTAATTAAAAATAAAGATGGTATTATCATGTGCGAGGGTTGCAAACACCTGATGCGATTCAAGGTTATAACCTACCTAGGGTAAACCCGGTGTTTCAGACCTAACGATAGTCTCATATTTCTTATACATCACACCGTTTGAGAGAAAATAATTATTTATTATTTAAAAATTGGAATATTTAATTAATTAAAAATAAAGATGAAATTATCATGTGTGAGGGTGCCAAACACCCGATGCGAATCAAGGTTATACCCTACCTAGGGTAAACCCAACATTTTGAAACTAACAGTGGTCTCATATTTCTCATACAACGCACCATTTGAGAGTTATTTCATTTTTTGAAAAGAAACAAACACGTGTATCAATAAAATAAACTTAATATTTTTATTCTATCAATGCTGTAGTGTCGACTATTGGAAACAAAATTTTCTGATGCTCGATTTTAAAAATGACCTGCCTAGTTAACGGAAAAATTTTATTTTCTGCATTTTTTCATCCGGTTCAAAACACAGAACATTACAACCTTCCTACCTTAGAACATCTCATTCCTGAGAAGCCTTCGGGAACAACGTAACTCTCACATGATCTACAGGGTCATGAAGTCTCATAAAAAGGTCATCAAACGCTCAACGCACGTTCAAACTTTGGTTAGGAAAGAAACACATAATCCATTATGATCTGAGCCAATGCTCATTTACCAAATGATACACCGAGATGATACTTATTCAAACACATTTATCTAGAGACACAAAAATGTCACCATCTCATTAAACATTTAGTCAAAGTTACTTCCCACCTTAGGTTTTAAAGTTATAAGATGGAAAATTTCATGTCACGACTCCTTCCTCCATCATAATTTCACACAAGACATGCCCTTAAGCATTCTAGTGACACTTCTCACTTGATTTCTGAAACAGATAAAACAGTTGATTCCCCATCTCCGTTAAAGACCAAGTCGAACAAGATTTTTATGAAAATCCTTGGTCGAGCCAAACCGCACTTTTCTCACCTAATGACATGTCATAAAAATTTCCTTCACAGACTGCTTCATTGAGAAAGAGAGAGAACTAGTCAAGCCACTCTGACCGACCATTTAAGAAGGTTCTCGGCTTAGATGGCGGGTGTTTATAGACTAAACATTGATGTATTCTTGAAAGGTATCTCACATTTACCGCGAACACGTCCACCAAAGTTCATACCTGACCTCTAGTGACCTTATTTGATTTAGGCATCAACGAGACCAACAAAAGTCTAGCGTAACCTCGGATTGACACAACAATAGTGAAAGGAACTAATGCAAGGTAGTCTATACTTCATGTTTACAAGTGAGACGCTGGTACAAGGGAAAGATTACCATATCAAAATATTGACCAAATCTAAAAAATCATCAACCTAGTAGTCAAGTTAGATGAAATGGTTGGTGTAGAAATGTTCGTTAGGAATTCCCACACGAAAATCCAAAGATCACTCAAGACTAAAAAGGCCTTGATTAGAATGACGTATCAACGTGAAACACTGAGAAAAAACACCGTAACAAATCCCAAAAACTTTTAAAGATTTAGAATGGTGTAATACGGATGCTCTCTTAGTGTATCAAGGATGAAGGCAAGATAAGGGACACACTCTTCACTTAAGGAACAATACACTAAGAGGATTATAAGATTACCTGAAGGGAAACATTTAAAAAACTGGCATAAAAGCCCTACCCAACTGACTGGTGTGTAAAAACACTTCATTACACTTGATTCTCTATAATTCATCTCGGGCACTGGGATAAACATGATTATTTTAATAGATATTTCATTGTACTACATAGATGACCCGAAACATATTTAACAGTGTAAGACTTGATGATTACACTGAACTCAACTGTTTTGTCACGACATTAAGTACTTGACGTCACCGTGTATCTGAACGCATACTACCTCGAGGAGATATAGAATCAAGATAAATTTTAACTCTAATGAAAATGTTCTTAGTCATCCAACACTGTGGAGAAGAGAGGGTCGAATGACCTCTGAAGCAACTGACTATTCTTAAGGCATTCCTAACCTGATGGAAATGAGCATTACCAATGCTCAGGCTAGAAACAAAGTCAAGGAAAACATGACCACCCATCAGAAAAAAGGTGTCATTTTAAGCAAGGGGTCTTACTAGGGACAATGACATGCGAAAGGATTTATTCTAAATCAAATTAAGCAGAAACTCAAACTATCCTTATACCAGGGTTTTAAACATAGGAAATGTAAGATGCCGTGTTTTGAACCAGGTTAAAATTATGAATGCTTCTGAAATTATTTTTTTTGGTTTATCAACGGGTCGTTTTTTTAAACCGAGCTCTGAAATTTTATTCTGAGTGTTGGATCACCTAAAGATGGCATTTTTCGATCTTTTATAGAAGTTTTGAGGTAGAGGGGAAGTCGCACGGGCGGTGAACGGTTTGTCTAACCATGAGGCCAAACCGTGCGTAGTTGGTCTTGGAGATAGTAGCTTCCGCATGGGTGGTGCATGGTTTGTCTAACTGTGTGGACAAACCTTGTAATAAGGGTGGACTATGAAGTAGCTAACGCACGGTTAGCGCACAGTTTGTCAAACTGTGAGAACTAACCATGCAGGTACTTAAACGAGATCCTTAAATTATGTATCTCACTCATTTTTTCATTTAGATGGCTCATTTTTTCTTCTAAGTGTCCATAACTCGGGATTACTCTTCCTTGAAGGTAGGAGAACCTCTCCCAAGTGTTTTTGAGGCGAACTGAAGGCTTCTGTTGGTGAATCGAAGCCGGTTTCTTGAGGTAGGTAGATGTTCTTCTTCGTTCTTGTTCTGTTTCTTAGATCTACTTAGATCTACATCTCCTGTTCTTACAATTTTTATATCTATGCCTTTTATGGGTAGGTCTAAGTGTGTGGATGCCATGTTTGATGAGTTTTGGTCTTGGTATTGCTATGAGAAGTGATCTAAGGTGGGTTCTTGAAGAATCAAACTATTTCTCTTGAGGCTACTTAGTTCGTTGTGGTTTCTGTTGAAACCCGAGGTAGGGTCCCAAATCTTTAACAATTTATTTAAGAATTATAGATTCCTTAAACAGATTAAGAATTTGATTTTCTTTAATTATGATATGTCAACTAATGACACTTTTGATGTTATTAAATAATGCCACCCACATGAGATAAATGAGGACTTGAGCATGTGTTGATTTTAAGCATGGGTTTCTATTTTATTTAAAGTGACATGATTAAAAAATTGAATGTTTGGAATGGGGATATTGATTATAACGATAATTAATTGTAGAATTAATTATCAAGTCATGAGTTGGAATGAGTTTGTGGCCTTCACTGATTATTGGGAATATTGAATATTTGAGATGTTCGGGAGATAATTTAGAAACTGGTAATAATTAATGGAGGGATTAATTATTACATGTGAAATGGTAAATGGTTAACTAATTGATAATCAGTTAAATAGATAAGGTTTGATTAATTAATTATTGAATTAATTAATTAGATTGCATTAAATTAAGATTGTGAATTGATTTTTTGTTATGATTGTTGGCCAAGGGTACCTTTTTATGCGTGTTTTCTTTCCAAGCCTTAAGTTGTCTTTGATGGAGTTGTTTAGAGATATGATATGTTGTGTGAGATGGTCACTAAATTATCTTGGCTTTTTTCAGCATGTTTTGAGATGATTATGATGTGCTTGTAAATTTTTAAAGTCCTAGACGAACCATTTTTTGAATGGACGAGTTCAGACTTGTTAAAGAATTTGGATAATTAAGTTCTGAGTTAATTATTCAGTTGGATTACTAATAATAATTAATTGTTAATTAATTATTAATTAATGAGATGTTGAATGGTTAATTAAGTGTTGACTTATCTGAAGATAGATTTTTGTTGTTAATTAATTATTGAATTAATTAACGGATTGGTTTTGTGGTGTTAGACATGGTATTCTACACCAATGATAAATGTATATGTTTGATTGATGAATGGGTTGTGAGACAGGGATCAATGCTCCAAATACTCATAGGGTGATAGACATGATGTTCTACACCAATGATAGAGGTATATGTAATATTGATAAATGGGTTGTGAGACAGGGACAAATGCTCCAAATAATCACGGGGTGATAGACATGGCGTTCTACACCCATCTTGCAAGTAAATGTTCTTTTATGGGATAGGGACTGATGCTCCAAATACCCATGGGTTGTGAGACATGGAATGATGCTCCGAATACTCACGATGGTGCTTTATATGATGTTATACACCCATTAATTCACATTGGATTGTGGATCCAATTGTTCGTGCGTGAAATGAGTTAATGGTTAATGAAGGCTATTTTGGGGTTGGTAGACAGGATACTAGGAATGTGTCGGTGCTTGGGTTAATATCCGTGCTTGGGACTGATCACGTCATGTACGGGAAATGACCATGTGGCTAGGGATGGGAATTTATGTTTGTACTATTAGAGGTTACAGTTGATATGATTTCACCTTGAGTGACTGGTGTATTTTCTGCTGTTTATTGATTTTGAGAATTTTGAAAAGGGTAATTTTCTTGGCCTGATATGGGAAGGAATTTTCATACATGCATCATCTTAGGAACTTAGAGATTCACATTCCATGCATATAACATTCCATGTAGTTGCATTAGTAGGATGCCTACTAATTTGGATGGTGTTTCTTTGGTGCAATTCCATGTTTGATTTGCTTTAGCATGGCTCTTTAGATCGCATGTTTTAGTGATAGATTTAACATGATTGAATGATTATATGCCATACTACCTCAGTTATTAGCATGTTTTGTGGTCATGAAATGCTTCCGTGTTATAGCATGTTGTTGTGTTACTACTTATACTAACATGTTAGAGAAGTTTTGATATGTGAAAGGGGTGCTAAAGAAAAAATTTTATGTAAATGTTTATTGTGTTAAATGGGAGCCAAAATCCAGTGATAAAGTGTATGGGTGCCTTATCGATTGGTAGGTGTCCAACCATATAATTTGGACCATTAGGTTGATCATGTTAAATTATGAATTGACATAGGTATTGATTAATGAGAGCCAATTTACAATCTATGGATTGTATGGGCGCTTCATGAATTGGGAAATGACGACTCATTTTAAATGTGATGTCTTGATGCCTTGTGAAATGATTTTAAATGTGAAAGATGTTTAATGTTGATCTGAAATCAAATGGATAGCTTCCAAAATGCAATTGGGCCCAAGTAGGTCAGTTGGGGAGTGTTTTTATGTGATAACTAGTTTGGGTGTTTAAAATTTTAATACCTGTGCCTTTTCTATTGGGTTTCTTTATAGAGAACCGAGGTTGGTTAAAATGGGATCCTCGCAGGTCACCTTATCTTCTTAAAACGAATTTATTTTGATAAGTTTCCTGAAAATGATGGACTGTTAACTAACGTAAATATTTTAAAAGGTAGTTTTGTGAGGCATGCCTATTATGCCCTAGGGCCATTTTGAAAATGGTACCTTGATGTTTTGATTAAATCGTTTGACGATTAAACATTAAAAGTGATTAAATATAAGAGGCTTGGAAATGGAACCTATTGTGGTGTTCACTGTTTAAAACCCTCATGTAAATGGTAGTTCGTACTTCTCTTGAGTTGCCTTGGAATGGAAGCATGAGTACTTTATGTAGGTGTTCTTCTCCTTAAAAATGGCCTTATATTTGGCTGTTGAGCCTAGTGACTTGTTTGAAGTGACCCAGTTTAGGGTTGACACTTTTTCTTCATAAGGGGCTAACCTGCGGTCGGTAGCGCCCTCAGAACATAAATTCCTTGCTAGCGCTATGACTTTTCTCACACTTTTGGAGTTGTTGGGTGCCGTTGTCCCAGGTAGGACTTCCAGTTTTCAATAACACCTTGATCGAATGGGTGGTGATGTGTTTCTTGAACTTGTTGTGGTCTTGATCATCGAGTAATGCTCTTTATCAGCTGGTTAGACGTACCTTGGGCATGGTCGACTGCTTTGTTGATCGTTTGACCCTTTCTTCTTAGAAATGGATGACTGGTTATGGCGTCATCTAGGAAAATGGTCGTATGAGGAAAAATGACTATGTAACAAGTCTTTTTATATTGTTGAGTACGGTATCAGTTCAACTCAATGTAGAGTAACTTGAGTGTTATAGAATCAGTTTCATTTCAATATAATGAATGGTTTTCGAATGACCTGGGTGTTTTGAAATTCCAATCTTGTTGTTAATCTGGCACGCTGGTGAGAGGATGATATTTTCTTGAGACGTCATTAGAAATCCTAAGGTGGGTATCGCCACTTTGTTCATGATGAATGTGTTGGCAGGTGATGCCGAGATTTTAGAACAAATTTGTCCGGTAATTTTTTGACTGATCTTCATCATGACCTCGGTTTTCTCTTAGTTCACTCTTCAGGACATGACGAGCATGTCCCCTATCTTGACCTCACCATTGAGACACTAAGATAGAATCAGCATTATTTCGCGCTATAGTTTAAATGTTTTTGGGCTTGATGAGTAGTGTTATTTGGGTAGTATGCGGGATGCGTTGATTCTTTTGGCTACTTCCTTTTTCATGTTTGGGCATGATTGTTTTTTTAAATAGCCTTGCGATGGCTTGACTTCGAAAATTTACCAGATGTTGGGTAAGTACTTATTTTTACTGGCAGGTGGTTTTGGAATAGTTTTAAAGGCACATCGTCATATAAAGGGAGAAAGTGGATTTTGGGTCTATGACGTCATTTGAGGGAAGCATGTGAAACCTATTTCGTTGTTTGATCTAAGTTTAACCGTTTACATTGATAAGGTCCTTCTAATGACCTAATATATAAGATTTGTTTCGATGTTTAAGCTTTAGAGTAATCTTTGGATCTAGTTAAAAAAGGCTTATCCATCAAGTTTGAGAAGGGTTAAAGGTTTGTTTGGAGTTGGGAATGCAACTCATCACTTCTAACAAGATTTTAATGTCCTTGGTAGGTCAGTTGTTTTAGTTGTGTTACCTAATGGCTTCTTGAGGACGAGAAGTTTTTAAGGTGGGTATAATGTAAGATCCCATGTTTTGAACCGGGTTAAAATTATGAATGTTTCTGAAATTCTTTTTTTCAGTTTATCAATGGGTTTTTTTTAAATCGAGCTCCAAAATTTTATTCTGAGTGTTGGATCACCTAAATATGGCGTTTTTTTCTATCTTTGATAGAAGTTTTGAGGTAAAGGGGATGTCGCACGGGCGGCGCACAGTTTTTCTAACCGTACGTAGTTGGTCTTGGAGACAGTAGCTTCTACACGGGCGATGCACGGTTTGTCTAACCGTGTGGCCAAACCGTGCGAGAAGGGTGGACGAGGCAGTAGCTAACGCATGGCTAGCGCACGGTTTTTCAAACCATGTGAACTAACCGTGCGGGGACTTAAACAAGATCCTTAAATTGTGGATCTCGCTCGTTTTTGCCTTTATATGGCCTGTTTTTATTCCTAAGCGGCCATAACTCAGGATTAATCTTCCTTGGAGGTAGGAGAACCTCTCCCAAGTGTTTTGGAGGCAAACTGAATTCTTATCTTGGCGAATTGAATCCGGTTTCATGAGGTAGGTAGATTTTCTTCTTCATTCTTGTTCAGTTTCTTAGATCTACTTAGAACCACATTTCCTCTTCTTACAGTTTCCTAGATCTACACCCTTTATAGGTAGATATAAGTGTGTGGATTCCATGTTTGACTAGTTTTGGTCTCGATATTTCTAGGAGAAGTGATCTAAGGTGCGTTCTAGAAGAATCAAACCATTTATCTTAAGGGTTCTTCGTTCGTTGTGGTTTCCATCGAAACCCGAGGTAGGGTCCCAAATCATTAAAAATTTATTTAAGAATTATAGATTCTTTAAATAGATTAAGAAAGTGATTTTCCTTCATTATGATATTTCAATGAATGACACTTTTGATGTTATTAAATAAATCCACCCACATGAGATAAATGAGGACTTGGGCATGTGTTAATTTTAGGCATGGGTTGCTATTTTAGTTAAAGTGATATTATTAAACAATTGAATGTTTGGAATGGGGAGATTTAGTATAAGGATAATTAATTGTAGAATTAATTATCAAGTCATGAGTTGGAATGGGTTTGTGGCCTTCACTGATTATTGGGAATATTGAATATTTGAGATGTTCGGGAGATAATTTGGAAAATAGTAATAATTAATGGAGGGATTAATTATTACATGTTAAATGGTAAATGGTTAACTAATTGATAATTGGTTAAAGAGATAAGGTTTGATTAATTAATTTTTGAATTAATTTATTATGTTGTATTAAATTAAGATTGTGAATTGATTGTTTGTTATGATTGTTGGCCAAGGGTGTCTTTTTATACATGTTATCTTTCCATGCCTTTAGTTGTCTTGGATGGAGTTTTTTAGAGATATGATATGTTGTGTGAGATGGTCACTAAATTATGTTGGCTTTGTTCAGCATGTTTTGAGATGATTATGGTGTGATTGTAGATTGTTAATGTCCTGGACGAACCATTGTTTGAATGGACAGGTTCAGACTTGTTAAAGAATTTGGATAATTAAGTGCTGAGTTAATTATTCAATTGGCTTGATAAGAGTAAGTAATTGTTAATTAATTATTAATTAATGAGATGTTGAATGTTTAATTAAGTTTTGACTTATCTTAAGAGCTATTTATGTTGTTAATTAATTGTTGAATTAATTAATGGATTGGTTTTGTGGTGTTAGACATGGTATTCTACACCAATGATAAATGTATATGTTTGATTGATGAATGGGTTGTGAGATAGGGACTGATGGTCCAAATACTCACAGGGTGATAGACATGATGTTCTACACCAATGATAGAGGTATATGTAAGACTGATAAATGGGTTGTGAGATAGGGACCGATGGTCCAAATACTCACGAGGTGCTAGACATGGCGTTCTACACCCAGCTTGCAAGAAAATATTCTTTTATAGGACAGGGATTGATGCTCCAAATACCCATGGGTTGTGAGACATGGACTGATGCTCCAAATACTTACGAGGGTGATAGACATGACATTCTACACCCATTAATTAACATTGGTTCGTAGATCCAATTGTTCATGTGTGAAATGAGTTAATGGTTATTGAAGGCTATTGTGACATGATGATTTGTGATTTGTTTATGAGAAAGGGTTCAGGCATACTAATGATTTGGGTGAACCACTTTTAGTGCATGGACCCAGGATCAAATCACTATTTTAGTGGATGGTCTTAGTCATAATATATGAAAGATTAAATTGAATAACTTGTGATTTGTTATCCAATCCAAAGCACAAGCTTGGATTCGGTCTCTACTTGTTTACTTAGATGGTCTTTAGAGACATCTGTGGTGAGTGACTTATTCAGAAGATGTCGGGCATAGGCCGAATCTCAAGACTTTAATAATTTAATAAGAGTTTAATAATTTGTAAATGATTATGTAATGATTGTTGAGTATGCATGAAAAATGTATAATGCACGTTCAGACACCAACTGGTGGATGAATCAGGTACTTGGGTTTATAGTTACTTGTACTGCTTACTTTATTTTATGCATGCCTTCACGTGTTTTAAGTTATTTATTTAATGTATGGATTTAGGGTAGACACTGGTTGTCCCGGCCTACTAAGATTTATATCTCACACCCTACTCAGGCCTCCATTGCATTAGGTACCTGAGTAGACTCTTTTTGGTTGCTGGACTATGCTGTTTGCATTTACTTGGGAGTTAGGAGCAGAGGACTGAGCGGAGGCTCGGGATGCTTGAGGAGATCGCCCTTGGGTCTTTGAGTCATTATTTATTTATTTTTGTATTGTAATGTAAAGCATGCTGTTTTGTTCATTTTTTTCTCTTTTGAATCATTAGCATGTCATGAATGCATCTGCTGTATAATTTGGTGTTGGACACTTTTATAAAATGAGTATTATTTTTCTTCTGTTTTTTTCATTTATGAGTTACTACTTCCGCTTTTTTCTGTTATCTACATTGATATATCGATGTGCAACTTTTATAAGATGTTATAGTCTCCCCACTGACTATCCTTAGACCCTCGCTGCTAGTCGGCAGCCTCTGGCGTAAGAGAATATGAGCTTGAGGTCATGTGGCGACCGGTCCGGCCACCGATTCAGGGGTGAGCTGGTTCGGGATGTTACAAGACATCACTACAGGTTCCATATACAAGCCCTTTATATTTAATCACATTTAATATTTAAGCATCAAAATATTTAATCAAAACATTATGTACTATTTTTCAAAACAAAATACAAGGTACTTGATCTTAACCGATGCCTCAAGGGAAAAATAGGAAAGCTTTATAAAACTCCATTTTAAAACATTTTACATTAATTGACATCATGTCCTTAATTAGGAAGTCTATCACATGAATTACTTTTAAGAAGATAAGGTGACCTACAGGGATCCCACTTAGCCGACCTGGGTTCATTAGAATGCAACAAAAAAACAGTTGTTTACTTATTAAGAGTCACGACACCCATATCGAGTTATCTCATAAGGAACATACTCCAACTAGCCTACTTGGTCCTAGTTGTGCCTTTAGGTAATTAACCAATTAATTTGAAATTATAACATGCTCAAACACATATAAACCTAGATATATGGGTGGCTATCAACCAAATAAGTGACTATACACTTTATATTTTTTGGTATTTGGCTCCCATTCAAAGGAAACCAATAAATTTTAACAAAGCAACCAATTACATAACAAACAAGCTATCATGTCACCACAAGAAGCAAACAGAGAGAGACATGTTGTAATCACATAATCATGACATTTTAATCACAGAGACATGCTAATAGGTATAGAAGTATGATATAAGGAAAACATGGTATTAAACAGGTAGCACGACAATAGGCTAACATGCTAAATATATCATTGAAACATGGTATCTAGAAAGGCATGCTAAATAATTACAAGACATGGAATACATTCAAGGAACACAATATGAATCAACAGGCAGCCTAAAATGCAACTACATGGCATGAAAATATGTGTGGCATGTGAATTCCTATGTGCCTATTATGATTCCTGAAATGCTTCATCCTTACCTTAACAGACCAAGGGTAAAATATCATAAATTCCATAAATTCATAAGAAACCGAAATTACACCAAATCACTCGAGATGAAATCATATCATTTGGAACATCAAAAAGCATGAACAACAATCCCAACCCTGGCCACTTGCTCATTTCCCATACGTGGGGTGATCAGTCCCAAACACGGCTATTAACAAAGCGCCGACACATTCCTAGTCGCCTGTCTACCAACCCAGAATAGTAAGACAAAGGAAAATGCCACCTTTGATACCACTTTGTAACGTCCTGACTTGGCTCACCTCTAAGACGGTGGCCGGACCAGTGTGTCACATGAACTCAAACACATCTCCCTAAACACCAGAGGCTACCAACTAGCAGTGAGGGCCTTTTTTTGTCCAAGGGGGGGACTATGCCCTCATAGGTAATACTTATTATCACAGTGGAAGTAAACAAAAATTAATAATAAAGAGTGGAAGCATATAAATGAATAAACTACAGTAGAAGCAATATAAATAATCCAACTGAATAATACTCAAGTGCGGAAGCTCACAAAACAATGTCATGCCATGATGTATGTCTAAACTGAATGTACATAAAACAGAACCCAAGCATGCTATCAACTAAAAATAAAAGAAACAAATTGCAACAACTGAATCATGAGAAAGGCTCAGTTCCCTTCCCCTGTCTCCATTATAAGCAGCAATAATCAAACAAGAATCAGAAGCAGCACGCTTCCCTTTGTCAATACCAGCAACCATATAATCTACTCGGGTGTCAACGATGCCTAAGAAGGGTGTGAGATAAAATCCCAGTAGGTCGGCACCCACAGTTTCTAAACCTTTCCATTTTGTGGAATAATAAAATACAATATTCCATTATATAACAATTATAGATAATTTATTAAGTGTAATGAAATAAATAACTCAGCATGGGTTCCAAGTAGCACATGTTCCTAATCACCTGCTTCGGCCTAAGACAGATGTCTGAAAGGAGTACCTATAAGTAGAATACACATATGAATATATATGAAGCATAGAAGAGTAAGGTAAAACAAGGAAGAGGCATACCTCCAAGCTTGTGCTTTAACTTGGGGTCTAATTCATGTTTCAACCAGTGGTGCTTCAACATACCAAAAAATATCTCAAATATCAAGAGACTAACAAATATATTAATATAAACCTTTAGTGAATCATTATTAAGGTTCAAGTTGATAGTTGGTATCTGAGACCATACCGAAGGTATTGCTATGGAACATACTTCAAATATCCAATACCACTGAGCCCGCCCAAGACAATCTTTCGAAAGACCAACTATTGCTCGTGGCATGGCTTTACCCTGAGTCCATCCCGATCTCCCAAAAAGGGGTCGAGTGTCATCCGAGGCTGGCTTAGCCACATTGCCAATGGATCCGTCCTGATGGTCCCTTTTGGAACAGGTATCACTCATAATTATTAGAAATCCCGGGGAAGTCTCGGTTCGGTAAAGCCAAGAATACCCCTGGCACATAGAGGTAACCGTCAGGAACGAAGGGTCTAAGCGTGACCCTTAATACGAGACCCACCTCCTTTTCCCGACCTGAATTTAATTAATGTTTTCACAACAGCAGATATGATATCAATATATGTAATTGCAACTTGAAACCAAAAAGGTACACCCGTGCACAACACAGTGCAAATTACATATTTCAGCATAGCAATCTTAACACTGAAAAGTACCGCATCAACATAAGCAGATAAATGCACTTTTAAATAAATAAATAAATTAGACCAACCAACAACCAAGATCCAACAATTCCAAAGTTCATAATTAATCTAAATTAATTATTTAAATTAAACACAACAAAATAGGTTGTGCAAAACACGCAGATAAAGACACTTTTTAATAATAAATAAACCATCACAACGAACTACCAAATATTCAACAATTCAAGATTCATAATTAATCTAAATTAATTATTTAAGTTGAACACAATAAAAAATCGGCAGCACAACACTTGCATCTAATTAAATTAAATGTCTGAACATGAACATTTAAATAAATAAATAATTCAACACAAAAAACTACCAAATATCCAACCATTCAAGGTTAATAATTATTCTAAAATAATTATTTAAATTAAACACAACAAAAATGGGTTGTGCAACGCATACAGTTAAATAAATTAAATACCTGGGCTAACAGAATTTATACCAACCACATCGGCACACCCAAAGGGGTGTTCAAACTTGTTGCAATAATTAAAAAAAATAAATTTAGGAAATTAAGAATGAAATAATTAGGAAAAAAAATTAAAATAATTAAATTGGGTAAAATTTCACAAATCCGGTAGGCACCGACTAACGACACAACGATGCGTTTCTATAAATCGCAATGAAACGGAGGGAAAGAGATTAGACACCATGAATTATGGTCGTAGATAATATTATGATCCATATGAGGCTTTTATTTGACCTAAAATGGAAGAGAACAGGTGATTTTAGAAAAACCCTAAAATATGGTAAAATCATTCAGTGACGAACTGCGCGCATGATACTCAATGAAAACTTACGATTCAACTTGCACAAGGTTAGCCTTGTTCTAAGGTTTACTGTGCACCTGACGACGAATAAAAATTAGATGACGGATGGAGGAGTTGCAGTCTTCTGAAGGAGGAGTAGGGTGGTGCGCTACTTAGGGGAGAGGGGGAGCCGTGATGTGAGAGGGAGGAGAGGAAGAGATGGGAGGAAAGAGAAGAAATAAATAGAAAGGGAAAAAGAAAGAAATAAATAAATTAATAAAAAATAATGGAAGAAATGAAACAATTAATTAAAATGGGTTTACCCCATTTTATTTATTTATTTATTTTCTCTCCAACCGTTTTTATTTTATTATTTATTTTATTTATTTTATCCCTCTTTAAATTTCATAAATTTCCTTTAATCTTTTTTTAATTATTTTTAACACAAACGCTGCACTATGGCGCGACATAGGATTTTTCATAAAACTCACCAGTTATTTAATTAATTTAAATAAAGCTACCTGGGACCCGCAGTGGGGTGTGTAGGCGTGCGTCCCAGTCACTTTAAAGAAAAGGAAACCAAAAACTTAAAAGGTCCATAGATTAATTTAAGCCGAGACGTTAAAAGAATTTATATAGATGATTAATAATATTTTATCTAATCCCAACAATAAATATTACCCATGTATATACATGTGTTATGTACACACACACACACACACCTGTATATTCATATATATACACCCGCACATGTATATATATATCTATATATATATTTAATCTCATATATATATACCTCATATATAAATATGCGTCAAATTTTTTGTCTCAACTAATACTAATAACTATAATTAAAATTATTATTATTTAATACAACCCATCAATGACCTCATAAATATTTTAATGACAACAATCATTAATAAAAAGGATAACGGTTAGTAAATTAATATTGATTGGGTATTTTTATTTAGTTGGAACAATTAATAATATAACATTTATTACATTGTCCAGTTATTATTTACACAGCGACATAATTTATTAATTGTGCAAGTGCACTTTCATTTATTGTCTTCAAAATAATTAATAATATTAATAATAAAATTATTAATATTTTCAATCACTAATAAAATATTTATAACGCAAATGAATTATCTGCGGGTGTGATATGACTAAATGTCTAACGCTCGCAAAGGTTATACCCTACCTAGGGTAAACCCCACATCCCAAAACTATTGGTGGTGTCAGATTTCTTATTTGACATACCGTTTAAGAGAAAATAATTATTTATTATTTATGAATCGGAATAATAAATTAATTAAAAATAAATATGGTATTATCAAGTGTGAGGATGCCAAACACCCATTGCGAATCAAAGTTATACCCTACCTAGGGTAAACCCGGCGTTTTGGACCTAACGGTTGTCTCAGATTTTTCATACGACACACCATTTGAGAGAAAATAATTATTTATTATTTAAAAATCGGAATAATTAATTAATTAAAAATAACGATGGAATTATCATGTGCAAGGGTGCCAAACACCTGATGTGAATCAAAGTTATACCATATCTAAGGTAAACCCAGCGTTTCAGACCTAATGGTGGTCTCAGATTTCTCGTACAATGCACCGTTTGAGAGTTATTTCATTTTTTTGAAAATAAAAAAACACGCGTATCAATAAAATAAACTTAATATTTTTATTCTATCAACGACGCAGTGTCGACTATCGGAAACAAAAAGTTCTGACGCTCGGTTTTAAAAACAACCTGTATAGTTAATGAATTTTTTTTATTTCCTGTGTTTTTCATCTAGTTCAAAACACAGAACGTTACAAAATGGATAGTATTTTTCTTGGGGAAGTGGATCCAAAATGAATTCAGTTTTTACCTCCTATGGTGGATCTTCATCTAGATGTCTTCCCTAGAGACTTCTCTTAACTTCAACTTAATCGAAAATTAGAATTTACCATTGATCTCCCACCCATAACTAAACCTATATTCATCCCTCTATTTTTATTATCTCAAACTAAATTATAAGGGTTAAAGATCTAATTGAAGGATATTGAGGATAATAGATTCATCATATCAAGTACACCCCCTTGGGGTTATCAGGTAATTTTTTTCAAGAATATTGATGAGATTAAATCCCTCTGTGTGGACTATTGAAATTCAAACCAGGTCATAATAAAAAAACCATTACCCTTTTCCCAGAATTTACGATCTATTTGATTAGTTAAAAGGGGATACATTGTCCTCTTGGATTGAAATTTGTTTAGGTTAATACAGCTTTCTGGATTCAGCATATACATTTTGAGAAATTTTTCATGACTTTTTGGTTGAATAAAACTCCTTCCATGTTCATCGATCTAATGAAAAAATATTCATCTATTATTTAATTAATTTATTTATGATATCTTTATTTATTAAAAGTCCCAGGATGAAAACTCATAAAATATTTGAATCTACTTGGAGACCTTATGAGAGAAAATACTATATTTTAAGATATCAATGTGTTTATTTTTTATATGAGAATTTAAATTCTTTAGACATTTCATCTCGAAAGAAAACATCTTAGTGGACCCTAATTAGTTTGATTCAGTGGTGTAATAGAATTTCAAAATAAACATCTTTTAGGTTTCATGTTTTATTCGATTGTGGGTTGTTACCACCACTTTATTTTTTATTTTTATAATATTTCATCTCTTATGATTTCCTTGAAAAATAAAGTATATAAATTCATCTAGTCATACCAATGTGAGTTATCTTTTCAAGAGATAAGAAGTTGGTTCCCTAAACCTCATTTATTTTCAACATTATCAAAACTAATTCTTATTCTACCTTATCTATTTGAGGGACTTGATTTTTTTTACAATGCTTCTTTAGTGGTCCTTTGATGTGCCCTTATATAGGATCATTGGTTAGTAAAATATGGTTCTAAAAATCATGTCATCATGAATGTAACTACCCTAACCATGATCTGTAATTAAATTCTCTTATGAATTCCTTAAATTTTGTTTGTAAATACCTATATGATGAATAATTTATGGTTTTTATAGACAAAAAATGTCTGATGTATCAGTGGAAACACTTTGGTCTGATTACCTCTAGTAATTTGTTTTTTATATTTAATAAAATTTAGGTAATGGTAACGTAGTTATTGATTCCCTTTCTAGGAAGATCCATCATCAGATGGTGATAGAGGAAAAGGAAGAAAGAATATAAATGTTTCTTATGGATTAACTCCACTTGGATGTGACTGAAGATCATAGTTAATAATATATAAAACATATTGACCTTACGTCACTTATTATAAATCACATCAAGGACTCCCAAATTTATAATTTTGATTATTTCCATATTAAAGAGACTAGATTGTTTAGAGATCCTCAATGGATGATTTCAAGATTACCATTATTTAATGTATGTCCATGGAAGACTCATTATCCTTACAATAATAAAGTAATAACTAATTAAAGAGTACCATTCATATCAATGGGAAGTTCATCTATGAATCACAAAGATGTATCATGATAATCATAATTATTTTTAGTGTCTTATAATTAATAAATAAATTGTAGGATTCATTATTAAATGCCTCACTTGTCATTAGGTAAAGGAAAATCATCAAAATAACATAAGTTATCTTTAATAAATACCTCCACCCATATAGAAATGGGATGAGATCATGATGGATTTCGTGACTACTCTACCATGAAAACCAACAATTCATGATATAGTATTGGTTGTTGTTGATCATTTGATAAAGATAGATCAGTTTTTTCTTAGAAATTTGGAATCTTTAGTCAATGATCTTGGTATGATGAAATTGATTTTGAGGATAATGTGTCTTACATATAGCATCATGTCTGAGTTTTTTAATGAAGTTAGAAGGTGCTATAGGGAAAGGTCGTTTCTATGGTTTGGGGAAAGTGATGGAATTGGTATCTATAAGATGAGATGGCATAGAAGGAGGCTGATATGAAGAGCCAAGTAGAAATATTTTTTTCTCAATAATCATCTTGAAGGTCATTAGGGATTATAATCCTAATGGTGAGGATGTTATAAATTACCTAAACCCTATTACTAGGTAATTATCTCTCATTTATTTCTATGAAAGTTAATTTTCTACTATATTTTGAGGAAAATGTGGTATTGAGATATTTACGGAGGTATTAAAGGAAAAAAGAGGAAGGGGTGAGGTTAAACAAGCACCAGATAGCTGGTGGATTAGTACTGAGTACCTAGTGGGGCTTCAGGTGGCCTTTTGGTTCTATTTGAGCTACCAAGTACCCATAGGTTTAGTATCGACTACCTAGTAGGTTCCTAGGAAGAATGACCATAATAAAGGGAAAATTTGTATTTTTAAAACCAAAGATTAACCCTATTAATCACCCACTTAAATATTTTCCTTCTATTTGAAGTGGGAACCACCTCTATGTATCTCCTATCACCCACTTTTCCATCCTAAGACCATAATTATTTATTTTTTCTTCAAGTTATTCTAGTTAGTCATGAAATATAAAATCTAGTAAGGTAAGACCTTAGCTCATCTCAAAATCCCTTATTTTCTCTATTTTTCATACCAATAAGTTGAATATCCTTTTATTCAACCAATAGATTATGGAATTATTCTTATTCTTTTAAATTTCTCCCAATCTATTTATGGTGGAAGGTTATCTTATGTGGTATCAAGGTATAAAATTTATTTCCTTCCTCGAATCCAAATTCCATGTTAAGAACAATCCAAACCTTAAATATCTTTTGGTTCTATGTTGATACTAATATTCACGTGTTAGATTAATATTATCCTCTCAACCCCAAGAAATTTGTCTGAAATTTAACTAGTGGGTGAACCCCTTATTTATCTCTTATTATTCAATTATTTAGTTGGAATTGATAGAGTTCCAAGTGAATCTAATTAAAACTAAATTATTTTATTCTAATAATTTTTTAAAAAAACAATTTATGAAAAAACTATTATGGTTTTGGTTATTTTATTATGTTAAGTTTTTTTGGAATTCCATGTTTATAAATTTTTTAGTTTACTGTTGACAAAATGGTAAATCAAGTATTTTAAATGATTTGGATAAAATATTTAAACACTTAACTACTGTATTGATTGGTTTACCACAGGATTAGGTTGTATTATTTGGTTAATTATAAATGTTATGTTAGAAAAATTTAATAATATAAGGTGTATTTATTGTATTGATACTTTAGAATGATAAATTATTCTTGGAATGGGTATATTAGTCATGAATATAAAGGAGCCTAGGCACACCTACTATTATTATACGGTTTGATGGAGTGGGATGGATATGTAGTTTCATGACTCCATTATACCCCTTCCATTATCCCTGAATGGGAAGGTCATCTTAGATATCATGAATCTACTATATATGATTCCCTTTCCACTAAATTATATTGGTGGTTAAATATGGCTTTAGTTATAGTTCATCTTCGATCTTGAGTTAAGACTGAAGTATGTTTGAAAAGTATAAACTCTCCCAATATAGGAAGTTATTTATTTTAGTTGTAATTGATAATATTTAAATTATATTAAACATAATTTTTTTCAGTTTATCAGTTCCTCTATATTTTTTATGTTACTGTATACACTTGAGTTTATGGTAGGTGGTTTGGGGTGGGTGGTGAATTCCTGCTATGTATATCATACTCACACCCTGCACAGGCCCCTCTTAGGATGATTGAAGATTCATTTCTTAATGACCCAGGTAAAGGAAAAGTGGCCAAACATGGGATTTAGCCACACAAGGATCCAAGAGTGTAGAAAATACCTTTTAAACTTTTTGGAGGGTGTGTTTCATAGATAATTATAGTTTTTCATTGGTGTTACTTATGGGAGATTTCATATAGGATATCCATATTTTGGGTCTTTAGGATTCTTTAAGAATATCCATCACTTGTATATTCTATTTTTTCTTAGTGACACTGAATTAAGTGTAATTTATTTTTTTCAGACTGGTTTAGTGTATGTGGTTTTATGCACATTTTAACACACATTTTTGTGGATTCACTAATCACATATTCTTCTGTTATTTATTGGTTATGTCTCAGAGTACATATAATCCTTTTATCATAACACTTTAGGAAATAATACTATTGATATTATGTAAATATTATTAGGGGAAAACACTCTCTGACTAATGCATTTCAAACATCGGGTTTGTATTCAAGCCATTGGTGATTGGAAGGTGTGTCTGGGATTTTGAGGCAACCTAACTTGACACTATTTACGTAATTGGGTCATGGTTGTTACAATTAATATACCTTAAATGTACCTAAATGAGTCAAAATAAGCTAAAATTAGTATAAACACTACATGTAATGACACCAAGACACGCCATGAAACGAATCCTGGGCATGATACATGGAACTGATTAACCGCCTTTCATGACTAAAAGTAAGGATCCGATTTTTACCACTCTATCATTTTAGTATTATTTTGTTATTGTACTTTGGCTAGTTATTAGTGGTATAAGGTGGAAAAGGGTGGGATTTTAAAACAAAAAATCCATAATTGTTTAACTTATATATTATAATATACATTTATTTATCTATATATAAAAACATAGTAGGGTCATTGTGATTTTTTGTAGTTTTAAGTTGTTGTGTGACATTAGTCATAATTGTTCACCACCACTCATTAGTGTCATCACCATAACCATAATACTTGTGATTTATACCCTCAATGTTATCTTGAGTCACATATAACTTTTTTCCATTCCCAAATTATTAAAATTATGATTAATTTTTATGAAAAATAAGAAAAGGGTATATATTGGTAATCTTTTAGAATTATATCTTATTAGTATTGAGTTTTATTGATATGGATATTGTTAGTTAATGGGTTGATTTTTTTAGTTTTATGTTTGTTTTTAATCTTAAAAATACATCACTTGTTTACAAATACCTAAAATACCTCACATGTTTAAATTGGATAATTATAATGTGAATTTACCTGTTCGAATTTCTGTATTTGTTTTTATATTAAAAACATTGATTGTTTTAATTTCTTTTTTTTCTTTTCTGCCATTCATTTTAATATCACATGTTTTTTTATTCCACTGATCTGAGTCGCTGCCCAATTCACTCTGGTCGTCCATCTATCCGTCGGTGCTCGTGTTACAGTTTCATGGTTCTGCAATGTGGCGCCTTGTGATTGGGGCTAGTTGTTTGGGCCGGTATCACACCTCGTAGAGGGTTAATCACCTCTGCGACGTTACTTTTCCCGAGACAGCAATTGTAGCTCTGCATCTTTTCCCGAGTAAAAAATATCTCCTGAACTGGCTCTCGGTTCGTGAGGCGAACTCCTTCATCGCTGACTTCGTGTTGTATCGTCTGAGTTCCCCTGCGCCTTTTTTTCTCCTTGGAAACCTTGATTTGTCGATCTGTGAAGGAGACAACTCCCCTTCCTTGGAGGAAGAAGTGCGGCACCGGTTCTTGTTGGAGGCTGTCCGATCCAGATGAGGAAGATGAAGATGTCCAGATCTAGATGCACTACAAGAAAACAGCCATTTAGCGGCGGTTTTTTCGCGGTGTTTTTAAAAACAGCCACGAAACGTGTTTTCGGGCCGCCATTTCGCGGCGGTTTTAAGAACCGCTGCGAAAAAACCACCGCTAAACGGAAAAAAAATTATTTTTTTTATTTTCTTTATTTTCTTTTAATTTTATTCGAGGATTAGCGGCGGTTTTTTAAAAACCGCCGTGAAATAGCGGCGGTTTCGTTAAAACCGCCGCGAAATGAAATGAAAAAAATAAAAAAAACGCGAGAAACCCCGAAAATCACTAAAATGACCATAACTTTTGATCCGGGCGTCCGTTGAAGCGCCACGACTAGTCAAATCGAAGCTCATGAAGAGATCTAGAGGCACATATAATCAAAACCGTGAGGCGGTCTAAGGTGTGGAAGATATTAGAGTTATAAAAAAGTTGAAAAAAGTTCTCCAACTTCAAATGGCCATAACTTTCGCTCCGGGTGTCCGTTTGGGCTCTACCACATATCAAATCGAAGCCATCGGAGAGAGATACGCACCAATTTGATAGAAGCAAGTTTCTGTCGTGTTTTTAGACCCCAAAAACCCCTCCGAAGGCCTCCAAACCCCTGTTTCCATCACCGGTGTCCCGTCGAACTTGTCTTCAAACAGACTTAACTTTCGATCTGCGTGTCAGTTCGGCCTCCTCCACCTGCCAGATCATAGGTCGTTCCATGAGCTTCAGTTTGACTAGTCGCGGCCCCCACATGCACTCCTAGATCATATGTTATG
The DNA here is from genome assembly GCA_963277665.1 of Viscum album. Taxonomy (NCBI): domain Eukaryota; kingdom Viridiplantae; phylum Streptophyta; class Magnoliopsida; order Santalales; family Viscaceae; genus Viscum; species Viscum album. The sequence goes on from OY728166.1 coordinate 210,346,748, forward strand.
GCCTTTTAGTGGGTATCAGGTTTGTTATGTTTTTCAATGCCTCGTTTCTAGCACCCGTTCCCCGTCAGCTTTTTTTGAAATGGTCGTAACTTCCGATCCGCTTGTCCATTCGGACTCTTTCACCTTTCAGGTTGAAGATCATTTCAGGATCTTTGATTTGACAGGCCGCGGATCTAAAACGGACTCTCGGATCATAAGTTATCTCTGTTAATATGAGTCTAATGTTTTTGTCTCTTTATGGCCGTTTTGACGGGTTTTAACGGTAGCTCCATTTATTACGGTTTATTTGGGTTTCCATGACTTGTTATCTTTATCAATGGTTTTTTATGGGTTATTATAATGATTACGTTGAATTATTAAAGAGTTTTCCAGAGTTGTCACCAGTTTTCATGCGTTCTCATTTTTTCTAATGCCTCATTCTTCATATGTTTCTCCATCCTTTTTCATGCGTTTTCATGATTTTTCATCCCTTATCACGTCTTTTCATACTTTTTCATGTGTTTCCTTTATTATTTATTATTTATTATTTATAATATACTTTAATTTATTTATTATCTATTATTTGCAACTGGTTATTTATTATTTATTATTTATTATTTATTATTTATATTTATTTATTAGTTATTATTTATTAGTTATTATTTATTATTTATTATTTATTATTTATAATTTATATTTATTTATTATTTATATTTATTTATTATTTATTATTTATTATTTATATTTATTTATATTTAATAATATTTATTATTTATGTTTATTTATTATTTATTATTTATTATTTATATTTATTTATTATTTATATTTATTTATTATTTATATTTATTTATATTTATTTATTATTTATTATTTATATTTATTTATTATTTATTATTTATATATATTTATTATTTATTATTTATATTTATTTATTATTTATTATTTATATTTATTTATTATTTATTCTTTATATTTATTTATTATTTATTATTTATATTTATTTATTATTCAATATTTATTATTTATTATTTATTATTTATATTTATTTATTATTTATTATTTATAATTTATATTTATTTATTATTTATTGTTTTCTATTTATTATTTATTATTTATATTTATTTATTATTTATTATTTATTATTTATTATTCATTATTTATTATTCATTATTTATTATTCATTATTTATATTTATTTATTAGTTACTATTTATTAGTTATTAGTTATTATTTATTATTTATTATTTATTATTTATATTTATTTATTATTTATTATTTATTATTTATATTTATTTATTATTTATTATTTATTATTTATTATTTATTATTTATATTTATTTATTATTTGTTATTTATATTTATTTATTATTTATTATTTATATTTATTTATTATTTATTATTTATTATTTATTTCAATTTTTATTTATTATTTATATTTATTTATTATTTATTATTTATTATATATTATTTCTTATTTCTTATTTATTATTTATTATTTATTATTTATTTTTTATTATTTATTATTTATATTTATTTATTATTTATTATTTATATTTATTTATTATTTATTATTTATATTTATTTATTATTTGTTATTTATATTTATTTACTATTTATATTTATTTACTATTTATTATTTATATTTATTTATTATTTATTATTTATTATTTATATTTATTTATTATTTATTATTTATATTTATTTATTATTTATTATTTATATTTATTTATTATTTATATTTATTTATTATTTATATTTATTTGTTATTTATATTTATTTATTATTTATTATTTATATTTATTTATTATTTATATTTATTTATTATTTATTATTTATTATTTATTATTTATTATTTATTATTTATTATTTATATTTATTTATTATCTATTATTTATTATTTATATTTATTTATTATTTATTATTTATATTTATTTATTATTTATTATTTATTATTTACTATTTATATTTATTTATTATTTATTATTTTCTATTTACTACTTATTATTTATATTTATTTATTATTTATTATTTATTTATTATTTATTATTTATATTTATTATTCCTTATTTATTATTCCTTATTTATTATTCCTTATTCCTTATTTATTATTTATTATTTATTATTTATTATTATTGAGTTTATATCTATTATTTATGTATTATTTGTTTTTTCAATTAATATATATAAGTATATTAACTTCTGTTTATTAACCACATGACAAGCTTGTTGGAGTGGTAAAGTCTTTGGAAAATATGCAAGAGGTTAGGGGTTCAAATCTCACCAAACGCAGAATTTCGTTATATTGCATGGGTATGCATGTGCATGTGCATGGGCGTGTGCATGTGCATGGGCGTGTGCATGTGCATGTGCATGTGCATGTGCGTGTGCGTGTGCATGTGCATGTGCATGGGATGTGCATGCATGGATAAATAAAGTAAATAAAATAATACGAAATAAATAAATAAAGAAAATAAATACGAAATAAATAAATAAAGAAAATAAATACGAAATAAAATAAATAAATAATAAATACGAAATTAAATAAATAAATAAATAAAATAAAATAAATAAATAAAATAAATACGAAATAAAATAAATAATGTAAATAAATAAATAAATACGAAAAATAAATAAATACGAAAAATAAATAAATAAATAAATAAATAAATAAATAAAATAAATAAATAAATAAATAAATAAATAAATAAATAAATAAATAAATAAATAAATAAATAAATAAATAAATAAATAAAATAAAATAAATAAATAAAATAAATAGATAAATAAAATAAATATATAAATAAATATACTAATAAATATATAAATTTATAAATAAATATATAAATATATATATAAACATATATATAAATAAATAAATAAATATATAAATAAATATATAAATAAATATATAAAATTAAAAATAACAAAATAACAAAAAAATAAAGAAATAAAAAAACCGCCGCAAAATGTTCTGCGACGGTTTTGAAAACCGCCGCGAAATAGTTTCCTGACGCACGATTTTGCGGCGGTTTTTCAAAACCGCCGCCAATCGATTTAGCGGCGGTTTAAACCGCCGCAAAACGAAAAAAAAAACGCCGCTAAATGCCTTTTTGGCCGTAGTGACGATGCACGTTTTTGTGATTCAACGCGAAGAGAACAGGACTGCCGGAGTATGCTTAGAACTCCGGCACTGTCAGTGTTTCATTCTTGTTCGATTTATTTGTTTACCACCCATGCGGTTCATCTTGTATTTTTTTCCTTTTTTGAGGTTAATAAAAGTGTGTGTGTGGTGTTCTTGTCGTGCAGTAGGATCCATAAGGATCTGAAGCATGTAAATCCTGTCTCTCTTTACATTTCTTGCATTTTCTTACCTGTATTGCGGTTCTTGGTTCACCGTCACGTCGCCAGCACCATTCTGGTTTTTTGTGTTGTTTCCGAGTTGTTTGTGTCCATGGTTTTGAGACCCATCAACCACAACAAGTGGTATCAGAGCCACTTTTGGCTGCTGTGCTGACTTCGCCTGACCTACTATGTGCTCTGCCCCTAGTTCTTTGCCTTCTGTTTTCATTGCATTGTTTCTCATATTACAGTCTTTCTGATTGACTTGCTGCATTTCTCTTATATAATGTTGTTCTGTGTTCTGCAACCCGCTTTCATTCTTGTAATTCTTTTTGCAGGACCTTGTTATTTACCTCGTGATCCTGTTGTAATCGTAGTTACAAGTACCCAACTGGCGCTCCCTTTCTTTGTACTATTTTACAGCTTCGTTTCAAATCTGTTCAGTTACTTTCTGCTCACTGTCTAGTCTTTATATTTGCAGTTCTTTACAATTTGGGTTTTCTGTCTTCCGCATTCTTTGTGTCTGTTTAATTCTGCCTGAATATTGTTGTTGTTTTTTCTCTTTCTATTCTGCTGAAATCATTGTATTCACCGAACCTTTTATGTCCTCATATCTCACGGTACACGTTTACCCAGTGAGATCGGTCGATTTTTGGGGGCATACGCTTATTGTTGTCCCCAATCATTCGGCATCCACTCATCTGGATAAACATGTCTACAATGCGATTTGAGATCGAAAAATTCGATGGAGACAACGACTTCAATCTATGGAGAATAAAAATGAGGGCATTGCTTGTCCAACAAGGTCTCATAGATGCCCTCTCCGGGCCTACTAAACCCATTACATCTGTAAATGAAACTGGCCAAACTATAACTGAATACCAGCCTGTCCTCCCTGACATTCTTGTTAAATCCCACAGTTCCCTTTTGTTGTCCTTAGGAGACAAAGTCCTTAGAGAGGTGACCTATGAGTCTACCGCTACTGGCATCTGGCTTAAGCTAGAAAAACTCTACATGACTGCCTCCCTTGTAGGTAGAATTTATAAGAAGCATTGCATGTTCACCTTTAGGATGAGACCTGGCGCTGCCTTGAAATATCACCTAGATGAGTTTAACAAAATCATGTTAGATCTAGCCAACATAGATGTCTCGGTAGATGATGAAGATCAGGCCATCATTCTCTTGATCTCCCTTGACCATAGTTATAGAACCTTGGTCGAGACCATGATGTATGGTCGAGACTCCTTGACTCTAGAAGAAGTCAAGTATGCCCTTCTATCTAAAGACCTTCACTCAAAACCTAAGACCAAAGGTGAGGCTGAGAGTTTATTCACTAGGGGAAGACCCCAGATTAAAGGCAAAAAGAAACAATTTAAAAGAGACAAAAGTAGAGGTAGCAAAGAACCAAAGCTAGAACCAAGACCTAGAGATAGTAATAATAATAGAGAAATAAAAGTCACCTACTTCCATTGCGGAAAGCATGGGCATATTAAGCCCGAATGTAGGAAGCTCAAGCGTGAGAAAGAATGTGCACAACCCACTGAACAGTCCCTCATTTTTGACTCTGGTTATGACACCGCCGAAGTGTTAAATGTCTCCAGCCATACACTCGATATAGAGTGGGTCCTTGAATCCGGTTGTTCCTTCCATATGTGTCCATACAAAGAGTCATTTTCAGAGCTGGTGGAGAGAGTGGAAGGGGATGTCCTGTTAGTAAATAACAAAAAGTGTAAAGTAGAGGGTAGAGGATCTATTCTATTAGAACTTGACGATCAATCTGTGATTACCTTACTTGATGTAAGGTGGGTTCTAAACCTCCAACGCAATTTAATTTCCTTAGGAGTCCTTGATCAAAAAGGATATACCTTCAGATCAGAATCGGGATCAATTAAGATCTCTAAAGGATCTAGGACCATTATTAGAGGGTCTCTCACTAACGGTTTGTATGTCTTGGATGGTAAGACCCATTAAAGGCAGTTGGTTAGTGTTTACAACACAAATTATGACAATACTATTCTTTGGAATAGGCGTTTGGGGAATGTAAGCTCCAAGGGGTTGGAAGAACTCAGTAAGCAGGGGCTGCTGAATGACATAACACCAATAAACCTTCCTTTTTGTGAAGACTGTATAATGGTAAAAGCTAAGATAGTGAGTTTCAGTAGATCCACCTTTAAAGTCGTTTCCCCACTTGATTACATCCATTCAGATCTATGGGGTCCAGCCAAGACTACTTCTCATGGTGGAGGATCTTACTTTGTCACCTTCATTGATGATTTTTCCAGGAAGGTCTGGGTGTTCATCCTGAAGTATAAATCAGAATTTTCCAGACTTTTAAGACCTGGAAGGCTTCGGTCGAAAATCAGACCGGAAAGAAAATATAAACCAAGAGAACCGACAACGGTTTAGAGTATCTTTCCACTGAATTTGTTGAATTTTGTGAAAAATAAGGGATTAAAGGACATAGGACCGTTAGGGAAACTCCCCAACAGAATGGGCTAGGAGGGAGGATGAATAGGACCATCTTAGAGAGTGTCCGAAGCATTCTTGCGTGCTCTGGCCTCCCCAAATCTTTTTGGGCTAAGGCTACCAGCACTGCATTTTATCTTATCAATAGATGTCCCTCTTCTGCTAACCAGTTCAAGACCCCTAAAGAGCATTGGACTGGTCGGCCTCCCTCTTATACTCATCTTAGGGTTTTTGGTTCCACGGCATATGCCCATGTTAGAACTGATAAACTGGAACCAAGAGCTGTGAAATTCAATTTCATTGGTTACCCTGAAGGAGTCAAAGGGTACAAATTCTGGGTTGATAAACCCAGGTACCAAAAATGCATTATCAGTAGGGATGTGGTTTTTCATGAGTCATCCTCTGCCAAGCCCAAACCCACGCATCAAAGCAGTGATGAACCAGACCTTTCTAAGTCTAATGAACCTGAGCCTTTGGCTCAGTTTGAGACTGATCTTCAGCCTGATCAGCCTGCTTCTCAGCCCACTGCTGGAGCTAATTCTCAAAGCTGTTCTGGTTCAGATTCGGATTCTGAACCATCTAATACCTACAGGGACTATCAGTTGACCCGCGACAGGCAAAGAAGCGTCCCTAGGCCCCCTTCTAGGTTCAGCTAGTATGACATGGCTTCCTATGCTTTTCATGTATCCCATGATCTCATCGATGATGATCCTCAGTCATATAAGCAAGTGCTAAAAGACAAAGACTCCAAACAATGGGTTTTTTCTATGAATGAAGAGATGCACTCTTTAATGAAAAACCATACTTGGAGTGTTGTGAACAAACCAGTTAATGCTAAAATAATTGGTTCCAAAAGAATTTTCAAAAGAAAAGAGTATAATACTGAGGGAAACAAAATCAAGTTCAAATCTAGGTTATTAGCTAAGGGTTTCCTCCAAAGAGAGGGAATTGATTATTCTGAAATTTTCTCTCCAGTGGTAAAGAATTATTCTATTAGGCTCATGTTAGCCTATGCAGCCTATGAAGACTTCCACATCGAGCAGTTGGATGTTAAAACTACCTTCTTACATGGTGATCTGAAAGAAAAGATTTATATGTAGCCTCTTGAAGGTTATCCTAGTGTTTTCAAACCACATCATGTGTGTCTCATGAACAAGTCTCTATACGGCTTGAAGCAAGTCTCAAGACAATGGTACTTGAAGTTTAACTATTTCATGTTAAGGAATAAGTTCACTAGGAGTCAATATGATGCCTTTTTTTATTTCAAAGAAACTTGGACCTACATTATTTACCTCTTTCTGTATGTTGATGATATTCTCATCATGTGAAAAGATATGAATCTTATCTCTTCTATCAAAATCTAGTTGAAAAACACCTTTGAAATGAAGGACCTGGGTGGGGCCAAGAAAATCCTTGGCATTGAAATCATAAGGGACAAACCCAATAAATTGCATTATCTTTCTCAGCATAGTTACATTTTAAAAGTTCTCAAGAGGTATATGTTTGAAACTCTAAAACTCGTTAATATTCTTCTTACTCAACACTTTAAATTGTCTCTATCTCAAGCTACTGCTGCTAAACAAGATGTTGAATTTATGTCCAATATTCCTTATGATAACATTTTTGGAAGCATAATGTATGCTATGATTTGCACGTGCCTTGATATTGCCTTTGCAGTCTGCACCCTTAGCAGGTTCATGGGCAAACCAGGGAAGCCACATTGGCATGCTCTCAAGTGGCTTCTTAGATATCTCTCTAGTACTCCTAATGTTTGTTTATGTTATGGTAGAATCATTGATTCTGCTGACCTTATCTGTGGTTTTGTGGATGCTGATTATGCTGGAAATATTGATACCCGTAAATCCCTAACCGGTTATGTGTTTAGTTCTTTTGGTGGTACCATTTCTAGGAAGTGCAACATGCAATCTGTCATTTCACTTTCAACTACAGAATCTGAATACATTAACTTAACTAAGGCGGTCAAGGAAGCGTTGTGGATCAAAGGTATGGCCTCAGAACTTTGCATTTAAAATTATTCTATTAATGTCTATTCAGATAGTCAATCAGCTATGCATTTGTCAAAAAACCTTGTTTGTCATGGTAAGTCAAAACATATAGATACTATATTACATTTTCTTAGAGATGTCGTGGAATCTAGAACCATGTGTATCAATAAGATACATACTGACATAAACCCGGCTGATAGTTTTACTAAAGTTGTGGTCTTGTCAAAGTTTAATTTTTTCCTCGATAGATTAAAATTGGTTCAGATTCCTTGACCCTTAGGTGCAAGAACATCACTGTTTTTAATTAAAACTGGTGGAGATTTGTGAATTTACCTGTTCGAATTTCTGTATTTGTTTTTATATTAAAAACATCAATTATTTTAATTTCTTTTTTTTCTTTTCTGCCATTCATTTTAATATCGCATGTTTTGTTATTCCGCTGATCTGAGTCGCCGCCCAATTCACTCTAGTCGTCCATCTATCCGTTGGTGCTCGTGTTACGGTTTCATGGTTCTGTGATGTGGCGCCTTGTGATTGGGGTTGGTTTTTTGGGCCGGTAACACACCTCACATAGGTTTAATCACCTCTGCGATGTTCCTTTTCCCGAGACAGGAATTGTAGCTCTCCATCTTCTCCCGAGTAAAAAATATCTCCTGAACTGGCTCTCAGTTCGTGAGGCGAACTCCTTCATCACTGACTTCGTGTTGTATTGTCTGAGTTCCCCTGCACCTGTTGTTCTCCTTGTCAACCTTTCCTTGACGATATGTGAAGGAGACAACTCCCCTTACTTAGAGGAAGAAGTGTGGCGCCGGTTCTTGTTGGAGGTTGTCAGATCCAGATGAGGAAGATGAAGATGTCCAAATCTTGACAAGGCGCATTTTTGTGATTCAGCGCAAAGAGAACAGGACCACCGGAGTATGCTTAGAACTCTGTCACTGTAAGCGTTTTATTCTTGTTCAATTTCTTTGTTTACCATCCATACGTTTCATCTTGTATTTTTTTCCTTTTTTGAGGTTAATAAAAGCGTGTATGTGGTGCTATTGTCGTGCAGTAGGATCCATAAGGACCCGAAGCATGTAAATCCTGTCTCTCTTTACTTTTCTTGCATTTTCTTACCTGTATTGCGGTTCTTGGTTCACCTGCATGTCGCCAGCACCATTCTGGTTTTTTGTGTTGTTTCTGAGTTGTTTGTGTCCATTGTTTTGAGACCCATCAACCACAACATATAATTTCTCATATCTTTCTTAAATCTAATTTTATCTATTATTTAAGTTTTTGATGTTTATATTGCTTTTATAAATGATTTCATGATCACTTTGTTTTTTATAGATTTTGGAAATCCAGTTTTTCTTCTATGTTGAAAGTTAAACAAAAATTTTATTGAAGACATATGGAATATGTTTCAAAGTTATAGGAAAAATTTGAATTCATGAAAAATATGTTTCAAAGTTATATTAAAATTTTGAAGACATATGAAATCAATTTCAAATTCATTAAAATTTTAAATCCGTACAATTTTTTTATTAAGTCACATGAACATAGTGTTTAAATTCATATGAACTAAGTTTATTTTTCTTATGTATACACTAGCTAGATTGATTTCTGCACATAACTAGATTAATATTTACAAACAATTATACTTATTTTTATACAGGTGTATTTCATGGTTCTATAGTGAATAAAATCATGGTTATACTGAACATAAAATTTTGGTTATACAGAACTCAGAAATGAAGTTTACAAGGAACTTTAAATGATTTTTATGTAAAAATCACTTGGTTATTTTAAGAGAATTTCGATACTCTATTTTTTTCATCTTCAATATTTTGATTTACTACATGTGTCTATGGTTTATTCTATATGTTTTATTAATTTTTAAAAATACATATAATTATTAATGATAAAAAAAATCAAAGTGATTTCAAATTGTTTAAATAGCGGAATAATGAAGAATAATTCCATAACAACTAGACAACATTATTCTATTATTATTAATATTATTAACTGTTGCTTAATTGTATTGGTTCTCAAGAAATTCCCATGTGAAGATGATCATGTATCTTATGAAGATTATCCATTTGAATGTGATCACATGATCTTGATAAATAGTGAATATATATTATTCGATCAGATTCTAATATGATGTTCATATGATATTTAAGAAGTGGTGAAATTGTTACTAATAATTCCATTCCTACTAAGATCATAAGAGAACTTCAATTTTTGATACATTTCAACTAAAGTGGTCTAATCTACCCTGAGTTACATCATCTTCAAACTTTTTTTCTTCATTTTTATTCTGGTTTTCACTATAGTATTATTTTCTTAATTAGTTGAAAGTTTGTGTATGGTTATACCATGGGAAAAGAAGGTAATTCTATCAAGTTATGACACTCATAAAATGTTAGTACTTTCTTGGTTTTTCCCTGCTCTTCATAAAGTTATTTTTTTTCTAGGTTATAACTCTAGGTAAGGAAAATGTAGTTTTTATAAAAAAAATCATGTCCATTCCAAGGTGATGTCTTTTTCTAGTGAGTAACATTACCCTCATTGGGTTATAAGGGAGTGAAGTGTAGATGTAGATCCATTCTTATTTAAACTACTATAAAAATAATATGTTCATTTATTTTATTTTTTCCAATGAATCTTATTCATGAACACTAAATTACATTACGTTGTTTCTTTATACAATAAAAAAATATGAGTTATTAATTATTATATAGAATTTAAAATTTTTATTCACCACATAGAGAACATTTTCATCATAACTGGGTCAATAATTAGTATCAGGGATTACTCTTCTTGGTTATAGGATCTATTTATTATATTTTCATTATGCTAACATGTATATCCTAGAACTAACCGTCTAAGGAAAATATTGTTTTATGATGGAGGGAGTGAACTTAAATGATGGTTGGACACCAAAAAATCCCCCATGATTTAATGGGAATGACAATGGTTATTATCATACTTGAATGGATGAATAACTAAATTAATTAAGCATTTACTATTGGACCTTCATAGTGAAACCATTTAAGCTGCCTGATGTTGATACAGATGAACTTTAAGTTAATGATATAGTAAAGTATGTTTTGAATTATAGAGAAGTGAATATATTGTACTTTTTCATAAGCAGATGTCTATTTATCCATGTATTAGAATTTAAGATAGATCATTTAATTTGGAATATCCTTCAATCCAAATATTATGGCTCAAAATCTTAAATGAAAAAAGTTGGGAATCCTATGTGTAGAATACCTAAGTGTTAATAAACGTGAAGATAAATCCATGAACATGATGTTTAACAAATTTAAAAGAATAATAAATGATATGAATATTATCATAGAGTAATTAAATAACATTGTTATAGTTTAAAGGGTGTTGTGGTCACTACCTAATAGTCAATATGTGAAGAAAGTCGTAATAAATGAGAGTAAAAACTTTAAAGAGTACACTTTGGAAGAACTTATCGATTCACTACTCTAGTATGAGTTATAGTTAAATAATATTTATGAGGAATAAACATCAAAGAATAAATGTATAGAATTTAAATCCAATATAAATTTATTTACTAATTCTTATGATCCTAAGTAGTAATAAATCGAGATGGATAAAATAGATAATTTTACTAAAGGATTTTTTAAATATATGAAAAGAAAGAGGGATTCCATGAAGAAATCCATAATAGATCATTATAAGGATGATAAAAAGGTAATTAAAAAAGTCAATGGTAGTAGATATACTAATGTATCAAAATTAAGAAACTATAAGTGAAAAAATAAGGGACGCATCAAGTCAGAGTGTCCAAAACTAAAGTAAAGTAAGAAAGAAAAGAAATACAAGAAGAAATTGGGGTACATTTTCTTCTATATAGACTTGAATTGAGGATTCAGACTCAAGAAGTGATGATTTTTAGAGTCATAGATAATAGAAAAACCTATATTTTATGGAAACAACTATGAATGAGTCCATTATTGATATCAATTCCAGTTCGTGTTATAAATATGATTTTAAAATTTATGTTCAAGATTTAACTAAAATAATGAAAAAATTTAGAAGGATTTTTTACAAATGGTTGAATTATATATATATTTACAAAATAAAAATAAGAAATTTGTTAAAAAAATGATAAGTTTACTCAAGAAAATATAAAATATAAAATTATATTATCTAATGAAAAAGTTCACTATGATTCAGAAAATTAGTTTTAAATTAAGAAATTTTGAAATTAATGATTTTAATGAAAGAATTAAATGTTTTCTTTCAAATAATAATGAAATTTAAAGAAATAAAATTTAATTAATATATTGTATGATATTAGTTAAATTGAAAAAAAATGTAATATTCTCAAACAATAAAATAGAAAACTAATAAATATTACTTCATGTTCAAATGAGAAATTTTTTGATGACATAGAAGATACTCAAAAGTAGAATGAGAATCATAATAAATAAATTGGCAGTTTAAAATAAACCTAAACTAATTTTGTTTAATGAAAAGAAAAATTTGATGGGTTAATGGTTGTGAGTAAACATAATAATGATAAAACAGGTTTAGTTATAATAAAATAATACCTAATTTTTATAGGACTTAATTTATTTAAAGTAATAAAGGAATTTTTTCTAGTGTTACATGTTATAGATAAAATTTGTAAGGCCATTATGCTAATGAATGTTCTTAGAGATTTACTGTATATAGAAGGTCTAAAAAACAACATAATTAGTATCATGCATCTTTGTGATAGTGGAATGTGTAATATCTCATTGCCACTATCAGTTTCTTATAATCATTTTTGTCATCTTTTTTTAGTCTTATCTTTGGGTTTTTGGGTTATTTTTAGTGTTTTTTGAAGTTTTGTGGGCCTATTCATGGTTAGTGCATAATTAGTGAAAACTGTGTGGGTTAGCCCAGGAATGTGTGTTCCCTTTATATCATTTCTGGAGGAGGGTTCATACTTAGGCACATAGTTATTGCAAATTGTATGGCCTATAATTAAAATTATGTGATATGGGATAGTGGATGATACATAGTTAACACAAGGTTTTTTAAAACCATGTGAAAAAATAATGCATCTCTCTCTAGTAGACCGGGATAGGGTACATGATTTGTGTATGGTATGTCAAAGAATGTGATCAAATCGTGAAACTCTATATATTATCCTAGGAGGATGCACATAGTTAATGCATGGTTTAACAAGCCATGCGAAGATAATTTATTTATTTTATTTTCTTAATTTCATTCAAAAGACCCTTAATTATAAATCCAAATCCCCAAGTCAAAACTAATATGATCATTTGGACTTTTGAGGCTCTCTAGAGGTGATTTTAGTTCTTCTATCCTCATTTATTAATTGATCGAAGTATCGGTTGATGTGTTGATTCACTTCTAGTACATGTAACCTTGTTTTGATCATAGATCCTTCATTCCTCATTTATATCCTTATTTAAGAGTGGTGGATCCTCATGTAATTGATGGATCAAGATCTTCATTTAATGATGTTTTTATAAGATTCTATCTTGATCATTCTATCCATCGACTCTCTGTTGGTGGATCCTAAGTAAGGTGATCATTGATCTTGTGATTGAGGTTCATAAGAAATATTTATCAATTAAAACCTTTAATGATTTTTAAATTTTAATTAGACTACCAATTAATTTTTAAATCTTTATTGATTTGAGTATCCTGATAAATGATTTGAAATTTCATGTTCTGTGTAATGAAATCCATTGACAATGTCTTATAAAAATTAATTATTCATTTTTGAGAAAATGTATTTGAATTGAAAGGAATGATTTGAAGCATGAATTTGACAATATGAAAAAATAATTAAATGTTTAATGATTTAAAATTAGATGATTTAAAATGAAAGTCGTGATTTTTTGATAAAAACTATATGACGTTGGTTTTTTAAATGAGTGGCATGTTTTGAAACATGAACTTGGAGTCTTTTAAATGATCATTTGAAGTGATTTTAGATTGATTGAAATTGATGATAGCCCCAAAAATTTTTGATTTACCTTGAATCACATGATATACTAGTTAGTTAGGAGGATGAAATGAATGTTAGGTAAAACTAATTACCTAGAAAGGATTGATGAATGAAAATGATACTAAACTATCTTGGGGTTAGGGAATAATTATTTGTGGATTGTTTCTATTTCCCATAGGCTTGATCCTAGGTAATTGTGTGCACAACAAGAGGTATATTTCACTAGGGCTATGCAGGAACATCATGACTTGACATAACTAATCCTTGAGGCTTATAACCATGGTGATATGATTAAAAATTATGACTACATGAATTTTTTATGGAAGTGTTTATTGAAGACTCTTTTTATAAAATGATTTATTCATTCATTTATTAATATAAATTCCATAATATGGCTACTATGATGGAAATTCCTGTTTTTACCTATTTTATAGTATCCATTGAAATTATTTTGGAAATAATTTTTTTATTTGAATTGTTTAAATATTTCCATGCCATGTTTTATTTGAAATTGAGCTTATTTGGTTTATTGATTATAGATTTATTATGAAATTAATATTTTGATCTTAAAGGTATTTGTTACTCACACCCTATAATTAAATTCTATATTTTATAGATTTTCTTGTGCTAGGTCCAAGAAAAGGGAAATGACCACTCAGAGGTGGTGTATGTTCATAGAATACATTGGGAGTTAGTAGTGACCATTGGTGCATGTGATCAACAAGTTACATAGAGATCTTATTTGGATGCCTTAATGGATTTACATAATGAATTTGGTTGATGTACCATTTTTAGTTTTGTATTTTTATACTTTTGATACCTTTCTCCTATGGATTATTTGGTATACCTAATGTTTATCTTTTATTATCCAATACTTTTTTTGAGATATTCTTTTGTTGAAATTGTTCTCACTTAATTGTATTAGATGCTTAAGTTCTAGTTGCCAGCCTGTGGGGATCATGAATTACCTTTAAACTATGTCAAGATCGGTTCTATAGTAACCCAAGTTTTCATATATATATATATATATATATTACATCTTTTTAGATGAATATTCATTACATTACACAAACACATGCCTGAGGATTATAAAGGTGCAGTGCCTTTGGAAACTTGGACACATAAACAACTGGTTCATAAGTGAGCTACGTAATTTAACACTATGTTATTCATAAATAGACCCCTTCTTATTGATATCATATTTAATACTTTTCCTCATATCCTGGGGAAAGGAAACAAAAGAAAGGGTGAGATCAGATGCTCAGTAAGGGTAAAATAGGGAGATATTAATATAACATGAGAATATGAGTATGAGAACATGGTAATAACATATAAAAACCATACCATACATATCATATATCATAAAAATTATCCATGAAAAAATCAAGATAGTTATTAAGACATTAATCATAATGAAATCAAATAATGTGAGCCATGAGAGCAATACATTGGCTAAAGATGTGGATTTTTGGCATATACATAATCATAGAAAATATTATGTCAATGATACCCACCAACACAATCACAACATGTTATGCTTGGGATAACCACTTGTATACCTGATTTGGTCTTGGGATAACCTCTTTTGTACCCTTTTCAGGATTTTTAAATCCTCCCATGTACCCTCTTTAAAGCTTGAGATAGCCTCCCATATACCCTATTTTGGGATTGGGATAACCTCTTACGTACACTTTTTGGGCATGGGATAATCTCTCATATACCCTTTGAGCTCATATAACATTAATCATTATCCAATGCATTTGAGGGTGATATAGGTCCAACCCATCACATAATGAAAACCATACACATGTGTACCACATGGTCATAAAATGTTGATCATATTAAAACCGATGAAAATAAATTAATTTCATAAAAAATTCATCATATAATAACCTTCGGAAAATAAATAGGTTTATAATTATTTCATCATTTCATCAAAGCATAACCCATGGAAAAAGAAGTGGGTTTCATAATAATTCCATGATGGTATAACCCAAGGAAAAATAAGTGGGTTTTATAAGAATTATATCATGGTATAACCCATATAAAAATAAGTGGTTTTAATAAGAACTATATTATGGTATAACCCATGGGAAAAGAAATAATTTTCATAATAATTCTATCATGGTATAACCTATGGAAAAGAATCTAGTTTTATAAGAATTATATTATGGTATAACCCATGTAAAAATAAGCTATTTTTCATAAGAATTGTATCATGGTATAACCCATGAAAAACAATTGAGTTTCATAAGAATTATATCGTGGTATAAAATATTGAAAACTTAGTGGGTTTCATAATAATTTTAACATAGTATAACCCATGGAAAAAATAAGTTAGTTTCAAAAACAATTCTATCATGGTATAACCTATGGAAAGAAATTTAGTTTCATAAACATTATGTCATCATAAACATAAATCCCTAAGAGAAATAATAATAATGGTATCTTTGGAACATATACCTCTTAAATCATATGTAACAACAAATTATTTTATCTTAGATGGATATTTTTTTTAAATAAAAATATTTGGAAATTTTCTTGAGAGAAATAATCTTTCATTGAAAATAAATTTTTAAAAATAAAAATTATAATTTTTTTAGAAATCCATTTCTTTGAAAATGAAATTGAAAACTTATAAAGAAATATTTAAATAAAATAATGGTCATTGTTATTGAAAATTTTATTTATGTTGTATAAGTTAAAATAAATATTCCTTTTACATTTTTGGTAAAATCCAAATAAGCATTGTTTAGAAAAATGACATAAGGATTCATTTAAAAACATTTTTTAAAAAGTAAAAAATGGATAAAAATGTATTTAATATATTCTTTGGATAATTTTAAAATCCTTTTTTTGAAAATATTTTCTAAAAACATTTTTTGAAAACAAGGTTTTAGACGAAAAAGGTTTTTCGGCCGAAGTGATATATAAAGATAATTTTTCTTAAAAACGTTATTTTGAAATATTGAGTGCATAAAGAGATAAAAATTAAAGAAAAAAATGTACTATCATGAATTAAACATAGGATAATAAAATTTATGAGTTTCATGTGATATTTATCATAAAATCTCATCATCATAAACATAATCATAAGCAATCCTGATAAATGATGAGATTGTATCACAAAACCCTTAGCACTTTGGTAACATTAAATCATAAGCCCCATGAAAAAATAACAATAAAAGAAACATAAAATATCATGAAAATAAATAAATTAATGATATTACATTTCAATGAGGTTCTATATACACCTCATAAAATAATATAGTTTCATAACACAACATATGCCTCAATGAAGGAAAACTGAGACAAAAATCTCTTACTGTTTCGGTTGATTTTGACCCACAAACCCCATGAAAGAGAAATCATAAAACAGATATTTAAATCCAAAAAAATAATTATAATAATCATAAAATACATTAATGTGAATTATATACTCTATAAAAAATAAATAGGTGGTGAATATGGCGTGTGTCACACATAAGTAAAAAGTATAATGGAAATCCCTTACTTTAAGTCCTGACTTCCCTCATACACATTAGATAATTCTTTATAATAAATATATGTTTATTAAAAATATATTAAATAACCATAATAATATTTATCATACCATATATGATTTACTTATGACCCTTTTTTACCTGTTTATCAATAATTTCTTGTTAAAATCATGTTTCGGGTAATAACTGTTTTGTTTTTTGTGTATGTTTTGATTTGTTATTTTTAGCCCTATTACTTTTATCATGATTATATAATATAAATAATGTTATAAATGTTATATATATCATAAATATTCATTATATATGTTTTTTATAAAAATCTATAAAATCTATAGATGAAAAATGAAATACATTGTTCATAGAGATGATAGGTCGTACGTACACATGAACGTTGTTTCCATTTTTCTAATTGAATTAAATAAAGAAAGTTAAATAATATATTAACATTAAATAATAATTTTTATTTCATATATATCACATATATTCAGCAAAAACATTCTTATTACCTTCCATGTAAAGTGTTAATGAATCACATCACTTCGTGAGACGGTAGTCCGTCGTACACACAAGGGACGTTATCATATCCCCCAAGGAATAGAAAGTAAGAAGGTATATACGATATGATAATTCCATAAATATATAAATTTCATAAATATAATATAAATATATTAAATAATTCATTATATACATCCTTTAAAAGTGTTCATGGAAAACAAACTACATCGGTTCGCAAGGCAGTAGTCTGTCGTATACAAGATCGTTGGTTTTTTATCCATTTTATAAAAGTAGAGATAGATATAGGAAATGGAATTAAAATAATTATATCTAAGAATATATGAGAAAATAGTGTTAATATATTTTAATTATTAATATGTAACTGGAGAAGGAAAAATAATAAATAAAAATAAGAAGCTCAGTGAAGATAATTACCTTCACTTAGAAGAACCTCATTTAGATCTCTTATTAAGGGCCCTAAAGTTAGTATTTTGGGAGGACCAATGGATATAAAATATGGATAAGTATTTTGGAGAAATTTTTCAAGTTTTTTATAAACTATATTTTTTCAAAGGTTTAAATAATTGAATAGTGGTGGTGGCCTTTAATAAGTGGGGGAAAGGAACCCACTTGGAAACTACTTGGAAAATTCCCAAAAGAGTCCAAAATGATAAAGTCATTCACATTATAAAATATTATAAATGGTCAAATATTATAAATTTTTAAGTATAAGATTACAATATGGTCATAAAATATAAATTTTACAATTTTTATAGTCATTTTAACCCATATATTCTCAATTTAACCCCCTGATAAACCCATTTTTACCTTAACTACGGTAAATAATTTTTACTATTTTTACTATTAATTATAGTAAAAAATTAATAAAACCTTATTAAATAATTAAAAACATTATTATTACAAAAATTTAATCCATTTAATCAAATTTAATTCATATAAGTGTAAAAATTTAATTTAAAATTAATCATGTAGACGTGACAAGAAAATGGGTTTTCAAAGAGAAAATATTCAAAAGTTAAAACAATTATTTCAAAATTCAATATAAAAATTATTAAAATGAACTAAATTAGATTTTAATATATATAATAAAACAAATTTATCTTTTAAAACCACATTAAAACAATATTTATGTTTTTAAAATCTTTAAAAAAATGACAGCTCTTAATAAAAAACAATATTGTTCACTATTCATCGAAAATTTTATCTTCTCAAAAAATTCTCAAAAATTCAACCTATGATAATTTTTACAAGTGTATTTCAAAAAATGAACTTTAATTTTTTTTAAAATAATTATAATGTTTCAAAATTTTATTTTTAAAATAATTTTGTAAAAGGTGACAAAATTTTTTTTTAGAAAAATACATTTTTTAAGAAGAAATTTGATTTATTATTATGTCTTGTCTAGAAAACATATAAGATGATTGTAAAAAATTTTATTGAATATATAATATATATATTTCATTAAAATCATTCATTAAAAGGGATTTATTTAATTTATTGAGATAAAAAGATGTTTTTATGCATAAAAATAGTCTTCCAGAACCTTTATTATCTAATGTTTTTTTTAGTTTCTAATGAATTTGTTACCAAGTAATTAATTATATATACATGTGTAAACCATATACCTTCCCAATTTAGTTAATCCTATTCATACATACCATTCCAATGACTATGTGATAACTATAATATTAAATAATAATTTCTTAATAATAAGTCATGTTTTTTTTAAACCCAGTATTACGTGTAACAAAATATAAACTCAGTGGTTTGTGTAATATAAGATAAACTTGGAATTTCCTGTAACATGATCTAAAATCAGTTTTGTATATAATAAAAG
Organism: Viscum album; assembly: GCA_963277665.1. Taxonomy (NCBI): domain Eukaryota; kingdom Viridiplantae; phylum Streptophyta; class Magnoliopsida; order Santalales; family Viscaceae; genus Viscum; species Viscum album. The sequence continues at coordinate 210,366,382 of OY728166.1, forward strand.
CTAAAATCAGTGTTTTTTTAATTAAAAATATCAAAAATATTAAATTTATTTGAAAGAATATATTTCAAAAAATCTTAAGGTGTTATAGGTTAGGGTACCATTTAGCTGGGTTAAAAGGGTTGGTTTTTGATTTTTTTTATCAATTTTTTTCCCTCTCTTTGATGTTAGTATGTAGTTTGGGTTGTCTTTTTAGATATAAGATAAGATTTTCAGAAATTAAGTGGTATTTTCTGAGCTAGTTTCTATCTAGATCTCATCATATAGGGTCATAAGTTACCGTGGTTTGTTGGGGGAAAAGTGTCTTTGATGAGTTGTTCAATATTATTATAGAATTTTCCCAGACATTGATCTTAGTTTTTTTTGTTTTCCTAGTTTAATTATTATTGAAATAATTGATTATATTGATTCTATTAATTGATGTATCTTTGTTATCTATTATTTTTGTGTAGTACCATTCCCCTAAAAAGAAGTTTAAATATACCTTAGGAGGGCGATGCTACTGAATCATAGCATGTAAGACTTGTAGTTCATCAGAAACTTGTTGAGATAGTTGTGCATGTGATTCAAGATTTAGGTCAAGTGATTGTACCCATTTTTATTTAGGCTCCAAAAGTGAAAACTCGAAGGGATGATTAAAGATATCATTTTTTGGCTTTTCTTTGATAGAACCCACCATCCTTATAGGGCTCAAATGATCCTTATTAGGTAGAGGATTGGATAAAAAAGATTGAACTACTCTCTGAGTTCTTGGAGACACCAGATTCCATTAAGGTGAAATGTGCTACCTTAAAACATGATGGTTCGAGCATAAAATGGAAGTTGTTATCTTTATGGAAGAGAAGAATAAAGGCTTGGAGTGGAAAGAATTCAAGTCTCTTTTCATGGATCAGTTATATCCAAAATCTATGTTTTTGGATAAGTCTATATAATTACTAAACATGTATCAAGGTGATAGGATTGGGACTTAGTATTCCAATCACTTTGCTGAACTTGTTCAATTATCACCTAAGGTAGTTTTGAATCAGAAAATGAAGTCTCAGAGGTTTGATATGGGTCTTAGATATGATATTTGATCATAGGTATTTAGATTTAATCTTTCCTTATATGATGATGTTTTGGAAAGGATTTAATAGTGTAATATGACTTGACTGGTAATTTAGGTTTAATGGGAGTTCCTCATACTTCCATTGGTAGCTTGAGTAAACCATTTAAAGGGAAGAGGAAGAAAGATGGATCTCATAGTGGAAACCATAATGGTAGATAATATCCATAGTATAATTTATATAAATCATTTTCAGTGTCTAGAAAAGGCTCATAGAATTGCTTTCAGTATGGCGAGGTTGGGAACATAAAGTATGCTTTCTCAGATGCAATAAATAATTTTAGCTCTTATGGATGATCCAAAAACTTATGGAGGTTTTTTCATATTTTTATCACCCTGCCTAGTCTTACGGTATTGAAAGCATAGAGACAATATATAACACAACTAGATGGTTCAAGAAACAAGGGGTTCCATTCATAGGAATAAAGAAAGAATATTTTCACACAGTTAATGAGTCTCCTTTGGAAATATAAGTGGGTCCTATAGTATTTAAAGGTTCCATTAATATTGACTTGATTTTAGTGTCTTCTTTATTTGATATCAGTGCATCTTATTCTTTCATATCTACCCATATTGTGAATATATTGAGTATTCATATGGATCTCATGCCTCATGTAATGGAAATTGTTACACCACTTGGGATAAAGAGAAAAAATGGTCTCTGATTCCCCTCTTGTGATTTATCTTTATCACAAACTGATATTATTTGTGATTTTTTGGGTCTTGACATAAATCCTGTAGATGTAATTCTTAGGGTGGATGGTTGATTTCTCATAAATACCATATAGACTATTATCATCTGTGGTTCTCCTTTACTTCCCCCAATTGGGTGTGTCATGTTTTTCTAACAGAATCGAAACTGAGGGATAGTAATTCTAGGCATTATCTTCTATAACTTTGTAGGATAATATCCATGTTTTATTTTGAACTAGAGTTGGAATCTTCTGATGATATTACATTGGAATAAGGTGAATTTTTAGATGAATTTTCTTCAAACATTTCTGGTTTGACAGCATTGAGAGAGGTAGATTTCTATACTGAATTGGTGTTAGGGACCTGGATGATATTTATTCCCTCTTATGGGGTGGCACCAGCTTAACTAAAGAAATTAAGGGATCGGTTGGATGACTTGATGTCCAAATTCTTCATCTAACCTAGTGTGTCTCCTTGAGAAATACGGGTTCTCTTAGATGAGACATTATATAGAACCCTTCACCATTGTAGTGAATATCTAAATCTCAATCAGGTTATGATCAAGATCAAGTATTTGTTTCCCCATATTGAATATTTTTTTGATTAGTTTAAAGGGGCGAATAGGTTCTCAAAGATTGATCATCAGTTTGGTTATCACCAACTTAGGATCAAGGAGTCTGATATACCTAATACCACTTTCATAAGTAGTTATATCCATTACGAGTAATTTTTAATTCATTTTATTCTGACCAATGATCTTACAAAGTTTAAGGAATTTATGAACACAATTTTCCATCAGTACCTCAGTTCCTTCGGTGAGGTATTTTTGCATGAAATCTTGGTTTAATATAAAACCAAGGAGGATCACGTGATTAATTTGAGAGTAGTTATGTACATCTCTATAAATCATTGGTTTTTATGCTAAGATATCAAAGTACCATTTCTAGATCTAGGATTTAATGTTATTAGGACACGTGGTTTCCAAAAATGGTATTATAGCTAATCCTGGGATGGTGAAATCTATTATGACATGGGAGAAATAGTGTACTTTTTTTGTATTCAATGTTTATTGGGATTGGTAGGGTATTAACAATGGTTTATTAAATTTTTCTCATATTTTTATTCTCTATTAAATACTCTAAATCAGAATGGATTGAATTCATTATGGGATTTGAAATGTCAAGATTATTTCAATGAGTTGAAGTTTCATTTAAATCCAACTCCAGTGGGGACTCTTCCAAAAGTCATTTAGGGCTATATGGTATTTTCTAATTTGTCTAATTTATGTTTATTCTATATTATCATATAGGTAACCACATGGATTTATATAGTTCTTTTCATTTTAGGCCTCGTGATAATAATTACACCACACATGATCTTGAACTCATGGTGGTGATACACACTCCTAAGATTTGTAAGAATTACCATTTTAAATATAGGTTTACCATTTATTCTGGTCACGAAATATTGATTAATATCTTCCCACAAAAATAATTTAATATTTGATAGACTTGATGGGTGGAGTGCCTAAAATATCTTTATTTTAATATTACATACAGCATTGGTAAGGGGGATGGCGTTGCTGATAATTTTTGTAGTAAAATTACTTTCTAGACCATAAAAAATCGCAAAAGGAGTGGAATTTTATGTCTCTCTTTGATATTATGCATTTGGGAGTTGGATAGGACGAGGATAGGATTTTATTTTCATGTTTTTATTTTATATCCTCACTCCTTAATATGATTCTTGAAGAATAGAAACTTTATAATGATTTCTAAGACATTTAAAATTATTTATATAGTGGTGAGAACATCAATGTATGGTATCTATCTTTTTAGGAAAACCTTTAGTTCCAAATATGGTATGTCGTTCCTTTTTCTATAAGAAAATCAATGGTGGGGGATTTCCATAATTCCTAGTGGACAGTACACCCAAACGTAACAAGGATGTTTAATGATACAAGGGATCAATTTTGGTGTCCATTTTAGAAATAGGACATCATTGAATTTTTTTCTCACTATTATACCTATTAGTATGTTGGAGTCAAGCACTAGAAACCTTTAGGTTTTCTTTATCCCCTCCCAATGCCAGCTTGGAAGTGGAATGAGATATCGATGAAAGTTTTGGTCAGGTTTCCACATAAACCTTAAGGAAATAATGTGATTTGGTTGGTGATTGATTGATTGACCAAATCATATCACTTTATTCCAATACATAGTATGAATAATTTGAGGAATTGGGAAATATATATTTGTAGAAGATAATAAAATTACATGGAGTTATTACTATCACTATATCTGATAGGGATCCTCATTTAACATATTGTCTTTTTAAAGTCCTTTGAGAGGTGATGGTATCCCAGATTAACTTTAGCCTTAAGTACTATCCCAAGATAGATGGTCCAACAAAATAGGTTATATAGAATCTTAATTAAAATCTCTATGATTATGTTTTTGACTTTGTAGGAGCATGGGATTTTTATTTGGGACTGTTTGATCTTACCTACAATAATAGCAACTGTTCTTGTATTAATATGGCACCGTTTTAGGCCTTTTATGACCGGTCTTGTAGATATTTTCTTTATTGGTAGAAGGTTGGTAAAGATTATTGGGTGGGACCCAGTCTGGTCTAGAAGAGGAGAACAAAGATTCGATTTATTTTTTTAGAGAATGGTAATGGATAAAATTTTTATAAATATTATGTTGATATTCTTAAACTCCCATTAGATTTTGTGGTTGGTCAAGAGGTTTTTTTGAGAGTTTCACCATGGTTTGTTAAATGACAACTTAGGAATTTGGGAAAGTTGGCATCAAGATATATGAGACTATTTAAGGTTATTGAGAATATTATAAAGTGGAATACTATTAGGATTTTTCACCTTATATGACATCAATTTATAACTGGTTACATGTGTCACAACATAGAAAGTAGCGCCCCAACCTATCTCATGTTTTTTTAGGAGGACCTTGATGTGACACTTGATTTATCTATAACTGGGTAAGTGATTTAGATTTTTTATTCTCATATAAAGTTTCTTCATGTAAAATATATCTCATTGGTTCTAATTTTCATGAGACATGGAAGTTTGAGGAATTGATGAGAGAGAAGTGGTATCACCTCTTCCTAGAACAATATTCTAGACATGATTTTTGGTGGAAGAATGCATTTATGGTTGGAAGATTATAAAATCTTGTTACCCCTTTTAGGTAGTTCTAATCCTTTATTTTTATTATATTTTATTTAGGTATTTTATTGGGTTGTTTTGGGTGAATTTTAGTGTTTTTTAAGGTTTCTCGACTTCTGCACAATTGGAGCATGTTTAGTTCAAAACATTTGGGTCATCCTAGGAAACTCTACACTTTGTGTTTGAGTTATTGAAGAGGGCACATGATTAGTGAAAACTGTGTGGCCTAAACATCAAACTTTGTAGTTTGGGATAATGGATCACGCATAGTTGGTGTATAGATTTCCAAATAGTGTAGCCAAACTATGAAGATCTCTCTAGTAGCCTAGTAGGGAGTGTACAATTAGAACACAATTTGTCAAAAAATTTATCCAAATTTTGCATCTCTTTCCAGTATCCTAGAAGGGGATACATAGTTTGACAAACCGTGTGGCCAAACCATGTGATGGGAATTTAATTATCCAATTTTATTAATTAAATTCACTATAACCCCCCTTCTCAATATTATAACTCCAAACAACCTCTAGTCAAACATAATATGATTTTTTTGAATTTTGAGGTTATCTAGAGGTTATTTTGAATCTTCAAACCTAATTTCATCACTTATCTAAGTGTCGGTTGATGTGTTGATTCTCTTCTCATAAGTGTAAACTTCATATGATCATGGATCCTACTTTCCTTCTTTATATCCTTCTATAAGAGTAGTGAATCCTTATGTATTTCATGTATTTAGATCTTTATTTGATTATTTGTGTTTTTAGGATTATGTATTGATCATTATACCCATAAAATCTCAGTAGATGGTTCCCAATTTGGGTGATCATTGATCTTATGATTGAGGTAGGTCGTTTAATAAGGCAATCTAAATCAATTGAAACCATTAATATTTGTTTAATTTCAATTGTTTTTATAATTTATTTCTAAATATTTAATTGAGTCTCTTGATAAATGATTTTAGATGGCATGGTGGGTGTGATACAATTCATTGGAAATGGACATTGAAAAATAAATTGTTGATATCTTGAAAATGTACTTTAATTGAAATGAAAAACTTAAGGCATAAATTTTATGAGATGAAATGTCCTTAAATGTTTTATGATTTGAAATGATATTATTTTAAATTAAGTTGATGATTTTTTTATATAAAAACATTTGATTTTTTTTTTTAAATTTAATACATTTTTTTAAAAGTAAACTTGGGTCTGTTTTAAATGATTATTTGAAATGATTTAAGATTAACTAAAATGGATAATAGAATCATAAATGTTTGATTTTACTTGAAACAAATGATATCCTAGTTAGATAAAAGTATAATATGAACATTAAGTATAATTTATTACCTAGAAATGATTGATGAATGAAAATGACACTAAACTATCTTAAATAAAGGGAATCATTATTCGGGGAGGGTTTGTGTTACCCATAGGCCTGAGCCTAGGAAAGTGTGTGCACACCAACATCCACATTTCACCCTAACTATAATGTAACCTTATGACTCAACATAACTAATCCTGGTGGCTTATAACCATGTTTAAATGATTGAAAATTATCATTACTTGAGTGTGTTTGATAGAAGTGTTTATTCATACCTATTTTGATAAAATTATTCATTCATGCCTATGTTGACATAAATTCTCAAATATTCTTACTTTGATATAAATGAATGTTTATACCTGTTTCATACTAGACATTGAAATTATTTTAAAAAGAAGTTTTCGATTTGAATTGTTTAAATATTTCCTTGAAATGTTTTATTTAAAATTGAGCTCATTTGGTTTATTGATTATAGATTTCTTATGAAAAGCATGGAGATATCCTACTAAGATTTTTTTCTTACACCCTGCCATTTCCTTTGATTATTCTTAGATTTTTTCTAGTAAAAGGGAAAGCACTACTCAAATTTAGTGTATGTTCTTAGTGGATCTTGGGGTTGGAAGTGACTAGTGGAGCATGTGAACCACTTTTTATATAATGATAATGTGTTCATATCTTGATGGATTTATGTGATAACATTGGTTGAGGTATCATTTTATGTTTTTTATTTTCATAGTTGTGGTAATTTTCTATGGTGGAGTGATTGGGATAACAGATTTTTATCTTTTCTTATCCACTGTAGTGTTTTTTTAGATATTCATGAGGTGAAATCATTCCCTATTGATTGTATCATATGCTAGGATGCTAGTCTCAAGCCTACGGGGATCAGGAATGCCCTTCGGGCGATGTCAAGACTAGTTTGGGTAGCATTTATATTGTTTATCCAAGTGGTTTTGTGATAGAATGAGTGTAAAGTTTTAAGATAAGAGATTTTTAGTTTATAAAGATAATTCTATCATATTTTATTCAAATATAAAGGATAAAATTTATTCAATTATTTTTTTAACTAACCATGTAGAATGTAAAGTATTTAAATTATTTAGAAATAGATTATGTTCATTATTATAAAAGATTAATACATGGTCATTTTTAGAAATTATAACAACTGACCAAACATGGAAAAGTTTTAGAACTACCCAAGATTAAGGTTTGTAAGTATATTGTTTTTTATTCTTGTTTAGAAGATAAAAATCATAAATAAACTATTATATATTTTAATGATATTAGTACAGTGAGATGTTTAGATATTTTAGATCTTTATTTATTTATACCTATGAAAATTTCTAGTTTATAAGGTAAGAATTATGTTTCTATAATTGTTGACGATTTCATTTGGTTAAGTTGGACTTTTTTCCTGACTCAAAAAAGAAAAAAAAAATTAATCAAGTTTATTACTTTTTGTAAACTAGTGAAAAATAAAAAGGGTTATTTAATAATCTCTATTATAAGTGATAAAGGAGGTGATATTTTTAATATATAATTAAAAAATGTTAAAATAATGGATGTTTTAATAAATTTTCTACACATAGAACAACACGTAAAAATTATGTCATAGAAAAAAACTATTCAATAAATAGTTAGGGTAATGCTTTATGAATTTATCCTACCAAAATAATTTTGGGTTGAATCATTTAATACTTCTTGTTATATCTTAAATATAGTTTTATGGGACCTTTTTAAAGAAAAATCCTTGTAAATTATTTAAAGAAAAGAAAAAAATGATTTTTTATTTCAAAGTATTTGGTTTTAAGGTTTTCATTTTGAATATAGAGGAAAACATAGATTAGTTTTAAGCTAAAATGGTTGAAGGTATTTTTCAAGGATATTCTAATAACACTAGATCTTATAGAGTATACAAAAAAGAAATATGATAGGTAAATACTTTTTTCATGATAAATTTAATGAAAATAATATCAAGCCAAATTCATGTTCAGATAATTTTGAAGAATAATTCAAGGAGTTTAACTTTGATGAATATGAAAAAATACAATGTATCATTTGATCGATAGCATATATATTCTCAATTTGATCCTCAAACAAGGAAAAATATTAAAGATCATCCTCTTACAAAAATATTAGAAATTTTGAATTTTGAATTCAATTCAGAAAATATATTTTAAAATTTTATAATAACTTTAATTTTATTATTGATTTTGTGACTAATAATATTATTTAATCTTTGAATGATTCAAATTAGATTATTTATATGCATTCTAAACTTTTAAAATATTAAATAAATAAATGTTGAATCTAATTTAACTTTCTAAGGAAAAAAACGCTATACTAACTATATATATTTTTAGTAATAAATTGGATAATTCTATAAATGTAGTCAAAACAAGTCTAGGTTAGTTGCATAACGTTTCTCTCAGAAAGAATGAATTGTTTCTTATGAATCATTTTCTCCAGTTTCTTGGATTAAATCTATTAGGATTTTATTGTATTTTTCTTTATTTAATGGTTTTAAATTGTTTCAAATGAATATTAAAAATTCATTTTTAAAATGGATTAATTTATAAAGAAGTATTTCTTAAATAAACACTTAGATTTGAATAAAAAAATATTTTAAATCATGTTTTAAAATTTTCAAAATAATTATATGGCCTTAAGAACACTCCCAAAGATTGGTATGATAAAATTACACTATTTTTGTTGTAATATGATTTTAATAAATTCAAATTTGATCCAATGTTTTATTTTAATAATTTTTTTAATTATATTTTAATTATAAAAATACATGTGGATGATATTTTTTTGGGATCCAAAAATGATTTTCTTAGAAATTATTTTTCAGAAATGATGACAAGTGAATTTGATATGAGATTAATGGGTGAATTGAATATTTTTATTGGACTGAAAATTATTCAAAGGCATGATGGAATATTTTTTAATCAATATAAACATGAAAGATAGATAGTTAAATGGACTAATATTGACTCATGTAAAACTTTTATAACCCCATTGAGTATTAATTATAAATTAGATATAGAAGAATCTAGAAAACCTATAGATCATAAACTCTATAAATAAATGATTGGAATATTAATTTTTTTGACTACATAGAGACCTAATAAAATGTTTATTTTTAATTTATATTCTAAGTTTAAATCAAATCCTAAGTAAATTTATTTTAAATATGGTAAAAGAATAATTATATATGTTAAATGAAAAATAAATACATATAAATTTTGTCTAATAAAAATTATTTTGATTTAACATCTTTTTATAATTAAGATTTTAGAGGTTGTAGGATTTATAGAAAAAACACATTAGGTATGTTTCACTTACTTGGTAAAAGTTTAACTTCATGGAGCTCTAAAAATAAATTCGTAGTTACATTATCCACAACTAAGGTTTGGTATGTTATTGTGCTTAAAGTATTTTGAAAAAATAAGAAATATCTAATTTCAAAATTTATGTTGATAAAATGAATATATATTATGATAATACATTTTCTATTTCAATACCTAAAAATCCTTTTTAACATTAAATGAAAAAACACATTGATGTTATATTTCATTTTTTTGATAGATCATGTTAATAAATGATATTTTTTGTTAAATTTTATTTCCACTGAAAATCAACTTGATGATGAATTTACAAAACTTATTGATGCAATGAAGTCTGAGAAAATAAATTTAAAACATTGTATTATAGAAATATATCTTGAAATATTCATTTTTTAAAAAAAATATTGTTTTAAAATAATAACTGGACTTTTATAAATATTTGTATGAATATATTTTCAAGAACAGATTTGGTGTATTAGTATGTAATGTCTTGTTTTCTACTAAAATTGAAAGTTGTTATAGTTTTTATACATATATTTGTGTGGAATATATATATATATATATATTATTTATCATTGTTTTTTATATTTTAAGAAATATGTATACATAAATTAAATTTATAGGTTAAATGTCATGACCTGTCCCAATGATGCCTGCTCCATGAATCCCCAAGGATGCCTCCAATAGGCTAGGGTCTGGAAACTAGTGCTGAGTTGGCATATTAATAACATGATATGCCTTAACCTAAGTACCAATACAAATGAACACATATCTAAGCCCATACAATGCTGAAATGTAAAAAAAACTTAATAACCATGAATTCATACATCTAAATCACACAACCAGAGTATGATAATAATAAATGTAAACAGGGTCAAATACAATTCCACCACAAAGAGACTGAAAACAAGACTAACCTAAAAGTAAACTGGGTGTTTTTTTCAAGATATTGTAGTATCAAAACTCATTATTTTTAGTCTCACTAAGCATCACATAGTCGTGGTCCCTCTAGGAATCTATCAAAAAGTTGATCATCGGCACAAGACACGACATTTTTAGGAAAAATCTGTACTAGGGTGAGTATAACAATGCCCAGTAAGACACACCAAAACTATAAAGAACACAACAAAGGAATAACAGTCAGATCTACACAGATATATTTCAAAAACTAATATAACACGAATATCTAGATATACTCATATAAAGACACATAGTCTATAGGTAAAGTCGCAGCCCTAAATCCACCCTAGGATTCTAGCACAAAAGTTCCAAAAAACCACTCATTCGGGAGAAAACACTACACAAGTTAGATAAATATGATGTTGTCTATCTAAGTGGTAGTTCTCATTGGGACTATGATTTTATTAATTTATTAATAATTTTTTTTACTCCCTTTAGTAATTTTCATGTAAAATTGAATAATTAGTGTGAAATATCCATGTTTTACTACTAAATAAAATTTTTTAGCATTATTTTAATTAATCCAATCAAGACAGTTTACTATTTTATTTATAACTCTCACCCTACTTATAAAAATTTTATGGTTATTTTTTTAGGATTTATTATTGAATTTACAACATATCATTTGAATGAAGAATTGTCCAATTCAGCCATTTGAATTTTTATATAGTCCAAACAATAAGGACTAAAGAATCGGGGAAGAAACTGGGCCATCCATGAAGATTGATTTTTTGGGATCAGTCTATAAGTCCAAAATCATTTATTCTTCACAAAAATTCTGGGTACAAAAAAAAATATTGTACAAAACGTTCAATTACCAACTCAACAAAAAGGGTCCCAAATGATTCTATGAAGTCCATCCCACCATTATATCCATGAGTTAAAACTAACACATGATTATAGACTTTTCTTTTGATACAGAAATCAATTAGAGTTGAGATTTTTTAGTGTGAAAGAAAATATATATCTTTATAACTTTTTAGAATAAATTATTTATATTTTAAGGCATATACCAGTTAGAAAAACCATTTAAATTTTGGACTTTGAAAAAATTATGGATTGAAATGGATATATTAAAAAAAATTAATCAAACCACCATAAATTTTTCTACTTAAGTAAAATGGCCTCCAAATTTTTAGGGTATACTTTAAACACGCATATCTACAACTTTTAAGAATAATATTTCTCTATATTCATATTTATTGAGTACCAAATTGGAGATAAAATTTGAATAGATTATTTGGAAAGAAAACAGTCCACCTCCTTGGGCAATAAATATACCCCATTCTCTCCTAGAAAGGAGTTGGAATTTCAGAACTTAAGGAGGAGGTTTGGAATGACTAGAGCCTTGAAAAGGTCCTGGTATGACTTTACTTGATCTTATTTAAACAAGTTATACCTCTCCTCCACTTTTATTTTTATGTTAATTTGTGTTTGTTTTCAATTGTAAAGGGAATGTGTTCGTGTCCATGTTTGTGTATGTTTCCATGTAAAGGGACAACCATGTAAAGGGCATGCATTCGTGTCCATGTCCATGTCTATGTAATAGTACATGGAATGCAGCTACCGAAGTAAATATGGCCTTGTACCAGTACAACAGTATTCCCATGTATACCCGGGTAGGCCATGACTTTGTAGGAGTACACAATGTTCCCATGTTCGTGTACTCCAATCTATGCCCACATACCCTCTGAGGTACACATTGGTCCACTAGGGGAGGCACCCCATGTCATGTGACAGGGTTTACACACCATGTGATTCTTAACTTCACACAGAACCCTATTCACCAAACCATGGATCCCATATTCGTAGTAATCTATGATTATATGCCATGTGGATCAAGATTTTGTTAAAATACAAGTTCTTCCTCCCACATATGCTCGCACCACTTCCACCTAATATTCTTTCCTCAATCTTTCTTGGAAACACATATCTACTCTGACCAAGGCTCACTATGGTTGTTCGCTAGAATCCAGCCTTTTAAACTATTTGGAAAATGTATGTTGCGGGTTCTCATCACCATTCTCACACCCCACTCGAATCAGTTGGTCTCCAATCTAGTTTGATCCACATTCTACAATCTTCGTTGCATGATCCTCGCATCATATCGAGTCTAGATCTAAGATATCAGATCATTTTGCCAAGAAATGGGTGTGCAATGATCGATTCATCAATATTTGGGTTGAACCACTAGGAAAACAAAACCCCAACAATGAATGAATAAAAATAGGGGAGACAATCAAAAACCATAACCATGAGGAGGTAACCTCATCCAATGTTCATATTGGCCTCAATTTTTTCATTAGAACAATGAATGAAGAGATAATAGATAATCGTAATTAAATTCTCCCTAAAAATTCATATAGATAACCCATCTCTCAAAAAATAGACCCATGAATAAATCCATTGGTTGATTGATTAACATTCATTGTATAAATAAGAAACAGTAATAGAATCCAATATAAAAAACGTCCTACCTCGATTTGGATCAATCATTGATGAAGAAAGAAGCCATGCCATGATCATTGGTGAGATCCTCTGATTCTATCTTGAACCGGTATTTGATCTTCGATCAGTTCATTGTCTTATAATGGACTCTCCCTAAATGATCTCCAATGTCTCTCTAGTGATTTTCAGGTTTATACAGATAACCTGGTAAATTTTCCATAAGCACTTATATATATATATATATATATATATATATATATTATTAAGTTAGGTGAATAATTAAACATATTAATTTATTAATTTAATTTTTTTAAACATTCACCCATTACTAAACCTCAATCTTAATGGCCGACACATTCTAGGATTATATCACACTTAGGGTAAAACCTGCGTTTTGAACTCAATGGTTCCGTCAGATTTATGATTCGGACCCCATTTATAAGTTTTTACACTTTTTCAGGAAAAATACACACACATGTTATTTAATATATTTAATATAGTTCAACATTTATTCTTGGAACACCGGGCCACATAACTGCATGATATCTTAGTTTCTGGTATTGAATATAATCCATACAATATCCAAAAATAATAAATTGAAATTTATAAGTCATTGTATTAAATATATTTATTATATTATTTAATTAATTTTAAAAGGATTTATATATACATAAATTAAGAGGGATCTTAAATGTTTCTCATTTTTCAAATATTATATTAATCATGAATGTGATTTATAATTGTGTTACTTATTATATAATGATAATTTTTTTTCTTAAAAAGGAATAATTTTTGTTAACTTTCTGATAAGTTTACAAATGGGGGAGAATTTTTTTAATATTTTTAAAATCTTTTTTAGTTTTATAATTTTAAAAAATAAATAGATTATTAGTTTTTAGGTTTTATTTATGTGGACATCATTAGTGATTTGGGATATTTCTTGTTAGTTTGATGTTTTGTTTTGAATATATCAAATAATTCACATGTTTAAAAATACCTAAAACAGATGACATGTTTAAAATGGATGATTATAATTTTTCACATCATAATTAAATCACATTTTGTAAATTAATTAATAATTTTATGTTTATAATTATTTTATAAAAAATTATATAGTAATTGTTTTCTATAGTTTTTGTAATTTCAATTTTTTATTCTAAGTTTAAAGTCATACGAAACTATTTTATTGATGTCATACAAAATCTATTTAAAAGTTATATGAAAATATTGAATCTATAAAAAATATTTTTATAAGTTATATGAAAATTTTTAAGTCATATAAAATTTGTTTCAAAGTCTTTTGAAAATTTTAAATTCATATAAAATCATTTTTTTGAAGTCCTGCAAACTGAGCTTTTAAAGTCATACAAGTTGAGATTCTTTGTCACATGTTTACGCATGATATATTGATGTTTACACCAAACTAGATTGATTTCTACAATCCACTAGATTCATGTTTACATAGGTGTAGTTCATAATTATGGAAAACATAAATTCATTGTTATACAAAACTTAATGTTATGGTAATATAGAAATTGGAATTATGTTTGCACAAAACTTTTTCATTTTAATAGAATTATGATACTCAATTATCTCTAAATTTTAATATTTGATTTTATTGGAAGTATATATGATTTAATATAAATAATTTGTTAATTTTTAAAATACATATAATTAGTAATTACAATATTCATAGTGTTTTTTAATTATTTGAAATGCGGAACAATGCATGATAATTCTATAATAGGTAAATGATATTAATCTATTTTTCTTATTATTACTAATCATGGATTATTTTGATTGGTTCTCAAGAAACTTTTGTAAAAGTGGGTTCCTTGGACCCAACTTGAATAATAATTTTGATTTCCATTACATGTATACAGTTTGATATATATGTGTTTATTCTTAACATAATAGTGTTGATATTTCTACATCAACTATTTACAAGGAAATTTCTTTATATTACATGTCATATCAAAATGTTATAGCAGTTCCCAAAAAAATTGAAAACCTCAAGATACTATGAAATTAATATTATATATATATATATATCATATGGTCTAGATACATTATACTAATAGGAAACATATGATGTCTGACTATCAGGTGTTGGGGGATCATAAGCATTGAGAATTTTTCTCATGAAGTTTCTACTTGGTGGTCTCTAGTAGTGAGATAATAAGGACATAACCACCAATTAGAACACCTCATGTTTTGGGTTTCATTAGTTGTCCCTATCTACAAACATGTATATTGGTCTCCAGACTTTAGATCAATATCAGTGTGTGCAATTTGATCATGTACTTTGATGCAAGGAGAAAACCATGATAATTAAATCATAGAGAGGTAGTTTGTGTTAGGTGAGTCATTAGTTGTATGGAATTGGTTGAATTATCAAGATAGAATTTTCACTTCTGAGTTGAGTAAGAGATATTTTGTGGGCCCATGTTGAACAAGATGGTAGCAACTTCACAAATCCATGGCCATGGTACAAGAAGTTAAGTTCATATAGTATGGTCATGTAATATATATAGAAACAAAAGGATGGTGACACAAGTGTGTATCCTGCTTTATGAGATATCACGAGATAAATATATTTTATTACAAAGTAACCGTTCATAGGAGGAAGTCATATCTATGACATTCCTTATCTCCTTAGGGTTCATGATGAGTTTCTAGACACCACTCTTGGTCTATGGGTTGGACTCACTTCTATTTAGATAAGAACCTAGAGGGTCACACAATATGTGTATCCACAAGTTCCACCTATTCTAATGAATGGGAATTTAGAATGAAGTGGTCCCCACATGCGGGATCTAGTGAACATCTGATTATGAATGATTGCAAGTAAAACTCATTCAATTATATTATTCAAGTTTATAATAATGATGATTGAATTTATTTCTCAAGGTATTCGCAAGTGTCTTGATCATAAATGTGAATACAAGAAAAATATAAATTTTCAAATGAACATTTGATGGTCAAGTTTCATTAAATTATTTGAAGAGATTATGAGCTGAGTTAATGGTTTTTATTTTATCACGTAACATTTTATAGTGTTACTAGTGAGTGATAAAATATGTGTGACATCTATGACTAGTTTATTAATTCCTACATGTGTGAAAAGGTCTAAAATGAAGGTAATTAATTTCCATAAACCAAAGTACAATTTTGGAATGTATTACCTAAGTATAAAAGCTTATTTTAGCCTCTTTAATTGTAATACCCACCTTTTCAATAATTTAGTGAGATAAGCTCTCCTCTCCTATCATATCATGTTGTTATAGAAAAATTCTTACAGAACAACAAGATCGAATTTATCCAAATTTCTCAATCAAGTCTGCATACATTAGATGATCGAAGGGACATATAAATCTCTTCAATTTCTCATGACAACACTTGGGAAATGTATATGGAAAATCCTATAATTGTGTATCATATTTCTTAGATTTAAATTATGTCTAGTTTGGCTTCATTTAGCCACGAAACATCAATAGTGAGAAAATAAATCCAGCAACTTCAAACGAATGAGGTACCATTTAAGATTTTGTTTGATTTTTTTGGGATTAAATTGAATTACACACAATCATATTATAAATAAATTCAAGGGTTTTATTGGATTATATGTTTTTAACATGAATCCAAACCTAAGATTTTAAATTGAACCTCTTACATGCTTTCATAGCACCTCAGGTTCCCTTAATTGGTATTCAAGGGAACGTGTAATTATTTAAGTTGAAAACATTGAAATTTCAATTAAATTTTCTATAATTCATAAGAGGGCTTTGATACGAGCCCAAATAAACTAATTTCACGTTTATATGAGTTTTTATCACCAATATATGATCAATCAAATATCTATGGGTTTTTTATAAAAGATACTTCGAAAATTAAAAGTTTTATTTTTTTTCATCATTTTAATAGAAACTGTTGTGAAAAATCTTTAGCCATAGTGTGATGTAATTACATTTGATGTCAAATGGATATAATGGAATCCATTTAGGGTAGTATTTTGGAAATATAATATTTCCTCGAAAGCTTGTTTAATAAAACAAATAAAGCTTCACTTGGAATATAGTTTAAAGATTCATATAGAATATTTTTTAATTAAATTGATAAATCTTTCCATGGAATCTAGTTTAAAGCATCACATAGAATATTTTTTAATTAAATGGATAAATATTCCCATGAAAGATAGTTTAAAGCTTATCAAGGAATCTTATTTAAATAAAAGGACAAAGCTTTCTATGGAATCTAGTTTAACGATTCTGATGGAAACTTCTTTAATTAAATGGACAAAGCTTGTCCTGGAAGATGGTTTAAATATTCCCTTAGAATATTATTTAATTGAAAGTACAAAACTTCCCTCATAAGCTTATTCAAATCCTCCCATGGAATCTTGTTTAAAATATATATTAAAAAGACAAAATCTTCCATCGGAATCTTGTTATCATTATATATATATATATATATATATATATATTCTTTAAATGGATACCCCATCTCGGGCTAGAACAATTCGGCTTGGTTTTTCCCTGACTGACCCGTATAACCCATCACTTGTCTTAAATTAATTTTTTGGGGATTTTCTTTAGGTCCAAATAGACACAAAAAATTATAAATAAAATTTCAGAAATTTAATTTCATTTTTTGGGATTTAATAAAATTATTTTGGGACATGTGGGATGTATCGATAATTAAATAAAATTATTTTAATGAAATTTAACACATTAAATATACCCTAATATTTAATTTTAGAAAATTTAATTTTTTTATTCAATATAATTTTATACTGACTGACCATGATCCGAGACCGACATGTGCATGTTTGGTTAATTATTTATTTATTATAATTATTTCATTTAAGTTTTATAAAATGTAATAACTATTTTATTTTGATGATATGTGCATCACCCCTCCATCTTTAATTTGTATAAGGGTCTGCATTTCCACATTAAGTGATAAAAAATGCAATTATACGCCCTCAGTTACCCTCACATGTGTGTGAGTATACATTGTAAAGATCAGAGTATTTGTGGAGACGCAATTTGAGTTCAGAGCTGGCGTAGACAAAAAAAAGTGATGGGCATAAGAGTTATGGGAATAGTAATTCATGTCAAGTATTTACTTAAGGAATTCCCCTAGTGTCTAGATTAATCCATTATTAACTCGATGGATTAACCAATAGTTAATGACTCATGATCATGTAATTATTTATTTATTTTATCATGCGCATGGTTTATTATTTTTTGAATGTGTATTTATTACTTGTGATCATGTAGTATAATAATATATAGACATGAAAAAATAAAATGAACATGTGTGGTGAATGTTTTCTATTTAAAATTTTGGTTATGTTGTGAGAATGATAACATAGAATAATAATGTTAAATAAAAAGGGGTTTGATTCACCAATATTAAATTAAAAAATCCCTTAAAGAAAATATTAGGTCATTAAATTCCTTCCATCACTCAAATTTGAGAAAAACTGGGTGTTAGGGGTGCTCTTCAGCCATAGTTGAGGGTACCTCTTACTACCAGGGAGTTATTATAAGAATGGTGGGTTGACTTAATTAATGTTTTTAGTAAAGTAATAACCATAGTGATATTTTATCAATTTTAGTGGAAAATCATTGAGAAATGTAAAGTAATTATTTATAGGAGATGGGAATCCACTCAACATATCAAGGATCCACAAGTTAATGTGGTTGGATAGTCAAACACATACCTTGAACTCTCCAAGTAGTGGTGTATCCATAGCTTGTAGACTATGAGGAGATGTTTCAAGTATCCTTGATACTAGAATACTCAAATGATAGGATATTGTGATTCTAGTATATATGTTCCTAGAATTCAATAAAATAATGGGATGTATTTAATGATTTAAATAATTAGTAATGTCTAAATAGGTAAGCAAGAAAAAAGTAAAATCTACTAGATTTTATTTTTGTAGAAAATGGAAATCAATACCACAAGTACATTGAGATAATATTGTACCACCAAAGTTATAAACTATAAATAGTTTCCAAAGATTAATATAGGCACTTGCATAAAGTACTACGACATCAGAAATTCAAGGTGTTGGTTTCCCTAATAACTGTTATGACACCACATAAAATGAGGTTATGAAAATTCTTATAGGAGACTCATGTATGATTAATGTGATGGTTATTTAACATTGATATCTTTAATGTACAATGTGAGGTTTGGATACAACATCAGGTTATGGAAGATTTTACATGTTGTATCATATCTAAGAAGCTTGGGATGAGAAATAAAATCAAAGATGTGCATAAGTGATGTTTACACTAGATATTTGTAAATTTAATGATGGGTCATGATCTTTAAATGGATCCCATTATAATATAATTTTAACCCATTTAATCTAGTTTTTTTAATATTAAAAAATAATATTATGGAGAAAACACTTTGTTATCTTTTTTGTAATGTTCACCAAGTAAATAATAACTTAAATAATATTTAATATTTAATTATTATGGTGAAAAATATGAAATACAAGGAAAAAAAGGAAAAATGTAAAGTGTCATGCCAAAGGAAACCTCTCAACATCCTTCAAAGAAAAGAGGTATTAAATTAAAGGTTATTTTTTCATATCATGAAATATATATATGGAAGTTTAAATTAAATGAACTGAATTGAAGATGAAAGTAGACACTTCTTCTTTAGGAATATTCATCAAATATAAGTAATGCTTCAGTCTTACTTATTGGGTATTAAATAAAATATTCTGGTAAATTTTTTTTATTTATATATAGTATCTATGTAAGTAAATAAACATTATTAGACATAAGGTGTGTTCTCAAAGAAGCTGAAAAAGGTGGTTCCTAAATAAGAGGTGAGAAGTACAAAAATTCCATATTGCCATGTTTATTGATTCTAGTTGAACATTTCAAGTATGAACAAAACATTAATCTCATGTGTCCATTGGATATAAGGAAACATTTTTCTAGTTTTAGAATGAATTTTGTTTTTTGGCATCAAATAATCAAGTCATAATTTAGTGATACATGAATCATTGTCAATATGTGATGAATATAAAATGTAAGACTAATATACCCAGTTGTGGAAATAAAATAACTTTTCATGAAAAACTAAATTCTTTTCAAGGATATACCCATTATAATTTTATAATATTTGGATTTAAAGACCTTAGGTACTATCTATATACTTATGTACTTAGTTTTGGACAAATAAACCTTTAGAAATAAAGGTAAGCCACAAATATTTCAAAATTAGTTTTGATTGAGAGCATGAACTATTACAAGGATAAGCTAGTGGTAAGTATACTTCATAAGATTCCATTAAGTGTTTAAGTAATGTGAAAGTAAATTATGAAATATTCCTGGTCTGTAGATATGAGAGGATTAATTCTAGTCTTCTAAAGAATATATTGACCAAGCATTCATAGATCAATATAATTTATCATTGAGTTATTCCTAAATGCACATTAACTTATACACATCAAAGATATGATGCTAATAAGGGGGGTTGATGAAAAGTCTAACATGTTAACATTGATCAACAAAATTTATCATGGGAAAATTCCTAAATGAAAATTTATTTTGTAAAGACCTGTAAAATTCAAGGGAAATTTTTTTTAAATTTTATTTGGGATTTTACAAGCACGCAGTTTCTGAAGGCACCAGATTCCGAGGCCTGGTGTGCCCGAAATCATTTTCTGAAGTTTAGCTCGGGTAAGTTCAGTGAACGAACGAGCGGGTTTTTCTAACTTTTGAACCGGTGATCAGAATCGAATTCCAAGGGCACTGATGGATTCACAGTGCTGGTAATTGCTTAGGAACATCTTTTTCGGAGTTGCATTTGCTCGGGTGTGGTTTTTAATTTTTTTTTCGGGTTAAGTAAATGAATAAAATAAAATGGCGCGACCAATTTATTTTATTTTAAGTCGCTTAACCTATGTTAAGTGGATGATGTGGAACCCACAATATCCTACCCACTTGGTAGGATATTTGTGAGGTGGGGCCCACACGAGCCCCACCGTTTCTTTTCTTCTTAAGTAACGCACCCGCACCCCCCTTTTTAATGAAGTCAACTCTTGTGTTTAATCTGGATATTAAACATCTCATTAATTGGGCGGTTTTAAACTCCTCAATTAATTGATTGTTTCTTTTCTTTTTGAATTTAAAAGAGTTGGTTTGAGTGTTAATAAAATAAGACAACAATTATTTTATTTGTGTTAGAACTTGTTGCATGGAGAGGATTTGGAGAAAATCCTTTTTCTTCGATTAAGAACGCGAAGAACGCACCGATCTCCGACGAAGAACGCCAAATCCTCAGAGAACGACTACGTGACACCGTGTACTGAGACACCAGCGACGCTTCTTCCATGACGTTCCTTCTCCGCGATGCGACGATCCTCCTTTCGTGAAGCCTTCTTCCACGATGGTTAATTCCGCGACGAATCCTCGCTCATCGAATTCAATGAGGTAGGGATTTATTCTAATTGTTGTTCGTGAATTCTTCTTTTGCCTTTCTTCATTTCTATTGGAGTCGCCTGATACCGCAATAATGGGAGGGGGTCGGACCGCATGAACACGGCCGACCCTCCTCTCCCCTTTGGTTGTTTGATGTTGTTTGCAGCACGTACAAGGCAACGCGGTACCGAAGCACCACGCGGAAATATTAAAGAAAGGGGGAGAAGCGGCACTGTCGTGCCGCGCCGTTGAAGATGAACCAAAGACGCGACACGGTCGTGCCACGCCGGAGAACTACAAAAGCGCCGCTGCCGGAGCGGGAAGACCGGCAGCCGGTTCTGGGCCATCGGCGTCGGAGCAGGGGGACCATCCAGTGCTGGTCCCATGGCGGCAGCAGCCGGTCGACCAGTTAGAGGTAAAACGGGTGTTTGTAACCCCCGGTCGGCCAGCAGGTGCGGCCCCCCACATGGGGGCCGCAGGTTCTCAACGCGGGGGGCAGCGCCCCCCCCCCCCTCACCACTCGGCCATTACGACATAGCCGCCAGGCCGCTGGCCCTGCCAGCGCGCCGGTCCGGGCTGCGCCCAAGCGGGCCGGACCCGGACCCGGTTCGGGCCGACCCTGGGGGTATCGGGTCGTGTCGGACCGGACCCGAACCCCCTAATACCGAACCTTTTTTAGTATGTTACCCATAACATGGGCTACGGACCTCCGATCGATGCACTGTCAGTTGCGTAGCGATCCTTGGATCGAGACGGTCATTTCCGTATATTACACTCAGGGTTTCGGAGAACTTCGTGTTCGGCCGGGTTGGTTCAGACACGAAACCAACCGGGCCCTCAGAACGGAAATGCTTATATATTGAGCTCTAGACGTCCGATTGACGTGCTGTCGACTTTGTTGGATTCCTCTTGATGAGATGGAGCTTTTGGAATACTTCGCCAGAGTTTTGGTTGCAGTTGGATAGTGACCGGGTTGGATTGTACCCGAAATCCAACCGGGCCCCTGAAACGGAAAAGCTAATAACTTTCAGAATGAACGTTTGTTTGACGAACCGTCAGCGGTATTGGTGATCTTGTTGAAAAATGGCCTCTTTGAGTATACCCTATGAGATTTCGGGGTACAGTTGAGATACGGCCGGGTTGGTTCGCACACGAAACCAACCGGGCCCCTGGGACGAAAAGGCTAATAACTCACAGACCGGGCATCCGATTGATGCATCGTCTATTGCGTTGAGACCCCTATGACGAGGCGGTCCTTTGAGATACTTTTTCGTGGGACTTTGAGATACTTGGAGTATCGACCTGTAGCCCGTGGAGCGGTCCCTCCTGGAGACGAGCGTACAGAGTACGGAGACCGTGTAGCCGGCTGAGACCTGACGACTGCTTGACCGACTCGACTTGAAGTGAGTCGACTAGCCTAGTGGACGGAGCACTAATTTGTTTGGGTGCAGACCCATGGCGGACGGAGCA
The DNA here is from genome assembly GCA_963277665.1 of Viscum album. Taxonomy (NCBI): domain Eukaryota; kingdom Viridiplantae; phylum Streptophyta; class Magnoliopsida; order Santalales; family Viscaceae; genus Viscum; species Viscum album. The sequence goes on from OY728166.1 coordinate 210,389,359, forward strand.
CTAATGTGTGACAGTGCAAACCTGCGGTACTCGTCCGGAGAGTACCTCTGCAGGCTATTAGGGGGTGTGCACTACCGTGTTTGGGTGGCATACCCCGGCGAGAATCACTACTGTGTTCTGGTGGCTGACTTGTGCTACTCGACAGGAAGAGTACCTCAGCAGTCTTAGGTTAGTGAGTAGTACCTCAGACTCGTGAAAGGACCACTGTACACTCTGGAGACGGGGCTCTTCAGTAGTTACAGTTTCGATAATGAAAATCCTGGTTTGAGCTGAGTCTATGACCTTTGTGTTTACCTCATGATTGAGATGGGTCACTTGATAACTTAGTTATATGTATGGGAATATACCTAAGTAGTGGTTATCCGTTGATTTAATAACCTTTGTGTTTCCTCATGATTGAGATGGGTTACTTGATAACTTAGGTATAAGTTTGGGATTATACCTAAGTAAGGGTTATCTGTTGAGATCCTTCTTTGTGGTTATCCTCGTTGGATTTAGTGAGAACTTGAGGGTCTCGGGGTACCTACTGAGTATCGTATACTAACCCCTGAACGGGCTATGCCCGCACCTCATTGTGTTGGTTGCAGACGACGGGCAGCGCTGATAGAGGCCGAGTGTTCGAGGACTAGACGGTACCCGGAGGTGGACCACACGACGAGTCAGTATCCAGAGGTGGACTTCACAGTGAGACGACACTCAGATGAGGTTGACGGGTGAGAGTGTTGTGGAGGCTATCTGTACCTACCCTTCAGGTAGGATCTGTGGTGGACGATCCAGGATCTACGCTATCTATTCCTACCCTTTAGGTAGGATCCGTGGTGGACGATCCAGGAGGTACGCTATCTGTACCTATCCTTCAGGTAGGATCCGAGGAGGATGACCCATGAGATACTTCCTTTCTTCCATCTATTTGTCTTTTTCTGTTGTACTTTCGTTCAGTTGTAGCTGTACTTTCAGTTGGGTTTGTATTCTGGCCCATTTACTTTTCAGCACTTTTTTTGTACTTAGTGTTTTACTTCCGCTTGTACTCTGTGGTGTTTTGTTTTCTTTTATAAAGACAATGCCTTCCCAGTTATTTGGATTTACACCTTTGGTGCTAGTCGCCAGCCCCTGGCCTATGGAAGGCGGGCTTAGGGTAGTCATGGCACGGGGCCCGAGGACGGGTCGTGACAAATTGGTATCAGAGGAGTTGGTTCTACCACAGAACTTATAACTCTGATATTTTCTTTCTGTGAAGCAATAGTGTTAAGAGTACTGAGTGTGGTTTTTAGTTCAAGGAGTCCAGTGTTGGTCTGGGCGGACGATGTATGCATACACCAGGACCATGACAACTAATTTCCGACAATGTGCATGAAAACACTGATTGCGTGTGTGTTTCCAGAAGTTTTTAAAAGTCAGCTCAAACCAGGTCAGATCACCAGGTATAAATCGTTTGATCGTGTCACGTTGTTTCTTTCAGGATACCTTTTCATGGACGACCAGCTAGATCCCAGAGGGATGTACGTACTGAAGGCATGCCGAGCAACGAGGCTTCGCTACAGGGCCCTCTTACAGTTGAGGCACCAGCGGTACTACCATATGTTGGGCCACTGATTCCACCAGCCCTAGCAGTAGGCGATGCACACCACTTGAGCACACTGCACGAGTTCCAGCGCCAGAGTCCACCCAGGTTCCAAGGAGAGACGGACCCGCAAGCGGCTGAGGATTGGCTGGAGGCTGTGGTGAGAGTCTTTAGGCTAGTGGGGACGCCAGCAGACTTCATGGTGATCTTTGCTGCCAGCCTTCTTTAGGAAGCAGCAGGTAGGTGGTAGCGCTAGTTGTTCCAGTTTTGCGACGGGTTGAACTTCACATGGGAAGACTTCTAGACCTTCTTCAGGGTGGAGTTTGTACCAGTAGCTCTGGACCCCGAGCATGTTCAGGAGCTGCTGCCTTTGCCGCATGTTTTCCCACTAGTAGTCGAGTCATCTGTAGGCAGTAGACAGATGATTATTAGGTCCAAGAGGACCAGAACAGTAGGTGGGAGACCTCGGTTTATAGGATCAGTAGTGCGGGGAACCTGGGGTGGAGTCAGAGCCATGAGTGCTAGAAGTGGACAGTGTTTCTCCTGCGGCAGGAAGGGTCACATGGCACGTGATTGTCCGACTCCTTGCACAGTTGATCCGCAGGCGTTGGAGGAGTCACCGAGGCAGAAGCAACGACGGGTTCTTGAGAAACAACCGAGTAGTGGACAAGGCAGTAGAGCTCCGAGAGCAGGTGGATAGGAGCGGAACTAGTAGATACGTCCCTTGTAGTTCTATTTCCATGTTTCTGTTGTATTTGTGTCTTTGTACTATGAGCTGCAATAATAAAAAAGACACTTATATTTGTGGTTTTTTCTTTCATGTCCTTTTGTTCGGTTGATACTGAGAGGTTTCGGTTAAAAACTTTTGACTTGATCCTCATTTTCAAGATTTCTACTGGAGGAGACCCAGTGACCTCACACTGATGCCGACAGTGTGACTCGACCCTTGGAGGCAAGAGTGACAGTTGGATATCTTGGTAGTTACGTCGAGGCCTTACGACGTCATCCATGGAAAGAATACTTCATTCATGTCAGGATTGACTGTATTAGGAAATGGGCATGGTTCATCTAGGGGATGAGACCGAGTTTCTCTTTTCGGAAAGGGATAAATCTTAGCATCTCTTTCAGATCGTAGGCAAAGAAGGTACAGATCATCCGGGAGCGGATGAAGACTGCACAGTGCAGTAAGAAACAGGAAACCGGTGCCAGTCTTAGAGACTCGAGCGTGTTAAATGTTTCAATAAGTGGAAGCTTTAAGGAGAGATGATTCTGCGAAGTAGAAGACGTGGAGGCAGATCTAGGAGAGCAGCATGGGGTGGTGTACATTTTAACATTCTATAACCACCTGCCATAGTTGTCCCCGCCAGGCTCAGGAAGCTGGAGGGCGGTGGAAGAGTGTGGCTGCATGCGGTCAAGGAGAGTGACCCAATGGCTCTAAAAATGTTTCAAGGGACAGTTTGTGTCCACTACTAGCTACCGTAGTAACAGATTTTGATATGAATCATTCCTTCCTTCCACAAATCTTGTCCCAGACCTAGAGTTTCTGGTAAGCTGTAGACTTCACCCTCACGTCTGGTGATACCTTGGGAGAAGACTCGATAATCACACTTACGCCGATGGTGTGGTCAAACCCTCGAGGAGAGAGTTTCGGTTGGAATATCTTGGTGGAAACGTCGAGGCCTTACAAAGTTAGTTTGAGTATGGATTGGGCAATCACAGTACATACACAAATTGATGGTATTAGGAAAAAAGGTTGTGGTTTAACTATGAAGTCGGGATGGGTTTTCCTTGGTCGGAAAAAAGGAAACCCCAGGCAGCGTAGGATAAACTCATGCATAGTAGGGTGCGACCGATCACTCTTGAGTCATTCAACCTTACCCTCGCGGTAGTAGGAGTTTTGAGTTTCAGTTCCAAATAGGAATTGGAGACCTCTAGAGTTCAAGGATGATGATCACGTCCTTATACGGGTCTCAACTCGACGAGGTTTACAGAGATGTGGCCGAGGCGACAAGTTATCTCCGAGGTTTAACGGAACTTTCTAGGTCCTCAACTGGGTAGGCGAGGTGGTTTACCGCTTGACCCATCCACCTCAGTTGCACCAGGTGCACAACGACTTCCACGTATCTCAACTGAGGAGATATGTGCTCGACCCTTCGCATATCATCGACCATGAGGAGCTGGATGATGGCGATGGGGTGAATTTCACGGAAGTTCCTGTGGGGATCGTGGATCGATAGGATCGGATCCTACGAGGATGGTCGATTCCTCAGGTGCGCTTTCAATAGAAGTACGGGAACCTCCAGGTAAGCACATGAGAGCAGAAGGCTCAGATGCATGCTCAATACCACTTTTGTATCTCGAGTTTGTGTTAAAGCTTTACGAGGACGTAAATACCTGAGGTGGGAGTAATGTAAAGACCTGTAAAATTCCAGGGAAAATTTTTTCTTATATTTTTTTTGGGATTTTACAAGAACGTAGTTTCTGACGGCACCTGATTCTGAGGCCCGGTGTGCCCAGAATCATTTTCTAAAGTTTAGCTCGGGTACGTTCAGTGAATGAACGAGCAGGTTTTTCTATCTTTTGGACCGGTGATCAGAATCGAATTCCGAGGGCACCGATGGATTCACAGCGCCTGTAATTGCTTAGGAACACCTTTTCCGGAGTTTCATTTTCTCGGATGTGGTTTTTTAAATTTTTTTCGGGTTACGTAAATGAATAAAAAAAATGGTGTGACCAGTTTATTTTATTTTAAGTCGCTTAACCTATGTTAAGTGGATGATATGGAACCCACAATATCCTACCCACTTGGTAGGATATTTGTGAGGTGGGGCCCATATGATCCCCGCTGTTTCTTTTCTTCTTAAGTAACGCATCCGCACCCCCTTTTTAATGAAGTCAACTCTTGCGTTTAATCTAGATATTAAACGTCTCATTAATTGGGCGATTTTAAACTCCTCAATTAATTGATCGTTTCTTTTCTTTTTGAATTTCAAAGAGTTGGTTTGAGTGTTAATAAAATAAGAAAACACTTATTTTATTTGGGTTGGAACTTGTTGTGTCGAGAGGATTTGGAGAAAAGCCTTCTTCTTCGATGAAGAACGCGAAGAACGCACCGATCTCCGACGAAGAACGCCAAATCCTCGGAGATCGACTACGAGACGCCGTGTACCGTGATACCAACAATGCTTCTTCCACGACGCTTCTTCCATGACGTTCCATTTCCGTGACGCGATGATCCTCCTTCCGCGATGCCTTCTTCCACGACGGTTAATTCCGCGACGAATCCTCACTCATCAAATTCAATATGGTAGGGATTTATTCTAATTGTTATTCGTGAATTCTTCCGTTGCCTTTCTTCATTTATATTGGAGCCGCCTGATACCGCAATAACGGGTGGGGGTCGGACCGCACGAACACGGCTGACCCTCATCTCCCCTTTGGTTGTTTGATGTTGTTTGCGGCACGAACAAGGCAACGCGGTGCCGAAGCACCGTGCAGAAATATTAAAGAAAGGGGGAGAAGTGGTGCCGTCGCGCCGCTCCGTTGAAGACAAACCAAAGACGCGGCACAGTCATGCCACACTGGAGAACTATGAAAGCGCCACGGCCGGAGCGAGGCCATTGCGGAGGGGTGCAGCACCATCGCGCCGCGCCGGACGGACCAAGGCCACGGCGGAGCGGGAAGACAGGGGGCCGGTTTCGGGCCACCGGTGTCGGAGCAAGGGGACCGGCTAGCACCGGTCCCGTGGCGGCAGCAGCCGACCGACCAGACCGGGCCGGCCGGTCAGGGGAAAACCGGGGGTTCGTAACCCCCGGTCGACCAGCAGGTGCGGCCCCCCACATGGGGACCGCGGGTTCTCAACGCGAGGGGCACCCCCCCCCCTTCAACGCTCGGCCGTTACAGCCAAGCTGTCGGGCCGGGCCGCGCCCAAGCGGGCCGGACCCGGACCCGGTTCGGGTCGACCCAGTTCGGGCCGACCCTGGGGGTATTAGGCCGGGTCAGACCGGGCCCGAACCTCCTAATACCAAACCTTTTTCAGTCTGTTACCCATAACTTGGGATACGTACCTCTTATCGATGCACCATTAGTTGAATAGAAATCCTTGGATCGAGACGGTCATTTTGGTATATTACACTCAGGGTTTCAGAGAACTTCGAGTTTAGCCGGGTTGGTTCGTACACGAAACCAACCGGGCCCTCGGAGCTGAAACACTTATATCTTGAGCTCCGGATGTCCGATTGATGTTCTGTAGACTTTGTTGGATTCCTCTTGATGAGATGGAACTTTTGGAATACTTCACCTGAGTTTTGGTTGCAGTTGGATAGTGGCCGGGTTGGATTGTACCCGAAATCCAACCGGTCCCCTAGAACGGAAAAACTCATAACTTTCAGACTGGACGTCCGTTTGACGAACTGTCAGCGGCATTGGTGATCTTGTTGAGAAAAGGTCCTTTTGATTATACCCTATGAGAGTTTGGGGTACAGTTGAGATACGACCGGGTTGGTTCGTACACGAAACCAACCGGGCCCCTGGGACGAAAAGGCTAATAACTCACAGACCGGGCGTCTGATTGACACGCCGTCTGTTGCGTTGAGACCCTTATGACGAGGCGGTCCTTTGAGATACTTGGAGTATCGACCTGTAGCTCATGGAGAGGACCCTCCCGGAGACGAGCATACGGAGTACGGAGACCGTGTAGCCAGCTGAGACCTGACGACTGCTTGACCGACTCGACTTGGAGTGAGTCGACTAGCCCAGCGGACGGAGCACTACTTTGTGACAGTGCAGACCCGCGGTACTCGTTCAGAGAGTACCTCTGCAGGCTATTAGGGGGTGTGCACTACTGTGTTTGGTTGGCATACCCCGGTGGGAGGCACTACTATGTTTGATTGGCTGACCCGTGGTACTCGACAGGGGGAGTACCTCAGCAGTCTTTGGTTAGTGAGCAGTACCTCAGAGTTGTGACAGGACCACTGTACACTCCAGAGACGGGGCTCTTCAGCAGTTACGGTTTCGATAATGAAAATCCTGGTTTGAGCTGAGTCTATAACCTTTGTGTTTACCTCATGATTGAGATGGGTCACTTGATAACTTAGGTATATGTGTGGGAATATAACTAAGTAGTGGTTATCCGTTGATTTAATAACCTTTGTGTTTCCTCATGATTGAAATGGGTTACTTGATATCATAGGTATAAGTTTGGGATTATACCTAAGTAAGGATTATCTGTTGAGATCCTTCTTTTTGGTTATCCTTGTTGGATTTAGTGAGAACTTGAGGGTCTCAGGGTCCCTACTGAGTATCGTATACTCACCCCTGCACGGGCTATGTCCGCACCTCATTATGTTGGTTGCAGACGACGGTCAGTGATGACAGAGGCCGGGTGTTCGAGGACTGGATGGTACCCGGAGGTGGACCACATGATGAGTCAGTATCCAGAGGTGGACTTCATGGCGAGATGACACTCAGAGGAGGTTGACGGGCGAGAGTGTTGTGGAGGCTATTTGTACCTTCCCTTCAGGTAGGATCCGTGGTGGACGATCCAGGAGATGCGCTATCTGTACCTACCCTTCAGGTAGGATCCGTGGTGGATGATCTAGGTGTTGCGATATCTGTACCTACCCTTCAAGTAGGATCCGAGGAGAAAGACCCAGGAGCTTCTTCCTTTCTTCCAGCTGTTTGCCTTTTTATGTTGTACTTTCATTCAGTTGTAGCTGTACTTTCAGTTGGGTTTTTATTCTGTCCCATTTACTTTTCATCACTTTCTTTTGTACTTAGTGTTTTACTTCCGCTTGTACTCTGTGTTGTTTTGTTTTCTTTTATAAAGGAAATTCCTTCCCAGTTATCGGGATTTATGCCTTTGGTGCTAGTTGCCAGCCCCTGGCCTATGGAAGACGGGCTTGGGGTAGTCACGGCACGGGCCCCGAGGACGGGTCGTGACATCTTTATACACATCAGAGTCATTATGTAATTAAAAGGAGCATCAATGTTAAAACTCAGGCATTACAGATACATCCATTTTTAAAGACATGATTCACAAATAACAACATTATTCCATAACCATATGTCAAATATCATCAAAAATGGATATCATATGAGTTTTACTATAATGTAAATCAATTATGTTATAAGAACATGTGTTTAGATTCAAAGAGTTTGTTAATATATAAACAAACTTGCATCAAGAAAAAACACAATGTGCATCTATAGCAATCATACTAAAGTTCTCTAAAGATATTATAGATATCCCTAGGGTAGAAAATATATAGTCAAGTTATAGAATATATTTCTATAAAAGTGTTTGCATCCCTATCTTAGATAGTGGGATAATGATTAACTTGGGTTTAGTCAATGGTAGAGATTCATAAATGGTTGACATAGGAACAAGGTCCATAATACCTTTTTGAAAAAGAATTTTCTAGAGACACATGTTGCGTAGAAAGGATAAAACCATGGTGATGGTTTTATATTCAATGCGGTTAGTGATACATTATTAATTGAGAATAATGATTCCTACAAGTAGTATATGGAAATTATCTATGATTGAAAAGATAAATTAAAATTAAATAATGAATTTCATGTATCAAAGTACAGGAGGCTTATTATTTTTGAATACTACAGTGGCTATTCAAATGAGACTATACATGGATGGTATGACTGTGGTACCAATAAGGATTTATTGGTTATACCAATTCATTATTCATGAATCCATTATAATTTTACTTGTCATAGATAATTTCTATGATCAATTTATTGAAAATTGGATGTCAAGACTTCTAATCATTGAAGATGTATATATGATGCAACCAGAAAGAGGATAGTGACATCATAGAATGAAAATAAGGGTGAAATTTATTGAAATCCAGTCTAGGAATAAAGTATGAAACTAGATTATAGAATATTCATTTGGAAAAAATATTTTCCATATGACTAACAGTGGTTAGTGGGAGTGTCATTGTTTTCCAAGTAAAATATGTTTGTTAACATATGGAAAATTGTTATCGATCATACAATTAATTAAGACCAAGATAAAAAAATAAATCTCTATCGATTGATTTAAAGTATAAACCAGAGTTCTGGGGAATGATATTAACTGAGGTAGATATAATAGTTTCTTATACCTAGTTAATCATATATATACTGACATATTCTTGAAAAATAAAAGTTAGAACAATTTGAGGGAGAATTTTTACTAGTTTCACAAGGAATATATTTCTATAGGTTGACATGTCCAGGACACAAGAGGAGATTAATATGGTAATTTGAATTCCAAATGCTTTTGTGATGGATCTATCACATATTTCATGATATGTACAAGAATTTATGTTACCAAGATATACTTTATAGTAGTAAAATATCATTTGTAACCAGGATAACTTCAAGGTATGTAGTTAGAACTATCCAATTCCACTTGAATAAATACAAAGGAGTGCACCTAGTATGAGGAGAGTAAAGGATAATAGTTTTTATGGGACAAAAACTAGTCTTCTTTGGATTAGTGTGATCTAATATCATAGTTAAGATAAGGTAATGGGAAATAAAAACTCATTCAAGAGAGTGGAATCCATATCTACAAATACTGAGTTTGTTGTATCCTATGAGGCAGCTAAATAAGTGATATAAAATATGAAACAATTTTTTCTAGTTATTGTAATCAAACATAGTAAGTAAAGTCTTATCATTATGATAATTGTATTATTAGTACTAGCCAAGCTGTTAAGTTTATACAGTATAAAAAATGGATATAATTGAGGATATCATCTCTTGAGAAGTCTTATTCAAAGTTGTAAAGTCATATATAGCAGAATATCCACACAGTGGAAATATGGAAGGCCCCTAAATAAATACATATCTCATCAGAAACATGATCTTATCATGTGAGAGATAAAAAGGTTGGTTATAATGTAAGCTCAGGTGCAAGTGGGAGTGTTGTAAAAGTGGGTGCCCTGAACTCAATAAGAACAGTACTTTTGATTACCATTATAAGTATATATTCTGATATATACATTTGTTTATTCTTAACATAACAGTATTGATATTTATACATCCACTATTGACATGGTAATTTCATTAGATAATGTTTCATGTTAAAAGGATATAGCAGTTCCCAACTATAATGAGAACCTCAAGATACTATGATAGTAATCTTATATATGTGTGTGTGTGGATGGGTGGGTGGGTGTGTGTTAGATGGTCTAGATGCATTATACTGATAATACACATATGATGTATGATTATCAAGTGTTGGGGGTTCATAATCATTGATACATCTTCTCATTAAGTTCACAATTGGTGATCTATAGTAGTGAGATCATAAGAATGGACCCTCCAATAGGAACACCACATGTTTTGGGTGTCATTGGTTGTTACTATCTACAAACATGTGTATTGGTCTCCAGAATTGAGATCATTATCTGTGTGTGACATTTTATCATGTACTTTGATGAAAGGTGAAAAACATGATAATTAAATCATGTAGAGGTAGTTTTTGTTGGGTGCATAATTCATAGAATGACATTGGTTGAATTATCAAGATAGAATTTTTTTGCTTCTGAGTTGAGGAAGAGATATATCATGGGACCAGGTTGATTGGGATGGTAATAAATTCATAAAACCATGGCCACGTTACAATAAGGTAAGAATTTCTAGTAAGTCCATGAAATATATAAAGCAACAAAAAGATTATGAAACAACTTTCAATAATTCTTTATGAGATATCACGAGACAAATATATTATATTACACGATAAGTGTTTATAGAAGGAAGTTTTAGCTATAAAATTCATTACCTCTTTTGGGTCATTATGGGTTTCTAGAATCCACTCTTGGTCTGTGGATTGGAATCACTTCTATTGAGATAATGACGTAGAGGGTCACACACTAAGAGTATGTACAAGTTCCACCAATTATAATTAATAAGAGTTTAGAACAAAGTGAGCCCCATGTGTGGGGGCTGGTGAATGTCCTAGTATGAACAATTACAAGTAAAAATCATTGATTACTAAATTCACTTATCATGTTATTCACATGTAAATTTATCATAAATTTGAATATGATAAAAATATAATTTTTCAAATGAACATTGGATGTTCAAGGTTCATTAAATTATTTGGAGAACTTAATAACTAAGTTAATGGTTTGTATTTTTTCAAATAACTTTTTGTAGTGTTACAATTGAGTGATAAAATAATTGTGACATTTATGATAAGTTTATTAATCCATAAATGTGCGCAAATTTATAAAATGATGGTTATTACTTTATAAGGTACAACGTACAATTTGTGAAAGGATAACCTAAGTAGAAAATCTCATTTTATCCTCTTGAATTCTAAAATCCACCAATTTTACAAATTTAGTGATAGAATATCTTCTCTCCTCTACTCTCAAGTTCGTAGAGAAATATTATGAAGGAAGAAAAAGGTTGGATCGGTCTCGATTTCTTGATCGAGTCCACGTTCTTCATGAAATTAAAGGGAAATAATAAAGATATTAAATTTCCTATGCTACACCTAAGAAACATAGATATTAAATCCTATAATTATTGATCATGTGTGGAAGATTTCGAGGATTTCTATTTTTTCATCTTTTATCCACAATATATTGATGGTGAGTGAATCAAACTTGTGACCTCAAATGAACGAGGTACCACTTAATATTTCATTTGATTTTATTTTTTGTACTTAAATTGAATTACATGTGATTATTTTAGAAATATAAGAAAGGGGTTAAGTGGATTATATGTTTTTAATTATAATCCAAACCCAAGATTTTTAATTGTGCCTCTTTCATGCTTCTGATACGCCACAGGTTCCTTCAGAAACTCCCATGAGAAGATGATCATTAATCTTATGAAGATTAGTAATTGGAATAATATCACATTATCATGATAAATAATTTTCCCAAACCATTTGATTAGAAATATATATGACATTAATATGATATTTAAAAAGTTTTAAAAGTGATATTGTGATTTCCATTCTCAACTGAGGTGATCGAAGCTACATTGAGCTACACCATCTTTGAACTTATTTTTCTTCATTTTTATTCTTGTTTTAACTATTGTATTATTTTATTATTTATTTATGTTATATCATTAATTTTTTCTTTTTCTAATCAAAATCATGTTTTCTTTGTTATTCCTCTTAAAAAAGAAACATTTTTTGAGTTTTTACTCAAATCAAAAGTTAGTGTATTATTGGTTTTTACTTGTTCCATAGAAACATGGGTGTTTTATAGGTTGTACCTATAGGTAAATAAATTTTAGATTTTGTAATAGGTTGTCACTCATTTAAAAAGTGATATTTTTCCCAGTGAGTATCATTCATCTCACTGATTTAGAGGGCAGTGAATAGTATATGTGGGATCAATATTATCTGAACTACTATAAAAAACATGTTTTTATTTCTTTTATTTTTTCTACTACATTTTATTCTTGAACACTAAATTTCATTACACTATTTTTGTATGCAATAATACACTCTAATTTATCAATTCTTATAAGGAATTTATATATTAAATTCACCCCTGGATCATATTGACATCTTAAAAGGGATAACATATCAAAACTCATAAGAAGTATAATTATAAAAAAATTATGTTTATATGTTCTCCTCATTAAGGGATTTAATTCATAGTCAAGTTTTATTTTAGATTCAAATCATGTAGAAAGGTTATATAATATTTCCTACATTGTGATATTCATAGACTTGGATCAACTTACATTAAATTGAATATTCATTTTTATTTTTTTTTAAATTAACTATTTTTATTTAACTATTTAAAATAGAACCTGACTAATAATAAAACATAATTTAATCTAACAAGAAATCTTCAAAACCAATACCTCAATTTCATGTTTTTTCTCATTCATGTAATTATTTGGGGATTTATGCTATTAAATTCACTAATCAACTAATTTTTACTTCAGAATGAAATTTAAGGGCTTTGATACATAATATTTATGTATAAATAATTTTGTATTTTAACATTAATTTAGTATAATTTTAATATATATATATATATAATAATTATATACAGGTATAGATTTCATTAGTATTAAAATAATTTGACTTATACATTTTTTTAACTATAATTATCAATAACCATATAGTTTTAGCATTTCTATTTGTATATTTATATTTTATTGTTATGAAAAGTTATATTTATAAATATATTTTTATTTCTTAACAATTTGAAAATTATAATATAATTATTAACTAGTAATATTATATATATTCAATTCCAATACTTATTAATATTATTATTTAATATAACATTATATTAGCATATTAATTATTATTATTATCCTTAATTTATCATGAAATTATGCATTTGATTTTATTATATTATATTTAATATATTTTAATTATGTATATGCCTATGTGGGCATGTGTGTGTGTGTTTTGAAATCAATACATTATTAATAATAAAAAATATTATATTATATATATAATTATAATATTTTAATATATATATATTAAGTAATTAGTATATGTTATTAATTATTAATTATTTATGTAACAGTATTCAAATTATTAATTATATTTATTAACTATTTCAAATAAAACATTAACTTTTGTGTGTGTGCACCCACACACATGTTTAATTATTATTTTATTTATTATAAATGAAGTGGAAAGGGACCTTATTAGCGTGCATCTTGCAGAAAAAACCCTAGAAACAGAGGTAGATTATTTCTTTAGTATATCATGGGATGAAACCCTATAAGATTCATGAAGTTTATAAAACAAGAGAAATAATTAAAAAATAATAATAGAGAAAACACATCGTGTTCACTGACCAACTATGTCATGGTTCCTAAGTGGTCAGGTAAGGATGAAGAAGGAACCTACCATGTCCTCCATGGTGAGTGTTTGGTTGTGTCTAATTTATTGCAGTTTTCATTTCAAATTTCAAGAGGTGTACAGGTTGATAATTCTAGTCATGTTTGATCTCTATTTTGGATAGAGGAAAGGATGGAGATTATGGTGGAAGAACCATGAAAATAAAAACATCATTAATATTTCATTAATCTAAACAAAGATTAATTTGTTAACAAAAAGTGAAAATGACAATTCTTCGTGCCATTATCTGAAATTTGTGATGTTTTGACGACCTAGAATCCGTCACAATATTGTTTGAATTCTTCCATGTCATTTTTTTGAAGTGTATAATTAAAATATCAAATACTTTAAACACTGAAGATATTTCCAAATCATGTCATAGATTTTTTGGGTAAAAAAAAGATATAATAAACCATATTGTGGTTCTAATATGTTACATTTTTGTTTACTAATTTACTTTAATGTATAAATATAAACAAATTCTACAAAATGATGGATGTTCTGAAAAAGTTGGGACTTATCTTACAAAACCGTGGATTTTGAATATGTTTTGGTTTTCTAATTTTTTAACTATTTAATGTAACATTGATGTTTTAAAGTTGTAAAGTTCCTTTTTGTAATTAAAAAATATTAATTGGAGAGTAATATGACCATAAAAGAGAATTTCAATTTCACTGTTAGAGGCAAAGTGAGGTGTTTAACTTTATCTTCAAGTTTCCCAAGAAACAGATTTCTTTAGATAATTTTGGATATTTTTACCAAAGTTTTAGAGTCTATCTATAGGGTCTTGGAGATCATAAAATGATACCATGAATTATATTCTAGGACATAGTGGGAAATATAGTTTTTCTTGTATAGTCTCAAAGACTATGTATTGATACCATGTATTTGGAATTAAGTTACATAGGTTCACCATGAACCATTAAAAAATCCTCTAAAATTACCTAAAACATATTGAAAATTTCTCTAGAAATAATAAGAACATTTTGGGTCTCACTCTTCACCTATTCAACGAATATTTAGTGTGGATTTAATTGTTGAAAATAAATATTAGGTAAGATATAGATATCATCTCATTATTTTGATCTATCACATTATCTTTGTCAAATCCAGATATGTGGATATTAGATATTTGGATATATGGGTATGTATTGTGATTCTACATTAATATTAATATTTATTTTAGAGATTTTCCACTTTATGAGGTCATGGAATTCATATTTTGATAATTCTTGTTTGAATCGTCGTGGTAGGTAGATATGATACAATTTATGAAATTTGAAAATGATATTATAATTTTTTAATTATTTATAATATGTAAATTGATTTAATTTTTTTAAAATCATGATTTTTTGGAATATTATGATCCTTACATGAAATTATTTTTTATGGATTTGGGGGGTTTTATATCTCATAATTTTGCGGAAATTTAAAATGATAATTTTTAAATGGGATTAATTTTTATTGTTTTTTTGTTTGATTTTACTTGGTTTGTGGAGATTTTAATTAAAATGGATTTATATAAGGAAAATATATTTCTAGTAAAAATGATTAGAGGGGTTTGGGTTTTTCAAAAATTGATTGATATGGTATAATTTGAAAAATTCTAGAAAAAGTGTGTGTATTGATGAGAAATGATTTTTTATAAGACTTGTTTTGAAAATTATAATATTCATCCATAGAAAAGTAGATATTTAGAAATAACATGACAATATGATAAATATTCAAGTTTATTAAAGGCCATAAGGTAACTCTATGGTTCTAGGTTTGGATGTGTGTAAAATTACATGTTGGAGAACTGAGTGATTGACGACATGATTCTAGTTAGGCGAATGATGATTCATGATAAGAGTTATATATAATATGATTGATTGTAATATGATTGGTGCATAACTTATAATGATTTATTTTGTTGAATCATTTAGATTCCATTAGTTTTTTGAAAACTAGGATTTTTCATATATTTCACGGAAATGAAGATTTTTCAATGGTTTTGTGAATTAATAAGTTTTCATATATTTTAGTTAAATGGGATAATTTTAAAAATGATGTTTTTAGGGACAAAAATTGGTTTATTAATTATTTTTAGATCAAAGAATCATATTTTACTACTGTAAGAATATTAGATATAAAAATAAATATTGAAGATTTGGTTTGGGAAAAGTGTAAATAAATCAATGTTTCTTGTTAAAAATTATTTTGATTTACCGTTATTTATTGGAATTACATTTTTGGATTTCTAATTCATGGAATTATATTGTATTCATTGGGGAAATCTTACTATGTTTATAATTTCCCCATAAATATTCACTTAAGTGGATATATACACAGGATAGGTCATAAAAAAAGATTCATGAGTGATGAGCTATAGATTAATGTTTGAGATGTGGTAAGAGGATTTGGTGCATTGTATTTATTCACATTATATTTTATATCACATGATTCCATGTTTCATCTTATTATCATGTTATATTTATAAAATTGATGTTTTAGTGCAACATTTACTTTAAATTAATTTTAATTAAAAGAGTATTAAATTCATATGTATCCATTTTTTATTTTATATTTAAGTAAAATCATTTCAAAAATGGTTTAATTTTATCCCTAATTTATTATAGATGACCTATATAAACTAGGGAATGAATTTGAAGTTATGTGGCATCCTATCTTAGGCCTTAGGAATCAGTTTCTTAGATTAGGGTTTTATAAAATGGTATTAGCACATGTGTTTTGAGTTGAGACTTGGGAAGTTATGGTATACATAGATAATAGGATATTTGGGACTTGAAATGTACCCCTAAAATATATAATTAATATTTTTATTATAAAATTTTAGTGACTAAGAAGATTAGGTAGAAAGATAGGTTGGTGATGACCTCATTGTATTATTATTTGTGCTAGTTAACCCATGATGGGTCAAAATAAGAAAGATTACATGTAACATTATATACATGGTAATAATTTCATCATATGAACATGGTTTTGAAGACATAATTTGCTTACATGAAAAAGGATTTTCAATGAATCAATGGTTTTTGGTTTTTCAAAAGTGATTTTGAATTAGCTGTTGTGAAAACTTGTTTCGATTACTGACGCACACCTGTTGTGGGCATGGAAAAACAATTTTAGTTAAATTACCTATATATATTTTAGTGGTTCTCCCTAGGTAGTCTCCCGATGAGGAGTGCACACAAAATAGTTTGTCACTTTTTAAATAGTGACAAATTTGGGTGTTTTTGTAATTGTTTGGTTTTAAAATCAAAGAGAGAAATGAAATAAAAGTAATAAATTGTGTTAGAGATTCAAGAAAAATGTGGAAAACAAGTGATTTAAAACTATTATATGAGAAAGGTGATCAAGTTGGGGTCGGTTTTCTAATTGTAATGCTATCATTATTCTATTTTAATCAAACCTTTTCTGCTGAGTTTATTTAAGTGAGATTCCTCAATTGATTCAACTCACTTATCTGATCATGTGGTTATGATAATAATTGACCTTAAAAAAATTCTATTTTGGTCTACACTCCTTTTAGTGTGTGATAGAGTTGTAGTGAATATCCCCAATTGACTTAGGCAATTTCTAATTTGGTATTGTTTATCTCAAATAATCTGGAATGTTCATCACCCCTCCCACACGTACTAGCAATCGCTAAGTACTTCACCACTATGCCCTGATCTTATTTTATCGAATATAGAATAGAACCTAGTGGAGGGATAAAAATGATATTATATCAAAGTAATTATAACAACATATTATAAAATAAAATACGATCACATAAGATAATAAATACTGTTATTAGAATTTGAAAACAACTTCGCAGAAGAGAGAATGTTTCTATTCAATAAAATACAAGAACTCAAGCATTAAAAAAATAGAAAACCTACCCTTCCCCAATCACCTCATATATTTACCCCACCATGGTAAGGATAATTAAGAATGATGAGGAAGATGAAGTCATTACAAAAAAAAAATAAGAAAATAGTTTAAAAGAAAGAACCGAATTTTTCTTCTTCAGAATCTGTTTTCCAGAAGTTCAGCTTCAGTTCTCCCCTCCCCTCGCCGAATGAGGCAGAGGTCCCTTCTTATATAATGTTGGGAATGGAGTTTTCCATATTACTTTTACTGGCCTCCAAACACTATTCCACCAACCCCATTTTGACTGATTCAAAGTTGGCCATAATTAACTCCTTTATCGATGGTTTTTATTTTGAATGTTCCTCATGGAGTCTGATTTAGAACAAAAGTAGAATCATCTCATTTTAATTTTGGTAGCATGAGATATGACTTTTTGAATGAGGCAATGTCCACTCTACCGGCCAGATTATGTGTCCACATTGAATGATTTTTTAAGGCATGTGGGAGATCGAATTGGATCTTGGTCCAGAAGAATATTTTGTAGGCCTCAAGCCATTACATCCTACAAAAAAGGAATTATTCATATTAGATGAATATTTTAGGAGATATTCATGAAATACTAAGGTGAATGAAAACTGTTAAATGTCCAGAATTAACCAATTTTCACACTTAATCTCAAAAATCACCAAAATCATGAAATTATGCAAATAAGCCCAAATTGATTAATGGGAAGTGATTAAATCATTTAAAAACATATAATTAATTATGAAAATATTATCTCTGTCAATTCCCCCACACATAGCACTTGGACTCCTGGACAAGTAAACATCGATATTAAATCAAATCAAATTTAAAAACACATATCCATGAGATCTAACAATTTAACACCAAGAAACAAAAAATATCATGCCTCATAAAAACCCATTATTTTGAGTTCTCAATTTAGTTCATTAAATATATTTTCTCTTAATTTATTCTCCCATGCACACAAAACACTTACCTAACATGCATTTTTTCTCATCACACAAATGTCAATTTTCAACAATGTCTTTCTCATCCAATACTCATGAACGGGTAACCATAGGCTTGTTAAATTCCTACATCTCCACCCGATGTGAGTCTAGAATATATGTATATCATGAGGAAATTTTTAGGGTTGTTCTGTGGTGTTAGGATGGTAGGATTTAAATGTGAAAAATTTTGAGGCTAAATGAGGAGTGCTTGGCTCTTTTTGAAGCAAAATTTCATTATTCTAATTTTTATTCAAGTACGGTCTCCTCATCACTTCCCTTAGTATTAAATCAGCTCCATCAGCATGAAAAATCAGTGAAATTACACACCACTCATCATTTCAGAAGAAATAGTTTCAATCATCTCAAAAATTATTTTTTCATGAAATCTTCCGAAAAGTCACAACTTTCCTTTCATTAGAAGCTCCAGAAAGGCACAACTTCTTTTATATGAATGATCCAGATAAGGCACAACTTTCAAAAAAATTATTTTTTTTCAATAGCAAGCACATCTCTTCAACATTTGATTTTCCACCTAAAGTATCTCCAAATGAGGTAGCACAACAAAAGTCAACCTCCCCCACAGATAAGTTCAACTAGATTATGCAATTTCACTTCAAGAGTTGGTTGGATAGGGATAATTGGATTATGATGTGGCTAACCTAGCAGGATGTTCATGGATTCTATGGGCTACAAGGATTAAATGTACAAGGTGGTCCATTATAAAAAGGATTATATTGAAAAGGGGGCTTTAATACCAAAGAAATTCCTCAATCATTTAAAACACATGTAGCTCAAACCCTCATGTTTTGACAGGAATAAATCAAAATCTGGTTAAATCAAGAATGGTATGGTTCTCTCAAGAAATGAGGTGAAAGAAAATATTATGAAAACTAGATTTAGTATCCTCACAGAAAATTGATTTCAAATATAAAGACAGTGAATTGTGGCATGGGATTAAAATATCAGAGTACTTTTCATGAAATTTTCAAATACTTGAACATGAAATAAATACATTTTCAACATTCATTTAAGCTCAGTTTTGTGGGATAAATTGTTTCACACGTTGAAATGGGTTTCAAAATATGTGATGATAATCATTTCATCTCAAAAGTTTTAAAAATACACAAAAATTTGAAAAACATGCATTTGTTTTTTGAAAAATAAAAAAAACCAAAAATTGAAATTTCTAAACTACAAAGGTTCCCTCCCCCACGCTTAAATTATGTAGTGTCCGCAATGCATTCAAAATGATTTAAAAATTTAAGAATATTTTAAATTAAATCACAAAAAGAAAGCATTGAGGAGAGGTACAACCTAATGAGTTTATTGATAAACGGGTTGGAGGAGTATGATCTCCTCCACTGGCTCTGATGGCATAGTCCCAAGGAATTTCTTCAACCGATGCCCATTAACAGTGAATGGATTCATCTTTGATCCTTCATAATCTTCACAGCACCAAAAAGATATACATGAGTAACTATAAATGGACCTTCCCATTTGGAACAAAGTTTACCTGGAATTATCTTGAGTCTTGAGTTGAATAACAGCACCGTGTCTCTAGGATGGATGTTTTTCAGTTGGATCACCTTGTCATGAGCCACTCTTGTTCTCTCTTTATAAATCTTGGAGTTTTCAAAAGCTTCCCTTCTAATTTCTTCTAACTCCTGCAATTGTAATCTTCTCTCCTTCCCAGCACTTTCAAGATCACAATTTATCTTCCTCACAGCCCAGTAAGCTTTATGTTCCAATTCCACAGGTAGGTGGAAGCTTTTCCCATAAATAAACCTATATGGACTCATTGAAATCAGGATTTTATAGGATTTCTTGTAATCCCATAATGTGTCTTCCAACCTTTGGCTCCAATCCTTCATATTATGATTAATAGTTTTTTCTAAAATTCCTTTTAGGTCCCTATTGGATACTTCAGCTTGACCATTAGTTTGTGGATGATAGGGAGTTGATGTTTTATGATGCACCCCATATTTATTTAGTAATTATTCCATTATACTATTGAAAAAGTGAGTCTCTTGATCACTAATGATTTCTCTAGGCACTCCAAACCTACAAAATATGTTAGTCCTGAAAAAATCACAAACAAATTTAGCATCGTGAGTCTTGGTGGCCTTTACTTCCACCCATTTGGAAACATAATAAAAAGAAAGAAATATATAATAATTTTCAAATGACACTGGGAAAGGGCCCATCAAATCTATTCCCCAAACTTCAAATATTTCACAAAAATTAAGTGGTTGTTGGGTAACTTCTTTTCTCTTTGAAATATTTCCAGAAAATTGACATTTTTCACACCTTTTACAAAATTTGTGAGTATCTTTAAAAAGGGTGAGACAATAAAGTCTAGATTATAAAACATTCCTTGTTGTCCTTTGAGGTCCAAAGTGGCCTCCAAAAGCTAATGTGTGGAAAAAATCAAAGACAGAATTAATTTCACTTTCAGGAAAACATCTTCTTATTACTTGGTCATTGCAAATCTTCCAAAGAAATGGATCATCCCAAATGTAATATATATTCATATTTCGTCTTTATAATTTGGTGGGAATTTAATGAGATGGGACTTGACATGTTACCAGATAATTGACCATATTGGAATACCATGGAACTTCACTGTTGAGGATGTAGAGTTGTTCTCCAGGAATCTCATCATTAAGTGGGTTCTGGTTTGGAATTTCTCCTTTCGTGGTGTGGGGTAGTCGACTTAGATGATCAGCCACCTAATTTTTACTTCCGTTTTTATCTTTAATTTCGAAATTGAACTCTTTTAAGAGTAGCATCCATCTCACTAGCTTTGGATTTGCATCTTCCTTTTTCATTAAATACCTGAGTGCTACATGATCAGAAAAAACAACAACTTTAGTTCCAAGAAGATATGATCGGAATTTATCTAGTACAAAGACAACTGCAAGGAACTCCTTCTCAGTGGTTGTGTGATTTATTTGTGTGGAATACAAGGTCCTTGATGCATATGATATGAATTGAGGATTTCTTTCAATTCTTTATGATAGAGAATCTCCCACTTCTTGGTTGGATGAATCACAAAGAAAATCAAAAGGGTAATCCCAGTTGGGCGGTTGCATTATTGGAGGTGTGATCAACCATTACTTTAGTTCATCAAATGAATTTCTGCATGCATAACCAATATTAATGTCAACTTCTTTTAGTAGTAATCTTGAGAGAGGAAGAGAAATCTTACTAAAATCTTTGATGAACCTTCTGTAAAATCCAGCATGTCCTAAAAGGATCTAACATGTTTTAAAAAAGTTATATATGGAAAGGAATTTATTACTTCAACATTTAATTTATCAACCTCTATCCCTTTTTGTGAAATTATGTGCCCCAAGACTATTACCTTTTCAACCATGAAATGACATTTTTCAAAATTTAAGATAAGATTCTTTTGAATGCATGTTTTCAAAACTTTTTCCAAATTTCCTAATCAATAATCAAATGAATTACCAAAAACTGTGAAATCATCAAGAAATACCTCCAAGAATTCCTCAATATGATCTGAGAAAATACTCACCATACACCGTTGAAATGTACCTGGGGCGTTGTATAGCCCAAAAGTTATCCTTTTGTAGTTGAATGTACCAAATGGATAGTTGAAGGTTGTCTTATCCTGGTCTTCAGGTGCGATTGGTACATGAAAGTATCCTGAGAATCCATCTGAAAAAAAGTAATGGGTTTTTCTAGCTAATCTTTCTAGCATTTGATCAATGAATGGAATGGGGAAGTGGTCTTTTCAGATAACTTGATTTAAATTCCTGTAATCTATACACACTCTCCATCTATTTTGTACTCTCATGGGGATCAATTCATTTCTTTCATTTTTGACAGTTGTTAGGCCATTTTTCTTTGGGACTACATGAATGGGGATGACCCATTGAGAATCAGAGATTGGAAAAATAATGTCAGCTGCTAGTAATTTCTCTATCTCTTTCTTAACAACCTCCATGATTATGGGATTAAGTATTCTCTAAGGTTGTCTAATTGGTCAGGAAACACTTTATAAAAATATTCTTTGAGTGCAGACCTTAGGATTGATTCTGGGCATATCACCTAAACTCCATCCAATAGCTTGGACATTTCTTTTGAGTAGGTCAATTATAATTTCTTCTTGTGAACGTGATAGGTTATTGGAAATTATTACTGGAAATTTCTCTCCTTCCATTAGGTAAGCATACTTCAAATCACTTGGTAATGTCTTAAGTTTCAAACATGGGGGTTGTTCAAGGGATGGCATTAAATTACGGTTTCCTTTTCCTAAGGTTTGAATCTCCGGTATCATCTCATTTTCATTTAACAAATCATCAAAAAAATCATATTTTACCTCATCCTCTGACTTGAGATTAGGATTTTCAGGTTCTTCGGAATTGGAATTTTCAAATAAAGAATGTTCTCCTAATGATAAGAAGTCAAGAAGCATACCATAATCTTCAATTTGTTCTATACCTTCTTCATGGGAGATTGCATAAAGTGAGTGATTACTGAAAGGATTCTTCATTGCATCAAGAATGTTGAAGTGTACTATTCTATCTCCAAGTTCCATTTTGAGTGTTCCTTCATGGACATTGATGATAGTCCTTGTTGTCTTAAGGAAGGTTCTCCCTAGGATGATGGGAGAGTGGCCTGAAGCTCTTTCTTCTTCCATGGTAAGGACATAAAAGTCTGTTGGAAAGATCAATTAACTCACTCCAATTAGTACATCTTCTATAACTCCAGATGGGAAAACAGTGGATCTGTTTGCTAATTGGACCACCACTCGAGTTGGTTTTAGTTATCCGATCTGCAAGGATGAAAATACTGAGTGAGGCATAACATTTATTGAAGCTCCTAGATCAGATAGTGTGTCAGTAAAATTCAAAGAACCAATAGTGAAAGGAATAGAGAATGTCCCTGGATCTTAAATTTTTTTTGTATCATTGATGTGATCAGTGATGAGAAACTTCTTCCTAAGACAATTCTCTCATTTACATCTAGTCTCCTTCTTTTTGTGCATAGATCCTTTAGAAACTTTGTATACTTTGGGATTTGTTTGATTTCATATAGTAATGGGATATTGATCTCAACTTTCTGAAAAGTTTCCCAAATTTCTTTTTGAAGTCTCCCTTCTTCAACCTTCTTTGATTCAACTAATGCAGATGGGAATGGTGCTTGGATATCCTTCCTCTCCCTTTGTTGTTTTTGCAAAGGAGTTTTTGGACGTTCCTTTCTAAACCTAATTTTTTATCCTTTTTTGTTTTGGTCTCCTTATTTTGGATGTATGTGTTGTGATTCAATAGGTTTCTTAGAATCATCATCCTCACTTTGTTTAGGTGACATTAGCTCGTATCCACTTCATGTTGTAATTATGCTCATGCTTTCTTTGGGATTTGGAATTGTTTGTGCTGGGAGTTTTCCTTGATTTTTGGTTAGAATATCCATAAGGCTATCAAATTTATTATCTAATTTTTTTATTGTGTTCTTTAGATCTTCAATATCCATTTCTTGGTGGTTTTTATGAGAACTTTTTGAAGGTTTTTCATATGGTTTCTGCTAGTATGGTTGTTTATAGGGTTGTTGGAATAGTGGAGGATTATGGTATTTCTATTTCTGGAATGGAGGTTGATTTTTGTATTGATTTTGAAATGGTGACCTATCCTAGTTATATCGGAATCTATATCCTTGTTGGGGTTGACATGGTTGATTTGACTGGATTTACCTTTCTTGATAGGCAGCTTCACAATTTTCAGTTCCCTGTATTTCTGGACATTGATCATGTTAGGTCCACAAGGCTGAATACCCTGAGAGAGGGGTGAATCAGGGTATGACTAATTTAAAATTAAAGACCGTTCTGATCTTGTTTCACTGTTAAGAAAAACACTATTCTCTCTCTCTCCTGTTTCACGATAAAAACAGAAAGTAAGGAAGACACATGACACATCAATTTTACTTGGTTCACCGCTAAGGGCTACGTCCAAGGAGCATATGCCGACAGGCTGCCGGTCATACCAAATTCCACTAAAATTCACTAGTTGTGGATTATAAGGTTCGGGCTAGATCACTTCTATGCCCAGGCTCATTGCCTTTACAATATTTAGGGTCAGCTCACTGATTTCCCAAGGGTCACTCCCTGTTTCTCTCTCTCTGGCTCACTGTCGATGGAGAGGATCACCTTCTTTCTCTCCCTTTGCTCACTACTTTGGAAGGAATCCACCCACAGTTTATAGACCTGTAGGTCTCTTCATTTTCATGAAGGAATACATTTTCCTCTGTATGTAGATGCTCTGTTGAATTCCAACTTTCACCAGCAGATGAATCACTCTTTGCACCGAAGGTATCAGGGAAACTTCTAGCTTCCACGTAGCCCGAAAATGATGCCGGGAAATCAACCTTACTTGACGTGCAATTATATTCCGGCGTGCAAGTATCGGCGCGAATGTCACAACTAGCACGCAAGTCTACCTCACACACTTGCGTGACACAAGCTTCTTCAACTCCAAACTTGCGCGACACACTTCCTTTTATGCCTAAACTAATAACGGCGTGCAACTACCAACTGACACGCAACTTCAAACACCAGCGTGCAACTTCACTTGCGTGACCACACACCACTTGCATGACCACCAAACCTACACGACGGGAGCTCTGAATATTAAAAGTGTTGAACTCCATTGATAAATGAGGAGGGTTGGTCCAGTATTTATAGGCAATTTCACCACCTTGCGCGACGGTGCGCAAGTCAACCCTCAGCGCGAAATTCTCGACACGCAGGTCTCTTCCCCTTCCAGTCACTTGTGCGACCCACTTCCAAACATGCATGAACCACTTTCCTTGAGATATTTTTTCCCAACAGATCAGTGTAATGATAACTAGATGAGCATAAACTACATAACTGATTTGGGCCTATTTGTTCCTTAACTTTGTTCATATAAAGTTGTCTCATCACACTAGTCATTTCCTTAAGTGTTTCTTCTAGTAAGGGTGAGGATAAATCAGAAGTTCTTACCTCATGGATACCTCTAGTGCTTGCACCTCTAGTTCCAAATTGCTGTGAGTTTTGCACAATCTTCTCAATCAGGAATCTGACATCTGCTGGTGACTTGTCCATCAAGGATCCTCTAGATTAGGTTTCTAGTAAATTGTGATCATTGTCGAGCAATCCCTGGTAGAATAACCCAATAAATTGGTTCTCTTACTTTTCTTGGTGTGGGCAGCTTGCACAGAGTTTCTGGAAATGTTCCCAGTATTCGTAGAGAGTCTCTCCAGTCGATTGATGTATGACATAAATTTATTTTTTTATTGCTATACTTCTAGATGTAGGGAATAATCTTTGCAAGAATCTACTTTTGATATCTTCCCAATCATTTATCTTCCGTAGTTGGAGATTGTACAACCATTCTTTTGCTGCTCCCTCAAGTGAGAAGGGGTATGCCCTCCACTTTACTTTATCTTCTATGACTCCTCGGGGTTTGAAGCTAGAGGAGACATAGGTAAACTCTTGGATGTGTCAATTTGGGTCTTCACCTGTAAGACCATGAAATTTTGGTGGCACTTGAATCATATTAATGCGTAGTTCAAAATAATTTTCTATGTCAGGGATAGTGAGTTGGTTATTTTGATTAGAAAATTGAGGTGTGCAAAGATCACGTAGAGTTTGGTTGGGATTATCAGTAATTATTATAGGTTCAGAGTGATCACTGGAAGTATCACTTGAATCCCTGAGGTGTATTTATTCAAACTCTCTTTGAATTTTTTTTCTCAATTGGGTTATTGTATGATATATTTCAGGATCAAATTCAATTAAAGGGTTATTTGAACTACGGGTCATTTAAGAATTTTTTTTTTAGTTTTTTGTGTTTTGAGGCACTTCCTCCCCGGCAACGAAACCAAGTTTGATGCACGCCTGTCGTGGGCATGGAAAAACAATTTTATTTAATTTTCCTATATATAGTTTAGTGGTTCTCCCTAGGTAGTCTCCCGATGAGGAGTTCACACAAAATAGTTTGTCAATTTTTAAATAGAGAAAAAATTGGGTGTTTTTGTAATTGTTTGGTTTTAAAATCAAAGAGAGAAATGAAACAAAAGTAAGACATTGTGTTAGAGATTAAATAAAAATATGGAAAACAAGTGATTTAAAACTATTATATGTAATAACCTTATTTTTTCTACGAAAGACTTTTGAATATTCTTGATGATATTCCAGAGAAACGCCTTCAGACGACGTGCGATTCCAAGCCCCAAAGTGGCCGAAATTAAATTTTCAGTGCGTTCACAATGGAAACGCAAAATAAATGGGATAAATCCTGAAAGGTGATCCGGATCAGAGATACGAGTGTAAGGATGGGTCTGGAATGAGGTGTTTACCCTAGGAATGACATAAAACTTGTCGGCGCGGGACGTTTGGATCCCTTGCCCGCTTCTGGAACGTTAAACGGATTAATTAATTAATTAATTCATTCATTCATTTAGTGTTGAAACTCGAGTATCTCTTAAACGGTGCCTCAGATTTCAATACTGAGGGCACCGTTGAGTTTGGAGCATGCCATTTACCCCATGAGGGGTGTAAGTTTCGCGGGCGCGGCCCGTTTCTGAAAAATGGCCCCAGGGGCGTTTTCGTAATTTGGCAGCCTCAGACGTTCAGTTTAATAACTTTTGAACGGGGTCTCAGATTAAAATTCTAAGACTGACATTGCGTTCAGAGTGTGGTTTTTGGCCTATGGGAGGCTTAATCCCGACCCCGTTGGGAGTTCGGGTTCGGGCCGACGGGCGGGTGGTTAAGTGTTTTCTATTTAATTACTTAACCCACCCTCCCTCGTTTTCTCCTTCTTCTTCGCCTGGACAGCAGAAGGTGGTAGCTCCTCCATCCTCTCCTCCTCCACTCTGGAAAGGTGGTGTTTCGGCGAGTGAATCTCCAGGCAACGCCCACGAGGTAGGATGTTGCGTTTTGTATTTTTATTCCCGCACTTAACTTCAAATGTGAATTTTCACATTGAATTGCTACCCGATATTTGATCCAAGCCCATAATCGCGTAGATGTTGTCCCGAGATTTCCGGAATGCTATCCGGATCAAATTTTGGACCACCGGATCGTTTTCGGTGGTCCTCTGAAGTTTTCCGGCCACAAGGCCGGTTTCCGGCGAGCTCCGGCGGCGGAGCAGCTCCAGGCAGCGGCTCCGGCAGGCGGCGGGCTCGGAGGTGGCGGAGGAGGCCGACCCTTCGGTCGGTCAGGCGGCATCTCGACAGTGCGGGGCGGCTCGGCTCACTGGCTGAGGGCGCCAGCCGTGGGCGCCGACAAGAGGGGACGGTCGGGGTCGCGTTGTGCGACCCCGCGGTTGGACAGAGACCCGCGCGACGCGGGTCTCCGCGTGGAAGGTCGACCGGTCGTGCCGTCCGGTCGGTGGAAGAGCTGCCCGCGCGGCGCGGGTGGGGTGGCTCGCGGGAGGCGGCTGGGCCGCAGTCCTAGCGTGCCGGCCGGTGCGGGCCGGCTCGAGCGGGGCGGACTGGCCGGACAGGGCCGGTCCGGCCCAAGAGGGTCCCCTTTTCTTTTAAAATCTTCGGACGCCCGTATTTCGGGCTACAGGTGTCCGTTTTGCATGTTGTCAGTGTCAGCGCGGACCTTGAGTCGAGGGGAACGCTTTGAGATGGTTTCGGGAATTTTTAATTCCCGATACGGGGGCCTCGATGGTGCGACACGTACATCGAGGGAATGGACGTCATTCTGGGGGGTTCTTGTTTTGAGCGGCGCGGACGCGTCCGACGTCCGTTTTGAGCGCCGTCAGCGGCGTTGCGACCCTGGAACTCAGGAGGAGGTTTCCGGGGCTGTTTTGGGCGTCGAGACTGGATTTGAGGCGTGGGCCCCACGGCCCGTCTTTCGAGCAGCGTGTAGCATTTCGCGCCTTTCTCACCGGGCGTCCGTTCGGGGCGTGCAAGTAGTCGATTCTGGGATTTTTTCTGAGGGGATTGCAATGGTACAATCATCCCACCCTAATTCGGCACGATGGTGAGGGGCCCATGAGGGCTGTTTGTGCGTCGACAGTGATTTTCCGTCTTTATCACCGGGCGACCATTTTGGACAAGTGAGTCGTCCATCTTGTGTGCTTTTTCGAGAGGATCACAACGGTGCGATCTGTTAGTTGAGTTTCGGGACCGGGATGCGGGCCCCACGTGGCACCGCTCGTGTGCGGTGCGCCGAAATGCATCTTTTTCTTCGGATATCCATTGCACTCAAGTGAGTAGTGCTTTTGATGTGTTTTTCTAATGGGATCACAATGGTGGGATGCGCCCGACTATTTTAGGGGCCGAGGATCGGGATCATGGGACGTCGTTCGGGCGTGAGGCGGTGTTGGTGACTTTTTCGTCGGATATCCATTTGAGGCGAGTAAGTAGTCGATATCGTGTGTTTTTCCGCGAGGATTACGACGGTGTGATCTGTTCAGGAGATCAGAGCCTGTTACGTGATCTTATTAAATGTGGAAGCATGGAAGGTGCTCCAGTGGTGGTTCGCCCTACCTTGTTTGTAGCAGACCCTTGGTGTGTGGTCGCGCACTCTTAGGAAAGTGATATAAATGATTTACATGATGTAGTTGGTCGTTCCTGGGCCTTTGAGGTGGAGTTGTTACGTCACACCTTCCTGTTGACGTTGGGTGCCGTGTGCACGATAGCCCTTGGGCTGGAGACGTGGTATACTCTGGGAGTATACGAGAGCACTTGGAGGTACGTGTGGTTTGTACTTGAGATGTTTGTGTGCTTGGTTGGGGTTAAATTGGGGCCACACGTCGTGTGGGACCCATGTGCGTGTCGAGCTCTGCTTTGCGTACTTTGACCTCTCGTGATGTAGAGGGTCCCTCTGTGCTCATTTGTTTGACCAGTAGGGTGGAGTTTTTACCCTGGCTCGGTGCTCGTTGGTTTGACCAGTAGGGTTGAGTGGTCTCCCCCTGGTTTCGTTCTCGATGGATCGGCCGGTAGCAGTGCTACCGACACCCAGTGATGGAGCAGGCGCTGAGCCTCTTTGGGGTGAGTTATTCTGGGGTTGGGTGGTTACGCAATGCCCACTCCGTGTTCGGTTGGCCAGTGTTGTACCCTCTAGTAGAGATGGCCAGGGCAGTTCTGATTTTTACCCTCCAGCGGGGCTGGGTAGTGGGTTACTCATCGACTTCTAGGGTTTACCCTCTAGCAAAGACTGGGCAGTGGGTCACCCGACGCACTTAGGGTCTACCCTCTAGTAGAGACTGGGCAGTGGGTCACCCGATGCACTTAGGGTCTACCCTTCAGCAGAGACTGGGCAGTGGGTCACCCGACGACCTCTTAGGGTCTACCCTCCAATAGGGCTGGGCAGTGGGTCGCCCGTCGTCTAGTTCTAGGTCTACCCTCCAGCAAGGCTGGGCAGTGGGTCGCCTGTCGACTCATTCCAGGTCTACCCTCCAGCAGAGCTGGCTACCCTTCAGCAGAGACTAGGCAGTGGGTCACCCGACGACCTCTTAGGGTCTACCCTCCAACAGGGCTGGGCAGTGGGTCGCCCGTCGTCTAGTTCTAGGTCTACCCTCTAGCAAGGCTGGGCAGTGGGTCGCCTGTCGACTCATTCCAGGTCTACCCTCCAGCGGAGCTGGGTAATGGGTCGCATGATGATGTATTGAGGTCTACCCTCCAGCAGGGCTGGGCAATGGATCGCCTGATGATGTATTAGGGTTTACCCTCCAGCAGGCTGGGCAGTGGGTCACCCGATATCTTGTTAGAGTTTACCCTCTAGTAGGGTTGGGCAGTGGGTCACGTGATATCATATTACAAAATACCCTCCAGCAGGGCTGGGCAGTGAGACACCCGTTGACATTCCAGACTTGGTCCTTTCTACTAGGCTAGTCTGTGTCATTCCTCTATGATCACCGGAGCGGGACCCTTGGTTGTTCGGGTCAGTGTTGTGACGACTTTGACTTGGAGAAGACCTCTCGACTACGGGGCAGTGACGAGTTGTGGTTGACGTTCCCCCATAACTCTCAAGTACGAGGAGCACTTTCCCCCACCGAGACGCGTCCTTGTGACGCGACCTAAAACCATGCGGGCGAGTTAGTGCTGCCCAAAGAGGATAGTGTCGAGGTTCAATGATTGAGCCTCTTGGCTTGCGGTTCGGGACAGACGTACGAAATGCTGGGCATCAATGGTTTATTTCTGGAACTGTTGTTGACTCACTTTTCTTGGGCTGAGCTATGGGTTGGAGATCCCCTTATGATGTTGTTCGGGAATCCTGCTGATCATAAGGATATGTATATACCTTGTTCTTGTACCCACTTCTTGGGTTTGGTTACTCTCCTTCCAGGAGAGGCGAAGACGCGCGGGGTGTGCCATGTGTTTTTCGTGTCCAGATTCTCGTGGTTGGATGAGTCTACTCTCCTGATATAGGTAGCAAAGACTCGATGGAATGTTCATCTTCTCACCATTTCCAGCTTCTTGTGCCTAGACAATTCTACTTCCTTTCTATTGTTGGGTTGAGATAGACTCTTTACTGCACTCTCTATTATAATCCTTTACTTCTCCTGTTCTCTCTACTGCTCACCCTTCGGTACCTCCTTTGTTGCTCCCTCGAGCCTTCGGGGTATCCTACTGAGTATTATTATACTCACCCCTGATTGGGCTTTGCCCGCACTTGGTGTGCCCTTGCAGACGATGGACAGGTGGAGCGTGACTTCAGTGGAGCGTAGGAGCTTGGGATCTTGGACCGCATGCGGTGGTCGTGGTTAGGTCCCATGTGGGGGACCCCTTCCGACTATTTTTCTTTTGTTAACCTGTTGCCGGGTTGTGGCACCTTTTCTGGTTGGGCGCGTGTTTTTCCCCTTTTCTTTTTTAGTTACCTTCAGCTTGTACTTTGTACTATTAGAGGTCGATGCACTTTTTGTTTTATATATAGCAGTTTTACTTTTCTTTACTTGTCTTTTCTTTTACTCTGCACTTTTTCAATGAGTGTGTTGTGTGTGTGTGTACAGGTACATAGGCAAAAGCCTCCCTGAGTTGTTGTGCCTTCGGAGCTGGTCGCCATCCCCTGGCCTATGGAGGTGGGCTTGGGGTATTTGCGGCTCGAGATGGGTAGGGTCAGGTCGTGACATTAAATGAGAAAGGTGATCAAGTTGGAGAAAATTTTCTAATTGCAATGATATCCTTGTTTCATTTTAATCAATCATTTTCTGCTGAGTTTATTTAAGTGAGATTCCTCAATTGATTCAACTCACTTCTCTGATCATGTGGTTATGATAATAATAGACCTTAAAAAAATTCTATTTTGGTCTACACTCTTTTTAGTGTGTGTTAGAGTTTTAGATAATACCCCCAATTGACTTAAACAATTCCCCATTGGGTATTGTTTATCCCAAATAATCAGGAATGTTCATCACCCCTCCCATACATATTAGCGATCGCTAAGTACTTCACCACTATGCCCTGATCTTATTCTATCGAATATAGAACAGAACCTAGTGGAGAGATAAAAATGATCATATATCAAATCAATTACAACAACAGATTATAAAATCAAATAAGATCACATAAGATAATAAATACTATTATTAGAATTTGAAAACAACTTCACAGAAGAGAGAATGTTTTTATTCAATAAAATACAAGAACTCAAGCATTTAAAAAATAGAAAACCTACCCTTCTCCAATCACGTCATATGTTTACCCCACCATGGTAATGGTAACTGATAATGATGAAGAAGATGAATTCATTACAAAAATAATAAGAAGAAAAGAGTTTAAAAGAAAGAATAAAATTTTTCTCCTTTAGAATATGTCTGCCAGAAGTTCAGCTTTGGTTCTCCCCTCCCCTATCCGAATGAGGCAGAGGTCCCTTCTTATAGAATGTTGGGAATGGAGTTTTCCATCTGACTTTTACTGGCCGCCAAACACTATTCCACTAACCCCATTTTTACTGATTCAAAGTTGGCCTTAATTAACTCCTTTCTCGATGGTTTTTATTTTGAATGTTCATCATAGAGTCTTCTTTCAAACAAAAGTGGAATCATCTCATTTTATGTTTGGTAGCACGAGATATGAATTTTTGAATGAGGCAATGTCCACTCTATTGGCTAGATTATGTGTCCACATTGAACAATTTTTTATGGCATGTGGGAGCTTGAATTGGATGTTGGTAAAGAAAGAGATTTTGTAGGCCACGAGCCATTCCATCCTACAAAAAAGGAATTATTCAAATTGGATAAATATTGTAGGAGATATGTATAAAATAAAGTGGTGAATGAAAACTGTTAAATGTCCAGAATTAACCAATTTTCACACTTAAGCTCAAAACTCACCAAAAATCATGAAATGATGCAAATAAGCTCAAATTTATTAATAGGAAGGGATTAAATAATTTAAAAACATATAATTAATTATGAAAATATTATCTATGTTAATTACTATGAAAAAGAATTGGGAAATGAGATTATCAATAGTAAATAGATAATATTCCATCAAAATATAGTGTAGTGTTGAAATTTGGGATGATGATTAACTGAGGGATTATGTGGTTTAGATGGGTTATTTTTTAAATTATTGAATTATGCCACAAAGAAGTGTTTTGTTAGGATGAAGGAGATGAGATTCATATATTTATTCTATAGATCACCGTATGGTGATCACAATTGAATAGGTTATCTAGGGGATTGGAAAGGATGATAATTAGGATAGGATGAGGGTGGTGGATCAGTCCTTGGAGAATTAATATAATAGTTATTTAAAATTAAAAGGTGATATTAGACTAGAGTGGGTAAAATAATGGTTGGAGAATATAATTCATGTTATTTAAATTATAAAAACACTAGAGATCCTATAAAGGATAATGCTTTTAAAATAAATTAGTTTTTTGGAAGTGTTTAGTACATTAGTAATGTACATCATGGAAACTGAAAGGGTGTATTACTTACTCAATCAAACAACAAACATAATTCTTTTACTTTTCATAAGAATAAATGAATTTAATTTCATGGGAAATTGGTGGAATCATCTTTTCATATTTCCCAAGAAAAGGGTTTACTGGAGTATTTTAAATCTGGAAGAGTGGTATAATCAAATTCAAATTATCTAACTCATTTATGTACATGTTTTTAATGTCGTAAGGTGGTATGAATGGAGAAATATTGTGATCAGTTCTCATAGAAGAGCATATGCAGTGCATCTAACCATGTGCAAGGGTTGAGGATATAGATTGATAGGTAGAGAATGACCGGTTTAGGGAATTATGGAATATTTGGGTGGTCTCTATTGGAGTATAGGTATACATCAATGAAGGAGATGGTACTAGGAGATAATATACCACCACTGAGAGGGGGTGAATTAGTGGTCACTAAAAACACTAACTCTAAAACTATATAATTTCTTCCAATAGTTATTATGAATAAATATCTATGGTGATGATGTGATTTTGAGTGATTGAGTGAGAGATAATGCACACAAACCCAGGGGTTTTAACATGATTCATTCACCCTTATTATCAGGTGTATAATCCTTGGTGTGTTGCAGTTGTGATCTTGATACATACATGCTGATTTATTACCAAAGGAATACGGAATGAATCAAGAATATTGTCTTGATATTTGAATACAAGATGAAAAATACGTATTGAAAAGTTAAACAATATTCACTTATCATACCTTATGTGCATTCAAAATTTTTACATGGTGTGTACTCTTATTTTTCTCATTGATCACTTTCCAAATACTTCTTGTAATGTTGGTATGTCCTCTTAGAGTCTCTTATTTTTTTCACACATTCCAATCTTCAAGTGAGCCACCACATATTTATAGATTCAATCTATATTGAAGTGTGATGATTCTAGCTATGGTGTGATCATCATATTCAAAAGTCATATAATACTAAATCCAAAATATCTTAGAGTATGTCATACTAAATTTTCCTAGATCTAAAATTTGATAAGTAGTTTTTGGCATGGAATATTCTATTTTTCTAAAACCAAAAATCCACCAAAACTTTGAATCCAGACTCATAATGGGGTGGAACATTCACTATAAAGTGGTATACATTGTAGTATCTTGGTTTCTAATACTATGTGGTAGTATTATTTTCTTCACCACACCTTATTGTGTGAACCATTTCTTTACAGTGCATGAACACTTGGTTCTCAAAATAGCGCAACACTATTATCTCCCTAACTAATATCCATGGTATAATCAACTCCTCATAATCCCTTAGGCAATTTCTCATGGACCAAACCATCAAGCTATGGTGTAATGCTATTTAGATCAGATAAAAAATTTTCTTATGTCATATTAACTCTTAGAAATAATATTACCATGTAAGATTAAATCATTCCTCCACCTGTATTGTCACATCATGATAGAAGTAGTTGTGAGATGATTCTTTACTATATAATAATGACTCAAGAAACTACCTTATCACATAATATACATTAACTTATCATATAATATTAGCTCAAACAAGTTTCATTATGATACTACCTTTTAGGTTGTTGTATTTTTATCAGTATCATAACTTCATTACTTTCATTAATGTGAATCTCCACTCAACTCTAAAGAGCTTCCAACTCATCCATGATCATGTTAAAAATAAATATAACATGAAAACATCAACTCATGAATAAATTTCTCTAATAAATAAGTTATATCCAATATTAATTTCATCAAACACCTCCATATATGATATAATGGTGATTATGATAGAACTTCATCCCTCGGTGTAAAATCAATTATATAATGACCATGTATCAATTAAGATCAAAATAGATACCCCTTTGTAAATTTACTTCATGAGGGTTCTTAAATATGCAATATATTAAAGGGATCATCAATATATCCCTTTATGTTTTTTGGAAAAATGAAAATCAGAACATGATCTCTTCTCTAAACTCCAGCTGCTAACACCTATCAACTCCTCCCCCATGATGATCACCTATAAAAGACACCCAAGACTCCCCCCCTTTACAAAAATATATCTTATCATATTATCCCCCTTTTTCAACAAATACAAAGGAATAAAATATGGAAAATAACTAAGATATCTCATATGAATTTTAAGAGGGAATGCACTCCCAAAAACACTCTCAAGTGATGAACAAAATAGTTCGAAATAGGATTTTCAAGATATTTTTGACTTGTTGTTTAGTTGAAACATATTCTAATGAAATATAATCATGATCCATATTATCCTAAATGAAGTGGTACTTGATTATAGTATAATTTTTACATCAATGTTTCACTATATTCTTTAACAAATTTATTACTCTGATTATCACACCCAATCACCAAGGAAATGAAACATCCACCCTAATGTCTTGAAGATATAACTTCATCCATACCATCTGAGTTTTTTCTTGTGATATTTCAACACGCATAGCTTCAATTGAGCTAAAAAAATAGAATAATACTTCTATAAGTTACAAGAGACACATCTTTCACTAATAAATAAATCACCTCAATAAGTATACTTTTGATCTCTAATATCACCCATCCAATCTATATTGGTAAATCACTAGATTTTTAATGATGATTTTTTTTCATTCCTTAGGCTATAATTGAGAATTCATTTAATCTATTGAAATATCCATTTTTCTATCATAATATGTGACTCCTTCAGGTTTTTTGGAATCATGCACAAATTATACTAAGAAATAAAATATATGGTCTTGATATTATTAAAAAAATTAGGAATCCAATAAGCCTTAAAAACTTCATTTGGTCATTAATTATCTCTTCCTAATCTAGGGAAAACTCATTCCCAAGTACTGTAAGATTCAAAACATCTATCAATTCCACCATTCCAATATTTTTAAGTAACTCACAAGAATAATTTCCTTGTGAGAGAAAGATGGAATCTATTTCATTAGTGACTTGAAGACCCAAAATTAATATCATCTCACCAAACATTGACATCTAGAAGATGTTTCTCATTTGGGTAGAAAATTACTCACAATTTCTTTCATTGTTTCTGATAAAAATTAGTTCCTCAACATATAAAATCATAATGAGTGACTTTGTGTCATCTCCCTTGATATAAATATTTGAATATTCTTTTCCTTTCTTGAATTCCATGATCTTTAAATTGTTTTCCAACTTTGAAATACCATACTCAAAGATCATTTTTGAGATCATATAGTTCCGTCTTTAGTTTTTACACTCAAGAACTATCACCGTTAAGGATAAAACATTCTATTTCCTAAATTTATACTTTTTCATTATGTTAACCATTAATAAATTCTGAATTTAAATCCATTTAGAAAAATTTATAGTCTCACTGAGAATAAATTTTATGAAATATTTATATCATTTTAATCCTTATTAATAGAGAAAAATTCCCATTAAAATCAATACCATTAATTTGAGAATATCCTATGCACATAAGATGAGATTTTTTTTAAGAAAATTCACTTTTATCATTGTGATTATTATAAAAAGCAACTTTTAATGATTATATTTTTGTTTTTGGGACATCATTTCAATTCATAAGTTTCATTATTCTCAATTTAGTTCATCACTTCTTCCATATTCAAAACCCAATGCTCATGTTGTAAGGATTCATCAACATTGTTTGGGTCTAACTGTGAGATTAAGATAGTGTGATTAGAAATTATCAAAATTATATGGGTTTTACCCCTTTCTTATATATCTAATTATTTTTTTCCTCAACATTTTTTCTAAATATTTAGAAATCATAATCTCATTTATATGACCCTTACTAATTGCTGTAATTTCTAGAATCAGCCAGAGAGTTATGAAAATATCCTCACTCATCTAAAATATCTAATGTTATCTATATTTTCCTTCTCCTTCAGTGTTATCATAAATAGGAAATGATTCTTATGAAGGATTTCTATTTTCCATCATAATTATAATAATTTTTTCAAAAATCTTCCTCAAAATTTTATAGTAGAACAGTTAAAATTTTCCAATAGGTGTATTCCCAATAAATACACCTTCTTCATATCTTGTATAAGACTTGTCCAAATGTTTTTCTTTAATATTCATATACTTTATATTGTTGAATACATTTAAAGTATTCAATCATGGATTATTTCTAATCCATAACACATATGTTGTATTGACCGAATTGGGTTGAAGTAGACACTGGTTCAGAATAGGCATCAATATTTATATATTGTCTCTGAAAATATTTTATAGTTTCATGCACTAATACATTATTCTTACAATTTAAACCAATTTATGATTCTTATAATTAGAAACACCATTTTATTGGGGGGTTTATGGATCACTATATTCATGTCTTATCATGTACTTATCAAGATATCCCTCTAACTATTTATTCTTTTATCTGAATCCATTTTCAGATCAAAATCTTAAAACGACATACCCTATTTGATTATAAAAATTACTCAAAAAGTAATTTATTTTCTAAAGATCTTGTGTTTTACTCAACATCAGATACACATATGTCACATGAGTATAATAATCAACAAAATTAGTAAAATACTTATCTCGATTGGTTGAATTTAATCTCATCACTATACACACATATGAGTGTACTAACTCAAGAGTTTTTGTTATTTATCTTTCCATAATCTTTTAACACTCTTTAACTATTTTTACCTTATGTATTGTAACATATGTGTTGAGTTTTTCATGTTTTATATTTGATATATTTCTCATTCTTGGAGTTGTTATCCTAGGATAAATTGTTTTTACTTTGATTACATGTATATTTGATGTATTAAATATTATTAAAACTTATTTTCATATAATTTTCATTGTTCAACACAAATATAATGTAATAATGTCCTAGTGTAAATGTTTCATTGATAAGGTCATATCAATTCCCCACTATGATGATACCCTTGAAGTGTTATGATAATATTCTTAAATAATGTTCTACGGTTAGATAACGTACTATCATGGGACATATAGTACGTAGACTATCGAGTACGAGTACTCATAAGTAGATGGGGATTCTTATCCTATTGTTCATACTTGGTAATCTCCATGAAATAATATTATTATAATAGATCTTCCAGTAGGAATTCTTTATATTTTAGTGCCATTATGTATTCATATCTGCGAGCATGTGTACTGGTCCTTAGAATTTAATATTATCAATAATTAATGTCATGAATTATACACTTATATTTGATGATAAAAATAGTGATGACATATGTTCATAGTGAGGTAGGTTATATTGGGTGTGTCATGATTAACATTTCATTAATGGAAAAGTCAAGGAAGGATTTTTCCCTTCCAATTTTACGGAAGTTGATATCTCATCCCTTTTTTTGGAATAGAACCATTGCATTAAATTTCATGGACATAGTGTAACAATGTGTTTATTTCATATAGTAAAAGTAAGACATATCAAGAAAATAGGTTGGTGAAACAGATGTGAAACCTTCTTAATGAGATATTGGGACAAAGGAAATATATTACACAGTGAGCATTAATATGTGGTTGTCATCGTTATGTCATTAAGTTATTTCTCTTAGGTGACCTGATCCATTCCTAGATAGTAATATTGGATTTTTGGAAAGTCCTCATAATTCCAACAAGACAAAATCCTAAAGGGTCACATATTGAGTGTTACCAATGATCTTCATTAAATTATATTTGAATTTAATTATTTGAATAAATGTTATTATCAAGAATGAGGGGTAATTTTATTCAAATTTTATTGATCACAAATATTTATTGATGAATGAAATATTTAAATTATATATTTATTCAAGTGTTAGATAAATTCTAGAGGATCTTAAACTGACCAAGACCGTGTCCAGTGAAAAAAAATTAAATAACAAGATAGTTAAATACTATATTTTATTGTGAAAGTTGGAATACACCACAAAATAATAATAATATTAGTATATGTAATGGGGTTTATCGAAGGTTATTATATTTTTTATGGTTGGGTATGAAATTAAATGATTATTTTTAACTAAAATCCTAACTCTAAAAATAAACGGTTATGTCTATTTTGTAGTGTGTGCAAAACAAATATGTGCAATCGAGAATAGAGAATTGTTGTGCATAAAAAATTCTCTCTTTACCCCTCCTCTCTCCCTCTCAATAATGAGAAACACAAGAATCTTTCAAGACTAAAAGAAAATAAATCAACAAAAATAACTTAAGATAATAAATTAGTCATGCTAGCACTCAAAAAATAATTAGCATTTCTTATATATCAAAGGAGAATATGTGGATCACTGTTAGAGGGATTTTATCCTTGGATCCTCACATTGCAACAAGGGTAATTTGAAAGGGTGTTTTTGGATGACCAACATCATAAATGAAGACATATCATAATCTGAGACATTCATTTCTTCTAATATTAAATAAATCAATAATAAATTTTATGTGTAAGATCCTTTCATGTTGTTTTAGGAAACACTAATTTAAAAAAAAATATCGCCCACCAATGCAAGCTTTCGTTGTGATCGAAACCAAAAAGTGGTATCAGAGTGACCACATTTAAATTTATAATTATTTATTTTATTTTGGCTCCATACAATGTCAATTCATGTTATAAGTTCTTTAATCTAATTTAAATTAATATTATTCAACATATTAATAATGTACATTTAGCGTTTCATTTTCTTAAAGGTCCAAGAATATATAAAGAACGATCGAAGATTCCATTGGGAACTTCCGATTTTTGGTCTATGAGACAAGGTT
Organism: Viscum album; assembly: GCA_963277665.1. Classification (NCBI taxonomy): domain Eukaryota; kingdom Viridiplantae; phylum Streptophyta; class Magnoliopsida; order Santalales; family Viscaceae; genus Viscum; species Viscum album. The sequence continues at coordinate 210,429,256 of OY728166.1, forward strand.
ACATGATGTGTAATCATAATTACACATCATGTTCCCCAATACATTTCATGTGGACGTGTCACAGGATACATGTAATTCTATTTAGTTAATACACGTGGTGTACGCCATATATTGACCAGTCAACCTAGGACATGGTTTTTAGATTAAACAATGTGTATTGGAATGCACCTCATGTAGTTTACATGGGTTATTGGTATAAATCATGCAATCTGTGTGGTCATAATACATGTTCAAACAACTTTAGGCTGACAACCTATAGAATTTATGATATACATGACATGTATGCAGTGTACATTATTTATAGTTCATCAATTCCCACATCCAACATACACATCATGTTATCTAAAAACAATTAGAGATACATGTAATATATCTAAAGTGCACATGTCATGTAGTCTCTCACCTGATAACACACTAAGTCTTTTTGCGAGTTGCATGAGCATACGGTATTTAGATCACACAACATATAGTTGGTTTATACACACCATGTAATCAGCCAGGATACATTCCAAAGACCCATGTGAGTATCTCAGGCACTTGGAATGTATTTGACATGTACACACCATGTAGTCCACCCGATTCAACACTCTGATGCCCCATGTGTGTGTCCTAGATACATTACAATAGTGGTACATGACATGTAGCTATATAGTACACACCGTGTATTCTCCCAATTGTTGGAAGAATTAAATTACATTAAATTGATAATTGAAGTATAAAAACATTATTTCTTTTATTGCCACTTTATACTTTTGAGAATTTAATAATGGTTTTAAAGAATTTTAAATGCTCAATTAATTTATTTTAATAAATTTGCAACTATTGGTTAGGTCGTTTATTTTCCATTAATTTCTTAATATTGATTATATCTAAATGAGTTCAGATAGCCGTTAAGATAAAAGGTAATTAATAAATTAATTAATTAATGAAAGAATTTTTATCATAATAATAAAGAAAAAATAATAAATTAATGTTATATATTTACTTTTGTGTATACGTTTCATGTATGACCGTTCATGAGCTTGACCATGACCAGTGTATGTGTTAGAATTTATTTAATTTAATTTATTTCATAGTTTTACTGTTATTTATTATAAATATAAATTTAATGGCATGTGTTCATCCCTCCCTCCATTATTTTATAGGACATATGTTTCCAAGGATATTTATGTAATTCATTTTTGAAAAATTATTTGGTTCCCCTCACCATCATGTGAGCTATAAGTATTTATAATTAATAGAGTTTCCCAAGGTTCATGGAGATGGTTCAAGAATAAACCATAATGATCTCAAATAATGTGTTATATAGGTGGATAGGTGGAATATTTTAACTCTTACCAAGATTGAAAAAATGAATTATTTCCCCTCTGTAAAAGGTAGATTTAATGTCTTCTCATTAAATCAACTGTTAGATAAATCTCATGGACGGTTTAATTAATTAATTAATTATTTCTATCTATAAAATTATTTTTTATTTATGTAAGGTTGCGATCACATAAATAAATCAGTTAATGTGTAAATATAGAAATTAAATTAATGAATTATATGTAATTTTTTTATGCAATATGTTTAATTAATTATGTAAAATACACTTAATATTAAAAATACATGTAAATGATAAAACAAGATAAAATATATTCATAATCAATTAAAATCCCTCAGTTAAATATTAATTAAAACTTGACCATCCATTACTTTATTAGTATTGAAATACATAGAACTAAGTGTTTGACCAATCCTTGTTAGGACACTTAATCTTAACATGTAGTTCTTATGAAGGTTATGGGTTAACTAAATCACCTTACATCAAGAGAAGTATCCCTTTATAGACTTGATGTAACATAAAGGCAAGTGTTGTGGAAATCCATGTTAGGTTTTTATGATGGAAAGTCCACTCAATGGATCAAGGAGCTGAAATCCCATAGTTGGTAATGATCTTTCTACCTAAAAACCTTTAAGTAGCTTGCCAACACTCATTGGGGTTATAAAATGAGGAATATGGATATTCTCCACTAGAATGTTAAATTATCTAAACATTCCAAGCTCAATGGTGAGGGATATTGGGACATGATAAAATATTGAGAGATTTAATATAATTTATTAATTTATTATTTATCACATAATTTGTAACTAATAAAAAGTACTAATAATATTCTCTTTTAATTGTAGAATAAAATGGGAATCTCATATTCCAAACTATAAATATGATAAACATTGGATAAAGATAACCTCCTAACAGGTATTAAGGAGTGATTTAGATGTCTTTGAGTTAGGCTATTCCATGAATGGAAATCTTATGTTCTAGAATCTTCAATGTCTAATATGACTACTAAAAAGGTGATTGATGAAGAGTTACTTGTCTACAAAAAACATTTAAGTAGTGCTGCCAACATTCAAGTTTTGATTCATTCATCAATGTATAGTGAACTCATTAAGTCTCATGAAAACATGGATGTATATAGAATTCCTGAGAACCTATGTGGCCTTTTCTAGGAGAGAGTTATAAATTAATTATTTGAGATCAATAAGGTTCTATTTTAGAGAAGGACTAGAGACAAGTCCACAGTGGGGCCTCATGTAGTCAATATCATTGGATATATTAAGCGCTTAGAGGTTCCAAGGTTTAAAATCCTGGGAGAACTGGGCATCGATCTCATTATTGAATCACTTCCTCAGATACTCTATAGCTTTGTTGAGAATTTTAATATAAAGAACATTTAGAATTCTATACAAGACATTCTCACTCTTTTTTTTCAAGTTGATAAGGATACAAAGTGCAATAAACCTTATGTCCTTATGGTTAACAAAAAAAAAGGACAAGCAAAGAGCTTTAAGACCAAATCCTTTTCACACCCTTCCAAGAAGAGTAAGATCAAGGGGAATGTAAGGGAACATGATTTTGTCTATTTTTCATGTGGAAATAAGGGCCACTAGATGAGAAATTGCACCTATCCAAAGAAGAAAGGGGAATATTTAGGTGCATTTGTTATTGAGTTAAATTTACCTATTTCTATAAATTTGTTATTAGATATAGATTTTGGTGCTCACATATGTATTCAAATACAGGAACCAAGTAGATTTATAATGATTGACCATGGGAAGGTAGATCATTGAGTAGCTAATGGAGATTACATTTCCATTTTAGCTATTAGGGACTACCACCTCACATTGCCTACTAGAATGATCTTGGTTTTTAAAGGTTGTTATTATTCACCATCCATTATCAAAAATATTATTTTTTTATAGACTTGATATGAATGGATTTATTTTCAAATTTGTAAATGAATGTTGCTTCATTTATAAAGATATAATTTTTATGGTAATGATAATTTAAATGACAAGTTTTATGTCTTATTTACACAAACCCTGTAATGGAAATCGATAATGAAATTGTTTTACATGACTTATACTAGACCCAAATATGGAATCACCAGCTAGGTCATGTAAATGAAAAGTTATTAAAAAAATTATACCAAGATAGATATTTTTTAGTATTTTGAAATAAAACCACTTGGTCTATGTCACACATGTTTACAATTTAAAATGAATAAAGACCCATACCAGAAAAGGTGAAAGGGATAAAGAGATTATTAAATTAGTTCATACAAATTCTTCTTGACCATTTCATATTGAGGAAAGGGATGGGTTCTCATACTTCTTAACTTTTAGAGATGATTTTAGTAGATATGGATGTGTATAATTAATGATGTATACGTAATATTCTTTTGATAAATTCATGGAATACAATAATGAAGTTGAGAACCAGATTGGTAAGAAGATTAAGAAACTCTACTCAGAACATGGTGGATAATATGTCAATAAATACTTCATTGATTACTTACGAGAGTTTGGGATCCTATATAAACTCACTCCTCCTTATACACCTCATGGGAATGGTGTACATGAAAGGAGGAACTTTAATTTTTTTTAGCATGGTGAGATAAATGATGTTTCATGAAAGTATTTCATTCTCCTTTTGGGGATATTCATTGTAAACAACGGCAAAAATAAAAAACTAAGTTCCGACTAAAGAGGAAGACGATATACCATACCATTTATAAAATGGAAATAAACCTATGTTTTTATACTTAAATTTATGGGGTTTTGAAGAATTTGTTAAGGCCTCTTCAAGTAACAAACCTACACTTTGAGGAAAAGAGTGTACCTTTTTTGGATACCCCAAAGAAACACAGATATATTACCTAAATGAAACCATATAAAAAATTATTAGTGTAAAGACACACCATATTCCATGATAGGGAGAACATGTCTAAAAGAGGTAATGGGAGAGAGATAGACTTTGAAGAAGTTGAGGATCAAAATATGCAAGATTTGGAATAGGAACAGATTCCACAAAGCCTCATGGAAGAAGAAAATTTTCTAGAGAAACAAGTACTGTGTGAGAGTACAAGAGAGGTTATAGAACTAGAATGGTATGGGTTTCTTTTCATTGAGGATGGTGACTCATTAATGGTTGATAATAATGATCCTATATCCTATAAGGAAGAAATAAGTGGAAAAGATGTTTCCAAGTGTAAATAAGCCATTAAATATCAAATAGATTCCATGTATAAAAACCAATTATAGATTTTGGTAGATCCTCTAGTGGATTTAAGACCTTTTGTTGTAAATGGGTATTCAAGAAGAAACTAGATATGTGAAATGTCCCGGATTCGGGTTCCACTCAACGGGTGCCCTGAACCCAGTTGGTCACATGACCTCAAGTGCATTTCCCCAAACCCCAGAGGCTGCCGACTAGTAGCGAGGGCCTAGGTCTGATAGTGGGGAAACTACGCCCTCATTTGTCAAAGTGTAACACAACAAAACAAAATACAAGCATACAAAAGCGGAAGCAGTAAACAATACCAATGCTGAAAAGGACACAGTACTAAAGTAAAGAAATAACCAACAGTCATTTATAATGATGAAATATGCCCTTAAATCTATGAAAGCAGCCAAAACAAGATACACTACAATCTACAATAATACAATACAAGGGAAAAATACAACAAAGTAAAATAAAACAGCGCAGCAGGAACTCAGCAGCATCACAAGCCTAAGCTCGGTCTCATGCTCTACTACTACTTTGCATCAATCAAGTTCCTGTATAGGGACCCTTTCCCTTATCTACACCTGCAACAATTTAATCTGTTTGGGTCCAAGACATGACCCAAACAGGGTGTGAGAAATAAATCTCAGTAGGTAACCACCAAAGGCTTATGCCTAACTGTCAGTGAAAATGTGCAACATCAGTGTGCAGTAATGAAATGCAGTAAACTAGGAAGTACTCAAAAGTAAACATTCCTATTATTTAAATTTCCATTTTACTAATTATTTATCAATGCCAAGCTTGTGTTTTGGCTTGGTAGGTTCACCATAATAAATCACCATAGTGAATATACAAAGTAGACATTGTCCGCAGACATGGAAATCCTTACCCTCAGGGAATTAGAATTGAAACCCTCAGGTGATTTCCCACAGGCATAACGAATATTTCCCTCAGGCATATGAGATAACTCCCTCAGGCATGAAAAAAACTGCCCACAGGCATAAGAAAAGTTGCCCTCAGGCTAAACAAAACACTTCCCCTCAGGCATGAGAAACACTTCCCTCAGGGTAAACATGAAACTAGGCCAAGCCCAACACATAAACAAGAAATTTATACATTTCCTATCAATAAAACTCAAACCATTCTATAATCACGGCAAACCCATGGGTATCCTGGCCAAATGGCTAAACAAGGGAATTCACCCACAGGGTGGCCCTGGATCCAAGAAATGATCCCAGACAATAGTTTATAAATATTCATTAAATTACCTATGAAATTATAGATATTTAATTAGTCAAGGCCTCAGCCATATGACACCCCAAACATGGGTGAGTAGCACAACGGTACACAAAAACAACATGACAGTTGGAATTAAACATCAGACCACCTACCTCGATCTCCACTGATCGATATACGCGAACAACGCCTCCCGAAACACCTGATAACGGTGTAGATATGGGATAAATATTTATCCATTAAAATGTAAATAACCTCCCCTCGGGAAATAATTGGTAAGTACGGCTCAAGGAGAAGGGAGGTCTTACCCGTACGATTCAAACAAGATTGACGATGGAAGAAACAGATTCCCAGTGTGCGATCGGGAGCTCCTCCAAGTTCCGGCCTCACCTTCCGAGCTCCAAATGCGTCCACTAACTCCTTGGCCAAATGAAGAGGCTACTACCCATTTTAAGTGAAAAAAACAAACTACATAGCATGTAATCTCAACTACACGGCGTGTACTTTCCATTTTTTAACTGTTCCTCTGGCAGCTAATTTTCCCCGCCGCACTGCTCATCTATCGACATGAGTACACAGCGTATATTTCTTAGTACACGGCATAACTGTCACTCCACTGGCGGCTACTCCCACCACCTTATTGTTCACCTACTGACTGATTACACGGCGTGTATATACTAAGTACATGGCGTGTAGTTAGTTTTTACACCCTTCTTCGCCGATAGGCCTACACACCCTGTGTACTCATCCCACACGGCCAAAGTACACTGTGTGTGGAAAAGTACATGGCGTGTAACCACAAATTTTGGGATTTTCCCCATTTTCCTTATTTTCTCAAAAACACTTAAGGAAAACTGAAAAGAAGAAACCCATACCTCAAGAATAAGAACCGGGTTCTTACAAACTTCCCCCTTAAAGAAATTCGTCCCTGAATTGCCCTTCCAAGGGTGGTGAAGTTAAAACTGAGAACAACTCTGGCCACTGAGCACGTACATCAGTCTCCCGCTATAATGTTTCATCTTGCACTCGGCCATGATTCCATAGCACCCGTACAAGAGGAACTGACCAGCTTTGGAGAACCTTCGTGCTCCTATCAAAAATAAAAATCAGATGCTCCTCAAAGGATGCATCGACCTAAAGTTCAACCTCCTCGGGATGAAAAATGTGAGATGGGTCTGAGTGATAATGACGTAGCTGAGATACATGGAAGACGTCATGCATGGACCGATACCTCTATGGCAACTGAAACCGATAGGCAACCAGCCCGACTCTCTCTAGAATATCAAATGGACCCACATACCTCAGTGAAAGTTTACCCTATCTCCCGATCCACCTGTGTACCAACCTCGGTGAAACATGGAAGAAAACCTAATCCCCGACCACGAACTCCAAGGGTCGTCTGTGGCGATCAGCAAAAGATTTATGATGAGACTGTTCAGTATCCATACACTTCTGTATCAACTAGACGTGCTCTGAAGTCACCTGTACAAGACGTGGTCCCAGTAAAGCTGCCTCACCTACCTCCAACCAGCACAAAGGTGATCAACATGGCCTACCATATAATTCCTCGAAAGGTTCCATATCAATATTTTCCTTAAAACTATTATTATAGGAAAAATCAACTAGGGTTATGTGCTTCTCCATAGAGCCCCCAAAGTCCAGGACGCATGCATGCAGCAAGTCCTCAAGCACCTATATCATACGCTCTGACTGGCAATCGGTCTAAGGGTTGTAAGTTGTGCTCAAAATCACCTGTGTACCTAGTGCCATCTGAAAACTATTCCAGAAATGAGACGTAAATTGAGATTCCCTATCTGAAACGATAGAACGAGGAACCCCATGAAGACATACCACCTCTCGGATATACAAATTTCCAAGCTCATCAACACCGAAGGTCTCCTTGATCAGAAAAAAGAGATCTACCTTTGTAAGTCTATCCACAACAACCCACATGACATCACTTCCTCGAGGTGACCTCGACAACCTGGTCATGAAATCCATCGCGACATCATCCCATTTTCACTCCAAAATGGGTAACTGCTGTAACAGTCCGACTATCCTCTGATGCTCCGCCTTCATCTATTGATATGTGGAACATCTCGCAACAAAACCAGCTACCACTCTTTTCATACCCGGACACCAATACTAATGTCTCAAGTCATGATACATTTTGGAAACTCTGGGATGCACTACCCAATCTGAAGCATGAAACTCCTGCATCAACTCCTCTTGTATATCCCCTGGAACCCACACTTGTCCATGGACACACAGTACCTCATCATCACCTATCGCCCAACCAGGAAGAGGGTCCTCACTTTCCACCGACTCCCATAGGACTAGGCCTTCTGAATATGATAGACGTCTCATCCTCACTGTATCTAGGAGGGTAGAAGTCACAGATAAGGAACAAAGTTAGGCTTTCCCTTGACTATTGTGGATCTCCAAATGCATCTTAGAGAACATAGCCATGAGCTTCCACTCACCATTGGCCTCTTGCACTGCCTGTATCTGAGTCCTCCTGCTCAGTGCATCAGCTACCGTGATACCTTTACCACGTGTATAGGAAAGCTCAAAGTCAAAAGACTGAAGGTATTTAACCCACCTTTTCTATCTCAAATTCAATTCACGTTAGGTAAAGATATATTTTAGACTTTTGTGGTCTGTAAACACCACAAAATGATCTCCCAGGAGATAATGTCTCCAACAGCATAACACATGAAAAACTACAGCCAACTCGAGATCATGCATCAGGTAATTACTCTCATGTGGCCTCAACTTCCGAGACTCGTATGCAACTACTCGATCAACCTACATCAACACTACTCCCATCCCAATACCTAATGCATTATAGTAAACTGTATAACTCTTCCCTTACTCTAGAAGTATCAGGACTGGTGCTGATATCAACCTTCACTTCAGCTCCTGAAAGGACATCTCACAAGCTTCTGACCAAATGAACTTCACACCCTTCTTATTCAACCATTTCAATGGCACTGATAAGTGGGAGAAGTCCTATATAATCAATTGTAATAACCATACAGCCCTAAGAAACTCTGTATCTCAAACACGTTCTTAGGCTGCTCCTAGGAAACTACTCATCTCACTTTCTTTGGGTCTACTACAACTCCTGCCTATGAGATAATATGACCCAGGAAGTGTATCTGGTCCATCCAAAATTGTCACTTTGAGATCTTAGCATATAGATGATTCTCTCTCAGTGTACTCAGAACGATCTCAATATGGGTAGCATGGTCGTGTCGAGTGTGAGAGTACACAAAGATATCGTCCATGAAGACCAACAAAAAAGAATCCATATATGGGTGGAACACATGATTCATTAGATCCATGAAAACTTCTGGCATGTTCATGAGTCCGAACGGCATGACCAACTACTCATATAGACCATATCTGCTCCGAAAGATTGTAATCAGTATGTCTGATGGTCTAACGCGCAATTGATGATATCTGAATCTCAAGTAAATCTTCGAGAACACTTGTTATCCTCAAAGTTTATCAAAAAGATAATCAATCCTTGGCAAGGGATATTGGTTCTTAATCATAAACTGGTTCAGATTCTGATAATCCATGTAGATTCTGAGGGTACCATCCACCTTCTTAGCAAACAGGACAGGAGAACCCTCTGGAGAAGTACTTGGTCGGATGAAACCCTTCGCCTACAACTCCTCTAACTGCCTCTTGAGCTCCTACAACTCTTGTGTAGCCATCCTATAAGGAGTAATGGACACCAGTGCTACTCCTGGCACTAGCTCAATAGAGAAATCCACCTCTCTCTATAGAGGTAGACCTGATAAGTCATCCGAGAAGACATCCAAAAGACGTGGGATCAAATCCGAGCAGGGGTGAATTTCCAGGGTACTGTAGCAGGGCACTGTAGCAGCACTATAGAAGCCATGGAACTATAGAAGTGGCGACACTGTAGCGGCGGAGGGACTGTAGTAGGTACTGTAGCAGTGGCGGTTACTATAGTAGGTACTGTAGCAGCGCGGGTACTATAGTAGTACTGTTCACCGAGGGGTCCTTTAGACCAAAAAATGGGCTTTCAAGCCTTGTATTCAGGCCAATTGGCCTTGGACCTTCGGGCTATGTAATGGGTCACCCTCTACCCAGTCTAAAGAGGTCTTTTCTTTAAATAATAAATTGAGGCTTCGGCCCCAACCTTTAAAAAAAACTCAACCTCGCCCATGATGCTCAGGTCCAGTTCAACTTGCCTGTACATCTCATTCACCCTTGTATAGAAACTATCAGCCCTCTAGTGATGTGAAACTCACCCAGCGATGATAGAAATCCACAAAGGCTAGAAAGGGTACCAACCAGTCCATCCTGAGAATGACGTCATAACTCTTCATCTCTAAGACATAGAGGTTCCATAGAAAGTGACACCCACCAACCTCTAGGGGCACTCCTTGCACTGATGCACACCTGTCATTCTAATCCCCAACGGAGTGTCTAGAGTCATGACATCAGAAGAAGAAGAAAAAAAATCCTAAGACTCTCCACAATAAGAACAAATATAAAGTTATGTGTAACAACGGTATTAAAAAGTACTAAATTCAACACAGAAGCAACTAGAATAGTACCTTTGACAGTGGAAGGTCTAAGATCTTGCTCATGTTGGGTCTATTGCACTGCATATTCCTGCCCAGTGTTGCGGCCCTATGACACAAATTTACTACCATGTGCTAACCCGCCCTGCTGTCTCTGAGATCCTGGTGTCTAGCTACCACAACCACGACCACCACCTCGGCCTGAATGTCCTGACGTATCCCAATTCCCTGACTGGTAAGAAGCTGCTGGCCCTTCTCCTGCATGCGGAGTCTGGACAGAACCCCTCTCACTATCCACTGGTGGAAACGCCCTACAAAAACGCTGCAGATGACCCATCTTGTTGTAATCTCAGCACTCCACTAGGTCACTTGGACATTTAGGTATCTTGTCTCCCTCTTTACCACACTGGTAGCACCTCACCTAGATGCCTGAAGAGTTATTCTAGCTATTATTTCCATCGTGAGATAAATCCATCCACCTCTTCCTCTTACCGGTAGAAATAGTACCAGAAACTGGGGCCGAACCGCCCTAGCCTGCACCACTAACCTCTCATAGGTTATACTCAGTTATCAGTGCCTATTTCACAATAGCATGCATTGTAGGAAACCTGAAAACATTCACCAGTGCTCAGATTTCATACCTAATACCATTCTCAAAATTTCGATCCCTCAACACCTCATCTCCCACCAAAACAGGTGTGAAGCACTATAGCCCAGTGAAGTGGGCAGAATAGTCCATCACTGACATGGCACCCTACTTCAGATTCATGAACTCCCGAGCTCTATCTTCCCTCAGCATCCTCGGAAAGAAAAATTCATAGAAGACTGCCTGAAAATATTCCCACACCATATCTCTATGATTCTCTATCTGGGTGGTAACATCCCACCATCTCTTGGTAGAATCACACATCGTGTATATAGTGAGCTTGACCCTCTGCCCAGGAGGCATCTCCAAATTCTCGAAGATAGTATACATAGAACCCAGCCAAGACTCCATAGCCTATGGTCCACCATCCCCTGAAAACATAGGTGGATGTTGCTGATGGAATATACGTTTCAGCTCTGACATAGATATGGCAGCCGGTGGTGCTCCCTGGAAGGTCTGCATATACCGCATAAATCCTTCATGGAATTTCACCTCCGCACTTGTGTCCGGTATAATGGTTGGTGCCGCATCTGGCTCTGCGGGAGGATCAATCAGTATCCCATGGCCTACCATCTCTGGAGTATAATCATTGCCTCTCTCCTATAGAACAACTCGAGGTCTTCTCGGCGACATGACCCTACAAGGTCAAACACATGCCTTAGATTAAGATCATCAAGGACTAAGAACTGGAAGTGCAAGAAGGGAACATGAGAAAGAAAAAATTAATTTTTTTCAAAACAATACTACACGACATGTATAATAACTACACGGCATGTTCCCTCAAGTCTTTCTCATGGGCGTGTACTTCTGCCAAAACTGGTCGTGTAATACCCCAAACACACGGTGTGTTTTCCACACACATGGCGTGTACTTGAATTTTCTTCCCCTACCCGAGTCCTTCTACACATATTAACCACACGACTTTCTTTTAAACGAGACTACACAGCGTGTATAATGTCTACACGACGTGTTCTAGATGGGCTTCGTTGACCCGTGTTGTCCGTTACACGGCCGGGTACACAGCTCAGACTAAACGGCGTGTTCCATATAGACACGGCGTATACGACTTAATTTCCAACTGCCCGTGTTGTTAATGACATGACCGGCTACTCGGCTGACTCTACATGGCGTGTTACACCCGCACACAGCGTGTACACCACCCCATTTCCCCAGCCACATGGCCAAGTCCACACGGCCTCTCATCGGTCAAGACTACACGATGTGTCCCTCAGGTACACAGCGTGTTTAAGAAGAGGTAACACCGACCCGTGTTTGTTAGTTACACGGCCGGATCCCCAAGTCAAACTACACGGAGTGTTCTTCATTGACACAGTGTTTATATGGTCATATTTCTCCACTCGTGTTGTTAGTTACATGATAGACATAGGTTCAACACAACACGATGTGTATAATAACTACATGGCTTATGCCTTCAAAGTTTCACTATCCCAAGTTTCCGCCTACACGGCCTATGACACGGGTAGAAACTACAGGGCGATTACATACGATACATGACATGTACTTAATTATTTTTTCTTTTCTTCTCCAATAGAAGAGTAAATGGCATGTAATCATAATTACACGGTGTGTCTTCTGGTTTTTTCCAGACAGTAAGCCTCAGAATACTTCGGAGCCCAGAAAAACACTGAAACCAACACCAAAGTACCAAATTCCAATCTATGACGGCCCATACTCCCCGCGAACCAAAGCTTGGCATCTTATGCATGTTAAAATAAGTTAAAAAACTCAATTATCCACCAAATTCTGGTTGATGAGGGCCCATACTCCTCAAAAACCAAAGTTTGGAATTCATTCTCAGAACCTTACATAACAATACCCTATCAAATATCAGGTATTAATAAAGGAATCTATCACAACATCATGCATTTTCAAGCATGAAATATATCACGACAACATGCAATTTCTAATGCACCTACATGGCATGGAAACTATGCATGGAATTTGATTCTAACATGTTCCTAAATGATGCATGAAATGGAATACCCTCATCACATCGGGTTGCAACTAAATAGAACCCATGTATAAAAATATAAACAACACACCACAAGTGTGTCAGCCAATGGTGAAAATAAAATCAATTGTAATAATAATAAACTGAAAATCACAGTTTAATTTGAGGCAATCCGGTCTTTACCTGTACATGGGGTAGCTACTCCCAGGCACAGTTATTAATGAACCCCTTAACAATCTATCTCTTTTTGTCATCCCGAAATAATAAAATAACTCAAAGAAAAGAAAAACGCCTCTAATACCACTTTGTAACGTCCCAGATCCAGGTGCCACCCAACAAGTGCCCTGAACCCGGTTGGTCACATGACCTCAAGTGAATTTCCACAAATTCCAGAGGCTTTTGACTAGAAGTTAGGGCCTCGGTCTGATAGTGGAAAAATTATTCCCTCATTTGTCAAAGTGTAATGCAGCGGAACAAAATACAAGCATACAAAAGCTGAAGCAGTAAACAATACCAATTCTGAAAAAAACACAATACTGAAGTAAAGAAATGACCAACAATCATTTATAATGATGAAATATGTCCCTAAGTCTATGAAAGCAGCCAAAATAGGATACACTACAATCTATAATAATATAATACAAGGGACAAATACAATAAAGTAAAATAAAACAGCGCATCAGGAACTTCGCAGCATCGCAAGCCTATGCTCGGTCTCATTCTCTCCTACTCCTCTGAAACAATAAAGTACCTGTATAGGGACACTTTCCCTTATCTACACCTGCAACAATATAATCTGTTTGGGCCCAATACATGACCCAAATTGGGTGTGAGAAATAAATCCCATTTGGAAACCACTAAAGGCTCGTGCCCAACTGTCAGTGAAAATGTGCAACAACAGTGTGCAATAATGAAATGCAGTAAACTAGGAAGTACTCAAAAGTAAACATTCTTACCATTTACATTCCCATTTTACTAATTATTCATCAATTCCAAGCTTTTTCTCTGTCTTGGAAGGTTCACCATAATAAATCACCACAGTGAATGTACAAAGTAGATGTTGTCCACAGACATGAAAATCCTTACCCTCAGGTAATCAGAATCAAAACCCTCAGGTGATTTCCCATAGGAATAACGAATATTTCCCTCAAGCTTATGAGATAATTCCCTTAAGCACAGAAACAACTTCCCACATGCATAAGAAAAGTTTCCCTCAGGAAAAACAAAACATTTTCCCTCAGGCATGAGAAACACTACCCTTAGGCTAAACAAGAAACCGAGCTGATCCCAACATATAAGCAAGCAATTTATACATTTCCTCTCAAGAAAACTCAAATCATGCTATAATCACAGCATACCCTCGAGTATCTTGGCCAAACAGATAAACAATGGAACACACCCACAGGGTGGCCCTGGATCCAAGCAATGATCCTAGACAGCAGTTTATAAATATTCATAAATTACCTATGTAATTCGAAGAAGTTAATTAGTAAAGGCCTCAGCCATACGACACCCCAAACATGGGCATGTAGCAAAACGGTACACAAAAAAACATGACAGTTGTAATTAAACATCAGACCACCTACCTCGATATATATGAATGACGCCTCCCGAAACACCCAAGAATAACCTAGATCTGGAATAAACATTTATCCATTAAAATGTAAATAACTTCCCCTCAGGAAATAATTGGTAAGTATGGATTATGGAGAAGGGAGTTCTTACCTGTATGGTTCAAAAAAGATCGACGACGGAAGAAACAGATTCCCAGCATTCGATCGGGAGCTCCTCTAAGCTCTGACCTCACCTTCCGAGCTCCAAATGTGTCCACTACCTGCTCTGCCAAATGAGGAGGCTACTTCCTATTTTAAGCGAAAAAAAACAAACTACACGGTGTGTACCCTCAAGTACATGACATGTACTTTCCATTTTTTAACTATTCCTCTGGCCACTACTTTTCCCCGCCGCACTGCTCATCTATCAACATGAGTACACTGTGTGTATTTCTGAGTACACAGCATGTACTGTCCCTATGCTGGTGGATACTCCCACTGCCTTACTATTCACCTTCCGATTTATTACATGGTGTGTATATACTAAGTACACAGCCTGTAGTCATTTTTTACACCCTTCTTCACCGAAAGGCCTACACGCCCTGTGTACTCATCCCACACGGCCAAAGTACATGGCTTGTGGAAAAGTACACAGTGTGTACCCACAAAATTTGGGATTTTCCCCATTTTCCTTATTTTAAAAAAAAAACTTAATGAAAAAGGAAATGAAGAAACCCATACCTTAAGAATAAGAACCAGGTTCTTACAATATGTAAGGAAAATTTAGTACCTATAAGGCATGACTGATTTCAAAATGTTTTAAATAGCATCAAGTTATTGACCATGAAAAAATCCTTCTCCCCAGTTTCCATGTGGAAGTCCCTCAAAATTCTACTTTCCATTGTGTATTACCAGGACTATGATATTTGAAAAATTTATTTCAAAATAACATTACTTAATTGGAACCTTTAGAAAGATGTTTATATAGAACATCACAAATGATTTGGGATTAAAAAGGATTCCAACAAGATATGAATATTTAAAAAATCCATTTATGAATTAAATTATGAATCTAGGTCATGGAACATTTGTTTTGATGAATCCATAATGAAATTTGGTTTCATAAAGAATGAGTGTGAACCTTGTTTCTACAAATAGTTTAGTGGGAGAGTAGTAATTTTCATAATAGTATATTTTTATGACTTATTACTCATATAAAACTAAATACCAATCTTACAGTATATTAGAAAGTGGTTGAATACATTATTCTCCATGAAGTAATTGGGTAAGGCAGTATGTATACTTTCGATCAAGATCCATCATGACATTTCCAATAGGTTTCTTGGACTAATTAAAAGTATATATATTGACAAGATACTAAATAGATTCAGTATGGAACAATATAAGAGGGGATTGTTTCCAATGTCACATAGAAGTCATATTTCCATGAAAATGTGTCCTAAGAAACACTAGGAAATAAATATAATGGAAAGGATTTCATATGCATAGCAATTAGGTCATTCATGTATACTATGATATGTACTAAGATATAGTCATCTATGAATTAAGTGTGATAGGAAGATATCAAGATGATCCAGGTAATCGTCATTCAAAGTAGTCAATAATATCCTTAATTATCTGAGGCATACTAAGGATATGTTCTTCGTTTATAGAAGAGATGAGGAACTATTCATCAGAGGATATGAATATTCTAATTTCCAAACGGATGAAGATTACATGAAGTAAAACATGGGATACATCTTTACTTTTAATGGATGTTTTGTGATCTTGAAGATCTCAATGTAAGTTGTGATCACAGATTCTATAGTAGAGTATGAGTATATTTCAGATTTTGAGGAATATATAGAAGCAATGTGGATTCAAAACATCATCCAAGATATTAAAGTGGTACCGATTAGTAAGGATCATATCACACTCTATTGTGATAATACTATATTGGTGGCTCTTGCAAAAGATCCAAGAGCACATCAGTGGATGAAGCACATATTTTAGATGTATCATCTCTTGAGGGATTTTTCTTAGAGAACTGAGGTTTTATTGAGAAGTATTTATATAGAAGAAAACACAGTGGACCTCTTGACTACAACCCTGACTCAGAATAAACATAATTATCATGCGATTTCTAGAGGACTGAGAGTCATCGGCTCTTCGATCTAGTTCAAGTGAGATTTTGTTATAGTTGGTATCCTAAGATGAACTATTTGTACTTTGATTACATATATATATTCATTGTATTGAATATCAATAAAACTTATTTTTACATATTATTCATTTTTCTCCATGACTCTAATGTAATAATTTCCAAGAGTATACATCATATTGATAAGGTCATAGAAATTCCCCTCTATAATAAGAACCTTGAAGTTATATGAAAATATTCTTAAATAATGGTCTAGGGTTGCATAAAAACTATGATGGGACACATTGTACATAAACTATCAAGTGTGAGTACTCAAAATAGGATGATTCTTATTCACATAAAGTTCACACTTGGTAATCTCTATGATTAGAGATTATGAGAAGAGACCCACCAGTATGAATTCTGCATGTCTTGGTGTCATCAGATATTTCTGTCTGTGAGAACGTATAATGGTCCGTAGTGGTTAATATTATCATCCATGAATTTCATGAATCACACACTTAGATTCGATGACAAAAATTATGATGACATATATTCATAGTGACGTATGGTACATTGGGTGCATCACAATTGACAGGTCATTAATGGATAATTCAAAAAATGATTTTCTCTACCAATTTAATGGAAGTTGATATCTCATCCATTTGATTGGAATATAACCATCGCATTAAATTACATGGTTATGGCATAATTATGTGTTTATTTTATATATTCAAATAAATAAGTATCAATAAAATATGTTGGTGACACATATGTGCAACCCACTTGATGATATATTGTGAAAAAGGGATTATATTACACAATGATTTTTCATATGTGGTTGTTGTCATTGTGAAATTAAGTTCTTTATCATGGATGACTTGACTCATCGCTATAAATTAATCATGGAATTTAGACAAGCCCGCCTAATGCCAATGAGAAATAATCCTAGAGGGTCACACACTAAGTGTTACCAATGATCTCATTTAAATTCTATTTGAATCTAATTAATTGAATAAATATTATTCACAAGATCAAGGGATAATTTTATTCACATTTTATTCATATAAAATATTTAGGGATGAATAAAATATTAAAATTATATATTTATTTGGGTTTTCAATAAATTCTAGAGGAGTTCAGACAGACCAGACCATTTCTAGTAAAAAATATTAAATGAGAAGACAATTATATAATATTTGTTATTGTGTGAGTTGGTGTACACCCAAAAAATATTATTATTATTATTAAGTTTCATGGATTTTATTAAATTTTATTACATTATTTAAGGTATGACATTAAATTAAATAATTATTTTAACTGAAACCCTTACTCTATAAGTATAAGGTTATGTCTATTGCGTAGCATGTGAAAAACATTTATGTGTAATTTAAAATTGATAATTGTTGTACACAATGAGTTATCTATCGACTCCACCTTCTCTATCCCTCTCAATAATGAGAAATACAATAGATAATACTTCAATACCAAAGGAAAATTATCAACAAAAACAATGAAATACAGTATATTTGTTGTGATAATGCCCGAAAATAAATTGGCATTGCTTAGAGATCAAAGGAGCATGTATGGATCACCGCTAGAGGGATTCTATCATTGGATCCTCAAAGTTTAATGAAAATAATATGAAAGAGTCTTTTAAGATGATAAAAATCATCAACAAAAAATATCCTAATCCCATGTATTCATTTATTTTTATATTAAATAAATTAATTATAAATTTTATGTGCAATATCCTCACTCATGGATTTGGGAAACACAAATATTAAAGGAAAGTTTAATAAATTTTCCACCACCGCACGCTTTCATTGATCCTAGAACTAAAAATAATATAATAATGCTTGAAAAGATTAATCATATTATTTTACCCCAAATTATTATGTATTCAATACCAAAGTTGGTTTTCCTCCACCTATAATAATAATTTTGATCATAAAATATCTAGAAAAAAAATTCATTTGTTCACGGCCCTTTGAATGTAATTGTGTCAACCATAAAATTAATTATGACAACATCATTATTCCAAAATATCTGATCATTCCCATTATTACAAAGTTGAGGAATACTAAAAAGATTATTCTTAAACCTGTCGATATTTAGAACATACATAGATTTCTTCTTACCAATCTTTGTGTATACAACTTCTTAAACATTGAGTGATCTATCAATTTAAAAGTTAATTCTCCTCCATCATACCATTTTAAATCTTTCAAGACATGTTTTTTATTAGTCATATGTGATGATAAACCAATATCAATTATCCATGGATTCTCTCTATTTGTAACTTTATAATCCAAATTGACCACAACTGCGTGTTGTTGATAATTCATCTTCTTAAAATATTTGGAACCTTATTTTTTATTTAATTACTCTAGTAACATGGTAAGATATTGTTTGGGGGTGTTTCGGGGTTGGTCACACCTCCCATAAGTATCCTCAATTGAATCTAATGAGTTTTTAAACATACCATCTCTTTTTTATATTGTCTTGGATATAATTTTAGAATTTCATATTTAATACCCCTCAATTCAATAAATATGTATCATTTAGGTGGAAAATATTATATTATCACATGTATTTTTTGTGTGCATAGACTTTACAGTATTAATATCTTTCTTCACATTGAAATCTACTTGGATATAAAATTGAATCTTCAAAATTTTCTCATTGAGTTTCTTTATGATTTTATATCCACTAATGTTTTAAAATATTCTCATTCTTAGGATCCTTCTCCATTACATTTACCTTTCATTTAGGCTTCGCCTCAGTATTATTTTCCTTCCATGCATATTTTCCTTTGGAATTTACAAGAACATCATTAAACCTGGTAATGGTTTTTTTTAATTGATGTAATCACCTTATTATTTCCCTTTTCACTAGTTCAACCACTGGATTTAGTATACATAGTGTCTAAAATTTTTTCTTAGAATCAAATTACAATATTAGGGTTACCTAGTTGCATTAGAAACTTTCTATGATATTTTAGATATTTTTACCACTTCATTTACTGAATTTATAAACTCCAAATATTTGTATTTGCATAAGAAATTTTCAAATTATAATATCTTTGTCTCAAAATATTTTACCTCCTAATTCTTAGAAATAATATTTGAAATGAAAATCTCAATAATTTTACCAATGTCTATCATAAATTTATTAAGATATACCATTTTTTGTTTGAACCCAATCTATATTTCTAAAATGGATTTAAATTTTGAATCATCAAGGGATTTCCTTAATGAATCAATCTCTATCTTGGATGATTTATTTTCTCTTTTTAATATTTTTTCTTTCAAGCATACCATTATCTATAATCTGATTTGGAACTCTTTGGGTGTCTCTTCATCCCTATTTAATTCTTATTCTTCTCTAATTAAGTAATATTTTAACTATATTTTATTTTTCCATAAAGGCTAATTTCCCTTTATCCATAATTTTTTTTCTATTTCACCTTACTCATCACATTATGTGGTATAATTTTGTAATAAAATATTTTTATTCTTCTTTGTATTGTATTTTACTTTTTATTTTAAGAATATTACTCTAGTGAAAATGTTATCCATCTTGTTCTTCCAGGATAAGATTTTGGGTTGATCATCCTTCCCCTCTTCTTATTTTTTCATAAGACATAATACTAAAAAGTTCCCAATATTTCTATAATTAAACAATTTAAATAGTTTCTTCGCACTATATTTTCCTCTAACTCACAACATTAATTTTTATAGTAAAGAGATTCATTCTATAAAATTCATGGAATCATCTTTAGAATAAATTTCTTTATCATGAAAATCATTTGACTTAATATGATATGATCTTCTTAAATAATTGAATACAATTACCTTCTTTGTTTGTCCTTATCTAATTAAGGTGTCCCCTTATATCATATCATAGGCAATTGAGATGTTGTTTATTTTTTAATAGTCCACTCACCCAAGTCAAGATCCTTATGGGATAAAAAATTCATGTCAAAATTATATGGGTGGATTCTCATTTGATTCTTTGTAGTGGTATAATCTTTAATAATTTCATCATAGCTTCAAATCAAGATTACAATCTTGTTTACTCAGAAAAATAAATTTTAAACTCATTTAACTTCTCTCATTTAGATATATTTGAACTAAGATCGGTGGTTTTTTAACTAATACTCCACCTTATCATCTCCTTCATGCAAATTAAAGTGTTTCCTTTAAATTTTATCTTTTAACTTCATTCTGATAACTTGTATCAACATTTTATTTGAGAATAATTAAAGCGACATTCTATGAATTCTCCCATAATCCTACATATTCTTCTTATCCTAAAAATTATAGGCCATTCCATATTTAAGAAGTTTAAAACCATTATCAATCATATAAAAAATATCCAAGATGAGTGATAGAAGATATAAAACCATCCTTTCTATCCATAGAAGGAATAAAATTCCATTAAACATGGGGAATCCATTATTATAGATGATATTCATTGACTCCATGTATCACATCAATAAAAGATCTAAGTGATTGAAAGTAATATCATATTTGTGGGAATAATACCTGGAACCATTTCAAGAAAGACCATGTAGTAATTTATTGGTATTAGATGATCAAGTAATTTCAAAAATTAGTCTTCAAGAAATATCACTTTCATACCAATTGATAGACATGAGATAGAGTATATATCAACTAATTGGGGGGGGGTGAAATTGTGGTCACTGAAAATAACCAACTCTCAAAATATGTGATTCTTTTCACTAGTTAGTGTGGAAAAATATTAATAGAGATTATGTAATAATGAGAAATTGAGTGAGAAATAACACACTTGAATATAAGTGTTTTTACAAGGTTCACTTACCCTTATTATCATGTGGCTAATAATTTATGTGTATTGGTAGTGATAATGTTACCCACATTGCAATTTATTATCAATATAATGAGGAAAATAGAAATTAAATTGTCTTGAAATCTGATTACAGGATGAGTAATTAGCATTAACAAGTTGAACAATCATTTATTCAAGTATCTCAGGAGCCTCTAAAATTTGGAATTCATGTGTAATATTATTATTCTCCTCAATAGCCTATACAATCTATCTTGGAATGTTGGTTGATTATATCAGATTCTCCTATTTTTTTCACATACTCCAATATCTAGAGGATTCCACACATATTTATATATTTAATATACATTGTGGTTTGATGTTTCTGGTTGTGAAATGATCCTTGTGTCTAAAATATTTGGAAGAATAAATCCTAAATATCTTAGAGAAACTCATAATATCTTTGACAATATTTGTGGAATGATTAGTATTTTTTATTTTGTAATATTTTATTTTTCTAGAACCGATAATCCATCAAAATCCTACAGCCAGACACAGTGCATGATACACTTATAGTGGTGTAGTTTCTCCTATTTCATTGTGATATTCCTCTCTTCACCATGCCTTATGGTGTGAACCATTTCATCACGGTATAAGAACACTTTGTTCCCAAAATAGCATAACACCAGTTTCTCCTAGAAAAATATTTATGGTGTAATAAAATCCTTAAGATTCCTCAAGTGATTTCTCAAGGAACAAACCAATAGGATATGACATGATTCTTATCACATCAGATAAAATATTTTCTCACATCAGATAAACTTATTATCAAAATCTTCCCATGTAAGATTAACTCATTCATCTACCAAAATTATAATATCATGACCAAAATATTTTCATTGTGATTCATTCTCATGTAATAATAACTCAAGACACTTCCTTCTCATGTAAGATACATTTACTTATCATGTGAAATTAACTTAACTATGATGTGGTTTCATCACTACCTTTCACACCATAGTTTTCTCATCAATATATTAACTTCATCCATTTAATTCATATGAATCTCCACTCAACCCCAGATAGATGCAACTCATTCATGAGTATTTTTCCAATGAAAAACATCAAAAAATTATGAATAAATTTCCTCAAGAAACAAGTCATAGAATACCACCAATAAAAAGTTCATTTAAACACATCATTGACATAAACTTAATTTTTTATTAAGATAAACCCCCCTTTAAGGGGTGAGGGGGGGACCAAACATGACTTCAAAGACATAAAATCACAAGTATTCCCCACATTACAAAGTCCTAAGACCAAAAACAATCCAATTAAAGTCTGAAAATAAAGGCCCCTCCCCAGCATCAAAAACATTATGACTAGATTCCACCTTCCTGTCGCTTCTCGGCTAGTTGTCCCATGCAAGGATGCACGAGACTAGTACTGATGGAAAATGACTTATCCTCTCAAAAATCCAATTCTGGATAGAAATGATAAGATGAAGTATCCCTGCTATGAACCTCTTCTGGAACTATCCCTTGAAGATTAACTAAATTCATTTTCCCATAAACCACAGACCATACATCCACAAATCAAGCAGACCATCACAAAAACCATTCCATGAATTTAAAAATTCATCACCAACACTGAATAAAATTTACATCAACTCAATTAATCCTCCACCATGAATCCTTCCTGATTGTAATGTCCTAGTATCTTGAAAATCAACCTAAACCAAGACCTTTTTCACCATGAAGCAACCAAAAATTCACAGCAGGTTCACATAACTGATTCATCCAATTCCAGATCACGAACAACAAAAATACAAAGTAAAAAATTAAGAAGCACCCAAAACCAACACATAAAAAATAGAAACCACATCGAAAATCTAAATAAAAAATAAAAAAATGAATATCAAGAATCCATAATCATATTAATGACCATCCGAGTACCATAGTTTTTCATAAAAAGTCACATCCCCAACTCAGATCCCAAATCCCATCGCCACCATCCAAAATGCCCTCAGAGACCACAACAGACCACCCAATGTACACACTGGAGATGAGGATGCAACCCTCAAATGTGGAAACTGGATCTCATTTTCTGGACCATCACCACACCACCTAGTGAATCCCTTTCTGGTGAAGGTGGAATGAGGCGGTAAGCAGGCCAACAACGATGAGAAATGTCGAGATAGCTGAGCCTATGAGGTCGCATGATGTCGTTGCGAGATAAGAACTTCCACAATATCGCTGGGAAAACTCTGAGGGGGGAGCCAATCCATCTTGAGGCAGAAGGTAGGGAGGTGGTGACGAGGGAAACCCTAGTGGAGTAGTTCCCCTTATGGGCTCATCCTCTCCTAGGTCATTATAGTAGTCACATTTAAACACCTCACTAAATAATATAATAGTGATTTTGATAGAAATATATCCCCTAGTGTGAGATAAATTCCATAAGGATCATGAACTAATTGATATCAACTCAACTCACCTATTTTCCATCTCTCTTTATGAGGTTTATTCAATATTTAATCTCTCATAGGGATCTTCATAATGTTCAAGGGAAACATTTTATATTTGATCATGCATCAGAGGAGGCCTAGATTGATGTGAGGCCCTCTATAATGTGATGTACCATTATAATATAATTTATTATTACTTATATATTATTTTTCACTATATAATTAAAATTATTCATTTTTTGAGAATTAATTAATCAATTATAACTACACATGGTTTTGATGTTGTATTTAATGAGAATAGACACTCCAGAAGTTGAAAGAATTGAGAAAGGGTTTAAATATCTACCTTAATTTATTATGACTATAAATGTTTAAATATAATAGGATATAATAGTTATTATTATATAAATATATGAATTGATTTCTAGTATGGATTAGTTCAATTAATCTGAGGATTTAATTGACTGTTATAGTTAAAATTTATCATAATGGCATCATATGGAACTATCTAGTCATTAAATGGAGAGTGGGATATTAATGTGAGTAGATATGATATAATTTCAAGTGATTTTGTATCCACATATTGTTATCAAGAAGGTATAGTATTTTTTTTAATTATATGAAATAATCTACCTCTAATTCCAAGGATGGTGGAATAGTATCAATATTATTTTCCAAATGATTTTTCTAAATAACCAAAAAAGAGGGATGTGAAATTTTCTTTTGATATAGTGTCTAGTAAGATACCTACTTATTTACCATATCATCTCATAGTATTAGTGTAAATACCACATCATAATGAATTGGATAAATCTTGGGAAATTTGAATTTTGAGTCTTAGAGTAGGAGACATTTTGAGAATTGAAACTCATATGGGGATTTTGAGAGTTTTTAAATTTCTATGAGGTGTTTTTGGATGTGTTCATAGGACCTAGAGATATTTTAGGTGATCAAGAGAGTGTTTGAGTAGGTTAGGGGTGGTGCTACTAAAAATGCATTTTATAGGAGACAAGTCATGTCACAACTTAGGGATATTAAAGTGTGGTGTGTGTCGTGTGAGATTAATTTTTTTGAGGAAGAGATGGTGTTGTTCCATGTATGTGTGGGATCACATTGAAAAACCTCTATATAAGAATAAAATTTAATAATTTGGTATTTATTAAACTACAACCCATAGGTTTTTCTATAATGGATGTCGGTGGGGGTGGATCAAAATTCAACCTGAGGGGTTGCACCATAGGGGTAATTTCAAGGGGAAAGAGTTATGTTTTAGACCAAGAGTTTTTCCATGAAGGGTATTTATAATGGGAATGTATCATGCTACCTAGGTGTAGGGTTTTACCATGAATAGACTCTATGGAAGATGGATATTCCATGAAGGTCCACCTAAGGATAGGTTGATCCAAAACACATTTATTCCTACCACTATGGGTGGACTTAGGGTTTTTTTTTCTATTTGAGGGTTTGGCTTATAGCGAAACCATTGGGTTATGACACAATGAAACCCAAGAGGTGGGGAATTTTAGCATGACCTAGAGGGTTACATCGAAAGGGTCCTCTTGCCTAATTTTTTACATTAGGGGTAGAACTATATTTTTTAGTTTGAAACCTCTCATGATCTTGGAAAAAGAGAGGCTTAGGAAAGGGACACTCAGTCGGATCCTCCCCTAATTTTCCTCCCTTTTAACCCATTTGTGTGAGGAATTTTTTATATATTTTCCAAGTAATTTTTGTAGGTATGATTTCCTCATTCCATATCTATTCTTATTATAATTTTTTGTTTGTTTATTTTCATGTCACTAGCCTAGGGTTTGAGTGATGTTTCCATTAGAGCATGGTTAAATTTTCCCAGATTATGGGGCTTTTTTATGTGGTGGATAGATGATGTATCAAGATAAGAAACAAGTGTCATTGGTCATGATATCTATGTTCCTTGGTGTCTAAATGATTTTTTAGGTGATTATAACTCATTGTTTTAAATTTTTTATTTAATTATACATCATTTATAATAAAAATTTTGGTGTTTTCATTAAGATAGAGGCTTAAATAATGGATTGGTTTTGTATTAGGCTTGAATATGGATTGGATGGAGCTTAAATTTGGGGGGTTAACTAAGGTATTGAGATAGGTGGTCCCTATAATACTTAAAAAATGCTTTTTATAAATTAATGTACATGCATACTTGTGAATATGGGTTCAAGAAAAATATTCAGTGGATGAGACTTCTGAATGTGAAGTGATTGGGGTTCTTGGATCCTATTAGGCCTAGAGTAAGTGATATACTGCATATTGAGGTAATTTGGATCACCTGATGACTATATCTCCAAAGGGGTGAGCATTCTTGTTGACTTTAAGAGAGTCTTAGGGTAAGTCTTAGGAAGGGATGAGTTTTGGGTAGCCTAGGTCAAAACTCTAGGGCTATTATCATAGGAATGAGTTTCTTGAGATTATATGAGATGGGTGAGATGGTTGTACATCACATGTATGTTTGTGAATATACTTTTTTATGTTGGATTGGAGTATGTGTGTGTGTGTGTGTTTATATTGGGATAATACCTTTAGGGATAGATATAGTGTGTCCGGAAGGGTTTCCTCCAAATGATAGTCTTGAGAAATCTCCAGAGGGATATGTGATATAGGACCCAAATAGAGGTTGTAAAAATAATTATAATTTCTTGGAAATGAGTTTCTAAGATTACTTCATGGAATATACTTGGAATGGACTATAGGGATTATGAATGATAAATTAATGTCAGAATTGGTAGAGGGATTCGACCCAACCTCTTAAAGGAAGAGTCAGGTGGGTCCTATAGGATAAGGAGTCATCATGTGGTGATGAATTGGGTTGGTATTGGTGATTAGAGATCAGTTGAGGTTTATAAAACCTAGTTGATTCACTTATGGTGAAGATGAGAATTACTGTAGGTTTGGAATATTGTCATTTCATGATCAAGATAAGGTTGCAGAGATTATCATTCAGAGATATCTGGGTATGTGATGTTCTAATGGTATGACAGGCTTGCAGGGAGCTAATTATTAGTCATGTGAATCATGGTTATAAAGTTTTATAGGTTATGAAATCATGTGTATTTTTTTATATGTACCTGGATGTGTTTATTCTTGATAGTGAGATTAGATATCGGAACTCACCCATAATGGGAGGGTGTTACAATGGACTGCCTTGAGTGACAGGGTACCAATCTAGGATTTGAATGTGTGGCCTAACCCTGACAGGGAGGGTTTTCTCATGGACCACCCTGAGTGATAGTGTATTATTCCAGGATATAGATGTTGATTTTAACCATGAGTGAGAGATTATTGACATGTATCACCTTTAGTGATAGGGTATGTGTCTAAGATATGGATGTTGGGCCTTGTCCTGGGTGATAGGGTGTCAGAATGGACCTCCTGAGTGAGAGGGAACTGATATAGATTGTGATTATGAGACCCTACCCTGAGTGAGAGGGTAGTTCTCAAGACTCTAATACAGGACCCAACCCTGATTCGGAGGGCAGTGTTCAGGATTTGGATGCTTGACCTCACCTTGAGTGAGGGGTAGCTGGTATGGACACCATAAGTGATAGGGTATTAGTCCAATACATGGTTATGGGACCCTACCCTAAGTGAGAGGGCATTAGTTCAACAACCCCCTATACACTTCCAAAACCTTCACTAGAACTATCCAAGTCATGGGGCACCCTAGATATAATATATTTCAATTTATCTCAGGAAGTTCTCAAAATCATGACCCGTTGGAGAGAAAACAACATAGATTTTTTCTCTCAAACAATTTTCTTTTGGATTCCCAATGGAATTATAGAGGGTAAAAAAATATATCAATCATTCATAAATAATTTTCAAGTTGATATCATCATCAGTAGTGGATAGAATCGCTTTCTCAATTATACTGTCATTCAAATATATCTCAACTAAGAATAATGTAAAGTAATCACACATGGATTCTTCAATGTATTGATCCAGCTTGATGGGAACACCCATTATCAAAGTTATATCATATATAATCCTTATATTTCATATTATCCAATTCAAACTAAACACATGGAATCACACTTGAATTTCTTTTAATAGAAAAAGGGTTAAATTGAGGATCTCATTATTGAATACAAAGGGTTCCTAGTTTTAGAGAAATAAACCCAATTCCCCATCATCTACTATTTAAATCATCACAGGTAAACACTAAATGAAAAAAAAAACCTTTCCCTATGAATACACTTCCATTATGTAAGGTCTTAAATAATTTATAGAGAATTAATGAGCTCCACTTTCCATGGATTACTTCTCGAAGGTAAAACCAGACAAGCAATGATTAAAAAATTTCACAACTTAAAATGATTAGAAATAACTTATTTATTATAAAAAATATGTGTTGTATTACTTACCTTGATGATTCTATTAGGAAAACCATCCTTCAATGAGGAAAAATTACTTCTGTTCACGCTAGCATTCATGATGGTCCTACCGATGGAAGCCAAAGAATTCACCCCAATTTTCTTCAAAGAGTCCAAAGTTAACAATTCAGGGAGGATTATATATATACATGTATATTTATATGTGTGTATCAATATACATTTATAGTTATATAGAGTTATATAGAATTATATATATGTATTTATATACATTTAGGTAAATTTATTTATATTTATATATTTACAGATATTTATATGTATTATGTATAATTATATTTATTTCTATTTATTTCTATATATTTTTTTGTAAATTTATTAATATTTATATATATTAATAGATATTTATAGATATTTATATGTATTTATGTATATTTATATTTATTTATATGTATTTATATAAATTTATGTAAATTTACAAATATATGCATCTCTCTCTCTTGTGTGTGTAAATTTATTTATATAATATAGATATTTATAGATATATTTATAGATATTTATATGTATTTGTGTGTGTGCATATAAATTTATATATAACAATATGTGTTTATATATATGTGTGTTTTTGTGTGTGTGTGTTTCTGTGTGTGTGTGTTTATATATATTTGTATTTGCATGAATTTTTGTGTGTATATATAAGTATATTACTATTATATCAGTATAATTAATAAATGATGAAATTAGATTAGTGGTAAAGTCATTTGAATATGAGAAAGAGGTTTTTGGTTCAAATTATAGTAATCTCTAATATATGAAGGAATTCACTAGGTCCATGGATTGGGCAGGGTTGGGTAATGGACTTTAGTTGACTAGGTCATGGCTTATGTTGGGATAGATGGTGGGTTTGGGTCAGCTGGGTCAAGGGATTCATGAGCATGGGTCAGATGGGTCACTCAACATATACATACATACATATATATATATAATAACTAATACTAATTATTTACCAGCGGTTTTTATAACCATTTTTAAATATTTTTTAAAAAATCAAAAAAAAATCATAGCTAATTATTTATTGGTGGTTCTGAAAACTACAGCTAAATGAATATTTTTTTAAAATTTAATTAAAATTTAAAAAACCAAATCATCGCTAAATTTTAAAAATTAACACTAAAAACGTCATGAAATTATTCAAAATAGATTTTTAAAAGCATCATAACATAATCTGTAATGTCTTAATTTTTTCCATGTAAATTTTTGAAATATATCAATTATTATTTTTGGAGCTAGGCACTAAGACGGTTCAAGATTCTGGGGCCCAATGAACCCAAAATTGATATTTTAAAAATATTAAATATATTAATATCATGAGTGATCTATTTTCTATAAAAAGTGGAATAAATTATAAATTGAGACTCAGACTGAAAATCTGAGACCTCCATTGAGTTAAAAACGCATTATTTACCCTAGGCATGACAAATTCATTGTCAGCATCGATGTTTGTGAAAATTTTTCATGGGAGTAGATAATAAATAAATAAATAGATTAATTTTATTTAAAATGACACAGAAACTTAATCTTCACCAATTAAAGAAATATTATGGACAATTCCCATGGTTTTATTCATAATGCTGAGAGTTGAGAGAGAGCATTGGAAGAAGACTTGGCGAATGAAAATTACAGATCAAGGATCATTCACACCATTGGAAATCAACAATCTCTCCAACAACAATGATGTAGACTTTTTCTTCATTTTAGATCAATCCATTTTGATGTAGGATATTTTGTATGTGTATTTTCCCCCATTTTATTATCCTATGAAAAGCATGGATCAATAAAAAAACAAATTAATTTGTAGATCAATCATATTATGAGTATGTCATTATTATGCTAAGAATTTGGGGATTTATTTTGTTTTTTTATGACCATCTCTTCATTAATCATTCTAATGAAAAAAAAATCTATGCCAATATGAACATTGGATGAGTTTCATTCCTCATGTTTTTTGTGCATCTCTTCCCCTATTATTTTTTCCCTCATCGCCATCATTTTTTTTAATTGGTGGTTAAACAAATACCCGGTGATCAATCATTACACACCCGTTTCTTAGTACCATGGATTGATATCATAGATTTGGGTTTATATTGATGATGAAATCAAAATATAATGGCGAGGAAAATAGTTTTTTTTTAGATTTTGGGATCTTTGGTTGCAGTTTTTGTGTGAGATGGTGGAAAAAATTGAATGATAAAGGCATCCTAATCAATTCGAACAGCTGGAAATCAGATCTCTGACACCGATCAAGTTTGGTTGACTCTGATCCATGGCTTGAAGAAAGTATCACATGGGAAATTGGTACAAAATAAATGGAGAAGGAATCATTCTGAATATCCATAGATTATAGAAATTTCCACACTACATGGTGTGTAACGGAAGAACCCATGTTATGGGTGAGGCCCTGGCTACAGTGCTGGGGTTTTGTGTGATGTTAAACATCACACACTGTGTGACATGTTTCACATTCCTTATGACCCTTACATAGTAGTTTAGTATGTATCTCAGAGGATACATCAACACATACACAACCAGGTACACAACACAACTATATTACACAGGATGAGCCATGAACTCAAACATGGTGTGGTACACATAAATGTCCAAGTACACAAACACAGCTAGGTACATGGACACGACTAAGTGTATATGATCACAGACATAGTCATGGGACATGATACAAAGGTATACCTAGTTCCAAAGGTATGTGTACTGTACTAACAGTACATTCCATCTATTTCTTAAATGATGACTTGGAGACCTTATTTCCCTCAGTGTGGACTAGTTTCCTTATGGGTGGTTTACCTTGATCTATCCTCATGATTTTATAGTATGGAATTACATCCTGAATAAATTATTGTGACCCTATCTAATGGATTAGTTTAGGGTAGAGTCATAATAATATCTCCTAGAGGATGGGATGATATAAACTATTTTCTTTTTCCCTAGGTGGGGTTATCAAAATCTATGTGACTAACTATACATAGGAATCAATCCCCTACCTAGCGGGTTGATCCATATTGGGTTAGTAGGTATTACCCCATGGACTTGGCTATGACCCCCATTTGTGTATCTATCTCTTAAAACTTCTAGTGTGGACTTCATTATGGAAAGACCCGATGAGCATGAAATCTCATATAGACTCTATCAGTACTATCTAACTTGTGGAGTGATTTCTCTTGGGTGAGTGTGGTTATAGACTCTCAAGCATAATATTAAACTAGAAATGTCATTGTGACCATACCATAAGACTTAGTGTTGACTATGATTATATCCAGATGTTTTATTTTATGTATCCTATTATTATAGGCATATCTTATGATGATCTGAATACTCTATTATTTATGATTAGTGGTTTTGGGTTGTCCTACTAGATATTATTATAGTCACCCTTACATGGGCTCTGTCTATATTGTGCCATGTATTATATAGATGACTGACTTTTTTATGGTGTTTTCAGTGGACCCAAAGTAGATAGATCTTAGATATGGGTAAAACAGACTACGGTTCATTCTAGGATTTTCATTTTTCTATAGTCCTGTATTACTATCAGGTTTTACTTCTTATAGTTTTTTTGGGATTTTTTTACCCTTATTGCTTCCAAGTATTTTTTGTACTCTAATTGTGGGATTGATAGGTATGCATGAATTTAATATTAGTTTCATTTTACATTTTAGTATTATATGGGCTTGAAGATATGTGTGTGAATATAGGTATCATAGACTAAGGCCTCCCATGTGAGTGTTATTCCTACTCGGCACTAGTCACTAGCCCCTCACCTATTAGATGTGATATTGGGGTAGTCACACTCAGTTTATTGTTAGCCAAGCAGGCCCTAGTGGGTCAAGCCATAAAATAGTGGTATCATAGGGGTTATTCCATCTTAGAATAAGAGTTTCTAGTTTTTTTTTTCAGCTATTATATTGGTTTTGGTTTATAACAATAATGTTAAGTATTTCAAGTTCATCTTTCAGGACAGGGACTCATGTATTGGTGCGGTGTCCAACATATCCATACACACAGACTCTGATCACCTACCATTTTACATGGTACATGTTACCTTGGTTTTGAGTAAAAACATTGGTACATGCATCATATAAGAAAGGGTTAGGTTTTCATGTACTTCTTGAGTCATCCACCTAGATATACTCATTGATCGTGGTATATATTATCCATTTATGGATGTACTCATGATGATTTTCATAAAGGATTCATTAGAATTATTACAAGGAAATTATAATTAGTAATGAGGTTTTTATATAGGGACATGTTTAGGAGGTAGTGCCTCTAGTCAGTTTTCCAATCATACCTCTACCCATCAAGCAGAAAATGGTACCCATAGTACCAGCAGATGAGGTACATAGGTTGAGCACGCTTCACGATTTTTAGCATCAGTGGCCCATTAGTTTTAGGGGTTATATAGATCCATAGGTATCTAATAATTATATTAAATAAGTTATGTGAGTCTTTTATATTTTCAAGACACCTGCAAACCAGATGGTGGTCATGGCATCAAGTCTTCTCCAAGGCTCTGCTGGACGTTGGTTGATTTTTGGTGATTATGTCATACGATTCGGGGAATATTTTTTGGATAGATTTTGAGTGTCTCTTCAAGGAGTATTACTCTCCAGTTATGATGTGAACATTTCACATCCATGATCTTGCATAGCTACCGTAGGGAAACATGACTATGGATGATTATTCATCAAGTTTTACCAACCTCTTGCGATGATCGATGGATGTGGTTGGAGATCCATTATTTATGGCATGAAAATCTAAGTGGGTATGTAGATAAATATATTTTAGTTTTATAACTCTTTAAATTTATACTTATTTTGGGGTGGTATATCATTCCTTGGGGATAGATATATTTCAGGCCAAGTAGACACCAGCAGTGGGTGCTAACAGTGAGAACATAGGGGATGAGACTTAAAAAATAGGTGGTCAAAAATAGATTCAGAGATCCAAACATGTGATATGTTTCAAGATTTAATCTAATGATAATGGTTATATAGTTCAAGGATCTCGATATGGTTTAATTCATCCTAGGTAGAGGTGGTGCTACTCTTGTGATGATAAGGGACATCTCACATTAGATTCCCCGATCCGTCGTATAACTAATAGAGTGACATTTGATGGGCCACCTGGGAAAAGGAAATGGTAGGATCATGGAGTTCTATAGGATATATTATGTGGTATAGGATTATAGAGAATAATGGGAGGTGTAATATGGTTTTCCATGTTTCCACCACTACCTTCAGGTGGTCCCTTCCAGGCTCAAGGAGTTGGTGGATGGGGGAGAGGGTAGTTGTTGTCCATAAAGTCATATGTTCCATATGATTCAAGTATTATTATAGGTACTATACATGTCATTTCTACCTTTTCTATAGTTTTTATAGACAAATACATGATCCAATATTTTCGTACTATATCCCTAGTTCGAAACCTAAAGGATCTGGTTGATCCCTTAACTCGATCCTTATGCTTGGAGACTCCTACCAGAGATGAATCAATGATCACACACTTTTTCTAACAATGTGATATAATAATCAGAGGATAGAGTTTCTCATGGGATATCCTTGTGGTAAAAATTAGACCTTACAATATCATATTAGGTATGAACTAGATATACACCTTTCATTCACATATTGATTATTTTAGGTGGACGATGCAGTGCGTCCACATTTATGGGATGAGTTTTTCCTTCATAGGTGAGAAGGAGACCCAAACAGAGAAGGATAAACTCATACATAAGAGGGTGTATCCAATTACTCGCCATTTTTCTAGCATGACCCTTGAAGTAGTGGATCTTGTGGCTTATTAGTTTTTTATGTTGGTGGTTGAGTATGAGAATGTCTTTCCTAAGGATGATCCATGATTACCTCCCCAAAAAGATATGGAATTATACATTTAATTAAACCTAAGGATGACCTCAACTTCTATTCCATAATATCTGATGGATCCCATAGAGCTTCATGAGATGAGGGTGCAGTTATAGGATTTGTATAGGAAAGGCTTCATGATACCCAGTGTTTCTTCTAGGAAACCCTAGTGTTTTTAATAGAATGTGGATGGGATATTGATATTATGAGTTTATTATCTATGCCTAAACTAGGTGACTCTGAAGAATAAGTATTCACTATTGATGATTAATGACCTCTTCAACTAGTTGAGAGCATTGTGATGGATCTTTAAGATTGACCTCAGATCAAACAATCACCAAGTGTGAGTACGGGTTGAGGATATACTAAAGACAGAATTCCTATGTCACTATGGTCACTATGACTACATGGTTATTCTGTTCATCATGATAAATGCCCCAATATTATTCATGGGACTAATGAATTGGATCTTTAATCCTTTCTTAGACTAATTTTGTGTGGTATTCATCGATGACATCCTAGTGTACTCATCATTAGAGGAGGATCACATGCGCCACGTGATGATAGTTATAGACACACTCTAAGTACACTATATTTATAAGAATCTATAAAACTATCAGTTTTAGATTCCAGAGGACCACTTTTTGGGACATGTTATCTCAGCTGATGGTGTAGAAGTGGACCTAGAAAAGTTTGAGACAATGTTAACTTGGGATCCACCCAAGAGTGTGATATATTTGTGGATATTCTTTGTGTTGGTAGGCTACTACAGTATATTTGTTCCTGATTTTTCCAAGATATCATCACCTTTGACTACTTTGACCGAGAAGGGGAAGCCTTTTTTGTAGATAGAAATGTCCCAATATGACTTTTTGGAGTTGAGGCAGTGGTTTATGATCACCCCCATGTTGGGATTTACAAAGGAGGGTGCTGAGTACGTAGTGTAATGAAATACTTTAGGGTATAGACTTAGTTTTGTGTTAATACAGAGGAAGGTTGTGATTTCTTATGGGTCTCAGTAATTGAGACAACATTAGCATAACTACATGACCCATGATCTTTAGTTGGAAGCAGTAGTATTCACACTTAATATGTAGTAAAAATACCTTATGGGTGATTAGTTTATAATCTACTATGACCACAAGATTCTCAAGTATATCTTCTCTCATAAAGATATTAACATGATAGATATGTGATGGATATAGTTACTTCAGGACAATAACTTTGAGATAATTTATACTCATGGTAATGAGAACATGGTGGCATAGGATCATAGTAAGATATCTTGTTCTTAGTTATTGGTTAAGGCATAAAACTAGTTAGCCTCATTGCAGTTTTCTTTAGTGGAAAATGATGGTTCTTTATATCCATAGTCGATGATTATTAACCCAATGCCTTTATAGATTTTTAGGGAATCTCAACCTATAGATACTGATTGTGAGACCTTAAAAACTCAGATATCTACTAGACATGATCCTAATGGATTTTATGAAGGTGGGGAGCACATTATCCTTTTTAGAGGAAGAATGATGGTACCAGTCATATTTTGGGAGGAGGAGATAAGGTAGTTTCATAAATACCCTTTGTAAGTACATCATGATGTGTAAAATATGTACACAGACCTCCAATTTCACTTTTGGTGGCCAGGAATGAATAAGAATGTAGCATAGTTTGTCTCTTGATGCCTCACTTGTCAGCAGGTAAAGGATGAGCACCATGTTCCAGTGAGTTTATATCAAACCCTTGAGGTTCCAGAGTGGAAGTGGGATGGAATATATATATATATATATATAAATCATGATAGGGTTACCACGTACGTCTAGAGGATGTGATTCCATCTAGATGATCATATATTGACCCACCAAGTCAGATCAATTTATAGCTATTCAAGAGTATATTAGAGTAGAGATATTGGTGTGCCTTTATGTTTCAAAGATAGTTCATATCTATAAAGTTCCTTTGATGATAATTTAAGAACGTGATAATCACTTCATTTCATGATTATATAGATGATTTTAAGAGTTATTTAGGAATTCGTTCCATTTGAGAACACCGTTTCGCCCCCAGAATGGTAGCTAGATTGAGAGAAACATTCAATCTCTAAAGGAAATATTGAAGGCTTGTATGTTAGAATTCATCTATTGTTTTTAGGATCACCTACCCTTAGTGGAGTTTGCATAAAAAAATAGCTACCATTACACCATCAGTATGGAATCATTCTAGGCCTTATATGGGAGACCCTATAGTTCATGACTTTATTGGACTGATCCAGGTGAGTCAGAAATCATGATCTCAAAGGTGGTGTAACTTATGAAATAGAAGGTACATATTATCTAGGATTAGATGAGGACTGAAAAGAGCCTTCATAATTCCTATGCAGATCGATGATGGAGGCCTTTTGAGTTTTATCAGGGATTCCATGGGTACCTAAAGTTCTCACCTTGATGTTGATTATAGAGATTTGAGTGAGGAAAATATTTGTCTCTGCGATTCATTATCCATTTCTAGATGTTGTGTTGAGTAGGAAAGGTGGTGTATTTCTTAGATTTATCGTCATAGTTAGACTGGGTACATGGCATCTTCTACGTATCACATCTGAAGATATATTTGCATGACTTATCACATGTTATCAACTAGGGTGAACTAGATATTGAGTATGGAGATACATTTTCATATTACTTGGTGAATATTGAGGATCAATAGGATATTATCCACCATTGGTGAGAAATTCCTTCGGTATATGTCTGGTGGAATCCCAGGAATCTTCAAGAGAGAACCTAGGATTGAGATACCTAGATGTGGGCTCAGTATCCACATCTTTTAGAGTAGTCCCTTTTTTATTTTCAAGAAAAATATACATAAGGTGGGGATAATATAATGTTGAATTTTTTCCATTTAAGGGTTTGAAATTTATCTAGTAATATTTTAAGATCTAGGCACTAAGACAATGTGAGATTCTAAGGCCCGATGAGGCCAAAATTGATATTTGAAAAATATTAAATATATTAATATAACACACATGTAGTTTTCTTAAAAAAGTGTAATAAATTATTAAAGGAGTCTCGAATCAAAAATATGATACCTCCATTGAGTACATAATGTTTCATTTAACCTAGGCATTACATAATATTTTTCAGCATCTCGTGTTTGTGAAATTTTTATTACGGGCATAAATAAATAATAAATTAATTTTATTTAAAATGGAATAGTGACCTAATATTCCCCTATTTAAGTATTATTATGGAAAATTCCCAAGGTTATCTTCCTAAACTTTATAATTTAGAGAGATTTCTGGATGAATTCTTGGTGAACGACGCTGATTGATTAAGGATCGTTCACACCAATAAAAAATGTGGATCTTGCTATGATAACAATGTGAATTAGTTCTTCATTAGTGATAAATCCATATCAAGGTAAGATGTTTTTTATGTGTATTTATCCCCATTTTCTTATCCTGTTATTAATATGAAACAATTAAATAATTTATTGATTCGTGGATTGATAGTATTATAGGTATGGGATTATTATGCTCAGAATTTGGGGATTTCTTTTATTGTTTGATTTGTAACCCTTTGTTCGTCGCTCCAGCAAAAATGAATCGAGGACAAAAAAAACATTATATGATATTAGTTCCTCATTTTTTGTGTATTTATTCTCCCATTATTTTCTCATTCATCTCCAGAATTGTTTTGGCTAGTGGTTCTACAAATACTCGGTGATCAACAGTTGTGAACCTATTTCTTGGAACCACAGATTTATACCACAGATCTAGGTTTGGATTGATGATGGGATTAAGATATTATGGAGATTAAATTGTAATAGGTTCATATTTTTGGATCTTTTATTTTGGTTTTGGTTTAAAATGGTGGAACAAATTTTCGATTAAGGTTTCCTGATCGATTTGGATGGCCAAAAATAGGATCTTTAGTGATGATTGAGTTCAGTTGACTTAGATCAATGGATTAAAGAATGTTTCATGGAGTAAATCTGTGTGGAAATGGGTGAAGATTAATTTTCATGAAGATCCAAGAATTATGGAAATTTATGTACTACAGATCATGTAATGGGGAACATGTGCTGTTTGTGGGGCCTTGGATGTAGTGCTAGGGTTCTGCATTAAGTTAAACATCACATGTTTTGTGGAATGTGTCACAAACTGTGTGAACCAAAACTTGAGAATAAACATGTATCTTGGAGTATATGTAGACATGGACATGACCAAGTTCATGACATGATGAAAGTACAAGGATTAATTTGTGTACTCAAACATAGCATGGTACACAGACATGGCTAGCTGTATAAGGGAACAGACACAAGCAAGATACATGATACATGGGTAAACCCAGTGATAAAGGGGCACACCATGTACTAGTATTAAAATCTATTTACTTATTCAATTATGACTTGGATACCTTGTTCCCCTAAATCTGGACTAGTTTCCTTAAGGGTGTGTTCCCTCAATCCATCCCTATCAGGGCATAATATGGAATTACATCCTGAACAAAGGATTGTGATCCTATTTAAGGGATTATTTTTAGATAGAGTTGTAATAATCTCTCCTAGAGGCTGTTATGAGATACTCTATCATCTTTTACCATAGGTAGGGTTCTAAGAATTAGTGTGACCAACTATACACGAGCGTTGATCCCCTAATTAGCGGGTTAATCCAGATTGGGTTAGTTGATATTACCCCATGGCCCTGGGTTTGATCCCCATATGTGTATCAATCTCTTCATATTTCCAGCACATACTTCCTTATGGTGATACATGATGATCATAACATCTTGTATGAATTCCATCAGTACTATCATAACATCAGACTGAGGCTTCCTAGGCGAGTGTGGTTATGCATTCTCAAGTATAATCTTAGGTTGGAAATGTGGTTCTAACAATACCTTGAGACTTAGTGTTGACTATGAGTATATATGGATGTTTAATTTTATGTATCATATTATGTTTGAAATATCCTCTGATTATTTGACTACTCCTGTTGATTTATTCTTTTTGGTTTTGGGGTGTCCTACTAGGTATTTTTATACTCACTCCTGCATGGGATCTACCCACATGTGTCGTGTATTATGCAGAAGACCGGTCGTTTGATGGGGTTCTTGGTGGACCAGGAGAAAAAATATATTAGATTTTATCTATATAGAATATGGTTCATTCTAAGAGTCACATTTTACTATATTACCCTCTTACTATTAGTTTTTACTTCATTATAGTTTTTTTGCACATGCTTTTTTCCATTATTACTTCCTAATATTTTTTTGTACTCTGATTGTGGAATTTAGATGTATGCATTCATTTGGTATTAGTTTTATTTTATATTTCATCATTATATGGACATGTATATTTGTGTTTATTTATAGTTTCCATAGGATAATTCATCCCATGTAAGTTTTATGCCTACTCGATGCTAGTCGCCAACCCTTGTCCTATTGGAGGCAGGCTTGGGGTAGTCACACTTGACTTATCATCGACCATGTGTGCCTCAGTGGGTTGGGTCATGACATAATCAATAAAATATGCATCCAATATTCTTTTAGTAAACCTTCATGGATCACTTAATATTGGTTCAAATCATTAATTAAATCTAAAAAAACTGCCACTAAATGGTGTTTTGTTCATAATAGGTTGCTTTATTGTGTTAGATACCCTTGAGATGGTAAAAAAATCATTTGATATGCCTTAGTATTTTGAGAAATAAATCACTTGGAGTTATTTTGGTATCATGATTATGTTAAAAGGGTGGGATTGGTTTGATTTATTACCCTATTGAATTTGGGTGGGGTTTTTTTATTAGATGGTGAGTAGTGATCCAAGATGGTCAACTCTACGATGGGTAAGAATGTGAGCTTACTTAGTATTTTTAGTTTTAAAGAACATGGAGTGATTTTTTCATCATGATTATTTGAAAAGGGTAAGATCAAATAGATTCATATCCCCATTGGATTTAGGTTTGGTTTTATACAAGATAGTTATTAGTGTTTCCATATGGTCAGGTCTAGGATGGGTAGATCATGAGTGGATGCTTTTTGGTTTTAAAATGACACTTGGGTGGTGTGTGATCATGTGTTAGGCCTTACAAAGATTGAGAATCCTAGGTATTGCAAGGAATGGAAGAACCAAAACATATTCTCGGTTTCTGTGTTAACATACAAGGGATTCATGGCCCATCATTTAGGCACATGATCCTAGGTGTGATTCTATGTTACTCATTAGAGCATGAGTCTAGTTGTGTGATCAGGTAGTAAGAGAGTGTACACCCATTTAGTTTGAGTGAGATCAAGTTAGATGGTGGTTAAAAACATATGATAGGTTTAGTATAGGTTTACTCTACCTTGGGAGTAAAAGAGTGGGTGTTAGGGTGAGTTTTTAGGGAAGTACCAATGTGTGAATATAGGTGACCATTGGTTACATGTATTCCATGTTTTGTTATAGAGTACTGATGTGGGTCATTCATAGGTTCATTGGAAACTATTAGGAAACCATCAGATCCCAAGTGATGCAGTGATGACAGTTTGGTGGTGAGTACAATACTTCACAACTTTTTGAAGGATATTCATAGGACCTTGGTGTGGTTTGCCATTTAATCGCACACGAGGTGTTATCAAAAATAATATATGTCTTATTTTGTTTTTGTTTTGGTCTATAAACTTTTGAATTAGTGAGATGCCTATGGTCATGGAAGTGAAGAGTTTTTTTAGGATGATAGGTGTTACCTTTGCGATAATATGTGGCATAAATGATGGATTGGAGTATTGTAGTATGGTTAAATCAATTGTCTTCATTCACAGAAGTTATCAAGGATAAGATGAGAGTAGAATAATGAGAGATACAAATGTATGATGTTTAAATCTTTCTAGGTCAGTTATAGGAGATATTTTTAAGGTATTATGAATGTTTGGGAGTGTATTATTGGATGGTGGAGGGTGTGACCCTTATTACGAGTGAATTATAGTGAACATTGTGGATGAAGATATTATAAATTCAAGGGAAGGTATTTATTGGATTTTTTTGGAACTCAAATATGAGTGGATCGGGCATATATGGTCATTTAATTTTGAAATAAATAGGTAATGGGAATAAGAGATCGGTTTTTTTGGTTCAGTTAGGTGATAATGATGATACTACTATGGTGGAGAGTATATTATTAGTCACTAGTGTATAACCCTCATATAATAAGGGTCTAAGGTGTGGTGATACCTATTGGTGGATAGTGATATGAGACTGGGGTGATGGAGTGATGATGGAACTAATTCTATTTGGTTCCTTGTTAAATAACAAATTTAGGATTTGTATGCAGTTTTAGATGGAGTCTGGGTGTCAACATTGTGATTTGAGTGAGGTTTGGTGTGATCTGAGTGTGACTCAAATCATTGATATTCCAGTGCTCATAATAGAGTACAATGATGTATTTTATTGGTTGATGAATTAACCATGGAATAACACCATGTTTAAGGTTAACAATTTAGTGTGGGTGTTGGGTGATTTTTTGTCGCCTCTTATAGTTAAGGAATCGTGATTAGGTGATGAGATGGTATATTGGCAGGTGAGGAAAATTATTTCCAGATAAGGTCATCCAATGGAGGAATGATAAATGTTTTTTATGAAATTAGATACGGTGAAGTGGAAACAACATTTAGATATTTTTTTGGGATGAGACTGATGTGTTTTGAGGATCAAAGTGTGGATTTTCAAGGAATGGCCAATGTATCTAGGTTTAGTAAGTGTGTAATCGAGTTGTACCTATTGTAAAAGTGGGTTCCCTATACCCGAATTGATAAGTAACTTTTTATTAACACATCATTTATACATAGGGTTATGCATGATGTATACTTACCATAATAGTGTTGACACTTTTATGCCCAATATTTATATGGTAATGTCCTTAGATTATTTTTTTATCAATAGGTTATATAAATTCCCAGCTATAATGAGAACCTTGAGATACAATGACATTAATCTAAACACATATCTTATGGTATAGATAAATCATACCGACTGGACATAGATGATGTTTGAGTATCAGATATTGGGGCTCATAATCATTGAGACTTCTTCTCATGAAATTTTCAGTTGTTAATATCAAGTGTAGGAGATTATGAGGACTGACCCACATATAGGAACACCACATGTTTCTGGTGAATTATTTGTTCTTATATATGAGCATGTGTATTGTTATCTAGACTTGAGATCATTATCAATGTGTACCATTAGAGAGGTCTTATGCAGGGTTGGTGTGGGTTCTCCAATGGTGATGCTAATTAGGGTTATGCCTCAACGATTATGGTTTCACGCTTTCTTGGACATTTGCTGGTGTCACATAGGCAATACGGTGCTCGACCGGCGCTGCGCTTGCCGATTCCTTCGATTTCGATGGTTGGGTCAGTGGTCTCTTCATCGGGGATGTCTAAGCTTCCGCGAACATGGACGGTTTTTCCACGATCTAGTGCAAGGGTAGCTGAGGAGGCTGCGGTGAACTAGGAAGGTTTTGTCACTGATGGTCGACCTACCCAGGAGACTATATCTCAAATAGAGATGGCGTTAGGAAGCAAGGTGGGAGGGAACTAGGATCCTACTTTGCTGAACATTCAGGCGCATCATGGTGGTTTGGAGATAGCATGATATTCTGCAAATCGTTCCTTTTCCTGCCTTAAAGGTGTGATGGATCCCCCCATCCGAAGAAGAGGGAACGTAGCACATATCAGGGCTGACCGAGATGCTGTTTCAGAACGGTTTGAAATGGGTGAGTTTTCCATCATTGGTCGCTTATTTTTTCCTAATGGATCCAAGCCTCTTAAAATAGATGAAATTAAGAAGCGGATATCATTGATCTGGGGTTTTTCATCCTGGAAATGTGTCGCGCTTGGACAGGGTTACATCCATATGCTCTTTCCCATGGAAGAACTAAAGGTTTGGTCTTGGGTATTTGGCTCCACAGTTCTCAAACCAAATATCATTCATCTTCATGAATGGGAATAAAAATTCAACCCATTTGAGGTTAGTAATACCACAACTCAAATTTGGGTAAGGGTCTATGGATTAAATTGGATACTCTAGCACCCTAAAATTCTGTATGATATTGAACTATCGATTGGTATACCAATTAAAATTGATAAGGAAACGGAATTATCCTGCTTCAGTCACTTTGCAAGGTTCCTGGTAGAGGTTGAACTGGGTTCGACAATAGTTGATAAGGTAATGCTTGCAACTGATGATGATATGATTGAGTTGAAGATTTTTTATGAAAAAATTGCCAAAAATAATCAAGGATTGAAATGATATTGGTCATGAGTCATCTACCAATATACTCTCCACAATATGCAGCTTCTTCTCTTTGCGAGGGCAAGATGTGAACAATTGTCTCAAGAAGAATAAAAATACATTTGCTCGAAAGCCCGATTTACAGTAGCTTGAGGATAATCAGTGCAAGAGCCCTGATAGAATTGATATTGCCCTTGATAATGTTGAAAAAATTAAAGAAGAAAAGAATGTTGATCCCGAGGATGCAATCAAGCCAAGCATTGATGAGCAAAAGTCAGTGTTTATGCCTCCACTTTGGAGAATAAGACAAAGTCTTGGGCTGAAATCTTCTCTGAAGAGACGAATGTCCACAATGATAACACATATAGAAAAGGAAAAGGTGATGTATTATCGGCTTCTTACATGCCAGGAAGCATTGATGACATGATGGGTGAAAAACTTATTAAAGACGAGATACAAAAAGAAGATGACCTCCAACTCTCACATGAAAAGTTAGCTACCTCAGGTAGAAAGGGAAAGCAAATTTTAAAACATGGCACAATGGTCAGTACTAAAACTTGTCATGTGATTATCCACTAAATGAGACTAATATTCATTGTTAATTTTTATAATATTCATGTGATTTATTAGTCATAAACAACATTTTAGTGCATTTTATTCTTTGAACATCATTTCACATTATGCTTGTAATTGCTTCTTAAAATGCACTATTATGTGGTACATTTTTGAGCATCATTTAAAGTACCCAATGATTCATCTGATTTTAAGGAATATAATTATCCATTTTTCAATTTTATATCTTGGTAAATTGATCTTCACTTTAATATGAACATGTTTCATTCAGGGATCAATGGAAAATTCATGGAGAAGATGGGGATATTTTGTGATGAAAGGAAACAATTCTGGAGAAGTCATATTGGACACCATCCCACTGATTCGGATGTGTGACCCACCATACAATCCCAATGAATCCTAAATTTCTTGGGATGCTATAAGACATGTATAGGAACAAATCACTCTTCAGGAGCCAATGATAATTCGGCCTACATGGTGGTCATTTAGGCGGCCCAAGTTAGAGATTAAATTCTGATACAGATTCTACATCCCAGAAAAACAGCCCACTAATATAATAATATCTCCTAATATAAAAATCCAAATGGGCCCAAATTTTACATGCGTTTAAAAGACATACAGATATATATTTTCTTCGTTTA
The DNA here is from genome assembly GCA_963277665.1 of Viscum album. Taxonomy (NCBI): domain Eukaryota; kingdom Viridiplantae; phylum Streptophyta; class Magnoliopsida; order Santalales; family Viscaceae; genus Viscum; species Viscum album. The sequence continues at coordinate 210,473,974 of OY728166.1, forward strand.
TGTACCACTCTGATTCTTCCATCTAGAATGCATTACAAGCGAGTATGTTTGGTGAAGAAAAGATGGATTCCACCTCGGGTCAAGGGTGGAAAAATCAACTCTCCCTTACTTTACACCCACCTATGGCCTACCAAAATTAATTGAGAAGACTTGGATTGTTTGAGGCTCGACCCAAGGGCTCAAAAATTTCTATTTAAGGCAGTGGTGTTGGAGGATCTTATAATCTTGGGTGTTTTGTTCAATTGTAATGTTATGATGCAATTTTGTTGTCTCAAATTTGTCTTTCACATGTAAGTTGTACAATTCACTTTAGTTTCTTAATAAAAGTTATTCTTATACTATTATTATGTTGTTCTTCATATCACTTTGATACTTTTGGATTAAGGTGTGAATTTATTCACACCAAACCTTGTGAATTTATTCACACAATGGTGGAGTGATCATTTTATTTTTGTTGCTTTCTTTACTTCTCTATTTCCTCTCTCATGAGTCTACTTTCCGCTTCCATTGAAACCATGGGATCAATGGAGGGATAACCCACTTATGGTTTTATCCAAGGGAGTAGAAAGGGTCTGTATTAGATGTTATTTATCACCCCATTAATGTATAATCACTTCTTTAATTGATATTTTTATTTGATGATTTTTAAACTTCATCGTCCTTGTTGAATTTATGGCCACATGCTTCATGTGCTAATACGAACCTTTACCTTGAAGTGCTCAAAACTTTGATACTTCAAGTGTATAGGTGATTAGTATTAAAGGGTGTAGGCATTGAACTAGTAAGTGATGATTTTGTTTTATCTTCTTAAATGAACCCATCTCAAATATAATAAATTGAAATCATTGAAAAGGAAATTCGTCCAATCCACCCCGAGCGAAAACCTAGGATCAACTCATTCTTTTAAATTGAATTAACTTAAGTCTCTTAGAGTTACTTTAAACCCATATAAAATCAAACCAAGTTGGCCACTTAATATCCAAAAATATTCCATAAAATTTACGTGTCTATAGGTTACTTCTTATGTCTCTGAGGATTCGACAACCCAAGCTAAACTACAAGAACCGTCCTACCTTCTTCTCTTGGGTAAATTTGAGCGAGAATCAAATTTTGGCACTGTTTCCGGGGACCCAAGTAAGTCATCTAAACACCCATTCTATTCTCCCCCACTTCTTCTTTTCTCATCCAAATTCTCTTATCTTGTCCCTTTATCGTTTCTTTTTCTTTTGGAGCATGTCCGCCTACACCCACGATCAATCGAACCGTCTAGTTAGGGTGGATAGTCCTGGGGTTGGGGAGTCAAGTACACCAAGGGAACTCTTTCCATTAGATCCTAATCTTCCTAACAACCCCGAGTCAAAAATTGAGCCCATTTAAATGGAAGGTCTTCAAAGAAACAAACTCATAAACTCGGGTGGGAACCAAAATGGAAACCCAAATGAGGTAGCCTCAAACTTGGAGAATGTGGTCGATCAAACCATGAATTACTACCGCACACCTTCTTGGACCAATGCCCCCTCATGCATTAGATACAATTCCCTAGGAGATTCCAACTACTTCTTTATACCCCATGTCCTAAACCATCTTCCCACATTCCATGGAATGGAGTCCGAGATGCCCTACCTTCACATTAAGGAGTTGAATGACATCGTAGAAACCATGTGTCCCCCAAATCAACTAGAATCAGCTAAAATTAGGCAATTTATTTTTTCTTTAAAGGATCGAGGCAAAAATTGGCTAAAATATTTGAGAACATCATCCATCAACTCTTGGGACCAACTACAAAGAGAATTCTACAGAAAATACTTTTCCCCACCACAAAACAATTGCACTTAAAAAGAGTATCCAAAACTTTTTTTAAAAAAAGGGAGAGTCATTCTATGAAACATGGGAGAGGTTAAAAGACACTCTAAACATGGTTCCACACCATGGTTTCTCTATTCCTGAACAAGTGAGAATTTTCTATGAAGGGTTGTGTCCGGGGAACAAACAATTCATTGAAAGAAAATTTTCACATAAAAACCAAGTCCTTTTGGCTGCTAATGTGAGTACCACCATTCAAGGGACCATTACTCTTAAGTTGAAAGACCCAGGTTTCCCTTACATAAATGTTGAACTAGGAGAAAGAAAAGTTGTCAAGGCCTTGTGTGATCTAGGTGATAGTGTCAATCTCATCCCTTATGCTGTGTACTGCCAGTTAGGACTAGGAGAACTCCAACCCACATCTGTCACACTTCAACTTGCTGATCATAGCATTAGGGTTCCAAAGGGGATTTTAAAGGAAGTTCTGGTAAAGGTTGAAAACTTTATCTACCCTTCTGAATTCATTGTCCTTGAAAACCATCCAAACTTAGGAAATAAGGAACAAACCCCAATCATCCTTGGTCATCTATTCCTTGCAACAATCAACTCTGTTATCTGAGTCCGAAATGGGAACCTGACCATCACCTTTGGAAACATGAGTCTAGACTTGAACATCTATAATTAAAGCTCCCAAATTGGGGATGATGAGGACATTTATGAAGTAAACATGATAAGAAGAATTGATAATGAATCCATAGAACATCAAGGAATATTTGATGAATGTTTAAGTCATGATGAGATTGATTTCCTTTGTTCATATGAAGGAATTTTATCTCCTTGGATTGAATCATTTTCAAATTTCTCTTATGATGAACTCTTAGGTCCAAAAATTAGTGAAACATTTCAAGAAACCACTTCCATAGAAACCTATAAAACTTCCTTCCCTAAATCTGATCAAACCAATCTTGTAGCTGAAACTTCTATATGTGGGGAATCAATCCTATCTAAAACTTTTAGAAATAAAATTGATCTTGATCCAATGTCCCAATCTTCTGCTAAAATTCTGAACTGACCTGAGCTTGAATTGAAGGAAATTCCAATTTCACTCAAGTATGCCTTCCCAGGGGACAATCAAACACATCCTATTGTCATTTCTTCTTCTCTTGAATCCAATCATGATGTCCTTAGGAAACATAAGAAATCCATTGGTTGGACCCTGTATGATATTCCTGGGATTAGCCCACTTATCGAGACTCATAGGATTGTTCTAGAATCTAATTCAAAGCCATGTCATCAACCTCAACATCAACTCAATCCTAATCTCATGGAGGTAGTAAGAAAAGAACTCCTAAAATTACTAAAAGCTGGTATCATATATCCCATAGCTGAGAGTGAATGGGTGATCCCAATCCAAGTGGTTCCAAAAAAGGCTGGAATCATAGTGATAACCAATGAGGATGGAGAGATTCTTCCAACAAGGGTGAGTAGTGGATGGAGGGTCTACATTGACTATAGGAAGCTAAACTCATTCACCAATAAGGACCATTTCCCCTTACCATTCATTGACCAAGTCCTTGAGAGAGTGGCAGGTCATGCGTTCTACCATTTCTTAGATGGGTACTCAGGGTATAATCAAATTGAGGTCTCCCTAGAGGATCAAGGGAATACTACATTCACATGTCCATTCAGAACCTTTTATTTCAAATGCATTCCCTTCGGGTTATGCAATACCCCTGGAACCTTCCAACGGTGCATAATGGGAATCTTCTCAGACATGGTAGGGGATTTTCTAGAGGTCTTCATGGATGACTTATCTATGTTTGGGGATACATTTGAGGGATGTCTGAGGAATGTAGAGAGAGTCTTGTCAAGATGTTAAGAAAAGAATCTAGTCCTAAACTGGGAAAAATTCCATTTCATGGTTAAAGAGGGACTAGTTTTAGGACATCTGGTCTCCGGTAGGGGGATTGAAGTTGATAAAGCCAAGGTTGACATCATTAGTCACCTTCCATCACCCAAAACTATCAAGGATGTGAGGTATTTCATAGGACATGCCGGTTTCTATAAAAGATTCATCAAGGAATTTAGTTCAATCTCTCGTCCACTTTGTGCTCTCCTAGTAAAAGATGCTCCATTTGTTTGGACAGAAAGATGTGAGGGTTCATTCTCAACCCTCAAATCCTCTCTCACCTCTCCTCCCATTATGAAATCTCCAAATTGGAACCTTCCTTTCGAACTTATGTGTGATTCCAGTGACTTTTCTGTAGAAGATGTGTTAGGAAAATGTTGTGATAAAACTCCTTATGTCATTTCTTATGCAAGAAAATCCTTAAATTATGCCCAAATAAACTACACCACCACTGAAAAGGAGTTACTTGCTATTGTGTTTGCCTTAGAGAAGTTTAGTTCCTACCTCTTAGGATCCCCCATCACTGTGTTCACTGACTATTCTGCACTAAAATACCTCTTCCAAAAACAAGATGCTAAGGCTAGACTGATTAGGTGGGTCCTTCTCTTATAAGAATTTGACCTCACAATCAAGGATAAAAAGGGAGTTGAAAATCTTGTAGGTGATCACCTCTCTAGGATGGAATTCGAAGACAACTCAAATCACCTTTCTATGTCTGATTAATTTCCTGATGAACACCTATACTCTGTGAGTGACTTCCCTTGGTATGCTGACATAGCCAATTTCTTAGTTACAGGAGTCGTTCAAAAATTCTTAGGGACTCAAGCTCGAAGTAAATTCCTTTCTGATGTTAGACACTATGTGTTTGATGATCCATACCTCTATAAGTTCTGCCCTGACCAAGTCATTAGGAGTTGTGTCCCAGAAGCTGAACAAGAGTCCATCCTTAAATTCTGTCATAGTGAGGCATGTGGAGGTCACTTTTACTTTAAGAAAACATCTTCTAAGATTCTTCAATGTGGTCTCTTCTGGCCCACCCTCTCAAGGGACTCTTACACATTTATTCAAAGTTTTCCTAGGTGTCAACAAGTAGGGTCCATCACAAAAAGGAATCAAATGCCACTCACTCCCATATCAGTGGTTGAAATATTTTACTGTTGGGGAATTGATTTCATGGGTCCCTTCACAAACTCTATGGGATACCTCTACATACTCTTAGATGTTGATTATGTCTCAAAATGGGTTGAGTCCATTCCCACTAAGTCCAACGGTCATCAAGTTGTGATTCGATTTCTAAAAGAGAACATATTTTCTTGATTTGGAATTCCTAGGGCTATAATCAGTGATTGAGGAACCCATTTCTATAACCTTCCATTCTCTTCACTCATGTCTAAGTATGGGATTTCTCACAAAGTGTCCACTGCTTACCACCCACAGACCAATGATCAAGCTGAGTTAGCCAATCATGAAATCAAACAAATTATTGAGAAAACTATCAATCCTTCTAGGAAATATTGGTCAGAGAAACTATAGGATGCTATTTGGGCATATCATACAACATTCAAAACCATCCTAGGAATGTCACCATATAGGTTGGTTTATGGAAAAGCATGCCATTTACCTGTTGAAATTGAGCATAAGGCCTTTTTGGCAATTACGAAAATGGATTATGACCTCTCATTGGCCGGAACAAAAAGGAAATTGGATCTCAATGAACTGGAGGAACTCAGGATGGAGTATTATGAAAATTCAAGGATCAATAAAGCTAGAGTTCAAGCCTACCAATCTAAGAATATCAAGGTCAAACATTTTAAACCGAGAAAACTTGTGCTCTTGAATAGTTAAAAACATCATTTATACCTGAGAAAGTTAAGGTCTAGATGGTTAGGACCTTTCATAGTGCATCATGTTTACCCCCATGGGGTAGTAGAGATTCAAGATCCCACAAGTGGTTACATTTTCAAGGTCAATGGTCAAAGGTTAAAACCATTCATTGAATCATTCAATAAACAGGAAATAGAGTTTGAGTTAACTGAGCCAACCTATGAACCTGGAAAAAATTAATATATTTAGGGTCCATGTCGGGCTAACGATGTTAAAAAAAGCTTTGAATGGGAGGAAACCCATGGTTTTCAAGTTTCCAATAATTTAGTTGTTTTAATCAATGTTATATTTTAAATAGCATTAATGAGACATTTTGATATTTCGAAATAAAAAAAATAAAATGTTGTCATGTTCTTCTATAATGAGTATGGATGGGTATGAAAGGGGAGTGACATATTCATTCGTGTCATGTGGTGTGATCCTTGAGTAATACCTTACCTAGAAATTTAAAAAGAAGAAAATGTATTATCAGTTTAATTTACTTTATTTTTATGAGTTTGTAGGTTAAAAAATAAAAATAAAAATAAATAAATAAAAATATAATAATAATAAAAAGTCCACATCGTAGGTCGTGGGGAAAACCCCATCACAACTAGTGAAGCCATAGGGATTTGAACCCGAGACCGAATGGAGACAGGGGCGTGCACTTACCACTGACCTATGTCTTCTTGTGCTTCCTTATTCTATAATTTTTATATATATACTTACATTTTACTTCCTTTATTATATAAATATATATATATATATATATATATATATTGTTTGTTTTGTTTTTATTTGTTTTGTTTTTCCTTTTTCTACTAGGGAACTCTGCAAGTGACATGGATATCAAAGGATTGAAAGGAAGCAACAAGAGTTTCAACTTCAAACACCAGGTGACTTCATTCCATGACCATCATTTTCAATTTCCTTTTTGAACTTTCATTCTCTACCTATACCACCTTCTAAATTTTCTTTTCTTTAAACACTGGGGACAGTGTTATTTTAAGTCTGGGGGGAGATAAAATAAAAAAAATGATTTTGTGTCAAAAAAATGATAAATTATTTGAAAAAGAAAATTGTGAAAATGGAAGGAAAAAATCCTTTAACTTTGAACATGGTAATACACATTGCACACTTTGAAACTGAATATCAAATAATTTAGCATACCCTGATTCTGATTTTAATCCTTGTATAATATCATGAGCATAGATTTTGGAAAGTGTGGCTGTCCAATGTGATATTTCATCATTTATATTTTCATCCAAATAAAAAAAGATCACAATGCATGTCCTTTGGATAGTGGGTTATTAGTTTGAGTTCATGGGGTCCCCTAAATAAATAGCATAGTTTTTGTGATCATTTTTGTTTAATATGAGTATTCAAAAAAAAATTGTGTGTAGAGCAATGAAATGACATAATGCGTGGCTTTCGGAACTTGGGGATCGTGACTCCATAGTTGTCTGGCCCAGAGTTGGTAATTTTATCTATATTTTTGGTAATTTGAATTTGTTTTTGACTGAGTTAACTCGAGATGATGCCCGAGTATGTGGGATTCACTTGGTTCCCTAAGGTCTTTGAGCCTGAGAGTCATCGGCAAAGTCTCGCTACAAGGGTTGACTCTTTTGAATGCAATTTCAATTACCATGGAAAAATTGCAAAAACAAAAAAAAAACAAAAAAACAATATATATATATATATATATATATATAATTTTGAATACTCAGCTTAATATTGAAATGTGATTCCACCTAGCGCTTCCATAATTTTCCCGTTGAATAAAGATGAACCCCCATGTCTATTGTGATGCACAACAAATCCTCAAAATTAATTGATATTGGATGAAATATGGCAATGAATTTGGACAAAGGAATGGGATTGGGATTGAGATCTTCTTATGAAACTATCTTGTATTAAAATATTTTGATGGGTTTCATGATTGTTGGTATAAGGGTTTCTGGTGATCATTGTGTATTAAAATGTTTTTGGAAAAGGGAATTCGAATTTCATATTGTTGAGATATATTTTTCTCGGGACTAGAAAAACTCAAGTTGGGGGTGTGATTAGCCACTAAATGAGACTAATGTTAATTGTTAATTTATATAATATTCATGTGCTTTATTATTCATAAACACAATTTTAGTTAATTTTACACTTTGACCATCATTTCACATTATGATTGTAATTACTTCTTAAAATGCACTATTATGTGGTACATTTTTGAACATCATTTGAAATACCCAATGATTCATGTGATTTTAAGGAATATAATTATCTATTTTTTAATTTGATATTTTTGGAAATTTATCTATACTTCAATATGAACATGTTTCATTCAGGAATCAATGGAGAATTAATGGAAGAAAATTGAGATATTTTGTGATGAAAGGAAACAATTCTGGAGAAGTCATATTGGACACCAACCCACTGATTCGAATGTGGGGCCCACCATACAAGCCCAATGAATCCCAAATTTCTTGGTAAGCTAGAAGACATGTATAGGAACAAATCACTCTTCGGGAGACAATGCAGATCAACCTCCATGGTGGTCATTTAGGTGGCCCAAGTTAGAGATAAAATTCTGGGCCAGATTCTGCGGCCCAGAAAAACATCCCACTAATATAATCACATATCTGAATATACAATTCCAAATGGGCCCAAATTTTACAGGAGTTTATAAGACATTCGGAAATCCATTTGCTTCTTCCATGGACCACTCAGATTCTACCATCTATAAGGTATTCCAAGCGCGTCTGTGCGGTGAAGAAAAGCTGGCTTCCTCCTCGGGTCAAGGGTGGAAAAATCAACTATCCCTTACTTTCCACCCACCTATGGCCTACCACAATTAATTGAGAAGACTTGTACTATTGGAGGCTCGACCCAAGGGCTCAAAAATTCCTATTTAAGGCAGTGGTGTTGGAGGATTTAAGAATCTTTGTTGCTTTGTTCAATTGTAATGTTTTGCTGCAATTTTGTTGTCTCAAATTTGTCTTTCACATGTAAGTTGTTCAATTCACTTTAGTTTCTTAATAAAAGTTCTTCTTATACTCTTATTATATTTTTATTAATATCAATTTGATACCATTGGATTAAGTTGTGAATTTATTCACACCAAACCTTGTGAAATTATTTACACAACGGTGGAGTGATCATTTAATTTTTGTTGTTTTCTTTACTTCTCTATTTCCTCCCTCATGAGTCTACTTCCGGCTTGCATTGAAACCATGGAATAAATGAAGGGCTAACCCACTTATGGGTTGATCTAAGGGATTATTAATGGGCTGGATTGGATGTTATTTATCACCCTATTAATGTATAATCACTTCTTTAATTGAGATTTTTATTTGATGATTTTTAAACTTCATCGTCCTTGTTGAATTTAAGGCCACACGCTTCATGTTCTAATACAAACCTTTAAATTGAAGTACTCAAAACTTTGATCCTTAAAGTTTATAGGTGATTAGTATTAAAGGGTTTAGGCTTTGAACCAGTAAGTGATGATGTTTTTTTATCTTCTTAAATGAACCCATCTCAAATATACGAAATTTAAATCATTGAAAAGGAAATTCGTCCAATCCACCCCGAGCGATAACCTTGGATCAAATCATTATTTTAAATTGAATTCACTTAAGTATATTAGAGTTACTTTAAACCCATATAAAATAAACCCAAGTTGGCCACTTCATAGCCAAAAATAGTCCATATAATGTACGTGTCTATAGGTTACTTCTTAGGTCTCTGAGGATTCGACAACCCAAGCTAAACTACAAGGACCGTCCTACCTTCTTCTCTTAGGTAAATTTGAGCGAGAATAAAATTTTGGCGCCATTTCTGGGGACCCAAGTAAGTCATCTAAACACCCATTCTATTCTCCCCCATTTCTTCTTTTCTCATCCAAATTCTCTTAACTTGTCCCTTTCTCGTTTTTTTTGTTTTGGCGCATGTCTGCCTACACCCATGATCAATCGAACCATCTAGTTAGGGTGGATAGTCCTGGGGTTGGGGAGTCAAGTACACCAAGGGAACTCTTTCCATTATATCATAATCTTCCTTAAACCCCCGAGTCAAAAATTGAGCCCATTTCAATGGAAGGTATTTAAAGAAACCAACTCATAAACCCAGGTGGGAACCAAAATGGAAACCCAAATGAGGCAGCCCCAAACTTGGGGAATGCGGTCGATCAAACCATGAATGACTACCTCACACCTTCTTAGAAAAATTCCCCATCATGAATTATACAAAATTCCCTATAAGATTCCAACTACGTCTTTAAATCCCATGTCCTAAACCATCTTCGCACATTCCATGGAATGGAGTCCGAGATGGCCTACCTTCACATTAAGGAGTTCAATGACATCGTAGAAACCATGTGCCCCCCACATCAACTAGAATCAGATAAGATGAGTATATTTCCTTTTTATTTAAAGGATCAAGCTAAAAATTGTCTAAACAATTTGAGACCATCATCCATCAACTCTTGGGACCAACTAGAAAGAGAATTCTACAAAAATACTTTCCCCACCACAAAACAATTGCACTTAAAAAGAGTATCCAAAACATTTTTGAAAAAGAGGGAGAGTCATTCTATGAAACATGGGAGAGGTTCAAAGACACTCTAAACATGGTTCCACACCATGGTTTCTCTATTCCTGAAAAAGTGAGAATTTTCTATGAAGGGTTGTGTCTGGGGAACAAACAATTCATTGAAAGAAAATTTTCACATAAAAACCAAGTCCTTTTGGATGCTAATGTGAGTACCACCATTCAAGGGACCATTCCTCCTAAGTTGAAAGACCCAGGTTTCCCTTACATCAATGTTGAAATAGGAGAAAGAAAAGTTGTCAAGGCCTTGTGTGATCTAGGTCCTAGTGTCAATATCATCCCTTATGCTGTGTACTGCCAGTTAGGACTAGAAGAACTCCAACCCACATCTATCACACTTCAACTTGCTGATCCTAGCATTAGGCTTCCAAAGGGGATTTTAAAGGACGTTCTGGTAAAGGTTGAAAACTTCATCTACCCTGCTGACTTCATTGTCCTTGAAAACCATCCAAACTTAGGAAATAAGGAACAAACCCCAATCATCCTTGGTCATCCATTCCTTGCAACAATCAACTCTGTTATCCGAGTCCGAAATGGGAACATGACCATCACCTTTGGAAACATGAGTCTAGAAATGAACATCTATAATGAAAGCTCACAAATAAGGGATGACGAGTACATTCCTGAAGTATACATGATAGGGAGCATTGATAATAAATCCATAGAACATGAAGGAATATTTTATGAATGTTTAATTCAGGATGAGATTGATTTCCTTTGTTCATATGAAGGAAGTTTATCTCCTTGGATTGAATCATTTTCAAATTGCTCTTATGATGAAGTCTTAGGTCCAACAATCAGTGAAACCTTTCAAGAAACCACTTCCATGGAAACTGATCAAACTTCCTTCCCTAAATCTGATCAAACCAATCTTATAGCTAAAACTTATATATGTGGGGAATCAATACTATCTAAAACTTTTAGAAATAAAATTGATCTTGATCCAATGTCCCAATATTCTGCTGAAATTCTGAACCGACCTGAGCTTGAATTGAAGGAACTTCCTATTGAACTCAATTATGCCTTCCTAGAGGACAATCAAACACATCCTATTTTCATTTATTCTTCTCTTGAATACAATCATTAGAGGATGCTTCTATATGTCCTTAGGAAACATAAGAAATCCATTGGGTGGACCCTGTCTCATATTGCTGGGATTATCCCACTTACCGAGACTCATAGGATTGTTCTGGAATTTGATTCAAAGCCATGTCGTCAACCTCAACGACGACTCAATCCTAATATCATGGAGGTAGTAAGAAAAGAACTCCTGAAATTGCTAAAAGCTGGTATCATATATCCCATTGTTGAGAGTGAATGGGTGAGCCCGATCCAAGTGGTTCCAAAAAAGTCTGGAATCATAGTGATAACTAATGAGGATGGAGAGATTCTTCCAACAAGGGTGAGTAGTGGATGGAGGGTCTGCATTGACTATAGGAAGCTAAACTCATTCACCAAGAAGGATCATTTCCCCTTACCATTCATTGACCAAGTCCTTGAGAGAGTGGCAGGTCATGCGTTCTACTATTTCTTAGATGGGTACTTAGGGTATAACCAAATTGAGGTCTCCCAAGTGGATCAAGGGAAGACTACATTCACATGTCCATTCGAAACCTTTAATTTCTAATGCATGCCCTTTGGGGTTTGCAATGCCCCTGGAACCTTCCAACGGTGCATGATGGGAATCTTCTCAGACATGGTAGGGGATTTTCTAGAGGTCTTTATGGATGACTTCTCTGTGTTTGGGGATACATTTGAGGGATGTCTGAGGAATGTAGAGAGAGTCTTTTGAAGATGTGAAGAAAAGAATCTAGTCCTCAACTGGGAAAAATTCCATTTCATGGTTAAAGAGGGACTAGTTCTAGGTCATCTGGTCTTAGGTAGGGGGATTGAAGTTGATAAATCCAAGGTTGACATAATTCGTCACCTTCCATCACCCAAAACTGTCAAGGAAGTGAGGTATTTCTTAGGACATGCTGGTTTCTATAGAAGATTCATCAAGGACTTTAGTTCAATCTTCTGTCCCCTTTGTGCTCTCTTAGTAAGGGATGCTCCATTTGTTTGGACAGAAAGTTGTGAGGGTTCATTCTCAACCCTCAAATCCTATCTCACCTCTCCTCCCGTTAAGAAATATCCAAATTTGAACCTTCCTTTTGAACTTATGTGTGATGACAGTGACTTTGTTGAAGGAGTTGTGTTAGGAAAATGTTGTGATAAAACTCTTTATGTCATTGCTTACGCAAGAAAATACTTAAATGATGCCCAAATAAACTACACCACCACTGAAAATGAGTTACTTTCTATTGTGTTTGCCTTATAGAAGTTTATGTCCTACATCTTAGGATCCCCCATCACTGCGTTCACTAACCATTCTGCACTAAAATACCTCCTCCAAAAACAAGATGCTAAGGCTAGACTGATTAGGTGGGTCCTTCTCTTACAATAATTTGACCTCACAATCAAGGATAAAAAGGGAGTTGAAAATGTTGTAGTTGATCACCTCTCTAGGATGGAATTCAAAGACAACTCAAATAAACTTTCTGTGTCTAATTCATTTCCTGATGAACACCTATACTCTGTGAGTGACTTCCCTTGGTATGCCGACATAGCCAATTTCTTAGTTACAGGAGTCATTCCAAAATTCTTAGGGACTCAAGCTCGAAGGAAATTCCTTTCTGATGTTAGACACTATGTGTTTGATGATCCATACCTCTATAAGTTCTACCCTGACCAAGTCATTAGGAGTTGTGTCCCAGAATTTGAACAAGAGTCCATCCATAAATTCTGTCATAGTGAGGCATGTGGAGGTCACTTTCCCTCTAAGAAAACATCTGCTAAGATTCTTCAACGTGGTCTCTTCTGGCCCAACCTCTCAAGGGACTCTTACAATTTTTTTGTCAAAGTTGTCCTAGGTGTCAACAAGTAGGGTCCATCACAAAAAGTAATCAAATGACACTCACTCCCATCTTAGTGGTTGAAATATTTTGCTGTTGGGGAATTGATTTCATGGGTCCCTTCCCAAACTCTAGGGGATACCTCTACATACTCTTAGCTATTGATTATGTCTCAAAATGGGTTGAGGCCATTCCCACTATGTCCAACGATCATCAAGTTGTGATTAGATTTCTAAAAGAGAACATATTTTCTCGATTTGGAATTCCTAGGGCTATAATCAGTGATCGAGGAACCCATTTAGGCAACCGTCCATTCTCTTCACTCATGTCTAAGTATGGGATTTCCCACAAAGTGTCCACTACTTACCACCCACAGACCAATGGTCAAGCTCAGTTATCCAATCATGAAATCAAGAAAATTCTTGAGAAAACTGTCAATCCTTCTAGGAAAGATTGGTCCAAGAAACTATTGGATGCTCTTTGGGCATATCGTAATGCATTCAAAACCATCCTAGGAATTTCACCATATAGGTTGTTTTATGGAAAAGCATTCCATTTACCTGTAGAAATTGAGCATAAGGCCTTTTGGGTAACTAAGAGAATGGATTATGACCTCTCATTGGCCGGAACAAAAATGAAATTAGATCTCAATGAATTGGAGGAACTAAGGATGGAGGCTTATGAAAATTCAAGGATCAATAAAGCTAGAGTTCAAGCCTACCAATCTAGGAATGTCAAGGTCAAACATTTTGAACTAGGAAAACTTGTGCTCTTGTATAGTTCAAAACTTCATTTACACCTGGGAAAGTTAAGGTCTAGATGGTCAAGACCTTTCATAGTGCATCATGTGTACCCCCATGGGGCATTAGAGATTCAAGATCCCACAAGTGGTTACATTTTCAAGGTCAATGGTCAAAGGTTAAAACCATTCATTGAATCATTCAATAAACAGGAAATAGAGGTTGAGTTAAATGAGCCAACCTATGAACCAGGAAAAAATTAATATATTTAGGGTCCATGTCAGGCTAACGATGTTAAACAAAGTGGTGAATGGGAGGCAACCCATGGTTTTCAAGTTTCCAATAATTTCGTTGTTTTAATCAATGTTATATTTTAAATAGGATTAATGAGATATTTTGATATTTTGAAAAAAAATAAAATAAAATGTTGAAATGTTCTTTTATAATGAGTATGGATGGGTACGAAAGGGGAGCTCCATATTCATCTGTGTCACGTGGTGTGATCCTTGAGTAATACCTTACCTAGAAATTTAAAAATAAGACAATGTATCATCAGTTTAATTTACTTTATTTTTATGTTCTTGTAGGTTAAAAAATAAAAATAAAAATAAATAAATAAAAATATAATTATAATAAAAATTCCACATCGTAGGTCGTGGGGCAAACCCTGTCCCAACCGGTGAAGCTGCGGAGATTCGAACCCGGGACGGAAGGGAGACAGGGGCGCACACTTACCACTGACCTATAACTTCTTGTGCTTCCTTATTCTATAATTTTTGTATATATGCTTATATTTTACTTCCTTTATTATATATATATATATATTTTTTTTTTTTTGTTTTTTTTTGTTTTGTTTTTCCTTTCTCTACTAGGGAACTCTATAAGTGACATTGATATCAAAGGATTGAAAGGAAGAAACAAGAATTTCAACTTCAACCACCAGGTGACTTCATTCCATAACCCTCATTTTCAATTTCATTTTTGAACTTTCATTCTTTACCTCTACCCCCTTCTAAATTTTCTTTTCTTTAAACACGGGGGACAATGTCATTTTAAGTTGGGGGGAGATAAAATAAAAAATGCTTTTGTGTCAAAAAAATGATAAATTATTTGAAAAAGAAAATTGTGAAAATGGAAGGAAAAATTCCTTTAACTTTGAACATGGTAATACACATTTCACACTTTGAAACTCAATATCAAATAATTTATCATACCCTGATTCTGATTTTAATCCTTGTATAATTTCATGAGTATATATTTTGGAAAGTGTGGTTGTCCAATGTGATATTTCATCGTTTATATTTTCATCCAAATAAAAAAAGATCACAATGCATGTCCTTTGGATAGCGGGGTATTAGTTTGAGTTCATGGTGTCCCCTAAATAAATATCATAGTTTTGGTGATCATTTTAGTTTAATATGAGTATTCAAAAAAAATTGCGCGTAGAGCAATGAAATGACCTAATGCATGGCTTTCGGCACTTGGGGATCGTGACTCCATAGTTGCCTGGCCCAAAGTTAGTAATTTTATCTCTATTTTTGGTAATTTGAATTTGTTTTTGACTGAGTTAACTCGAGATGATGCCCGAGTATGTGGGATTCACTTGTTTCCATAAGGTCTTTGAGCCTGGGAGTCATCGGCAAAGTCTCGCTATAGGGGTTGACTCTTTTGAGTGCAATTTCAATTACCATGGCAAAATTGCAAAAAAAAAACAAAAATCAGAAAAACAAATATATATATATATATATATATAATTTTGAATTATCATCTTAATATTAATATGTGATCCCACATAGAGATTCCGTAACTTTCTCCTTGAATAAAGATGAACCCCCTTGTCTATTGTGATGCACAACACATCATCACACTTAATTGATATTGGATGAAATATGGCAATGAATTTGAACAAAGGAATGGGCTTGGGATTGAGATATGCTTATGAAACTATCTTGAATTAAAATATTTTGATGGGTTTCATGATTTTTGGTATAAGGGTTTCTAGTAATCATTGTGTATTAAAATTGTTTTAGAAAAGGGAATTCGAATTTCATATTGTTGAGATATATTTTCCTCAGGACTAGTAAAACTCAAGTTGGAGGGTGTGATTAGCCACTAAATTAGGATAATATTCATTGTTAATTTATATAATATTCATGTTCCTTATTATTCATAAACACCATTTTAGTGCATTTTACACTTTGAACATCATTTCACATTACGATTGCAATTACTTCTTAAAATGCACTATTACGTGGTACATTTTTTAACATCATTTAAAGTACCAAATGATTCATCTGATTTTAAGGAATATAATTATCCATTTTTCAATTTTATATTTTGGGAAATTGATCTAAACTTCAATATGAACATTTTTCATTCAGGGATCAATGGAGAATTCATGGAAGAAGATGGGGATATTTTGTGATGAAAGGAAATAATTCTGGAGAAGTCATATTGGAAACCAGACCACTAATTCGAATGTGGGGCCCACCATAAAGGACCAATTAATCCCAAATTTCGTTGGATTCTAGAATACACGTATATTAAAAAATCACTATTCATGATCTAATGCTAATTCGGCCTCCATGGTGGTCATTTAGGCGTCCCAAGTTAGAGATAAAATTCTGGGCCAGATTTCGTGTCCCAGAAAAACATCCCACTAATCTAATCATATATCCTAATATACGAGTTCAAATGGTCCCAAATTGTACAGGAGGTTATAAGACATCCTTTTCTCCATTTTATTCTTCAATGTCCCACTCTGATTCGGCCATCTAGAAGGTATTCCAAGCGAGTCTGTTTGGTAAAGAAAAGCTGGCTGCCACCTCGGGTCAAGGGTGAAAAAATCAACTTTCCCTTACTTTTCACCCACCTATGGCCTACCACAATTAATTGAGAAGACTTATAATATTTTAGGTGCGACCCAAGGGCTCAAAAATTCCTATTTAAGGCAGTGGTGTTGGAGGATTTAAGAATCTTGGGTGCTTTGTTCAATTGTAATATTATGCTGCAATTTTGTTGTCTCAAATTTGTCTTTCACATGTAAGTTGTTCAATTCACTTTAGTTTCTTAATAAAAGTTCTTCTTCTACTCTTATTATGTTTCTCTTAATATTAATTTGATACCATTGGACTAAGGTGTGAATTTATTCACACCAAACCTTGTGAAATTATTCACACAATGGTGGAGTGATCATTTTATTTTTGTTGTTTTCTTTACTTCTCCATTTCCTCCCTCATGAGTATACTTTCCGCTTCCATTGAAACCATGGGATCAATGGAGGGATAAACCACTTATGGGTTGATCCAAGGGAGTATCAAAGTTCTTTATTGGATGTTATTTATCACCCCATTAATGTATAATCACTTCTTTAATTGAGATTTTTATTTGATGATTTTTAAACTTCATCATCCTTGTTGAATTTAAGGCCACACGCTTCATGTGCTAATACGAACCTTTACATTGAAGTGCTAAAAACTTTTATCCTTAAAGTGTATAAGTGATTAGTATTAAAGGGTGTAGGCATTGAACCAGTAATTTATGATGTTGTTTTATCTTCTTAAATGAACCCATCTCAAATATAATAAATTGAAATCATTGAAAAGGAAATTCGTCTAATCCACCCTGAGTGATAACCTAGGATCAAATAATTATTTTAAATTGAATTCACTTAAGTATCTTAGATTTCCTTTAAACCCATCTAAAATAAAACCAAGTTGGTCACTTCATATCCAAAAATAGTCCATAGAATTTACGTGTCTATAGGTTACTTCTTAGGTCTCTGAGGATTCGACAACCCAAGCTAAACTACAAGGACCGTCCTACCTTATTCTCTTGGGTAAATTTGAGCGAGAATTATCATGCTTCTCTCAAATCCATTGTGGATAATTATGGCTTTCATCTAGTCTCTCACAAGAATTCAAAGTCTCCGGTGATTTTTCAAGTAGTGGTTGAGCAACCGTTTGCAAGTAACCCTATCCCTATAGATGATACTTTTAATATGATGGAGGCAAATGAAAGATCTCCTATGAAAATGAATCAGGAGATGGATTAAACTAAGACAATGGAGGATGAAGGGATGTTTGCTCCAGTGACAAGAGACACTTCCCTTGAAAATGAGCAGCAGGAGGATAGCTTTGATTCTGACAGTACTGATGTTGAGACACTTCTCAAAAGTCTCCAATCAATTCATCCAAGTAGAGGGAGAGAGAGAGGCCATAGTTTTGGTTGTGGAAGGGGTACATGGTAGGTAATGGGAGAAGAATAAATAATTATCACTGGGCGGTTGAAGAAAAAGATAGGTATTTAGCTTTTCGTTGGGTTTTTCTTTGTTTTCTTGCATGCTCTTGGGTTCCTATCTTTTGTTTGCTTTTAATAAATTAGGAACAACCTCCATCTTTCTCAAAAATGTGTACCATTTGATCATGTACTTTGATTCATGATTTAAACCATGAAATTTATATTGTGGTGAGGTATCTTTCATTGGGTGATTACTTGATGGTATGATATTATTTGAATGCCCAGGACAAATGTTTTCAATTCTGAAAGGATGATGTATCTCGATCCCAGTTGACCAAGGTGGTAGTACCTTTATTAAATACATGTCCATGGTGATTACAGTTAATTATATCTAGTAAATTCATGATTAAATAAATCAATAAAGGATGATGAAATATATTTTGTATCCTACTCTATGTAATATCAGGAGAAGAAGATATTATATTACACAGTTCATGGTTGTATGAGGTATTCATTGCTATAACTAAACCTTATCTCTTTATGATACATGATGGGTTTCTAAACTCCACTCCTGGCCCATGATTAATACTCACTAAAATTAATATAAGTAACTAGAGGGTCACACACTAAGAATATTCAAGTGTATTTCCTATTCTATGTGAATAGATGTTCATTACATGTTGGGCCATGTTCGGGTGATGTTAGAGTTTGTCTGATCACTAGAAAATAAATAAATTAAGTATTATTTGAGATAATATTATTCAAGGACCATTAAGTATTTAATTAGATAATGAAGTAAATTTAAGGAATTTAATTTTATTATGTAACATATATTTTATGTTACAAGTATGGGATAATATTTAAATGACATTTATGACACAGTTTCTAAGTTATTTAGTGTCATTAAGGTCGTATTTTTTAAGGTTTAAGTTTCCTAGGTTCCTAAGTGAAATTTATATGACTATAAACTTACCTATACAATTTTTTATAAGCCCAAATTTGTGTATATATTAAGTCCCTTTAATTTTATATCCTCTCTTTCTTCTCTACCAAATTCTATAGTGAGAAAGAAGAGATATGAGCATCTTGATCCAAGTTCTTCTTCCCGAATCGAAGGAACGGTGCTCAGGTGATCACAATGATGTAAAAATAATCTTATATTATCTATTATATATTTTGTAAACAAAATACCACTATAATAATAGGATCTTGAAGTGTGTTCGGATGATCTATAGGGATATTACTTCAATTCCTCTGAGCAATGATCTTCGGGAGTGAGCGAACACACGTTTGATAGAAATCGAACGAGGTATGATTTCAAATTAATTTTTTTATTATATATTATTAATTAAATTTAACATGATCCATGGATTAATATAGGATACAAGATATGGTATTTTATGTTTTGATACAAATAATAACTAAGAATTTTTAATATACAAATTTTCATGCTTCCGCAAAGCCCTGGGTTCCTTTAGTGCCCAGTTTAGTTTAGAATCAGGAAAGAGGAGTGGTATAAGATTATGATCAATGGATTGGAAGTAA
The DNA here is from genome assembly GCA_963277665.1 of Viscum album. Classification (NCBI taxonomy): domain Eukaryota; kingdom Viridiplantae; phylum Streptophyta; class Magnoliopsida; order Santalales; family Viscaceae; genus Viscum; species Viscum album. The sequence continues at coordinate 210,493,569 of OY728166.1, forward strand.
AAACGATGTTCCAAAGTTCTTATCATACATGATAATCCTTATAGTGGGATTTTTTTATTGAACCACATCATTATAGGTTGGTGAAATCAAGTGGAATTTGAAATTTGAGACCTGAAGCAGAGAATGATTTGAGAATTAAGACTCATATTTCATAACTCCCATCATTGTTTATTATAATTATAATTATTTTGAATTTTCTATTAGGTTTTAAAAAATTCATATAATAAGTACATACACATAGTTTAATCCATTAAATTAATGAAACTTATCATATAAGAAATGAAGATATGGAAAAATCATTTTAGAAAGATGAAAAATATTAACTTAACATATATTTACCTTTTATTTAGTAATAAATATTCACACATAATGGTATGGTGAAAAAAATTGGTGGATATATTAAGAGGAACAATTTTCCCAAAAATTACTCACACTAGGGGTGTTAATTATCTCAAAGGATTCATATAGATACAACAATTTATATCGTTGAAAAACAACCAATTTACTAAAAAAACACTCCTCAATGTAAAATTGATGTAAACATTCACTCCATAATTGATAAAAATTTTACTTACATGTTAAAATAACATAGAATTAGAAATTTCAACACTAAATTTTTGTAATTTCCATTATTTTTTGAGCATAAGAGGATGGGGGGGGGGGTAAAAATACCACACAACCAGAGAAAAATATAAGAAAGAAAAAAGATAGTGAAAATCATAATGAACTTAACAAGGTGGTGGAAAGTAAAAAGTACTATTCAGTAAGTGAAAAAAATAAAGAAAAAATAAATATAATGAAAATCCTTAAAAACCCAAAAATATACCCACCCGCCCACCCCCCACAAACACATATATAGTGTGTAGTTTCCTCATTGTAATAAAATAAAAATGTGGGAAGTAAGGATAAAACTTAGTGGGTTTCATTGATATGTTACTTCTTGAAGGTGTATTTACTTCACTGGGTGCTTTGTAAAATCCTCAAAAAAGTGTTTAAGTATCTGGTCATTGATGGTAATACTTCAACCACTCTAATCATGCAAGATTTGTATTACACCAAAAGGATAAAAATTAGTAATAGTGTAAGGACTAATCCATTGGGAATGAAGCTTAAATCAGTGGAGATTTTTACTATAATTTTACATAAGGTCCTTCTCACTAATATGAAACTACCATTGATGAATCATCTCATCATGGATAACCTTTTTCTTCTCTTTATATATTTGGGAGTTCTCATATGCATCATGTTGAATTTCTTCTAACTATTAATTATGAAAATTATTATGCCCACCTGTATCTAAAAGATTCATATTTCATTATTTAACATCCCAGTATGAATGGTTCTATACCTTTATAGGGAGGTGACAAGACTTTACAAACATATTACTATATGGTTACATGCTGATCAGGGTTTAAAAATATATACGGTACACCCAAAGTGCATCATCCAAGTGAAAATTCCAATATTTCATGTTGGGTTGTACCTTTTTTTCAAGATTCCATTAACTTACTGATTTTAAATATCTATTTTTCAGTTATTTTTAGGGTGATATGTAGTGGAGACTTTATGAACAACCTCATACTTATAGAGCATGTTTTTCATGTTATGATTGCAAAAATGTGAACCCTGGTCACTAATGATGAATCTTGGAAAACCAAACCTAGTGAAAATAGGGTACCTCAAAAAATCAGAAACTACTTAAGAGTCATAGGTCCTAGTGGAATTTTCTTACACCCATTTAGATACATAGTACACATCCAATAATATGTACACAAATCCAACTGAATTTGGAAAAGGCCCCATGATTTCAATTCCCCATGCATCGAACATCTCAAAAAATAACATGGGTTGTGGGGGTATTTAATTCCCCTGGGAGATATTCCCTATGAATTGACATCAAGAACATTACATACCAAAACTATGGGCATATCTATACAAATTTAGCCAATAAATTCTTAAGTTAAGGACCTTTTGAGAAGTATGTTGAGAGACAAAGTGGCCCCCACAAGACAAAGTGTGCCAGAAGCTCAAAACTGAGGTGAAATCATGGTCAGGGACACACCTATGAACAACTTAGTCACTAAAAATTCTCCACAAGTATGGTTCATTCCAAATATACCAAAGTAAATCATTTTTAAGTCTCTAGTATTGTGAGGTGCTAAAATTATTGGGGACCCTGGATGTTTCTAGAAAATTCACAATGTCGACATACCAAAGGGTAAGGTCCACAACATCACAAAGGTTTTCATGAGGAAATAATTCTCCAATGGGGATGTAGTATTCAACATGGTGGTACAATTATGGGTAAATCCTAATAAAATAGTCATCTACTACATTTTTTAATCCTATATTATCTTGAATCTCAAGGTCAAAATCTTAGAGGAGGATCATCCACCATATGAAGCAGGAATAGGCTTTAGGTTTCTTTAGGAGAAAACGAAGGGAATAATGATCATAGAAGACAATTATTTTTACCCAATAAGATATAAATGAAGATTTTCCAAGGAAAACACAATAGAACGAAGTTTTTTTAGTGGTTGTGTAGTTTACTTAGGCAGATTCAAGGGTACATGAGGCATATGCAATGACATGAGGAGAATTATTAACCCTTTGAAATAAAATTTCCCCAACTGAAAAGCTATAGGCATCACACATAAGTTCTAAGGGGAGATCCTACCTTAGTGGTTAGATGATGGGAGGTGATGTGAGACTCCTTTTTAGTAAATTGAAAGAAACCTCACAAATTTTATAAAAAAATAAGAATCCTTTTGTAATAACCAATACATGAGAAGTGCAATATTACTAAATTATTTAATGAATTAGTGGTAAAAACAAGCATTAACCAATAAATATCGCACCTCAAAAACAAATTTTGGATATATAAGAGATGAAATTAATTCAGTTTTTAATTTATCCACTTGAATTACCTCAATTGAAATAACAATTCCAAGAACTATCCCCTTCTCATCCATGAAATGGAATTTCTCATAATTTAATATGAGATATTTTTAAATGCAATGGTGGAGGATAAAACCTAGGTGTGTCAAACTATCATCAAAGTAAGTGCCTTAAACTGTGAAATCATCCATAAAAACTTCCATCAATTCGCAAGGTACTCATAAAAAATAATCAACAAACATAGATAAAAAGTACCAAGAGCATTACAGAGACCAAAATTCATCATTATATATGAAAATGTGCTAAATAGAGAGGTAAATGTTGTCTTTTATTGATCCTAAATGTCTATATTAATTTTAAAATAACCCAAAAAACCATTACGGAAACAATAATAGGACTTACCAACCATTATTTCTAACATTTTTTCTATGAAAGGTAGAAAAAAGTGGTCCTTTCATGTGGATTGATTTAGTCAATGGTAGACAATAAAGACTTTCCAACTCTTTTCACATGTGTTGGAACCAATTCATTATAATCATTTGACACAACTATTATTCTGAGTTTTTAGGTACAATTTTCACTAGGCAAACCAATTTATTATCAGATATAGGATAAATGATCCCAGCAGTAAGTAATTTATTGACTTCCAATTTTACCACTTCAAGGAGTGTGGGATTTAACTATCATTTAACTTCAATTATGGGTTTGGCCTCATCATCTAAAAGTACATGGTTCATACAAATAGATTTTTTAATCCTCAGAATATAATTCAATGCCCATCATATTTTATTTTTACACTCTATCAAAAGTTCAAGAGGTTTTTATTCCTACTGTGGAGAGAGTTTATTCGTAATAATGACAGGAAATTAGTCAATACGCTCAAGATAAGAATATTTTAAATTTGATGGAAGTGGTTTTAATTCTAACACTGGTTGTTTTTTTATTAAGGGAGGGGATTTAAGGGGAGCTAGGTCTATGAAAATTTCTATCTACTCGTGTTTATTCTATAAAGAAATAGAATCAATGGAAATGATATTTTCATAATCATTTACGATCATGTGTACCTTAAAATGAACACACTCTTCAATTAAAGCACAAAATTTACAATTTTTTGAACTCACATAACCCTCAAAACATGAATCAAAACTAAAATCATCTGAGGGTAAAGAAGAGTAAAATGAATTGGATTATGGATTGAGGAGAGAATTTTGTGTGAGTGTGTCATTAGATAGAACTTCCATCAAAAAGACAGAAATAGTGGAGTTCTCTTCAATGGGATGTTTCAATGAATCTAGGATACTAAAACTTATCTTTTATCCACTGAACTCATTGTAAAGTGTACCATTGTGAACGTTGATGATCATATTTTATATTTTAAGGAGTGGACTCCCAAGTATTAGAGGATCATTTCCTTGTGTTTGGGTATCATCCATCTTAATAATATAGAATTATACATGGAATATGAGATTCTACAATCTTATGAGGATGTCCTCGATCACTCTAGAAGGGTGTGTTGTGATTTGGTTGGAAAGTTTCATGATGATTCCCTTTAGATGAAGCTCTTCAACCTGTAGAGAAGTGTACAAAGAGTAAGTCATCACATTAATTGAAACACCCAAATATATAATTGAATCTGAAATTAAGGTCTCCCCTATGGTTCAAGGTATCATAAAAGTGTTAGGATCCTTGAATTTGGTTAGAATTGTGGGTTGTATAAAATATGAGGCATTCTTTCCTAGGTTAACCCTATCATTCCCCTTTAGTAGTTGTCTATTGGTGCAAATATTTTTAAGAAATTTGGTGTTGTGAGGGACTTTTTTAACTGCATCTAATAAAGGAATGTTAACTTGTACCTTCTTAAATGTATCCAATATTTCATTATAAAACTCATTACAAAATATTTTCTTACATTTAGAGGGTCTTTGGGGAAAAGGAATGAGAATTGATTGTTTAGGGGAATCCTCAATGATAATTATTTTTAACCCTTTTGTGTCTTTTTTCTTTACTTGAATATTTTGAGGGTATGGATATAAATTTTTCAAGTTGGGGATTTACCTGTTGTGTAGAATTAGAAGAAGAAAAAACTTCTTTACCTATAATAAGTGTAATTTCACATATAATTCCTTTGAACTTAGGATTAGAAATGTATTTGGATAGTATTTTTTCAAAACCTTACATCTTTATCTCACTGATGGTGTTTTCTAATTGCACCACTTGAGTTTTGAGGTCTTGAATAGCTGATTGTGTGGTCTATTGGAACTGGAGATTCTGGGATTCTATTTTATTCACCATTTCCTCAATCCTTGGTTCATATTTTTTCGGAGGAGAATTTTTTCGATAAGGTGAAGGATTATAAGTTTTTATACCATGGCTTTACTGATACCAATTATGTTTGAGGTAGTGTGAGTTTCTTCCTTATTGATATTATGGTTGTCCTTTCCTCTCGAGGTTTGGATTTGGCATGAATATTTCTTTCATGAAAGGAGGTTATTGTTGGAATGGATTCCCGGGAAATACTTCTGAACAAGACTCAGATGAATCTTGAAGTTGTGAGAACTATTTATGAAAATGAGTGCAATCAGATCAAATACCACATTGTAATGGAATGGAAAGAGAGTGTAAATTACCTTTTACTTGAGCTAATTGACTTAGAAGGGTATGAATCTCATCAAGTTTAATATATAACTTTTATTCAACGGATAAATGACTTATCTCATAAACTCTTTGGGAGGGTGAAATTTCTCATGTGCCAAATTGTTCTGCATTTTGATCCATATTGAAAATTAAGTCACGAGCGGTAGCAGGAGTTTTATCAACTAGGGAACCAACAGCTACAACATCTATCATACCATGATCCATGGTGGAAAGAACCTCATATAAGTATTGAATTATAATTTTTTCACAAATTTAGTGGTGTGGGAAGCTTGAAAAAAGTCTTTCGAATCTCTCCCAATATTCATAAAGGTTAGATTTTTATAGTTACTTAATTACATAGATTTATTTTTTAATTGATGCAGTTCAAGAGGTAGGGAAAAACTTCTATAGAAAGAGTCATTTAAGGTCATTCCATCCCCCAATTGTGTTAAGTAGATAATATAGCTAGTTTTCGGCTACACCATCATGGTGTAAAGGGAAGTCCCTAAAGTTAATAAGGTCCTCATATATATTTTGGGATTTTATGGTGGAGAACTCTATATGAAAATCCATGATATGTTTGTGATAGCCCTCACCAGGAAGACCATTGAACACATTAAGGAGGTTTATGAGGCCTTATCTCATTTCAAAGTTGGCTTCTTCCTCGGGATATTGAATGTATGCAGGTTGGTACTCCACATCCGAGGTGTTCAGTTATTTTATGATTAAATTATTTATAGGGTTTAAGTTGGTTCAATTTATGATTGTTTTAAGACTAATTGAGGATTCATAAGGGGTTCCTCAATGTTACTTTTTTTCCTAATATAGATGACTTTATTTTTGATTGAAGTGTCTTTAATTTCTGGGTAAAATTCAAGTAGTTTTTTCTGATCAGGTCATTCAAATAAGTTGTGAAGTGTGTTTTTTTGTATTATTTTTCTTTTTTTATTTTTAGGATGGAATATGGATAAAATAAAATCACTTAAGAATAATTAAAGGATAAAATAAAATAAAATGCTCTACTATAGAATAATATAGAGAGATAAGAAGAATAAACACACACAGACAAACAAAAACAAAAAAAAACCAAAAGTAAGGGGTTAAATATTGAAATGGTTAATAAGTTAAAAAAGGAAAAGATGATCTTTCATTCTTATAAATGGTTCCAAAATTTGATCTTGTTGTCAAGTACATCACATTAGTTGTTGTTTTTACTATAATTTTTTTAGTATAGTAGGAATCCTAGGTCGTCTTTCAATGAATGAATATATCATTAATTAAAAAGGTTTTTGATTATGAAAATAAAAGTGGAATGGAATTTTATAAATATTGGGTTTTTTTATTTAAAAAAATTGAAACTATATTACTAAATGAGAGAAATTGGTTGGAGAAATCATGATCAATCAAGGTGAGTGTCCCTTGATTCTCAGTCATCATCGCTCTTGAGGTAAGTGTAAAAGATCATTGATTCCTTGATTTATAAACACTAAAACCAGTATGGTAGGTGAGTTATTACTAGTTTACCTCCTAGTATTTTATTGATTGATGATATTGATTACTCTTAACCTCTCAAAATTAATAAAATTATGTTGATGTATAAACCGAACTCAATTAGGGAATCACATCAACAACGTGATGAGATGTCCAGATTTGGGTCAATATAAAAAAATTCTCAATAAAACAACATGAACAATAATGGGTTATATTTTTTGTATTTAATCAAACAAGTCAATCCATAAGCACACTCATGAATTAGAGGAGGTGGGAAAAGAGGTGAACACGCTCAAATCATTACAAGATCTGATTTATGCATGGAAGCATGAGGATTCTCATTCCTTTAATTTCTATTATATCATACTAGAAAAAACACAAAATAAAAAGTTATAAATGAATAAAAAAATATATAATTACTATAAATTCAATTACCTTCCAATTATTACAAGTGTGGAGATCGAGATTACAACAATGACCCCCCCCCCAAATTGATCACTAAGAGGTTTATAAGTACATGATGTAGAAGAGGAAAAGAATGGATGAAGATAAATCTAAATTTAACCCAACTTCAAACCTATGAATTACAAAATTTACAATGATACATGGGGTGATTTTAAAGATAAATATGGTATGTTGAATCCAAGAATAGTCAATGGTCTATGGGTGTAGGTGATATGTTCATGATAGATTTTTCCACCTGGTTGATTTGATTGGTTGATTGACCAAAACACGCCCAATTTTCTTAAAATTATATGGATTGGTGTTCCTTATATATATATGTCCAATGGAGGTATAATAATCTCATTTGTATGTACAAGGATCGAGTTATGTCCCAAATATAGAAGAGTCTTCCAATCAAGCTCGCCCAGAATTTATTCACATTGTGGGCCACTATTGGGCCTCCAAATGGATGAAGTGCCATGTCCTTATAGAGAAATGTATCCAACACATTTTTTCACTAGAATAAAATTTTTAATCCCAATTGGATTCATAGATTACCCACAGTAAATAATTAAGTCCACAATTGTGCTTGGGCTTGCGTAGTTTGGCCTATTTTGCTTGAATTTCATCATAGGATCTCCAAATCACCTCCACCAACAATGTAATAATTAAAAAAAAATCTCTCTATTTAACGATGATAAAAATTAAATTATTTAATAAATAATTAATTTCAATTTGTTATTATAATTTTAATATTAAATACAAAACCTATTTAAAATAGCTGTGTAAAGGTGGAAATGAATAGTGAATCACTATACATTCAATACAAGGGTATTTAGGCTCATTTTTTACAGACTTCCCTGAGTAAGAGGGTTGTGGTTAATACTATAGTATAGAACCTTATCATGAGTTAAAGGGTAATGTTTTGAATCATGATGCTTTTCCTTGCTCTGAGTGAGAGAATTTTGGCATAGATTGACCTGAGTGTGAGGGAATTCATCCAGGATATAGTTATGGGACCCTTCTCTGAGTGAGAGGGTAGAGGTTGATACTTGGTATGATATGTTGAGGTTTGGTATGTAACCTTAATTAAGTTAGAGAGTAGTGCTTTTGGGATGGTATGTCACCCTTCCCTAATCCTTTAAGTATTGGTTAGGATGGAAAGATGAGGTGACTTCTTCTCTAGCATTGGTTGAGCCAGGTATAGTCAGGTGTTGTGGTGGATGGGTAGCACATGATGACCCAACATGCATGATTAAATGATTTTTTTATATATTTTATTCAAGTATATATATATATATATATTAATTAATGAATATATTAGGGGTTCTTGTTGAGACCCTAATAATATCTATTTCTCACACCCAACATAAGCATCATGGTGTGCATAAAGACATTATGTTTGAATTCAAATTCATAGTTTGTAAAGTGTATTAGGCTAAAGAATCTTAATAGTATTGGGAAATGGTTATGAGTTGAAACTTTAGGTTGTTGTAGAGCATACTTGAACCTTTTTTTTATTTTATCATCTTAGTGGGTGGCCCTTTTGGATGTATGATTGTATGAATTGCATATTCATTATTTATAATATGGTTATATTGTTTATTTTTTTACACTATAATTATAGGTTATGGATGTTACTTGGTTATATATTTGTTATTTATGGTACTGATACTAATAATATGGTCTCCCCAACAATATTATTAGAATCGTGCCACTATTTGGTAGTCTACGGTGTATGGGGAGGTGCTTTTGAGGCCTTTTAGTACAATAATTAGGATATTTCCAAGTGATATTCGTTGAGGCATTACAATTAGAACGGTTTTTGGTGTTGAAGGTGTTTTTGAATGAGATTGATCAGAAAGGGTTCATTTGACTAAGTGTTTCACCATGAGAAACATCAAACTTATTTTCCAAGAAGGATAATAATATCTTTAAGTTATGTACTGACTTTATAATTTTGAATAAAGTAATAGTGAAAACCAAAATACCATTTCCTTGTATTGATGATTTTTTTGATCAAGTGAAGGGATATCATTGTTTTTTTAAGATTTATCTTTGTTCTGAGTATCACTAGTTAGGGAAATGGAGTAACATATTTCAAAAATATCTTTATGATATCAATATCTCCATTAAAAAAAATGGTTATTCATTTTGGGGTTATCAATATGGTTTTTAGGGTATTAATGAATCGTATTTTCCATAAATACTTGAAAACTTTTGTGGTTGTATTTATGGATAGAATTATTTATAGTTAGATCATGTGAGGCATCTAAAAATTCTATTATAAAATTATAATAAGTATATGTTTTATGCTAAATTCTTTAAATTTTATTTCTAGATTCAGAAGGTGATGTTTTTAACCACATTGTTTCTAAAAAAGTAATCATTGATCCTAAAAATTTTATGGTGGTGATGTCTTAGGTGATATCTAATAAATAAATTATATATGAAGTTTTGGGATTTTACCTTGTTATTACTAAAGATTCATTCTGTATTTCTTAAAATTAGATTCTCCTATAGTGACCTTGACTCGATGTATGTTAAATTTTAATTGTAATGTGAAGTTTTTTGAGGCATTAAGGTAATTCAATATGATAGTTATCTAACTTAGATTCTCCTTAAATTTGGAATTAGTCATGAAGTATATTTAAATATATCTCGATTGGGATTAGGATGTATTTTAATAAAAGGGATCAAGGTTCTATAATATGGATATAGTAATCAAAGATACTATGAAAAGAATTACCCTATGCATAAATTATAATAATTTATTATTGTTCATTAATTTAAGGGTTGGAGGAATTCCCATTTTAATGAGAAATTCATAACATATAAAGATCATAATAATTTGAAGTATATTTTCTCACAATAGGATCTCAACTTGTGATATCACAAGTAGATTGAATACTTTGAAACATTTTATCTTGAGACTGTATATATAACAAGGAAAGGAAATAGAGTAATAAATGATTTGAGTATGAAAAATTCAACTTGTATGGTGAATGAAGAAAAGGAGAAGTGGTGGTATATGGGTTTATTGAGGAAATTTCACATAATGGTAGAGTAGATAGTGGATGGTGTGGTTTTCTAACGCCTCAATGTGATGTTTGTGTTGATGGATCGAGTAATATAGAGGCAATTTTATAATGAGGGATATAGAAGGATTTAGGATTCTCAAAATAGTGGGGAGTTAATCAATGTATGGTTAATTAAATTAGGTTTAGCCCTTTATTTTAGAATATGGATGATGGTTCTTATGAAGAAAATGAGTGATTTTTAGAAATTTTCCCACCATAAGAGTTTGGAAGTACAACCCCGAGCTACAAAAAACTAAGGATTTCATGCACCCATTATGAATATAAAATTTTGACAAAAGTTTTATGGTGAATTGTCTTACACATTACTCTATCAATATTGATGTCTCACAACATTTCCAAGGGTTTCCCCGTACCCTGATCATAACCAACATGTGATCACTCAATCAAAGTCTCATTAAAACAAATTAATTACTCTATGAAGTTAAGGCTAATAAATATTCCAAGACTCTATTTCCCTAAATATTATCCCAAGGTTACCATAAAAACATTCCAATAAGAAACCTAATCATTATATCAATCCAATTTACTTGAACAATCTCCCAATAAAAGTTTTCATATATAGTTCCTACACTATCACGCATTATTATAAAATAAAAGATTACATTCAAGGTAAATATTAAGTAAGGAGTACAAAAAATCATACGAACATGCTTTAAAAGTTGTACATCACCCTCACATGGTAAATCTGGCCAAATCACATATTAAAACATTATCTCTTTTATTTCATTTCAAACATGAGTTAAAACTATCTTTTATAATAAATTAAAAATGAAATCGCATAACAAATCAAAAAACCAATGGAATTATCTAATTTCTATTAAAAATTTTAGAAAACAACTTCCTTTTTTTCAAAAACCATTTCAAAACCATTACTTTAATTAAAATTTTCATTTTGAAATTCCATTCAAAATTTAATCCCTTTAAAACCCTGAGTTAAAGGTAAACCATTTTTTTAAAATCACTTTAAAGAAATAATATTTCTTCAAATAAAATTTAAAAATGAAGAAAACATTTACTTTTATAAGCTACTCATGCCAATAAACAATCCATAAAATGGGCCACCAATAGTGTTTTGACCAAGGGGCCACCAAGAAAACCATTTAATAAGTTATACAACACTTTGGTGACTATTAAGTTGACAATTTCTTTTCTAATTTATATATTAAATTCATTGAATGTTATAAAATCATGATCTCTATAATATTAATAGGACACAATCATAAAATAGCTAGCAGGCAAGTCCACGTAATCCAAACAATCAATATTCTCAATGAATAAAGGCTACTTACCTCATTTAAGTATACTTTTAATAATACAGGATCATGCCAACCATTGTTAAGATAACATAAATATGTTTTATTAATATACACCAATTACTCAAGAACCAAACCATCGATATAAAAATCACTCAATCTACATAAAGGGTATAATACTCACTTAGTGAATATAAAATTATGAAATACTAATAAAAGAGGCATGTTCCACTATTGATTCACATATGTGCCTATAATATACAAAATCTATAATTTACAACACTAAATTTATAACCAATTTAATACTAGTTCACAAAAATATTTAAATAAATTCTCCATCCATGATTCATTAAGTAAAATGAGTTGTGATTGTGATATTTTATCCTTTCTCAATCTCCATTGTGCATCACACATGAATCCCCAAGGCTTTGTCATGATTCAACCATGCACCAGAAGAATCATCATCCCAAATAATTAATACACTTTTATGAAATTATTGAGGAATAAAGAGGTGATAAATAAGGAATAGAAAAGGAGGATACCACATAAAATTTATGTGATAAAACAATCCCAAACCACCAAGATCAAAGGAAGAAAAAAAGAAGAAGAGAGGTGGGGAGATATGGAATTTCACTACAAATGGGATACCAACGAAGTGCCCTGCCTAAGGGGGTCACATAAAATAAAAAGGGAAAAATCCCCATTTACCCATTGGAAAATAGAGGGTTAGGTCATCGAAGGGGATCACCTTATTCCTTATGAATGGGAAACCCAGGTAGAGGCCCTTATTTAGAGATTTTAGAGGTTCCACTTTCCCTATTTCTACACCTCCTTCTATCATAAGGTGTAAGAACCTCCATAAAAAGGTAAATCATAACTTTCTCTTCCAAAATTTTTATATTTTCTATCTCATTATAGTGGTCCAGATCTAGGTATTTTGATTGGGTTTTTTTTCATGTTATGGTAAACTCCACTCGGATGTTAGGTAACTTTCTTGTACATGCTAAAGTTGTTTTAGGTGAGTTTATTTCAAAACTTTAGTAGTGATTTTCATTTTTATATTGATTTTTGATAAGTATTTATACATTTTTACTTAATTAGAGATTTTTATGATTTGTGTTGGATATTAAATTTGGGAATTTTTTATAGGTTGGTGTTTTGTAATGTTGGTGATGACCAAGATTGACATTGTGAGACGTATTGATGTGATACGAGGTTGGAGGCTCCACTTGATTTTGATTATGTTTAAAATATTTTTTGTTTGGATAAGATTTCTAGGTTAATTATTTTAGGTGTGATGAAAATAAATAAGTGGTGTTTTAAAATATTAACCTATGGTAGTATTGAAATTTAGGTTTTGCGGGATGTTCAATAAATGTTCATTGGTTTGATGAGTGGTTTTTTTGGATTTGAGAATGATTTTCACATCCTTCGCTTTTAAATTATTAATTTTATTAATTTTCTATGCATCAGTTAGTTTGGGTTGAATCCCAACTTAAAATTTTTGAGTTCTTATTTGAAAACACATGTTTTGTAACTGACTGTGTTTAGCGCACTGTGGTTGAAGATGTGTAGATTTTCCTGAGTCATCGCACGACTTCTCCCGATTCACCTCACAACCTACCTAATGTTCAAGGAAAATAAATAAAATGTAATTAATAATAAAATGGAAATAAAATAAAAATAATAAGTGTGATTAAAATTGAAGAAATTGTTTTAATGATAATAATAATAATATTGTTTGAGAATATTATTATTATTATTAAAAATGTTAAGAATATAAATTTTCATTAAGTTGATATTATTATTATAATAATTAATATTATTTTTAATATTATATTAAGTCACTACCACTTTTATTAATATTGTTATTATAGAATTATTATTCTCATTAATGTTATTATTATTTTCACAATAAATTATTTTTATTATTATCATTATTACTTATTATCATTAGAGTTTTTAATATTTTAATTAAAAATATTATTATTATAATTATCTTTAAAGGTATAATTTTTATTAAACTAATATTACTATTCTTATTTTTCCTCTTATTATTATTATTTCTAATGTTTTAATTTAATAACAATATTATTATTATTATCATTATTATTATTATTATTATTACTATTATCATTATTATTATTATTATTATATTTATTTTGTTTTTCTTTTTTATTTGTTTATTTTTTCGATAGGGTTTCTCCCCCTTGGGTCGTGCCTACCAAGATTCCCCCTATTTCCCATTGCACCTGTGGGGCTCCCTACACACTGTTGGTCGTCACCCGGCTCCATCCTCCTCCCTCCCCATGGCCAGCTGCCAGACCTCCCCCCTCCCTTCATCACACCACCCTGCATCGCCCCCTTCTTCCTTTCCTAGTCGTGCCACACCTCCCCCATGGACACCTAACTCCTTCTCTTCTGGAAAATATTAACATGTGCCCTCATCCCTCACCTTTGGTGACCCTATTCTCGCACAACCAGTGTCTGGATCCTTAGCATCATCCTTCTTCCCCTCTACTGCAAATATGTTCTACCCCGGGTGAGTTTTCCCTCTCCTATTAGGGTTTCAGGGTGGGATTCCATTTTTTGGGGTTATATTTTTATTTTATCGGTTTGAATTCACAATTTTGGGTTCGCTCTAGGTTCCTTGCAGTGAAAATGGTGCGATATTGAAGTTTTGCGCTGGGACTTGAAGATTTCATACCACTTTTAAGAATTTCTTCACCTGAGGTAGGTGTTTCCGTGCCATAACATCATTAGATTAACTTAATATGTCTTTTAAAATTTATTAACGTATTCTTTGGTTTTATTATGTAGTGAATTTTGGTTTTTTTTAAATGTTTTGTGTGTTTAAAGGTTTGAATTGTATTTTTAATATAGGGATTGGTTGTGTTTTATGCGTGTGCTTTGATATAATGTTTCTAGAATGTGTTCTAAGTGTTGTTTGGATGGTGAAAAATTTGTTTTTATATGATTAGGATGTGAGGTAAATTTTTAAAGAGGGTTCGGGTGCAATTTTGGGTGTAAAACATTTTGGGTGTTTATTGAAATTGTTTTTATCAATTGTTATAATTATTTATTAAAGTATATCAAAGATAGAGTGTGTTGGAAATGAGATTCCTAATAGAAATTGAGTTCCCTTGGTGTGTGAAACTTGTTGTTCATATATCAAATTTATTTGAAAACTGTTTGAGTAGTGGAAAACATATTTTGGTATGGTTATGTTTTGAACATGGTTTTAATGAGAAGTTTTTATATGGAATCAAGTGGTTTTGGTGTAAATTCTCCTTGGTTTTTTCTGAAATGAGTTAATAAATAGTTTAAATTATTAATTGAATTATTTAGATGGTGCGAAAGTAGTATTTTAGAAGAGTTGAATATGTGTTTGTTTTTAATGTAGTATGTATATATGATTTTTTTGGTGTAAACCCTATTTTCATCAAATGGTAGTGAAGTGGTGCAAATAGTTCATTTAATTGTGCAAGTGGTGTGAAACTAGCTTTAAGAATAATTTGTTAAGAAAGTGGTTTGAAAATGGATTTTGTACTTGGAATTGAGTTTGTTTGTTGTCTAATCCCTTGTTGTGTTATTTAATAATGTTTTCTAAGTTGTGAAAATATATTATGTTTTTTTAAGTGTTTCAAAATTGGTATTTTTGAAATGATTAAGTAATGACAAATGTATTTTTGAAAGGTATTTTGGTGTGCGTGTGTTTTTAAAATGGTGTTTGGATATGAAAGTGGTGGATTTTGTGTGTAATGTCTTGTTTAATTTGTTATATGATAAAGTGATATATTATGTGAATTTGGAACTTGATTAAGCACAATGGTAAATCCTTGATTACCTAGGTGGGCGGATTAGGACTAGTATGCTAGATGATACATAAGGGGTTTATCCCAGTCTCGTCTAGAAGGATTGAAATTACAACACTAACTAAACTTTTGTGATAATTGGAGACCACTAGTTTATGTATTTATTTCCCTACTAGTGGATCGTGTATGAGAACGTAGATCATTTTGGTTCCTATGCCACGTTTACACTGAGGTATGATGTCTCTAGCATCCCACGCATACTAGCTACCTTAGGGGATTTAGCCATAGTGCTCTACTAATCATGAAGTGGTGCCTTCCATTAGCATAAGGAGGACCACTTGATTATGTGTGTGTTCTTTATGAATTTTCTCTTCCATTCTAAAGTATTATTTTATGAAATGGGTTTTCTTCAAGTGTTCTTTTCCTTTTTTACTTTTAGTTTTTAAATTTTTTTCCTTAAAAGTGTATTTAAAAGTATGGTTCTAAATAAGAATGTTAAATTATATCTTGGATGTTGTGGAATAGAAACTTTTTATTAGGTGGTATACTATCAGGATTTTGGCTCACACCCTACATACAACTTTGGGTGTATGTAGACTAGTTCTTTTTGTATTCCAGGTTGATGCGTTGTGCTTAGTGATGGTGGTTTTGGTTGTTGATGGTTCTCTCATGCTGATTGGTGTTGGCAGATTAAGGATGTTGCACCTTGTGTTTCTTGGAGTTTTGCATTGGAGTTTTAGTTTTCTATCTTTATAATAGTTTCCTTTGTCTTTGGGTTGATTTTTAAACATTGAATTTGATCTTAGTTTAAGGTCTTGTTTGGTTGCCTATTTTTAGTTTAATTTATTTATCTTATTGGTTGTTTTTCTGTCTCTTATTTTGGGTAAATCATTCCCACATGTTACTATTGATACCCATGCACCTTTTTCAGCTCATGGGGATCGGGAATTCCCTTTGGGTCTTGCCACAGACTAGGTCGGGCATTGGGTCGGATGGCGACCCGACTTGGTTCGTGACAGTGATAATAACTTACCATGTACAGTAGTGGTTATAGTTAAGAATTAGGTTTTCTAGGAAATGATCTTTGATTTATAAGGACTTAATAGGTTGTAGGATGAGACTAGAAGATCTTAGGGTAATTGTATTATCATTTGGATTATGATTGATTGTTTTCATATTATAGTTGGTTGTTATTTTAATTTCATTGATTATTAGTTATTTATGTGTACATTATGTCATGGGTGGGTTTCATATATTGTTGAATATGTAGTAAAGAATAACATAATTAATTAATTGGAGACTTCATTTCTCATTTCATGTGTTACAATGAAAAAAATAAATTATTTAATTCCCTATGTACATTAAACCATTTATATGGGATATAATTTAGTTATGCACAATTGATTCTTCTATAGGTGTTTATCATTTCATTATTTATGTAATAAATCATCTGATGGTGTATTTATTTAAAAGTAGTCATTAAATGAGTTCAAAAATAAATTACTTGAATAGGTTAGGGGTTATAATAATTATAACACATGTAAAAGTTTAGGGTTGATCAAAATTTAAGAATATTTAGTGTTTAATAATAGAGAAACATTGTATAAGAAAGTGTTTCTTACTTAATAGAGTGTGTCTTGATCCAAAAAATATCAATTAAAAAATGTATTTGTTCTTATTATCTACTTAAATTATGTGTGGTTCAAGAACATCCTTATAGATAAAGACGGTTCTTCCAAAATGTTTGGTGATTCCATAGGCTAGTGGATACCTTAGTAGGTGAGACTTAATTTATTGATGTTAAGTGATATCTATAAAACTCACAATTATATTGATAAAATATTTGACAGTAAGGTATGAATGTCTATTATTTTTCATTTATATGTTTACAACATTTAAAATAAAGAAAAAAACATAACATGAATAATAATGTATATAGTTTACGATTCATGTCAAGCAGAGTGTATTACTTTAAATCCAGTACGTTTTCTGTGAACTATGTTTTGTTTATGGCATGGAGAGAATTTTGGTACAACACTTCCTACATCAAGAATCAAAAAATGTTTCTTTTACTGATGAAACAAAGCATCCCAATGTATTGGGATCAACCCCAGTTTATTTCCCACATCATCATGGGACATTGTTGTGAGATGTCACTACCCCTGGAGCAATTTTATAAAAGTAATTCTATAATGAAGGCATAATAGTGGGAAAAAATCTATCCATTATAAAAAAATTATAACACATAAAAATTAATAAAAGTATGTTTCCCATATCTTTCTATATTAAAAACAATTGTTAAAAATCGTTGGATCGTAAATTTAAACCATATAAAAAAATTTATAGAATTTATTAACGTTTAAAATTGCAACATCTCATGATAAATATTTGAATTTTTTTTAATTTATTTAAAGAACTATTTAATATTAATGTATATAAATTATTTATATTATGAATATTTTTATTCAGTAAATTAAATTATTTTAATCACTTTTCATAATTATCATAACATGCATATAATATTTTCATTATAGGTATGATATAAGATATTGTTTCATACAACTAAGATCCTGATTTTTTATTTAGATATAAATGTGATAATAATGGTTGATTATTTTTATATATATTATGTGCTAGGATTGTATTGGAATTAAGGTCTCCCTTCAGTATTGATATATGGATAGTGAGACTTTGGGATAGACTTCCCACTGGCTTGGGTGCTCGGTCACTACTCTAGAAAAGCGAGGGTTGACTACCTGTCACACGATACTTGTTCTTGAGTATATTTTGGTTTCATATTATTCTAAACCTATAGATGAAATATTTTAATGTAAGATATACATTAGATGCATTTAGATATTTATAGATAGAATTATATTTTATATTTGGGTAAGTAACAAAAATCATTAGTTTTATAAAGTATTATAAATTAATATGTTTAGGACATATTAATTTGGTTGAAGGTATATGATACAAAAAAAAATCATTAAAACCATGTATACACATAGGGATTTCATAAGATATAAATATATATGTGATATTTCTATAGAAATAGTGAGACTAATAAAACCTCACAAAGTTATAAGTTTGAGATTTCTTCTATAGTGAACACATGTCAAGGAATCAATCATACCAATGGGTAGGTCATTCCAAAGTTAGGTTCCCATGGATTATCTTGTGTAAGAAATATTGGGTATGGGTGACCCTTATAAGGTTTAAGTGACTAGATTCAATTTTCTGATTTAAGTTACACTTAGTTGGGTAACCCTAATAGGATTAGATTCCTAAAGGAATGCATGTATGATATTTCATATGACAAATAAGAAAATTTGTATCTCACCTAATTATCCAAGAGCCGTTTTTAATATGATTAACATGATTGTCTACCTAAGTAGATAAATGTTAAGAGAAAAACAAAATTGATTAAATATTTAGTTAAATACGTATCTTGAACCTCTAATAGATATGAATCATAGATTCATTATTTTTGTGGAAGTAAATTCAACAAAATTCATTACTAAATTGATATAAAACATGATACAATCCTAATTAACACTTCTTATTATAGATTATAACATGAATCATTAACACCATCTTAATATATTTTATCGGTTATAACTATAGTTTAATAGAATAATATATGTGTTTTTGAATTGTTATCAAGAAGAATCATTCGGAACATCATAAAATAAATGTTTGGGAAATTAATTTATTTAATTATGACTCATGTGTATTAGATACCTTGGGTGAATTACATTTTTTTTATATTCACGGGCTTACAAATTATATATAATTGATAAAAGGAGTAGTAAATATATGTGTTTGTAATGGAGAAATATTCTTTGGATTCAAAGTCAGAACCTATGATATATATATGTGTGTGTGTATGTGTGTGTGTTTGTGTGTTTGTGTTTGTGTTCATAGTAGATTAATTATAGAATTTAAGTTGTTAATATGTTTCAACCATAAATAAAAAAATTATTTCTTTGTCTTTTTCATAAAATAAGTGTCTTTCATTCATGATTAAAAACAACTTTTGTTCTATATAAAAATGATTCTTTTTTATGGTATTAGGAATATATTTAATGATTTATATATTCTAGATATGAATAATCCAATCTATAATTATCAAGATAATAAGGTCATGTTCATTTATTTTTACACCACTTATCTTTGGAATTGGAACCTTAGGAAAATAAATGAAAAACGCATTAAAATATTCCATAGATATATATTTTTATAATCATTTGTTTATGAATCATTTGATAAATGTGAATCTTGTTTATTATAAAAATTAATCAATTCTCCATTTAGTGAAAAGGGAAAATAAAAGGTAATAGGGGTAATCGACTATTAGATATAATATATGGTAAAATATATGGACCAATGATACAATAAATAAGCAGTGGATATTGGAACTTCATAACCTTTACTGATAAATTTATTAGGTAAGATTATATGTATATTATGAGACACATGTTTAAAACCTTTAAAAATTTCAAAGAGTTTAAAATAAATTAATAAGATCCAATGGGAAAAGTTATTGAGATGCATTGATCAAATAAGGTTGGTGAATACTTGAGATGTAAGTTTACTAATCATTTGAAAGGTCATGGAATAGTGTTATTAAAGTTCCCAGATAATTATGACATCACTGAGAGGGGGAGGGGGTGATTCAGTGATCCATTTTTCTTTTTTACAAATTGTTTCTTTTCAATTAAACTTATTTTTATTGTTAAATCCTCAATCCACTCTTCTTGTGAATCTTATCCTTACCTTGGATAATGTTGTAAATACAAAGGCACATAATACAAGGATTTACAATTTTCTGTACAAAGACCTTCTCATTAGCATCTTAGTTCTTCTCCCCAACATGGATTCTCCACTATAATATTATAATCAATTAAAATGGTCAATAAAAAGTAAAACTATATCTCTCCTGAATACATGTAAGAGGTTCTTTATACTGCATCATATAGTGTTACCAGAATCCAAACTGGCCAACTCCAGAATCTACACTAGAGACTTATGCTCCTAAATCAGACAAGAGTATTATCCTACTCCCATCACCAATAGAAATTATTACTCATTTATTCCATTATTAATCCACTGTAGGTTGATCTATTGATTTTATTTCATGAGCTTTATGGATGACAATTTCCCATGTACTCTTCAAGAACCTTTGCAGTCTGTTGGTCTTGCTATAGGATTTTTAATCACCTTTATTTGATCAGTTTCCTCGGTGAAACTATGTTTAGGATTATTCTTCATTATAATGATGAATTCACAACCTCATTGAGAATTTTAAAATTTGCTTGCACAATCTTCTTCATATTCTATGCAAGAACAACACTTTCATGGATCAATTGATTATCTTCTTAAATACTCAATTTAAGCACACTTCATGAATGAATTTCATGGAATATGAAACCTTAACACATTCAATTATGATCTTTATTATTTTTTGATTTTCAATTATGTTTTGGGTATGTTTCCACAAGCATGTGTATTGATGTTCACATGCATGTGCTTCCTTTTATTTAGATTTTCTTATCAATATATTATGCATGCATGTATTTCTTGTATGAATGAACTATCCAAACTTGTTTCTCAAGGAATTATTCTTTATGTATGCATGCATATATTTCATGGGTTTCATGGGTTTCACTATCCTTCCTCCTTCCTTCAAATTAAGGTATCTTGCAAATGTCTTCCACCTCCTTTTCATGATCATAAAGGGTTCATGTGATATGTTCAATACCTTCACGTGACCCAAGTGTGGTCACAGGTTCTCGTCTTTCCTTCACATGAAGATATCACACGATACCCACTTCCTTCACATATCCAAGGAGTATTCATGTGAATGTATCCTCAACTGTATTATTCTAAGGAAAAAAATTCTTTGAAATATCTTTTTCACATGACACAAATTTTCTATGGGTTGAGCTCAAGTACTTTTGTGTGAAAAAAGGTGTTGTCTGCAAGATCTTCTCAACAACTTCATGTAACAATAAGGCTATATGGAAGGTCCTTCATGTGACACTGGTTGTGTTTGTTAATTAAACCTCAAATGTCATGGTGAGATCAAAAGACTCACAAGATACTTCTTAGTATGATTTAATCATGTGGGAACACACTGCCTTCATGAAAAGAGATAACATGGATGCTCTATTATTATTATGAGAGCTCTCTCTATCTCATTATTTCAAATATTATAGCAACAATAACTTTCATATGATCCTCGGTTTATATAGGTAGTGTCACTATGATCTTTAAGGCATGTTGAGGACTCATTAAGCACTTGAATATCTCAGTGTATCTCATGTATTTCAAATGACCATAAGTCTCAACCTCTCCATGCTTCACTAGAATGATCATGAAGATCACGTGTTAGATTAACATGATCACTCTGTTGATCATGGGATTCCTTGATATACATCTACTCAATACTCCAAATAATTTTTTTAAATAATGGAATTTTTTCCCGTGATCCATGATCTTCATGAGACAGCATGGTGAATGTATTCATGACATTATGTGATGCCTCATTGATCATCACTGGTTCTTGAGATAGCCCTTTTCAATGGCCTCTATTCTTCAAATAATCATCATGCATACAAGATGAAGTTTCATGACTTGTTTGGTCTACCTAATCTCAATCCATCACTATATTTCCTTGAAAAATCAAAGTGGTTGACTTTATCAGTTTTTGTGGGTCGAAAACTCATTGAGAGGTAGGATATGGAAAGAAAAATTTAATATATGTGGTACAGAAATTCATATGGTGGATATCTGCTCAATCATACAGTGCTCATTCTGTCTGAATTTTAAATAGTGGAGGAACATTATGCAGGCGCAAGCTTGTCCCACATTTATTTTTAGGTTCATATGGGATGTAGTTTATTAGAAAACATGTGATTCTTATCTCTTGAGTTGGCGGTGGGGGATCATCACTCATATACCTACCCACACCATTGGGCTTTGGCCCTACAGTTTTCTATCCCAAACTCTGCGCACCTTATACATGGTACTAGAATTTCTAATGGGTTGGGCCGATTTTTTATGAAGACCCATAAAAATATACATAGTAAATACTAAGTATCAAATTGAATTCAAACCTTTATATAAATTCCATCACCAAATACCATGACCTCAAAATATCATCTTCAAATATTTAATAAAAAAATACTTTAACTTATTTTAATTATTTTTTATGAAAATACACATTTTCATGGACAATTTTCTTATTCATCTTGGATTAAACCAAGTTTCATCAATTACACAAGTATTTGGAACTTAATATCACTTCAATAATAATCAGATTTGTCCAAGGAGACTTGTCCAAATATGAAATCCAATGTCATTAGATGAATCTATAACAATTACCAAAGAATCACCACTTCATCCATCAACACATATTGACTTATTGAAAAAAAATTAATCTAGGATCAATAATATCCCCTTTTTTATTTTTTTGTTAATATAAACACATTTCATAAGTCAATATATGGTGTTAAATTTACCCCCTTATTAACAATCATTATGAAAAGGGTAAATGTATTCTTCTCAACTCTTCATCTTTTCAAAAACATGATCATATCCCTTATATGAAAATTTAAAGATCACTTCTAAGAAATGAGTTATCTCACATGTTTCTCTTAGAAAATATCCTTAGTTAATAAAATATAAGTCTATATGGGCCAACCGAGTATATAAAATAATAGAGTACAACCAAGGATGTATAATCAATCCATAACAACCATGCATGTGAAATTATGATCATAAATTCTAAATTCTCATTAAATTGATTTAAAATTAATCGAAATAATCAATAAAATACTAAATATTTCATACGATTCAACTAAAACATCAAAAAATTCAAGTGTAAATGATATAACTCCCACTTTTTATTATCAAGACATCAATAAAGAACCCCATCCCCCCTTAATTGATATGATTAATACAATTAAGAACAAGCGATGAAAGTGTGATTGGCATACATCATCTTCCAATTTTATAAATCTATTTAGAAGTTCCACATTAACTATGTAGTGAAGATTTAATAGCTTGATGTCATCAATACTCCCCCTTAAGGAATGCATCCATCTCTTTTGATTCCCTTCATGTTAGTATAAAAGAATTTATATATAAGGGAATAAGGAGGGACCTCTTGATTTCTCAGAAATAACATTCAGACCAAGAGATTCCTTTTAATCTAGAATTCTTCTTCATTTTAAATTCCTTATAATGTGTGATTTATCTTTCCTCATCAGTTGACACTTTTTATGTGGATGTAATTTCCTTTTCAGTATTAGATGCATAGTTTTTTACATTCCATGTATTCTTCAAGATTTCTTCCTGGGATGGTATAGTTGTTATACAATATCTTATGTCATGACCAGTTTGTTCACACCTTTCACACTTTATGATTTTCAAGTCATCACATATAGATTAATTCTTATCATCTTTAACTTATTTAACTATCACCACATGCTTTCCATTTTACTTAGAAAGTATCTAATCTTTCTCTATTTATTTATCCTTGTCCAGTTGGTCAGACCTGATAACTAAACATTATTGGTTGATGTTATCATGTTTTTTTATTTTCTCACATAATATACTAGGTATTGTTGCATCCTTCACCAACTGTATTCTCTTCATATTTACATTGTATGAAATTTCACTTGGTGAATTAACTCTACATTTCTCAACTTTGTGAACTTTTTTACCACATATTCCACAAACTTACTTCTAATATTCAAATTTGTTTTGTATTGACATTTTATATTATTTCTTGGTCACATGACTCTCTTTATGATAATCATATCTTATTTGTTCAGAATTTCTCCCCCTTAATTCATGCCTCATTCCTGGGAGTGGCATGTTATACCATCATGAATAATTTGTATGACCAAACACTCCACAACAGCAGTAGTAACCTCTAAACAATGATATTCTAGACTGATAATAATATTACTCTGAATATTGTTGTTTTTTTTATTTTCACATATTGTGGTTGTTTTAGCTTAGGAGGAAACCTTATGAATAAATTAGTCCAGACTTCCATTGTAGATGATGTTTCCTCATTTTTTATTTTGGTCCATCCAGATTCAGTCTTATCTCTCAGGTATACATTGTTATAAATAACAAATGCATATTAGTATTTATTAAGTATAGAAGAAACCATTTTTTATGGACCGTTCTTCTCAATATATTTAGAATATTCACCCTTAATCTCAACATATTTAGTGGATTCTTCTTTCATATTATTCAACTCACTTTTATATGAAAGTATTAAATACCATGACTTAGATAATTATAAAACTTTCTAAGAAAGTATTTCTTAAAGGTCATTCACCATATTTTCAATTTCATCTATCTTTAACCTATTTTTTTGTAATATTTAATGAAATTAGTATCATCATTGCTGAAATATTCTCATACAAGTGAATTTTCTTTAGAAACTTTTAGTTATCTTTCTCTCTCAGCTACCATATTCACATTTCCCCTTATCTCATTAAGATGTGTCTATTATTTCTTAACATGTTCGTAATTTTCCTTTATCAACCTTATTTTATCCTTCCTTAGATTTATGTTATTATCAAGAGTAGCTTCTAGATTATCTTTCAAGTACCATTATAGCTCAGTTCTCTCTTTACCTTCTACACCTTCGAATGTTTCTTTATTTGTATTGGTTTCTCCCATAAAACAAATATAATTTCTATAAGGTTGTTCATCTTTTGTCCCATTTCTTGATGATGAAGATTAGTCAATTTACCTTCTCATAAAATTCTTTCTATTTTTAATTGAGTACTTATTATTTTTCCTCTCATAGTCACATTTTTTAATTTCTTAGACTTTTTCTTGAATTAGTGTTAAACATTATCAGATTCAGTGACATTGACTTTCTTCTTTGGATGGTCATATGAAAAATATCACACACCCATGACAAATGAATCACTTTAGTGGATTATTTTAATTTTATCTTTAATCTTTGTTATACATACTTGTATATAAGACCCACATTTGTTTGTAGACCTCTTCAATTTATTCATCCTCAGAATCACTTGATTCTGGTTAATTTTCAACTCTAGTTTAACCTTTTATCATAGATTTAATGGCCATATCATCATTTTATTTCTTCTTAAAATATGTTATTTTTCTCATTTAATATGTAATGATAATTTTATGGAGTTCATATAGTGATAGATCTTCTTAGTATTCTAGTGTATAAATTTTTTAATCAAATATATCTTGAAAGTTTCTCATCAACTTCTTCACAATGGTTGAATTGTCTATTTTCTCATAAAAAACTCTACTGATACAAAAAATCTCATTTACTCTAGTATATTAATCATAAACACTTTTATAATCACCCATTTTTATATCTTCAAATATGATTCTTCCAATTTTCATCTTAGCTTCTTTAACTTTAAGGTTGTATTCATATCTGATTTTCAATTTATCCTAGATTTTCTTGGTGGTTTGGAGACCCGTCAGTTTAGTGTATACATTTTCTGATAAAGCTATCATGATTTAATTTTGAACCTTTAAATTCATCTTCAAGTTCCTCTTATCTTCAAAATTCATAGGATCATTTTCAATGTAGGGTGGATACCCCAATACAACTACATCTTTCACTTATACACCAAGTGATAGGAAATATGGTATCATATTATTTTTTCAACTATGATAGTTATCACCATTAAAAATTGGAATACCCCTTCCATTTATAGAATTTATATTTTCCATCCTCATATTTTGATTGGATCTTTCATAAGTGACCTCCACTATGATACCAACTGAAGTGATCGGATCAGTGTGAGATCACTGAGAGAGGGGGATAAATCAGTGATCACTTTTTCATTTTACAATTTTTTTTTCAATTAAACCCCTTTGGTTGGTTAAATCCTTGATCCACTATTCTTTCAACTCTAAAACTTACCTTAGATAATTATATAAATACAAAGGCACATAACATAAGTATTTAAAAAGTTCGGTACAAAGACCTACTTCTTAATGTGCTTATTATTCCCTCCAACATGGATTATCCACTATAATATTCTAATAAATTACAATGGTCGATATAGAGTCACACTATGTCTCTCCTGAATCTACACAAGTGGTTCTTTATACTGCATACTACAGTGTTACCAGAGTCTACACTGGCCTTCTCCAAATTATGCACCAGAGACTTCTGCTCCTGAATCACACAAGATTTTTCTTCTACTCCCAACTCCAACTAAAAGACTTACTCATTTTTATAGGATTAATCCATTGTAGTTTGATCTTCTGATCTTAATCCATGATCATGTTGGATCACACTTTCACATGTAGTCTTTAGGAACCTTTGCAGTCTACTGGTCTTGCTCAAGGATCTCTAATCAGCTATATTTGATAAGTTGTCTCAGTGCAGTAATGCTCAGGATGATTCTTCCTTCTAATGATGAAGTCTTGGCCTCACTAAGGTGTTTACATGTTGTGTAAATAATCTTATTCAATATTCTATACAATAATAACACTTTCACAACTCAATTAATTATCTTCTTGAATCCTCTATTTAAGTACACTTCATGTATGGATTGCATGGCATTTGAAACCATATAATGTTCAATTATGATCTTTATTAATATGTTATTTTCAATTATGTTTTGGGTATCTTCCTATGTGTATATATATTTATGGTCACATGTATGTGCATACTTTTATTTGTATTTTATTTTCAATATATTATGCATTCATGTATTTTCATGTATGCATGGACTATCCAACTTTGTTTCTCAATGAATTATTCTTTATGTATGCATGCATGGATTAAATGGGTTTCATGGGTTGCATGCACCTTCCTACTTCCTTCAGAAGAATGGATCTCAGTAATGTCTTCCACCTCTTTCATGTGATTAGAAAGGGTTCACGTGATATGTTCACTGCCTTCACGTGACCCAAGTATGGCTCATAGGTTCTCATCATTCCTTTTCATGATGAGATCATGAAATTCCCACTGCCTTCACATATCTAGGGAGTATTTGTTAGGTTCTGGGGCCTGCAGAGGAATCCGTTGGGCCGGGGATTTTAAATTTTTCATCTACAGGATGACGGAACTTGTCATCTTCAATGATCTAAGCCCTAGAAAGGTTTGAGGATCTCACATAAATCATAAGGATCAAAAAACTAAAATGAAAACGTACATGTTTATAATCTGAAGTCGCAATCGACTGAAATCAGTAAATGGTGATCATTTCTTAAAGGATCCAAAGAAGGACCCCTATATATCATCCACACGTGCTCCAAAAATCCACTCGAACATTGGTCGTTGAATTCCGGGTGCTAGAATGGAGATCCGACGATGCATTCGACGTCCCAACGATCACCACATCGAGATGACTTCGATGCTTGAGGAAGATCTTGATCCAAGCTCCATGAATCGAGAGATTTTATCTCTAGAGAGTGGGAGGAGAGAGAGGCTCTAAATTTTCACTCCATGAAATGAGTGAATAGTTAATTTCCCAACATAAGAGAGAGCCTCATACTATATTTATAGTAGAGTTGATAAATACCCAGTTGGGTTCCCTAACCCTCGTTTATTTCAACGTCCATTAAATAAATAATTTTGATGAACTAAACTACACCAATATTATTTATTATTTTATCACATACTTGTAATATATATATAATATATTACGTGATAAAACCGAGTCATTTAACTTGACTCGCTATCCCGCTTAACATTAAACCAACCTTGAATATCTGTTCGATTAATATTTTTCTCATATTTACGAAACTTGTAAATACATTAAATAAATTCAATCACAAATATTCATAACATGAATATTAATGAATTTATTTACTTATTTTGGTGATCGATAACATGGACAATGCTCGAACCCCGTAGTGGGGCCCACTATGTCCAAATACCTATTCAACTGAATAGGGCGTATTCTTGAATACGCTATTGTGTGTGACCCTCTAGGCCCTTATCTTGATTACAGTGAATAAATTCATAGACCAAGAGTGGAGTCTAGAAACTCATTATGGCCCCTAAAGAGATAAGGATCATTATAGTAATGACTACCATCCTACCAACACTGATTGTGTACTATAATCTCTTTGTCATTAAATATCTCATAAAGCAGGATGCACTCTTGTGTCATCGTCCTTATCTTGATTTATTATTATTTTATCTAACCAGATGGATTTACCTTTGTACTACTTTGGCCAAAGACGTATGAAGGAAGCACCATCCTGATCAACCATGCCTGAGATATACAACTTTCTAAACTTAGAAGATACAAATCCTTTCTTGACAATTCAACCAATGTCATACCACCAACAACACACCCAACACAAACTACCTCACCATGAATTTATTGCCATGGTTTTCGTCTTGCATCAAAGTACGTAATCAAATAGTATGCATTGGTAATGGTCTCAAGTCAGGAGACCAATACACATGTCTGTAGATATGAACATCCAATGACACCCAAAACATGTGGTGTTCCTATTAGTGGTTCTGTCCTCATGATCTCACTACTAGAGATCACCTAGTGTGAACTTCATGAGAAGAAGTCTCAATGCTTATAAACCCCAACACCTGATAGTCATACATCTACTATGTCCAGTCATTAAGATGTATCTAGACTATAAAACATATATTTATGATCAATGTCATTGCACCTCAAGGTCCTCATTATAGCTTAGTATTTTCTATAACCTCTTGATATAACAATTAATCTTTGGAAATTACCATTATAATAGTGGATGCAGAAAATTATACAGTATAATGGTAAGATGACATCATGTATAACTAACTGTACACATGATATGGTAATCAAATGTACTGCATAGTTGGGTCTAGGGAACCCACTATTTCAACAGTATTCACATGGATGTCTCCTCAAGTGTCTTTTAAAAAAAAATAAAATGATTTTCATGATCTTCTTCATGTGACACAGATTGTCTGTGGGTTCAGCTCAAGAACTTTTATGTGTTAAAAGGTGTTGTCTATGGTATCTTCTCAACAGCTTCGCATAACCAAGAAGGCTACACAGGAGGTCCTTCGTGTGACAATAGTCATGTATATGGCTTCCTCATCAAATGTCTTCGTGAGACCAAAAGACTCATGAGATACTTCTTCACATGACTTAATCACATGGTAACACACTACCTTCATATAAATAGATCACATGAATGCTCTGTTATTGTTATGGGAGTTCTCTCTCTTGTTCTTTCAAATTTTGAAACAAATATAACTCTCAGATAATCCTTATTTTATATAGACAGTGTTGGTCCAATATTTAAGTGGTGTTGAGGACTCATTAAATTCCCAAATATCTCAGCATATCTCATGTATTTCAAATGGTTGTAAGTCTCAGCCTCTCCATGGTTCACTCGAATGATCATGTGGATCAAATGATAGCTTCACATGGTCACTTCATTGATCATGCGATGCCTTAGTAGAAATTTTTCTTAATACCTTGAATAATTCCTCCAAATGAAGTAATATTTTCATGATCATTCATCTTCATGCGATAGAGTCATGGTTGTATTCCTACTCTTGCATGATCCATGATCATCACATGATGGCATGGTGATTGTCTCCATGCCATTATGCAATGCCTCATTGATCATCACTGGTTCTTACGATAGCTTATTGAGACAACCTTTGTTCTTCAAATATTCATCATACATGCAAGACAATGTTTCATTCCTTTCTCAGTTCATTATACCTGATCCCAATCCATTAATTTATTACCTTAAAAACTCGTGGTGGATGACTGTATTTGTTCATGTTGGAAGAAACCTCATCGAGAGGTAGGAGATGATGGGTGAAATTGAATATACACAGTGTAGGAATTCAGATAGAGGAAATCTTCTTGATCACACGACGCTCATTCTGACCAAATTTTAAATAGAGGAGGAATAGTATGTAGGTGCAAGCTTTTCCTGCACCGATTCTATGGTTCTTCTGGGCTGCGGTTTATTAGCAAATGTGTGCCTCTTAGCTCTCGAGTTGGTGATGGAGGATCAGCATTCGTACACCTACACATGCACCACTGGAATTCTGGCCCAAACTATGTGTGCTTTGTACATGGCCCCTCCCACACATAGTGGGAAATATTCCTCCTCTATCAGCCATGGTATGGCCTAGACTATTTCCTTGAAGGTAGTTGACCTTCGAGTCCCACAATGTTGAGGTTAAGCTTGGTCTAGGCTGTTTAGTAGGTTGTCCTTTCTTTTGAAGGCACATACTAGTATACTTATTAAATACTAAGTATCAAATTGAATTCCAACCTTAATTCATATAAATTTAATAACCAAACAAATACCAAGCCTTGAAAATCTATTCTTCAAATATTCAAGAAAACAAATATTTGTAATGGCCTTATTTTAATTCTTCTTCATGAAAATCAACATTTTCTTGGAAAATATTATTCTTAAACTTGGGGTAAACAAATTTTCATCAATGACACAAGTCTTTATAACATAATATCTATTCAACAATAGTTATATTTCTATAAGGATAATTTTACAATCAATAAATCCAATGTCATTCGATGAATCCATAACAATTATCTAAGTATCATTGCTCCATCCACCAACACATATTGACTTATTGACAACAATGAAATCTAGGATCAATATTTACAGCTCATTTTTAATAAAATAACACAATGTAATGGTATGTTTAAGATGAGGAATCATACCTTTTTAAGCATGGTTCGATTGATAATGAGTCAATTTGACCATCTATATCATAATGGATGTATGACTTATAAATAAATTCATTCATTTTTAATTACATTTCATCTAAAGTATTAAAAATTACATCATATGAGATATGGAAAAGGGGTGGTCCTAATTTTTCTATTATGAGAATTTTAGATTGTGAATCATACAAAAGAAAATCTATGGTAAAATTAATGCTAAATATGAAAAGTTATTACTTAATGATTATCCCAAGAAAACTAAGAGATTTTAATGGTCCAGACCCTCCCAAACCATTACTTTGGGTCTTTCATGTAGAACTTTAAAGTCATAATTTTCAGTTTGTTTAATTTTATGAATTATAGTCTAAATAATTATTTTAGTTAATTCAATTTGTGGATAAAAATTTGATTTTAAAAATTTTGGGTAAGTGTTAAATATTACGCATTGAAAAAAAAGGGCACGAAGTGATGAATGAAATTCAACATAATTTAAAAAAACAGAGATTAAATATAATATAAATTATATATTAGATGTCATGTTTGTCATTGATTATAAAATATAAATAATTTAAAACGCGTTTATTAAAATAAATAAATGGTATATGGGAGGAAACATGATTTCTAGTTTAATCTAAAACATAATTTTATGATTTATTGAGTATTTATTAATTAAAATCAGAGAAAATGAATGAAGTTATAAGAAAATTTTTCTATGATATATTTTAATCTGATTTCTAAAAATTTAAATGCAACATTGTAATAAAAAATCATCAAGACTTTTTAAATAAAAATTAAAAGGATTTTCCTGTTTAAAATGGGGGATGCATCTTGGTGTGTTGTGTACAAGCGGTTTACACATCAACTTATATTAAAATAATATATAAATATGTTATGTATCAGTTATAAATTCATATGTAATTATGTATATTACGCATTTTAATTCAATTCCTATAATTTATTATGTATGGTGTTTTAAATAATCATGTGCATATAAAATATAATGTGTAATGCATATATATATATATATGTGTGTGTTTTATAGGTATATGTTTAGTATTATATATATATATATATGTATATATGTTATGTTGTTTTAAAATGTTGATAAAAATTTATGTTATGAAACTTAATAAATATATATATATATATCAATTTAATATATAACAAAGTAATATTAATTATATAATATGCATATATATACACACATATATATTGTAAATATTTGTGGTTTAAAAAAGAAAACTTTGTAAACGAAAGAAGAAGGAGATTGTTTTACGTTTGAAATTTAATAAAAAATGTTATTTAAAAAATAAGGAAAATGTATGTAATGATATGAGAGATAGAATCATCAGTCTTAAAAGGGATGAATTAAACGTATGAAAAAATTTAAATCTGAAATAAATTAGTAAAAAAATAAAAAATAGGGAAAAAAGATGTGTGAACAAAGGAGAAAGTAGTGACATTAATTTCAATGTGCATTTTTGAGATAAAAACATAAAAGGGAGTCATTAAATGTTCATAACAATTAAAATTTAAAGGAAAATTGAAATAAAGACAAATTTTAAAAGACTGATTTACGATTAAATAGTAAATTGTGGAAACATGTAATGAAAATTGTGGAAACGTATGATTTCAAAATTTAAGGAAATTCATGGAAACATGTAATATTAATTAAAAAATAAATCATGTAATGTGTTTTAAATGAGATTTTAAATATACCATTAAATATGATATCCCCACTACCCCTATTTAAAATTTTAAAACTGAAATATTATTGTTTTTGTGTGCTGGAATCTATTCACATAATTGGATAATAATTAAAACTTGTGATTATTGAGTTGTTTGTATAATTTGGGCATGAAATTATATTGTTAATGTCCCTTATTATTATTCAATATTTAGAAAGTTGTTTGATGCAATCCCTTTAATATTTTTTGCCTGGAAATATGATATATACATGCTGCTATGTGGTTATGGTTGTGATATGTGATGAGGTTGTGACTAGATATTATGATGGTAGTTATGTGGTTAATTTTGAAGGAGGGTATGGTTGTGGGGAAGTGGTTGGAACAATGTGTGGGTTGTAGAATGAAATTAGATTTGGTAATAATGTGGGATGGTTGATAGGTGTTGATTATGGTGTGTAGATTTTGTTATTGATGCTCGTGGTTTGAAATAGAAATTAATTTCATCATGTAAAGTGGAAAGACTGAATTAATATATGCAGTCTGTAATTGAGATATAAATGGTTAAAGTGAATTAATAATGGAACAAATAATTGTGAGTGGTGGTTAAAGTAATGGTTTTACATTATAAATAGTAAATAAATGGAATAATGAATATATTATTGACTGGTGAATGACAAATATAGAATTTGGTAGAATTACTGAATAAAATGGAAACTCTGATGGTCATTGCTATTGTTTTTTTTGGATAGTGGGATGATTTTTTATAGGGGAATCATTAGTTGTCGATAGGTAGTGGTGACTGTGTAGGGGATATTTATGAGTTTTTTTGGGTTGTTTGTGTTCACCTTTAGAGTGGGTTTGTATGTGATTACTAGTCCATGTATTTTATTGTGATTTTTTATGAACCCCACCTAAGTAGGATAACCATAATTCCACCTAAAGATTTTGAGTTTCAAGTGTTTTCACCAAACATCCAGGTTGGCAAGCGTGTGAATGGTTGACTACCTCCTCTTCCCCACCATCCCTTTAGCGGTAGTACTCACACTACAATGGATGATGGCGGTGATTCTTGGTGATGGATATGATATATGTAGTAGAGGTCATGCATGGAAGGAGGATGACATGAGGTTGGTGTCTTTTATGTTCATGGTACCCTACTATACAGGACATGCTATGAGGTTGATGATGGGGATGGAAACATTATATATACTACTACAGACCTTGTGAAATTTAGCGCTGACCTTTATTAGTGACAAAATAAAAGTGATAATAAAAGGTGTTGGTTGGATTAAGACACTCAATTCACCCCCTCTTGAGTGTCCTACTTCGACCAACATTTGGTATGAGAGAGTTTTTTAATCTTTTATTTCCAAAATTTTCAAAACTTGTTTTTAGATCTTTTAAAGTGTGATTTTAGTTGTATTTTAAAGATCTATAATTTTTTTTTGGTTCTAATTTTTTAGTTTTTTTAAAATCTATTCTTTATTCTATATTATGGATAATAGATTGGAAGGTGATTATACCAATAGACCTCTATTTTTTAATAGAACAAAATATGCCCAGTGGAAAATTAAGATGAAAATGAATTTAGAAGTATGGGTTTTGAAATTTTCTCTTCCATTGTAGATGAATATAAGATTCCTGCTACTGCCTGAAATACTTGGGATGACCCAAACAAGACAACTTATAATAATAATTGTAAAGCTATTAATGCCTTGTTTTGTTCTTTTCAAGATGAATAATTCAATAGGATTTTTGTTTGTAAAACAACCCAGGAAATTTGGGATAGTTTAACTATTTCACATGAAGGAACCACTAATCTTAAAGAAACGAGACTTAAAACATATACTATTAATTATGATAACTCTATGATGATTCCTGATGAACCTATCTCTGACATGTATCACAGGTTCAATGAAATTGTAAATACTATGATCTCTCTGGGAAAGGATGTTACTGCCAAAGAAAAAATCATGTGAATCCTTAGAAGTTTACCAGACAAGTGGAGGGGAACCTCAATGTCAATAGGATAATCCTATTATATTAGTAAGTTTCTAGTAAATAATCTGATAGATAAGAATATGATGTACGAATAATAATTAAAGGTAAATAAATAAGAGGATGATGAACCAAAGAGAGAGTTATTAGCTTTCAAAACTAATACTTCTAAACATAAAGAAAAGGAGATGGCACAAACTGATTCTGACAGTTCATGAAATGAAGAATCATCATCTGATAGTGATGAATAAATGGCTCAGATAGTTAAAGATTCAAAAAAATCTATTGGAAGAAGAAGTTTTTTTAGAAAGGCCAGTTACAAAGGAAAGTATGATTGAATGGGAAATTTTAAAATGGACTAGAAGAGAGGTGATAACTCAAATGAGATAGATTGTTATGAATGTTTGATAAGAGTACATGTAAAGGTTGATTGTCATAAGTTAAAGTAGAAGAATAAATGTGAGGATAAGGATCAAAGGTATAAGAAGTAAATAAAGGCAACATGGAGTGCTTTTGAGGATAGCTCCATTGAATCTGAATCTTCACATGGTGAGAAAGGTGACAAAACTAATATGTGTTCATGACAAAAACTTCTAAGGTTACCATTAACTCTCCTATAAAAAATTTATATTATTATGGAGATGAATCTAATTATGAAAACATGACTAATGAGGAAAAGTTTGAGTACTAAATAAATTTGGAAGACACATACAATGAATTAAAAGATAAATATAAAGTTGTAAAGAAACAACATGCTCTCACATCTACTATTAAATTTGAGCTTACTATAGAGAAAGATAACAATTCTCAATTTCTTAAAAAAATAATGAGATTAAATTATAAAGTGAAAAGTTGAAAAATGACATAGAAAAGATTACCAATGGCAAGAACACTCTTTTTCAAATTCTTTCTTAACAGGTTGCACCAAAATATACTATTGGTATAGGTTATCAACCAAGACAAAGAAACCTTGTTAAAAATAACTTTGTATCAAAATCTGGAAAAGTAGGATTTGTACCTAAATTTGAAAAATATACTACATGTTTCGGAAATGGAAAATCTTTCACTACTTATAGTATTTCTAGACAAAATAATGTTTATTTTTACAAATCCTTACAAACTATTTATAGGAAACCAATGAATCAAATGTGGATTTCCAAATCTTTTATCAGTAATGTTACTGGACCCAAGCATGTATGGGTACCAAAATCTTTTCTTGTTTTATTTTTCTTTGTAGGAAGCATGCTTGAAGAGATCATGTAAAAGCTTATGGTACCTGGATAATGGATGTTCAAGACACATGATAGAGGACTACTTGAGCTTCATAAATCTTATAAATATTGATGGTGGTCATGTCACATTTTGTGACAATGCTAAAGGAAAAATAATTGGATTGGAAAAATCAGTAACTCTAATTCAATTTTAATTTCCAAATTACATTTTATTTGTGGATTAAAGTACAATATGCTCAGTATCTCTCAGTTATGTGATGATGGTTTCAATTTTAAATTTGAAAAAAATGCATGTAATGTGTTTAATTCTAAAAATGAGTTAGTATTTACTGCTTTTAGAAATGATAATGTTTACACTGTAAACCTGGATTCTTTAGTTTCTCAAAATGTTTCATGCTTTAGTGTCTTTCATAAATAATCCTAGCTTTGGCATAAGATATTATTACATTTTAACACTCACTCAATTATAAAGCTTACAAGGAAATGGTTCATCAAGGATCTTCCCAAACTAGAATTTCCATACAATAAAGTCTATAATCCTTGTCAAAAGGGAAAACAACACAAAATATCCTTCAAAACAAAGAAAGAAGTTTCAAATTCTCAACCACTAGAGTTGGTTCACATGGATATTTTTGGACCATCTAGAGTTTCAAGTAATAATGGGAAGCACTATGTCTATGTTCTAGTAGATGACTTATCTAGGTATACTTAGACCTTTTAATAGCTCATAAGATTGAATCTTGTTCTTAATTCACCAAGTATGATTGAATAGTATAATACCTAAGTGGTCTTAAAATTAAATACTTAAGAATTGACCATGGTTGTGAGTATGAAAATCAAGAGTTTGAATATTTTTTCTCACAAAATGGCTATAGTAATAACTTATCTGCTCCTAGGACACTACAATAGAATGGAGTTATTAAAATAAGAAATAGAACCTTATAATAAATAGCCCATACTATTCTTATGAGTATTACTTACCTATTTATTTTTGGGTTGAAGCTGTTAATAAAACTTGTTACATAATTACTAGAGTCTTAATCAGACCAATTCTTAAGAAAACTCCCTATGAGTTTTGGAAAAATAGAAATCTCAAAGTTAGTTACTTCCATGTATTTGGTTGAAACATATATTTTCTTAATACTAAAGAAAATCTTCAAAATTTTGGATCAAAAAGTGATAAAGGAATCTTTCTATGTTATTCAAACTTTAGAAAAGCCTATAGAGTTTTTAATAAAAGAACTAAATGCGTGGAAGAATCTATGCATGTAAAATTTGATGAAATAGATACACATGAACCTAGATCCCCTATTGAAAATATTGAGGATGATTTGTCCAATACAGACATAAATTCTAGACCCCTTGATTCTTCTATTAAGCAATCTATTAAATCCTCCAGTTCTGGAAAATCTACAAACTCTAATCATAGTGAACCTAAACCTACTGATGAACCTGAAATAACTAATTCTTCCTTTTCTAAATCTATTATAATTTTTAAGAACCATCCCTTAGATTCTTTAGTTGGAGATTTAGCTAAAGAGATAGAGACTAGAGATTCTCTTAGAAACCAGGTTGAACATCAAGCCTTCTTGTCACAACTTGAACCAAAGAATATCAATGATGAATTATAGGTAATGGTTATGAAAGAAGAATTAAATCAATTTCAAAGAAATAAAGACTGGAAACTAGTGGATAGACCCAAATACATCTTGACCATAATCAATAAATGGGTAATTATGAATAAAGTGGATGAAGATGTAAACATAGTAATAAATAAGGAAAGAATGGTTGCACAAGGATACAGTCAAGAAGAAGGAATTGACTATGAAGAAAACTTTGCATCATTTTCTATACATAAATCCATTAGTATCCTACTAGTATATACAACTCATTTTAATTTCAAACTATATCAAATGGATGTTAAAATTATATTCCTAAATGGGTATATAGTTGATGATTTTTTGTTGAACAACCCCCTGGTTATAAAAATCCTCATTTTCCAAATCATGTCTTTAAATTACCAAAATCTTGGTATGGTTTAAAACAATCTATAAGATCCTGGCATGATAGGGTCATCACTTTTCTTATTTTGAAAGGTTTTACAAAAGGTATAGATGATCCTTATATTTTTATACAAATAATTTATAAAGACTTTTTGGTAGTTCAAATCTATGTTGATGACATTATTTTTGGATCTTCAAAACATTATTTATGTGTTGGTTTTTCAAAAATGATGAAAAATGAGTTTGAAATGAGTTTAATGGGTGAACATAAATTCTTTCTTAGATTTAAAAATTTTCAAAATAAGGAAGGTATTATTTTAAATAAAAGTAAATATACAAAAGATCTTATAAAACATTTTGGTTTTGATAGCACTAAAAGTAGTGATATTCCTATGAGTACCACCTATAAATTGGATCTTTATGAAAACGAAAAAATTTGTTGATCAAACCATTTATAGAGGTATGATTGGATGTCTTCTCTACTTGACCTCTAGCTGACCTAATATTATGTTTATTGTATGTATGTGTTTTCATTTTCTAGTAAATCCTAAAGAGTCACATATTCATGTTGTTAAAAGGATTTTCAAATACCTCAAACATACTACCAACTTAGGACTATTATATCCTAGAGGATAATCATTTTACTTAGTTATTTATTTTGATGTCGATTTTGGTGGTTATAAGATAGATAAAAAATAACCTCTATAACATGTCACTTTTTGGCTATCCCCTAGTATCATTAAGAAGTAAAAAAAAAATCATTATCTACTACTAAAGATGAATACATAGCTACTACTAATTGTTGTGCTTAGATTTTATGGATGAAACACACTCTACTAGATTATGGATATCAATTTAGACATTTCCCTATAAATTGTGACAACACAAG
The DNA here is from genome assembly GCA_963277665.1 of Viscum album. Lineage (NCBI taxonomy): Eukaryota > Viridiplantae > Streptophyta > Magnoliopsida > Santalales > Viscaceae > Viscum > Viscum album. Next base: position 210,532,722 of record OY728166.1, read on the forward strand.
TTCTATTAACATTTCTAAGATTCTAGTTTCTCATTCAATAATAATACATATTTATGTAATACATCACTTTTTGAGAGATCATTATCAATAATGTGATATTTCTCTATAATTCATTAGCATGGAACATCATCTTTCTGAAATTTTCACTAAGATAATAAATTTTTAACTAATGAGCTACATCATACATGAATTTGGTATGATCATTATTGAGTAACTGTTTGATGTCCCACCGTTTGTGGTCTCACCGATTGTTGCTTCATAGTTTGTGGTCTCATCAATTTCTATCTCACTGTTTGTGGTCTCATCAGTTGTTGTCTTTCCATTTTCAGTCTCACTATTTGATGTGACATTGTTGTCATGTATCCATTGATAGAACACTGTAAGGACTAACCATTTTATAATTAGTAATTTTTCATGCATCACTATTTTAATTAGTTTATTTCATTTTATTTTATACTGCATTTTCAATTTATGACTTTGAAATCCCTAAATAATAAAAATCAGTCACTCCATATCACTTATCACTTCACTCTTGTTCTCAAACTCTAGAAAACAAACCTCTTATCTCTCAAACCCTTCTTTATCCTTTTAACTCTCTCTACATGTTGGGAATGGAGAGATCAAAGCATCCATATTCTTTGACCCCAGAGAAATGCCAATAATCGAAGATATTGAAAGTCTCTGATAAAAATGACTGATGAACCATTGAAACATGGTCTCACATATTATGTAATCGTAACAAAAAAAAGTGTGTGAAAGATGGATTATATTGAGTAAGTCACTTATTCTTAGAGTTTTGGAAGACCAGGGATGCCTAGAATGGTTTACTAATGAAAAGAGAACCTAATACCCAAAACATGTTTTCATGTTTTATCAATACATTGAATTTTTTTTCAATGCTAAAGATGATTTTGTGGGCATGAGTTGGGTTAATGGACAAATATTTTATTTTACTTTGAGGTTGTGGGATTCTTTTTAAAAAAACTTATGAAGGTATCTTTGAGGATCATCAAGGAGGACCTCCACCTTCAAGTGATATTTTTATCCTAGAATAGGATTTGGGAAATTAAAAAGGATATAGAAATAGAATAAGACCTATTACCACTGAGTTAGATAGAGAAACTATATTTCTATTCAAGTTCATTCAAAATATTATCTTCCAAAGGAAAGGAGATTTTTCTACCTTGAAATATCAAGATTTTTTCTTGTTACATCTCTTAAAAAATGGACATAAGATAAAGTTGTGTAAAAATCATGTCCTCTATAAACGTGATATTATCAAAACCTCCTCACAATCCACCTCCCTTTTCTATTCAACATTCATCTCTGCAATGTAGAAAGACAAAGGATTAATTGGGAATAATGAGGAAAATATTGAGGATTATGAATTTTTTTGTCTAAGGAGATATGAAGGAAAATGAAAATAGATTAGAATCCATGAAAAAATGACTTGGTCGAATATAATGAAAAGATTTATGAGGATTTTAATCTTATGGAACATCCCTCGAGACCCAAGGATATCACTGACCCTGGTTTGGAACTAGATGAGGTAGTAGAATACTTAAATGAGGAAATGGAAGTTTATGTTAAAAAATAGAATGTATCTGATGGAGAAGGAATTGAAGGTATTCATGATTAAAGTGGAAAAAATGTAGTTAAGGGTAAAGTTTCTAATGAGGAAGAAGCTATTGCGGAAGAAAATGTTGATAATGAGAAAAAATAGAAGAAATTGTTGAAGGAGAATCCACTGTAGATGAAGATGAAGAATATAATAGAAGAGTAAAGAATAAGTAAAAGGAGACAAGTGAGGGTAATGACTTTAATCATGATAAAGGTAATGAAGGAGAAGCCTATTTACCTGGTGGAAAGGGTATTGAACATGTTGTTCAATTAGAAGGAAATGTAGCTGAGACTGAAATGCACCAAAAGATGGTGGAATATGTGGAAAGAGTTTAGGTGATGTAATCACTTAATTGTACAAGGGAATAATCTGTTGAGGGGAATAAAAACCTCAGTTTGGAAAGGATTGAAGTTCAAAATCCTCTTGATCCAAGTTTAGTTGATGCTTGGTACAAGTTCCCAATATTTTTTGATATTGATGTCTCTCAAATATTCTTATTTAAGGAAATGGATCTTTCAGAAGTGTTTCAACTCAATCCCATTGCTTCTAAAGAGGTGATTTATTTTCAAGATATAGTACAAGTTCCTACAACTATACATGTAACCCCAAACTATGTTAGTCATGAAGATTTAAAAGCTTTTGGTAAAAATATGTTATTTTGTATTGAAAATCTGATGAAGTCACAACCTGATCCTGTAAATAACCTTATTTAAAGGGATACTATAAGGATTCTATAGAAGTTAATATTGAAAACCCAACCCAAAATGATTCATGAAATACAAGAGGAAAGGCTTGAAAATAGACAACCAAGTGATTACTTGAATTCCTTAAAATCATTGGTTGAGGATATGAGGAAGGACTTAAAAGCTACTCCTACTATATCTCAGGTTTCGAGTATAAGTGAGGATGATGCTGACATGCTCTTAGAAAGGGTTGTATCTCAGATTCAACCTAATTTGATTTTAGTTGTTGAAGAAGTGGTCAAGAACAACACCAAATTATCTAATGAAATGAATGGGTTTGTGTCTTCAATCAATCGAATGACATATAAATATAAAGGATCTTTAGATATGGTTCTTAAAAGAATTAATACCTTCACCTCAACTACTCCAGCTCAGTCAGCTTTTTCATAGACCTCTCTGCCTTTGGATAGTGACTTGCTTAGATCAGTGATAAGAGAAGATCTTCAAGCAATGATTGGTGGTTTTGATCCAGAAATCCTTCGTAAGATTAAAATTACAATGAGTGAGTGCATGACATAGTCAGGTCATATTCTAAAACTTCCACTGATTCTCAAGAAGAAATCTCCCATAAAGTGGATTACTATTTTAAGAGGATATATACCAAGCACCAGCTGGAAAATCATTTCAAGTATTTAGTGCTAAAATTGAAGCTACCTTCAATGACTCGAGATTTAAAGGAGTAAGTCAAACAGTTGAAGCACTTTAATCATACCCTTGATAAGTTCATGAAAAACAAGGATGACTTTAAAAAATCTATGGAATATGGTGGTGAAGTAATTGGAGATTTTATTAATCTACTCAATCCATATATAAATCATCATAGCACAACAATTGTTTCTTCAGCAGCTTCCCCTATGAGACCTTTCCTGATTCCTTCTACCTCTACTTCTTTTGAACCTATAACCATGACCCCTACTTAAGCTCTAAGCCAGATTTGACTAGTCATTATTGAATATCCTTTACCTCAGTCTTATTCCAGACCAAGCCTTGGACCTTATATTTTTTAAATGATGCCTCTACCTTAACTCTCTATTGTCTCTGTCCCTTCCATACCTCCCACTTCTACACCTACTGCTTCTACATCTGATGTCTCTCACAAGGGAAAAGAGGTGCTGGACTTATATCCAAAGTTATTGGATGATTTTTTATAGGACTATGATGTATTTTTTGTGATTGTATTATATTGATGTGTTCAATGAAATTTTTCCACTATTTTATTCACTTGTTGATGATATTTTGTACTTATTCTTAATTTTAACTTCCCTATTTCATTTTTGATAATCTCTAAAGGGGGAGAACCCAAAGATGAAATTTAACACACCTAACAATCTTTATGGTATTTAGATTCTCTTCTATATAAAGCTCTAATTCTAACATATGAGTATGAACTCTGATGTTTCATGTATATGCTCTAATACCATAATGGATTACTCTGATATTATCATTTCTATGCTGAATTTAATTAATATATATTTATGTCTTGATTTCACATAATCTATATAATATGTTAAGAAAAATATTTATTCTTTACTGTGATCATTATACATGTCTTGTAAATTCCATGATTTGTGATCATAAAAAATGGGGATATTGTTGGACTCCTCTAGTTTTAATACACACAAATCATGTTTAATCATGCTTAATATTGTCTCAGTATGTTTCATCATGCCTATTTATAATCTTAATATATCATGTCAAGTATTATTTCATAAGATAGGTGGAAAAATATTTGACTAAATATGAGTCATTGGTCAGTGACCTCACAGTCACAAATCTCACCATTCGGTTGGGAAATCGGTAAAGTACGAGTAACTGTTGTAGTGACATGGCTTAGTCTAAAATTCTGTAAAGTATAATACATTGTTCTTATGACATCGTTCAATAATTTTCACAAAGGACCAGACACCGTTCTTATAGAACTGGTCCAAATTTTTTACAAAGGACTAGACACCATTGATGTGGACCAGGCACCGTTTCATCAACTCACTGGTCCAGAATTTTCACAAAGGACAAGACATCATTCTTAAGACACTGTTCAGAGAAAAAGGTTGAGTCACCACTTCTGATTCACCGCTCCTGTGTCACCACTCCTGTGAAACTATTCCACACTTAGTCATTTCTTCATTTATCACTTAAATCCGGCGTTATTACTAAAAAACATACTTGAGTTATTTAATGATAATAATATTATTAATTATCTTTTGTACCCTTGTTAGTAGGTAGTACTAGGTATGAGGTACATGCACGTGATGGAGATCATGCTCCATATCAGCCAAAAGAAAAACGCCTGAGAATAAATAAAATAGGCATGTGAGTAGATCGATATATGTGGTGTGACACACAATACCAAGAATGAAAAACAGATACACGCCAATCCTACTAGCAATGAACGAGTAATAATTTGTTGTTCACCAAAGAGTGTAAACATCCCTACAACAACAAATCAAAATAGAGAATCTATAAGAAGAATATCACTAGTAACCAGAACACAGAGCATCAACGAAACTCTCTTTTGGTATCTATTTTCCAGAAGTGGACAAATACTTCACATAGACTTACTCAAGAAGTCTAGAAGCATCAATAACATCACCCAGAGCATTCTAAATCCTCTCTCATTATTTCTGTTACATCATGTATAATTATACTATTTTTTGAGTAGTGTGTGTATCTCTATCACAAAAACACATTGTCTTCTAAGGTAAGTTGTAGGATACAAGATATCCTCACTCACTCATCTTTATATACCATTTTACTCCCACATAAAACTATAGAAGTGGTCTCTGTGTGACCTGGTTGTATTTTATTTCCCATGTAAAACTATGGGAGAGGTCTAGTTGACATAGAACACTTGTATACTATTTTAAACCCCGATCCAGAGTGTGGATCAAACTTATTTATATAAACTTCTTGGTGGTAGCCGGTCACCAAGTAGAGAGGATTAGGTCTCTAGTTGAGACTAAACCTCTTGTTTTATCCACTGTGTTAAGGTTATGTTTTATTGTTTGTCTTTATTTATTCAAACAAGAAAACATTACTGTTCTTTGATATTTAATCTTATATACAATTTATAGCTATTTTTGATTTAGTAAATTACTTTCAAAAGTTATATCAATATTTAAAATTGTTGTAACTTAGAATTAATCAATCTTTTGAGAAATTAATTGAACATTCAAAACTATTATAAATATTCTACTTTGTTTAACTAGCCTGTTTTGTTTTTAAATTAAGGACACTTAATAAATATTTTAAAACAAATTTTTTTATAGGAACTCAATTCACCCCCTCTTGAGTGTCCTAATCCGACCAACAAAAGGTATCTTTATGAATGCTAAAAAAGTGTAGATAAAGTTCCCTTTTGTCAGCTTTTTTACCACTGATAAAAATCACAATTGTTAATGATTTTGTTTAACACTAATACATGGTGGTCGTTAAAAATGCTATTTTTACATAGATAAAATCAATATTTTATTAAAATATTACATATCATTAAAAATCATTTGTTAATATATATTTATATTTATATTGATATAAATATAATACATTTCATTAAATATGATTTATATAAGAATAAATATGAATTTACAATAAATATATAATATATTTATTAAAAATTAAATAATAAATAAATATTAATATTAATATTAATAAATAATTTATTGATTATTATTTAGTAATAGTCATCTATTAATAATTGGATGGTGAAAAAATTCAATAGATTAATGAACAATTTAAGATATGTGGAAAATGTGACTTAAACTTGAAAATATCATAAATTTTGGTTCAGGTGTATGTTTGGACTCAAACATATATCAAATCAAATTTTTTTAAGAGATATGCACTATATTAAATTAGGGGGACTTTATTCATTGTTATTTCAAGTTCAGAAAAGGCCCAAAAGGCTTCTAAAATTAAGTTTTTAATTAGGATACTCTATTTTTTTAATATTTTATGGTATTTCAGCACCATTTAAGAGGGTCTTCTTGTCTTTTTTAGTGACTATTGAATTTATTCTAAATAATTACATTCATATAGATAGTATGGTTTTGTAAATTTATAGTTTTTCATATTTTAGTTTTATTTATAATTAAATATGTACATACTTGCTTATATTTACATATAATAAATCAATTGTACAAAAAAATATTTAAACATATTTACCTAAAAATATTTTTAAATGTATAAAACATTTAGAAATAAATATTTATTAATCATTTTATTTAAAATATAAAATTATCCATTTTATTTACGTTCTAAAAATGCATTGATATGTATATATATACTTATATAAGTAATGTTTGTATATAAAAATGTGTGTGTTAATAAAAAAATATATATTTATGTATAGATTCTAATACATGTAAATAAATACATATATTTAAATATTTGTGCATTTATGTGCAAAATATAAACCCGTACGTGTGTGTAAATATGTGCGTGTGCATGTGTGTCTCAATATTTTGTATATACATTACATATAAATGTATTTTTATAAATATATCATTATCATTAAATATAGTTTACATATTTACAATAAATATTAATAAATAAATTATAAAATATTTATATTTAAATATAAAATTATATATAAATATGTATAAATATATATGTAAGTATATAGAAAAATAAATATATATGTAATATATAAAATTTATATTTAAATATACAATATATAGACATATTTAAAAATTTATTTAAAAATAATTATATAAATGATATGGAAATATTTATTTTCCATTATATTTAAAACAAGATCTAACTATTCTATACATTATAAAAATATATGAATATATATATATATATATGTATATAAATGTATATATAATGTTTATATATACATATGTGTGTATTGATAAACATATATATATTTATATTTATCTTCTAATACATATAAATGAATATTAATATATAATATATTTAAATAAATATAATTATATATATATATAACATACACACACACAAACATATATTTTATATATGTATTTAAAAATAATTATATATATATAGGAATAAAAAACAAAGTATTTAAATATATATAAAAAATATAAATATTGTCAAATATAGAATAAAAAAGTATTGGGATAATGGTAAAGGGGTTCAAATTGGACAAGGGATGTCACATGATCAATTCAAGGCATGCATGCAGGTGAACAGATAGTATGATAGTGGAAAAGTAATGAAAATGGGGCTTTAAGAGCACTATAAAAGGGGGGTGTGAGAGAGTGGGGTAGGGGTTCAAGCACTAACATAGGGGGTTTCAAGAACTGACAAAGGTATGGGGGGAAGCGGCTCAAAAAATAATATTTTTTTTTTTCAAATTTTATCAGCTCTAAAAATAGTGTTGATAAAGGACATCTTTATTAGTGCCAAAAAACATTGATAAATGCCATCTTTATCAGTGCTAAAAAAAGAAATCATAATGGGGAGCCTATATCAGTTATTTTTTTAGCACTGATAAATGTGGTCTTTATCAGTGCTTTTGATAGCACTAATAAAGGTATCGACTTTTAAGGTCGCTTAGCATGTCAATGGATTTTTAGCACTGACAAAACCCTTTAAAAGTATGATCTGTGGTATTGATGTGGATGATTCAGTGACTTTGATATGTGACTTTTTATTATTCACTGATGTTAGCATGAGATGTTGGGTCATGTGGGAGGCTGAAGTAGGATGGTTTGTGATCTGACCAACATCAGGTTGGGAAGGGATCGAGCACAGGATGTATAGCGTTAGGGTGTCAATGTAGAAAACCAATGAGGAAGTGGTTTCGGGACACCTTGATTATATTCTATTAATATTATGCTATTAAATTAGGTGTGGTATTTGGTGAGCGAGACTTGGTGAGACTATAAATGGGTAGTTGACTTGTTAGGCACATGTTTGTTTTACTCTACTCACTGGGGAATTAATATCAATTTCTAACATTTTCATGAGAGGTCTTAAGGAGGATGCTGAGTATACATGTTATGTTGGCCCCTGTATATATTTTTGAGGTGATCAAGTGGCTTTTGAGGATCGAGTTGGATTGTGCTAGCTTGTAGCTTGATTTTCTATTGGATTTTCTATTAAGAAGTTGGTTTAGAGTTATTTTATAGATTTATTTTGAATTTTAGGTTCTGGGTGCAATAGAAGTGTGTGACGGGTCATTCACAACTTTGATTTTTTTCCAGGATCGATTATCAATCTTAGATTTCCACAAGGAAGAACATCACGATCGATGAGATTGAATCAAAGAAAACTAGGAAAGGGATAGAACACTAGAACCAAGAACATGATAGTCACATATTATTTATAATTAATTTAATTACTTAAGAATTACCATGAGATAATTATTTCTTTGTTAATGGTTTTGGCAATAGATCTGTGTTGTATTTTTGTTGTGTTGTAGGAATCAAGAGTATATTCTCTCTAGCGGTGATCCAAATGTGTTCCAAAAATATCTTTAAGTCATCATAGGAATCTCTGGGTGCTAGCATGATTGATCATATTGCTTTCCTTTTTCATCTTTGATCACCATGTGAATAACTTCTAAAGAATTATCCCTGATCTCTCTAGATTTAGGAGTAGATGGTGGAGGAATATCTCTCCCTGTTCTTGGGAGCATTCTTGGAGAGGTATCTATACAGGGCTTGAGAGGGTTATCTCTGGCTATCATTGTGACTGACTAAATGAAAATGAATTTTTTATTATAAATATAAACCCCCTTTTAAGGGATGAGGGGGAACCCAGCATGAAATGAAGGAGTTAATACAAACCCTGCCCCAACAGTCCAAAATCTAAACAACCCAGTTCAAGAATACAAGGGAAAATTCCCTCCCCATAATCAAATAACATTACTTCCAGCTTCCACCTTCTCATTAATACTTGTAAATATATCATGTGTAGAAATACATGGGCCTGGTACCAATGAAAATATCCATACCCTCTCAAACATCCAATTCCGGATAGTAATGGTCTAATGAAAACTTGTTACTCTGAACATCATCTGGAGTAGCACCTTTTAGAAGTGCTGGTTGCATGAAACCTTAAATTGCGGACAACATAGCACTCGTAGAAAAATCACAGAACCATGAAAACCATTCCACGAAGACAAAAACATTCCATCTCCATCGCACAAAGCTGATTCACCACCACAAAACCATTCCACATATCAGATTCACTTACATAAAAGGATCACCTTTATAAATAATATCACTGACGTTGACTGCATCATGGTCGTCAAAACCATCGCTGGAGCCCCGTCACAACGATCCCACGAGCCTCCCTCTGACACCGCAGCCGAAAAACAAGAAACCCAGAGAGGAAGATGCACCAAGATGCGCAAATCCAAGCCAATTCCACCAAAGGAATGTCACCGATGTGGGGGGGGGGGGGTCCAAGCCAAACTATACTAGAAGCGCTGCTCTAGGCGTGAAACTATGCATATCTGAGCCATGGAAGAACCCACATCGGAGGCCAAATTGAGCAATATCACAAGAAGCGAAAGTGGGGGAAACTAATGAGGACCAAGGGTGGGGCCACACTGATGACATGACACCACAAAAGTATCATCAGACTATCCACCATCAAGACCACCATTAAAATGAGTCATGAAACCACCGAGCTCCAAAACATGTGAGAGAGGAAGAAAACCATAGAACCACGAGAGAGTAAGGGGGATGCGATGCTGAGGGAAAACCTGAAGATAGTGCTCAAGCCTCCCCCCTCTAGATTGACACTGACGTAAAACCCTGGATTAGCAAGGGGAGGGAGAGCTTCTACTCAGAGGTCGTAGTTTGTTAGATCTTCTATCACCGGATTTCATTTTGAACAACACAAAAAATCAATTTGGATCTCTAAAAAAGAAATATAATTGGGTATAAATACCACTAGGTTTTAAAAATAAATATTTTTAAAAGTTCCATTTAATATTTATTTAATCCTTTGTGGAACCCCATGTCATAATAATAATAATAATATTATTATTTCCTTAATATGCGTTTAACTTGAGAATTAAATTAAATATTATTTAATTAAATAATATTTAATATATATTATTTCTCACTTGAATCTAAAAACTCAGTATGCCTTTTATCCAAAATAGTTATCGGTCCTTGAGTAATGAATATTTATTTAATAGATAAATATCCATGCATTATTCTCTAATAAATAAATAAATATTATTTTTACTAAATAGAAAATAAATATTTATTAAATATTTTTCTCACATAATGTTCTCTTGAATAACTGGTGATGAAATGTTCATGATCAATCATACATGAATAATTAGTAAACCATATGTAGGAATAATTTTTATTCATATTTTTAAATAATAAATAATAATATATTTTTTAACTGGGACTCTGGATACACTTAGTGTGTGACCCTATAGGCCTCTTTCTCAGTGGCATTAGGTGAAACAACCTAAAGTCTAAAGTTAGCATCTAGAAACACGCCAAGGAAACCATAGAGAAATAATTTAATGTTTCAACAGCATAATACCACATATGGATTCTTACTATGTAATATAATCCCTTTATCATGATGTCTCTAATCAAGCATGTTGCATGCTGGTGCCATCAGCCTATGTGCTCAATGTCTCTTCATTTGATTTTTTGAAAATCAAACTTGCATATAGAACACCATGGGAATTTATTTATTTATGATATATCATTTTCATCAAATGGAATGAGATATCAGATTCTGTTAAACAAAAAAAGGGACAAATCCTTTCATTAATTATTCATTAATACAATATTACTCATGACACACCCAATGTATCCTTCCTCATCACGAACATATTTCATCACAGTTTTCATCAATACATCAAATTATGCAACATATAATATTCATAAATAATAATCTTAAAGTCTAAGGATCAATACACCCATACACAGATAGGAACATCTAATGAAATATATAAATGTTAATTTCTTACTTGTGGAACTCATTCACATAATATCCTACACTTGATATTATCAAGGGATTAAACCATGAGAAGGTTACTCAAAGTACTACGAGTCTCCATACCTAATATCCTATATCATTTTTGTCCCTAAAATGATTTCATCTAGCTATAGAAAATACATTTAAGAATAATGTTGTGGCATTTCTGGGTTCCCATCATAGCAGAGAACTCCTATGATCTCTTAGTGTGACAGATATTCTTAGGAAATTATCACATACTATGGTATGCAGAAGAACAATCATGATGTGATAAAGAGTTTATCAATATTCAAAAATTATGAATTTAGGTTATCATAAAGTACTCGGTATTTTGTTCTAGGGAACCAACTCGAATAGACCTCTGCTTTCACTAGATCTAACTATTAACAACCATCAGTCCGCTAGCTCTCACATGATGCTTCATTCTAATGCTGATATATACCTTTAGTCAAGGGGTCTTCCAAGTTATCTTCCATGGGTACTCTGTTTACCACAACTTCACCCTTTGATAAAAACCCATCAACATGTGATACATCCAGAGTATATGATTTCTCTGTTGGTGTGACCTTGTCTCTTTTATAAGAGCCAATGCTACTATATTATAATAATACAATGTGATAGGTTATTTACTTCTAGGTACCATATCATTCTCCTAGACAAAGTTTCATATCCAAAAAGATTCCTTGGATACAAAAAAATACTCTATATACTCAGACTTTACTGTAGAATTATAGAAAAATGGATTCTTTGAACTTTTCCATCTCACATCTCCTCTATTGAGACATAGAACATATCTGAACTACAACTTCAGATCATTTTGATCTATTTGATAACTAGAATTAGTATAACCTCCAATGAATCACTCCTCATCTCCACCACACACTAGGAACATATCCATAGTTCTTCTTATATACTTAAGGATAATCTTAACAATAGTACACTGTTGTTCTCCTGGATCAACTTAGTATCTACCTACCATGCTCAATCTGCATGAAACATCAAGAATAGTACATAACATTGAATACATGATTGATCCTATCACTAAAACATATGGGATCTTACTCATTCACTTAATCTCCTTTTGGGTTTGAGGAAACATTTTCATAGAAATACGTATACCATGTGACATTGGAACCAATCACCTCTTGGATTGTTTCATACTAAATATATTTATAATTTGGGTAGTATAGTTACTTTGACTTAATACAAAAGGCCTATTGGATCTATCATGAATGATCTTAATCCCTGGAATATCATCTACTTCACCTAAGTCTTTCCTAGAGAAACACTCTTGTAACCAGTCCTTAATAGAATATAAGGATGGAATGTCATTTCCAATAATTAATATTTCATCAAGATATACTACCCGGGTAACGATTTAATTCTCAATAAACCTCTCTTAAAAACATGACCCACATTCATTATTAATGAAACCAAATTATTTTATAGATTCATAGAATGAAATTTTTCTTGACCTATATTCTTAATTTAACCCATAAATAGATATCTACAACTTAAAAATATTTTTGGAATCACTTGGAGTCACAAACCATTCTGGTTGTATCATATATACATATTCCTCAAGGTTCACATTAAGGAATATAGTTTTTAAATCCATCTTCCAAATTTCATATTCAAGGTATGAAATTATAGTAAGTAGAATTATAATGGATTTAAACATGTAAAATGTTGAAAATGTTTCATCATATTCAATTCCTTAAAACCATTTAAACCCTTTATCCACTATCCTTTATTTATCAGTATTTACATTAACTTTCATGTCCATTTTTCTCTTGAATACCCATTTTCACCCTACAGACTTTACATAAAATTTCGCATTGATCAGAACCCTGACTTGGTTATGATACATGGAATCCATTTCCTAATTCATCACTTCTTTACATCTTATAGCTTATGATATCTCTACTAACTATTTTTAGGTGATATGTTCATCATCGTCAACCAATAATGAGTCACCATCTTTAGTGACTATAAAAATGTATCTCTCTAGTTTTCTTACCTCTCTTATGCTCATACGTAGTACTTGTGTTTTAGGAATTACTTTTATAAAGAACCCAACCCCAGTAGCCCAGATCTAGTTCCTTACTTTATTATATTCTCATAGATACACGGAATCACATCGAAAATGATCGAAAAGTTTAGTAGTCTTGCTAAAATAGATATATACTTGAAATTCACATTACATTTCAAAATAAAAAATATGAAAATAATTTCTGTGAGAGTGCCATTATTCCCCCTTTGTGTAACCCTCTATATCAATAACAAAACATGTCCTCATATATTGAAGGAAAATAAAAAATAATAAATGGGTGATATCAGATTCTCACTAAGGGTATTCATACAAAAAAATCATTCATAAATAAACATAATCAATTATGGAAAGGTAAATAACTGAAATAAATTCCATTGAACAAATAACTTGAGCATGATGTGGAAATAATTAATGATGATAAAATAGTTCCATATTTATAATCACATGAGAATAAAACATAACCATGGATATTATACTAGTCGAAAAATCAGATGGAATATCAATAACTAATCTCATAATGATGTAATTCATAATGTCAGATATCTGAAACATAACATTGAGGATTTGTGCTAATAATCTAATATCATAAAGTCTTTATGACAAGAATATAATATTGTCAATGCTTCATGACAATAATTTTATAATATCAAGGATTTATTCCAATAATCTAATATCATTAAGGATTCATTCCAAGAATCTAATACTTTCAAGTCCAGTGTATTCTTCATATATCGAAATGATCGATTTAATTCATGAATAAATCTACCTTATCAAACAAATAAATAACTATCTGTATCGGAAGAACTGGTAATAGGGAATATCAATACTTTTCTCAATCAAACTGATCATAAACCATCCAAAGAAATAATAAGGATGATACTAATACAATATATCCCCATTAGATCAAAATTATATTAAAAGTATTATGTCATTGATGAGTAAAAGTGTCTATTAAAACATTCTTGGGGAAAATATCATTTTTACATTGAAATTCACTTTTTTAAACTAAACTTTCACAAAATATTATGAAAATACTTTTATTTGAAAATAACCCATCAAATTTATAAAATAATATTTAAAAAATTTGAGTAGTGAAGACGGATAGAAATTCCATTCATGACATGCACATTAAAACAAATATTCCTTTCACTTTTTTTAAAATCCAAATGGCCACTATTTTGAAAACAACATACTGATTCCCTTCAATTTTTTTTGTAAAAAGTCAAATATGGGTAAAAATGAATTTAAACAATTGTAATAGAATATTAAAAAACTTTTTTAATACATTTTAGAAGATATAAATATGGAAGATAAATATTCCCCAGTGCATACTTAAACATAAACAATCCCTAATAATGATGAGATTGTGAAATAAGTCCTTACAACTTGTAACCCATCGAATCATATTACCCATAAAATTAATAATCATTAAATGAAAAATTTAATACTGTGAAGAAAAATAGATTAATGATATTATATATTATAGTACAATATACATACACTACACACAAGAAATTAGTGGCGAATAAGGAATATGTCACAAAAATAAAAGTGTGATGAGAAACACCTTACATTGCACTTTCCCTTAATTAAAAATGATTTCGCCTCATGTATAGTGGTTTAAAAAATGTTTTTAATTTATAAAATAACCATATAAATATTTATGATTTCATATATGATCCTCTTATATCATTTTATAACTCATTTATTAATAATATTCCGTTATTACCTTGTTTTGGGTGTTAACTGCTTCATTTTTCCTATATATGTTTTGTCATATAAGTTTCTGTTCTTGTACATATGTTTTGACACTCCATTCCGTCAAAGAGTCAAAAAAATTACAAAGGGGATCCCATTAGAAAAAATGGGAAAATACATGAAGAAAAAAAAAGATTTATAAAAGCAAGAATTTTGAATCGCCTTAGTCAAGCCAAAAAACCATCAGCATACAGCCTACTTGCGTGCCTAAATTTGTCGCACAACCACCTTGCGCACCTCTATCTAGCACACAAGTCACTTGCGCTCCAAACTTATTTTCTCCCAAGGTCATTTATTTACCTATAAATAGACCCTTTGGGGGCTTATTTGTACGGATGAATTTCCTTGAAACCCAATTGCTGCTATGGTTGCCCTTGTACTTTTCCCCAGTCTTCCTAAAAATTCAAGGTAGTTCTTCAACACCATGAGTGGAGGATTTAAGGGAGGATCATTGAACTTAAGTCCTTTTAGTGTTTCAAAACCATAAAACTTATGTGACTAAAGAGCCCAACCTCCCTAGGTTAGAAATACTTGCGTGCCTCCCATTCCTCTGACAGAAACTTGAGCACCCCACTTCTTGGATCACCTGTGAATACTTTTGAAAGCTTGAGCAAGGTCTTTCCCAAGTATTACCATACAGGTTGTTCATCACTTAAGTGAACATCAGGTCTCTCAAGTGTACATACACGACCATACTTGCTCGCCCATCTCTACTTGGTCACCCCTCTTAGATTCACTTATTCTATTCATTATCTTCAGTCTACAAGACATTAAGCCTTCCTCATCCATTCATGGAAAGGATTCTTCTTCATTGGATCCCTTGTCTAAAAGGGATTCTTTTGGGACCTTCACCAAAATATCCTGACTTATAAAACCTTTGGGAAAATAATATCAGCGTGTCTCCTATTTGGGTTTGTATTTCTGTAGTCAGAGGTTTCCCATATTTGTTATACAATGGGGTTAGGATTCATGGAATTTCTGTGGGTTTGTATATCCATAGTCACATGGACCATTCTCCCAGAAATAGTATTGGGAAGACCCCATTTTGGAGCAGGGTTGGGTCTTGGCCTATCTTTTCTCAAAGAGGTGACCCAGAACCTCAGGTCTCTGGTAGGAGTGGTACTGTTCACACTTACTTTTCTACACAAGAAAAGGAGAAGTCTCCCTTTCCTACCAAGATCAATTTTAGGGAAGCTATCCTGTTGTAATCCCCCTCACCTTCATTCCTTCCACCTTACATTGGACCCTTTTCCAATGTAAATAGAACATAGGGGAGGCTTGTTTCCTTGTAGAAAAGACCCGTACTTGACGTTCATAGACATTACATTACTTTTTCAGAATACTTAATACATAACAAAAAAATACACCAAAGGACCATAATAGTTTAGTGTCTTTGGAAACTTGGAACATAATCTTCTTATCATGGTGAAAGACCTTCAACATCTCCCATAAAGATCTTAACCTTTTTTTTTCTTACCTAAAACCTTTATTTATATCCTGGGGAAAAGAAAACACAAAAAGGGTGAGCTAAAATTCTCAGTAAGGGAAAACATAGAGAACATAAAACAATCCATAACCATTTGAATGCAAAAACTTGAACATAAAATATAAACATCAAAATCTTGAGCAAAGACATAAATCTTGGAAGTACGTAAGGCATAAATCATTATAAAATAGCATGGGAAGAAAACATGTAATTGTGGAAAACCATTAATCACATGATATGCTTTCCATAATAGCCAAGACATTGCTGCCAAGACAATCTTAGTGGACAAGGTCCCTTTCTAAATTGACTTCACTCCTCGTTCTAGTCTTGTATCACTGAACTGGATTAACTTACCGTTCCAGCCATGTCTATCTCATGAGATATAAATCTTTACCCAATGAATTTTAGGGAGATATAGGTCCCACCCATCTCATAATGAAATCATTCTTACTTGTGCCACAAAATAAACATAAATCATTCATCATAACCCAAAGAGTAAAATGGGTTTCATAAACATCATCCCATCATAACATAATCCATATAAAACAAATGGATATAATTTCATCATAATAAGAGTGAAACCAGGTAAATCATAGATAACTTATACTTGAAACATACACATATGAAATAATGTCATATTAGATGGAAAATGGTTCTGATAAAACACTTGAAATGAATTCTTGAGGAAAATATCCTTTCTTCTTCAAAATCATTTTCTTTTCTCAAAATGCAATGCAATTTTAAAAGAAAGCATTTTTGTTGAAAATAGTCATGAAATCTTGTAGAGTAAGATTCATTAAAATTAGGAGTTATGAAACCATAAAAATTTGTTCATGACGCATAAGTTGAAAAAACATTCTTCTCATAATTTTAATGGAAAAGTCAAAAAGTAGAACGTATGGTAAACAAAAGAAAGATTCCTTCCATAACACAAAGTAAAATTAAAAGAGGGGTAAAAATGACTTTAAAAATACATTTATGAATATTAAACACTTTATAAAAAACATTTTTGTGGACATGGATGAAAAATATAACCCCAGTAAATACTTACGTATAAGCAATCTCGGATAAAAATGAGATTTGAAAAATTATCTCTTACCTTATGTCCAATATCCTTAGTATGTATCCAAACCTCCTGTATAATGATTTAAATAATTTAATTTAGTTATTACAGAATTATATTCATTGTTATGATATTATATATGTTTCACTTATGACTTTATATTACCCATTCTTTTGTAAATTCCATGTTAAAGCAGCGTTTTGGGTAAAATCATTTCATTTATCGTACGTGTTTCGATTTTTTGTTCTTGATATTATTACTCATATCCTGATTTACATAATTCCAAAATTTAAAACATTATTTATATATAATATATATTCATTATATATGATATATTGATAAATGGAATGAAATACACCATTCATGGAGACGGTAGGTCGTACGTACGCATGAACACTGTTTTTGTTTCCTTATTGAATTGAATGAAATTAAGTAAATGAAACATATATGTACATAAATCCAGTATCATTATTATTTAATATCTATCATGATTATTTATTAAATAAATACTTTATAATCATACTTGAATGGTTAATAATGGAAAATGAATCTCATTGCGTTCGTGGAGACGGTAGTCCGTATGTACGCACGAGCGATGATATCGTTCCCATAATTATTGAATAGAATTGGAGTGAATGATATAATATCTCATAATCATTATGATGTTATAATAACCAAATATAGTTTTTCTTTACACCATTATTCCCATCCAAGTAAGGTGGTGGTGGAAAAACTAATTACACAATGGCGTGGAGACGATATTTCGTACGTACGCACGCGCGGGGATTTCATTTTCTGTAGGATGGATAGAAGGTGAAATGGGGTTATTTAATATTTATAATATAATATCAGTATATTAGTGATACATATTTTATTACTTTAAAATGAAAAATCTAAATAAGAAGAAGTTGAACAAGATAGAAACTTGAAATAATCGGTAGAAGAGATTGCCTCTTCTTCGACGTGCCTCCTTTAAACTTCCTCTTAAGGGACTAGAGTTGGTCTTTTGAGAAGACCAGAACCTCAAGAATATTACTAGGGAAGTTTAGAATAGTAATTTTCAGGGGTTTTCTGAGCTTGAAGACTCAAAGTTGTGTAAAGAGAAGAGGGAGTAGGTGCCCTTTCATAAGGGGAGAGAGGGGCACTTTTGGAAACCTCTAAAATATTAATTTATAATAAACCTAAAACCCACTTAAAAACTTTCAAAGTGACTAAAATTAGGATATTAGATAAGATAGGGTTGTAATATCATCAACCAATTAAATTTAAACATGTTTTTAGTTTATTTTAAACCTTATCATTTTGATTTATTCTTATTTAATCTATTTAATTTTATTTGTGGTAATAATGTTATAAATTTTATATGGTTATAAATACTTACTTATGTGTTCTTAATTATACATAATTTAATATTTTATGACATTTCAGATCATATAAATTTTAATTTGTAATTTTTAAAATATTTTTGTGATTTTTAAACAATTTAATAATATAAAATGTCAATAGTGTCAAGTTTGACACAATTAATTTATTTGAATTTAAATAAAATCCACACAGAAGATATGTTCGAACCAAAATATTTAATAGATTCATAACATGTCATATTTATCTATAAAATTCTTGTATCACATTAAATAGTTCATATATTATTTATTTTTATTTATTAAAACCATTTATTTGATATTTCAATCAATAAAATAATTTCAACATCACTATTGTGTCACCTTTAATGATAATTATTTAATCCACAAAAATTCTAAATAAATTCACTTGATATAGATAATTTTATTAGATTTCTAGATACTATTCATGTTTGAAGTTTCATGAAGTTTATAACTAAATTAAAATTATTATACATATAAGATTTAAGAGAGTGACATGTTGTCACTTTCTTTGGTTTTAATAATAATTAAATTATTTTTATGGTCAAAAGTCCATAAAATGAATCTAATCCGACCCTTAGGTGATATGAGTCAACTTTTAGTCATCCAACAGAATTTTGACACGTGTTAGGGTAATTTTATAATCTTATTTTTACCCTTAATTTCCCGATTTACCTTTAACTGTAGTGAAAAAAAATTACCAAAATTACTATTTATAATGTAAAAAAAAAGTAACCTATTAACATAATTTGGACCCACTGAATCAAAATACGGAATCCATTTTTCAAAATTCAAAACACAGAAGTTGCAGTAATTAATTTAAAATTAATCTCGTTGTTAAGAAAACAGGTTTTAAAAGTTAAAACATTGTCAAAGATTGAAATATTTTTACCTATTTATTCAATATAAAATTAATGGTAATGAAATAAATTAAATTGTAAAAATATTTTATATTTATACTTTAAAACCATTAAATATTATAATTTAACCATATAAATTATCTTGATGAAAAAAGTTGTTTTTAATTAAAATTTAGCATATTTTTACTATTCATCAAAATTTGAAACTTATCAGAAAAATATAAAAAATTTATCCAAAGTAATTTTTTATATCCTGATTCAAAAGAAGAATTTTATTTTTTCAAATTTAACTTATAAACATGTCAAAAAATAGATTTAAAGTGGGTGCTCCATCAAAAGGCGGCAAAACAACATTTTTTTGAAAAATAATTATTTTACCTGAAAAATTTATTTTGTTCTCATACCATGTTCTAGAAAATGTGTAAGATGAATAATAATATTATAAAATTAGAAATTTATTTAATACTATTCATAATGGCTAGTCCATAATAATATTATAACAATATATCATTGTTTAGTGAAACCCGGTATTGCGTTTTACACACGCTATCGAGGAAGGTTGTGATTGCGTGTAATGCAAGCCAAGTCAGGGATGCGTGTAGTGCAAGATCATTGTGGTGTAGCGTACAACACAAGACATCAATGAAATTAAAAATAATAATTCTCTTAAAATCTCGGGCTGTTACATTCTACCCCCCTTAAAATGAATTTCGCCCGCAAAATTTGCCAGGGTTATAAATGGTTTACTACTTGAAATTTTCTTTCATAGAAACCCACATCGTAAAAAGGAATACTAGAACATAATTTTAAAAATCAAATTATGAAACATATCGGTTACCCAAATTAACTCATCATTGGGTTTCCACATAGAAGAACATAGGTGAAAATATGGACATGGAAGAGAAACCTAACCATCTAGTTCTGAGGGAGAGTGGTAGAGAACATGACTATGAAAAAACCAACAATCACAAAGCCATAAATTTGTGATGATCTAAGGTACCATCTGATTCATCGTATATAAGGTCAATAGGACAACATTTTTGGTTTTCAAGATCATTTCCCTAAAGTTGAAGAATTTGAATTAGAAAAAATAATTACTTTATTTCAGTATAATCTCACCATTGTTTGTGCCTTGAACAATTTCCACTTCATCTCTTAAATAAATGAAGTTGAATTTGTCATTCGTGAAGTGTTAGCAGATCATTTTATAGAATGATGGGTCATTCCATATGTCTCAAACAAAAGGTTAGAAAAAGTTATCAAATATACATAAGTCCATCTATGGTGAGGTAAATCGTATATGATTCCAAAAATGGACTTATACTTCATATATCATACTGCTTAATAAAATAAAACTAATTTCTACAAACCAGTGAATTCCTATAGACCAATGGTAGGTGATAAAGGCCTGTTGCACTTTGGTTGTGGGTTTGATTCCCACAACCTTTTCCGACGTGACGGGTTGTCGCCCATCCTACATATTTTTCTTTTTTCTAAAACTAAATTATTATAACATTCCAGCAATAATATCAAAAAAAATTCTAGCCATAAACAATACTATCTTATGTCTAACATAATTCATTCTAATCTTTAGGCTTATCCAAAATACTTTGGTCTAAGATCATAGTATAAATAAAACGATTACTTGAAAGGTCACATAACAAGCATGTGAATACCATCATTTATCAACCATATATCATAAGATATATCTTGTTGATCGCATTCCAAACATGTGAATACCTTAATCTTGTATTATCTTGTAACATGAATTACCATAGAACCATAGTGAAAACATGAATTCTGTCAAAAGGTAATTATTTACACATACCAAAATCCCAAAATTTCAATATACTCAAACCATGATATCACTTTTTCCTTTTATCAGTCATGAGATCATTAATATTATTTTATCTTTATCCCTTCATTATGAGCATATCATATTCTTTCCAAAATATTTGAATTACCTTTCATGGTTACCGGAACCATATCATTATTTAAAACCATAATAAACCAATACATAGATATTCCAATATTCCACAGTACTATAAATTAGATTCCACAACATTATTTTGGAATCCCGTTACATAAACACATAATCATTCCACTACATCATTGTCATACTCAACATTGCCAATAGTGATCGCATGTGCCTTCCCTTTGTCCTTTTCCTTAAGAGGATGCTCATATCGATCATCATTAACCCTTGGATTAGGGAATTGATTAGCATAATTCCCCATTTACTTTCACTTGAAGCATTGAAGTGTTGGTGGAGCGTTCTCTGTAGACTTTTCTCTATTCACGTCATTAGAAACCTTTTTCCCATTACTTCAGTACTCAGCTGCTTGATGACCTTCTTTTCCACACTTGAAACATTTTCTAGTACCTTTTAGACAATCTCCATCATGCTTCTTTCCACACTTTGAGCATAAAGAAACATTCACCTTCTTTTCACCATTGTTCTGAGGTTTTTCCTTGAACACCATCTTTCGTTTCTTGTCAAAACCATGATATGGATATGTTACACAAACTTCTAGTTCTACCTTGATAGTACAACACACAATTTATTCATAGCTACTGAAGTATCTTCTATCTAATTCCCTTTGAAGACTTGGTTTTAAGCCACTGAAGAATCGATCAAATTTACTTCTATGTTGGATGATAAATCCAGATGCATACCTTCCAAGTCTTGTAAAATTCACTTTGTATATACCAACAGATTCATCATCCTTCTGCTTAAGCTCAAGGAACACCTTTTCCATCTTTGTTATAAGAATATGAGGGAAGTAATTACTGAAAAACAAGTTCTTGAGCTCGTCCCATTCCATGGATTCAATGTCATCTTGGGGCCTGGTAATATTAATTAGAGTCCACCACTGGTCTGATTCACCTTCTAAACGGTAAATAGCTAAAATGAATTTTTCATGTTCTGAATAACGAATTATGGAAAATATCTTTTCAACTGTACTAATCCATTGTTCAGCAACAAGTGGATCAGAAGACCCATTGAAAGACGGTGGACATTGCCTCATAAAGGACTCAATAGAATATTGTTCTATTCTCTGATCATTTGGAAATCCATAATGATTCATAGCTGGTGTAAGTATAGCAATAATATTTTTCACTCCATCTCCCATCACATTTGGTTTCTCGGGAGGATAATCATTTCATTTTCTATTAAATTGATCAACACGGTTCCTTCGGGTTCCAGCCATCATCTAAAACCCAAAAAGAACAGTGTGAGATGCAAAAATCATGCTAGGAAAACAACATAATAAAGGGGGAGTACCTTCAATATCTAACATCTTAGGTTTAATTCTAATATTGTTACCATAATTATAGGACTATAACCTATACTTATACTTAACCTTAGGGACATCCCTAGACATACCTTAGAAATATCTCTAGGGATCTCACTAAAGTTCTCACATCCTAGTTTCCAAAGGTTGACTAAACCTTTCCTCTAATACCAGCTGTAAATACCCGTAGTTTACATACATAGACATTACATTACTTTTTCGGAATACTTAATACATAAAAAAACAGACACCCAAGGACTGTAATATTTTAGTGTATTTGGAAACTTGGAACATAATCTTCTAATCGTGGTGAAAGATCTTCAACATCTCCCATAAAGATCTTCCCCTTTTGTTTTCTTACCTAAAACATTTATTTATATCTTGGAGAAAAGAAAACATAAAAAGGGTGAGCTCAAATTCTTAATAACGGAAAACATTGAGAACATAAAACAATCCATAAACATTTGAATGAAAAAACTTGAACATAAAATATAAACATCAAAATCTTGAACAAAAAACATAAATCATGGAAGTAAGTAAGGAATAAATCATGATAAAATAGCATGGGAAGAAAACATGTAATTGTGGAAGACCATTAAGCACATTATATGATTTCCATAGTAGCCAAGGTATTTCTTCCAAGACAATCTTAGTGGAAAAATTCCCTTTCTGAATCGAGTTCACTCCTCGTTCCAGTCTTGTATCACTGAACCGGATTAACTTACCATTCCAACCATGTTTATATCATGAGATTTAAATCTTTACCCAATGCATTGGAGGGATATATAGGTCCCACCCATATCATAATGAAATAATTCTTACTTGTGCCACAAAATAAACATAAATCATTCATCATAACCCAAAGAGTAAAATGGGTTTCATAAACATCATCCCATCATAAAATAATCCATATAAAACAAATGGATATCATTTAATCTTAAGAAAAGTGAAACAATGTAAATCATAGAGAACATATACTTGAAACATACACATATTAAATAATGTCATCTTAGATGGAAAATGGTTTTGATAAAACACTTGAAATGAATTCTTGAAGAAAATATCCTTTCTTCTTCAAAATCATTTTCTTTTCTCAAAATGAAATGAAATTTTAAAAGAAATGATTTTTGTTGAAAATAGTCATGAAATCTTGTATAGGAAGCTTCATGAAAATTAGGCGTTATGAAACTGTAAAAATATATTCATGCCGCATAAGTTAAAAAAACATTCTCCACGTACTTTTAATGGAAAAGTCGAAAAGTAGCACGTATGGTAAACAAAAGAAAGATTCCTTCCATAACACAAAGTAAAAGTCAAATAGGGGTAAAAATGACTTTAAACATACATTTAAGAATATAAAAAACTTTATGAAAAACATTTTTAGGGAAATGGATGAAAAATATAACCCCAGTAAATACTTACGTATAAGAAATCTCGGATAAAAATGAGAATTGAAAAATTATCCCTTACCTTATGTTCGATATGATTAGTATGTATCCAAACCTCCTGTATAATGATTTAAATAATGTCATTTAATTATTACAAAATCATATTCATTGTTATTATATCATATATGGTTCACTTATGACTTTATATTACCCGTTCTTTTTTAAATTGCATGTTAAAGCAGCGTTTTGGGTAAAATCGTTTCATTTATCATACGTGTTTCGATTTGTTGTTCTTGATATTATTACTCATATCCTGATTAACTTAATTCCAGAATGTAAAACATTATTTATATATAATATATATTCAGTATATATGATAGATCGATAAATGGAATGAAATACACCGTTCATGGAGACGGTAGGTCGTACGTACGCATGAACACTGTTTTTGTTTCCTTATTGAATTCAATGGAATTAAGTAAATGAAACATATATGTAAATAAATCCAGTATCATTATTATTTAATATCTTTCATGATTATTTATTACATATATAATTTATAGTCATAATTGAATGGTTAATCCTAGAAAATGAATCTCATCGCGTTCGTGGAGACGGTAGTCCGTACGTACGCACGAGCGATGATATCGTTACCATAATTATTGAATAGAATTGGAGTGAATGATATAATATCTCAGAATCAGTATGAGGTTATAATAACCATATATAGTTATTCTTTACACCATTATACCCATCCAATTAAGGTGGTTTTGGAAAAACTAATTACACCACGGCGTGGAGACGGTTTTCCGTACGTACGCACGCGCGGTGATTTCGTTTTCCATAGGATGGATAGAAGGTGAAATGGGGTTGTTTCATATTTATAATATCATATCAGTATATTAGTGATACTTATTTTATTACTTTTAAATAAAAAAACTAAATAAGAATAAGTTGAAGAAGAAAAAAACTTGAAAGAATCGGTTGTAGAGATTACCTCTTCTTCGACGTGCCTCCTTTAAAATTTATTTTAAGGGACTAGAGTTGGTATTTTGAGAAGATCAGAACCTCAAGAATATTAATAGGTAATTTTATAAGAGTAATGGTCAGGGTTTGGAGAAGATTTAAGGATCAAAGTTGTGTAAATAGAAGAGGGAGTAGGTTCCCTTTTATAATGTGGGAGGGGGGCACTTTTGGAAACCTCTAAAATATTAATTTATAATAAACCTAAACCCCACTTAAAAACTTTTAAAGTGACTAAAATTTAAATATTAGATAATATAGGGTTTTAATATTATCAACCAATAAAATTTAGACATGTTTTGATTTTATTTTAAACCTTATCATTTTAATTTATCCTTATTTAATCTATTTAATTTTATTTGTGGTAATAATGTTATAAATTTTATATGGTTAAAAAACTTCATTATGTGTTCTTAATTATAGATAATTTGATATGTTATGAAATTTTAGATCATATAAATTTTAATTTGTAATTTTTAAAATATTTTTGTGATTTTTAAACAATTTAATAATATAAAATATCAATAGTATCAATTTTAACACAATTAATTTATTTGAATTTAAATAAAATACACACAGAAGATATGTTCGAAAAAAAATATTTAATAGATTTATAACATGTCATATTTGTCTATAAAATTCTTGGATCACATTTAATAGTTCATATAATATTTAATTTTATTTTTTAAAACCATTTATTTGATATTTTAATCAATAAAATAATTTCAACATCACTATTGTGTCACCTTTAATGATAATTATTTAATCCATAAAAATTTTAAATAAAATCATATTATGTATATAATTTTATTATCGTTCTGTATACTATTCATGTTCTAAGTTTCATGAATTTTATCACTAAATTAAAATTATTATACTTATAAGATTTAAGAGAGTGACATGTTGTCACTTTCTTTGGTTTTAATAATAATTAAATAATATTCATGGTTAAAAGTCCATAAAATGAATCTAATCCAACCCTTAGTTGATATGGGTCTACTTTTAGTCATCTAATAGAATTTTTTCATGTGTTAGGGTAATTTTATAATCTTATTTTTACCCTTAATTACCCGATTTACCTTTAAATGTAGTGAATAAAAATTACCGTAATTACTATTCATAATGTCAAAAAAAAGTAACCTATTAACATAATATAAACCCAATGAATACAAATATGGAATCAATTTTTCAAAATTAAAAACATATAATTTTCATTAATTAATTTAAAATTAATCCTGTTGTTATGAAAACGGGTTTTAAAAGTTAAAACATTGTCAAAGATTGAAATGTTTTTACCTATGAATTAAATATAAAATTAATGGAAATGATATGAATTAAATGGTAAAAATATATTCTATTTATAATTTAAAACCATTCAATATTATAATTTAACCATATAAATTATCTCGATGAAAAAAGTTGTTTTTAATTAAAATTTACGTATTTTTACTATTCATCAAAATAAGAAACTTATCAGAAAAATATCAAAAATTTATCCAAACTAATTTTTTATATCATGATTCAAAAGAATAATTTTATTTTGTCAAATTGAACTTATAAACATGTCAAAAATTATATTTAAAGTGGGTGTGCCATCAAAAGGCGGCAAAACTGCATTTTTTGAAAAATACTTATTTTACCCGAAAAATTTATTTTGTTCTCATAACATGTTATAAAAACTGTGTAAGATGAATAATAATGTTATGAAATTAGAAATGTAGTTAATACTATTCATAATGTCTAGTCCATAATAATATTATAACAATATATCATGGTTTAGTGAAACCCGGTATTGTGTACTACACACACTATCAAGGAAGGTTGTGATTATATGTAATGCAAGCCAAGTTAGGGATGCATGTAGTGAAAGATATTTTTGGTGCAGCGTACAACACAATACATCAATGAAAGTAAAAAAGAATAATTCTCATAAAATCTCGGGTTGTTACACTCGCCCTCTTCCACGATTGATGTGCCCTCTTCCATCAGCAGAGGAGGAAAAGTGTGAAGTGACATTATTGAATCTTTCACATCCTCTTGTTTCTCAAACCGAGCATGACTCACGTGGGGTTAGAGATACATGATGGTTACAACATGTGCACCAAAACTCATTGGAAGGAACTACAAGAACTCTGATTCCCACCATAACTAGGATACGTGGGAAGCCATCTCAAGGCCCGAGCTCATTGGGAATCCTCCTTAAGAATAAGCCCTAAATTAAACCCCAAATTATCAAGGCATCCTTTTCAGGAAGTAAGCCCAAACTCATCTCGCTCAAAGTACCATACTCTTCATTGAGACTTATCTAACTACATGGGCTTTGATTCCCACTTTTATTGGATATGTAGTAAGCCTTCTTGAGGTTCAAACCCAACACTTCAAATCAACCCTGTTCTCCTTGGGCCATATTCCCAATACGGTTTGATCCTACATGGAAACACGTATATTTTCCAACTTCCTTGGCCTGCTTCAGCATGAGTCCCACACTAAGTTTTGACCAAGCATCTTTCACTTAGAGGTATTTATCACATGACCTTAAAAGGTATGATGTGTCTTATTAAGCGGCACCAAACTACGAGGGTTATGATTCCTTTCACAAGGATATGTAGGTAGCTCATTTTATGGGCACGATCCCAAGATCAAAACAAACCTTCATCTCCCTAGATGACAATAAATTCCAGAGTGACCCACTGAGTGGATTAAAAACCAGTATCATAACAATGATGATTAAAAGAATCTCTAATCAGTATATTAGAGGATACCATTGATGGAAAACCTCGAATACATACAGATGTTTCCATTAATGAAGAACCTCGAATTCACACTGATGATTCTAAATTTTACACATGTTAATAAGTGATTGTAAATTCCAAGGGATAATTATGATATACTTGGTGAATTAATAAGGATTCATGAAAATATATTAAATATACAAAGAGAGACCTGAAGTAGACAATAATTCCCCCCAAAAGGGTGTGATGAGTCCGGCCTCCCATCCTCTTGACCAATGCATGTTCTTAAGTATCATAAAGTTCAAACTTAACGAACTCCTGCCTTTAGAAAGTAGGTCCCCTTTAGATAAAGAATTGATGGATGTTTTTGGTTCCATAAATAAATCCAATGGAAACCACCTATAAATAGTGATTCTTAAAACTAGAACACATGTTTCAAGGAACTACGAAACAAAGATGGTAAACCCGACGGGAATCCTTAACTAATTTAATAATGTTACCCACATGTTAGGACCCTATCAATTGATAAAGTAAGGATAGAAAAAGGAATTAATCACACATTTATCCATATAAAAATATGTTGTTTTAATAGATCTTGTTGTTGTATTCATGTTTTCTACAGAACTCCCTTGAATCCAAAGAATGGATTTCTCGAAGACAATATCTATGAACTTCCCGACTGCTGCTCAAGCTGGATCTCCATCTAAGGGAAGGACGTCATTACCAACCTAGAAACTTAAATGCTGGGTCTCTAATGTGCTGGTAAAGAAATATCACCAGCATGGTACAATCCTAACTTTGGAGGCTGCTCGATAGGCCCTCGAGGTCAACAACAATCCACAATCATATAGCCAATGACAACCAATGATCAAGAAGAAAATGGTTCCAAACACCGTCTCTAAACATTTTGGGTCATTATCCTTGGAATGTAATAATAAATTACTCCCATACTATAGGTAGGTGGATCAAGAGGTCACTCAAGGCCTCAATTCAAAAATACAGGAGTCCTTCTTGAGGACTCCCACCAGCAATCGCCACTAGAATCACGTGGTACTATACCACCCAAATGATGGGGGTGTTACCTATGGATGTTTGGACTAGGTCTCTCTGAACCAAGCATGCAAGATGAACTTCAAGGGACAATGTCAAGCAAATAAGGAGTAGGTTCTCACCTCTTCCTCTTCCGTACAAGTCCATCAATTTAACTTGATGGCAAAAAACGAGCGGGCACATACACCCATCCGCCCTAATTTTTCGTCTTAGAAGACTCATCTGATAGAAACCCCCCAATACCACTAGATAAACTCAGTGGAGCATCGTGAACAGGCACATACACCTATTTACAAGTTATCAGCTAGTCAACAGACTCGTCTGACTGCATTTAAAGAATTTCACCAATCTAATGTGGTGGTAACTAGTAAATAAGAATATACACCTGTTTATAATCACCAATTCTATCAGTAATCTCATCTTCCAGTATTAAAGGAAGTACATCAACCATACTTGATGGAAAATAGACAGTAGGCACATACACCTGCCAATGTTCATCATCCCTTCCAACAGTCACATTTGGTAGCACCTGGAGAAGTCATTCAGAAATCTCCAACGACAAATTTGGGGTAGACCCAACTCTATTCCCCCATGAGGTAGTACTTTCAATATCCATTGATAGGAAAAGGAGGGAAGGAGAAGGCACATAAACCTAATCTAGATACAGAATGGGCGTATATTCCCATTCCGACTGCTGAAGTCACTAAACACATATTATCAATGGTGAAAGGGCATATGCATATCCCTTCCCATATTCTAGAAGCATGATAGGATATTTTAACAAATACTTCAGTAGTATTAGGGAAACAAACACATAAATTTGTCCACACACATGGGATGACACATCTTCATGTTATCCCGGAGCTGATACACACCTCTGTTCCAATCCAGGAGGGTCATGGGGATTATTCACCCATATCACACAAACAACAGGATCTGGAAAATACACCCTTTCTAATTGGAGGTAATCGGTTCGTTCTAGTAACCACTCTAAGGAAAGAACTTATACCTTATAAGGATAACCACTTTTCCTATAAAGTGGCCCCAACTAAGTATAAGAGAACATCCAAGAAAAATTCTTTCCAAGCATTGTTGGAAAATCAAGAGTTAAGGTGCGATGTTGTTCCTCTTAATGCTAGAGTTCTTGAAGCCCTCATAAATTTATTTGTTGATTCTCAAGATCTTATCCTCTCATTACCAAATTATGGGAGTGGTAGTTGTAATTCTTAAGTTCCTTATCATACACTTCATCATGAAGGCTTGCTTCATGAAAATTTGGTCAATCCAGAGTGCCTATCTCGAGACGAGAGCCATGGAAACCCTCAGTGTGGCCAGAATACCAAAGAGAATGAAGATTTATCCCTTTCTTTAATCCATCGTGGTGATCCTCCCCATGATGTAATTCACTGTGAAAGTCCTCTCCGCAGTAGTATTTCACATTGTCAAGACAATTCCATAATTGATAATGTTGCAATGAGAAATACCTCCTATCTCGAGGCACTTGAAAACACAAAGTCAGTCATGTCTGATGCCTTGTCATTTACGGGTGAAACACTTTATCAACCACAAGACATCTTAAGGGAACAATCATTCTCTGAACCTCCTTTAGGTCATTTGTCTTCTAATACAGAGCATACACTCTGGTCAGATCAAGTGGATAAACCTCTTGTGAAAGATGAAGAAGATGTGTTAAACATGAGGAAACAATTAGATAAAGGAGAAATCCCAGTCATGTTCTAGCCTTTGGAAAATTCTCAGTATAACATTCCAAAATTGATAATAGGATATTGCATTAATGACATTCATCTCAACCTATGGAAAACTCTTTATCATTTGAAAACCAAAGTCTTACCATATGATGAATATCAAAATCATGAAAAGGTAATAAAAGGGTTGTAGCTCCAAATTGACTTGGCATCTCTCTCAGTTTCTCATCATACAAAGGATGAAAAACAGTAGAGAACCCTTCAGCGTGCATGTCTCAATTATCTAAATAGGATACTCTAGTTAATTTATGATTCCCCATCTAGTGCTCATATCAGAGGATGGGGTGCATATGGAGCGTTGCATTTCACTACACTCCAAAATCAGTAAAGTCCACCAAAAGTGGTCTCATGCAATGTTATTGCCCATGGTCTTCCACAATCAATAGGTTTTTCATGTAATAAAATGTACGCTCAAGAACTGGCCTCAACCAGTTCTCATCAGAATCAGAACGAAAGAAAAGAAGTTATTGAGTTACTTTTAAATCAATCATCTGATAATATTAAACAGGCATCCCATTTAGAGGATGTCAGGCATCAAAGAATAGAAATATCTGAAATAGCATAGTGATATTTTGAAACAGGTGATTTAAGTGATTGTCCGATGATTCACCCATCTAATGTACATACCAAAATCTGCAAAATCAGAAGAGTGGTTGCACGAATTTTAGCCATAGAAGTTCAAGAATCACCCCAGCTTTCCAGGTCAGGGGATTATTTAATTCAACCATCAAATTCATTAAAAAATGTTTGATGATTTGAAGAAGAAGAAAATGAACGACCCTATCCTACAGGGCTAGGGGCATTTTCACATCTGCAATCCCCTCCTCAACGGAAGTCAGTTTTCTACCGATTAGGGAAGAAGCCACAAGGAAAGTGTACAACTGAACTATCCAACGATTCCCTTCGGGTTACTTTCCACCAAAAAATTCCAGGGAATTATTCATATAGAATAATGGAGTCACGTGAAAGACACAAAGGGAGATGATCTAGCAGAAACACTGATAGAATTCTATCAATGCATTATGCGTCAGTGAATGTTATTAACACCATTGTAGAATATCCTCCAGAAAACAAGTCCAGTTCATGGGAATTAGAAGATGAATTTCTTGTCCATAATATGGTACACACCGAGGCAAATGAAGAAGGTGTGTGTACCCAAAATTAGAGGCTTACCCAGAATCTAGGTATGCCTTCAAATAACCAACTCCCCCCTCTCCGAAAGGCATCTAACAAGGAGAAAGGAAAAAAGTCAGATTGCATCTCACTTTTCCACTGGAGAAGGTCAATATCTTTCACTTGAAGAGAGATTTTCACAACAAGAAGATGAAATGAAGGAGTTGAAAAGACTCAACACAAAGTTACTTCGAAATAGCATACCAGATAGACGGTATCCCAAGGAAAGTCCTCAACTTGCAAATCCTATAGGAGCGCCTCAACAAAGAGGATTTTTAGTAACTAATGATGCGTATAATGAATTCCTTCCATTGGGTATACAACCAAGGCATGTATCAACACCACCATCAATGGTTTTACCGGTCACTGCACCAGCTCAATCTCTGGTTTCTAAACCTGCAAAGGTTCCAACTCATTCAGATTTTCCCCAAATGCTTATGAACACAATTGAGGCATTAACAGCTCGATTGGAAGCTATGGAGTAATGACATGCACCAGTTCAGCCGGAAAAGTGAGCTTACCCTGAATGAGTGGATGCAATTCCTCCCCCACCAAATTCTGTGAATACCACATTCCCAATCTTTAATGCTTTAGAAGATTTGGAAAAACACCTAACACATTTTGTTTCTCATTGTGATCCCATGATGGGAACATCTCAACAACAAGATGCATTTAAGCATACATGTTTTGTGTAGTCATTATAAAGACTAACTTTTGTCTCGTATACAAGTTTGCAATCTCGATCAATTGATGGATGGGAAGATCTCTGTGAGAAATTTATTCTCCAATTTAGCTCAACGCTACCAAAGATGACAATTTTTGATCTTACTAATTTTAAGCAAAGGGAGAATGAAAGGGTTTCAGATTTCATTTCACGATGGAAAGGATTAACATATTCCTTAAGTCTATCACTCACTAAAGAAGAATTGCTGCCAATTTTTGTGGAAAATATACGTGATGAATTACGCACACCATTGATCCCTGTAAAATAAAAAGGAGGGTTTTGAGACCTTAATTAGATCACCCAAAAGATAGAAGATTCTATTATAGAAACTAAGGCTAAAACTCATGTAATTACATCAGTTCTTTGGAGGAAGATAGTTAAAGTAGAAGATTCTACGATTACCCTCAAACAGGCACCTGTACCTGCTTCTA
Organism: Viscum album; assembly: GCA_963277665.1. Classification (NCBI taxonomy): domain Eukaryota; kingdom Viridiplantae; phylum Streptophyta; class Magnoliopsida; order Santalales; family Viscaceae; genus Viscum; species Viscum album. The sequence goes on from OY728166.1 coordinate 210,566,193, forward strand.
CTTCAAGATCATCATCATATCGAAGGGCTCTGCCTTCTGAGCATCAGCAGCAATGACTACCTCGTCAAGATGATCAAAGAGATCAAAGGCGTAAATAGTTAGAGGAATTAAAGAATAAAGTTTATTCTTTTAGGAATGAAGAAGTTCATGGTTACTTCATCTCAGCCTTAGAAAACAATTTGGTCTAGTTTCCAATGCCGAAAATGCCAAATAAATATGGATATGAAGATCGTACGAATTATTGTCCCTTTCATAAGATGTTGGGACACCCCATTCAAGAGTGATTTATTTTCAAATACCTTCTTAAAAAGATTGTAGACTATGGACAAGAGAAATTGAAAAGTTCATCAGCTCAAGTAGCATGTGTTACTGCTACCAATCCAGAGGAAGAGGGAGAATCAAAAGAGGTTAAAAGTAAAAATGTGCAAAAATATGAGGATTGGATGATCAGGAAAATGATCAACCAGACTCATGCTATGTTACAAACACAGTTGAAACAACCAATTGTGTCTTATTCCACTCATGCCATAGAAAAACCATCTTCATCAAAATTCCATTCCTCAAAGAAGAAAAGTGATCAAATGGAAAAACAGCAGTCAGAAGAAGATGAGCTCATGTCAAGGCCAAAGTTGCCTTTGACCCTGAAAGATTTTGTGCCATCTGTTTCAAAAGCATGGGCACTACCCTACCAAATGGTACAACCAGAATTAACCTATCAAAAAGAATCTTTGTCAGATGAAGAATTGATCTTTGGTTCTGTTAATGTTATCCATTTAATGGATCCTTATGCCATCGGTGATTCTGATTATAGTGATCCATAATTCCTTGTACCTAATTGGGGAACGTGAGGAAGGGGCCAAGGTCGAGGATACAGGGGAAGATGTGAGAATTACAGAAACCACTATTTTAACTCTACCTGTGCTCGAACCATATATGCGGCAGAAACTCATGGAAGAGCCCTTCAGTGGGATCAACAGAAACAAGGAGTTTCTTCCATTAAAGACAAGTTCGATTCTGACACAATTATTTTGGAAGACTGATTAGAAGACACACCATCTTCTTCTCAGCAAATGAATAGACTTAGTCAGTCTAATTTACCAAATCCAGTAGTATTTCCAGCTTCCACTACGGCAAAAAAGGCATTAGCGGCGGTTTGATTTTACGTTTCGTGACAGTTTAAACCGCCGCTAAATAGATTGGCGGCGGTTTTGAAAAACCGCAGTGAAATCGTGCGTTGGGAAACTATTCGCGGTGGTTTTCAAAACCATCGCAGAACATTTCACAGCGGTTTAAACCGCCTTTAAATGATTTAGTGGTGGTTTTTTTAGTTTTTTAGTTTTTTTTATTTTTATTTATTTATTTATTTATTTTTTTATTTAATTATTTTATTTATTTATTTATTTTATTTATTTATTTATTTATTTCGTATTTATTTTATTTATTTATTTTTTATTTTTTATATTTATTTATTTATTTTATTTATTTAATTATTTTATTTCGTATTTATTTTATTTATTTTATTTCGTATTTATTTACTTTATTTATTAATTTACTTTGTTTTTTAAATTCGTATTTATTTTATTTATTTCGTATTACTTTATTTACTTTATTTATCCATGCATGCACATCCCATGCACATGCAAATGCACATGCCCATGCAATGTAAAGAAATACTGCGTTTGGTGAGATTTGAACCCCTAACCGCTTGCATATTTTCCAAAGACTTTACCACCCCAGCAAGCTCGCCATGTGGTTAATAAACAGAATTTAATATACTTATATATATTAATTGAAAAAACAAATAATACATAACTAATAGATATAATAAATAATAATAATAATAAATAATAATAAATAATAATAAACAAATAATAATAAATAATAATAAATAATAAATAATAATAAATAATAATAAACAAATAATAAATAATAAATAATAAATAATAAATAATAAATAATAAATAATAAATAATAAATAATAAATGATAAATAATAATAAATAAGAAATAATAAACAATAAACAATAATAAATAATAAATAATAAATAATAAATAATAAATAATAAATAATAAATAATAAATAATAATAAAGAATAAAGAATAAAAATAAATAAAAATAAATAATAAATAATATATAATATATAATATATAGTATATAATATATAGTATATAATAAATAATATATAATAAATAATAAATAATATATAATATATAATATATAATAAATAATAATAAATAATAATAAATAATAATAAATAATAAATAATAATAATAAATAATAAATAATAAATAAAAAAATATTTAATAATAAATATTAAATAATAAATAACACATAATAAATAAAATATTATTATTAATGAATAATAAATAATAAATAATAAATAATAAATAATAAATAATAAATAATAAATAATAAATAATAAATAATAAATAATAAATAATAAATAATAAATAATAAATAATAAATAATAAATAATAAATAATAAATAATAAATAAGAAATAAATAATAATAAATAAGAAACAATAAATAATAATAAACAAATAATAAATAATAATAAACAAATAATAAATAATAAATAATAAATAATAAATAATAAATAATAAATAATAAATAATAAATAATAAATAATAAATAATAAATAATAAATAATAAAAATATTTAATAATAAATAATAAATAATAAATAAAATATTATTATTAATAAATAATAAATGATAAATAATAAATAATAAATAAATAATAATAAATAATAAATAATAATAAATAGCAAATAATAATAATAAATAATAATAAATAATAAACAATAAATAATAATAAAAAAATAATAAATAATAATAAATTAATTAATATAAATACTAAATATAAATAATAAATAATAAATATCAAATAATAAATAATAAATAATAAATAATAAATAATAAATAATAAATAATAACTAATAACTAATAAATAATAAGTAATAAATAATAAATAAATATAAATAATAAATATTAAATAATAAATAACCAGAAAAAAATTATTTTTAATAATAATAATATTTTATTATTATTAATAATAAATAATAAAAAATATATAATAAATAATAAATAAATATAAATAATAAATAATAAATGAATATAAATAATAAATAATAAATAACCAGTAACAAATAATAGATAATAAATAAATTAAAGTATATTATAAATAATAAATAATAAATAATAAATAATAAATGAAACACATGAAAAAGTATGAAAAGATGTGATAAGGGATGAAAAATCATGAAAACGCATGAAAACGGATGGAGAAGCATGAAGAATGTGGCATTAGAAAGAATGAGAAAGCATGAAAACTCATGACAACTCTGAAAAACCCATTAAGAATTCAACACAATCATCATAATAACCCACAAAAAACCATTGGTAAAGATAACAAGTCATGAAAACCCAAATAAACAGTAATAAATGGAGCAACCGTTAAACCCCGTCAAAACGGTCATAAAGTGACAAAAACATTGGACTCACATTAACGGAGGTATCTTATGATCCAAGAGTCCGTTCCAGATCTGCGGCCAATCAAATCAAAGATCCTAAAACGATCTTCGAGCTGATAGGTGAAAGAGACCGAATGGACCGACGGATCAGAAGTTATGACTGTTTAAAAAAAAGCTGACGGGGAACGGGTGCTAGAAACGAGGCATCGAAAAACATAACAAACTCGATACCCACTAAAAAGACCATAACGTATGATCCAAGAGTCCATGTTGGTGCCACGACCAGTCAAACCGAAGCTTATGGAACGACCTATGATCTGGAAGGTGGAGGAGTTCGAACTGACACGCAGATCAAAAGGTAGGTCCGTTTGAAGACAAGTTCGACGGGACAACGGTGACAGAAATGTGGTTTCAGAGGCCTTTAGAGGGGTTTTTGGGGTCAAAAAACATCACAGAAGCTTGATTTTGTTATTTAGGAGTGTATCTATTTTCACTGGCTTCGATTTGATATGTGGTAGAGCCCAAACGGACACGCGGAGCAAATGTTTTGGCTGTTTGAAGTTGGAGAACTTTTTTCAACTTTCTTACAACTCTCATATCTTCCGCACCTTAGAACGTCTCTTGGTTTTGATTAGACGTGCTTCTAGATCTCTTCATTAGCTTCGATTTGACTGGTCTTGGCACTCCAACGGATGCTCGGATCAAAAGATATGGTCATTTTAGTGATTTCACGGTTTCACATGTTTTTTTATTTTTTTTCATTTCATTTCGCGACGGTTTTACCCAAACCGCCACTATTTCGCGGTTTTTTAAAAAACCACCGATAAACCTCGAAAAAATAAAACAAAAAATAAAATAAAAATTTAATTTTTTTTACACATTTCACAACGGTTTTAAAAACCGTCGCGAAAAAACCGTCGTGAAATGCCTGTTTTCTTGTAGTCTACTCCGACACAGAGTACATATACATCAGAAGCATCAGCTTCCAAAGCACCTGAAAAACCACATCTCAATGCTGGGAAATGAAGACCTTTAGACCAAAATTATGATGTCTTGAAACAATTTTCCCAAGTATAGGTCACGTTATCCGTTTTGGATGATTTGAATATGTTAAAAGATCTTTAAGAATCACTCATTGAGGCTTTGTTAAGTCCTCAAGAATTTGAAACTGAAGTTGCTGATGCTGAATTTTACCGTATAGAGAATGATCTTACAGAATTTCATGCAGTCATATATTTTACAGATGAAGATGAAGATGATTTTATGCATGGGAATATCAGACCTTTGTATTTGTTTGGAAAGGTCAATAACATAGTTATCTGACAAGCCTTCATTGATAATGGCTCTGAGGTCAACCTCATTCCCATTCATACACTTTATCGATTTGGCCTGACTGGATGTAACTTATCTCCTTCAACTTTAATGTTTCACGGATATGAAAAGAATGAAAAAGAACCTTTGGTCAATATTACACTCAGAACACAGTTTGAAGATCTTGTATCTAATTCATATTTCATGGTTGTTCATCAGGACACATCCTTCAATATTCTTCTTGGAAGGCCTTGGTTGAATCAACATGTATCCATACCTTCGTCATACCACCAATGTATGAAATACTATTTCAATGGTCAAATTGGAACATTTTATGGTGACAAGGCTCAGTTCAGAACATGTGAATCTCAATACATTGAGGTAGAGTTTTATCATTCCAAAGGAATGAAGCCCGTGAAAAAGAAGATAACTAGAGTTAATGATCCAAATGGACTAGAAAAGATCCCAGCAAATCCATTCATACATTTGAGTATAGATTATGTGTTACCCATCAATAAAATTGAAGGGGTAAAACCAAATCTAAAGACTCATCCAGTAACTTCCATAATGTCAATTACGAAAACTGAGCCTAAAAACATAGAATAAATTATTTATACACCAAGAAATGATGAAAGCCTGAATGGAGATGTTTTCATCTCATCTGCTGAACTACAACAAGCCTCTACTTCATCAACTAGAGTAGAATAGATAGTAGTAATGCTATAGGAATACAAAGATGTTGCTTCTCAATCCATAAATCCCTCTTTATTAACACAGGAAGCCCCTTCATCATCAGTAAGATCAGATATGGTGGCCTTTTCTTCAAGATGTTCAAATAATGATTTCTCCCCTAACACTAGAAGTTTTTCCTCATTATCTACAATGAAATTAGAAATAGAAGAGGTAATACATAATTAAGAAGAAGAGGAAGATCTCGGGGATTCTCCTCCAGCATTTGAAGAAGGTGTCTCTACAACCATGGATGAACTCAAAGAAATAAATCTGGGTACATAAGAAGATCCACGCCCCACTCTAATTAGTGCAGCCATGACCTCTGAAGAAAAAAATGTGTATACTTACTTTCTAAAGAAACATTTAGATATATTTTCTTGCAATTATACAGAAATTTCAGGTCATAATCCTGATATAGACACCCATCATTTGGGTTTTCCAGAATAACAATGTGGATTTAAGCAAGCAGCAAGGATAACACACCCAACTCATGCCTCTAAAATTGAAGCTGAAGTCGATAAGATTATAAAGGATAACATTATCAAGGAATTTCAGTATCCCAAATGGTTGGCCAATATTGTCCTAGTGAAAAAAGAATAATGGGTAAATTAGAGTCTGCATTGATTTCAGAGATCTTAACTGACATTGCCCAAAAGCTGATTTTTCAGTCCTGATTACAGAACTTCTAATTGATGAAACAACTGGCTATGAAGCTATTTCTTTCATGGATGGATATTCTGGGTATAATCAAATCTGTATGGCCCCATAGTATGAAGAATCGACAGCCTTTAGAGCCCCTAAAGGTGTGTTTTTCTATTGGGTAATGCTCTTGGGCTTAAAGAATGCAGGTGAAACATACCAACATTCCATGCACCATATCTTCAAACCCTTCTTAGAGAAATTTGTTGAATGTTATGTGGATGATTTGGTGGTCCAATCCAGACAACTTTCCAATAACTTGGCTGATTTGGAAACCATATTCAATAAACTTTTGCAACACAGTTTGAAGATGAACCCCTTAAAATGTGCTTTCAGGGTAACCTCAGAAAAATTCTTTGGCTTCATTGTACGCCATCATGGTATTGAAGTTAATCCTGAGAAAACAAAATCAATCCTTGGTATGTCACCTCCTTCAAATTTTAAATAATTAAGAGGACTCTAAGGACACTTGGACTATATTCAGTTCTTTATCGCCAATTTGGCAGGCAAGTGTTTACCCTTCACCATATTAATGAAGAAGGGAGTCACCTACCAATGGACTGAATATTTCCAAGAAGAATTTAATACCCTCAATAAATATCTCTTGATTCTACCAATATTAATGCCACCTGTTGAAGGAAGAACACTTATTCTCTATGTGAAATATTTAGAGAAATCACTAGGTGCCTTCCTCGCCCAAAAGAATGATGATGGGAAAGAAAATAGCCTTTACTATCTCAGTCGAACGATGCTTGATGTGGAAATTCGATATTCATGTATTGAGAAGATCTATCTAGCATTAATCTTTGTAGTTCAAAAATTGAGGCACTACCTGCAACATCATGAGGTCTAATAGGTGTCTCATAATAATCCACTCAAATTTATCCTTAGTCATCCTATGCTTACAAGATGTATGGTACAGTGGGCGGTTATTTTGTAACAATTTGATATCCAGTTTGTACCTCAAAAGGCAATAAAAGGCCAAGCTCTAGTCGACTTCCTTGTTAATCATCCATCTGCAGAAGATACATCATTTAATACTGATCTTCTTGATGAAGAGGTTTTCTCAATTCAAGATAATTCCCAAACTTGGGAAATGTATTTTGATGGTGCTTCCAGAAGTCCAACAGGAAAGAGAATGGAAAAGCCTAAACTCAACAAGTTTGGATTAGGAATTGTCCTTATTTCCCTAGAAAAGGTAGTATTTCCTTATTCTTTCCTATTATCATAAGGTGGTAATAAAAATAAAGCATAATATCAAACTCTCATCGCAGGTTTGGAATTGGCCCTTCAGATGAAAATGGATCACTTAAAGGTAAAAGGTGATTGAGAATTGGTAATCAAATAAATTAATAAGAAATATTATATTAAAAAAGAATAATTAATTCCTTTTTGTGATTACGTCAAAGGGTTAATGGCTAAATTTCCCTCATATTAAACATTTTCTTATGTCCCGTGATCACAAAATGCTCTAGAAGATGCACTGGAAAACGCGGATACAACCTTAGAAGATCCAAATCGGGATGAGACAGTTATCAGCATAACCCATCGTCGTGTGGTCTCACCTTTTGTTCAAACCAGAATGGAGGAAATTAATGAAATTTTCCCTATTACTAAACCATATGGTCATACCATGGGATGGAAAACATCCATCGTATAATATCTTCAAAATGGGGTACATCCACCAGATAGGGATAAGAAAGAACAGATTCGGAAAAAAGTGGCCAATTTTACTCTTTATGATAGTCCAGACCGCCAAAAGATCCTTTAAAAGTTAGGCTTTGATGGAATTCTCTTTAGATGTATTGATGGAGAAGAGGCCACAACTGTCATGAAAGAAGTATATTCAGAAGCTTGTGGTGCCCACAATTCTAGGAACAGACTCTCTGATCAAATCTGAAGGCTGGGATACTTTTGGCCTTCAATGATGCAGGATTGTACAGATTTCAGTAAAAAATGTCATCCCAATATAGTGCATTCCAACTTCATTCATCAACCCCCAGAGTTTCTACATATAGCTAAATACTCTTGGACATTTTCCACATGAGGAATGGATGTAGTAGGGACTTATCCTCCAGCCACGGCTAAGTAGTTCAAGTATATTATCACGGTTACTGACTTCTTCTCTAAATGGGATGAGGAAATACCTCTCAAGGAAGTCATAACCAAAAGCATTGTTAGTTTTGTCAAAACTAATATCATCACCAGATTTGGCATCCCTAATACTATTTTTACAGACAATGGCACAAATTTTTATTCTACTAAAGTAAAAAAGTTGTATCAGGAACATAATATCAAGTCCAACCATTCATCTCGCTATCATGCAGCAGCCAATGGAAAGATAGAGGCATTCAATAAGACCCTATCAAATATACACCAAAAGATGGTGGATAAAGATAAGAAATAATGGTCTAATAAACTTTTGAATGCTTTATGGTATTATTGTACAACTACCCATACTATTACCCAAGCAACTCCTTATTCATTGGTATATAGAACCAAAGCAGTTTTTCCAATTGAAATACAATTTCCTTCACTTAGAGTTGCAATCTGTGATCAGTTGTCTACAGATGAAATATCTCAAAAACGGTTCAATGAGTTAGAAATATTAGACGAGAAAATATTTCATACTTTATATCATTTAGAAACTCATCAAAATAGAATAACATGATCTTTAAATAAGAAAGTTTGACTTCATTCATTCCTTCAAGGAGAATTGGTATTGGCCCATAGGACTCCAATGATACCATGAAAGAAACCGCCAAAACATGAACCAAAGTTGGAAGGACCTTATTCCATACACAAGGTATATTCAAATGGAGCCTATTCTTTAATCTCAATCGGTGGAGAGATTATCACAACTCCAACGAATGTGAGATTTTTGAAGAAATACTTTGTGTAGTTGTGTAGAAATAGTCCTCACAGTAAGACTTTAAACTACATAGTACCATGTCCTTGATGCAAGACTTAAAACTGCACAGCCCTCATGTCCTAGTTACAATACATTAAACTGCATAACAACCATCATCATCCATGTTGCATGATGTTAAAATGCATAGAATCTTCATCTTTATCACATGATGTTAAAATGAATGAAATCATTTATACAACTAAAATCCTCCCTATTTGATGTTATAAGCTTCCATAAACAAACATCATTAACATCATCACTACTCCTTAGTAGTACATGAGTCCCTCTCACTCCTATGTCTAAGTTAGATTTGCATAGAGACCATGTTACAAGAACTATGTATGGCTTGATTATCATTTTCAATGAGATGCGTAGAGACTCCTAAATCTCTAATATTGGGCCCAGAAATAATCATAAAATATTCTTATTTTCTTTTCTCTTTTTGTATATGAATCAGATCTATACAGAGTGTTTCCATAAGATATATGATTCTTTCTTTATACCATTTTATGTCTTAATGATTTACCGTTCTTGCAGAACGTGTCAAAATCCCCCATTATTCATGTAAAACTTCATTAACACGAGGAATGATTGTTTAAAGAACTATGTATGACTTGATTCTCATTTATTTTGAGATATGTAGAGATACCTAGATCTCCAATATTGGGCCCAACCACGATAAAAACCCTTTTATTTCTTATATAAGAATCAAATCTGCATGGAGAATGTTTTAAGAAATACGTACAACTTGAATCATCCCTCAAAAATACATATAGTGACACTTGGGTTTTAACCCTTAATCCAATTACAATATATTTTTCCTTTCGTATCAGTTCATTTTCATCCTTACCAAATGATGTTAAACTGTATGGAAATATGATACCCCCATTCTTCATTTGTGTCACCATTGTATTATAAAAGTGACCCTTACTAGCCCTTGTTCCTCACACCAAGCATAACTCAAGTGAGATTAGGACTTATATAAGGTTATTATTTATATAAGTAATGTATTTCAATTTCTTATGGGGGTGAAAATTTCCTCATTTCATGACTTAAAACTACATAGTAAAATGTACTTATTGCATGACTTAAAACTGCATAGTAAAATGTCTTCACTGCATGACTTAAAACTACATAGCACCATATTAATTCAACGAAAACAAATAAAGTCTTTGTTTTACATATGAGTTAGATCTATGTAGAGGATGTCAAACTCATGGCCAATACTGGTTCAAATATTTATCATATGCATTAATCATAAACCCTTTGCATATTTCATACTCTTAATTTTTAATAATTTTTAGATCTTCATAATCGTTCTTACGGTTTCTAGTGACCAATTTTCTAATACCTGAGAACTCTTTTTCCTAACTATACAACATGTGCTCTTAGGTGGCCTTGCATAAGTTTCCTACATAGTAGGACTTTCATTCAAAAGATTCCACTATTTGGATATATAACATGTGCCCCAGTTGGCCCTACATAATACAGCCCCCATAACGGGTTTGTCAAGTAATGGTAACTTCATTCTTGGTTATAGTATCTTTTTACCCTTTAATATTTTATGACAATATATGAGAATATATATTTTAAAACAGTTATTAAAGTATAATTTTCCCATTATCTTTCTCACAATTTGAAAGTCTTCAAGACCATGGTTTACACATTTCCCTCACCCTGTGTTCAATACAATATGAAATAACCTTGAAATCACTTGCCCACATATTATATATTGTTTCCATTTTTAGTCCTAGTTGTATGACCTAAAACTACAGACACCATATCTCTTACGTTAGGGTAAGACCTTTGTAAAAGTCTTATTCCTCCGATTATTTGGACATCTTGGTTTGAAATACCCTTTTCATATCCAGGTACCTTTCTCCATAAACCAAATTCTATGATTTTGAATATCTAAATCTACATAAACATTCTTCGACTTTTAGAAATAGAATGTTAAACTTCTAAGAGATATTTTTCTTGACTACGCAGCACATTCCCTTAGGTGGCCTTGCATAAGTTTCCCACATAACAGGCCTGTTAGTCAAAAGAGTCCACTATTTGGCTATGCAGCATATTCCCTAGTTGGCCCTGCATAAGATAGCCCCCATAACAGGTTTGTCAAATAATGGTAACTTCGTTCTGGGAAAAGACTTGCACTAATGATTTTATCCATTTTCTCATATCATTCCTCAATTTCAGAAATTCACAAATCATAGTTTACAATTTTCCCTTCTATGCTTGAATATGATAGTATGTTTCCAAACAAATTATAAAGAAATTGGGAGAGTTTTCTCATACCTTTGGTCAAAGCTAAAGACCTTAAATTAAAGCACACAATGTCCTTACTGCAAGACTTTAAATTGCACAGTACAACATCCTCACTGCAAGATTTTAAACTGAAGAGTAAAATGTCCTCACTATAATACTTTAAACTTCACATTATGATGTCAGAAATTCCCCTTTCTAATAAATTTTAACCATTACTCATACACCAAAGGTGAATATAAAGGGTTTTCCTATTCCTAACTTATGTCGGTCTAAATAACCCATTTGAATTCTTAAATTTTTTTTTCTTGGATAAACCAATCATCACGGTCTTGAGTTACCCAACTATTATTTACCCCTATCTACCAACAACAAAATGTTAAACTTCAAAGAACTCTTTTTTTTTCCGGACCATGCATCACATTCCCTTAGGCAGCCCTGCATAAGCTACCAACATAATAGGTCTGTCAATAAAAATATGAAACTATTTGGCTATGCATCATGTGCCCTAGTTGGATCTACATAATACAACCCTCATAACGCGGTTTAAATGTAATGTTAACTTTGTTCTTGGAAGAGATTCCCCTTATGTTGATACATGTTTTAGATTTGGTGACCACAAAAATCATGAATCAAGATTCCCCTTGGAAATATTTAAAGAATATTAAATCAATTCTTAGCCACAAAGTTTTGTTTGGGATCTAATTCAATGTTTATGGTCAAAGCTATTTTGACACTAAATATTGGCCCATTATGCTTACTGGGCTCAATGGACTAGGTAAAAAAATCAATTAATGAAAGTGGAAACATAAATGATTAAAGACAAAATAATTTTCATTTATGAAATTTTTTTACAGAGAAGCATCCATAAATTGGAATCTCTATATTAAATTTTTTTTACAAAAGGCTTTCTACGTAATTCCTCATTTGTTTGACAACTTTCTGATCCCCATCAACTACTTGTTGGAGTTTGTTTATCTGACCATCCCCACTCTCTTCATCATGATGAAGTAATTCTTTAAACTTACTTCTGGAATTATTCTAATGAGCTATGAAGATGGTCAAGCTCCCTTGTAATGATATCTTACTCCTGTTGAAGGTGAAGTTTATGAACAATATTTTCTTTAATTGTTTGATTCAGTCCCTTAAACTTTTCATCATGATTAGCCTAGACTTGGGACAATGTTTCTTGGAACTCTTTGATTTTGATAGAGAGTTTGGATTATATGAAGTCTTGTTGAAGCTTTTTCTCTTGCTCCCTCCTCCAGATAATCTCTTTCAGTACAGTATGAATTTCATGGTATAAAAAACCGCCAAATCCTAGCATGATAAACAGAGATGAAATTCGTGGAATTCTTGAAGGCAGTTCCTCAAGGGACATCTCAGATATTATCTTTCAGATATTTTTCCATGCTTTGCAATGAGCAAGAAGAAGAGACTTCTGTAGTTCTGGGTCTGATTCAAAATCACTATCATAAGGAGGGATATATTCCAGGAATAATGCCCTTAAAGAGTGCCCTTCTCTTTTCCTTCTTGGAAAATGGTTTCTCCACCTTCAATTGTTGTTTGGGCAGATACAGAGGCTTCACCTCCAGACCTAGCCATTGAAGTTGATAGCCATGTATGGTAAATCAAGAATCATGGTTATATTTAAGAGATTATAAAAGTGAATTTAATCACAATATCAGTATCTCTTACCTAGTAGTAGGTCAGAAGCTTGAAAAGAATCCTCCCCAATGTTCTCAGTTTCAGCAATTTTATTTGATGTCTCTGGCTGAGGAGTGTTATCTTTAATATGCCCCGGATTTTTAGAGTGAATCTCAGGAAGACCTACTACCTCAAGATTCACTTGAGACAATGTTTCTGTGATGGTAGGGATGACATTAATATCAATACTTCCTTTAGGTACTATTGCAGCAGCAATTTCTTTAGATAGAACTACATATTTCAATCAACCATGGTTAGTAGGTTAATCATAAGATGATTAACAAGACGAATAATGATAACTCATGTCTAGATGATTCTATATAAGTAACTCCAAAATCTTCTAAAGAATTTGATATTATAACATGTTCTAATAGTTCTTCAAAAGACAAGCTAAGGTTCATCATTTCATCTAATGATATCTTAGATCTCAGGTTAGTCTCACCCGTGGGAACACTTGGCGTGTTTACTTCACAACCTTCCTCCGACAACCTGTGACCCCGAGTAGCTTCTTCAGCAACAATTTTTGGGTCAACATCAGTTGTTGGTAGATGTTCTGGTGAAAGTGATGAACCTAAAAGTATCATAAAATGGAATTCATCTATTTTTTCATTGGATGATTTATGAAAGATTATTGATTTACCAGATGCTTTTTCTTCTCTGATAGCACGAATCGAAGCAGTGCTAGGGACAAATGTTGGTTCTTTTGGCTTCAATGCCCCTTTAAGAACCACTGGATTTATAAGAATTTGTGTTTACTCAGCAACACCTTCTATGGTTCCTTGAGTCTTATCAGTGGTTTCTTTCCAAGAAGAAACAGAAGAAGCCTATAACACCCCAAGCTTCCACAGTAAGTTTCCCTTTGAATAATGCAATAGCTTGCATTCTATGTAACTTTGAGATTTTAACACACCAAAACCAATCAAACTATCCATTATGAATAGTAATACCCACTTTTTGAAATTTTATAAATTTTATCTTTCAAAATGGACTTCATTTTTTGATTCGGAATATAGAAATTAGCATAGGGTAAATTTTTTGTATTTTTTTGAAAACTTTCAATTTTTGATAAATAGTGAAAAACACTGCGTTATTGGTTAAAACCGACTTTTTATTTAAATAATTATTTATTTTATTTAAATTTATTTTAGGTCAAAATAGATACATAATACCTATATAAGTTCAATTTAATTCATTGGATTCATCTTATAATAAGCTTAGATATATAAAAATTTTACCGTCTTTTATCCACCTCCTAGAAGCATTTGCAAATTTGCATAAAACTTAATTTTACCACTTCTGTGAGTTTAATTTCAAAAATCCGAGAGACATATTTAATATCAGTAAGTAAAATTTGGTTCAATAAGATTAAAATAATTTTTGGTGAATAGTAACTTTGGACTTTTATTTACCACGGTTAAAAGTAAATAAGGTAATTAAGGGTAAAAATGATATAAAAATTACCCTAACACATGTCCTAATTCTATTGGATAAGTGTAATTCGACCAAAACTAACCTTAGGAATAAAATATGATCCCATTTGGTCTAGTTAGTTTAGATTAGGACATTTATTATTATTTTATTTAAAGAAGAGTTAAAAGAGTTAAATTCAAAGTTTAATAACTAAACCATTTTTAATATTGGGTTACACACAATATAAATTCAACTATAAATATTAATTAGAAAGCTAAAAATATTTCCTAAATAATGGTATTTTATTTATTATTTTTAGAGATTAAATAATTTAATTTATTTATGTCACAATGATGATGCAATAATTACCTTATTAAATAAAGATTAAAATAATTGATATTATAAATATCCAAATAAATATAATATGAGACTTTTGATGAATTAAACTAATTTTATATGTTAATATGACATGTTAGGGTTGATTAAATTATTTTTTCCGAAGTAATCATGCTGTTATGAATTTTAAAAAAATCAAATACTAAATAGTGTCAAAATTTATATAATTGAGTTGTTAAAACAAATACAATATTATTAATTGATATAACATTACTAAAAATATAAGGTTTGGCCAAAGGACTTAGATAATGTTATATATATTAATAATGAACCACTTGGAGTTCTATTGGAAGTTTATAGTATGTTTCTTAACCATATAATATAAAAATACAAAGAGACATGGTAAATGAAAAACTATTTAACTAAGAGTTAAATCTAAAAGACAAGTTTAATATTCTGACCTAAACCTGTATAAAAACTATTTTTTGAGAGTTTTTTTACCCATCCCTACATTAGCCTCTAAATAAATTATTTTTAGCCATTATAAAGCGAAAATTATTTTATTATAAAATAATATTTCAAACTTTTCCTAAAGTGACCCTCACCTCTCTTATAAAAGGTAAATTCACCTTATATTAATTTCACACCTCCAAAGCCTTTTGGCTCGGCCAACCCCTGACCAAATATCCTGCCAACATCCCTCTCTTCATCCTAGAGTCCTTCCTTTGTTCATAAATCCAACCTATGGATCCCTTTTGATCAAATTAAAAGGAAGAACCTGAAGAAGAGGTAAATATTTCATCACCTCTTTCAAGTTCTTTTCTTCTTCCACTTCCTCTTTCTTTGTTGTTTCCATTATAAAATAATAAATCAAGTATATTCTATATACTGTGATGTTATTATAAAAATTTTACAACCATATTCATTATTCAATCCATCATATGAATGACAAAGTCACCATACATATGTACGTACGGCTTACCATCTCCACGTCGTTGTGTAGTTTGTTATTCAAACACTTCATTATTTGGATGGGTATAATAATGAGTATAAATAAGGTAAATAATAAATATAAAATGTTAATGATTATTTATATATGATATACCATCCAATTACATGGGATTTAACCATGAATATAATGATATTTTCGCTCGTACGTACATATGGATTACCATCTCCATGAACGTGATGAGATTAATTTCCCATCATAATAATTCATGAATAATTTTCATTTTATGATTAAAAATAATATTTATTGACATAATATAATTATTTATATGAATAAAATGCATCCTATCCATAACAATCATGGATTACGTAACCAAGCATATAAAGGAAAATGAATCAGTTAACACCTGAAACGATGATACTACTGAAATATTATTAACAAAGTAATATTAGAGGATCATATATGATATCATATTTATGTATATAGTTCTTGTATAATTTAATAAAAATGTTTTAACTATTATATAGGAGTTTAACATACCATTTACTAAGCAAAAGTACAAGGTAAGGGTTAATTTCATAATCTCTTTATTATCTGAGGTTTTTTTTACGTAAGTATCTACTGGGACCTATTTATCATCCAAATCCGTGTTTTCTTAAAAATGTAATTCAAATTTTTTTTAATATTTACTATACTATGGGTTATTGTCATTTATAGCCTTATTTGACCATATATGTTTTGAAAGGAATATTTCTGTCGTTTTCCAAACAAGGTACTTTATGACCTTTTCGACAAAATTAAGGTAAGAATGTATTTTTTTAACTTATATGGTGAGTGTGGCTATTTTCTGCCGTTATATCATAGTCGAAGCTTTCCATAAAGGATTATAAGAATATTTTCAAAATAAATGTTTTCTTTTATAATTAGATGACTTTTAAATGATTTCAAAATAGAAAGAAATATTTCTCTAAAAAAGTTTTGATTTCATCTATGTCAACATCCTTTGATGGGTTTTAATCTTGTTTGAAGTAGATTTATTATGATATAAAAATTTTATATTGTATTTAAAGTTATGGGATATGTTTGACTATTGATGTGTTATTTATACACCATTCATCATTTAGGGATAAATTATCGACCTTTTGTATCCTATTTTTAATACGAATGTTTATGTTATGTTTAAACCTTTTTATATGTGGAATGCATTGGACTTAGTAAGTGACTGGTGGAGCCCGCTATATCTCCTCGATGAATCAGCAGGTATCATAAGACAAACTAGTGTCTTGGAACTATTCCTTGACAAAATCTTATTTGTAGTCTTGGCACAAGGCCTTGACTATGTGGTTATGAAGTCTAGCATTATGCATTCCATTGTCATGAAAGTGGATATTGATATTGCATGTGATTATTAGACTAGTAGAATATCCATGTGAATAAGTAAATGGAATTATTTTATTTTATCTCTTCCATATTATTCTTAAGTTTAATTTTAAAAGGATTTTGTTTCAGTATTATACATTGCCTTAAATGTTTATGCTTATTTATGAAAGTTTCCGCTCTATTTTTATCCTTTCTGAGCATCTGAGCTCACCCATTCCTATGTTTTATTTTATTGAAGACGTGAAGAAGTATTTTATGGTTGACCTGCATGGATTAGGCTAAGGATATAAGTGTTTTAAAAATGGGACAAAATGTTGTTGATGTTTTTATTTCATGATGTAATGTAAAATTTATGAATGTATCTAGTGCTTCTGAGGCTACTAAATTGATCGGTCTTTTGAGAAATGATTCCTTGTATCATGCCAATGTTATGTAATAATGCACTGACACTAGGTAACTTGGGTCATGGAATTACAAAGCACTTATAATCTTAAAAAGTTTAAACACTTTTTCATGAATAAAACTAAAATTCATGATTATCAGGGAAACTTACCACTGCTAAGAAAGCACTTAACCATGGTTTTATTTCATCGATGCTTTTGATTCTTCGTCTTTTTAGGAGGGTTTGCATCATCATCTATAAAGACAGGTATAAAAAATCCCAGTACCCTCTCTATTTTCTCCTCCATGTCCTATCGGCTTGGAGATATTTCTCCCGATTCATGAGGTGATCCGGTAGCTCCAAGAGCAGTGCCTCCAGGACTATATTTTGGTGAAGGAATTCCAGTTGTCTTTCCTTTACCCAACTATAAGTTAAGACAAAATCTCTCTTAAGTAACAATGTTTTGATTAAAATTCAAGTTTTATAATGGATTAAGATATAAAAAAATGGGAAATTACATCCTCAGGATATACAAAGTCACACCATTCTTCTTCTAATGAAGGATTAATCCCTTAGGTGGTACCATGATCTATCATTTCCTTTACCTGATTTGTGGTAGGAATTGAGTTATCAGTGGAATATATGAGCATTTAGAACTCTCAAATTTAGGTCCTTTCCTTATTGGGATTATCCTTATAAATAATGTCAGAAGAATACCGTAAATCCCCTACTCCTGGAATATGTAGTCCTTCACACAGATCCATACACATGGTCTTAGAATCACAGTATAGACTCTGCCATGTTCGAATATCCTTCAGTCTTATATATTCAGAATGTATGTCTGAGGGTTGTGATGAGGATCTTACAACCTTGGACTTAAGTTTCTTCCCAGCACCCGCAATCATAGATGAAGGATTGGAAAATAGAACTCACCGCTCTTCAGAATGATGGAAAATAAATGGCCTTGATACAACTTTAGTAGGGATTTATGGAGTGGCTCTTTTTATTCTAGTCAGAGGAATATATCTGGCGCAAGGTCTCTTTGGTGGATTTGGAGCATCATCACCTTTACTCTCTGATTCTTGCAAATCGGTCCCTGATGATTATCTTCCAAGAAACGAGGTTCCTTCCTGCTACCTCTCTTTATCCCCACTCGTGGGACAACATGATTTAATACCCCTTCAGGGTATGATGCAACCTAATTTTTAGCATACCAAATGGTTAATCTTCTTACTTAATCTGTAACAGGTAAATTAAAAACTTCCCCAGACTTCTCTGAATATGTCAACAACCATAGTTGTCGGGTAACCATTGGGTGTTTCTATCATCTAAAATGCACAAGAGGGGTTACAATATTCTTTTGTAGACATTTTAATTGACATGAAAATCTATAAGGATCAAAGGCCTCAAATATTATTTCTCCATTGATTCTGGTGGCCAATACGCCATCTCTGCAAGCTAGA
The DNA here is from genome assembly GCA_963277665.1 of Viscum album. Lineage (NCBI taxonomy): Eukaryota > Viridiplantae > Streptophyta > Magnoliopsida > Santalales > Viscaceae > Viscum > Viscum album. Next base: position 210,585,210 of record OY728166.1, read on the forward strand.
ATATATACCCTCAGTTCCAAACCAGAAGTTCCATCATCAAAAAATCTCCCTGTAGGTGTATTACCATAATAAAATAAATGAAATTACTTATGCATTATCAATCTAGCCTTGTTTTCATAAGAATTCAAAGACAAGGGTGAAATACCAAAAAATTATTGAACAGACGGTCAGAAAGAACTTCCAAAAACCTGTACTCAACATTGTACAACATAATTTCTAAAGAGAGTAACAATCCATCCCCACAACACTTGGAATGGCCCCGCTATTCTAAATAGAGATTTTCCTTTGTAAATATGAATAAAACTTCTATGAATCATGGATAAAACAAGAGTAGCCAACCCTACCATTTTATTATCTACCAGCTTCACTGTAATAACAAAGGTTCCCAGCCACACACTATTTTTGGAGTCTCAGACTGGTAATAAATATATGTTGATCCACATGGCTAAGAAACTTGCTAGATGAGTCTTTGAAATAATTTTCAGGTTGATATCATATCCCCATCTTTCAAATTATTCCTTCTCCAATGTTGTCCAAAAGGTGTCATGAGTTCCTCTCTTCTATACTCATAGATAGTTATTTGGATGGGTGTATGTGGGCCCCTTTTACTTCTTCTTTATCAAAAATATTTTCCTCCATTCTTCCGGATGAATGTCCCTCATGGTGTGAGTTTTCTTAGTGATTTGATTCTTGAGTTTGATAAATATTTTCATCAACTCATGATCCAAATATGGTGTCTTATCTGAGTCATTCTATGTCACCTTGGGAGGAATAAACTCATCGTAAAAGTCTCCAAGGATTGGAGCTCTAGAAATTTTTTAAACATCCCACAAACTGATACCTACCTCTCCATGTGTTAAATAGAAGGAATTAGTCTCTATGCTCTACCGACTTAATAACTCTAGCACGAAATCATAATTCCTATACACATAGGTTTTCCCAACCTAGATAGCTTCATAAATCCCAACGATTATCAAATCATCTGCGAATTATGCATGTCTTTCTCACCCAATATGCCCACATCCATGCGAGTTTTACACCTCCTCATGGGAAAAATCCCAAATTTTCTTCCAACCCTTGGACTGATCTTTTTAAAAATCTCAAAATATGGATGAATAACAGTGTGGCTATAGCTCGGGTGTGTGTGCCTTCAAATCTGGAGCACACAAGATATGATGCATAATATGAGCTTTCTATAGTGTCTCAACACCAGAAAATAAGCCCCCAATAGAAACATTGGCCGATGAGAAGTTGGTATAACCCTAAAACCAAGAATGTGGGATATAGTTCTTTGGATCTGGAATGTTAGTATCCTTCAAATGGACATAACTATACAAAGGCAGATAGGTGCTCTGAGGAAATTTGAAATGATACTTCTTAAAATATTTTTCTAAGTCTGGAAGAGTGGTTTCGCAATCATCAAAGTAATCAGGACCAACGACATTCATCTTGTCATCAATCCTCTTGCTGGCGAGCACATTAGTAGTTCCAATTCTTTTTGGATCCATTGAACCTACAAAAAAATAGAGATCATATTTTTAAAGTAAGTTCATTTTTTGTGTTTTACAAAATAATGGAAAAGGCATTAAGGAGTGAAAGTTTTAAACTTGGCACACAAGTATAAGTCGGCATGCAAGTATGGCTCCCCATTTATGGTGCACAGCTAAAAAACATAAAGAGGAAGCGCAGAGAAATAGGAGCATTTGAATAGAAGACTTGCACGCCGAGAGCTGAGAATTCGGAAGTTGCGAAACTTTTTTCCAAAGTGAAGCTGTTATATATAAGAAACAGATATCACCCTGCACACCAGAAATATTACACATTGCACACCTGTGCGCCCAAGTCTACTTGAGATCTGAATAGTTGTGTTCCCCATTTCCCTTGTCTTTCTTCTGTATTACTTTACCTCAGTATAGGATCCACTTTTCATTTCAGATCCAATTCTGAGGGGGGGATTTTGTTGACACTCCATTCCATCAAAAAGTTAAAAAAATGAAAAAGGGGATCCCCTTAGAAAAAAATGGGAAATACATAAAGAAAAAGCAAGATTTTTAGAAGCATGAATTTTGAATCACCTTTGTCAAGACAAAACACCAGTGATGCACAACCTACTTGTGTGCCTAAATATGTCATGCAACCTCCTTGAACACCCCTATCTGGCACGCAAGTCCCTTGTACGTCACACTTATTTTCACCCAAGGTCATTTATTTTCCTATAAATAGACCCTTGGGGCCCCCATTTGTATGGAAGAATTTCCTTGAAGCCTAGTTGCTGCTCCAGTCGCCTTAGTACTTCACCCCAGTCTTCCAAAACATTTAAGGTAGATCATCAACACCTTGAGTGGAGGATTTAAGAGAGTATACTTGTACTTAAGTCCTTTTAGTGTTTAAAAACCATAACACATGCACGCCTAAAGTGTCCAACCTCCCTAGGTCAGAAATACCTGCACGCCTCTCATTCCTCTCACAGGAACTTGAGCGCCCCACTTCTTAGATCAACTGTGAATACTTTTGAAGGCTTGGGAAAGGTCTTTCCCAAGTATTACCATACATTTTGTTCTTTGCTTAAGTGAACATCAGGTCTCCCAAGTGTACTTGCACGACCATACTTGCGTGACCTTGTCTACTTAGGTGCCCCTCTTTGACTCACTTATTCTCATCACACTCTTCAATCTACAAGACATTAAGATTTCCTTAGCCATTCATGGAAAGAATTATTCTTCATTGGATCCCTTGTATGAAAGGGATTCTGTTGATACCTCCACCAAAACCTCCAGACTTATCAAACCTTTGGGAAAGGCACATAAGTGTGTCTCCTATTTGGGTTTGTATTTCCATATTCATAGGTTTCCCACATTTGTTTCAAAATGGAGTTAGGATTCATGGAATGTATGTGGGTTTTTATATACATAGTCACATTGACATTTCCCCTAGAAATAGAGTTGGGAAGATCCCGGTTTGGAGGATTGGGTCTTGGCCTCTCCTTTCTCAAAGAGGTGACCCGGAACCTCAGGTCTCTGGTAGGGATGGTACAGTTCACACTTATGTTACCACGCAAGAAAAGTATAAGTCCCCCTTTCCTACCAGGATCAATTTTAGGGAATCCATCCTAGTATAATTCCCCTCACCATAATCCCTTCCTCATTACATTGGACCATTTTCCAATGTAAATAGAATATAAGGAAGGCTCGTCTTCTTTCCCTCTTCCACGGTCGACGCACCCTCTTCCATCAGAAGAGGACTAAAAGTGTTAAGTTTCATTGTTAAATATTTCACATCCTGTTATTTCTCACTCCGATCATGACTCACGTGGGCTTATAGATACGTGATGGTTAAAAAATGTGCACAAACACTCATCGTAATGAACTACGAGAACTCGGATTCCCACCATAACTGGGATACGTAGGAATCTATCTCAAGGCCCGAGCTCATAGGGCATCCTCCTTAGGAATAATCCCCAAATTAAACCCCAAATAATCAAGTAATACTTTTTAGTAAGTAAGCCCAAAATCATTTCTCTCAAAGTACAATACTCTCCTATGATACTTATTGAACTATGTGGGATTTGATTCCCATTTTTATGGGATACGTAGGAAGCCTCCCTGAGGTTCAAACCCAACACTTCAAATCAACCCTATTCTCCTTGGGACATATTCCCAATAGGGTATGATCCTACTTGGAAACCCATATCCTTTCCATGTTCCTCGGGCTACTTCAACATAATTCCCACACTAAGTTTTGACCAAGAATCTTTCACTTATAGGTCCTTATCACATGACTTTAAAAGGTATGATGTGTCCTATTAAGTGGCACCGAACTACGAGGCTTATGATTCCTTTCACAAGGATAAGTAGGTAGCTCATTTTATGGGAACGATCACAAGATCAAAACAAACCTTCATCTCCCTAGATGATAATAAATTCCAGAGTTCCCCACTGAGTGGCTTAAAAACAAGTATCATCACAATGATGATTAAAAGAATATCTAATCGGTATATTAGAGGCTACCATTGATAAAAAACCTCGAATACATATGGATATCTATATTAATGAAGAACCTTGAATGCATACTAATGATTCTAAATCTTACACATGTTAATAAGTGATTGTAAATTTTAAGGGATACTTTTGATATACTTGGTGAATTAATAAGTATTCATGAAAATATCTCAAATTTACAAATAGAGTCCCAGAGTAGACAATAATTCCCCCCAAAAGGGTGTGATGAGTTTGAACTCCCATCCTATCGACCAATGCACGTTCTTATGTATCGTAAATTTCAAACATAATGAACTCCTAACTTTTAAAATTAGGTCCCCTTTGGATAAATAATTTTTGGACGTTTCCGGTTCCATAAAAAAATCCAATGGAAACCGCCTAGAAATAGTGATTCTTAAAACTAGAACACATGTTTCAAGGAACTAGGAAATAATATGATATAGTTATTTCATATCTATAATGATATTAAGTTCATAGATATTATATTTATTCATTATATATATCATTATTGAATAATTAAAATGAAAAATTAATTGCATCACGTCATAGAGATGGCAGGCCGTATGTATGCACGCACAATGATATCATTCCCTTAATGGTGAAAGGGTAAGGAAATTGATGGTATATTAATTTTTTTATAATAAATATTTTATCATAATTATCACATATATCTATTATTTCCATAATTATACCCATATAATTAAATTGGGGATGAAAAAAAATTACACAAAGGCATGGAGATGGTAACTCGTACGCACGCACGCACATTGCTTTAATTTTTCTTAAGATGGATAAAATATGGAATATAGTTGTCCCATAATCAAAATAAAATCTAAGTTTATATAATATACTTTAGTTATTACTTTATCATAGAAAAAACTCATGAAGAGGAAGTATAGGATGAAATAAACTTGAAAGAGTGAATAAGAATGATTACCTCTTCTTCGTAGAACATCCTTTAGATACCTTCTTAAGAGATATGGGGTTTCTTTTTTAGATGGAATAGAACCAAAATAATTTAGATAAGTATTTTTTAAAGTGAAATATATAGTGTTTGTCTGAGATAGAAGGCTCAAGGTGGTGAAATTAAATGAAGAAAGAAGTTTTAATTTATAATTGAGGTGACGAGCACCCTTGAAAATCCTCAAAATATAAAATTATAATAAATTAATTTTCTATCCAAATACAACCAAAAGGTCAAGTATTCATATATATTATGACATAAGGTTTAAATCTCATCATCCAATAAAATTTTGACATGTTTTTGTTCTACTTTAAATCTTATCATTTTACTGACTTTAGTTAACATATTTTAATTGTAATTATGATAACAATTTATTTAATATTAAAAGGTGGAAATTTTTACATATAAATTTAAATTGGACTATAAATGGATTATTTATGAAATTTTCAACAAAATAATAATCAAATTTTTTAAATATTTTTTATTTTTTTAAAATAAATTGATAAAATATTATTTTGATAAAATATCATTAGTGTCAATTTTAACATTATTCATTACTTTTTCCTGAAGAAAAACAAGCCAACAAGATACCATTGAAAAAACATTTAATTTACCCCTAATATGTCATAATCATCCAAAAATTTGTGTTTCACCTTAATTAATTTAAATTGTATTTATTTTAATATTTTTAATATCATTTATTTGATTATTTAATTAATAAAATAATTACCTCATCATCATTGTATATTTATTTAAGGTAGTTATTTCTTCACTGAAAATTAAAAAAGTACTATGATGTAGATAAATATTTTTGTAACATCCCGGACTCGGATGTCACTCCACAGTGCTCCTAGACCAGTTGACTACATGGACTCAAATTCATCTCCCCAAACACTAGAGGCTGCCGACTATAAATAAGGGCCTGACTGAGTGAGTGGGGAGACTATTCCCCCATTACTAGAGTGTATAATAGTGTAAATATCATAAAAGTAATGTAAGTAGTAATACAAACTTATAAAAAAAATTAAATAGTGGAATGATGATAAAAATAACACCAGAAGACATCCCATGTACAAAATTATTTTACATCTCACATGTTTCTATAAAACATTCAAAACAAAAATACAAGGCAGAATTACAATACTAATAAAAAAGTGAAAAAATATGCCAAAAGTATCCCAGTAGCATCGCAAGACACATCTTGGTCCCATGCTCTCCTTCTCCTAACATTAAATCAAGCACCTAAAGGAGGGTTCTAGCCCTTATCATTACCTACAATTATATAATCTATTTGGGTCCAAAAAGGTTACCCAAATAGGGTTTGAGATATAATCCAAGTAGGCAACCACCCAAGGTCTATGACCAATAGTCTGTGAATATATATGAAAGGCGGTGTGCAATAAAAAAATTAGTGTGAAAGGAAGTACTCCGAAGTCAACATCCTACATGCACTGGTTTTCATTTACATTCAATTCATATTCATTTAACAATTCAATTACATTGAATTTATAATTCTTGAGATCCATATCAGACCCTACATCCCTTGTATAACTGGAAGCACAATAGATTCCTCATATGTATATCTAAAAAATACATGTCAAGACTGACTCCAATCTTGTGATTTGTCTTAGAGATGTGTTATAATAGTTATTTCATTTATAATTTGAATCATAACCTGATCCCATCCTTGATATCCCTAAATTGGAATTCAAGTATCACTCTAGGTGAAATTACAACCAGCACCTTACAAGACCACCCCTGGATAACATATTTGGAACCTGGTATCTCTCTAGGTGAGGTATAATGTCTCAGAAAATCGAGTCCATCCTCAGTGGTCCTATAGGGAGCTTGAGTATCACCAATAGAATAGATAGCTAAAGCCCTTGAGTTTGTACATGGAATTCTAATATGAATCCATGTATCACTCAGCATATAAGTCAAGTCCCACTGATTCTCGTCCATCACATCCCTAACTTTGATCCATGTATCACCTATGGATTAATCAAGGTTAAAGGAAATGTGTCTTTTCGTGGCATTCTAATGTGAATTCAATTAATCACCCAAGGCATATAAAGTCAATAGGGACAAGAGTCCATCCATGGAATCCCAAAATGAGTCCATGTATCACCCTTTCCTATTAATCATTTAATCAATTTCATTTCATTTAAACAATTCATTAAACATGCCAAGTTCAAAAACAATGGCATGTATTATAACTCACCTAAAAAGGGTGACACAATCAAGGACCAACCTCAAGGACTTGTCCTTTCACTTAATCATGTGGGAATAACATGATAATGAGCTTTCAATGCTTAATCAATCCTTTACACAACATGGAATCAACATAACTCACATGGGCTAGCAATTCAATGGCCATTAAAATACTCACATGTCCATTTTTATTATAAAAATCCTAACAATCCTATCAAGCTATCACATGGATTAGTTATCATATATTTCACATGGGAAAAGAAAAATTTTGAGCAATTCAGGCCAACTATATCATATCATAGAGCAACCTCTACTTTACTCAAATGGGCAAGGCAATTAAAAGCATGCATGCTTAGACAAGAAATGATATACATGGGTTAAGAGGAAATTCATCAATTCCATATCCTTAATTCGCTTCATTTAAAATTAATAAAATTTAATTCAGTTCATAAACCAATTCACATTTTGACATCCCATCACATGGGGAAAAGGGCATTCCTCATAGGCATCCAAGGCCAAAAACCTTAAAGGGACATTTCAAGATAACTCACCCATGGCATGGTTCTTATTCAATATATACAAACTATAATAAGCATGATTTATCCTATGTAAATAAATAGGTAATACCTATCAATTTTAGTATTTAATTTCAATTTAGATGAGGCTTGGAAAATGGATATGTGACGCAACGACATATATAAATGGCCCGACTTTAAGCGAAAGGCACGAGACCACCTACCTTAGGTATGTGAAAGATAGGTAATCCAATAACAGGTCTTGATTCATCCCAAATTAGGATAAATATGAATAACATGTGAAGAAAAAGAAATTAGCTCATGTGATCCTAAAACCAAATAGCACAATTGATACCCAAAATCATCAAGAATAGTTAAAAAGGAATCGAGGTCTTACCATTAAAAATCCATGGAGATGAACCACACTTGAATCCAAGGTTAGATGGAAGACAAAGCTCAATTTCTAGGTTAGTATTCAATAGGGATCCCCAAAAGTTCCCCCTATTGTGAAAGTGATGAAGGAGAACATGATTTTAAGTTATAAAACATTTCAAGGGAAAACTGCCATTTCAACCAAAATATTTGTTTCGCACGGTTTAAGTGCACAGTTTTTCGAACCATGCACCAGGTCAGATGGTCTACTGTAAGAAAATGGGGCACTCACATGGTTACCCTAAATATTTTACTAACCATGTTGAAACCCTACGAAAAAACTATGTTAAGATCTACTAAAAATGAAAACCAATCCGCATGGTTATCACTAACCGTGCAGCCTCCTCTTTTCACCCAAAACATGGTTTCTGGGCTCCGGACTAGGCCTGGACACCCCCAAGAAATCTATGACCTCAATGGGAATTCAAATTTGTCCATATTTGATTAATTAAATTGGGAATTTATAGAAAACAAGAGATCTGTACCTCAAAGAAGAAATGGGTTCTTACAAAAGTCCCCCCTTAATGAAATTCATCCCTGAATTTTCCTTCCAAAGGTGGTGAAGCATGATATGAGAATAACTCTGGACACTATGATCATACATCAGCCTCCCTATCCTAGGTATCATTAGGAAATCGTCCATGCTTCCATAGTAACCATACTAATGAAATGGACCAAATTTGGATAATCTTCATGCTATGATCCACAATACTTATGGGATTCTATTGAAAGGATGCATCCTCCTATAACTCAACCTCCTCGGGATGAGAAACATGAGACAGAATTGAGTAGTAACGTCATATCTGAGAAACATGGAAAATTTCATCAATGGCTCGATTTCTATAAGGTAACTGCAACTGATAGGCTACTGGCCTAACTCTCCCCAGGATCTTAAACAGTCTGACATACCACAGTGAAAGCTTACCATGTCTCCTAATCCTATTTTTTCCTAGACTTGGAGAAACATGTAGGAAGACTAGATCCCTGACCTCAAAATCCATAGCTCATCATCAGTGATCATAATATTAATTCTGATGGGACTGCATAGAATCCATCTGATTCTGAATCATCTACACTTGTTCTATGGTTTCGTGAATGAGACAAGGTCCCAACATAGTTTCCTCTCCTGCTTCTAAATAACACAAGTGTGACCAGCATGGCCTATCACACAAGGACTCATGTGGTTCCATCTAAATATTAACCTAGAAGATATTTTTATAGGAAAAATAAACCAGGGGTATATGCCTCTCCCAAGATCCCCTGAAATCTAGGATGCATGCCTACAGCATGTCCTCAAACACCTAAATCATTTGCTTTAAATGGAAATTTATCTAGGGGTGGTGTGATGTGCTCAGAAGAACCTTTTTACCCATACTAAGAATCTCTATCTAAAATAATATTATGCGGAACCCCGTGTTGTAGTAAAATCTCATGGATATATAACCTCCTGAGCTCATTAACACTAAAGGTTTCCTTGATCGGTAGGAAATGAAAAACCTTTGTGAGACTACCAACAACAACCCACACAACATCATTACCTCGAGTAAAAATCGATAAAACATCCATGAAATCCATCGTGAAATCATTCTACTTCCACCCAGGAATGGGTAGCTACTGTAAAAGTCCATCTGGTCACTGGTGTTTTGCCTTCACCTACTTTCAGGTGGAACACCTCATGAAAAAACCAGCTACATCTATTTTCATTCCCATCCACCAATACTGATGATGTAAATATCAATACATCTTGGTGACACTGGGATGATCCGTCCAATATAAAGAATGAAAATACCACATCAATTCCTCATACATGTCTAAAGATACCCATACATGACCATGTTCTCATAGGATCTCATCCTCGCCTATAGTCTAACCAGGAGGAGGGCCCTCCCCTACCACACTCTCCCACAGAACTAAGATTTCTATGTCTGATACCTGCCTCATCCTCACTATATCTAGTAGGGAAAAGGTAATAGCTAAATAAGAAAGGTACATCTTCCCCTGACTGTCATTCACCTCTAAGTATATCTCAAAGAACAATGCTATAAGCTCCCACTCGCTATTGGCCTGCTGCACTTCCTATATCTAAGTCCTCTAGCTCAATGCATCAGCCACTATATTTCCTTTAATATGCATGTCGGCAAGATCAAAATCAAAGGACTGAAGGTATTCCAACCACCTTAACTATCTCATATTTAGATCACGTCATGTAAATATATACTTGAGTATTTTGTGGTCTGTGTACACCAAATAAAACTTTCTCTTAGTAAGTAATGTATCCAAAAAAATGATGCATGAACACATACCACTAACTCGAGATCATGTGTTGGGTAGTTACTCTCATGAAACCTCAACTACTGAGACCCATATGCCAAAACTCTATCACCCTGCATCAGAACTACTCCTAGACCTATACCTTATGCATCATAGTACATAGTGTAACTCTTTTCTATATCTATAAAAATCAATACCAGTGTAGAAGTCAACCTATATTTTAGTTCTTGAAAGAATATATCTTAGGTTTCTATCCATAAATACTTCACACCTTTCTTAGTCAGGCATTTCAGTGTTGTTTCTATGTATGAGAAGTCCTATATGAAATGTATGTAGTATTCAGTAAGCCCTAATAATCTCTGAACCTCAAAGACGTTCTTGGGATACTCCAAGGAAACTACCTCTCTCACCTTCTCTAGGTCCACAAATAATCCTGTATCTGATATGACGTGACCCAGGAAGTGAATCTTATCCATCTAAAAGTGTCACTTTGGGAGATTAGCATATAACTAATTCTCTCTCAGTGTATTCAAATTGATCTCAAGATGTGTGGAATGGTCATGTAAATTATGAGAATACACCAAGATATCATCCACAAAAACCATAAAAAATGACTCAAGATAAGGATGGAACACTTGGTTTATCAGTTCCATGAATATTTTTGGTGCATTCATGAGTCCGAATGGAATAACCAAATACTCATACAAACCATACCTTCTCCAAAAGGCTATGCGGGGTATTTATGATAGTCTAACACACACCTGATGATAAATAGATTTCAAATAAATATTTGAGAAGACTAGAGCTTCTTAAAGTTGGTCAAAGATATCTTCTATCTATGATAGAGGATATCATTTCTTAACCATAATTTGATTCAACTTCTGATAATCCACACAAATCCTAAGGGTTTTTGTGCATTTTTTGCAAAATGGACTAGAGAACCCTATGTAGAAGTACCAGTTTAGATAATAACCTTTGAATATAAATGCTCTAGTTGCCTATTGAGATCTAAAAAGTCCTTCAGAGTCATCCTATAAGGAGGAGTAGATATTGGTGCAGCTCCCATAACTAGCTTGATTGAGAACTCCACCTCTCTCATCGGAGTTAATCCTAGAATGTTTTTTGGGAAAAACTTCCTAAAATGATCAACCACTAGAGGGAAATCAATCTAACAAGTCCCTTAATCATCCAAATGTAAACTCACAATTTTGGTTGTCATCTTGCATAGCCCACGATGCTCAGGTCCATCTCGACTCACATGGACATCCCATTCACCCTTGAGAATGAACTCTCTTCCCTATAGTGATGCAAATATCACCATATAGTGATATAAATAAACAAAATCAAGAAAATAAATCAATTATTCCATCCTAATAATGATATCAAAGCCTTTTATCTCGAGGATATAGAGGTCCCATATGAAGTGACACCCACCAACCTTAAGGGAGAACTCTCTGCACTGACTCACACCTTCTATCATGATCCCCATCAAAGCTTCTAGCATCATAACACCATTAGAAGATTGTATAACAAGACCAATGATTTCTATCTTATATGCAGATATGAAACTATGAAAATTCCCTATATCAAAAATTATAGAAGCTAAAATAGAGGCTACTAGAATAGGACCTCTGACAGTTGAAGGTGATGGATCCTACTTTTGATGGGTCTATTGTACTGTATATGCATGGACTTTATCAAGGCCCTGTGACGTTACCTGGATAACCTGAGTTGATCCACTCTAATTTCACTATGGACCTGAGGTCTAGCTACCATGACCATGACCACCACCATGACCTGATTAGCCAATTGTACCCTAGATCCCTACCTAGTGAGAAGATATTAACCCTTCTCCTGATCATGGAGTCAGTGTAGACCCTATCTCACTAGCTATTGGTGGAAATATTCTTCATAAGTATTAAATATGGCCCATCATTTCATAAGGTCAACATTCAACTGGGTCCCTCATACATTGTGGCATTGTGTGTCCTAGCCTACCACACTAGTAGTACCTCACCGAATGACCTGAAGATATGTTCAAACTGCTAGTATCACTATGTGAAAGCTCTAGAAAATGATTACTACTATCATTTGATTCAGTACCCAACCTTGGTGACAAACCGCCCTTCCTCGCACCTCTATATTCTCTCATGTTATGCTCTATGACTTGTGTCTGGTTCACTATTCCAAATACAGTAGTCAAACGAATGACATTTACCTGCAATCAGATATCATAACTATGACCATCCTTGAATTTTCCGTATTTCTAAAGATTTTCACCCATCATAATAGGTGTGAAGTGTTGGAGCTTAGTAAAATGGTCTGAATAGTTCATGATTGATTATGCTCTCTACTCCAGATGCAAGAAATCACAGGCTCTATTGGCCCTCAGTGTCTCAGGATAGAAATAGTCATAGAAGGAAATATGAAACTATTACCAGGAAATATATTGATGATAATCAGTATGAGTGATAACATCCCACCAACTCTTAGAAGAAACATGTAGCATGTACATAGAGAGATTTACTCTACTCTTAGTAGGTGTCTCTAAGTGCTCGAAGATAGACAAAATGTCCACTATACATGACTTCACAGCCCATGTTATGCCATCCTTTGAGAATGTGGGAAGATTATTATATTGAAAAACATGCGTCATCTTAGTCATAGATGTGGTTGGCTATGGTTCTCCCAAAAAGGTTTTCATGAACCTCATAAAGCCTTCATGGAACTAAGAATCAACACCTACATCTGGTACTACTCCCAGTTCCGTAGTTGGCATGAATAGAGGTTCTAATGGTATCCCATGACCTACCACCTCTGGGTTATGATCATCATCATCCTATTGGTGTAAAATTAGAGGTCTTCATGGTGAAATGGCTCTACAATTCCTAACACACACCTCAGTTAATGATCATAATCAAGTTTTGTAGCTCAAAAGCAAAGATATCAAAGCAGGATATGTAAGAACCTTTCTCTATAAGAACTTACCCCTATGACTGCCCCATGGGTTAGGTATGGGTGTCAAACAAGTGACAGACACTAAAAAAATCCCACAACTAAGGTTAGGTTTGGTCAAGATATCTATCATAAGACACTTCAGTTTCACTTGTTTTCTTATTTATTTCATTTCAAACTATTTTCACATTCACATTCAATGAATTGGTACTCATTTGATGTTTATCGTATTCTTTTTAGAAGGGTAAATCAATGGTGCGCCTAATTCTTATCTATGGGGGCGCATACTCCCCAAGGATAAAATCTTGGAGTCCACCTATGAAACAACACAACACATTTAACTTTTAATGTTGACCCACGATATGCCAAATTCTAATCCGAGAGGGACCATACACCTTTTGTACCAAATCTTGGTGTCTATATATTTCACACCACAATACACCTCAATATATCCAACAAAAAAATAGAAATATGTATCACAACAGCTATCACAATAGCATGCCATCAGTAATGCATCCTAAATGACATAGTGTAATACATGACATATGAAATCTAGCAAGTTCCTATATGACACATGTGATGGCATAACCTCATCTCATTGGGAAACTACCAAAAGAGAAAACTTAATCGTATTAATAATAATAGAATAATTCTTGTGTTTCACCTGATGGTGAAATCAAATCAATAATAATATTCAAAACCCAAAATATAACAATTCTATTGGAGGCAATTTGGATTTTCCCTGTACATAGGGTAGCTACTCTCGAGCATGGATTATTTACAATCTCTATTTCCTTCCCATCACTTTCTATTGTCACCAAATTATAAATCAAGCAATAAAAAAAGTAATCTAATACAACTTTGTAACATCCCGAATCTGGATGACACTCAATAGTGGCCTGAGCCCGATTGGCCACATAACATCAATCACATCTCCCCAAATGACAGAGTCTGCTGACTAGTAGTGAGGGCCTAAGTGAGTTAGTGGGTATACTATTCCCTCATTACCAGAGTGTATCTTAGTAGAAATATTGTACAATTCACGGAATCAGTAATACAAAGAGATAATAGAAGTAAATAGTGAAAGACTGATATAAATAATTCCGTAATACATCCCATATAAAAAATGATGTTACATCAAACGTTTATATAAAATATAAAAAAAAAATACAATTAAGATGTAAAATAATAATAACAAAATTAAAAAAATAATCCAAAAGTATCATTGTATCATCACTAGCCTCAGCTTCGTCCCATGATCTTCTGCTCCTAACAACAAATCCATCACCTGAAGGAGGGAACTTTCCCTTATCATTACCTGAAATCATATAATTAGTTTGGGTCCAAAAATATGACCCAAATAGGATGGGAGATATAATCCTAGTAGGCAACCACCCAAGGTCCATACCCAATAGTCAGTGAATATAGATGACAGGTAGTGTGAAATAAGAAAAGCAGCAAGCAAGGAAGAACTCAAAATTCAACATTTTATATGCACTAGTTTTCATTTACATTCAATTAATATTCATTTAAAAATTCAATTGCATTGAATTTATAAGTCTCGAGTTCCATATCATGCCTAATATATCCATGTAACTATAAGCACAACATATGCTTCAAAAGTTGAACTAAACAATACAAGTGAAGACTAACTTCAAGATTTTGTTATGTCTTGGACAAGTGTTATGATATTCATTTTATTTATAATTTGAATCATGACCTGATCCCATCCTTGAAATCCCAAAATTGGAATTCAAGTATCAATATAGGTGAAATATCAACCAACACCTTACAAGCCCATCCCTGGTGAACATCTCTGGAACCCGGTATCGTTCTACGTGAGGTATAAATTCTTATCCTATCGATTCCATCCTCGATGGTCCTATACAGATCCCAATTATCACCCATATAATAGATAGTCAAATCACTTGAGTCCATTTCTCGAATTATAATATGAATCCATGTATAACTCGACATATAATTCACATCCCAATGAGTCCATCCATGGAATCCCTCACTTGGATTTGTGTACCACCCATGCCTTAATCAATGTTAAAGTGAATGAGTCCGTATGTGGCATTCTAATGTAAATTCACATATCACCCATGGTGTATAATTCAATAGGAACAAGATTATATCCATGGAATCCCAATTCAAATTAATGTATCACCCTTTCCTATCAATAATTTAATAAATTCCATTTCATTTAAACAATTCATTAAACAATGCCAAGGTCAAAACCAAGGGCATCCATTATAACTCACCTAAAAATGGTGACTCAATAAAGGAAAAACCTTAAGGGATTCTCCTTTAACTTACTAACATGGTCATAACATGATAACAAGCTTTCCATGCTTAATCAATCCATTATAAAGCATGGTCTCAACATAACTCACATGGGCTATAAATTCAGAGGCCATCTAAATACTGACATGTCCATTTTTATTCTAACAAGCCTAACAAGACTATCAAGCTATCACATGGCTTAGTTATCATATATATCACATGGTAAAAATAATAATTAGAGAAATTCAATCCAATTGCATCAACTCGTGGAATATCCTCTACTTTACTCACATGGGTAAGACAATTCAAATCAACCATGCTTACACAAGAAATGAAAAACATGGGTTAAGGGGAAATTCATCCACACCACACCCTAAATTCACTTTATTTAAAATTCATAACTTTTCAATTAAATTCCTAAAACAATTCACGTTTTGAAATCCCATGGCATGGGGTAAAGGACATGCCTCATAGGCATCCAAGGCCAAAATCCTTAAAGGGCCATTTCTAGACAACTCACCCATAGAGTAGTTCTTATTCATGGAATAAAAAGTATAACAAGTATGATTATTCCTCTTTAACTAAATATGGAATACTTATCAATTTTAGGATTTAAATTCAATTTATGAGATGCCTGAAAAATGGTCGCTTGACACAACGACATATATAAACTAACTAAATTTAATTGAAAGGCATGATACCACCCAACCTAGGTCAATGCTAGATATATCCTCTAGTATCAAGTCCTGATTCATCCTAGATTAGGAAAAATATGAAGAATAGATTAAGAAAAATAAATTTGGGCATATGATCCTAAAACCAAATATAACAACCCATACCCAGAAGTATCAAGAACAACTAAAAAGGAATCGAGGTCTTACAATTATAGATCCAAGGATACAAACAACACCTGAATCGAAGGTCAGACATAATAAAAATCTCAATGCCTAGGTAAGCCTTCAAGAGGTATACCTAAATGTTCACCTTATTGTGAAACACATGAAGGAGAAAAGTATTATAAGTTATAAAATATGTTCGGGGTAAAAAAGTAATTTTACCCAAAATATCTGGGCCACACAATTTAGGGGAATGATTTTTCCAACCATGAACCAAGTTTCATGGTCCATTATATAAAAATGTGGCACTCACATGATTACCCCATATTGTTTACTAACCATGTGGAAATTGTGTGAAGATCCTCTATTTAGATCTGCTAAAAATGTAGACATGTCCTTACGACCATGCAGAACAGCCTGCATGGTTTTCACTAAATATGTGACCTCATCTTTTCACCAAAAACATGGGTTTGGGGATTTGGACCATCCCCGTACACTCATGATCCCTCTATGAACTCAACTAGCATTCATATTAGGCTATATTTAAGCAATTAAACCAAGAATTGATGGAAACCAAGAGATATATACCTCAAATAAGAACCAAGTTCTTACAAAATACCCCCCTAAAGCAATTCATCCTTAAATTTCCCTTCCTAGGGTGGTGAATCATGATATGAGAATAACACTATCCACAGTGATTATACATCAGCCTCCCTCTCTTAGGTCTCATCATAAACTCGATGGTGATGCCATAACACCCACACAAAAGAAACATATCAGCCTTGAATAATCTCCATGCTACGATCCAAAGTACGTATGGGATGCTCCTCAAAGGATGAATACTCTTATAACTCAACCTCCCCAGGTTGAAAATCATGAGATAGTTCTGAGTAGTAACCTCATAGTTGAGAAATATGGAAGATGTTGTGCATGGATCTGTACCTATAAGGTAACTGCAACTGATTGGATACCAGCCCGAATCTCTCTAGGATCTCAAACAACCTAACATACCACAGTGAAATCTTACCCCATCTTCTGATCCTATTATTTCCCAGCCATAGTGAAACACATAATAAGACCTAATCCCCAACATCAAACTCCATAGGTTGTCTGCGGAGATCGGCATATGGTTTCTGATGGGACTGTGAAATAGTCATCTACTTCTGAATTAACTACACCTATTCTGTGGTCTCCTAAACAAGATGAGTTTCCAACATAGCTGCCTCTCCTGCTTCTAACCAAAATAGGTTTGATCAGCTTGACCTACCATACAAGGCCTCATATGATTCCATATGAATAGTATCTTGGAATCTATTGTTATAGGAAAAATCAAATAGGGGTATATGCCTCTCCAAAGAGCACTTGGAATCTAGGATGCATGCCCATAACATTTCCTCAAGAAACTAAATCATGCGCTCTAACTGGGAATCTATCTGGGGGTGGTATATTTTGCTCAAAATCATCTTTATACCCAAATCCATCTATAGACCTTTCAAAAATTGGGATGTAAACCGAGCATCCCTATCTGAAATGATAGTATGCCGAACCCCGTGTAGTCGTACGATCTCACAGATATACAACCTCTCAAGATCATCAACAATAAAGGTTTATCTAATCATAAGGAAATGGGAAACCTTTGTGAGCCTTTCAATAACAACCCATAAAACATCATTACCTCAAGGCGACCTCGATAAACCTTTCATGAAATTCATCGTGATGTCATTCCACTTCCACTAAGGAATGGTTAACTGCTGTAAAATTTCACCTGATCGTTGGTGTTCTACCTTCACCTACTGATAGGTGGATCACATCATGATAATAACTTCTATATCTCTTTTAATAATCAAACACCAATACTAACAATGTAAATATCGATACATCTTTGTGACACTAGGATGCACTTTCTAAGCTGAAGCATGAAAATCCTACATCATATCCTTTCAAATTTATGAAGATACCCATACTCAACCATGTACTCACAGGATCTCATCCTCGCCTACAGTCCAACAATGATGAGGTTCCTCCCCTAGTACACTCTCCCATAGAACTAGGCCTTTTGAGGCTGATAGATATTTCATCCTAACTCTATCTACCAGGGTAGAGGTAACAAATAAATAAGAAAGGTACGTCTACCCTTGAATATTGTGCACCTCCAAGTGCATCTCATATAACAACACCACAAGCTGTCACTCACTACTGGCATGATACAATTCATGTATATGAGTCCTCTATCTCGGTGCATTGGCTATTGCATTTCCTTTACTAGGTGTGTAGGAAATCTCAAAATCGAAGGATTGAAGGTATTCCACCCCCTTCACTACCTCAAATTCAGATCACTATATGTAAATATAAACTTAAGGCTTTTTTGGCTCATGTTACAGCACAAAAAGGTCATTTAGAAAGTAATGTCTCCAACAACTCAATACATGAACAACTACAGCTAACTCGAGATTGTACGTTGGGTAGTTCCTCACGTGTGGCCTCAACTTCCGAGACTCGTATTCCACGAATATATCACCCTACATTAGAACTACTTCTATCCCAATACCTGATGCATCGCAGTACATAGTGTGAATCCTAGCTGGCTCTAGAAAAACCAGTATCGGTGCTGAAGTGAATTTCCCTTTCATCTTCTGAAAGGCCATCTCCTAGGAATATGTCTATACATACTATACACCCTTCTTAGTCAATCGCTTTAGTGGAACTGAAAAGTATGAGACGTCCTGTATGAAACGTCTGTAGTAACCATAAATCTCTAAGAAACTTCACACCTCAAATAAGTTCTTGGGATACTCTTAGAAAACTACCACTATCTCCTTTTATGGGTGCATAGATACTTTTGTCTCTGAGATGAAGCGACCCAGGAAGTGAATCTGATCAATATAGAAGTGACACATTGTGAGATTATCATATAACTGGTGTTATCTCAATGTATTCAAAATGATATCAATATGTGTGTCATGGTTGTGTCGATTGTGAGAATACACCATTATATCATCCACACAAACCAAAAAAAATGAGTTAAGATAAGGACATAACACTTGGTTCATTCGTGCCTTGAAAACTGTTGGTGCATTTGTGAGGCCGAATGGCATAAAAAAATACCCATACAGACCATACTTGCTCCAAAAGGTTATTGAAGTTATGTTTCATGGTCTAAAACACACCTGATGATATCCAATAAATATTTTAGAAGACCCGAGTTCCTCAAAGAAGCTCAAAAAGATCATCTATCCATGAAAGTGGATAATGGTTCTTAAAGATCACTTGATTAAAATTTCAATAATCCCCACAAATCATAAGGGTTCCATATGTATTTTTTGTAAAAAAGGACCAACAAACCCCACATACAAGTACTAAATCAGATAAAACTCTTTGCCTCTAAATTCTCTAACTACCTCTTAAGCTATTGAAACTCCTTCATTACCATCCTATAAGGAGAAAGAGATACTAGTGTATCTATTAATACTATCTCAATAGAGAACTCCACCAATATCATCATATTTAATCCTAAAAAGTAATCTGGGAAAGCATCCCTGAAATGATCAACCACTAGAGGGAAATCAATTTGACTAGTCCCATGATCATCTAAATATAAAATAATAATCTGGTATGTCATCCTACCCATCCCATGATGCTCAGGTCCAGCTCATCTCACATGGTCATCCCATTCACCCTTGTGAATGAACTCTACACCCTATGGTGATGTAAATATCACCCTACAATGATAGAAATCAATGAAATTTTGAAAAGGACCCAACCATTCCATCCCATGAATGATATTAAATCCTTTCAACTAGAGGATGTAGAGGTCCCATATGAAGTTACACTCACCAATATGAAGGGGGAAATCCCTTAAATAATTCAAACCATAAGTCCTAATCCCCAAAAGAGTGTCTAGCATCACAACACCATCAAAATATTGTATGATAAGACCAAGTATTTGTACCATAGATATAGATATAAAACTATATAAAGCTCCTATATCAAAAAGTGAAGAATCTAAAATGGAGGCTACTATAATAGAACCTATGACAATATAAGGTTTGAGATCCTACTTCTGATGGGTCTGTTTCACTACATATTCCTGACCTATATCGTGACATTTTGACACTACCTAGATACCCTAAGCTAATCCACCCTACTATCGCTGTGAAGCTGAGGTCTGGATACCATGTCCACAACCACCACCGTGGCCTAATCAGCTAGTTGTACCCTATCTCCCTGCCCAGTGAGAGTCTTCTGACCTTAATCCTGATCATGGAGTCGGTGAATACCCTCTATAATTTGCTGCTGGTGGAAATGTTATATAGAAGCACTATAGGTGGCCCATATTGCCACAAGATCAGTATTCCACTGGGTCCCTCATACATTGTGGACTCATTTTTCCCTTCCCACCACACTGGTAGTAGCTCACATAGCTACTTGAAGATATGTTCTGACTGCTAATATCACCACAGGGAAGCTCAAGACAATGCTTCATACCACTGATCGATGCAGTTCCAAACCTAGGTGTCGAACTTCCCTAGCTCACACCTCTATATTCCATCAGGTTATGCTCTGTTATCATTTCTTGGTTCACTATTACAGATACAATAGTCAGCCACATGAAATTTACCTACAATAAGATGTTGTACATGAAACCATCCTTGAATCATTTGGATTTTGAAATCTCTTCACCCATCAGAATAGGTGTGAAGCACTAGATCTCAGTAAAACAAGATGAATAGTAATGATTGATAACACATCCTTCTCCATATGTAAAAACTCATGGGATCTATCGGCCCTCAGCATGTCAGGATATAAATATCCATAGAAGGACATATTAAATTATTCCCATGAAATATCCCAATGATGATTATTTTGAGTGATAACATCCCATCATCTCATGTTAGAAACATGCATCATGTAATTAGAGATCATCACCCCCCTCTCAGGAGGTGTCTTTATGTGCTAAAATATAGACAACATGGCCTCTAGCCATGTCTCTATAGGTTCTGGTCCTTCATCCCCCCAAAACTTGCACATATGATGTTGTTGGTACACACGCATCATCTCATCCATAGATTTGGTAGACTATGGTGCTCCCTGAAAGGTCTTCATAAACCTCATAAAGCCTTAAAAAAATTATGTATCAACACCTGCATCGAGTACTACTCCTGGTTATAAAACTAGAATGATTGTAGGGTCCACTAGTAGTCCATGTCTTACCACTTGTGGGGTATGATCATCACCACCCTCCTGGCTTACAATTGGAGGTCCTTGTGGTGGCATTTCTCTTCAATTCCAAACACATTCCTTAGTTCCTGATCATAATCAAGTTTTGAAGCTCAAAAGCATATATATCAAAATAGTATAGGTAAAAACCTTCCTCTATATAAACTCACCCCTCTACCTACCTCATGGGTCAGGCGTAGGCATGAAATAAGAGAGGGACACTACCAAAATCCCACTACTAAGGTCATGTTTGATCAAGTACTCTATCATAAGACATTTCATTTTCACTTGTTTTCATATTTATTTCATTTCAAAATAATTTCACATTCATATTCATTTAATTGATACTCATTTTATGTTTATCACCTTCTTTTTATAAGGGTAAATCAATGATGCATTGAATTCTATTCCATGGGGGCCATACTCTCTAAGGATCAAATCTTGGAGCCCACCTTTGGAACACCACAACACATTTCACTTTTAAGGTTGATACATGATCCAAAAAATTATGATCTGAGATAGCCCACACACCTCAGGGACCAAATATTGGAATCCATCTATTTCGCACCATAATACACCTCAATATACCTAACACATTAGTAGGAATATTTACCAAAACACCTATCACAACAACATGATATCAATAATTCATCCTAAATGGAATGGCATAATGAATGAAATTTTAAATATAAAAGGTTCCTATATGATGCATGTGATGACATACCCTTATCTCATTGGGTAGAAACCAAAATATAACCCTTAATAAAATCAATAATAACAACATAATTCAAGTATGTCACCCAATGGTAAAATGAAACTTATTGCAATATCCAAAACCCAAAATATAACAATTCCATTTGGGGTAATTTGTCTTTTCCTTATACATGGGGTAGTTACTCCCAGGCACAGATTATTACAAAAATCAATTTCCTTCTTATCCATTTCTATTGTCATAAAATATTAAAAAAATATAGAAAAAAAAGATTCATTGATACCACTTTATAACATCCTAGACTCAAATGACACTCAACAGTGCTCCGATCCCGGTTGACTATATGGCCTCAATCACATATCCCCAAACACCCAAGGTTTCCAACTAACAGTGATGGCCTGGGTGAGTTAGTGGGGAGACTGTGCCCTCATTACAAGAGTGTATCATATTAGAAATAACATACAAGTAATGGAAGCAGTAATACAAATAGATAACAGAAGTAAACCATGGAAAACTGATATAAATAATTTTAGAATACATCCCATATACAAAATGATGTTACATGTCACATTCTTCTATAAAAAAACCAAAATTAGAATACAAGGTTGTTATACAATACTAATAATAGAAGTATAAAAATAATTCAAAAGTATTTCAGTAGCATCGTAGGTCTCAGATTGGTCCCATGCTCTCCTACTCCTAAAAAAATCAATCACCTAAATGATGTATCTTTCCCTTATCATTTCATGCAATCATATAATTATTTTGGGTCTAAAAAGGTGACCCAAACAGGGTCTGATATATAATCCTAGTAGGAAACCACCCAAGGTCCATTCCCAATAGTTAGTGAATATATATGATAGGTAGTGTGCAATAATAAAAGCAGTAAGCAAGGAAGTAATCATGATTAAACATCCTACATTCACTGGTTTTCAATTAAATTCAATTAATATTCATTTAACAATACAATTACATTGAATTTATAAGTCTTGAGATCTGGCCCAATCCTGACTCCCCCCATGTAACTAGAAGCAAAAAAGATTCCTCATAAAACCATCTAAACATTAGAAGTCAAGATAGATTCCAAGATTGTGATTCAACTTGGATACACTTCATAATAGTCATTTAATTTATAATTTGAATCACAACTTTGAGCCTATCCTTGATATCCATAAATTGGAATTCAAGTATCACTTTAGGTAAAATCTAAACCAACAACTTACAAGACTGTCCCTATTGGAATTCTTAGGATCCCAATATCGCTCTTGGTTAGGTATAAAGTCTCAGCCAATAAATCTTATCCTCGGAGGTCCTATATAGTGCATGAGTACCACCCATGTAATAGATATTAAAATCCCTTGAGTTATTCCATGGAATTATAATATGAATCCATGTATCACTCGACTTATAAGTCAAGTCCCACTGAGTCCGTCATTGGAATCCATCACTTGGATCCATGTATCGCCCATGGATTAATCAAGTTTCAAGGCAATGAGTTTTTCTATAGAATTCTCATGTGAATTCATGAATCACCCAAGGCGTATAAGTAAATAAAAACAAGTGTCCTTCCATGGAATCCCAATCTAAATCAATGTATCACCCCTATCTATTAATCATTTAATCAATTATATTTCATTTAAATAATTCATTAAACATGCCAAGCTCAAAACCAAGGGCATCCATTATAACTCACCTAAAAAGGGTGACTAAATCAAGGACCAACCACAAAGGCTTGGACATTCACTTACTCATGTGGGAATGACAAGATAATGATATTTCTATGCTTAATAAATCCATTACATAGCCTGGTATCAACATAAATCACATTGGCTATCAATTCAAATTCTATTCAAATACTCACATGACCATTTTTTTATATCAAGACTAACAAGCCTATTAAGCAATCATAGGCTTAGATATCATATATCTCCCATGGGAAAACAATAATTAGAGTGGTTCAATCTAATTTCATCAACTCATGGAATAGCCTCTAATTTACTCATATATGGGAAATGAAATACAAAGCAAGCATGATTAGAAAAGAAATGACATAGATGGATTAAAGTGAAATTAATCCATCTCATACCCTCAATTCACTTAATTTATAATTCATAACATTTCAATTTATTTCATAAACTGATTCGCATTTTGACATCCTAGGACATGGGGTAAATGGAATGCCTCATAAGCATCCAAGGCCAAAAACCTTAAAGGGTAATTTCAAGACAACTCACCCATGGAGTTGTTCTTATTCAAGGTATAAAACCTATAAAAATAATGATTAATCCTCTTTAACTAAATAGGGAATACTTATCAATTTTAGGATTTAAATTCAATTTTGGCAATACTTGGAAAATGGGCACATGACATGAAAACATATTTAAAGGGTCTGACCTTAAGTGAAATAAATGATACCACTGACCTTAGGTCAGTGCTAGAAAGATCTTCCAGTATCAGGTCCTGATTCGGCCCAGATTAATAGAATTCTTAAGAATGGATGATGAACAAGAAATTAGGGCATATGATCCTAAAAAAGGGAAACTAATACTCATAAGTATAAAAAATAGCTAAAAATGAATTGTGATCTTACCTTTATGGATCCAATGAGACAACACGTGCTTGAATTAGAGGTCGAACGGAAGACATATCTCAATTCCTAAGTTAGGATTCTAAATGAATCCCCAAAATGTCACCTTTCTATGTGGAGAAAAGGATTTTATGTTATAAAATATTTTAAGGGAAAAATGGTCATTTTAACCAAAATATCTAGGCTTCACAATTTAGGTGCATGGTTTGTCAAACTGTGAGCTAGGTCACACAGTCTAATGTAGGAAAATGGGGAACTCACATGGTTACCCCGTACTATTTACTAACCATGTGAAAGGTGTGTGGAAAAGCCTATGTTATGATATGCTAAAAATGTAGACTTGGCCGCACGATTGTGTGGCCCAACTGGCACAGTCATGCAACCCAACCCGCATGGTTTTCACTAATTTTGAGGCCTCTTCTTTTCACTTGGAGCTTCAGTTTAGGGATTCATACTATCCCCAAACACCCCTAAGCCCTCTATGTCCTCAACGAGCAATCATATTAGGCCATATTTAAGAAATTAAACTGAGAATTGATGGAAAAAAGAGATCACTACCTCAAAAAAGAACCAGGTTCTTACACTTATATATTTGAAAATAATATCTATAGTAGAATATATCATCTGAACAATACCATGTTAAAAATAATATAGTTATTAAAATATGAATGTGAAATATTTTTCTTTTCTTTAAATAAAATATTATAAATATCATAATCACATCCAAATAGTTCTCAAATATTATAAATACAGTTATATCATTAAAAAAAGTTTATTAAGTTCAAAATAGACACTTATATTTTTTTCACATCCTAACTTCTTCCCATGTGGAAACATAAGAGATATATAAGACAAGGACAATGACATTTGTGATTTTTTATAATTTAGATAAAATAAAATTCATTATCACGAACAAGTGTTCATTAAAAATCTCAAATTCAATCCTTAGGTGTTAGGGGTCGAATATACACCATCCAATAAAATTTGGTAAAATTTTATGGTAATTTTATAATCCTTATCATATTATTTTAACCATAAATTACCCTATTTACCCTTAACTGTCGTAAAAATTACCAAAGTTTCTATTCATATTGGAAAAAAATAAAAGGATACTATTTAATAAATTTGAAAATTTTGATTAAAAATATTTAATTCATTTTTAAAATTTCAAAACACAGAAGTGGAATAATTTATCTTAAAATTAAACTAATAAAACACAACTAAAAACAGTTTTCTTGAAATTGCATTTTTAAGCCAAAAAATATACTTATACCAAAATATGGTATAATGTTGATTAAAATGAAATGGATTATATTGTTTATAATTAAATATAATTTAAGTTACATTGAGATAAAAATCACATCATAAATAGAATTATAACATAAGGAAATTGACAATTTTATAAAAATTAGTATTTTTCACTATTCACTATAAAAATAAATATTTTCCAAAAATAAATTTTTTTACCCTAAGATAATTTTAAAATTACTCTTGTAAAAAATAATTTTATTTTGTTCAATATAATTTAAAAAAGTTTCAAAATTTAATTTTAATACAAGTATGCCATTAAAAGGCTATAAAACCGCCTTTAGAAAAATATATCCCTTAATGTGTAAAATTTGATTTATTCTTATCTTATGCCTATAAAAACAATTTAGATGAATGTAAAAATATTTGTTTGAATATGTAATATTTAAATTTCATAATGTGTTTAAAACTATTCATTCCCACAAATTTAACGACTAAGTTATAATGGTCACATTTTAAATAGTATATTGTAGTTTTAAAATTGATGTTACGCGAAACATAAAATGTCAAAGAATTTAAAAAGATACATATTGTAAAATCCTAGGGTGTTGCATTATCCCCTCCTTCAATAAATTTCATCCTCTTAATTAGAAATTGAACTTCAAAATTCAAAGGTAGACACTTGAAAATTCTTTTGTGGGAAACCCACATCGGAAATAGGGTTAATAAAATATCCACTTCATAAGAGGGAAAGGGAAATGCGAAGGTTAGCACAAAATTAGGATTTCAAATAGTAAAACATTATTTGGTAGTGAAAAAATGGACATAAAATAAAAATTTTACTATCAAGTTCTGATGGATAGGGACAGAGAACACGGAAGTGAACCATCACTAAACCGCAAATCTGGTGGTCGGTTAAAAGGCCATTAATTTATTAGTAGTAAGAGTAAATGGATAACATTTTTGTTCCAAAATAATTTTCCTTGAGTTGAGGGATTATTTTACTATCTAGATATGAGCTTGAGAAAATAAAATTACTTGATTTGTTTCCATGTCATAATCATAATATCATTCTTTGGTTGTTCTTCAGTCTATTTTCACTTCATCCCTTACAACAGTAAATGAATGTTCATGAGGAATTTTTCATACCTGAAACACTTTTAGTGATTCATAAGGTCTTCATTCCATTCATTACTCCTCTATTTATCAAAAAAAAAATGTTTAACACAGGTTGTCCAATATGATAAATCATACTTTAACCCCAAACAATAATATCCAAAGTTCAACATCATCCATTTCGTAAGTAGTTACCTTCAAACACATTCAAAATTCATTTATCCAAATTGAAAGACAAAATATTAAGATTAAAGGTCACTAGATTTCCAAAATCAACCTGACATATAATTTTCCACAAACAACATAATTTAGCTCTTATTGTCACATAATGAAATATATGATCACCTTAAAAACCTTAATAAAAACAATCATGATTCCAAATACTTAAATAAGAAGTACTACATTATTATACTTATATATCTCATGATTCTTATAAATATAGTACCATGGATGAAATAATTATTTAATCCAAATACATAATAACTTTAATCATTCCACTCCATTCTTAATCCATTAACTACGCTTCACCATCTTATTCATTAATACCTCGTTCCTTTCATTTTACTTGTGTAGTCTCTTCATCATCATCAGTATAACCATTACTTGTATAAACTTTTTGATTCTAACCATTGAAAAAATCCCAAAGCATAGTGTGAGTAACACTAATCATAGTGATACAGTCCTAAAGAATCGTTTATAGGATTTCTAAATCATGACATATTCTTATCAATCTATGATTATATAGGTTTGACCTAGGTTATCCATGGTATCAACAAACATATGGGATGATATACAATACTTATAATTTCCTCAAATTCAATCATAGGGTTATGTTTTATAATCCATGATTTCCAAAATCTAGTTCCCAATGTTTCCATTAAATTTTCTATGATAACAACTGTAAAGACCCTGAACCTAGTATCCTAGATATAATGCCTTACTTTATGACATTGGCATAGATACAAGGAATCACTTCCCAAAGGACCAAAAATTTTAGTATTCTTGGTAAACTAGATACATAATTTAAATTCACATTATATTTTAAAACATAAAATATTAAAATAATTTCTTTGAGAGTTCCATTATTCGCCCTTGGTGTAACCCTATATATCAATAAAAACACTTCCTCATATCTTGGAAAAAATAAAATATAAGGGGTGATCTCAGATGCTTAGTAAGGATATTCATACAAAAAAATCTATCATAAATAATCATAAACAATTATGGCAAGGTAAATAACTAAAATAAATTCCATTAAACAAATAACTTGAGAATAATGTGGCAATAATTAATGATGTTCACATAATTTAATATAAATAATCACATGAGAATGAAACATAACCATAGATATTATACTATTCAAATAATCACATGGAATATCAATAACTAATATCATAATGATGGAAAGAATAACTTCATAAATCTAAAACTTGTTATCAAGGCTTCATGCTAATAATTTAATATCATCAATGCTTCATTCCAAGAATCTAAGTAAAATATTCATGCCAATAATCTAATACTATCAAGGATTTATGCCAAGAATCTAGTATTTTCAAGGATTTGTGCCAAGAATCTAATACTATCATGTAAAATTCATTCTTTATATATCACAATGATCTATTTAATTAATGAATCAATATACCTTATCGATAAAATCAATAAATATTCATAACGAGAGAACTTGTAATTCAAAATATCAATACTTTTCCTAGTAAAAATGATAATAAACTATCTAAATAAAGAATAATGATTATACCAGAACAATATATCCCTAGTGGATCATAATTAAATTAATGGTTTAATGTCATTTATGATAAAAATATATTTTAAAATATTCTTGAGAAAAATATCCTATTTCACTTTGAAATTTACCTTTAAAAACTAAATGTTCACAAAAAATTATAAAAATAGTTTTATTTTCAAATAACCATTAAAATTTATAAAATAATCTTTAAAACATTTTATTAGTCATGATGGATGGAAATTATGTTCATTATGTGCACATTTAAATGAAGATTCCTTTAACTTTTTAATAAAATCCAAACATGAATAGTTTTGAAAACTACATACAGATTCCTTTCAAAACATTTTGTAAAAAATAAAATATGGGAAAAAATACTTTAAAAATTTGAAATAGAATATTAGAAACCTTTTTAATGATATTTTATAATCTATAAACATGGAAAATAAATATTCTCTAATGGAGACTTAAACATAAAAAATACCAAATAATGATGAGATTGTGAAATAAGTCCTTCCACTTACAATCAATTGAATTGTATGCCTCATAAAATTAATAATCCTAAAATAACAAATTTAATACCATGAAGATAAATATATTCATGATATGATATATTAAATTTCAGTATACATACACCACACACAATAAATAAGTGGTGACTATGGCATATCTCATAGAAATAAAAGTGATATGGGAAACCTCTTACTTTATGCTTTAACTTAATTGAATGTGATTTAAAATCCTGTATAATGGTTTAAATCATGTAATTAATTTATAAAATAACAATATTTATATTTTTGATATCATATATTATCTTATTATATCATTTTATAACTTTTTTGTTAATAATATTTTTTTATTACCTTGTTTCAGGTGTTAACTACTTCATTTTTCCTATAAATATTTGTCGTATAAGTCATAGTTCATGTACATAGAATATATTTATTTCATCTCCAGAATTATATTAAGGTAATTTATATAATATTTATTCATTATATATATCATTGTTTAATGTTGAACATGGAAAATTAATCGCATTGCATCGTGGAGATGGTAGGTCATACATACGCATGCGCGACAATATCATTCCCTTAATGGAGAAATGGTAAAGAAGTGGATGGTATATTAATTTTTATAGAATCAATATAATGTAATAATTATCATATATATATATATATATATATTATTTCCATCATTATACCCATCCAATTAAAGTGTGAATGAAAAAAATACCCTATGATGTGGAGACAATAACCCGTACGTACGCACACGCGGTGCTTTCATTTTTCATAGGAAGGATGAAAGGTAGAATAAGGTTTTCCCACAATTAGATTAATATATAATTATATATATTATACTATAATTAATAATGTATCATGTAAAAAATGCATGAATAGTATGTATAGGAAGAAATAAACTTGAAATAGTGAGTAAGGATGATTACCTCTTCTTCAGTGAACTTTCTTTAGATATCTTCTTAAGGGATCTAGGGTTGGTATTTTTGAAGGAAAAGAACCTCCATAACTTAGATAATGATGTTAGGAAGAGAAATGTATTTTTTTTTTTGATATATAAGGCTCAAGGTGGTGATATTAAATGAAATAAGGAGTGTCATTTTATAATTGAGGTGAGGGGAACCCTTGGAAATCCTCAAAATATTAAATTATAATAATTAATTTTCTATAAAAATACAACCAAAAATCCAAGGATTAGAATATATGATGATATAAGGTTTTAATATCATCATAAAATAAAATTTTTACATGTTTTGGTTTTACTTTAAACCTTATTATTTTGATTGACTTTAGTTAACATATTTTAATTTTAATTATGGTAAAAGTTTATTTGATATTAAAAGGTGGTAATTTTTACATATAAAATTTAAATTGGACCATAAATGAATAATTTATAAAATTTCACACCAATTAATAATCACTTTTTATTTTAAAATATTTTTTTATGTTTTTTAGATAATTTTAAAAAATATTATTTTGATAAAATATCATTTTTTTCAATTTTGACACTATTCATTACTTTGGCCTTAATAAAAACAAGACAACAAGTTAACTTAAAAAAACATTTAATACACCCTTAATATGTCATGATAATACATAAAATTTATGTATCACCATAATTAATTCTAATTATATTTATTTTAATATTTTTAATATCATTTATTTGATTGTTTCAATAATAAAACAATTACTGCATCATTGTTGTATAATTTTTCAAGGTGATTATTTCTTCACTGAAAATTAAATATAAAATAAAATTATGTAGATAAATATTTAATATTTAAAAATAATATATATAGTTTAATATATCTTTTTAATAAAACCTTGTTAAAAATAATATAGTTATTAAAATATGAATGCGACATCTTTGTCTTTTCTTTAAATAAAATATTATAAATATCATAACCTCATCAAAATGGTTCCAAAAAAATAATTAATAAATTTATATCATAAAAATAAGTTTATTATCTTTAAAATATACACTTATATTAGTTCACAACCTACCTTTTCCCCATATGGACACATAAGATATATATAAGACAAACAAAGTGGCATTTGTGATTTTCATTAATTTAAATAATATAAAAGTCCTCATCATAGAAAAGTGTCCATTAAAAAACTAAAATTATATCCTTATGTTTTAAAGGTATAATATAAATCATCTAATAAAATTTGGGAAAACTTTAGGATACTTTTCTAATCCCTATAATATTATTTTTTTACTTTAAATTGCCATATTTAACCTTAACCATGGTAAAAATTTACCAAATATATTGTTCATATTGGAAAAAAATAAAATTAACTTATTTAATAAATTTTGAGATTATGATTCAAAATATGTAATTTATTTTTAAAAATTCAAAACATAGAAGTGGAATAATTTAATTTAAAATTAAACTGTTAAAACGCAACTAAAAATAGAACGTACTTATACCAAAATAAGGTATAATGAGGATTAAAATAAAATGTATTACATTTTTTATAAATAAATATTTTTTAAATTACATTTATATCAAATTAAAATCACAAATATACTTTTAATATAATTTAATTGACATTTTTTATATAAAACTGTATTTTTCACTATTTACTAGAAAAATAAATATTTTTAGAAAAATACATTTATTTAACCCTAAGATAATTTTAAAATTAAAATTTTGAAAATGAAGTTTATTTTGTTCATTATAATTTATAAATGTTTCAAAATTTAGTTTTAAAATAAGTGTGTCATTAAAAGGCAGAAAAAGTGCCTTTTGAAAAATAGTCTTTTATACATAAAATTGGATCTATTCTTACCTTATGCCTATAAAAATCCTTTGGATGAATGTAAAAAAAATTATTGGATATATAATATATAAATTTTTTAACTTGTTTAATAATATTAATTATTTACAATTTAACTTTTAAGTTATAATGGTCGCATTTTAAATAGTATATTGTGGTTTTAAACTCGATGTTGCGTAAAACATAAGCTATCAAAGAATTTAAAAAGTGACATACTATAAAATCTCAGGGTGATTCAACTTATTCCACAGGTACCTATGGAATATATACCTATACCAACTCTTGTGTATCTTAAACATCATCTACATCGAATTCAATCTTTCTCCCACTATCCTTTTTGAGGATGTGCTCCCTCTCAAGAAAGATAACTTGTATAACGACAATTAATTTCTTGTCTGAGGGGTTGTATAGGTAGTATCATTTTGTTTCTTTAGGATACCCTATAAAGATACACTTTGTGCCTTTGGGTTCTAGTTTTTTTCTTAATAAGGCCTTAAAAAATGACTCACCACCCCATACACGTATATGTGACAAAAGGGTTTCTTTTCATTCCATAACTCGAAGTGAATTTTGTGTGATGATTTAGTTAGTACTCTGTTTAATGTGAATGGAGTAGTTTTTAATGAATATATATAAAAGGATAATATAAGATCTACATGAGTCATCATCGACTATACTATTCCTAACAAGGTACGATACCTCCTTTCACTAACACCATTCCACTATGGTGTGTAAGGTGGAGTGAGTTAACATAGAATCTCAAACTCGCGTATAAATTCAATAAACACTTGGTTAAGATATTCACCACCTCAATCGAATCGAATCTTATTTATCTTTTTTCCAAGTTTATTTTATACTTCATTCTTGAATTCCTTGAATTTATCAAATGAATCAGACTTATACTTCATCAAGTAGACATAACCATATCTACTCAAGTCATTAGTAAATGTTATGAAATAAGAATACCCACCAATGGATTATACTATAAATGGTCCACACAATTCAGTGCGTACCAATCCTATAATATTTTTGGCCCTTTAACCCTATCCATAGAATGGTGGTTTGTTTATTTTTTCTTTATAAACAAGAATGAAATATTTCAAGTGGATTTAGATAAGAAGAGTCCAAATAACCATCTTAACATATCTTTGTCAAACGATTCTCATTTACATGATCAATATGGTGATGCCATAATTGGGTTTTATATGATTCATGTTAACATGATTCATTATCTATTTCCAATACTTGGTTTTCATAATTTAATACATAAAGACCTTTATTTAAATGTGACATACCTTAATATATGTTGTATTTATAAAAGAAACAAATTTTATTTCCAAAATTAAAAATAAACCCATTTATAACTAGGTACGATACATAAATTATATTCTTGGTAACAATTAGAACATAATAAAAATATTTTAAAACTAAAATAAATAACATTGGTAATGAAAGGTGGTAGTCACCAATGGCTAGATCAGCCAGCCTCACACCATTGGAATCTCATAGATCCACCTCTCCTCAAGAAATATTTTGAAATCTACTTGATTCTTGAATTTGGATATATATGTGAGAACTAAAATATATATCTAACACCCAAAGTTTAGATATTTAAATGTTAAATTCAATAAGTAATACACCTTTAGCTTCCCCTTACTTTTGGGTGCAATCCTTCTTCCAGTGGCCTTGTTTTACACATGTAAAAAATACTATTCCTTTTCATTACCATTCCATTAGATCTTCATATTCTTATAAGGATAGTGCTTGGGAGATTTAGGATTGTTCTGAGTCTTGGGACCATTTCTCCATGTTATTACTTTTATCATTAATCACAAGAATACAAGTTTATCAAACCCCATGTCCATATCCAATTGGAAAATAAAAGTAATAAGTTCTGAAAGTCTCTTCTAATTATTTCTCATATTGTAATTAAAAATAAAACTAGAGAAGGACTTCAGTAGTGATGAAAGTATGAGATATGCATGAAACATATCTTGGAATTTAATACCCAATATGTCTAGGTGTTCAATATAGCCAATAATCTTTACTACATGAGGCCCAACTAGCATAGATTCTACAAGGTTAGTTTTAAACAAATCATTGGAGATCTTGTATCTCTCTTGCCTCGCCTTCTCTTGATAGATATCCCGATGGTGAGATGTCATGATATACACATCCATATACTCATGTTTCTTCAAAATATCATTCATCATGGATGATAGCATAAAATATTGAACATATTTTGCATCGTTAAAATGTTATTGGTATAGGGATAATTCTTCATCACTAGCCTCATTTCCAAGTGCATCAATAATTGCTTCTTCCTACGTATACAATTTTCTCTCACGGCGAAGGATAAGGAATAACCACCTTTGCCACTCTTAGATTTTTTTTCCAATGAAAGTTTATACTTATCAAGTATAGATCATAGTGATATGTTTGAAGTCATTTTTTTTCTAAAAATAACATGGTCATAATTTTAGTAATTTATTTGAGAAAATTTGGACAGATGAAAAAATATGATATTTATTAATCACCTGGTATTTTATAAATACTCAATAGTCCTCACCATTGGCTTCAGAATATCTTATTTATTAGACATTATAGTGGCAAGGAACTATATCCCCCTTATCATTACCCCAACTTTGGTTGGTCAATACACTTTAATGGTTTTAGGTATTCATTCCAAATGAAAACTACATTAACTCATAGTTCCTTGATCTGTTGAGTGGACACCCCAATCCTAAAATCCTTAAATTGGATTTCTTTAATCTTTTCATCTCAGTTACACCATATACTTCTTTGTAATTCAACCCTTGATGTGAACTAAGTTAATTCAACCCAAAAATCATTGTTAGAATTCCCTAATAATTGAAAGCACCCCAACTTTGGCTGGTTAATAACTTTGAACTATGGATCAATTTTAACTGAAGTATTGGAAGATTATACTGACTTAATATATATTATTGATGGATTTTATCGTTTTATAAATAAATTTCCTAATATTATCTTTATTAAATTATTGTTAATATAAAGTGGATTTACTTAAGTGATTAACCATGTATTAGATAATATTTACACATAAACCAATTTATTTTAGTTCTATCTTGCATGCTTGTTAATTCATTAATTCTGTGATCGTGGAAAAAAATCCATAATGAAATAGCCATGTAGTATTAATAGAAATAAAATAATAAATTGGTGTGATAATTAGATTTTACTAATGGTTAGTTTATTTATAAGATGATAAACTGACCATTGACTTAGGGGAAAACACCTTGAACCAATTAAGGTTTGTGTTACAGCTTTCCACCTATCCACCTATGTATCTCTCTTGGATTGGTTTTTTTGTGGATCCAAACTTGAACTGACTCAACTAACTTGGGATCTACATACCTTAAATATGATTTTACTCACACACATGTTTGGTAAGGGGTTTACCTAAAAGAAACCATGGGAACACATCCCCTTACATAATAAGAGGATAGATGGCACACATGCCAAAAATTTAATTTAATAATAAATTAAATGAAACAAATTGCATACAACAGTCAGATCTAGGATCATGATAATCCACATGAATAAAATGAAATATTTATTTAATAAAACTAGAATTAAATTCTTAATTGTTCTTATTTAAGATAAATTGTGCTCTAATAAATTAATTGTCTTCTTTAATTAATAAATTCTTTTGTCTTAATTCTTTTCAAAATTCCCTTGAGATTCTCTTCCATCATATTTTTTAACAAATTAAATAATTTTATTAAAAATTAACTATGTATATAAATTTACCTTGAGGGGAAACATGGTGAATACCCATCCAAATATACCCAACAAGCATTATACTCATATATTTTTTACTCTTGTGAAATATTGTGTACATGACTTATCACATACATTCATGACATGTAATATCAACTTAATGATTATATGAATTACATGATTTTTCTATCATGTGTAATGCTTCAAAGCACATGTAATAATAATTGTAATACAACTCACAGATGATATATTGATCTGAATATTACAGAAAAGTTATTTAAACATTTAAATATATATTAAAATCCATCACATGGTGTTTCCTATGAAATTAATGATCACACAAAATCACATGTTGATAATGTTTATAGAACATAATAAATTAATTTTAATTCTATGTAATTTGGTATAAGTACACAACATGTATAAACAAGCTACACAACATGTACCTTTCTCACCATATATCCAAGGAACGTGCCTAGGGACTCGACATGTAATCCATGCCTTGGAAACATTATAGTACATAATGTATACAAGGGCTATATGGAGTGTGGTGTATGAGATACACAGTCACCAGTCAGGTAGGCCATGTAAAATGATACATGGTGTGTATGTGACTACAGGACTACATGCCATGTACGTGGGCTACATGGTGTGTACTCCGGTTGACCATGTGTCAGGATGGCCCAATCAACATGTTGTGTAAAATTAAATGTACCACGTGTATTCAATGAACATAGTTTGAATTAATTCTAAATTAATTCCCGGTGCATTGAACAGTAGTACATGGTGTGTAGTTATAGTTACATGTCATGTACTCTTGTGTTATCTGGCTATAATCTTTGGCACCTCTGGACGAGTTATTTTATTTTATTTCGCTTATAAAATCAATCAATTTGATTAGATCAACTGAAAACAAAAGAGGAAGAAGAAAATATCACAATTTGATTTAAATAACAATTAATCTTGAATTGAAAACTAAATAAAAAAATCATTAATCAAACAATGGTCTTTTCATAATTATAAATAATTATGTGACCGCTCTAACAACACATATATTTTCCAATCACAATGGAAGTTTGTGATGGTTCATCCCCAACCTTTCTTTTGTTCTTGATCGATCATCAATCCGAGATTTACACTATGATAAACATCATGATCAATAAAATTGAATCAAATAAAACCATACTAGGGATAGAACATCATAACCAAGAACAAGATCATCACATATTATTTATAATTAATTTAATTAATTAGGAATTACCTTGTGGTAATTCTTAATTTTTTATGGTTCTGACAAAAGATCTATGTTGTATTGTTGTTTCATTATAAAAATCAAGAGAGCATTCCCTCTAGTAGTGACACACATTTTTTCCGAAAATATATAAACATCACTATAGGAATATTTGGGTTCTAGCATAGTAGAACCTATCACTTGCATCATTCATCTTTGATCGCCATGAGAATACATTCCAAAGTGTTCTCCTTGATCTCTCTAGACTTAGTGGATGGTGGAGGAATCTCTCTCTATCTCTATTATTAGGAGTGTTCTTAGAGAGTAATCTCTCTTGGGATTTAGAGGATCCTCTCTGACTCTCATTGTGCACAATAACAAAATAAATTTTGATCTCTTAAAAAATAACATAATTGGGTTTAAATAGTGTTAGGGTTTAGAAATAAATATTTTTATAAGATCACATTAATATTTATTTAATACTTTATAGAACCCATGACAAAAGAATAATAATAATAATAATAATAATTATTCGACATGCACTTAACTTTTGAATTAAATTAAATGTTACCTAATCATAGAATATTAAATATATATTAATTCTCACCTAAACCTAAAATATCAGTCCCCCCATTCCTCCACAATATTTATTGGGACTTGATTAATGATTATTTATTTAATAAATAAATATCACTTCATTATTCTATACTAAATAAATAAATATTCTATTCACTAAATAGAAATAAAATATTTATTAAATATTCTATTCACATAATATTCTCTTATATAACTCATGATGGAATATATAAAATTAAGAATACATAAATAATTATTAAACCATATATGGGAATAATATTTATTCAACTTGTTATATAATAAATAACAACATGTTATTTAACTGATATTCTAGATACACTTAGTGTGTGGCCCTTTAGGCATCTTTCTCAGTGGAATTAGGTGAAGCAGCCTATAGTCCAAGATTAGAATCTAGAAACATTTCAAGGCACCCATAGAGAAATAATTTAATGTCACAACTACATAAAACATCATATAGATTATTACAATGTGATATATTCCCTTTATCAGGATATTTATAATCTAGGAAGTTGCATGCTAGTGCCATCAACCTATGTGATTGATGTCTCTTTCTATGACTTTTCTGAAATAAAAATTTCCCACTTAAAATCATGGCCATGGATTTATTTAGCCTATGTCATTTCCATTAATGGGCCTGAGATATCAAATTATGTTAAAGAACAGAAGGGATAAATCCTTTCTCACTTTATTCATTAATGCAACTATACTCATGATGCACCCAATGTATCCTACCTTACCGTGAACATATTTCATTAATTTTTTTTTCAATACATCAATTATACAACTTATAACATTCATTAATAATAATATTAAAGTATAAGGATCAATAAACACATCCAAAAATAATGACACCAAATGACATGTATAAATGTGGTTTTCCTACCAACGAGTCTTGTTCTCATAATATCCTACATTGGACATTACCAAGGGTGTACACCATGATAAGGTTCCTCAAGGTATAATGATTCTCTACCCCTAATAGCCTATATCATTTGTTCCAATCAAATTATATGATCCTATTATATAAAATATATTTAAGAATAGTGTCGTAGCAATTTTGGGTTCTAATCATATAGGGGAACTACTATAACCTTTAAAATGAAAGATACTCTTTAAACATTATCAAATACTATGTTATAAAAAATAACAATCATGATGTGATAATAAGTTTATTAATATTCAAAACTTATGAATACAAGTTATCATAAAGTACACATAAGTTGGTTCTATGGCACTAACTCTAATATGCATGACATGACATGCATTGATATATTTTTTTGCATGTGATCTTGGCTTATTTATATGATGTGGTGTTTATCAGGGGTTTAAATAATTTAACTTATCCTTAAATTCATATATTAAGATTAATGTATCCCATTGTGTGTTTTATACTCTCAGTGTGAGTTGTTAACCCAGTGCCTATTGGAGGTGAGCTCTAGGGGTAACTCCTCTTCATTACCGACCCAAAAGGGGTACCGATGAAGGTGGGGGTCAAGATAAAGTGGCATCAGAGCAAGGTTAATTGATTTTATGGATATTTGAGTTAGACACAATGAGAAACTTCATGGGTTGGTAGGGAAAATGTACCATTTTATCTTGGTGCATGACATAATCCAAGAGCCCAGTTAGGACATGAGCTTTTAGATCCCATCATGATTTGATGCAAGGACTATGATTCTACCAAATAACAATGTAAAGTGTCACCAATTTCAAGGTAGAGACCTAGTAAATTTACATGCATAATGGTTTTTTGTTCTTGTGATTGTATGGGTGATTTTGAAAATTAATTGAGCATAATTAAAGGAATTTAAATAAATTTCATGATATATGGATTAGTGATTTTTCTTGTTCTAGAAACATGGTTTATTTGGTGTCCTAGTACCAATTGTTTGTAATTTGATTACATGTATATTTGATATATTGAATATTAATAAAACATATTAATACATATTAATCATTTTTTCATGAATCTAATTTAATAATGTCCTAGAGTATGCGTCACATTGATAAGGTCATAGAATTTACCCACTATGATGATAACCTTGATATGCTATCAATATATTATTAAATAGTGTTCTATGTTTGTATAATGTACTATTATGGGACATATAGTGCATATAATTTCAGGTGTGAGTAATCATAAGAAGATGAGTATTCTTCTCATGAAGTATGCACTTGGTAATCTCCAAGACATGATATTATGACAACAAACTTGCCAATAATAATTCCACATGTTTTGGTGTCACTAGATATTCCAATACATAAGTGTGTGTGGTGGTCATTAGACTTTAAGATTATTATTAAATCATATTAAAACTCACATATTTAGATGTATTTTTTAAACCATGATGATAAAATTTCATGGAGAAGTTGGATATGTTGGGTGCATCACGAGTGACATGTCATTAATGGATAAGTTGGGGAAGGATTTGTCCCTTCCATATTTATATAAGTTGATATCTCATACCTTTGATTGTAATGGAACCATCACCCTAAAATCCATGTCCACGGTGTAACAATGTGTTTATTTTTGTTAGTCAAAGAATGATGTATTGAGAATATAGGTTGGTGACACGAATGTGAAACCATCTTGATGAGATATTGAGATAAAGGGATTATATTACACAGTGAGTATTCATATTTGGTTATCATCATTGAGAAATTAAGTTATATCTCTTGAGTGCCTTGACCTGTTACTAGATAGTAATCTTGGACTTTAGTCAAGCCTGCCTAATGTCAATGAGAAATAATCCTAGAGGGTTACACACTAAGTGTTTCTTTTGATCTCGATTAAATTCTACTTGAATTTAATTATAGGAATAAATATTATTCTCAAGATCGAGATAAATTTTATTTAAGTGTTATGAATCTCTAATATTCACAAGGTAATAAATAATTTTTTGTTTATTAATAAATATTTTATTTGATTACGTGAATATATATATATATATAATTTATTTTCTGGAATGTGAATATAATATTTAATTAATTTATTTCATATTTTAATAAATATTTATTCACTAGATTGTGAATAAAATATTTATTTATGAATAAAATATATATTTGGTTGTTAAATAAATGCAATAGGATTTCAAATAGACCAAGACCAAGTCCAGTGACAAATATTAATTAACAATACCGTTACATAATATTTTTTATTTCCCAAGTTTTCATACACCAAAAAATAATAATAATGATATTATTATTATGTTTCATTAAAGATGATTCCCTGGATCAAAACAACAAAAGAACAATTATTATAAAATAGAGAGTTTATAGGAGTCTGAAGTACGTGATCATATTACAATCTTTTTCATGAAAAGGAAGTAAATCAGCAGGGAGGTCTTCGAACCAGGTAATGTCTTGATTCAAACCCATGTTTTCCAGACCATCTTCCACCGTGGTTTCTTCTCGATAAACATGTGTGATGATATAGTTGAGATTGATAAGTGAACAGGTGCAGTTCATCCAATGGGTAGTAATCAGTCATGCAAGGTGTGATATGCCATTTCAAATTGCTTGCATGATGGTAGTCGAATCACTTTCAATCCATATATTGTTCCAACCAAGGATCATGGAAAAGTAAATAGCATGTATTAAACTCATAATCTCATCCTCAAGAGAGGTGAAAATGTCACAGCTACCCATGAAGCATCCAAGGATCTGGCCAAGGTGATTCCTAAATATAGCATTGTAACCCACAGGGCCCGGATTGCCTTTGGAGACACCATTAATATTAACTTTAATCTATCCAGGAAGAGGATCTCTCCATAAATCTTCTAGAGTGAGATGAGGTGGAAAATAATTTCCATTAATCTGAAGATGTCGTAGGATTCCAAAGTCATGAATAGTGTTGTGGCAATGTCTATTTTTCATCAAGGTAGCTTTTCTTATGGAAAAAAGTATCTGAATCCAACATACATTTTGATTTATTGAGTAATTGTTATGAAAAATAGAATTATGATCATACCAGATCACATGGTGGATCTCAATAAATATAGCTAGAAAAAGGTTCTTAATTTTCTGAGATTCATCTATTTCTACTAATTTTTTAGTTGAGTATTGATGGAGTCAAGAATCAACCATATGCAACCAAAAATATCAAGAATATAGTTCCCAAGAGAAGAATTAGTTGCAAAAGAAAGAAAGAGATGGTTAGAATCTTATCTATGTTGATTATATATTTTTCATTTCAAGCAGAGCTGGATTTCAAAAGCTTCAAACAACTCTATGTGGTAACTCTATTGTGCGCAAGATTCTAGATGATAAAGAATAAAAATAAATACATTTGATTCACCATGCTAGCACCCGGTGATCGAGTGGTGTTACTCGAATATCATTAGAGCACGTGTGATCACCACTAGAGTGATTCTATCCTTGGATACTCACAACACAATGAAAGAAATCCAAAAGAGTTTTTTTAGCTGATCAAAAATCATCAATGAAGAAAGTTACTAAGCTCAGGTATTTATTTATATAAATTTTAAATAAATAAATTATAGATTTGACATGAAATATTATTTCTCATGGTTTATGGAAATTATTATTAAAATAAATTTTAATATATCTCTCACCACCGCACACTTCCTTTATGCTTAGAACCAACAAGTAGTATCATAGCGGTCATGTTAAAATTTATTATTATTTATTTTATTATTGATTTATGTGAAAATTTGGTTAGATTTTAATTTCATGTTATTCATTATTTAATCCAATTTGAATTAACATGGTATCCACATATTAATCATGTTTATTTAGTGTTTCATTTTCTT
This sequence comes from Viscum album, assembly GCA_963277665.1. Classification (NCBI taxonomy): domain Eukaryota; kingdom Viridiplantae; phylum Streptophyta; class Magnoliopsida; order Santalales; family Viscaceae; genus Viscum; species Viscum album. The sequence goes on from OY728166.1 coordinate 210,627,960, forward strand.
AAAGGTTTAAGAATAGATAAAGAATGACAAGAGATTCCATCGAAAAGTTCCAAATATTTGGTCAGTAAAATTAGGTTAGACGACGTGTAGACGGAGTACACACTTTCTACCCATTATCATTGTATCTAGATACACTGATCAGTTAATTACACATGGTGTATTTATTGCACACCACATGTTGACTGGGCTAACCTGGCATATTGAAAGCAGATATATGGAATGTAGATGAAATGTAAATGTTGTGTAGTCTAGCTAAGTTAACAAACTAAATCCCCAGGTGTGTGACTCAGATACATGACAACTGAGGTACATGGAATACTTTTTGATTGTACATGTCATGTAATATCCCAATTCATGGTAGAATTAAAGTACATTAAATTGAAAATTGTAGAATTAAAGCCATAATTTATTGATTGAAATTTATTCTTTTTTTAAGATTTAATAATGGTTTTATAGATTATTAAATTCTCAATTAATTTATTTTAATAAATATGTCATTATTGGTTCTTTTGTTTATTTTCCATGAATTCCATTAATTACGGGAATTTATAATTTAGTTTGGATGATCATTAAAATGAATGGTAATTAATTAATTATTGCAAGCATATTTATCTTAATAATAAATAACAAATAAAGAAATGAATGCTAGATGGTTACTTTTTGTGTATTTATTACATGTATGTCCAATCATGAGCTTAACCAAGGCCTATATATGTTTTGGGATTTATTTAATTTAATTTATTACATGGGTTTAAAATTATTTAATATTAAATTAAATGATGGAATGCGATTCATCCCTCCCTCCATTATTAAGTAGGACCTACATGTCCAATGATATTTATGTAATCCCCTTTAACTAATCCTTTGGTTCCCTTCACCTATTTGTGAATAATAAATACTAGATAGAGTATACCAAGGGGTGTAGAGGCAGTTCAAGAAGGAACCACAATGATGCCAACTTGGTGACACCCAAATATAAATGTGGAATGCTTTAACTCAAGCCATATCTGAAAAATAGAGTTATCCCCTAGGATATAGGTTGATTTAATGTTTAGCCATTAAATCAAACATTAGATAAGATCATGATCAGTTCATTTACTTTATTTATTTATTTATATCTATGAATTATTTATTTTATGTATGAAAGACTACCTTCACATATATTAATGAATTAATATGTAATGATAAAAATAAAATAAATGATTTGTGCATAAGTTTTTTATCCAATAAGTTAATAATTAAGTGACATCCACCTAATATTATCAAGACATGTAATGGATAAAGAAATATAAAATTTATGCATAAATTAATTAAAATTACTCAAACTAATATTAAGTTAGACTAATAATTCCATTAATTTATTGGGAATCAAACCATAGAACTAAGTGTAGTACATGGCCAAATTCTGGACACTTAATTTTATCAGGGAGTTCTCATGATAGTTTTGGTTTGACTTAATCAGCCTTGTATTGATTTTAATGAAAAAAACATTTTCAATATAAATTTGGAAGCAAGTGTTGTGGAAATCCAAGTTATGATTTCATGATAGGGGAATCCACACAACATATCAAGGAACTATAAGATTGTAGTTGGCATAACTACCTACCTAATTACATTCTTATTGTTTTCATGGATAAAGTATGAATCATTAATAAAATTAATGAGGATATTTGAAGCTATAATGTCATAGAAACTACACATTCTGAGTTCAATTGTGAGGACTATTGACACTTAAAAAAATAGTGGTAGATTTAATAAAATCAATTAATTTATTATATCTCACCCAATTTGTAATCAAGAAGTGTACTAACAATATGATATTTTAATTATAGAATAAAATGGAAATATTATCATCCACGTTATCCCTATTATCAATATTGGATAAAGACAACCTTCCAATTAGAAGTAACTTTTAGGAGTGGTACAGAAACCTTTAGGTTGTGTTACTTTATGAACAAAAATCTTACATACTAGAATCCTCTTTTCTTGATATTCCTATTAAGGAGGTGAGTGATGAAGAGATCATAGTCTATTAGAAATATATAAACAAAATGGATAACGTTCATTGTATTATTCTTTCATCTATTTCTAGTGAACTCATGAAGTATCATGAAAACATGGAAGTGTATATCATGCTTGAGAACCTCCATGGTCTTTACTAGGATAGAGCTAGATAGAAATGGTTTGAGATTTATAAGGTGATATTTTAAAACAATATTGGAGAGAGTGTCCCATACGAGCCTCATGTAGTCAAGATCATTGGCTACATTAAGAACCTAGAGGTTCTAGGATTTAAAATACCTAAAGAACTGGGAACCAATTTAATCCTAAATCACTCCCTCAGAATTTATCTAGCTTTATTTTAAATTTTAATATGAACAACATTGATAAGCCTCCACTGGATCTTCTTACTCAACTTTTCCAAGTAGATAAGTATATGAAATGTGAAAATCCTTTCATCCTAATTGTGAAAAAATAGACAGGGAAATAAAATATCTTTAAGACCAAATATTTTTTCATGCCAATATAAGAAGAGGAAGATCAAGGGGAAAACAAGGGAATAAGATGTTGTCTATTTCACATGTGGAAAGAATGGCCACTGGAGGAAAAAATTCACCCAACCAAAGAAGAAAGGGGAATATTTAGGTGAATTTTTTATCAAGTGAAAATTATCTATTTATAAAAATTGGGTATTAGATGCAACTTGCAGTTCTCACGCATGTATTAAAATATAGGATCCAAATAGATTTAGAAATATTGAACGAAGGGAGGTAGATCTACAAGAAACCAATAGAGATAAACTTTTTGTTATAGCTATTGTTGAAATAGTGGGTTCCCTCGACCCAACTATTATGTGATTTTGAATACCATATCGTGTATAGAGTTAACTATGCATGATGTCATCTTACCATTATAGTGTAGACTTTTCTGCATCCACTATTGAAATGGTAATGTCCAAAGATTAATTATTGTATCGAAAGGTTATAGAAGTTCCCAGGATATAATGAGAACCTCTAGATACTATGACATTAATCTTAAATATATGTTCTATGGTCTAGATACATCTTACTAATTGGACATAGTAGATGTCTGACCATCAAGTGCTGGGGGCTAATAAGCATTGAGATTTCTTCTCATGAAGTTCGCACTTGGTGATCTCTAGTAGTGAGATCATGAGGACTGACCCGCTAATAGGAACACCACATGTTTTGGGTGTCATTGGATGTTCTTATCTACGATCATGTGTAATGGTCTCCTAACTTGAGATCATTACCAATGTATGTCATTTGATTGCATACTTTTATGCAAGACAAAAACCATGGAATTGAAGTCGTGACGAGGTAGTTTGTGCCGGGTGCGTCATTGGTGGCATGACATTGGTTGAATGGTCAAGAAAGGATTTATCGCTTCAAGGTTATGAAAGTAATATATTTCTGGCCATGTTGATATGGATGGCAGTACCTTTATAAGACCATGGCCATGGCAGTCGAGGGTAAATCCATCCAGTTACATCAAAAAACAATAAAGCAAGAAAAAGGGTGATGAAACGAGAGTGCGTCCTTCTTTATGAGATATTATAGACACAGATATTATATTACATAGTGAATGTTCATAGTTTGGTTGTTGCTACTATGACAATCCTTATTTCTTCAAGGGCCATGATAGGTTGCTAGATCCCGCTCTTGGTCTATGAATACTATTCACGGCTGTCGAAATAAGGGCCTAGAGTGTCACACACAATAGCGTATTCAAGAATCTTCCCTATTCATTGAATAGGAGAATTGGACATAGTGGGCCCCACCACAAGGGACGTAGAGTTGTCCAAATTTAAACGATCACCAATGCAATAAATAAATTCATATTATTCGATTTTAGAATAATAAGTATTGAATTAATTTATTAAATGTATTTATGAGTTTTTAAGTAAATATATGGAAAAATATTAATTGACGAATATTAAATTATTCAAGGTTCAATTAATATTTATGGGAGTGACGAGTTGAGTTAATGACTCAATTATTATCAAGTAATATTTTTTAATATATTACAAGTAAATGATAATAATATTTATGACTCAGTGTAGTAGTAATAAATGTCGTAGATAGTGGGTTAAGTATTTGGGGGCCAGCGAGGCGATACTGAGTATTTTAATTGTGCACTATAAATAGAAGAGGAGGGAAATTTTCCAAACACTATTCATGGAGCTTATCTCTCCTCTCCTCTCTCCCACATTCTAGAGAGAGATGCTCTGGATCTAAGGAGCTCGGATGGAGCTCTCTCTCGGGCATTGATAGTGATGTGATGCGGTGGTCGTTGGAGCGTCAAAGGCATCGTCGCAAATCTGCGCTAGCACACAGATTAGGATGAACGGCGCTCCCGCAGATTCCTTGAAGCGCATGTGGACGATCTAGAGGAATTCGACATCGGATTCTTCGAGCAGCGATCGCCAATGACGAGCAGACGTCATGCTCAGATTCAGATTTAAACCAGGTATTTTACGGTATAATTTTGTGCTTAAAATCTTCCATGCGTGGTCCTAGGCTAAGACTTGGCTACTCTTCTCCGACGTCGACATGTTTACATCGACTGTCGGTGGAAATGTTTTTAAAACCCACCTGTTTGGGGCTTCTGATGCATGCCCAGTTCCGACAAGTGGTATCAAATGGGAGTGTGCATTGATTTTAAGTCAAATAAAAATTAAATCTACATTAAACATCCTAGAGGGAGTTGATACGGTTCCAACGCGGTAGACGGAATCTGAATCGGATATCGGATGGCCAGTATGCAACCATGTGAAGTTTCGAATTCGGATTCGAGGTTGATTTCTGGTACGAAATACTCACTAGAAAATCAATTTGGTTTTGATATTAATTTATTAAAAATATTTTTATTATTATTATAATAATAGAATTATTTGGTTTTATTATAATAATAATATTTATATTGTTGTAATAATATTATTATTATAATAACATTATTATTTTTCCAAACCTTAATGAAGGCTTTGGAAAAAATATTTAAAGGGGAGAGAAGACTTCAATGTAAGTCTTAAAGTTAAAAAAAGGGGGGGAAGAAGACCTTATTTTGGGTATTGTTAAAAAAAAGGGAAGAAGACCTTATTTTAGGTCTTATTAAAAAACAATGGGGCGACCGCTTGCATGTGCAGGCCGTGAATTTTTTTTGGACCTCCTCTCTCCGACGCACTGTAGCGCGCTGCAGCACCACGCCCAGGCCGCGGCTCCAGCTCCGCCGCGCTGCAACGGGCCACCACCAGGGCTGCCTCTCTCTTCCGCCTTTACCCAACCCTGGCCATCTCCTCCCCTGGTCCTGGCTGTCTCCCTCCCATGGCGCATGGCCAGCCATATCCACCTCAGTCGGGTCTCCCAGTCACGCTGCAGTGCACCCAGCAGCCCGACGGCTGTCTCCCACCCCTGTGCCAACACGTAGCAGCGGTCCTGAGGCCCTCTCAATCTCCATCAGTAAGCGACACCCCGGTGCACATCCACATCAACTGGATGCCTCTGCTGAGTTGTTCCCGCGCCAGTACGGGGCAGCCTCCGGTGGTCATCCCTGCGTAGCTGGTAGGAGCCGCGCACCCTCCTTCCGTAGACAGCGCCCCCCAGTCTGTTATCTTCCCTGCGCAGCAGCGCGCTGCTCTGCAGCGCACAATGGCCATCGGCCTCCCTCCTTCACCGCTTTTCTGCGGCATCACCTCCCTGCCCTGCACACGACGGCTCTTCCCAGCCCCACCTGCACCGAGGTGGCCCTGCACCTAGCAGGCGTCGGCTCCCGCTTGGGAGACCCGCTAAACCTGGCGGACCGCTAATCTCCTTCACGGAGACAGACCCCTGCAAGAGGAAGAGACGTTGTCCCATACACCAGCAATGTCACTCAGCCCGCGCCTCCAGTTACCCACCACCCGCTGAAGCCTTGGACCAGCCCACTTCCCCACAGACCTGCCCACTTCCGGCAGCCTCCCGGTCCTCCTAGTGGGCAGGTACTCTCTAAGGCCACGCTGTCCCGAAACAAGTCTGAGATGGGCGTGCGCAGGTTCACCCCAACCTGCACACCCCTACCCAAGTTTACGGGACTCGGGTAATTTTTTTTAAAGTCAAAAATTAATTTAATTACAATAGTTAATTAAATTAATTAATTATTAATTTTTGGTTAAATAAATTAATGTGGTGTAATTAATTAATTGGGATATTAATTAAATTAATTAATTAAATTAATTAATTAAATTAATTTTAGTTTTAAAATTAAATTAATTAATCGGGACCAAACAACGTGATAATTTAATTAAAAATAAGCATGAATTTTTAATTCAATTAAAATGACCTCAAGTTCATTTTAATTCAAGTTTAATTTCTATTCTGCACTTATTTAATATACGCAAGTTTAATGTGTATATTACTGATCATGAGCTGAGACCTACCAATGCATGGCTAGTGTTTGTCTATTTATTTAATTATTTATTTAATTATTGGAAGTGGTTTTGTAATAATTATTTTAAATTAAAAAGGTGATCTGCATGTCATCTCAGAGTCGTTATATGTATAAGGGTCTGCGCGCCCATTCTCAGAGTTGTATATTTATACCCCGAGACTCCCTTGCCTGCGTGCGAGTACAATTGTATACTGACGAGATGACCGATGACACTTTTCATTCCAAGTGACGGTGACACACTAGACAATAGTTGGATGCATTGGATGAGCAGACATTTCTATTCAAGTTACAAGCCACAAAGCTAAAGGTATTTACCCCTAGGGTTTTGATTGGTCCGTTATTCACTCAACAAATCAACCAATAGTACCAGCTCATGATCAGCTGTTCGATTTATTTCTGCATGGTTTATTATTTTTGCGCATATGTAATTTATTGCGTGATCACATAGTATAATAATAAATGAGCATGCAAGATAAAATGAACATGTGACGCGATGAAATTTCTATTTATTGCACAGTCAGTTGTGAGTGAGATCACATAGTACGTGCTTAAAAAAATTAGAAAATGATTTATTTCATCACACTAAAAATAATAAAACCCTCAAAAATATATTATGTCTAAACAGCCTTCCGTCATTGAAATTTGGACAAAACCAGCTGTTTGAGGTACCGGTTCATGCCTTAGCTGAGGGTGCCTCTTACTACTGGGGAGTCCTTATAAGAATGATGGGTCGACTTAACTGAAGTTCTAGTAAGGATTAGCCCTAGCTAACTTGCTATCATTTTAGAGGCAAGTGTTGAGTAAATCAAATTTTGATTTTCAGAAGCTGGGACTTCACTCAACAGATCAAGGAACCGCAAACTATAAAGCGATGAGAAGTACATGACTTCTTTAATTTCCAAGTGAAAGATTTGTGTTGAACTATTGTTGAGTATAACCACAAACATTAATCTCATGTGTCCTTGGATGCAAGGAGACATTCTTTCAGTTTCTGAAATGAATGTTGTTTTTGGTAAACTTAATCACTAGTTCAGTGATATATGAATCATATGCAATTAGTGATGAATATAAATGTAAGACTTATACCCAGTTGTGACAGGATAATTCTTTGTCAAGTAATACTAAAAATGTACATCATGAATATACCAAGTATGGTATTTAGGCTCGGCACAACTAAATACTTTTGGTATTATCGATGTCTTTCGTTTGGATGAAGGAGCCTTTAAAAATAAAGGTACATCACAAATCTTTTGGAAATAGTTCAACATGAAAGTATGAACTATTCAAAGTATAAGCTAGTGGTATATATACTTTATAAGATTCTTTTAAGTAATTAAGGAATATTAAAGTGAAGTAATTTCATGGTCAGGATATATGAGTTGATTCAGGTTGGGATACCAAAGAATATCTCGACCAAGCATTCATCAATCATGATAATGTAGCGTGGAGCAATTCCTAAATTTACATTACCTTATCTACATCACGACATTTATGTTAATGGGGAGGATTGATTATGAAGTCTTACATATCAACATTGATCAACAAAATGTAGCGTGGAGTAATTCCTAAACACACATTTTATACATCAAAGTATTGATGTAAGTAATATCAATGTTGGAACTGGCAGAAACTTTCATTATATTTCATGAAATTCTTTACAAATAATAGAGATATCCCACAACCATATTCCAACTATAATGAAAAATGGATATCATACGAGTCATAGTATGATGTAAACCCATTATGTCATAAGAACATGTGTTTGGATGCAAAAAGTTTGTTAGGACATAAACAAACTTGCGTCGAGACAAACACATTGTGCATTTAGTGTAATAATCCTAACAGTTGTTTAAGATGTCACATAAATCCCTAAGATAGAAGAGTAGGTAGTAAAGCAATAGACTACACTTCTATATAAGGGTGCACATATCTATTAGAGATAGTGGGAGCTATATTGACTTGTGTTTAGTCAATGCTCAAAATGAAAAAGTATTTGGCATAGGAACTAGTTCCAAAAACGCATGTGGAACAAAGAATGTTCCGGAGACACATACTACGTAGGAAGGATAAAACCATGGTGATGGTTTTTATATTCACTATGGTCGGTGATCTATTATTCAAAGTGAATAATATTTCCTACAATTAATCAGTATATGGAAATTATCTAAAATTGATAAGATCAACTAAAATTCAATTAATGGATTCCATGTATCAAAGTGAAAAGGGGCTATTATTTTGAATATTGCGGTGGGTATTCAAGTGAGTTGATACATGGATGGTACGAGCTTAGTACCAATAAGGCTCGATTGGTTTCACCAAGTTTTTATGCCTAAATCCATTAAAATTTTACTTATAATATCTAATATCTATGATCAATTTATTTAGAATTGGATTTCATGACCACCAATTATGGACGGTGTCTATACGATGCAACCAGAAAGGGATGGTCACATCACAGAATGCTAATAAAGGTTGCAAGTTACTGAAATCCGGTTTAAGATTAAATTAAGCAACATGATCATAGAAAATAGTTTTTCAAAAATGTTTGCCAGGTGTCTACGCGAGGTTAGTGGGAGCATCAATTTTTTCTAAAAAAATATGTTCGGAAACATATGGAAAACAAACATTGTTCTTACAAGTAGTTAAGACCAAAATGAAATTTACTCTCCAATGATTGACTTAAAGTAGAAACCTAAGTTCTAGGGAACAAGATCTACTGAGGTAGATCTATAGGGTGCTTAGTCCTAGTCAATCATACATATAGTGACATTGTATTGAAAAATACATGTTGGAACAATTCAAGAGATGAATTGTTACCTATGTCACAGGGCATAATCTCTCAATGTTGACATGTTCGTGACATGGGAAGAGATAAATGCGGTGATTTGAAATCCATACGTTGGAGCGATGGATCAATCACGTATTCCATGATATGTAAAAGAACCAATATTTCCAAGGTATATTTTACAATAGGAAAATATCAGTCATATCCAAGAGCACTACAAGTGAAATAGTCAGAACAATCTAATTTTACTTCGAAAAGTAAAACAGATATGTACCTGGTAAGTGTAGAAGAAATGATACTAGTTTTTGGGAATAAAAACTGGTCTTCTATAGATCAATGTGACCCAGTATTGCAGAGGCTAAAGGCGATGAGCGAGTCAAGCTCATATATTCCTATGGTGGCTATATCTACAAGACCAAGTACATTGCATCTTCTAAGATATCTAAGAAGCAGTTAAATGCAATGATTTGTTCCAGTTCTTGGAATCACACCTGGTGAGAAAAGTATTATCATAATGTAGATTATGATATTCTTACTAGCCAAGATGTCAAGTTATGACAGTGTAAAAAAAGGTATATACTCAGGATACCATCTCTAGAGAAGTTTAAATCAAAGAGATGAGGTCGCTATAGCAGAATAGCCACGCGGAGGAACCGTGGTGGACCCAGTATCTAAGGCCTTTACTTAGCAGAAATATGATGCTTATCATGTGAGTAGCTAAAATGTTTGGTTAGCAAGTTGGCTCTAGTGCAAGTGGGAGTGTTTAAATAGTGGGTGCCCTAGACCCAACTATTATGTGCTTTTTATTACTATATCATGTATAGAGTTAACTATGCATGATGTCATTTTACCATTATAGTGTAGACTTTTCTGCGTCCACTATTGAAATGGTAATGTCTAAAAATTAATTGTCGTATCGAAAGGTTATAGCAGTTCCCAGAAAATAATGAGAACCTCTAGATACTATGACATTAATCTTAAATATATGTTCTATGGTCTATATACATCTTACTAATTGGACATAGTAGATGTCTGACCATCAGGAGCTGGGGGCTCATAAGCATTGAGACTTCTTCTCATGACGTTCGCACTTGGTGATCTCTAGTAGTGAGATCATGAGGACTGACCTGCCAATAAGAACACCACATGTTTCTGGTGTCATTGGATGTTCCTATCTACGATCATGTGTAATGGTCTCCTAACTTGAGATCATTACCAATGTATGTAATTTGATTGCATACTTTTATGCAAGAAAAAAACCATGTCAATGAAGTCGTGGTGAGGTAGTTTGTGTCAGGTGCGTCATTTGTGGAATGACACTGGTTGAATGGTTAAGAAAGGATTTGTCACTTCCAGGTTATGGAAGTAATATATCTCTGACCATGTTTATATGGATGGAAGTACCTTTATAAGACCATGGACATGGAAGTTGAGGGTAAATCCATCCAGTTACATCAACAAACAATAAAGCAAGAAAAAGGGCAATGAAACGAGAGTGTGTCCTGCTTTATTAGTTATTATAGACAAAGAGATTATATTACACAGTGCATGTTCGTAGGTTGGTTGTCGCTGCTGTGACAATCCTTATTTCTTCAGGGGCCATGATGGGTTGCAAGATCCCGCTCTTGGTCTGTGAATACTATTCACGACTGTCGAAATAAGGGCCTAGAGGGTCACACACAATAGCGTATTCAAAAATCTGCCCTATTCAGTTGAATAGGAGAATTGGACATAGTGGTCCCCACCACAAGGGTCCGAGAATTGTCCAAAGTTAAACGATCACCAATGAAATAAATAAATCCACATTATTTGAGTTTAGAATAATGAGTATTGAATTTATTTGTTAAATGCATTTATGATTTTTTATGTAAATACATGAAAAAATATTAATTGACGAATATTAAATTATTCAAGGTTCAATTAATATTTATGGGAGCAACAAGTCGAGTTAATGACTCAATTATTATCATGTAATATATTTTAATATATTACAAGTAAATGATAATAATATTTATGACTCAGTGTAGTAGTCATAAATGTCATTGATAGTGCGTTAAGTATTCGGGGGCTGGTGAGGCGATACCGGGTATTTTAATTGTGCAATATAAATAGAAGAGGAGGGGAATTTTCCAAACACTATTCATGGATCTTATCTCTCCTCTCCTCTCTCCCACATTCTAGAGAGAGATGCTCTGAATCCAAGGAGCTCCTATGGAGCTCCCTCTCGGGCATCACTAGCGATGTGATGCGGTGGTCCTTGGAGCGTCGAAGACATCGTCGAAAATCTGCGCTAGCACCCGGATTACGACGAACGGTGCTCCCAAGGATTCCTTAAAGTGCATTTGGACGATCTAGAGGAATTAGGCTTCAGATTCTTCGATCAGTGATCGCCAACGACGAGAAAACGTCGTGCGCAGCTTCGGATTTAAACCAGGTATTTTACGATTTAATTTTGTGCTTAAAATCCACCACGCGTGTTCATCGGCTAAGACCGGACTACTCTTCTCCGACGTCGACATGTTTACGTCGACCGTCAGTGGAATTTTTTTTAAAACCCACCTGTTTGGGGCTTCCATTGTATGCCTGGTTCCAATAGCTATAGGGGAATCCCACGTCACATTTCCTACCAGAATGATCTTGGTTTTAAAGGGTTTTTATTATGTGCCTTCAGTAACCAAAAACATTATTTTTTTATCCATATTAGATATAGATGGATTTATTTTTAAATTTGGGAAAAAAATTTCTTATTTTTTAATGATTTCATTTGTTATATTAAGGTACATTTAAATAAAGGTCTCTATGTGTTAGATTACACAAACCAAGTAATGGAAATTTATAACGAAGTTACTTCATATGAATTACACCACAGCCAAATATTCCATCATCAACTAGGTCATGTAAATGAAAAATTCTTGACTAAATTACATCAAGATAGATATTTAGATTATTTTTAACTAAAATAACTTCATATTTGTCACACATGTTTGTTAGAAAAAATGAATAAATCCCCATTTAGTGGGAAATGTGAAAGGGATAAAGGGCTTCTTGAATTAGTTCATACCAATATGTGTGGAACATTTCCTCTTGAGGTAAGGAATGGGTACTCATACTTCATAAATTTAATTGAGTATTTTAGTAGATATGGATATGTCTATTTATTTAGGTATAAGTTGGATTCTTTTGATAAATTCAAGGAATACAAGAATTAAGTTGAGAACCATATTGGTAAGAAGATTAAGAAACTTCACTCAGTCCATAGTGGAGAATACCTTAATCAAGACTTTTATGGGAGTTTAGGATATTATCTCCACTCACTCCTCCTTATACACCTTAGTGGAATGGTGTAAGTGAAAGGAGGAACCACACCTTATTGAACATGGTGAGATCAATGATGATTCATGTGTGTCTTCCATTATCATTTTTAGGATACACGTTACAAAAAACCTCATACATACAAAACCGAGTGACAAATAAAGTAATATAAGATATACCATACCAATTATGGAATGGAAATAAACTTGTGTTATCTTACATAAATTTGTGGGCTTGCGAAGAGTTTGTTAAGGCCTCTTCAGATAACAAGCTTGCACCCTAAGGAATTAAATGTATATTTAAAGGATATCCTAAAGAAACAAAGGGATACTACCTTTACAATCCTTCAGACAAAAGGGTTGCGGTTGATAGGCATCCCACATTTCTTGAGGAGGATCTTATATATAAAAGATATATTAGGAGAGAGATAAAAATTGATGAATTCTAGGCTCAAGATACACAAGAGTTGGAAAATGAATTTATTTCACAAATCCCCATGGAAGAAGAAATTGTTCTAGATACACAATTACTATGTAGGAGTACTAAAAAGGTTATGAAACCAGAAAGATATGGTTTTCTAGTCACTGAGGTTGGTGACTCATTATTAGTTGATAATAATGATCCTCTAACCTTCAAGGATGTAGTAAATGGAATATATATTTCTAAGTGTCAAGAGGCCATGAATTATGAAATGGATTCCATGTACAAAAACCAAGTTTGGATTTTGGCAGACCATAAAGTAGATGTAAATCATGTTGGTTTCAAATGGGTATTTAAGAATAAACTGGACATGGAAGGACAAATTAGTACCTATAAGGTAGGACTGGTTGCAAAAGGGTTTAAAGAACATCGAGGAATTGACTACGATAAAACGTTTTCACCAGTTACAATGTTGAAATCTATCATAATTCTACCTTCCATTATAGCTTTACATGATAATGAGATTCACAAAATGGATTTCAAACCAATCTTCCTTAATGGGAACCTTTAAGAATATGTATATATGACACAACCCAAAGGGTTTGTGACTCCAAAGGATTCCAAAAAATTATGAAAGTTACAAAGATCCATTTATGGATTAAATAAAGCATCTAGATCATGGACCATTCATTTTGATGAGGAAATAATGGAATGTGGTTTCATAAAGAATGAATTTGAGTTTTGTATATATAAATTGTTTAGTGGGAGTGAATTCATTATTTTAATAGTATATGTAGTAACCTGACCCCAGAAATCCTGAAGCTAGTGTCATCTACCATTGCACTGGAAATAGATACATGTAAATCGTGTCCCAGAGAACGGAACAGTTTAGTAGTCTCAGTAAACTAGATACATACAAGAGTATTGTATTATAAATGAATTCACAAATTACAACATACATTTTTTCAAGTATAATAACTTTATTCAATCTATCACATCCTTGCATATCTTTCTTAGCACACTTCAGGGAATTATTTGGAAATGAAACATAATAAGGGTGAGATAAAATGATCAATAACGGTAAGTACAATAGAATAAATAATTAATAAATGAGAGAAACAATAATGTAAAGGTAAATATTTGAAAACACATTCCATTTAATCAATAAACTGAGAAGGGAGTTCCTGAAAAATATGGAAAGAAAAATAACTAAAAACACATTCTATTTAAATAATGGATAAGGCGTAGTCAATATTTCAAGGTAATAAACTGAAAAAACATTCCATTAAATCAATAAACATATAATAAAATGCATCCCTATATTTTTTCATAGTGAAAATATCATGAATAATAAATACTGAATCAAAATGATGGCAATGCTTAATTATTGAACATCATGTCTGAGGCACATGAAAACCTATACTGTCAAGACCTTTCACAAGATACTTTAAAACTATAGGAAGAAACCTTTTTAATTTGTGCAACTAATTTGTATTAGGAGAACCCTTTGATGCATTGAGGGGATATATAAAATCTAGGCCCCACCCATCACTACCTGTCCAAAGTGTTCCTCATATCAAATAATTGACTCAATTAATAAAAAATATTCCTTATCAAATATATGTATTGGATAAAGGATACCGATTTATCAATATTTCCCCAAAAATCAAATAATATTCAAAGTATACACTATATGTACAATTGATACATTGTTTAGGAAATGAACATATCCATGATAAATGATACAGATAATTAGGATAAATTTGATGTCTAATTATCATAGAAAATTGAATATTTCAAGGGGACTAAAAATAAATCAAGGAAGTGAATGTGAAGACTATCCTAGGATAAATCAATAATAAACCATCCATAGTAAGAATAAGTAATTGTATCAATAAAACATATCCCAAGTAGAGTAAAAATATTTTTTTTTCATTGATGAATAAAAATACTATAACAATATATTTTGAAAGTGTTCTTTAGGAAAACATTCTTTTCATTTTGAAAAAAAAATGAAATTTATTTTCATTGAAAACCAATTTTTTTTAAATTAACCTTTTAAACATGCAAAGGATGCTTTAAAGAAATGATGGTGGGAAAATTCGTACATGTAGTACAAGGTAATGAGAACATTCCTTTAGCATGGTAAAAAGGTTAGAAACGTGCCTTTTTCATAAAATGACAAGAGGATTCCTTTGAAAACATTTGTAAAAGGTAAAAAGGGTAAAAATTTCTATAATAAATAATTTTGTAAAGGTAAAAAACTTTTTTGAAAAACTTTTTTGAAAAAATGGTTTTTAGAATAAAACAGGTTCTCCGACTAAAGAGAGAAATGAAGTCAGGTTTTCTTAAAAACATTTTCTAAAACATTTTAAGTATCAAATAGTGGGAAAATGGAACTATTTTATGAAAAAGGTCATTAATAACTATATAATAATAAAATTAAAGGTTTTATTAAACTATGGTAATATAAATCATTTTAATTTAATTTCAAGAATAAGAAATATTTATTAGAATGAGAATGTGAAATAAACCTTTAAAATGATCATAACATTAAATTGGGAATTACTAAATGAGTTGATTATTTTTATAAACTATAAATCCAAATATAAGAAGTTTAAAAACATAAATATATATTAAAATTCATTATACAAATAATCATATAATATTAATGACAATAAGGAAGTAATATAACCCAATGAAATGGAATTGGATTATAAAATTTATTTACCACTTGGATAACATTAAGACTAAATAAAATTAGATTAAATAATTAAAATTAAAACTCAAAATATCATGAATAATTAATTAATAATTATATTAAATTTCGTTTTTATTTTATTTACACCATATATAAGAAATTAGGTGCACAATAATAAAGTATGCCTTGTAGAATGGAAATTGAGATGAAGTCCCTTACTACTTGGTAACTTTTGAATTATAATCCCAATGAAATAAATAATTACAAATGAAACTATAATTACCATAAATATAAATTTATTCATGATATAAAATATAATAGGGGAATTATATACTCCGGAAAAAAGAAATAAGTGGTGAAAATGGTGTTTTCCTCATGGAAGAAAAAAGTGAGACAAGAATCCCTTACCTTGTATTTCTTTTTAGGTAAACATACTTTAACTTACTATATAATGGTTTTAAAATTGTCATTAACTTATAATAGAACCATAATAATATTTATAATATCATATATGAACTTATTATAATATCTTATTACCCTTTTGTTAACAATCATCCATTATTTTCACTATTTCGGGTGTTAATTACCTAGTTTTTCGAGTATCTTTTAACTTGTTATTTTTGTTATTATTAAGTGGACAATGATTTAATCATGTAAAAAATGTAAAAAAATATGTAATTATCACATATATATTCAGTATATATTTATTTATAATAATCCATAAAATTTGGAGATAATAAATGAAATGTGTCATTCATGGAGACGATATGTCATACGTATGCATGAACACTACTTCCTAGGGGTGTACAAACCCGAACCAACCCGACCAACCCAACCCAACCTGACTAGGTTGGGTTCGGATGGTTCAGTTTCAAGGTTTCATATGCACAGGTTGGGTCATTTCAGGTTGACCCGTGGTCGGGTTGGGTTGGGTCACAAGTTGGGAGAAAAATTACCCGACCTGACCCAACCAACCTGACACTACCCCATCCTACGTATCTTGTGGACTTGTGTGCCACCTCTCTCACCACCCATTATTATCAACACTATCATGAATGTCACCCCACCTTCCCTACCTCCCTACCATTCATTGCCTTTCCTTTACTATCTTCCTCCTCTATTACCTCTTCCACACGGTGCGACCCCCATTGACCGCACGCCACCTTCACTTCCACCTATGTCTCCACCACAACCACCATCCATGACCCCAGATCCACCAAATAAAACCTACATAAGAGATAAATGATCATCCCACTCCCTCTACCGATCCTGACTCTAGACGCGACCTTTTTTTTGGTTGATTCGTCACTAAGGTCATCCTGACGTGGTGAGGAAGACCAAACACTGAAGCTTGCGAATGAAGAAATTTTTCATTGTGTCACCAGTTGAAATCCCAAATTGAACATCCACATCTTCTTGAGCTCACTAAAGTATAAAATTAAGCCCCAACTTATTAGAGGAGATTCACCGATTCACACATCCTCCTCTATGAAGCTATCTAAACCAGCACTAATGAAGCCAGAAAATCGAGATCCACCATAGATGCTCATCTTAAAACCGATCAAGAATTCCAATGAAGTATATCACAACCAACCTGAGATAAAAATGTCAACGGTGGAAGACTGGGATGAAATTGTCAGTGGTGGAGGCCTAAGATGAAAATGTTAGGAAATCATGGACCTGGCCAAGCACTTTGATGAGATGAAGGAGATCATGATTCACTAATGGCCTAAGATGAAGGAGATCACCCATCAAACCCTATATGACCATCAAGTGAAGAAGAGATACAGTCGCATGAGGGGAATGGGAAGGATGCGTGCAGGGTAATCTAGGCTGGTGATGTTTTTTTTACCTAAACTGATTGACCAGATTGACCCAACCCGATGTGATACAGGTTGGGTCGGGTCGGTTATGAAACAAAAAACACATATGAACTGACCCTACCCAACCTATTTTGGTTGTTTTGGGTCCAAAAAACCCTCAAACTTGACCCGATCGAACCCATGGACACCCTTACTACTTCTATTTTTTTATTATATTAAAATAATAAAAATTAAATTATATATATATATATATTTATGTATTTTATAATTATAGTATCATGTTTCTTTTATATATGTCACGTATTATTATTAAAACCATCCCTAATACATTCCATTTATATAGTGAAGGAATCACATCGCTTTGAGGAGATGGTATTCCACACATCCAGAAACGATGTTATCATATTCCCACAAATAGAGTGCATACTAGTATGTGTAATATAATAATAAAATAAATATAAATACAAAAAATATCATATATATATATTCTAAAATTATTTTTTCTAACATAATTCTCAACCATGAGAGGTGGTAAAGGAAAAACATGTGACATCATTTCGTGAGGTGATAGTTCCTCATACACGAATGGTAAATTTGTTACCCATTTGATGGAAGTGTGTGTAGTTGTAGGTAGACGCCTTAACATAAAAACATATCATTATATTAAATATACTGATGTTATTATATAATCATTAAATAATAATAATTTAATGGTTTGATAAAGAAATAAAATTAAAGTGGTTATTAAAGAATGTTACCTCATTTTCGGGTAACTTCTTTTGATTTATACCAAAAAAAATCCTTGGTTGGATTTATTACCAAAGTGAGTATTTTAGTATGTGGTATTGGGATTTAGGATATTATTTGGGAATATTTTGGGCAAGAAAAATGGATTTATAGGTGTGAATAATTTGGAGGGCTGAGTGCCTTTTTATAGTCGAGGAAGAGAGGCATTCCTATAAATATATAAAGGTAAACAATATTGAGATGTCTCCCTTGAAACATGAACCTCCAATAATGAACTAAATTATATAAATGGGAGAATATGGACTAAATATGGCCACAAAATAGATTTTGTGACGAGTTTATAGATAATTTTGTCCCTTATGATTATGGTTTAGTCCCTTGTTAAGCTAATTTTCTCTTAATCACTATAATTAATTTTAATTACTTTCACTAATATTATTAGTAAAAAACTAATTTTAACTTATAAAAAATTATAAAATATTATTATTAAAAATATTTAATCCATTTTTACAAATTAAAATCAAATAAATGGGAGAAATTAATTTAAAATTAATCTCGAAAACAGGACGACAAAGCTGTTTTTTAAGGTGAAAATGTTCAAAAGTTTGTTATGTTTGTATATCCAATTTCAATGTGAAATTGAATAAAATGACTTAAATTTTATTAATTGATGTAAAATTTATCTAATTAAGTTATAAAACCAATAAAAAATATAATTTGACTTTATAAATAAATTAGATGAAAAATCATTTTTCAATTAAAATTCAGTATTTTCACTATTCATCAAAAAAATGAAACTTCATAGAAAAATACCAAAAATTCACACAAAGTTAATTTTTACATTCCATATTCAAAAATAAAATTTATTTTTATATATATAATTTATAAAATTACCAAAATTTAGTTTTAAAATAGGTGCACCATTAAAAGGCGGAAAAATTTCTTTTTTAGAGAAATATAATTTTTAAGCATAAAAATGGATTTATTCTTATCTTATGATTATAAAATATATTGGATTAATGCCAAAATTATTTTATTGAATATATAACATATGAATCTAGTTAATATAATTATCTAATTTTAATCAATTTATTTTATTAAGATAAAACACCTTTGTGAGCATAAAAATATTTCCTTTATATTCAATTCGTTTTTATGTTCATTTCTAATTAATAGGTAACCTATGAATTCATTGTATATTTTTATAAACCATATATTTTCATAAGTTAGTTAATATTATTCATAACCTCTAATTTAATGGCTAGGTTATGTCTTATTATATTAAATAATAATATTTTAATAATATATTGTAGTTTTGTAAAACTCAGTCTTGCATGTAGCACATGCTATCAAAGAAAGTCTTTGTGGCATGTGATGTAAGTTAACTCAGTATTGTGTGCATTGAAATATATATAATATATTAATTTTTTTTAAATATTAAATATACCATAAATTATAAATAGGTAATATTCCTTTCTACGTCTTGTGTTGAGTGTTATATACGCTATCAAATAAAGGTCACTATTTTAAAATTTTATGGGTGTTACATTCTCCCCACCTTAAATAAATTGTTTCCTCACAATTTATAATAGATCCCAAAAATCTATGGTTTAATATTTGAAAATTCCTTTTTTGAAATCTCACATCATGATAATATTTAATAAAATATCATATTAATAAGAGAGAATGAGAAGTACAAAGGTCACATTGAATAACATGCAACCAGGTTTCTATATTGGAGAACATTAGTGGAAAGTTAAATTATGGAAATGGAGGGAAAGGGTAAATATTTATAGAGAGTGATTGAGGTCATCAATAACAAAAAATTGAATGATCAATGGAAAGTTAAGGGCATCAAATCCCTAAATCTGTGATGATTTAAAAAATCATCGCTTCAACAAAAAAATAAGGTATTATGATAACATTTTTTGGATCATTTTCCTAATGATGATTAATTATTTTAGTGCCTAAGAATATAATAAAATATAATTTATTTATAAGTTTAATTTCATATGAACAATACCATCTTTTGGTTATACTTTGATCAAATTCTAATTCATCCCTTATTCCATGAAATGGATATCCTAGAATAAACCCTTTTTTTATAGCATTAAAATATTCTTTTTTACCAGATCAAAATACCCATAAAAGAATCCATTATATTTTTCGCTAAATATATTTTCCAAAACCAATATGGTTAATACATTAATCTATAAATCTAAAAAGTGACACTATTGGTTCATCATTCATATTTATTCGTCAAATTGTTCAATTTAAAATAATTCCACATTAACTAGGATATCACATAGGATAGTGATAGGCATGAAACCCTTATTTTCATTCAGTAATAGGTTCAAACCCCACTACTATGCCAGATTTGATGAGCTGTCACCCAATATAAGGGTTATCCTTTCTCCATACTATAATAATATAATTTTCGAAATAAATATGACAAAAAGCCTTGAAATTTAATTATTAAATATCCTTTTAACTAAGGTTTTCAATATAACCACAATACATAAATAATTCATCAAATTATTTAAAAATAGGTCCTTAACTGGTCTAGAATTTATCCTTTATAAGAGTTAATTTAGTTGGGTAATTCCTAGGTTCGCTATAGTCAAGGAAAAAAACTATAAATGGCTCCTCATGATGAGATTTATTTCCTTCCATCATACTCTTTATTTTTCCTCAGTAATTATTTTCTTTATTTCCTTCTTTACTACATATAAATCATTTCCTCTTTTTTTTGAGACACTTTCTTGGGTGTCTCCTTCCACATTTCTTACATGATGTAAATCTATATTTCTTCTCTCTATAGTCTCCACCACTTGATCTCTTAGAAAACTTCTTCCTTTTCTCCTTTGTTGAGTTTGGGAGTTGATCAAGGTATATGATCTTAATCATATTTCAAGAAAAATGATTAGGCATAAATATAATATCTTTGACTCCTATAAACACCTTATTTGGTTGCTCATTGTCACCAGTTTATCCTTCATGTTCAAGGTAAACATGACTTCTTTAGGTTATATCCATTGACTAAAACCAAGGATCATATTGTGAGTAATAATATTCATAGTGATAAAAATTTATAATAATTTATAGGATATCTAAATCAAGACACCTTATTTTAAATCTAAACCACCATATGTTTAAACTAGGTTATTTATTTCCATAATATGTTCAAATCCTTAAAAATGGTTTGTGAAGAAAATGTGAATTATACTAAGAATATCCCCTAGGAGTGTCAAACCAAGTGCATAGCTAGGCTCATTATTGTGTACCAGGTTATGCTCGAGTCATACCTGATGCACCTTTTCAGAGTTGTTACCCCTAGGTATATCTATTCCAAAACCACGTCAAATTATAGTATCCTAACAGTTATGTATTTCTAGGAAAACCATATAATCTCTATCTAACCAAAACTTTAGGATATTCCTCTATACTTATCCTCAAATTATACCTTAGGTTTATGTTCTCTAATATATGTTTTCCTTAATCTAGTTCCTAAGGTTACTACTAAACTTTCTCTGATACCAACTGTAGTGACCCAAACCTAAAAATTCAAGAGTTGGTGTCTTTTATCATAATATTATCATAATATACAAGTAAATCACTTCACAAAAGACCAAAAATTTTAGTAGTATTGGTAAACTAGATATATACATGATCTTTATATTGTAAATGAATACAAAAATTAAAAAACAATTTTTTTTAGGATAATAACTTTATTCCATCTATTCTATCCTTGTATATATTTCTTAACACACTTCAGGGAATCATGGGTAAATGAAACATAATAAGGGTGAGCTCAAATTATCAGTAAGGGTAAGTACACTAGAAGAAATAATGAATCAATGATCAAAATAATAATGTAAAGGCAAATATCTTAACACACATTCCATGTAATCAATAAACTGAGAAAGAAGTGCATGAACAATATGGAAAGATAAATAACTAAAAACACAATCCATTTAAATAACTAGATAATGTGTAATTAAAATGGAAATTTATGAAACTGAAAAAACATTTCATTAAATCAATAAAATGATAACAAAATGCATCCATACATTTTTTTCACATTTAAAATATCACAGATAATAAATATTGAATCAAAATGAAGGCAATGCTTAACTATTGGATTTCATGTATAATTCACATGAAAACCTATACCGTCAAGACATTTCACATGAGTTTTTAAAACTATAGGTAGAAACTTGTTTAATTTTTGAAACTAATTTGTCTCATGAGAACCTATCAAGGCATCAAGGGTCTATATAAATTTTGGGCCCCACCCATAATTGTATATCCAAATAATTCCTCATATCGAATAATCGATTCAATTAATAAACAATATGCCTTATCAAATATCCATTTTGAATAAAGGATAAAAATTTATCAAAATTTACCCATAAAGAAATAATTATCAAATTAAACATCATATGTAAAAATATATATGGTTTAGGAAATAAATATATCTATGATAAATGATATGGATAATTATGGGAAATTAAATATCCAATGATCCTAGGAAATTGAATATTTCAAGGGGAATAAAAATGGAATCAAGGAAGTTAATGTTAGTAACATCCTTATTCAAATGAATCACAAACCATCTAGATGAATAATAATTATGGTATCAATATAACATATACCAATTGGAGTACAAATAAAGGCCTTTTGTCATTAATTAATGGAAATTCTATAAAAAGGCATTTTGAAAACGTTCTTGAGGAAAATATCCTTATCATTTTAAAAATTATTTTATTTGAAAAATAATTTCTTTAAGAATCATTAAAAATAAACCTTTTAATCATGGAAAGTAATCTTCAAAGAAATAAAATCATGTAAAGCTGTACATGTCATACAAGGTAAAGAGAATATTCCTTTTGCACAGTAAAAAGTTTAGAAAAATTCCTTTTTCTTAAAAAGAAAAGAATAATCCTTTGAAAACATTTTTAAAAGGTAAAAGGGAAAAATTGTATTCAATTAATTATTTTGGGAAGGTTAAAAAAATTAAAACCTTTTTATAAAATTGGTTTTTTAGAAAACAATTGTTTTTCTGACTAAAGAGAAAAATGAATTTGTGTTTTCTTAAAAACATTTTCTAAAATATTTTCCATAATAAAGAGTGGGTAAAAGGTACTATTTCATGAAACAATTCATGAATAACCAGAGGAGAATAAAATGAAAGGATTTATTGAAAAAATTTCATATAAATTCCTTTATTGGAATTTCAGTAATATGCAATCTCGATTAGAGTGAGATTGTAAAATAAACCCTTAAAATGATCATAATGTTGAACTGAGAATTAATCAATGAATTGATTATGTGTATAAAATATAAATAAACATATAATAATTGTAAATAAATAAATATATATTCAAATTTTAAATATATATAATCATATAATATTAATGACAATGAGGAATAATATAACTCAATGAAAAATAATTGGGTTATGAAATTTCTTTACAAATTGGGTAACTTATAAGGTAAATACCCTTAGATGAAATAATTCCAATTAAAACTCAAAATATAATGCATAATGAATTAATAATTATATTTCAAGTCAACTTGGCACTATGCACACCATATATAATAAATTAGATTCACAATAATAAAGTATGCCTTATAGAATGTAAATTGAGAAGAAGTCCCTTATTACCTGGTAACTTTTGAATTATAATCCCCATGAAATAAATAATTTAAAATGAAACTATAAATACCATGTATATAAATTTAATAATGATATAAAATAAAATATTATTAGTATATACACCACACAAACTACATATATAAGTGGTGAAAATGGTTTGTGTCTCACGAAAGAAAAATGTGATACAAAAATCCCTTACCATGCGTTTCCTTTTGGGTGAAATTATTTTAACCTCTTATATAATGGTTTTAAACATGTAAATAAATTATAAAAAAACATATTCATATTTATAATATCATATGTTATATTATTATAATATATTATTACCCATTTGTTAACAATCATTCATTATTTTCACTATTTCGGGTGTTAACTACCTAGTTTTTTTAGTATGTGTCGACTTTTTATTTTTTTATTCTTATGTGGATCATGAATTAATCATCTAAAGAAAGTAAATAATTATTTAATTATCATATATATATATTAATTATATATTTATTTACAATAATACATAAAATTTGAAGATGATAAATGAAATGCACCATTCATGGAGACTGTAGGTCGTACATATACATGAATGATACTTCCTTTTTTTGTATTAAATGAATGAAAAGTAAATAATATATATATATATATATTTATTTATATTATAATTATAGTATCATATTTATTTCATATATTTCACATATATTTATTAAAATTATCCTTAAAAAATTCCATGTATAGCATGATCGAATCACATCGCTTTGAAGAGGCGATAGTCCACACATCCACAATTGATGTTATCATATTCCAAAAAATGGAGTGTGTAATGGTATGTGTTGTATATAAATTTAATATGTATGAATAAAAAATAAATATCATATACTTCATATAAAAATACTTCGTTCATCATAATGACGATCCATGAGAGTTGGTAAAGTAAAAATGAATGACAACATTTCGCGAGGTGGTAGTTTCCTGTAACGGTAAATTTGTTACCCTTTTGATGGAAGTGTGTGTAGGTGTAGGTATAACCCTTAACATAAAAAATATCATTATATTTAATCTAATTATGTTATTATATAATAATTTAATAATATTTTTTGAATAGTTTGTGAAAAAAATAAAATGAAAGTGATCATTAAAGAATGTTACATCGCTTTTAGGTAACTTCTTTTGATTTGTACCAAAAGTATTCCTTAGTTGTCTTTATTCCCAAATTGAGGCTTATAGAATGATTTAAGTAAATTTTGGAGATTATTTTTGTAGATTTTGGTCAATCAAAATTTCTTCAGATGTGTGAATAAGTGGGAGGGGTGAGTTTTTTTTATAGTGGAGGAAGAGTAGAATTCTTGTAAATATATAAAGGTAAACAATATTGACGGGTTTACCAAACAAACTTTGCCTCCAATAACGAAAAAAATTAAATAAAAGGGAGTATATAGTCTAAATATTGTCATAAAATGGATTTTTTTACAAGTTTATAGTTCATTTTGTCCCTTACGATTATGGTTTAGTCACTTGTTAAGTTGATTTTTCTCTTAATCGTTGTAATTAATTTTAATTACTTTAACTAATATTTTTGCTAAAAAAAATAAGTTGAAAATATTATAAATTATATTTTATTATAATTCAAAGTATTTAATCCATTTTTTACAAATTACAATCATGTAAGTGGTTGGAATTAATTTAAAATTAATCCCATATATGGGACGACAAAGCAAGTTATTAAAGTGAAAATGTTCAAAAGTTTGAAATGTTTTTATATAAAATTTCAAATTTAAATTGATTCCAATTAAATAAAAAGAATTAATTTATGTAAAATATATATAATTAAGTTTTAAAAACAATAAAAAATTATAATTTAACCATATAAATAAATTAGAGTAAAAATCATTTTTCAATTCAAATTCAGTATTTTTCACTATTCACCAAAAAATGAAACTTCATGGAAAAATACAAAAAATTCACCCTAATATAATTTTTACATTAAAATTTCAAAAATAAAGTTTATTTTGACATATAAAATTTATAAAATTTTCAAAATTCATTTTTAAAACAGGTGTGCCATTAAAAGGTGATAAAATTTTCTTTCTATAGAAATATATTTTTTAAGCGTAAAAGTGGATTTATTATTATCTTATATTTATAAAATCTATTGGATGAATGTCAAAAATATTTTATTGAATATATAACGTATGTATCTCATTAATATCATTCACTAATTTTAATTAATTTAATTTATTATTTTAAAACACCTTTGTGAGTATAAAAACATTTCTTTTATATTCAATTGGTTTTTATATTCATTTCTAATTAATAGGTATCCTATGAATTAATTTTATATTTTTATAAACCATATATTTTCATAAGTTAGTTAATAATTTTCATAACCATTAATTTAATTAGTATTTTATATCTTATTATATTAAATAATAATATTCTAATAATTTATTATTATTTTGTAAAACTCGATCTTGCATTTAGCACAAGAAATTGAAGAAAGTATTTGTTGTGTGCTATGAAAGATAACATAGTATTGTGTGTATTGAAAGATATAAAATATATTAATTTTATTTAAAATATAAAATATACCATAAAGTATCTATAGGTTGAATTAATTTTTACATTGGGTGTTGCGTGTCATACACACTATAGAATAAAAGTTACTCTTTTTTTAATTTTTAGGGTGTTACAATATATGTGGATGAAAAATTACTCATTTTAAATTAGGTACAAATATTATAGTATGATAATATGTGGTTGAATAAATAATTATTTATGAATTAATTGGGTGTGGTGACATATAATCTTGGTATCAAGATTCACCACGATAGATCCAAGAGGTTTCTCAGTCTAAGACAAAGTACATACATTGACAATATACTAAAAATATTTAGTATAAAACAATACAAGAGGGTATTGTTTACAATGTCACATGGTATTCATTATTCTAGGAAAATGTATCCTAATACACATGAGGAAAGAAAAATAATAGTAAGAATTCCATATCCATCAACAATTGGGTTAGTAATTTGTGATATCCTATGTACTAGGATAGATGTTTCCTATGCATTAAGTGTGGTAGGAAGATCTAAAGACAATCTAGGCGACCTCCATTGGATGGTAATCAAGATTATCCTTAATTATCCTAGGTGTACTAAGGATATGATCCTATTTTATGGAGTAGATGAGGAACTAGTCATCATAGGATATGAATATTATAGCTTCCAAATTGATTAAGATGACATATAGTCACCAATGGGATGCATCTTCACTTTGAATAGATGTGTTGTGATCTGGAAGAGCCCAAAGCATGTTGTTGTCATAGATTCTATAGTTGATTCTGAGTATATTTTTGACTCTAAGGTAGATAAAGAAGCAATATGGATGCACAACTTTGACTAAGATAATGGAGCAATATCGTGAAATAAAGATCTTGTCACACTCTATTATGATAATACAACAATGGTGATGCTTACAAAAGAGCCAAGGTCTCATTTGTGGATGAATCACATAGTTTGGAAGTATCATCTCTAGAGTTATTTTTCTCAGAGAGGTGAAGTTGTAGTGAGTAGTGTTTCCATGGAATACAACACGGTGGATCCCTTGACTAAATACTTGACTTATCATAAACATGACTATTGGGTGAGATATAGTGGACTGAAGGTCATAAAAATTTTCCTCTAGTCCAAGTGGGATTTTGTTCTAGTTGGTGTCCTAAGACCAACTATTTTAACTTTCATTACATGTATATTAGATATATTGAATAATAATAAAACTTTTTACTATATATTGATTGTTTTTATGCATGAATCTAATGTAATAATGTCCTAGAGAATATGTCACAATGATATGGTCATACTAGTTCCCCGCTATGATGATAACTTTTATGTGTTATGATGATGTTCTTAAATAATGTTTTGCGGTTAAATAACTTACTATGATGGGACACACAGTACATAGACTGTTAGGAATGAGTAATAATAAGAAGATAAGGCTTTTTCTCATGAAGTTCACATTTGGTAATCTCTATGATGGGAGATTATGATAATAGACTTTCCAGTATGAATTCAGTATGTTTTGGTGTCATTGGATACTTCTATTTATGAGAATGTGCGATGGTCCTTAGAATTTAAAATTGTTATTAATGAAAGTTAAAAATCATGTACTTAGATGTATTTTGTAAACCATGATGATAATAGTTCATGGAGAAGTTGGATACATTGGGTGAATCCAGTGTGATATGTCATTAATTGATAAGTCAAGTAAGGATTTGTACCTTCTATAGTTATGGGAGTTTATATCTTATCCATTTGGTTGGAATGGAACTTTCTCCATAGATCCCACAACCATGGTGTAATGATTTGTTTATTTTAGATAGTCAAAGAAATACATATCAATCATAAAGGTTGGTAATAAATATGTGCAACCTTATTGAGAGATATTGATAAAAAGAGATAATATTTCACAGTGAAAATTTATATGTGGTAATTATCATTATGAAATTAAGTTATTTCTCTCAGGTGTCATGACCCATTTCTAAATAGTAATATTGGACTTTAGGAAATCCCACCTAATGAAAATTATAAGGAATCCTAAAGGGTCTCACATTAAGTTTTTCCATCTATCTCGATTAAATTTTATTTGAATTTAATTATTAGAATAAATATTATTCTCAAGATCAAGGAATTATTTTATACCAGTTTTATTAATCATTAATTTTCATAAGGTAATAAATAATTATTTTTCTATTAATAAATAATTTATTTTATTTTGTGAATATATATAATATATTTATTCATTGGATTGTGAATAATATGTTTATTTTATTTATTGAATATTTTTAATAAATATTTATTTACTAGATTGTGTATAAAATATTTATTTATGTATAAAATATTTATTGAGTTATTTAAAAAATTCTAGAGGATTTCAAACAGACCAAGATTGAGTCTAATGATATATATTAGTTAACAAGACCATTATAGAATATATTTTATTGTGAAAGTTTGGAAACTCCACAACATAATAATAATGATATTATTATTATTATGTGACATGGGGTTTACTAAATGTTTTAAATGTTATTTAATGGATGGAATGAAATTAAATATATTTTAACCTAAACCCTAACTCTATAAATAGATGGTTATGTCTATTGTATGTTGCATACAAAAATTAATATAGAGAATTGTTGTGCACAACAAATTCTCTCTTGAATCCTCCTTTTCTCTCCCTCTCAAGAATTAGAGGGGCATAAAAAATTTCTTCAAGACTGAAGAATGAGAGATCAAGAACGAACAACAGAAAACATTCGATTTACCATGCTAGCACTCAGTGATTGAGTGGGGTTAATCAAATATCATTGAACCACATGTGGATCACTACTAGAGGTATTATATCCTTGGATCTTAACAATTTGATAAAGGAAATCCGAAATGTTTTTTTGTATGATCAACAATTATCAACGAAGAAAGTTCATAAGCCTAGTGTAATGTCTTGAACCTTCTAACCCATTAATTTTCCAAAAATCGAATTATTGAGTTATATGAGGAAAGTTAGGGGTGTTTTTGAGGCTAATGGTGGCATTCTAGAAATCATACATGTCATACATTTCTAGTTGTGAGACATACTAGAAATTTCTGGAAGTTAGACATTTCTAGAAGTGACACGTGTTAGACATTTCTGGAAGTGAGACATGTTAGATAGATGTGTTAGAAATTTCTAGCAGTATGTCAGACATTTCTAGAAGTGAGAAATGCTAGAAAGATATGTTATACATTTTTGGCAGTGATACATGTTATATATTCTTGGTAGTGAGACATGTTAGACATACATGTTAGAAATTTTTGATGGTGAGATATGTTAGAAGTTTCTAGCAGTGAGACATGTTAGGCAGACATGTTAGATATTTTTGGCAGTGAGACATGTTATATATTTCTAGTAGTGATACATGTTAGATAGACATGTTATATTTTTTTTGCGATGAAATATGTTAGACATTTCTGGTAGTGATATATGTTAGAAAATCATGTTAGATATTTATGACAGTGAGACATGTTAGACATTTCTAGTCGTGAAACATATTAGAAATTTCTAGCAGTGAGACATGATAAACATTTTTGGAAGTGAGACATGTTAGATAGACATGTTAGTCATTTCTGGCCATGAGACATTCTAGTCATTTCTGGCAGTGAGATGTGTTAGATATACATTTTATACATTTCTGGTTGTAAGACATGTTAGGAATTTTTGGTAGAGAGACATGTTACACAAAAATGATAGACATTTATGGTAGTGAAATATGATAGAAATTTCTAGCATTGAGACATATTATACAATCATGTTAGACATTTATAATCATGCGATATGTAATAAATTTCTAATCATTCCATATGTTAGACATTTCTAGAAGTGATACATGTTAGACAAACATGTAATAAAATTATAGTGGTGATATATTTTATACATTTCTAGAAGTGAGACACTTTAGAAAGACATGTTAGATAGACATGTTAGACATTTTTAGCGATGGGACATGTTAGACATTTCTAGTAGTGATACATGGTAGAAAAACATGTTAGACATTTCTGGTGGTGATACATGTTAAAAATTTCTAGTAGTGAGACATGTTTGACAAACATGCTAGACATTTCTAGTGGTGAGACATGTTAGACATTTCTAGTAGTGAGACATGTTCGATCTAAATTTTAGAAATTTCTAGCAGTGAGACATGTTCAATAGAAATGTTAGGCATTTCTAGCGATGAGGCATGTTAGACATTTCTAGGAGTGAGACATGTTATAAAAACATGTTAGGCATTTATATCGGTGAATCATGACAATGTTTTCAGTTTTACCAAAATTTACAAATTTTCCATTTTGATATATATTATAATGAAAAATGGTGTTAATGCCTTAATTAATGAATTTTAAAGTCATTTTAAAGGTGATTAAACATTCCTTCAACTTCTAAAAAGTACAAAGACCCTTTCAATATGTATATAGTTTGGTTTTAATGATATCCAACTTTAATGGCCAATCTAAAACATATCTATGTAGGTTCCAGGTGCAGTGGAAGCGCGTTGGTGGGTTTGCCCAACTTTAATTTTAGCTTTAAACAATGTTCAATATGAGATCCATCACGATAATAAAACGAAGAATATTCGGAATAGAACTAAGAAAGAAAATAAAGAGAAGGGTCTCAGAACCATCGAGAGGATCATCATATGTTGGTTATAATTAATTTAATTAATTTACAAGAATTACCTTGATGGAATTATTTCTTCGTTGATGTTTTCTGGTCACGTTTCGATGTGATTCGTCGTTGCATCGCAGAATCCAAGTGTAGACTTCCTATAGTGGTGATCCAGACACGCACCACGTATCTCTGGATATCGCTAAAGGAATATCTGGGTGCTATCATGGAGAAGCCTTTTCTTTCATTGTCCGCCTTAGATCGCCTTGATCCGATGGAGGAGGATATCTCTCAGTCTCGAGAGCATTATTGGAGGAAGGAGTTCTCTTGACCTTAAGAGAATTTTACAGAATTTTTATGCACAATGATTCATCGAAAAGTATTGGGGTTGTGAGGATATTTATAATTAGGTTTGAGTTTATAGAGTTATGACAATAAATTAATGTGTTACACATTTTATTTATTTCATTATCACTTATGGAAAGCCCCCATATCGAATCATTAATTCCTTGACATGATCCCATGCTGATAATAATAAATATCATTTAATAAAAGAATATTATTTCCTCAAAATCCCTACTGGAAAAACTACACAGCGTGTAATCATTAATTCACGACTTGTACTTGTTTTTCATTTCCTTTCCAAAATGAAAACTACACGGTGTGTACATTAAATGTACATGGCGTGTATATCTTGTTTTTCATTTTATTCTTCCTCCAAAATTAAAATTATTTAGGCTTCCTTGAATAATAATTAAACCACATATAGGAATAATCTTTATTCTACTTGAGATAATTGGATACACTTAGTGTGTGACCCTCTAGGCCTCTTTATCGTTGGCATTAGGAGGACTTGCCTAAAGTCCAAGATTACTATCTAGTAATGGGTCAAGGAACCTGAGAGAAAAAATTTGATGTCGCATTGACATTTCGCCTCATATGAATGCTTACCTTGTAATTTAATCCCTTTGTCTTGATATCTCTAATCAAGCGGGTTGCATGCTAGTGCCATCAACCCATGTGCTCGATTATTATTTCTTTGACTTCTTGGAATTGAACTCGCCCATAACTTACCATAGCCGTGGATTTATTTAGGATATATAAATTTCATCAAAGGGCCTGAGATATCTACTTACCTTATGGAATTGAAGGGAAAATTCTTTCTCACATTATCTATTAATGGAATATCACTCATGACACACCCAATGTATCCTACCTCGCTGTGAACAGTGTGTCATCACAGTTTTCACCAATACATCTAAGCGCGTGAGTTGTAATACCCATTAATAATAATCATAAAGTATAAGGACCAATACACACATCTGTAGATATGAACATCAAATGAAACTATAAAATATGGATTTCCTACTGGTGGGTCTCGTTCTCATAATATCCTCCTGGATATTACCAAGGGCACACACCATGAGAAGGTGCCTCAAATTTTTATGATTCATCACCCCTAATGGCCTGTATTATTTGTTTCCCTCAAATAAAATCATCTGGACACAAAACATATATTCAAGAACAATGTTATGGCACTTCCGGTTTCTCATTATAGTAGGGATCTGCTATGACCATTTAATGCAACAACTGTCCTTAGGGCATTATCATATGAATTGTCACGCAGAAGAACAATCAAGATGTGATAAGGTATTTATTAATGAATAAAGTACAAAGTATTTGGTTCTAGTCCACCAACTCCAATAGACTTCCACTTGGACTAGATCCAACTGATAACAACCTTTAAACTGCTAGATCTCACATGATATTCATGCTTCTACTGAGATAGGCCTTTAGTCATGTGGTCCTCCGTGTTCTCTTCCATGGACACTCTGCACACTACAACTTAACCCCTTTGATAGAAATTCCTCAGGAGGTGATACGTCTGGAGTATGTGCTTTTTCTGTTGATGTGACCTTGGTTCTTTTGTAAGATCCACTGTTATAGTATTATCACAATACAACATGATAGGATCTTTAATTCTAGGAACCACATCAAGCTCCTGGAAAAAGTTCTGAATCCATATGGATTCCTTGTCTATATCAGAAGCCGTTATATATTCAGACTCTGCTATTAAATCAGCGACAACCGGATGCTTTGAAATCTTCCAGATCATAGCTCCTCCATTGAGACATAAAACATATCCAGATTGAGACTTCAAATCGTTCTGATCTGTCTAAAAACCAGCATCAACATACCGTCTGATGAAAATTTCTTCTTCTTCTCCATACACCGGGAACATATCCTTAGTTCTTCTCAGATACTTAAGAATAGTCTTAACAGTAGTCCAATTTTGTTCTCCTAGATATTATTGATATATGCCTACCATGATCAGTGCATAGGCAACATCAAGCTTGGTACATGACATGGAATACATGATGGATCCTATAGCCAAAGCATATGGGATCTTACTCATTCTATTTTTCTCTTATTGTGTCTGAGGAAACATTTTCTTAGAAAGATGTAGGCCATGTGACACTGGAACCAATCCCCTCTTGGATTATTTCATACTAAATATCTTTAGTATCTGGTCAATGTATGTACCTTGACATAGTCCAAGAAGCCTCTTGGATCAATCACGAATGATCTTAATCCCTAGAATGTAGGTTGCTTCACCCAATCCCTTCATGGAGAAACACTTGTTCAACTAGTCCTTAACTGACTGTAAGACTGGTATATCATTTCCAATAGGAAATATGTCATTAACGAATACTACTAGGATAAAGATCGCATTCCCATTAAACCACTTATAAACACATGTCTCACATTCGTTCTTATTGAAACGAAATTCCTTTATGGCTTCATCAAATCAAATTTTCCATGACCTAGATGCTTTCTTTAATCCATAAATGGATTTCTGCAACTTGCAAGACTGTTTTTCTTCACCTGGTGTCACAAAACCTTTTGGTTGTGTCATATAGACATCATCCTAAAGGTTCCTATTAAGGAATGCTATTTTGACATCCATTTTACAAATATCGTAGTCATGGTAATCTGCTATGGAAAGTATGATTCTTATGGATTTAAACATGGCAACTAGTGAGAAGGTTTCATCATAGTCAATTCCTTGATGTTGTATGAATCTTTTAGCCACTAGACTTTCTCTATAGGTGCGAACATGACCTTCCATCTCCAGTTTTCTCTTGAATACCCATCTGCATCCAACATGCTTTACATCAACTAGCTCATCTACTAGAACCCAGATTTGGTTCTGATACATGGAATCAATCTCAGAATTCATAGCTTCTAGCCATCTTGCAGCTTTTGAGCTTTCTACTGCTTCCTTGTAGGAGAGAGGTTCATCATTTTACAACAATAATGACTCACCATCCTCGGTGACTAGGAAACCAAATCTCTCTTGTTCCCTTACCTCTCTTGAGCTCCTACACAGTACTTATGTTTCTATAACCTCTTCCACGAGGACCTATGGAACTTGTTCTTGTACCAAATCCTATATATCTTAAGCACCAACTTTCTCAAATTCAATCTTTCTCCCACTATCCCTTTTGAGGATGTGCTCCCTATCAAGAAATACGGCTTGTCTGGAAACAATCACTTTCTTGTCTTGAGAGTTATATAGGTAATATCCTTTTGTTTCTTTGGGATATCTAATAAAGATACACCTTGTGCCCTGGGGTGGTAGTTTTTTCCTGAGAAGGCCTTAAAAAATGGCTCACATCCCCATACACGTGTATGCGACAAAATGGGTTTCTTCCCATTCCATAACTTAGAGGGAATTCAATTTGCCGCCTTAGTTGGTACTCGGTTTAATGTGTATGTTGTAGTTTGTAATGCATATCCCCAAAAGGATAATGGAAGATCTGCATGACTCATCATCGACCTCAACATGTTCAACAAGGTGTGGTTCCTCCTTTGTCACGAACCAGGCTGGGTCGCCATCCGACCTGGCACCCGACCCGGTCCGCGACATGGACTGAAGGGAATTCTCGATACCCACGTGCTGGCACAAGTTCCCGGGTATCAAACATTACATGGGAACGATTTACCCAAAATAAAAGACAGAAAAAAAACCAGATAAATAAACTAAAACTAGAAATAGACAACCAAACACACCTTTAAACTATGAACATGTTTAAAGTCTACAACTCAAACCAATAACTAAAAAGAAAAGATGACAGCGGAATCTAAAACTCTGAATCAAACCTCCCAGAAAAAGGGAGGCCAAACTAACACCAATCTGCACGGGAAGACCAACTTCAACCTAAACCACCATCAATGAGCGCACCACAACCTGGAATACATAAGAAACAGAATCTACATACACCCAAAGGTGTATGTAGAGTGTGAGCCAAAATCCCAATAGGACGTCACCCAAATAAAAAGGTTCCACATATAAACATTAAATAACAAAAACATTTGCATGATAAGTAAATGAATGGACACAAAAGCTTAAACATCTTTAAAGAAACAGTTTCTATAAGGAAATCACTTTTAAAGAAAACAACTTAAATAAAAGAAAACACCCTTGCATAAAAGAAAAACTCAAACCTTCACAAAAACCAAAACCTTCACCGTATGACGACGATGGGTGTATAGTATTCCAGGAGCACCAAAAGTGGGAGAGGCCCTAAAGATACTAGAAAAATTAATGGGACCCTAGAACCTCACGTCGCGGTGAATAGTATAGGAATCAAAATAAAATATGTTCTCGTGCACGAGCCACTAGACAGGGCAACACATCCATAACCTAGTGGTCTCTGGTCATCATCCAATGTTTAGTTAGTGTTGTAAGCGTCAATCTAGCTAAGTGAATATGGGTCGGGGCCACTCCCAAATCACTAGCACACGAGTCTAGTCCACCTACCTAGTACCCAAGCTTCCCCTTTTGTGCTCAATATGTTCCAACATCGCATTTCATGTCAAACTCAAACAAATAAAACAAATAGCGTGTAACATAACCCAACTCCACACTTCCACACACACCGAAAACCATTTGACAATGTACGCACGACAAAGGACTTTACCCAACTCAATTAAAACAATATCTTCATTGATAATAATTGTTTATTAAAAACACATTAAATTTTTATTGTTAATAATTTTTATTAAATCATATTAAATCCTTTTTAAAAAAATTATTTTAAAAGAAACATAACACAGATTTAAGACACAAAACCAACTCAACCCTCTTTCATGACCAAGCACACCCAAAACAGGTTCCAAAAATGTTTCACACCATTAATAAAACTTAATAAAACATTTAATGATTTTATAAAAACAATTACCAAGGTGATACAAAGAATTTTACACCAAAAATATTTTAAAACTTAATCTACATCACTTACACAATCAAATAAATCAGCTACACGATTAAAGAAAACATTCCAGTGATTAAACAAACCACTAAAAAAGTTTATCAATAAATTTTTAAAGAAAAAGTGCCCCATGACTTTAAACACTAAAGACTCACTCAACTCCTCATTTGTGACAAAACACATATCAACACCACATCAAAACATGATCCGCAACCTTTGTACAATTCAATACCTAAATGCAAAATTTTATAAAACATGATCAAATGTCACAATAAGGGTTTTTATCAAAAATTCACCACATTTCATATAAGCATGCTACTTAAAATCCAAAAACATATCAAAATCATTCAAAAACTAATTTTTCACAACACAGATTAATATAATAACACACTAAATTAATTAAGCATGCAAATTAACATATCAGATAATGTTTAAACGTGGAACCACCTACCTCGACATCAAACCCCGAAAAAAGATGTGAAATATTCCAATTCTAGCGTGAAACCTCAATCGCGCTCCGTTTGCACCGCAAGGAACCTAGCTCAAACTCAAACACGTAAATTCGAACCCAAAAACCGCAAATTAAAACCTCAAAATCGGAACATATAACTTCTGAAAAAAAAATAAAGGAGAAAGACTTCACCGAGGGGGGGTGTTCGTCAGACGGAGCAGGGGGTGGAGGTTCATCTCTTCGCCGGATGAAGCAGGAGGGTAGCGCCTGGGATGGGTGCGACGTGGCTGAAAATGGATGAGGCACTGGACATAGGGGGTGCGTTGGGTTTGGGGTTGCACCTCAGATAGAGAAGAGAGTGTGATGGCGGAAGGCTAAGAGGAACCGGGGCACGACATGAGGTCAAGGGGGGGGGGGGAGACGAACGATACTGCAGGTCGGCCAGGAGGCGCGATGAAGGGGATGAGCGACACGATGGGGTTTAAGGGGGAGGCGCGACTTGGGTAGTAGGAGGTGTTGCAAACGAGGAAATCTGGTTGGGAGGAAGGCGGGTGGTACGGTGGCGACTGGCACGTGAAACCAGGATGGGAGGTCAGCCGGTGGTGTCGTGATGCAAGGAAGTAAGGGGGGTGCGCTAGGGTTCAGTGCGTAGGCCAAAGGGGGGGCTGATGGAAAAAGGGGGAAGGAAATAGAGGGAGGAAACGAGAATGAGGGAAAAAATAATAATAAAATAAAATAAACCCAAAAAAAACAAAAAACAAAAACCAATAATAATAATAGCATAACAACAGCTAAACCCTTAAAATGACAATGTTGTTAATTAAAATATTAACAATCATAATGATAATAATTAATAATATTATTATAATTATTATTATCATTAAAACTAAATTCATTAAATTTTTAACATACTTATTTTATATATATTTTACCACTCATTTAATTATACTACAATATTATTAACTTATTTTATTTAATTATTTGATTATCGGGAAGGTCACACGGTGACCCGGGCGAAACCGAACAACTTCACAATCATGATTCGCTTGTGCATCGCACAATGCCAAGCCTCGAAGACTCATTTATTGACAAAACTCAAAATTCAAAAATATTAATTATTATAATATTAATAACAACTTAATAAAAATTATATTATTAATTCCATCAATAATAATAATAATAATAATATTCTCAAACAATATCAGTATCATTAAATTAGTCCCTTAATTATTAATTTTTCATACTTTACATTTTTTCATTTAACTATTCATTGCATTTTATTTACCTGCCTTGAACATCCAGTAGGTTGTGCGGTGAACCGGGCGAGGTCGCGCGATGACTCAAGTGAGGCCGCACGACTTCAACCGTGGTGGGATGAACGCTGTCAAGTCCAAGACATGTGTTCTTTAAATAAGAACTCAAAAATTTTAAGTTGGGCTTCAACCCCGACTACCCAATGCCCATAAAATTAATAAAATTAATAATTTTAAAAAAGAAGTGGTGTGACAATTCTCCCCACCAGAAAGCTTTCCATCCTCAGAAATCCAAAACTAAGGTTGAGACTCAAAGAAGAAACAGATACCTCACTAAGGATCAAATAGGATCCCCACAATCAACAATCCAAAAGAGGCAAAAGAGTCATGCTCAGAGAAAGTGACTCAAAGAAAACTTCAAGAAATGCGTAAAAAGACTCTCTAATATGTGTCGCCCTCCCCAATGATCTAGAACAACTCCAGTTGACTGATCAAGTAAGGGAGCTCTCGCACCCACGGAAACCAACTTCACAAGCCAAAACACCTCAAGCACTATTAAACTGAAACCACACCATTTGTCTAGAATGAACAAACAAGGTCAAAACACGTCCATGGAATACTCATATCACTTATCACCAATCCATATTTAAAAACAGAAGAAAAAGATCAACATGGGGAGACCCGAGGGGCTCCCCACCATTAGGAACTCACTGGTGCTCGAAACGAGACTAGAAAGACGACATGGGGAGGTTCGAGCAGACTCCCCGCCATTAAAGAGAAGTCCATCACCGTTTCATTCTAGAGACATTCGTGCGAGACCCAATGTGGGCCTCCCCACCATTAAGAACATACCAACGCCCAAGGCGAGACTACAAAACCAACATGGGGAGGTCCGGGCAGACTCCCCACCATTCTGAAAAGGCCAACACCGATTTATTCCAGAGACCTTTGTGCGAGACCCATTGTGGGTCTCGCCGCCATTAGAACGAACAGAGGACACAGAACTTTGAAAATTATCGATGGGGACCAAACACCCCATCACAAGGGAGGGGAGGGAGGGCCCAACTACTGGAGTGTCAAAACCACGACCCAAGATGAACCAACATCTCCACGTCCTTGGAATAGAATTATTCAAATTTGAGACTTATTTACCCACAGACTCCCATACAGACCACCAAAAGCAATTACATTCGGTGGGATGCAAACCCAAAAACATTAAGGTAAGGATACGACCACACCTCCTCATATCCACGAGAATCCTCACACACCTAGGTGGGTCGTCGGAATGGAACAACCATTGAAGACAATTTAATCCTACTTCACCTTCAGTACTGATGACAGAAATAAGGTTGGGTTCCTATACACTCTTGGGTTTTCTGACCACGCGCCAGTTTCACTCCGAGGCCTACGGCTGAAGCCCTAATGTTTGAAGCATCTTCTGCCTCGCAGTCAGGCATGGAAGACTCCTGAACGGAGCTTCTCTTTTTTGTGTCACACGCAACCGCAATGCAACCGAGACAACACCAGCAAACACAACACATTACGACATCCAACTGATCATACACAGAACATTCACCAACACAAGAGCTGAAATGGTGCGTGCACATCACCCTTTGTCACACTGGATGAGAACACTATACCACAAATCATCACCTAAACATGACCATTGCTGTTGAGAGGAACATTATATGGAGAGGGACTTCAAACTGAGTCTTAAACAACACGTGATTCCTGCAATTGAACATAGCATCCCCATGTGACTGGGTCTGCCACACTAGTGGCCTAACGTAGACCCTTTATTAAACGAAATCAACAAAGGACCAAAGGTCATTTAGAATAGTGGCCAACACTGACCACTCTAGGATGCTTTCACCTTTACCCACTGGAATCTCCTTCATCGTTTCCAAACAGAACTTTCAAATGAATGAGGTCAAACATCACTCTTGACCATCAAAGAGAACTCACACTACAAGACGTCACCGAACATGACCCTTGTAGCCGATGAAAATACTACCAAGCCCTTCAAGACAGTTGTCAACACTGAAAATTCTGAACTTCCTTTACCCTTCCCCGCTGGAATTCCTTTCGCCCTTTCCAGGGGGAACCGTCAAACACAACAGTTTCAAACTTCATACTCGACGAGTTGGACACTCAAAAGACCAAAACTCCCTTCAACTCCCATCACATCTGTCATCCCGCTACAAGAGGATCTTCTTAGTTGTAAAAAGGAGAGGTGGGTTAAATTCTAGAATTCAAGAAGAGATTCCTCTGATCAACTGGAGGGTCGGCCAATGGCGATTTTCCTGTGGCCGCACTTCAATCACATGTCAATGCTTTATGGGGGGAATACACTAGTCAAGAAAGAAAACCGTGGACCCAACCAAACCGGTCCAATGATTAAGGCATACCACAAGCGAACACTAAACGTGCAGGGGGAACTACCACAAGGGATTCCCAAAACACTTTTCGAAATAAACCATTAACTACATGTTTGCACACCAACTCACGAATACGAATTAAAAATCAAGACACAAATCATATAAAAAGGATTCTCGGCTCGAAACTCCTCACATCCATCATTTAAAAAACACAAGGACACACCACACAATCATCGGTTATATAAAAACACCAAATTTTTCCTTTAACAAAACATTTTGAAAATAAGCAAACCCAGTGGGTTGCACAAACACAAATGATGTCCCATGGGCCTCACACATGCATGTTCCTGTGTCTCACCAATACCCACCTCATATCCATCCAGGAACTCATCCTCTCATGCCATTAACCCTTTATCGTTCCATATACACTCATGCATGTGGTTTCCCACGAGAACACCATGGATCAAAACCAAACCTTTCCATTTTTCAAAACCAAAACATCCAACCCACACTTTTCAAACCTCATACCTCATTTTCTTTTTAAAGTAATTTATTTAAAAACATTTTCCAAAACATTTTCCAAGATCAAATAATTTTTACTTAAAAAAATGTCAACAATTCCAAAACAAAGAAATGAGGAATAGTGCAAGAGAAACTAGTGTCAGCGGGTGACTGGAACATATGGTTGGTGGCCATACGCCAATGATGCCACTACCATAGAGGGTATTCTAAGACAGTGTCCCTTGCTCCACATGGCTTTCCAGACCCCGCGAGCTCACTAGGACCACTGAACTTACCCCTTTTCATTTCCCTTAGACAAGATTATCCGCAAGGACCAAAAACTCAGACAAACCTCAACACACATTGGTAACTTGAGTCCCGCCACGAGGTGTGCTGGCCAGGCACCTTACTCATATCCAGGACGTTGAGTCCCGACAACCTTAACTCCAGTCCACCGTGACTCTATCCCAAAAGATCATGACCCAAGAGAGAAAACATGCACCTTTGATACCATTTGGTCACAAACCAGGCTGGATCACCATCCGACCCGGCGCCCGACCCGATCCGCGACATGGCCCGAAGGGCGTTCCCAATCCCCACAGGCTAGCACAAGTGCCTGAGTATCAAACATTACATGGGATCAATTTACCCGAAATAAAAGACAGAAAAACAACTAACCAGATAAATAAACTGAAACTAGAAATAGATAACCAAACACCCCTTTAAACTATGAACATGTTTAAAGTATACAACCCAAACCAATAACTAAAACTAAAAGACGATAGCAGAATCTAAAACTCTGACTCAAACCTCCCAGAAAAAGGGAGGCCACAACAACACCACTCTGCATGGGAAGACCAACTGCAACCTGAACCACCATCACTGAGCACGCCACAACCTGGAATACACAAGAAATAGAATCTACATACACCCAAAGGTGTATCTAGAGTGTGGTCCAAAATCCCAGTAGGACGTCACCCAAATAAAAAGGATCCATGTATAAATATTAAATGACAAAAACATTTTCATGCTAAATAAATTAAATGACACCAAATCTTAAAAAACTTTAAAGAAACAATTTCTTTAAGGAAATAAATTTTAAAGAAAACAACTTAAATAAAAGAAAACACCCTTGCATAAAAGAAAAACTCAAACCTTCACAAAACCCAAAAGCTACATCGTATGTCGAAGGTGGGTGTATAGTAGTCCAGGAGCAGCAAAAGTGGGAGAGTCCCTAAAGATATTAGAAAAAGGAATGGGACCCTAGAACGTCGCGTCTCGAGGAATAGTATAGGAATCACAACAAAATACGTTCTCATGCACGAGCCACTAGACAGGGCAACACATTCATAACATAGTGGTCTCCGATTATCATCCAATGTTTAGTTAGTGTTGTAAGTGTCAATCCAGCTAAGTGAATCTGGGTCAGGGCCACTCCTGAATTACTAGCATGCTAGTATAGTCCGCCCACCTAGTACCCAAGTTACACCTTTTGTGCTC
Organism: Viscum album; assembly: GCA_963277665.1. NCBI lineage: Eukaryota > Viridiplantae > Streptophyta > Magnoliopsida > Santalales > Viscaceae > Viscum > Viscum album. Next base: position 210,670,395 of record OY728166.1, read on the forward strand.
AAGATGTTCCAACTTCACATTTCATTTCAAACTCAAACAAATAAAACACATAGGGTGTTGTAGACGCCGAAAAAGTCTGTAACTCCCGGAGGAAGTTTTGAAATGAATAAGCGAAGTCATATTTGGACTCGGATACCCGGTCCGGATGGCCCGAAAGGGGTGCGCGAAATTAAGGACTTTCACGAAAAAATGTTGTCTGTGCAAAGGAAGTCTGGGATTCGCGTAAAAACACCTGGATGGCGCGCAATTTTGCGCACCCCGGTTCTGCGCGGTGAAGCTTTGCATGCCGACAGGTCCTGGTGCGGAAGATTTCGTGCGCTGCCTAGATTCCGCACCGGCTGATGCCTATAAATTGAAGGCGGCCTAAATCGTTTCGGGGTTGAGGAATTTGGACCAGCTCCCATGCGCGCAATTCGGACTCTCGCGCACGCAAGATGACTTCCAGGTAATTTCTCCTTTCGCGCAATCTTTCCCCAGGGTTCGCCTTTGCGTTTAACCCCACTATATTAAGTGAATTTTCCAAACTCCTCTAGGTTCTTCCTTGGCGCGCAATATGTGCCCCTAGCGCGCAATCCCTTCCAATTGTGTGCAATCCCTTTCTTTGCACGCAATTCCTCTGATAGGTTTCACTAGGGGTTTTCTATTGACCCGTTTGCAATTGAGGTCCATTGCACGAAATCCCCTCTCCGCACGTAATCCAGGCCCTTTGCGCGCAATTCCCTATTCGCGCGCAATCCCTTGGCCCAATTGCGCGTCATCTCGGTGTTTTGCGCGTAAACCTTCTCTTTGCGCCCAAAACCCAGGACCCTTTACCTTGACACCCCTTGGATGCCTCTCCGCGCCGTCACCTAATGTCTTCCCTGCCAGGCATGTGTGCCATGCGTTGTTTTCCCGTACAGCCTTCCAGGCTCATACAAAGTAACCTCAATGTCCCTTTGGCGGTGTTTCCCGTTGCATCTATTTTCCTTATGATTCTTCACATAGGCATGCTAACGGCTATTTCTTTTTTGCATAGCCACGCTAACGTGGACCCCTCAACGATTCGCCATGTGGCCCCCCTTCACTACAGCCTTGTCGATGACTTCCCTCCCACAGGGGGTAGAGGGTGTTGTGCATATAAGCCCTAGGGGTGTGGAGCGATCCCACCTCGTCCAAGCTGCAGGACGTTAAACTACTAAGCACCTCGTCCTTAACACATGACTTTAAACTATGGTCTGACCCCATGCTTCGCACGCAGCCCCCCCCCCCCGGATCGGGCATTCTTTATCCCACTTGTCACCACGGGAATGGAATATTCCTCACATTGAATGAGATCCTCCTTGTCGGAGTGGCGTTTGTCCATGGGGGAAGGGTTGCCTCAGAGCGTAAGCCCCTAGCCTCTCTTGCGGAAGGTTGCGCCCATGCACCTCCGTACTTCCCCGCTGCCAATGCCAGTGGAGTCCCTTTCCCACTGCGCTTTGCCGCACCACGGGCCTCCATCCTGAAGTAAGCCCCGGCAACAAGGGCTTCTAACCACGCATAAGCCCATGTTTCCTCTTTGGGCTACTCAACGTGTAATCCCCTTTCTGCTTCTCACAAACGCACCCTTTGAGACGTGATCGTCTGGTCCCTGCTACCTCTTGTTTCTCACACCGAGCATGACTCACATGGGCTTAGAGCGCGCATCGACCATGACATCCACCTATGGGCCACCTCAGAGCGTAAGCCCCATCCCAGTGAACTACGTGGACTTTGATCCATGCTAATGCATGGTACGTGGGAACCTCCACGAGGTTCAAGCCCACCACCCGGTCGTTCCGACCTCTCCACATTGGTTCCCCAACCACATGGGCTGCCTCAGAGCATAAGCCCCAAATTCCCTCGTCCCGCATGACATTAAACTGTATGCCCTCGTCCCGCATGACGTTAAACTATATCTCATCCCGCATGACGGTAAACTGTATCTCCTACCGCATGACGTTAAACTGTATGCCCTCATCCCGCATGACATTAAATTGTATCTTGTCCCGCATGACTTTAAACTGTATCTCGTCTCGCATGATGTTAAACTGTATGCCCTGAACTACGTGGAATTTGATCCATGCTAATGCATGGTACGTAGGAAGCCTCCAAGAGGTTCAATCCCATCACTCAGTTGTTCCGACCCCTTCGCGTTGGTTCACTAGCCCCATGCCTCACACCCACGTCTCATCCTGACCTCCCCCTCGAGCCCACGTGCCTTGGGAATATCATGCCCTATCCCGGAGATCTTACTTCTTCTAGGCTCCAATCCATGCGTTCATTCTCACGGGTTGCCTCTTCAAGTGTCCCACCGTATCAGCGAACTACACGGACTTTGATTCCCTGCCATGGGGATACGTAGGAAGCCTCCATGAGGTTCAAGCCTGTCATTCCATCACCCATCCTGATCCTTACCCAGGCCGCCACATCCCGGTGAGATCATACCACCCCATTCCACTCCATAGTATCCGGGAATCCACCCACGTGCTCGCCCCAATATCGGTGTTCCCCCTAGGGGTCCTTCAATCTGATCCACTCTCAGTGTTCAGATCAGTTCGATCGATCTCTGCAAGAAGTTTAACTCGCGGCATACCCTGTGTTAAACATGGGAAGCTGAGGAAAACCTCAGATGGTACACAAACCCCACGTTTGATGTGGGATGCCTTGGGATTCCACGCCCTCGAGAAGCCCTATAATAAGGGACAAAAGACAAACATGCCAATCCCCCAGCGTCAAGACATTCCAATGACACCCCAACGTGACCATTCTCCTCACCGAAGGTTACTACCCCGACAAGACCTCTTGGAGCATCTCGACGAAGCGGCGTAATTAACGGGCGTCTATATAGATATGGTGCCGGGAACAAGCTTCATGAACCCGTCTTAAATCTATGAGGGAGACCCCGACTAGGTGACGAGCTACGAGGAGGAATCCACGGAAGGAAGAACTGACATCCCATCATCCCAGTTTCGATCAAAGATCATACATCCCTGAACAAGGAATAGATTCCGCCCGCTTTTGGAAAGTGGGAATGCAGGGAAACAAGTCGCACGTCCTCCCATGCGTGACGGACATGCGCGCACGCTCCCCAATGTAAAAGCGTCAGAAACAGAAAATTGTGAACCCGATGTGAATGCTCTTCTCCTCAATACGGAGACTGGTAGTGTTTGGGGTGTCAGAAGATTAGCATGTCACCAGGTTTGGGCACCTATCACCGAGATGTGAAACCCGCCAGGGGTTGAGGCAGTCGGGATGTTGATCACTCCGTTATGCAACGTCGTCAGCATGGATCCCTCTCGCCGACCACGGAATATGAAATGATGCTGGGCTATTGGTTGTCGATTTATTTTCTTGTTATTACTAATGGGTTCATCTCCCTACTTCTAGGAATCAGATCACTGCATCCAGAGCTCGATCTCCACCTGCCCACTGGTGTAGGGGCAGGGGCAGTAACGACGCGGCTACCCCGCGCAGTCCCGCCTTTTCCACAGTCACTCTGACTCCGATTTCTGTGACTTCTGAGCGCTCACACCCCCTCTCCCCGTCAGAAATCATCCAACGAAGGGTGATCAACGACCTGATTAGTAGGTACGATGAGGAAGGGATCATCTCCACCAGGGGCATGGCCCGTTTGGATCTAGAGGCGGTTTAGCCTCACCATCGTCGCCGCCCCCGAGGGCCTCGCAGGGAGCCACCGCTCCCCACTCTGACGTTCAACCACTTTGGGAGCCTCTCCCTGGAGCGCCTTGACACATCCCTCCCCTATGCCAATGAGGTGGGGGATGTCTGGGTCTGCCCGATCGGAGACCCGTCCCAGGTGTTAACGGAAAGAGCCCCCACCAGGCTGCGTCGACGCTTCCTCCTGACTCCCTGGGTCAAGGAGCAAGAAATATTCATGCCTGCACCACCGACTCTAACCCATCTGACCTGACGCCAGCTTCAGGCACGATCGGAAGAGAATGCCCGTCCTGGGGCACCAACGTCAGCAACCACTGTGGCCCGAGCCACTGATGACTCCTGTTACCAGACCCCCACACACGTTGAGCAGGGGCAGTCACATGCCCCACTGGGATCGAGGCCCCGACTGCCCTATAGGCAGGTTGGGTTGACTCTCCCGGTCGCGGGCACAGGCAATGGCCCCCACGGACCAATCCGCGGTAGTGTCACCCACCATGAAGGCTCATTCCGTTCCACTGATCTGGAAAGACGAAGGCTTCTTCGTGACATCTACGCTCCAGGTATGACTCTTTCTAGCAACCATTGCACTGGGTATGAGGTCACTCCCCCTACTGCTGGCCGCGAGTATGGAGCCGTTGCGTATCTGGTCACTCACTCACGTGGAGGTCCTCCCCATGTCCGTTTCAACATCTGTCCCTGTGCTTCTCGCACCCTGGACTTCAGTCCCCTCTGCCCCAGTGCTATTGCGGCCAGGGGACTCTTTGAAGGAAATCATCCTTACCCTGAGGAGCCACCCAGGGGTAGGAAGTCGGGGCGTCGTCGCCGTAAGAGGAATGTCAGATAAGTCCGGACGTAAATTAGACCAGTCCGTTTCTCGGACTCTGAGGTGGAGTGCGACTTGACGATGGAAACTTCCCCCCAACCCTTTGAGTCGAGGGAAGGGATGGGGACGCGGTGCATCAGCCTTGTACTCCCTGAATTAGAGATCCTTATGATTCCCTCCACCCTCTGAAGGTATATCCAGGAGGAAGAGAACTTGGCGTACCCCTAAGGGTCAAACCCGTAGTTACCACTGGCCTCCCTGGAAGCACCTTCCACCTCAGTCAGGGAGGGTGGGGATCTTTTCTGGGGACCGACGGAAGAGTCGCGATGTGAAACACCCTCAGTGAGCACCGATACTATGACAGGAGGCCTATTTTTCAACCCATCCTATCGTGACGTGGCAGCCAGGGCACTGAAACCCTTGGAGGACGACTCAGGGATCGGCGGCCAATCGGCATGTTCGCCGTATTCCCTGTCGGCCAGCCCACCGGCCCAGCGGCCTGCCTTGGTGCCGTTGCCAGCTCCCCGGATATTCTCAGTTGATAAGCAGGGGCATCAAGGGCCGGATCCCGAAAAAGAGTCATGGAGCTTCTGTACCGTCCTCGTAGTGGGACACTTCCCCAAGAAGTTTTGGCCGGTCGCAGGATCGGATTTCGATATGCCATAGTCACTCACCCCAGGAGAGTTTGAATGTTTCCGACAGGCTCTCGGGGTGACTCACTCCCATCTTCGCCATCAGCTAGCACCCTATCCTAGGAGTCAAGCTCATCTCGAGGATATCGGTGAGCAGTGTCATCGGGTCGACCTGGCTGTGCTCCCCGCGGTTCGGCACCCCGAGTCACTCAGCCACCATGGGGCCCTCCAGCAATAATGCATCTAGAGTTTTCAAGTAATCCACAAGGTTATCGAGGAATCCACCCCCACGCGCACGTCCACAGATGGGGGCAGTACGATGCCCTTCTTTTTTGTGCGATCCTCCACCAGCCCAGCTCACAGGGCGGCCCCGAGGGAATGTCGCCAAGGGCAGTGGCGGTCAACATGGATGACCATTCAGATGAGGGAAACGGTGTGGAGATCCACGATGGGGACTCTCCCCCTAAGGAAAAGCCGCTACTGGACCCATCTGGGAGGATTAATCACCAACATAGGAGCCTCTTAGGTCTCCCCACACCCACTGAGGCACTAACACTGAGCTGAAACATCATCAAGGGTAAAGAGCATGTCCGGTCTGTCAAGTTTACCAACCCATCAGCCTCGGTACAGAAGGCATAGGAAGACCCTGAGAAGGCCACACTACGCCAACAGCTTGCTGAGCAAAAGAGTCTGGTTGATGATCTCTTGGATGAACTCATTGCAGAGTGGCGGCCTGACTACGGTAACCCTAGGCCAGGACAGTAGGGGCAAGAGCACCTACCCTATGACGAGATTCCCCCGGGAAATCGTGACTATGTTGTGTTCGCCGATAGGGGTGAGGCCGGAGCCCATGGAAAGCTGGCGCAATATGTTTCTCCAACCCCCCCCCCCCCCCCCGAGCGGTGTGATCATCTGGGGGACCCTGCTCGGTTTCCTCCTTCTGCCCCAATAGTCGCTCCGCCAGCTGCCCCGCGAGCTGCTGAGCTTGACTACCGTATTGAAGAGCCCGACAATGAGCTTGTAATTAGAGATCCCCATCAGGATAGGAATCTGTGTCCGGATGATCTAATGGAAGTACTCATCGCCCGCTTAGAGGCCCTGGAAACTTGGCTGGTGGCAATCCCACCGGACGGCAAGCCATACCCAACATGGGTGGATGATATGTCGGCCCCGCCAAGATTTGGGAACCCCACTTTCGCCCCTTTTAACGGGACCGGAGACCCGCCACATCACCTGAACCACTTCAACTCAAGGTGAATGCCTATATTAGGGACTATGGCACAGTAGGAGGCCGCCAAGATCTGTTGCTTCGTTCAGTGTAACGCCCCGACCCCAATTACCCAGAGTCGGTGCGTTATTGCATAACATTGGAATGATCAAAAAAGATCAAGTCTCGAAAGACCGATTAGTTTAGTAGCCTTGGAAACACTAGATACATTCAAAAATGTTAAATTACATCATAAAGTGAAAAACTACAATAACAAAGTCTCCATAGTCCACACTCATATCCTCTTCTGACTATCCCTGCAGGTCATTCATAAAATACTTCTTCCCATTCTGGAAAATATTAAAACATTTAAAGGGGTGAGCTCAGATGCTCAGTAAGGATAACAATATTTCGGAAGCTTTAATAAATAAACATTAACATTTAAGGCAATGTATAACTAAAACAAAAGCCTTTTTAAACTTGAACTTCAGCATAATATGGAAAAAATAAAATTAAATAATTCCATTTACTTATTCACATGGATATTCTACTAGTCGAATAATCACATTCAATATCAATAACCACTTTCATAATGACGGAATGCATAATGCCAGACTATCATAACCACATAGCCAAGGCCTCGTGCCAAGACTACAAATAAGATTTTGTCAAGGCCTCATGCTAAGACACTAGTTTGTCTCATGAGACCTACCGATGCATCGAGGAGCTATAGCGGGCTCCACCCGTCACTTATTAAGTCCAGTGCATTCCTCATATGAACAGGTTTAAACATATCATAAACCATAACATAATCGTATCACATAAAACATGAATAAAGGAAACATAACATTTCCACATTTCAATCACAAGATATCAATACAACACATTGATATATTAAAACGTTATCAAAACCATTTTTGATACCAAAATAAATGAAAGTTAAAACTTGGTTTTTATTTTTCATTTAAAAAAAGTTATGGCTTGTAGGGGAAGCTGAAACTCAAATAATGGTCACGGCGGCAGAGAAGACATTGTCACCACATACATACGACAAGAAAAACATTCCTTTTTGTCGTTTAGTAAAACGCTTCATATAAAAAGATTCCTTTTGAATAAATGTAAAAGTCAAAGGGGTTTATACACCGTATAAAAGAAATTTGTGTATAAAACAAAATATTCCTCAATGAATGGAGATTGATATGAAGTCCCTTAAAAAGATAATTTTTAAATAAAATATATATATTATGTGTATTAAATATATGTACACGTAGAGAAAGTACAAATACAAGATAGTACATAATAATATCATGACATAATTTGAAAGTAGGAGATTAACCCAAAGAATGGAAATGGGGTTAAGAAGTTCCCTTACCTCATGTCCGACTTGACTCGACCGCTCTTTAACCTCCTAAATAATAAACTAGAGTTAATATCTACCTTCTTAAGAACCTTTTTCAATTTAATTATTCCTTTTATATCACTTATTACCATTTCATGAACATTATGTAATTATTTAATTTTATAACGGTCATTTTGTCGATCTTAGGTACTTGAGTCAAAAATAAACTTCTTATAATTACACTTTGTTCATGTGGTAATATTTCCAATATATCCATAATTATATTCATTATGTATATATCATATACATCATATATATCCAGTATATACATTCATTTATAATATTACATAACATTTAAAGGTAAGAAATGAAATTCACGGTTCATGGAGACGGTAAGCCGTACGTACGCATGATCGCTACTTTCATTTATATTTCATATTTAATGGAATGAAGTTATAATTATATAAAGGTATAATATAATTACAGTATAATATAATGTATAATAACATTTACTCCATCCTTTATACATCCCACATATGGCATTAACGATTCAAATCACTTTGAGGGGGCGGTAGTCCGCACTTCCTAAAATGAAATTATCGCGTTTACCCATAATGGAAATCATAAATTATGCCATAAATGGGAAATAAATAAGCATAAGTAAAAAATAAACATAATATATATATCATATATGAAAATATTGTCATCAAAATGTCCACCATTAGAGGTGTTAAAAGAATATTGAACAATCATCGTTTCGTGAGGCAGTATTTCACCACCCACAGAAACAGTATGTTCTTTAACCATTAGATGAAGGTGTGTGTAAGTGTAAACCAAATACTTATCATAACAACATCCTAGTATATTTTAGATACTGGTGTTGTTACAAAATAAAGGAATAAAAAGAGTTTAAGGGGTTGGAGAAGCAAAATAAAACAAAACAACATTAGAGAAGACATTACCTTAAAATCGGGTAACTCGTTTTGATTTGAGCCAAAGTCTTCCTTGGGAAGAATTATTTTACAATTTAGACTTCTAGGAGTAATTGAGTTAAGTTGATATAGTATTTGGGCAGAGGTTGGCGGAGACAAAAGTCTTTGAAGGTGTGAGTAAGGTGGTAGTGGTGGGGGGCTTTTATAAGAGGAGAGAAGGGGCACTCTTGGAAAGATTGAAATGTTACTTTATTATGAAATTCTTTTTCGGATTCTAAATGTCCCACACTTATATATTTCTAGGTTAAGGTGATAAGGGTTCTAAATCGACTCATCCAATAGGTTTTGGACAATTTTATGTCTTAGATTTTACATTATCTTTTCATTTTATTTAAATCGTTAATTAATGAGGTAATCGCTGCATCATCATGGTGTCATAAATAATTTAATTTATTTAATGTTTAAAAATTATAAAAAAACTATCATGATGTAGGAAATCTTTTTATCTTTCTAATTAATATTTATAGTAAAAAATATGACTTGTATAACCCCAAATAAAAATTGTTTTAGGAAAACAACTCATGTTTGTGACATTTTTATTTTAACATTAAATAAAATGTTTTTAATGTCATTTTCCTACCAAAGTGGCTCCATGGGGTCCCCAAGTTGACCCATGGATTTTCTTGGTCGGTCATGACTCATCCAATAGGGGTAGGACAAGTGTAAAGGTATTTTAATATTTTTATAATATCATTTTTTTACCTTAAATTTCACTAATTACCTTTAATTGCGATTAATTAAACTTAAAAGTTACTATTCACCAAAAAAATTATTTTAATCCCATTGAACAACATTTTACTTCCTAATGAAAACCATGTATGTCGGATTTTTGAAAATCAAATCACAGAAGTGGTAATGTTTCATTTAAACAAAAAATCCGTTTTTTTAACTACCACTTAGTGGTTTCACTATTCATAAAAAATTGAAGTTTTTAAGAACAATGAAAAAATGTCACCCTAAGATATAATTGATATTCCAAATTCAAAAATGATGTCTATTTTAAAAAATTACAAACATATAATTTTCATTAATTAATTTTATAATTAATTCCCGCTGTCACAACAAATAGCGTGTTTTTAAGAAACAATATATATCAAAAGATTTACAATTGTTTATGTCCAATTTCAAAGTGAAATTAATTATAATGAACACCATTGGATAAAATGGTAAAAATATATTACAATTATACTTTAAAACCACTCAATAGTATAATTTATCACTATAAATTATTTTTATTAAAAAAGTTGTTTTTAAGTATTTTTCACTATTCCAAATAAAATGGAAGTTCTCAGAAAAATACCAAAAATTCAACATAGGCTAATTTCGATATTCTGAATCAAAGAATGAAGTCCATTTTGAAAGATAAAATTCAAAAAGTTTCGAAAAGTTGGGATTACTATTCATAATGGCTATTTTGATTGGTCGCGGGGTGTTAGAATCTCGAACTTGCGTACAATAGAAGCTATTGCATTATTGAAAGAGAAGTGTATCATGGAAGCTCGGGGTGTTACATTCTCCCCTCCTTCAATAAATTGCCTCCTCGCAATTTGAAATTTTTCTTTGAAAATAAAAGGTTGAATGTAGCAAATATCTTTGTGGAAAACCCACATCGGAAATAGGGTTAATAAAAATATGACTTTAAAAGAAAGAAAGAGAAGTACAAAGGTCACCCGAGATAGACCATACTAGGATTCTCTAAAAATATGGATATGGAGGAGAAACAAACTATCAAGGTCTGATTGAGAGTTGAATAAAACAGAATTAGGAGAAAGTTAACCATAAGAAAATCACAAACTTGTGATTGGTTAAATGGTCATTGAATCCCCAGTTGGAAAAGTTAACCGGAAACGTTTTTGTTTTAAGTTACCTTTGATAAAGTTGAGGAATTTATTTAAGAGATTTACTAAGAACGTAAGGAAATATACTTACTTGTCATATGGAATTTCATTCTTTAATAAATTTTACCACAAACCCATCTTTCACTCAAAAAGACAATAGAACTCAAAAATATTATATTTATCCTAATCGTACAAGGTTCAAAATATCAAAACATACCATTTAGATTAGGAAAACTATTTGTAATAACCAGGGACTTCCTGTAGGCTAGTGGTAGGTAATAAAGGCATGTCGCACTTTGGATGTGGGTTCGATTCCTACAGCTTTGTCCGATGCAATGGGTTATCCCCCAACCTGCAGGTTTTCCTTTTCCTAAAACTATAGTATTATAATATTCCAACAATAATCTTCATAAATGTTTTAACCTTAAACAATACTATCCAAGGTTCAACTTAATCCATTCCAACCTTGATAGTTATCCAAAATACCTCTGTCCAGACTTTCTCTAAAAGGTCTCTAAATTCCAAAATCAATTGTAACATCAGATTCCCCAAACAAGGTAAAGTTTCTCTTATTGTCACATACTAAAAATATGATTACCTTCATCATATTAAAACCTTAATGAAAACAATAAGTACCTCAGTACAATCCTTATATATATCACATTATTCTTATAACCAGAATACAATCCTTGAGTCTGAAAGCACCAATACATTAATTATTCCTCATCAACTATAGTAACAGCATAAGATTGGCCTTGATCCCTTGGCCTTTTGTGAGGTAATTATCCCTGACGCTTAGGACATTCATTTTCATAATGCCCCATTTCCCTACAATTGTAGCATTCAACATTGGTAGCCTCTTTCTTTCCCTTGAAATCATGAGCCTGGTGACCTTTTTCTCTACATTTATAACAAACTCCCATTCCTTTTAGGCATGTACCAGGGTTATTCTTCCCACAATTATCACATAATGGAAAATCCTTCTTTCCATTTTTTCCTTTATCTGTCTCTTTTTCCACCGTTCTCTTCTTCTCTTGCTTTACTTTGTTGTCATAAGACTTAGAGAATTCCTTTTCTGTCTTAATAGTACACGAGACTATATATTCATATGTTGAGAAAGATTGTGATACTAATGCTCGATGGAGAAATGGTTTTAACCCATCAAAAAAACTATCAATATTACTTCTTGGGTTACGTATATAATCTGCACCATGCCTCTCTAACCTTGTAATGTTATCCTCATACTTTGCGACATTCTCATCCTCCTTCTGCCTCAGACTCAGAAATTGACTTTCCATATCTGCTCGATGGTCATGTGGAAAGTATTTTTCTAAGAAAAGATCTTTGAACTCTCTTCATTCCATATTTGATACTTCATCATCTTCCTTTGTGTTTTGAATTAGCGACCACCATTGACCGACATATCCAGTGAGGCGGTAGACTGCCATGACAACCTTCTCCCTTTCGCTACTCCCCAAGGCATGGAATATTTTTTTCTAAGGAGTTTATCCATTGCTCAGCTACTAATGGATTTTTACCCCCATTAAATGTTGGCGGTTGTTGTCTCATGAAGCGGTCTAACATTGATCCTCCACGTTGTGGATCAGGGTGCTCCATATGAGTAAGGTTATTATTCATAACCTGAGTGAGTTGTCCCAGTATGGTAATAAGTTGATCAGCACCAGTTGTATCTCCATATCCTCAATAATTATCTTGAGCAGGAGGGAAATCCCTACATGGAGTGCGTGCATTGATACGGTTTCCATTCCTTCCACTAGGCGCCATTTCTAAACAACAGCATAAACTAGATTAGTTTATGATTCAAAATACATAATTCCATACCTGTAAAATACCTAACATAAATTGAACTATTTATGGATATAATCCATAATCATAAAAATGTTTTCTTTGAGGAAGTATATACTCATAACCCTTCATAGTGGTTTGTAAAGAAAATGAGAATTATCCTAAGCATATCCCCCGGGAGTGTCGTAACCAAGAGTGCAGCAAGGCTCATTGTCGTGCACCAGTTCCCGTTCGAGTTTAGCTCAAAGCAGTGTTTTCGGGTTTTACCCCTAGGTACATCTATTCCAGATCCGCCTCTACCTGCTCGTATCTATACAGGGATGTATTGCTCGGAAAACTCAAAAAATCTCTATAACACCAAAATTCTAGGAAGTTCTTCTATACTAATCCTCAAAGTCTATCTTTGGGCTATGTGCTCTAATCAGATTTTATCTAAATCTAGCTTCCAAGGTTAGTACTAAACTGCCTCTGATACCAACTGTAACGCCCTGACCCTAGTTACCCAGAGTCGGTGCGTTATTGCTTAACATTGGCATGATCACAAAAGATCAAGTCTCGAAAAACCGATTAGTTTAGTAGCCTTGGAAACACTAGATACATTCATAAATGTTACATTACATCATAAAGTGAAAAACTACAATAAAAAAGTCTCCATAGTCCACACTCATATCCTCTTCTAACTATCCCTGTAGTTCATTCATAAAATACTTCTTCACATCCTGGAAAATATTAAAACATTGAAAGGGGTGAGCTCAGATGCTCAGTAAGGATAACAATATTGCGGAAGCTTTCATAAATAAACATTAACATTTAAGGCAATGTATAACTAAAACAAAAGCCTTTTTAAACTTGAACTTCAGCATAATATGGAAAAAATAAAATTAAATAATTCCATTTACTTATTCACGTGGATATTCTACTAGTAGAATAATCACATGCAATATCAATAACCACTTTCATAATGATGGAATTCATAATGCCAGACTATCATAACCACATAGCCAAGGCCTCGTGCCAAGACTACAAATAAAATTTTGTCAAGGCCTCGTGCCAAGACACTAGTTTGTCTCATGAGACCTACCGATTCATCGAGGAGATATAGCGGGCTCCACCTGTCACTTATTAAGTCCAATGCATTCCTCATATGAACAGGTTTAAACAAATCATAAACCATAACATAATCGTATCACATAAAACATGAATAAAGGAAACATAACATTTCCACATTTCAATCACAAGATATCAATACAACACATTGATATATTAAAACATTATCAAAACCATTTTCGATACCAAAATAAATGAAAGTTAAAACTTGGTTTTTATTTTTCATTTAAAAAAAGTTATGGCTTGTAGGGGAAGCCGAAACTCAAATAATGGTCATGGCGGCGGATAAGTCATTGTCGCCGTATACGTACGACAAGAAAAACATTCCTTTTTGTCGTTTAGTAAAACACTTCATATTAAAAGATTCTTTTTGAATAAACGTAAAAGTCAAAGGGGTTTATACACCGTATAAAAGAAATTTGTGTATAAAACAAAATATGCCTCAATGAATGGAGATTGAGACAAAGTCCCTTAAAAAGATAATTTTTAAATAAAATATATCTATTATGTGTATTCACTATATTTACACATAGATAAAGTATAAATACAAGATAGGACATAATAATATCATGACATAATTTGAAAGTAGGAGATTAACCCAAAGAATGGAAATTTGGTTAAGAAGTTCCCTTACCTCGTGTCCGACTTGACTCGACCGCTCTTTAACCTCCTGGATAATAAACTAGAGTTAATCTATACCTTATTAAGAACCTTTTTCAAGTTCATTATTCCTTTCATATCACTTATTACCATTTCATGAACATTATGTAATTATTTAAGTTTATAACGGTCGTTTTGTCGATCTTAGGTACTTGAGTCAAAAATAAACTTCTTATAATTACACATTTTTCATGTGGTAATATATCCATTATATCCATAATTATATTCATGATGTATATATCATATAAATCATATATATTTAGTATATACATTCATTTATAATGTTACATAACATTTAGAGGTAAGAAATGAAATGCATCGTTCATGGAGACGGTAAGCCGTACGTACGCATGAACGCTACTTTCATTTATATTTCATATTTAATGGAATGAAGTTATAATTATATAAAGTTATAATATAATTCCAGTATAATATAATGTATAATACCATTTAATCCATCCTTTATACATCCCACATATGGCATTAACGATTCAAATCACTTTGAGGGGGCGGTAGTCCGCACTTCCTAAAATGAAATTACCGTGTTTACCCATAATGGAAATCATAAAGTATTCCATAAATGAGAAATACAGAAGAATAAGGAAAAAATAAACATAATATATATATCATATATGAAAATAGTGTCATCAAAATGGTCACCATTAGAGGTGTTAAAAGAATATTGAACAATCATCATTTCGTGAGGCAGTATTTCGCCACCCACAGAAACAGTATGTTCTTTAACCATTAGACGAAGGTGTGTGTAAGTGTAAACCAAATACTTATCATAAAAACATCCTATTATATTTTATATACTGGTTTTGTTACAAAATAAAGGAATAAAAAGAGTTTAAGGGGTTGGAGAAGCAAAATAAAACAAAACAACATTAGAGAAGACATTAACTTAAAATCGGGTAACTCTTTTTGATTTGAGCCAAAGGCTTCCTTGGGAAGACTTCTTACAAAATTGAGGCTTATAGGAGTAAGGGAAGGAAGTTGAGAGAGTATTTGGGAAGAGTTTGGCCGATCCAAAAGGCTTTGAAGGTGTGAGTAAGGTGGTAGTGGTGGGGGCCTTTTATAAGAGGAGAGAAGGGGAACTCTTGGAAATATTGAAATGTTACTTTATTATAAAATGTTTTTTCGGATTATAAAGGTCCCACACTTATATATTTAGAGGTTAAGGTGATAAGGGTTCGAAATCTACTCATCCAATAGGTTTTTGACAAGTGTAAGTCTTATATTTTACATTATCTTTTCATTTTATTTAAATCGTTAATTAATGAGGTAATCGTTGCATCATCATGGTGTCATAAATAATTTAATTTATTTAATGTTTAAAAATTATAAAAAAATATCATGATGTAGGAAATATTTTTATCTTTTTAATGAATACTCATAGTCAAAAATATGAATTTTATAACCCCATTTAAATATTGTCATAGTAAAACAACTCATGTTTGTGACATTTTTATTTTAACATTAAATAAAATGTTTTTAATGTCATTTTCCTACCAAAGTGGCTCCATGGGGTCCCCAAGTTGACCCATAGATTGTCTTGGTCGGCCATGACTCATCCAATAGGGGTAGGACAAGTTTAAAGGTATTTTCATATTTTTATAATATCATTTTTTTACCTTAAATTTCACTAATTACCTTTAATCTCGATTAATTAAACTTAAAAGTTACTATTCACCAAAAAATTATTTTAATCCCATTAAACCAAATTTTACTTCCTAATGACAACCATGTATGTCGGATTTTTGAAAATTAAATCACAGAAGTGGTAATGTTTCATTTAAACGAAAAATCAGTTTTTTTAACTACCACTTAGTGGTTTCACTATTCATCAAAAATTGAAGTTTTTCAGAACAATGCCAAAATTTCACCCTAAGATATAATTGATATTCCAAATTCAAAAATGATGTTTATTTTACAAAATTCAAAACATATAAGTTGCATTAATTAATTTTATAATTAATTCCCGTTGTCAGAACAAATAGCGTGTTTTTAAGAAACAATATATATCAAAAGATTGACAATTGTTTCTGTCCAATTTCAAAGTAAAATTAATTCTAATGAACACCATTGGATAAAATGGTAAAAATATATTCTAATTATACTTTAAAACCACTCAATATTATAATTTATCACTATAAATTATTTTGATTATAAAAGTTGTTTTTAAGTATTTTTCACTATTCAAAAAAAATTGGAAGTTCTCAGAAAAATACCAAAAATTCAACATAGGCTAATTTCGATATTCTGAAACAAAAAATGAAGTCCATTTTGAAAGATAAAATTCATAAAATTTCAA
Organism: Viscum album; assembly: GCA_963277665.1. Lineage (NCBI taxonomy): Eukaryota > Viridiplantae > Streptophyta > Magnoliopsida > Santalales > Viscaceae > Viscum > Viscum album. The sequence goes on from OY728166.1 coordinate 210,686,791, forward strand.
AAATTTGGGATTATTATTCATAATGGCTATTTTTATTGGTCGCAGGGTGTTAGAATCTTGAACTTGCTTACAATGGAAGCTATTGAATTATTGAAAGAGAAGCGTATCATGGAAGCTCAGGGTGTTACATTCAGACACTAGAAGGACCGACATTCATCTGGTACAGCCAGCTCCCTGTCGGATATGTGACTAGCTGGGAGGACCTTCGCCGACAATTCCTCTAACAGTTCAGTTCCACAAACCGGAAGACAAACATCGCAGACCTCTTCAGGTGAAAACAAAGACCCGATGAGCGAGTCGCAGACTTTGTCTCCCGGTGGAAGGGGCTCACGTACTCCCTTGACATGCCACTAACTCAGGAGAAATTACTGACAATGTGTGTAGGGAACGTCAACGCAGATCTAGTTCATTCTCTAATCACTCAGAATTACCCCGGAGGGTTCCGAGACTTCTCAGACAAGGCTCAGCACCTCGAAGAAGCCCTGCAAAAGGCCAGTCAAGCACGCCCGCTGCCTCCTATAATCCCTGCAAGGAGAGCCTCCAGAGCCGAGCTCGCTGTTGTGGCCCAGATAGAGGCCCCCAAACAGCTAGAGTTGCTACTAGTAAGGCCAGATCAGTATCCCCATATGGGGTCCACCCCCACAGGCACAACCTCCGACCCAGCAGTGATCGCCTCAAAATCGGTAGGCGCCTCCGCATAACGCACCGCCATCACCTAGGTGAGATAATCAGGCTCCACCTCCTCGGCATGATCCTCCGGCCCCTGGTCATGTCCAGCCTCCAAGATCCCCCTTCCCAGACAGAAGGAATCAGACTTACTCAATTGATGAGGCCCAGGTCCCCAGTTATTTCTGTAGTGCCTTGGAGCAGAGGATCGTGTGGCTGCCTGGGTGCCGGAAGCCATAAGAGGCGCATCTCACTGATCACCATAACTACTGCCCTTATCACCGGACCCTGGGGCACACTATCCAGCAATGCTATGTGTTCAAGGATTGGCTCTAAGACCAGATTGACAACAACATAGTCAGGTTGGGCCCAGCCCCGGCGCAAGTGGCAGGTGTCTTCGTGAGATCAGATGGCAGTAGTGGCAACAAGGATGAGTGGCAACAGGTTTTAGACCATGGGTCCCGGAAGTATAATGATTGGATGGCCCGCAAGATAGTCTCCCATTCCCATGGCATCATCCGTGCCCGCATGAGTCAGCCAGAGCCCTCAGAATCTGTGAGCACCGCTTTGGCATCGTCGTCCCAACCTACCTCTTCCCAGAAGAGCAAGCGGCGGCACAAGAAGAAACAACGTGCCCTTCCAATGCCATCATCATCCCGCATGCTTGGCGATTTTATGCCCCTAGAGATGATGATCCCTCTGAGACTCCATTCGGTAGGGGATGAATCCTCGAGTGAAAGCCCGGGGTACACTTCGGTTAACACCATAGAGTTGGTAAATCCCTTTTTGACTCCTGATGATGAGGAATGCCAGGTGGACCTTCCCAATGTCCCCAGCCGTCAACAACGTTGGCGGAGCCGTGGCTACGTGAATCATCGGGGCACGATAGTCGTCACCTCCAGTCAGGTCGTGCACGCTACTGATACCAGGAAGCAGGCCCAATACAGAGCTCAACACACGCGGCCCCCTCACCCGGTGTCGACAGGTTCGCCTCCACCAACGTTTGTGTTGCAGGATCAGGCAGGACCACCTCGACCGTGCCGCGACCAGCCCTACCCTGCCACTGGCCGACTACAGCATTCTGTTCCTAATATGGAAGCCACTTCCCGGGCTTCGACTAGTGAACAGCGAGACGTTCCTAGTACCAGTCAGTCACTGGTCTCGCCGTCAGGGCCCGTCATGCCTTCAATCACAGAGTGGCCTCCTGTAAGCCGAAGATCGTGTTTGGCTCGAAAGTATGATGTTCTGAAGCACATGGTCGGCATTCCAACAAGTCTTTCTATCCTTGAGGCCCTTAGCCTATTGTCTGAAATGTGTGAGGCACTCGCTGAGGCTCTAAGGAGACCCCTCCAGTTTGAGACGGAGGTGGCAGCCGCAGAATTCTTCCACACCTAGGCGATTGAGGACGCCGAATGTTAGGTGATTATCTCGTTTTTCGGCGAAGATGAAGACCTACCCATACAGGGGCACATTCGCCCACTGTACATCACTGGCCAGTTCAATGGCGTGGAAGTCCACCGTTGTCTTATTGACACGGGTTACGGGATTAACCTAATCCCAACTCGGATGCTGCGGAAGTATTAACAATGGTTATATGCATTTCATATTATAAAATAATGCAACGGAAGTTTAAAAGAAATAAACTGATTTAAAGAAGCAAGTTTCTTCTTCTACATCAGGCATATTCATCAATGTGAGGTTTCCTTTTACTACTTGGATATTAAATACAATATGCTGGTAACATATGTTTATTCTAATACAATAAACAAGTTAGTATAGAAACCTTACTAGAAGTCAGGTGTATTCTCCAAATAGGCTGTGAAAGGGTGATACCTAGGCCAGTGGTGAGAAGTACATGACTTCTTTAATTTCCAAGTGAAAGATTTGTGGTGAACTATTTTTGAGTATAACCACAAACATTAATCTCATGTGTCTTTGGACGCAAGGAGACATTCTTTCAGTTTCTGAAATGAATGTTATTTTTGGTAAACTTAATCACTAGTTCAGTGATATATGAATCATATGCAATTAGTGATGAATATAAATGTAAGACTTATACCCAGTTGTGTCAGGATAATTCTTTGTCAAGTAATACTAAAAATGTACATCATGAATATACCAAGTATGGTATTTAGGCTCGGCACAACTAAATACTTTTGGTATTATCGATGTCTTTCGTTTGGATGAAGGAGCCTTTAAAAATAAAGGTACATCACAAATCTTTTGGAAATAGTTCAACATGAAAGTATGAACTATTCAAAGTATAAGCTAGTGGTATATATACTTTATAAGATTCTTTTAAGTAATTAAGGAATATTAAAGTGAAGTAATTGCATGGTCAGGATATATGAGTTGATTCAGGTTGGGATACCAATGAATATCTCGACCAAGCATTCATCAATCATGATAATGTAGCGTGGAGCAATTCCTAAATGCACATTACCTTATCTACATCACGACATTGATGTTAATGGGGAGGATTGATTATGAAGTCTTACATATCAACATTGATCAACAAAATGTAGCGGGGAGTAATTCCTAAACACACATTTTATACATCAAAGTATTGATGTAAGTAATATCAATGTTGGAACTGGCAGAAACTTTCATTATATTTCATGAAATTCTTCGCAAATAACAGCGATATCCCACAACCATATTCCAACTATAATGAAAAATGGATATCATACGAGTCATAGTATGATGTAAACCCATTATGTCATAAGAACATGTGTTTGGATGCAAAAAGTTTGTTAGGACATAAACAAACTTGCGTCGAGACAAACACATTGTGCATTTAGTGTAATAATCCTAACAGTTGTTTAGGATGTCACATAAATCCCTAAGATAGAAGAGTAGGTAGTAAAGCAATAGACTACACTTCTATATAAGGGTTCACATCTCTATTAGAGATAGTGGGAGCTATATTGACTTGTGTTTAGTCAATGCTCAAAATGAAAAAGTAGTTGGCATAGGAACTAGTTCCACAAACGCATGTGGAACAAAGAATGTTCCGGAGACACATACTACGTAGGAAGGATAAAACCATGGTGATGGTTTTTATATTCACTATGGTCGGTGATCTATTATTCAAAGTGAATAATATTTCCTACAATTAATCAGTATATGGAAATTATCTAAAATTGATAAGATCAACTAAAATTCAATTAATGGATTCCATGTATCAAAGTGAAAAGGGGCTATTATTTTGAATACTGTGGTGGGTATTCAAGTGAGTTGATACATGGATGGTACGAGCTGAGTACCAATAAGGCTCGATTGGTTTCACCAAGTTTTTATGCCTAAATCCATTAAAATTTTACTTATAATATCTAATATCTATGATCAATTTATTTAGAATTGGATTTCATGACCACCAATTATGGATGGTGTCTATACGATGCAACCAGAAAGGGATGGTCACATCACAGAATGCTAATAAAGGTTGCAAGTTACTGAAATCCGGTTTAAGATTAAATTAAGCAACACGATCATAGAAAATAGTTTTTCAAAAATGTTTGCCATGTGTCTACTCGAGGTTAGTGGGAGCATCAATTTTTTCTAAAAAAATATGTTCGGAAACATATGGAAAACAGACATTTTTCTTACAAGTAGTTAAGACCAAAATGAAATTTACTCTCTAATGATTGACTTAAAGTAGAAACCTAAGTTCTAGGGAACAAGATCTACTAAGGTAGATCTATAGGGTGCTTAGTCCTAGTCAATCATACATATAGTGACATTGTATTGAAAAATACATGTTGGAATAATTCAAGAGATGAATTGTTACCTATGTCACAGGGCATAATCTCTCAATGTTGACATGTTCGTGACATGGGAAGAGATAAATGCGGTGATTTGAAATCCATACGTTGGAGCGATGGATCAATCACGTATTCCATGATATGTAAAAGACCAATATTTCCAAGGTATATTTTACAATAGGCAAATATCAGTCATATCCAAGAGCACTACAAGTGATATAGTCAGAACAATCTAATTGTACTTCGAACAGTAAAAAAGATATGTACCTGATAAGTGTAGAAGAAATGATACTAGTTTTTGGGAATAAAAACTGGTCTTCTATAGATCAATGTGACCCAGTATTGCAGAGGCTAAAGGCGATGAGCGAGTCAATCTCATATATTCCTATGGTGGCTATATCTACAAGACCAAGTACATTGCATCTTCTAAGATATCTAAGAAGCAGTTAAATGCAATGATTTGTTCCAGTTCTTGGAATCACACCTGGTGAGAAAAGTATTATCATAATGTAGATTATGATATTCTTACTAGCCAAGATGTCAAGTTATGACAGTGTAAAAAAAGGTATATACTCAGGATACCATCTCTAGAGAAGTTTTAATCAAAGAGATGAGGTCGCTATAGCAGAATAGCCACGCGGAGGAACCGTGGTGGACCCAGTATCTAAGGCCTTTACTTAGCAGAAATATGATGCTTATCATGTGAGTAGCTAAAAAGTTTTGTTAGCAAGTTGGCTCTAGTGCAAGTGGGAGTGTTTAAATAGTGGGTGCCCTAGACCCAACTATTATGTGCTTTTTATTACTATATCATGTATAGAGTTAACTATGCATGATGTCATTTTACCATTATAGTGTAGACTTTTCTGCGTCCACTATTGAAATGGTAATGTCTAAAGATTAATTATCGTATTGAAAGGTTATAGTAGTTCCCAGAAAATAATGAGAACCTCTAGATACTATGACATTAATATTAAATATATGTTCTATGGTCTATATACATCTTACTAATTGGACATAGTAGATGTCTGACCATCAGGTGCTGGGGGCTCATAAGCATTGAGACTTCTTCTCATGACGTTCGCACTTGGTGATCTCTAGTAGTGAGATCATGAGAACTGACCTGCCAATAAGAACACCACATGTTTCTGGTGTCATTGGATGTTCTTATCTACGATCATGTGTAATGGTCTCCTAACTTGAGATCATTACGAATGTATGTCATTTGATTGCATACTTTTATGCAAGAAAAAAACCATGTCAATGAAGTCGTGGTGAGGTAGTTTGTGTCAGGTGCGTCATTTGTGGAATGACACTGGTTGAATGGTTAAGAAAGGATTTTTCACTTCCAGGTTATGGAAGTAATATATCTCTGGCCATGTTTATATGGATGGAAGTACCTTTATAAGACCATGGCCATGGAAGTTGAGGGTAAATCCATCCATTTACATCAACAAACAATAAATCAAGAAAAAGGACAATGAAATGAGAGTGCGTTCTGCTTTATGAGTTATTATAGACAAAGAGATTATATTACACAGTGCATGTTCGTAGGTTGGTTGTCGCTGCTGTGACAATACTTATTTCTTCAGGGGCCATGATGGGTTGCTAGATCCCGCTCTTGGTCTGTGAATACTATTCACAACTGTCGAAATAAGGGCCTAGAGGGTCACACACAATAGCGTATTCAAAAATCTTCCCAATTCAGTTGAATAGGAGAATTGGACATAGTGGTCCCCACCACAAGGGTCCGAGAATTGTCCAAAGTTAAACGATCACCAATGAAATAAATAAATCCATATTATTTGAGTTTAGAATAATGAGTATTGAATTTATTTGTTAAATGCATTTATGTTTTTTTATGTAAATACATGAAAAAATATTAATTGACGAATATTAAATTATTCAAGGTTCAATTAATATTTATGGGAGCAACAAGTCGAGTTAATGACTCAATTATTATCATGTAATATATTTTAATATATTACAAGTAAATGATAATAATATTTATGACTCAGTGTAGTAGTCATAAATGTCATTGATAGTGCGTTAAGTATTCGGGGGCTGGTGAGGCGATACCGGGTGTTTTAATTGTGCAATATAAATAGAAGAGGAGGGGCATTTTCCAAACACTATTCATGGATCTTATCTCTCCTCTCCTATCTCCCACATTCTAGAGAGAGATGCTCTGGATCCAAGGAGCTCCTATGGAGCTCCCTCTCGGTCATCGCTAGCGATGTGATGCGGTGGTCCTTGGAGCGTCGAAGGCATCGTCGAAAATCTGCGCTAGCACCCGGATTACGACGAACGGTGATCCCAAGGATTCCTTGAAGTGCATTTGGAAGATCTAGAGGAATTCGGCTTCAGATTCTTCGAACAGCGATCGCCAACGACGAGCAAACGTCGTGCGCAGCTTCGTATTTAAACCAGGTATTTTACGATTTAATTTTGTGCTTAAAATCCACCACGCGTGTTCATCGGCTAAGACCGGACTACTCTTCTCCGACGCCGACATGTTTACGTCGACCGTCGGTGGAGTTTTTTTTAAAACCCACCTGTTTGGGGATTCCGTTGTATGCCTGGTTCCAACAGCTATAGGGGAATCCCACGTCACATTTCCTACCAGAATGATCTTGGTTTTAAAGGGTTTTTATTATGTGCCTTCAGTAACCAAAAACATTATTTTTTTATCCATATTAGATATAGATGGATTTATTTTTAAATTTGGGAACAATTTTTTCTTATTTTTTAATGATTTCATTTGTTATATTAAGGTACATTTAAATAAAGGTCTCTATGTGTTAGATTACACAAACCAAGTAATGGAAATTTATAACGAAGTTACTTCATATGAATTACACCACAGCCAAATATTCCATCATCAACTAGGTCATGTAAATGAAAAATTCTTGACTAAATTACATCAAGATAGATATTTAGATTATTTTTAACTAAAATAACTTCATATTTGTCACACATGTTTGTTAGAAAAAATGAATAAATCCCCATTTAGTGGGAAATGTGAAAGGGATAAAGGGCTTCTTGAATTAGTTCATACCAATATGTGTGGAACATTTCCTCTTGAGGTAAGGAATGGGTACTCATACTTCATAACTTTAACTGAGTATTTTAGTAGATATGGATATGTCTATTTAATTAGGTATAAGTTGGATTCTTTTGATAAATTCAAGGAATACAAGAATTAAGTTGAGAACCATATTGGTAAGAAGATTAAGAAACTCCACTCAGTCCATAGTGGAGAATACCTTAATCAAGACTTTTATGGGAGTTTAGGATATTATCTCCACTCACTCCTCCTTATACACCTTAGTGGAATGGTGTAAGTGAAAGGAGGAACCACACCTTATTGAACATGGTGAGATCAATGATGATTCATGTGTGTCTTCCATTATCCTTTTTAGGATACACGTTACAAAAAACCTCATACATACAAAACCGAGTGACAAATAAAGTAATATAAGATATACCATACCAATTATGGAATGGAAATAAACCTGTGTTATCTTACATAAATTTGTGGGCTTGTGAAGAGTTTGTTAAGGCCTCTTCAGATAACAAGCTTTAACCCTAAGGAATGAAATGTATATTTAAAGGATATCCTAAAGAAACAAAGGGATACTACCTTTACAATCCTTCAGACAAAAGGGTTGCGGTTGATAGGCATCCCACATTTCTTGAGGAGGATCTTATATATAAAAGATATATTAGGAGAGAGATAAAAATTTATGAATTCCAGGCTCAAGATACACAAGAGTTGGAAAATGAATTTATTTCACAAATCCCCATGGAAGAAGAAATTGTTCCAGATACACAATTACTATGTAGGAGTACTAAAAAGGTTATGAAACCAGAAAGATATGGTTTTCTAGTCACTGAGGTTGGTGACTCATTATTAGTTGATAATAATGATCCTTTAACCTACAAGGATGTAGTAAATGGAATATATGTTTCTAAGTGTCAAGAGGCCATGAATTATGAAATGGATTCCATGTACAAAAACCAAGTTTGGATTTTGGCAGACCATAAAGTAGATGTAAATCATGTTGGTTTCAAATGGGTATTTAAGAATAAACTGGACATGGAAGGACAAATTAGTACCTATAAGGTAGGACTGGTTGCAAAAGGGTTTAAAGAACATCGAGGAATTGACTACGATAAAACGTTTTCACCAGTTACAATGTTGAAATCTATCATAATTCTACCTTCCATTATAGCTTTACATGATAATGAGATTCACAAAATGGATTTCAAAACAATCTTCCTTAATGGGAACCTTTAAGAATATGTCTATATGACACAACCCAAAGGGTTTGTGACTCCAAAGGATTCCAAAAAATTATGAAAGTTACAAAGATCCATTTATAGATTAAATAAAGAATCTAGATCATGGACCATTCATTTTGATGAGGAAATAATGGAATGTGGTTTCATAAAGAATGAATTTGAGTTTTGTATATATAAATTGTTTAGTGGGAGTGAATTCTTTATTTTAATAGTATATGTAGTAACCTGACCCCAGAAATCCTGAAGCTAGTGTCATCTACCATTGCACTGGAAATAGATACATGTAAATCGTGTCCCAGAGAACCGAACAGTTTAGTAGTCTCAGTAAACTAGATACATACAAGAGTATTGTATTATAAATGAATTCAAAAATTACAACATACATTTTTTCAAGTATAATAACTTTATTCAATATATCACATCCTTTCATATCTTTCTTAGCACACTTCAGGGAATTATTTGGAAAGGAAACATAATAAGGGTGAGATAAAATGCTCAATAAGGGTAAGTACAATAGAAGAAATAATTAATAAATGAGAGAAACAATAATGTAAAGGTAAATATTTGAAAACACATTCCATTTAATCAATAAACTGAGAAGGGAGTTCCTGAAAAATATGGAAAGAAAAATAACTAAAAACACATTCTATTTAAATAATGGATAAGGCGTAGTCAATATTTCAAGGTAATAAACTGAAAAAACATTCCATTAAATCAATAAACATATAATAAAATGCATCCATATATTTTTTCATAGTGAAAATATCATGGATAATAAATACTGAATCAAAATGATGGAAATGCTTAATTATTGGACATCATGTCTGAGGCACATGAAAACCTATACTGTCAAGACCTTTCACAAGACACTTTAAAACTATAGGTAGAAACCTTTTTAATTTGTGCAACTAATTTGTCTTAGGAGAACCCTTTGATGCATTGAGGGGATATATAAAATCTAGGCCCCACCCATCACTACCTGTCCAAAGTGTTCCTCATATCAAATAATTGACTCAATTAATAAAAAATATTCCTTATCAAATATATGTATTGGATAAAGGATACCGATTTATCAATATTTCCCCAAAAATCAAATAATATTCAAAGTATACACTATATGTACAATTGATACATGGTTTAGGAAATGAACATATCCATGATAAATGATACAGATAATTAGGATAAATTTGATGTCTAATGATCATAGAAAATTGAATATTTCAAGGGGACTAAAAATAACTCAAGGAAGTGAATGTGAAGACTATCCTAGGATAAATCAATAATAAACCATCCATAGTAAGAATAAGTAATTGTATCAATAAAACATATCCCATGTGGAGTAAAAATAATTTTTTTTGTCATTGATGAATAAAAATACTATAACAATATCTTTTGAAAGTGTTCTTTAGGAAAACATTCTTTTCATTTTGAAAAAAAAATGAAATTTATTTTCATTGAAAACCAATTTTTTTTAAATTAACCTTTTAAACATGCAAAGTATGATTTAAAGAAATGATGGTGGGTAAATTCGTACATGTAGTACAAGGTAATGAGAACATTCCTTTAGCATGGTAAAAAGGTTAGAAACGTGCCTTTTTCATAAAATGACAAGAGGATTCCTTTGAAAACATTTGTAAAAGGTAAAAAGGGTAAAAATTTCTATAATAAATAATTTTGTAAAGGTAAAAAACTTTTTTGAAAAACTTTTTTGAAAAAATGGTTTTTAGAATAAAACAGGTTCTCCGACTAAAGAGAGAAATGAAGTCAGGTTTTCTTAAAAACATTTTCTAAAACATTTTAAGTATCAAATAGTAGGAAAATGGAACTATTTCATGAAAAGGTCATTAATAACTATATAATAATAAAATTAAAGGTTTTATTAAACTATGGTAATATAAATCATTTTAATTTAATTTCAAGAATAAGAAATATTTATTAGAATGAGAATGTGAAATAAACCTTTAAAATGATCATAACATTAAATTGGGAATTACTAAATGAGTTGATTATTTTTATAAACTATAAATCCAAATACAAGAAGTTTAAAAACTTAAATATATATTAAAATTCATTATACAAATAATCATATAATATTAATGAAAATAAGGAAGTAATATAACCCAATGAAATGGAATTGGATTATGAAATTTATTTACCACTTGGATAACATTAAGACTAAATAAAATTAGATTAAATAATTAAAATTAAAACTCAAAATATCATGAATAATTAATTAATAATGATATTAAATTTCGTTTTTATTTTATTTACACCATATATAAGAAATTAGGTGCACAATAATAAAGTATGCCTTGTAGAATGGAAATTGAGACGAAGTCCCTTACTACTTGGTAACTTTTGAATTATAATACCAATGAAATAAATAATTATAAATGAAACTATAATTACCATAAAGAGAAATTTATTCATCATATAAAATATAATAGGGGAATTATATACTCCAGAAAAAAGAAATAAGTGGTGAAAATGGTGTTTTCCTCATGGAAGAAAAAAGTGAGACAAGAATCCCTTACCTTGTGTTTCTTTTTAGGTAAACATACTTTAACTTACTATATAATGGTTTTAAAATTGTCATTAACTTATACTAGAACCATAATAATATTTATAATATCATATATGAACTTATTATAATATCTTATTACCCTTTTGTTAACAATCATCCATTATTTTCACTATTTCGGGTGTTAATTACCTAGTTTTTCGAGTATGTTTTGACTTTTTATTTTTGTTATTATTAAGTGGACAATGATTTAATCATGTAAAAAATGTAAAAAATTATGTAATTATCACATATATATTTAGTATATATTTATTTATAATAATCCATAAAATTTGGAGATAATAAATGAAATGCGTCATTCATGGAGACGATAGGTCATACGTATGCATGAACACTACTTCCTAGGGGTGTACAAACCCGAACCAACCCGACCAACCCAACCCAACCTGACTAGGTTGGGTTCGTCTGGTTCAGTTTCAAGGTTTCATATGCACAGGTTGGGTCATTTCAGGTTGACCCGTGGTCGGGTTGGGTTGGGTCACAAGTTGGGAGAAAAATTACCCGACCTGACCCAACCAACCTGACACTACCCCATCCTACGTATCTTGTGGACTTGTGTGCCGCCTCTCTCACCACCCATTATTATCAAAACTATCATGAATGTCACCCCACCTTCCCTACCTCCCTACCATTCATTTCCTTTCCTTTACTATCTTCCTCCTCTATTACCTCTTCCACACGGTGCGACCCCCATTGACCCGCACGCCACCTTCACTTCCACCTCTGTCTCCACCACAACCACCATCCATGACCCCAGATCCACCAAATAGAAACTACATAAGAGATAAATGATCATCCCACTCCCTCTACCGATCCTGACTCTAGATGCGACCTTTTTTTTGGTTGATTCGTCACCAAGGTCATCCTGACGTGGTGAGGAAGACCAAACACTGAAGCTTGCGAATGAAGAAATTTTTCCTTGTGTCACCGGTTGAAATCCCAAATTGAACATCCACATCTTCTTGAGCTCACTAAAGGATAAAATAAACCCCAAACTTATTGGTGGAGATTCACCGATTCACACATCCTCCTCGATGAAGCTATCTAAACCAGCACTAATGAAGCCAGAAAATCGTGATCCACCATAGCTGCTCCTCTTAAAACCGATCAATAATTCCAATGAAGTATATCACAACCAACCTGAGATAAAAATTTCAATGGTGGAAGACTGGGATGAAATTGTCAGTGGTGGAGGCCTAAGATGAAAATGTTAGGAAATCATGGACCTGGCCAAGCACTTTGATGAGATGAAGGAGATCATGTTTCACTAATGGCCTAAGATGAAGGAGATCACCCATCAAACCCTATATGACCATCAAGTGAAGAAGAGATACAGTCGCATGAGGGGAATGGGAAGGATGCGTGCAGGGTAATCTAGGCTGGTGATGTTTTTTTACCTAACCTGATCGACCAGATTGACCCAACCCGATGTGATACAGGTTGGGTCGGGTCGGTTATGAAACAAAAAACACATATGAACTGACCCTACCCAACCTATTTTGGTTGTTTTGGGTCCAAAAAACCCTCAAACTTGACCCGATCGAACCCATGGACACCCTTACTACTTTTATTTTTTTATTATATTAAAATAATAAAAATTAAATTATATATATATATATATATGTATTTTATAATTATAGTATCATGTTTCTTTTATATATGTCATGTATTATTATTAAAACCATCCCTAATACATTCCATGTATATAGTGAAAGAATCACATCGCTTTGAGGAGATGGTATTCCACACATCCAGAAACGATGTTATCATATTCCCACAAATAGAGTGCATAATAGTATGTGTAATATAACAATAAAATAAATATAAATACAAAAAATATCATATATATATTCTAAAATTATTTTTTCTATCATAATTCTCAACCATGAGAGGTGGTAAAGGAAAAACATGTGATATCATTTCGTGAGGTGATAGTTCCTCATACACGAATGGTAAATTTGTTACCCATTTGATGGAAGTGTGTGTAGTTGTAGGTAGAAGCCTTAACATAAAAACATATCATTATATTAAATATACTAATGTTATTATATAATAATTAAATAATAATAATTGAATGGTTTGATAAAGAAATAAAATTAAAGTGGTTATTAAAGAATGTTACCTCATTTTCGGGTAACTTCTTTTGATTTATACCAAAAAAATTCCTTGGTTGGATTTATTACCAAAGTGAGTATTTTAGTATGTGGTATTGGAATTTAGGATATTATTTGGGAATATTTTGGGCAAGAAAAATGGATTTATAGGTGTGAATAATTTGGAGGGCTGAGTGCCTTTTTATAGTCAAGGAAGAGAGGCATTCCTATAAATATATAAAGGTAAACAATATTGAGATGTCTCCCTTGAAACATGAACCTCCAATAATAAACTAAATTATATAAATGGGAGAATATGGACTAAATATGGCCACAAAATAGATTTTGTGACAAGTTTATAGATCATTTTGTCCCTTATGATTATGGTTTAGTCCCTTGTTAAGCTAATTTTCTCTTAATCACTATAATTAATTTTTATTACTTTCACTAATATTATTAGTAAAAAACTAATTTGAAATTATAAGAAATTAGAAAATATTATTATTAAAAATATTTAATCCATTTTTACAAATTAAAATCAAATAAATGGGAGAAATTAATTTAAAATTAATCTCGAAAACAGGACGACAAAGCTGTTTTTTAAGGTGAAAATGTTCAAAAGTTTGTTATGTTTGTATATCCAATTTCAATGTGAAATTGAATAAAATGACTTAAATTTTATTAATTGATGTAAAATTTATCTAATTAAGTTATAAAACCAATAAAAAATATATTTTGACTTTATAAATAAATTAGATGAAAAATCATTTTTCAATTAAAATTCAGTATTTTCACTATTCATCAAAAAAATGAAACTTCATAGAAAAATACCAAAAATTCACACAAAGTTAATTTTTACATTACATATTCAAAAATAAAATTTATTTTTATATATATAATTTATAAAATTATCAAAATTTAGTTTTAAAATAGGTGCACCATTAAAAGGCGGAAAAATTTCTTTTTTAGAGAAATATAATTTTTAAGCATAAAAATGGATTTATTCTTATCTTATGATTATAAAATATATTGGATTAATGCCAAAATTATTTTATTGAATATATAACATATGAATCTAATTAATATAATTCTCTAATTTTAATAAATTTATTTTATTAAGATAAAATACCTTTGTGAGAATAAAAACATTTCCTTTATATTCAATTAGTTTTTATGTTCATTTCTAATTAATAGGTAACCTAGGAATTCATTTTATATTTTTATAAACCATATATTTTCATAAGTTAGTTAATATTATTCATAACCTCTAATTTAATGGCTAGGTTATGTCTTATTATATTAAATAATAATATTTTAATAATATATTGTAGTTTTGTAAAACTCAGTCTTGCGTGTAGCACATGCTATCAAAGAAAGTCTTTGTGGCATGTGATGTAAGTTAACTCAGTATTGTGTGCATTGAAATATATATAATATATTAATTTTTTTTTAAATATTAAATATACCATAAATTATAAATAGGTAATATTCCTTTCTACGTCTTGTGTTGAGTGTCATATACGCTATCAAATAAAGGTCACTATTTTAAAATTTTATGGGTGTTACATTCTCCCCACCTTAAATAAATTGTTTCCTCACAATTTATAATAGATCCCAAAAATCTAGGGTTTAATATTTGAAAATTCCTTTTTTGAAATCTCACATCATGATAATATTTAATAAAATATCATATTAATAAGAGAGAATGAGAAGTACAAAGGTCACATGGAATAACATGCAACCAGGTTTCTATATTGGAGAACATTAGTGGAAAGTTAAATTATGGAAATGGATGGTAAGGGTAAATATTTATAGAGAGTTATTGAGGTCATCAATAACAAAAAATTGAATGATCAATGGAAAGTTAAGGGCATCAATTCCCCAAATCTGTGATGATTTAAAAAATCATCGCTTCAACAAAAAAATAAGGTATTATGATAACATTTTTTGGATCATTTTCCTAATGATGATTAATTATTTTAGTGCCTAAGAATATAATAAAATATAATTTATTTATAAGTTTAATTTCATATGAACAATACCATCTTTTGGTTATACTTTGATCAAATTCTAATTCATCCCTTATTCCATGAAATGGATATCCTAGAATAAACCCTTTTTTTGTAGCATTAAAATATTCTTTTTTACCAGATCAAAATACCCATAAAAGAATCCATTATATTTTTCGCTAAATATATTTTCCAAAACCAATACGGTTAATACATTAATCTATAAATCTAAAAAGTGACACTATTGGTTCATCATTCATATTTATTCGTCAAATTGTTCAATTTAAAATAATTCCACATTAACTAGGATATCACATAGGCTAGTGATAGGCATGAAACCCTTATTTTCATTCAGTAATAGGTTCAAACCTCACTACTATGCCAGATTTGATGAGCTGTCACCCAATATAAGGGTTATCCTTT
This sequence comes from Viscum album, assembly GCA_963277665.1. Lineage (NCBI taxonomy): Eukaryota > Viridiplantae > Streptophyta > Magnoliopsida > Santalales > Viscaceae > Viscum > Viscum album. Next base: position 210,702,629 of record OY728166.1, read on the forward strand.
TTCCATACTATAATAATATAATTTTCGAAATAAATATGACAAAAAGCCTTGAAATTTAATTATTAAATATCCTTTTAACTAAGGTTTTCAATATAACCACAATGCATAAATAATTCATCAAATTATTTAAAAATAGGTCCTTAACTGGTCTAGAATTTATCCTTTAGAAGAGTTAATTGAGTTGGGTAATTCCTAGGTTCGCTATAGTCAAGGGAAAAAACTATAAATGGCTCCTCATGATGAGATTTATTTCCTTCCATCATACTCTTTATTTTTCCTCAGTAATTATTTTCTTTATTTCCTTCTTTACTACATATAAATCATTTCCTCTTTTTTTGAGACACTTTCTTGGGTGTCTCCTTCCACATTTCTTACATGATGTAAATCTATCTTTCTTCTCTCTATAGTCTCCACCACTTGAGCTCTTAGAAAAATTCTCCCTTTTCTCCTTTGTTGAGTTTGGGAGTTGATCAAGGTATATGGTGTTAATCATATTTCAAGAAAAATGATTAGGCATAAATACAATATCTTTCACTCCTATAAACACCTTATTTGGTTGCTCATTGTCACCAGTTTATCCTTCATGTTCAAGGTAAACATGACTTCTTTAGGTTATATCCATTGACTAAAACCAAGGATCATATTGTGAGTAATAATAGTCATAGTGATAAAAATTTATAAAAATTTATAAGTTATCTAAATCATGACACCTTATTTTAAATCTAAACCACCATATGTTTAAACTAGGTTATTTATTTTCATAATATGTTCAAATCCTTAAAAATGGTTTGTGAAGAAAATGTGAATTATAATAAGAATATCCCCTAGGAGTGTCAAACCAAGTGCATAGATAGGTTCATTATTGTGTACCAGGATATGATCGAGTCATACCTGATGCACCTTTTCAGAGTTGTTACCCCTAGGTATATCTATTCCAAAACCACGTCCACTTATAGTATCCTAACAGTTATGTATTTCTAGGAAAACCATATAATCTCTATCTAACCAAAACTTTAGGATATTCCTCTATTCTTATCCTCAAATTATACCTTAGGTTTATGTTCTCTAATATATGTTTTCCTTAATCTAGTTTCTAAGGTTACTACTAAACTTTCTCTGATACCAACTGTAGTGACCCAAACCTAAAACTTCAAGAGTTGGTGTCTTTTATCATAATATTAGCATAATATACAAGTAAACCACTTCACAAAAGACCAAAAATTTTAGTAGTCTTGGTAAACTAGATATATACATGATATTTATATTGTAAATGAATACAAAAATTACAAAACAATTTTTTTAGGATAATAACTTTATTCCATCTATTCTATCCTTGTATATATTTTTTAACACACTTCAGGGAATCATGGGTAAATGAAACATAATAAGGGTGAGCTCAAATTATCAGTAAGGGTAAGTACACTAGAAGAAATAATGAATCAATGATCAAAATAATAATGTAAAGGAAAATATCTGAACACACATTCCATGTAATCAATAAACTGAGAAGGAAGTGCATGAACAATATGGAAAGATAAATAACTAAAAACACAAACCATTTAAATAACTAGATAATGTGTAATTAAAATGGAAATTTATAAAACTGAAAAAACATTTCATTAAATCAATAAAATGATAACAAAATGCATCGATACATTTTTTTCACATTTAAAATATCACAGATAATAAATATTGAATCAAAATGAAGGCAATGCTTAACTATTGGATTTCATGTATAATTCACATGAAAACCTATACCGTCAAGACATTTCACATGAGTTTTTAAAACTATAGGTAGAAACTTGTTTAATTTTTGAAACTAATTTGTCTCATGAGAACCTATCAAGGCATCAAGGGTCTATATAAATTTTGGGCCCCACCCATCATTGTATATCCAAATAATTCCTCATATCGAATAATCGATTCAATTAATAAACAATATGCCTTATCAAATATCCATTTTGAATAAAGGATAAAAATTTATCAAAATTTACCCATAAATAAATAACTATCAAATTAAACATCATATGTAAAAATATATATGGTTTAGGAAATAAATATATCTATGATAAATGATATGGATAATTATGGGAAATTAAATATCCAATGATCCTAGGAAATTGAATATTTCAAGGGGAATAAAAATGGAATCAAGGAAGTTAATGTTAGTAACATCCTTATTCAAATGAATCACAAACCATCTATATGAAGAATAATTATGGTATCAATATAACATATACCAATTGGAGTACAAATAAAGTCCTTTTGTCATTAATTAATCGAAATTCTATAAAAAGGCATTTTGAAAACGTTCTTGAGGAAAATATCCTTTTCATTTTAAAAATTATTTTATTTGAAAAATAATTTTTTTTAAGAATCATTAAAAATAAACCTTTTAATCATGGAAAGTAATCTTCAAAGAAATGAAATCATGTAAAGCTGTACATGTCATACAAGGTAAAGAGAATATTCCTTTTGCACAGTAAAAAGTTTAGAAAAATTCCTTTTTCTTAAAAAGAAAATAATAATCATTTGAAAACATTTTTAAAAGGTAAAAGGGCAAAATTGTATTCAATTAATTATTTTGGGAAGGTTAAAAAAATTAAAACCTTTTTATAAAATTGGTTTTTTAGAAAAAAATTGTTTTTCTGACTAAAGAGAAAAATGAATTTGTGTTTTCTTAAAAACATTTTCTAAAAAATTTTCTATAATAAAGAGTGGGTAAAAGGTACTATTTCATGAAAAAATTCATGAATAACCAGAGGAGAATAAAATGAAAGGATTTATTGAAAAAATTTCATATAAATTCCTTTATTGGAATTTCAGTAATATGCAATCTCGATTAGAGTGAGATTGTAAAATAAACCCTTAAAATGATCATAATGTTGAACTGAGAATTAATCAATGAATTGATTATGTGTATCAAATACAAATAAACATATAAGAATTGTAAATAAATCAATATATATTCAAATTTTAAATATATATAATCATATAATATTAATGACAATGAGGAATAATATAACTCAATGAAAAATAATTGGGTTATGAAATTTCTTTACTAATTGGGTAACTTATAAGTGTAAATACCCTTAGATGAAATAATTCCAATTAAAACTCAAAATATAATTCATAATGAATTAATAATTATATTTCAAGTCAACTTGGCACTATGCACACCATATATAATAAATTAGATGCACAATAATAAAGTATGCCTCATAGAATGTAAATTGAGAAGAAGTCCCTTATTACCTGGTAACTTTTGAATTATAATCCCCATGAAATAAATAATTTAAAATGAAACTATAAATACCATGTATATAAATTTAATAATGATATAAAATAAAATATTATTAGAATATACACCACACAAACTAAATATATAATTGGTGAAAATGGTTTGTGTCTCACGAAAGAAAAATGTGATACAAAAATCCCTTACCATGCGTTTCCTTTTGGGTGAAATTATTTTAACCTATTATATAATGGTTTTAAACATGTAAATAAATTATAAAAAAACATATTCATATTTATAATATCATATGTTATATTGTTATAATATATTATTACCCATTTGTTAACAATCATTCATTATTTTCACTATTTCGGGTGTTAACTACCTAGTTTTTTGAGTATGTGTCGACTTGTTATTTTTTTATTCTTATGTGGATCATGAATTAATCATCTAAAGAAATTAAATAATTATTTAATTATCATATATATATATTCATTATATATTTATTTACAATAATACATAAAATTTGTAGATAAGAAATGAAATGCACCGTTCATGGAGACTGTAGGTCATACATATACATGAATGATACTTCCTTTTTTTGTATTAAATGAATGAAAAGTAAATAATATATATATATTTATTTATATTATAATTATAGTATCATATTTATATCATATATTTCACATATATTTATTAAAATTATCCTTAAAAAATTCCATGTATAGCATGATCGAATCACATCGCTTTGAAGAGGCGATAGTCCACACATCCACAATTGATGTTATCATATTCCAAAAAATGGAGTGTGTAATGGTATGTGTTGTAAATAAATTTAATATGTATGAATAAAAAATAAATATCATATACTTCATATAAAAATATTTCGTTCATCATAATGACCATCCATGAGAGTTGGTAAAGTAAAAATGAATGACAACATTTCGCGAGGTGGTAGTTTCCTGTAACGGTAAATTTGTTACCCTTTTGATGGAAGTGTGTGTAGGTGTAGGTATAACACTTAACATAAATAATATCATTATATTTAATCTAATTATGTTATTATATAATAATTTAATAATATTTTTTGAATAGTTTGTGAAAAAAATAAAATGAAAGTGATCATTAAAGAATGTTACATCGCTTTTAGGTAACTCCTTTTGATTTGTACCAAAAGTATTCCTTAGTTGTCTTTATTCCCAAATTGAGGCTTATAGAATGATTTAAGTAAATTTTGGAGATTATTTTTGTAGATTTTGTTCAATCAAAATGTCTTCAGAGGTGTGAATAAGTGGGAGGGGTGAGTTTTTTTTATAGTGGAGGAAGAGTGGAATTCTTGTAAATATATAAAGGTAAACAATATTGACGGGTTTACCTAACAAAATTTGCCTCCAATAATGAAAAAAATTAAATAAAAGGGAGTATATAGTCTAAATATTGTCATAAAATGGATTTTTTGACAATTTTATAGTTCATTTTGTCCCTTACGATTATGGTTTAGTCACTTGTTAAGTTGATTTTTCTCTTAATCGTTGTAATTAATTTTAATTACTTTAACTAATATTTTTGCTAAAAAAATAAGTTGAAAATATTATAAATTATAATTTATTATAATTAAAAGTATTTAATCCATTTTTTAAAATTACAATCATATAAGTGGTCGGAATTATTTTAAAATTAATCCCATATATGGGACGACAAAGCAAGTTATTAAAGTGAAAATGTTCAAAAGTTTGAAATGTTTTTATATAAAATTTCAAATTGAAATTGATTCCAATGAAATAAAAAGAATTAATTTATGTAAAATATATATAATTAAGTTTTAAAAACAATAAAAAATTATAATTTAACCATATAAATAAATTAGAGTAAAAATCATTTTTCAATTCAAATTCAGTATTTTTCACTATTCACCAAAAAATGAAACTTCATGGAAAAATACAAAAAATTCACCCTAATATAATTTTTACATTAGAATTTCAAAAATAAAGTTTATTTTGACATATAAAATTTATAAAATTTTCAAAATTCATTTTTAAAACAGGTGTGCCATTAAAAGGTGATAAAATTTTCTTTCTATAGAAATATATTTTTTAAGCGTAAAAGTGGATTTATTATTATCTTATATTTATAAAATCTATTGGATGAATGTCAAAAATATTTTATTGAATATATAACATATGCATCTCATTAATATCATTCACTAATTTTAATTAATTTAATTTATTATTTTAAAACACCTTTGTGAGTATAAAAACATTTCTTTTATATTCAATTGGTTTTTATATTCATTTATAATTAATAGGTAGCCTATGAATTAATTTTATATTTTTATAAACCATATATTTTCATAAGTTAGTTAATAATTTTCATAACCATTAATTTAATTAGTATTTTATATCTTATTATATTAAATAATAATATTCTAATAATTTATTATTATTTTGTAAAACTCGATCTTGCATTTAGAACAAGAAATTGAAGAAAGTATTTGTTATGTGCTATGAAAGATAACATAGTATTGTGTGTATTGAAAGATATAAAATATATTAATTTTATTTAAAATATAAAATATACCATAAAGTATCTATAGGTTGAATTAATTTTTACATTGGGTGTTGCGTGTCATACACACTATAGAATAAAAGTTACTCTTTTTAATTTTTAGGGTGTTACAATATATGTGGATGAAAAATTACTCATTTTAAATTAGGTACAAATATTATAGTATGATAATATGTGGTTGAATAAATAATTATTTATGAATTAATTGGGTGTGGTGACATATAATCTTGGTATCAAGATTCACCACGATAGATCCAAGAGGTTTCTCGGCATAAGACAAAGTACATACATTGACAATATACTAAAAATATTTAGTATAGAACAATACAAGAGGGTATTGTTTACAATGTCACATGGTATTCATTATTCTAGGAAAATGTATCCTAATACACATTACGAAAGAAAAATAATAGTAAGAATTCCATATCCATCAACAATTGGGTTAGTAATTTGTGATATCCTATGTACTAGGATAGATGTTTCCTATGCATTAAGTGTGGTAGGAAGATCTAAAGACAATCTAGGCGACCTCCATTGGATGGTAATCAAGACTATCCTTAATTATCCTAGGTGTACTAAGGATATGATCCTATTTTATGGAGTATATGAGGAACTAGTCATCATAGGATATGAATATTATAGCTTCCAAATTGATTAAGATGACATATAGTCACCAATGGGATACATCTTCACTTTGAATAGATGTGTTGTGATCTGGAAGATCCCAAAGCATATTGTTGTCACAGATTCTATAGCTGATTCTGAGTATATTTTTGACTCTAAGGTAGATAAAGAAGCAATATGGATGCACAACTTTGACCAAGATAATGGCGAAATATCGTGAAATAAAGATCCTATCACACTCTATTATGATAATACAACAATGGTGATGCTTACAAAAGAGCCAAGGACTCATTTGTGGATGAATCACATAGTTTGGAAGTATCATCTCTAGAGTTATTTTTCTCAGAGAGCTGAAGTTGTAGTGAGTAGTGTTTCCATGGAATACAACACAGTGGAGCCCTTGACTAAATACTTGACTTATCATAAACATGACTATCGGGTGAGATATAGTGGACTGAAGGTCATAAAAATTTTCCTCTAGTCCAAGTGGGATTTTGTTCTAGTTGGTGTCCTAAGACCAACTATTTTAACTTTAATTACATGTATATTAGATATATTGAATAATAATAAAACTTTTTACTATATATTGATTGTTTTTATGCATGAATCTAATGTAATAATGTCTTAGAGAATATGTCACAATGATATGGTCATACTAGTTCCCCGCTATGATGATAACTTTTATGTGTTATGATGATGTTCTTAAATAATGTTTTGCGGTTAGATAACTTACTATGATGGGACACACAGTACATAGACTGTTAGGAATGAGTAATCATAAGAAGATAAGGCTTTTTCTCATGAAGTTCACATTTGTTAATCTCTATGATGGGAGATTATGATAATAGACTTTCCAGTATGAATTCAGCATGTTTTGGTGTCATTGGATATTTCTATTTATGAGAATGTGCAATGGTCCTTAGAATTTAAAATTATTATTAATGAAAGTTACAAATCATGTACTTAGATGTATTTTGTAAACCATGATGATAATAGTTCATGGAGAAGTTTGATACATTGGGTGAATCCTGTGTGATATGTCATTAATTGATAAGTCAAGTAAGGATTTGTACCTTCCATATTTATGGGAGTTTATATCTTATCCATTTGGTTGGAATGGAACTTTCTCCATAGATCCCACAACCATGGTGTAATGATTTGTTTATTTTAGATAGTCAAAGAAATACGTATCAATCATAAAGGTTGGTAATAAATATGTGCAACCTTATTGAGAGATATTGATAAAAAATAATAATATTTCACAGTGAACATTTATATGTGGTAATTATCATTATGAAATTAAGTTATTTCTCTTAGGTGTCATGACCCATTTCTAAATAGTAATATTGGACTTTAGGAAATCTCACCTAATGAAAATTATAAGGAATCCTAAAGGTTCTCACATTAAGTTTTTCCATCTATCTCGATTAAATTTTATTTGAATTTAATTATTAGAATAAATATTATTCTCAAGATCAAGGAATTATTTTATACCAGTTTTATTAATCATTAATTTTCATAAGGTAATAAATAATTATTTTTCTATTAATAAATAATTTATTTTATTTTGTGAATATATATAATATATTTATTCATTGGATTGTGAATAATATGTTTATTTTATTTATTGAATATTTTTAATAAATATTTATTTACTAGATTGTGTATAAAATATTTATTTATGTATAAAATATTTATTGAGTTATTAAAAAAAATCTAGAGGATTTCAAACAGACCAAGAATGAGTCTAATGATATATATTAGTTAACAAGACCATTATAGAATATATTTTATTGTGAAAGTTTGGAAACTCCACAACATAATAATAATGATATTATTATTATGTGACATGGGGTTTACTAAATGTTTTAAATGTTATTTAATGGATGGAATGAAATTAAATATATTTTAACCTAAACTCTAACTCTATAAATAGATGGTTATGTCTATTGTATGTTGCATACAAAAATTAAGATAGAGAATTGTTGTGCACAACAAATTCTCTCTTGAATCCTCCTTTTCTCTCCCTCTCAAGAATTAGAGGGGCATAAAAAATTTCTTCAAGACTGAAGAATGAGCGATCAAGAACGAACAACAGAAAACATTCGATTTACCATGCTAGCACTCAGTGATTGAGTGGGGTTAATCAAATATCATTGAACCACATGTGGATCACTACTAGAGGTATTATATCCTTGGATCTTAACAATTTGATAAAGGAAATCCGAAATGTTTTTTTGTATGATCAAAAATTATCAACGAAGAAAGTTCATAAGACTAGTGTAATGTCTTGAACCTTCTAACCCATTAATTTTCCAAAAATTGAATTATTGAGTTATATGAGGAAAGTTAGGGGTGTTTTTGAGGCTAATGGTGGCATTCTAGAAATCATACATGTCATGCATTTCTAGTTTTGAGACATACTAGAAATTTCTGGAAGTTAGAAATTTCTAGAAGTGACACGTGTTAGACATTTCTGGAAGTGAGACATGTTAGATAGATGTGTTAGAAATTTCTAGCTGTATGTCAGACATTTCTAGAAGTGAGAAATGCTAGAAAGATATGTTATACATTTTTGGTAGTGATACATGTTATATATTTTTGGTAGTGAGACATGTTAGACATACATGTTAGAAATTTTTGATGGTGAGATATGTTAGAAGTTTCTAGCAGTGAGACATGTTAGGCAGACATGTTAGACATTTTTGGCAGTGAGACATGTTATATATTTCTAGTAGTGATACATGTTAGACAGACATGTTAGATTTTTTTTGCGATGAAATATGTTAGACATTTCTGGTAGTGATATATGTTAGAAAATCATGTTAGATATTTATGACAGTGAGACATGTTAGACATTTCTATTCGTGAAACATATTAGAAATTTCTAGCAGTGAGAAATGTTAAACATTTTTGGAAGTGAGACATGTTAGACAGACATGTTAGTCATTTGTGGCCATGAGACATTCTAGTCATTTCTGGCAGTGAGATGTGTTAGATATACATTTTATACATTTCTGGTTGTAAGACATGTTAGGAATTTTTGGTAGAGAGACATGTTACACAAAAATGATAGACATTTATGGTAGTGATATATGATAGAAATTTCTAGCATTGAGACATATTATACAATCATGTTAGACATTTATAGTCATGCGATATGTAAGAAATTTCTGGTCATTCCATATGTTAGACATTTCTAGAAGTGATACATGTTAGACAAACATGTAATAAAATTATAGTGGTGATATATTTTATACATTTCTAGAAGTGAGACACTTTAAAAAGACATGTTAGATAGACATGTTAGACATTTTTAGCGATGGGACATGTTAGAAATTTCTAGTAGTGATACATGGTAGAAAAACATGTTAGACATTTCTGGTGGTGATACATGTTAAAAATTTCTAGTAGTGAGACATGTTTGACAAACATGCTAGACATTTCTAGTGGTGAGACATGTTAGACATTTCTAGTAGTGAGACATGTTCGATCTAAATTTTAGAAATTTCTAGCAGTGAGACATGTTCAATAGAAATGTTAGGCATTTCTAGCGATGAGACATGTTAGACATTTCTAGGAGTGAGACATGTTAGAAAAACATGTTAGGCATTTATATCGGTGAATCATGACAATGTTTTCAGTTTTACCAAAATTTACAAATATTCCATTTTGATATATATTATAATGAAAAATGGTTTTAATGCCTTAATTAATGAATTTTAAAGTCATTTTAAAGGTTATTAAACATTCCTTCAACTTCTAAAAAGTCCAAAGACCCTTTCAATATGTATATAGTTTGGTTTTAATGATATCCAACTTTAATGGCCAATCTAAAACATATCTATGTAGGTTCCAGGTGCAGCGGAAGCGCGTTGGTGGGTTTGCCCAACTTTAATTTTAGCTTTAAACAACGTTCAATATGAGATCCATCACGATAATAAAACGAAGAATATTCGGAATAGAAAGAAGAAAGAAAATAAAGAGAAGGGTCTCAGAACCATCGAGAGGGTCATCATATATTGGTTATAATTAATTTAATTAATTTACAAGAATTACCTTGATGGAATTCTTTCTTCGTTGATGTTTTCTGGTCACGTTTCGATGTGATTCGTCGTTGCATCGCAGAATCTAAGTGTAGACTTCCTATAGTGGTGATCCACACACGCACCACGTATCTCTGGATATCGCTAAAGGAATCTCTGGGTGCTATCATGGAGAAGCCTTTTCTTTCATTGTCTGCCTTAGATCGCCTTGATCCGATGGAGGAGGATATATCTCAGTCTTGAGAGCATTATTGGAGGAAGGAGTTCTCTCGGCCTTAAGAGAATTTTCCAGAATTTTTATGCACAATGATTCATCGAAAAGTATTGGGGTTGTGAGGATATTTATAATTAGGTTTGAGGTTATAGAGTTATGACAATAAATTAATGTGTTACACATTTTATGTATTTCATTATCACTTATGGAAAGCCCCCATATCGAATCATTAATTCCTTGACATGCTCCCACGCTGATAATAATAAATATCATTTAATAAAAGAATATTATTTCCTCAAAATTTCTACTGGAAAAACTACACAGCGTGTAATCATTAATTCACGACTTGTACTTGTTTTTCATTTCCTTTCCAAAATGAAAACGACACGGTGTGTACATTAAATGTACATGGCGTGTATATCTTTTTTTTCATTTTATTCTTCCTCCAACATTAAAATTATTTAGGCTTCCTTGAATAATTATTAAACCACATATAGGAATAATCTTTATTCTACTTGAGATAATTGGATACACTTAGTGTGTGACCCTCTAGGACTCTTTATCGTTGGCATTAGGAGGACTTGCCTAAAGTCCAAGATTACTATCTAGTAATGGGTCAAGGCACCTGAGAGAAAAAATTTGATGTCGCATTGACATTTCGCCTCATATGAATGCTTACCTTGTAATTTAATCCCTTTGTCTTGATATCTCTAATCAAGTGGGTTGCATGCTAGTGCCATCAACCCATGTGCTCGATTATTATTTCTTTGACTTCTTGGAATTGAACTCGCCCATAACTTACCATAGCCGTGGATTTATTTAGGATATATAAATTCCATCAAAGGGCCTGAGATATCTACTTACCTTATGGAATTGAAGGTAAAATTCTTTCTCACATTATCTATTAATGGAATATCACTCGTGACACACCCAACGTATCCTACCTCGCTGTGAACAGTGTGTCATCACAGTTTTCACCAATACATCCAAGTGCGTGAGTTGTAATACCCATTAATAATAATCATAAAGTATAAGGACCAATACACACATCTGTAGATATGAACATCAAATGAAACTATAAAATATGGATTTCCTACTGGTGGGTCTCGTTCTCATAATATCCTCCTGGATATTACCAAGGGCACACACCATGAGAAGGTGCCTCAAATTTTTATGATTCATCACCCCTAATGTCCTGTATTATTTGTGTCCCTCAAATAAAATCATCTGGACACAAAACATATATTCAAGAACAATGTTATGGCACTTCCGGTTTCTCATTATAGTAGGGATCTGCTATGACCATTTAATGCAACAACTGTCCTTAGGGCATTATTACATGCATTGTCATGTAGAAGAACAATCAAGATGTGATAAGGTATTTATTAATGAATAAAGTACAAAGTATTTGGTTCTAGGCCACCAACTCCAACAGACTCCCACTTGGACTAAAGCCAACTGATAACAACCTTTAAACTGCTAGATCTCACGTGATATTCATGCTTCTGCTGAGATAGGCCTTTAGTCATGTGGTCCTCCGTGTTCTCTTCCATGGACACTCTACACACTACAACTTCACCCCTTTGATAGAAATTCCTCAGGAGGTGATACGTCCGGAGTATGTGCTTTGTCTGTTGATGTGACCTTGGTTCTTTTGTAAGAGCCACTGTTATAGTATTATCACAATACAACATGATAGGATCTTTAATTCTAGGAACCACATCAAGCTCCTGGAAAAAGTTCCGAATCCATATGGATTCCTTGTCTATATCAGAAGCCGTTATATATTCAGACTCTGCTATTGAATTAGCGATAAATGGATTCTTTGAACTCATCCAGCTCATAGCTCCTCTATTGAGACAGAAAACATATCCAGATTGCGACTTCAAATCGTTCTGATCTGTCTAAAAACCAGCATCAACATACCGTCTGATGACAATTTCTTCTTCTTCTCCATACACTGAGAACATATCCTTAGTTCTTCTCAGATACTTAAGTATAGTCTTAACAGTAGTCCAATGTTGTTCTCCTAGATCTTCTTGATATATGCCTACCATGATCAGTGCATAGGCAACATCAAGCTTGGTACATGACATGGGATACATGATGGATCCTATAGCCAAAGCATATGGGATCTTACTCATTCTATTTTTCTCTTATTATGTCTGAGGACACATTTTCTTAGAAAGATGTAGGCCATGTGACACTGGAACCAATCCCCTCTTGGATTATTTCATACTAAATATATTTAGTATCTGGTCAATGTATGTACCCTGACATAGTCCAAGAAGCCTCTTGGATCAATCACGAATGATCTTAATCCCTAGAATGTAGGTTGCTTCACCCAATCCCTTCATGGAGAAACACTTGTTCAACTAGTCCTTAACTGACTATAAGACTGGTATTTCGTTTCCAATAGGAAATATTTCATTAACATATACTACTAGGATAAAGATCACATTCCCATTAAACCACTTATAAACACATGGCTCACATTCGTTCTTATTGAAACGAAATTCTTTTATGGCTTCATCAAATCAAATTTTCCATGACCTAGATGCTTTCTTTAATCCATAAATGGATTTCTACAACTTGTAAGACTGTTTTTCTTCACCTGGTGTCACAAAACCTTTTGGTTGTGTCATATAGACATCATCCTAAAGGTTCCTATTAAGGAATGCTATTTTGACATCCATTTTACAAATATCGTAGTCATGGTAATCTGCTATGGAAAGTATGATTCTTATGGATTTAAACATGGAAACTAGTGAGAAGGTTTCATCCTAGTCAATTCCTTGATGTTGTATGAATCTTTTAGCCACTAGACTTTCTCTATAGGTGCGAACATGACCTTCCATCTCCAGTTTTCTCTTGAATACCCATTTGCATCCAACATGCTTTACATCAACTAGCTCATCAACTAGAACCCAGATTTGGTTCTGATACATGGAATCAATCTCAGAATTCATAGCTTCTAGCCATCTTGCAGCTTCTGAGCTTTCTACTGCTTCCTTGTAGGGGAGAGGTTCATCATTTTACAACAATAATGACTCACCATCCTCGGTGACTAGGAAACCAAATCTCTCTTGTTCCCTTACCTCTCTTGAGCTCCTACACAGTACTTGTGTTTCCATAACCTCTTCCATGAGGACCTATGGAACTTGTTCTTGTACCAAATCCTATATATCTTAAGCACCAACTTTCTCAAATTCAATCTTTCTCCCACTATCCCATTTGAGGATGTGCTCCCTATCAAGAAATACGGCTTGTCTGGAAACAATCACTTTCTTGTCTTGAGAGTTATATAGGTAATATCCTTTTGTTTCTTTGGGATATCTAATAAAGATACACCTTGTGCCCTGGGGTGGTAGTTTTTGCCCGAGAAGGCCTTAAAAAATGGCTCACATCCCCATACACGTGTATGTGACAAAATGGGTTTCTTTCCATTCCATAACTTAGAGGGAATTCCATTTGCCGCCTTAGTTGGTACTCGGTTTAATGTGTATGTTGTAGTTTGTAATGCATATCCCCAAAAGGATAATGGAAGATCTGCATGACTCATCATCGACCTCAACATGTTCAACAAGGTGTGTTTCCTCCTTTGTCACGAACCAGGCTGGGTCGCCATCCGACCTGGCACCCGACCCGGTCCGCGACATGGCCTGAAGGGAATTCTCGATACCCACGTGCTGGCACAAGTTCTCGGGTATCAAACATTACATGGGAACGATTTACCCAAAATAAAAGACAGAAAAAAAACCAGATAAATAAACTGAAACTAGAAATAGACAACCAAACACGCCTTTAAACTATGAACATGTTTAAAGTCCACAACTCAAACCAATAACTAAAAAGAAAAGATGACAGCGGAATCTAAAACTCTGAATCAAACCTCCCAGAAAAAGGGAGGCCAAACTAACACCACTCTGCACGGGAAGACCAACTGCAACCTAAACCACCATCACTGAGCGCACCACAACCTGGAATACATAAGAAACAGAATCTACATACACCCAAAGGTGTATGTAGAGTGTGAGCCAAAATCCCAGTAGGACGTCACCCAAATAGAAAGGTTCCACATATAAACATTAAATGACAAAAACATTTGCATGATAAGTAAATGAATGGACACCAAAGCTTAAACATCTTTAAAGAAACAGTTTCTATAAGGAAATCACTTTTAAAGAAAACAACTTAAATAAAAGAAAACACCCTTGCATAAAAGAAAAACTCAAACCTTCACAAAACCCAAAAGCTTCACCGTATGATGACGATGGGTGTATAGTATTCCAGGAGCACCAAAAGTGGGAGAGGCCCTAAAGATACTAGAAAAATTAATGGGACCCTAGAACCTCATGTCGTGGTGAATAGTATAGGAATCAAAATAAAATATGTTCTCGTGCACGAGCCACTAGACAGGCCAATACATCCATAACCTAGTGGTCTCCGGTCATCATCCAATGTTCAGTTAGTGTTGTAAGCATCAATCTAGCTAAGTGAATATGGGTCGGGGCCACTCCCAAATCACTAGCACACGAGTCTAGTCCACCTACCTAGTACCCAAGCTTCCCCTTTTGTGCTCAAGATGTTCCAACATCGCATTTCATGTCAAACTCAAACAAATAAAACAAATAGCATGTAACATAACCCAACTCCACACTTCCACACACACCGAAAACCATTTGACAATGTACGCACGACAAAGGACTTTACCCAACTCAATTAAAACAATATCTTTATTGCTAATAATTGTTTATTAAAAACACATTAAATTTTTATTGTTAATAATTTTTATTAAATCATATTAAATCCTTTTTAAACAAATTATTTTAAAAGAAACATAACACGGATTTAAGACACAAAACCAACTCAACCCTATTTCATGACCAAGCACACCCAAAACAGGTTCCAAAAATGTTTCACACCATTAATAAAACTTAATAAAACATTTAATGATTTTATAAAAACAATTACCAAGGTGATACAAAGAATTTTACACCAAAAATATTTTAAAACTTAATCTACATCACTTACACAATCAAATAAATCAGCTACACGATTAAAGAAAACATTCCAGTGATTAAACAAACCACTAAAAAAGTTTATTAATAAATTTTTAAAGAAAAAGTGCCCCATGACTTTAAACACTAAAGACTCACTCAACTCCTCATTTGTGACAAAACACATATCAACACCACATCAAAACATGATCTGCAACCTTTGCACAATTCAATAGCTAAATGCAAAATTTTATAAAACATGATCAAATGTCACAATAAGGGTTTTTATCAAAAATGAACCACATTTCATATAAGCATGCTACTTAAAATCCAAAAACATATCAAAATCATTCAAAAAATAATTTTGCACAACACAGATTAATAGAATAACACACTAAATTAATTAAGCAAGCAAATTAACTTATTAGATAATGTTTAAATGTGGAACCACCTACCTCGACATCGAACCCCGAAAAAAGATGTGAAATATTCCAATTCTAGAGTGAAACCTCAATCGCACTCCGTTTGCACCGCAAGGAACCTAGATCAAACTCAAACACGTAAATTCGAACCCAAAAACCTCAAATTAAAACCTCAAAATTGGAACATATAACTTCTGAAAAAAAATAAAGGAGAAAGACTTCACCGAGGGGGGGTGTTCGTCGGACGGAGCAGGGGGTGGAGGTTCATCTCTTCGCCGGATGAAGCAGGAGGGTAGCGCCTGGGATGGGTGCGACGTGGCTGAAAATGGATGAGGCACTGGACATAGGGGGTGTGTCGGGTTTGGGGTTGCACCTCAGATAGAGAAGAGAGTGTGATGGCGGAAGGCTAAGAGGAACCGGGGCACGACATGAGGTCAGGGGGGGGGGGGCGACGAACGATACTGCAGGTCGGCCAGGAGGCGCGATGAAGGGGATGAGCGGCACAATGGGGTTTAAGGGGGAGGCGCGACTTGGGTAGTAGGAGGTGTTGTGAACGAGGAAATCTGGTTGGGAGGAAGGCGGGTGGTCCGGTGGCGACTGGCACGTGAAACCAGGATGGGAGGTCAGCCGGTGGTGCTGTGATGTAAGGAAACAAGGGGGGGTGCGCTAAGGTTCAGTGCGTAGGCCAAAGGGGGGGCTGATGGAAAAAGGGGGAAGGAAATAGAGGGAGGAAACGAGAATGAGGGAAAAAATAATAATAAAATAAAATAAACCCAAAAAAAACAAAAAACAAAAAACAAAAACCAATAATAATAATAGCATAACAATAGCTAAACCCTTAAAATGACAATGTTGTTAATTAAAATATTAACAATCATAATGATAATAATTAATAATAATAATAATATTATTATTATCATTAAAACTAAATTCATTAAATTTTTAACATACTTATTTTATATATATTTTACCACTCATTTAATTATACTACAATATTATTAACTTATTTTATTTAATTATTTGATTATCGGGAAGGTCACACGGTGACCCGGGCGAAACCGAACAACTTCACAATCATGATTCGCTTGTGCATCGCACAATGCCAAGCCTCTAAGACTCATTTATTGACAAAATTCAAAAATATTAATTATTATAATATTAATAACAACTTAATAAAAATTATATTATTAATTCCATCAATAATAATAATAATAATAATATTCTCAAACAATATCAGTATCATTAAATTAGTCCCTTAATTATTAATTTTTCATACTTTACATTTTTTCATTTAACTATTCATTGCATTTTATTTACCTGCCTTGAACATCCAGTAGGTTGTGCGGTGAACCGGGCGAGGTCACGCGATGACTCAAGTGAGGCCGCACGACTTCAACCGTGGTGGGATGAATGATGTCAAGTCCAAGACATGTGTTCTTTAAATAAGAACTCAAAAATTTTAAGTTGGGCTTCAACCCCGACTACCCAATGCCCATAAAATTAATAAAATTAATAATTTTAAAAAAGAAGTGGTGTGACAATTCTCCCCACCATAAAGCTTTCCATCCTCGGAAATCCAAAACTAAGGTTGAGACTCAAAGAAGAAACAGATACCTCACTAAGGATCAAATAGGATCCCCACAATCAACAATCCAAAAGAGGCAAAAGAATCGTGCTCAGAGAAAGTGACTCAAAGAAAACTTCAAGAAATGCGTAAAAAGACTCTCTAATATGTGTCTCCCTTCCCAATGATCTAGAACAACTCCAGTTGACTGATCAAGGAAGGGAGCTCTCGCACCCACGGAAACCAACTTCACAAGACAAAACACCTCAAGCACTATTAAACTGAAACCACACCATTTGTCTAGAATGAACAAACAAGGTCAAACCACGTCCATGGAATACTCATATCACTTATCACCAAGCCATATTTAAAAACAGAAGAAAAAGATCAACATGGGGAGACCCGAGGGGCTCCCCACCATTAAGAACTCACTGGTGCTCGAAACGAGACTGGAAAGCCGACATGCGGAGGTTCGAGCAGACTCCCCTCCAGTAAAGAGAAGTCCATCACCGTTTCATTCTAGAGACATTTGTGCGAGACCCAATGTGGGTCTCCCCACCATTAAGAACATACCAACGCCCAAGGCAAGACTACAAAACCAACATGGGGAGGTCCGGGCAGACTCCCCACCATTCTGAAAAGGCCAACACTGATTTATTCCAGAGACCTTTGTGCGAGACCCATTGTGGGTCTCGCTGCCATTAGAACGAACAGAGGAAACAGAACTTTGAAAATTATCGGTGGTGACCAAACACCCCATCACAAGGGAGGGGAGGGAGGGCCCAACTACTGGAGTGTCAAAACCACGACCCAAGATGAACCAACATCTCCACGTCCTTGGATTAGCATTATTCAAATTTGAGATTGATTTACCCACAGACTCCCATACGGACCACCAAAAGCAATTACATTCGGTGGGATGCAACCCCAAAAACATTAAGGTAATGATACGACCACACCTCCTCATATCCACGAGAAGCCTCACACACCTAGGTGGGTCGTCGTAATGGAACAACCATTGAAGACAATTTAATCCTCCTTCACCTTCAGTACTGATGACAGAAATAAGGTTGGGGTCCTATACACTCTTGGGTTTTCTGACCACGCGCCAGTTTCACTCCGAGGCCTACGGCTGAAGCCCTAATGTTTGAAGCATCTTCTGCCTCGCAGTCAGGCATGGAAGACTCCTGAATGGAGCTTCTCTTTTTGGTGTCACACGCAACCGCAATGCAACCGAGACAACACCAGCAAACACAACACATTACGACATCCAACTGATCATACACAGAACATTCACCAACACAAGAGCTGAAATGGTGCGTGCGCATCACCCTTTTTCACACTGGATGAGAACACGATACCACAAATCATCACCTAAACATGACCATTGCTGTTGAGAAGAACATTATATGGAGAGGGACTTCAAACTGAGTCTTAAACAACACGTGATTCCTGCAATTGAACATAGCATCCCCATGTGACTGGGTCTGCCACACTAGTGGCCTAACGTAGACCCTTTATTAAACGAAACCAACAAAGGACCAAAGGTCATTTAGAATAGTGGACAACACTGACCACTCTAGGATGCTTTCACCTTTCCCCACTGGAATCTCCTTCATCGTTTCCAAACAGAACTTTCAAATGAATGAGGTCAAACATCACTCTTGACCATCAAAGAGAACTCACACTACAAGACGTCACCGAACATGACCCTTTTAGCCGATGAAAATACTTCCAAGCCCTTCAAGACAGTGGTCAACACTGAAAATTCTGAACTTCCTTTACCCTTCCCCGCTGGAATTCCTTTCGCCGTTTCCAGGGGGAACCTTCAAACACAACAGTTTCAAACTTCATACTCGACGAGTTGGACACTCAAAAGACCAAAACTCCCTTCAACTCCCATCACATTTGTCATCCCGCTGCAAAAGGATCTTCTTAGTTGTAAAAACGAGAGGTGGGTTCAATTCTAGAATTCAAGAAAAGATTCCTCTGATCAACTGGAGGGTCGGCCAATGGCAATTTTCCTGTGGCCGCACTTCAATCACATGTCAACGCTTTATGGGGGGAATACACTAGTCAAGAAAGAAAACCAGGGACCCAACCAAACCGGTCTAATGGTTAAGGCATACCACAAGCGAACACTAAACGTGCAGGGGGAACTACCACAAGGGATTCCCAAAACACTTTTCGAAATAAACCATTAACTACATGTTTGCACACCAACTCACGAATAAGAATTCAAACTCAAGACACAAATCATGTAAAAAGGATTCTCGGCTCGAAACTCCTCACATCCATCATTTAAAAAACACAAGGACACACCACACAATCATCAGTTATATAAAAACAACAAATTTTTCCTTTAACAAAACATTTTGAAAATAAGCAAACCCAGTGGGTTGCACAAACACCAATGATGTCCCATGGGCCTCACACATGCATGTTCATGTGTCTCACCAGTACCCACCTCATATCCATCCAGGAACTCATCCGCTCATGCCATTAACCCTTTATCGTTCTATATACACTCATGCATGTGGTTTCCCATGAGAACACCATGGATCAAAACCAAACCTTTCCATTTTTCAAAACCAAAACATCCAACCCACACTTTTCAAACCTCATACCTCATTTTTATTTTAAAGTGATTTATTTAAAAACATTTTCCAAAACATTTTCCAAGATCAAATAATTTTTACTTAAAAAAATGTCAACAATTACAAAACAAAGAAATGAGGAACAGTGCAAGATAAACTAGTGTCAGCGGGTGACTGGAACATATGGTTGGTGGCCATACGCCAATAACGCCACTACCATAGAGGGTATTCTAAGACAGTGTCCCTTGATCCACATGGCTTTACAGACCCCACGAGCTCACTAGGACCACTGACCTTACCCCTTTTCATTTCCCTTAGACAAGATTATCCGCAAGGACCAAAAACTCAGACAAACCTCAACACACTTTGGTAACTTGAGTCCCGCCACGAGGTGTGCTGGCCAGGCACCTTACTCATATCCAGGACGTTGAGTCCCGACAACCTTAACTCCAGTCCACCGTGACTATATCCCAAAATATCATGACCCAAGAGAGAAAACATGCACCTTTGATACCATTTGGTCACAAACCAGGCTGGGTCACCATCCGACCCGGCGCCCGACCCGATCCACGACATGGCCCGAAGGGCGTTCCCAATCCCCACAGGCTGGCACAAGTGCCCGAGTATCAAACATTACATGGGAACAATTTACCCGAAATAAAAGACAGAAAAACAACTAACCAGATAAATAAACTGAAACTAGAAATAGATAACCAAACACCCCTTTAAACTATGAACATGTTTAAAGTCTACAACCCAAACCAATAACTAAAAATAAAAGACGACAGCAGAATCTAAAACTCTGACTCAAACCTCCCAGAAAAAGGGAGGCCACAACAACACCACTCTGCATGGGAAGACCAACTGCAACCTGAAACACCATCACTGAGCACGCCACAACTTGGAATACACAAGAAATAGAATCTACATACACCCAAAGGTGTATGTAGAGTGTGATCCAAAATCCAAGTAGGACGTCACCCAAATAAAAAGGATCCATGTATAAATATTAAATGACAAAAACATTTTCATGCTAAATAAATTAAATGACACCAAATCTTAAACAACTTTAAAGAAACAATTTCTTTAAGGAAATAAATTTTAAAGAAAACAACTTAAATAAAAGATAACACCCTTGCATAAAATAAAAACTCAAACCTTCACAAAACCCAAAAGCTACATCGTATGCCGAAGGTGGGTGTATAGTAGTCCAGGAGTAGCAAAAGTGGGAGAGTCCCCAAAGATATTAGAAAAAGGAATGGGACCCTAGAACGTCGTGTCTCGAGGAACAGTATAGGAATCACAACAAAATACGTTCTCGTGCACGAGCCACTAGACAGGGCAACACATTCATAACATAGTGGTCTCTGATTATCATCCAATGTTTAGTTAGTGTTGTAAGTGTCAATCCAGCTAAGTGAATCTGGGTCAGGGCCACTCATGAATCACTAGCATGCTAGTATAGTCCGCCCACCTAGTACCCAAGCTACACCTTTTGTGCTCAAGATGTTCCAACTTCACATTTCATTTCAAACTCAAACAAATAAAACACATAGGGTGTTGTAGACGCCAAAAAGGTCTGTAACTCCTGGAGGAAGTTTCGAAATGAAGAAGCGAAGTTATATTTGGACTTGGATACCCGGTCCGGATGGCCCGAAAGGGGTGCGCGAAATTAAGGACTTTCGCGAAAAAATGTTGTTTGTGCAAAGGAAGTACAGGATTCGCGTAAAAACACCTGGATGGCGCGCAATTTTGCGCACCCCGGATCTGCGCGGTGAAGCTTTGCATGCCGACAGGTCCTGGTGCAGAAAATTTCGTGTGCTGCCTAGATTCCGCGCCGGCTGATGCCTATAAATTGAAGGCGGCCTAAACCGTTTCGGGGTTGAGGAATTTGGACCAGCTCCCATGCGCGAAATTCGGACTCTCGTGCACGCAAGATGACTTCCAGGTAATTTCTCCTTTCGCGCAATCTTTCCCCGGGGTTTGCCTTTGTGTGTAACCCCACTATATTAAGTGAATTTTCCAAACTCCTCTAGGTTCTTCCTTGGCGCGCAATATGTTCCCCTAGTGCGCAATCCCTTCCAATTGTGTACAATCCATTTCTTTGCACGCAATTCCTCTGATAGGTTTCACTAGGGATTTTCTATTGACCCGTGTGCAATTGAGGTCCATTGCACGAAATCCCCTCTCCGCACGCAATCCAGCCCCTTTGCGTGCAATTCCCTATTCGCACGCAATCCCTTGTCCCAATTGCGCGTCATCTCGGTGTTTTGCGCGTAAACCTTCTCTTTGCGCCCAAAACCCAGGACCCTTTACCTTGACACCCCTTGGCTGCCTCTCCGCGTCGTCACCTGATGTCTTCCCTGCCAGGCATGTGTGTCATGCATTGTTTTCCCGTACATCCTTCCAGGCTCATACAAAGTAACCTCAATGTCCCTTTGGCGGTGTTTCTTGTTGCATCTATTTGCCTTATGATTCTTTACATAGTCACGCTAACGGCTATTTCTTTTTCGCATAGCCACGCTAACGTGGACCCCTCAACGATTCGCCATGTGGCCCCCCTTCACTACGGCCTTGTCGATGCCTTCCCTCCCACAGGGGGTAGAGGGTGTTGTGCATATAAGACCTAGGGGTGTGGAGCGATCCCACCTCGTCCAAGCTGCAGGAAGTTAAACTACTAAGCACCACGTCCTTAACACATGACTTTAAACTATGGTCTGACCCCGTGCTTCGCACGCAGCCCCCCCCCCCCCCCCCGGATCGGGCATTCTTTATGCCCACTTGTCACCATGGGAATGGAATATTCCTCACATGGAATGAGATCCTCCTTGTCGGAGTGGCGTTTGTCCATGGGGGAAGGTTTGCCTCAGAGCGTAAGCCCCTAGCCTCTCTTGTGGAAGGTTGCGCCCATGCACCTCCGTACTTCCCCACTGCCAATGCCAGTGGAGTCCCTTTCCCACTGCACTTTGCCGCACCACGGGCCTCCATCCTGACGTAAGCCCCGGCAACAAGGGCTGCTAACCACGCGTAAGCCCCTGTTTCGTCTTTAGGATGCTCAACGTGTAATCCCATTTCTGCTTCTCACAAACACACCCTTTGAGACGTGATCGTCTGGTCCCTGCTACCTCTTGTTTCTCACACCGAGCATGACTCACATGGGCTTAGAGCGTGCATCGACCAAGACATCCTCCTATGGGCCGCCTCAGAGTGTAAGCCCCATCCCAGTGAACTACGTGGACTTTGATCCATGCTAATGCATGGTACGTAGGAACCTCCACGAGGTTCAAGCCCACCACCCGGTCGTTCCGACCTCTCCACATTGGTTCCCCGACCACATGGGCTGCCTCAGAGCATAAGCCCCAAATTCCCTCGTCCCGCATGACGTTAAACTGTATGCCCTCGTCCCGCATGATGTTAATCTATATCTTATCCCGCATGACGGTAAACTGTATCTCCTCCCGCATGAAGTTAAACTGTATGCCCTCATCCCGCATGACATTAAATTGTATCTTGTCCCGCATGACATTAAATTGTATCTTGTCCCGCATGATGTTAAACTGTATGCCCTGAACTACGTGGAATTTGATCCATGCTAATGCATGGTACGTAGGAAGCCTCCAAGAGGTTCAAGCCCATCACTCAGTTGTTCCGACCCCTTCGCGTTGGTTCACTAGCCCCATGCCTCACACCCACGTCTCATCCTGACCTCCCCCTCGAGCCCACGTGCCTTGGGAATATCATGCCCTATCCCGGAGATCTTACTTCTTCTAGGCTCCAATCCATGCGTTCATTCTCACGGGTCGCCTCTTCAGGTGTCCCACCGTATCAGCTAACTACACAGACTTTGATTCCCTGCCATGGGGATACCTAGGAAGCCTCCATGAGGTTCAAGCCTGTCATTCCATCACCCATCCTGATCCTTACCCAGGCCGCCACATCTCGGTGAGATCATACCACCCCATTCCACTCCATAGTATCCGGGAATCCACCCACGTGCTCGCCCCAATATCGGTGTTCCCCCTAGGGGGTCCTTCAATCTGATCCACTCTCAGTGTTCAGATCAGTCTGATCTATCTCTGCAAGACGTTTAACTGGCGGCATACCCTGTGTTAAACATGGGAAGCTGAGGAAAACCTCAGATGGTACACAAACCCCATGTTTGATGTGGGATGCCTAGGGATTCCACGCCCTCGAGAAGCCCTATAATAAGGGACAAAAGACAAACATGCCAATCCCCCAGCGTCAAGACATTCCAACGACACCCCAACGTGACCATTCTCCTCACCGAAGGTTACTACCCCGACAAGACCCCTTGGAACGTCTCGACGGAAGCGGCGTAATTAACTGGCGTCTATATAGATATGGTGCCGGGAAAGAGCTTCACGAACCCATCTTAAATCTATGAGGGAGACCCCGACTAGGTGACGAGCTCCGAGGAGGAATCCACAGAAGGAAGAACTGACATCCCATCATCCCAGTTTCGATCAAAGAGCATACATCCCTGAACAAGGAACAGATTCCGCCCGCCTTTGGAAAGTGGGAATGCAGGGAAACAAGTCGCACGTCCTCCCATGCGTGACGGACATGCGCGCACGCTCCCCAATGTAAAAGCGTCAGAAACAGAAAATTGTGAACCCAATGTGAATGCTCTTCTCCTCAATACGGAGACTGGTAGTGTTTGGGGTGTCAGAAGATTACCATGTCACCAGGTCTGGGCACCTATCACCGAGATGTGAAACCCACCAGGGGTTGAGGCAGTCGGGATGTTGATCACTCCGTTATGCAACGTCGTCGGCATGGATCCCTCTCGCCGACCACGGAAGACGAAATGATGCTGGGCTATCGGTTGTCGATTTATTTTCTTGTTATTACTAATGGGTTCATCTCCCTACTTCTAGGAATCAGATCACTGCATCTAGAGCTCGATCTCCACCTGCCCACTGGTGCAGGGGCAGGGGCAGTACCGACGCCGCTACCCCGCGCAGTCCCGCCTTTTCCACAGTCACTCTGACTCCGATTTCTATGACTTTTGAGCGCTCACACCCCCTCTCCCCATCAGAAATCATCCAACGAAGGGTGATCAACGACCTGATTAGTAGGTACGATGAGGAAGGGATCATCTCCACCAGGGGCATGGCCCGTTTGGATCTAGAGGCAGTTTAGCCACACCATCGTCGCTGCCCCCTAGGGCCTCGCAGGGAGCCACCGCTCCCCACTCTAACGTTCAACCACTTTGGGAGCCTCTCCCTGGAGCGCCTTGACACATCCCTCCCCTACGCCAATGAGGTGGGGGATGTTTGGGTCCGCCCGATCGGAGACCCGTCCCAGGTGTTAACGGAAAGAGCCCCCACCAGGCAGCGTCGACGCTGCCGCCTGACTCCCTGGGTCGAGGAGCAAGAAATATTCATGCCTGCACCACCGACTCTAACCCATCTGACCTGACGCCAGCGTCAGGCACGATCGGAAGAGAATGCCCGTCCTGGGGCACCAACGTCAGCAACCACTGTGGCCTGAGCCACTGCTGACTCCTGTTACCAGACCCCCGCACATGTTGAGCAGGGGCAGTCACATGCCCAACTGGGATCGAGGCCTCGACTGCCCTGTAGGCAGGTTGGGTTGACTCTCCCGGTCGTGGGCACAGGCAATGGCCCCCACGGACCAATCCGTGGTAGTGTCACCCACCATGAAGGCTCATTTCGTGCCACTGATCTGGAAAGCCGAAGGCTTCTTCGTGACATCTACGCTCCAGGTATGACTCTTTCCAGCACCCACTACACTGGGTATGAGGTCACTCCCCCTACTGTTGGCCGCGAGTATGGAGCCGTTGCATATCTGGTCACTCACTCACGTGGAAGTCCTCCCCATGTCCGTTTCAACATTTGTCCCTGTGCTTCTCGCACCCCGGACTTTAGTCCCCTCTGCCCCAGCGCTATTGCGGCCAGGGGACTCCTTGAAGGAAATCATCCTTACCCTGAGGAGCCACCCAGGGGTAGGAAGTCGGGGCGTCGTCGCCATAAGAGGAATGTCAGATAAGTCCGGACGTAAATTAGACCAGTCCGTTTCTCGGACTCTGAGGTGGAGTGCGACTTGACGATGGAAACTTCCCCCCAACCCTTTGAGTCGAGGGAAGGGATGGGGACGCGGTGCATCAGCCTTGTACTCCCTGAATGAGAGATCCTTATGATTCCCTCCTCCCTCTGAAGGTATATCCAGGAGGACGAGAACTTGGCATACCCCTAAGGGTCAAACCCGCAGTTACCACTGGCCTCCCTGGAAGCACCTTCCACCTCAGTCAGGGAGGGTGGGGATCTTTTATGGGGACCGACGGAAGAGTCGCGATGTGAAACACCCTCGGTGAGCACCGATACTATGACAGGAGGCCTATTTTCCAACCCATCCTATCGTGAAGTGGCAGCCAGGGCACTGAAACCCTTGGAGGACGACTCAGTGATTGGCAGCCAATCGGCATGTTTGTCGTATTCCCTGTCGGCCAGCCCACCGGCCCAGCGGCCTGCCTCGGTGCCGTTGCCAGCTCCCCGGACATTCTCAATTGATAAGCAGTGGCATCAAGGGCCGGATCCCGAACCAGAGTCATGGAGCTTCTGTACCGTCCTCGTAGTGGGCCACTTCCCCGAGAAGTTTTGGCCGGTCGCAGGATCGGATTTCGATATGCCATAGTCACTCACCCCAGGAGAGTTTGAATGTTTCCGAAAGGCTCTCGGGGTGACTCACTCCCGTCTTCGCCATCATCTAGCACCCTATCCTAGGAGTCAAGCTCATCTCGAGGATATCGGTGAGCAGTGTCATCGGTTCGACCTGGTTGTGCTCCCCGTGGTTCGGCACCCCGAGTCACTCAGCCACCATGGGGCCCTCCAGCAATAATGCATCTAGAGTTTTCAAGTAATCCACAAGGTTATCGAGGAACCCACCCCCCACGTGCACGTCCACAGATGGGGGAAGTACGATGCCCTTATTTTTTGTGCGATCCTCCGCCAGCCCAGCTCACAGGGCGGCCCTGAGGGAATGTCGCCAAGGGCAGTGGCGGTCAACATGGATGACCATTCAGATGAGGGAAACGGTGTGGAGATCCACGATGGGGACTCTCCCCCTAAGGAAAAGTCGCTACTGGACCCATCTGGGAGGATTACTCACCAACATAGGAGCCTCTTAGGTCTCCCCACACCCACTAAGGCACTAACACTGAGCTGAAACATCATCAAGGGTAAAGAGCATGTCCGGTCTGTCAAGATTACCAACCCATCTGCCTCGGTACAGAAGGTAGAGGAAGACCCTGAGAAGGCCACACTACGCCAACAGCTTGCTGAGCAAAAGAGTCTGGTTGATGATCTCTTGGATGAACGCATTGCAGAGTGGCGGCCTGACTACGGTAACCCTAGGCCAGGACAGCAGGGGCAAGAGCACCTACCCCATGACGAGATTCCCCCGAGAAACCGTGACTATGTTGCGTTCGCCGACAGGGGTGAGGCCGGAGCCCATGGAAAGCTGGCGCAATATGTTTCGCCGAACCCCCCCCCCCCCCCCCCCCCCGAGCGGTGTGATCATCTGGGGGACCCTGCTCGGTTTCCTCCTGCTGCCCCAATAGTCGCTCTGCCAGCTGCCTCGCGAGCTGCTGAGCTTGACCACCGGATTGAAGAGCCCGACAATGCGCTTGTAATTAGAGATCCCCGTCAGGATAGGAATCTGTGTCCGGATGATCTAATGGAAGTACCCATCGCCCGCTTAGAGGCCCTGGAAACTTTTCTGGTGGCAATCCCACCGGACGGCAAGCCATACCCAACATGGGTGGATGATATGTCGGCCCCGCCAGGATTTGGGAACCCCACTTTCGCCCCTTTTAACGGGACCGGAGACCCGCCACATCACCCGGACCACTTCAACTCAAGGTGCAGGCCTATATTAGGGACTATGGCACAGTAGGAGGCCGCCAAGATCTATTGCTTCGTTCAGTGTAACGCCCCGACCCCAATTACCCAGAGTCGGTGCGTTATTTCATAACATTGGCATGATCACAAAAGATAAAGTCTCGAAAGACAGATTAGTTTAGTAGCCTTTGAAACACTAGATACATTCAAAAATGTTAAATTACATCATAAAGGGAAAAACTACAATAACAAAGTCTCCATAGTCCACACTCATATCCTCTTCTGACTATCCCTGCAGATCATTCATAAAATACTTCTTCCCATCCTGGAAAATATTAAAACATTTAAAGGGGTGAGCTCAGATGCTCAGTAAGGATAACAATATTTCGGAAGCTTTAATAAATAAACATTAACATTTAAGGAAATGTATAACTAAAACAAAAGCCTTTTTAAACTTGAACTTCAGCATAATATGGCAAAAATAAAATTAAATAATTCCATTTACTTATTCACATGGATATTCTACTAGTCGAATAATCACATTCAATATCAATAACCACTTTCATAATGACGGAATGCATAATGCCAGACTATCATAACCACGTAGCCAAGGCCTCGTGCCAAGACTACAAATAAGATTTTGTCAAGGCCTCATGCTAAGACACTAGTTTGTCTCATGAGACCTACCGATGCATCGAGGAGCTATAGCGGGCTCCAACTATCACTTATTAAGTCCAGTGCATTCCTCATATGAACAGGTTTAAACATATCATAAACCATAACATAATCGTATCACATAAAACATGAATAAAGGAAACATAAAATTTCCACATTTCAATCACAAGATATCAATACAACACATTGATATATTAAAAAATTATCAAAACCATTTTTGATACCAAAATAAATGAAAGTTAAAACTTGGTTTTTATTTTTCATTTAAAAAAAGTTATGGCTTGTAGGGGAAGCCGAAACTCAAATAATGGTCACGGCGGCGGAGAAGTCATTGTCACCACATACGTACGACAAGAAAAACATTCCTTTTTGTCGTTTAGTAAAACGCTTCGTATAAAAAGATTCCTTTTGAATAAATGTAAAAGTCAAAGGGGTTTATACACCGTATAAAAGAAATTTGTGTATAAACCAAAATCTTCCTCAATGAATGGAGATTGATATGAAGTCCCTTAAAAAGATAATTTTTAAATAAAATATATCTATTATGTGTATTAAAAATATGTACACATAGAGAAAGTACAAATACAAGATAGTACATAATAATATCATGACATAATTTGAAAGTAGGAGATTAACCCAAAGAATGGAAATGGGGTTAAGAAGTTCCCTTACCTCATGTCCGACTTGACTTGACCGCTCTTTAACCTCCTAAATAATAAACTAGAGTTAATATATACCTTATTAAGAACCTTTTTCAATTTAATTATTCCTTTTATATCACTTATTACCATGTCATGAACATTATGTAATTATTTAATTTTATAACGGTCATTTTGTCGATCTTAGGTACTTGAGTCAAAAATAAACTTCTTATAATTACACTTTGTTCATGTGGTAATATATCCATTATATACATAATTATATTCATGATTTATATATCATATACATCATATATATCCAGTATATACATTCATTTATAATATTACATAACATTTAAAGGTAAGAAATGAAATTCACGGTACATGGAGACGGTAAGCCGTACGTACGCATGATTGCTACTTTCATTTATATTTCATATTTAATGGAATGAAGTTATAATTATATAAAGGTATAATATAATTCCAGTATAATATAATGGATAATACCATTTACTCAATCCTTTATACATCCCACATATGGCATTAACGATTCAAATCACTTTGAGGGGGCGGTAGTCCGCACTTCCTAAAATGAAATTATCGCGTTTACCCATAATGGAAATCATAAATTATGCCATACATGGGAAATAAATAATCATAAGTAAAAAATAAACATAATATATATCTCATATATGAAAATATTGTCATCAAAATGTCCACCATTAGAGGTGTTAAAAGAATATTGAACAATCATCGTTTCGTGAGGCAGTATTTCACCACCCACAGAAACAGTATGTTCTTTAACCATTAGACGAAGGTCTGTGTAAGTGTAAACCAAATACTTATCATAGAAACATCCTAGTATATTTTAGATACTGGTTTTGTTACAAAATAAAGTAATAAAAAGAGTTTAATGGGTTGGAGAAGCAAAATAAAACAAAACAACATTAGAGAAGACATTACCTTAAAATCGGGTAACTCATTTTGATTTGAGCCAAAGTCTTCCTTGGGAAGATTTCTTTTACAATTTAGGCTTCTAGGATTAATTGAGGTAAGTTTATAGAGTATTTGGGCAGAGGTTGGCGGAGACAAAAGGCTTTGAACGTGTGAGTAAGGTGGTAGTGGTGGGGGCCTTTTATAAGAGGAGAGAAGGGGCACTCTTGGAAAGATTGAAATGTTACTTTATTATGAAATTCTTTTTCGGATTCTAAAGGTCCCACACTTATATATTTCTAGGTTAAGGTGATAAGGGTTCTAAATCTACTCATCCAATAGGTTTTGGACAATTTTATGTCTTAGATTTTACATTATCTTTTCATTTTATTTAAATCGTTAATTAATGAGGTAATCGCTGCATCATCATGGTGTCATAATTAATTTAATTTATTTAATGTTTAAAAATTATAAAAAAACTATCATGATGTAGTAAATCTTTTTATCTTTCTAATGAATATTTATAGTAAAAAATATGACTTGTATAACCCCAAATAAAAATTGTTTTAGGAAAACAACTCATGTTTGTGACATTTTTATTTTAACATTAAATAAAATGTTTTTAATGTCATTTTCCTACCAAAGTGGCTCCATGGGGTCCCCAAGTTGACGCATGGATTGTCTTGGTCGGTAATGACTCATCCAATAGGGGTAGGACAAGTGTAAAGGTATTTTAATATTTTTATAATATCATTTTTTTACCTTAAATTTCACTAATTACCTTTAATCGCGATTAATTACACTTTAAAAGTTACTATTCACCAAAAAAATTATTTTAATCCCATTGAACCACATTTTACTTCCTAATGAAAACCATGTATGTCGGATTTTTGAAAATCAAATCACAGAAGTGGTAATGTTTCATTTAAACGAAAAATCTGTTTTTTTAACTACCACTTAGTGGTTTCACTATTCATAAAAAATTGAAGTTTTTAAGAACAATGAAAAAATTTCACCCTAAGATATAATTGATATTACAAATTCAAAAATGATGTCTATTTTACAAAATTACAAACATATAATTTTCATTAATTAATTTTATAATTAATTCCCGCTGTCACAACAAATAGCGTGTTTTTAAGAAACAATATATATCAAAAGATTGACAATTGTTTATGTCCAATTTCAAAGTGAAATTAATTATAATGAACACCATTGGATAAAATGGTAAAAATATATTACAATTATACTTTAAAACCTCTCAATAGTATAATTTATCACTATAAATTATTTTTATTAAAAAAGTTGTTTTTAAGTATTTTTCACTATTCGAAATAAATTGGAAGTTCTCAGAAAAATACCAAAAATTCAACATAGGCTAATTTCGATATTCCAAATAAAAAAATGAAGTCCATTTTGAAAGATAAAATTCAAAAAAATTCAAAAAGTTGGGATTACTATTTATAATGGCTATTTTGATTGGTCGCGGGGTGTTAGAATCTCGAACTTGCGTACAATAGAAGCTATGGCATTATTGAAAGAGAAGTGTATCATGGAAGCTCGGGGTGTTACATTCTCCCCTCCTTCAATAAATTGCCTCCTCGCAATTTGAAATTATTCTTTGAAAATAAAAGGTTGAATGTAGAAAATATCTTTGTGGAAAACCCACATCGGAAATAGGGTTAATAAAAATATAACTTTAAAAGAAAGAAAGAGAAGTACAAAGGTCACCCGAGATAGCCCATACTAGGATTCTCTAAAAATATGGATATGGAGGAGAAACAAACTATCAAGGTCTGATTGAGAGTTGTATAAAACAGAATTAGGAGAAAGTTAACCATAATAAAATCACAAACTTGTGATTGGTTAAATGTTCATTGAATCCCTAGTTGGAAAAGTTAACCGGAAACATTTTTGTTTTAAGTTACCTTTCATAAAGTTGAGGAATTTATTTAAGAGATTTACTAAGAACGTAAGGAATTATACTTACTTGTCATATGGAATTTCATTCTTTAATAAATTTTACCACAAACCCATCTTTCACTCAAAAAGAAAATAGAACTCAAAAATATTATATTTATCCTAATCGTACAAGGTTCCAAATATCAAAACATACCATTTAGATTAGGAAAACTATTTGTAATAACCAGGGACTTCTTGTAGGCTAGTGGTAGGTAATAAAGGCATGTCGCACTTTGGATGTGGGTTCGATTCCTACAGCTTTTTCCGACGCAATGGGTTATCCCCCAACCAGTAGGTTGTCCTTTTCCTAAAACTATAGTATTATAATATTCCAACAATAATCTTCATAAATGTTTTATCCTTAAACAATACTATCCAAGGTTCAACTTAATCCATTCCAACCTTGATAGTTATCCAAAATACCTCTGTCCAGACTTTCTCTAAAAGGTCTCTAAATTCCAAAATCAATTGTAACATCAGATTCCCCAAACAAGGTAAAGTTTCTCTTATTGTCACATACTAAAAATATGATTACCTTAATCATATTAAAACCTTAATGAAAACAATAAGTACCGCAGTACAATCCTTTTATATATCACATTATTCTTATAACCAGAATATAATCCTTGAGTCTGAAAGCACCAATACATTAATTATTCCTCATCAACTATAGTAACAGCATAAGATTGGCCTTGATCCCTTGGCCTTTTCTGAGGTAATTATCCCTGACGCTTAGGACATTCATTTTCATAATGCCCCATTTCCCTACAATTGTAGCATTCAACATTGGTAGCCTCTTTCTTTCCCTTGAAATCACGAGCCTGGTGACCTTTTTCTCTACATTTATAACAAACTCCCATTCCTTTTAGGCATGTACCAGGGTTATTCTTCCCACAATTATCACATAATGGAAAATCATTCTTTCCATTTTTCCCTTTATCTGTCTCTTTTTCCACTGTTCTCTTCTTCTCTTTCTTTACTTTGTTGTCATAAGACTTAAGGAATTTCTTTTCTGTCTTGATAGCACACGAGACTATATATTCATATGTTGAGAAAGATTGTGATACTAATTCTCGACAGAGAAATGGTTTTAACCCATCAAAAAAACTATCAATATTAATTCTTGGGTTACGTATATAATCTGCACCATGCCTCGCTAACCTTGTAAAGTTATCCTCATACTTTGCGACATTCTCATCCTACTTCTACCTCAGACTCAGAAATTGCCTTTCCGTATCTGCTCGATGGTCATGTGGAAAGTATTTTTCTAAGAAAAGATCTTTGAACTCTCTCCATTCCATATTTGATACTTCATCATCTTCCTTTGTGTTTTGAATTAGCGACCACCATTGATCGACATATCCAGTGAGGCGGTAGACTGCCATGACAACCTTCTCCCTTTCGCTACTCCCCAAGGCATGGAATATTTTTTTCTAAGGAGTTTATCCATTGCTCAGCTATTAATGGATTTTTACCCCCATTAAATGTTGGCGGTTGTTGCCTCATGAAGCGGTCTAACATTGATCCTCCACGTTGTGGATCAGGGTGCTCCATACGAGTATGGTTATTATTCATAACCTGAGTGAGTTGTCCCAGTATGGTAATAAGTTGATCAGCACTAGTTGTATCTCCATATCCTCAATAATTATCTTGAGCAGGAGGGCAATCCCTACATGGAGTGCGTGCATTGATACGGTTTCCATTCCTTCCACTAGGCGCCATTTCTAAACAACAGCATAAACTAGATTAGTTTATGATTCAAAATACATAATTCCATACCTGTAAAATACCTAACATAAATTGAACTATTTATGGATATAATCCATAATCATAAAAATGTTTTCTTTGAGGAATTATATACTCATAACCCTTCATAGTGGTTTGTAAAGAAAATGAGAATTATCCTAAGAATATCCCCCGGGAGTGTCGTAACCAAGAGTGCAGCAAGGCCCATTGTCGTGCACCAGTTCCCGTTCGAGTTTAGCTCAAAGCAGTGTTTTCGGGTTTTACCCCTAGGTACATCTATGCTAGAGCCGCCTCTACCTGCTCGTATCCAGACAGGGATGTATTGCTCGGAAAACTCACAAAATCTCTATAACACCAAAATTCTAAGAAGTTCTTCTATACTAATCCTCAAAGTCTATCTTTGGGCTATGTGCTCTAATCAGATTTTATCTAAATCTAGCTTCCAAGGTTAGTACTAAACTACCTCTGATACCAACTGTAACGCCCTGACCCTAGTTACCCAGAGTCGGTGCGTTATTGTGTAACATTGGCATGATCATAAAAGATAAAGTCTCGAAAAACCGATTAGTTTAGTAGCCTTGGAAACACTAGATACATTCATAAATGTTACATTACATCATAAAGTGAAAAACTACAATAACAAAGTCTCCATAGTTCACACTCATATCCTCTTCTAACTATCCCTGTAGGTCATTCATAAAATACTTCTTCACATCCTGGAAAATATTAAAACATTTAAAGGGGTGAGCTCAGATGCTCAGTAAGGATAACAATATTGCGGAAGCTTTCATAAATAAACATTAACATTTAAGGCAATGTATAACTAAAAAAAAGCCTTTTTAAACTTGAACTTCAGCATAATATGGAAAAAATAAAATTAAATAATGCCATTTACTTATTCACATGGATATTCTACTAGTAGAATAATCACATGCAATATCAATAACCACTTTCATAATGATGGAATGCATAATGCCAGACTATCATAACCACGTAGCCAAGGCCTCGTGCCAAGACTACAAATAAGATTTTGTCAAGCCCTCGTGCCAAGACACTAGTTTGTCTCATGAGACCTACCGATTCATCGAGGAGCTATAGCGGGCTCCACCCGTCACTTATTAAGTCCAATGCATTCCTCATATAAACAGGTTTAAACATATCATAAACCATACCATAATCGTATCACATAAAACATGAATAAAGGAAACATAACATTTCCACATTTCAATCACAAGATATCAATACAACACATTGATATATTAAAACATTATCAAAACCATTTTCGATACCAAAATAAATGAAAGTTAAAACTTGGTTTTTATTTTTCATTTAAAAAAAGTTATGGCTTGTAGGGGAAGCCGAAACTCAAATAATGGTCATGGCGGCGGATAAGTCATTGTCGCCGTATACGTACGACAAGAAAAACATTCCTTTTTGTCGTTTAGTAAAACACTTCGTGTTAAAATATTCTTTTTGAATAAACGTAAAAGTCAAAGGGGTTTATACACCGTATAAAAGAAATTTGTGTATAAAACAAAATATGCCTCAATGAATGGAGATAAAAAACAATTAAGCTTTAATGGTGTTATCCTTTGTTTCCCTTCAGAGCGGTCCCAACCTTGAGCAGCTCCTTTACAGGCACGGATTTGATGGTGTTATCCTCTGTTTCTTTCAAGGAGTCGAGATCCCATAGGTCATGCAAGAAGTGCACGCTGGTTCCTTTGGAGCCCACTAGGCCGGGTCGAAGTTGTCCCACCAGATTCAGAGGCTGGGATACTTCTGGACCTCCATGATCTACGACTGCATCGAGTATGCCAAGAGGTGTCATGCGTGCCAAGTTCACGCTAACATTGTGAATCGGCCACCATATCCTCTCCATACTACCAAGTATTCTTGGCCCTTTGCAGTCTGGGGGTTGGATGTCGTAGGACCTTACCCGCCAGCGACGACCCGCCAGTGCAGGTTCATCTTGACCGCTACAGATTTCTTCTCCAAGTGGGCAGAGGCAATCCCACTCAAGGAAGTCAAATCTTGTTCTATCACTGACTTCGTGAGCTCCAATATCATCTATCGATTTGGAGTACCTCATTCTATACTCACGGATAACGGAACAAACTTCCGAGTAGCTGAGATGAAGAAATTGTATGCCAAGTACAACATTCGCTCTAACCACACCTCCTGCTATCATGCGCAGGCAAATGGACATATCGACGTGTTTAACAAAACCCTCTCTAACATTCTGCAAAATATGGTTGGTCAGAACATGAAATGTTGTCCAGACAAGATCCCCAATTCCATCTGGGCTTATAGAAAGACGACTCGTAACTCCACCCAGGTGACTCCGTTATCCCTGGTGTACGGAGCTGAGGCTGTCCTTCCCATTGAGATCTAGTTTCCCTCATTGCGCACGATGGTCTACGATCATCAAGTGCCAGATAGAGTTGCAGAAATCCGTCTAGCTGAATTGGAAGCGCTGGAGGAAAGTAGGCTTCGCGCTTTACATAACTTGTAAAGGCATCAGAGCAGGATAGCTCGAGATTTCAAAAAGAAAATTGGCCTCCGCTTTTTCCTGCAAGGTGACCTAGTGCTGGCTCTCAGAGTGCCAATGATTCCCAATAGGAAACCACCCAAGTTGGATCCCAAATGGTAGGGGCCTTTCATTGTCTATAAGGTCTATCCTAATGGCGCGTATTTCCTGGTGACTACGGATGGCGAGCGTGTCACTCCTCCCACCAACGCCAGGTTCCTCAAACGGTATTTTTCCTGACCCCTATGGTCTGAGTTCTAAGACCTAAAACTAAGATCATTTCCCCATCCCACACGACATTAAACTATATTTTGTCCTAAATTGTGCTTCTAGAACTACGTGTGGCTTGATTCTCATCCTTATGAGATACATAGGAACTCCCGGACATTTTGTCTTGGGTCCAGCCCCAGGTTTTTCTATTTTTTTCTTGGTTCTAGTTCTAAAACCTAAAACTAAGATCCTCTCCCCGTCCCACATGACGTTAAACTGTATTTCTTCCTACATGATGTTAAATTGTGCTTCTAGAACTACATGTGGCTTGATTCTCATCCTTATGAGATATGTAGGAATGCCCGGACATTTCGTCTTGGGTCCAGCCCCAGGTTTTTCTATTTTTTTCTTGGTCCGAGTTCTAAGACCTAAAAATAAAATCCTTTCCCCATACCACATGACGTTAAACTGTATTTCATCCTACATGACGTTAAAATATGTCTCTTGAACTATGTGTGGCTTGATTCCCATCTTTATGGGATATGTAGGACCACCTGAACACTTAGATTTCAGGTCCAGCCCCATCTCTTAGGTGATCCCACGATCTCCAAGCCATACGACCTTAAACTATGCTTCCAGGTCCAATCCATATTCCCTTAAACAGTGCTGTCAGGTCCAAGCCATATGACCTTAAACTATGCTGTCAGGTCCAAGCCATATGACCTTAAAATCTACTGCCAGGTCCAAGCCATACGACCGTAAACTGTGCTGCCAGGTCCAAGCCATACGACCCTATACTGTGCTTCCATGTCCAATCCATATGACCTTAAACTGTTCTGCTAGGTCTAATCCATATGAACTTAAACTGTGCTACCAGGTCAAAGCCATACAACCTTAAACTATGCTTCCAGGTCCAAGCCATACGACCGTAAACTGTGCTTCCAAGTCCAAGCCATATGACCCTAAACTGTGCTTCCAGGTCCAAGCCATACGACCTTAAACTTTCTTCCAGGTCCAAACCACACGACCTTAAGCTGTGATGATATCGTCCTGGCCGCACGACGAAAAATGGCACTACATTGTGGTGACCTCCTCATAGGAGGAATCACGTTGGGTATCGGTCAATTTCCATACCATTTGTCAATGCCTGTTACGACTTGATTATTTTGGCAACACCAAGAGTTCCTGCCCCAGGCCAGTCGCTCCACAAAATAAAAACCACTCACCTTTAAGGACAAACAAGATATATCAAATGCCGCTTCTTTGGGTGTGAGGGATAGACCCGAACGTCTCCCTCATCCTTTTCACAGGTGCCATGTGGTGCCACGCCACCTCTCTCAAGAACTACATGTGGCTTGATTCTCATCCTTATGAGATACGTAGGACCGCCTAGGAACTTCCCCATGGGCCTAGCCTAACTTTTTGTGTTCGGTCCCTCGGCCTAAACACGTCCTTAGGAGCACATCGTAGGTAGGGCCTTGCCCCCACCCACAGCGAGTTTCGCAACCACTTTACCGTGTGTCTCCCATTCCCCTTGTCCTTTGGTCCGAGCTCTAAGACCATAAACTAAGATCTAGGTCCGAGATCTAATACCATAAACTAAGATATGGGTCCGAGTTCAAAGACCTTAAAATAAGACCCTTATACGGTCCAGCATGACCTGAATCTACATTTGGCTTTATATCTGGGCTCCTTTGGTCCGAGCTCTAAGACCATAAACTAAGATCTGGGTCCGAGTTCTTAGACCTTAAACTAAGACCTTTAAACGGTCCATCATGACCTTAAACTACATTTTTCTCTACATCTGGGATCCTTGGTCTGAGTTCTAAGACCGTAAACTAAGACCCTTATGGTTCAGCATGACCTTAAACTGCATGCTCATCCTCACTACAAGACGTTAAACTGCAAGCCAGTCAGGTCTCCCTGACCGAGGCACAGCCTCATGCCTCTTGGCTTTCCACGACTCGGTCTCTCTTATGGGGTTATATGGTGTGGTGCGGGATTATGTCCTCATTCATGTCAGGTTACTCATCGTACCGTGTCTATCCTCAGATTAGATGTGTCCCCCATCCCGCACGATGTTAACCTGTATTTCGTCTTACATGATGTTAAACTGTGTCTCTATAACTATGTGTGGATTGATTCTCATTCTTATGGGATACATAGGAATGCCCGGACATTTCGTCTTGGGTCCAGCCCCAGGAATTACCAAATCTCGTCCCTCCTTATTGTCGGCCCCTCGGCCTGACTTCATGGGAAGTGGTGTAATCATGAAATCTACCCCGAATAAGTTTGGGATTCCCCATAGTAATAATGGGAAGTGGCAGTTCTCTCGCTAGAGAGGTCCTGTCTGAAAATTGGGATGATCCATGATCAGGTTGGTACGTCCGCCTAATGCACCTCCGCCACGGTGACACAATTTCGGGAGTGTTGGACTATGTTCGAACAAACCACCACTCCACTTTCCATGATTTGTGTGCCCCTTTATTTGGATCCTCATTCTCTTTCAGGTTCGATGGGACCCCCTAACAGTGTGGATGATAGACCTACGGTCCGCCTACTGTTCTGGGACAACATTCCAGAGGACTGGTCATGTTTGATGGGACCCCCTAATAGTATGGATGATAGACTTTGGTCCGCATGCTTCCACAATATGGATGATAGACCTTTGGTCCGCCTATTGTAGCAGTATGGATGATAGGCCTATAGTCCACCTGCTGTCCTGGGCCAACATTCTGGAAGACTGACCGGTGATATTTGAGTTAGGCCCCGTGTTGCGAACATGGTCAGCGGTCAACCCTCATTTATTTTCCCCATTCCAGGCCAACACGATATGGATGTTGCGTTTCCACCACTTTTAACAGTTATCCTCCATCGTCGCTCCCCATAGTGTTCCAAATTCGGGTAGTGTGATTCACCTTTCCTTTCCATCTCCCTATGATCGGATGGATTTCATTGCCCCCAGAATTTCCCCACTCATGTATCAGAGCACATTGAGAAGGTGATATATCAATCGTTCTGAGGTCTTCTCCTCAGAAATCCAGGCCCAATTTCGGATGCCTGAAGCTTGGTTAATGCCCCACAGTTGGACGAAATGATAACATGAGTATCCTTTGATACTCGCATTGGGTGTGACCCACAGGAGCTTAGGGGTGAGTTGTTATTCATTTTAGAATTATGGTTGAGCATATTAAACCAAAGGTACAAATAAATGGATTTGTCCAAGTATTGGATTGAGATGATGAGAAGAACAAGAAAGAAGTTCATGAGATGTCAAAAACAAATCCCCTAAGGGTCGGCGTGCTGGTTCGATATTTCCAACGCTGTTACCCTTTGGCTGGTAGCCTCCAAGACCGCTTCTTGCTCCTTGAAGACTCTATCCTCATCAGCCACCACAAAGCACAGCTCGCCAACCCTAGCTTGTGCCTGCGCCCACTCGGTTTGAAGTACGGTCATCTGGGGACTCGCCTCCATCAGTTGTTCCTACACATCAGCCAGCTAGGCCGTCAGTTTCTCCACAAGCTCAGAGCATGTTGTAATGAAGGCCCCCTTATCTACCACCTGCCCTTCGAGGTGCCAGACCTCCCGCTCCACCCTCAGCAACGCTCGGGCGTTCGCCGATCTTTCCCGACACTGGGAAACGTCGGTGCACCAGCTTCTCTCACATATCTTCTCGGCCATGTAATCACGAACCTTCAGATGAAGGCGTTGAGCGTCAACCCCAGTGGGAGGAAGAGTAATGACGTCGCCGGAGCCAAAAGTGGTAAACATCAACACAACGCAGGGATTCTTCTCCTGCCAAATAGCTGTGAATACCTTCTTCGGCATTCATTAGTGGCACCCGAATTTCCTGGTGAATCGGGATGGCACGTAAGGCTTGCAGATCACCTTCCCAACGATCCGAGCCACGAGCACCCCGCCCCGAATGCTCTGGAAATACTCCTGTTGTTCTAGAGAGCCTCGCCCGTTTTCCACCATCTGGCCGACCGGGGTGGGGAATGGGCTGAAGTGGAAGTTGGTGTGGTTACTAATGCGGATTCGCACGCCCTCCTCATTGAGCATCATCGGCACCACCCTGGCGATGTTTAGCAGGAATGGTCACAGGCCATTTCCCGGAGGACAAATGGCGTTTGGGAAAGTGTACCCGCCGAGATGAGCCGCCACCCAACCGTGGAAGATCTGGAAGGGGCCACATACTCTCCGAGGAGACCCCCCTCATGAGATGCGTCTCAGGATGGCATACAACTTGGCCAGAATGGGGACTCCCAAGTTGAACCGTTTGTTGGCGGCCATGGTGCCCGCCATCACCAGTGTTGTTGGACGGATGCCCATCATCGTATCCCGCACCGGCAGGAGCCACCCGCTCAAGAAGGCGGCAAGGAACCCAGCGTACTGGACGTTTGGGTCTAGGGTCTCAATGATGCGGTAGCCCCATGATTGGTATTGCCCCGCCTCCAGGGTCCTCCAGTATGACCCATCCCTGCACCTCTGAGCCACGGTTGGGCACCGTTTACCCCCTCCCGACATCCTGATTACTGGATCCTTCTTAAGGAACTTGCTAAACTATCCCTTATAGGCAATGTCCTTTAGGAAGTCCTTGACCCCCAGCCTCTCTTTGGCCCACTCCAACTGGTGCCACATCAGCATGGGGGTCCGTGACCTGTCTTCCCAGGTGTTCTTTGGAGGAACGAACTTGTCGTATTGGTAGCCCTCTAGTGGGATACCTCTGATGTAGTGAACATCCCAGAGGCTGATGCCAACTTCCCCATGGTGAAGGTGGAATGTGTTGGTATCAGGAGACCAATGGTTGAATAGCTCCAGCCCGGGCATAGGTTGATTGTGGAAGTGGAACTGAGACGTCCATACCGCCTCGAACAGGCCAATATGTCGTAGTTCATCCTCAAACTGGTCACAAGT
Source organism: Viscum album (assembly GCA_963277665.1). Taxonomy (NCBI): domain Eukaryota; kingdom Viridiplantae; phylum Streptophyta; class Magnoliopsida; order Santalales; family Viscaceae; genus Viscum; species Viscum album. Next base: position 210,744,390 of record OY728166.1, read on the forward strand.
ATGGTGAACCCAGAACGCCCAGGCCCACTCACTGGTCAAGTTTCCCTCGGACCGCAGGTCCCAATCCTTCAGCCGGCCCTTCGTGTCATCTATAATGCTCTGACGGAACGTGCTCGCGTAGAGGGCCGGGGAATTATCTGTGATAGGCTTATCCACGGTAATGGTTCTGGTCCTCGGGTTCAGGACTTATACGTCCATATGTCTGGTTTCCCTGGCAGGATGGCCATTGTTGGTGATGTTGTAGTGAGTAATCTCGTCCTTCCGGGTCACCCATGACCGCAGTGTGTCCACCTCAAAGCTCGGTAGGGGCACCTCCTCTAGGATGCCAATGTTCTAGAGCGGGAGGTTGCCAGATAGGGGATACGTCTTCTGGGCTGGAGTTAGCAGATTGAATAAGGTTAGGTTGTTTGGAGATGATCACCTTGGCGCTGTAAACCTCCTCGTTCACCTCCATTTCTGTTCTACGAGTGGAGACTTCCCCCTCATCAACTCGGTTTGCGACCACCTCGAATATTTTGGGAGTTGCGCGAAATCAAGATGTAGTGCGCGGAATCAGAGAGTGCTGCACAAAATCTGAAGTGACGGCATGAAATCAATGAGTTGGGTGCGCAATCAGCATGCTAGGCGTGGAATATCCCGAGTAGGCGCGCAAGTGAGGCCAAAATTCGGAAGGAATAACGCATTGACATAGCGTTTTTACGCATAGCCGCGGGAGAAATTTTTTGCACGAGAGAGGTATGCTTATCGCGTGGAAAAGATTGAGTACGGATTCGGGACCCAACGCCCCTTTTTATAGGCGAGGCCAGGGTTCCACACTGCGAGGAAAGATAATTCCATGCGGATCCGTTGTTTTGCATGCCGCGTTGGTTTTTTGCACGCAAAATGCCCATGAGATGCACCGCTTCGGCATTTCGGCATTTCCCTCAGAACCCGACCGTTGCAACCTCTCACCGATCCAATTCCGAGGGGGGCATTTGTAGACGCCGAAAAAGTCCGTAACTCCTGGAGGAAGTTTTGAAATGACGAAGCAAAGTAATATTTGGACTTGGATACCCGGTCCGGATGGCCTGGAAGGGCTGCGCGAAATTAAAGAGGACTTGCGCGAAAAAATGTTGTATGCGCGAAGGAATTCCAGGATTCACGTAAAAACACCGGGATGGCACGCAATTTTGCGCGCCCCAGTTCTCCGCGGTGAAGATTTGCGCGCCGACAGGTCCTGGCGCAGAATATTTCGCGCACCGCCTCGATTACGCACCGGACAATGCCTATAAATTGAAGGTGACCTCAATCGTTTCGGGGTTGAGTAATTCGGACCAGCTCCCATGCACGCAAGTTAGACTCTCGCGAACGCAATATCACTTCCAGGTAATTCCTATTTTCACGCAATCTTTCCCCGGGGTTCACCTTTGCGCATAACCCCACTGGCTTAAGTGAATTTTCCCAACTCCTCCGGGTTCTTCCTTGGCACGCAATCCATGCCCCTAGCGCGCAATCCCTTCCAATTGCGCCCAATCACTTCCTTTAAGCACAATTCCTCTGATAGGTTTCGCTAGGGATTGACCATTGCCCCGCGTGCAATCGAGGTCCATTGCGTGAAATCCCCTCTCCACGTGCAATCCAGGCCCTTTGCACGCAATTCTTTATTCGCGCGCAATCCCCTGGCCCAATTGTGCGCCATCCCAGTGTTTTGCGCGTAAACCTTCTCTTTGCATGCAAAACCCAGGACCCTTTACCTTGACGCCCCTTGGCTGCCTCTCCGCGCCGGCACCTGATGTCTTCCCTTCCGGGCATGCGCTCCATGCATTGTTTTCCCGTACGGCCTTCCAGGCTTGTACGAAGTAACCTCAAGGTACCTTGGGTGGTGTTTCCCTTTGTGTAGCTTTGCCTTATGCTTCTTCGCATAGGCACGCTAACAGCTATTGCTTCTTCACATAGCCACGCTAACGTGGACCCCTCAACGGTTCGCCCTGTGGCCCCCCTTCACTATGGCCTTGCCGATGCCTTCCCTCCAATAGGGGATAGAGGGTGTTGGGAATGTAAGACCTAGGGGTGTGGAGCGAGAACACCTCATCCAAGCTGTTGGACGTTAAACTTCTAAGCACCTCATCCTTAACACATGACGTTAAACTGTAGTCTGATTCCGTGCTTCGCACACAGGGTCACCCCCAGCTCGGACATTCTTTACATCCACTCGTCTCCACGGGAATGGAATCTTCCTCACATGGAATGAGATCCTCCTTTTCAGAGTGGCGTTTGTCCACGTGGGAAGGGATGCCTCAGAGCGTAAGCCCCTAGCCTCTCTTGCGGAAGGTTGTACCCATGCACCTCCGTACTTCCCCACTGCCAAGGCCAGTGGAGTCCCTTTCCCACTGTTCTTTGCCACACCACGGGCCTCCATCATAGAGTAAGCCCCGGCAAAAAGGGCCGCTAACCACACGTAAGCCCATGTTTCCTCTTTGGGCCGCTCAATGTGTAAGCCCCTTTCCGCTTCTCAGGGACGCACCCTTTGCGATGTGATCGTCTGGTCCCTACTGCCTCTTGTTTCTCACACCGATCATGACTCATGTGGGCTTAGAGCGCGCATAGACCATGACATCCTCATATGGGATTCCTCAGAGCGTAAGCCCCATCCCAGTGAACTACATGGACTTTGATTCGTGATAACGCATGGTACGTAGGAAGCCTCCACGAAGTTCAAGCCCACCACCCGGTCATTCTGACCTCTCCACGTCGGTTCCCCGACCACCATGGGCTGCCTCAGAGCAGAAGCCCCAAATGATCTCATCCCACATGATGTTAAACTGTATTCCCTTTTCCTGCATGACGTTAAACTGTATCTCATCCTGCATGACATTAAACTGTATCTTTTCCTGCATGATGTTAAATTGTATGCCCTCGTCCTGCATGATGTTAAACTGTATCTCCTCCCACATGACGTTAAACTGTATCTCATCTCGTATGACGTTAAACTGTATGCCCTGAACTACATGGACTTTGATCTGTGCTAATTCATGGTACGTAGGAAGCCTCCATGAGGTTCAATCCCATCACTCAGTTGTTCCAACCCCTTCGCGTCGGTTCAACAGCCCCATGCCTCACACCCACGTGTCATCCTAACCACCCCCTCGAGACCACGTGCCTTGGGAAGCTCATGCCCTAGCTCGGAGATCTTACTTCCTCCAGGCTCCAATCCATGCATTCATTCTCACAGGTCGCCTCTTCAGGTGTCCCACCGTATCACCGAACTATGCGGAATTTGATTCCCTACCATGGGGATACGTAGGAATCCTCCACGAGGTTCAATCCCATCATTCCATCACCCATCCGGATCTTTACCCGGGCCGCCACATGCCAGTGAGATCATGCCACCCCATTCCACTCCATTGTATCCAGGAATCCACCCACATGTTGGCCCCAACATCGGTGTTCCCCCAAGGGGGTCCTTCAATCTGATCCACTCTCAGTGTTCCGATCAGTCCAATCCATCTCCGCAAGACATTAAACTCGTGGCATACCCCGTGCTAAAAATAGGAAGCTGAGGAAAACCTCAGATGGTACACAAACCCCACGTTCGATGTGGGATTCCTCGGGCTTCCGCGCCCTCGAGAAGCCCTATAATAAGGGACATAAGACAGACATGACAATCCCCCATTATCAAGACATTCCAACGACACCCCAACATGACCATTCTCCTCACCGAAGGTTGCTGCCCCGACAAGACCCCTTGGAGCGTCTCGACGGAAGCGGCGTAATTAAATGGCATCCATGCAGATATGGCACCGGGAATGAGCTTCACGAACCCGTCTTAAATCTATTAGGGAGACCCGAACTAGGTGACGAGCTCTGAGGAGGAATCCATGGAAGGAAGAACCGACATCCCATCATCCCGGTTTCGATCAAGGAGCAGACGTCCCTGAACAAGGAACAGATGTCGCCCGCCTTTGGAAAGCGGGAATGCAGGGCAATAAGCTACGCATCCTCCTATGCGTGACAAACACGTGCGCGTGCGCCCCATTGTAAAAGCGTCAGAAACAGGTGTAACATAACCCAACGCCACACTTCCACACACACCGAAAACTATTTGACAAAGTACGCACGACCAAGGACTTTACCCAACTCAATTAAAACAATATCTGCATTACTAATAATTGTTTATTAAAAACATATTAAATTTTTATCGTTAATAATTTTTATTAAATCATATTAAATACTTTTTAAACAAATTATTTTAAAAGAAACATAACACGACTTTAAGATGCAAAACCAACTCAACCCTCTTTCATGACCAAGCACACCCAAAATAGGTTCCAAAAATGTTTCACACCATTAATAAAACTAAAAAAACCATTTAATAATTTTATAAAAACAATTACCAAGGTGACACAAAGAATTTTACACCAAAAATATTTTAAAACTTAATCTACATCACTTACAAAATCAAATAAATCAGCTACACAATTAAAGAAAACATTCCAGTGATTAAACAAACCACTAAGAAAGTTTATCGATAAATTTTTAAAGAAAAAGTGTCGCATGACTTTAAACACTAAAGACTCACTCAAATCCTCATTTTGACAAAACACATATCAAAACCACATAAAAACATGATCCACAGCCTTTTCACAATTCAATATCTAAATGCACAATTTTATAAAACATGATCAAATGTCACAATAAGGGTTTTTATAAAAAATGCACCACATTTCATATAAGCGTGCTACTTAAAATCCAAACACATATCAAACTCATTCAAAAACTAATTTCTCACAACACATATTAATAAAATAACACACTAAATTAATTAAGCAAGCAAATTAACTTATGAGATAATGTTTAAACACGGAACAACCTACCTCGACGTCGAACCCTGAAAAAAGATGTGAAATATTCAAATTCTAGCACGAAACCTCAATTGCGCGCCATTTTCACCGCAAGGAACCTAGCACAAATTCAAACACAAGAATTCAAACCCAAAAACCTCAAATTAAAACCCCCAAATAGGAACATATACCTTCTAAAAAAAGGAGAAATACTTCACTGAGGGGGGGGGGGGGGTGTTCGTCGGACGGAGTAGGGGGTGGAGGTTCATCTCTTCACCGGATAAAGTAGGAGGGCAGCGCCTGGAATGGGTGTGACATGGCTGAAAATGGAGGAGGCATCATACATAGGGGGTGTGTCGGGTTTGGGGTTGCTCCTCGGATAGATAAGAGAGTGTGATGGCGGAAGGCTGAGAGTAACCGGGGCACGACACGAGGTCAAGGGGGGCCGGCGAGCGATACCTGCAGGCCGGTCGGGAGGCGCGGTGAAGGGGATGAGCGGCACGATGGGGTTTAAGGGGGCGACGCGACTTGGGTAGCAGGAGGCGGTGCGAACGAGGAAAGATGGTTGGGAGGAAGGCGGGTGGTCTAGTGGAGGCTGGCACGTGAAACTAGGATGGGAGGTCGGCCAGTGGTGCCGCGATGCAAGGAAGCAGAGGGGGTGTGCTAGGGTTCAGCGCGCAGGCTAAAGGGGTGGCCGATGGAAAAAGGGGGAAGGAAATGGGAATGTGGGAAAAAATAAAAATAAAAATAAAAGAAACCCAAAAAAACTAAAAACAAAAACCAATAATAATAATAGCATAACAACAGATACACCCTTAAAATGACAACGTTGTTAATTAAAATATTAACAATCATAATGACAATAATTAATAATAATATTATTATTATCATTAAAACTAAATTCATTAAATTTTTAATATACTTATTTTATATATATTTTTTCCACTCATTTAATTATACTCCATTATTATTAACTTATTTTATTTAATTATTTGATCATAAAGCAGGTCACACAGTGACCCGGGAAAAACCGCACAGCTTTGCAATCATGATTCTCTTGTGTGTCGCACGCTGCCAAGCCTTGAAGACTCATTTATTGACAAAACTCAAAATTCAAAAATATTAATTATTATAATATTAATAACAACTTAATAAAAATTATATTATTAATTCCATCAAGAATAATAGTAATAATAATAATATTCTCAAAAAATATCATTATCATTAAAGTAGTCCCTTAATTATTATTTTTTTATACTTTAATTTTTTTTCATTTTACTATTAATTGCATTTTATTTACCTACCTTGAACATCCAGTAGGTTGTGCGGTGAACTGGGCGAGGTCGCGCGATGACTCGAGTGAGGCCGCACGGCTTCAACTGTGGTGTGTTGAACGCTGTCAAGGCCAAAACATGTATTATTTAAATAAGAAATCAAAAATTTTAAGTTGGGCTTCATCCCCGACTACCTAATGCCCATAAAATTAATAAAATTAACAATTTTAAAAAATAAGGGGTGTGACATCCTTTCACTAACACCATTACACTGTGGTGTATAAGAAGGAGTGAGCTGAGATAGAATCCTAGACTCCTGTAGAATATCGATAAACTCTTGGTTCATATATTCTCCACCTCGATCTGATCGAAGTTTTTTTATCTTCTTACCAATATGATTCTCTACTTAATTCTTGAATTCCTTAAATTTCTCTAAGGATTTTGACTTATACCTCATTAAGTAGACATACCCATATCTACTCAAATCACCAGTAAAAGTAATGAAGTAAGAATATCCACCTCTAACTTCTATTGGAAATGGTCCACCCACATCCGTGTGCACTAATCCTAGAAGCTTTTTGGCCATTTCACCTTGTACACTGAAGGGAGGATTGGTCATTTGTCCTTGTAATCAAGTGTGACATCTATCAAGTGGTTTTAGCTCAGTAGAGTCCAAATAACAATCTTGGTAGATATTTTTCAAGCACTTCTCGTTTACATGATAGATACGGTGATGCCACAACAGGGTGATGTATGAGTCATGTGAGTTTGTTTCTTTATCGAATGACAACACTTGGTTTTTGTAATTTAATACATAAAAACCATTATTTAAATGTTCCATACCATAACATAAATTATTCTTATAAAAGAGACAACCCAATTTCCAAACTTGAAAATAAATCCATCCATATCCAAACAAGATACAAAAATTATGTTCTTGGTAACATTAGGCACATAATAACAGTTATGTAAAACCAAAATCATCCCAGTTGGCAATGAGAGGTGGTAATCGCCAATAGCCAATGTAGCCATCCTTGTGCCATTGGCAGCTCGAAGATCCACCTCTCCTCTGGAAATATTTATAAATCTACTTGGTTCCTGTATTTAAATAGAAATGTGAGCCCCACAAGCTATATCAAATACCAAATGTGTAGAAATGGAAAGATTACACTTGATAACGAACACACCTTTAGCATCCCCATACTTCATGAGTGCAGTTCCTCTTCCAGTGTCCTTGATTTCCACATGAAAAACATACTGCCTCTTATTCCTTTCCCTACCTATGGATCTTTCCCTTCTTGGAGGGATGGTGCTTGGGGGCTTCAGACCGTTTATAAGTCTTTGGACCCTTTGCCTTGTCCTTCCTTTTCTTATTCACCATAAGTACTGTGGTTCTGTCATGCCCCATGTCCTTATCTACCTGGATAATTAAGGTCAGAAGTTCTGATTGACACTTCCCATTGTTTTTCATGTTATAATTGAAAATGAAGCTAGAGAAGGTCTTGGGCAATGATAATAGGATGAGATTTGTATGAAACTCATCTGATAATTTAATCCCTATGATGTCTAGACGTTCAATGTAGCCAATAATCTTGACTACATGAGGCCCAGCTGGCACAGATTCTCCAAGCTTAGTTGTAAACAAATCATTAGTGATCTCATATCTCTCTTGTCTCTCCTTCTCTTGGTAGAGATCCTTAAGGTGAGACATCATGCTATACACGTCCATGTTTTCATGTTGCTCCAAAATCTCATTAGACATGGATGATAGCATGAAACACTGGACATCTGTGGAATCAAGAGATATTTCCTCATCACTGGCCTCTTTACCAGGCACAACTGGAACAGGCTCTTCCAGCACATACAATTTCCTCTTGTGGTGAAGGATGATGCGTAAAAACCTCTACCACTCTTGGGAATTGATACTGGTGAGAGGGTTTTCCTTCTCGAGTATGGTTCACAATGATATGTTTGAAGTCATTTTTCTTGTATTTTCTACAAATTAAGATGGGAAAAGGTTTTAGTACTTTATAAAACTGAGACAAATAAATAAATTAATACTTATTAGTCTCCCACTATTTTATTGAAATCCAATAGCCCTCACCATTGACTTCAGAATATTCAGTTGCCTAAATATTCTAGTGCCAAGGATCCATATTTCCATTTTCATTACCCTAATTAGGGTTAGTCAAGTAACTTGAAGGGTTTGAGGTAGGCATTCCAAATGACAACTGCATTAACTCGTAGCTCCTTGATCCAAAGAGTGGACTCCTCAATCCTGAAATCCTTTTATTTTGGATTTCCTCAACCTTTTCCTCTTGGTCACACCAAGTCCTACTGTGGCAGTCAACCTTTGATGTGAACCAAGTCAAGTCAACACAAAACCTTGAATTAGAATTCCTCGATAATTAAAATCACCCCAACTAGGGTTGGTCGAGCACTTTAAACTATGGTTCGATTCTAACCAAGATTATGGAAGGCTATACTGACTTAATATTTCTTTGAGGGATTTTATCCTTATACATAAATTTCCATTTTATTATCTTTTATTAAATGCTTGTTAATATTAATTGGGATATACTTAAGTTATTAACCATGTCTAGGATAATATTTATGCATAAGCCGGTCTTATTTTAGTTCCATCTTGCATACTTGTTTAATTCAATAATTGTGTGATCGTGACAACACACCTTCAATAAATAAACCATGAAACTGATAGAAATAAAATAAATGGTATGATCATGAGCTTGTTATATTTTTTAGTTTATCTAGCAGTTGATTAACTAACCCATGACCTAGGAGAGAAAAACCTTGAACCTTTGGGTTCATGTTTACAGATTTCCACCTGTCCACCTTTGTATCTCCTTGGATTGGTTTCACCTTGGCTCCTGACTTGAGCCACCTCCACTAGCTTGGGATCTCCATCCATTACATATGCATTTATCTCACATCCAGGTGAGGGGTGAAAGGTGTTTTTACATAAAAGAATCCTTGGGCGCGCAGGCCCTACATATTAATGAGGAGAAGGATCACAGACCAACAAATTTAATTTAAATAAATAAATTAAAAGAAACCATTCACATACAAAGGTCTTGGTCTAGCTCATGATCATCCATACATTCAATGTTATTTACACATAAATATAACTATCATTCAATTATTTAATCGTTCTTGCTTAAGATAAATCACGCTTGAATAAATTAATTATCTTTAATTAATCAATCCTTTTATCTTAAACCCTTTTCTGAATTTCCTTGAGATTCTCATCCATCATAATTTTAAACAAATAAATTCATTTAAAATTATCTTTGTATGTAACTTGTACCTTGGAGGAAACTCAGTGAATTCCCATTCATTACGCAAATGTTAAATTAAACACATATATATAAAACATCTATCAGGTGTTGTGCCTCATCTTTACGCCGGCACTATGGTACACGTCTTAAGGGTTTGTATAATATAATAATAAATTTTAATAAATCTGTATAATTTGGATGAGTACACGGCGTGTAATTCCAAACACACGGTGTGTACTTTTGTTCACCATCCATCTGAAGTACAGGACCGAGGACATGACGTGTAGATGTACTTCGTAAATTTTCAGAGTACACGGCGTGTTCAATGGGACACACGCCATGTAGTATCCACGTTACATAGTTTCCAGCTAGGCAAGCCATGTACGGGGTATACGGTCCAAACCTAACTCGAATGGACTACACACCATGTTCAGTGGACCCCATGGTGTGTAATCCAGAAACTGTGTGGCACATATTCCTGGTCAACACACAGTGTCATTTATGACTTAGGAATACTCCAATACACGACCTGATTTGGTGGACCAGTCTGATGCATTGAACCTAGACTAGACGGTGTGTAATTTTGAATACACGACATGTACTTCTGAATACATGCCATGTATTCTTGTGTTGTATGTCCAATAACGTTTGGAATCGCCGGATGAGATCGTCTATTTTATTTTAATCAAAGTTAAAAGAAAAATTCCCTTCTGTAAGGTGAATGAGAAATGGGAGAGGAGGAACAGATCTCGATATTCAGATTTAAATAATGATTAACTTTAATTGAAACAACTAAATTATTAAATTCATAAATCACCAACGAAAAACTAAATAATTATAATCAACGACATGACCCCTCTGATACCACTTGAAGGTTCTGGGTGCAGCGGAAGCACATTGGTGGGTTTTCCCAACTTTAATTTTAGCATTAAATAATTTTCAATCCGAGATCCATCACGATAATAAAATTCCGGATCTTCAGAATAGAATGAAGAATGAAAAGAAAGAGAAGGGTCCCAAAACCATTGAGAGGATCATAATATGTTGGTTATAATTTAATTAATTAATTGAGAATAATTACTTTGATGGAATTATTTCTTCATTGATGTTTTCTGGTCACATTTCGATGTGATTTTTCATTGTGTCGCAGAAGCCAAGTGTAGACTTCCTCTAGTGGTGATCCACATGTGCACCACGTATCTCTGGACATCGCCAAAGGAATCTCTGGGTGCTAGCGTGGAGAATCCTTTGCTTTCATTTTCCGCCTTAGATCACCTTGATCTGATGGAGGAGGATCTCTCTTGGTCTTGAGATAATTCTTGGAGGAAGGAATTCTCTTGGCCTTGAGAGAATTTTCTAGAATTGTTGTGCAAAACTATTCATCGAAAACTGTTGGGGTTGTGAAGATATTTATAATAGGGTTTGAGGTTATAGAGTTATGACAATAAATAAACGTGTTACATGTTTTATTTATTTCATTAACTATTATTGAAAACCCCCATGTCAAATCATTAATTCCTTGACATGTGCCCATGCTGATTATAATAAATATCATTTAATAAAACAATATTATTTTTTCAAAATCCCGACTGGAAAAACTACATGGCGTTTAATCATTAATACACAAATTGTACTTGTTTTTTATTTCCTTTCCAAAATTAAAACCACACGGTGTGTACATTCAATGTACACGGCGTGTATATCTTGTTTTCATTATATTCTTCCTCCAACATTAAAACAATTTAGGCTTCCTTGAATAATTATTAAACCACATACGGGAATAATATTTATTCTACTTGAGATACTTGGATACACTTAGTGTGTGGCCCTCTAGGCCTCTTTCTCATTAGCATTAAGAGGACATTCCTAAAGTCCAAGATTACTATCTAAAAACGAGTCAATGCACCCAAGAGAAATAAGTTGACGCCGCATTGATGTGTCACCTCATATGAATGCTTACCATGTAATTTAATCACTTTGTCTTGATATCTCTAATCAAGCGGGTTGCATGCTAGTTCCATCAACCCATGTGCTCGATTATTATTTCTTTGACTTACCGAAATTTAACTCCCCCATACCTTACCATGGACATGTATTTATTTAGGCTATATCAATTCCATCAAAGGGCCTGAGATATATACTTACCTTATGGAATATAAGGGAAAAATCCGTTCTCGCATTATCTATTAATGCAGTATCACTCGTGACACACCCAACATATCCTACCTCACCGCAAAAAGTGTGTCGTCATAATTTTCATCAATAAATCTAAGTGTATGAGTTGTATTACACATTAATAATAATATTAAATTCTAAGGACCATACACACATCTACAGATAGGAACATCCAATGACACTATGAAATGTGGATTTCCTACTGGCAGGTCTTGTTCTCATAATATCCTCCTGGATATTACCAAAGGCTCACACCATGAGAAGGTGCCTCATATTTTTATGATTCTTTACCCCTAATGGCCTCTATTATTTTTTTTCCCTCAAATAACATCATCCGGCCATAGAACATATATTCAAGAACAATGTTATGGCACTTCCTGGTTCTCTTCATAGCAAGGATCTGCTATGACCCTTTAATGAAACAGTTGTCCTTAAGACATTGTCACATGTATTGTCACGTAGAAGAACAATCAAGATGTGATAAGGACTTTATTAATGAATAAAGTACAAATTAGTTGGTTCTAGGCCACCAACTCCAACAATCTAATCATGTAGGTCTCAGATCTAATCATTCAAAAGAGGAGAACCTTCTTTCATTCTTTTGGTCTTTCTTCCTATTGAAATATGTGGTCTAAACACTTATTCCCTTAGAGTCGTGGATCCCAATTGCTAGAGTTGGTTCGAGTTCCCTCTATGTTATTTCCTCCTATATATGTAGCCCCCATTTTGGTGATGAAAGTTTTGGAAAATATTATTCCTCTAGGTAAGAATTCATTCATTTCTTTTTACATGTGTCATGCAAGATGTGAATTATATTATTATCTATTTTTAAAATGGTTACATCCAAATTAAGAAATATAACTGAATTGTTTTAAATTAAATCAGAAGGGTAAGTGAATGTGAATCATGAACTTATATATTTTTTTATTGTTTTGATATTTTGAATTTTATGTGATTAATTCTGATTGAAAATTGGGGTAGTTGGGGGTCCTTTATTTCACTATTATGAATGAATGTTGTGTAATTGTTGACAAAACATAAACCATAATTATCTAATAACATACTATCAATTAATTAATTGTATTACCTAGTATCTTATATCTTTCATGATAATGGACATAAATAAATTAGTGGAATTGAATCAAATCCCCTATGCCAAATCAGAAAAATGTTATGTGTGTGATGTATTATGTTTTTGGATGGTGTTTTGTGTTGTGTATTGGATATGATGATGTGGTTCTTGGGTGGTGACTATGTTGTTATGGTTGTGGGGAAAGTGTATGTGATATATAGAGAAGTTGAAATGGTGGTGGTGGTGTGGTTGTGCAATGGGGCTGCGATGGTGGTTGGTTATGATAGTTTCCTGAGTAGTAATGAAATTAAATACATGATAATTATATGGAATGGGATTATAATAAATATTGAATATATAAATTAAAGTTTAATGTCTCAATGAAATGGTTTGGTAATTTAAAATCTGGAAAATGGATTAATGAGAATTAAAATTGAAATATGAACTATGTCTTGGGTTTTGATTATGGGGGTTGTTCTTTTAGTTGCAGTGATGGAAGTGGAGTTTCATGTGAGATGTTTTGTTCCTTTTTCAACCATTATGATGAGGATTTTGTGTTTTAACTCTCTCTATATATATACATTTTATATTCTTGTTATTTCTATATGCACCCCACCCTCGTCGATCACTATGTGTCGAGCCCGCATAGTCCTGTGGTAGTGTTTTTCCAACATCATGGTGGAAGGAAGGATGGATGGCTGCCCAATCTTCCACACTCCCTCTTCTAGGATATGAGAAGGACATGAACCATCTATGATGGAAAAAAATAGTGTCATTTTCATTTGTGATGTGATGAGATGTGATGTCTCAAGTGTGTCTAGGTGATATTTAGTGAGATAGATTAACAGTGGGGTTCGTGCGTGGTTGGAGGAGGGAACGAGGTTGATGTCCTTCATGTTCACGATACCTAACTACCCTGGTTATGAGATGCGATATAATGAGATGTCCTAGTTGTATATGAGTGAGATGTGGTGTGATGTGTTGTGATGTTATTCGGAAGAGGTGGGGACACTATGGCGTACAAAATTGGGGAGTGTGAGAGTAGAAATTAGTGGGAAAACGATAAGGGGTACCCATCATTGATATGATTTGTATTATATTATTATACCTGGATGTGTTATTTGGTGAGAGAGCCTTAGTGAGGTTAGGGCTTTGGTTATTATAACTTTATAGGTGCTCTTTGGTTTTGTTGTTTTTCTCATGGGTTCATTAATATGCTCCTTTCACATGTGTACAAGATACTTTGGTTTTCCTACTGAGTATATTTGTATGCTAACCCTACATATATAAAACTTCTTTCAAGTTTCTAGGAGGAATTTATGGCCATGATGGACATTACTATCTCAGACCTTTGGATAATGGATGTATCGATGCTTTATCTTTGTTTTTTTGTATTTACTTTAGATACTTTATATGTATATGTTTTATTTATACATGAATTTTGGGATGGATTTTGGGTTTAACTTTTATATATACCATATATTTTCTTGTGTTTAATTTACCCTATCTACCAATATTATTTATTATTGTTGGTAATGCCTCCCATTTCATGAAATTTTTATACCCTTGGTGCTAGTCACCAACTTGAGGCCTACTAGACACGAGACTCGGGGGGTCAATATCTCTCTCCCCTCATTGTGGTATATTTGGAGTGATGTGATCATGATAGAGTGGAATCAAATCTGATATTTTAGATATAAGATGGAGTTAAGAGTTAGGAATAGTGAGGATTGAATGGGTTGGTATGGAAATAGTGTCAGTTGACCTTAATGCATGATATAGTCTAGGAAGATTGGCTAGGATATGTGATTCTAGGGCCCCCATGATCTGATGTAAGGACTCTAGGCCTACCAAATTACCAAGCTAGGTGGATCCACTTGTAAGGTAGAGACCTAGGTGATGTATATGCATTATGATTGATTGCTCTTATGATTGAACGAGTGGTTTTGTAAAGTTAAAGAAATTAATTAAACAAATCATGGTATTTTATGTGTGCTTCTCTAACTATATCAATGATGTGGTTTTTGATGAACTATTATTATTTGATGAATCAATCTTATAACCTAAAAGGAATGAGTAAAACAGTGATTAATCAGTCTGATCCATTTGTTTGAAACCATTTTGAGACTTGAATGTGTTGTTTCCTTACCTTTTATAACATGATTTATCATGAATTGAATTTTTTTTCTTTTATTAAAATGTATAACATGATTTATTATTTTTTTCAAATGTCTTAAAATGTTAGTGAAGAATTCTTAGTCTTTTTCTTTATGAAAAACTGTGGAATTTTAAAAACCCTTATGAGGCTTATTACCTCAAGTAGATTTCATATTATAATAATAAAATGAATTATTTTAAAACCATTATTATAAGTATTATGATTCCTATGTGAGTTAATATGTAATTCAATGCTTTCCATTTGTAATTTATCATGGGCATGTTTTATGAACTTGTTGTAAAATTTGGTTTTAGATATTTCAATTCTTTAATTTTAGAGAAATAGACATATTAATTATTGATAAACCCTTTGAAATTGAAAACCTTGATAAGAATAAATTCCTCCTTATTTTGGGAATGATGGAATTTCTATAGTATTAATATAATCATATTTTGTAATCATTTTTCAAGATAGAAATTATGGGGACATTGTTTCTAGATTTAGAAAAAATGATAAGCATGATATGTGGTAACCTGTT
Source organism: Viscum album (assembly GCA_963277665.1). Taxonomy (NCBI): domain Eukaryota; kingdom Viridiplantae; phylum Streptophyta; class Magnoliopsida; order Santalales; family Viscaceae; genus Viscum; species Viscum album. The sequence continues at coordinate 210,759,723 of OY728166.1, forward strand.
GAGAATTAAAACTATTTAAATGATTAAACTTAATCTTTCTATGACTTATAATAATTTTTTTTCTATATTTAAATAACCTTTCCTCACATGTTAAGTCACAAGTAGTTTTTTTGTGGGAAGAATTCCAAATATTGAAAACATTTGTGTGGTAACTAGGTAAATTATAGTATATAAGACTTGAGTTGTATCATGTTTAATATGTTGTATTTAAATATGTAAGTAGAATAAATTTATCATTATTGAATTATGTAATCATGTTTTCCTGAGCAATGAAAGGATTAAATAATGATTATTTTGAGCATGATGAAGCATGAAATATAGTACTATAACATTTATAGTTTTAATTTTATGATATGGGAGCATGTTTTATTTTGAAAATTTTGAAATCATGTTGTATATGTGATAAGGTATTTGAATTGAACAAAATAAAGTAGCATGTAAAAATTTTCAAATGAAGTTTCATATATGAATTTATGTTTGTGATTTCATTTTTATCATTAAATTGATGTGTTGTTATGTCTTATTGAAAATAATGGTTTTTAGAAAACATTTATTGTTTTATAATTATCATGGATTATGAGACCCTTTATGTGAATACTTGATTAAGCTCATCATGAATTAAGAGTATAATCACTTATGTATGGTTAATGAACCAGTTTCCCATGGAAAAAATAGTAATTGTTTGAGAATACTAATTCTAAATAATGAGGTGGAGTAATTTAATCCCCTAGATAATTGTGAAAGTTGGATTTTATTACTGTTATGTGTGGTTTCTCTTATTATGTTGAATTTTTTGACATATTGTTTTAAAAAATAAAGTATATGAAGAGGTGTAAACCTGATCTCTAATTGAGAAACATTATACTTTAATGTGATTAAAACCACGAGGGAAAGTCAGTGCTACCAAATGTGGATAATATCTTGACATGGGAGAGAGAATACATTGATTTGTGTGCTTGAAGATTTGATGTGTGATGATAGTGGTGATCGTTGGTTGGGGAAATGCAGAGGATGAGATGGAGCTGGTGGCTATGTGGAAATGGTGGTTGCTTGTGGATGGTAGTGGTGAGGTGATGTGGTTGTGTGAAATGTCTGGTGGATGTTTCCATTGTTTGGTAAGTTTGGATAGTGGTTCTGTTGTGAAGTGGTGGTGATGTGGGGTGGATGAGATGTGTGTTTTTTGTGGTGATATAGATTGGGTTATGTTGTGGTGTGGTTATTTTGATGGAATCTCTCACCTCCCATAAAATTTTTAACCACTTAATGTCGATAAAAAAAATAAAAATGTCATTTTGGAAATCATGAAATTAATGGATATAGGATTTCTTCCCATGTATAAATATTGTTATAAAGGAAGTGATGTGAATGTTTGACTACTAACTTGTTGGTTGGTTTTTTTTTATCTTATATTTATGGTATGTGTTATGAACTCAAACATAAAAAGAGAGGGGATCTATTTCCCTCATCCAAACGTGTTATATTACGAAATGTTTTAAAACCATGTGGGCGAGTCAGTGCCACCCAAAGTGGATAATATCATGGTATAGTGGATGGGTAATTTCTATTTTTATGCTTGTGGAAGCTCTGTCTAAAGAGATATTAGTTCTCACATTTTTTCATAAATTTTAGGTGAAATTTTTGCATGATTGTGCTCCTAATAAATAATTATTTATTAGAAAACATAGAATTATTTTTAAAATATGGATTGTTCAAACCTTATGTTTTAATTTTTTCTTTGTTTCATGGCATATTTTAAATTTGGGACTCTAAAAAATGCTTTGAAATATGATTCATGGTTTAAAAAACTTTTAATGTTTATTTTTGGAATAAAAAGGAGTTCAATTATAAAAAAAAACATTATTTTAAAGGATTTGAAAATATTGGGTGAAAAAAACGCAACTTAAAATGAAAATTGATTTGATATAGTTTTTTTTATAGAAAAAAATTATTTAAATGAAGGGTTATTTTAAATGCATGTACTTGTTTAAAACTATTAATAATGAATTGAGTTGAAAAGAATGTTTTGTTTGTATTTCTTGATCTGTTTGTTATAACCATCTATGTGGCCTTATTCTAGTTTTATAGGTATCTAATGTAAAGGTCTATAATATTCTAGAACATTCCAATGTCATTGTTGGGTGTTTCTTAGTGATTCCTATATTTAGGGAAGTATGATTTTTTTTTAGTTTTTGTGGGAGTTTGAGTTAGAAGGTTTGGTTGGTGGTAGCGTTTTAGATGCAATGAGATCCTTGAGAGGTGTCTCAAGGGATGGTTGTTCAAACCCTTTGTATCCTTCTTTCTGGGTTGATTTTAAATTATCAAGGGTGAGAATAGTTTTAGAGGTATCTAATGTAACAGATATGACATTTTAACCTATTAATTTTCCAAAAAACTGATGATTGAGGTTTTTGGGGGACATTTGGGGTGTTTTTTAGGTTGATAGTGGAATTCTGGCGACCAGACATGTCTGAAATTTCGTATGATGAGACATGTTAGACATTTCTAGCAGTGAGACATGTTACAAATTTCTGGTGGTGAGAAATGTTAGACATTTATAGCAGTGAGATATGTTAGACATACATGTTATACAATTTTGGCAGTGACATATGTCAAATATTTATTGCGGTGAGACATGTTATAAAGATATGTTAGAAATTTATGGTGATGAGACATGTTAGAAAATTCTGGTAGTGGTACATGTTTGATAGAAATGTTAGAAATTTCTAGCAGTGAGATATGTTAGACATTTCTAGCAGTGAGACATGTTAGATAGACATGTTAGATATTTCTGGCAATGAGACATGTTATACATTTATGGAAGTGAAACATGTTATACATACATGTTATAAATTTCTAGTGATGAGATATGTTAGACATTTCTGGTAGTGAAAGATGTTAGACATACATGGTAGACATTTATGGAAGTGATACATGTTAGACATTTCTGGCATTGATACATGTTATAAAGACATGTTAGACATTTCTGGTGGTGAGACATGTTAGACATTTTTGGTATTGAGACATGTTATAAAGTCATGTTAGACATTTCTGGCAGTGAGACATGTTAGATATTTTAGGAAGTGAGACAGGTTAGATAGACATGTTATACATTTCTAGTGGCGAGACATGTTATACATTTCTGGAAGTGAGACATGTTTGACATAAATGTCAGTAATTTCTAGTGGTGAGATGTGTTGTACATTTATGGAAGTGATACATGTTAGATATACATGTTATACATTTCTTACAGTGATACAAGTTAGACATTCTGGCAGTGTGACATGTTAGATAGGCATGTTAGACATTTTCAGTAGTGATATATGTTAGACATTTCTGACAGTGAGACATGTTATATGGACATGTTAAATATTTATTGTGGTGATAAATTTTATATATTTATATAAGTGAGGAATGTTAGACACACATTTTAGTCATTCTGTCAATGAGATATGTTATACATTTCTAGTAGTGAGACATGTTAGACAGACATGTTATACATATCTGGATTTTAGACATGCTAGACATTTCTAGAAGTGATACATGTTTGGTAAACCTGTTAGACATTTCTAGAAGTGAGACATGTTAGACATTTTTTGGGTGAGACATGTTAGACATTTTTTTGCGGTGACTCGTGAATAGTGTTTCCAGTTTTTCCAAAAAAATACAGATTTTCCATTTTGACGTATTTTATGAAAGAAATGGTTTTAATGACTTAATTAATGGATTTTAAAGTCATTTAAAATTATATTAATCATTCCTTAAACTTATAAAAATCAATTAGACCCTTTAATGTTTTATGCATCATGGATTAAATTATATCCAACTTTTATTCCAAATCTAAACCATATCTAATCTCATAGGTCTCAGATCTAATCTTTCTAAAGATATGTACTTTATTTCATTATTTCATTGTTTATTTATATTGATATGAGGTCTTCCAAATCCTTATTTCCTTAAATTCATGGATCCCTATTTCCATAATTGGTTTGAGTTCCCCTGAAGAGGTTTCCTTCTGTATGTGCACTCCCTATTTTAGTGCATCAAGTTTTGGAAAAGCTTTTTCTTCCATATAGGAATTCCGTAGTTTATCTTAATGTGTGTCATGCAAGATGATATTGTTATTGTTACCTTCTTTGAATATTTTTTCTTCATAATTAAGAAAGATTAATGAATTGGATTAAATTAAACAAAAAGGGGCAAGGGAAAGTGAAGCATGTCTTATAGTTTTGTTTTTATTTTTTTTTAATATTGTGAAATTCATGGGATTAATGTCATATGAAAATCATAGTCATTGGGGGTTCTTTCTCGAACATTTATGATGTGGATTGTAGAATTTATGTTGTGTGATTATTGAAGACACTTAAACCATAATTTTATAATCACATACAATCAGGTAATTAATTGGATGCCCCGTGATCTTATGGATTTTGTGATAACACCCATAAATAAATAAGTTTAATTGAATCAAATCCACTATTACAAATATTAAAAATGATATTTGTGTGTTGTATTATGTTTTTAGATAGTGTTGTGTGCTGTGAATTGGATATTATGATGCATTTCATTGGTGGTGGCTATGTTGTAATGGGTGTGGGGGTAGTGGATGTGATATAGAGTGGGGTTTTGATGGTGGTGGTGAGGTTGTGCAACAAGACTGTAATGGTAGTGGTGGTGTGGTTATGTAGCGGGGCTATGATGGTGGTTGGTTACACTAGTTTCCTAGTTAGTAATAAAATTAAATTCATGATAATGATATGTAATGGGATGATAAAATTTTTTGAATATATAAATTAAAGGTGGATATCTAAATAAAATGGATTGGTAATGGAAAATATAGAAAATGAATTAATGATAATTTAAATTTTAAATATGAACTGTAGTTTGTGTTTTTCTTATGGGGTTGTGCTTTTAGTTTTGGTAGTGGAAGTGGAAGTTCATGTGAGATGTTTTGTGCCTTTATGAACTCTTAGAGTGGGACTTGTGTGTTGTAACTCTATATGTATATACCTTATATATTCTTGTGATTTCTATATTCCACCCACACTCATTGAGCACTTTGTGCCGACACTTGTATAGTCACAAATGGGTGTTTTTTCCCAACATACTAGTGGGATCATGGATAGATGGATACCCAAAATTCCCCAATCCCTCTTCCAGGAGATGAGAAGGACATGTACAGAGTGTGATGGTCAGAATTCAAAAGTGATGTTGTTGAGTTGTGATGTGACGATATGTGATGGTCTAGGTGTGATTAGGTGAAATGTGGTGAGATAGATTAATAGTGGGGATCATTCATGTTTGGAGTAGGGAACAAGGTTGTTTTCCTTCACATTCACAATACCCTGCTACCCTGGTAATGAGATGTGATGTGATAGATAAAGTGTCTATGAGCGGGATGTGATGTGATGTTATTTGAAAGTGGTTGGAGTTCCGGGACTTACAGATTTTGAGTTTGAAAGTAGAGAATCAGTGGGAAAGTGGTGCAGGCTACACTTTATCAATTTTATTCATGTTATATCATTATACTTGGATGAATTATTTTGTGAGATATTATTGGAGAGGTTGGGGTTTTGGTTATTATACCTGTATAGGTGTTGTTTTCTTCTATTTTTTTTTCTCACGGGTGTGTTTGTATGATCTTTTCACATATTCATGAGAAAATTTGGTTTTCCTAATGAGTATACATGTATTCTAAGCCTACATATATAAAAATTCTTTCAGGTTTCTAGGAGGAATTTTTGGACCGTGATGGACATTATTGTCATAGACCTTGGACAGTTTTTATGTCGCTGCTTTATATTCTTTTTTGGGTATTTAATATGGAGAATTTTATATGTATCTGCTTTATTTATACATGTATTTTGGGATGAATTTTGAGTTTCCCTTTTATTTATAACATGGAGTTTCTTGCGGTTTATTTATCCTATCTTCTGATCCTATTTATTATTGAGGGTAATGCCTCCCATTTCATGAAATTTTTATACCCTCAATGCTAGTCGCCAAAATAGGGCCTATTAGTGGTAGGACTCAAGGGTAATTATCTTTATCCCTTCATTAGAGTATATTTGGATAGAGTGGATAGTGAAACTCAGGTATTCATTTCACAATATATTAAATAAATTAATTATAAATTTGACATGCAAGATCCTCACTCATGGTTTTGATCCATGATTATTAAAATAAATTTTAATATATTTCCCACTACTGCATGCTTCCGCTATGCCCGAAACCAATAGAACATATGGTATGTATTCAAGCACATGAAGAGGGGGGGAACCTTCCCATCATGAAACATCATTTTTAGGACTCATTTTAAACTCATGCAGTTGACTCAGGGTCACCAAAAGAAGACAATATCATGGTATGACTGACGGGTTCCCTTAATCGGTATGCTTTCGGAAACATTGTTTATGATAATGTGGGTGTGGTTATTTTTTTACGAATATAATGTGGTGTTGACTTAAAAATATAACAAGTAATGAGATTAACCTATATAAAATAGTAAATTGAAGTGTTAATTGTTTTTATAGCATTCAATTGGGCATGTTCTTAGTAGTTGCGGATTTTTTTAAAATATAAAGGATATTTAAGATTAACGAAGTAAATTATTTTCAACCTCATGTTTTATGATGCATGTAATTTATTAATTTGGATTATTTGTTTTTGAATTTGTTCATGTCAATATTAACTTACAAAAAGAATAATTTTAAATTTTGATTTAGTTGGTTAAAATATTTAGTAATGACTTCTTGACTTATTTTTAATCAGGGTGTGTTTTGTTTTTCAATTGGTGAAAATTTTTACTTTAATAATTATTATAATGATTTTATAAGTGGTCATATAACTGATTTAAATTGTTACATAAAATGATATATTTTCCTTATGTTTTGAAAGAAAGCCTAAGATTATTTGTTAGATTGTTTTGAAGAATAATTTAAAAGATACTCATTAAGATGTTTTTTGTTTCTTATAGAGTTTTTAATTAATGAGTTTCAAGGAAGAATTTTCATGTTTTAAAATTGGTGTTTTTTCTTAAAGAATTTTCAATATTTCCTTAAATTGATTAAAATTACAAGGGTACATGCATAATTTCCATAGGTTGTATTTAAATTAAAATTTTATTTCTAATTATGTTTAATGTGTTTAGTCTATCCCTTATAAGTGTGTTGCATTTATTTTTAATAAATTAATTCTGAATAGTTAAAATAATTGTTCTTACAACTCTTGTAAAGATATAATGTGTAGTTTACATTTCACGATATACCATGATAGGTTTAATATAAAGATTAATACATGTTAATTAATAAATTTTTATATCATGTTAAAAGAATAAAGAAATTTGTATTAAATTTATAAGAGTGGCATGTTAATATGTTTTCATGAGAAATATCTAAAATATTATATTTTTCATGAATAATTTTTCTAGATGCTTCTCAATTAAAGCTTGATTTTGATAATTAATTATTGATTAACCTGAATTATTTTGTAGGAAATATTTTATGTATCCTACTTTAGATTTTAATATTCCATAACAAGAAATATTACCTCATTTGTTAATCTGAATTGGTAATTTTAGAATTTATTGGAAATAAATGCATGTCATAAGTATAAGTACATATAATTAGAAAACATGTTATAAATTATGAATTATTGATTACATTGCATAGATAACAAAATGAAATATTGTGGTTCATGCCTGATATGTATCATAATTAGATATAATTAATGAATAATGATTTAAATTTATTAATGTGATATATATGAATTAATTATTGTAGGAAACATGTGAAAATTATTAAATACCATAAATAAATTGATATTTAGTTATGAAAAATTATGTGACATTTTAAATATTGATTATTCCATGTTGAGAATCATGAGTTAAATTTATTATAACTTGATTTTAATTTATATCATGAATTATTATTATTTGATTTGAATAACCATATAACATGAAATAGAGTGATAAATAAGTGATAAATTAAAATCATGTTAAGTTAATAATAAATAATTCAATATGATATGAGTATTATAATTATTTTATATATCACAAACCAACCCAGCTTGACCTTGAACCGGTCACCCAATCCATTCTACAATATGTCCCGAAGGGTGTTCCCAATCCGCACAGGATGAAAAATGGTGTCAGGAATCCAAATTTAACCATTGGGAATGATTTGGACCATGAACGAAACATAAACGAATAAAAAAACTAGCGATACAGATAAAAACTAACAGCAGAAAGAAAAAATAAACTGAACATACCTCGACGTGACCTTCGAGGTCACCACCCAACAAAAGACTGACATTTCTCCAATAAAGAGAAGCTCGGCCAAGAAAACGTGAGAAAAGGAAACCTACAACTAAAATGATAAAATAGGCATGAGCATTATAAATGATTAGTAGGGTTTCCAAGATAAACCATAGAATCCAATGTATCCTTTCCCAAAACAATACAATTACACAAGTTTGAAATAAAAATATAAAGATTGGGTTTTCACATTTTAAAATAAGAAACATGTTTTCCCATTTAAAAATCCAACACATGCTACATACCATTTCCAAAATCATTTTTCATTTTATAAACAAAACCCAAAACAAAAATATCCCAAAGATGGGCTAAAGTAGAACAGGTAAACAGTACAAGATGAAAATGAACTAGTATGAGGAAAAGTAAACAAGCAATGAAAATAATCAAGTAACCATTGTTGATCCTAAACATCCCTAGAAGACCCCTGGACATACTCGGTTTGGAACCACATGTCGGCGTATGGTGAAGCTCCTAAGTCTATAACCAATTGGCCGCCCTATAACTGACCAATCCAGTGGAAAAGCCTACCTAACCTAACAACCAATTGAGGGGGTACCAATCCATCTAACCAGGGTTGATAAAAAACAATCACGCAATCATCTAAAAGATGCCCAAGAACCCATAGTGGTTATAATAATACTGTGTAAGTAGGTGTCCCTCACACGCGTGACTAATCTCACCGCACTTTCCTACTCCAAACATGGACACTTCATACGATAACCCATAATGGATATCACCCCTATAAAGGTCCCCAAAAATATATATCCATCATATCATCAAAGGTGACAACTGGGGTGTCATTCCATTAAATCATTAAAACCATTTGATACTTTTTACAAAATATTAAAGTTGTTAAATGGGCATACAGTAATCAAAATGTCATCCTTTCAAAGAATCAACACAAACATTACATTAAAGATAAAAGTGCCAAACGGGTCATCACGTCACATCTATATCAAAACCATTTTTCTAAAAACATTTAAAAATATAACCAGGAACACAAAATTTCCAAACACAAACCATTATAATAGTTAACACAACGTCACCCATGAGTTAAAAGATCCAAATGGGCCTTCAAGTCCCAAGCAGACATTCGAACACTCCCCAGTTACCAAACATGCCTTCACTCTTTTCAACCCACACCAAAACATGTTTCAAACCAAATAGACAGACCTATAAGAATCCATTAAAAACCATGTTTTCCAAAACACTTGAAGTAACTCTCTATAAAACCTAATTTGAAAACCTCTTTAGAAACCGCACAAGGGGACCAACATTATTTGAAAACTAAAATCCATTTAAGAAACTGAGGTTTATAGAGAAATATTATTTTACAAGTGCCATATTAATTTGAGGGCACTTCCATGTGTGAACCTAGTGCACTCATGGATGTGTCGACATCCAATGGAACACTAAAATCCAAAGTGAACATTTAAAAACCATTTATGCAAAACCCACCAGTTGTCTTAAAACCCTGTTCTACTATCCACATCATTTATAAAACATAAAACAACTTCAACTACACTATAATTTTTTTTTAAAACATTTCCATTTCACTACCAAGCCATAAAATGACTCAATCAAACACACACCAAAATTATTTCAAGACATGATTTTCAATCAGTTACACATTTTAATAAATCATTTAAACAATTAAAAAACATTTCTAAGTATCACAATAAGGATTCCCACCAAATACACACTTGAAATTATCTTTTGACTTAAAACACACACCAAGGCCATTCCAAAATAAGTTTTGAAACTCCCACACAATTCATAAAATTCTACCAAATTGCTCAACTAGTTTACTAAAAATTTTCAAAGTGAAAGTACCATACAAATCACCAGATTTCTATCTTCTAAATGCTAAACTGAAATTTGATCAACATCATTAAAAGTACAAACCCACAGGCATGATTTAAAAACTAATTCTATCAAATTTCACCAACAGAATACACTATCCAAAAACTTGTTGAAATCATAATTAAGGTGCGAAACACATTAAAACAAAAATTAATTAAAAGAAAGAAAGTATTTATGGAATGATTTGCAAAGGAAAAACACATGAATTCACCTACATCAATAGTGTGAAAACACGATGTCGCTTCTGTGGAAGAAGGAACAACCTCTTGTGCACAAATCACATACCTAAAACAACTAGAAAAGCGCACCAATAAACACCCGAGATGTTGTGGTTTGAACTCTTAAATAAAAACATAGAAAAAATAAAGAAAACTACCACCTGTGAGGTTTTCGAACCAGAGAACTAATGGTCCGCCGGAGCAGAAGTGGGAGGTCATCGTCGTGTCACGCGACGGAGACCGCTAGAAATGAGGGGAGGTCATTGGGGGTTGGTTGTGTCGCTAGACAGATGGGTGAGGACGGAGGTGGACGTTCGGGAGATGGGGAGAAGGCAGGAGAAGACTGGGATGGCGAGGGGGGCCGACACACCAAGATGCAGGAGCGTAGGGTGAGGGGAGGGTTGGTCAGAACTTGCAGGGGGTCGAGGCCATCTATTGGGAGTGGTAGGGCAAGTGGATAGGTGAGGGAAGGCCAGAGCGGAGGGGAGACAAGGGAAAATCCAGGCACGTGGAAGGGTTGAGAGGTGAGGTCTTGGGTGTAGGGTCCATGTGTGCTAAACAGAGAACGAGGGGGGTTCTTTGTGCCACACCACTGGAAGGAGACGGGAAGACTTGTCGTGCCACTGGAAGGAGGAGAAGCAGAGGTGCCTCGCGCCGTTGGGGGGAAGGAGGGGACCTAGAGGCCAGCGAGGCTGGGGAGTGTTTCACACAGTGAGGGTAAGGGGGAATGGGGCTCTAGGTAGTTAGGGTTACTTTTTTTTATTTTCATTTTATTATAATAATAATAATAAAACTGAAAATAAAAAAAACAATAACAATAACAATAATAATAATATACAAATTAAATAATAATAAAAATAATAATAAAATTAATAATAATAATACATTAATAATAAAAAAAATAATGAGAAATTGCACGAAACTTGGGCCGATTACGCAGCTACAGCCAACCGTATGGTGACCGTGCACGGGTCTGAAACCCAGTAAAATTGTTAAACGACGAAAATTTTAAATCAGGACTGAACTTGAACCTTGGCATGAGAACCCAAATACAATAAATAATAAAATAAAAATTAATTTAAAACATCAGGGTTTGAAAATTCTCCCCACCACAGACACTTTCTACCCCCAAAAATTCACCCAGCCAAACAATAAACAAAACAAGAATTCATGCCCGATTGAAACCAAAATAAACCACAATACAAGGGAACGAGACAAAAAGAGAGGGTTCTTACAATCATAATAACTAAACTAGTTCTAAAACTTAAATCCCAAACATTCCACCCTAGGAGGGGGGGGGGGGCGATGCAGGAACTCCCAACTGATCCAAACTAACTTCTATAGCACAAGTGAAACAACACCTCTGCTAAAACTTGGAACTCTCAACCAAAACTAAAAATATCTAACACTAGATATAAGCCTCTGAGAAGAACTTAACCCAAGCAGTGAACCCAAGCATACCTACAAACATCGATTCTTCAATAGGTACTTACATCTTCAAACGAGCATAGGTAAACCGAGATCAACCCATACAAGGACCAAACACACTTTAAGAAATATATACGATTCATAAAACTATAATCAGACAAACGGGACTGTTTGGATTACAATAGAACATGTCCATCATAACTTCATGATGAAACAATTAACCTACAATGATGTCAAAAATTTAACAAAAAAAGATAAGAATGAAAATAATTTAAATGTTTTACTGCCTACACAGAACACAAAACCCGAACTAAGGCTTCACACCCCCAGTAACTCCGGACTGTGCATGAGCTTCACCCCCAGACCATTGGTTGGGGCTCTGATGGATGAAGAATATCCTACCTCACATTGAGGAACCATAATTACTCTAGTCACAACATATTCTTCAGGAAATTATTCCTGTAAAACTTCTCTAAATGACCCAGACAACCACAACAATGACACGTCTATGGAGGGATGTGACATGACGACTTCATGTTCCCGAACCGGCCACATTGGTGGAACACCACTGAACGATCTGAAAAACTGGAATCTAGAACCACTGTAGATGAATCTTTAAGAACAGTCCCCTCTGGTACATCCTGCTTACCATATGGGGAACCTTCATGAGTAACCAGATCTGCTGGATTTCCAAGCACCTGCACTCCGGAGACCAATTCAGTTAAGAACTCCTCATGAACTAGCTTCTCAAAATGATGGTCCCTAGAAGGGAGGACCCTCTCCTTGATCCCTATATGAATACCCTTGATGAAGAGAGAAGTATATATCAAATCTTATGAAGCTACCTCAGAAGAAAAGGACACAAGTTCCTTGAAATGGTCAACATATGTCTTCACCGTCCATTGGACTTGTTGAATATGCATGAATTCTTCCCTTTTCTTCATCATCACCTCTTTAGGTATAAACCATCAAATAAATATGGATTTAAAGACATCCCATGTAATTCCAACTTTCAATGATGGTGGGGTGAATAACTCCTATTTTTCCAAATATGGACCTTCTAATAGACCCAAAACGGCATGTACTCTGACAGATTTGGGAGTTCCCAATACCCTAAAGACTTGCTCGAACTCTTCAAGACACTATGTTTCCTCTAACAGACCCCAATCACCATGAAGGATAATAAATGTCCGGGAAGGACCAAAAACTGGGCATGACTTATCAGAAACACTAGGGACCTTTCTGGGAGTAATTTTCTAAACAACATATAAAACAAAAATCCGAAACCGATATCAAATCAAAGTATAATTAAAAGTTACATCCTGAGCTAGAATAACCAGCTCAAAAAGAAAAAAAATACAAACACAACCCAAAATTCCCTCTTCATTTTAGATTTCAAAACCTCCTTCTTTCAAGGACAATTTCTAATTACCAAACCCCCTTTTGAAACAAAACTAAATTTCCAAAATCATTTCCCCCTTTTAAAGTCATTATAGAAAAACAAGTTCAATACTTTAATTTCAAGTACACACCCATGTAATCCCATGAACCATTGAACATGTATTCATCCTCTTCCATCCATAATCACAAACACACACTTCTCATGCATCCCCTCACATGTGAAAAAGTTCATAAGGAGTACTTGAGGTTGCACCCAAACCATTTCTCTACCAATTCAAGAAAACACCAGATTTTTAGACCAAGATCTTTTAGATTTAAACACCATTTCATGAATTTAAATCCATTTAAAAAATCATTCTCATTTAGAAAACCATTTATTTCATTTTGAAAAGTTCACTTACACCAACCAGAACCAAGATGACACTCAACTTGCATCAAACTACCAGATTGAGGGACTAGTAGTCATGCTTAACCTGGAGACATGGTAGTGGACCATGCCCCCAGTAAGTGTCAACAACGAGAAGGAACTTAAACTGTGTACTCAAACTCCACATGGGTCACTATTCCATGTGAAATCATGATGTAACATCAGCTTACCTCTATTTTCATCCCTCAAACTAAAACATACCAGAACCAGATAAGGACTCGATTCTTAAACTACCCCTCGCAACCCGAGGTTCAGAACGAGTGAGGGTTCATGATGGCCTTCCCATACCCACCTCCTAAGTCCCGATATTCCTAATCTCCATCTACCAGACACCCCAAATAACAAGGGCCTCCTCTAATACCATTTTGTCATGAACCAGCCCAGGTTGAACCTGAACCGGTCACCCAAGTTGGTCCGTGACAAGGCCTGAAGGGCATTCCCGGTCCCCACAGGATGGAAACTAGTGTCGAGCATCAAAATTTAACCCTTGGGAATGATATTTCTCATGATAAAAAGTTAAATAGATAAACACAACTCACGATAAAAATAAAAACTAGTAGAAGAAAGAAAAAAGAAGTCGCGCATACCTCTACATGACCATCCAGGTCACCACCCAACCAAAGACCGACCCTACTCCAATAATGAGCAACTCAGCCAAGAAAACGTGAGCAAAGGAATCCTACAACTGAAATGATAATATAGACATGAGAATTAAAAATTCTCAGTAGGTTTTCCAAGATAAACTATATAATCCAATGTCTCCTTTCCCGAAACAATCCAATGACACAAGTTTAAGATAGAAATATAAAGTTAGGGTTTTCACATTTTGAAATAAGAAACATGTTTTCCCATTTAAAAATACAACACACGCTACATACCATTTCCAAAATATTTTTTCATTTTGTAATCCAAACCCAAAACAAAAATATCCCAAAGTTGGGCTAAAGTAGAATAGGTAAATAGTGCAAGATGAAAATAAACTAGTATGACATAAAGTGAACAAGAAATGAAAATAATCAAGTAACCATGGGTGATCCTAAACATCCCTAGAAGACCCATGGATGTGCTCAGTTCAAAACCACCTACCAGCATATAGTGAAGCTCCTAAGTCTATAACCAACTGGCCACCCTATAACTGACTAATCTAGTGGAAAAGACCACCTGGCCTAACAACCAATCTAGGGGGTACTAACTGGTTTAATCATGGTTGATCATCAATTTTCACTCGATCATATAAAAGATGCCTAGGAACCCATGTTTGTTATAATAATACTATGTAAGTAGGATTACATCACACACATGACTCATATCACAGCACTTTCCTACCCAAAACACAGACACTCTATATGATAACCCATAAGGGATATCCCTCCTATATAGGTTCCCCAAAAATATATATCCATCATATCATCAAAGGTTCCAACTGGGCCATTGTGGTATGAAATCATTAAAAACATTTGAAACATTTTAAAAAATATTAAAGTTGTTAAATGGTCATAAAGTAATAAAAACTCCATCCTTTCAAAGAATCAACACAAACATTACACTAAAGCTAAAAGTACCAAATGGGTTGTCACGTCACATCCATGCCAAAACCATTTTTCTAAAAATATTTAAAACTCTGACCAATCATACAAAATTTCCAAACACAAACCATTCTAAAAGTTATAAAAACTTCACCCATAAGTTGAAAGATTCAAACATGCCTTTAAGTCCCAAACACATATTCGAACACTCTCCATTTACCAAACAAGCCTTCATTCTTTTCAAGCCACACAAAAATGTGTTTCAAACCAAATGGCCTGACCTTAAACAACCCATTAAAAACCATGTTTTCCGAAACACTTGAACCAACACTCTATAAAACCTCATTTAAAACCCTCTTTAGAAGCCACACAAGGGGACCAACTTTATTTGAAAACTAAAATCCATTTAAGAAACTGAGGTTTATAAGGAAATATAATTTTACAAGTGCAATATTAATTTGAGGGCACTACCATGTGTGCACCTAGTGCACTCATGGATGTGCCGAAATTCAATGGCACACTAAAATCCAAAGCGAACATTTAAAAACCATTTCTTCAAAACCCACCAATTATCTTAAAACCATGTTATACCATCCACCTCATTTATAAAACATAAAAAAACCTCAATTCCACCATAGAAATCTTTTTAAAACATTTCCATATGACCACCAGTCCATAAAATGAACCAATAAAACACACACCAAAATTATCTCAAGACATGATTTTCAATCACTTACACATTTTAATAAATCATTTAAATAATTAAAAAACAATTCTAAGTAGAATAATAAATATTTACACCAAATACACACTTGAAATCCTCTTTTGAATTCAAATGCACACCAAGTCCATTCCAAAATAAGTTTCATAACTCTCACACAATTCATGAAATTCTACCAAATGGATCAACCAGTTTACTCAAAAATTTCAAAGTGAAATTATATAAAAACAATTATATTTCTATCTTCTAAATGATAAACTGAAATTCGATCAGCATCCATAAAAATACCAACACACAAGTATGATTTAAAAACTAATTCTAGCAAATTTCACCAAAAAAATACACTATTCAAAAACTAGTCGAAAGCATAATTATGGTGAGAAACACATTAAAAGAAAAATTAATTAAAATAAATCAATTATTTATGGAATGATTCAGAAAGAAAAAACACATTAATTCACCTACATCAATTGTGTGAAAATGTGACGTCGCTTCTGTGGAAGGAGGAACAACCTTCGGTGCCCAAATCGCACACCTAAAACAACTATCAAAGCACGCCAATCAACACCTGAGATGTTAGGGTTTGACCACTTAAATAAAAAAACTGAAAAAGGAAAGTAAACTTCAATGGGTGAGGTCATTGGGCTGGAGAACTCACGACTGGATAGAGCTGAAGAGGGAGGTCATCATTGGGTTGCGTGATAAAGACTGCCGAAAACGACTGGAGGTCATTGGCAGTCGGTTTCATCATTGGATGGGGGGGAGAGGGAAGAGGTGGCCTGACCAGGAGCTAAGGAGAAGGTAAGAGTGGATCGGGAGGGAAATGGGGGTCGACGTTCCTGGATGCTGGAGCATAGGGTGATGGGAGGGTTGGGAGTTTTTTTTAATACATTTTTAAAAAAATCAAAAAACGTTTTGGTCGATTTTTTTTTCAAAATGCCCCTCAAAGGCGGCATTGGGGATGCTGCCTTTACATTATGGGTGAAAGGTGGCATCGCGGATGCCCCCTTTCCACTGGGGCTGAAAGGCGGCACCCGCGATGCCGCCTTTCCCCTACGAAATTTATTTTTGAGTTTTTGTTTTTTTGTTTTGTTTATATATTTATTTATATACATAATTCATAAAAAATGTTCAGAATGATTCCGCCTTTCACCTAAAAAAATATTATTTTTTAAAATTGTTTTTCAAAATCGCCTACTTGAATGTTAAAAATGTTTCAAGTACGTGGCTTTGAAAGACTATAAAATATAAACTATAAGACTAATATAAACGAAACTTTAAACATTAATTAAAAATATAACCAATTTTTGTAAACAAAAAACATTTCATGACAATTTTTCATGAAAAATAATTTATTAGATTTCAAAACTGCCTACTTGAAACATATAAATGTTTCAAGTACGTGACTTTGAAAGACTATAAAATATAAACCATAAGACCAATCTAAACAAAACCTTAAACATTCATTAAACATAATACCAATTGTTGTAAACAAAAATCATTTCATAACAACTGTTCATGAAAAATAATTTATTATCTTTCAAAACCGCCTACTTGAAACCTAGAAATGTTTCAAGTACGTGACTTTGAAAGACTATAAAATATAAACCATAAGACAAATCTAAATGAAACCTTAAACATTCATTATACATATAACCAATTGTTGTAAACACAAATCAATTCATAACAACTGTTCATGAAAAATAATTTATTAGCTTTCAAAACCGTCTACTTGAAACTTAGAAATGTTTCAAGTACGTGACTTTGAAAGACTATAAAATATAAACCATAAGACCAATCTAAGAAAAATTTTAAACATTAATTAAAAATATAACCAATTATTGTAAACACAAATCATTTCATAATAACTGTTCATGAAAAATAATTTATTAGTTTTCAAAACCACCAACTTGAAACTTAGAAATGTTTCAATTACGTGACTTTTAAAGACTATAAAATATAAACCATAAGATCAATCTAAACGAAAATTTAAACATTTATTAAAAATATACGAGTCAACCCTGCATCAATAGGATGCACGGTGTTTCTAGTATCACATATATCTATAATCTTTTATGCATGAAAACATGTTATATCTCCTTTCATGGAACAATGAAATCCATTATTCCACCCGCCATGTCCATATCCATATCAACATCTAGCCGCATGAGGGTTTGTTCAAAGATATGCCACATGAAATTCTAAAACGTTCTCATTCCTAAAAATATCAACCCATTCAACACCACCATGCATCCAACCATTATAATTTCTTCTACAATTGTCACCCCATTTCCCCACGCCCAGTTGATCAGATGAAAACACCAATGATTCCACATAGCCCATTGAACTCTTCATCACCAAATCTTTATCATTTATCATCTTCAAAAGGCCACTGTAGGACCTCCTTGATCTATCCATTCCAAACACTCACATACAAGTATACTATAAACATAAAAACCAACAAGTTTTCAGGTTTTTATGTTTGCAGTATACTTGTATGTGAGTGTTTGGAATGGATAGATTAAGGAGGTCCTACAATGGCCTTTTGAAGATGATAAAAGATAAATATTTGTTGATGAGGAGTTCAATGGACTATGTGGAATCATTGGTGTTTTCATCTGATCAACTGGGCGTGCAGAAATGGGGTGACAATTGTAGAAGAAATTATAATGGTTGGATGCATGGTGGTGTTTAAGGGGTTGATATTTGCCGGAATGGGAACATATGAGAATTTCATGTGGAATATCTTTGAACATACCCTTATGTGGCCAGATGTTGATATGGATATGGACATGGCAGGTGGAAGAATGGATTTCATTGTTCCATGAAAGGAGATATAACAGGTTTTCATGCATCAAAGATTATATATGTATGTGATAATAGCAACATCGTGCATCCTATTGATGTGGGGTTGACTCATATATGTTTAATGAATGTTTAACGTTTCGTTTAGATTAGTCTTATGGTTTATATTTTATAGTCTTTCAAAGTCACGTACTTGAAACATTTCTAAGTTTCAAGTAGGCAGTTTTGAAAACTAATAAATTATTTTTCATGAACAGTTGTTATGAAATGATTTTTGTTTACAACAATTAGTTATATGTTTAATTAATGTTTAAGGTTTCGTTTATATTGGTCTTATGGTTTATATTTTATAGTCTTTCAAAGTCACGTACTTGAAAAAATTTTAACTTTCAAGTAGGCGGTTTGGAAAACTAATAAATTATTTTTCATGAACATTTGTTATGAAATGATTTGTGTTTACAACAATTGGTTATATTTTTAATGAATTTTTAAGGTTTTGTTTAGATTGGTCTTATGGTTTATATTTTATAGTCTTTCAAAGTCACG
The DNA here is from genome assembly GCA_963277665.1 of Viscum album. NCBI lineage: Eukaryota > Viridiplantae > Streptophyta > Magnoliopsida > Santalales > Viscaceae > Viscum > Viscum album. Next base: position 210,778,969 of record OY728166.1, read on the forward strand.
TACTTGAAACGTTTCTAAGTTTCAAGTAGGCGGTTTTGAAAGCTAATAAATTATTTTTCATGAACAATTGTTATGAAATGATTTGTGTTTACAACAATTGGTTATATGTTTAATGAATGTTTAAAGTTTTGTTTAGATTAGTCTTATGGTTTATGTTTTATAGTCTTTCAAAGTCACGTACTTGAAACATTTTTAACTTTCAAGTAGGCGGTTTTGAAAGCTAATAATTTATTTTTCATTTCTATAGACATAAAACATATAAATGAACATAAACAATCAATGCCTATGTCTACAGTGAAGAGATCTTGTCCCACATGGTGGTCTAACACAAATCATTTCATAAAATATAGTTTTTAATTTCCAGAACTAAAACATATAAATGAGCATAAACAATCAATGTCTATGTCTACGGTGAGGAGATCATGTCCCACATGGTGGTCTAATAATAGGACGTCTGCGGTGAGATCTATGGGGAGTCTGATGACTTGGAGAGGGCTGGTACTTGGGCTCTGGAATGTCGACTGTCATATCCTCCACCTCTGTGCTAGTGGGAGAATATGTCAACTCCACCTCGTACGACCCTCCTGATCCTTCTCCCACCTCGATGATAGAAGAACCCGACATCATCGCAGTGGAGAACAAATCATATGGTGGTGTTATACCCCAACTCTGCGATGGGTCTGGAGCCCAAGGTTGCGATGACTCTGGACCCAATGGTTGTGCTCCATATGGACCCCAAAATGGACCAAACTGAGGATATCCTATCAAAAAGGATGGATCCCATGACAGCTGAGGCACATCCTGCATCGGCTCAGACTAGACTACTAGTGGGCCGACCTCTGCTTGTGGAACTGGTGAGGCCTAACATGCAGGACGACACTGTCTACGTCGCCGTGGTCATGGATCCTCAACACCAACAGCTGCTACATGATCTTCCTCTGGGGTAGGAACCTGCTGTCTCTGTGCCGGATGTTCGAAGAGGCTCTCAGAAAACGCACGGACAGATGACCTCAGCTCCAATGCTTGATCATGAACGGCTTCCCGGCTGAAGACTCTATCCTCAGCCTCATCACTCATATCAATAAGTATTTCTGTCTGACTCTCCTGTGAACATATTAAAAATGAATTAGAAAATAACTCAACAAACATAGTAATATAATTTAATTGACTTACAATTGTATGCATATCTCTGCCGGCTCAGGTAAGATATAGTATAGACTTCAGTCTATACCATGGCTCATACTCGTGTTGTGATGAAAGAGAGAACTGCAACATAGGAACTCCTTGGATGTGAAACTCTATCCGTCTATGCCAACAGTCGAGAAATACAGAATGTACTCGACGCCAGTCGTCATCCTGCCTCCCTATCAGCTTTATCCGATGAAGCTGATCTGTCTGCCTCGACGGTAATGGAATCCGCTGAGTGGAGAGAAACTGGTGCATGACTCTGTCAGGATGGTTCCACTCAACAATATGAAAGTGAATGAGTGGAACTACAGCCATAACATAATCAAGACCAACCGTGCAGTATGGAGGCAACTGGTCCATAACAGACCAGTATGGAACCCATAAAATCTGAAATAACATATTAACCTTGTTTGAAAAACTGTTAACTAAAAAAATTATTTTATTATTAAATTTGTTATATAGTTATAGATTGTGTATACATACCTGATGGGGTAAGAGAAAGTCCAAATCGAGCCGATATATGGCCAAATCATGTCTCAGAACTGCATTGAAATTGTGGCGCTGACACCAACCATAAAATACAACATCGATAGTGATAAATAATGAGAAATTAAAGTCAATAACTTGTAGTAGCATCAGAAACTTCTAGAAATGAGTTATCATACCAGTATCCACATGGTGCATCATGCAGCACTGCCATCTCGACCGGTGGACCAGTAAGATCAAGGCAAAATGTTGGGATGTGCTTCCATGCCAACATCTGAATAAGGATGACGCATCCCCCGAGACCTGTGCGCCGCCTGTCGGATATCCTGCATAATTCTCTGTATGTGTATGCCAAGCAGGAAGATCCCCAACTGTACGTCCCTTCCCAATCAAAATCCTCTAGCAGGGGTAGATACATCATGTGCACGTGCATCCCTGAATAATCCGTACACATGGTCCCTCCAATAAGTCATAATATATATGCACATGAATAATGCATCACTGTTTGCTCGTCAGCATCATCAGCTAAAACTGGAATTTGTGCCTCTAGCCAAGGCATGGATATCGATGCTCCATCATTAGAACTATTATCATACAAAATTTCAACGCCTAACAAGCACTGAGCAAGGTTGGGCCAAGCTTCCTGAGTGGATCTAATAACGGGTCTCCCCTGGATAGGAAGACCAAGAAGAACAACCACATCCTAGAGGGTGATGGTCATCTCTCCCTCAGGCAGGTGGAATGTGTGTGTCTTTGGTCTCCACCTCTCCACGAGTGCAGCTAGCAGGTGATGGTTTACAAATGTAAAATATGATACAACAATACCATAGAAACCAGCACGATGCAAGTATGGTATAATGGCAGGAGGAGGCTCTATGTGATGAAAATGGTGCACTCGACGCACCCTGATCAATCGTTCTAGACCACCCTCTATCACAACCTGTGAACAATGGGTAGCCTGCTGACTGAGTAGTATGGTTTCAGTCATCTGCATATAAACAAATAAAGTTTTATCAAGGATTCACATCATGGATCATTAATGACCTATAAATGGTTCTGTCTCTAATCTATGTTGGATGAATCATGATTTCACTTTGTTTTATAAATTTTTTTTATAAAATAATTGGCATGAAATTTTTATTTTTTGAAAAGGGTTTTTGATAAAATATGGTTTCCCCTAATTTTGGTAAATAAAAGGGTGTTTTTAAAGAATTGTGAAATAATGTGTGAAATATTTTTCAAAGAATGTTTTTATATCAATAAAGGGTATTTTGTTATTTTTGAATGTTATAATGCCCTTTCAAAATAATTTTATGTATATCTCAAATGTGATCCTTGGGTATATAGGTGGAAGGTGTAGTACTAGGGCTCATATTTTGATATTGTAAGAGAGTTCACTTTTTGGGGTGTTATTCTATTACTATATCAAGATTCATTTGTCTCTATGACTTCATTAACAATGTAAGAGGGTTCAATTTCTGGGGTGCTATATTATTCCCTAGAACATTATGCATGAGTTATAGGGATTTGTAGGGAACATTAGTTATATTGATATATGATTGTACTAGACAGTCTGGTCATATGTTTCATAATTATTTTCTCAATCACCTAATGTTTTGAAAACCAATGTAAAGGGAATATTTTTTTGGGCTTACGGTTCATGTTTTCAATTTTAGGATTTAAAGATTAAGGTTTCACAATTTACCTTTTCGAACAAGGATTTTGGATTTCTTTTAATGTTGCATGGTTTAGTTTAATGATTTAAGAAAATATTTTTAGGATTATGGTTTAGATTGTTAGGATTAAGGTATAAAAAACATGTTTCTGGGTTTACTGTTATGATTTTCAGTTTTGGGGGTTAGAAAACAGAGGTAAAATAAAGATATAACAACATAAAATTTACAATATGAGAATCTCCCAATAACGACAATACATCATTGTGGCTTGGAGTGTCAACTCAACCCAACAATGTTAGGGCATCGTTTCTGATTATGACCTTCCTAATGACATATGGTGCATCTCAAACTCTGTCTTTGTTCTTGAGGCCAGTCCATCTCATTTTGCATCCTTCTGGCCTTCGGTCTCCCACGAGGACACAACCGATTCATATCAGGTACCACTATTGGTTGACCTTCTGGCATTGAGAAATAACAAAACTCCCCAATAGGTGTCCATAGGGCAGCGTAACAGTTAGAAATGGTGTTCATTCGGTACACTGGATCAACATATTCTTCCCATGATATGTTAATAGAGGCACATGCTACGATGGCGTGTGAGCATGGAAACCGTAAGGCCTGAAAGCTTCCACATTGACATTTCCTCGTTTCTAGTAATACCACCATTTTTTCACCAATTCTATTTGTGGTGGGGTTCGACTTCTCTTGAACTTCAAATCGAGAGTCTTCTCATCAAAATAGGCAGACTTGATAACCAGAAGCTTATTCAATATTCTTTTCAATCTATCATTGAAAATTCCTTTCGTACGTTAGCCCTTGATTTATTCCATCTGATGCTAGTTTTTATCTATCAACAAAGTACTTAATGAAATGATATAATGTCTCCTGAACTAGGGCAGTTATAGGTAGCTTGCAAATCCCTTTGAAGACACCATTGATGTGCTCTACAATGTTGGTGGTCATGTGTCCGTACCTCTTCCCCCCATCATATGCCAATGTCCATTTTTCTTTTGGAATTCGCATCATATAATCATAAAATTCTTCATTAACCTGACAGCTTTGTTTGAAATGTTCTTCAAACCATCTTTGATCAGACTCATATGCTACACAGAATAAATGATATTTCAAATATTTTGAACTTATCTTTACGTTGATATACAAAAAAATAACGAATACAATGCGTACCAAGTCTGGTGATTGCCTTCTTCATCGGTTCGTTGTGGTATTTTTTATGCAAGTTTCTAGAAATGTGTCTAATGCAGAACCGATGATGTGCATTTGGGTAATGCAATGTATCAGGATCCGCATTGATTGCCTCATTAATTGCCCGGTTCCGATCAAATATCAAATAGAAACCCCGAATGTTGGGGAAATGGGTGTTGATACATGCCAAAAACCAACTCCATGATTCATAGTTTTCCTTCTCTACAATGGAAAAGGCAAGCGGAAGAGGTGAACGGTTTCCATATTGGGTTTCCTCAATCAACAATACGCCCTTGTATTTTCCATACAGAAATGTTCCATCAATCTAAATAAACTATTTGCAGAAATGAAAGGCAGAGATACAGGGAAGGAATGCCCAGAACAACTGATGAAATTGAACACGTGATGGATCAAGTCGGTTATCATGAGACGCATGTTAGTTTGTTTCCAGATGGAAGAAAACTTGGTTATGATGCCTCAGTATGGCCAGAAATTGCGGCAACACACGCTATGAGTCATCCCAATCACCATAGACCATCACAATTGCCTTCTATTTCGCCTTCCATGCCTTATTATAGGATATCTTATAACCAAATGTCTGTTGTATCCTCTCTTGCACAAGGGACATCGGAACATCTTGACATGTTCTAATCATCTCAACAACAATGGATGACAAAAATTCTGTATCCAATGAATTATGATCTTGTGTCAGGCTTGGCTGAATGCAAGTATGAGCTGCCTCAATCCTCGAGATTCTCCAACCTCCAAATGCAATGTTTGGAATCACCCTCAATCGAAATCTACAATCATCCCCATACTTCTCACATAATATTCTATATTTTCTATGATATGATTCATAAACTAAATAGCTACATTGCCTCTCAATGTGAAATCTCTTTAGCATATTTTTTAATGCAGCTTTACTTGGAAAATTCCTTCAAACATATAATGTTTTGTCCATCTCACTAAACCTATCTCATATAACTCCGGGAAACTCAGTTGCCGGTGTGAGAACATTATCTTCATATTCAAGCACACGTGTCACTACTTCTGACCAAGATGAAAAGAGCGGTGGATGATTTATTGCAGGTCGATCATGTTGTACAACTAATGCATTACTCAAAACTTCTGTTGTTCCTTCCTCATCAGCACTACTATCACCATCTGTTTCGTTATTATGAAACTCCTCATCAGATGTCAGGTAAACATGTATATCCGGTAGATCAAGTAGGTTGTCCTCTGCATCATTTGGAATAGTCTGAACTTCATGGGGGCGTACTATCTTCAACGACTCTTGTAAGTCTATGTCTTTGTACAATTGGATGTTGTTGTTGTACAGTAGAAACATCAACATATAACTCCATCATGGTACTATCCGACTGTTGAGAAAAAAAAAATTAATTTTTTGGATCCATTGTGCATCATCAACCAATGGAAAATCTAGATGCCACAATGTTGACGGGAACTAAAAATGTCTATAACTCATTGACTTGATCTTCTGATTGGGTCCAAGATTTAATGAGCCATGAATTCTGTCTTCAAGGTCACTTAGGGTTACACAATCAGTCGTATTAACCACTATTACTGGTTGTGTACTGTAAGAATCCCCTTGCTCAGTTTTAATAACCTCCCCATAGCAGTACACACAGGAAAACATTCCGCTCTACGTAAATAAAGTTTTATGATCAATATTTTGATAATGTAAGTGACATTCAGAATGATGGTTACCAATATATGTTGGATTTTATAATTTGAAGCTGTAATTAAACAACTTATTAAAAATAAGTTGGATTTTACCTCACGTTCAAATAATAACTATTACTTCTAAACTATACAATATTTATGATACTAAAATTTTAAAAGATCTTATATCCTAAACTAGGATATTTATTAGTACACTTTCTAATTAGTGAGTTAAAATATAAATAACATAGAGTTAAAAAAATAAATAATAGCATGTTTTGAGCATCTATCTTTTCTTGTAGGGAATTGGATATCAAAATTTTAGAAAACCCGTGATTTCTAAAATTTTGATTTTCAATTCCCTGCAAGAAAAGCAAGAAGCTCAAAAAATTCTCTTATTTATTTTTTAACACTGTGTTATTTATATTTTAACTCCATGTTATTTATATTTTAACTTTATGTTATTTATATTTTAACTACATGTTATTTATATTTTAACTTCATGTTATTTATATTTTAACTCTATGTTATTTATATTTTAACTCTATGTTATTTATCTTTTAACATGTTGTTATTTATATTTTAACTCCATGTTATTTGTTTTTTAACTCCATGTTATTTATATTTTAACATGCTATTGTTTATATTTTAAATCCATGTTATTTATATTTTAACTCCATGTTATTTATATTTTAACTCCATCTTATTTATATTTTAACTCCATCTTATTTATTTTTAACTCTATTTATTAATTAATTTTTAATTAATCATTCCTAATAATAAATATCAACATCATTACTAAATTATCAATTTATAATTTCTTTTCTTAGATATTTTAGTAGTTTATAAAGAAATATGCATATCTTAAGCATATCCTCCGAGACTGTCAAACCAGAATGCAGCAAGGCCCGTTGTCGTGCACCAGTTCCTGTTCGAGTCTAGCTCAAAACGGTGTTTTCGGGTTTTACCCCTAGGTACATCTGTGCCAGAGCCACATTCACTTGTTTGTATCTAGACAAGGATTTTATTTCTTAGATAACATAGTCTTTATGCTACCAAAATTTCATTAAAACAATCCTAAATTAATTTATACTAATGACAATTATAATTCCTAAATATATATAAACAATATAATAAACAAAAAAATTTAAAACTAACTAAACTATTAATGATTTAAAATATTTAACTATAAACAATTCAACTGAATAGAAAACTTTAAAATTATAAAAATATTTAACTAAAAACAATTCTAAAAAATAAAAAACATTAAATTAAAAACCATACCTCTAAAAGCTTTCCAAAAATTTCAAACTGTAGAACACCGCCACAAAAGAGATAAATTGAGAGATAATGAATGTTTGGAAGTAAGGATAAGGGGAGGGGGTTCTTCCCTTTTATAGGGCACGGAGGGAAAGGCGGCACCGCGGGTTCCGCCTTTTCCACGTCACTGATCCACGTCGGCAGCGCAAAGGTGGCATCCGCGATGCCGCCTTTCACCCGTAATGCAAAGAAGGCATCTGCGATGTCTCCTTTGAGGCGCATTTTGAAAAAAGAAATCGACCTAACCAGTTTTGGAAAAATATATATTTTTTAAATGTATTTAAAAAAACTCAAGGGTTTGACAGAACCTACAGGGGGTTGAGGCTGGCTGGCGGGAGCAGCTGGGCGAGTGGCCAGGTGAGGGTAGGCTGGAGCAAAGGGGATCCATGGGCAAAGCTAGGCACATGGAAGGGGAGAGAGGTGAGGGCTTGGGTGTGGGGTCCTGGTGCGCCAAACATGAAAATGAAGGGGGAGGGTTTGTCGTGATACACTGCTGGAAGGAGAGGGGAAGACCTACTACACCACTGGAAGGAGGAGAATTGGAGGCATCTTGCACCATAAGGGAGGAGGGGACCTGGAGGGTGGTGAGGATGGGTAGCGCTACGTGTAGCGAGCATAAGGGGGGGAAGGGGGTGGGGGCTCCAGGTAGTTAGGGTTACTTTGTTTTTGTTTTTTCATTTTATAATAATAATAATAATAATAATAAAACTAAAAATAATAAAAAAACAATAACAATAATAATAATAATATCAAAATTTAATAACAATAAAAATAATAATTATAAAAATAATAATTATAATACAATAATAACAATTATAAGAATAAGAATAATGAGAAATTGCATGACACCTAGGCCGACTGCGCGGCTACCGCCAATCGCACGGTGACCGCACATGGGTCCAAAACCCAGTAAAATGGTTATAAAAAAAATTAAACTGATACCCAACCCAAAAATTTTGGAGAGAACTCAAAGCCAATAAATAATAAAATAAAAATTAATTTAAAATTTCGGGGTGTGACATGACAATTATTAGACAATGAATCTAAATATTCCATATGCACCTTCAATGTAATATCATGTGTTGAATTATTTTTATTAATTTAATAAATATTAGTGTGACTTTTATTATTTGATTTCTTTAAGTCTTGATGTGACTGTTAAAGATTTATGTGATAAAGTATTATAAAATTGTTGATGATATACTTAGAGGGATTTGTTATGATAATATATGGTTGATGGTGAAAGGTAATGGTTGATGTGGAAATGATTTGAGAAAGGAAGAGATAGATAAATATTATCCAATATAAATTTATTTTATGACCATTATTTGTTTGTTTGATAGGTGTTATTTTTTGGTTTTTTAGTTGTTTGATATTTTCTAGTTATTAATTAATTATTATATTGTGATAGATTGCTTAACTAATTCGATATTAGTTTTCTTGATATGATAAAATAATACATTATGCATATTTATTGATAATTGATATCAATAGTTATTAAAAATTTATTTACAATAGATTAAGTGAATTAAATAAATAATGAAATAATTATATTACTAAAAATTGATAGTGGCGCTTGACTAGGATCGATCCTTATTTAACAAAATCTTTCATGAAATAATTGAAGCAGTGTTGATTGATCTTTGAGGTTTTTTATTGCTGACTTCAAAATTTTGTTATGTATATTTTCTACAATTTAAAAAATTGATACATAAAATTTGGTTGGTTGAATAACATGGAAGTTATTTTAAATAATCCTAAAACTTTATTTTAAAAAATGTAGTGTGTGTTAATTTATATAAAAACAGATGATTTTTTTACTAAAATTGGTAATCAATTTTGTAATGGTTTTTTTAATAAATTTAAGGATTTTAAATGGATTATAATTTCTTTTTGAATCTATATTTCTTTTTTTTCCTTAGTTTGTAGGATTCTTCTTGAGAGGTATCTCATGATGATCATTAAGCTTTGAACCCCTCTTGTTGTAAATATATTTTTTAGTTGGATTTTGATTCTCAAAGGTGAAAATCATTTTAGGTGTATCTAATTTTTTAACGACTCATATTTTTTCTATGTATGACATTTGGATATTTCTAGAAATATTTATGAAGCCAATCACTGATTTGGATTGGGATTCTGAGGCCTAGAGATCCTCGATATGGTGATATTAAAAATATTAAATATGTTTTCTCATGTGCAAGCAGTTTCTTTTGAAAAATGAAAAAACTTCTAATTGGAGTCTCAAATCTAAAACTTGAGATTGTGTTTGAGTTTAGAATTTGGTGTTTACCATATGCAAGAAATAAAATTTACTTCTCTGGGTGTGCAGTTGAGGTTGAGTTGGTGAGACATTGAGTATTGAAGTTATTAATTAAATAAAATTTAATTAACAACCTAACCTAATTCCCACACTCCCCTAAATTACCTTTTGACACACATAGGAAATGGAAGGATATCTCTTTTGTTAGCTGGACTATATGTGGTCATGGAGAGGGTAGAAGGTGTTTTCAATCCTCATTCCTAACATTGATCATCACCATATCGATAATTAGTGTGTTCTAGGCATCGTTTTAGACCTAAAGCTTCATCATTTCTCCATAAGGTAAAACTATTTATGATATTTACATCCCATATCCCTTTGTATTCACTTTATTAAGGTTTTATTGCCCTTATACGATTTCTAGGGACCCCATGGGGGAATACCGGTGGCTTTCAGGTGAAAATTGGAGGTTTCAGGTGACTTGGAGGAAATTCCCATCTGCAATTTCTAATCACACAATGTGTGGTTCAGTGGGACACATAGTATATTCTTATCATTATGTGAAGATGATATTTTAATACTACAAAATGTGTTGTGGGTGAGTTCATGTGGTTAAGGGACATGAATCGAATTTCTTTTTCAAAGAACATGGTCATGTAAGGGTACATGACTAGGAGGCACAAACACAGGTTAAGTTACACAGAAATGACTTGAGAACATGTCCCAAGGGGGCAGTTATCAAAGACACACCATGTATCAGGGGTTCATGTCATGTGTTAGACATGGATGGGAAATTCATGTGGGGAAGGACATGGGACGAGGCCCATGTGAGGAGAAACATGTCGTGTTTGAGGGGTACATGTCATGTGGTGTTACAAGGGTAGTGAGGCCATGTATGGGAGAAGACATGCCTCGATGTTCTGAAAAGGTCACACACTATGTGGAATTGTGTACACACCATGTGTTTCCTTTTATGCATGTCGATTACCATCAAGGAACATGACCATAGGTATTTTTTGAGAGACATGTCATGTACATCGGGTACACACCATGTGCCTCATTTTGAGAGTTCTCTCCTTTATGAATCTTCTTCTTCTAGACTCAGATAGAAGCCCGTGAGTATCCTATCTTAGGTAATTTTCTTTATAGAACATGATGGTGGACACAATTTGGGCCTTTGAGATGTGATGCAAGGTTACATTTTTGGTCACTTCAGTTAGCGATGTTTAGACCCGCAGTGGTTGAGTGAGTTCTCATTGTATTTTCCTATGAGTTTTTGTGGAATCGTGTCCTCATAAAAGGATTTTAACCCCTATTTGTCTGCCATGATTTTTTCCATTGTGGGTGTATTCCCATATTCTGGAGCGAGTTTTCCCAGTCTTCTTCGACTACAAACTCAGCGGCTTAGAGCATGTATCCCTCCAAGAATCCAGGATCAATCCTCACATCCTTTAGGGTTTTTTTCCTTGGTAGGGTTTTTGGTATAGACATGACCAATATTTACTTAAGTATTGATCCTCTACCTAGGATTATGTTTCCATTTGTGGATGAATCTCCAATGATCCCTAGGAGAAGACCCTCTATCTGTGTATCGAGATCTGATTTTTCCAATGGGGTTATAGTCTGATCGAGTGTGTATCTCAGATGAATCCCATCAGTTTCCTTTAGTATTTTTATGGTGATGTATTCCTAAGTGGAGTGTTTAGAATCAAAATGAAAAAATATACGTGGGAATAAATCCTCTTCTTAGTGATTTGTTCCATATTAGGTTTGTTGTTTGATACCCTCTTCTGAGTGCGGTGTTCCAGCTAGGGTTCTTAGTATCCCCCAGTGGTCCTAGGAATGATCCTCTTCCTGAGTTTCAAAGATTATCTAGGTCACCGGGAGACTTTCTCTATGGCACTATCTAATGAGAATACCCTCTCATGTTGGTACCACCAGGGATGGAAGGGTTATTCCATCTGTTTAGTGTTCTCGACGAGTGATCGAACGAGTACTATCTGGGATGGTGATTATGTGACATAATCTTATAGATTCCCAATGTGTGATTTCTTTTAGCTAAATTACATTTGGGATGGATAGTCTCATGGAGTGAGTACTCCTAGGAAAGTGACATGTTGTATCCTCGAGTTGGTGGTTGTGGATAGATTTATAGTTGTGGACCATGATACTTGGAGTCTATTATGCATATATTTGGGATGTTATAGGGACATTGTGATATGTATAATCTTTCTTGGCATACCAGGGGGTGTTGAGATGACTAGTTGTGTATAACTGAGGAGCGATTGAGGTTGAGTTTCTCTCTCATTGGGGTTTCCTCTAGATTGGGTTGATTGGACTGATTCATATTAGTTTATTATTTTTGTTTTGTGTTTTTGGAACGTATACTGAGTATTTTTATACTCACCCCTATACAGACTTCACCCTCAAATGTTGTGTATTTTACATACCATAGGTATTCTAGTACTGTCCTAGGGTGACTGGGAGTGCGTGCAGCATAGTTCTAGACTGGAGAGGCTGAGGTGGGTTTCGGTCATGCATTTGGTAGTGATCCCCTCCATTTGAACATGTTGGATGCTTCTACAATTTTATTTTCGCAGGTTTTTATTTTTTCCTTTTTAATACATTACAGTGCCTTCAAGATCTGCTTTGTGGGATATAGATATATTCATTCATTTTTTAGTAGTTTAACATTTATATCTCTATGCTATTTTAGGAAGAAGGATGTGGGTGTGTGCATACAAGTACATTATGCTAATACCTCCCATGTGTGTTATATTCCTACTTGGCTCTGATCTCCATCCCATAACCTATTATAAGTTATCTTGGGGAGTCACAGCTCAGGCCCCAGTAGGACAAGTTGTGAAAAATTATTATCAAATTGGGTTCCAGTTTATGACCTCAGGGTAAGTGTTTACTAGTTGTGATCTTGGTATGGGGAAACAATGTTTAGTGTTTTCAAGTTCAAATTTTAGGCCAAGGTGTCATGTGTTGATGAAAAAAATGATGTATCCATTCACTAGGACATTGATAACCAGCTTGTTGACACAAAATATTTATACATTGGTTGCTTGGGAAAATTTGGTACATGTATCATGTTAGACTGTGTTGTGGTTTTTATGTCTGTTTTTAGTAATCTACCCATATATAATCATTGATCGTGGAACATCTTGTCATCCTTTAGAATGTTACCATGATGGTATCCTTATGGGTTTCCACATATTGGTTGAGGGTATGACCCAATGAGTGAAGAGGTCACCTTACAGGGGCTTGGTCATGAAGTAGGTTTACTTTTGAATGGATAACTAGTAGATCTTCCTTCCATTGAGTAGTACATAGATCCACCATCGAGATTTCATGTGGATGTGGCTTTTCATGCTGAAGCATGGATGGATCTGTTTATTTTGGATAAAGATATGTAGGTATCTATAATGTATTGTGTGATTCCAAGGTATGGTTTTCCCATTTCCCAACTTGATCAGGACTCGTAGATAATAAGCATGTGATAGAGGAGGCATTGTTGTTTATGGGGACCTCAAGGACAGCTCAGAAATTTTGGGTTGAGGCATTTTTATTCTTGTGATATGTACATACATCTTTCATGGGAGTTTCTTAGTCACCAATATGCCATTAAATAGATGATCATTCGACTACTGAGGTAGAGGCAACATCTTTAATGAGGAGATCTACAGGGCAGCAGGCGTGGCATAGGGGTACCAGGAGGTGGTTTGTGCTTTGGTTTATTTCCATCACCACTTTCCAAGAGTGGTCTATTCCAGGATCAGGGAGCTGGAGGTCAGGTACATGGGTGGTTTTAGGCACTCATGGGTTTTGAACCAGAAACTACGGGAGAGTTTTGAGGTATGGTTTGTATCCTTTCTACTTTTGTAGTTGTTTGGTTAAATACCAGAGTGAGGTACTGTAACATCCCAACATTTTAAAATTAAATTTAAATGCATGAAACATTGTTTTAAGTAGATATTAATAATTATCACTAAACTTAATTTTCCCACTTATGTGTTTTGAATTTCAAAAAACATATATACACAGTTGCAATTAGTAAGTTATTTAGAGTCTGATAAGATTAACTTAATTTTTTGTGAATAGTAACATACCCTTATGAATAGTAACATACCCTTAGTAATATTAACCTCATCTATGATAGTATACATATAAGATTTAATTGAAGTTATGATATACCCATATCTTGAAATAAGTAAATAAATGTTTTAAAATTATTGTTTTTGGCATAAAATATTATTTTATTTAAAAATTAAAGAAATCATATTTTGAAAATTATTTTCAAAAAATGGACATCATTTTATAATTCTACACATTTAAAAATGGTTAGGGGGAGTTTTTTGGATTTTTCGGAAATACTTGAATTTTTGGTGAATAGTAAAATACGGTAATTAGAGTATAAATACATTATGAGATAAATACACTATTAACTACATAATGGATGATGTAAGAAACCATTAGTTCAAAATCACATTAACTTATTACTATTTTTGGTATTTTAATCATAAATATTTCTTGTCTTGTGGAAAAATAATAAAACAATGACTAAAATAATGTAAAACTCCTCCTCTCCTCCACTATAAATACCACCACTCCCCCTTCTTCCACCCACACCAATCAAAACTTGATCCTTTCCAATGTTCTGAAAAATAATCCTCTAAATACCCTTATCCACGTCCAATAACTTTTGGTCTCACCAAAATTCCAAAACAAAGGTCCTTAAGAAGGATCTCATGTAGAAGAGATCGAGAAGTAAACATCCTCTTTTGTTTTATTTCTTTTATTTTCATTTTCTTTTATGTTCTTCTTGTTTACTCACCTCCCCTTATCCAAGAGGCATGAATGATCCAGTATCTTTTATATTTTTTATTTCATCATTTTTATGAAAGATTCACCATTAAACTTCTTCTACTCTCCCACTTATTCTAAAAATTAAAACATCGTCTGTGATGCGTCGATTTACCGACATCATGGACGATGTGATTTTAATTTCATTTACATCCTTCAAGACTGGTCATGAAACCATTTTTATGATTTAACCACATTATAATTTATGTATTATATCTTATATAAGGTTTTGGAATCATTTTGTAGATATGTTATTAATTTATAAAACAAAATGAGTTCATTATGATCGAAGAATTTCCAAAATGACCTAAACAAATATCAATAATGTTTCAACTTATTAAACATCCCAATTTCAGAATTCAAAATGATAAATGGTATAATTTATGGTTTTGAAAATATTCAAATACCATTCCATTTTAATTCTAGAGTTTCACATCCAATCGACAAGAATATCTTTTATGAACTGCTTATAGAAACCATGTAATGTGCGCACCCAAAACAATGGAATTAAAAAAAATATTATTAATAAATGGGTGGAATTATGTTATAAAATGATCATGAAAGATGTTATAAACATGAATATGTTTCTATAAAATATTAATAAAACTGTTTTAATCTTTATACAGTAGTTTTAAACACGTTGAGAGAATTCGAACCTGAGGTAAGGGATTCTCTCTTTCCCAATTTTATTCAAGAATCTCCTCTATGTTGTGCTCTTTTATTTTTAATTACTAAGGATGGGGTATATTTTTTCACCTCCCCCATACTTCCCTTATGATTTATTAATGATGAGATACCCCTTTATCTCTCATTAGTCCCTCTTATGTACACTCGATACCTTACCAAAATTTCGTAAGTGAATTCTAAACCCAATTTCTATTCTTTGGGTTAACCTTAATCTTCAAGGGTTTTTATCATGGTAAGATGACTTTTGAAATTTAATTTGATTATATTATGTTTTATTATGTTTATTTATAGTTTATATACACATTACCTTCATTTAATCGATTTTATCTTCAATTTTATGGTATTTGTAAAGGACTTTCCTCTTAAAATCATTTTAAATATATCCTTTATGAAATCCAAAAAGATTACTATTTTTTAGGACATGAGTGTACTATTATGATTTCATTATGTTCTATTACTGTAGTGTATACATTATATGTTTTTTGAATAGTTACATTTCATTATCTTTTGTGTTGTGTTCGTGTTCTAAGAGTGTTTTTATGAAGAAATGGTATTTTGAAATGTGAATGAGTTTATCTCAAGGGTTTAAATGAGTTAAGAAGTGTTTTATTCATGATATGCTTCTTGGAAATTATTTATGTTGGGTTGATCCCATTATATCTCATGATATTATGGGTTAGATCCATTATAACTCAAGATATGTTGGTTTGATCACATTATAGATCAAGATATGTTGGGTTGATCCCATTATAGCTCAAGATATGACAGATGAGCCCTATTATATCTGTCCAATACATTGGGTACTCGGAGATGGAATTTTACCAAAAGGTTATTCCATGTGTAAGGGTTAATGTAAGAATGATATGGTAAATATGTCCCAAATAAACTAAATTATGTTTCTATGCATATGAGTTTTTATGATTATGGGTTTTATTCGTTTTTATGTTATCACTTTAATAACAATTTCTTTATTTATATACCTTATCGAGTTATATACTCTTCCCAAGATTTAAAAATATTTTTCACGGGATATAATTATGGGTAAGAGAAATAAGGGATTTGTGATTAATGATATGGAGTGTTGTTAAAGAAATCATGTTATAAGTTTTAATGTTTTATATTTTGAAAAAATGGATAATATTTTTAGTAATATCCTCTTTGTATGAATGTGGTATGTATGTAAGATATCCTAATTATATAAAAATATAAACCCAAAAATATCCTCAATGAGTAATAATGTATGTTCTTGACTAAAATTCAAGATTAAGTAATGTTTTAAGGCTAGGTCATTATAGTTGGTATCAAAATATGGTTTAGATAACTTTATGGGTTAGGATGGTGTTACAATAATACCATAAATGATTTTTACTACATGGATAATTTGAAAGGTTTTATAATTTAAATATTTCCATGTTTCTTAATCTATGATATGTCTATTTATAATGGTTTTCCATAGAATAAATAGGGATGATGAAGTAGGAAGGCACCAAGAGGCTAATGTCTGTCCGAATCTGCATCCTGGAATGGTGGGAATCAAGACTAAGAAGTTTGTGATAGAAATGGATCAGTTTAATCAAACAGTAAATGGTGGTGGTATCCATTCTAGAGAAGAACATGACCTACCACAAAGAAACATTTCTTATTTGGAGCATTTTATGAGGTATCATCCTCCGGCATTCAGTGGAACCGCAGATCCAGTGATAGCTAAAGGATGGATCAACTCTTTAGGAAAGATATTTGATGTCATGGGATATTTGGAACATCAAAAGGTAATACTAGACATTTATTATTTGAAAGGTGAATATGATCAATGGTGGTCTCTGGTTAAGAATACGAGATAAAGAGATGATCTTGAAAGTCTGGAATGGGATGATTTTAAGAGTCTTTTTCTAGAAAAATATTTTCCTAAAACTGTTCGACTCAGAATGGAGAAACTATTCATGGAACTGAAGAAGAAAGATGATTATTTGGTGGCATCATATGAATCCAATTTTATAAGACTTTATAGGTACGTATCGGATTTTACTCGGGACTTTGATAAAAAAAATTAATTTATTTTACTCTGGTTTGAAACCTTTTCTATAAAGATATTTGGATTCACGAGAGTTTAAAAGCTATGATAAACTTGTTCATTGTGCTGAAAAAGTATAGATGGAGTTTTCTAACACGTATGTGTCTTATGATGACAAGATTAAGAAGCGATCAGGTTGGTGGGAATTGGGAAAGAATTTTTCAAAGAAGTCTGGAGGTTAGAAAATCAATTTCCCTTCTTGTGAAAAGTGTGGTAAAAGGAATCCTCATTAATGCCTTGTAAATTCTGGGAAGTGTTACTAATGTGGAAATTTTGGACACATGTCTCACGAGTTCAAGGAAAATGATCTAAAAATTAATGAGAAGTCGATGGTGCGATGATTAAATTATAAGTAATTGGGTTATTTTGCAAATGTTTATGCAAATCTAATCACTCAGGCATGAAATCAGAAACATTGGAAAAAGAAGGGTGTGGAAAAATATTTTGCAACCACTTCAATGGATGTTGATACATTAAATGAGGTGGTATCAGGTACATTTTTTGTTTTTATAGATTTTAAAAATGTGTTTTTTGATTCAGGGTCTACATATTCCTTCATTTCTGATAAATTTTAGGAAAAATTGGGAATTCCACCTCATGAAATGAAACCTGAACTCACGGTAAAAACAAATGGAGGAAATATTGTCGCAAAAAAATATAATAATCTGCCAATCTATTTATGTTTAAAGAGTTTACCTGTAAACCTTGTTATTTTTCCTCTAGTAGAGTTTGATGTTATTCTGTGTATAGACTGGATTTCTTTTTATCATGAAAAGATAGATTACAGAGAAAAAGAATGTGTTTTCATAAAGAGTTTCAGTTTGTGTACAAGAATGAACCCACATAATTGATAACATATCAGGAAGCTAAGATATTGATAAACTATGGAAATGAAAGTTATATTGCTCATATTTTTAAAGATAAGGGAACTATCCATATTTATGATGTACCGGTGGTAAATGAATACCTAGATGTTTTTCCTGAGGATTTGTTTGGTGTTATTACTGATCGAGAGGTTGAGTTTATTATTGACTTAGTTTCTAGTGCTAATCCAATTTCTAAACCCCATTATCGAATAGATCACATGGAACTTCTAGAATTAAAAATGTAGTTGCAGGAATTATTAGATAAAGGCTTCATCTGACCTATCACTTCACCATGGGGTTATCCTGTGTTTTTCTCTAAAAATAAAGCTGGTTCAATGAGACTTTGCATTGATTATAGTGCCTTGAAGAACATTAATATTAAAATCAAATATCCTTTCACTCATAGCAATTATTTGTTTGATCAGATCCAGTGAACAAAATATTTTTCAAAGGTTGACCTAAGGTCAGGGTATCATCAGTTTAAAGTAAAGGATGCAGACATTCTGAAGACTGAATTCCGCACTAGATATGGTCATTATGAATTTTTAGTTATGCCTTTTGGGTTAACTAATTCACCTGTTGTATTCATGGATCTTATAAATATAATATTTCATGAGTTCTTGGATATGTTTTTGGTTTTGTTTATTGATGACATTATGGTATATTATTGAAGTAAATAGTAGCATAAAAACATCTAAGGTCTATTTTTCAAACCTTAAAAGAAAATAAACTGTATGGGAAATTAAGAAAGTGTGACTTTTGATTGCAACAGATTTCTTTTCTTGTGAACATTGTGAATAAGGGTATAATAATAGTTAATCCTACCAAAACAAAAGTGGTTGATAAATGTCCAAGACCTAAAAATATTATAGAGATTTATAGTTTTCTTGTATTATCATTTTATTACTGAAGATTTTTTAAAAACATTGCACGGTTATCTAGACCTCTAACAAAGTTAACGCGAAAAGGGTTTGAATTTATTTGGACAGAAGAATGTGATGTTTGTTTTTTGCAACTGGAGAATAGAATGGTGAATTATTTAGTTTTGGCCTTACCTTCCCAAAATATAAAGTTTGTCATCTATAATGATACTTCATTAAAGGTACTTGGTTGTGTTATGATGAATAATGTTTAGGTAATTTCTTATGCTTCAAGACAACTAAAACCTCATGAGTTAAATTATCCCACACATGATTTGGAATTGGCAGTTGTGGTTTTTACATTGAAAACGTGGAGGCATAATCTGTATAGAGTAAAACATGAAATATATATTGACCATAAAATCTTGAAGTATATATTTACTCAAAATAAATTAAACATGAGATAGATAAGATAGATGAAACTAATTAAGGATTATGATTTCATGATTCATTACAATCATGGGAAATTAAACAGAGTGGCTGATTCTTTGAGTCAGAAAAGAAATGCTACATTAACCATGATATGTTTGGAACATGATAATTTTGTAAGTGATTTGAAAAAAATTTGATTGGAAGTTTTTGGTGCAGGAATTTGATCTGTTTTGTTTTAGGTTTTAGTGTAGTAATCTTTGTTAGATAGAATAAAGAAACTACAGAAGGTGGATGAGGAGCTATAGAAAAAGGCAGATTTGGTTAAAATAGGTAAGTTTTCAGAATTTAACCTTGATAAAGATTGCACTTTAAGATTTGAAAAAAAATTGTGTGTGCCTTGTGAATCTCAGTTGAAGAAAGAATTGTTATGTGAAGCTTGCGGTTATCTATTTTTAGTTCATCCTGTAAGTACTAAGAGGTATAGAGACCTTCGGGGTTATTTTTGGTGGGATGGAATGAAAAGGGATATTTCTAATTTTACCATGAAATGTTTGACAAGTCAACATGTTAAGGTAGAGTGGCAGTTATTTAAGGGGATGATTCAGACTTTTCCAGTGCTAGAGTGGGAATGGAAGAATATATCTGTAGAATTCATTATGTGACTATGAAATACTTCTTGAAGTAACAATGAAATATGGGTTATTAATGATTGATTGAATAAATCTGCAAATTTTCTTTCTATTTGAGATACAATGTCTATGGATTAACTCTCTCAAATGTAACTCAAAGATATTTTCAGGTTACATGGAGCGCCTCTTTCAATTATACATTATTGTGATCCTAGTTTCACTTCTAATTTTTGTAAGGGCCTTAAAAATCCATTGGAAATATAATTAAATTTGAATATATCTTTTCATCCTCAATAAGATGGGTATCTAGAAAGAATGATTCAGACTTTGGAGGATATTCTTCGATCTTGTTTAATGGATTGCCAGGAAAGTTGGGATCAACATCTTTCTTTAGTTGAGTTTTCTTATAATAACAGTTTTCATTCCAGTATATAGATGGAACCTTTTGAGGCATTGTATAGGAAGAGGTTTCGGACTCTAGCGTTTTGGGATGAATTCGGTGAAAGAAAGTTTATGGGACCAGAATTAGTAGAGGAATTGGCTGAGAAAGTGAATATGATGCAACAACACATGAGGGAAGCTCAGAGAAGGTAGGAAATTTATGCATATAAAAGAAGAAATGACTTCTATTTTGAAGTAGGTGACCATGTTTTCCTTAAAATAACTCATTTGAAAAGTTTTATGAATATTTTTAAGAAATGGAAGGTGACTCCATGGTTCATTGGACCATATAAAATCCTAGAGAAAGTTGGATCAGTTGCCTACCGAACAGCATTGCCTCCAATTTTATCATAGGTACACAATTTTTTTCATGTTTTGATGTAAGAAAGTATGTTCTAGATTCATCTCATGCTCTGATCCCATAAGCAGTTCAACTAGAATAGAACCTTACTTATGAAGAGAGACCAGTTCAGATTCTTGATCATAGAGAGAAATTATTGCGAAATAAGGTAATCCACTAGTTAAAGGTTTTGTGGAGAAACCACATAGTAGAAAAAGAAACAAGGAAATCTGAAAATGCTATGAGGTAAAGGAAACCTAAATTGTTTAATAAGTAAATAAAATTACGAGGATGCAATTTTCAGAATGTGGGGATAATTTAGCAACCCAAGGATTTAAAAGTAAATTGAAATTCATTAAACATTATTTTAAATAGATAGTCATAATTAGCACTAATATTAATTTTCCCACTTCTGTGTTTTGAATTTCAAAAAACATAAATATTTGGTTGCAATCAGTAAGTTATTTAGAGTCTGATAAGACAAAATTAATTTTTGGTGAATAGTAACATAACCTTATGAATAGTAATGTTACCCTTATGAATAGTAACATACCCTTATGAATAGTAACCACACCTATAATAGTATACATATAATATTTTATTGAAGTTATGATATACCCATATCTTGGAATAAGTAAATAAATGTTTTCAAATTGTTGTTTTTAGAATAAAATATTATTTTATTTAAAAATTAAATTAATAATATTTAGAAAATTATTTTTTAAAAATGGAGTTCATTTTTGAATTCTACACGTCGAATAATGGTTAGGGTGTATTTTTATAAAATACTTGATTTTTTGGTGGATAGTAAAATATGGTAATTATGGTATAAATATATTATGAGATAAATACACTATTCCCTAGATCATGGATGATGTAAGAAACCATTAGTTCAAACTAACATGAACTTATTACTATTTTTGGTCTTTGAATCATAAATATTTCTTTTATTTTGGAAAAATAATAAAATAATGTAAAACTCCTCCTCTCCTCTACTATAAATGCTACCCACTCTCCCTCTTCCTCTCACACCTCTCAAGCCTTGATTATTTCCAAATTTCTGCCAAATACTCCTCCCAATACCCTTCCCCACGTCCAATATTTTCTGGTCTCACCAAAAGTCCAAAACTAAGGGCCATAAGAAGGATTTCAAGGAGAAGATATCAATAGGTAAACATCCTCTTTTGTTTTCATTCTTTTCTTTTCTTTTTCTTTTCTATCATTCTTCATTCCTCAACTCCCCCTATCCAAGAGGTATGAATGATCCAATCTCTTAAATACTCATTATTTTATCATGTTTATTGAATATTCACCATTATAATTCTTCTCTTATCCCTCTTATTCAATAAATTAAAACATCATCTATGATGTGTTGATTTTCCGACATCATGGATGATATGATTTCAATTTCATTTACTTCCTTCAAGAAGGGTCATGAAACCATTTATGTGGTTGAACTAGATTATAATTTAGGTATTATATCTTATATAAGGTTATAGAACCATTTTTTACACATGTTATTACTTTATAAAACAAAATTAATTCATTATGATCGAAGAATCGCCAAAATGACCTAAAGAATATCAATAATGTTTCGACTTATGAATCATTTTAATTTCAGAATTAAAAATGATAAATGATATAATTTATGGTTCTAGAAATATTAAAATACCATTACATTCCAATTCTATATTTTCACTTCCAATCGATAAGAATAACCTTTACAAACTACTCTTAGAAACTAAGTAATGCAGGAACCCGAAACAATGGAATTAACAAAATATTATTAATGAATGGGTGGAATTATGTTATAAAATGATCATTAAAGGTGTTATAAACATGAATATGTTTCGTTAAAATATTAATAATACTATTTTAACCTTCATATATGAGGTTTAAATTCATTTGAGGGAAGCTGAACCTGAGGTAATGGATTCTCACTTTCTCAATTTTATTCAAGAACATCCTCTATGTTGTGCTCTTTTATTTTTAATTCCTAAGGATAGGGTATATTTTAGAACCTCCCCCATATTTCTCTTATGATTTATTAATTATTATATTCCCTTTTATCTCTCATTAACCCCTTCTATGTACACCTAATACCATTCCAAAATTTTTCAAGTGAATTCTAAGCCCAATTTCTATTCTTTGGGTTAACCTTCATATTCAAGAATTTTTATCATGATAAGATGAATTTTGATATTAAATTTTATTATATTATGTTTTATTATGTGTATTTACAGTATATATACTTATTCACTTCATTTAATCAATTCTCTCTTCAATGTTATGGTATTTTTAAAGGACTTTCCTCTTAAAATCCTTTTAAATGTATCCTTTATGAAATCCAAAGAGATTTCTCTTTTTTTATGACATGATTTTACTCTTCTGATTTCATGATGTTCTATTACCATAGTGTCTCCATTATATGTTTTTTCAATAATTATATTTCATTATATTTTGTACAGTGTTTATGTTCTAAGAGTGATTATTACAAAAAAAGGTATTTTGAAATGTGAATGTGTTTTTCTCAAGGGTGTCAATGAGTTATAAAGTGTTTTATTCATAATATGTTCCTTGGAAATTATTTATGTTGGGTTGATCCCATTATAACTCATGATATAATGGATGAGTCCCATTATAGCTCAAGATATGTTGGGTTGAGCCCATTATAGCTCAAGATATGAGGGGTGAGCCCCATTATAGCTCTCTAATTCATTAGGTGCTCTGAAGATGGAAGTTGACCAAAAGGTTATTCCATGTGTAAGGGTGAATTTAATAGTTATATGGTAAATATGCCCCAAGTAAACTCCATGATTTTTCTGTGCATATAAGTTTTTATGATTATTGATTTTATTGTTTTTTATGTTATCACTTGACTAATGATTTCTTTATTTATTTCCCTTACAGGGTTTTATATTCATCCCAAGATTTCAAAATGTTTTTCATAGGATATATGAAGGGGTAAGAGAAAAAAGGGATATGTGATGAATGATATGGATTGTTTTCAAAGAAATATTTTTTTAAGTTTTAATGTTTTATATTTTGAAAAAAATGGATACTGCTTTTAGTAGTATCCTCTTTGTATGAATGTGGTATGTTTATAAGATATCCTAATTCTCTAAAACTATAGACCTGAAAAGATCCTCAATGTGTAATAATGTATGTTCTTGACTAAAATTCAAGATCAAGCAATGTTTTAAGGATGGTTCCTTATAGGCACCTTATCCTTACCGCTACTTATTTGAGGCTTTCTTGGGTGCTGCAAGGAATTGGTGGAACCCTGTTGTGTTTTTGTTTGACGTGAATTTTAATATACAAGAAAGAGGTAAAATTCCTCCATCGAGATGCATTTTTTAGACATGATTCAAAACCGTGCAGGAGAGTCAGTTCCTCCCAAAGTGGACAGTTTCATGGTGTGGTTGATGATTTTCTTCGACTTGTGTGTTTTAGGTTGTTTTATGTGCCAAGGTGTCAAAATAGTCCCCAGTTAGGAATAAAAGAGAGGTAAGAAAGGATTAGATCTAGGAATAAAGGGTTTTCTAGCCTGAAGGATCAAGTGTGGCTCGGGGTATGACAGGTGACTAATTTTTCTTTTCTGCAGTTTTTATAGTTTCATGAGCTACTCTTTCCTGAGTATAAACCCTATTCAAGGACTAGTGATACCAATGGACCCCATGTTACTTGACCCTTATGTTTGAGGCTCCTGTAGAGAGGATCATTGATCACACGCTTCTACAGAAAATGTGACCTAACTCTAGGAGTAGAGAGATGACCTATAATAGAAATATTTCCATAGAGGCAGTGGGACCATATAATATTTTCTTCAATATGGAATGGTTTCATACCATCCATGATTATATAGTAGACATCAGTGAGTGTGGAAGTGTTGATGGATTTTGGTATGGAATTCCTCCTTTGTAGAGGAGTGATCATTGGAAGAGTTTGACGATATCATGTGTGGGAAGATATAATAGATATTTATTAAAAGGATAATATGACCCTTGAATTAGTGGTTCCACGAGATTTTGGGTTCCCTACAGTAGTGGTGGGGATATGGATGACTTCCCAAGGCTGTATCTAGTTGATCTATTTGAAGTGTTGTCTTATACATATATTATCACCCTAGACAAGCCCAATACTTTCCACAGCATATTGGTGGACTCCCATGGAGATTTTTGAGCTACGTTGAAATTGGGGGGTTTGTAGTCGGAGGGCTTGTAAGACCCTGTGTCTTCACTTGGGTAGCTCTATGTTGTTTACTTGGTGGAAAAAAATCGTGGTTAGGTTTGGTGGACGTCACTTGGTTTAGGTGACTATCAGGGAGGAGTACCCTCACCCAAGAGTCATCAACTTCATTTCCCAGAGGATTGGGGTGATATGGTTCTCGATGTCTGACCTCAGGATAGTATATCACAACCTCTAAGTTTGAGTTGATTTTTTAATGGTTTTTTAGTGATATATTTGGCATGTTGGATTACTCGATAATTTTGAGTGACTGATGGACTAGATCCTCAACCTTTATAAGAAAAGTTCTAAATATTCTTCCTTGGTGGTATCCTAGTGTGATCAACATCGAGAGTTGTGTATGCAGGACACTCGAGGGTAGTTCTAGACACACTTTTATAGTACTTGTTCTATAGAAATATTTCATTTTTTGATTCTAGACTTATAAGTCCCACTCTTTGAGATGCATCTTCTCAGACATGAGAGTGTTGGTAGACTTTTGGAAGGGTTTTTTCTAGATGCTTGCAATGAAGTTCTCCATCCATTGTGGGTGAGAGAGATGATGGATCAGTTGGTTTCTTATAGTAAACCCTTGTAGTTGAGTCTGGGGTAGTGTTTCTCCAGTTGATGGTGGTTACCCCTTCGCTTTTTCAATGAGTCAGGGAGGCATGGCTTGCAGTTTTTCTTGTGAGCTCTCACATGTCCGTATATACACTAGACATGTTCTTGATGGATTTACCAAATGTGGAGAGTACATAATCCTTATAAGGATGGATATTGACACCAATTATGTAGTGATATGTGGTATTGAGTAGATTCCTTTCCCTAAGTTACCAACCCAAGAGTGGGGTAGATACGCTACAAAATCAGACCATTCAGGTTTTGGAAAACCATGCTTCGGGTTTTTAATGTTAGTGTGGTGATGGTGTTAGTTGTTTAAGGCATAAATATTTAGATATAGTTGATTTATGTTGGGTCTCATTCGGGTTCATTGTAGACCGATGGTGGTGGCCATTATTGTTTGATGAATTAATATTGTGTTTGGTGAGATTCCTTATCATCATGGGTATGGAGAGTTGGCCGGAGATACATTCTATTTTTGGGCCCTATAAAACCCTTTTCTTCTATTTTGATGTGTGTTAGTGAGGTTATGTGTAGCTTTTCCCTTTGGAAACCTTTGGTTGGTGGTGTGTGGTTTTCACCTACCGTAGTTTTGGTGACACGAGCATGGATGTTTTTCACGATGTCGACTAGGATGATCTGGGCATTGAATGTGGAGTCTTTTCTAAGATATGACCCTTTTTGGGATTGTTTTTTCCCTAGTTTCATGATTTTTGACCACAGAGGGACCTTTTGGAGAGCTTACTGGTGTGGGAGACCCGGTTCATAGCTCATTTTACTTTCTTATGCCTTGAATTTCTATTTTCAAGG
Organism: Viscum album; assembly: GCA_963277665.1. Taxonomy (NCBI): domain Eukaryota; kingdom Viridiplantae; phylum Streptophyta; class Magnoliopsida; order Santalales; family Viscaceae; genus Viscum; species Viscum album. The sequence goes on from OY728166.1 coordinate 210,805,638, forward strand.
ATGAAAATACTTAAGGTGGAAATAATCTAATGTCTTGGATTAATTATTCATAAGACATTGGGATATTAATAGGAATATTTATGAATATATTAACTTGGTCAGTGTGGGATTATAGGTCCCGAAGAGTCTCGGTGTGGCGATATTAAAAATATTAAAAATGTTTTATCAAACACAAATATTTTATTTGGAAATTTGAACTAACTCCCAATCAGAGTCTTGGATCAGAAATCTGAGAACATGATTGAGTTTAGAATATTGTGTTTACCCTTGGAATGACATAAATTTTTTCTTACTGAGTTCATAGTTGAGTGCAAGTTGGTAGTAAATTGAGTGATGAGGTTATTAATTAAATAAAATTTACATAACAACCTAACATAATTTCCTCTCCCACCTTTATTACCTTCAGACACACAGAGGAAAGTGATGGAGATCTACCTTGTGCGGTGGATGACACAAGGCTGTGGAGAGGGGATTAGGTGCTATAGATCCCAATTCTTGACACTGATCATCACCAAAATCGAGAATTAGTTCTTTTTGAGTGTCGTTTCAGACCCAAAGCATTGGATTTTTTGCATTGAGGTAGGTAGATTTATGATATTTACATCCCATAAACCTTTTGAGACATTTTTTTAAGGTTTTATAGACCTTAGAAAATTCATATGGAACCCATGGGGTTTGGTTTATGGTTTTGAGGTGAAAATTGGGGGCTTCGGGTGACTCGGATGAAATTCCCATTTAGAATTTCTGATCACACAATGTGTGCTTTAGTTGTACATTCCATGTGTTCTTACCATTTAGGTAAGATGACCTTTCGAGACTGCACATTTTGTATGAGGGTTACATTTAATTTAATGGGATAGGTTATATGGCCAAGGGACATGGCTAGACTTGTTATGTCAACTAACATGGTCATGTAAGGGTATACAACCAGGAGATGCAAACATGAGTTGAGTTACATGGGCACAACTTGAGAACATAGACCCCAAGGGACTGGTTAGATGACTCATTCCATGTACTAGGGGTTCACACTGTGTGTTATTAAGAGATCAAAAATCCGTGTAGGGAAGGACACGGGCTGAGTCCCAGGTGAGGAGAAACATGTTATATGTGAGGGGTACATGTCGTGTAGTGTTACATGGCCTGTGAGGTCATGTATGGGCGAGGACACACCCAAGTGTTCATATGAGGTCACACACCATGTGACATGGGGTACACACTATTTGTTTCCTTTTATATGCATTGAATACCATTATGGAACACATCCAAGGGCCAGTGTTGGGATACACACTATGAACTTCAAGTATAAATTGTGTTTCTCTTTGGGAGAATTTTATCCCTTGCACATATTATTCTTATAGACTTAGATGGAGGCCCATGAGTAGCTTATCTTGAGTATTTTTCAATATAGAATCCAATCTTGTCCATGGTTTGGGTCTTTGAGATGCAATTTGAGGTGACTTTGTGGATCACTTTAGTTGGTGATGTTTAAAATATCTTTGGTTGAGTGAGTTCTCATGGTCCCTTCCTATGACTATTTATGGCATCATTTACTCATATTAGGATTTTTACCACTCTTTGGCTAACCCATGCTTGTGATGAATGGGTGTGTTCCCATATTCTAGAGTGAGTTTTCTCAGTTTGATTAGACTATATACTCAGTGACTTAAAGCATGTATCCCTTGGAGAGTCCCAGAGTGATCCCCATGTTCTTTTGTGTTTCCCTTGGTAGGGTTTTTGGTATCAGCGTGACCAATATTTACTCATCCATCAATCCTCTACTCAGGAGAATGTTTCCAGTGATGGTTCTGGACATAGTAGAAGCATGGTTAGTGGGGAAATATATTAAAATTTCTTTTAATAATTATTTCCCAATACTAAGAGTGAGGATATTTCATGAAAAAATTATAATTAATTTATTTAATATTTTAAGAAATAAATACCTGGTCTTAGGAAATTTCTTCACCAGTGGATGTTGATCATCTAAAAAGATAATTTCAAATTACCTTCATCATATTGTGAGGATCCAATTATAGAATCCCTCTAGTGGTGATCCAAACGTGATCCTATGATCTTCGAGCAACACCACTTGATCTTCGGGTGCTAGTATGGAGAGTTGAATGTCATTCATTATTTTTTCTTGATCACTCATTCTTTAGGCTTGAATAAATCCCTCTTGCGCTTCTCTTTATTGAGAGGGAGAGAGAAGTAGGAGTTCAGAGAGAATTCGTTGTGCATAAAAATTCATTATTCTCAATTTTTGGATACACTACACAATATACATAAATGCCTATTTATAAAGTTGGGATTTTATTTAAAATTTTATTTAATTTCATACCATCCATTTAATAACATTTATTACCTTTAATAAATCTCATTCCACATAATAATAATTATATAATTATTATTTTGTGGTTTACACCAACTTGCACAATAAAAAATATTATTTAACAGTATTATTAATTAATATTTGTAACTGGAATCAGTTTTGTTCCATTAGAACTCCTCTAGAATTTATTGAATAAAAAAATAAATATTTTATTCATAAATAAATATTTTATTCAAAATCTAGCAAATAAATATTTATTAAAATTTTCAATAAATAAAATAAATATTTTATTCACAAGCCGGCGAATAAATATTTATTTAATTTATGTGATTGATATAACTTGAATAGAATTATTCCTCAAACTTTAGAATAATATTTATTCCATTAATTAAACTCAAATAGAATTTAATTGAGATCAATGAAAACACATAGTGTGTGACTCTCTAGGATTATTTCTCATTGGCATTAGGTGGTCTTGCCTAAAGTACAAGATTACTATCTAACAATGGGTCAAGGTACCCAAGAGAAAGAACTTAATGTTGATATCTTGACAACCACATATGAATGATCATTGTGTAATATAATCTCTTTGTCACAATATCTCATCAAACAAGTTGCGCATCCTTGTCAGCAACCTATCTGCTTGATATGTCTTTCTTTGAAAATTAGAAATAAACACATCATTACACCATGTAAATGGAATTTAATGAAATGATTATATTCCAATCAAAGGGCTAAGATATCAGATTCCCTAAATATAGAAGGGAAAAATCCTTCCTTGACTTATTCATTAATGACATGTCACTCGTGAGGCACCCAACACATCCAACTTCACCATGAACTTTTATCATTGTGGATTATAAAATACATATAATTCTATGAGTTGTAACATATATTAATAATAATATTAAATACTAAGGATAACCACACATGCTCGTAGATAGAAATACCTGATTACACCAAAACATGCAGAATTCCTATAGGCGGGTTTGTTCTCATAATCTCCTATCTTGGAGATTACCAAGTGTGAATTTTCTTAGAATAATCATCATATACTTATGAGTACTCACACCTGATAGTCTATGTACTATTTGTCCCATCGTATCATGTTATCCAACCACAGAACATTAATTGAGAATATCATCATAAAACATCAATGTTTTCTTCATTGTAGGGAACTACTATGACCTTATCAAGGTGACATATATTCTAGGAAATTATTACATTAGGGTCATGAAGAACCACAAAAAATATGTAATAATCATCTTTATTAATATTCAATACATCTAATATTCATGTAATCAGAGTACAAACAGTTGGTCCTAGGACACCAACTCCAAAAAACTCTCACTTGGACTTGAGACAACTACCTACAAACTTCAGTCTGCTAGACCTCATATGATATTCATGTTTCAACTGAGTCAAGGCTTTATTCAAGGGGTCTTCCATGTTGTCTTCCATAGAAATACTAGTCACTTCAACTTCACCTCTCTGAGAAAAATCCCTAAAGAGATGATACTTCCAAATTATGTTCTTCATCTACTGATGTGACCTTGGATCTTTTTCAAGAGCCAACACTACAGTATTATCATAATAGAGTGTGATAGGATCTTTACTGCTTGGTAGAACATCAATCTATTGGAAAAATTTGTGCATCCATTCTTCTTCTTTAACTAATTTAGAAGCTACAATATACACATTATCTACTGTATAATCTGCAACCATAGTCTTCTTTGAGCTCTTCTAGCTCACATTACCTCCATTTAAAGTGAATATATATCTTATTTGTGACTTCATATCATATTGATCAATTTTGAAACTATCATCTTCATATCCTTTGATGACTAGTTACTCATGTCCTCTATAAAATAAGAAAATATCCTTAGTATGCCTCAGATACTTAAGGATAGTATTGACTTCCATCCAATGGTGATCACCTTGATCAACTTGATATTTTCCTACCACACTTAATACATAGGATACATCTAGCCTAGTACATATCCTAGAATACATCACTGAACCAATCACTGATTTATATGTAATCCTTTTCATTTTTTTTGTTTCCTCATGTGTCTGAGGACACATTTTCCTTGAAAGATGAAAGCCATGTAATGCTGGAAAAAATCCCCTCCTATATTATTCCATACTAAATCTCTCCAGTATCTTGTCAATGTATATACTTTGAATTAGGCCGAGAAATATCTTGGATATAACTCAATGGATATTGATCCCAATAATATATGTTTCCTCTCCCATGTCCTTCATAGATAAGCATTTATTCACCACAACTTAATAGAATATAAGACTATAATGTCAGTTTCAATGAGTAATATGTCATCAAAATACCCTATTAAGAAAATGACTGCACTCCCACTAAACTGTTTATAAACACATGGATTGAATTAATCCGTTATGAAACCAAATTTCATTATGGCCTCATAAAAATAAATGTTCCATGACCAGGATGGTTGATTTAATCCATAAATGGATCTTTGCAACTTGCATACCTTGTTGGCATCCTTTGGAGTCACAAACCCTTCAGGTTGTGTCATATAGACATCTTACTAAAGGTTCCTATTAAGGAAGGTTATTTTGAAATATATTTTTCAAATCTCATAATCATGGAAATACATAATGTAAAGTAGAATTATGATTTATTTCAGCATTTCAAATGGTGAAAAGGTTTTGTCATAGTCAATGCCTTAACATTGTTTAAACCCTTTTACAACCAGTCATACCTTATAGGTACTGACTTGTCCTTCCATGTCCATTTTCTTCTTGAATACCCATTTACAACAAACAGGGTTTACATCTACTTTAGGGTTTACCAAAATACATACATTGTTTTGGTACATGGAATACAATACAAAATTCATGGATTCTTCCACTTAGCAACATATGTGCCACTTACTACTTTCATAGAGGTTAAGGGATCATTATTATCAAATAATAATGAGTCACCATACTTGGGGACTATAAAACTATATCGTTTTGTTTATCCAACCTCTTTATTAATCCTATATAGTAATTGTGTCTTTGGAACAATTTTTTCTTCCACATGGGATTTTTGAAATTTTTTTCCAATGCCAACTCTTGTATATCTTGATACTGGAATTCATTGATGAATATATCTCTCCCATGAACTTTTTTAGAGATGAGATCCTCCTAAATAAATATGGGATGTATGTCAACCACAACCTTTTTTCTGAAGGATTGTATAGGTTTTATCCCTTTGTTTCTTTGGGATATCCTATAAAGACACACTTTGTGCCTCGGGGTGAAATTTTGTTACCTAAAGAGGCCTTAAAAACTGATTCACAAACCCACACATGTAAGTAAGACAACACAAGTTTCTTTAAATTACATAATTGGTATGGTATACTATCTGTTTATTTAGTTGAAAATCAGTTTATTATGTATATTGATGTTTGTAACGTGTATCCCCAAAAGGATAATGGAAGACTCGCATGACTCATCATTGATCTCTCCATGACCAATAAGGTTCGGTTCCTTCTTTTACTTACACCAGTCCACTGATGTTTATAAGGAGGATTGAGTTGAGAAAAAATTATGAACTCAAATAGATAATCAATGAAGTCATGATTAAGATTTTCACCACCATGGTCTGAGTGAAGTTTCTTAATCTTATTACCAAGATGGTTCTCAACTTCATTATTTTATTCTTTGAATTTTTTAAAATAATCTAACTTATACCTCATTAAGTAGGCATAAATGTTATGAATTTTGAGTACCCACCCCTTTCTTCAATAGGAAATGGTTCATGAACATTAGTATGAACTAATTCAAGAAGTTATTTAGCCCTTTCACATTTCCTAATAAATGGGGATTTGGTCATTTTTTCTTGTAAACATTCAGGACATACACCAAGTGTTTTTAGTTCAAAAGAATCTAAATATCCATCTTGATGTAATTTCATGAATCACTTTTTATTTACATGACCAAACTAGTGATTCTAAATTTTGTTGTGGTATGAGTCATGTGAAGTAACTTCATTATTCATTTCCATTATTTGTTTCATGTAACCCAACACATAAAGACCGCTATTTAAGTGTGTCTAACCATAAAAAATGTTATCTTTATAAAAGAAGAAAATTTTATTCCAAAATTTGAAAATAAATCCAACTGTATCAAGTATGGATAAAAAAATAATTTTTTTTGGTAACTGAAGGCACATAATAACAACCCTTTAAAACCAAGATCATTCTGGTTGTAAACATGAGGTGGTATCCCCTAATAGATACAAGAACAAGTTTATCTCTACTGGCTGCTCGAAGATCTACCACTCCTCAGTCAATCTTTCTGAATCTACTTGGTTCTTATATTTGAATACATATGTAAGAACCACAAGCTATATCTAATACCCAATTTATATAAATAGATAAATTTCACTTAATAAAAAATGTACCTGAAGCTTCCCCTTGCTTCTTTGGCTGGGTGTAATTTTTCTTCTACTGGCCATTATTTCCACATGTGAAAAAGACAACATCTTTTTATCTTGTTTTCTCCTTGATCTTCCTCTTCTTGAAAGGATGTGAAGAAGCTTTGGTATTTAATCTATTTTACATCCCTTTTTGTTTATTCACTATAAGGAAGGAATGTTTTTCATGTTTCATATCATTATCTACTTGGTGAAGAAGATTATGAAGATCTGGTAGAGACTTATCAATGTTGTTCATATTAAAATTCATAACAAAGATAGAGAATATCTAAGGGAGTGATTTTATAATGAGGTTGGTGCCCAGTTATTTGGGGAGTTTAAACCCTAGAACCTCTAAGCATTCAATGTAGTCGATGAGATTGACTACATGAGGCCCAACTGGGGCACCCTCTCCAAGATTTCTCAAAAAGAGCACCTAGGAAATATCAAACTATTTTTTTCTATCTCTCTCATGGTAAAGACCATGGAGGTGATCAAGCATGATATACACATCCATATTTTTATGATACTTTATTAGTTCACTAGACATCAATGAAAGCATCAAACATTGAACTTTGACCATGTCGCTCACATTATTTTCATAAATAAAGAACTATTCATCACTCTCCTCTTTATCATGTCGATCTGGCATTGAGGGTTCTAGTACGTAAGATTTATGTTCATGGCATAGCACAACTTGAAGGAATCTAAACCACTCCTTGAAGTTAGTTCTAGTTAGCAGGTTATCTTTAACCAATATTAATCACAGGGATAGATTGGATGATGATTTTATCATTTTATTCTACAATTAAAAATAATATATTATTAGTACTCTTCTTGATTATGAAATAAGTGTTATATAATAAATTAAATGTTTTTATTTATTTATTTATTAAATATCACACTATTTTATGAAGTCTCAATATCCCTCACCATTGAACTCATACTGTCTAGTTTTTTTAACATTCTTGTGGAAAGGATCCCTATTACCTTTATTAATGATCTGGACCTTGGACATGAAATCCACAATAAAGTAATAAGATAGGCAGTCTTTCCGACTATGGAATTTCATCTCCTTGATATATTCAGTGGATTACCCTAACCTAAATCCTGACATTTATTTTCTCAACACTTATCTACAAATTTTTATTGAATAGAATTTGGTCGTTAAACTCATTAAAATTTCAGTTAAGTCAACCCAAAACTCTCATAAGAACTCCATGATAAATGTAAGTTTCAAGACTTTGTCCATATACTACACTTAGTTTTATGGTTTAATTCCCAATCAAGTAATATAAGGATTAGTCTAACTTTATATTTAATTGAGGGATTTTAATTTATTATGCATAAATTGTATCTTGTTTTATATTTTACATGTCTTGTTAATATTAAGTGGATGTTACTTAATTAATTAAAAATGTTGGATAAAAAATTTATGCATAACTCATTTATTTAATTTTTGCCTTTTCATGTTAATTCATTTATTTATGTGATTGCAACCTTGCATCCATAAAATAAATAATTTCATAGAAAATAATAATAATTAATTAAATGACACATTCATGAGCTTTATCTAACGGCTGATTTAATGAGTGGAAATTAAATCAACATTTGACCTAAGGGAAATAACTCCTATTTTTGGGCTTGGAATAAGTTATAGAATTCCACCTGTCCACTTATGTATCACCTAGGTTGGCATAATTATGGTTCTATCTTGAACCACCTCCACGTGCCTTGGGATACTCCTTTAATTAAAAATATTTATTACTCACACGCAAGTGAGGAGAATTAAGGGATTGGTTAAAGGTGATTACATAAATATCCTTAGATACACAGGTCCTACATAATAATGGAGGGAGGGATGACTCATAGGACATAATTTAATTTAATATTAAATAATTGAAAACTTGTCAAATTAATTAAATTAAAAAATACAACACTTACAAAAGTCTTGTTCAAGCTTTATAATGGTCATACATGAAATGAATATCCAAAATGAAACAGATATCAATCATTTATTTATTCATTATTTTATTATTTAATAGAAATTCACCTATATTAATTAATTAATTAATTTCCTTTCATATTAATGATAATCCAATCTTATTTGGAGATACCCATCATCAATGACTTTCATGGAAAATAAATGGAAGAACCAATAATGAAATATTAATAACAATAAATTAATTTAGAATTTAACTTTTTTAAACCCATTATTAAATTTTTAAACACACGATAGTTTACCAATAAATAGAATATGGTTTTAATGTTGAAATTTCAAATTTAATGTAATTATAATTTTTTCCACTAACGGGATATTACATGGCATGTAGATGAAACTACACACCATGTACCTCAGTTTCTGTATATTCAAGTCACATGCATGGGGCTTTATCATGTTGACTCGGTCAGACTACATAGTGTGTACATGCCAGTTACAAACCTTTTATCTACTTACCATGTTCCAGGTTCACCCAGTCAACACGCGGTGTGAAACAAAAGCACCGCGTGTAATTAATTTCTCGGCACATCTAGATACAATACGCATGGGTATACCGCGTGTACTCCGGCCACACACTGTGTAACATAGTTTTACTGGCCAATGGTTTGGAATTTCCCAATGGAATTTTTGGTCATTATTTATTTTTAATTAAACATTTAAGAAAATGAAACACTGAACAAATATGATTAATATGTCGATAACATGTTAATTAAAATATGTTTAAATAATGAATAACATAAAATGAAAATCTAACAAAAACTTCACATGGATCAACAATCAAATAAATAATTATAAATTTAAACATCACCAATATGATTCCAATTGATGGTTAGGGGTATAATGGAAGCATCTGGAGTTAGGTGATATATTTAAATTACATTTATTAATTGTTTCTCAAAACCAAAAGCAAGAATCTAGAACATCAAATTTATAATTATTTTATTTAATATCTGAAGAAATAAATATCTGGGATTAAGAACTTTATTCGCTAGTGAATGTTGATCATCTGAAAAGACCCTTTAGAATTACTTTTGTTTTGTTGTGAGGATCCAAGGATAGAATCCCTCTAGCGGTGATCCACATGTGCTCCTATGATATCTGGGCAACACCGATCGATCTCCAGGTGATAGTGTGGTGAGTCGAATGTCTTGTATTGTTTGTTCTTGATCACCCATTCTTCGATATTATATAAATACCTATTTCACTTATCGTTCTTGAGAGGGAGAGATAAGGAGGATTTGATAGAAAATTTGTTGTGCGTAATAATTCTCCATTCTCAATGTTTTGGATACTCTACATAATAGACATAGTCTCCTATTTATAGAGTTGGGATTTGAGTTAAAATATTATTTAATTGTATATCAGCCATTAAATAACATTTATTAAATTTAATAAATATAATTCCATATAATAATAATTATATACTTATTATTTTTTGGAGCACGCCAACTTGTGCAATAATAAATATTATGTAATTGTCTTGTTAATTAATATTTATCACCAGACTCGGGCTTGATCCATTCAAGCTCCTCTAACATTTATGGAATAAAAAAATACATATTTTATTCTTAAATAAACATTTTATTCACAATCTAGTGAATAAATATTTATTAAAATATTCAATAAATAAAATAAATATTTTATTCACAAGCTGGCGAATAAATATTTATTTAATTTATTTGATTAATATAACTTTAAAAAGATTATTCCTCAAACTTTAGAATAATTTATATTTTGTTAATTAAACTAAAATAGAATTTAATTAAGATCAACATAAACCCTTAGTGTGTGACCCTATAGGATTATTTCTTGTTGGAATTATGTGGGATTGCCTAAAGTCCAAGATTACTTTCTAGAAATGGGTCAATGCACTCAAGATAAAGAACTTAATGTCACAAAATTGACAGCCACATACAAATGCTCACTGTGTAATATAATATATTTGTCACAATATCTCATCAATAAGGATCCACATCCTTGTCACCAACCTATATGATCGATATGTATTTCTTTGACTATCAGAAATAAACACATAGTTACACCATGACCATGGAATTTAATGTGATGGTTCTATTCTAATAAAAGTGTAGAGATATTAGCTTCCCTAATGATAGAATGAAAAAAATCCTTACTTGAATTATTCATTAATGACATGTCACTCATGACGCAGCCAATGTATCCTCTATATCCATGAACTGTTATCGTCATGGTTTATGAAATACATCTAAGTACGTTAGTTGTAACATGCATTAATAATAATCTTAAAGTTTAAGGACCATCACACATGCTCGTAGATAAGAATATATGATGACACCAAAACATGTGGAATTTCTACTGGCGGGTATTTTTCTCATAATATCCCATCTTGGATATTACCAAGTGCAAAATTAATTAGAAGAAACACCATCTACTTTTGATTACTCGCACCTGATAGTCTATGTACTATGTGTCTGATCATAGCACGTTATCCAACCGCAGAACATTATTTGAGAATATCCTCATAGTACATCAAGTTTCTCATCATAGCGGGGAATTATTATGACCTTATCAATGTGGAGTATACACTATGACATTATTCTATTATAGTCATGAATAAAAAAAAATATGTAACAAGCAGTTTTATTAATATTCAATACATTGAATATTCATGTAATTAGAGTACAAACAGTTGGTCCTAGGACACAAACTCCAATATCCAGTAGGGGATATATCCCTAGTGATCCTTGGGTGAAGACCCTCTATCTATGTATTGAGATATGATATTTCTAATGGTATTGTAGTCCAATCAGGTGTGTATCTTGGATGAATCCCCTCATACTCCTTTAGGATTTCTATGGTGATGTTTTCCTAGGTGGAGTGTGGGGAATTGGAGTGACCAACACTACACAGGCATAGATCCTATTATTAGTGAGTTTTTCTTGATTAGGGTTGTTGTGTGACACCCTATTCTGAGTGTATTGTTCTAGCTAGGGTTCTAAGTATCCCCCACTGGTCCTTCGAGTGATCCCCTATCTGATATTTCTATATTTTCAAGGTCACCGAGTGAACTTCTTCATGGCACCGTATGACAAGTGTACCATCTCCAGTTGGTACCACCAAGGATGGTAGGGTTATTCCATAAATTTTCTATTCCAAATGAGTGATCAGATGAGTACCATTTGGGATATGGATGATGTGACCTCGACTTATAGATTCCTGATGTGTGATATGTTTCAGTTGCATGCCATCTGGGATGACTAGGCTCATGGAGTGAGTACTCTTGGGTGAGTGATATATTGGAACCTTGAGTTAGTGGTTATGGATAGATTTATAGTTGTGGACCATGAGACCTGGAGTCCGTTGTGATTATATCTAGGATTTTATGGGAGAGGTTGGGTTAGGTGTCATACTGATTGACATACCAAGGGGGTTGAGCTGACTAGTTGTGTATAGACCATGATCAACCGAGATGTAGTAATTTCTCTCTCATTGGGATTTACTTTGGCTTAGGTCGAGAAGACTTATGCCTATCATTTTCTCCCTTTTTTGGATTTTTGGAGAACCTAATGATTTTTTTAAACTCACCCTTGCATAGTTTTCACTCGCGCATGTTGTGTCTTTTATAGACCACGGGTATTCTAGTATTGTCCTAGGGGGACCAAGAGTGGGTGGAGCATAGTTCTGGAGTGGACAAACCAAGGTGGGTTTCAGTCATGCATCTGGTAGTGATCCCTTCCATTTGGGAAGGTCAGACTCTTTTATAGTTTTCTTTGGGTGGTATTATATTTTTCCCTTTTTACTACTTTCCAATACTGTTATACTCTATTTGTGGGATATAGATATATGCATACAGTTTTTAGTAGTTTTACTTTTATATATTTTCACTATTGTATGGAGATGGATGTGGGTGCATGCATACAGATACATTAGGTTGATGTCTCCCATGTGTGTGATATGCCTACTCGATTTAGGTCACCAACCCTTAACATATTAGAGGTTGGATTGGGGAGTCACAGTTTAGGACTCGGTGAGATGGGTCGTGACAAATTTAATGACTCATACTTTTACAGACCATTACTTATCATATTTCATATAGGTCCTGAAATTCAAAATTTACAATTAATTGAATTTTAAGAATTTTAGTCTAACTTTTTATTTTAGTTAATTCAATTTTTTGATTTAAGTTTTATTTTCATAATTTTGGGTAAGTTTGAAATATTACACATTGGAATAAAATGTGTGAAGCAACAAATGAAATGCAACACTATTTAAAAAAAATATTACATATAATATAAATTACATGTAAGATGTTTTTTTTTGACACTCATTATAAAATAAATATAAATTAAAGCATGTTTATTATATATATATAGTAAAATTTTGTGGTAAAAAAGAAAATTGTGTAAAAAAAGAAGATAGAGATTGTTTTACATTTGAAATTTAATGATAAAAAATACGATTTGAAATTAAAAATAAAAATGTGTGTAATGATATGGGAGAGATAATAATTGGTCTTAAAAGGAAAGTATGAAACATATGAAATAATTTAAAAAGAATAAAATGAGTAAATTAAAAAAAAATAGAGAAGAAAGATGTTTGAATAAAAGGGTGTAGTAATTATGTTAAATATAGGGATCCATTTTGAGATAAAAATTTAAAAGAGTTTGATTACATATGCATAACTAATTAAAATTTAAATAGGAAAATGTGGGAATGTGTAATAAAAATCATGGAAATGTATGATTTCAAAATTTGAAGAAAATCATAGAAATGTGTAATATTTATTCAATTGGAAATCATGTAATAATTTTTAAATGATATTTTAAATATATTGTTACATATGAACTCCCCAACTCCCCCAATTAGAAAATTTAAGGGGTCAGTTTTTTTAAAAATGAGATTTATCGATTCATTATGTTCAGACGAAGGCACTCGGTTCCCATATCATCATTTTAAATTTGAAATCCATATTTCCATTCATGTCTTCTAAAAAAGGTGGACTCTATTCATATGTGCACTACAAGAAAAATAGTCTAGGGACTCGACTCTATGACTGGAGCCCAACACTCTAACCCCCTTCCCTTCATGTCTTCTAACTTGAAAAGAATCCCAATCATTCTACAAGTGTCATTCAAGCATAATGACACTCTTTGAGGATATGCACCATAATACAACAAGTGTATCACAAAAACTTCATATCACGATAGTGGATTCAAGACCTGCTCTTTTATTTTGTGTAAATAGTGATATTATCATGATTTTTTATTAAATAGGTAATTAACATGAATTAACATAAATAGAAAATTAAATATGGATATAGATATTAAAAATGGCGGTTATGCACCACTTGTATTTTCTCTACATTTCTATGTTATTTCATATGATGATGTTATTATTACTTTATGTAAAATAAAATAGCATGAATTTTTATACATAAATATAATAGTTAAGGAACTAAAATAATTATGGAAAAAGAGTGGAATCAGTATTCTAATATCCATGTGGTATTCAAGCCTTTAAAATTTAACGAACTTTTATTGTATGTTTTGATTTTTTGTGATAATGTTAAATTGTTTGCATGAAATATTATTGTGTTTACACAATGGAATCACTTTTCATAATATAATAATAATTAAATTTGGTAATTAGTGAGTTGTTTGGATAATATGGACTTGAAATGATGTTGGTATTGGACCTAATTATTATTGAATATCTAGAAAGATGTTTAATATTTCCCCCTGATATTTTATAGCTGGAAATATGATGGATACTAATTGTTATATGACTATGATTATGATATTTGATATGGTTGTAGTGATATATTATGATGGCAGTGATGTTGTTAATTGTATAGGAGGTTTCAGTTGTGGTACACATGAGAAAAATTATTATTTTCAATGGGATATTTGTGGTGGGGTAGGGTCTCATTGCAAACAGTTAAAGATACATACTTATCTGTGAAGGAAAATGATTTTCCATTGAAAATAATTATTTTTGCCTATTATTTTCAATGAGAAATCACTTCCATCCCAAATACCTTTAGCTTGAATGCCCCTATACCATGAGAAAGGTTATTTTCAATGAAAGTGATTTCCTATCACAAATAATTCTTTATATCCCTGCTTTATTTTTTAATGTCAAGGTTGTTGGCAACGAGACCCATCATGAATAATATGTCCCAAGATGTATGTGTGATGATTCGTATTGCAAATACTTTTATATCACTTACATATCAATTTATGGTGGTAGCTATTTGTGATGGAATTCATCATAAATAATCCATATCAGCTAATCTAATCTATATATATAACCCCCTACAAAATTTTTCAACACTCTTTCCCCTTCTCATCATGATCTCTCTATGTTTTAGCTTTAGAAATTTTTATTTTTTAAGATATCTGATTCTATCAATAATGAAATAATGTTTTAATGCCATTAAAATGTTATTTTTGAGGTACTTATTTCAATATTTTCAATATTTTTAATTCATTTTATTTATTTTATTTATTTCATTTAGTTTATATTGGAAATTATTATCAATAATTAACTGTAATTAGCAATAATTAATTTCAATTAGTTATAATTGATATTAATTATAGATAATTGATAAATAATTAGAAATGATTGCAATAATTAGTAAATAATAAGTAAATAATTATTGATAATTAGAAAATAATTATTTATTTTTAATAAAAATTTAGAATAACTAGCGGTAATTAGAAATAATTCGCGGTAATTCACAATAAATAGTGTTACTTTTAAAAAAATATTTGTAATTAGAAAAAAAATAGTTGTAAATAGAAAAAATAAATAGTAATTAGAAAAAGTTTGTTTTAATTAGGAAAAATTAGGTGTAATTACAAAAAATAGTTATAATTTGTAATAATTAGTTGTAATTAGAAAAAAAATAGTTTTGATTAGAAAAAATAGCACTAATTAGAAAAATATCAACGGTAATTAGAAAAATATAGCAGTAATTGAAACAATAGAATTAATTAATGGTAATTAGTAAATATTAGTGATAATTAATAAAAATTAATGATAATTAGTGGCCATTAGTAAAAATTAGAGATAATTAGTGGTAATTACTAATAATTAGGAAAAATAGCAGAAATTAGTAAAAATAAGTAGTAATTAGTAAAAATTATTTGTAGTTAGTGGTAATTATTGTAATTAGTTGTAATTGATATTCATTATAGATGATTGAAAAATAATTATTATTGATTATAATAATTAGTAAATAATTATTGATAATTAGTAAAAAAATCAATAACCAGTAGTAATTACCAATAATTAGTGGAAATTCATAATAAATAATGATAATTAGAAGAAAAAAACAGTTGTAAAAAAATTAGCGGTAATCAATATTAATTAGAAGGAATTAAGAAAACAAGCTATAATTAGAAAAAAAAAATTGTAATTAAAAAAAATTATAATTAGTAATAATTAGCGAAAAAATAGAAAAAAATAGCAATAATTAGAAAAAATTAGTAGTAAATATAAAGAATTAGCAGTAATTAGAAAAAAAAATTGGTGGTAATTAATGGTAATTAATAAAATTTAGTAGTAATTAACAGTAAATAGTAAAAATTAGTGGTAATTAGAATTCAGTAAAAATTAGTGGTAATTTGCAGTAATTTGTAAAATATAGAATTAATTAGAAAAAAGTAGTGATAATTAACTGGAATTGGTACAAATTAGTGATAATTAGAAATAATTATTAAAAATTAGAAAACATTAGCATTAATTAGGAATAATTACATGTAATTAATGATAACTAGTAAAAATAAGAGGTAATTAGTAAAAATAAGAAATAATTAGATAAAATAAGTGATAATAAGATAAAATTACTAATAAGTAATGATAAATACAAACAATTAGTGATAATTATAAGTGAATAGTAAAAATAGCAATAATTAGTGGAAACTGCTGAAAATTAGTCATGATTAGTGCTAATTAGTAAAAATTAATGGTAATTAATGATAATTAGTAAAAATTAGTGGTAATTAGTGGTAATAAGTAATAATTACCACTAATTAATAGTAATGATTTCTAATATTTAGTTTTATATACCACTAATTATCAATACTTGGTAATATGTGCCACTAATTTGTAATTTTTTGATTTTTCGGATTTTTTTGATCATTACTTCTATCAGATTAATCATAAGTAATATTTTTATTTTCTATTTTTTTCAAAAAATATGGAATTAGGATGTTGAAAATAGTTTTTATTATAAGATATTTATTAGATAAATCATCACATGAATACAAATAGTTTTGGTATAAATATTGTATATATTAAGGGTTTTAAATCCTTTTTATCATTTGATCATCAGAAATAAAATTTTATTTCAGAAGAGATAATTAAGTGTCAATGTAATAAGCATGATCTGAGGATATTTGAAACATTTGACAGTGTTGGGGGTCATATATTGTGTTTTGGTTTTCAAAAATATTATGTTTTTTGGTATCAACATGGTAAATGCAATTCTGAAGATAATACTAATAATTTGGATCCAAATCCATCATGATTTAAAACATTAGTATATGAGGTTGTCAGTAAATTTTTTCAACAAAAAAAATCTCAGAATGCTGATTCAATTCCTGGGTTTGAACCATCTTGATTTTATGAGTTACTAAAGTCTACTTAGGATGCCTTATATCCTAGTTATAATATAAGAAAACTTAAAGATGTTAAAAATTTTATTACTATTAAATTAGATAATGGGATGTCAAATAATTGTTTTGTTCAAATATTCTCTTTGGTTAAATCACTATTTCCTAAAGGAAATGTATTACCTATAAATATTTATAAGAGAAAAAGTCTGGTCCCAAAATTAGGTCTTGGTTATCATAATATTCATGTATATTCCAATGATTGAATCCTATATAATAGTGAAAATAATTCATTAGTTATTTTTACTATATGTGGAAACTTGAGGCACAAAGAGGCACAAAAAGGGATTTTCGGATTGGTTCCCATTAAATAGTTAATTTATTTCCCACTTACATCGATATTGCAACATTTATTTATCTCTCATAACACAACGTCATTGATGTCATGGCACAAATCCAATATTTCAAATGGTAAAATATTAAATCATTCTTGTGATGAAAATTCATGGAAACATTTTGACCAGGTGCATCCATCTTTTGCTTCAGAGGCCTGTAATGTGTGATTGGGTCTTTCTACAAATGATTTCTATCCATTTGGTTCTTACGGTAATCAATATTATTATTGTATCGTATTTATAAGTCTGTATAACTTACCTCCTTGGATGTTGATGAATGAACCATATATATTTTTGAAATTATAAATTCTAGTACATCCAAAAATAAATATTTTTATTTATTTGTAGTCATTAATTGATGAGTTAAATTATTTGTGGAGTAATGGTGTCAGTATATATAATGTTTCTGTGAAATGGAATTCCCTAATGAAAGCTACATTAATGTGGAAAATTAGTGACTTCCTATCATATGACATGTTTTCTTGGTAGAGTACACATGGTCCAAAATCATGTCCACTCTTTATGAGTGACATTAAAGAGTTTATGATCATTAGTGGAATAAAAACTTGTTCTTTTTCATTCATCGTGAATTTCATCCTATTGACCATCCTTTCCAAAAGAATGGAAATAATTTAAAAAAAGGTACAATTGAAATATATGAGCCACCAGAAATGATCTTAGGTATTGATTTAAAATATACTGTCATTTAATTACCTCCCACTACCTTTTGACCAACTATAAACCAACAAAAAATATATGGATTTAAGAAAGATCACAATTTGATAAAATAGAGTTTTTTTGGGGGGGTCTATATTGGTAGGATTTTTTGGTCTATCGCATGTTGGATGTCATTCATATTGAGAAAAACTATTTTGATAATATATTTTATACAAAACCTAGTAAGATTAAAGATAATGAAAATGCATGATTAGTTCTTGATCAAATTTATAGGCGACCCAAACTTGAGATGTTTAAAAATGAAAGATCCCATAAGTTAATGAAGTCAAAAAAAACTTATAAAGTTTCCAAATAAAATTATTTCCTATTCTGTTAGTGGATTGCAGATTTGATATTATTGGATGGTTATGTTTCTAATTTGGATAAATATGTTAGAAATGGTAAAATTACCAGTTTAAGTCACGATTGTCATGTTATAATGCAAATAATTATATCGATTTGATTTAGTGGTTTGTTGAATTCTTTGATTTGGTATGAATTAATAGAAATATCATATGTTGAACAATGTGTTTTATTGATCACTAAATCATGCTTATAATGATATTAATAAGATTCACGTTTTTTGTAAGTATCTCATAATCTGAGATAGGTGATGATATTTTCCTAAGTATGAGTCACTATTGATGTTAAGAAACCACTGAGGATGAGTCATTATTGAGACTAACTCACCACCAGGATGTCATACTATCAGAACTAAATCATTAAAAATGATGAGACATCATCAATAATGTCTCGCCATCAGTTGTATCATACCATTGATTCATAAAATTAGTAAATTATGAGACACCACCATCCTGGCCTACTGTTAGAGGAGTCATTGCCAGAAGGATGACTCACCATCATCTAAGACACTACAAACATAGAAATTTTGATAAGTACAAAATTTCACACTGTCGGATTGACATACCACTAGAATGAGACTCTATCATCTGAAGACACTGCTAGAAAAAGACACTACCAGACTTTGATTCACCATTCCTGGACTCGCCACCACTTTTTCTCAAACTTATCTCATTGAATTAAATATTTATAAGGGATATTTTATTGAATTTAATGCCATTAATTATTCTAATTAGTGTTCCTTATTACTTGTTAGAATGCATTGAAGGGTGTGTTAGACATGTAGTACGCGAGAGAAGATATGATTTGAATATTCCTACTGCTACTGCTGATAAAAAGTAAAGAATAATTCCTCATAAAATATACATGGATAGAGAGGATATTATGTGCTAAAATAGGAACACACTCAAATATGTACACTTAATAAGATATTTAGATCATTTTAAGAACATACATGAATACTCTTGACTGATGAATCTAAAGAACAATACACATCCAATGTCTTCCTATAGTTAAGAATAGAAGGAGACTATAACACTCTATTCTATTGAAGTTTTCATGAGAACTTGACTCAAGCTTCACTGTAAATTAAAATCAAGATTCAAGATCTGCACTATATAAAAAACCAATCATATTTATACCTTCATACTCTTATTACTCAGTTTTATTATTTTATTTTACATTACAAGATGTGTGTGTGCTATACCCAGTTTTATATGCATACACTATCTCTTTCTATAACTGGAAGATACATAGATATTTTCTTAACTTTTTTTATACTTGTACTCTTACGTATAACTATGTAATAGGTCATGTTTGACTTGTTGTTTTTGTTTTCCCATATATAATAGCGGAAGAGGCCCTATGAGGCATGGATAGTTGTATACTATTGTAAAACCTGATCTAGGTTGGGGATCAAATTGTTTATTTTATTTTATATAAACTAATTGGTGGTAGGTGATCACCAAGTGGAGAGTATTAAGTCTCAGCTTGAGACTAAACCTCTTCTATTCAAATTTATTCCATATGATTTATTTTGTTTTGTTTTTAATCAATTATTTAAAGCATTAAATTGTTTTAAATTGTAAACAAAATATGTACTTTGATAGTTAAACTTAATTAGTGTTTTTATAAGATTTTAATTTAGTAAATTGATTTCAAAGTCTAAGTAATATTTTATATTATTTTATTAGAGACCTAATCAATCTCTTAAGAAATATTTTGAAAGATTGGAACTTATAAAGATCTATTATTTTGGTTAATTGGGCCATTTTTTAAGTAATTGGGGGAATCTATTTTAATCATTTTTAATAGAAATTTTAATTAGGTACTCAATTAACCCCATCTTGAGATACTCTCTCGAACCAACATTTGGTATCAAAGGAAAAATGTTTTTAGTATCAAAGTTTTCAAATCATTTTAACTGTGATTTCAGTTAATATTTTAATATCTTAAATTTATGTTATTTCGAAATTATTTATTTGAATGGATTCTAGACAATAAGGTTTTACTACTAAAAAACCTCCATTTTTCAATTGGAATAATTATTCTCAATGGAAAATTAAAATGAAAATGCACATTGAGAGTATGGGATTTGAAATCTGGGCTGCAATAAAAGATAAATATGAACTACCTAAGGAAGATATAAGTACTTGGGATGATTCTACTAAGTTATCATACAATAATAACTATAAAGCAATAAATGTCCTATATTTTTATTTGGAGATGGAGAATTCCATATAATATCTGCTTGAAAAACTGCATATAAAATTTGGGATACTTTATCTGTTTCACATGAGGGAATAAAATTTTTTAAGGAGATGAGGATTAACACATATACTATTAAGTATGAGAACTTTAAGATGAAGCCTAATGAACCTATTTCTAACATGCACCTTAGGTTCAATGAGATATTTAATACAATTAGATCGCTTGGGAATCCTATTTCAAACAAGGACCAGATCATTCGGTTGTTACGATGTCTACCTATAAGATGGAGAGTCCCATCAATCTCAATTAGAGAATCATGTGATATCAAAAAGCTTCATGTTAATGAGTTGATCGGTAATATGATTATGTATGATAAAAATTTAAAAGTAAACTGAGAATATGATTAATAACCTAATAGAAAATATGTATCCTTTGAGAATAAGATATCTAAAAAAATAAAAATAAAAATTCCAAGCTATAAGTTCTAATGATAGTGAATATTCACCAGACAGTTATGAGGAGATGGCTCATCTAGACATATACTTTAAGAAATTTTATAGGAATATTTTATTTTCAAAAATCCATATTATAAATGAAAATATGATTCTAAGGGAACTTACAAGAAAGATTGTAAGAAAGATGAAAATGAGGTTGTCTGCTATGAGTGAAAGAGGAAAGGTCATGTAAATTCTAACTGTCCAAAGTTGAAGTAAAAAATGAGATATGATGAAAAGGACAGAAGATATAAGAAGTATATGAATGCAACATGGATATCCTTAGAAGAAAACTATAGTGATTCTGATTTAGATCATAAATAGAAATTAGATATAGAAAACATGTTCTTTTTTACAGAAGTCAATGAGGTATTTAGTGTTTCTAATATTTTACCTGTGTATAATGATGATGTTTCTAATAATTATTTGAATGAAAAATTTTACGATGATACGACTAAATAAGAAATGTTTGAATACTTTAGTATGATGGAATATGATTTAATGATCTTAAAGACAAATATAAATTTCTTGAAAGAAAACATGCTTTATCTCCAAACATTAAATCTAATATATCTATGGAAATTGAGAAGAATTATAAAATATTGAAAGAGAATTCTAAACTTAAACATTATAATTATAAAATAAAGAAAGACTTGTAAAAATTCACTAATGGTAGAGAAACACTCACAAATATTTTAGGTAAACAAGTTTCACCTAAATATGTTATAGGTATTGGATACTAACCTGGACAGAGGAGAGTAGTAAAGAGTACTTTTATACCTAAGTCAAAACTAGAAATTTCTACAGATGAATATTTTTATAGAGGTCCTAATAAATTATTTATTTCAAAAATTCTTCAGTATATTTATAGAAAACCCTTTAAGAAATTTTGGGTTCCCAAATCTTTAATTACTAACATCTCTGGACCCAAAAAAATCTAGGCACCAAAGTCATTCCTTGTATAAATTCCATTCTATAGAAAAAATGTTTGAAGAACTCCTATAGAAGTATATGGTAAATGTAAAATGGATGATAAAGACGTATTACAAAAGATTATTCAAGCTTCAAGAGCCTTATTAAGGTTGATGGTAGTCATTTCACCTTTGGTGACAATGTTAAAGGGAAAATCATTAGCCTTGTCCAAATTGGTAACAATAATTATATTTTAATTTATAAAGTATTTTTTGTTGACGGTTTAAAGAATAACCTTATTAGAATCTCATAATTATGTGATTATGGTTATAATTTTAAATTTGGGAATAATTATTGTAATTTATATGACTCTAAAAATGTTTCAGTTTTTACTGCTCTAATAAAAGATGATTTATATGTTGTTGATTTAAATTGTTTAATTTATCAAAATGTTTTCTACTTGAGTGAATTTCATAAAGAATATTGGATTTGGAATAAGAGAATAATACATTGAAACATTCAATCACTTATAAATATTACTAGGAAAGGGTTATTTAGGGATCTACCTAAACTTCAGTTCCCAACTTATAAGGTTTGTAACCCCTTTCAAAAATGGGACCAATATAAAGTTTATTTTAAATTAAATAAATAAGTGTCAACTTCTAAACCTATTGAGTTAGTTCATATGGATTTATTTGGACTATATAGAGAATCTAATTTAAATGGGAATAACTATGTATATATACTAGTAAATGACTTTTCAAGTTATACTTGGGTATTCTTTCTAGGTCACAAAAGTGAAGCCTATTATTATTTCACCAAGTATGATAAATATGTAAAGAACTTAAGTAGACTTAAAATTAAGACCCTGATAAGTGACTGTGTTCATGAGTTTGAAAATCAAGACTTTGAATCTTTTTTATCAAAAAATTTACACTCATAACATAAATTTTCATAGGTACTCTAAGAAAAATGAAGTTTTTGAAAGGATAGATATAATTTTAGAAGAGATAGATCAAAACATGTTAAATGAGTATGACCCACCAATCTATTTTTTGGGTAGAGGCTGTAAATACACCCTTCTACATCATAAATAGAGTTTTAATTAGTCTAATTTTGAAGAAGACCCCTTATGATATTTGGAATAATAGGAATCCCAAGGTTAATTAATTTAGAGTTTTTGGTTACAAAGTATTTATTCTTAACACTAAGGATAATCTTGACAAATTTTGCTCCAAAAGTGATGATGGAATTTTTATGGGTTATTTAATTTCCTGTAAATCCTATAGAGTTTTTGACAAAAGGACCAAAAATATGGAAGAATATGTTCATGTAAAATTTGATGAAACTGATCCACATGAGGCCAAGACCTCCCTAGAAAACCTTGAGGTTGATTTTTCTTCTTTGGACTTTACTTATAAACATTCTGATTATATATTTAAAAAAGTATAAAAATAATCCAGTTCTAAATAATTTCTAGAAATTCTTGAACCCAAACATATAGAAAATTCTGAAGTGACCAACCCTAATTTTTCTATATCTATAATAACCCTTAAGTATCATTCCTTAGATACTGTTGTAGGAGATCTAGATAGAGGTAAAAAAAACTAGATATTCTCTTAGAAATCAGGTTGAACACAAAGAATTACTATCTCATCTTGAACCTAAGAACATAAATGAAGCTATTAATGATGAATTTTGGGTGATGGAAATGCAAGAATAATTTAATCAATTTGAAAGAAACAATGTTTTGTAACTATTGGATAGACCCAAGGACACCTTGACCATAGGCACTAAATGGGTGCTTAGAAACAAGGTTGATTAGTGAGGAACAATATTTAGAAACATGGCTAGACAAGTTTCACAAGGTTATAGTCAATAAGAAGGGATATATTATAAAAAAACCTTTGAACCAGTATCCATACTTGAATCCATAATAATCTTGTTTTCCAATGCATCACATTTAGATTTCAAACATTATCAAATGGATTTCATAGGTACATTCTTAAATGGATTTATAGTAGAGGATGTTTTTATTGAACAACCCCATGGTTTTCAAAATCCCCATTTTACAAATCAATTTTTCAAATTATCTAAAGCTTTGTATGGTTTAAAATAGTCTCTTTGAGCTTCGTATGATAGGATCAATAATTTGTGTATTTCAAAAAGATTTTAAAAAGGTATAGCTGATCCTACCCTTATTATAAAAAAAAATCAAATTTTTTTTAATTGTTCAAATCTATATTGAAGATATTATTTTTGGATATTCAAGAAATTCTCTATGTACTTTTTTTTAAATGATGAAAAATTAATTTGAAATCTCTAATGGGTGAACTTAAATTCTTTCTTGGATTTGAAATTTTCCAAAATAAAGAAGGAATCGTTTTAAATAAAATTAAATAGAGAAAGAAAAATTAAATCATTTTAACTTGGAAAGAACTAAGAGTAGAGATACTCCCATGAATACCACATATAAGTTGGATCTTGATGAAGGTGGGAAACCAGTGGATCAAACAAGTTATAGAGGTATGATTAGAAGTCTTATCTACATTACTACCAATCAACCTAATATAATGTTTAGTATGTGTATGTGTGCTCATTTTCAAGCTAATTAAAAAGAGTCACACTTGGTTGTTGTCAAAATAATTTTCAAATATCTAAAATATAAAAAATTAGGATTGTTTTACCCTAGAGGGTAAGAATTTGATCTAGTTAGTTATTCTGGTTCTGATTTTGGTGGATGCAAAATAGATAGAAAAAGAACCTCTAGAACATGTCACTTTTTAGGCAAGTATCTAGTTTCATGGTGTAGTAAGATAAAAAAAATTATTGAATTTTCTATAGTTGAAGCTGACTACATAGTTGTTGGTAGTTGATGTGAAAAAAAATTGTGGATGAAACATAATTTACTAGAATATGGATATCAATTTTTACATTTGCCAATAAATTGTGATAACACAAGTACTATAAATATTTCTAAGAATCTAGTTTCACATTCTAGGACAAATCATATTGATATAAGACATCAATTTTTGAGAGATCATTTTCAAAAGGGTGATATCACTCTTAAATTTATGGGTACAGAACATTAGTTAGCTGATATTTTTACAAAGAATTTAAATTCAGAGATAATGAACTATATTAAACATGAATAAGGAATGATTAATTTTGGTTAAGTTTAGTTTTTTATGACAAAACGTTGGGTGACACACCATTGGGTGGCAAACCGTTTGGTGACACACCATTGGGTGACACACCATTGGGTGACACACCATTGAGTGACACACCATTATGTGACACATCATTAGTTATGACACACCATTGTGGTTTTTTATCACTGTTGGATTGTCACACAATTGTTTTTATTCCTTTTTTAAATTATCTTTTCTAACTTTTTGAACTGATGGGTTTTCAGTTTTACATGTTTTTGGTTTATTTTATTTTAGAAAACCGATTTGAATCTTTCCCAATAGTCAATTTCAATTTTTTTAATGCATAAATCCTAAATGATATACACTCGGTATTTGTCTAATTAAAACACACCTATATTCTCGTACCCTTCATTTATCTCGAGCCTTGTGCAAACCTTCATCTCCCAATATTTAAACCTTTAACCTTTCACTCAACCTTTGACCAAGATTACTAGACCAATATGCATGCCAATAATGAAGTGTCCTTCTGAGTCTTCTCCATCTAAGTTTCAATCATCTAAGAAGTGAAAAGGTGAACTGATTGTTCCTACTCTAGTCGCACCAGTGAACCCCAGACTTTTAAAGAGGATCGTTATACCTAAAAAGGATGTGGATGCAATGTGACAGTTTTCAAGTAAGTATCTGGTGTTGAAATTCATATAGAACCAATTATGGATAGACTGGTTGTCCTTAAATGGGAGACCATTCTACCCTAGGTTGGTGCATCATTTTTATCAGAACAATGAGTTTGATTTAATAATGATGAAGAATACTGGATGAGAATAAAAATAAAAGATCGTAAATTTGGTTTATCCTCGAAGAAATGGGTTTAATGTCTAGGTGCACCACATGAATGAGTTTATGATGAATACCAAGGAACCATTCCAAAAAATATTGAGTTGTTTCTATACTATGGTTATCTTTTAGAACTAACTAGATATGGAATAATAAGAAGACTAGTTGCATCCATGTTGGATGGAGAGTAAAAATTTCTATTCAAGTTTATTCAGCACATGTTATACCCCATAAAATGTGACTTTTCCACCTTAATATATCGGGATGTGTATGTTCTTTGTCTTATGAAATGATGAGATAGAATAAAATTGTGTAGATATCTTATAAAACATCTTTCTGATATGATAAATCCTAATTCAAGATCTAATTCCTTAATTTACCCAAATATAATTTCATATATGTTAAAGGAAAAAGAATATGTTTTAGATGATGAGGAAATTTTTTTTGATTATGGTAGTTTTTTCATTTTAAAATAAATTTTCTCAATAATGAGGATTAGTTGGAACCCCTAGAAGAAGCATTGGGTAGCTGATAATGACAAACTGTGTGTTGAATATAACCTATTGGACCATCCTACAAGACTGAGGGATACTATTCATCCTAGTCTAGAGCTAAATAAAATAATAGAGTATTCAAATGAGGAAGGAGAATTTTTTTCAGAAGAATAATTTGAGAAAGCGTTGTCTATTGATGAAGGGAGTGACCTTGGCCTATCTCTAGAATCTCTTCCAATTACTTATATAGTCACTATTCCACCTAGTAATCTTCCCAAAAGGGAAAATTTTGTGAAGAGTGATGAAGAAGAAACTAATGTTTCTATAGATAAATAGTTTAAATGAAGTTCAATGATTTATGATGAAGAAGACAATGGTGATGAACAACAGTAAGAATAAAATGGAGAAAATGATAGTGGAAATGCAGATGCTGGAAATGAAGATAATGATGATAATAATTCTGACCCTGATGGTTTAATTGGAATAATTATAAGAAGAGTTATGGAGATACCTTCCAATCTTGTTTTTCCTAGTTTATATGCAGATAGATCAACTCTTAAAGAAAAAGATTCACTTATTGAGGAATAAAAATCCACATATTTAGAAATTATTCAAGAAATTATTATTTTTGAATCTAGTTCTCTTATTAATGGTAAGATCTCTTCTGAATCTACCATGGTTGAGAAGATGGATGTCATAGAAACTATTGAGAAACATGTAGTTGAACAAAGTGAAAAAGAACTTATTGAGGAAGAATATGGAAATCAATACCTTGATGAGACTCCTTTTTATAGGATTTTGAAGGTTGGAACAAATGTTGGTATGTAGAAAGAAGATGTTCGGATGATGGCATCAACTACTCTTGGTGAATTTCATGTTGTTGAGCCTATATAAATTGTTCATAACTCAGTTGATTTGTCTGTTGGTGTACCAGATATGGTTGTTCCAGGTTTTATACCTTCTATTGAGGTATCCCGTGCTATTATCCCTACTACAGTTGTAAAATTATTTCTAGAAATTTTATTGATAACCTTTATATGTTTGGGTTGATCTAATGGTAGAGTAATGGGATAAATTCTTGGGTAAAGAGGGAAGTTCACCAAAGAATGGTGAAACTACCATTCTAGAAGAAAAGGATCCTCAAGGATCACTAGTTTCCTAGGTTTATGTTGCAGGACTGTTAGAAAAATTTTCTTCTATAAGAACACCTACTCCTACCCCTACTCTAAGTTTTTTTCCATTGGTTATGGTCATAGGAAGTGACTTGGATTCTTTTTGAGAAAAATTATTGTTTGTTTTTTATAAGATATTGAAGATTCAAGAACCACTATTGAAAAATATTAGTCAAAATGATGCTCAATGTTTTTTTAATTGGATATCCACAACATTTAACCTAAAATGATGCATCACATCTAGAATATTAAGATTGAGGATAAGAGGATTAGTAGTGAATTGGAATCTGTAAAGTCTATTATTTAAGACTTAAAGTCGAATTTTACTACCTATATAGATGGAATTCTGAAAATTCTTGAGAATTTATCCTCAGACACTTATACCTCCACTACTGCACCTACAATGGATATTTATCATATCAGAATTGTGGTCAGAGGAGATGTTAAAACTATGTCCAGTGCACCTTCTAGTATAAAAACTATCATACCATTGGATATTCTGAGGAATTTTGAGTATAGTATAGAGAGTGATCATATGATGATCAAATAATTTTCTAAAGATATTAATTTTTAAAGAGAAACAATAACCCAATCCATAAAATATTATTTCTCAATAATTTATTCCAATCATTTCATGTATACCAACTTCAAGTTTTTGTCTAAGAATTTGTGAATTTCACCTATTACCCAGCTTTTAAGGATCATGTTATAAAGTTGAAAGAGATGACTCTAGTGCTTTAAAGGTTTATAGAATAGAAGGGTTACTTTTTAATTTCCATGGAGAGAGGAGGTAAGACTATCATGGATTTCATAAACCTTATAAAACTGTTTCTCCATGTGCATGGAATGACTATTATGGATTAGGAAGAAATTCCTATTACCCGTCAGGTATCTTTTAGACCAGGAGAACCATGGATCCAACAACACCTCTACCTACC
This sequence comes from Viscum album, assembly GCA_963277665.1. Taxonomy (NCBI): domain Eukaryota; kingdom Viridiplantae; phylum Streptophyta; class Magnoliopsida; order Santalales; family Viscaceae; genus Viscum; species Viscum album. The sequence continues at coordinate 210,834,680 of OY728166.1, forward strand.
AAATTCCAACCATTCCTTGTTTCTCCTTCACAATCTATGAGACAAATTAGGCCTATTTTTATTATAGAATCTCAACCTCAAGCTATAGCTAGAATCCCACATGGAGTTCAAAACACCTTGCCTCAATCTCCTTAAGACATTATCGCACCTGCTACCTCATATCAAGAGAAATCCAAGGATAATGGAAAAGAACCAATGGACCCTTTTTCCCACCATAACAATGTTTTTGGATTAGAATTTTTGTTTTTATGGGAAATATTTTGTAATAAATTTATCATTGCCACTTTTGACAGCTTATTCACTCATTTTCTTCATGATTTATTCTTCTATTATTTGTAATACCTTACTTACTACCTTTAATTTTTTATTTTTTGCTTATGTTTTACATTTTTGATAATCACAAAAGTGGGAGAACTCTAGTATGACATTTATTTATTATTTATGATTTATTTATGCCTATTACTGATATATTTATTTAATATAATTTTTTCTATTTCTTTAATACCACTATAATATATATGAACTTTGTAATAATGTTTCGATCTTACATTTGATGCCATTAATTGTTTACCTTTTATGCTATGATTTGTGATTGTCAAAAGGGGGCGATTTTTGACCTCATTGTTTTTATGATCACTAAGTCATACTTCTAATGATATTAATAAGTTTCATGTTTCTTTTAAGTATATTATAATCTAAGGTAGGTGATGAGATTTTCCTAAGTATGAGTCACTGTTGATCTTAAGACACCGCTGAGGATGAGCCCCTATCAAGACTGACTCACCGCTAGACAATTAATCACCACCAAGATGTCATACCATCAGTATAGAATTTTTAAAAAGGATGAGGCACTATTAATAATATCTCACCATCATATGTTCCATACTGTTGATTTAGAAAATTGGTAATTTATGATGCACCACCAACGTTACATACCATTAGAGGAGTTAATTCTAGAAGGATAAATCACCATTAGACATGACACTGCCAGCATAGATATTTGGCTAAGTACAAAATGCCACACTTCCAACTTGACATGATACTAGAACAAGACACCATCGGCCTGAGACACTGCTAGAACAAGACACCACCAGACTTTTTGTCACCATTCTAGGACTCAAAGTTGTTTTTTATCAAACTTATATTTTTTAATTAAATATTTCTAATAGCTAGTTTATTGAATTTAATTCCATCAATTATTCTAATTATTGTTCCTTATTTCTAGAAAAAATGCATTTAAGAGTGTTTCATACATGCAGTATGAGGAAATAAAGATGATCCAAATATTCCTACAAATACTGCTACTGATAAAGATTGAAGCAGACTCCCTCATAAAATATACATGGATAGATAGAATTTTATGTGCTAAAAAAGGTACACACTCAAAGATGAACATGGAATAAGAACTATAAATCATTTCAAGAACCTACATGACTACACTCAACTGTGGAAGCCGAAGAACAATACATATCTAGTGTCTTCCTATAATAAATAATATAAGGAGTCTATGACACTTTGTTCTATTGATTTTTTCATGATATCCTGACTCGAGATTCACTGGAAATCAAAATCAAGAGTCAAGCGCTACATTGTATAACAAACTGAGCATATTTATACCTTCATACTCTTATTTCTCAGTTTTCTTATTGTATTTTACATTATGATCAATATTTATGCTATAATCTATTTTATATATGAAAATTTTCTCCTAATATAACCAAAATATACATAGATATCTTCTCAACTCTTTTTACACATATAATCCCATGTATAACTATTGAAGAGGTCTTGTATGACCTGTTGTTTTTTTATCCCATGGATCACTATGGAAGAGGCCCTGTGAGGCTTGGACAGTTGTATACTATTGTAAAACCCGATCTAGGTTGTGGATCAAATTTTTTTATTTTATATAAACTAGTTGGTGGCAAGTGATCACTAAGTGGATAGGACTAAGTCTCATTTTGAGACTAAACTTCTTGTATTCAAATTTCTAATTTGTTCATTATTTTTTTTATTTTGAATCTATTATTTAAAAATGACTTTTTTAAATTAGAAAGAAAGTATATACTTTGATAGTTAACATTAATTAGTTTTTTTTAATATTTTAATTTAGTAAATTTATTTCAAAGGCTAAGTAATACTGTATATTATTTTATCCAATACCTAATCAATCTTTTGAAAGATTAGAACTTATAACGCTATGCTATTTTGGATAATTGGTTAAATTTTTAAGTAATTGGGGGAATCTATTTTAATTATTTTAAGGGAAATTTTAATTGGGTACTCAATTCACCCCATTCTTGAGATACTCACTTCGACCAAAATATTATTTTTTCTAAGACATTTGTGTGGTAACATTATACTATGATGTACTGGGTATCTCGTAAGAATATATTGTTTTAATTTTATGTAAATTGGAAAAAAAATCACGGAATTCCTTTTATTAAATGAAATATTTTACATTATATTTTCTACATGAAACAAAATGTATATTAATGGTACAATTCAGATGGATGTACCCATAAAAGAGATGCATGAAAGAATTTAAAAAAAATTCTGTAACAAAGCATTAGTTTAAGGGTCAATTGCATAAGATTATTTTCAAGTTGAAATTTCTTTTTTCTGATCTCATTATTTCTAAACTGAATATCCTTAAAAACATAATCAAATGGTCCATAATGATAGAAAAGTTGAAAATTCAATGAAAAATCAATTATCATATTTTAATCAGCCGGAGATTGGCTTTGGTGGAGTTCATGAACAATGGATTTCAGATGATAAATATTACAAGGATCATACATATGTTATTCTCAATTGTGAAGAAATGACACAATTTATATAGTGAGTGATACTTTAACCCATTATTTATATATTTTTTAAAGGTAAATTAATATTATTTTATTTCTAGATTACATGATGATCATATAATTAAATCGTTCCCACAAATTACACCAGCTACTATCGAAGAATGACGATAGTGTGATTTTTTTTGTGGATTTCAAAGTCTAGTAAATTAAATTTTTATGGTTTAACATGTGAAATCAGTTTATTATTTTTTATATTACTATTTTTTTCAAGTATCCTAACATAATAATAAAATGGATAATCAATTGTGTGTATTTAGTAATGTAAAAACTTGGGTTTTGGCCCAATCAGACTTTAGAATATTTCTATGAATAATTTCAAAGCTAGGCGTGAAGACGGCGTGCGATTCCGAGGCCCGATGTTCCTGAAATAAATTTTATAAAAATATTAAGTATTTTTACACTATGCAAATCGCGGGGGTGTGATATCTCCCAAACGGTGGCTCATAACGGGACTCTCAGGGCACGGTTTCATCCAGAACGAGCAGTTTACCCTAGGTAGGGTGTAAACTTTGTGGTCGTGGGCCTACTGTGGAAAACACCACGAGGGGAATTTTTGTAAATAAATGGAAAAGTTTAGTTATGGGTGTCGGCTCAAATAACTTCTGATCGGAGTCTCGGATCACTAATCCAAGTCTGCCGTTGCGTTCAGAATGGTGCGTTTACCCTAGGGGCGACCTAATTTTCTCCGCGTCGGGAGGTCTGGTCGGGGGCGTTGATTTAGATGAAGGTTTTTAAATAAAAAAAAACCAATTCATCTCACGTACCTCACCTCCTACGCACAGTGGATGGAACCCCACACCGCCTTCTCCATTCTTCATTGAATCATGCTGGAATCGTCCATTTTCTGCACCGATCGTCAGCGGATCAAGCTTCAGGGTGTTTCCGGTGTCAAACTGCACCCGAAGCTTCGACATTTCACCCGCGAGGTAGCGGTTTGAGTTTTAATCCCCCAAACCCATTTTTCTGTGAATTTCTTCGTTTTGATGTCATAGTAGGGAAGTTTGGGTCCTGAGGGTCGCGCAGACGCCTTCGGATCGAAAAACGGATTGACGGGGTACCCACGGTGGTCCGCGGAAAGTTCGCCAGTGCCGGTGGACTCGCGGAGGCCCACAACATCCCATGGCAGCCCGCGGCGGCACTGGGCGCTGTGTGGCGGAGGGCCACCGGCCAGGCCGGGCCGGCGGCGGCGGGCCGGTCTGGCCCATTTTTCACACCTGGGGGTTTTTAAACCCCCGTTTCCTGCAATCCGGGAGTCTGATTCGCGTGCCGTCAGTGGCGACACGACCCTGGCGACGAGGTGAACCTTTTGGTGTGAGTTTGGGAAATTTAAAGTTTGGGATCGAGGCACAAGATCTTGAAACGTTGAATAAAATAATGGTATTTTATTATTATTTGACTTCGGGCCACCGTAACTTCTGCTCGGAGCGTCCGATTGACGTGCCATCAGTGGTGTTGAGGCCATGATGGTATGGAAGACTTTTCTTGTTGGTTTTCGGGTGTTGGGGATGATCTCAGGGTGCAGGCCCCACGAGGCCAAGTTTTGGCATTTGCGGAGAAACGCAACTTTCGCACCAGGATTCGGATTTTGATGGATGAATAGTTGGTCCTGTGTGTTTTTTTCAAGAGGATCACAATGGTGCGATCCATTCTATGAGTTTCAGGATCGAGGTGTGGGCCCCACCCAGGCTAGCTACGGTGAATAGTACCTTTTCACTAGGCGTCCATTTGGGATGAACAAGTAGTGGATCTCATGTGTTTTTTCTGAGGGGATCGTCATGGTATGATCTGCTTGATGGGTTTTGGGATCG